>OV702283.1:36200923-38795923 GCA_916181665.1 Avena sativa
GGTTCGTATTTATGGTTTTGATTTGTACTTTGGGTTTGTGGATAGGGTTTTGATTTGTAGTTAGGGTTTGTACTTAGGAAGGGGCGAATCTACCGGCTATGCATCATTATTCTAGATTGATTGAACCATAGTTTTTCCCCTTCATCTTGTATTTATCTATTAGCCGCGTGATCCGGAATCGGTGATATGTTAGGTGATGGAATTTCCTATTGTAAGGAAAATGGTTGGATTGGATCAAAGCCAGATATTGTTAAATGATGTAATGTGATCTATTTATCATTTAGGAGTTCACAGTAATTCTTAAGAATAGTGTTTGAAGGCCATTTTCGGCTATCTCTGCATTCACAGAGGAGAAAATCCCACTGTTGAACCCTCAGTAATCATAATTTTCTAATTTACCGATAAACAAAAACTTTTTGATTATCCTATTTCCATATGTTGCTAGCTGTCTACAGAAGTTATAGCATAAAGATATAAGCATTAATAATGAAGATGGAAATACATAATAACATTCATTATTGTCCCTAGGATATTGATGGTGCATAAGTGTTATGACATGATCTTCTAGATTTATTCCATCCTATTTCCATATGTTGCTAGCTATCTAGTGTAGATACTTGTGATCTGTCTATGTAAACTTAGATGAACTGCTGCTACAAACTTGATCTAGCTAATCAACCATGTTGTTGAATGGTAGCTTGTTTTTTTGGATGTTGAATAGCCTACTTTTTAAGGTTATTATACATCCCCTAGATGTTTGGCATGTTTCCAAGTTTCTCTAGCTCACCATCTTGCTCTAAATCAATTCTTGGGTGTTTCTAGTTTCCTTGTTGGTGTGTTGATGGGAAACCTTGCTTTCGAAGTCTCCTGTATGATGGCCAGTGTTGCTTATATGTTGTTCATGATGTTTTCTCTAGGTTGATGCCTAGATAAGTTGCATGGTGCTTGTGTGTTTCTACCACGTGGTCTCATGTGATGCAAGTTACCACATGTCCTAGTTTACTCTTTCCTAGTGGTTTGTTTCATATGATGCATGTTAATCCATCTTCAGCTAAATTTTGTGGGTTTTGAAGTGGAATATGTTATTGGTTTATTGCTTAAAGCCTGTGATTTTATCTATGGGCTTGTCAAGATTATCCTTTGATAGGAAATGCATATTGTTGACCAATTATGTCCATATAGATTTGTGTTATCCATTTGTTTTTTCATATATATAGTTTATTACAAAGTGTGAAACAATTAACTTTGCATCTGTTTGTTTTAATATGGAGGTACAGTACATTGATCCATATGAGTTCCAGGAGGATGGAAGCCCACTTTCGGTGATACATTCAACTTTTTACATATTACATTGCACATTCATTTTGTAATATATTTTTTTGCATTTTGTAAGATTGAATGTTTGTTGTGTTCATTGTAGTTTGACTCGCAGGACAGTGCTGAGTCTGTGGACAAGAGAAATGAAAATTCCTTCATTCAGAAGGAAGTGATCCAGCTGCAAGCAAACAACCGCAGCCCATATGTGGTGAACAACAGGTACAAGTGCCCATACCATCCAAGGAAGCCTAGGGGTGGGATGCTTGTGAACCTGCTGCAGCACATTCAACAGCTCGCCAAGGATAGTTCAGATGCTCGTGAGAAGGCTCAGCATAAGGCTCTGTGGGAGGTGCTTGTCCAGGCAGACTTGGTGTAGTTGTTAGTTAGGTGTTGAATATTTGGAATGTTATGTATGCTATGTAAGAACATCTAGTCTATGTTTGTTAGTTCTGGACATGGTAGGTATGATCTTTTGGTGCACTTTCCTGTGATGAACGTGCTCTTTTGCTCTGGATGTTGTGAACAATCTAATGTTTTAGTTATCTATGACGGTCTGAATCTGTCCTTTTAAAATGTGTGTGAAAATACGTGTTATTTTGCACTTTTGCCATTATGTTTGAATTTGTTATTTGAAAAATATGTTATGTTTTTTGAGAATCACATATGGCGACCTTGCTGCATCATAGTAGCCGAACGAGGTAGCATATTATCTTCCGAGCGACAAACCACACCATCATCATAGTCAAATATGAATTTTGAACAAGAAAACTTATAAATTTTGAACAAGCAAAATTTTGAACTAGAGCTACATAATTGAACAAGCAAATTTATAAATCTTGGCATGGCATACATTTCATCTTTTGGTGTATGTCAGCAAGTATGCTTTTAAATACCATTTTCCATTTTAAAATTTCAAATTCAGCTATATTTTGTGAAGGAAGTACAAAATTTATAGTTGAAACCTTTGTTTCACCAGCATGTTTAGGTAGATGGGGACATTTGGTGGGAACATAACCACTTTGTTGGTCTTTAATTTCTATTTTGCTCAATTTGTACCACAAGTCAAAGTTTGGTCAAATATGAAAAAACATGGAAAATTTGAGCTAGAGCTACACAATTGGAACCTCTAATATTTTGGGAAAAATCATTTTTAGGCCCAGAAGATGTGGTTTAACCATGGATCTATTGGTAGATCAGCTAGGTTCATCCATATGGCTACTCGGTGTTTGACGCAAATTTTGACCAGACTTTGACCTGGCAGTATAAAATCACAAAAAATCAAAAAATAGTGAAACCTTGTCCATTGGTCTTAGATTGTACCCTAGTTAGAATGAAAAATAATAAACCTTGAGTTTGTGGAAGCAAAGATGATTTTGCTCTCTCACTCTTGGTTCCAAGTGTGAGTCTCATTGGTGTGTACCCAAATTTCATAGGACATGACCAGCTCCATGTCATAATTTCTTAGAATTGACTCAAACTTAGCAGGGAGGTGTGTCTTGGCATGGCATACATTTCATATTTTGGTGTCTGTCAGCAAGTATGCCTTTAAATACCATTTTCCATTTTAAAATTTCAAATTCAGCTATATTTTGTGAAGGAAGTACAAAATTTATAGTTGAAACCTTTGTTTCACCAGCATGTTTAGGTAGATGGGGACATTTGGTGGGAACATAACCATTTTATTGGTCTTTAATTTCTATTTTGCTCAATTTGTACCACAAGTCAAAGTTTGGTCAAATATGAAAAAACATGGAAAATTTGAACTAGAGCTACACAATTGGAACCTCTAATATTTTGGGAAAAATCATTTTTAGGCCCAGAAGATGTGGTTTAACCATGGATCTATTGGTAGATCAGCTAGGTTCATCCATATGGCTACTCGGTGTTCGACGCAAATTTTGACCAGACTTTGACCTGGCAGTATAAAATCACAAAAAATCAAAAAATAGTGAAACCTTTGAAGGGAATATGCCCTGAGAGGCAATAATAAAATGTTTATTATGTGTATTCCAAGTATATGATAGATGTTTATTTTGCATGCTATAATTGTATTAATACGGAAACGTTAATACATGTGTGTTTAATAAACAAACAGAAAGTTCCTAGTTATGCCTCTCTCATAAACTAGTTCGTTGATTAACAAGATGATCACGGTTTCCTGATCATAGACATTGGATGTTGTTAATAACGAGATCACAACATTAGTGTAATGGTGTTATGAACATTCATCCGAAGTATAGCATTACGATCAAAGTCATTGAGTTTATATTGCTATAAACAAACTACGAAGTAATCCTAATCCTTAGACCATGAGATCATGCCAATCACTAACACCGGAAGAGTTTCTTGTTGACATCAAACGTCACTCCGTAACTGGGTGATTATAAAGATGGCTTCAAAGCTACTAAAGTGTTATGTTGAGAATCATGGATCAAGAGTGGAATTTGTTCATCCCGATGACGGATAGATATGATCTGGGCCCTCTCGGTGATATCACATTGGTTAGATTGCAAGCAAGTGATTTGATCACTAGAATGTTATATCACGGGAACGAGAAAAGAGTGCATGTCAGTAACGAGATCAAACTAGGTATGGAGATACCGATGATCGAATCTCGAACATGTAATATATCGTGAAACAAAGGTATTAAGATACAAGCGTAAAAGGTTCCGACGATCACAGGAAAAGTCATCGTTGAATGTGTGGGAGTCAGTATGGATCTCCAGGTCCCACTACTGATTATTGATCGGAGAAGGGTCTCGATCATGTCCGCATTATTTGTGAACCGTAGGGTGACACACTTAAGGGACACTGGCATCCAGTTGGAGCAAATGTTTCATGCCGAAAGAATAAACAAGCGCAGGAATTTATTTCACTAGATACCGAAACAGGTTTTCGGGTGAAATTGCATAAAGTGGTTATGCATGTGAAATGTAATTATAGCAAGGGGTTATTTGTGAATGTTTGTCATTAAAGTAATTGAAAAAATTCTGAATAAAATAAAAGAGTTTTATTTAATGAGAGTTTGCATTAAATTTGGTGGAAATTTAATGGGAATTTGAGTGGACTTTTGAGTGGAGGGAATTTAAAGGACTTTTGTGAGTGGAGTGTCCACCCACATGAATGAAGGAGGGGAGGGGGCAGACCCATGGCCGGCGGCCACCCCCTTGGGTGCCCCCCTCCTCCTATAAAAGGATCCCCCCTCCTCACTTGTCTCACACACCTCCTCGTGAAGGATCTCTCTCCCCCTCTAGAATTTATCCCCCATGGTCTCGGACTAGCGAGATACATGTTCCCGGTTGCTATTCGGCAAGAAAGGGTTGTGCTTCCGCTGCATCGCTGGAGCGAGGAGGCGGAGGTTGCCCGGTGTCTTGTACGTGTGTGCGAGCACGAATGCGCTGCTGCTTTGCGGCGCTAGGACCTCCTCTCGATCTTGAGATCGGCAAGAGATCGTCTACATCAACCACGAGTTGAACTCGTTAAGCTTTGTCGGTCTTCAAGGGTATGTTCTCTACGGATATACATCCGCCCGTTGTTTGTATCTAGTAGATAGATCTTGGTACTTAGTTCCCATCATAGGAAATTTTTTGTTTTCTATGCTACGAACCCTACAGTGGTATCAGATCCGGATCTATGCGTAGATACTTTACACGGGTAGTACACATATGAGTATGTGGGCAATGATGATCATGTTGTTGCTCCTTTGTTGTAATTTTGGATATTGGTGGCATAGTGGGATGAAGCGGCCCGGACAAACTTTACATGTCCTCGCACATGAGACCTGTTCCACGCTTGACATGCAACTAGTTTGCATAAGTGGCTAGCGGGTGTCTATCTCTCCTACTATAGTCAATATCTATTTTGCAAGCGAGTTGTCAACAATTTGGTTATCCTCGTTGTGGTTCATGTTCGTAGGTAAGAACAGTTCTATCTCGAAAGCCCTAAGCCACGTAAAACTTGCAATGGATAAATTAGAGGCGTCTAGTTTAGATTGTTGCTGGGCTAGTGTTATGATATGGTGATGTTGTAAGTAGAAGTATGAGATGATACTCTTACAACATACATAACGTGTAATCTCCATAGACCTTGGAATTACACATATAGGTATGATAGTGATCATACCACGGTGCACATGATAGAGATCATATGCGGGAACCATATCATTTCACTAATAAACATGTGATGTTTGATTGCATCTTATATTGCTTGTTTAGCGCTTTGTTAGCATAATAAGATGATCCCTATTTTAAATATCAAGATAAGAATGTGTTCTTCCTTTAGTATGCACCGATTATGTTTTCGTCGCTCCAAGACATCACGTGATGATCGGGTGTTCTTGGATCCATGACCATATTTCGGGTGTAAAACAGTTACACACGCGAATACTAAGGTTCTAACTTGGCGAGCCTAGCATGTACAGACATGGCCTCGGAACACGGACCGAAAGGTTAAGCATGAGTCATATAGTTGATATGATGCCCATTTGATGCTCGCCTTTGAAGCTATACCGACTCACGTGATGATCGGACTTGGTATAGTGGATTTGGTTCATGTAATCACCAAAAAGGCACGAGGGATGTCGTTTTTGAGTGGGAGTTCATTCGTAATATGGATTAGTTGAACTCAATCTATCATACACTTAGTCTAAACTTTACAAATTCTGTTGTAGATGGCACCACCTGCTTTTAATTGCAATGTGTTCATGGAGAAAGAGAAACTTGCAACGAACGGTAGCAACTTTACCGAATGGGCCATGAATTTGAGGATTCTCCTCTCTGCTGCACAAAAGCAATATGTGCTAGAAGCGCCGTTAGGCCCCCCACCTCTTGATGATTCCCCTGACGAGGAGAAGAATGTCTATCAGACTCGTCAGGAGGACCACAACTTAGTTCATTGCGGCATATTGTATGGGCTAGAGCCGGAACTTCGAAAGCGTTTCTAAAACAGCAATGCTTTTGATACAATGGGTGAGTTGAAAATGATTTTCGACACACATGCTGCTGTAGAGAGCTACAACGCTTCAGAAAAGTTCTTTAGCTGCATGATGGAAGAGCACAGCTCCGTTAGTGAGCATGTACTCAAGACGTCGGGTTACGCCGATAAGCTTGTGTCCTTGGGAATATCGATTCCCATTGACTTAGGCATCCATTGTGTTCTGCAGTCTCTGCCACCTAGCTATAAGAGCTTTGTGATGAACTATAATATGCAAGGCATGAAGAAGTCTCTCCCCGAGCTTCTGTCAATGCTTAAAACTGCAGAAGTGGAGATCAAAAAGGAACATCAAGTGTTGATGATCAATAGGAACACTGGTTTCAAGAAAGATAAGAAGGGAAAACGGAAGGGTAGTAAGGGCGGCAAGCCTGTTGCCGTGCCTGAAAAAGAAACCCCGAGTTGGACCTAAGTCTGATACCGAGTGCTACTATTGTAAGGGGACTGGCCACTGGAAGCGCAACTGCCCCAAGTATTTGGCAGACATGAAAGCCGGCAAGGCAAACAAAGGTATATATGATATACATGTTATTGATGTGTACTTGACTAGTGCTCGCAGTAGCACCTGGGTATTTGATACCGGTTCAGTTGCTAATATTTGCAACTCGAATCAGGGGCTGCGGAACAAGCGACCGCTAGCAAGGGGTGAGGTCAAGATGCGTGTCGGCAATGGATCAAGCGTTGATGTGATCGCCGTCGGAACGCTTGTTGGAATTATGCCCTAGAGGCAATAATAAAGTTGTTATTATTATAATTCTTGTTCATGATAATGTTTATATTCCATGCTAGAATTGTATTAAGCGGAAACTTTAATACTTGTGTGGTTTGTGAACAAACACCGTGTCCCTAGTACGCCTCTATGGACTAGCTCATTGATTAATTATGGTTAAGGTTTCCTAACCATGGACATGAGTTATCGATTAATAATGAGATCATATCATTGGGAGAATGATATGGTGGACAGACCCAAACTAAGCGAAGCAATTAGATCGTGTCATCGTGTTCGTCTTTGCGAAGCTTTTCTTATGTCAAATATTGTATTCCTTAGACCATGAGATAATACAACTCCCTGGTATCGGAAGAAAGCTTTGAGGTCATCAAACGTCATCCTATGAAAGGGTGATCATAAAGGTGTCTCTCAGGTGATCGGAAAGTGTCTGTTGGGTTGTATGTATCGAGATGGGATTTGTCCCTCCCAAGTCAGAGAGATATACTTCGGGCCCACTCGGTAATCGATACCAACACCGCTTGCAAGCATGTGGTTAAGGGGTTAATCACAAAGTGATATCGGATTACGGAACGAGTAAAGTACTTGTTGTGAACGAGATTGAACTAGGTATGACGGTACCGACGATCAAATCTCGGGCAAGTAAAATATCGCGAGACGAAGGGAATATATATATGGGATTGATTGAATCCTGGCATCGTGGTTCATCCGATATGATCATCGATGAATGTGTGGGAGTCAATATGGGTGTACAGACCCCGCTGTTGATTATTGATAGAAGATCATGTCTGCATATTCTCGAACCCGCAGGGTCACACACTTAACGTGTCTCGACGCTAGGATAGATTGGATAATTGGTTTATGAGTTTTTGTTCGGAGTCTCGGATGGGATCCGGGACATCACGAGAGGTTCCGGAGTGGTCCGGAGAATAAGATTCATATAAGGCAGTGCAGTTTTTGGAGTTCGAAATTGTTCCGGGTTAATCGGTATTGTACTGGAAGCTTCTAGAACCTTCCGGAAGGGGACCAACGTGGCCCCACCTTCCGGGAGGGGGCATGGGCCTATGAGGGATTGCCCTGGCCGCATTGGGCCAGGGGCACAAGGCCCCATAGGGTCCGGCCAAGAGAGGTTTAAACTCGAGATAGACCTTCTAGAAGGGGGGGTTTCCTTGCCCCCCACTCCTTATCCTTTGGGGCCGCCGGTTTGGGCTTGGGGGAGGGGCTAGGGCTGCGCCCCCCCTCTATATAAAGAGGGGTGGGGCGAACCAACCCCTTACACCTTCCCCTCCAACCCTAGCCGCCCTGCTGCCCTTCCTCTCTCCCTCCCGACTGCGTGTAGGCGAAGCCCTGCTGCAGAAATTCTCCACCATATACACCACGCCGTCGTGTTGTAGATCCAATCCGTCTCTCCAACATACTTGCTGGACCGAGGAAGGAGGAGACGTCGAGGTGCTGCACTTGTGCATCTCACGGAGGCACCGCCACTTGTGGTGCTAGATTGGATCGGATCGCGAGGAGGAGAAGCGAGTACGACTACATCACCCACGTTCCGACGAACGTTCCGCTGTGCGAATCTTCAAGGGTATGAAGATCTAATCCAATCTCTCTCGTTGTTTGCATCTCCTAGATTAGATCTTGGCTTTCCCTCTGTTCGCATCCGTAGAAAATTTTGATTTACTATGCCGCGAAACCCTTCAACGCTGCCTCTCCACTTGCCGTCGGGATTAGTAATAAACTTGAGTAAGTGTTATCTGGTGCCTGCACTGAGCATGAACATTGTATCTGGATCGTGTTTGATGCGAAGTGGTTATTCATTTAAATCCGAGAACAATGGTTGTTCCATTTATATGAATGAAATCTTTTATGGTCATGCACCGATGATAAATGGTTTATTTCTTTTGGATCTCGATAATAATGTTACACATATTCATAATGTTGATGCTAAAATGATTAAACTAAATGATGATATATCCGCATATATGTGGCACTGCCGTCTAGGTCATATTGGCGTTAAATGCATGAAGAAGCTCCATTCGGATGGACTTTTGGAATCACTTGATTATGAATCATTTGATACATGTGAGCCATGCCTTATGGGCAAGATGACTAGAACGCCGTTTTCCGGTTCAATGGAACGGGCGACAGATTTATTGGAAATCATACATTCTGATGTATGCGGTCCAATGAGTGTGTCGGCGCGAGGTGGATATCGTTATTTTGTTACTTTCACGGATGATTTGAGTAGATACGGTTATATCTACTTGATGAAACACAAGTCTAGAACCTTTGAAAAGTTCAAGGAATTTCAGAATGAAGTGGAAAATCATCGTAATAGAAAGATCAAATTTCTACGGTCCGACCGTGGAGGTGAGTATCTAAGTTACGAGTTTAGCACTCACATGAAAGAGTGTGGAATTATTTCACAACTCACACCTGCCGGAACACCACAGAGAAATGGTGTGTCGGAACGTCGTAATCGTACTTTATTAGATATGGTTCGATCTATGATGTCTCTAACGGACTTGCCGTTGTCATTTTGGGGCTATGCACTAGAAACTGCTGCATTCACTTTAAATCGGGCACCATCTAAATCCGTTGAAAAGGCACCGTATGAATTGTGGTTTGGAAACAAACCTAAGCTGTCATTTCTTAAAGTTTGGGGATGCGATGTTTATGTGAAGAAACTTCAACCGGATAAACTCGAACCCAAAGCGGAAAAATGCGTCTTCATAGGATACCCTAAGGAAACTATTGGGTATTCCTTCTATCACAGATCCGAGGGCAAGGTTTTTGTTGCCAAGAATGGATCCTTTCTAGAGAAAGAGTTTCTCGCGAAAGGTGTGAGTAGTCGGAAGGTAGAACTCGAAGAGGTTATTGAACCTTCTCTTCAAAGTATGGCGAGTAGCGCAGCGCCGGAAGTTGTTCCGGAGTTGTCTCCACCTGTTGAAAAGGGAACTAATGATAATGATCATGAAACTCCAAAAGAGAGTACTACCGAACCTCGCAGGTCTAGGAGGACGCGTGCAGCTCCCGAGCTGTACGGAAATCCTGTCATGAATTTCATGGTTGATGAAAATGATGACCCTGCGACGTATGAAGAAGCGATGATGAGCCCGGATTCCAACAAATGGTTAGTAGCCATGAAATCCGAGATGGAATCCATGTATGAAAATCAAGTTTGGAACTTGGTGGACTTACCTCACGACCGAAAGGCCGTGGAGAACAAATGGATTTTCAAAAGGAAAACTGATGCTGATGGTAATGTGATCGTCTATAAAGCTCGACTTGTCGCAAAGGGGTTTCGACAAATTCAAGGAGTTGACTACAATGAGACATTCTCTCCCGTAGCGATGCTAAAGTCAGTTAGGATTATGTTAGCAATTGCTGCATATTTCGATTATGAGATATGGCAGATGGATGTCAAAACCGCATTTCTCAATGGTAATATTGAAGAAGAGTTGTATATGATACAACCAAAGGGTTTTGTCGATCCTAAGGATGCTAACAAGGTGTGCAAGCTTCAGCGATCCATCTATGGATTGAAGCAAGCATCACGAAGTTGGAATCTCTGCTTTGATGAGGTGATCAAAGAGTTTGGATTTGTCCAAACTTATGGAGAAGCTTGTATTTACAAGAAAGTGAGTGGGAGCAATGTGGCATTTCTGATATTATATGTGGATGACATATTATTGATCGGAAATGATATAGATCTTTTAAACAATGTTAAAAGTTATCTAAACAGCAAATTTTCAATGAAGGACCTAGGTGAAGCGTCATACATATTAGGCATAAAGATCTATAGAGATAGATCTAGGCGCCTAATAGGGCAATCGCAAAGTACATACCTTGATAAGATTTTAAAGAAGTTTAAAATGGAAGATAGTAAGAAGGGGTTCTTACCTATGACACAAGGCACGACATTGAGTAAGACTCAAAGTCCGGCTTCGGCGGAAGAAAGAGAGATAATGGACAAGGTCCCCTATGCTTCAGCCATAGGCTCTATAATGTACGCCATGCTATGTACAAGACCGGATGTGGCACATGCTATTAGTTTGACTAGTAGGTACCAATCGGATCCAGGTTCAGAACACTGGAAAGCGGTCAAGAATATCCTTAAGTACTTGCGAAGAACTAAGGATATGTTTCTTGTATACGGAGGTGAAGAAGAGCTCGTCGCTAAGTGTTATGTCGACACTAGCTTTGACACCGATCCGGATGACTCTAAGTCTCAATCCGGATACGTATTTCTCATGAATGGCGGAGCGGTTAGTTGGAGGAGCTCCAAACAACCTGTGGTGGCGGGATCAACAACGGAGGCCGAATATGTTGCTGCTTCAGAAGCAACTCAGGAAGCAGTTTGGATGAAGGAGTTCATATCCGAACTAGGTGTGGTTGCAAACGCGTTGGACCCAATGGTGATCTATTGTGACAACAATGGTGCCATTGCCAATGCCAAAGAGCCAAGGTCTCACAAGCATTCCAAGCATATTAAGCGCCGGTTTCACTCCATCCGTGAGCATGTCAAGGATGGAGATATAAAGATTTGTAAAGTACATACGGATCTCAATGTAGCAGATCCGTTGACTAAAACTCTCCCTAGAGCAAAACATGATCTACACCAGAACTCCATGGGTGTTAGATACATCACTATGTAACTAGATTATTGTCTCTAGTGCAAGTGGGAGACTGAAGGGAATATGCCCTGAGAGGCAATAATAAAATGTTTATTATGTGTATTCCAAGTATATGATAGATGTTTATTTTGCATGCTATAATTGTATTAATACGGAAACGTTAATACATGTGTGTTTAATAAACAAACAAAAAGTTCCTAGTTATGCCTCTCTCATAAACTAGTTCGTTGATTAACAAGATGATCATGGTTTCCTGATCATAGACATTGGATGTTGTTAATAACGAGATCACAACATTGGTGTAATGGTGTGATGAACATTCATCCGAAGTATAGCATTACGATCAAAGTCATTGAGTTTATATTGCTATAAACAAACTACGAAGTGATCCTAATCCTTATACCATGAGATCATGCCAATCACTAACACCGGAAGAGTTTCTTGTTGACATCAAACGTCACTCTGTAACTGGGTGATTATAAAGATGGCTTCAAAGCTACTAAAGTGTTATGTTGAGAATCATGGATCAAGAGTGGAATTTGTTCATCCCGATGACGGATAGATATGCTCTGGGCCCTCTCGGTTATATCACATTGGTTAGCTTGCAAGCAAGTGATTTGATCACTAGAATGTTATATCATGGGAACGAGAAAAGAGTGCATGTCAGTAACGAGATCAAACTAGGTATGGAGATATCGATGATCGAATCTCGGACATGTAATATATCGTGAAACAAAGGGATTAAGATACAAGCGTAAAAGGTTCCGACGATCACAGGAAAAGTCATCGTTGAATGTGTGGGAGTCAGTATGGATCTCCAGGTCCCGCTACTGATTATTGATTGGAGAAGGGTCTCGATCATGTCCGCATTATTCGCGAACCGTAGGGTGACACACTTAAGGGACACTGGCATCCAGTTGGAGCAAATGTTTCATGCCTAAAGAATAAACAAGCGCAGGAATTTATTTCACTAGATACCGAAACAGGTTTTCGGGTGAAATTGCATAAAGTGGTTATGCATGTGAAATGGAATTCTAGCAAGGGGTTATTTGTGAATGTTTTTCATTAAAGTAATTGACAAAATTCTGAATAAAATAAAAGAGTTTTATTTAATGAGAGTTTGCATTAAATTTGGTGGAAATTTAATGGGAATTTGAGTGGACTTTTGAGTGGAGGGAATTTAAAGGACTTTTGTGAGTGGAGTGTCCACCCACATGAATGAAGGAGGGGAGGGGGCAGCCCCATGGCCGGCGGCCACCCCCTTGGGTGCCCCCCCTCCTCCTATAAAAGGAGCCCCCCTCCTCACTTGTCTCACACACCTCCTCGTGAAGGATCTCTCTCCCCCTCTAGAATTTATCCCCCATGGTCTCGGACTAGCGAGATACATGTTCCTGGTGGCTATTCGGCAAGAAAGGGTTGTGCTTCCGCTGCATCACTGGAGCGAGGAGGCAGAGGTTGCCCGGTGTCTTGTACGTGTGTGCGAGCACGGATGCGCTGCAGCTTTGCGGCGCTAGGACTTCCTCTCGATCTTGAGATCGGCAAGAGATCGTCTACATCAACCACGAGTTGAACTCGTTAAGCTTTGTCGGTCTTCAAGGGTATGTTCTCTACGGATATACATCCGCCCGTTGTTTGTATCTAGTAGATAGATCTTGGTACTTAGTTCCCATCGTAGGAAAATTTTTGTTTTCTATGCTGCGAACCCTACAACCTTGTCCATTGGTCTTAGATTGTACCCTAGTTAGAATGAAAAATAATAAACCTTGAGTTTGTGGAAGAAAAGATGATTTTGCTCTCTCACTCTTGGTTCCAAGTGTGAGTCTCATTGGTGTGTACCCAAATTTCATAGGACATGACCAGCTCCATGTCATACTTTCTCAGAATTGACTCAAACTTGGTAGGGAGGTGTGTCTTGGCATGGCATACATTTCATCTTTTGGTGTCTGTCAGCAAGTGACGAGGTTCGATCTCATCAATGCCCATTGTTATGGACTTGGGTTTTGGAGAAGATGGGGATGCTGGAGATCGTGGAACGGTTAGCAAACAAGCAACACGGGGACACAAAGGTTTACCCAGGTTCAGGCCCCCGGAGGGAAAACCCTACTCCTGCTTGTCTGCTCTTGATTACGGCGGAACCGAAGGTTACAAGGGTGTGCAGATGCAATCTGGCGTGGAGGTGTGTATGCGAAAGTATGAGAGAGAGATCTAGGTCGTGCCCTCCTAGCCTTTATATAGACTCAGGCAGGTCCCGGGCATAGACCTAGTCGGTTACAAGTTCTAGTGTTTTACCCCTTTGAATTTCCTATCTAAGCTAGTCTTGCTCTCCAAGGATCCGAAGGCGTCATGGGCGGCCACCCGAAAATCGTCATGGGCCGGCATACATCTGCCGTGGGCCTTCCTTGGGCTGGTCTAGGTATGCTGAGATCACGTACCCGTAGGGTATAACCATGTCAGTAGACCCCGAGTGATCAGTCGAATCGTAGATTCGGCTGAGGACTCTTCAATCCTTTGGGTGCAACTATGTATTAAAAGTATGTGCGTAGGGATTGTTGATGCGTGTGCCTGTCTCACCCGACAGATCAGGGTCAGTTAACTGTCTTAGGATGAAACAACACGATCTTCCTCAGATTCGAGTCCCTTAACTCGAACCCGGAACATATGCTGGCGTAATTCGACTCAGGCCGCGGAGGACTTACAGGAGTGGAATTCCAGTGTTTTTAACTGATGTACCCAACACGTCCGTCGGGATTTTTCATCGCGCCTGCTGGCACGGGTTTATACTAGCAGAGCGCAGCCGTGTGCGTTGCCAGGCCATCAGACGATATCTGTAGGTCTTATCTTTGTGTCGTAGACACAGCATCCGAACGTTTATCACCGCGGAGGTGTTTCGGGTGGCCAAGGAGAACGTTGCTCACTTAGCGTTTTGTTGGGGCAGAGTTTCCGAAAAGTTTTTTGCATGCTAATCCGAAAGATCGCAGTCGAAGAATTCATAGGGTGCGAGACCAACGCTTCCTATGGGAGTAGCCCCCGAGTGTCTGTTCGAGTCGTAGACTCGAGCGGAGACTTTAGTTCAAACATTGTTTAGTTGTTAAGTCCGTAGGACACAAAAAAATTCGGATGCTTAAATCCATCCTCCCTATGGGAGTAGCCCCCGAGTCCGTAGTGGAGTCGTAGACTCGACGTAGGACTCGAAGAAATAGTTTGTTTTTATTCATCTTTCGGGTGCACGGCCAGCACTCCTTATAGGAGTAGCCCCCGAGTATTTAGTCAAATCGTAGATTCGAGTGAGTACTCTTAGCTTTGAAGCTGAAGAAATTGTAGTTTTTGCTAGTATAGCTTTTGATGACGTCAGTGCTGACGATCAATGACCTCAAGCGTCTGCTGCGCCAGAGATGACTTGACTGGACGAACGTGGGTCCCACATGCTGACCTTGAATTGACCGGTCACGCGCGGCGTGGAGATAATTACGGCGTCGCCTCGATTTCCATGCGTAGTGGACGGCGTGGTAACGACGGTTCGTTGTGATGCTGACACGTGTATGGCTAGATCTGCCGTTGGCGTTAGGTCTTCTTGATGGACGGTTGCCGTGCATCGTCTTCGCCGTTATAATCATTGGGGAAAGCTGCAGTTTGTTTTCACCGCATCGCTTCTTGTTTTCACTGCCTCCTTGTGCTCTAGCAATTCTTGCTGCGCGCTGGAATATCCTTCCACATTTCTGTCTTCCCTTCTGCGCTCACACCGCCGGCGCCGCCGTAGCACAATGGGGAAAACGAAGAAGTCATCATCTGCGGTTGGTACCAGCGCCGCCGGAGGAAAGAAAAGCGCCATCGCTACCCGTGTCACCGACGGTGGTTGGCGGAGATCAGAGACGCTGGAGAGTGACCTCCGCAAGCTTCGCGAGTGGGGCTTGATCCCGCAGGATAGGGAGGCCGTCAGACTCCCCGGTAACGAGGTAATCCCCCGTCCCCCCGCTGGGTATCGGGTTATGTTTCTCGCCTTCGTTATTCATGGGTTTTCCTTCCCAGTCCACGACTTCCTTCGTGGGCTGCTCTTTCTCTATGGCATCCAGTTGCATCATCTTTCGCCCAATTCTCTTCTTCACATTGCTTGTTTCATCACTTTCTGCGAGTGCTGGCTCGGCATCGAGCTGCACTTTGGCCTCTTCAGGAAACTTTATTCCGTGAAGAGGCAATCTGGTTTAGATGGTGTTTATCCCATTGGCGGTTGTATCATCTCCCTCAAGCCCAATCTGCTTTTCTTTTCCTTTTCCATGTCCGAATCTGTCCAGTACTGGCGGAGGCGATGGTTTTATATCTGCGACTCCGTAGTGCCTGGGCAAGATTTTGGTCTTGTTCCTTTCGACCCCTCCCAGAAGATTGAGCCGAAAAGGTCTTGGAAAAACAAGATCTTGGATGGCGAGGTGGCGGAGATAGAGGCGCTATATCGTCGGGTGGAGGATCTCGAGTTGATTCCGGAGAAGGAAGTGAATGGTGTGGATATCATCCGCACCTTCCTCGAGCATCGGGTGCAGCCACTCCAGGCTAGGGTGCACCCCATGTTCCTTTATGCTGGCCGGCGTGATCCGACGAGGGTTTTGGCTAAGAAAATCTCCGAGGGAGATCTTGACAGGGCCCTTCGCTTGCTGCTGAAGTTCAAGGCCGGAGAGAAAATCCCGGGGAAGTCGCTGACTCCTCCGTTTTCTTCTTCGCTTCCTGTTCCATAGGTGTAGATCTGTGCACGTAACGCTGCTTTCCGATTGCATTGTTTTGTATTTGTTTGCTGACAAATTGTTCTTCTCTTGTGCAGAGCTTCAAAGTGCCGGGTATGTCGCCTCCATTACCCGAAGTATATCCGGATGCTCCGGACAATGACTTGGTGGATTCCATGTCCGAGATGCCGTCGGCGCAATCTCTGGCGGAAGATGCCAACGAGTCGAGCGAGGACCACACGCGCAAACGATCGCGGAGCTCTAGCAAGTCTTCGGATTCCTCGACTCCTCCGACTCCTAGGAACCCTCTGTGCCTTGAGCGTCACACTGACGGGCATGGAGGCTCTTCCTCCCCTTTTCCTGCCATTCCTGTGCGGGCTATAGCGCTGCACCCGCCAGCAAAGCGGAAGAACGAAGAAAAGAAGAGAAGAAAGAAGAGAAGAAGGGGAGAAGAGAGTCCGAAGGACTCCTCCTGTCTTCGACCTGAGCTCGCTGGACTCGTGAGTTTCCTTTACACAGCTGTCTTTTTGCTGTTGACTTTTGTGCTTGTGCTAATTATTTCGTGTGCAGGCATTCCTCTCATGACTCCTCCAGCGATGGTGCTCGGGAGATGATGGGAGAGTCGAAGGTTGGTATCCTCCTCCTCAGATGGTGGCTACCTCTGAGGGTGCTACGCCGGTCCCTTCTCCGCAGGAAGCTCAGGTGGTTGCGCCTCAGAAGGCTGCGAGCGGGCCTTCGGAGTCGCCATCGGAGCATGTAAGTGTTGGAATTATGCCCTAGAGGCAATAATAAAGATGTTATTATTATAATTCTTGTTCATGATAATGTGTATATTCCATGCTAGAATTGTATTAAGCGGAAACTTTAATACTTGTGTGGTTTGTGAACAACACCGTGTCCCTAGTACGCCTCTATGGACTAGCTCATTGATTAATGATGGTTAAGGTTTCCTAACCATGGACATGAGTTGTCGATTAATAATGAGATCATATCATTGGGAGAATGATATGATGGACAGACCCAAACTAAGCGAAGCAATTAGATCGTGTCATCGTGTTCATCTTTGCGAAGCTTTTCTTATGTCAAATATTGTATTCCTTAGACCATGAGATAATACAACTCCCTGGTATTGGAAGAAAGCTTTGAGGTCATCAAACGTCATCCTATGAGAGGGTGATCATAAAGGTGTCTCTCAGGTGATCGGAAAGTATCTGTTGGGTTGTATGTATCGAGATGGGATTTGTCCCTCCCAAGTCAGAGAGATATACTTCGGGCCCACTCGGTAATCGATATCAACACCGCTTGCAAGCATGTGGTTAAGGAGTTAATCACAAAGTGATATCGGATTACGGAACGAGTAAAGTACTTGCTGTGAACGAGATTGAACTAGGTATGACGGTACCAACGATCAAATCTCGGGCAAGTAAAATATCGCGAGACGAAGGGAATATATATGGGATTGTTTGAATCCTGGCATCGTGGTTCATCCGATATGATCATCGATGAATGTGTGGGAGTCAATATGGGTTTCCAGACCCCGCTGTTGATTATTGATAGAAGATCATGTCTGCATATTCTCGAACCCGCAGGGTCACACACTTAACGTGTCTCGACGCTAGGATAGATTAGATAATTGGTTTATGAGTTTTTTGTTCAGAGTCTCGGATGGGATCCGGGACATCACGAGAGGTTCCGGAGTGGTCCGGAGAATAAGATTCATATAAGGCAGTGCAGTTTTTGGAGTTCGGAATTGTTCCGGGTTAATCGGTATTGTACCGGAAGCTTCTAGAACCTTCCGAAAGGGGACCAACGTGGCCCCACCTTCCGGGAGGGGGCATGGGCCTATGAGGGAGTGCCCTGGCCGCATTGGGCCAGGGGCACAAGGCCCCATAGGGCCCAACCGGCCAACTAGGGTAAAACCCTAATTGGAGCTTCTAGAAGGGGGGGTTTCCTTGCCCCCCACTCCTCCTCCTTTGGCCGCCGGTTTGGGCTTGGGGGAGGGGCTAGGGCTGCCGCCCACCCCTCTATATAAATAGGGCTGGGGGCGCACCACCCCCCCACACCTTCCCCTCAAGCCAGTCGCCCTGCTGCCCTCCTCTCTCTCTCCCTCCCGACTGCGTGTAGGCGAAGCCCTGCTGCAGAAACTCTCCACCACATACACCGCGCCGTCGCGTTGTAGATCCAATCCGTCTCTCCACCATACTTGCTGGACCGAGGAAGGAGGAGACGTCGAGGTGATGCACGTGTGCATCTCACGGAGGCACCGCCACTTGTGGTGCTAGATCGGATCGGATCGCGAGGAGGAGAAGCGAGTACGACTACATCACCCACGTTCCGACGAACGTTCCGCTGTGCGAATCTTCAAGGGTATGAAGATCTAATCCAATCTCTCTCGTTGTTTGCATCTCCTAGATTAGATCTTGGCTTTCCCTCTGTTCGCATCCGTAGAAAATTTTGATTTACTATGCCGTGAAACCCTTCAGTAAGTACTTCTGTTTCCTGCCACAGGGGGGAGCCCCCGAGCGTCTGAAAAATTTTCTTGTCTTGTTCTTTCTTCGAGTCTTCGGGGGGAGCCCCCGAGCATTTTCGTGTGCGAATTTTGCTTTTGTTCCTTCGTGTTGGGCGCAGCCCCCAAGTCCTTTTCCTTACTGGTAGTTCTTCTTCCTGCAGCCTTTTGTACAGGATGCCAAGCGTCTGGTGCAGGAGCACCTGGTGCTGGAGGTCAACCTCCGACAGCTTCAAGGTACCTGTATGCTTTGGTGCTTCTTTCTTTTTGCATTATTGTCTTGCTTTCTGACACTTGTATGTTTTGAATGCAGAGGAGCATAACACTTCCCTCCGTGAGATTGATGCTCTCAAGAAGAGCCTTGGTCAAGCGGAGAAGAAGGCCGAGGACGCCGCTGGTGCGAAAGAGCGCCTTGAGCTGGAGCTTGCCAAGGCAGCCGAAGCTAAGGAGCGTCTGCAACAGGAGGCTACGGACCGCGAGGAGCAACTTGCCATGGCTGCGACTGCGTGTGAAAGAGAGGTGGCGGGCAAGCTCATGGCTACTGCCAAGGCTGCTTCAGGTGAGTACCTTATTTTTGCTCCTTTCTTTTCGTTTACTTATCTTCTTCTGTGTTACTTTCTTTATTCCTTCTCTTTTTTGTCTCAGATGCCGCAGACATCGAGTTTGACCGCAACGCTCTGGAGCACGGGAGTGCTCTAGATGATGCTACTGCAGCGGTCGAAGATCGCTGCAGCACCGTCGTCAACTCCCTCGCCAAGGCGAAGGAGGTCCTTGGCCGCTTCTACAAGGAGCTTGTCCCCAAGGGCGCGGCCCTTGATGATGTTGACGCCCTGGCGGAGGCTTTGTCAGCCGAAGCGCCTGCAGCGTACAAGCGCAAGCAGAAGGGCATCGGCGCGTCCGTCGGGCTGGCGATGGCCTTGGCGGCTGGAGCGGAGCTGGACCTTCCCCAGATCACCTCCCGGATGCCGACAACCGTGGATGGATCCGAGGTAGCCTTTGCTACCTATTCTGCTCGCTTCAAGCGATATGGACCAAAGCTCATTGATCTGCTATCCGAGTATGCGCTGCGGCAACGGGGGGAGGCCAAGGCGAGGCAATCCGGCTCCGAGGCTACTCAGGGTGCTGCGTCTTAGGCATTGTAGCTGTAGGATAGTTTGTAATCTTCTGTTGCTTGTAATTGTGTTGAGGAACAAAAATCATGGTGCCACGTAGTGGTCTTTATATGCTTAATGAATTTTGTTGAGTTGTGTTTTTCTCCGTCTGAATGTTTATGTCCTTTTCTTTTCTGCTGCTCTAGGTTCCTTCGGGTGTTGACCCCGCTGACACCCCGTTTGCAGCACGGCAGCGGCCATCTTTGGATGACTCGTCACAACTTGCTTTTCTTCGAGACCGTGTTCGTAGTCTTAAGAAGGAGTTGCTTAGGGTGCGTGGCCACGCTGATGTTTGGAAGTCCAAGGCAGATCGTGGTGCAGCCAGAGAGGAGTACTTGATGGCGGAACTGCTTCGGCTGTCTGAGCAGCTTCAATGTAAGTTGTTCTTTGTTTCGAGCTGCAGCTCATTTTTTCGGATGCGCCTGCTGGCCTTGCGTCTTATTTTGTGCGAGTGTCGCAGGTGGTAACCTTGCTCCGAGGGAGGAGAAGGAGCGTGTCGCTGTTCAGGTCAATTGCTTGACTCAACAAGACATGGAAGCTGGCGGTTTCTTCTGGATGGATCGGGATCGTGCTATGGCTCTGGCAACGGTGCAGGATCGCGTTCACCAAGTATCGCGGGTGCTTCGCCAAGTGCAGACTTCGCTCTCGTCAGTTCTGCATGTGATGTTTCCCCTGGATACTGTGCCAACATCCCTGTCCGGCCTTCTGTCTAGATTTCGGAGCGTGACTCGCGTCCAGGAACTGGTGAGGCAGCAGCTCATCGCAGGGGTGAAGGCTGCGTTGTCCCTTGTTAGGTTGCATCGACCTGATGTAGATCTGTCTATTGTAGCAGCTGGGCCACCTCTTCGGTCGGATGGTGGCGAGTGGGATATGCGTCCGCATTATGCGGCTGTAAGGCAGTATGCCGAACAGGTTGTAGATTTGTTTGAGCAACGTGCTCAAGTTATTCTTCAGAATAGGTAGTACCTGTAAAAGAGATAGATGTAAAATTTGTATATTTCGACTGGGCGTGTTGTGCCCTTTGTTATAAAGGTTTGTTTGTTGTGAGCACGCAGTGCTTTGTTTGAGTACGTGTCCTTTTCGTTTGCCTGACATTGTCAGCTACTCAGGTGTACACGTGTGATCCTCTGTCGATGAAATCGTGAGGTGGGGGGAGCCCCCGAGTGTGTTTGTAGCATAAAGTAAAGTTGCAAGTAGCGAACGAGATTTTTGGGGCGAGACACTTAGCTTTATTTATATCGTAATGGAGGAAGTACATTGTTCGGCTGAATAGCCTTGGCTGAAAAGCCTTATTGAAAGTAAAGGGGTAGGTAGCTAGGGGTAGAATCGTCGCAAGTGCGCGATGTTCCATGGGTTGGAGTATGCGACTCCAGACTCCACGTGCTTGAGGCGATAGGCGCCACCTGGGATGACTTCGGTGATGATGTAGGGTCCTTCCCATGGTGACTCGAATTTCTTCGGCCGCTCTTGCTTGAGTCGCAAGACGAGGTATCCTTAGACGAAGGATCTCGGGCGCAACCGACGGCTGTGGTAGTTGCGGAGACTCTGCTGGTACACCGCTGATCGAGCTGCTGCTACGTCTCTTGCTTCGTCGAGTGTGTCGACGGCATCTTCGAGTGCAGTCATGGATTCGGCATCGCTGTAAGCGACGACCCGGGGGGCCTGGTGGCGTACTTCGGCTGGTAGCACGGCTTCGGCTCCATGCACCATGAAGAATGGTGTGTAGCCGGTGGAGCTGTTTGGCGTAGTACGCAAACTCCATAGGACGGATGGCAGCTCTTTCGTCTAGGCTCTGGCCTTTCGTTCGAGTGGGCTCATGAGGCGTTTCTTGATGCCAGCGTCGATTAGGCCGCTGGCCTTTTCGACCTGCCCGTTCGTTTGCAGGTGAGCCACTGAGGCGTATGTGATGTTGATCCCGAGGCCTTCGCAGAAGTCTTGGAATTCTTTGGAGATGAAGTTTGATCCATTGTCGGTGATGATGCTGTGTGGTACGCCAAACCTGTAGACAATGGACTCGAAGAACTTGACGGCGGTCTTGCCCTTTTGGTTGGTAACCGGCATGGCCTCGACCCACTTGGTGAATTTATCGACTGCGACTAAGAGGTAAACGTGCCCCCCTTTCGAGGATTTTGGCAGTTTGCCGATCATGTCGAGGCCCCATTGGGCAAAGGGCCAGGCTATAGGTATGGGTCTGAGATCTGACCCGGGTGCATGCGGTTTGTCGGCGAACCTTTGGCACCCATTGCATCTTCGGACGATGTCCTTTGCGTCGCTCATGGCCGTTGGCCAGTAGAATCCAGCTCGTAGAGCTTTAGCGACAAGGGAGCGACTGCCTGCATGATGGCCGCAGATGCCCTCGTGGATGTCTTGGAGGATGGCTTTCCCGTCACCGATGGTGACGCACCTTTGTAGTACACCCGTAATACTGCGCTTGTACAGCTCGCCATTGATGATAGTGAAGGCTTTTGACCGACGAGATATGCGCCGGGCATCTGTCGGGCTGTCAGGCAGTTCTCCGTTTATCAAGAATTGGAGGTATGGTCGCGTCCAAGTTTCTTCGACTGCCATGACCTGCATCAGGTTGACCATAGCGATCTCTGTGTCTAGATTCTCGGGTCCTTCGTGTCCTTCGGGCAGCGTAGCCCCCGAGTGTTCTGCTTCTCCGGGTGATCCCTTGGGGAATTTCCACTTGATGGATGGCACACAGATCTGTTCGAGGAACACACCTGGTAGCACCTTTGCGCAGGTGGAGCCGATGTTAGCGAGTCTGTCGGCTTCCTCGTTGCTTTCTCTTCCAACGTGCCAAAGCTCGCAGCCGTCGAATTCTCCTTCGAGTGCATTGTAGAGTGCGCGGTACGCGATCATGTTTTCGGCGTGTGCGTCGCACTCGTTCATCGTCTGCTGGACGACAAGGTTGGAGTCACCGTAGATGACCAGGAGCGTTGCGCCGCAGATTTTTGCCATCCTCATGCCATGGATGAGGGCTTCGTATTCGTCCTCGTTGTTGGAAGCTCGGAATTTCATCCGGAGGACGTACTTCATTTGGTCGCCCTGCGGGGAGGTCAGTATGACCCCAGATCCCGCTCCAGCTTCACGCTTGGAGCCGTCGAAGTGCATCGTCCATGACTGCGACATGTCTGGGGTGTCTGGCAGCTGCAGCTCCATCCAATGTACAAGGAAGTCCGGGAGGACTTGAGATTTGATTGCGAGTCGCTTCTCGTAGACGATGTCCAGGGGTGACAGCTCGATGCCCCACAGGGCCACGCGTCTTGTGGCCTCTGGGTTATTCAGGATGATGTTCAGGGGTGCCTCGTTGACGACCATCACCTGGTGCTCCTGGAAGTAATGGCTCATCCGTCGAGCCGTCATGAACACGCCATAGGCGAGTTTCTGGTAGTGAGGGTACCTCTGCTTTGTTGGCGTCAGTACCTCGCCGAGGTAGTATATTGGGCGTTGGACCCCGTGGGTCTTGCCCTCTTCGGGTCGTTCGACCACTAGCACGGTGCTAACCACCTGATGTGTGGCTGCTATGTACAATAGCAGAGGCTCGCGCTCCTTTGGTGTGACCAGGACGGGCGAGGTGGAGAGTAGCCGTTTGAGGCTTTCGAACGCATCGTCGGCTTCGAGCGTCCACTCGAATTTATCTGCCTTGAGTAGTAGCTAGTAGAATGGCAGGGCCTTCTCGCCCATGCGGCTGATGAATCTGCTCAACGCCGCTATTCGTCCTGCAAGCTGCTGGACACCCTTGAGGTTTTTTGGCTTCTCCATCGCCATGATGGCTCTGATTTTCTTCGGGTTCGCCTCGATCCCTCGCTGAGAGATGAAGTACCCAAGCAGCTGACCCGATGGGACGCCGAAGGCACACTTTTCGGGGTTGAGTTTGATCCTGTAGCGATCGAGGTTGTCGAACGTCTCGCGGAGATCGTCGATGAGTGTCCTTGCCTCCCTGGTTTTTATAACTATGTCGTCAACATAGACTTGAACGTTGCGACCGATCTGGCCCTTGAGGCAGGCCTGCATGCATCGCTGGTACGTGGCACCTGCGTTCTTTAGCCCGAAGGGCATTGTGTTGTAGCAGAGCACTCCGAACGGTGTGATAAACGCCGTTTTCTCCCGATCTTCAACCTTGAGTCGAATCTGGTTGTAGCCTGAGTAGGCGTCGAGGAAGGAGAGTTTCTCGCAATCTGCAGTCGAATCGATGATCTGATCGATCCGAGGAAGAGGGAAATGGTCCTTTGGGCAGTGCTTGTTTAGCGATGTGAAATCCACGCACATCCGCAGGGTGTCCGTGTCCTTCTTTGGGACCATCACTGTATTTGCAAGCCACTCGCTTTCTTTGATTTCCCTGATGAAGTCTGCAGCGAGTAGTCTGTTGATTTATTTGCCGATAGCTTCGGCCCGTGGCTCGGACAGTCTCCGGATGGACTGCTTGACGGGCTTGGTGTCTGGAAAGACGTTGAGTGCGTGCTCGGCGAATTCCCTGGGAACTCCTGGCATGTCCGCAGGACACCAGGCGAAGATTTCCCGGCGCTCACGGAGGAATTCGACGAGCGCGCCTTCCTATGCGGGGTTGAGGTCGTTGGCGATCAGCCTCGTCTTGGAGGCATCCGTCGGATGGACTTGCACCTTCTTTGTGTTGACGGTGGAGTCGAAAGACATGTCAGGTGCGTTTTGTCGTGCGACTGGGGGTGCCCCATTGTCCGTCGCCTCGCGGAGCCTTAGGAGCTCCTCTTGCATGCCGAACGACTGGGATATTCTGTTGAAATCTCTGTCACATTGGTCCGATCGGGTGAAGCTCCCGTGGATTGTGATGACGCCCTTTGGTCCTGGCATCTTAAGTAGCAGGTATGCATAGTGTGGGACACCCAAGAACCTTGCGAATGCTACACGCCCGAGGATGGCGTGGTACTGCGATGGCCAGTCCACCACTTTGAATTCGAGCCGTTCCAGTCGGAAGTTATCCGGCTTGCCGAAGATGACGTCGAGCCATATTTTGCCCAGGGGGAATATGCCCTTCCCTGGAACGATGTCGTGGAACGTTGTGACTGATTGTTCCAGGCTGCACTGCGGGATCCGCATTGCTGCTAGAGTGCTTGCGAACATCAGGTTGATGCCGCTGCCGCCGTCCATGAAGACGCGACTCATCTCGAATCCTCCGATCTACGCCTCCAGCACCAGGGCAGCATGACCTGGGCGAGGGATCTGGAAAGGGTGATCCGAACGACTGAACGTGATGCAGGACTCCGATCCGCTGAGGTACTCAGGGATGGCGGGTGGAGTTGCCACGGCTAGGTTGATCTGTCGGGTGATTTTCTTATGCACCCTATTCATGGGGCGCCCCTTCTGGATCATCAGTGTTCCTTTCGGCTGGGGATACCCGTTCCCAGCGTTGTTCTGTGCTGGTGGGACTGGTTGGTTCGGGCCTCCAACAGGTGGCGGTGGAGGAGCTCCATGCGCTATTTCACCTGGCGCGGGTGCGTTTCCGAACGCAAGGATTGGGGCTTGCTGCCTCATCTGCACCATGCTTTCGCTGAGTTTCTGGAACTCGCGGCAGTCCTTGAGCATGTGGCTCGCCTTCTTTTTGCCATCTTGCTTGTCGATGTAAAGTGGATGGTGCATGGACCCGAAAGCTTTTTGTATGCTGAGGGTCCGTTATCGCAGTCGCGGCGTTGCCACGACTGCGCTGGGCGTCCCGCGTCGCGGAAGTTTCCTCCGCGGTATCCTCCGCTGTTGCGGTTGGTGTCGTTGCGGCGATCGGCGTAGCCAGCCGCGACCATGTCGGGTCCGTCGTGATCGTCATAGACGCGCAATCTTCTCTTGCTACGGCGCTCTCACCGTCGACCGTAGTCGTCTTCTTCTTTCGATTGTGCTTGGTGAATGGAATCTTCGCCGTCAGCCCACCTGTTGGCGATGTCCATGAGGTGGTCGAGTGTTTTGGGCTTGACGCGCCCAAGTTCCTCCTTGAAGTCTTGGTGCTTGACGCCGTCCCTGAAGGCGTCGATGGCCCTCTCTTCGGAGATGTGTGCTGCGGAGTACTTTGTGTTGGACCAGCGTAGTATGTACGAGCGGATGGATTCGCCCGTTCGTTGAGTGCAGGCTCGCAACTCTTCGATTGAGGTGGGCCTCTTGCTGGTGCCCTTGAAGTTTCGGATGAAGCTGTAAGCTAGCTCATCCCAGCTTCGTATGGACCCTGAGGATAGGCTGCTGAGCCAGATCCGGGCTGCGCCTATCATCTGCAGCTGAAGGCATTGCATGGCAGTCTCTTTGTTTCCACCGTGCAGTTTGACGGATGATAAGTGGTCGCTGAGCCAAGCCTTTGGGTCTTGAGTGCCGTCGAACTTCGGAGTATCCGAAGGAAGCTTGAAATTGCGCGGCATCTTCGTTCGCCGAACAGATCTGCTGAAGCATCGGGCTCCGCAGAGTTCTCCTTCGTCTTCGTCCATCTCAGATTCAGACGAGCATGCGCGCTTAGCTCGCGCTTTGTCGATTTTGCGCTGCGTGAGCGCGTCTCTGGCGTCGTAGTCGCGGTTGTGGTGGCGCGAACTCTTCTTCCTTCGAGGAAGGTCATGTTCTTCTTCTTCGGATGAAGGGGTTGGGCTGCGGTCGAACCTGACCGGAGCTTTCTTCTTCGGCTCCGTGGGATCTTCCTGGTGGAGCGCAGCTCCGACGAGTCCGAGTCCGGTAAGTGCGGACTTGTGCATGGCCCTCTTCGGGTCTCCTTCTGGAGGTGGGTGAGCTGCGAGGTATGCAGTGGCTGCCATGATCGTAGCCTGTGGCATTTTCGGGATGACGTTGTCGTCGGCGTCCATCTCCATGAAGGATGTGTGGAGGGTTCGGGTTACCTCCCGGCGCTCCTTGGGGTCCATGTTCTCCACCCGAGAGCGGTGCTTGTTGCCTTGGTTGATGTTCGAGCTAGAGCCGATGCCCATGGCGGAGAGCGCAGCTCGTCGCGCGCTGGTCTCTGAGGCTGCTTGCTTGCGTTTGTCGAGCACCTCCTGCATCTTGACCTGCTTCTTGTGCTCCTCGATCAGGAGCAGGTGGTAGGCCATCAGCAGATCCCCGGAGGAGTCTGCAGGCAGGAGTATGTTGCCTGCCACGGCGTTGCAGGCCTGGGCCCATCCTTCTTTGCTAAGGCGGATGACGTGGCCGTTGTTTCCCCTTCGGGTGGGGGAGACTGGCTTCTTCTGTTCCCGCTGTTTCGTTCTGGCGGGTTAGGTGGCGGGTTGGGCGGCGGGTTGGGTGTTTGCTGATCCACGTCGCTCTGGATGACTACGGCGCATTGGTAGCGCTCGCAGATTGGTCCGCTGCTGCCACAACTTTCGGATCCGGAACCGTAGGTCCCTGCATCCGATGGCGGATCGCACAGATCGGAGTTGCAGCTGCTGCTGTCGTAGGAATCATCTGTTGATGATGTTGTGCGTAGCACGGGGTGTGGGGTCCATGAAGCGGGCCTGATTGATGGTAGGGGCACCCGCTCAGGGAGGCAGAGGGTGCCAGTTTGCCCCACCTGGAAGCAGAAGCTCCCGAACAGGATTTCGAGTATGTCGCCTACGGGCTCGAAGTCCTTCATGGTGGCCGG
Organism: Avena sativa; assembly: GCA_916181665.1. Classification (NCBI taxonomy): domain Eukaryota; kingdom Viridiplantae; phylum Streptophyta; class Magnoliopsida; order Poales; family Poaceae; genus Avena; species Avena sativa. The sequence goes on from OV702283.1 coordinate 36,228,536, forward strand.
TGAGTGGGCGGTGAAGTCGAAAGCACCGAAGAGGAGATGACTCTCCGTCGTTGCAGAGTTGTAGATCGATCGGGTTGGGACCGTCACGACCGCACAATCAGCGTCCCCAGTTCCCACAGACGACGCCAATTGACGAGGTTCGATCTCATCAATGCCCATTGTTATGGACTTGGGTTTTGGAGAAGATGGGGATGCTGGAGATCGTGGAACGGTTAGCAAACAAGCAACACGGGGACACAAAGGTTTACCCAGGTTCAGGCCCCCGGAGGGAAAACCCTACTCCTGCTTGTCTGCTCTTGATTACGGCGGAACCGAAGGTTAGAAGGGTGCGCAGATGCAATCTGGCGTGGAGGTGTGTATGCGAAAGTATGAGAGAGAGATCTAGGCCGTGCCCTCCTAGCCTTTATATAGACTCAGGCAGGTCCCGGGCATAGACCTAGTCGGTTACAAGTTCTAGGGTTTTACCCCTTTGAATTTCCTATCTACGCTAGTCTTGCTCTCCAAGGATCCGAAGGCGTCATGGGCCTTGGCCACCCGAAAATCGTCATGGGCCGGCGTACATCTGCCGTGGGCCCTCCTTGGCTGGACCAGGTATGCTGAAATCACGTACCCGTAGGGTATAACCATGTCAGCAAGTATGCTTTTAAATACCATTTTCCATTTTAAAATTTCAAATTCAGCTATATTTTGTGAAGGAAGTACAAAATTTATAGTTGAAACCTTTGTTTCACCAGCATGTTTAGGTAGATGGGGACATTTGGTGGGAACATAACCACTTTGTTGGTCTTTAATTTCTATTTTGCTCAATTTTTACCACAAGTCAAAGTTTGGTCAAATATGAAAAAACATGGAAAATTTGAACTAGAGCTACACAATTGGAACCTCTAATATTTTGGGAAAAATCATTTTTAGGCCCAGAAGATGTGGTTTAACCATGGATCTATTGGTAGATCAGCTAGGTTCATCCATATGGCTACTCGGTGTTTGGCGCAAATTTTGACCAGACTTTGACCTGGCAGTATAAAATCACAAAAAATCAAAAAATAGTGAAACCTTGTCCATTGGTCTTAGATTGTACCCTAGTTAGAATGAAAAATAATAAACCTTGAGTTTGTGGAAGCAAAGATGATTTTGCTCTCTCACTCTTGGTTCCAAGTGTGAGTCTCATTGGTGTGTACCCAAATTTCATAGGACATGACCAGCTCCATGTCATAATTTCTTAGAATTGACTCAAACTTAGCAGGGAGGTGTGTCTTGGCATGGCATACATTTCATATTTTGGTGTCTGTCAGCAAGTATGCCTTTAAATACCATTTTCCATTTTAAAATTTCAAATTCAGCTATATTTTGTGAAGGAAGTACAAAATTTATAGTTGAAACCTTTGTTTCACCAGCATGTTTAGGTAGATGGGGACATTTGGTGGGAACATAACCATTTTATTGGTCTTTAATTTCTATTTTGCTCAATTTGTACCACAAGTCAAAGTTTGGTCAAATATGAAAAAACATGAAAAATTTGAACTAGAGCTACACAATTGGAACCTCTAATATTTTGGGAAAAATCATTTTTTAGGCCCAGAAGATGTGGTTTAACCATGGATCTATTGGTAGATCAGCTAGGTTCATCCATATGGCTACTCGGTGTTCGACGCAAATTTTGACCAGACTTTGACCTGGCAGTATAAAATCACAAAAAATCAAAAAATAGTGAAACCTTGTCCATTGGTCTTAGATGTGGTATAACCATGGATCTATTGGTAGAGAATAAAGGATTATTTGGAAAAAATTATATGGGTTTGAATCATATTAAATTTAATTTGAAAAAAAGAAAATACCTAATCATAGATAAATATTAAATAACAAGAAAATTATAATTGAGTGGATTTAATAACACAGTAAAAAATAAGATGAAACCTACTTAAAAGGTTTCGTAAAGGTTTAAAATAAAATTGAGTTTTGAAATCATTTGATTTGAATTGAAACAGAAATTAGAAATAGAAAAACAAAAAAGAAATAAGAGGAAAAAATAAATAAACGTACATGAGAACCAGGCCCAGCGAGACAACCTAAGCACTGGCCCAACTCTCGTTCCCGTCGCAGCGCCGCATCGTGGTGGGCCGGTAGTAAAATCGGCCCGTGTACGCGTGCTGCGCACGGTGCCGATGAGGGTTGGAGTTTAGTCCCACCTCGCTAGTTGGAGGCGAGGACGACCAACTTATATACCCCGGTCGATGCTCACCCTCGAGCTCCTGTCAAAAAACAAATCCGATTCACCTGGTATCGTTCGCTTGTAATGGGCTGACCTTTGGGGCCGCTAGGCAGTACTACTCTGGTCTAGTTCGCCTGTAATGGGATTGAGTTAGGCCCGTGTGTGGAACCCAATCTCCAGAGTGTCAAATTTTTTTACATGATTTTTTTTGCCAACTAATGTACTGCGTACCTCGGCCTAAACTGGGCCTTTAGGGTCGTTTTCACATATTTTTTAGTCAAACGCGCAGCGACGTGGTGGGTCAGATAGGCACGACCGCGTCATGGCTACATCGTCGCCCTATCGCCGCCTTCTCTGTCCCAGTTTACAACCGCCTTTCGAGTTGACTCCTTCAAGGAGCGACCGTCTCAACCTTGCGGCGACTCGATGGAGTGCGCCATTCGTATAACGGCGGCACGCGGGAGAAGTACTGCGGCGGCCCATCAGGTATGATCGCATGGATCTATGATCGCATGCACTGTATGTCTATGTACCTAGATCTATGATCACGTAGATCTATGATCGCATGGCTTCGCCGTGTGCAGAGAGGGGTTGGCGGGGCCAGGGGGACGTTTTGAGCTATGGCGGCGGAGGTAACATGGTAGGGTGCAGCGGTGGTGGGGATTACTAGGAGAGAGGCCAGGGTTTAGCCGCACTAATTCTATCCGATTGGAGAAGGATCTAATTCACGTCACGCATCCGGGAAGGCCGGATCGGAGGGAAGAATCTCCCAGCACGCACCACCACACGTACGTTTACGTTGATCGTTCCATCTCCTTTGTCGCCAGATTCCTCCATTACAGGGCGGTCCGGTGCCTAGAATCAGCCTTGGCCGCTCTGCTCCTCTGCCGTCGCCGTCGCCGGAAAAAAAAATGCCACGGCCCTCCTCCTCCTCTCATCGGTAGGTTTTGGACAACTAAAAAATAGTTAGACCGAGTCGTAGGTGTGGTGTAAACTGTAGTGCTACACTGGACATTCCTAGTGCTAGTTGTAATTGAGTATGATCCCTAGTGCTAGTTGTAATTTTGTCGATCTGTAATATCTACATTATATATATGCCAACAATTTCCTTTACATAGTATAAACACATGCATGCACTAACTTTACACTTGTTTATTTTTTTCATGGTGATTTTTCTTGCAGCGTGATGGAACTGGATGATGATATTGCTTGCTCTGTTGAAACATGGTGTAGACTTGTGGGCAATTTTACAAGTCAACAACGTAGCAAATTTATGGAATCAAATATGCGAAGTATGTTGCAAATTCCACCAATTCGGATGCGAGTTGTCTTGCTGCAGTACATGTTTCACATTTATGATCATGAGTCTAGCACTTTTGTCCTGCCTAATAAAGGCAAATTTGCATTGACTGCACAAGATGCAGAGTGTATTTATGGATTACGAAACTATGGTCTGTCTGCTAATCGTATAATTGATGAGGAAGGTGAAGACGGAAAGTTCCGTATTCCACCACATTTTCTCAGCGCAACTACTGGCAACATTGTTATTGAAGATTTAATAGCTGATATTGTCATGAGTAAAGCTGCGGACGATGACTTCCTCCGCAAATCTGCCCTTGTTCTCCTTGGTACAGTCCTGGCGCCTATGACTAAGAGGATTGTACCGAAGGATTATTGGGTACTAGTGGAGGACCTAGACCGTATGTCCACCATTAATTGGAGTGAGTTCAAGGTAGATCATCTCATTCTATACTTCAGGCTTGTAACTAGATATAAACAAATTAGGCAGTGGCCTAAGGGAAATTTGTCTTTAATACAGGTATTAAATATTTTCTCAACATTATTTTTAATATGATAGATCATCTCATTTTATGATGCACTAACATTACACTTGGTTCACATGCAGTATGTTTATTGGGAGAAGGTCAAGCATGTAGATGATCCTTGTAGGATAAATCCAAGTTTGTCCTTGAGACCACTTATGCGTAATTGGACAAATGCTGCTGCTAGGATTAGGGATACAATGGACTGTGATCATGGTCGGGGTGAAGGACCTATTCTTGTAACGATCCATGTTTCTAATATCATCTGTATATATATCATGTGGTTATGTTAAAAAACTTACGCCTCTACTTTGATTAATAACATTGAGTTCTACTAATCTGTATGTATCAGGTTGAAAATAATATAATGTTGGAGTATATGATTGAAATGCTAAATAAACCGACGTCTGTTCTCAAGCCAAAGGCAAGTTCGGCTAGGAAGGCTGTAGCCAGAAATTCAAACCAAAAAACTACTAAAACGTACAGGAGGTACTGACGGAGTCTATGATGGAGCGAGTGATGGATCGAGTGATGGAGCGAACAATGAATAGGATGGAGTCAACAATGGAGAAAATCGTCAAAAAAATGATAGACTCATATGCACAGGTAATCACCGTGTTATTGCATGTACTATTGGGAGTTTCTATTTTTATATCTGATAGCCTACGAGTACATTATATATTTCCATTTAATTTTTCAGGAATTAATTGTCAAATTGAATAAAAATGGCATTATGTACAAAAGCAAAGAAGTTGAAAATGGAGATGGCAACCTATCATTGAATAATGGATCCTCTTTTCCGGGAAAAGAATTTTGGTATGGAAAAGAGAGTGCAGGTGCTTATGCTGATCAGATTATTAAGGAAACTATTGATTCAATGAAACACACTGGATTGAATGGTAATGCAACGCCCGACGATGGCGCACATAAGGATGGTTGTAAAGACGCAATAGGCAGCACACCTTCCAACCCAGAGTTAGTGCTTGATATTTCTACAAAAGCCGTGTCAGACCTTCCATCAGAAATGTACGGAATTAGCAAAAATGGGAAAGAGCTGGATGGAGCAACTGCGTCAGACAATTCCAACAGCATCGATAGTAAGTTGGACGTTAACAATGAGCCGGAACAAGGTTTGGGGAAACGTAAGCGCAAAATTTCTACAAAACTTGAAGGTTACGTGGGATATGAGCCCCCCAAACGTCGTGCACTTAAGAAAGGTACTCCCTCCGGTTCAGTTTACACAGCACCTTTCATTTTTCATGCAGTTTCACTAGGAATGCTGGTTTAGGCGCATAGCCATTTATTACTGAATAATTGTGGCGTTTTAGCCTAGTACAATCTTTTTTCTTTCCTTTGACATTCAGCCATGTGAATCGGTTTGTGAGTAATGTGCATGCAAGTGGGAACACATATTGGCACTATGCATGCATGCTGAGGAATTAGTTTCAACCGATGCATGCGTTCCCTACAAATAGATTTGACAATTATTTAATGTGTACCTACTATTTACATCTTTATATAGTTATAATGAGTTTTTTTTACCATTTTCGTAGGATTATTTGTAAACCAAGATGATGTTACACGAGTCCTGACTGCTAAACAAATACAAGCAGCCGTGACATTGGTTGAAAATGCATGTAAGGATGAATCAAATGGTAAAAAGGTTGTTTACCAACATGCAAATGGAATTATGTTGAATTCATTAAAGCTTAAAGATGTGTTGGACCATGAGTGGGTTAGCGATCGTGTAAGTTGTACTGTGTTATGATTATTTTATATCATGCTAATACATAATAATGTTACCACTCTAATAAAATTAATTCCTCTTATGGTTACAGTTAATAGACAGTTACATTGGAGATTTGTCACTTCGTGTGGGACATGATCGGTACCTTTTCAGTGCATTAAGAACAACGTTCCTTGTGAAGAAGGGTACAATTTGAAAGAAGCGAAAAAAATCCAAGCATAACATGGACTTCACTATGTCCAAAAGTGGCTCAATTGGAAGAGTCATGGATGAATATTTCTTGCGAAATAAGGTAAATAGAACGTACATCATTTGTATGTTGAAAAGTGTTTTGTTGATTACATTCTTCAATTTCTGTAGGTATATTTCCCTCTAAATATAAATGACGCGCATTGGACGACAGTAGTCATGCACATACCGAAACAAGAATTTCAAGTTCTAGACTCTTTGTACTCTTTATCTACAACGAAGAAAATAATTGAAACAATGGTAATTTATTCTCTTAACTTTATCATGTACTAACTTAATACTTGTGTACATTACACTAATTTTTACATTTTTCAGAGATATCAAATAGCGTATGACATAAAAAAAACTAACATGATTACAAAATCACAATACCCCGACGTATCAAAATGGCCTATAAAACGTTATAAATTGGCTCGGCAAAGAGATGGGTGAGTTTAGTTTACTTTTTTTGCCTTGTATATTTCATGTTATCCATCATGCAAAATAAAATTAGTTCTTGTCATGTGTCCCATAAATTCATGTGACTTATTTGTGTTGGAGTGTATGGAACACTGGGATGGCGATAAAATGACTAGGGAAATTTCGCAGGTTTGCATATTCTTTTAACTATCACTACCCGACCAGCTGTAGCAAAAATATTTGTACTTACTTATATTTGTCAATGCAGTCCACAGTGAATGATAACAGAAGACTAAAGGTTGCTCAGGTTGTTCTGTCCCCTTCAAACATCTGCACTGTCAGAACCAAGGTTCTTTAGGCGGCCAAACACATGAAAACCTGAGGAACGAATTATGGCTTGTAGGTTGGGTTTTAGTCCCGTAGAAGGTTTTCCACCCTACATTTTTTTTGTTCCTATGTTACCATGACATGCTTGTAAAATATACTGAATATTTTGGGTTTATACTCAATATTTTGTGTTTATTACTCCTGGTGTGAACATATTCAATATTTTGTGTTTATTAGTCCATGTTTCAACAGAGCAAGCAATATCACCATCCAGTGGATCTATTTTGCACACTAATGATACATATTTGCATATTGTTCCTACTGTTGATCCCCTTCAGGTTCCAGCTCTTCACATGTCTGCTAGTTTGTCTGAACAAATGTCACCGGAATCGAGAGCCTACAGCCCTCATACTATATCAAATATTGCATCTAAAGAAACAGTCGCTACAAGCCAAAATGCTGCAACAACCGAGACAGATTCTGTGGGACCGTCGTCCTCTGCCCGGTCCCCCTCTGTCTCAGGTGCTTCGGTTCCACCTCCGCGCGTCGGCCACGTCACCGGATCCAGGAGTTGCGCGCGACTCGGTGTCCCCGGTGCTGACGCCTCCCTCCTCTCCACGCTGGGACCAGGGGGAGTCTGCTCCCGCGTCACCTCGGTCCCCCCAGTTACCGCCCAGTCCTCTCCACACGGTCCCCGCACCGTACGTCGCCAGGGCCGCCAGGGTCCACTCTGTCCCCGCTCCGTACGTCGCCACATGCGTCGGCTCACGCAACAGACGAGGGGGATGCGGACGCAGAGGGGGAATCACGCTACATAAACCGAATCACGCCATGTTTTTTCTACCGCGACAAATTCTATCTGCCGCGGCACAGAAAAGGTTGTTTTTTCTGCCGCGACAGGGCTGCCAGATTTCTGCGCGGCACGATTTTGCCCTGTTTTCCTGCCACGACAACTTTACACCTCAAGTTTTCATCATTGTTTTTTTGAAAACTTTAGCAACAACCATTCATACATAGCCATTGTTTTCTTCAAAACGGATTGCAACATCAATCCAGCTTAATTTCATGATAACCAATCAAGATAAATAAACATAATACCCACATGTCGCTATTATGTCCCTAATCAAGCCTTACAGACCGCTATTCAGATAACCAATCAAGATAACCAAACAACGTTCTCATAAACAAGATAACATTCTCAACTATTATTTATGATCTTTTTTACTTCCGGATAATCATGATGATGAGCTCCCTCTCGTCAGCATACTTTGTTACTGCTGCTCACGTCAAACTAACATTTCTACAAGATACCTGCAGTTTACAAACACAAAAATCATAAATAACTACATTACAATAATTAATGCCAAAATTAAATATAGTGGTTACTTGTGATGGAGTTTGCATTTCACACTATTTTTGTTGTGTCTAGGCGTTTTGTAAACGCTACACAACTTTAACCGTTTTTTCTCATCATACCCGATTGGTCTACCGTTTTTACTCACAATATTGCTCTTTCCTTTATTCTTTCTCTTCGGAGCACCTTTTGTGTTGACTTTAGCAGGATCACCTATTGGAGTAGTTGCACTTGCAGAAGGTCCTCCATCAGTATTAATGGAATTTCTTGGACCACGTACTCCTGCATCGTACGCCATTTTTTTCGATATAATTTTCTGGTACAAGGTCTTTACTTGTTTGTACAACTCAGAATTATTGCAGGCTACATGTAATGCTTCAGACGACATCACACTGAGCTCGGAATACCGACTTCGCTCCTCTGCCCCAGCAAATCCCCAGCCAAACAGATCGCTCGTGCGCCTCGAAGGTAATCCACTTCTGGCATTTTTGAGAATCGTGCAAGAACAATACACCTTGGTAGTTCAACCAATTTCAGCTCTGTCAACACAAACAAAATATGCTTACAAGGAATTCCTCTACGTACCATCCTCCGGCAATTGCAATCTATACTTTATGCTGGATTGTTTGGTGTATAGTCCACAGAAAAATTATGGCGTCGGTTATTTGACCATGCCACAAGATACCTTTCCGAATCTTCTATTTCCACACTTTTTTCTACAGTCGTCATGCCTTCAATCTTATGAAGATCATCCTGCAAGATATAAAAATTAGCTGGGGTGAATGTGCTGTCCATTGCTAACTCAATTTGCTGCCATTTGGTAACAATCACAGGCATAGTCTGTGAAGCCGTGCAGTCATCTCGCGCCTCTGTTTTCCGGATACGTACAATGGCATTCTCATAGTGCACAATTAAATCCACAAGCGTCATCCCATAATCGAGGTGAAGATGAAGGGACGAGTTGAGACTTTCACTGCGCTGGTTGCTTTTCATCCCTAGCCAAAATCCATCTACGAGGTAAGCAGCCGCCCACAGGTGCTTCTTCTTGTACATTCTATTTAGCCAAGGTTTTGTCTTATCTGTCTGCCATTTTCTCACATATGCGTGCCATCATTCCTCAAACTTGGCCTTCGTGGTGGAGTAATATAATAGAGACCGAAACTCTGGCAATGATTTGGAACTTAGGTGCTTGCACATGTTCTTTTCAATGTGCCATGTACAAATACGGTGCCACACGTCTGGTAATACACTTCGTATCGCTCTCATCATCGCAGCATCCGCATACGTGATTATAGACCGTGGCCTTTTCTGACACATTGCTTTCAAAAATGTTTTCAGGAGCCAAGCATAAGTATCCTCGGTCTCGTTCGATATGATGGCACACCCGAATACGGTAGTCTTCCGGTGATTGTTCAGGCCGACAAACGGAACAAAAGGCATACAGTATCGATTCATCTTGTAGGTGCTGTCAAACACCAAAACGTCACCATAATCTTGGTAGTCCTGACGTGACTGAGAATCGCACCAGAAGAGACATTTTAAACGTCCCTTATCGTCAAGCTGATGATCATAAAAAAAGTCAGGGTCCTTTTTCTTCCTGCTTTGCATAATGCCGATGGTCGTGGCCGCATCGCCGCTTGAAAGTAGCTTCCTTTTCTCTCTGGCACACATGTTATACAAATCCTTCCTCGTGAATCTAACTTGATTGTATCTACCGTACTTGCTGATGAAAGAACTCATGATCATATGCTTTCTAATCCCACTAGCTGCCATTGCTAATATCTCTGCTCTTTGGAAATCTTTGATCTTCCTATGAGACCAAAGAAAAGGCACCTTATCAGGTCTAGCTAAAATATGATTGTGCTTGTTATCAAACTTCTCAACACACCAAACACCTTTAGATTTATCTAGCTTCACGACCAGTTGCGCTGTGCATCCACAACGAGATTCTGCTCTTGGCTTGTATTTTCTGTCTTCCAAAGGCAAGTATTTGCTACTACGTTTCCCTTCCCTGGAGCATACGAACTGCCTCTTACGTATATCATGCGATGCCTTTTTGTTTTCCTTATACCTGCCCTTTCTTATGCTGAATCCATGGTCTTTAGCATAGCTGTTGTAAAAATAATATGCCGCAGGTTCAGAAACAAAAGTCATATCCATTATTTTCCAATACTTCTCCCGCTCTTCACCTGGATTCCCAATATCCCTGTCACATTCCCCCTTATATTCTTTCTCTTTAAGAACATTCCCAACCACCTACAAATCCATAACATATAACACATAAGTTATTAGTACAATGGTACAACTTGGGTATATATATCACATAAAATATGAAACACATACCTCAACATTATCACATGTCTCCAAGTCTGAATCACCATAGTAGTCAAAACTTTTATCGCTCCCAACTATTAACTAAACAATTCAATACGAAAATAATAGTAAGTTCTATTTTCATGCAACTAATTTAATCCACATATATACCTACAATAATGCACATACCTTATTCACGTATTCACTGTCCAATACCTCAGAATCGTTCTCCTCGTTAGCAACTTCTAACTCAATCTACACAACACAAATGAAAATGAACATAATTTTATTTTGTTGTCTTCATTGCAATTACTAGTACACCACATAAAATCAAGGCCACTCACATTTTCGTCTGATGCATCATCAGGATGGACGTGCCCATCTACATGAGAATCTGATCCATGGTGGTCAGAGGACTCGGAATCTGATCCATGGTGGTGAGAGGACTCGGCCTCATTGTCCAAGTACTCGTCATCTTCTTCCATCATACTTGAACCACTGCTATCCACCATTATCTGCAACCACTAGAAACCATGAGAGTCGGAATTATCTTACAACAACACGAAGGAGTAGGAGGAGGAGCCGTCACCGAACCCTAGCAGCCGACGAGATCTCACCTCTGACGCGTAGTAGGTCCAGATCGTCTCCGATCTGGAAGTGCTGCGATCTAGACTCGTACGATCTGGAGGTGCTCCGATCTCGAATTTTTCTAGAGGACAGGAGCGGCGATGAGGTCTGTCCCGCGTCTTAGGGTGCCGCCGTGTCTAGAGGAGAGAGGAGCGGCAATGAGGTGCGATCTCGTCGGCTGCTAGGGTTACGCCGCCGGTCGGATCGCCGTGAATCTCACAAGGGCGCTACTCTGCGTAGAGGTTCTGACTAACAACACCGCTAGAACGTGGGACCTAAACTTTTTTTCCCTAAACACGCCCTATACAAAACGGATACGTACACCGATACAAAAAATATACAGCGCTAAACCGCTCCTAAACTAACCCGAGACATACCGTCGAACCACCCAGACCCGGTTTTTCTCTTCGACTGCCCTCAGGGATACCGAAGCAAGCCTCTTGAGAAAAATGCTAAAACACCTTGTAAAGCAATCGGACATGGCGTGGCCAGTTCTTGACTCTTCGTTGCACGCACACTGACCGAGTGGCCACCCCTCGTGTGCCGCAGAGCATGACGTGGCGGGCCGGCGTGCCGCACCGGCGCCGGGTTCTCTTCTTTTCCAGCTTCAGTTCCAACTTCCAAGGCTTCTGTCAAAAAAAAAAAAAACTTCCAAGGCTACTACTCCCGGGGCAGCGACAGCCGCAGAACCGCACGCCGGTCAGTTACCTCGCACGCAAACTCACTCGTCACCAGCTCCTCGGCACGCCCATCACCATGGCCCCGCACGCGCCGCTCGCAGTGCCGTACGCCACCGCGGGCCCTCGACTGGCCGCGCCGCTTCTCACCCCGGCGGCGACCTCGCCGAGCCTACGCCGCGCGAAGTGCCCGCGTGGCTCCCTCGTCAACCAACAGCGGCGGCTGCGCCACCTCCTCCCTCCCGCTGCGGCCGCCAAGCCCGGAGCCATCGGTATCCTGCCCCCTCCGTCTCTCACACTCGTCTGATTCTGTTCGGCTCTGTGAAGGCCACGCGTATAACATGCTCGGCCCGATTCGCAGGGAGCGCAGCGGAGGCCGCGGCGCCCGCGGAGGGTCTCGCGAGCTCGCTGCAGGGGGTGGAGGTGTTCGACCTGAGCGGGAAGGCGGTGCCCGTCGTTGATCTGTGGAAGGACAGGAAGGCCGTGGTTGCGTTCGCCCGCCATTTCGGGTGGATTTCCTCGTTTATCTTCCAATTTATTTGTTAAGTTTTGGGTGTTTGGTGTATCGATAATCCTGATATTACTGATGTTGGTCTTTTGCAGCTGTGTGCTATGCAGGAAGAGGGCCGACCTTCTCGCCGCTAAACAGGTCCATTACATGTCTGATTCCTCACTCTCGCTCAGTTAATTTCGAGTGGAATAGGAACACAGGAGATGAGGTCGATTGCTCAAAATGATACATTGTGTTACACCGTTGCCTGCCATTTTCCGTGGTCCATTGAACAAAAATGGATCTCCCCATTTCAAATGCCACAGATAACACCTGCTGAATGTCTGTTGACTGCTGAGATGTTTCTTCTGTATACATGTAGTTGTACCTTGCGTAATGGTAGTAACTCGGCACAACACAAGACATTTCTAAGTTAATGCGGAACTTAACATGATGCATTCAGTTTAGTTAGTTTATGTAGTTCCTGAATTTCCAGTGTATAACTTTTGATGAACAGTTACTTTTTGTTGCGCTTATTACCCGTGTCCAGGATGCAATGGAAGCTGCTGGAGTTTCTCTTGTTTTAATCGGACCAGGTACTGTTGAACAGGTATGTGCTCTAGTGTGAGAACACTTAGTTTTACTTGTTATGTTATTTGATCAAAAACTTGGCGGTCGTGAAATACAAAACTAATGTGGATAGTAAGGTTGATATGCTGATGTTTGATTTGGTATTTTGGTAATACACCTATTCTCTTACTGTTGTTTGACCGTATAATACACGTTTTGTTTCATGAACAAGTTGGCATGCGGGTTGTTTGATTGGGATATACATTGACCAGTGATCTTGTAGTTTCTTTGAAGTTTGATTTTTTTAATCAAGTTCTGGTGTTTTACATATTCCTATGCAATTAAAACTAAGGCTTTCCTTGAGATGTGGTAGTAGTATAACTTGTGAAGAGATTTGTATACTCACATAGTATTCCAGTTATTGTTTCAGTTAGTTATCTTATGGACTCTGTTTCAGCAGTAGATAATCTAGCATGTTGGTGATTTATGAAATTTTACGCTTATTTCTTGATCCAGGCAAAGGCATTTTCTGATCAAACCAAATTTAAGGGAGGTAATATTCTTGAATCATCTCTGTCCAACCCGTATGACTTTTACACCTATAATAGTGTGAAAATGCGAGTATATACATCGCCATACAACTAATTTTAAAGTATATCTGCATAAGATATGTGTATCTCTAGTATATATAGATAAAAGTAATAGCAATCAAGGGCGGAGCTTAGTTGGATCAGGTGGGCCCTGGCCTCCCTTTTAAATGAAAATCTCACTATTTACTAGTATCATTTTCCACCATGTCCTCTCCTTCTAGCTGAAAATCTAACTACTAAGTATCAATACCTACTATGTATACACTAGTCAAAGGAAGTTAAGAATTGTTTATTCGAATCGTGTAGCATAATTTACTAGATTCGCGCTCTCTGCATTTTGGTTCAGGCTCCACCACTGGTAGCAATGGTTCAGTGTAGTGATGCATCAGTAAAACTTAAAAACATGTTCCACTTAGGTTCTGAAACTCCGTGGACCCTTTTTGCGATATTTAGCCTTCAGAATCATCCGGTTCACATCAAACCAATGCTCTTGATTATGAAGATTTTGCCATGAACAACTTGCTCCTGAAACTCAAGTTTTACATGCTCCCAATACCTATGCAGGAAGCGCAGCCCATTTTTTACTTTTTTGGGGGAAATGAAACAAGATGTTGACGAAATAGGTTTATTAAATAATTATTTTTTCAAAATGTAAATTATTTGTAACCCTCGTTAAATTTATTTGCCTCTTCCACTGTACAAATCTGACAATGATACTGTGCAGAAGTATACGCGGATCCAGATTACTCATCGTATAGGGCTCTGGAATTCGCCAATGGCCTGTTCTCAACATTTACTCCATCGGTAACTCCTACTAGACAAATTTCCTGCTGTGTCCTGTTTGTTCATCTACAGATACGTAAAACGTTCAACATCTTGCAGGCGGGTCTGAAGATTATACAACTGTACAGGGAAGGATACAGACAGGACTGGGAACTTTCATTCGAAAAGAATACCAGGACAAAGGGTGGATGGTATGTTTCCATCCAACCGTCTTCGCTTTGTCTGTTGGAGCTCTTGTAATTTTCCTCAGAGCATTGGTCTGTGGTGTGTGGTGGATCAGTTTGACGAATACGTGTCTCCCTTTCTTAGGTATCAAGGCGGACTCCTTGTTGCAGGCCCAGGCATCAACAACATCTCCTACATCCACAAAGTTAGTAAGCAAGCCCCTCGAAATACTGTTTTCCGTTCGATCATCTGCTGGATAATGAACTACTGATGGTAACTTTGCATCATGTAATCCTTCGACAGGACAAAGAAGCTGGAGATGACCCTGAAATGGTGGATGTTTTGAGAGCTTGTTGTTCCTAGATCTGTAGTAGTAGTGTTTTTCTCTCAAATTAGAAATAAGGATAAAACATCTTTAGTTTGACCACTCTCACATGTTCTTGTATAGTACTAGTGAAGTACATAAATGACTAGCCATGTTTTTTTTTATATGACTAGCTGGGTTTTAGTAACCCCGGAGCCTCAACATCACCTGAAATGCATGAACAAAGGTGTTCATCCTTCACCGTACAATACCCTTGAAACCCTGCTACAAGAGTTTATAGCAACTTATACTCCCTCCGTTCCAGAATAATAATAACTGAAGTTCTATTTCATCCTAAGTTAAACTAGAACTTAAAATTTAGTCTTATTAGATTCACGATACACTATTTCGGTGATGTATCGATTTGATGTTTTCGATATTGATACATTTTTCTATAGCAAAAATATTTATACAAAACAGAACAAATATTCATAGTACATAACAAATGTGGCAAAGAAAAGAAAAAAAGGGGGGAGGGGGAGGGGGGGTGAAAAGAAATAGAAAACAGAAATAGGATAAAAAAAAAGGAAAACCGAAGAAACCAGATGCAAAACCTGACCGAAAAAGAAACCGAAGGAAACCGTTGTGCCTTTGGCAGCAACATTTGCGTACAAGCTTGGACTAAGATGAATAAAAAAAGGTATCGCTCTGTCCCAATGGGTAGAGATTTTCTCAAGGAAAGCCCTACGTGTCCCCCGGACAATGGGAGGTCCCAATCGTCCTGCTCCAGCTGCTGCCACGTGTTCCTAAAATCGGCTTCAACCCCGCATTTGCTGCAAATGTCCCCGCTTTTGCTTCCGAAGCAAAAAAAAAACGGTTCGTTTTAGAAATAGAACACCTCGCCAGAGACCTCGCCGGAGATCATGCAGCAAAAAAAATGTTCTAATGTAGCAAAACCGACTTCGTCGGAAACATCGTCGGAAAAAATCGCTGGTGAGTCTCGCCGGAGACCTTGTAGCAAATACTTGACACTGTTGTAGCAAAACCACAAGACGATTGTAGCAAAAAAAAATCTTCTAATGTAGTAAAAACCCTACTTCGTCAGAGACATCGCCGGAAAAATTTAGCCGGAAGACCTCGCCGGTAAACTTATAGAGAAAGCCAGGCCGTCCGCCGCTGGAAGCAACCACGGTCGCCCATGGTAGCGACCAAGGTTGTCCATGGAAGCAAGATTGGCCACCACTGGAAGCAAACTCGGCCGCCGTGGCGGCGACCAAGCTGGCCATGGAAGCGAACTCGCCGGCCGCTGGAAGCAACCACGGTCGCCCATGGCAGCGACCAAGGCTGCCCATGGAAGCAAGCTTGGATACCGCTAGAAGCAAACTTGGCCGCCGTGGCGGCGACCAAGCTGGCCATGGAAGCGAACTCGGCCGCTGCTGGAAGCAAGCTCGACCGCCCGTGGAAGCAAGCTCGGACACCGCTGGAAAGAAAATTTGGTCGCTGCTGGTAGCAACCACGGCCGCCCGTGGCAGCAAGGTCGCCCGCCGCAGCTTCGACCGGCGGCGCGGGTGCTTGGGGTAACAGCACCATGGCGCGTGGAGGGTGCTCGGCGCTGGAAGCAAGCTCCATGGCGGGTGGAGGAAGCTCGGTCCTGAGAATTGACATGAAGAGATAAGATAGGAAGGGAGAAGAAAAGGAACACACACGTGGGTGGGCCCATGCCTGTGTGGTGGAGTTGTGTCCACGCGAAAGAAAGGCGCGACCCGGACGATGACATCGTCCGGGGGATTGCCATCATTTTCCTTTTCTCAAGTCTCAATCGATTTAAGAGGAGTGCAAGTCCAGAATCGATCAAGCTTATGAAAATCTAAGTTCATTAAGACCAGGAGGGTCGCAGGAAAGATCCAACAATGATGCACTTATGAAAGGATTCTACGGAATAAGCCTACAGATACGGCCGTGCTATTTTTTTTAAATAATACATTTTTCTTATTGAATTTCATAAATAATACGCAAAACGGGCAAATTGCGATTCTGACGGTCCGTCGTCCGTTCGAAAGACGACCCAGACGCTTCGTCTTTTCAAAAGACGACTCGGAGGTTCTTCTTTTGGAAGGACGACGCCCCCGGATGGTCGGCTGTTGGAAAGACGAACGTGATGTTCGTCTGTTGAAAAGACGAAGGGTGTATTGATCATGCAAGGGTTCAGGGTTCCAAATAAGTTTTAGGTTTCGGACTATTGTTTCGCGCCGTTTCTCCCGCCGTCACTTCCCGCCGATTTTTATCGCCACTCCTTCCCGCCGATTTTTCTTGCCACTCCTTCCCGCCGATTTCTCCCGTCGTCTCTTCCCGCCGATTTTTCCCGCCAGTACTTCCCGCCGATTTTTTCAGCCAGTCCTTCCCGCCCTTTTTTCCCGCCAGTCCTTCCTGCCCTTTTTTCCTGCCTATTCGGTTCGGTGCCTCTATAAATGCGGGCAACGAGATGTATCTTTTCACCCAGTTCATCTCTTCCTCTTACTCTGTAATTAATTTCCCTCCTCTCCTCTTGCTCTCGCATTTCCCTCCACTTCTCTCCACTATGACCGACGCGTTTCCCTGGCCGACAGAGATGTCCATTGGGCTTCTCCAAATAGCGAGAAGTGTTATGATAGGCGATGAACCAACCCACTGGAAGACGTTGGTAAGGAACTATGATGCTCTCGTTATGCTTGGTAAGGAACTTCATCGGAGAGGGTGGAAACTGAAGACCCCAAATCAGGTACGAGCAGAGCTTCTCAGGATCCAAGCAAGGTGGGACAAGCTCAACTTCAAGAGTGAAGCTCGCATGATGGAGCGGGCCGATGCACCTTGGTCCTGGATAGAAGAGAGCGAAGATGAGGATGATATCTTCATGCCGCCACCCGTTGAAAGCAAGGCAAGAGCTGAGTGGGACAAGAGGCAGGAGAAGAAGAAAGCGCAGGCCAAGAAGAGTCAAGCTGACATGACGGAGCAGGTTGTGGCACCTAGGGCCTGGATAGAAGAGAGCGAAGATGAGGATGATATCTTCATGCTGCCACCAGTTGGAAGCAAGGCTAGAGCTGAGTGGGACAAGAGGCATGAGAAGAAGAAAGCGCAGGCCAATAAGAGCAAGTGCGAGGGATCGTCAAAGGGAAAGGGCGATGCATCATCAAAGGAAAAGGGAAAGGCATCATGCTAGGGATAGATAGGACTCTTATTTATGTACCGCAAGTTATGTTGAACTGTGTTGCAAGCTATATTGAGTAGTTTGTCGAATAAAATCATGAAATAATAGAATGATGTCTCATACATAGATAGATAAATGTCTGATACATAAGTAGATATATGTCTCATACATAGATAGATAAATGTCTGATACATAAGTAGATATCGCTGGTATCGACGACGAGGTGGCGGAGGCCTCGGTGTACTCCATCCATATCTGTGGGGTGGCATCACATCACGGCGAGGTGCAGTTGACCCTTCACCTTGATCCTATGTATCCTGTGTGGGGATAGGTGGTGGAGTACCTGGCTGATACTGGCCAAACCAGTCTACCTGCTCGTGTTGTGTCTGCTGATCATGGTCGTCAGTACTGTCCCATGTAACGAAGTCTCCTGCTAGTGTACAAGAAATTAAGTACTGAACAATGTCATACTGCATCTAACAATAGTAGTAAGGGACACGCTTACCATGAGGATGAGATTGTGGTTGATAAGCGAAGTCCATGTAGGGGATCGGCTGCTGCTGCCATTGTTCGAAAGTAATCTGGTTCTGCTGCAACTGGTCGATATTAAATTGCGATTGCTGCCACGGGTCAGAAGTAAACTGTGATTGCTGCCACCCCAAGCCTCCAGCCTGGTCTGGAGGTGGTGCTCTCGGCGGCGCCTGCTGTGAGAGTCGTGGACGAGGCCCGTGGCAGAGTGGAGGAGAAATATGCTCCTCGTGCCATCCCGAGCCTCCAGCCTGGTCTGGAGAAGGTGGTTGCTGCATGGGTGGACGTTGGGCGCGCTGCTCCATGGATCGACGCGGTGGGCGCTGCTGCGTGGAGCGACGTGGGCCGCGCTCCTCCACCGAGTGACGCGGTGGAAGCTGTTCTTCTCGGTGTTGAACGACGCCTGAGACGCTGGTGCACGTGATGGCCGCGTAGATACGCCGCAGCTTCTCCTCGACCCGCCGGGCAAAGGACTGAGCCTTCTGACAGGGCACAAGAGGAATGGTCGAAAGCGATCGTCCATACTGAGCCACCTCAGTCTGTAGCTCCCACGTCATGTCGGCCTGCATTTGTCTCATAGTTAGGTATGCACTACATAGGCACTCATGTTGATTATGCTCTAAATAAAGTACTTACCGCTGACTGTCTGGACTCCAGTGTTGACTGACTAGGGTATATCTCATCGTCATGTGCGTGTGGAATGGGACGTAGCCGTGTCATCGACATGTACCTCTGTAAGTATCCATGAAATAGCTCTATATCAAACGGACCAGCGTGCCACACTTGTGTTGGTGCATTCTGCCACTCGTTGACGTAAATCCCCACCCGTTGGAGCCATTGAGTGGCGGTCTTGCTAGTTTTCCGAGAGTACCTGTCATTAGAATTTGTTAGACCATCATTAAAGAACATAGATGAAGTATAAGACGCATTCCTTATGTACATATATTTACTTACGCGTGCACGACATCTGAAAGGGGAACATCCGGACACGGGGGATCTACCATCTGGCAAAGACCGAACTACCGCATGACCCTCTGTTGAGACATCTCCTCAACTTGGCAATCAAAGATGATCTTCGATGTAGTCGGCCAATACTCTCGATCTCTAGTGCACATAATAGATAACCTGCTGGGATATCGTGCGTGTCGTGTCTGCAGGGTGTACAGCTCCCAAATCACGACATCCTCTTTCATTGTGTCGAACTGCTCGCTGAACGATGGATAGCATCTAACGACTTGCTCTCCCGCGAAACGACACTGCATGACAAAATAGTTGTTAGTAACTTTCATATTGTAGTACCAGAAGTGCAATTTATTAAGACATTACACTGACCTTGCGACGGGTCCAGTGAGTGCCAAATGTAGGCAAGTCAATTTGCTCTTCGTCGAACAGCAGGTCAGAGTGGTAGACAATTGTTTTATGTTCCTGGTTGCCTACTATTTGTTTGACACTTACTTCTGGATGGCCGATAGGGAACCTCTCCCATGACCACAGTTGCAGCAACAATGGGCATCCTAGCAAGGCAGAACTGTCCTTGGTTAACTGGCAAGCATTGCACATACCTCGGTACATAGCTGCTAAGACAGCTGAACCCCAACTCCACTGTGTGCATTCTTCCTAGCACGTCGCCTCCGCGATCCCTCTAGCAAAATGGATGTATCGCGCACTAATGGTCGACACGTGGTTCTCAGTGAACACCACCTTTCCAAGCAGCCACATAATGTATGCCTCCAAGCTGCGTGTAATCTGTGGCGCAGTCATCGGAGTGGCTGGAAACCCAAACCTCTGTATCTGCATTGGCAAATAGAACAATTTTTCAGTACATGATACTGCTCCAACAAAATAGAACAAATAAATGAAACACACTTGATACTGCTCCAACCATCCAAATTTTGGCCCATGATTGTCATGGCCAAAGGCCTGAGCTCCATCACGGATGCCAAAAAATCGTTGGGCCATGTCTTGGGTCCAATTTTCCGGTGGATCCACTGGGCCTATGGGCATGCCAGCCAACGGAAGTCCCAGCAAGTACGAGACGTCCTGAAGGGTAGGAGCCATCTCTCCCCATCGAAAATGGAAAGTGTGAGTCTCGGGCCTCCATCGATCCACCAAGCATGTGAGCAAAGACGAGTCATACTGTAAGCGACTAGTCTGGAACCCAAGGTGTCGCCCTTCTATCTCCTCCATACGAGTGGCCTCAACCAAACGAACAAAGGGTAAGAGCCCATGCCACTTCAATCTACATAAGAAGATAGCAGAACAGTTTAGTTACTCTGGCCCATAAATATCCCAACAATAAGGGAAATAAATGTCACATGCCTCTGAAGCCAATCAGGGTGTATGCACCAGTTCGATATGGGAGTGCGAGTCACTAGGTGCTTCAAGGTCCCCGGGTTAGCATCCAGTACCGTCGACCGGTACTTTCTATCTATGTCAGCATTCAACAAAGATCCTGCCATCTGCACATTAGTTCCACACATATTACAAATTTAAGACATAGTTCCACACATATTACAAATTTAAGACATAGTTCCGCACATCTAGTTTCTTCCTTGCCTCTTCTTCCTCGTCTGCCACGACCACGAGGAGCAGCTCCACCAGTCCCGAAGATGTGGCAACTGGTGTCTATATGATCAAATTGATTACACAGAAAACATTGCCTAGTAGGGCCTCTGGCTTCAGATTCATCCATATCATTATAGATGCGGACACATTGTCGCCTTCCTCTTCCTGTCCGCATCAGTTCAGGATCTGGGATGTAAACCCTTTCACCTGGATTTACTTTGTTGAAATTTCCCTGTGCCCTATATCCCATCATCTCGCCTGTCCACGTATTGACCACCGCGTCCTTAAGGAAATAAGGATACACAAACGAGATCGCATCCATACCCATCAGCCCACATGCAGCTAGTACATGCGAGCAAGGCAGATGCCTTCTGAGTCTTCGGCTTCCATTTGAGTTGCAACAAACCATCATATATCTCGTCCTCATCAGCTTCGCCACTGAATATGTCTTCCCCTAATCCTTCACCACCGTCCTATGATACATAACCATCACCCCTGGTGTGTGCATAGCTACTGTGACCTGATTCATAACCGCCGCCACCCTCTTGGCCCTGACTACTCTGGCCATGATCATAACTACCTCCAGCATGACCGGTCTGACTACTCTGGCCATGATCATACCCAGCCTCTTTCGCCACAGGTAACACTAAGAGACTGGGGTTAACTTCTCTTTTCTGTCAAGTTTGCACAAATTTGACCCATTTATGTTGCGCTTCTATTGGCCTTAAATAAAAATCATGGGTTTGCCTTGACTTAGTCCATAAAGCATGCACACCGACAGTATGGGTAGGAGGGAGCCCTAAACGAACATATAACTAATCCTTCAACTAAGTAACGAGCACTGTTTCAGGATTCTTAAGCACTTCATCCATAATTTAAACTCGCTCAAATCAACTCCGTGCTGGTTTGTTCTGACGAAACCAGGACCATACAAGAACCTAAGCACTACATTATTTGACATGATTTTCGACCTAAAAAATACCGAAAATAGTCAAAAACAGGTACATTGACACATAATACTCTATAAATATCTTGCATCTAGCAGACCCCATCAAAGGCTACCTATAAACATACACACATGACTGCAATTAGCAAGAAATTAGGGTTTATCCTTGAAGCGTGCGAAGTCCTGCCGTGCATCTGCCTCAGGTCAACGGATCAGCACCTCCACCATGCACCTTCCTCAAGTCCCAGCACCAGCCTCCACCATGGCCATTGCTCAACAAGAACGCCACCAGATCCCTCCACCAAAATGACTCAAATCACTACACCAGGCTATCCCATTAGTAGATCGGGACTCTACTAGCTTGCTAATGTGTTAGAGCAGCGAGTTTGAGTAGAAATCTGGGCTACAAATCGGTGCAGCAGCTGAGAAAATGAGAGCAAGCGAGAGAGAGAGGAAGAACAGCCAGAGAGAAAGAGGAGGGGAGGACGACGACGGGCAAGCACGGGCAAGCGCAGTTCCAAACGGTTCTTTGAGAACTCGTCCCACGAAAGGCCCTGTTTCGAGGAAAATTCGCCCCACGGAGCCAGGGACGTCAGTAAACATAGCATTGTCGACATCTTCTGTTTACTTCGTGTCCAATTATGGTCTTTGCGTTTGGCGTGGTGAACTCCAAAATTAAATCCCATTCCTAATGTATTATTACAGTGCACATTTTAACCATATTTTTTTTTCTGGCAGATCGATATTCTGCTCCTGCAGTGTGCAGCGAAGGCGCCCTGTGGCCGTGTGGAGGGTGGGTGGAGCGCGCGTGACCCAGAGATACACGCTATGCTCGTGGAACTGAAACTCTCGCGCCACACGTATTCCATTATTCGGCGGATCAAAATTCAGACTTGCAGAGGACGTAGCTACGGGACAGAGATACAACGGAACCTCTTCACATGCTCGCATAAACAACCCCAGCAGGGCCAGTTGTCAAGCCGGCAACAGTGTGTCGCCGTTCGACGGGATCGACCAATTGGCCTGCATGTATCCCGATCGGCCAATTGAAGACTTGAAGTAGTAGGAACATCGATTTGATAAAAACAGTTCGTCGTCCATGTCTCGAGGAACATGCGAGCAGTGCAACGGATGTCTCACGACCATGGTCATCCGATCCCTCACGAATTAACAACGTCCTACTTGTTCCTTTAGTTAATCCTCCCTCGCTAGTACAAAAACACCACTCTACCTCGCCGTCGATCAGGTGCGCCACCGTACTACTATACACATATGTACTCCGACTAGCCGGCAGCTGCCGTCGGACGGGCTCGCGTAATTCATAAATGGATATGTCGGGCGCCGTTACCCGGCCTCGCTTCCTGCTCGTCGCCGCCGCCGCGGCGTTCTGGGCCTGCATACTCTACTTCCGGACGTCCGCGCACACGGGCGCGCCAACGGAGCGAGCGGTGTCGTTTGCACCGGGTCACGCTATCCGGGGTGACGACGACCCATGCAGGGGTCGGTACGTGTACGTGCACGAGCTCCCGCCGCGGTTCAACGCCGACATGCTCGCCGCCTGCGCGACGACGGAGGGCCGATGGCCCAACATGTGCGAGCAGGTGAGCAACGCCGGCCTCGGGGAGCCGCTTCCACCCCCCGATCATCAGCTCGACGGCGAGAGCTCCTCCGAGGAGGCGCTCACCGGCGCGACCGGCTGGTACGCGACGCAGCAGTTCGCGCTGGACGCCATCTTCCACGGCCGCATGCGGCGGTACGAGTGCCTCACCGACGACTCCTCGGACGCGGCCGCCGTGTTCGTCCCGTTCTAAGCCGGCTTCGACTTCGCGCTGCACCACTGGGGCTACGACAACGCCACGCGGGACGCCGCGTCGCTCGACCTGGCGCGCTGGCTCGCGCGCCGCCCGGAGTGGCGGCGGGCGGGCGGCCGCGACCACTTCCTCGTCGCGGGGCGCACAGCGTTCGACTTCCAGCGCGAGGCCATCAACAGCACGCTGTGGGGCACCAGCCTCCTCCTCCTCGCGGCCGCCAGGAACATGACCGTCCTCGTCGTCGAGTCGTCCGGCCTCGGCAACGACGTGGCGGTGCCTTACCCGACCTACTTCCACCCGCGAACAGACGCGCAGGTCCTGGACTGGCAGCGCAGGATCGGGAGCGCCAACCGCCCGTGGCTCATGTCCTTCGTCGGCGCGCCGCGGCCGGGCGCCCCGCGGTCCATCAGGTCGGAGATCATCGCCCAGTGTGGCGGATCGTCCACGTGCCGGCACCTGGCCTGCGCCAACGGGGCCAGCCAATGCCACGCCCCGGCCGCCATCATGCATCTGTTCCAGAGCTCCACCTTCTGCCTCCAGCCGCCGGGGGACTCCTACACGCGGCGGTCGGCGTTCGACGCGATGCTGGCCGGCTGCGTGCCGGTCTTCTTCCACCCGGCGTCGGCATACCTCCAGTACAGGTGGCACCTGTCGAAGGACCACGCCCGGTACTCGGTCTTCATACCGGAGGACAGCGTGCGCGCCGGGAACGTCAGCATCGAGGAGACCCTCAGGAGGATACCGCTGGCGGCGGTGCGGGAGATGCAGGAAGAGGTCGTCAGGCTCGTGCCGAGACTGGTCTACGCCGATCCGAGATACACGCTCGACACCGTAAGGGACGCGTTCGATGTCGCAGTGGAAGGTGTTGTGCAGAAGGTGGCAGAGATGCGGAGACGTGAATTGGACGGCGGTGAAGTCCGGCGGTCGAGATGGCCGGAGAAGTTCTCGTCCAACTAATGGGTTGGTTGCGTGATCAGTTATCTGGCATAAGCTTTGTTTACGTAGAGAGCACCGAGTGCGGATATTACAGATGGGTCTGTCTATATCTAGATCGACCAAGATTTTTTTATGTCTAAGTCGATTTTGAAAGACTGCTTTTCATAATCGATTTAGACATACATAAATTTTGGATTAGCAAAACTACTGAAAATAAAAGCCTAGTATCCTTCGATCCTCACACTTGAACATCACAGTAACATTTCTCATTTCGATCATCCTATGGATGGTGATTAGTAATTTACACTGTGCAATCCTTCGCGACAAATAAGCTTGAGTTGACCTGATATAGTGGTGTTTCGAAGGCTTTGTTGTTCCTAGATGTAAAATTATTTTGGTCTCATATTGGAGATAATCATACGGTACGGTAATATATATATAGATACATACGAGTCAAGTCAAGTATATAACATCATTTTTCACCCTCGGCATCTGCATCAAAAAGATACATACGGCCTTTATTGATTTATTACAAAACGATCAACAAAAAATAAACAAAGAACATACACCACGCAACCCGAAGCCACCATACACACCTACAAAACTTGACAATGGAGGAAAGTCATGTTAACGAGGCCGCTCTATGCCCGGAAAGATAACGACGACACTCCACCAGCTAGAGACAAGGAACAATTGCATACCCCGAGATGCCCACTATGTGAAACGAGAACGTACATACGGAACAACGGACTCTTAGCGAGCACCTTACGTACACGCCACAGAAGTCGTCACCTCCGTCGAACCTCTCATCAGGGTTAAGATCATTCATTAGTAACATGTTTGTTTTATGTATACGCAAATATCTCAATTTGTATGAACATGGTTTAAAATCATATGGAACTTTTTCATTAACCTATAAAAGTGTTACTTTAGTATATCTTTATAATGAGTTCCATCATATTTTATTCTGTTTTTTGAACTATTATTCCACTAAAATTCTAAAACAAGCTATGTGCAAACAACGATTTTCATCCTTCGGTAGAAAATGTCCATCCTTCGATGACGAAATGTTCATTCTTTGCTGAAAAATGTTCATTATTTGAAAGAAGACACTTTTTCATATTTTATTCCAGCAATGCCCATGAATATATGTCACGGGGTATTGGTTAAGGATCATAAAAGGTTAACATTTTTTTCACAAAACTTGATGAACGATACACTGATCAACTAACATCCATCAATAAAACATGATAAGGTGTGCACCAACCACGAAAATTTGAAATAAGAAAATCTTGATAAATCAATGAAAATAACGCTCACTTTGTTCCAAAAGATGTTCTAAGGTCTACATTGCGACTACGAATTGAAATGAGTAAATATTAATAAATCAATGGAAAAATGCTCACTATTGAATTTTAAAATCTATAAATCCTACAAGGACTATTGGTTGAAAATATATATCAAAAGAAAGCTAGCAAGAACTCAGTCTTTGAACCAGTACGACCAATGGAAGAAAGTAAGCTTCCTTCTTGCTAGAAGTTTTTTCAACTCTTGCCATAAGTTTTTCATACTCCTTTCTCATCAGCGGGAACCATCAACTGCCGTATTCCCGGTTCTTAGCACGGAATAAGGGTGTGTTCGATTCTAGAACTAGGTGAAATGAAATGGAGTGGGTCCATTCCACTATCATGAAACAGTTCCATGACGTGTTTAGTTCCGACAAAAAGGTGGAATGGAGTAGTTCTGCTTTTTCTGTTGGGTCCAAAAATGTGGAATGGAATGACTAGAATTTTGTACACCTCGCCACTTCATAGCTATGGTGAACCAACCTCCCACATGTTACATCATACTAACAAAAAATTCAGCAATATTTTGCTGTATTTTAAGCAATAAGTAGTAACAAATATGTTACAAAGTTTAAAGAAAGGAGCTCTATCAAATCATAACATATTCTACATTTGACATCGAATTGCCAAATTTTACTATTGAGATATTCAAGTTGTAGAACCCTTTCATGTGTTGGCACATAGCTTATACGTGCTCTGTGCTTTTTTTAGACTGAACAAGTACAACAATTGCAACAAAAACAGTAGCTCATCTAACCATTTGTTTCTTTCTATCCATCATCCCGTCCCTCTATAATGCATTCATTCTATCATAAATTACCAAAAGGCACATATGAACAAGACAATTGCATGGATAATGAACAAGATATCACAAGCTACATGATTTTATCAAGATAACATGCTGCAAAATTGGACAGCACCACACATACCATTTTCAAATCGAATTCCAGTGGACAGGACACATAACAAAAAGATGGGCATAAGAATTGGATTTGTACCTCACTGCCACCGCTTGTGCTTGCCTCGTCCCTTGCCATCTTGCCCTTCCACCGTCGCTTGCATGCTTGCTCACTTACCACGCACCGCCGCGCTACTACACGCCGCCTCTAAGCTTGAATCAACTGTTGTTGCCCCGTACCGAGAGGAGAGGGAGAGAGGAGGGAGTGGCGCTACGGGAGAGGGATAGGTGGGGGAGCACCATCGCAGAGGGAGAAGAGAGGGGTTGCCACCAAAGAGGGAGAGGAGAGCGCCACCGGTCGCACAAGGGAGGGAGAAGGGGCCAATAGGGTTCGGTAGGGATCGGGTGAGAATAATACATAACTTTTTTGGATGATGGAGTGTTCCCAGTGATCGTTAGAGCCCCGTTCCACCAGATGGTCGAACGAGTGAATTCCACATTTAGAAGGTATATTTACTTTGATGGAACTAGTTGATTCCGTTGCTTCTTCCCAACTGAACACTGGAAAATTTTTTTGGACATTAACACTAGAATTGCTTCTTACCAACTTTTTTTGAGACAACATGCTAGATTTTATTCATTTATCAAAATGTTTATAGGGATTGTTGTAGTATATGGATCGCCAAGCCACAGGTGGCGGCCAACTCCCAAACTATCCGAAAATCTAGCAAGGTTGTGAGCTTCAAAATTAGAGGCGGGACCTTCAAATACAAATGAACACCCCTCAAACATTGTTGAGCGTGCCTTGATTTTCTCTATTATCACTCCATAACTCCCTGATGATCCTCTAGAAATATCGGTGACCACCGTCTTGTAGTCTGATGCCACATAAATTCTGCGGAGGTTTAGGTCATCTGCTAGAGCCAAAGCTTCCCGACATGCTAAAGTTTCAAGCGTAGCTGGATCCGAGATGCCAGTGAAGACAACATTAGAGGCACCTAGATATTGGCCATTTTTGCTTTGGCTTATCGCAGCAGCCACCCCCTTCCGTTCGTTCCTCGACACAACAGCATTAACATTGATCTTAGCATAATTAGGAGAAGGGGCAATCCACCTAGGATGATCGGCGAGCGCTGGAGCCTGGCGCGAGCACACCGATGGTGGCTTTGATAAAATTTTCAATTCCTCAATGTAGATGTTGATAAATCCGTGTATTGAAACCGGATTCTGAAAAAATCCTCATGTATTGCTTTACGTCGGGCAGTCCAGACAGCCCAAAGGGTAATGGTCAGAAGAGTGAACTGATCATGTGGCAGAGTCTCCATGAGATAAAAGAGCCAGTGCTTTGCATTTGTCTCAGTACAAGAAAGCATTTACTCAACCAGCAGGCCATCACATAGCATCCATGCGCTATTTGCCTTATTGCATTCAAGAAGAGAGTGTCTCCACGAGTCTTTCGACCCACATAGGCTGCATCTTCTCGTCCTAGCCATATTTCTATGTTACAGAACGTCAACCGTTGGAATTGATTGACGGGCCAGTCTCTAAAGAAATACTCTGATTTTAGATGGGACTGCAATTTTCAAGAGCTTGGTCCGACCCTTTTCTTCATATTCAACATTAGAGGACGCCGGGTTGACTGCAAAATAATCCTTCCTTCGGATCTTAGTGTTGATCATCATGCGGTAAGCTGATCTGACTGAAAATGCCCCTTTCTTATCATAGTGCCACGCCCAGAAGTCAAATTGTCTTCACGTGCATAAGGTATACTCAAAATAACCACAGCGTCCATCAGGATAAAACACTGCCGGACGAGCTCTTCCTTCCACAGATGTTGCATCGATCAACTCGGAAACCAACTCTGGTGGTTGTATCATACGAAAAGTGATAGGTTTCAGCTGGTAGCCACAAGTGAGCCAAGAATCAATCCAGATATTCGTCGTCCTGCCATCTCCAATCCGCCTGATGAGCCCCTCCATCAAGACCTCACGACCATCAAGAATTTCCCACCATATCTTGGAGGGATGGGCGCCAAGCTCAGCCTCTAGGATCGATGTCTAAGGAAAGTACACCTCCTTTAGGATGCGGGCGCTAAGTGATTCCAGTGTTATCACAACTCTCCAAGTTTGCCTTGCAAGTAGGCTCAAATTAAAGAGCTCGATATCTCTAAAATCGAGCCCCTAGGTGTTTAGGCCTTGTCATTACCTCCCATGACACCCAACATGGTTTGCATTTTCCTTCTTTACTCCCCCACCAAAACTGGCGAATAAGTGAATTTATGTGCTAACAAAGACCTCTAGGAAGACGGAAACATGCCATTGAGTACACAGAGATTGCTTGGGCCATTGATTTGATTAGTACCTCTTTGCCTCCTGCTGATAGGATCTTCTCCAACCAACCTTTTATCTTATTCCAAATTAGATCTCTAAGGACCTTAAAAGTGCCCATCTTGGAAGCACCCACATCAGTAGGCATCCCCAAGTACCTATCATTGAGTGCTTCATTACTAAACTCCAAGATAACCTTAATAGCCTCACGATTAGTTTGAGAGCACCCTTTTGAGAAGAAGGTAGATGATTTATCCTTGTTTATCCTTTGGCCCAAAGCTTGACAATAATCCGTCAATAGAGAAGACAGCTTTTTTGCTCCCACACTACTTCCCTTAAAAATAGCAGGCTGTTATCTACTAACAAAAGGTGGTTAACCGGCAGAGCCGACGCGGCCACCTTTATTCCTCCGAGATCTGATGACTCAATGTGAGTTTTTAAGAGGCACGAAAGGCCCTCTGCTACTAGTAAGAACAAATAGGGTGAAATAGAATCACCTTGTCTTATACCTCTAGTTGTCTTAGAACCCTCTCTGTTGAACAGAACCGAGAAAGAAACTGTTCTGACCAGGCCCATGATCACCGTAATCCACTGATGCGCAAAGCCCAGCTTAGTCATGATTTCTTCCAGGTACTCCCATTCAACTCGATCATATGCTTTCATCATATCAAGTTTCAGAGCGCAATAACCATTTCTCTTTGATCTACTACGCTTCATGAAGTGCAAGCATTCATAGGCTGTTATATTGTTATCAGTAATCAATCTACCAGCCACAAAAGCAGATTGTTCTTCTGAAATTATATCAAGAAGAATCACTTTGAGCCTATTAGCAAGCACCTTTGAGGCAATCTTATAAAAGACATTGCAAAGACTGATAGGTCTAAATTATGACAAAAGGGAAGGGTTTTTGACCTTTGGAATAATAACCAGAATCGTATCATTTATGCTTTTCGCAGACTCCTTTCCTTGCACAACATCCAGAACAGCCCGAGTTATACCTCCCCACAAATGTCCCAATGCCTCTGGAAGAAATGAGCTGGAAACCGTCAGGCCCTGGGACCTTAGTTGGAAACATTTTTAATAGAGCAGTCTTGACTTCCTCAGTGGTAAAAGGATGAGTCAAGGATTCATTCATAGCCGGTGTCACTTTAGCCGGGACATGATCAAGCACTCTATGCATATCCTGTACCCCTTGAGATGTATAAAAATCTTTGTAGAACTCTCATTTCATTTAGCTCATTCGCATCCTCGACAACATGCCCATTTGGCCGTGTTAGAGCCTTGATCATATTCTTCGTTCTACGCATACTTGCTCTCTCATGATTTTTTTTAAAAAAATTTGTCACCTTGAGAAAGACATTCTACTTGGGACCGCTGCTTCCACATAATCTCCTCCCTGTGGTAAAGTTTGAGGCTTCCGGAAGGCGAACGAACGGGATGAGTGCCCGGAGGCCCCCGCCGCCGCCGTGCCCCGCGCGCTGGTAGCTCTTGCCCCTCGTCGCCGGGATCTCCGTCGGCACCCCTCCTCCGCTCCAGCTTCGCCTGCGCCGCTTGGACGGGATGGCGGGCTCCGCCGAGCTCCAAGGCCTGACCTTGGTCCCCGATGGCGCGCCGTCGCCACCTCCTGCATGCACGGGTGGGTCCGAAGCCTCCACGCTGGAGCCGTCCGTTCGCCGGCAGCCACTACCTACCGCATCCACCTCTCTGTCGACCGCGTCGGCCAGGAGCCATGGCGACCTCCAGGGCCAGCTCTGGGCTGATGTGGCCGAGGAGGAGGAGGAAGCGGAGGCGGAGGCGGCCGAATTAGCGCGTAGGTGTTTGCCGCCGCGACCGATGACTCTCGCCGACTTCCTGCAGGTGGCATGTGCAGGTGGTTCCCCTCGGTCCTCCCCTCGCCAGCGTCGTTCCCTGCACGGCCAGCCTTCACGCTCGGCTCCTCCCCGTCAGGGCCACCACCGGTAGCTGCCTCCGCGGCGCCCCCTGGCCGGCCCAACGATGGAACAACAGCGCCTGGAGGGACCCGGCCAGGCCGTGTGGTGTGCTCCCCCTCCGGAGTGCTCCCCAGCGGCGGCACCGCCGTCTGGGGCGGCGGCTGTGGTTACGAACGTGCAGCGCAGGCAGAGAGTCCCTCTTGGGCCGCTGGTGGGCCTGGGGCCGATCTTGGGCCCCTGGGCGATCTGTCCTTGGCGCAGCCAGGACGTACGCGTTCTTGCTGGGACGGGGATGGGCCGCGCGGCCCAAGCCCACCCCAGGGACCCGCCAAGGGAAACCCTAGCGCCCGTCTAGGCCTGGACCTGGGTGCACGCTTCGTGCAGGCTTCCAAACACCGCCGCCTCTCCTCCTGCCTACCCGATCCAATCCCGACCCCGAGCTCACCCGACCCCCTCCACCGCCGTCCCCTACTGCACCGGCCGCCGCTCCCCTCGCCGCCCCCCGGATGACGTACACGGAAGCCTTGTCGAGGAAACGTTCGTGCAGCCCCTACCCCACTCGCCGAGGCCGTCCCTCCCCGCTCTCCTGTGCGCCGCCGCCCAGCAACGACCGCGCTGGGGCCTACCGGCCACCCGACCGCCGGTCGCCGCCCGACCACGCTCCCCCCGCTACGAGGGCCCCCTCATCACGGCCACGCACGCTCTCCGCAGCGGGACCTACGCCGGCACCCGAGCGGGTCCTCCTAGAAGGTACAGATGGAGGCGGGACACCGCGGGGCTCACTCCACAGCGGGCCAGCATCGGGAGGCTGAACTCCGCCAGGAGTTGCTGCAGCACGCCCGTGCCCGCGAGCCTGCGGACCGTACGGCACAGGGGGACTGGCATCGGGACAGGGACGGCTCTCGCCCATGTTCTCCCTCCCGCATGACAGCGCCGGACCCCGCGGACCCGACCAAGAAGAAAAAGAAGAAGGGAAAGAAGAAGAAGCCCTCCTCTGCATCGGGACCGCCAGCCTCGACCTGGGGGATTCTACTACATTGATATTGGGGGGGGTGGCGATGACGGTTCCCGCGAACCTCGCCATTGCCACGGTGGTCGAGGGGCAGCAGCTACCGGACACGGTGGTGGACTCGAAAGCGCCGATCCAAGACGAGCTGACGTAGATGATGCCTGGCCATACCTGGGCGGTCAGGGAGATCTCCGCATCGCAGTTTGCGGTGACGTTCCCGTCTGCCGAGGTCCTCCGGATCACTGCCTGGAGCTCCACGCTCACCCTTCCGATCAACCAGGTTCAGATCTCCATCGAGCCCTCAACTGCCTACCCCGCAACGTCTTCGACCCTATCCTTGGTTTGGGTGCGGATCCTCGGCTTCCCAGAGGACGCGTCGGTTTGGACCCGATCCACCGTCGAGCTGGTCTCCTAGTCCTTCGGCAAGCTAGAGGAGGTGAACGAGTCATCGCTTGCAGGGTCGGGACCGATCCGCCTGCGGGTTCTGTGCCCTGACCCTGCCCTTCTCCCCGGTCCCCTGCCTCCCTTCTACTTCGGCCGGGAGGGGCGGATCCTGGTCCTGGAGCTCGAGGAGGTGAAGGATGTCTCTACGTCCCCTCCCCACCCCGCCCTACCTCCTTCCGCTGAGGATGGGGCATCCTCTAGGTCAGAGTCTCCGGAGGAGGACGAGGCGGGGGAGGAGGCCAGATCGCCGCCTGCGTCTCCGGCCGCTCCTCCCCGTGAGGGGTCGCCTCGCTGCGGCCCCCCTACCCACCAGGCGTCCTTGGCTACTGCGTCTCTCCCTCTGCCTGACCTCCGGATTTCTCAGTACAACTCCAACTTTCGCCAGTCTGCAGTCTTCACTGGGCACTTGGAGATTATCCTCCCCTCCCGCGGGCGGTGCGAGTCCCTTCTTGAGGAGGCCCCGGGGGAGACCGACAGGGACTCTGGGAGTGTGGGGATGGAGTTTCTAGCACCCTCCTCCCCGCGCTCTCCGGGCATAGTGTGCTACTCGCTATCCCCGGGCTCTACGACGACCTCGCCCAGGGTCTCCCCAGTTTCGTCCCCCCGAATCCAGCGCTTCGTGCCTAGGAACCCACGGCGGTCGTCCCCATCACTCTCGCTGCTGGTCCTCGAGCGAAGTAGGCGCCCCCTCGGTCTGTACCCCCTCCGTCGTGCCATAGCGCGCGCCTGGCCAAGGCCAGGGAGGGCTGTGCAGGGGTGGAGCCTATGGTGCCGCAGCTGGCAGCACAGCGTACCGCAGCCCGCAACCTGGACCCAGGTACCTCCATAGCGTTCCCCTCCTTCCCCTATGCTCCCTCCCCCACCTTCAGGCTCTCGGTTCTCAGTGCTAGACGATACTCCGCTCGACCATCTCGCGAAGGTGGCTGCTAACAGTGGTGTGGTGTTCCGCGGTGAGCGGGGACCGAGATTTGAGCAGATTGCGGCGATCCGGGCGAAGGAGATTTATGAGGGCTCCCTCGCTGCTGCCTGGGCCCATATGTCCCAGGAGCGGGAGGGAACCTCAACATCACCCGGCTCTGGGACTCCCGCTCCCGGGGCTAGGAAGGATGGTTCTCCTTTGTCTCGCCCGGGTCACAGGGGAGACATCCGAGCTCGAGCTCCAAGCCCCCTCCGGCGGGAAAGTCCCGCTGCGTCCCCCTTAAGGGGACTGAACCCCCCCAGATAATCCAATGATGTGGCCAACCATCATATCGCTCATCTGGAATATCCGGGGGTTCGGAAATGACGGCCGACAGCGCCAGATCAAGGACTACATGCGCTAGGAGAATGTGGACATTGTGGGATTTTAGGAGACGATCAAGCATGACTTCCACCCCGTCGAGCTTCAGGGTCTGTCCAAGGACACGTTCGCTTGGAATTGGCTCCATGTGTCAGGACACTCGGGGGGGGCATCCTCCTAGGCATCCTCCTAGGTGACATGGACTGCGGGGAGTTTTTTGTGAGCATGGCGCTCACCCATAGACGATCGAACCTCCGGTGGGAGGTCATCATTGTCTATGGCCCCGCGGACCATAGTCGATCCACGGCCTTCTTGGAGGAGCTAAAGACCAAAGTTGAGAGCTGTCCCATCCCAGTGGTCGTGGCTAGTGACTTCAACCTGATCCGCTCCCCAGACGACAAGAGATCCAGCAATGTGGACGTCCCGCGCATGCGGATGTTCAACAATTGCATCGCTGATCTCGCTCTTGGAGAGATCACGCAAGTGGGTGCCCGCTTCACCTGGACGAACAACCGGGCTGATCTTGTCAGGAGCGTCCTCGCCCGTGTCCTAGTGTCCGTTGATTGGGAGGTGGCCTTTCCTCTCTGCTCCCTTTGTGCCATCACCAGGGTAGGCTCGGACCACGTACCTCTGCTGCTTTCGACTAGGGGGAGCGCCCCGCCACGGCTGAACCGCTTCCACTTCGAAAACTTCTGGCTCCAGCAGCCAGGGTTTGTGGAAGCAGTCCAGGCCAAATGGTAGGCTGCTGTGACAACTACCCCTAGAAGTTTCAGCGCGGTAGACGTTTGGCATCACTGCGCCAAAATAGCCCACCGATTCATGCGAGGCTGGGGGGCTAATGTGGGCACAGCGACTAGACTCCAAAAAGGGGCCCTGCTGGAGGAGATCCAGGCCCTGGACAGGGAGGCAGACTCTATGGGCCTCTCAGCGGACGAGTGGGACCACTGTTATGCCTTAGAGACGTCCCTTGTCGAGATCTACAAGGGGGAGGAGCTGTTTTGGCGACAACGCAGCCGCTAGAACTGGCTCCTCCAGGGTGACGCTAACACTACCTACTTCCATGCGGTGGCTAATGGTCGCCACAGGAAATGCTCTATCCCCTTCCTCTGGGATAACGAGCACCTCATCGAGGAGGATGGGGCGCTATCCTCCCATATTTACGCGTTCTTAAGGGGCTCTTCTCGGCAGCACCCCACACTGGGGTCGTGTTGGCGACTGACTTCTGGATGCTTAGGGCCAGGGTCACAGACGACGAGAATGTGGAGCTCACCCTCCCATTCCTGTCGGAGGAGGTAGAGCGGGCGGTGAAGGCCAACTCTGCCCCGGGCCCCGATGGCCTAACGGTAGCCTTCTTCTAGACCTTCTAGAGGTACCTCCAACCGGTCATCATGCCCATGTTCCAGGAGTTCTTCACTGGGACCCTTGTGATGGGACGGTTGAACCTAGGTGTTATCACCCTGATCCCTAAAGTGACAGGGGCCTCGGATATTCGCCAATTCAGGCCCATTACGGTCCTCAACGTCATCCAATGGATCTTTGCGAAGGTTTTCGCATCCCGCCTTGCACCGGTCATGGAGCGCCTCACCCACCAGTATCAATTTGCCTTCCTTAAAGGCAGATTCATACATGATGGGATCCTTGCCCTCCACTAGATTATCCACGAGATCAAGTCTAGAAAGTCGAAAGGCATCTTCTTGAAGCTAGACTTCCAGAAGGCCTACGACCGTCTAGACTGGCGCTTCCTTCGTCAGGTCCTCATTAGGCGAGGATTTGACGAGCGCCTGATCTCCTGGTTAATGCAGTTCGTCATGACCGGGAGCACCGCGATTAACATCAACAGCAAGATTGGACCTTACTTCCTCCCCTCCTGCGGTGTGAGACTGTAAGGGTTCGTAGCATGGAAAACAAAAATTTTCTATCGCATACAAACAAACAAGCCAAGATCTATCTACTAGATTGTAGCAACGAGTCGATGGAATAACTTACCCTCGAAGATTCCAAAGTGTTTAACGAGAGCGGATTCTCGTGGGTGATGTAGTCGTACTCTTTCCGATCTCAAGATCGTGTAGACGATCCTTCCGGCGCCACGTTCCGGCAGCGCTCCCGCAGTCGGTCACACGTTCGGTACTCGACGAAGACCTTCCTCTCCCTTGTTCCAGCAGGCAACGGAGGTTGTAGCACTCTCCTCGCGATTCCGGCAGCACAACGGCGTGGTACCGGAAGTAGAGGGGAAATCCCGCAGGGCTTCGCCTTAAGCCGGTGCGAGTATGGTGGAGCTTATGAGAGAGGCTATTAGTGGTCTAGTAATTAGACACACCAATTAGAAGGCTCTAAACCAATTAGAAGGCTCTAAACCGCTGGCTAAAGCAATTAGAAGCTCTAAACCAAAACGGCTCTAAACCGGAGATTTAGAGGTGGAAACTTGTGTGTCTAGGAGGGGAGCCCTGCCCCTCCTTTTATAGGTGGGGAGGCGCGGCCAGGGGAGGGGAGTCCCTCCCCAAGTCGGCCTTGGGTGGTGCGCCGGCTTGGGGAGGAGACTCCTCCCTCAAGTCGGTTCCCAACTCCTCTTTCTTGTTTCCCACAGTTTCTTGTTTTAGCCGTTTGACTTTCAAACTGGACATTTGACTTTTCTGTTTTAGGATTCAATTTAATCCTTTATTTGGGACAGCAAGAACACTTAGTACATGATGCAATCATTCCAATATGTAATGACACATTCATGTACCCCTCCCCCCCCGGAGTGCCGGACAATCCGGAACCTTCTAGAACATTCCCGATGAAAACACCGGAATCATTCCCGAACTCCGAAACGGGACTTTCCTTATATGAATCTTATTCTCCGGACCATTCCGGATCACCTCGTGATATCCCGGATCCCATCCGAGACTCCGAACAACATTCGGTCTCTTTCTCATAATACCATAACTACTCAAACAACGTCGAATCCTTAAGTGTGTCTCCCTACGGTTCGTGAATTATGCGGACATGATCGAGACACTTCTCCGAACAATAACCAATAGAGGAATCTGGAAATTCATATGGCTCCCACATATTTCTACGATTACTTTGCGATCGAATGAACCACTTACATACGATACCAATTTCCCTTTGTCTCACGATATGTTACTTATCCGAGGTTATGATCGTCGGTATCTCTGCATACCTAGTTCAACCTCGTTACTGATAAGTACTCTTTTCTTGTTCCCGTGATATGTGATCTCTTGTGACCAAGTCACATGCTTGCAAGCTAATTGGATGACATTCCACCGAGAGGGCCCAGAGTATATATATTCGTCATGTGGATGGACAAATCCCACTCTTGATCCATGTGTTTCAACCAATACTTTCCGAACACTTAATGCCACCTTTATAGCCACCCAGTTACGGTGTGGTGTTTGATGTCATCAAAGCATCCATCCGGTAAAGGTGATATGCATGATCTCATGGTCGAAGGAATTAGGTTACTATGTATCAGAAAGCATATAGCAATTGAACTATTGAAATGACTTGATCTTTATGCTATGCTTATCAATAGGAGTATGTCCATCATATCATTCTCCTAACGATATGATCTTGTTGTTGATAACATCTAAATGTTCATGATAGGGAAACCACAATCATTAATCAACCAACAAGCTAGTGAAGTATAGAGGCTATACTAGGGACTTCAAATTAAGTTTACAAATCACACAAGTATTAATGGTTTCCTTGTTAATACTATTATAGCATGAATGTAAACATTTATCATAAACACAAGGATATAATAATAACTACATTTATTATTGCCTCTAGGGCATATCTCCAACAGTCTCCCACTTGCACTAGAGTCATCTAATCTAGATTACATGGTAATATGCCGAACACCCATGGCAGTTTGGTGTTGGTCATGTTTTGCCCTCGGGAGAGGTTTAGTCAACGGATCCGCCACATTCAGATATGTGTGTACTTTGCAAATCTTTATATCCCCATCCTGGATATGTTCTCGAATAGCGTGAAAACACAGCTTGATATGCTTCAGCTTCTTGTGTGACCTTGGTTCTTGCGCATTGGCTATGGCGCCCATGTTATCACAGTAGATAGACATTGGGTCCAGCGCACTTGGAACCACACCCAGCTCTGTAATGAACTCTTTCATCCATATCGCTTCTTGTGAAGCCTCTGAAGCAGCCATGTATTCCGATTCAGTTGAAGATCTCGCCACAACGCTTTGCTTTGCACTCCTCCAGCTAACTGCTGCACCATTCAAAATAAATACGTACCCAGATTGTGATTTAGAATCATCTGGATCGGTGTTCCAACTAGCATCGGTGAAACCATTAACAACGAGCTGTTCATCACCTCCATAAGAAAGAACCATATCCTTAGTTCTTCTCAAGTACTTAAGGATGTTTTTGACCGCTGTCCAATGATCCACTCCTGGATCACTTTGATATCTGCTAGTTAAACTAACAGCATATGCAATGTCGGGTCTAGTACATAGCATGGCATACATTAGAGATCCTATGGCTGAGGCATAGGGAGTCTTACTCATCCTTTCTCTATCTTCTGCCGATGTTGGACTTTGAGTTTTACTCAAGGTCGTATTGGGCAACATGGGCAAGAACCCTTTCTTGCTTTCTTCCATTCCAAACTTCTTTAGAACTTTGTCCAAATATGTACTCTGTGACAATGATATTTGGCGTTTCGATCTATCTCTATAAATCTTTATGCCTAATATGTAAGCTGCTTCGCCAAGATCCTTCATTGAAAAACTATTATTCAAATATTCCTTGATACTATTAAGAAGGTCTACATCATTCCCAATCAACAATATGTCATCCACATACAGTATTAAGAATGCTACAGAGCTCCCACTCACTTTCTTGTAAATACAAGCTTCTCCATAAGTTTGTATAAACCAAAACTTTTGATTACCTTATCAAAACGTTGATTCCAACTTCGGGATGCCTGCTTCAATCCATAGATGGACCGTTGAAGTTTGCATACCTTGTTAGCATCTTTAGGATCGACAAAACCTTTGGGTTGCATCATATACAACTCTTCATCAATGTCTCCATTGAGGAATGCTGTTTTGACATCCATCTGCCATATCTCATAATCATAATATGCAGCGATTGCTAACATAATCCTCACAGACTTTAGCTTCGCTACCGGTGAGAAAGTCTCATCGTAGTCAACTCCTTGAATTTGTCGAAACCCTTTTGCGACAAGTCGAGCTTTATAGACAGTAACATTACCATCAGCATCTGTTTTCTTCTTGAAAATCCATTTGTTCTCGACAGCCTTCCGGCCATCCGGTAAGTCCACCAAAGTCCATACTTGGTTTTCGTACATGGATCCAATCTCGGATTTCATTGCTTCTTGCCATTTATTGGAATCTGGGCTCATCATCGCTTCCTCATATGTCTCGGGGTCATCGGTGTTGTCCACCACCATGACATTCATAACGGAATCATACCAATCTGGAGTGGTACGAGTTCTCGTTGACCTCCGAGGCTCTGTAGTAACTTCAACCGAAGTTTCATGATCACCATCATTAGCTTCCTCTCTTATTGGTGCAGGCACCACAGGAACTTCTTCCGGTGCTGCGCTACTCGCAATTTCGAGAGAAGGTTCGACAACCTCGTCGAGTTCTACTTTCCTTCCAGTCACTTCTTTCAAGAGAAATTCCTTCTCTAGAAAGGATCCATTCTTGGCAACGAAGATTTTGCCTTCGGATCTATGATAGAAGGTATACCCAATAGTTTCCTTCGGGTATCCTATGAAGACGCATTTTTCCGCTTTGGGTTCAAGCTTGTCCGGCTGTAACTTCTTTACATAGGCTTCGCATCCCCAAACTTTAAGGAACGACAATTTAGGTTTCTTCCCAAACCATAATTCATATGGTGTCGTTTCAACGGATTTAGACGGTGCCCTATTTAAAGTGAATGCGGCTGTTTCTAATGCATAACCCCAAAATGATAGCGGTAAATCTGTAAGTGACATCATAGAACGAACCATATCTAAGAGAGTTCGATTACGACGTTCGGACACACCATTACGCTGTGGTGTTCCCGGCGGTGTCAATTGTGAAAGTATTCCGCACTTCTTTAAATGCTCGCCAAACTCGTAACTTAGATATTCACCTCCACGATCAGAACGTAGAAATTTAATCTTCTTGTCACGTTGATTCTCTACCTCACTTTGAAACTCCTTAAACTTCTCGAAAGTTTCGGACTTATGTTTCATAAAATAGATATACCCATATCTACTCAAGTCATCCGTGAAGGTAAGAACATAACGATAACCACCGCGCGATGCTACACTCATTGGACCACACACATCGGTATGTATGATTTCCAATAAGTCCGTAGCTCGCTCCATCATACCAGAAAATGGAGTCTTAGTCATTTTACCCATCAGACATGCTTCGCATCTTTCAAGTGATTCAAAATCAAGTGATTCAAGAAGTCCATCGGAATGGAGTTTCTTCATACGTTTCACTCCGATGTGACCAAGACGACAGTGCCACATATAGGTCGAATTATCGCTTGATTTCAAACGTTTAGCTTCAATATTGTTGATATGTGTATTTCCGCTATCGAGATTCAATAAGAATAGACCATCTATCAAAGGTGCATGTGCGTAAAACATATTACTCATATAAATCAAACAACCATTATTCTCTGACTTAAACAAGTAACCGTCTCGCAATAAACAAGATCCTGATATAATGTTCATGCTTAACGCAGGCACCAAATAACAATTATTTAAGTATAAAACTAATCCCGATGGTAGATGAAGAGGTAGCGTGCCGACCGCGATCACATCAACCTTTGATCCGTTTCCCACGCGCATC
This sequence comes from Avena sativa, assembly GCA_916181665.1. Classification (NCBI taxonomy): domain Eukaryota; kingdom Viridiplantae; phylum Streptophyta; class Magnoliopsida; order Poales; family Poaceae; genus Avena; species Avena sativa. Next base: position 36,269,205 of record OV702283.1, read on the forward strand.
GTCACCTCGTTCTTCGCTAGCTTCCGTTTATTCTGCAGCACCTGTTTCGAGTTACAAATATGAGCAACCGAACCAGTATCAAATACCCAGGCACTACTACGAATACTAGTGAGATACACATCAATAACATGTATATCAGATATACCTTTCTTCTTGATGTTGCCGTTCTTCAAATCCGCCAAGTACTTTGGGCAATTCCGCTTCCAGTGACCTACTCCCTTGCAGTAAAAGCACTCAGTTTCAGGCTTTGGTCCAGCCTTGGTTTTCTTCGTCGGCGTGGTAACTTTCTTACCACCCTTCTTGAAGTGTCCCTTTTGCTTAGACTTGCCCTTCTTGAATTTGGTGGTCTTATTGACCATCAACACTTGGTGCTCTTTCTTGATCTCCACTTCTGCAGATTTTAACATAGCAAATAGTTCTGGCAACTCTTTGTTCATGTTCTGCATGTTGTAGTTCATCACAAAGTTCCTGTAACTTGGTGGCAATGACTGGAGGACGCGGTAAACCCCCAAAGCATTAGGAATCACTATACCCAAGCTTTGAAGTTTGTTTGCGTGCCCAGACATCTTAAGCACATGCTCACTGACGGAGCTGCCCTCTTCCATCTTGCAGTTAAAGAACTTTTCAGAAGCTTCATAACTTTCAATTGCCGCATGAGTCTCAAAAATCAATTTGAGATCCTCGACAATGTCATATGGGTCTGACTCTTCAAACCTTTTCTGAAGCTCCGATTCTAAACCATACAAGATAGCACACTGAACTATGGAGTACTGATTCTTCCGAGCGAGGTAAACATTCTTTACTTCATCGGGAGCATCAGCTGCAGGTGGGTCACCCAGCGGTGCATCCAGCACATAGGTCAAATTACCAGCTGTGAGGACAATCCTCAAATTGCGGAACCAATCCGCGAAGTTGCTTCCATTGTTTTTCAACTTTTCTTTCTCTAGGAACGCATTAAAATTGATGGTAGGGGCTGCCATTGATCTACAACATATTTGCAATAGTTTAGACTAAGTTTATGACAAATTGAGTTCAAATTAATTAATGAAATTAAACTAGGTGAACTCCCACTCAAAACAACATCCCTCACATTGTTTTAGTGATCACACGAACCAAATCCACTACATCAACACCGATCATCACGAGAGTTGATATAGTTTCAATGGCGAACAATCATCATGTTCATCATATCTACTATATGATTCATGCTTTACCTTTCGGTAATCCGTGTTCCTGAGACCATGTCTGTACATGCTAGGCTCGTCAAGATCAAACCTTAGCCACCGCATAAGCAAATCTGGCTTGCTTACGGTGTATACACTTGCGGAATCTAACACACCCGATCATCACGTGGTGCTTCGAAACAACAAGCTTTAGCAACGGTGCTAACTAAGGGCGAACACTTTATGATTTGAAATTCATGTGCATGAGGGATCATCTTATAATGCTACCGTCGTCTACTAAGCAATACAAGATGCATAAAGGATTAACATCACATGCAATTCATAATATGTGATATGATATGGCCTTTCTTCTTTGTGCTTCCAATCTCCATCTTCAAACACGAACATGATCTCCATCATCACCGGCATTGCATCAAGGTCAATGACGCTTCACCATGGTTGTCGTCCACCGGCTTCAACTATTACAACTACTTTGAATATACACGCGGGTCTTAACATAAATTAAAGACAACCATATGGCTCCTGCTGGTTGCCAACTTACAATAAGGAACATTGCATACATCAAATATAATCACAATCATGTCCATATCACATCACTGCACACCCCTGCAAAACAAAGTTAGACGCTTCTACTTTCTTTGCATATTTTACGTGGTTTGGGGCTTTCAATAAGTGTCATTCTAACTTACGAACAAGAACCACAACATTGATACTAGCATTGTTGATTACCCGTTGTAAATTGGATCTTAACTATGCTAGGAGAAACAGGCACCCGCAAAGCCACTTATGCAATACAAGTTGCATGTCAAGCGTGGAGCAAGTCTCATGAACGATGTCATGTAAGGTTAGCCCGGGCCGCTTCATCCCAACATACCGCAAGATGCAAAGTACACAAAAAGCAATCTACAATAAAAGCATCAACGCCCACAATGACCATTGTGTTCTACTCGTGCAACAGATCTACATATAGACACGGCTCTGATACCACTGTAAGGGTTCGTAGCATGGAAAACAAAAATTTTCTATCGCATACAAACAAACAAGCCAAGATCTATCTACTAGATTGTAGCAACGAGTCGATGGAATAACTTACCCTCGAAGATTCCAAAGTGTTTAACGAGAGCGGATTCTCGTGGGTGATGTAGTCGTACTCTTTCCGATCTCAAGATCGTGTAGACGATCCTTCCGGCGCCACGTTCCGGCAGCGCTCCCGCAGTCGGTCACACGTTCGGTACTCGACGAAGACCTTCCTCTCCCTTGTTCCAGCAGGCAGCGGAGGTTGTAGCACTCTCCTCGCGATTCCGGCAGCACAACGGCGTGGTACCGGAAGTAGAGGGGAAATCCCGCAGGGCTTCGCCTTAAGCCGGTGCGAGTATGGTGGAGCTTATGAGAGAGGCTATTAGTGGTCTAGTAATTAGACACACCAATTAGAAGGCTCTAAACCAATTAGAAGGCTCTAAACCGCTGGCTAAAGCAATTAGAAGCTCTAAACCAAAACGGCTCTAAACCGGAGATTTAGAGGTGGAAACTTGTGTGTCTAGGAGGGGAGCCCTGCCCCTCCTTTTATAGGTGGGGAGGCGCGGCCAGGGGAGGGGAGTCCCTCCCCAAGTCGGCCTTGGGTGGTGCGCCGGCTTGGGGAGGAGACTCCTCCCTCAAGTCGGTTCCCAACTCCTCTTTCTTGTTTCCCACAGTTTCTTGTTTTAGCCGTTTGACTTTCAAACTGGACATTTGACTTTTCTGTTTTAGGATTCAATTTAATCCTTTATTTGGGACAGCAAGAACACTTAGTACATGATGCAATCATTCCAATATGTAATGACACATTCATGTACCCCTCCCCCCCCGGAGTGCCGGACAATCCGGAACCTTCTAGAACATTCCCGATGAAAACACCGGAATCATTCCCGAACTCCGAAACGGGACTTTCCTTATATGAATCTTATTCTCCGGACCATTCCGGATCACCTCGTGATATCCCGGATCCCATCCGAGACTCCGAACAACATTCGGTCTCTTTCTCATAATACCATAACTACTCAAACAACGTCGAATCCTTAAGTGTGTCTCCCTACGGTTCGTGAATTATGCGGACATGATCGAGACACTTCTCCGAACAATAACCAATAGAGGAATCTGGAAATTCATATGGCTCCCACATATTTCTACGATTACTTTGCGATCGAATGAACCACTTACATACGATACCAATTTCCCTTTGTCTCACGATATGTTACTTATCCGAGGTTATGATCGTCGGTATCTCTGCATACCTAGTTCAACCTCGTTACTGATAAGTACTCTTTTCTTGTTCCCGTGATATGTGATCTCTTGTGACCAAGTCACATGCTTGCAAGCTAATTGGATGACATTCCACCGAGAGGGCCCAGAGTATATATATTCGTCATGTGGATGGACAAATCCCACTCTTGATCCATGTGTTTCAACCAATACTTTCCGAACACTTAATGCCACCTTTATAGCCACCCAGTTACGGTGTGGTGTTTGATGTCATCAAAGCATCCATCCGGTAAAGGTGATATGCATGATCTCATGGTCGAAGGAATTAGGTTACTATGTATCAGAAAGCATATAGCAATTGAACTATTGAAATGACTTGATCTTTATGCTATGCTTATCAATAGGAGTATGTCCATCATATCATTCTCCTAACGATATGATCTTGTTGTTGATAACATCTCAATGTTCATGATAGGGAAACCACAATCATTAATCAACCAACAAGCTAGTGAAGTATAGAGGCTATACTAGGGACTTCAAATTAAGTTTACAAATCACACAAGTATTAATGGTTTCCTTGTTAATACTATTATAGCATGAATGTAAACATTTATCATAAACACAAGGATATAATAATAACTACATTTATTATTGCCTCTAGGGCATATCTCCAACAGTCTCCCACTTGCACTAGAGTCATCTAATCTAGATTACATGGTAATATGCCGAACACCCATGGCAGTTTGGTGTTGGTCATGTTTTGCCCTCGGGAGAGGTTTAGTCAACGGATCCGCCACATTAAGATATGTGTGTACTTTGCAAATCTTTATATCCCCATCCTGGATATGTTCTCGAATAGCGTGAAAACACAGCTTGATATGCTTCAGCTTCTTGTGTGACCTTGGTTCTTGCGCATTGGCTATGGCGCCCATGTTATCACAGTAGATAGACATTGGGTCCAGCGCACTTGGAACCACACCCAGCTCTGTAATGAACTCTTTAATCCATATCGCTTCTTGTGAAGCCTCTGAAGCAGCCATGTATTCCGATTCAGTTGAAGATCTCGCCACAACGCTTTGCTTTGCACTCCTCCAGCTAACTGCTGCACCATTCAAAATAAATACGTACCCAGATTGTGATTTAGAATCATCTGGATCGGTGTTCCAACTAGCATCGGTGAAACCATTAACAACGAGCTGTTCATCACCTCCATAAGAAAGAACCATATCCTTAGTTCTTCTCAAGTACTTAAGGATGTTTTTGACCGCTGTCCAATGATCCACTCCTGGATCACTTTGATATCTGCTAGTTAAACTAACAGCATATGCAATGTCGGGTCTAGTACATAGCATGGCATACATTAGAGATCCTATGGCTGAGGCATAGGGAGTCTTACTCATCCTTTCTCTATCTTCTGCCGATGTTGGACTTTGAGTTTTACTCAAGGTCGTATTGGGCAACATGGGCAAGAACCCTTTCTTGCTTTCTTCCATTCCAAACTTCTTTAGAACTTTGTCCAAATATGTACTCTGTGACAATGATATTTGGCGTTTCGATCTATCTCTATAAATCTTTATGCCTAATATGTAAGCTGCTTCGCCAAGATCCTTCATTGAAAAACTATTATTCAAATATTCCTTGATACTATTAAGAAGGTCTACATCATTCCCAATCAACAATATGTCATCCACATACAGTATTAAGAATGCTACAGAGCTCCCACTCACTTTCTTGTAAATACAAGCTTCTCCATAAGTTTGTATAAACCAAAACTTTTGATTACCTTATCAAAACGTTGATTCCAACTTCGGGATGCCTGCTTCAATCCATAGATGGACCGTTGAAGTTTGCATACCTTGTTAGCATCTTTAGGATCGACAAAACCTTTGGGTTGCATCATATACAACTCTTCATCAATGTCTCCATTGAGGAATGCTGTTTTGACATCCATCTGCCATATCTCATAATCATAATATGCAGCGATTGCTAACATAATCCTCACAGACTTTAGCTTCGCTACCGGTGAGAAAGTCTCATCGTAGTCAACTCCTTGAATTTGTCGAAACCCTTTTGCGACAAGTCGAGCTTTATAGACAGTAACATTACCATCAGCATCTGTTTTCTTCTTGAAAATCCATTTGTTCTCGACAGCCTTCCGGCCATCCGGTAAGTCCACCAAAGTCCATACTTGGTTTTCGTACATGGATCCAATCTCGGATTTCATTGCTTCTTACCATTTATTGGAATCTGGGCTCATCATCGCTTCCTCATATGTCTCGGGGTCATCGGTGTTGTCCACCACCATGACATTCATAACGGAATCATACCAATCTGGAGTGGTACGAGTTCTCGTTGACCTCCGAGGCTCTGTAGTAACTTCAACCGAAGTTTCATGATCACCATCATTAGCTTCCTCTCTTATTGGTGCAGGCACCACAGGAACTTCTTCCGGTGCTGCGCTACTCGCAATTTCGAGAGAAGGTTCGACAACCTCGTCGAGTTCTACTTTCCTTCCAGTCACTTCTTTCAAGAGAAATTCCTTCTCTAGAAAGGATCCATTCTTGGCAACGAAGATTTTGCCTTCGGATCTATGATAGAAGGTATACCCAATAGTTTCCTTCGGGTATCCTATGAAGACGCATTTTTCCGCTTTGGGTTCAAGCTTGTCCGGCTGTAACTTCTTTACATAGGCTTCGCATCCCCAAACTTTAAGGAACGACAATTTAGGTTTCTTCCCAAACCATAATTCATATGGTGTCGTTTCAACGGATTTAGACGGTGCCCTATTTAAAGTGAATGCGGCTGTTTCTAATGCATAACCCCAAAATGATAGCGGTAAATCTGTAAGTGACATCATAGAACGAACCATATCTAAGAGAGTTCGATTACGACGTTCGGACACACCATTACGCTGTGGTGTTCCCGGCGGTGTCAATTGTGAAAGTATTCCGCACTTCTTTAAATGCTCGCCAAACTCGTAACTTAGATATTCACCTCCACGATCAGAACGTAGAAATTTAATCTTCTTGTCACGTTGATTCTCTACCTCACTTTGAAACTCCTTAAACTTCTCGAAAGTTTCGGACTTATGTTTCATAAAATAGATATACCCATATCTACTCAAGTCATCCGTGAAGGTAAGAACATAACGATAACCACCGCACGATGCTACACTCATTGGACCACACACATCGGTATGTATGATTTCCAATAAGTCCGTAGCTCGCTCCATCATACCAGAAAATGGAGTCTTAGTCATTTTACCCATCAGACATGCTTCGCATCTTTCAAGTGATTCAAAATCAAGTGATTCAAGAAGTCCATCGGAATGGAGTTTCTTCATACGTTTCACTCCGATGTGACCAAGACGACAGTGCCACATATAGGTCGAATTATCGCTTGATTTCAAACGTTTAGCTTCAATATTGTTGATATGTGTATTTCCGCTATCGAGATTCAATAAGAATAGACCATCTATCAAAGGTGCATGTGCGTAAAACATATTACTCATATAAATCAAACAACCATTATTCTCTGACTTAAACAAGTAACCGTCTCGCAATAAACAAGATCCTGATATAATGTTCATGCTTAACGCAGGCACCAAATAACAATTATTTAAGTATAAAACTAATCCCGATGGTAGATGAAGAGGTAGCGTGCCGACCGCGATCACATCAACCTTTGATCCGTTTCCCACGCGCATCGTCACCTCGTTCTTCGCTAGCTTCCGTTTATTCTGCAGCACCTGTTTCGAGTTACAAATATGAGCAACCGAACCAGTATCAAATACCCAGGCACTACTACGAATACTAGTGAGATACACATCAATAACATGTATATCAGATATACCTTTCTTCTTGATGTTGCCGTTCTTCAAATCCGCCAAGTACTTTGGGCAATTCCGCTTCCAGTGACCTACTCCCTTGCAGTAAAAGCACTCAGTTTCAGGCTTTGGTCCAGCCTTGGTTTTCTTCGTCGGCGTGGTAACTTTCTTACCACCCTTCTTGAAGTGTCCCTTTTGCTTAGACTTGCCCTTCTTGAATTTGGTGGTCTTATTGACCATCAACACTTGGTGCTCTTTCTTGATCTCCACTTCTGCAGATTTTAACATAGCAAATAGTTCTGGCAACTCTTTGTTCATGTTCTGCATGTTGTAGTTCATCACAAAGTTCCTGTAACTTGGTGGCAATGACTGGAGGACGCGGTAAACCCCCAAAGCATTAGGAATCACTATACCCAAGCTTTGAAGTTTGTTTGCGTGCCCAGACATCTTAAGCACATGCTCACTGACGGAGCTGCCCTCTTCCATCTTGCAGTTAAAGAACTTTTCAGAAGCTTCATAACTTTCAATTGCCGCATGAGTCTCAAAAATCAATTTGAGATCCTCGACAATGTCATATGGGTCTGACTCTTCAAACCTTTTCTGAAGCTCCGATTCTAAACCATACAAGATAGCACACTGAACTATGGAGTACTGATTCTTCCGAGCGAGGTAAACATTCTTTACTTCATCGGGAGCATCAGCTGCAGGTGGGTCACCCAGCGGTGCATCCAGCACATAGGTCAAATTACCAGCTGTGAGGACAATCCTCAAATTGCGGAACCAATCCGCGAAGTTGCTTCCATTGTTTTTCAACTTTTCTTTCTCTAGGAACGCATTAAAATTGATGGTAGGGGCTGCCATTGATCTACAACATATTTGCAATAGTTTAGACTAAGTTTATGACAAATTGAGTTCAAATTAATTAATGAAATTAAACTAGGTGAACTCCCACTCAAAACAACATCCCTCACATTGTTTTAGTGATCACACGAACCAAATCCACTACATCAACACCGATCATCACGAGAGTTGATATAGTTTCAATGGCGAACAATCATCATGTTCATCATATCTACTATATGATTCATGCTTTACCTTTCGGTAATCCGTGTTCCTGAGACCATGTCTGTACATGCTAGGCTCGTCAAGATCAAACCTTAGCCACCGCATAAGCAAATCTGGCTTGCTTACGGTGTATACACTTGCGGAATCTAACACACCCGATCATCACGTGGTGCTTCGAAACAACAAGCTTTAGCAACGGTGCTAACTAAGGGCGAACACTTTATGATTTGAAATTCATGTGCATGAGGGATCATCTTATAATGCTACCGTCGTCTACTAAGCAATACAAGATGCATAAAGGATTAACATCACATGCAATTCATAATATGTGATATGATATGGCCTTTCTTCTTTGTGCTTCCAATCTCCATCTTCAAACACGAACATGATCTCCATCATCACTGGCATTGCATCAAGGTCAATGACGCTTCACCATGGTTGTCGTCCACCGGCTTCAACTATTACAACTACTTTGAATATACACGCGGGTCTTAACATAAATTAAAGACAACCATATGGCTCCTGCTGGTTGCCAACTTACAATAAGGAACATTGCATACATCAAATATAATCACAATCATGGCCATATCACATCACTGCACACCCCTGCAAAACAAAGTTAGACGCTTCTACTTTCTTTGCATATTTTACGTGGTTTGGGGCTTTCAATAAGTGTCATTCTAACTTACGAACAAGAACCACAACATTGATACTAGCATTGTTGATTACCCGTTGTAAATTGGATCTTAACTATGCTAGGAGAAACAGGCACCCGCAAAGCCACTTATGCAATACAAGTTGCATGTCAAGCGTGGAGCAAGTCTCATGAACGATGTCATGTAAGGTTAGCCCGGGCCGCTTCATCCCAACATACCGCAAGATGCAAAGTACACAAAAAGCAATCTACAATAAAAGCATCAACGCCCACAATGACCATTGTGTTCTACTCGTGCAACAGATCTACATATAGACACGGCTCTGATACCACTGTAAGGGTTCGTAGCATGGAAAACAAAAAATTTCTATCGCATACAAACAAACAAGCCAAGATCTATCTACTAGATTGTAGCAACGAGTCGATGGAATAACTTACCCTCGAAGATTCCAAAGTGTTTAACGAGAGCGGATTCTCGTGGGTGATGTAGTCGTACTCTTTCCGATCTCAAGATCGTGTAGACGATCCTTCCGGCGCCACGTTCCGGCAGCGCTCCCGCAGTCGGTCACACGTTCGGTACTCGACGAAGACCTTCCTCTCCCTTGTTCCAGCAGGCAGCGGAGGTTGTAGCACTCTCCTCGCGATTCCGGCAGCACAACGGCGTGGTACCGGAAGTAGAGGGGAAATCCCGCAGGGCTTCGCCTTAAGCCGGTGCGAGTATGGTGGAGCTTATGAGAGAGGCTATTAGTGGTCTAGTAATTAGACACACCAATTAGAAGGCTCTAAACCAATTAGAAGGCTCTAAACCGCTGGCTAAAGCAATTAGAAGCTCTAAACCAAAACGGCTCTAAACCGGAGATTTAGAGGTGGAAACTTGTGTGTCTAGGAGGGGAGCCCTGCCCCTCCTTTTATAGGTGGGGAGGCGCGGCCAGGGGAGGGGAGTCCCTCCCCAAGTCGGCCTTGGGTGGTGCGCCGGCTTGGGGAGGAGACTCCTCCCTCAAGTCGGTTCCCAACTCCTCTTTCTTGTTTCCCACAGTTTCTTGTTTTAGCCGTTTGACTTTCAAACTGGACATTTGACTTTTCTGTTTTAGGATTCAATTTAATCCTTTATTTGGGACAGCAAGAACACTTAGTACATGATGCAATCATTCCAATATGTAATGACACATTCATGTACCCCTCCCCCCCCCCGGAGTGCCGGACAATCCGGAACCTTCTAGAACATTCCCGATGAAAACACCGGAATCATTCCCGAACTCCGAAACGGGACTTTCCTTATATGAATCTTATTCTCCGGACCATTCCGGATCACCTCGTGATATCCCGGATCCCATCCGAGACTCCGAACAACATTCGGTCTCTTTCTCATAATACCATAACTACTCAAACAACGTCGAATCCTTAAGTGTGTCTCCCTACGGTTCGTGAATTATGCGGACATGATCGAGACACTTCTCCGAACAATAACCAATAGAGGAATCTGGAAATTCATATGGCTCCCACATATTTCTACGATTACTTTGCGATCGAATGAACCACTTACATACGATACCAATTTCCCTTTGTCTCACGATATGTTACTTATCCGAGGTTATGATCGTCGGTATCTCTGCATACCTAGTTCAACCTCGTTACTGATAAGTACTCTTTTCTCGTTCCCGTGATATGTGATCCCTTGTGACCAAGTCACATGCTTGCAAGCTAATTGGATGACATTCCACCGAGAGGGCCCAGAGTATATCTATCCGTCATGTGGATGGACAAATCCCACTCTTGATCCATGTGTTTCAACCAATACTTTCCGAACACTTAATGCCACCTTTATAGCCACCCAGTTACGGTGTGGTGTTTGATGTCATCAAAGCATCCATCCGGTAAAGGTGATATGCATGATCTCATGGTCGAAGGAATTAGGTTACTATGTATCAGAAAGCATATAGCAATTGAACTATTGAAATGACTTGATCTTTATGCTACGCTTATCAATAGGAGTATGTCCATCATATCATTCTCCTAACGATATGATCTTGTTGTTGATAACATCTCAATGTTCATGATAGGGAAACCATAATCATTAATCAACCAACAAGCTAGTGAAGTATAGAGGCTATACTAGGGACTTCAAATTAAGTTTACAAATCACACAAGTATTAATGGTTTCCTTGTTAATACTATTATAGCATGAATGTAAACATTTATCATAAACACAAGGATATAATAATAACTACATTTATTATTGCCTCTAGGGCATATCTCCAACAGAGACAGGGGGACCCCCTTTCCCTCCTTCTCTTCAACGCGGTGGTGGATGCCCTCGCGGAAATGCTTGAGAAAGCCAAGGGAGCGGGCCACATTTCCGGTGTGGTTGGCCACCTTATTCCCGGGGGGGGGAGTCTCACTCATCTCCAGTACGCGGACGACACACTGATTATGATTGAGGGCTCAGACTTAGACATTGCGAACCTCAAGTTCCTCCTGCTTTGCTTTTAGGAAATGTCGGGGCTGCGGATTAACTTCGACAAAAGCGAGATCATTGCACTAGGGTTCTCTCAGGATGAATAGCAGAGGATAGCTGACAACTTCAATTGTCTTCTCTCCTTCTTCCCCATCACTTATCTGGGGATGTTGGTCCGCGACACCAGGATCCTCATCAGGGACCTGGATCCTCTCGTGGACAGGGTGTGGCCGAGGTCCAAACCCTGGTGTGGGAGGTTCACGTCTAAAGGCAGCAAGACTGTCCTGATTGACTCTTGCCTGTCCAGCTTGCCCATGTATGATGAGTTTGTACCTCCTCCCCGAGGGGGTACATGGCTCTTTTGACAAAGAGCTCTCACGTTTCTTCTGGCAGGACCCCTTAGGGCGCCAGAAGTATCACATGGTCAAGTGGGCAGACATTTGCACCCCCAAGGAGTTTGGGGGCATAGGTATCATATCCTCCCGCCTTTTCAATAAGGCCTTGTTGCTTCGCTGGGTTTGGCGGATCCTCCGTGAGGATGTGGGCCTCTGTCTCAAGCTCATCAAGGCCAAGTACCTTCGGGCCCGACCTCTCTTGGATTGTGACCGACGTGACGGATCCCAGTTTGGCACTCCATCCAGGAGATCAAGAACGAGATCCGGCTTGGGGCCGCGTTCGCTATTGGGAACAGGGAGGGAACCATGTTCTGGCTGGATTCCTGGCTCAGGGAACGCCCCCTACGGGAGGTGTACCCACGCCTCTTCGCCATTTGTTCCGACCCATCACTGCGAGTATCCGCCGCGGCTCTAGAGGGGACATGGAACATCTCGTTCCGTCGTACCTTTGGCCCGGAGGAAACTGAAGCATGGAGGGAACTTAGGGCGGAACTCCCGGATACCTTGGAAGACACCCCAGACGTTGTGTCGTGGAGCCTATCTCCGTCCGGATCCTTCTCAGTTAGCTCGGCCTACCGGGCTCTCTTTGGTCGTGTGGCTCTCCCTTGGACTAAGTCCCTCTAGAAGGCTCCTCTTCCGCTGAAGACTAAGATCTTTGTTTGGCAGCTACTTCGTGATAGGCTACCCTCAAGGGTAGAGGTGACCAAGCGACATGGGCCGAGGGACGGATTGTGTTCATTGTGTGGGATCCCCGAAACGGGCGCCCACATAATGTTCGCCTGCCCCGCTGCCCGGTTTCTGTGGAACTTCATGAGAGAGGCATTGGGCCCAGACTGGCAGGCCCATGATCTCGGTGAATTCCTAGAAGCCCAAGCGAACCGAGCAGGAAAAGGCCGCCGCCTTTTCTGGCTAGTGTTTGCTGCGATGTCATGGTCACTCTGAAACATCCAAAATAAGATGGTTATTGAGAAGATTCTTTCTAGACGTGCATATGACTCGGTTTTTCGCTTTCTGGCCTCTCTGCAGCTCTGGTACCCGTTGTGTAGGCAGTAGGACAAGGCGAGGCTGGACGCTACTCTTCAGCGACTCTTGGAGGCGGCTCGGTGGCTCCCCCCTAGTCCAGCTTAGCTTGCTCTTTTTTTCGGGTGTGTCCTCGCGTGGCGAGGTGGTCTTTTCTGTTTGGGCCGTCTTGTGCTGTGGCCCCAGCATATGTTGTGTGTGGGATCTCGTACTTTGCTACCTGATGTGGATGGTTACTTTATTTATAAAACGGGCCGAAAGCATATTTCGAGGAGTTTTAGGCTTCCTGCCAACTGAACACTGGAATTGTCTCCACGTGCAGGATGGTTCCATTCCATTCTTCTAGAGCTCTGAATGTTCTTGGGCCGAGGCAATACGGGCCCAGTCCACCTAGGCCTCGAGGGCCTGCCGCGCACATAGGGTATGTGTGGACCGTGGAGTCACTGACTGACTGATCCTCCGTTCCTCGCATTTTCCCCAACCAAATCCGCCGCCACAGTCGAGTTCGAATCCCGCCGCCGTCTTCGCCGTAGCGCTACCTAATCCTCCTGCTTCCCCCCTCCGGATCTCCCTCCCCATGTCGGAGAGAAAGCGCCGTGCGGGGCCAGGCGCGGCCGCGGGTGGGTCGACCTCGAAGAAACCGCGCGGCGCCTCGGCGGCCGCTTCCTACGCCCAATCCCTCCGCTCGAAGCTCCGCCCCGACGACTCCATCCTCGCCTCCCTCCGCGCCCTCGCCTCCGCCTCCGCGCAATCCAAGCCCGCGACCGCGTCCTCTGCCGGAGCGAAAGCTCTCGCCGAGGACGACCCGGCATCCGACTCCTCCTCCTACATCGTGGTGGCCGACCAGGACATCAACTCCGTCACCTCCCGCATCAATCGCCTCGTCCTCTCGGTCGCGCGCAGCATCTTGGCCGGCCGCGGATTCTCCTTCTCCGTCCCCTCCCGCACCTCCACCAACCAGGTCTACCTCCCGGACCTCGACCGCATCGTGCTCCTCCGCCGCGAGGCTGCCAGGCCCTTCGCCAACGTCACCACCGCGCGCAAGGCCACCGTCACCGCGCGCGTCCTCTCCCTCGTCCACGCCGTCCTGCGCAGGGGGATCCATGTTACCAAGAGAGATCTCTTCTACACCGACGTCAAGCTCTTCGAGGACCAGGCCCACTCTGACGCCGTCCTCGATGACGTTTCATGCATGCTCGGATGCACCCGCTCGTCGCTCCACGTCGTCGCCTCTGAGAAGGGTGTCGTCGTAGGCCGCCTCATCTTCCATGATGACGGTGACCGGATCGACTGCACGCGAATGGGTGTCGGTGGTAAGGCCATCCCGCCCAACATCGACAGGGTGTCGGGCATCGAGAGCGATGCTCTCTTCATCTTGCTAGTGGAGAAAGATGCTGCCTTCATGCGCCTTGCCGAGGACCGGTTCTACAACCGTTTCCCTTGCATCATACTGACGGCCAAGGGGCAACCGGATGTTGCCACCCGGCTGTTCTTGCGGCGGCTTAAGGTGGAGTTAAAGCTGCCAGTGCTTGCAATGGTGGACTCTGATCCTTATGGACTGAAGATCTTGTCAGTGTATATGTGTGGCTCCAAGAACATGTCGTATGACAGTGCCAATCTGACTACGCCGGATATCAAGTGGCTCGGCGTTCGGCCAAGTGACCTGGACAAGTACAGGGTACCGGAGCAGTGCCGGCTACCCATGACTGACCACGATATCAAGGTCGGCAAAGAGATGCTAGCTGAGGACTTTGTGAAGCAGAATGCAAGCTGGGTGAAGGAGTTGGAGACGATGTTGCAGACAAAACAGAAGGCTGAGATTCAGGCTCTGAGCTCCTTTGGGTTCCAGTACCTGACTGAGGTATATCTACCTCTCAAGCTGCAGCAGGAGGACTGGATTTGAGACCTCTTCTGGTCGAAGGTGAATAGATGAAACTGTGATCTGATACATTCTTGATCTGGATGCATTTATCCAAGTACATAACCTTTCACAATTAAGTGTTATCACCTCTGACTGAGAATTAGTATTTAGTCTACCTTGGCATTTTGAGTTTATTACCTTGGCATTATATAAGAGCACTCTTCACATGCCTAATCGACTGAGGCAAAGCCCCAGAATGTTCACTTAGGAGTAGTATTTTTACTAGGCCTGATATTATTTTTTCTGTTGCAGATGGATGATATTCTCATACTGAGAATAGTGCCTCGGTCTGAAGCCTCAAGGAGCAGCTTGAAATGGCCAGAAAAACTTGCTCAAGAGTAACTGTACACCACATGTGGCAGTCCCTTTGTACTTTTTTTACATGTGTGGCAGTCCCTTTGTAGTTTGTACAACTTATGTATTTGGCAACCTTTGTACTTTTTTTACATGTGTGGCAGTCCCTTTGTAGTTTGTACAACTTATGTATTTGGCAAACACATGTGTTTTTTCCCTGTGCTTAAAAGTACAGGCCTGTAGTGACTTGTGAGACATTTATTTAGAAGCAATTATCTGTATCTTGGAAATCGGATCTTAAAACTTACAACTATTATACTGATGTTATTTTCATCCCACTGAACCACACGCAATGACCAGATCACCCGGAAGCTTAAGTTCGTTGAGAAACGATGGACAACAGAATCATTACTTCAACCAGTATCAGAGTTGCTTGTAAGCCAACACAAGTTGGAGTGTCCTTTATTGTACTGTGTCAGAATGTTTATCGTTTGCTGTAGAAGATTGGTGATTACAACAATCATCTAAACACTTCAAAATTTTAACCTGGGACGCTACCAGGTTGAGAGCATTGATGCAGTTACATTTACAATACAAGACAGTGATTTTTTCATGTATCATACTGGACCAGATCAGACTACATCGGCCACCAACAAATCTTTCCTTTTGAAATCAGCCTGTTGTATGTACACCATCCATCTCGCTGATAAAAATTGACCAAAGAAATGCCCCAGGGTGTCACTATACATCCCTCGCCGATTTCCTCTTCAGCCAATGATTCAGCGAGTTGATAGTTATTCTTATCATTCCCTGTGGTCTCCTAGGCCGTTGGGGGGCTCTGAGTTTAGATGAAACAGGAGGACGGCTTTGTGGTCCAATAAAAACTTCAAGACCCAGTTCATCCGTCAAAACAGCAGTTATTGCATGTTCGACATCGATAGCAGTTGTTTCGACATCAGTGTATAATGTCTTCTCATGACCTGTGATGATGACCAAATCGTCCTGGACTGTTCTTCCTACTCAAAAGCAAGTCAACAAAGAAGAGTGATATTCTTAGTAATCGTAATATGCCATTTTGATTCTACTACGGTCAGAATTACAGTGCTGAATGTTACCTAGAAGATACTTCTCTTTGATCTTGCGAAGAGTTGAGAGAACAACAATGCGAGCTTCAACCTGTGAAACATATAGTTGAGTAGATGACTAGGAACAGATTGTGTAACAGAGGTCCAATGAGACCTAAATATGCCCATTAGAATCCATGTTCTCATGCAAAATCATGTATCACTTTGATGCAAGATGACTGTTGAGTTTAAACAGATTGTAAGGTATGTGGGTCATGACTATCCGTCTATTAATGTGAAGATTTCAAACATTTCCTTGTAGTCTCAAAACAGCATATGATATATTAGCAGTCAGATATCTCAGTCTCAGGTTACCTTTGAAAGCCCACGAACATCAACAGTTTGGTTTCTATCAACATCCTTTTGCAAGAATCTTGCCACTTTCTCAAGAAAAAGGTTGAACGATTCATTCTTCTCATCTTTTCGATATAATTGGTAAAAATCTCGATTTCCACCGCCACTAGACAAAACACCTTCACTCCATTCCACTATCAACTCCTTGAGATAATAGTCATATGCTTGATACCTGTCATGGGTAAAACAACAAACTTAACCCAGAAACAAAACCGATACAAATATACCCTATGTTCTGATAGTAACAGTATATCCATCTTCTGCATGTCCCCTACCATGGAACAATAGAAACTATCAACTAAAATCTGAGTGCATGATTGCTCCTCAGTTGATATTTATTGATATAGTTATAAATTATAACTCGTAATTTGAAGGAACTTCTAGTGTACAGAACTCCTAGTCACATACCCTGCTCTTCTCATTTCCTGATAGATTGCCAAGCATTGCTGGATTTCCTGTAATGATCCATATTTGCAACGTGCCGTCAGGAGAGTTCTGTATGTCACCTGAAAAATGAACTTGAGGTTAGTAACTCATGCAACCATACATAGTTACATGCAATCCTTGGTAATTGCCATTTTAGTGCAGGAGAGATCTCTATCTTTACCCATACGACACAAACGTTTGGTATCCTCTACTAATAAAAGTGGGAACTGATTATTCTGGATAAAAAGAGCATCATTTATTCTGGATAAGAACTAATAATTTATTATTCCACTGTTTATTCTGGATAAGAATTAATAATTTATTATTCTCCCCCATCCCTTGTTTTTGCACTCTATTTTTTCTCATAAAAAGAGAACGTAAAAGTTCGGTACCATACAATTAAAAAGAAGGCTCACCATATTGGGCTTCAGTTGTTGTGCTTTCATTTCTTCAAACAAGTGGAACGCCAACTTCGTATCTTTACTCTCTACACATGCCTGGAGGAAATTAGCGCTTTAGCTTACTGCAGTTATAGTAAGCTTATAACAAACATGATGCAATCTCCCGTATCTTAACCAGGTGAACTTCATTTTCCTATGGCCAACCTTAATAGCTACAGTATATGCAGAGACATTGAGTTTTATTCCAACACGTTGCATTCTTCTGAGTGCCTGTAACAAACAAGATAGATAGCATTAGTCCACATTTTGCAAGTAAGCAAGCAGCACAATCTACTTATCCAGATAAAAAATGGCATAACACGTATATATTGTCATATATGATTGCATAGGAACTCTTTCATGGTATGCTCTTATTGTATTAGAAAGCACTGAATGCAATGCTATAAAAAAACCATAAATACATTGACAGGAGGTATCTTCTGCAACAGAGAAGGGGGAAGATGCAGTATTAGATTATTGAAAAGTCAAATAATATGCACTGTGATCATGGATGCAAGGGGGGCTAATTTGCCATCTCAAGTGCAGAAAAACTGAACACTGGAAATTGGTTTACAAATAATTCAGGATCTTGCACATTGTATGTTAAATTCATTAGTCGTCGAGTCTACAAGAGGCATTGTCAGCTCTATTGGGTGAAATACATCAACTAATAAAGAGACCATATTTAGTTTATTAGTTGACAGAACATGACATATTTGGGCAAACATCACAGCTACATTTAGTGGGCAGAGAGCATATTTAGTCCATTAGTTGCCACAAAAAGACATATCAGAGTTAGCATGCAGTGTGCACAGGAAAGATCTTAAAGCTTTGGTACTAACCTGAATAGCTCCATTCCTATTTTGAGATGTTCCATAAATATCCATGAGAATGGACCAGCTAATACGATCAGGACAAAGGCCACTCCGCCTCATTTCATTCATTACGGATTTTGCGCGCTCATCATTAGTACCACACGCCATCATCAAAATGTTGTAGGTTGTAACTGTTGGCCTAAATGGAACCACCAAGATAGTACCACCGTCGTTACTCGGATGCTCTTCACAGAATGTGAAGTTGTCCGGAAGACATCCTTTCTGTTCAAGAGACAGAGATACCTTGATTCCAGATTCTTTCCAGCTATAGAACAAGCGGAAAGCTCTATCATATTGGCATGACTTGACCAAAGAAGTAAGGATAATATTGAAGCATGGGGCAGTAGGTTGACAGCCATCCCTTATCATTTCTTCAAGGATCTCTATGGCACCATCAACCAAACCAGAATTTGCATAAGCATTGATTAATGATGACCATGTGACTAGATTAAGACGAGCACCAACTGCTCGCATATCATCTTTGATATTGGAAGCCATCTTCCACATTTTCGCCTCCGCAAACACCTGATACTTAAAGAGAAAAACATTATAGATGCATAAAAAGGAAAAACATATGGACATGAAGATAATTAAAACAACAGAAGTCTACCTTCATCATCGTACTATATGTAAAAACATCTAACTTTAAAAGCCCATCATGTTCCTTTTTCTTCATTTCCTCATAAATCTCTTGTGCCGAGTTGAACTCTCTAGCATTGCAATATGTCTTCAGAAGTATGTTATATGACGCCAAATCAGGGGGGACACCAAGTTTCTACAGAAGTGGAATACTGTAGAGCATCAGGTTTCTGAACATAATTTGCATAAGTTGTTAATCCATCAAAAATGCACACTTTGCACTAGGGTTTCCGATTTTGCATGTTTGCCAATTGATTCGAACTGACTGAATATTTGCCACTGCTAAGTGAGAAATAGGGTTTATGCGCCTGTTGCCACTCCAACGAGAGTAAATGGAGTTAACCAGCGCAAAATGACCCTTTAAACCCATCAAAGAATTCAAAAAGAAAGAAATCTGTAGCATTCAAGCATTTATCAAGCAAGTGCTGCACCCAAGTTAAGATGGGTGGGTGCCGTAACTTTGATGACCTTGGGCGCTACGGTCTTGGCGGTACCTGCGATTGAAAGTCCCTAGCTGCAATGGGTGTGGAAATACAGACCATGCAGGCACACTGCCATAGCTGCTCAGATGCCACCATGATGGCTTGAGGCAATGCAGGCTGAGCTCGGTTCCACTATACCTACTCTTGCCACTGCCTTACACCTCAGTCTAATCTGAGCCCCTGCGCAGGTCACAGGACACCGTGGCTCAAACCCTAGCCCTCCCTGTAAACAGAGGATCAGGCTATCCCAGGTGCAATGGGGACGGCTGAGCAAGAGGTGATGGACGTGGCAATCTCAAAGGTGAGCATGGAGACAGCAAAGCTAATGAAAGCAAACAGCTCATCCAGTTCTAATTTGAAGAGAAAAAAGGAAATATAATGAGGATGAGAGAAATAAGAAGGGCAGTATGGGTATTTATGGAATTCAAGCCAACAGTGTGCATAAAAAACTCATTTCCCTTCTTTGCAATAGTATGCTCATGATAGAAATTACATATATCTCGGTTGCAAATCGCTAATTGCACACCTTTGTAGTGACAAGCGTGCAAGTATTACAAACATGAAAGGTGTGACCAAATACACAGCTACACGCTCATTCTAGTGAATGTAATGGATAAGGACCTGAACAGACATGCAATAACAAATAAATGCTAGAAAAGAAATGGGCATGTCCTAGCATCTGAGAAGTTTCACTGGAAACATGGAGGTGCAAGAGAATGGACAGAAGATTTATGATGACGTAGAATCAATCTCTTGAAGCTAATTAGCCTACCTATGAACAGCAACAATAGGGTAGAAGATGCATTACTTGCATATGCTTGTAGACCGATAAATTGTAGCTCAAACTGTGGGCATTCGCATTCATAAGGCTGTTGAAGACATGGGTATTTGGAGTAATCTTCTCAGCAAGCAGCCCCTGCATAAGAGTCATAAATATGAGTGAAGGTGAGTCTGACTACCTGAAATATAGCATCTGTTTACAAAAGGTGAGCAAAATGTAATGTTTTACTGGGTGCATACTGTTAGCTTACAGATATGTTTTTCATTATACGATTTCCTATTTTGTTGGTACTGACAAATAGCCAAAAAAGAACTCAAAACATGAGGAGACAGAGGAACACCAGAGAGTGTTATTTATAGCATGCGGGTTTTATGGCACAATTCAAGGTATATGCATAGACTTCTCTTTTGAAGAACATCTGATAGTTTGCACACACACTGAAAATATGAAGGGGGAGCAATTTGTTCAGAATTTTACAGGTGTAATAAATTTCTGGTTAGCATCCTAAATAGTACAGTTCTAAATAGATTGTGCTATTGATGTATGTTTAGGAGTTTCTAAATTGATGAATCACTATGAAACTAACAGGACCTGTGATTTATGGTACTCTCAAATGTGTTCACCTAGATCTTCATGTAATTTTTCCACTATTACTTATGCAAGTACAAAATTTTCAACTGCGATAACTAGCCACATACCTCAAATATAATCCGAGCCTGCACAGAAGAGCCACAATGACTACATATATCGATGATACTTCGGCATGCAAACATATTGATACCTCCCAACTGGTCCTTGAGTGCCCCAAAGACCTTAATGGCATGTTTCAGTTCCTTTCTTTTCCCAAAAGCTTCCATAGTATTGCAGAGTAGAAGCTGGGAATGCGGAAAGATACGTGCATACCTACATGCCGAAAGACAATGCATGAGAAGGTATGAAATTAGCCAAAAGAGTATGAAAATAAAAAATTCTGCCACGAGATGGTTCCATTGGCAAAAGTCAAGACAGAATGAAGAGAAATATAGTAAGTACCATCACCTTATCGCCATATCTGGATCCCGCTTCCTGACGAAAATTTTCAGTACATCCATTGGATCCACTATGCCTTTAACAAAGAATCCACAGCCTAGAAGAAAAAATAAACTTTAACACCGATAACTTCAAACTGACATGAGCATCACAATCACATTGACATCCAAAGCATGGAAATCAGCAAAACAAAATAAGAAAATTGCATGAGAACATTACACACTAGGCAGAGTAATCAGCAGAACGATGAGTGCCAGTCTATCCGTAATTAATTACTGAATTGTAATTGCATGTAGCATGTGACTAGAAAACGCACAATTAACAGAAATTAAGAGCCACGTCATGTCTATACCCAAGCATGGCAGGCAATACATGTTGCTACCAAGTTCATTAGAGGTTCATGAAACAACATAGAGCGAAGTTAAATACAAAGGTGTCTTAAACATACATACACACATACTTAGAAACTATCCTCCTGCACACTGAACATGAGATGCGTGGCTACATCAAGAGATGGGCTTATATAGTATATGAAACTGATCAAGAGACATGATAGATGACTAATGCTAGAAAAACGAGTTATATATTCACAAGCAGTATAGTCATTCCTATGAAAGATATCCTTATGCTAATCAAACAAGAAGGTATGTAGAAACCAAACGACGGTCTACAGCATTAACATCATGAACAAAATATCCAACTCCATAATGTAATTGGCAATTAGTTGGTAAGCAGAACGGTACTTCTGAAACAAAACAGCTAGTACTAAATAATCATATCAAACTGATCAGTGCAACGTGCAGACATAAAAAATATGAGCCGGTCTAGAAACTCTATTACATACAGTCATGCAAATTACTCCATAGTCTAGTAAATTAACTAAACCACATGAGAATCGCTAACAGATCAGCAATTAACCGGATCAATTCATCATCCACACAAATGCAATTGTAATGACAGGGTGAACAGGTGATGATTGATTGTGCACCATCAAGCAAGGTGCGATAACCGAATGAAATACTACAAAACATAAGGAGGTTTGGTTGTGGCATTACTAGCTAGGGCCTCGATGGCCTCCACGAACTCCACCATGATGCGCTCGTCCAGCAGCTGCCGGCAGGCGGACGCGACAGCGTCCGAGGCATCAGGGTCAAGCATCACGGCGGCTTGGACGCCGATGCGTTCGGCGTCGCGGAGGAACTCGAGCACGTGGGGGAGGCCGTGCTCGCGGAGCGCGGCCGCGACGCCGCGCGAGAGGAGGCGCCAGTTGATGCGGGCCGCGAAGCCGGAGTCCCCGGAGGCGGCGCGGAGGCCCTCGGCGGCGATGAGGAAGTCGCCGAGGCGGCCGGCGCCGGCGAGGTTGGAGGCGACGCGGGAGTAGTAGTCGATGGCGGAGGGGTTGCTGCCGACGTCGGAGAGCAGCGGGAGGACCTTTCCCTTTTGGGTAGAGTTAAGACGGCCGTTGGGGGCTTGAGTGGGAGTCGCGGACTGGAAGCGGCCGACGTCGGAGAGGATGGGGATGACCTTGGCCTTGGGGTTGGGGTTGGGATTGGCATTTGGGGCGGAAATTATAGTTGCCGACTGCAAGCGGCTGCGTCGGCGGCGTGGTGGAGGTGGTGGTTGCGGGGAGGAGGTCATGGCCATCCCCATGGTGACTGGTGTGGGCTGGGAGCCTGGGAGAGCTGGGGGATTGGAGGTGGAAGAGCCAAGACAAGGCAGCAGAGTCACTTGGACGGTGGGGCTTCCATGGAGTGGCGCGGATATTTTTCCGTTCGGATAGGAGGCTAAACACAATAGCAATTTTTTTAAAAAAAAACACAACGACAATTCTGATTTCTGACTCGACTAGTACATGTGCACGTGCGTTCAAAATATCAACCAATAAATATTGAAATCCCAATGATTACAAAATAAAATATTATTACATATGTTCTTAAATTTAATATATTGTAATGCTGCCAAGGACCTCCGGTTGTATTTTCAATATTGGCACATCGTTTGGTATAATTGGAAAGTGCTAGGCGTTCCCGGACGATTGGGAGCTTCCATCGTCCTGCTTCCCGTGTTGACACGTGTCCATTTGTTGCAAAATATCCCGCGTTTGCTGTATATGTCCCCGTTTTTGCTTCGGAAGCAAAAAAAAAAGGTTCGTTTCAGTAATAGAACGTCTCGCCGGAGACCATGCAGCAAAAAAATTGTGCTAATGCAGCAAAATCGACTTCGTCGGAGACATTGTCGGAAACAACTCGTTGATGACCCTCGCCGGAGACCATGCAGCAAAAAAAATCCGGCGAAGTCGGTTTTGCTGCATTAGCATAATTTTTTTGCTGCATGATCTCCGGCGAGGTCTCTGGCGAGACGTTCTATTTCTAAAACGAACCGTTTTCTTTTGCTTCGGAAGCAAAAGTAGGGACATATGTAGCAAAAGCGGACCGTTTTGCAGCAAAACCGAAATTTAGGGCGATTTTGGGAATAAACGCAGGGGAGGAGGACGATGGAAACCCCCATCGTCCGGGGGATCCTGATCATTTCCCCTGTTACAGTAGAAAAATAATAATGTTGTTTTACCAGTGTGGTGTTCCGTAGTCATTCCAGTATCACCATGTTACCAAATACAGTGCAACACCTAAAAGTAGCTCTCAAAATAGTGGGGTTGTATAATGCTTGAAAGCCAAAATAAACATGTGATCTACAACACCAAACTTCCTATATACTGTTGAATTCCTTTCGGTGTTCTTTATCATAGCCAAGGCTCCAATTATGGATTGGCAGACATAAGTAACTACAAATAAAAAAGAGAATTGTCCGACAGAAGGAAGTACATATGATAAAAGGAGGACTATCAAGGAGAAGGAACTATGATTAAAAAGAGGGCATTCGTGCCTCAAAGCCTCGCGAGAATATGAAGAAAATCGGAAGGTTAGTGAGTATAGTTACAAAAGGGGATTCCTTATATGAATGTACATGATAGTAAATATTTATACAACTGGTCTTAAGGTCATCATCAATAGGCTTCTTCACTGGTTAAACCCCCACTTCCACCTACGACTTCGGTGATCAACAACCAGATCCGTCCACCGATGCATATCCGCCTTTTATGGTTGTGCTTATGTACAACTGTATGGAAGCAGATGTAGGCGACACAAGAGTTGCAGCTTGCTCTATCATAATCTTCATGTTAATCTCGCCACCCCTAGATGGACTTGATTATCACAGCAAACCGTACACGGATGTGCCAAAGCAAACCTCATATGCAGATAAATTTAACACTATAATGTAAACAAAAACAACCCAGTGCACTAATCAAATGAATCATTCAACACTAATAGGCCAAAGAGAATGACATATACCGATGAAATTTATTTACATAATTTAAGACGAACCAAGCACATGGACTGATCGAACAGAACATCAAAATACATGAGCAATTAGTTTCAAAGTACATATAAAAAGTCATTTCAATTTTTTGATAAAATACACGATGATGTGCACATTTCTTGAGGAACTTGTAGCAGGAGAGGATCCTACAACTCATTATAGGTACTATTGTTAAGCCGGAAAATGAAAAGATCAAAGCTAAGCTTATACTATAATCACATAAATATCTAGAGTTTGTTGTTTAGAAATATAATTAAATGCAGAGATACATACCTTCATACAGTGAATGCGAAGAGCAAACAAATGTTTCCATGACCAAGCCAAGGGTATGCAATTATACAGAGGAATATTGTAAATTGATCCTTACCCCACTGATGAGATGCAAGGGAATACTATAAATTGATCCTTACCCCACTGATTAGCTGCAAGGGTGTTGATCTCATAAAAAAACCTATTAAATGCATCCTAAAACCTGACAATTCAGAGATAGCACAAAAAGCAACAATTGTATAATTTTAATAGGACATCCAACAATGAAGATATTTTTGAATCATAATAGTGAACGCGCAAAGCAATGCATACTTTTGAACAAATGATAAGAAAGGCCAATCTGTTTAAGAGTGGCTAGGTCTATTTAAACAAAACCATGCATATACAACCTATGTAGCCTGATCTGTTGGGGCACGTGGGAGATGCCAGAGTTCACTGAAGGTGTTTGGGTGTACATGACCATATGATTCGTCAGATCTATTAGTTTCCAAGACCTACAATGATAGCAAAACTTTTATTTATTTTAGCATGTGTTTTTTTAAATAAATCAGCCTCTGTATGTTAATTTAAATAAATATGAGTTTGAGCAGGACAATCATACCTCATTTTGTGATTCCACGAAAGGGAAGGTGTGGTAAATTTGCGGCCCTAGTTAAGTTGGTCGGCTCCTAGCTCAGATAACTTTTCAGTGCCAACAATTTCATCTGAACAATACTTAGAACAGCAGATAATAAAATAAGGAGGCCTCAAAGAAGTAGACAAAAAGGCACGGTCAGCCTAACTTAAATTGCTAAGTGCACACCGAACAACTGATTAGGTTAATCCTGACTGTTAAATTGTGTTTAATTGCGTGATCATGCGGGTGTAGTATGTTTCTGAACGGTTTGTGGGGTGTTCTTAGAGAAGATAAAGTTTGCTTTTTTATTAGTAGTAGAGATAGTTAGGAGATCGCGGGTCAGTCTGGTTCAGTATACTATATACTACTGCCAAAATCGTACAGTATACAGTATTTTTTTTTTGAAAATTACGGGATTGTTTCCGACGCTTGTTATATTACCCGAAATGACTTTGAAAATCATACCATCCGTGAAAAAATTATAAAAAACCATCGTATTACAAGCTAGGATTTCAACCCACTACCTTACGCTATAGTTTAAAAAACACACCGGTTTAGAGTTGATATAGTAACAAATAGCACTGATGGTGCTACTTAGGTTGGCTAACGACAATTTTGATAGTCTGGACCCATTGTCTAGCATGACTAACGTTCGAGGGTGACATATATTAGACGATTCTAAATTTTGGACTATTATGTAAATAACAGTCAGGGGCCTGTAATACTCTAGTTTTAGTTAAATATTATTTAGGGTTGTTTATGCATTCATGAGCATCATTCTTTAAAATGCATGCATTGAATAAATAAAGATAAAATCCTAAAACCCTAGTTTTTCTCCTCTCTTGAAATCCATTCAAAATGGTTTGAATTTGAAAAAATACAAAATTATTGGAGCCCAAATTGTATAAAAGGACCCCTGAGTATTTTATATATTTTATAAAGTCTCTTGGTATTTTTGTAATATCTAAAAATAGATTTCAAATCATTTTACAAAATGGAGAATAGAAAATAGGAAAAGAAAAATGTTTCTGATAAAAAAATAGAGCAGCAGCAGCTACACAGGCTACAGCCCAGGCCGACTCGTCTCTTCTCCCTTTATTCTCTGCCGCACAACGCACGACCCCGCGGCCCAGACCAGCCCATCTGGCCCAATACCCCTTCGCTCTGCGCCGTCTTTCTTATTCCTCATATAGAAGGACGACATGAAGCTCCTGCGTGTAGGTTGCCCCATCGTCCGCCGTTGCGGAGATGCCTGCGGCGCCAGGATTCGTGCTACCAACGGAGAAAGTGCCTACAAGAGCTCTCTACCGCTGCCGAACAAACCCTATCCGCTTAGTTCCCCTTCCCCTTCTTCTTCCGTGAGAAACCCTAACCCTAGCTCGCTAGAGCTCAGGGCCCCCCGTCGCATCCGTCCTCCTCTTGTGAATCCAAGTGCATAATCGTGCTCCCTGTGCTCGTCTCTATCGTTTGCCCCAGCGCTCGGAAGCCAGCGTGGTCCGAATCGTCTCAATCGCAACCTCGGTCTCCGACGACCTCTGCCGCTGTCCTCGCCGATTCCGGCCACCCCGTGCATCGCCGACCTCACCAACCGCATCCTGGCGAGCCCCTGAGTAGCCCAGTACTCTCTAATCCCTCCCTCTTCCTCTCTGTTGCCTTCGCCACGAGCACTTGCCACCGCCGCTGCCGTTCGTCGTTGTCGGCCATGCTTCGGTGGTCAAATTCGAGCGGCCCCTCCACTATAACGCTCAGCGTGCACTCCCTACCCCGCTCGCTTCCTAGAGTCGTGCTGATCCTCAACCTGGGAGCAATCCCCGCGATGACGTCAGGCTGACGTCACTGTGACGCCAGCACGCGTGGCCAAGCCCAGTCAAACCCGAGGTGGGTTTCACCCTGTCCACGTGGAGGATGAGGTGGCCAGTGCCCAAACGGTCAGTCACAGTGGCTAGGCCCAGTAGCGGTGTAAAAAGTTTAAATGCCCTGCTGACATCATAGTGATACAGTAATTCAATTACAAATGGTTTAAATAATTCCAAAAAATGCTATAAAACTTGTAAATTCAATAAATTATTATTTATAAGTCATAAAAATGTCGATAACCAAATGAACCCTCACAGGTGATTTCGGAGTTTCCCTGAATTAGGGTTTGTACCCCTTGGAACCCCGATTAAATTGTCGAGCATGCCTTAGGGTTACTTTTCAATACAATTTAATTTGTCATATCATCATCCTTGCTCGATGCCATGTGTTGATTGTTTCCCTTTATTTCCGGTGTTTGGTTCTTCCCGGTAGAATGCGATATCGAGATCGAGATCGAAGCCCGAGATCAACATTGTCGAAGTTCGAAGATCAAAGAAGAATACTTGACCAACTATAATCAAGTCAAGTACAAGGCTCCTGAAGATCTGTTTTTTGGTTATCAACAGGCAAAGGCAAGCATAGCCCCACCATGATATAATCCTATGATTTCGAAAGCATGTCAATTCCTGCCATGTTGAATACGATTCTACTATGGTCTTTTATTGATAGATAGAGTATACTATCTATTGCATTACTCTCTTTGAGCTTATATTGCCTGATCCACTGCTCCTAGCATAACTAGGTTTGGCTTGTGTGCACTGTTAGATCTTATATATGTGTTCTGCTTAGCCATGCATAGCTCTCAGTGCTGGTTCATCCAGATGATGTATCAGATGCAGAGAATCTAGTATGATAGGAGAACGTGATGAGATGATATAAGAGGTGATATGAGATTAAACATGCTAAGGCTTGTATGGGAGGCCACAGTGGGATGTGGTTTTTCTAGTCTCATGCTCGCCACCACTAGGAACTGAGTTCTTGCCTTTGGAACCGAGACGAGCGTACAACCACATGGGTCCTAGAAAACCTCACGAGTGACTAACTTGCCTAGTAGATTCCATGAGTCACATAGTTCGGCGTTCCATTAGACATGCATTCTGGATCTTCTCGAAGGCGGTGAAGGAGGTGCATTCATAACAGGTAGGGAAGTGTGGACCGGGTTGCTTGGGGTAGATAGCACCCCTGGTAAACCAACCTCGCCTCACATCTCTAGGGACCAGCTTCGGGACTTGACCCGTTACGGCGGAACCATCCTTAGGGCATGACTCATGGTCTCGGCAAAAGTAAGGTAAAGGTCGTGTCTAACGACCCTCTGCCGGCCTTGGTAAAGATGATTATGACTTGGTGGATATCAAAGGTGATGATAAATACTTTGGAGATGACGCTCTCTTATCCCCTTCTAAAAATACTCTAATTAGATGAGGTTCTTCTTCCTCTTGTTTTATAAACAAAAGTGGCTTTATGCAAAACAACTCCACCAGCCATAAGTCTTGCGGAGTACATCTTGTACTCACCCTTGCTTTGTTGATACTTTTGGCAAAGTAAGTGTTCCCCTGAAGACTGATGGCGCCCAGAACTTGTCGTGGAACACTTTGTTGGAAACCCTAAGAGCAAGGTGTTAAGCAGCAAGCAGCAAGTTTTCCCTCAGTTGAGACCGAGGTTATCGAACCAGAAGGAGAAAGGAAACGTCACACAGGTGTTGCAAGCAACGCGAAGACCTGCACAACACAAACTCAAGACTTTGCCCTAACGAATCAGTGAGGTTGTCAAGCTCACCGGTTTGCTGTAACAAAGGATTAAACGTATGGTGTGAAAGGTAATGGTTTGCAGCAAGTAAACAAGTAACAGTGGAAGATGTATTAATGGTAAAGATTGGACCTGGTCCATAGTTCACTAGAGGTGCTCTCCTTATATAAACAACATGGCATGAAGGGTAAACAAATTACAGCAGGGCAATTGACAGGAACTGAGCAAGGCATAACAATGCAATTACTAGTCAGAAAGATCCTATGAGATTCGTTTGGGCAATACAACAAGATACATAGACCGCCATCCAACTGCATCTATGACTAGAAGTCCACCTTCAGGTTATCATCCAAACCCCCTCCAGTATTAAGTTGCAAGCAATAGACAACTGCTTTAAGCAAAGTGTGTAAGGTAAAAAGTCCACATGTTCCATGAACAAGAGACCGTTGTTTTCTCCCTAGTAGCAACAACACATCTACAACCGAAGAGATTTATGTCACTTCCCTTGAAACTAGAGGCATGAACCCACTATCGAGCATAAATACCCCCTCTTGGAGTCATTAGCAACTACTTGGCCAAGATAGCTACTAACAACGGAGAGCATGCAAGATCACAAACAACACATACATGATAGAATCATAAAGATAAAACCATTAATTAAACCAACATAATAATCTCAATATCCATCGGATCCCTGCAAACACAACATGCATGATTACAAATAGATTAGATCTTGATCATGAACGGAGCTCACAAGATCTATACATGAAAGCACAAAGGAGGAGATACAACCATCTAGCTACTACATGGAACCATAGTCCAAGGTGGAACTACTCACACATCATATCGGAGAGAAGGCCTCCGGGATGATCTCCCCTCCGGCAGGGTGCCGGGAAGAACTTCAAATCCCCACGATCTAGGGACGATGGTGGCGGAGGCTATCATGGAGATTTGATCGGGTGCTTAGGGTTTCTGCATCGGGGGATTTTTATAGGCGAAGGGGGAGACCGAGGAGGCGGCCAGGGGTGGCAAACCCTAGCCAGGCGCGAGGCTAGGCCCACCCGCGCCTAGGGTGGGTCTGCCCTCCCTGGCTGGCCCCTCCGACTCTCCTATGGACTTCTTGTTCCCCACGGAAAGTAATTGACTTTGGCGTTTGTCCCATCCAATTCCGAGAATATTTCTTTACTAACTTTTCTGAAACCAAAAACAACAGAAAACAGGCATCTGGCACTATTGCAACTTGTTAATAGGTTAGTACCAGAAACATGTAAAAAGCACCTCAAAGTGTAGACAAGTAAAGCAAAGTATATACTAAACAAGCATGTAGCATCAAAAATTGTTGATACGTTTCCAACGTATCAAAGACGAGTTTGGTACTACATCGACACCGACGAGTAGCTTGGGGTTCCTGGCCGACAGCCTGGAATCTATGGGCTGGGACGTCATCGTTATGCTTTAGGCCTCTTAGGCCATTTGTTAAGTTTGCTATACTTAATAGCATAATTTGCCTTCCGTTGTTTGATGTTTGTGGCCAGTGACCTCTTCTTGTAATAATTTGGTTCTCTGCTCAATTATGAGCTTGCTGTAATAATTTTTGTGTCATAGGGTCACTGCTGTGTTATCGAATCTTCACTGGATATCCTCGAGCTCAAGGTTAAGCTTATGTCAGACAGAGGTCTGGGATTTGTTTAGCCCTGATTCCGGGGGTGTCACAGGTTTTGGTATCAGAGAAGTACCGACCGTAGGAAAACTTTGCTATTGGTTGATGTTGTGTCTAGTACTTGTGAAAACTATTTTAAAAGCTGAAAAGTATTTGCGAAAACTCTAGTATGATCCTTTTTATTCTTATACAGTTTCGCTCTAACTCTGGCTTACCTTATCTGGTGTTGATTTTGGAAAAGTTTTGATAGCTCTTCCAATCTTTCAAAGCTTAGGTGCCTTCTAGGCATGTCGTTTCTCAACCAGTTGACCTAGTGTTGAGTTCTCTAGAGTAGTGTGTGTTGTGAATTCTTTGTTTCCCTTTTGCCCTTGTTCATCTGAGAGATTTCTTTATATCATGATATCTCTATCTTTTGGAGTCACAATATTATATTGTTGGTTTCCACAGTGTTCTATTCTAGGCTTCGATGTTTCCTTTCGCCTCGTGCGCCTCCTTTTCTTTTGCTTGGGTACTTCAAAAGTTGTTTATTCTTTTGGAAGCTACCTTGTGATTATTACCTTGCAGTGTGCGTAATATCACTCAAGTAGTAGTTACTCCTTTCTCGGGTTTTAACCCTTGGACTTGAACCTAAGATCCCTGATTGTGCTGGATTCTAATGTTGTGAACCTTGTACATGAAGCCGATCTTTATCCCAAGATCCAACCCTTTGACCCCTTCGTTAATGTTTATACATTACCTCAGGATGGCTGGTATTACCATTATAGCCTTCGAGCTTGTGGTCTTTGTCGCGATTAAATTGTGACAACCAAGGAATTCCCCTACCACATTCTATGGCAGATGTTCTTTAATGGAAACAAATAGATCATGAAAAGAGTACTCCTCGAGAGTCTCGCATCTATACTCATGACTCTGCCACACCTTACCTCTTCTATGCATTGGTTTCTAGAATATTGTTGACTTATGCATCCACATCTCGGGATTCTATCCTAAGCATGTTCCTCTCCCTCTTGTTGTTTTCTGACCCTCGTCTACCAGTTGGTAGCCAAGTAGTAAATGTGCATTGGTGTTTTCCGATGCAAGATACTATTTTGGTCCATCATGACAAACCATTTCGGGATGTCAGGA
Organism: Avena sativa; assembly: GCA_916181665.1. Taxonomy (NCBI): domain Eukaryota; kingdom Viridiplantae; phylum Streptophyta; class Magnoliopsida; order Poales; family Poaceae; genus Avena; species Avena sativa. The sequence continues at coordinate 36,301,060 of OV702283.1, forward strand.
GAAACAAACTCTAGTACCTCGTCATTTCTAGGACCAGTTCAAAGTGTTGCAATCTATAGATCAAAAGGCATTGATTGTCTTTCATCTGTTCTACCTTAACGTATCACACTCTTTTATACTAAGAGGTCATGCTGAGTTCCATGGCCCCTTAATGAAGTGACACTCTTACACATATCTACCCACCCTTCCTCGATCTTTCGTGCTCGTGAGTGATGCGTGTGCGTAATAATGTGGCCATCTGAGATTCTAGCAATTATTATTGTTTTAAACTCTAAGGAAATTTGTGTCATTCTTAGTGTGATATCACTAAGCGAAGAATGATCGTGCTACCAAGTCCGTCTCTGGTGCACTCTCTTCGGTCAAAGAGTTAGGCTCGTGCCGAAGCTCTGAGACTGTGTCTTCTTGCCTTAACAAGCAAGTTTCCTCTCGGAAAAAATGACATATCGGTGGTTCGTGATATTCTAGATGTATACTAGAAGCATCGCCATGTTGCCACATGACCGTCTTGTCAAGTTCTTAAGAAAGCAAGTTCTCTGGACTTCTCTTTCCTCCAAGGATCTGTACTGGATACCCCTGAACTAGTTGGTTGAGCTTAAACAACAACTTGGAGAGTTGTAAGACAGAAGTTCTAGTTGACTTGTTTCTTCAAAAAGGGATGTCTAGTTTTGTTTGTGTCGAAGAAATATAGTATCTCCTTCGTGGATATGTTATCTTCCCTACCTTTGATTTGATTTGGTCTATTGTCAAATCAAACTTAGTTCCAAGGACTATCTTGATGTTGTTTCTACTTGTGATGTTTCACTTGAGTACATCTTCATGTCCTTCGATCTGACCAGTATTATTGCCTTGTTCACGCAACATATGAGTACATATTAATGGATTGTCTTGATAAGTTTGTTTGTTGAGCCCATAAATGACATTATTATCTTCTCCATGCTAGACAAGATTCATATGGAACAATTGGCATTAATGTTGTAATTTTTTTAGAACCATCCTCGAATCATCTCGAAGTTTGTGTTCTGGATGTTAGAAGTAACCTTCTCCGGTTCATGTGCAAATGTTGAAAGAAGTCGCCGTAGATTCGAGTAGAGTTAACTCTGTTCCTTAAGGACACATGTGTGTTTTATTGTTGGTACTTGATATGTGTGCAGTTGTATTTCGACAAGTTGCTAAATACATGGGTCTAGCAATCTAGCTCAGTCTCTTGGAGCTTTACACTGTAGTCCATGTCTTGAGAATCTAGTAACTTTACCTTTGTGGTAAATGTTGCAAACTTTCTATTCGGACATGCTGAGTATGAAGTATCATCCCACCTAACCAAAGTTGAATCTCAAGCAGCAGCGATGGTTGGTGTTCCTCAAGGTTTTGACATAGGTCTCTTTGTAAAAACCGGCAAGATTGATGTAATGGTTGACACATCTAGCTGGAATGATCTTTTGTCATAATCTCTTGATTTAGCAATAACAACCACTCCTCATGAGGTTTCCTCTATAATTTGATTATAGGAGTTTTGCTCATGGTTTCCTTTGCATCCGAAGTCTGACCTTTACCTGATGCCTGCTTTCTCGAACATCAAAGAGAACATTTAAAGTAGTGCTGCCAAATGTCTCTCGGTCGATCCTCCAAACTCTTTTATGTTGGCAATCACTTTGTTGTGCCAAATAATTGAAATCTGAGAATGAAGTTTCTTTCTTCTTGTGTCATCAGGAATCTTCTTAACTATTCATCTTAGTAGTGTAAAGTGATATCATGATCTTTGGCAAGGATTTTGATAGACCTGGATGAATAAAGAGTTTCCTTCATTTTCTCAGCCATGTTTTAAGAGTGACTATGATTTTGGTAATCAGGAGTTTATCTTGTTACATGTTCTTTGTGACTCTTATGAGTCCTCTCCACCAAAACACCTTTCTGTCTTGACCTTCTGTTGAATGAAAGAGTGACCCTTCTGTTTCAAAAGTAGTTCAACAACTTGGTTTTGTTGATCCACATCTGTGAACCTGACATCTCTACTTAAGCTTTTTAGTAGAGGTTCCCTATCGAAGTTTGTTGTCATGTTATTTTTGTTGGAACCTTCCTCTTCAGATGCTTAAACTCTTGTGCGAGTTCCATGGTCTCAATTCTTATGAAGACCAGTTATCTAACTATTTGAAACCTTCTCCTCTCGTTTCCTCTGTTACCTTGACATGTTTCATGTTCGTCATCTCAGAGTTGTTTCTGAATGCTCCATCCATGAGTTGACCATGAGATACTCTAAGTGTGTTTAGTGTGCTTCCCTCTTGTCTTTAGAGTGACCTTGTTTCTTTCTCTCTCTGTCTCTCTTCCTACCTATGGAATCTCGGGTCGAGATTCTCGTAAGGGGGATAGAGCTGTAACACCCCAGTTTTAGTTAAATATTATTTAGGGTTGTTTGTGCATTCATGAGCATCATTATTTAAAATGCATGCATTGAATAAATAAAGATAAAATCCTAAAACCCTAGTTTCTCCCCTCTCTTGAAATCCATTCAAAATGGTTTTAATTTGAAAAAATACAAAATTATTGGAGCCCAAATTGTATAAAAGGACCCCTGCGTATTTTATATATTTTATAAATTCTCTTGGTATTTTTGTAATATCCAAAAACAGATTTCAAATAATTTTACAAAATGGATAATAGAAAACAGGAAAAGAATTCTGATAAAAAATAGAGCAGCAGCAGCCACACAGGACGCAGCCCAGGCTGGCCCGTCTCTTCTCCCTTTATTCTCTGCCGCACAGCGCACGACCCCACGGCCCAGACCAGCCCATCCGGCCCAATACCCTTCGCCGTGCGCCGTCTTTCTTCTTCCTCGTACATAAGGACGACATGAAGCTCCTGCGTGTCGGCTGCCCTGTCGTCCACCGTCGCGGAGATGCCCGCGGCGCCAGGATTCGTGCTACCGACGGAGAAAGTGCCTACAAGAGCTCTCTACCGCTGCCAAACGAACCCTATCTGCTCAGTTCCCCTTCCCCTTCTTCTTCCGTGAGCAACCCTAACCCTAGCTCGCTGGAGCTCAGGGCCCCCGTCGCATCCGTCCTCCTCTTGTGAATCCAAGTGCATAATCATGCTCTCTGTTCTCGTCTCTGTCACGTGCCCCTGCTCTCGGAAGCCGACATGGTCCGAATCATATCAATCGCAACCTCGGTCTCCGACGACCTCCGTCGCTGTCCTCGCCAATTCCGGCCATCCCGTACCTCGCCGACCTCACCAACCGCATCCTGGTGATCCCCTGAGCAGCCCAGTACTCTCTAATCCCTCCCTCTTCCACTCGGTTGCATCCGCCACGAGCACCTGCCGCCGCTGCTGCCATTCGTCGTTGCCGGCCATGCTCCGATGGTCAAATTCGAGCGGCACCGCCACTATAACGCTCAGCGTGCACTCCTGAGTCGAGCGCACCCACCTCGCTACCCCGCTCGCTTCCCAGCACCGTGTCGATCGTCAACCTGGGAGCAATCCCCGCAATGACGTCAGGCTGACGTCACAGTGATGCCAGCGCGCGTGGGAAAGCCTAGTCAAACCCGAGGTGGGTTCCACCCTGCCCACGTGGAGGATGAGGTGGCCAGTGCCCCACCGGTCAGTCATAGTGGCTAGGCCCAGTAGCGGAGTAAAAAATTTAAACGCTCCTGCTGACATCATAGTGATGCAGTAATTCAATTACAAATGGTTTAAACAATTCTAGAAAATGTTATAAAACTTTTAAATTCAATAACTTATTATTTATAAGTAAGAAAAATGTCTATAATAAATCAAAATGTTCAGAAAATGAGAACTACCTATCTAAGCTATAATCATGCATTGTTAAGCAACTTACATTACAAGTTTAATTAGAGAACCAAATGAACCCTCATAGGTGATTCCGGAGTTTCCCCGAATTAGGGTTTGTACCCCTCGGAACCTTGATTAAATTGCCGAGCATGCCTTAGGGTTACTTTTCAATACAATTTAATTTGTCATATCATCATCCTTACTTGAGCATTGCATCGATGCCATGTGTTGATTGTTTCCCTCTCTTTCCGGTGTTTGGTTCTTCCCGGTAGAATACGATATCGAGATCGAGATCAAAGCCCGAGATCAACACCATCGAAGTTCGAAGATCGAAGAACAATACTTGACCAACTATAATCAAGTCAAGTACAAGGCTCTCGAAGATCTGCTTATTGGTTATCTACAGGCAAAGGCAAGCAGAGCCCCACCATGATATAATCCTATGATTTCGAAAGCATGTCAATTCCTGCCATGTTGCATACGATTATACTATGGTCTTTTATCGATAGATAGAGTATCCTATCTATTGCATTAATCCATTTGAGCTTACATTACCTGATCCAATGCTCCTAGCATAACTAGGTTTGGCTTGTGTGCACTGCTAGAGCTTATATATGTGTTCTGCTTAGCCATGCATACCTGTCAGTGCTGGTTCATCTAGATGATGTATCAGATGCAGAGAATCTAGTATGACAGGAGAACGTGATGAGATGAGATCAGAGGTGATATGAGATTAAACATGCTAAGGCTTGTATGGGAGGCCACAGTGGGATGTGGTTTTTCTAGTCCCATGCTCGCCACCACTAGGAACCGAGTTCTTGCCTTTGGAACCGAGACGAGCGTATAACCACATGGGGCCTGGAAAACCTCACGAGTGACTAACTTGCCTAGTAGATTCCATGAGTCACATAGTTCGGCGTTCCATTCGACATGCATTCTGGATCTTCTCGAAGGCGGTGAAGGAGGTGCATTCATAACAGGTAGGGAAGTGTGGACCGAGTTGCTTGGGGTAGATAGCGCCCCTGGTAAACCAACCTCGCCTCGCATCTCTAGGGACCAGCTTCGGGACTTGACCCGTTATGGCGGAACCATCCTTAGGGCATGACTCATGGTCTCGGCAAAAGTAAGGTAAAGGTCGTGTCTAACGACCCTCTGCCGGCCTTCCAAGGAAGAGGGCTAATCATGTGGCATTAAAAGAAGGTTAGTACGTGTGGGTAAAGTTATACACCCCTGCAGGGTAATAATCTTTTCGAAAAGTCGTGTTCACGGTTATGAACACTTGGTGACCAGATTCTAAGATCATAGAGATCTTTAACCTAATCGTAAAACTTGGAAGTTCAACGTGTGCTTAAGGATGCTTCCTCATGGGTACGAGGGGGTGATCCTAGATAGGGTTCAGATGATGATGACTTGGTGGATATCAAAGGTGATGATCAATACTTTGGAGATGATGCTCTCTTATCTCCTTTTAAAAATACTCTGATTAGACGAGCTTCTTATCCCTCTTGTTTTATAAACAAAAGTGGCTTTATGCAAAACAACTCCACCAGCCATAAGTCTTGCGGAGTACACCCTATACTCAACATTGCTTTGTTGATACTTTTGGCAGAGTAAGTGTTCCCCTAAAGACGAGTCTGGTACTACATCGACACCGACGAGTAGCTTGGGGTTCCTGGCCGGCAGCCTGGAATCTATGGGTTGGGACGTCATCGTTATGCTTCAGGCCTCTTAGGCCATTTGTTAAGTTTGCTATACTTAATAGCATAATTTGACTTCTGTTGTTTGATGTTTGTGGTCAGTGACCTCTTCTTGTAATAATTTGGTTCTCTTATCAATTATGAGCTTGCTGTAATAATTTTTGTGTCGTAGGGTCACTGTTGTGTTATCGAATCTGCACTGGATATCGTCGAGCTCAAGGTTAAGCTTATGTCAGACAAAGGTCTGGGATTTGTTTAGCCCTGATTCCGGGGGTGTCACAGGGCTACACATCACCTTTATCTTAGAAAAAATCCCTACCGCACCCCATCCTTCTCCCGATTCGGTCCTGTTTCCCCTACCTCCATTGACGGCGGCTTGTTGCAGGAGGATCGAGGGGCGCGGCAACGACCACCAGCATGCCTACGGACGGGTGCTCGTATGCCACCAGCGCGCCCACAGATGGGAACAGCCGACGCCACTGGCTGTCGGCGACGTGAGGCCCCTAGCTCGTGCTCTGCTCCTCGCTCGATGGCCTCCATACGCGACGAGGACAATGAAATTGACCGGCCCCAGAGATCCTTGACGCGCTTGCTGCTGCAATGAAGTCCAAGGAGTATGCAGCCGCGTAGCACGTTGCGGCCACCATGGTCAGTCTCTTATGCTTCAACGGCATTTTCCCGATCGTCAGCGCCAAGTGACCCCTCCTCGCGACGCTCATCTCCCTCCTTCGTGGCAACAGTATGGGCACACACGACACAAATCATGCCCAGTCTTCCCCAGCTCCGGTGGATCTCTGCTGTTCTTCGGTCAAGCCATCCCCTCTATTTTCATTACTAGGAAAATGGCTATAGGTAATCCACACATCTGTGGCGCACGTGCTAGTGGTTCCCCACGGGTAAAATAGGCATACGCACTACCCACGGATGCCCTATTACTAACTGTCGTAAGCGTGTCACACGTGGGGTGGTGCGCCACGGCTATATGTGGGCCAGGGCACAGGTGGCCGCAGACCACATAGCCGTAGCGCACCTATGCGCGGTGCGCTACGGGTGTGAAACTTAGTCGTAGGGCACCCTGACCCAGTGTGCTACGGGTATGTGGGTTGTGGCCTGCTGTGCAGCTGGGTCAACTTACCAGTAGGGCACCTTGCCCTAGTGTGCCACGGCTAAGGCCTGCACCAACTCCACCCCTGGATCGCCTTTTTAGCCTTGCAAAAAATAGAAGAAAAAGATAAACACTTAAAAAATAAAATCCTTTCACATGTAGATAGGTAATGTGATCTAGTTTGTAGGAAAATTAACAAACATGAATTTTGATTTTTATGCAAAAAAAGGTCATGCCACGGTAAAACGACCGTAACTTTTGCATACGAAGTCGAAAAAAACCGATCAATATACCAAAATGACGAGAACAAAATTTCGCATCCGCTCGCAATGACCTAAGGTTATTTAGCAATTTTTATATTTTCAAAATTATAAAAGAGTAAAAAGTTATGATTAAAAGATCGTTTTTTCCTGCAGAAAAAAAGTTAGGCCACTTACCCATAGCGCACCTGTTGGAGATATGCCCAAGAGGCAATAATAAAGTGGTTATTATCATATCTTCACACTTATGATAAATGTTTACATACCATGCTATAATTGTATTAACCGGAAACATTAATACTTGTGTGATTTGTAAACTAAAATAAGAGTCCCTAGTAAAGCCTCTTGTTAAACTAGCTTGTTGGTTAATATATGATCATGGTTTCCTGATCATGAACATAGAGATGTTATTAACAACAGGATCATATCATTAGGAGAATGATGTGATGGACATACTCCTATAGATAAGCGTAGCATAAAGATCAAGTCATTTCATTAGTTCAATTGCTATATGCTTTCTGATACATAGTAACCTAATTCCTTCGACCATGAGATCATGCATATCACCTTTACCGGATGGATGCTTTGATGACATCAAACACCACACCGTAACTGGGTGGCTATAAAGGTGGCATTGAGTGTTCGGAAAGTATTGGTTGAAACACATGGATCAAGAGTGGGATTTGTCCATCCATATGACGGATAGATATACTCTGGGCCCTCTCGGTGGAATGTCATCCAATTGGCTTGCAAGCATGTGACTGGCTCACAAGGGATCACATATCACGGGAACGAGAAAAGAGTACTTATCGGTAACGAGGTTGAACTAGGTATGCAGAGATACCGACGATCATAACTTCGGATAAGTAAACTATCGTGAGACAAAGGGAAATTGGTATCGTATGTAAGTGGTTCATTCGATCGCAAAGTAATCGTAGAAATATGTGGGAGCCATATGAATTTCCAGATTCCTCTATTGGTTATTGTTCGGAGAAGTGTCTCGATCATGTCCGCATAAATTCACGAACCGTAGGGAGACACACTTAAGGATTCGACGTTGTTTGAGTAGTTATGGTATTATGAGAAAGAGACCGAATGTTGTTCGGAGTCTCGGATGGGATCCGGGATATCACGAGGTGATCCGGAATGGTCCGGAGAATAAGATTCATATAAGGAAAGTCCCGTTTCGGAGTTCGGGAATGATTCCGGTGTTTTCATCGGGAATGTTCTAGAAGGTTCCGGATTGTCCGGCACTCCGGGGGGGGGGGGAAGGTACATGAGTGTGTCATTGAATGATTGCATCATGTACTAAGTGTTCTTGCTGTTCCAAAAACATGAAAGTCAAATTGCCAGTTTGAAAGTCAAACGGCTAAAACAGGAAACTGTGGAAAACAGGAAACTGTGGGAAACAGGAAACTGTGGGAAACAAGCAAGAGGAGGTTGAAACCAACTTGGAGGAGGAGTTCCTCTCCTCCAAGCCGGCGCCCAGCCCTAGGCCGAGTTGGGGAGGGATTCCCTCCCTCCCTGGCGCGCCTAGCCCCTCCACCTATAAAAGGAGGGGCAGGGCTCCTCCTTGAGACACACAAGTTTCTACCTCTAATCTCCGGTTTAGAGCCGTTTTGGTTTAGAGCTTCTAATTGCTTTAGCCTGCGGTTTAGAGCCTTCTAATTGGTGTGTCTAATCTCTAGACCACTAATAGCCCTCTCTCATAATCCACCATACTCGCTCCGTCTTAAGGCGAAGCCCTGCGAGATCTCCCCTCTACTTCCGGTACCACACCGTTGTGCTGCCGGAATCTCGAGGAGAGTGCTACAACCTCCGCTGCCTACTGGAACAAGGGAGAGGAAGGTCTTCGTCGAGTACCGAACGTGTGACCGACTGCGGGAGCGCTGCCGGAACGTGGCGCTGGAAGGATCGTCTACGCGATCTTGAGATCGGGAAGAGTACGACTACATCACCCACGAGAATCTGCTCTCGTTAACCGCTTTGGAATCTTCGAGGGTGAGTTATTCCATCGACTCGTTGCTGCAATCTAGTAGATAGATCTTGGCTTGTTTGTTTGTATGCGATAGAAAATTTTTGTTTTCCATGCTACGAACCCCTTCAGTGGTATCAGAGCCGTGTCTATATGTAGATCTGTTGCACGAGTAGAACACAATGGTCATTGTGGGCGTTGATGCTTTTATTGTCGATTGCTTCTTGTGTACTTTGCATCTTGCAGTATGTTGGGATGAAGCGGCCCGGGCTAACTTTACATGACATCGTTCATGAGACTTGCTCCACGCTTGACATGCAACTTGTATTGCATAAGTGGCTTTGCGGGTGCCTGTTTCTCCTAGCATAGTTAAGATCCAATTTACAACGGGTGATTGACAATACTAGTATCAATGTTGTGGTTCTTGTTCATAAGTTAGAATGACACTTATTGAAAGCCCCAAACCACGTAAAACATGCAAAGAAAATTAGAGGCGTCTAACTTTGTTTTGCAGGGGTATGCTGTGATGTGATATGGCCATGATTGTGATTATATATGATGTATGCAATATTCCTTATTGTAAGTTGGCAACCGGCAGGAGCCATATGGTTGTCTTTAAATTCTGTTAAGACCCGCGTGTCTATTCAAAGTAGTTGTAATAGTTGAAGCCGGTGGACGACAACCATGGAGAAGCATCATTGACCTTGATGCAATGTCGGTGATGATGAAGATCATGTTCGTGCTAGAAGATGGAGATCGGAAGCACAAAGAAGAAAGGCCATATCATATCACAAATTATGAATTGCATGTGATGTTAATCCTTTATGCATCTTGTATTGCTTAGTAGACGACGGTAGCATTATAAGATGATCCCTCATGCACATGAATTTCAAGTCACAAAGTGTTCACCCTTAGTTAGCACCGTTGCTAAAGCTTGTTGTTTCGAAGCACCACGTGATGATCGGGTGTGTTAGATTCTGCAAGTGTATACAACGTGAGCAAGCCAGATTTGCTCATGCGGAAACTAAGGTTTGATCTTGACGAGCCTAGCATGTACAGACATGGCCTCAGGAACACGGATTACCGAAAGGTAGAGCATGAGTCATATAGTAGATATGATGAACATGTTGATTGTTCGCCATTGAAGCTATATCAACTCTCGTGATGATCGGTTTTGATGTGGTGGATTTGGTTCGTGTGATCACTAAAACAATGTGAGGGATATTGTTTTGAGTGGGAGTTCACCTAGATTAATTTAATTATTAATTAGAACTCAATTTATCATAAACTAAATCGAAGTGAATTTGCATAGTTGTTGTAGTCATTGGCATCCGTTTACCACCTTGCGCTTAGTTATAATTGAGATGATAGAACTATAGAATTCTGGTTAGTTACTTTACGAACTGGTATCGTATTGTTTTGAAGTGTTAATCTAAAGTTTAAAAGTCCTATTGCAAACTTTCAGTAAAGTTCCGGTTACTCCATGAAGTTTAATAATTAGTATTAAATCAAGAGTAACAATTCCAAGTGTTAGTATATAAGTATCATGTTTGTATCCATGATTCTTGATATTCAAAGGATTCTCTTAATATCAAGGTTATCTAGGATCTGAAAGAGTTGTTTCAGAAACCATGATGTGTGGAAGATATTGTGATATCTGAAACGAAGTATTGGTTACAACATGATAGAGTATAATATGGCAAAAGTCATGTTCTCATATTTGATGAGAAATTGCAAAAGGTTGGAGACACTAGTTGTCCTAATCGTCCAAAAGGATTTGGAGAGCAACATTATACTCATGTTTCACCGTTATAAGCTAAAAGTAGCTTGATCATGGATAATTCCATGATAAGGGTGAATATTTGATGTAGGTAAAATGTTTACTACACCAAGAGATTACTAAAGAAAGGAATTTGAAAGAACACCAAACATTTGATGATGGTGATCTACTTCAAAGTGCAAGTCCAAAGACATTGGTATTTAACTATACACGCTTTGGACTAAATATCATATGTATGACTCCACTATTGATGTTGATAGATTCTTTCAAAACAGAAAAGGAAATATTGAAAGAAAATCTCATAAGTATATGGCAGAATGGAAAAGACTAGAATTGTTCAGCTTAAGTATATAGATGATATACATGTTATGGCTATATTCTTTGCTTATTAAACAATGTGGTTCTCAAGTATTTGATACTGAATTTGTTGGTGTGAATCGTCATACGAAACAACACAATTCATGAACTACAATGGCCTAAGTAACTAGCAAAAGAATATGTGATGATGTTCATCGAGAACAAATAAAGGGTTATTGTGTTGCTCGTTAAACATCAAAGCTTACCTTCAAGATTTGTTTTATCAGGTATTATGAGAACAAAAGGGTTGTTCAAATAATTGCCGTAATCCATAAAAGATGGATGATTCACAAATCTCGTTGGAGAAATCACATCCATAAAACTAGTGCTAATAATGTCGAAAGACAAATTGATTGAAAGATCACTTAGGAAGTGACATCGCCGTTTAAATTATAATGGAAAGAAAACATGAAGAAACTCCATGTGGATGGAATTTTGGAGTCTTCTGATTTTTGATCAAATGACGCTTGTGAAACTTTCCTAGAGATAATTGAAACTTCGTTCATAGGCCAAAAGGGGACGATAGACTAACTTATTGGAACTTGTACATATTGTTGTACGAAGTCCATTATGTGTAGTCAAGAGCGATGGATTTCAACTTCATATGCTTTCTCCGAAAATTTGAGTGAATATATGAATATTTACTTAATAAGGATGAAGTGTGAAATATTTGAAGAGTTCAAAGACTTTCAAGATGAAGTGCAAAATCATTGTAACAAGAATATAAATAGTTTATGATAAAGATCATAAAGGAAGATATTTGAGTTACAAAGTTTAGCATAATACCTAAGATTTATGGAATCGTTCCGTGGATTTGCATTTCCCGAAACACCATAAGAGTATGGAGGATTCGAGATATGTAATTAAACCTTGTTTGACATGGTTATATCAAAGGTATAATTCATAAAACTGCCATTATATTTTAAAGATTAAAAGCTTTAGAGATTACCGTTTTTCCACTGAAAAGAGCTCCATCATAATCCGTTGAAATGACACCATATCAAGTTATGGTTTGGGATAAAACCCAAGTAGTCCTTTCTTAAAACATTGGTATGCTATGCATAAGAAAGATGTGTGCAACCAAAGTCGGATGAACCTGTCTTTGTATAACTATTAAGTATTCCTCCATATACACCGGAGACAAAAGTGTTTGTTGCTTAGAACGTCAAGTTTCTTTGAGAAGGAATTTTTCGTGAAAAGTTAAGTGGGAGGACAATAGAACTTTGATAGGGTTAAAAGAACCTTAGCTATATGTGCAAAGTTGCGCAGCGCCGAAAAGTGTTCCGGAGTTAGCAAACAATGCTCATGGCTCGCGTACTTCAAAGGTTGTGGTCACGGAGATCTAAGTTCCTATTGAAACAAGTAGGTCGGATGAACAATCAAATACCAAGATTTGAGAGTTAAATCATTATTTGGCAATAATGATCTGACTACATACAAAGAAGCGATGATGGGCCCTGACTCCCTCAAATGGCTTGAAGCCATAAAATCCGTGATAGTTTCATATGCGAGAGATCAAGCTTTGAACTTGAAAGACCCTCTGAAAAGGTACAAGACCTTACAGTCATATTTGGATCTATAAAGAAATAGACATGGATGTTTTACATCTATGAAATAGTCGACATGTTGGGAAAGAGTTCACAAAATGTTCAAAGGTTGACTATGACAAGATTTGATCTTTCATAAGTGATATTTAGTCTAGACGGATTTATGTAGCAGCCACTACATATAATTTTGTTATATGGTAGTTGAATAAACAAAACAAGTTCTTCTAATAGAATTGTTACCTAGGACGTGTGCATGACACGGTCCATAGGGTTTTGTTAAATCAAAGGATGCTAAATGCATATGCAAACTTCAATGGTTGAAGTAAGCATTGCGGAGTTGGAATCTTCACTATGATGAAACTGTTAAAGGAGTTTAAATTCGTCGGAGATGATGAAGATGCTTGTATTTGCAAGAAATTAAGTGGGAGCGCTAAGACATGTTTCTAATACATTATGTGGGAGACATATTGTTGATTGGAAATAATGTATCTTTTATTAACACATATTAAGAATTTCATCCCGATGAAAGACTTAGGCAAAACCCAAATATTTGGCATCAATAGACGCTAATATGGTTGTGCCAGAAGTACATAGACAAGATATTGAATGAGTTCAATATAGAAACTACAAGAGAGGTTCTTGTCGCACAGAAAGGATTGAATGAGTTCAATGTTGATGATATATTCAAGTGTATTGACATTTGGTAAAGTGAAACAAATAATCAAGTATAGATTGATACTTGATGTATGAAATCACAAAGAGTATTTATATCAATCATACTGTGATATGTACAAATCCAGATATGTCCTATGCTCTAAATGTTGTGAGCATATACCAGAATGATTCGTAAGATGATCATTGGACAATAGTAAGGATATTCTTATGATCTTTTGGAAGAACTAAGAGTATAATATTTGTAGAAGTGACAAATAGATGGTTAGTTCATTGTAAAAGTACTGCATTGATACTAGCTTTGTCACAAAATACAAATTAAGTTTATCTCAATCTAAACTAAGGGTGGCACAATATAATGGAAAGTGAGTTCCATAATGGATTTGGATGAGTTCCAAAGTTAAGACATTGTGACAGATACTACAACAAAAGGCTAAGTATATGACTGCTATTATAGCAGCAAAAGAGGGCATTTGTGTCAAGTAGTTTGTTATCAAACTAGGTGAAGTTCATAGTGGGATAATACTATGAAGATATATTGTGCGACAATATTATCAACATGTTTTAACCCCAAAGAGCTAAAGGTCACACCAAAGGACCAAATTTGTACGAAGCCATCTCATTAGAGAATGAGTGATGCGTAGAGACGCAAAGACATGCAATTACACACGGACCTGGAAGTGTCAGATCCGGAGATCAGTTGACCACTAGCAATCGTGTACATACAACACCAGAAAGCCATAGGTGTTGAATACACAAAGGTTTGAAACTAGATTATTGACTCTAGTGCAAGTGGGAGACTGTTGGAGATATGCCCAAGAGGCAATAATAAAGTGGTTATTATCATATCTTCACACTTATGATAAATGTTTACATACCATGCTATAATTGTATTAACCGGAAACATTAATACTTGTGTGATTTGTAAACTAAAATAAGAGTCCCTAGTAAAGCCTCTTGTTAAACTAGCTTGTTGGTTAATATATGATCATGGTTTCCTGATCATGAACATAGAGATGTTATTAACAACAGGATCATATCATTAGGAGAATGATGTGATGGACATACTCCTATAGATAAGCGTAGCATAAAGATCAAGTCATTTCATTAGTTCAATTGCTATATGCTTTCTGATACATAGTAACCTAATTCCTTCGACCATGAGATCATGCATATCACCTTTACCGGATGGATGCTTTGATGACATCAAACACCACACCGTAACTGGGTGGCTATAAAGGTGGCATTGAGTGTTCGGAAAGTATTGGTTGAAACACATGGATCAAGAGTGGGATTTGTCCATCCATATGACGGATAGATATACTCTGGGCCCTCTCGGTGGAATGTCATCCAATTGGCTTGCAAGCATGTGATTGGCTCACAAGGGATCACATATCACGGGAACGAGAAAAGAGTACTTATCGGTAACGAGGTTGAACTAGGTATGCAGAGATACCGACGATCATAACTTCGGATAAGTAAACTATCGTGAGACAAAGGGAAATTGGTATCGTATGTAAGTGGTTCATTCGATCGCAAAGTAATCGTAGAAATATGTGGGAGCCATATGAATTTCCAGATTCCTCTATTGGTTATTGTTCGGAGAAGTGTCTCGATCATGTCCGCATAAATTCACGAACCGTAGGGAGACACACTTAAGGATTCGACGTTGTTTGAGTAGTTATGGTATTATGAGAAAGAGACCGAATGTTGTTCGGAGTCTCGGATGGGATCCGGGATATCACGAGGTGATCCGGAATGGTCCGGAGAATAAGATTCATATAAGGAAAGTCCCGTTTCGGAGTTCGGGAATGATTCCGGTGTTTTCATCGGGAATGTTCTAGAAGGTTCCGGATTGTCCGGCACTCCGGGGGGGGGGGGGAAGGTACATGAGTGTGTCATTGAATGATTGCATCATGTACTAAGTGTTCTTGCTGTTCCAAAAACATGAAAGTCAAATTGCCAGTTTGAAAGTCAAACGGCTAAAACAGGAAACTGTGGAAAACAGGAAACTGTGGGAAACAGGAAACTGTGGGAAACAAGCAAGAGGAGGTTGAAACCAACTTGGAGGAGGAGTTCCTCTCCTCCAAGCCGGCGCCCAGCCCTAGGCCGAGTTGGGGAGGGATTCCCTCCCTCCCTGGCGCGCCTAGCCCCTCCACCTATAAAAGGAGGGGCAGGGCTCCTCCTTGAGACACACAAGTTTCTACCTCTAATCTCCGGTTTAGAGCCGTTTTGGTTTAGAGCTTCTAATTGCTTTAGCCTGCGGTTTAGAGCCTTCTAATTGGTGTTTCTAATCTCTAGACCACTAATAGCCCTCTCTCATAATCCACCATACTCGCTCCGGCTTAAGGCGAAGCCCTGCGAGATCTCCCCTCTACTTCCGGTACCACGCCGTTGTGCTGCCGGAATCTCGAGGAGAGTGCTACAACCTCCGCTGCCTGCTGGAACAAGGGAGAGGAAGGTCTTCGTCGAGTACCGAACGTGTGACCGACTGCGGGAGCGCTGCCGGAACGTGGCGCCGGAAGGCGTCTACGCGATCTTGAGATCGGGAAGAGTACGACTACATCACCCACGAGAATCTGCTCTCGTTAACCGCTTTGGAATCTTCGAGGGTGAGTTATTCCATCGACTCGTTGCTGCAATCTAGTAGATAGATCTTGGCTTGTTTGTTTGTATGCGATAGAAAATTTTTGTTTTCCATGCTACGAACCCCTTCAGCACCACCATTGTAGGGGTTTGTAGCATGGAAAACAAAAAAATTCTACCATATGAATACACACAAGCCAAGATCTATATACTAGATTGTAGCAACGAGTCGATAGAGTACTAACCCTCAAAGATTTCAAAACAGTTAACGAGATCGGATTCTCGTGGGTGATGTAGTCGTTCACTTGCCGATCTCAAGATCGTGTAGACGATCCTTCCGGCGCCGCATTCCGGCAGTGCTTCCGCAATCGTTCACACGTTCGGTACTCAATGAAGACCTTCCTATCCCTTGTTCCAGCAGGCAGCGGAGGTTGTAGATCTCTCCTCGCAATTCCGATAGCACAACAGCGTGGTGGCGGAAGTAGAAGGGAAATCCCGCAGGGCTTCGCCTAAGCCAGAGCGGGTATGGTGGAGTAGAATAGGGCCTCGACGATCTAGGATTTAGAGGGCCGAGGGGAGGTGGTGGCCGATGGATAAGGGATAGGGCTTAGCCGTAGTCAGCGACTTGGAGGAGACCCCTAGGCGGCGACGACTTGGGGTGGTGACGCCAACCTAGTGTTTGAGGTGAGGGGTAGGGGGCGCCCTACCCCTACTTTTATAGTTGGGAGATGCGGTTGGGGAAGTGGAGTCCTTCCCCAAATCATCCACTTGGGTCGGCAGCAAGGAGAGGGAGGAATCCTCCCTTAGGTAGGATTCCTTCCCTCCCTCCACTAGGTAACCAATGTTGGGATTTGACTTTTTCAAATTGGCGTTTGACTTTTCAAACTAGAGTTTGATTTCTCTCTTCCCATTTCCCAGCCAAGTGACCTAGGACATAATGCAACCATTCCACTTTTCATGACACGTCCATGTACCCTTCTCACTTCGGATCGGCGGACCTTCTAGACCCTTCTAGAACATTCTGGTGAAAACACTGAAACCATTCCCGAACTCTGGAATTGGACTCTTATATGAATCTTATTCTTCGGATCTCCTCGTGATGTCCTGCATCTAATTTGAGACTTCGAACAACATTCGATCTTCTTACTCACATTCCATATCTACTAAACAACATCGAATCCTTAAGTGTGTATTCCTACGGTTCGTGAATTATGCAGACATGATCGAGACTCTTCTCCGATCAATAACCAATAGAGGAATATGGAAATTCATATGTCTCCCACATATTTCTACGATTACTTCGTGATCGAATGAACCATTTACATACGATACCAATTTCCCTTTGTCTCGTGATACTTTACTTATCCGAGGTTTGATCGTCGGTATCTCTGCATACCTAGTCCAACCTCGTTACCGATAAGTACTCTTTACTCGTTCCTATGATATGTGATCCCTTGTGAGCCATTCACATGCTTGCAATCCAATTGGATGACATTCCACCGAGAGGGCCCAGAGTATATCTATCCGTCATATGGATGGACAAATCCCACTCTTGATCCATGTGCCTCAACACATACTTTCCGAACACTCAATGCCACCTTTATAGCCAACCAAATGTGAAGTGGTGTTTCATGTCATCAAAGCATCCATCCGGTGATGGTGATTAACACGATCTCATGGTCGAAGGATTTAGGTTACTATGTATCTGAAAGCTTATAGCAAACAAACTATTGAAATGACTTGATCTTTATGCTACACTTAACTATAGGAGTATGTCCATCACACCATCCTCCTAATGATATGATCTTGTTATTAACAACTGATGGCTGCAAGTGCACATATTTTTTATAGCTAGTTTCGAAGTTAAGATGTCCATCCCACAGGGAGCCCAAAGGTAAGTATTTATTGGTGAAGTCTCTGTCACACCCGGAATTGTCACGGGTCTTCGAGTGAATTGACTGCAAGTGTTGGAAATGGGAATAGAATTTGGATTAAACGGAAGTATTTAAGTAAAACGAAAATGTAAACTTTAGAAATAAAAAGCATAAAAGTAAAGAGCGATTTGTTTGTTGTTTTTGCAGATGACAAAGTAGGCGCAGGGAGTTTCAGTTCATGGTGATAGTGAATGTGCCGGGTGGATGAGTTATGAGTGTAACAATTATATCTTATAAGTATGTGTGTAGGAGAGCAACCCATAATTAGCCGAAACTCCTCTTGGTAGATTTCATCCCAACTTCAATAATCCTACTAGCATGTTTACCACAACCATGATCAGTCACTAGACGATTAAGATCCTTCAGGTTGCTTAGCAATTAAGCTCCTTGGATCGGACTAATGCAATAAGCTTAGTGGTTCCTCGTTATCCTCGAGTCAAAATAGTTTTCCATTGATATCCCCGTGTCACTCAGGGGTCGCCGGTCTGCTAGCAAACAAGATTCTATCTATGTAGAACAAAGCATCATGTTGTCTGGGCCTTTAATTGGACAACAGGCAATATAGTAATTAAAATCAACCACGAACTTAATGAAAATTATATAGGCACATCACATCTCACCAATCCCCTACATCTCCCACGCCCAAGGAAACTTACTCACACATGAGAGAAGAAAGCATCATCAATATAATTAAATAAAGGGAGTTCTTCTTGATATTATCGTGGAGATCCACAATAAGAAATAGAAATAAATCCAACACAATTCAAGATGGGAAGAACAATCTCAATCCCTAGTCTTGAAAGGTGTAGATCTCACTCTCTCAAGTACAAGTAATGTCTATGGAGGTGTGGTGGCTAGGAGATCGAAGGTCGTGGAGCGAGATGAAGAACGTCTTCCCCTTCTTCTCTGGATCCCTTCTTTCTCCCTTCTGGATGGTATGGCAGCTTGTGTGTTCTGTTTTTGTCCTCAGCCTCTTCAGGAAAGTTGTCCCTTTTAATAAGACTAAGGGGATGGCAGCTATACGGCGGGAACTATACGGCCAGAAAAATATTCCTGCTGTATAGTTGCTTGTTAAAGCTTTAGTAAATTCCCCTCGAATGCTTCCAAAAAGAGACTTGCTTGTTTTCGTCTGAATATTGTGTTTTTGCTATTAAATCCCTCCGTTGATGCTCAGAACCTGAAACACATATTAAAAACCAAGTTTTCTTCGCTACCGAAGTATTAGCGTTAGGTAAAGCTAGAAAACCATCAAATCCAAACGAAAACCATCGATAGAAACCATAAAAAATGTGTAGAATCTCACAGCTATCAACAACATCCAATGTTCATGATTAAGAAATCATAATCATCTATTAATCAACAAGCTAGTATTTATAAAGAGGCTTTACTAGGGACTCTTACAAGTTTACAAATCACACAAGTATTAATGTTTCCAGTTAATACAATTATAGCATGAATGTAAACATTTATCATAAACACAAAGATATAATAGTAACTACTTTTATTATTGCCTCCTGGGCATATCTCCAACAACCATGTAGTGCGCCATGAGTAAGTTGGGCGGGATTCAAAATTCGAATCACCACCCCGCCAACCTACCCCTCTCATTTCCCCCCTTCTCCTTCCATTCTCATCCCTTCTCCTTCTCATCATGTTATCCTCCATTCTCCTTTCCTTATCCTTTCCTTCTCCTTTTCCTTCTCCTCCCTTCTCCTTCTCCTTTTCCTTCTCCTCCTTCCCCTTCTCCTCCCTCTGGCCTACTTGCTCCAGCCTCCTCCTCTCCTTGAAGTGACGATGGCAATGTCGACCTCTTCATCCTTAAAGTGACGATGGTGACGACCTTCTCCATCTACTCCTACTCCTCCTTGAAGTGACGACGGTGACGACGGCCTCCTTCTCCTCCTACTCCTTGCAGTGACGACGGCGACCACTTCAACAAGGAAACATGGCAACGGCGATCACGCTGACAACGAGTGCTTCGATGAGGCGATGACAGTGACATCTCTGACGAAGCAATGATGACGACCCGCTCCAACGAGCGGCAACACTGACGATGATGGCGGCGATATCCAAATCTCCCGCTTTTATTTGAAATTTGACATTTGTACCCATGGATCACCTGTACCCCTAACCGTGGCGCACCGGGTGGTGCGCCACGGGTAACTTTTTTTACCCGTAGCGCACCATGCAGTGCACCACGGTTAAGTTTTACCCGTAGCACGCGCTTCGTGGCGCACCCCTACTGCGCCATACATGGCCAAAATAGGTGCACCACAAATAGGATTTTTCTAGTAGTGTTTGTTGCCATCACAAAATTAGAGAGAGGGAAGTAGACATGACATGTGGTCCCAAATCAAAGAGAACTAGATAGAGGAAGAGAGGGAGGATGACATATGGGCCCAACAAATTGCAAAAAACCATAATTTAGAACAGTCTATCGTCTATCACCCTGGTTGTTTCCATGTTGCCACGTCATCCTAACATCGGGTCCCACATGTCAGAATCATTGTTAGGTCCTAAGTAGCACAATCACTGCATTCTGTCACAAGTTTACTCTGAACCGGTGGTTTTTAAACCCTATTGTAAAGTGGTGCCTTTTTGAAACCCTAGACTGTAACATGGTGGTTTTTTGTAATTTTCTCTATAGGGTTTGTTGCATGGAAAAAAATTCTATCGCAAGAACACATAAAACCAAGATCCAATCTATGGCAAAGCCAAGATCTAATCCACGATATCGGTGCAACAAGATTGAAGAGAACTAACCCTTGTAGATCCAAAGCGTTTAACAAGATCAGATTCTCGTGGTTGATGTAGTCGATCACTTGGCAATCTCAAGACCGTGTAGACGATCCTTTCGGCACCATGTTCCGGCAGCGCTTCCGCACTCAGTCACACATACGGAGTCGATGAAGACCTTCCACTCCCCATTCCAGCGGGCAACAGAGGTAGTAGATCCCCTCGGAATCCCAGCAGCATGATAGCATGGTGGTGGTGGAGGAGAGTTCCTGCAGGGCTTCGCCTAAGCCGGAGCAGGAAGACGGAGGAGGGAGAGAGGTGGAAGCTAGGGTTTAGAGCCAAGGGCAAGGGACAAGGGGTGGTGCGCCCCCATCCCTCCGTATATAGAGGAGGAGTGCGGCCAAGGGTTCCTAGTCCTTGACCCACTCCATCCCCAACTCGACCATGGTAAGAGGTAGGAAACTTCCCTCTTTCCTTATTTAGGGTTTGACAAATTAGGGTTTGTCCCCAAATCATTTGGTGGCCGAATTTCCCCCTTTGGCTTTGGTGCGGTAGGACCTAGTGCTCCCGCGCGGCATGCCTCAGCCTAAGTGGCCCCCTCCCGGGGTGGTGGACCCACTCGTGGTTGTAACACCCCAAAAATATTAATGAGGATCAATTTCTAATTAACCAAGTTTAGGGTTAACAAAAGCTTTTATTAATTAAATTCAAATCTTAATGCTTGTGTGTATGAATGCTTGCAATTCCATGTTTGATTGTTGTAAATGATGAGAAATGGTTTAATGATCAAAACCATATCATCTAGGTCATTTCCAAATCAGATCAAAACAAAATAAAATTCAAATATGAAGCATATGACCTAATGGTCATTTTTGCCCAAGTTAACCACTATCTCACTTTGAGAATCTCTAGCAACTAATCTCAAACAGAAACTTTTCCATTTCTTTTCTCCCCTTGCTAGACCTAGTGATTAAACACAATGGAGCTTTCCAAACTTGCAAAAACATTTTCAAATCCTTTTGAGAGGCAATTCAAAATTGAATCTATTTTATGTATCAATATAGCCATTTTTGGAAAACCACTCAAACCTTCACCACTTAGCAAACCATTGCACCCAGAGACTACCAAGAATACTACCAGAACACCCACCAAAAATCACTAGAATTGATGATGGTTTAGTTCCTGCAGCCATTTGATCGAGCACCTGGTGATCACAGTACAAACTCAACAACTATACACTGTTTTGATCAAACCTTTGATCATCTTTGTGACCTCAACAAGCTCACACGTCGTGCCCTTAACTCCCTCAGTACCAGCCCGTGCGAAGGAGCTCTCTCACTCGACCAAATGAGCAGTGCAAAAATCATACCCGAGCTCACCTTGCCACCCCGATGCGGACACGCCGCCACAGACCGCGCCGCCCTCGCCCATGATGTCTAGGAGGTAGCCCTGACCTCACCGCCTCTGCCTGTGCACGCCTCGACCAATGACCGCTCGAGGAGAAGCCAGCACAGCCTCGCCCATTTATCACCAGACCATGTCGAGGGCTGCGCGAGAGCACCGAGCAATACCACGCGCACACTCCGCCCCTCGCTCTCGCTTTGTGCCATTACATTCGCCATGACTCCAGCAAGCTCCTAGACATGCTCGTTTGACCGCGCGAGCACCGTGACCACCGTACGCCGTGACGAATGCCGATGATACCGCCGTAGAGCACGAATGTTCTAGAACAATGTAGACCGCGCCTCGCTGTGCCACTGTGTGCAGGACAATCGCCCTGGAGCACCGCTTCAACCTATACCCTTGGCCATGCCGATAGATTACTGTAACTGCGTTGCTGGCGAGCCCGAGCCATGCCGCCATGCCCCCTTCGCCGCAGTATAAATAGAGCCCTCCCCGACCTCAAAACGCACACCATTCCACTCCTCTCTCACCCAGGAACCTCTCCGACCCAACCCTGGAGCAAGGAGAGCACCACCCCGTCGAAATTTCACTGGCGTTTAGTGCTGCAGTGGAGGAAAGGAGTCGAAGCTAGGAGCCGTCCCAGGAGCTGTCGCGACCACCAGTCAAACCGCTATTGTTGACTCGTTCGTTTGCACCCATCGCCTGACCTAGCTGGAGCCCTGGTAATCCCTCGACGACCCCCGCCGTAGTGCTAGGGTTCTGTCTCGCGTGAACCTTGCGACGGAGACGATGACGCTCAACCATTGATCGCGCTCTAATCCTAAGGCCCAGATTAGCTGATACCATTTCGTGTTAGATGAGCCACTGACAGGTAGGACAAGCCCCGGAGCAGCCCGCTGCGCACGCGTTGTGTAGTTGGGCAAGACCATTAGCATTCCCGCGCGTAGCCCATCGATTCAAACTTAGTTTTTATTTTACTTAAGTAGCCCATACTATAGGTAACTTTAAAAATCAATTCAGAGAGATTCACAACACCAAATTGAATGAATCCAATTTTGTTTGGAAGTATATGAAAATATCTAATCACACCCATTGGATTCAAATAGTTTGAAACTATAGATCACCCTCAGTAAAAATAGCAAGACAATAGCTTTTGCAACTTCAAAGATTTTTCAAAATTCAACCATAAGTGATTTTGAGTTGATTCCAACTCTCAAAAATCACATTGTACAATACCTACCTCAATATGTAAAAATATACATAGTTACAGACAGTAGTCTTGGACCAAAATTAAAGAATGGCCTTATAGTCATTTCTAGTCACTTAAATATTATTAAATAGTAGTGTTAAGCTTTGTAATTTAGGCCAATCACTTTAAATCACATTCTCAAGTATTGGAATATGTGGTGATGACATGTGTCAATATGATCCCATATTTAAATTGGAGAATATTAAATCTTAAGTAACTTTTCAATGAGTAGAAATTACTTTTCTAAAATAAGTTGAATCAAATCAAATCACCCCTTTTCTTGTAAGGATAGAGATGATGCTAGATCATCTAGTGTGGACCTTTGTGTGATAAATAGAAGTAGTTAAGTATTGTTTGGTGATTGTATACCTCGTATTTATTTGTAGACGCTAGTACCAATTCGGGCTACGAGGAAGAGAATCGACCACCTTACCAACCAAGGCAAGCTATACTAAGCATGCTAGACCATGCAAGCCTTACTATGTATACCTTTGGGATACCACTTTGAGTATACTATTTCCCAGTTTTACTTGCAAGCTTTACCTTTTACACTTTTTGCAAAGTGTTCCAGTAGTTAATTAATTG
The DNA here is from genome assembly GCA_916181665.1 of Avena sativa. Taxonomy (NCBI): domain Eukaryota; kingdom Viridiplantae; phylum Streptophyta; class Magnoliopsida; order Poales; family Poaceae; genus Avena; species Avena sativa. The sequence continues at coordinate 36,324,730 of OV702283.1, forward strand.
ATGATTGGTGGAAGATTAGGAAAGGTGCCATCAAGACCATGGTGCTTGAAGTAGGTAGAAACACTAGTTTAGTACCCCTCAAATAGTGACATCATCATTGGTAGATGCTAGTGCTAAACTAATCTTGATCAATCTAGATGGGAACAAATAATTACGAAAACCTTGGAATGATAAGTCATTCTATTGAAATGTTTTGACATGTGTTATGGACACAATGAGTTGAAGATGATGTTGAATGAAGTATGTCACCTGACTTTGATAAAAACTGATGGTTGGATTCGGATGCGATATCATTCCAATTTTACCGTACAACCACAATACCCGAATTTGGGTAGGGCTTGACTGGAAGTTTATGTGTCTTAGTATGGGTTCCCTTCGGAACAAGGTGAGCTGAGACTACCTTGCGAATGTGATTGTCCACCTATGCAGTTACCAAGATGACAGGTGGTCATGGTTGGGAGGCCAAACTCATAGGGGAGGTGCCTATACTAGGGTGTGTAATTGAAAGGTTAGGATTAATTATCCGCATACCAAGTATGATGATTCAGTATTATTCCTGACAGATGTATCGAATATGGTGGTGAAAGTGTACCACCTCTGCAGAGTGTCAAACTATTTGAATAACCGCGTCAGCGGTTATGGACAGTTAGATGGACATACTGTTCTGTTGTCAGATGTTTTCCAAAAAGGACTCGTGACTTGAATGATGACTTTGACTTGATCCCACAAGTTGTGGAGACGAAGCTAGGTTCCCACCTAAGTAACTTAGCCCACTAAAGTTAGGACTTTACCCCTAAGTACTTGTGAAATAAAATTGTCTTGTGGCAAACAAACCTAGAGCTTAGGATTCCTATTAGAATGGCCTTATTGCTTTAGAAATAGTTTGCGAGTACTTCAAAGTACTCATGGCTTTGTCCCTGGCTATTCGCATGGCCAGACTATGAAGGAGACTACGCGGAGGATGGACAACAGGATGCTGATGATAACTAGGATCATCTCCCATCGTCAGCATTGCATGTGACCCTGAAGATGGAGCTTCGACCATGCTACTACTATTATTATTTCCGCTGCTTTGATTGTAATCAGACCTGATCATGAGATCAACTATTTGTAAGACTATTATGGTTTGTAATGGATGATGTACTTTGCTACCAATCTGTTATGTCTCACAAAAATGGTAATCCTGGAATTTCGATGTACGGCATAATAGGCATCTAGGATTAAAAATCTGGGTGTTGACAAGTTGGTATCAGAGCCATCCTAACCATAGGAGACCCTAGTTAGAATGGATGTATGGAAAACTTAGTTTCCAAAAACAAAAAAGTGGGTATTTATAAAAACCTATTCTCACTCTTATCCTTGAAAATTCTTTCCAAAAGAGAGTCATATGTTCCTCAATTTTTTTGCAATCTTACATAAAATCTGGAACACTTGATCACTTCTCTAACTTACTCCTCTCAAATTGCTTATAGATGGACGACACCTACATCAAGTTTTATCAGTTGGGCAACAAAGGAAACCTCATCTTTGAGAGTGACCTGAGTCAGCTTGCGGAATTTCTGGAGCGCCCGCATCCGGAGTTTTATGGAGCTCAACTCGATGATCACCCCGGAGGGGAGTTGTAGTGGCTGATAGTTGCAGATCTGCGAGGAAAAATGGAGCCACCTACATCTGAGAAGATCCATTTCAGCATCCGAGAGAACAATTGGATAGATGGATTGGCAAGAGCAATGCAGGAAGCACTTGCCCGACTATGTGGGCAGAATATCAACAAGATCGCCGGCACCCGCTTCGCTCATTATGCCAAAATTGACTCCAATGGACAACCCTTGGACCTGCCAGGACACCCTGAGTTAGGGCACCATGTGGACCATTTTGCCTTCATGCTTCATGAGAATCAGAAAGAGCTGGACAACGCTCGTGCTGACGCCAACGAGAAGCAACTTGCTGCCGCCAAGAAGGACCAGACCTTCGCCATCCTCGTGAAAGAGCGCAAGTCACTTTGCCGTCTATGAAAAGAATGATCGCATCATTGCCCGCCTTCGTCACAAAGTGTCATCCTTGGAAGAGACCATCCATGAGCGGGACATGCAGCTTGAGGAGAGGGAGAACGAAGGGGAAGATAATCGTGGAGGTCCCTACTCATACCTTAGTGATGATGATGACTACTTGGAGGACATGGACCAGGAGTTCCACACTGATGACAAGGAACGCGACTTCATTGATGATGAAGAAGCTACCGGTTCTGATGAGTAGTAGCACCAGAGCACTATCATAGGTGTGATTTGAATCCGGTCCCACTGTATTGTAGCTTGGCATAATGGTTCTTCAAACCATTTGCATAGTTGTTGTGATGTGTTGTTTGGAATGTGTGGTTTGTATGTGTGCTTGGAATGAATGAGAATGAGTTGTTGGCTTTCAAACCTTAGCCTTACTCAAGGTTTAAAAGCTTTAGACCAAACCCATAAACCTTAGAAAAATTTCCCTCTTATCTCATGATCTATCTCAATCTTCAGATGTCTCGTGGAGGAAGCAACTCAACTCATGACCCGATGGTCCAAATCCTGCAAATGTTAATAGCCGATCGAGAAGCCGGTAGAACCGAGCGTCAAGCCAATATTGCCACTCTTAAACAGATCGCCCAACTGGCACATGACAACCAAGGCCATGGAAATCAGGATCATCATGGATCCAAACTTAAGAATTCCCAAAACACCAATCCCCCTATCTTTAGCAAGTCAAAAGAGCCTCTAGATGCGGATGACTAGCTGCAAACCATGGAGAACAACTTAGAAGTTGCAGGAGTAGATGAAGCAGAGAAAGTACTGTTTGCCACCCACTATCTGGACGGTTCTGCAAGAGCATGGTGGAATATCACCCGTACCATGAATGGAGGACAAATGATGACTTGGGATGAATTCAAACTCAAGTTCAGCCAAACCCATGTGCCACCAGGTTTGATTCTAAGGATGAGGGATGAATTCAAGAAGTTGAAGCAGGGAAGAATGACCATGGTAGAGTACCGTGACAGATTCTGTCTCTGTCTAGGTATGCCCCTGATGAGATTGGTACTGAAGCCAAGAAGAAAGAGAGATTTCTGAATGGTCTGCATGATGAGATGCAGACAGTGCTAGTTAATATCCCGTTTGCTGATCTAGAAGCTTTAGTAGATTCATCCATCCAGATGGAAGGAAATATCAACCAAGCTACTGAGAACCATCAGCGCCGTATGATGCATCAACCTGGACCCTACCATACCCCAAAGTATCGCCCCAGTTCGTCTGCCGGATTTGCACCCAGAAACAATAGGCCACCAATGTCACGCCCAAACTTCGCCAATCATAGTGGAGGAAACTCGAGGCCCAAAGGCAACAACCATTACGACAATGTCAATCCCAATAACTTCAATCGTGCACCACCAAGGCCCACCAACACCAATCACAATACTGCCCCAAGGAATGGAAGTAATGTTGTGCCTGTTGCCGGGAAGGACAAGTCAACGATCACCTGCTTTGAGTGTGGAGTGACGGGTCACTACTCCAATGAGTGCCCCAAGAAGATTGCTGTCGCACCCAATGTCACTGCACCTTCCCAACGGCAGCATCGTGTCCAACCTAGAAAGAGATTCGCCCCAGGCAACCCGAACAACCGTATCGGCCGTCTGTTCCTCATGAATGCTGAAGAAGCCCAAGAAGCGCCAGATGTCGTGTTGGGTATGTTTTCTGTTAATTAAGTACTTGCAAGAGTGTTGTTTGATTTTGGAGCATCGCACTTGTTTATTACTAAAGAATTTGCATGCACTAGTAAGATTCAACCAACAAATTTGAAGCATGTTATGATAGTTCAAATACCTGGGTCAACTACCAAAGCTAGATAAATTTGCAAGGCCGTACCTATCAGAATTCATGGAATAGATTTCTATGCCAATCTAATAGTACTTGGAACAAAAGGTTTGGAAGTAGTACTAGGAATGGATTGGATGTCGAAACATCAAGGACTCATAGATTGTGCCAAGAAACCATAACCATGACCAGTAGCACTGGAATATCAGTTGAGCATGTGTTTGAGGCACTGCCCCCTCAATTCAAGTGCAATAAGAGTTTAGCCCAACCGACCGTAGACCAAGTCAGAGTAGTTTGTGAATACCCCGATGTGTTCCCGGATGAATTGCCCGGTATGCCCCCAGATCGGGATATCGAGTTTATCATTGAACTAATACCTGGAACTGGACCCATAGCTCAGAGACCCTATAGTATGAACCCATCAGAGTTAGTGGAGCTCAAGAAGCAACTTGATGACATGATTAGCAAAGATCTAATTCAACCCGGTGCATCGCCCTGGAGATCACATGTTTTGTTTGTGGATAAGAAAGATGGTGCCGCCCATTTATGTACGGATTAGCGTAAGTTGAATGATGTCACCATCAAGAACAAGTACCCATTGACAAAGATAGAAGATTTGTTTGACCAGTTGACTGGTGCCAGAGTGTTCTCTAAGATTGATCTTAGAACTGGTTATCATCAACTAAAAATTCGCGCAACAGATATCCCAAAGACTGCCTTCACTACCCGATATGGATTGTATGAGTACAAGGTCATGAATTTTGGATTAACCAATGCCCCCGCTTATTTCATGAATCTCATGAATAAGATTTTCATGAACTTCTTGGATAAGTTTGTCGTTGTTTTCATCGATGACATTCTAATACTCCAAATCGGAAGAAGAACATGAAAAACACCTAATAACCATCCTTAGAACCTTGAGGGAGCATTAGTTGTATGCCAAGTTTAGCAAATGTGAATTTTGGTTAAAGGAAGTAGGATTCCTAGGACATATCTTGTCAGTTGGAGGAGTTGCCGTCGACCCTGCCAAGATTAAGGATGTTGAAGAATGGAGAGCCCCAACCACTCAAACAGAGATTCGTGCATTTCTTAGATTAGCGGGATATTACCACAAGTCTGTTGAAGGATTTTCAAGCATCCCTAGGCCGATGACTCAGTTATTAAAGAAAGATCAGAGGTTTGAATGGACATACAAATGTGAAGTGAGTTTTCAAGAACTCAAGAAGAGATTGATTTCAGCCCCAATTTGATCATGCCAGATATCACGAAGCCCTTTGACGGTTATTGTGATGCATCCAAGATTGGTCTCGGATGTGTGTTGATGCAAGAAAGAAAAGTGATATCATATATGTCCCGACAACTGAAGCAACACGAGCAGAACTATCCCACCCATGACCTAGAGTTAGGCGTCGTTGTTTTAGCCTTGAAGACATGGCGTCATTATCTTATGGGTAATCACTATGAGATTTATTCAGATCACAAGAGTTTGAAGTATATTTTTACTCAGAAGGAGTTAAATATGAGGCAAAGGAGATGGATAGAGTTAATCAAGGATTGTGACCTTGACATTCACTATCACCCCGGAAAGGCCAATGTGGTAGCGTATGCTCTTAGTAGACTGCCGTGTAGACTAAACACCATGATAGTGAAGGAGCAACCAAGTTTGCATAAGGAGTTGGAGGATTTCAGAATGGAGCTAGTTAGCGAAGGATTCCTTGCTAGTATCGAACTTCAACCCACTTTGATAGATCAGATAAAGGAAGATCAGAAAGGAAATGCCAATATTGACGGAATTAAGCATCGTATCGGTACAGGGAAGGTACCCGGATTCACGGAAGATGAAGAAGGAGTTATGTGGTATAAAGGAAGAATCTGTGTGCCATCATATTCAGAGTTGAAACAAGCTATTTTGCAAGAATCCCATGATACTCTTTATTCTATCCATCCGGGAGGAACGAAGATGTATCAAGATTTGAAGGAGCAATTTTGGTGGCATAAAATGAAGAGATAAGTCGGAAGCTACATAGCCAAGTGTGATATCTGTCAGAGAGTCAAAGCGGAACACCAACGACCCACAGGACTTTTGCAACCTTTGCAAATTCCAAGATGGAAATGGGATTCAGTCAGAATAGATTTCATCACCGGTTTGCCTACATCTAGTAGAGCAAACGATTCTATTTGGGTCATATTGGATATACTTTCCAAAGTAGCCCATTTCCTACCAGTCAAGACCACTTATCAAAGCTCAAATCTAGCAGAGTTGTACATTGCGGATAGTCAGTCTGCACAGAATCCCCAAGAACATTGTGTCAGATCGAGGAACCCAGTTTACCTCAAGATTTTGAAAGAAAGTCCAAGAAGGTTTAGGAACCCAACTGAACTTCAGCACAGCTTATCACCCACATACCTATGGACAAACGGAAAGAGTAAACCAGATACTCGAAGATATGTTGAGAGCTTGTGTTTTAGAATATGGATCTAAATGGGAAGACTGCCTACCTTTCACAAAATTCTCATACAAGAATAGTTATCAAGCCAGTTTGCAAATGGCCCCATTTGAATTTATGTATGGAAAGAAGTGTCATACCCCCTGAATTGGTCACAAGGAGGAGAGAGTCAGATCTTTGGACCAGACATCCTACAAGAAGCCGAAGAGAAGGTTCACAAGATCCGTGTGTTAGAGATATGCCCAAGAGGCAATAATAAAGTGGTTATTATCATATCTTCATACTTATGATAAATGTTTACATACCATGCTATACTTGTATTAACCAGAAACATTAATACTTGTGTGATTTGTAAACATAAAAGAGTCCCTAGTAAAGCCTCTTGTTAAACTAGCTTGTTGGTTAATATATGATCATGGTTTCCTGATCATGAACATAGAGATGTTATTAACAACAGGGTCATATCATTAGGAGAATGATGTGATGGACATACTCCTATAGTTAAGCGTAGCATAAAGATCAAGTCATTTAATATAGTTCATTTGCTATAAGCTTTCTGATACATAGTAACCTAATTCCTTCGACCATGATATCATGTTAATCACCATCACCGGAAGTATGCTTTGATGACATCAAACACCACACCGTAACTGGGTGGCTATAAAGGTGGCATTGAGTGTTCGGAAAGTATGGGTTGAGGCACATGGATCAAGAGTGGGATTTGTCCATCCATATGACCGATAGATATACTCTGGGGCCTCTCGGTGGAATGTCATCCAATTAGCTTACAAGCATGTGACTGGCTCACAAGGGATCACATATCACGGGAACGATAAAAGAGTACTTATCGGTAATGAGGTTGAACTAGGTATGCAGAGATACCGACGATCAAAACCTCAGATAAGTAAACTATCATGAGTCAAAGGAAAATTGGTATCGTATGTAAATGGTTCATTCGATCGCAAAGTAATCGTAGAAATATGTGGGAGCCATATGAATTTCCAGGTTCCTCTATTGGTTATTGATCGGAGAAGTGTCTCGGTCATGTCCGCATAATTCACGAACCGTAGGGAGACACACTTAAGGATTCAATGTTGTTGAGTAGTTATGGAATGATGAGTAAGAGACCGAATGTTGTTCGGAGTCTCGGATGGGCTCCGGGATATCACGAGGAGATCTGGAATGGTCCGGAGAATAAGATTCATATAAGGAAAGTCATGTTTCGGAGTTCGGAAATGATTCTGGTGTTTTCACCAGGAATGTTCTAGAAGGGTCTGGAAGGTCCGGCACTCCGGAGGGGAAGGGTACATTGATGTGTCATGACAATGTGGAATGGTTGCATCATGTAATAGGTCAATTGGCTGGGCAAAATAAAGAGAGAATTCAAATCGAAGTTTGAAAGTCAAACGCCAATTTGAAAAGTCAAATCTGAAGTTTGCTTGGTGGAGGGAGAGTATGAAACCTACTTGGCGAGGAATTCCCACTCCCGCCACCAGCCGGCCATTAGGAGGAGTAGGAGGAGGACTCCCTCCTCCCAAGTCGCCCCCTCCCACCTATATAAGGAGGGGTAGGGCGCCCCCTACCATACACACTAAAACCCTAGCCCTTGGCGCCACCACCTCCAAGTGTTGCCGCCGCCTAGGTCTCCTCTTCTAGACGACTTGGGGCAAACCCTAGCTTTCCCTAGCCGCTGGCCAAGCTCACCCCTTGGTTCCTCTAAACCCTAGATAACCAAGGCCCTCTATCATACTCCACCATAATCGCTCCGGCTTAAGGCGAAGCCCTGCGAGATCTCCCCTCTACTTCCGACACCACGCCGTCGTGCTGCCGGAATCACGAGGAGAGTGCTACAACCTCCGCTGCCTGCTGTAACAAGGGAGAGGAAGGTCTTCATCGAGTACCGAACATGTGACCGACTGCGGAAGCGCTGCCGGAACGCAGCGCCGGAAGGATCGTCTACGCATCTTGAGATCGGCAAGTGTACGACTACATCATCCACGAGAATATGCTCTCGTTAACCTCTTTGGATCTTTGAGGGTTAGTACTATATCGACTCGTTGCTGCAATCTAGTAGATAGATCTTGGCTTGTGTGTGTTCATACGATAGAATTTTTTTGTTTTCCATGCTACGAACCCCTACAGTGGTATCAGAGCCGTGTCTATATGTAGATCTGTTGCACGAGTAGAACACAATGGTCATAGTGGGTGTTGATGCTTTTGTTGTCGATTGCTTCTTGTGTACTTTGCATCTTGCGAGATGGTGGGATGAAGCGGCCCGGGCTAACCTTACATGACATCGTTCATGAGACTTGCTCCACGCTTGACATGCAACTTGTATTGCATAAGTGGCTTTGCGGGTGCCTGTTTCTCCCAACATAGTTAAGATTCAACTTACAACGGGTGATTGACAATACTAGTATCAATGTTGTGGTTCTTGTTCATAAGTTAGAACAACACTTATTGAAAGCCCCAAACCACGTGAAACATGCAAAGAAAATTAGAGGCGTCTAACTTTGTTTTGCAGGGGTGTGCTGTGATGTGATATGGCCATGATTGTGATTATATATGATGTATGCAATGTCCCTTATTGTAAGTTGGCAACCGACATGAGCCATATGGTTGTCTTTTAAATTCTGTTAAGACCTGCATGTCTATTCAAAGAAGTTGTAATATTTGATGCTAGTGGACAACAACCATGAAGCGGCGCCATTGACCTTGACACCACACCGATGATGATGGAGATCATGTTCGTGCTTGAAGATGGACATCGGAAGCATAAGAAGAAAGGCCATATCATATGACATATTATGAATTGCATGTGATGTTAATCCTTTTATGCATCTTGTATTGCTTAGTTCACGACAGTAGCATTATAAGATGATCCCTCAAGCACACAAATTCAAGTTTTAAAGTGTTCATCCTTAGTAAGAACCGTTGCTAAAGCTCGTTGTTTCGAAGCACCACATGATGATCGGGTGTGTTAGATTCTGCGAGTGTATACAACATGAGCAAGCCAGATTTGCTCATGCGGAAGCTAAGGTTTGATCTTGACGAGCCTAGCATGTACAGACATGGTCTCGGAACACGGATCACCGAAAGGTAAAGCATGAGTCATATAGTAGATATGATGAACATGTTGATTGTTTGCCATTGAAGCTACATCAACTCTCGTGATGATCGGTTTTGATGTGGTGGATTTGGTTCGTGTGATCACTAAAACAATGTGAGGGATATTGTTTTGAGTGGGAGTTCAACGGCAATATGATTAAAATTTGAACACTATTTATCATAAATTAAATCAAAGTGGATTTGCATAATTGTTGTAGTCATTGGCATCCGTTACCACCTTGAGCTTAGTTATAATTGAGATGATAGAACTATAGAATTCTGGTTAGTTACTTTACGAACTGGTATCGTAACGTTTTGAAGTGTTAATCTAAAGTTTAAAAGTCCTATTGCAAACTTTCAGTAAGTTCCGGTTACTCCATGAAGTTTAATAATTGGTATTAAATCAAGAGTGACAATTCCAAGTGTTAGTGTATGAGTATCATGTTTGTCTCCATGATTCTTGATATTCAAAGGATTGTCTTAATATCAAGGTTATCTAGGATCTGAAAGAGTTGTTTCAGAAACCATGATGTGTGGAAGATATTGTGATATCTGAAACGAAATTCTGGTTGCAACATGATAGAGTATAATATGGCAAAAGTCATGTTCTCATATTTGATGAGAATTTGCAAAAGGTTGGAGACATTAGTTGTCCTAATCCTCCAAAAGGTTTTGGAGAGCAACATTATACTCACGATTCACCGTTATAAGCTAAAAGTAGCTTGATCATGGATAATTCCATGATAAGGGTGAATATTTGATGTAGGTAAAATGTTTACTACACCAAGAGATTACTAAAGAAAGGAATTTGAAAGAACACCAAACATTTGATGATGGTGATCTACTTCAAAGTACAAGTCCAAAGACATTGGTATTTTACTATACATGCTTTGGACTATGTGTCATGTATATGGCTCCACTATTGATGTTGATAGATTCCTTCAAACAGAAAAGGAAATACTGAAAGAGAATCTCATAAATATATGGTAGAAAAGAAAAGACTAGAATTGTTCAGCTTAAGTATATAGATGATATACATGTTATGGCTATATTCTTTGCTTATTAAACAATGTGGTTCTTAAGTATTTGATACTGAATTTGTTGGTGTGAATCGTCATACGAAACAACACAGTTCATGAACTACAATGGCCTAAGTAACTAGCAAAAGAATATGTGATGATGTTCATCGAGATCAAATAAAGGGTTATTGTGCTGCTTGTTAAACATTAAAGCTTGCTTTCAAGATTTGTTTTATCGGGTATTATGAGAAGAAAGGGGTTGTTCAAATAATTGTCGTAATCCATAAAAGATGGATGATTCACAAATCTCGTTGGAGAAATCACATCCATAAAACTAGTGCTAAAAATGTCGAAAGACAAATTGATTGAAAGTTCACTTAGGAAGTGACATCGCCGTTTAAATTATATTGGAAATAAAACATGAAGAAACTCCATGTGGATGGAATTTTGGAGTCTTTTTGATTTTTGATCAAATGACGCTTGTGAAACTTTCCTAGAGATAATTAAAACTTCGTTCATAGGCCAAAAGGGAACGAATGACTAGCTTATTGGAACTTGTACATATTGTTGTATGAAGTCCATTATGTGTAGTCAAGAGCGATGGATTTCAACTTCATATGCTTTCTCCGAAAATTTGAGTGAATATATGAATATTTACTTAATAAGGATGAAGTATGAAACATTTGAAAAGTTCAAAGATTTTCAAGATGAAGTGCAAAATCATTTTAACAAGAATATAAATAGTCTATGATAAGATCATAAAGGAATATATTTGAGTTACAAGTTTAGCATAGTACCTAAGATTTAATGAATCGTTCCGTGGATTTGAATTTCCCGAAACACCATAAGATTATGGAGCGTTCGAGATATGTAATTAAACCTTGTTTGACATGGTAAGATCAAAGGTGTAATTCATAAAACTGTCATTATATTTTAAAGATTAAAAGCTTTAGAGACTACCGTTTTTCCACTGAAAAGAGCTCCATCAAAATCCGTTGAATTGACACCATATAAAGTTATGGTTTGGGATAAAACCCAAGTTGTCCTTTCTTAAACATTGGTATGCTATGCATAAGAAAGATGTTTGCAACCAAAATCGGATGAACATATCTTTGTATGTTATTTTGAATAATCGTTGAGTATTCCTCCATAACACCAAAGACAAAAATGTCTGTAGCTTAGAACGTCAAGTTTCTTTGAGAAAGAAATTTTCTGTGAAAAGTTAAGTGGGAGGACAATAGAACTTTGATAAGGTTAAAAGAACCTTAGCTATATGTGCAAAGTTGCGCAACGCCGAAAAGTGTTCCGGAGGCAGCAACAATGCTCATGGCTCACGTGCCTCAAAGGTTGTGGTCGCGGAGATCTAAGTTCCTATTGAAACAAGTAGGTCGGGTAAATAATCAAATACCAAAGATTTGAGAGTTAAATCATTATTTGAAAATAATGATCTGACTACATGCAAAGAATCTATGATGGGTCCTGACTCCGACAAATGGCTTGAAGCCATAAAATCCGTGATAGTTCCATATACGAGAGATCAAGCTTTGAACTTGAAAGACCCTCTGGAAAGGTACAAGACCTTACAGTCATATTTGGATCTATAAAGAAATAGACATGGATGTTTCACATCTATGAAATTATAGAAATATCAGAAAAGATTTTACGACAATGTTCAAAGAATTGACTATGACAAGATCTAATCTTTCATTAAGCGATATTTAGTCTAGACGGATTAATATAGCAACCACGACATATAATTTTGTTATGTGTTGAATAAACAAAACAAGTTCTTCTAATAGAATGGTTACCTAGGACGTGTGCATGACACAGTCCAAAGGGTTTTGTTAATTCAAAGGATGCTAAAAGCATATGCAAACTTCAATGGTTGAAGTAAGCATCACGGAGTTGGAATCTTCACTATGATGAAACTATTAAAATAGTTTAATTTCATCAGAGACGATGAAGATGCTTGCATTTGCAAGAAATTAAGTGGGAGCGCTAAGACATGTTTCTAATACATTATGTGGAAGACATATTGTTGATTGGAAATGATGTATCTTTTTATTAACACAGGAAAGAATTTCATCTTGATGAAAGGCTTAGGCAGAACCCGAATATTTGGCATCAATGTCTATATGGATAAATTATGACGCCAATATGGTTGTGCCAGAAGTACATAGATGAAGATATTGAATGAGTTCAATATAGAAACTACAAGAAAAGTTCTTGTTGCACAAGAAGGATTGAATAAAGATTTAAGTATTTTTGATACTTGATAGATACAATCACAAAGAGTATTTTATCAATCATGCTGTGATGTGTACAAATACAGATATGTCCTATGCTCTAAATGTTATGAGCATATGCTAGAATGATTCATAAGATGATTATTGGACGATAGTAAAGATATTCTTATGATCTTGTAAAAGAACTAAGAATATATTATTTTTGTAGAAGTGACAAATAGATGGTTAGTTCATTGTAAATGAATTACATTGATACTAGTTTTGTCACAAAGTACAAATTAAGTTTATCTCAATCTAAACTAAGGGTGGCACAATATGATGGAATGTGAGTTCCATAATGAATTTGGATGAGTTCCAAAGTTAAGACATTGTGACAGATACTACAACAAAAGGGCTAAGTATATAACTGCTATTATAGCAGCAAAAGAGGGCATTTGTGTCAAGTAGTTTGTTATCAAACTAGGTGTAGTTCATAGCAGGGATAATGCTATGAAGATATATTGTACGACAATATTATCAACATGTTTTAACCCCAAAGAACTAAAGGTCACACCAAAGGACCAAATTTGTACAAAGCCATCTCATTAGAGAATGAGTGATGCGTAGAGACGCAAAGACATGCAATTACACACGGACCTGGAAGTGTCAGATCCGGAGATCAGTTGACCACTAGCAATCGTGTACATACGACACCAGAAAGCCATAGGTGTTGAATACACAAAGGTTTGAAACTAGATTATTGACTCTAGTGCAAGTGGGAGACTGTTGGAGATATGCCCAAGAGGCAATAATAAAGTGGTTATTATCATATCTTCATACTTATGATAAATGTTTACATACCATGCTATAATTGTATTAACCAGAAACATTAATACTTGTGTGATTTGTAAACATAAAAGAGTCACTAGTAAAGCCTTTTGTTAAACTAGCTTGTTGGTTAATATATGATCATGGTTTCCTGATCATGAACATAGAGATGTTATTAACAACAGGGTCATATCATTAGGAGAATGATGTGATGGACATACTCCTATAGTTAAGCGTAGCATAAAGATCAAGTCATTTAATATAGTTCATTTGCTATAAGCTTTCTGATACATAGTAACCTAATTCCTTCGACCATGATATCATGTTAATCACCATCACCGGAAGTATGCTTTGATGACATCAAACACCACACCGTAACTGGGTGGCTATAAAGGTGGCATTGAGTGTTCGGAAAGTATGGGTTGAGGCACATGGATCAAGAGTGGGATTTGTCCATCCATATGACCGATAGATATACTCTGGGGCCTCTCGGTGGAATGTCATCCAATTAGCTTGCAAGCATGTGACTGGCTCACAAGGGATCACATATCACGGGAACGATAAAAGTGTACTTATCGGTAACGAGGTTGAACTAGGTATGCAGAGATACCGACGATCAAAACCTCGGATAAGTAAACTATCATGAGACAAAGGAAAATTGGTATCGTATGTAAATGGTTCATTCGATCGCAAAGTAATCGTAGAAATATGTGGGAGCCATATGAATTTCCAGATTCCTCTATTGGTTATTGATCGGAGAAGTGTCTCGGTCATGTCCGCATAATTCACGAACCGTAGGGAGACACACTTAAGGATTCAATGTTGTTGAGTAGTTATGGAATGATGAGTAAGAGATCGAATATTGTTCGGAGTCTAGGATGGGCTCCGGGATATCACGAGGAGATCCGGAATGGTCCGGAGAATAAGATTCATATAAGGAAAGTCCTGTTTCGAAGTTCGGAAATGATTCTGGTGTTTTCACCAGGAATGTTCTAGAAGGGTCTGGAAGGTCCGGCACTCCGGAGGGGAAGGGTAAATTGATGTGTCATGAAAATGTGGAATAGTTGCATCATGTACTAGGTCAATTGGCTGGGCAAAATAAAGAGAGAATTCAAATCGAAGTTTGAAAGTCAAACGCCAGTTTGAAAAGTCAAATCTGAAGTTTGCCTGGTGGAGGGAGAGTAGGAAACCTACTTGGGGAGGAAGTCCCACTCCCTCCACCCGCCGGCCATGAGGAGGAGTAGGAGGAGGACTCCCTCCTCCCAAGTCGCCCCTCCCACCTATATAAGGAGGGGTAGGGCGCCCCCTACCATACACACCAAAACCCTAGCCCTTGGCGCCACCACCTCCAAGTGTTGCCGCCGCCTAGGTCTCCTCTTCTAGCCGACTTGGGGAAAACCCTAGCTTTCCCTAGCCGCCGGCCAATCTCACCCCTTGGTGCCTCTAAACCATAGATCACCAAGGCCCTCTCTCATACTCCACCATACTCGCTCTGGCTTAAGGCGAAGCCCTGCGAGATCTCCCCTCTACTTCCGACACCACGCCGTCGTGCTGCCGGAATCACGAGGAGAGTGCTACAACCTCCGCTGCCTGCTGGAACAAGGGAGAGGAAGGTCTTCATCGAGTACCGAACGTGTGACCGACTACGGAAGCGCTGCCAGAATGCAGCGCCAGAAGGATCGTCTACGCGATCTTGAGATCGACAAGTGTACGACTACATCATCCACGAGAATCTGCTCTCGTTAACCACTTTGGATCTTCGAGGGTTAGTACTATATCGACTCATTGCTGCAATCTAGTAGATATATCTTGGCTTGCGTGTGTTCATGCGATAGAAATTTTTTGTTTTCCATGCTACGAAACCCTACACCGTGAGCACCTCAAGACTGCTCAATCCAGATAGAAGAGTTATGCCGACAAGAGACGTCGAGATCTAGCCTTCAATGTCAGAGATTTTGTTTATCTCAAAGTATCACCCTGAAGGGAATGCAGCGTTTCCAACTCAAAGGAAATCTTGCACCCTGATATATTGGACC
The DNA here is from genome assembly GCA_916181665.1 of Avena sativa. Lineage (NCBI taxonomy): Eukaryota > Viridiplantae > Streptophyta > Magnoliopsida > Poales > Poaceae > Avena > Avena sativa. Next base: position 36,340,235 of record OV702283.1, read on the forward strand.
CTTCAAAATTCTAAGTCGCCGAGGAGAGGTATCGTATCAGATAGAACTACCTAAGAGATGTCAACCGTGCACGATGTGTTCCATGTCTCGTGACTTCGGAAATGTTTAGAAGTTCCAGAGACGATGAAAGTTTTCAAGAACATTGATCATAGAGCTATTGAAATCTAACCGGACTTAACCTATCATGAAGTACCCATTCGTATTTTGGAAGAAAATTTCCGAACTACCCGGACCAGGAGTATCAAGTTTCTCAAGATCCAGTGGAGCAACCATACTGAAGAAGAAGCCACTTGGGAACAAGAAGATTACATGAGGACTAAGTTTCCCAATCTCTTTAGTTCCTAGTTTTTCGTGAATCTTGGGATGAGATTCTATTTAAGGAGGGAAGGTTTGTAACACCCCAAAAATATTAATGAGGATCAATTTCTAATTAACCAAGTTTAAGGTTAACAAAAGCTTTTATTAATTAAATTCAAATCGTAATACTTGTGTGTATGAATGCTTGCAATTCCATGTTTGATTGTTGTAAATGATGAGAAATGGTTTAATGATCAAAACCATATCATCTAGGTCATTTCCAAATCAGATCAAAACAAAATAAAATTCAAATATGAAGCATATGACCTAATGGTCATTTTTCCCAAGGTAACCACTAGCTCACTTTGAGCATCTCTAGCAACTAATCTCAAACAGAAAATTTTCCATTTCTTTTCTCCCCTTGCTAGACCTAGTGACATTAAACACAATGGAGCTTTCCAACCTTGCAGAAACATTTTTAAATCCTTTTGAGAGGCAATTCAAAATTGAATCTATCTTATGTATCAAGATAGCCATTTTTGGAAAACCACTCAAACCTTCACCACTTAGCAAACCATTGCACCCAGAGACTACCAAGAATACTACCAGAACACCCACCAAAAATCATTGGAATTGATTATGGTTTAGTTCCTGCGGCCATTTGATCGAGCACCTGGTGATCACAGTACAAACTCAACAACTATACACTATTTTGATCAAACCTTTGATCATCTTTGTGACCTCACCAAGATCACCCATGTGAAGGAGCTCTCTCACTCGAACAAATGAGCAGTGCAAAAATCGTACCCGATCTCACCTTGCCACCCCAATGCAGACACACTGCCACAGACCGCGCCTCCCTCTCCCACGATGTCTAGGAGGTAGCCCTGACCTCACCGCCTCTGCCTGTGCATGCCTCGACCAACAAACGCTCGAGAAGGAGCCAACACAACCTCGCCCATTTATCACCAAACCATGTCGAGCGCCACGCGAGAGCGCCGAGCAATCCCATGCGCACAGGTCGTGCCTCGCTCTTGCTTTGCGCCATTACGTTCGCCATGATTCCAGCAAGCTCCCAGGCATGCTCATTTGACTATGCGAGCACCGTGAACACCGTACACCATGACGAATGCCGATGGTATCGCCGTAGAGCACGGATGTTCTAGAACGATGTAGACCGCGCCTCGCCGTGCCACTGTGCACATGGCGATCGCCCTGGAGCACCGCGTCGACCTATACCCTTGGCCTTGCCGATAGCTCACTGTAACCGCGTCGCCGATGAGCTCGAGCTATGCTGTCGTTCCCCCTTCGCCACAGTATAAATAGAGCCTTTCCCAGACCTAAAAACGCACACCATTCCACTCCTCTCTCACCAAGGAACCTCTCTGACACAACCCTGGAGCAAGGAGAGCACCACTGTGCCCGAATTTCACCGGAGTTTGCCGCTGCAGTGGAGGAAAGGAGCCAAAGCTAGGAGTCGCCCCAGGAGCTGCCGTGACCATCGGTTGAACCGCCATCGTCGACTCGTTCGTTTGACCCCATCGCCTGACCTAGCTGGAGCCCTGGTAAGCCCCCGACGACTCCTGCAATAGCGCTAGTGTTCTGTCTCGCGCGAGCCCTAAGACAGAGATGATGACGCTCAGTCGTTGATCGCTCTATAATCCTAAGGCCCAGATTAGCTGATATCGTTTCATGTTATATGAGTCACTGACAGGTAGGACCAGCCCCAGAGCAGCCCGCTGCGCGCGCCTTATGTAGTTGGGCCAACCCATTAGCATTCCCGCGCTTAGCCCATCGATTCAAACTTAGGTTTTTCTTTTATTAAAAAATCCCATACTGTAGGTAACTTTAAAAATCAATTCAGAGAGATTCACAACACCAAATTGAATAAATCCAATAATGTTTGGAAGTAGATGAAAATATCTAATCACTTCAAACAGTTTGAAACTATAGATCACTCTTAGTAAAAATAGCAAGACAGTAGCTTTTGCAACTTCAAACATTTTTCAAAATTCAACCATAAGTGATTTTGAGTTGATTCCAACTCTCAAAAATCGCATTGGACAATACCTACCTGAATATGTAAAAATATACATACTTACAGACAGTAGCCTTGGACCAAAATTAAAGAATGGCCTTATAGTCATTTATAGTCACTTAAATATTATGAAATAGTAGTGTTAAGCTTTGTAATTTAGGCCAATCACTTTAAATCATATTCTCAAGTATTGGAATATGTGGTGATGACATGTGTCAATATGATCACATATTTAAATTGGAGAATATTAAATCTTAAGTAACTTTTCAATGAGTAGAAATTACTTTTCTAAAATAAGTTGAATCAAATCAAATCACCCCTTTTCTTGTAAGGATAGAGATGATGCTAGATCATCTAGTGTGGACCTTTGTGTGATAAATAGAAGTAGTTAAGTATTATTTGGTGATTGTGTACCTCATATTTATTTATAGTCGGTAGTACCAATCCGGGCTATGAGGAAGAGAACTTCGACCACCTTACTGATACGTCCAATTTGCATCATCATTCTATATTATAATTTGCCTCTATTCATTGATATATTTTATATTAAGAGGTGATACTTATACCTTTTTATCTGTTTTTGCATGTTGGATGATTCTTGGAGGATGAACTGCCGGAATCAGGATTCTGATGGAAAAAGCGGTGTTTTGATGCAATTTCGAAAAGATAAAAAAATACCAGAAAAACTACGAAAAATTCTATTTTCCCACAAGACGAAGGATGCCAGAAGGGGAGGCGGAGTTGGGCCACAGGGGACCCACACCCCTAGGCGTGGGCCAACCTAGGCCGTGCCTACAGGGGGTGTGGCCACCCTCGCCCACCTCTGGCTCAGCCCTCTCGCCTATATCTTCTGCTCGAAACCCTAATATAGAGGTGGCGACCACAAAAATATTCCGCCGCCTCCATGGGGCGGAAAACACCGAGAGAGAAAGAGCTCTCCGGCAGACGGATTTCTGCTGGGGAAATTCCTTCCCAAAGAGGGGAGACCGTCGCCATCAACACCGTCATCAAGCTAGACTTCATCAGGATCATCGTCATCATCCACACCATCATCTCCACCAGCACCATCATCACCAATCCATCATGCTGTAACAATTGTGTTGAATCTTGCATAGTTATTAGGGGAAACTTTCCCGGTGTTGATTACTATTGTAGTTGATGCTTGTGAGTGGAACCATTGAATTATTGTTTATGTTTACACTATTATCCATCACCATATCATCTCTGATCTTGATCCATATGATGTCTTGTGAGTAATTCGTTTAGTTCTTGAGGACATCGGAGAAGTCATGTTGTTAGTAGTGGAATTGTGTTGAGGTATTATTCAATGGTTTAATATTTAAGTTGTGGTGCTATTATTCTAGTGGTGTCATGTGAACGTCGACTACATAATACTTCACCATTTATGGGCCTAGGGGAATGCATTGTGTATTTGGCTACTAATTGTGGGGTTGCCGGAGTGACAGAAACCTGAACCCCCATTAGGAAACCATTGCACAAGGGAGTGTAGGATCTCAGAGTTTAAGGTTGTGGTTAGGTTTATACCTTACTTAATTTCTTGTAGCTATGGATGCTTGCAAGGGGTTTAATAACAAGTATGTATTAGTCCAAGTAAGGTCGGTACATTAGCACAGGTTCACCCACACAACACTTTTAAACCAAAGATGATTAATCAGCTATATGAAGCGAAAGCACTTGACAATATTCCCATGTGTCCTCGAGAACATTTGATCCTCATTAGTATTTACACCGGCTTGTCCTTTGCTAAGAAAGGATTGGGCCACTTGCTGCAATTATTTGCTATTTTATTTACATGCACTTTATTTCCTTGGTTTATCGGAAAACCCCCAAAAATCTGTTTGCTAAGTATTTAGAGAGATTTCCTGCTCCATACCACTAGTCAACACCTTCTTATCCTTGTTGGGATTGACACTCCTATTTATCAAAAGTACTACAATACACCCCTTATACTTGTGGGTCATCAAGACTATTTTCTGGCGCCGTTGCCGGGGAGTGAAGCGCTATTGAAGAATGGAATTGGTAAAGGAAACTTCTACTATGAGTATTGATTTTTTTGTTTCTGTTTGTTACTTTGTTTCCAATATGGATAACCCACTTGGTTTTCTGTTTGGGAAAACTACTAACACTATTAGGGTAGTAGATGAACCACCACCTGTTGAGATAGATCCTTTTAAGATACCTACAAGTATTGTTGATCGTGTTATGGATAATTATTATTTAGGGGATGGAATTGTCCATCCTGGTGATCACTTGCTTTTTATCCATGAATTATGCGGGTTGTTTAAGTGTGCAGGTATCACAACTGAACATGTGAAAAAGAAGTTACTCTCTATATCAATGAAAGGAAGAGCTAAAGAATGGTATAAGCTGCTGAAGAATGGACAATCCATGGAATGGGAGGAAATAGTACCTCTCTTTTATTCTAAATTCTATCCTCCCAGTGAGATTCATAAGGATAGGAATCAAATTTATAACTTTTGGTCTCATGATGGAGAGAGCACAGCTCAAGCTTGGGGATATTAAAGTTAATAATGCTTAAATGTCCTATTCATGAACTCCCTAACAATATTATTATCGATAACCTTTATGCAAGGCTTTCTCTTCATGATAAAGATTTACTAGATGCTTCTTGTGCTGGATCATTCACACATATGAAGGAAGAAGCTAAATGGGATCTCCTAGACCGTATTCAAGAGAACACTGAAGCTTGGGAGAATGACAAAGGAAGAAAGTCAGGTATAAATTATGATTATGAATGCATTAAATCTTTTATGGGAACTGATGACTTCCATGATATTATTGTTGAGTATGGTCTTGATTCTCAAATTATTTCCAATTGTTTTAAGGTTTTTGCCTCTTATATTTATTCACTTTCAGATTCTTTTTGGGCTTTTGGAAAGGAGTTGCTACAGTAACTTTTGTTTTGATGGATTTCAGTTGAAGTTTGAACCTAAAGGTTTATTGTTTTCACATACACTAATGTTGCCAATGAGGTTTGTGTAAGGCCTTGTATGAAAGGAATTTCCAGGTGTTGGAGAGAAGAAATCAGCGGAGTTCGTATTTGAATAGGTAAAAGTGCTGCAAACTGAAGGTTCGAAAAACCTTTTTCTTTATATTTTTGATGTTTTTATTACATATGGAAGGTTACGAGACGAAATAGAGGAGGAAACGGAGCCTAGGTGGGCCACACCCACTAGTGGCGTGGGCCCCAGCTGGCCACGCCACCAGGGGGCCTGGAGTCCGTCTCCGCCTCGTTTTCGCATAGTACCTTCCTTATGTAGTGAAACTTCATAATATATACCCCCCCGGATCCCCCGAGGTTCGCATATCGTGTTCTCGTCATGTTTTTGTTTCGATCTGTTTCTGTTAGGAAATCTTCTCAAGTTTATAGCACCATGGTCTCTGCCAACTAAAAAGGCAAGAAGCCCAGGGAAGATGATCCTCAAAACCCCAAGGAGGAGGAGATCTTGGTTGGGGATGAAGAAGACGTGAAGGAGGACAAGCATCTGGACATGCGCGCTATCGTTGCAAGCATTGGAGTGGTGGCAAACCCTACCAAGCTTAGGAGGATAGCACGGATGTCTACAGGAGGGAAAACTCCGCATCATATCCTCGCTCCACAGTCACTTCCTTCACGCGCCAAGAACCCCTTCCATACTCTTATACATGAGCAACAATACCAAAATATGCCCAAAGGGAGGTTGCCCTCTGTTTGGGATCTGCCTCGTTCTAACCATGCGGGGAAGGAACACACTAAGAAGGAAGAGTGGGAAATAATAACAAGGACCGGGATTCTCGGTCTGACATGATCATGAACCGCATTGAGCATAATTCAGAATTGATTCGTACTCTAATCTTCGAGATTGAGGATTTGAGGGAACTAATTGAAGAGCTTATCAAGAGAACACCACCACCACTGAAGGATTAATTCGTCATCAGGTTTGGCATCCCCTTGGCTTGTTCCAAGCTTGGGGGAGTGCCGCGGTATCACATCATTATATTTTTACCTTTTTAGTAGATTCATATCTTGGGTAGAGAAGTTATCTTATAGGTTGGTTTTCATTGTGGAAGTATCTCTCCTTTAGTTGGTTATCTATGTATCCCTTGGTGTGAGTGCCTTTATGGAATATTAATGAGAAGTCTCATCTTTTACTTTTTGCACTGCTTATTTTAGTTTGTAGTCTCTATTATATGATTGATCTTGTTGATCAGTATTGGTATACCTTTGGGAGCATCAAGTAGATCTAAATTGGTTTTGGCAAACCGAGCTCTGGTTAGTAGCAACACTTTTTGAGGTTTGAAAGGAAAAGAGAAAAAAAGGCTTACATGTATTTTGTATCATTTATTTTCTTTCTTGATTGGCTCATAAGCTTAGTATTATTTATTTAAGATTTTTGTGTCTTCAAGGAAGATTGCATGTTTGGCTTTATCACTTCTATGTTCGCTTGTTTCCTTCAACTCTTTTGCTTGCTAACCAGCCTTGCTAGCCAAAAACCTGTTTTGAGAGGGCATACTTCTCATGCATCCAACCCTTTAAACCAAAACACGTGCCATTTGTGTCCACCATATCTACCTATTAGCATTATTACTATTCCAAGTAAATTCTCAAGCTTCATCTATCTTTCAAATTAAAAATTATTTTGCTATGTGAAAACTAGTTAGTAAAGCTCTCATGAACTTGATGGCATACCTTATTTTCTTGCCCCTAATAAACTTGAACCATTGTATCATCAAAGTTGTATATGATTGCACCTATACGTTGGAATTAGTAGAACCGTGATGTCACGGGGAATGCTTTCAACATTGCACTTGTACATTGTACACAGTTGATATCATGCTCTTTTGTTTGTGGATGTCGTTGGTGTGAAATAAAAGGGGGGCTTGTAAGTTCATGGAGTTATGTATGTGTATTAGAGAAACGCTTAGGCCGCTAGCCTAAGCCATGCCTAATCATGTTGGAAACTTGTAGCATAAACATAGTGAGAAATCTGTGAAGCATCCTCAATAAAAACCTATGCAAATAGCAAATAAAAAAATCGCTGAGATGCTCACTGTCTGCTTGCCTTGTCATTTTGTTTATGGGATAGCTCCTGTATCATGTGCAAGGGGTACCCCGTTGGCGGTTCTTTATGATACACATGTACTTACAATGACAAGAACTTACTAGTAACTAAAGTTGAGTAGCATGAGGAGCGGCCCTCTTACTCAAGGGACATGGGATTGCCAACTTATATTTCGTCAAGAATATAATCCATCTTTGTTCACTTTAAACTTAACCACCTTAAGATGCTTATGATAGGGGCAATGAGAGCTCAAAGATAGTAAGTACCATAATATTTTGAAAGCTCTTTATGAACTTGAAATCCCTGCTTCCCTCTATGAAGGACCTTTCTTCTACTTCTAAGTTGAGTCAGTAAACCTATTTCTCTCTATCTCCAGCAAGCATTTGAGTTGTTGTGTTTCAAGCATTCATATGATGATTTATTCAATCAAGTTCTCTATCTTCCTTGTTTGCACAAGACTCTTATCTAAGTTAGTATTACTTTGAAAGCCATCATTGTGAAAAACCTTTTATGTTTGATCAAAGAGTACTCTTGTTGTAAACTTCTTTACAAAAGATTTACTTGAAAATTGTTCGTCAACTGTTCTCTGACCAAGAACAAAGTTTGCCAATCCCAATTATGATTTATCTTTATGCATATTTATTGTGACTCCTATACTTGTTGCAAGCTAAGTTATATAATGGTGAGTTGCTTCCTACTATGAGTTGTGTATTGGTAAGTGTGATGCTTCTTGTCCGTATTCTTTTTATCGACACTTCACTCCATAAACCTGTGGACATGTTTACTGAGCTCAGTTTTCGCTTGGGGACAAGTGAGGTATAAGCTTGGGGGAGTTGATACGTCCAATTTGCATCATCATTCTATATCATAATTTGCCTTTATTCATTTATATATTTCATATTAAGAGGTGATACTTATGTCCTTTCATCTGTTTTTGCATGTTGGATGATTCTTGGAGGATGAACTGCCGGAGTCAGGATTCTGATGGAAAAAGCGGTGTTTTGATGAAATTTCGCGAAGATCGGAAAAATACCAGAAAAACTATGGAAAATTATATTTTCCCAGAAGACGAAGGATGCTAGAAGGGGAGACGGAGTTGGGCCACAGGGGCCCACACCCCCAGGCGCGGGCCACCCTAGGCCGCGCCTACAAGGGGTGTGGCCACCCTGGCCCACCTATGGCTCTGCCCTCTCGCCTATATCTTCTCCTCGAAACCCTAATACAGAGGGGGCAACCACAGAAAGATTCCGCCGCCTCTGCTGGGCAGAAAACACCAAGAGAGAAAGAGCTCTCCGGCAGACAGATTTCTGCCGGGGAAATTCCTTCCCAGAGAAGGGAGATCATCGCCATCAACACCGTCATCAAGATATACTTCATCGGGATCATCATCATCATCCACACCATCATCTCCACCAGCACCATCATCACCACTCCATCCCGCTGAAACAATTGTGTTGAATCTTGCATAGTTCTTAGGGGAAACTTTCCCGGTGTTGATTACTATTGTAGTTGATGCTTGTCAGTGGAGCCATTGAATCATTGTTTATGTTCAGACTGTTATCCATCACCATATCATCTCTGATCTTGATCCATATGATGTCTCGTGAGCAATTCATTTAGTTCTTGAGGACATGGGAGAAGCCATGTTGTTAGTAGTGGAATTGGGTTGAGGTATTATTCAATGGTTTAATATTTAAGTTGTGGTGTTATTCTTCTTGTGGTGTCATGTGAATGTCGACTACATGATACTTCATCATTTATGGGCGTAGGGGAATGCATTGTGTATTTGGCTACTAATTGTGGGGTTGCCGGAGTGACAAAAACCTGAACCCCCGTTAGGAAACCATTGCACAAGGGAGTGTAGGATATCAGAGTTTAAGGTTGTGGTTAGGTTTATACCTTAATTACTTTCTTGTAGTTGCGGATGCTTGCAAGGGGTTTAATCACAAGTATGTATTAGTCCAAGTAAGGTCGGTACATTAGCACATGTTCACCCACACAACACTTATAAAATCAAAGAAGATTAATCAGCTATATGAAGCGAAAGCACTTGACAATATTCCCATGTGTCCTCGAGAACGTTTGGTCCTCATTAGTATTTCCACCATCTTGTCCTTTGCTAAGAAAGGATTGGGCCACGTGCTGCAATTATTTGCTGTTTTATTTACTTGCACTTTATTTCCTTGATTTATCAGGAAACCCCCAAAAATCAGTTTGCTAAGTATTTACAGAGATTTCCTGCTCCATACCACTAGTCAACACCTTCTGCTCCTCGTTGGGATCGACACTTCTATTTATTAAAAGTACTACGATACATCCCCTATACTTGTGGGTCATCACTTACCAACCAAGGCAAGCTATACTAAGCATGCTAGACTATGCAAGCCTTACTATACATACCTTTGGGATACCACTTTGAGTATACCATTTCCCAGTTTTGTAGGGTTTGCAGCATAGAAAACAAAAAAATTCCTACGATGGGAACAACTAAGTACCAAGATCTATCTACTAGATACAAGCAACGGGTGGATATACATACATAGAATACATACCCCCGAAGACCGAATAGCGTTAACGAGGTTGTACTCGCGGATGATGTAGTCGAACGCTTGCCGATCTCAAGATCGTGATGAAGTCCATTTGGTCCAGCACCATCAAGTCCAGCACCGCAAAGCAGTGGTCCATCCGTGATCGCACACACGTCCGGGTACGCTGACAACCTCAGCTCACTTGCTCCAGCGAAGCAGCGGAAGCAACAAATCCTTTCAGAAAAAGCCACCGGGAACATGTATCTTGCTGATCCGAGACCATGGGGAAATTCTAAAGGGGGGAGAGAGATCCTTCGCGAGGAGTGAGAGTGAGAAGTGAGAGGAGGGGATACTTATATAGGGGAGGGGGCAGATCAAGGGGGCATGGCCGCCGGCCAAGGAGGGTGCCCCCACCTCTCCCTCATTCATGTGGTGGAAGCTCCACTCACATAAACACACCTCCACTCACAATTCGACTCACATGCATTAATTTTCCACCAAAATTAATGCAAGATCTCATTTAATAAAACTTTTTTATTTATTTTATTCAGAATTTTTTAATTACTCTAATTCACAAACATTCACATAAAACCCCTTATAACATTTCAATTTCACATGCAGAACCAGTTTCAGCAATTTCAACCGAAATGATTTTGGTGTCTAGTGAAATAAATTCCTGCGCTTTATTTCTCTTTCTCTAACATATCATTTGATCCGAATAGTGTCGGTATCCCTTAAGTGTGTCACCCTACGGTTCACGAATAATGTAGACATGATCGAGACACCTCTCCGATCAATAATCAGCAGCAGGACCTAGAGATCCGTACTGATTCCCACACATTCAACGATGACTTTTGTGATCGTGTGAACCTTATACGCATGTAACTCAATCCCTTTGTCTCGCGATATGTTACATGTTCGAGATTAGATCATCAGTATCTCCATACCTAGTTTGATCACTTTACCAACATGTACTCTTTTCTCGTTCCCGTGATATAACATTCTAGTGATCAAATCACTTGCTTGCAAGCTAACTAATGTGATATCACCGAGAGGGCCCAGAGTATATCTCTCTGTCATCGGGATGGACAAATTCCACTCTTGATCCATGAGCCTCATCATAATACCTTCGTAGCACTAAAACCATCTTTATAGTCACCCTGTTACGGTGTGACACTTGATGTTATCAAGATACTCTTCCGGTGTTAGTGATTGACATGATCTCATGGTCTAAGGACTAAGATTACTTCATATGATGTTATAGAAATATAAAAACAATGACCTTGATCGTAATGCTATACTTCGGATGAATGTTCATCACATCATTCAACAATGTTGTGACCTCGTTATTAACAACATCCAATGTCCATGACCAGGAAACCTTTGATCATCTTGTTAATCAACGAGCTAGTTTATAAGAGAGGCATAACTAGGAACTTCCTTTTTGTTTATTAAACACACATGTATTAACGTTTCTATATTAATACAATTATAGCATGCAAAATAAAAATTTATCATAAATAAGGAATACGATAATAACCACTTTATTATTGCCTCTCGAGCATATTCCCTTCAAGTTTTACTTGCAAACTTTACCTTTTAACCTTTTTGCAAAGTGTTCCAGTGGTTAATTAATTGATGATTACTAGAAGATTAGGAAAGGTGCCATCAAGAGCATGGAGCTTGAAGTAGGCAGAAACACTAGTTTAGTACCCCTCAAATAGTGACATCATCATTGGTAGATGCTAGTGCTAAACTAATCTTGATCAATCTAGATGTGAACAAATGATTATGAAAACCTTGGAATGATGAGTCCTTCTATTGAAATGTTTGAACATGTGTTATGGACACAATGAGTTGAAGATGATGTTGAATGAATTATGTGACCTGACTTTGATAAAAACTGATGGTTGGATTCGGATGCGATACCATTCCAATTTTACCGTACAACCACAATACCCGAATTTGGGTAGGGCTTGACTGGAAGTTTATGTGTCTTAGTATGGGTTCCCTTCGGAACAAGGTGAGCCGAGACTACCTTGCGAATGTGATTGTCCACCTATGCAGTTACCAAGATGACAGGTGGTCATGGTTGGGAGGCCAAACTCATAGGGGAGGTGCCTATACTAGGGTGTGTAATTGAAAGGTTAGGATTAATTATCCGCATACCAAGTATGATGATTCAGGATTATTCCTGATAGATGTATCGAATATGGTGGTGAAAGTGTACCACCTCTGCAGAGTGTCAAACTATTCGAATATCCGTGTCAGCGGTTATGGACAGTTAGATGGACATACTGTTCTGTTGTCAGATGTTTTCCAAAAAGGACTCGTGACTTGATTGATGACTTTGACTTGATCCCACCAGTTGTGGAGATGAAGCTAGGTTCCCACCTAAGTAACTTAGCCCACTAAAGTTAGGACTTTACCCCTAAGTACGTGTGAAATAAAATTGGCTTGTGGCAAACAAACCTAGAGCTTAGGATTCCTATTATAATGGCCTTATTGCTTTAGAAATAGTTTGCGAGTACTTCAAAGTACTCATGGCTTTGTCCCTGGCTATTCCCATGGCCAGACTATGAAGGAGACTACGCGGAGGATGGATAGCAGGACACTTATGATAACTAGGATCATCTCCCATCGTTAGCATTGCCTGTGACCCTGAAGATGGAGCTTCGACCATGCTACTACTATTATTATTTCCGCTGCTTTGATTGTAATCAGACCTGATCATGAGATCAACTATTTGTAAGACCTTATGTATGGTTTGTAATGGATGATGTACTGTGCTACCAATCTGTTATGTCTCACAAAAATAGTAATCCTAGGATTGTGATGTACGGCATAACAAGCATCTAGGATTAAAAATCCGGGTGTTGATAGTGGTCCCTCTAGAACATTCTATAAGCTTCCGATCAAAATACCGAAAACATTTCCAAACCCCTAAAAATGACTTTCCTTATATGAATCTCATTCTCCGGACCATTTCGGATCTTCTCGTGATGTCCTGGATCCAATCCGAGACTTCGAACAACATTCGGTCTCCAACTCATATTCCATATCTACTTAAACAACATTGAACCTTAAGTGTGTCACCCTACGGTTCGCAAACTACGCAGACATGATCGAGACACCTCTCCGGTTAATAACCAATAGCGGGATCTAGAGATCCATAATGGCTCCCACATATTCAATGATGACTTCGTGATCGAATGAACTATTCACATATGATAACCAATTCCCTTTGTCGCGCGATAGTTTACTTATCCAAGGTTCAATTGTCGGTATATCCATACCTAGTTCAACCGCGTTACCGATAATTACTCTTTACTCGTTTCGTGATATGACATCCCTTGTGACCTAGTCACATGCTTGTAAGCCAATTGGATGACATTCCACCGAGAGGGCCCAGATTATATCTATCCGTCATATGGATGGACAAATCCCACTCTTGATTCATGCGCTTCAACACATACTTTCAGAATACCCAATTCCACCTTTATAACCACCCAGTTATGGAAGTGGCATTTGATGTCATCAAAGTACTCATCCCGTGATGGTGATTAACATGATCTCATGGTCGAAGGATTAGGTTACTATGTATCTGAAAGCTTGTAGCAAAACGAACTTAATGACTTGATCTTATGCTATACTTACTTTGGGTGTGTGTCCATCACATCATTCTTCTAATGATATGACCTTGTTACATCCAATGTCCATGATCAGAAAAAAGCATGATCATCTATTAATCAACAAGCTAGTTTAACAAGAGGCTTACTAGGGACTCTTTTATGTTTACAAACACATAAGTATTAATGTTTCCTGTTAATACAATTATAGCATAGGATGTAAACATTTATCATAAACACAAAGATATAATAATTGTAGGGTTCGCAGCATAGAAAACAAAAAATTCCTACGATGGGAACTACAAGCACCAATATCCATCTATCTAGATATAAGCAACGAGTGGATATACATCCATAGAATACACACCCTCGAAGACCGAAAAGCTTTTTCGAGTATGAACTCGTTGGTGATGTAGTCGATCTCTTGCCGATCTCAAGACCGTGATGGAGTCCATCTGGTTCAGCAGGTCCAGCACCATCAAGTCCAGCACCACAAACCAGTGGTGCATCCGTGATCCCACACACGTTCGGGTATCCCGACAACCTCCGCGCCCTCGCTCCAGCGAAGCAGCGGAAGCAATAAATCCTTCTAGAAATAGCCACCGGAAACATGTATCTCGTCGATCCGAGACCATGGGGAATTTCTAAAGGGGGAGAGGGGTGCCTTTTATAGGGAGAGGGGGGAAACCAAGGGGCATGGCGACATAGCCATGGTGGCTTCCCCCATCTCTTCCACATTCATGTGGGTGGAGCTCCCACTCAAAATGAAAAGCCTCCACTCACATAAGCATGCCTCCACTCAAAAATCCACTCACATCCATTAAATTTCCTTCCACCAAATTTAATGCAAGCTCTCATTTAAATAAAACTCTTTTATTTATTTATTAAGAATTTCATTAATTACATTAATTAACAAACATTCACATAAAACCCCTTGCAACATTTCAATATCACATGCAGAACCAGTTTCAGCAATTTCACCCGAAACAATTTCGGTTTCTATTGAAATAATTCCCGCGCTTTCTTTTTTTTCTCTGGCATATTATTTGCTCCAAATGGCGTCAGTATCCCTTAAGTGTGTCACCCTATGGTTCGCAAAATAATGCAGACATGATCGAGACCCCTCTCCGATCAATAATCAGCAGCGGGACCTGGAGATCCGTACTGACTCCCACACATTCAACGACGACTTCTGTGATCATGTGAACCTTATACGTCTATAGCTTAATCCCTTTGTCTCGCGATATATTACATGTCCGGGATTCGATCATCGGTATCTCCATACCTAGTTTGATCTCGTTACCGACATGTATTTTTTCTCGTTCCCGTGATATAACATTCTAGTGATCTCATCACTTGCTTGCAAGCTAACTAATGTGATATCACCGAGATGGCCCTGAGTATATCTATCCGCCATCGGGATGGACAAATTCCACTCTTAATCCATGAGCCTCTACATAACACCTTCGTAGCACTGAACCTACCTTTATAGTCACCCTATTACAGTGTGGCATTTGATGTTATCAAGATACTCTTCCAATGTTAGTGATTGACATGATCTCATGGTCTAAGGACTAGAATTACTTCGTATGATGTTATAGCAATATAAACACAATGACTTTGATCGTAATGTTATACTTCGAATGAATGTTTATCACATCATTCCAACAATGTTGTGACATCGTTATTAACAACATCCAATGTCCATGATCAGGAAACCTTTGATCATCTTGTTAATCAACGAGCTAGTTTATAAGATATGCATAACTAGAAACTTTTTATTTATTTATTAAACACACATGTATTAACGTTTCTGTATTAATACAATTATAGCATGCAAAATAAACATTTATCATAAACAGGGAATACGATAATAACCATTTTATTATTGCCTCTTGGGCATATTCTCTTCAATAATAACCACTTTATTATTGCCTCTTGAACATAACTCCAACATTCTCTACCATCCATACATATATGAGGAAAAGAGAAGAGTGCACAAAATAATTACATAATTACATTGCAGAAGAGAGGATGAAAGATCTAAGCACATCAAGTGTGGAGTAGCAAGTTTGGGCTATTTGAATAAATGCGGTCCAGGCATGTAGCTTTTTAGGCCGTATTTGCAAGGGCCTATAAAGAAATTGTATAACACTTTCTTTTTCCCTATAGACTTTTTTTCCCTATAGACGTACATGAGAAAGATTAGAGTAATCTAAAAACAAAAAAAAACGACAATGATTGGAGGAGACGGACGGTCTTGCTTTAATTGCGGAAGAGGACCCCTCAAAAAATAAAAAATACAGGAGAGAAAAAAGAAAACATTCATTCTGAGTCTATGATAACAGGCCACAAATTGTTAGTGATTGAGGAAAATACTTAGCGTGATGTGTTTGACCAGTCAGCACGACGCTTACCATCCACGATGCAATCGTAACAGCCTCCATCGAGCTACTGCGACATTCGGTAGTGTCGGGCTTGCCAGTCACATACCACGACACCATAATCCACCGGTATCGAATGTGCCATGGCGGCTAAGTGGCCGCCGCGACACAATGGTGCCGCGACAGTCTAACCGCCGCTTAACCAACTTTTATCGGGTTTTTTTCGCTTATGTCGTTCCAAAAATCCGGCAGATATGGGTATTTTTTGTAGTAATGGTGAAAGCTCGGCATTTCTTTCAACGTGCATCTCGACCGCGTTGAAGTTGAACGGCGGCATCTGGCTTCGGTGGTTGCAGAAAGCCCTAGAAATTTATTTTTATTTATCTAGGATAGTCACTTTATCCTGATTTGTTTTGTTATCCACGTAATATGTGATTGCTTAAAAAAACATGCGTTAGTTGTCCAGCCTTTTTTTTAATGTATATAGGTGTTCGTCGAATTCTCCGAGAATCTGCCTAGTACAGCCGGTGCCCCCATCCACCGTTCCTTCACATCTACATTAGGGTTTTTACGCCGCCTCCGCCACCGCCGTAGAGGCGTTTAGCGACTAGCGATGCGGAACCCTCGCCCGGATATCAAGCCGTACCCGGATTTTATCATCGATGCCGCTGGAATCGGCTTCGTGGCGGGCGGCATACTTGGTTCCCCTTACCACTTCATCAAGGGCCTTTACAACTCGACCAGTGGCCGGCGCCTCGCCGCCGGCGCTCAGGCTGTCCGCCTAAACGTGCCCCGCTTTGCCGGTGTTACAGCCGCCTATCTCGCCCTCTCAGAAATCTTCCAATACGCGATGATCTCGGCGCGAAAGAAAGACGACTACTGGAGCCACGTCCTTCCCAGCTTCGCCGCCGGCGCCTGCCTGCCAGCCGGCCGTGGACCTCGCGCCGTTGGCACCACCGCGTTCGGGTGTCTGTGCGCTGCCACCGCAGTGTTCGCCGTCAAACACATCAACTGCCCTTGGTGCTCCCCTTTAGAAGATCCCGGCCTGACCCCACCCTCGATCGTCGACTCTAGCCCTAGCCGGTCGGTGAAGGATGGAGATCTTGGATGCACCCAGCACATCTAGTTCCTCGATCGATTTCTGTATACAAGGTATTGTACGAACTTCCAGTTCTGCTACTCCGATTCCTCAAAAGTGCTCTTTTTATGCAATTATTATCCACATGCTGATGAGATTTCGTTTGAATTGTTATGTAGTCTTTCGTTCACCAAAAGTTAGACCAGACCAAATATATGATGAGGGTTATGTAGGGAACTCAATCAATATCAAATATGTAAAACTTTCTTATGCTGATCAAGCTGTTATTATCATACACGTGTAGACATAGTTGTGTTGCATACTTCACTGTTTCTTTACTAGTGTTATTTTGTTTATATTCTGAGTGGTCGTTGAGTACTTGAGTTGACACATCGTTGAATGACTTCTGATTTTTGCGATGCGATGTATTGAAAGATTGTCTTGTGATCCATGAATTGCGGTAGTGTCAGCATGTCTTGGATTGTTTGTTGGTTCGTAGAATCACATTTGTTCTGGTTTGTTGGTTGGTTTGTAGATTCACATCTGCTCAGTTATTTTTGTTTGTTTGTGTTCAAGTTCTCGTTATATTCTAAAGCATATGAACCAATGTGGTCTAGTTACACAGGTTTGGCTCTCATGAATGGACTTGACTTTGTGATTTTTTTCCCTTCCTCCAACAGTGTGCAGGTTTCTTATTGTATATAAACTATGGAAAGTATAGCACCTGTTAATTTGGTTGGCTAGATTGTATGTGTTGCTCATATTATGTGCATTAGTTTGTAGAGAGCTTACCAAGAAATTTCTTCTCAGTACAACTTGGTATGTTTGCCTTTATGTGTTTGATCCTGATATTTAATTGGAGCTAGCGATTATTAGGCTGCAAATGTTGCCTGGTTCATGATTCATTATGTGCTGCAGCTGCATTTGACTCTGTGGACAAGTAGTAGTTTCTGCTTAGTACAACTGATATGTTTGTTTCAATGTGCTTGATTCTGAGATTTAATTGGAACTCTGTTAGGCTGCAGACGGTCCCTGGTTCACGATGCATCATGTGCTGCAGCTGCCGTTCATTCCGTGCATGGAACCTGGGAAAAACTCCGTTAGCGAGGATGGCATGAGGCACGGCGGGGACATTGTAACTACCTCGGTGAATTACGCTCCTAGCTACAAGCCTGGATGAACGGTAGTGGTTGAAATAGTACGGTGGGGCCCCAAAAGCCACTCACGGGTAGACCTTTCGGCCGTCCCAACCACTTCCAATTCATCGGGACCTGCACGGGCGGCGTAATCGGCAGGCGAAGGGATCAAATACATACACAAATGAGTATGTATGCAAGCCACCATACAAGAGTACATCAGAGCCATACCATCTAGAAAGAAAGGAAATATAGCAACGCCATACGGCAAGATTCAAATGACCTAGATAGATCTAATATTTTAGGATACTTCCTCATACAGCACACATCAGAGTATCATGCGGAAGCGGCAAACAAAGTCCGAGTACGGATAAGAAGCAAATCGGCATAAGATGCCATAGAAATAAGCACATCCCAACCACAGATCTCACGGATCCCCGTTCCCGGAATCTCTACACCGAACGATCGTTGCCCACATCATCAGCCTCTTCCACCCAGTATCCGTCCTGCGAGGGTACCTGTTCATCTGAACCAATAATTTATCGTGTGAGACCCTAAGGGTACTCAGCAAGTATTAATGCCTCTTTGACCACGCCTACGCTTACATGAGGGTGACCCAAAACCACCTTACCCTATTTCTGAACAACAGGATTTGACTTCCGCTTGACCCAAAAGCAAGAGCAATACGAGAGTGAAGCGAGCCATACGAAGTATGCTAGTTTATTGGACCAGACAGAAGAGCGAGTATCTTCCTCTTGGTAAGATCAATCATATTCATCCCTGACAGACTAGTTGGAGTATACGCCGCTAGTTGATAGATTAGGCGCGTGCTATAAAGAAAGGCTATTCATGGAATTCTCAACGGGGACACAACCTGGGGTGACGCAATTGCAGCGAAAGATAAACCCTAGCAGTTCTACAGATAAACGCTAACCATCCGCCTAACCAACGATAGACGGATGTCCGTGAATTAAGGACAACAGTTATAATAGTAATTTCATCAGATCCATCCTCCTCCTCGCTTACCAACGAGGAAGCGGACGAACAACCCCCCATCCGTTGGCAATTTTATTAACCATTCCATGAGTGTTGCACTATTTACTAGTCAAATTACTTAGTCAGATTAAAGCGGTACTTTAGTTATGCTTGTCTATGATCGAGAAACTGTGCTCCAAGTCGTCCATAACCGCGGACACGGCTTTCAGAAAGTTTTACCCTGCAGGGGTGCACAAATAGCAACACACACTCGATCAACCTCGGAAAAACCAAATCAAAACCCAACGAGGCCTTCACGACAAAGCAATCACAAGATTCAGAAATATTTCAGGGGGCCACCCCTTAAAGTAGACCCGCAACGAAGTTAGCTGACTTCGAGACGGACTCAAGGTTTGTGGGGCCGGCTGTAAACGACTGGGAACCCGAAAGTGTGACTGGGCTTGTCGATACCGCGAAAACGGGTCACAATTCCTAAACAGTACAGTGTGCTCCTCGCACAATCGTAAATACAGTAATAAAACATGACATAAGTACAGGATAGTAAACAAAACCTCAAACTAGTTTGTGGCCCCAAGAAATAAGACGGAATAAAGCTCTGGCTCAGGGGGGTCCCATATACCTCCCGGATGTGGATAGCGCGATAAATCTTGGAACAGGAATCAAGTACTCGGGGTCTTACGGGACACAAGTGAGCAGGAAAAACCAAATAGCAGATATTGCTCACCGGTGCCACTTTCATTAGTTGTCCCATTACTACTCAGGTTAAGTTGTTTAGGTACCTCGTTATCCATCAGACACTCACAAACCCTACACATGCTGTTCTACGACTTGCATGGCTCAAACAACTCCTGTAGTAATGGCTCATGGGATGGAGGTACAGGCTTGGTGGGGTTTAAAAGTAAAGGCTATGCAATACTTGGGATTCAGTTTAATGCAATCGCGACTCAATGATGCAAGAATAATATAGAGGCAATAGGTACTGTATGTATGCGAGCATGTGGTAGTGCTTGCCTGGCAGCTCGGTGGAAGCGAGAGACGGATCTGGGTAGTGCTCCTGGTTCTCTTGATATATCCCCTGCTCAGAGTCTATCCGAAGAAGAACCAAACAAACAAGGGCCAACATAAATAAAGTGCACAAGCATAGGAATAAAATGCGTCAAGCAAACAATCATGCCATGATGAATGATGCACAAGTTGCATGGCAATAAAGTAGCATGGCATGGGTGAGGTGTGGTATACAAGAATAAGTCATTTTATTAAGGTTTGGTCACATTTTATTGTCATAATAGTTGCTGTACACTATATTTTTATATGATGCATGCTGCAATTGAAGTCATGGATAGCATAAACAGAAAGGTCTCGTCGAGCTGATCATTTTAGACATATCATTTGTTAAATTTGGAATTATAAATCAAAAGTTATTAAATTATTTAGTTCCAGTGGCATTTGTTGTAATTTGATTCATCTTGGAATTTAAAATGTGCAAAAGGCAATTTGAATGGCATATTTGAAATCCTCACATTTTTCTGATTCAAAAACATATATCATTTGTATTATTTGGGTTTATATTTAAAAATTTATATTGAAACAGATTTAGATTTGAATTTTAAATAATTTGAAAAGATTTGAATTTAAAACAGGAAACAGACAAACTTTTTCTACACAGACAGACTCAGCCACTCTCCATGACGGGTGGGCCACGGCGCTGACTGGGTGCCACGCGCGTGAGAAACATTCTGCCACCGCGACTGCTGCTAGTCCTGGTCGCTGACCGGTGGGTCCATCGGTGGGGACGGGCCCACACGACAGCGAGGGGGGAAAGGTCAGCCCCGCGGCACAGTGGGGGGGGACTGCGGGTTGGTAGAACGAAACTAGGGGACCCTTTTTACAAAACGGCAGTGACACTGACAGGTGGGGCGCCGAGGGACCGCGGTTGGACGCAACAAAACGCGAGGGGGGTAAGTGCAAAACGACCACGCGCGCACTGTTTTTCTTCCTATTCGCCGCGAGCGACAGAGAGGCGAGGTGGGGGATCGAACCCGCGCCCTCTGGCGTGCTAGCGGAGGCGGCTACCGCTGCGGCGGCTGCGGGTTGCTGGTGGAAAAGGGGGGCGTGGTTAGCTAAGCTGATGCGCGCCGCGGTGACGAGACAACGACGATGGACACGCCGTGCACCGAGGGTGCTCGTCCGGTGGCGTGGCGCACACAGGAAACGAGGGTTGGGGGAGGTTGTCTGGGAGGCAGGGGTGCTCACCGCGGGTGTGCCGGTGCAGATGGTTCGGGCAGGGGTGCGCTTGATCGGCGACGAGGCAGACGGTGGTCGGTGCTAGGGTTCCGCGGCGACGTCGACGTGCAGGGCTACTGGGGGCGTCTCCTCCTCGCGGCTGGGTACGGGGGCGACGCAGAGGTCCTACGCGACCACGCCGACACGCTCTCTCCCGCCTGCGCCTCCTGGATCGATGACGACGAACGGAAACCGACGGTGGCCGGCGCTCAGGGGTAGACGGTGGCGAGGGTGAGGGAAGAGGGGAGGCGAGGCCTCTGGGATGGATCTGGGGTGCAGGGGAGGTTGAGAGAGGGGGGGTAGATAAGGCCAGAGGGGGAGGGGGTGCCGTGGTTGCCGTGTGGGAGCAGCTGGGGATAAAGGTGGCCTCGGCCACCTTTTCTCCACCTCCTCACGTGCTCGGTTCGGCCAGGGCAGGGCAGGGGCAGGTAGGGGAGGCTTCCAGGTGGGGCAGGGCAGGCCAGGTTCGGGTGGGGCACACCATGCAGAGAGAGAGGAGGCTCGGGCTAGGGTAGGGTTGGAGCTAGGGTAGGAGAAAGAGGGGGCATGGCTCGGTTAGGGAGAGGAGAGAGGAGGAAGGTTACTTAGGGTTTAGAGAGAGGTGGATTAGGTTTTCTTTGAATCATGCATGCTCCAATTAAAGACCAAGCAAGATCAAAAAGAAAAGAGGTAGGGAGAAGGATGGGGGTTTGGGCTTATGCTCACCACATGATCACATGTGTATGCTAGCATGGGGATGGACTAAAAGGAGAGGCTTATGGTCTTGAGTTGATCAAGTATGATCCAATCAAGCTCACAAGAACAAGACAAGAAAGAGAGAGGGAAAAAGGTGGTAGGGTTTTGGCAATGTCCAAACAAGACCAAGCCTAAGGGGTAGATGAGTTGATCCATTGTAAAAATCCAAATAAAAACAAATGTCAAGCTAAGGGGCACTTGCATGGGCCATGCATAGTTAATTGATACCATGTTTATCTTTGTGAAAACAAGATTAATTACCTGGCATTTTCTTATGCATTCCAAAGTGTGGAATAAGGCCCAAGCAAAAGAAATTAGGAAGAACTCCAAGTGGAGTATGAGGAGATGATCACATTGGAATATATTTGGGACTTGCTAGTGTGTATATGCCACTAGATATTTAATAAGCCCACAAAATATTCCCACATGATGATAACCCCAACAACACACATATGGAAGCTAGGGAGAAAGGGTCCCACTCACAAGGCATGCAAAGGTGGCCATGTGGCTCTCATGCATCAATAATGTGAAAACAAAATGATGCCAAGATGAGAACATGTGGAAAAGAAATGGATCCATCCCAACCCACATGAGCTAGAAGTAAAACTCAAAAATGCCAAGCTCATATTTAGTTGGATGGTGGAATTTATAAGGTGGTGAAAGAAAGGTGGTGGAGTTAATAAGAGATATGCCCCCAAATCAACTTGGGCATTTAACAATATATCAAGAACCAAATACAATATCAAGAGGCAACTACAATTAATAATGCACATGAGATAAGAACCAAACAAGAAGGGGTTTTATATGATGCTCAAATGCAAGGTGGCATGATGACATGAGCATGACATGATGATGCAACAATTATATGTAGGAAGTGGCCCTTTTTATTACTAGAACAAGTAGCATTACAGGTGTTAGACAACTGGGATGCTACAACTCTCCCCCACTAAACAGGAATCTCGCCCCGAGATTCTAGGAAGAAGAAGAAGACACAAAGAGGGTAGGATAGTTGGCACGGAGTTCATCTTCACGCTCCCAAGTGGCTTCCTCAACAGAATGGTGTGACCACTGCACCTTGCAGAACTTGATGGACTTGTTGCGAGTCCTTCTTTCTGCGGTCTCAAGGATTTTGGTGGGGTGTTCTTGATAAGACAGGTCTTCTTGGAGATCGATTAGCTCATGATCCACGGTCCTGCCGGGATCTTTGAAGCACTTCTTGAGCTGAGAGATGTGGAAAACATCATGGACTTTGAGTTTTTCCAGGAGCTCCAGGGCATAAGCAACTTCTCCTCTTCTACCACGAATCTTGAATGGACCGATGTATCTAGGAGCCAACTTTCCTTTGATACCGAAGCGGTGTGTACCTCTCATGGGAGTGACACGAAGGTACACGAGATCACCAGGGGCATACACCATGTCCGTGTGCTTCCTGTCATAGTTGCTCTTCTGACGACTTTGAGCAATCTTCAGGTTCTCAAGAATGATATGCACCTTCTCCTCTGCTTGAGTTACAATGTCAGGGCCAAACCAGATTCTTTCTCCTGCACCTGACCAACCAATCGGAGTTCTGCACTTGCGACCATAGAGAGCCTCAAATGGTGCCATCTTCAGACTCTTCTGGAAGCTGTTGTTGTACGAGAATTCAGCATAAGGAAGACATTCCTCCCACTTCATGCCAAAAGAGATGACGCAAGCACGAAGCATATCCTCCAGAACCTGATTGATCCTTTCCACTTGTCCTTGCGACTGAGGGTGGTAAGCAGTGCTGAAGTTCAACTTTGTTCCCAGAGCATTTTGAAAGCTTTCCCAGAACTTGGAAGTGAAGATGCTCCCACGGTCTGAACTGATCTCAAGCGGAACCCCATACAGAGAGACAATTCTGTTGATATAGAGCTCAGCCAACTGAATTCCAGAAATTGTTTCCTTGACTGGGAAGAAATGAGCCACTTTAGAAAGCCTGTCGATGACAACAAAAATTGCATTGTTGCCCTTCTGCGACCTTGGAAATCCAGTGATGAAGTCCATCTCTACTTTCTCCCATTTCCATTCCGGGGGTTTCAAAGGCTGTAGAAGACCGAAAGGTTTCTGATGGACAGCTTTCACTCTGCGGCAAACATCACACTCCGAGACATACTTTGCACAATATCGTTTCAGACCAGGCCACCAATATTGTGTTTTCAAGTCCATGTACATCTTTGTGCTGCCAGGATGGATAGAAAGAACCGAATCATGCGCCTCCTTGAGAACTTGCTCTCTCAAACCCGGGTAGTTTGGAACAAACATCCGGTGATCGAAGAAAAGCGTGCCTTGATCATCGACGTGGAAGGACTCATACTTCGGAAGCTCAAGTTTAGAGATGATGTTTCTGGTGTGCGGATCACCCAGCTGACGAGAGCGAATCTTTTCTTCCAAGAGAGGAGTAGCCAGAAGGTTCAGGAGATGCCCTTGTTCCACAACTTCCAGGTTGAGCTGGCGGAATTCCTCGCACAAGAGGGGCTGCTGCTCTTCCATCATGAGGTTATTGACATAAGCTTTGCGGCTGAGAGCATCTGCCATGACATTAGCTTTGCCCGGTGTGTAGTTGATGGTCAAATCAAAGTCATTGATTGCTTCGATCCATCTCCTCTGCCGAAGGTTGAGATCAGGCTGAGTGAAGATATACTTCAAACTTTTGTGGTCAGAAAAGATCTCACAACGGTTGCCAAGCAAGTAGTGCCTCCATAGCTTCAAAGCAAAGACAACTGCTGCTAGCTCGAGGTCATGTGTGGGATAGTTGATCTCATGCGTCTTCAACTGTCGAGAGGCATAAGCAACCACTTGTTTCTCTTGCCATAGGTCCGATTCTCTCTATAACACCCTCAGAATCGACCCTATGCAAGTTTTAGCGAAACTCGCCAAACCCACATAGAAACGATTCGAAGGTGCCCACCAGGCACTTTCGTGCGGGTGGAAAGCAAAGTAATAACATTACACAACAGTCCTCGATGGGACCCACAGAACAGATATATATACAACACGACTCCAAGAGTCAAGAATACAGATATACGGAACAAAGATCCAAATCACCTTGAAAACAATAGAGCGTCCAGCTACGGACAAGATGCAAATGGGGCTAAGAGCCCTGAAGAATAACCAATGGCGTCCATAACCCTGCCCAGGCCAAGCCGGAAGGGTAACCCTGCTAACGACGTCGATCTCAAAACCTGCTTAAACAAAAGGGGTGCCGACAAAGGGCAAAGGAAAAAGAGGAGCGTCAGTACTGAGGCCAGTACACGGCGAGGCTAGAATTCGGCGGTCCTCGCCTACATAGGTATGGTGGACTGAAGCGGCAGCGGCAGCATGCACTAGACAACCTATAGAAACTCGATACAACTGTTGGATTTAAGAGAGGGGTAAGAATGACCTACTCGGTTCCAACCTGAAGCTAACACCAAACAAACCCATCCTGGCGTTTCCCCTCGCGACCAAACGAGGAAGTCAACCGAGGAACTCACACAGTTGGCATTTTTATTCGTTCAGTTATCGTTGCAGCAATTACTAGTCAGGTATAGATAATCATCCTGATAAAATAAGCAGTGGGCACTTTTAGTTAACCATTCCGTGATAGTTGCAACACTTACTAGTCAGATACAAATAGCATGAGATAACCCAAAACCCAGCAGTTGTTGGTACTTTTATTCAGCCATTCCGTTGTAGTTGCAATACTTACTAGTCAGGTACAATGGTCGCAAGCGACACTCCAACAAGCAATGGTGGGCAGTATTAATTAGCCATTCCATTATAGTGAAGCTGATTACTAGTCATTATAAAGTCAAATTTATAGCAATAAACTTTAGTTATGCTTGTCTATGGTCGAGATACTGTGATCCAAGTCGTCCATAACCGCGGACACGGCTTTCAGAAAGTTTTACCCGGCCGGGGTGCACCAATAGCAACACACACTCGATCAACCTCGGAAAAACCAAATCAAAACCCAACGAGGCCTTCACGACAAAGCAATCACAGGATTCAGAAATATTTCAGGGGGCCACCCCATTGAGTAGACCCGCAACGAAGTAAGCTAGCTCCGAGACGGACTCAAGGTCTGGGTATACGGCTGTGAACGACTGGGAACCCAAAACTGGGCTTGTCGACACCGCGGAATCGTGTCCCGATCCTAAACAGTACAGTGTGCTCCTCGCACAAACGTAAATAAAGCAGTAAAGCATGGCATAAGTACAGGATCGTAAATAAAACCTCAAACTAGTTTGTGGCCCCAAGAAATAAGACTGAATCAAGCTCTGGCTAAGGGGGGGTCCCATATACCTCCCGGATGTGGATAGCGCGATAAATCAAGGAAAAGGTATCAAGTACTCGGGGTCCTACGGGACACAAGTGGGCGTTCGGAAACCAAATATTATCTATCACCCACCGATGCCTCTGCTTACTTCAATTTTAGTTGTTAAACAGGAATTAAAGTGAACGATAAGTAAAACTAGGATCATCTCCATCAACAACATGCGGCAATACCTCAACAACTGTGGCACTGGACGACACGCAACAGCACTTGAGCAAGCGACTATGACGCGCAAGTCCAACTATCTAACAAACAACAGGTAATAGGGTGTGTCCAAGGCAATATAAGGCTGCAAGGGATATCACGGGTACGAAACACTAGAGCATCGCAACACAGATAGCAATAGATCAACAGGAGGGAACAAATACTATAAAAGTAAGATAGGTAGAAAGGGGGAGATGCTCGCCTGAAAACATTGCCGAAGGTTCAACCGAAGATCGGGGCGAAGCTCACATCAACTCAATGGCCTTATCCGCGAAGAAGCAAACACTAGAAGAGACACCGGATGCACTATTTAATACTACGGCAAAAGATCGGGCATGATGCATGTATGATGCATGACATGGCAAAGATGCGATGCAATTAGGCAATATTAAACGGAACCGGGGTCCCGACAATATTTAGGTGGTTCATGTTGTTTAGCTAACCCGCAATTTAAATGTTGTCTTAACATGGCAAAACATAGTACCGGTTCACTACACAAATTTAAATGAGGCCAATGTGAGGCTAGATTTGCCCGCATATGGGCCCCATATTTAATTAAGAGGTGAATCGGCATAATGCCCCCAACCACACAAAATGCATGCGAGATGAACAATTAATATGCAACAAGTCGTATTATGTTATAAAATAGGGTTTTGGGAAGGGGTTCACACATTAGGGTTCGGCAGATCTTGGTTCCGGGGTTCGGGTCCGGGGTCGGTCTCAGGGTCCAGGGTTCGACGGGATCGTTCTCGGACTCCGGGAATTAGGGTCTTCGGGTCGGGGTGGTAGATCTTGTCGCATGAGCGTCACTGCTTCCGGTAAGAACTTGTCGTCCAGGGTCCCGGTGTCCGGGGTGCAGTGCTCGACGTCCTCGGCTCCGGGAGGAAGATCTTGGCGCTCCGCGGCTTTCGGTCACGGGTTCTCCGGGCTCCCATGTAGGAGATCTTGTCGACGCGTCGAAGATCTCGGATTCGGGTGTCGGTGGACTACTTGATGTTCCCCTTAGACGATCTTCGGTTTCCGTGAAGGAGATCTTGTAGTACCGGAAATCCTCGGGGTCGATCATCGGATCCGGCGACGGGCTTCGCGGCACTTGTTATAGGGTATGCCTTGTATCTCCAGGTACGGGTGTCTCGGGTCGAAGAGCTTGGCGCGCCCGGGTTCGGTCTCGTTGGGGCGTCTGGATTCTTGGGGTGGGAAGCGCGAGCACGGGGGCCTTCTCCGGCAGGCCCGCGGCCTTGCAGGTGTGATCGGCCCCAGATCTCGCAAAAGCTCACCTGGTACTCCATCGTCCACTCTGCCGTGGTCGCGTCAGCCAGCGAGCGCATGGAATCCTTGGGGGCGCCGAGGCACGCGCAGGTCATCTCGACGCAGCGGACGCGCCGTTGCTGAGCTGCACGAGGCGGCGAGACGGCGCATGACGAGCTCGACGCGGCCAGGAGGAGAACGGGCAGAGGAGGACGGCCTTGGGCGGCGGGGTCGCTGCCGACTCGCTGGCGCGAGGCCGAGGCCGACAGCAGCGGCGACCGGAGGAAGACGCGGGAGGAGGAGCCGGCGGCGGCGAGCTCGCGCTTGGGCGGTGGCGACAGGGCGGCAGAGGCGGGGCGGCAGAGGCGGGACGGCTCGCCGGAGAGGAGGCTCGGGTCGGCGCACAGACGCGGCGGACGGCGGGCGACGGAGGCGAGCGGAGCGGCGGGCGGCGCAAGGGAGGACGCGGGACGGCGGGGGGAGGCTAGGCCGGCCGGCGCACAGACGCGGCGGAGGCGGGAGGCTCGGGCGCGGTCGCGCGCAGACGGTGGCGGGGCTCGCTGCAGCGGCCGGAGGAGCGGGGCGGCGGCCTGGCGACGGCGGAGGAGGCAGCGAGAGGGAGGCCGGCGGCACGGGCGAGCGCCAGCGGGGAGGGGAGGTCCGCGGGAGAGGGAGGGAGGAGGAGAGCGGCGTCGGGTAGCGGGGAAGAGGAACAGGGTGCGGCAGGTGGTGGACCGGGGGTGGGGCCGGGAGAGAGGTGGGCCACGGGGAGGACCAGGTCCAGAGGGAGGGGGCCTGCAGGCGCGTGGCGTGCGTGTGTGGCTCGGTGGGTGTGTGGGGTAGAGGGTGGGGCCTGGTTGAGTGGAGGGAGGGGTGAGTGGAGGGAGAGGCCAAGTGGCAAAAGGAGATTGGAGGGGATGAGGGGGAGAGGTGACGTGGCGAGAGCTGATTGGAGGGAGTGAGGTGGAGGGGGTGTGTGGGTAGATAGGTGGGTAGCTGTAGGATTAAGGGGTGGACCGATCTGTTTGTACGGGGGTGGTCGTTCGGGTCGGGTCGGCCCGTTCGACTGCCCCCACTATAATAAATAAATATTTTTATTTATTTCAAACAAGGCCTTCGCAAACCGATATCAGACAAAACAAAATATTCCGGCGACCCGGATTTTGGCGTTTGAATAAAAGACGGGGCGTTTTAGAAAACAAAACGGGCTTTGCGAAAATAGTTTTAGACAAACAACATATGATGATGACGATGCAATACACAAATTCAACACGATTTTCTAGTAGTGGTTTTGCGGGATGCCACAATTCGACACCACTAACAAAGGATCTCGCCCTCGAGATCCGCCTCATGGTACCGGAAGGAAGGTCGGCGAACTGCGTCTTCTCGCTTCGTGTAGATCCTCACGACACCACTAACAAGGGGGTCGTTGTCCGAGATCGGCGAGGGAACACTCCGGGGACAAAAGGTCGAAGGTAGAGGTATCAACAAATAAAGCCACCTCTAACTCCGATGGAAAGGGGGAACCGATGCATTCTCATCCACTTCAGTGTACAAAAGCGAATAGAAGGGGTAGTCGGCATGGGGGCCAATCCATCACGCACCCAAACTATTACTCCGCACAATCAGTGGTAAAGCATGCAACCATTCTTGGAATCAGACTGAAGATCTTGACAAGCGAGGTTCGGAAACAAAGGAGTGATGCAGACTCTGCATCGGATCTGGCGTAGAGGATGTCGTCGCGTCGGAAAACACCGGAAGGCACAAACAAAGAACAAAGAATGGCACCACAGATAAAGGATCACTCGGATGGCATGAAGACCGGATGTAGCAACACCGTTATCAAAGGAGGAAGCGAAACCCTGAAGGTACGACGGAAACCCAACCACGAGAAATCCTGGACTCGAAGAGAGAGAAGAGAGCGGATTCAAAACACGCAGAGGTGAGAGGAGAGCAGCAGAGGGGTAAGGAGTAAAATCAGACCTAATCAGAACTATCCAACCGATTTTGCAAAATAGTTTTGACACTCTACTTCGGCCGTTAGCTAGGTTATCCTACAGGCTGGACTTGTGGGGTATCGCAACTGCTGAGCTCTTATACTACAGGCTGGACCTGGCTCTGATACCAATTGTAACTACCTCGGTGAATTACGCTCCTAGCTACAAGCCTGGATGAACGGTAGTGGTTGAAATAGTACGGTGGGGCCCCAAAAGCCACTCACGGGTAGACCTTTCGGCCGTCCCAACCACTTCCAATTCATCGGGACCTGCACGGGCGGCGTAATCGGCAGGCGAAGGGATCAAATACATACACAAATGAGTATGTATGCAAGCCACCATACAAGAGTACATCAGAGCCATACCATCTAGAAAGAAAGGAAATATGGCAACGCCATACGGCAAGATTCAAATGACCTAGATAGATCTAATATTTTAGGATACTTCCTCATACAGCACACATCAGAGTATCATGCGGAAGCGGCAAACAAAGTCCGAGTACGGATAAGAAGCAAATCGGCATAAGATGCCATAGAAATAAGCACATCCCAACCACAGATCTCACGGATCCCCGTTCCCGGAATCTCTACACCGAACTATCGTTGCCCACATCATCAACCTCTTCCACCCAGTATCCGTCCTGCGAGGGTACCTGTTCATCTGAACCAATAATTTATCGTGTGAGACCCTAAGGGTACTCAGCAAGTCTTAATGCCTCAAAAGAGGACACAACCTGGGGTGACGCAATTGCAGCGAAAGATAAACCCTAGCAGTTCTACAGATAAACGCTAACCATCCGCCTAACCAACGATAGACGGATGTCCGTGAATTAAGGACAACAGTTATAATAGTAATTTCATCAGATCCATCCTCCTCCTCGCTTACCAACGAGGAAGCGGACGAACAACCCCCCATCCGTTGGCAATTTTATTAACCATTCCATGAGTGTTGCACTATTTACTAGTCAAATTACTTAGTCAGATTAAAGCGGTACTTTAGTTATGCTGGTCTATGATCGAGAAACTGTGCTCCAAGTCGTCCATAACCGCGGACACGGCTTTCAGAAAGTTTTACCCTGCAGGGGTGCACAAATAGCAACACACACTCGATCAACCTCGGAAAAACCAAATCAAAACCCAACGAGGCCTTCACGACAAAGCAATCACAAGATTCAGAAATATTTCAGGGGGCCACCCCTTAAAGTAGACCCGCAACGAAGTTAGCTGACTTCGAGACGGACTCAAGGTTTGTGGGGCCGGCTGTAAACGACTGGGAACCCGAAAGTGTGACTGGGCTTGTCGATACCGCGAAAACGGGTCACAATTCCTAAACAGTACAGTGTGCTCCTCGCACAATCGTAAATACAGTAATAAAACATGACATAAGTACATGATAGTAAACAAAACCTCAAACTAGTTTGTGGCCCCAAGAAATAAGACGGAATAAAGCTCTGGCTCAGGGGGGTCCCATATACCTCCCGGATGTGGATAGCGCGATAAATCTTGGAACAGGAATCAAGTACTCGGGGTCTTACGGGACACAAGTGAGCAGGAAAAACCAAATAGCAGATATTGCTCACCGGTGCCACTTTCATTAGTTGTCCCATTACTACTCAGGTTAAGTTGTTTAGGTACCTCGTTATCCATCAGACACTCACAAACCCTACACATGCTGTTCTACGACTTGCATGGCTCAAACAACTCCTGTAGTAATGGCTCATGGGATGGAGGTACAGGCTTGGTGGGGTTTAAAAGTAAAGGCTATGCAATACTTGGGATTCAGTTTAATGCAATCGCGACTCAATGATGCAAGAATAAGATAGAGGCAATAGGTACTGTATGTATGCGAGCATGTGGTAGTGCTTGCCTGGCAGCTCGGTGGAAGCGAGAGACGGATCTGGGTAGTGCTCCTGGTTCTCTTGATATATCCCCTGCTCAGAGTCTATCCGAAGAAGAACCAAACAAACAAGGGCCAACATAAATAAAGTGCACAAGCATAGGAATAAAATGCGTCAAGCAAACAATCATGCCATGATGAATGATGCACAAGTTGCATGGCAATAAAGTAGCATGGCATGGGTGAGGTGTGGTATACAAGAATAAGTCATTTTATTAAGGTTTGGTCACATTTTATTGTCATAATAGTTGCTGTACACTATATTTTTATATGATGCATGCTGCAATTGAAGTCATGGATAGCATAAACAGAAAGGTCTCGTCGAGCTGATCATTTTAGACATATCATTTGTTAAATTTGGAATTATAAATCAAAAGTTATTAAATTATTTAGTTCCAGTGGCATTTGTTGTAATTTGATTCATCTTGGAATTTAAAATGTGCAAAAGGCAATTTGAATGGCATATTTGAAATCCTCACATTTTTCTGATTCAAAAACATATATCATTTGTATTATTTGGGTTTATATTTAAAAATTTATATTGAAACAGATTTAGATTTGAATTTTAAATAATTTGAAAAGATTTGAATTTAAAACAGGAAACAGACAAACTTTTTCTACACAGACAGACTCAGCCACTCTCCATGACGGGTGGGCCACGGCGCTGACTGGGTGCCACGCGCGTGAGAAACATTCTGCCACCGCGACTGCTGCTAGTCCTGGTCGCTGACCGGTGGGTCCATCGGTGGGGACGGGCCCACACGACAGCGAGGGGGGAAAGGTCAGCCCCGCGGCACAGTGGGGGGGGACTGCGGGTTGGTAGAACGAAACTAGGGGACCCTTTTTACAAAACGGCAGTGACACTGACAGGTGGGGCGCCGAGGGACCGCGGTTGGACGCAACAAAACGCGAGGGGGGTAAGTGCAAAACGACCACGCGCGCACTGTTTTTCTTCCTATTCGCCGCGAGCGACAGAGAGGCGAGGTGGGGGATCGAACCCGCGCCCTCTGGCGCGCTAGCGGAGGCGGCTACCGCTGCGGCGGCTGCGGGTTGCTGGTGGAAAAGGGGGGCGTGGTTAGCTAAGCTGATGCGCGCCGCGGTGACGAGACAACGACGATGGACACGCCGTGCACCGAGGGTGCTCGTCCGGTGGCGTGGCGCACACAGGAAACGAGGGTTGGGGGAGGTTGTCTGGGAGGCAGGGGTGCTCACCGCGGGTGTGCCGGTGCAGATGGTTCGGGCAGGGGTGCGCTTGATCGGCGACGAGGCAGACGGTGGTCGGTGCTAGGGTTCCGCGGCGACGTCGACGTGCAGGGCTACTGGGGGCGTCTCCTCCTCGCGGCTGGGTACGGGGGCGACGCAGAGGTCCTACGCGACCACGCCGACACGCTCTCTCCCGCCTGCGCCTCCTGGATCGATGACGACGAACGGAAACCGACGGTGGCCGGCGCTCAGGGGTAGACGGTGGCGAGGGTGAGGGAAGAGGGGAGGCGAGGCCTCTGGGATGGATCTGGGGTGCAGGGGAGGTTGAGAGAGGGGGGGTAGATAAGGCCAGAGGGGGAGGGGGTGCCGTGGTTGCCGTGTGGGAGCAGCTGGGGATAAAGGTGGCCTCGGCCACCTTTTCTCCACCTCCTCACGTGCTCGGTTCGGCCAGGGCAGGGCAGGGGCAGGTAGGGGAGGCTTCCAGGTGGGGCAGGGCAGGCCAGGTTCGGGTGGGGCACACCATGCAGAGAGAGAGGAGGCTCGGGCTAGGGTAGGGTTGGAGCTAGGGTAGGAGAAAGAGGGGGCATGGCTCGGTTAGGGAGAGGAGAGAGGAGGAAGGTTACTTAGGGTTTAGAGAGAGGTGGATTAGGTTTTCTTTGAATCATGCATGCTCCAATTAAAGACCAAGCAAGATCAAAAAGAAAAGAGGTAGGGAGAAGGATGGGGGTTTAGGCTTATGCTCACCACATGATCACATGTGTATGCTAGCATGGGGATGGACTAAAAGGAGAGGCTTATGGTCTTGAGTTGATCAAGTATGATCCACTCAAGCTCACAAGAACAAGACAAGAAAGAGAGAGGGAAAAAGGTGGTAGGGTTTTGGCAATGGCCAAAAAAGACCAAGCCTAAGGGGTAGATGAGTTGATCCATTGTAAAAATCCAAATAAAAACAAATGTCAAGCTAAGGGGCACTTGCATGGGCCATGCATAGTTAATTGATACCATGTTTATCTTTGTGAAAACAAGATTAATTACCTGGCATTTTCTTATGCATTCCAAAGTGTGGAATAAGGCCCAAGCAAAAGAAATTAGGAAGAACTCCAAGTGGAGTATGAGGAGATGATCACATTGGAATATATTTGGGACTTGCTAGTGTGTATATGCCACTAGATATTTAATAAGCCCACAAAATGTTCCCACATGATGATAACCCCAACAACACACATATGGAAGCTAGGGAGAAAGGGTCCCACTCACAAGGCATGCAAAGGTGGCCATGTGGCTCTCATGCATCAATAATGTGAAAACAAAATGATGCCAAGATGAGAACATGTGGAAAAGAAATGGATCCATCCCAACCCACATGAGCTAGAAGTAAAACTCAAAAATGCCAAGCTCATATTTAGTTGGATGGTGGAATTTATAAGGTGGTGAAAGAAAGGTGGTGGAGTTAATAAGAGATATGCCCCCAAATCAACTTGGGCATTTAACAATATATCAAGAACCAAATACAATATCAAGAGGCAACTACAATTAATAATGCACATGAGATAAGAACCAAACAAGAAGGGGTTTTATATGATGCTCAAATGCAAGGTGTCATGATGACATGAGCATGACATGATGATGATGCAACAATTATATGTAGGAAGTGGCCCTTTTTATTACTAGAACAAGTAGCATTACAGGTGTTAGACAACTGGGATGCTACAGACATGGTTGGTATGACGGTGTGCTTGTCTTGCAACATTTATCAAAGAGCATCGTGTCAAGTGTAAACAACAGCAATTAGATGGAATGGTCGACATATGTGTCACATGTTGAAGTCTCAATTATCTAATAAGATCCGAGTGTATAGCTTAAACCACAACAGAAGTATTATAAACACTTGCCCTGGTTTTCCTTCTCAAATTGAAGTGCACGGTTAAACTAAGATATGTCCATACATCTCAGGTTTGAGAGAAATGTCATGAGAAAACCTATCTTTCTGATGATTTGCAAAGTGTAGGATAATGTTACCTGTGCATGTCGAGATAGAATCTGATGGTGTGCTGACCTAATCAGGTGGATTGACATTTCGTGGGCTAAAAGGAGGCGGTAAGCTCCGTGGGCTGTGGCCATGCCTTGAGTAGGATTGGCTGTGGCTACATGCTTGAGCTGAAGGATGTTTTGGGGATTTCGGACACTGCATGGAGGTCACCAGAACCATGGACACCTGCCATGCTCGTGCGTGGTGATACACTGGGCTGTGGGCTGGCTGCACTAGGCTTGTGCTTTGGCTCGTCCCCCAAACACATCCTACATAATTGCTTACGGCGCAACCGCGCATTGCAGGCGGTTCCAACTGGACTGTCCAAGGTTGTACGTTGGGAACCGGTGTTGCCCGCAAAGAAATCCAAGGCTGAACCTAAGACTAGTCGTAGTATGGTTACAGTGGAAAATAACTTAGACTAGTAACACGTATGTTACTAGTCTAAGTTACCACCTCTATAGTAGATAGTAACATAAGTATAGTGTCATGCAAGATCTAGCTAATAAGCTTATTTTGTCTTGGTTTGTGTGATGTTACAGTAACATATTATGTTACTACCTCCTTCTCTTTCTTCAACTAATGACATTCATGTCATCTAAATGCTTATGTGGCATTGCATATAGTTGCATGTTACTAGTAACGTTGCTCCCACTATGACCAGCCATAGTGAAAGTAACTTGACTAATAATATGCATGTACATGCAATGCCAAGTAAGCAAATGAGTGACATGACATGATAATTAATGAAGACAGAGAGATGAGTAGTAACTTAGCTAGTTACCATAACATCACACATATCAAGACCATATGAGTCTACTACCTAATTATTTAGACATTGTATGACACCAACCATATGTTATTTTCCACTATAAAGATAGTAATATCAACTAGTAATATGTGCATGTTACTAGTCCCTTCATTCCGGATTATAGGGCAAATACGTATTTCAAGAAAATAGTTTAACCGTAAATTTAATCAACAATATATGAATCATATGTCACAAAAATTATACCATTGAAAACGTATTTTAAATATGAATCTAACGATATTTTTTTTGTTAAATATAGTTTGCGTTTTGTTGACTAAATTTATAGTCAAACTATTTTCTTGAAATACGTATTTGCCTAATAAACCGGAATGGAGGTAGTACCCTAAGTTACTTAGCACTATAACCAATCTAAGAGCAAGTTTAATAATAAAGCCCGCTATTGACTATAAGTCACCTCCATGTCAGCTATAGCCAACCTAATACTCTCTCCGTCTCAGGGCATAAGGCGCAAAAAATTTAGCGCGGTTATTTAGGCATTGATCTGCACCCAAAAATTTTCTATCTTACTCTGCATGCACGCAATTAACTCTTCCTTAATTTTCTCTTGAACCTCGCGTGAAATCCTCTTATCTCTCTTCCCATGGGCGCACATTTATTTTTCTAGTCCCTTAATGCATGCAAGGTCAATACCAATACTACCTCCTTCACGGTTTGCAGGGCGCTCTACAAAAATCTCATGGACCTAGGCGTGAACGTATTGGCTGAAAATTAGGCCTATCAGTGAGCGGTTAAGGCGCATGCAGTGGTGGGAGACTTTTGCATGCATAGAAGTTGGGAGAAAAGCTGCCACATTAATCAATAATTAATGTTTATGCGCCTAGAAATGTTGTAGTTTTGGAAAACCTCAAATTTGATTAGGCGCCTTGCAAACCGTGAAGGAGGGAGTAGATGGTTCATAATAACTGCTGCTCCCCTAAATTTTAGGCTCATGCACACGGTTTGGCAGGGGTAATTCTGTGAGAAACAAGGTAAATCAACACACTGCGCCTTAATCCATGGGAAATTTTGAAAAAATAATTACGCCCTTTTTCCTGAGATGGAGGGAGTATCTAACATATACAATAGTTAGTTATAACTATGTACTACTTTATTTTGCTAAGGTCCACTTTACATTCACACAAAATGCATAGGAACACGAGCTATAGCTAACTCTTACACGAGAGCCTACTAACCTTCTCTCTCCACTTCTCTCACTTCCACATCATTTTAAATATATTATTTAAAGTCTTATAGCCTGCTTACGTAAGCTTGTTGTACTTTCTCTAAGAATTGTACTGTCTCCGCCAACTGCGTTGCTGTGACCTCTGCTGTCTACGATATCTTCCACCTCAACCACGGGCATGGCTGCCTCTATCCTTCTTCCGCCACTACGGGTGTGTTTGGTAGACCGGGTGGTCTATCTCAACACATACAAGTTGAGTTCAGCAATGTCAGCCTCATACAAGTACGTTTTATTCATTGTGTTTGTTAGACTGTATGAGCTAAGCTGAGCTCAACTGAGACTCTGTTTGGTACCTTGTGTGACTTGACCTATGCCACACAAAAGTAAAAAAGCAATCAGGTCCCTGACTCCAAAACAAAAAAAGCAATCAGGTCCTTGGGAGCAATGGCCCTCGGGTCCAGCACCGCCGCAGGCGAGAGGAGCCGCCGGCGAGCCCCCACCGCCGCTGCCAAGCGCCTCCGCCATGCGCTGGCACCATGCGTCGCGGCCAATCGCCGCCACGAGCCTCCACGCGCCGCCAGGAGGAGGCCAAGCTCCTCTGTTCCTCGCGCGGGTGAGGCCAAGCGCTGGCCGTCGCTCGCCTTCGCGCTGGTCGTCGCGCTGGTGAGGCAAAGGAGAGGCGGCGCGGCCTGCCGCTGCTCCATAGCCGGTGGCGAGCTCGGGTGAGGCAAGATCGATGGCGAGCTCGGGTAAGGAAGGAGCATAAGGAGAGAGAAGGAGGCGTGCAGTGGGGGGAATGAGAGAGAAGGAGACACGCGGGCGGGCGACCCCTAGCGGGCTGGACCGATTTTCGGGATGCACTCGGCACTGCCGAGTTGTGAAGCTCGATTTGAGCTTCTCAACTGGACAGTGCTGAGAGGCCTTTTTGCATCAGGTCGGCACTGCCGGAGGTAGCCGAGCCGATCTAACAAACAGAAAAAGGTGGGATGGGGTGAGATTTTCTGGGTTGCCCCGGTCTACCAAACACACACTACATTCCTCACCAGCTGCCCCTTCGTGCTGTTCTGGAGGTGGTCTTGTTCCTTCATCTGCAGCTGACCACCTGCCGACCCACTGTAAACTCACCACGAATCATTCACTGCAGATTTATTATGTGTTTGAGTGGGTTTCTTGATTTCGAGTTGGACATGTTTCTTCCCGATTATTAATCTAAAGCTTAAGCGTGAGCTGCAGTAAGCCTTCTCAGCGCTCCTGACGTGCGCCAGACGGTCTTGTTTCTCTGCTTGTGGGCCTTTACTTTTGTTATGACGCGTCGTTGGACCGGTGCCTTGCTGCTCGCTGCCCTCTAGGGATGTAAATGGCACTTAAATGGCATCCGCAAGTCCCGTTTATTCAAAATCTTAGTTCTTCGTTTTAGAAAAAACAAACTTTGTTGAACTGGAATACAAATAAACGGTATTACGCGGGATTAAATGGTGTGCCACTTACATCCCTACTGCCCTCCACGATTGCTGCCACAAGTTTTGCCTCAGGGACGCGTCTGTGTGGGCGTCTGTTTCTCTATGTCTGACGGATGGACCACTGTTTAGGGGCCCAGTTTGTCATTGATGGTTCAGTTTCAGTGGGTTAGTTTTTTTTATCTCAGGATTACTTCATCTGGTTATCTCCGGTGCTTTGACTCGGTCGACTGTGGTTGTTTTTCTGGCTGTGGTTCTCTGCGGCAGACGGTTTCCTGGCGACGGCGGTGGTGTTCGTATTTGGTACTGCTCTGTCTTGTTCCCGGTTCTGCTGCCGCCGGCTAGGCGGGTCTGCCTCACCGTGGGGTGTTGGGTCGCTTCTCTAATACTTACTATGCTGGTTATTCTTCAGAAGCAGCAGAAGCATTTAGGGAATGCTCATGAACCATTGCATTTGAGTTGGTACGGTTAGCTTTCTTGTGTGTGCTTTGTAGAGACTTGCCTGATCTGAATTCCCAAGGAACCGATCTGTGTGTTGGAGGAGAGAGTGAGTTGGTTAGAGCATCTCCGGTCGTTGGCGTCCTCAAGACAAATGCCCAAAACATTTGAATTCAAGGAAATTCATACATAATTAGGCGACTTAATACAAGATTTAACTAAAACAGAAAATAAAACGGCTACTTCATACCAAAGCGGTGGTAGAACATCGTGTAGTAGTTGGCGCTCAGCGGCTCGTCTTTCGGTGGGTGGCTGGAGCGCTGCCCAGGATCGCCGACACGCCACTGTCATGGCTAGCTCGGCCCGGCCTCCTTCTCGTTGATGTCGTCGAGGATGATGATGTCGCGGTTGAGGCGGTGGGCCTGAAGGCGTGTGACACGTTCCATGAGGCGGCACTGGCCGCCTGGCCTCCTCCTCGTTGATGTCGTTGAGGATGATGATGTCGCGGTTGAGGCGAGCCTGAAGGCGCGTGACACGTTCCATGAGGCGGCACTGGCGTTCCGCCTCCTCCCGCTCCGCCTCTTCCTTGGACCAAGCGAGCTCCAACAACGCCGCGACGCGTCATTGTAGGACGCCTGCTCGGCCAGCTTGAGGCTCGGGTAATCCTCGGGATCCTCCAACACCTCCACCTTCAGCACGCTCCGGACATACTCGCACGATAGCGACCGCTCCAACTCCGGCTTCCTTGCCGAGGAGTCGTCGATGTCGGGCTCCCCATTGGGCCCGATGAGGCGGAGGCTGTCATGTGGCGGCGAAGGTGCACGAAGCTCGTTGATGATGATGTCGTCGGAGCGCGACCGCGTGCGAGGCGCCGCTCGGGCTCGTCCTTGACTAGAGCGAGCTGCACGGGGAAGTGCAGAGAGGGCGTCGCCAGTGCCCCAAAGACCTTAATGGCATGTTTCAGTTCCTTTCTTTTCCCAAAAGCTTCCATATTATTGCAAAGTAGAAGATGGGAGTGCGGAAAGATACATGCATACCTACATGTCAAAAGACAATGCATGAGCAGGTATGAAGTTAACCAAAAGAGTATGGAAATAAATAAATATAATCTGCCACGAGATGGTACCATTGGCAAAAGGCAAGACAGAATGAGAGAAATGTAGTACTCCCTCCGTTTTAAAATATAAGATGTTTTAGGTTTGTGAAAAAAAATGTATAAACGGAGGGAGTAAGTACCATCACCTTATCGCCATATCTGGATCCCGTTTCCTGACGAAAATTTTCAGTACATCCATTGGATCCACAATGCCTTTAACAAAGAATCCACAGCCTAGAAGAAAAAAGAACAAAAACAGAACTTTAACAGCGATAACTTAAAACTGACATGAGCATCACAATCACATTGACATCCAAAGCATGGAAATCAGCAAAACACAAATAGTAAAATTGCATGTGAACATTAAGCTCACACAATTAAATTCTGAGAAATCTCAATGGTCTATTTGAATTGCATGTCATATGCAAAGAGTTTGGCAATCACTGCTCACTCCATCTCTTTTTATTAGGTGTACTTGTCTTTTAGATAAATTCTGAATAGTTAAATGCATTTTGTTTTATCTCACCATTTCTAAAACGTTTGCATGAAAGATGGTAACTGCAAGAACTACTGCCCCTGTTTCTTTATGATACAACACACCAACTAAAGGATTCATACCTCATATATAGGAGTTGGAGGGCATATTCTGGACAGTAGTTGGAGGGCATATTCTGGACATGCAATTCTTATCTATTTATGAGGTGTAATTGTAACGATGGTATGGAGGTTTATTCCACTATTGAGGATGTGAAGCACCTCTGCCAATACATTCAGAAGCGTTACGACAGGCTTCTAATTTGGCGGGATAGGATTTTCAGAACCTGGCTACTCCGGATCCTGGATAAATAGTAAAATAAAAAAATACTAAATAAAATTAGAAAACTACCAAATAAAATTTTGCATGTAGAGGAGGTATGTATGTATGTTGTACCAAGTTCAAAACTTAAATTGGAAAATATGTACTTGGGTAAAAAGACAAAGTTCATGATGAACAGTACACGCTTATGGGATTTTACCGTGCTAGTTCGGGAATTCTCCATTTTGTGTAGGCCTCATAGATGCGGGTTTTTGGCTGAAAATTGGCACACATAAGTATCAATGTCGTATTAACACGCATTGTTTATCTCAAATTTTATTAAAACTTCTAAATACAATTTTTTGGGCCAGTAGGGAAACTGAGTTCAGGAGTATCGAGGTTCCACAACGTATTTTCGTGTCCCTGGTGCGGTTGCTTCATACATGGAAACTAGATGAGCTCACCAGAAGCATTGTGCATGATCCTTTACTTCGTTCCATATGGAATATACCCCCAACTACATTCCCCAAACATGCACATTTTTCATTGAGAAAGAATGTTGATATTCATGAAGTTCTCGAACAACATGGTGCTTTGGAGACCGTGCAGCAGTCGGAGTCATCGAGATGCAGCAATGGGAGCAGTGTATAGGTGGTGGCCCATCCGAGCCGATCTAGCATGGATGTCGGGCAAAAAGAATAGGAGAAATAAGAGAAACACTCTCAAGTTGGGACAACTAGGTCTGCTAACCCATTTGAAGGTGAGAAGTACTATCTATGTACTACGTCATTTTAAGACCTAAGGACCATCACTATCCAGTAATGTTCATCATAGAACCTTTCAATAGGCTATAGGTGCACCAGTCATTTTACCTATATATATATATGGGAAATAGCCAGCTAAACACAGGCATAGATGCGCATAGCCTATTCACCGTTGATTCTCTCCCCTTTTGATATAGGGAGCACATGTATCCAGACCCAGGATGTTGGCTCAATAGTAACGCCATTAGAGTTCCTTTGATGCATGCATGAAGCCCTAGCAAAACAAAGCTTATCAAATTTTATTTAGGTGAGGCAAACCCTAATATACAACATGCGGTAAACCCTAACCCTAATATACTACACGGTAAACCCTAATATACTACATGCATGAAGCCCCAACAAAACAAAGCTTATCAAATTTCATTTAGGTGAGGCAAACCCTAATATACAACATGCGGTAAACCCTAATATTAATATACTACATGGTAAACCCTAATATACTACATGCATGAAGCCATAACAAAACAAAGCTTATCAAATTTCATTTAGGTGAGGCAAACCCTAATATACTACATGCGGTAAACCCTAACCAAACTAAGCCTTATTTCATTGCCGCCGCAATAAACAAAACTTGTTTTCTTCACATTCTCATGGATGCATGCGGCCACCAAACACATACCAAAACAACCTTTGTTAGGGCACTCTTTTGCATGGCACATATGTTGGAGATATGCCCAAGAGGCAATAATAAAATGGTTATTATCATATCTTCACACTTATGATAAATGTTTACATACCATGCTATAATTGTATTAACCGGAAACATTAATACTTGTGTGATTTGTAAACTAAAATAAGAGTCCCTAGTAAAGCCTCTTGTTAAACTAGCTTGTTGGTTAATATATGATCATGGTTTCCTGATCATGAACATAGAGATGTTATTAACAACAGGATCATATCATTAGGAGAATGATGTGATGGACATACTCCTATAGATAAGCGTAGCATAAAGATCAAGTCATTTCATTAGTTTAATTGCTATATGCTTTCTGATACATAGTAACCTAATTCCTTCGACCATGAGATCATGCATATCACCTTTACCGGATGGATGCTTTGATGACATCAAACACCACACCGTAACTGGGTGGCTATAAAGGTGGCATTGAGTGTTCAGAAAGTATTGGTTGAAACACATGGATCAAGAGTGGGATTTGTCCATCCATATGACGGATAGATATACTCTGGTCCCTCTCGGTGAAATGTCATCCAATTAGCTTGCAAGCATGTGACTGGCTCACAAGGGATCACATATCACGGGAACGAGAAAAGAGTACTTATCGGTAACGAAGTTGAACTAGGTATGCAGAGATACCGACGATCATAACTTCGGATAAGTAAACTATCGTGAGACAAAGGGAAATTGGTATCGTATGTAAGTGGTTCATTCGATCGCAAAGTAATCGTAGAAATATGTGGGAGCCATATGAATTTCCAGATTCCTCTATTGGTTATTGTTCAGAGAAGTGTCTCGATCATGTCCGCATAATTCACGAACCGTAGGGAGACACACTTAAGGATTCGACGTTGTTTGAGTAGTTATGGTATTATGAGAAAGAGACCGAATGTTGTTCGGAGTCTCGGATGGGATCCGGGATATCACGAGGTGATCCGGAATGGTCCGGAGAATAAGATTCATATAAGGAAAGTCCCGTTTCGGAGTTCGGGAATGATTCTGGTGTTTTCATCGGGAATGTTCTAGAAGGTTCCGGATTGTCCGGCACTCCGGGGGGGGGGGGAGGTACATGAGTGTGTCATTGAATGATTGCATCATGTACTAAGTGTTCTTGCTGTTCCAAAAACATGAAAGTCAAATTGCCAGTTTGAAAGTCAAACGGCTAAAACAGGAAACTGTGGAAAACAGGAAACTGTGGGAAACAAGCAAGAGGAGGTTGAAACCAACTTGGAGGAGGAGTTCCTCTCCTCCAAGCCGGCGCCCAGCCCTAGGCCGAGTTGGGGAGGGATTCCCTCCCTCCCTGGCGCGCCTAGCCCCTCCACCTATAAAAGGAGGGGCAGGGCTCCTCCTTGAGACACACAAGTTTCTACCTCTTATCTCCAGTTTAGAGCCGTTTTGGTTTAGAGCTTCTAATTGCTTTAGCCTGCGGTTTAGAGCCTTCTAATTGGTGTGTCTAATCTCTAGACCACTAATAGCCCTCTCTCATAATCCACCATACTCGCTCCGGCTTAAGGCGAAGCCCTGCGGGATCTCCCCTCTACTTCCGGTACCACGCCGTTGTGCTGCCGGAATCGCGAGGAGAGTGCTACAACCTCCGCTGCCTGCTGGAACAAGGGAGAGGAAGGTCTTCGTCGAGTACCGAACGTGTGACCGACTGCGGGAGCGCTGCCGGAACGCAGCGCCGGAAGGATCGTCTACGCGATCTTGAGATCGGAAAGAGTACGACTACATCACCCACGAGAATCTGCTCTCGTTAACCGCTTTGGAATCTTCGAGGGTAAGTTA
This sequence comes from Avena sativa, assembly GCA_916181665.1. Taxonomy (NCBI): domain Eukaryota; kingdom Viridiplantae; phylum Streptophyta; class Magnoliopsida; order Poales; family Poaceae; genus Avena; species Avena sativa. Next base: position 36,384,402 of record OV702283.1, read on the forward strand.
TTCCATCGACTTGTTGCTACAATCTAGTAGATAGATCTTGGCTTGTTTGTTTGTATGCGATAGAAATTTTTTGTTTTCCATGCTACGAACCCCTACAACATAGTCTAAAGCTTCTACATGCAAAACCTGCTTTAATCCTTGTTCTCAATCCCTTTTTCTTTTAGATGCTAAAACTTTTCATTTTAGATGCTAAAACTTTTGTAGCCAAAATAGTGTGCTAAATTGGAACCCATGTCAAACCCTAGATTCTTGCATGCATGCACAAAACTAACACCGTTATCTCAGCCATGTTCCACCCCACTTCCATCTAGAGGTTGCATGCATTTGATCCCTAAATCCAACGGTGCTCTGCCTATGTGCAGCTACGCCTGTGAATAGCAAATCCGCGTCGTATGGGAAATAGCCTGCTAAACACGGGCATAGCTGCGCATAGCCTATCCACCATTGATTCTATTCTCTTTTGATATAGGGAGCCCATGTATTCAGACCCATGATTTGTCTAAGAACTAACGCCGTTAGTGTTCATTTGGCATGCATGCATGAAGCTCTAGCAAAACAAACCTTATCTAATTTCATTTGCATGAGACAAACCATAACGAGCAACATGCGGTAAACACTAAACCAAATATACTACACGGTAAACCGTAATATACTACATGCATGAAGCCCTAACAAAACAAAGCTTATCTAATTTCGTTTTGGTTAGGCAAACCCTAATATACAACATGAGGTAAACCCTAACCCTAATATACTACATGCATGAAGCCCTAGCAAAACAAAGCTTGTCTAATTTCGTTTTCATGAGGCAAACCCTAACGAGCAACATGCAAAACAAAGCTTATCTAATTTCGTTTAGGAACCCTAACGGACAACATGATGAGAAACCCTAACTTATTTAATCCTTGTTCTCAATCCCTTCTCATTTTAGATGCTAAAATTTTTGTAGCCAAAACAGTGTGTTAATTTGGAACCCATGTCAAACCCTAGATTCTTGCATGCATGCACAAACTAACACCGTTAGCTCATCCATGTTTCACCCCACTTCCATCTAGAGGTTGCATGCATTTGATCCCTAAATCCAACGGTGCTCTGCCTATGCGTAGCTACGCCCGTGAGTAGCAAATCTGCGTCGATATATATATATATATATATATATATATATATATATATATATATATATATATATAGAGAGAGAGAGAGAGAGAGAGAGAGAGAGAGACGCTATTTGATATCTAGGGTGTAGAATAACCACCCTCTATCTTTAGAACTGTATATTATTTTTACGTCACGTAAATTTTGTCTTACTTTGTAAGTCGAGAAGAACATAAAAAAATTTAGAAATGACATAATTTTTTTTGTTTAAAATACGTATTTTTGGTGTTTTTTATACTATAATGACTCATAAACTTTATTTTTGTGTCGAAATTTTTGGTTGTGATGAATATATGAACATAATAATTCATATACAGAACATAATTTTTTCAATTTAACAATTTAAAAATATGTTAGGTGCAAAATAACTATTCTGCATCCTGGGTGCTGAATAGGGTTTCTATTGAAAGGTTCCCTTATGCCATATAGGTAGGGTTTTGGTTACCGGGTGGTCCACCCGGTAACCCGATTCCGAGACCCCTTGTTAAATGACCATGCCAAAAAAGTTACCCTTTTTTTTGAAACAATGAATTTAAAAGACTAAATCTTGATAAATAAGTTCTCACTCTAGTTATTTACTACAAGAAAACTTTGTGCAATGATTGTTCCCTAGGCCGCTTCTCCCTCGCACTTGTAAGGCACATGTTCGAATCACACTATGGTTATTTTTTAATAATTGTACCTCAGGAATTAGGATAATTGTGCAAATAAGACACTGTGGTTCGAACCAAGGACTTGTTAAACTTCGGAAGGATGCACCGAAGCAATACAACTACCCAACAAAAGTATCGTGTAACAACATGAGTTCAAAAGCTAATTATCTCAACGAAGATGAAATTTCAAAATTTTCCATAACCGGTCGGGATTTCACAGAAACCGCAATAACCAAAAATCCCGATCACCATAGGTAAAAAATCAATTTTGTAACCCAAACCTTGCATAGGGGTATGACATCCTAGAAGAGTCCATCATATCCCTACACATAAACATAATCATATTTTCAAACATATACGACATACATACGAGCCGACCAGTGTATTCTTTGTCGATTACCCGGAGGGGCCATAAAGGCGCTCCTATACAGATTGCTTGCAAAAGGTCAATATACCATTGCAAACATTAGGTGTAGGTGCTTCATGCCAAGAAGGACTGCACACTTTTGTTGTTGTATACAAGGATATTAGCTTATTTTTCAAATAACAGAAAAACCAAAAAAAAATATCAAGATTAATTGTGTAGAAACCCTTCCATGTTCCGAGGTAAACATGTTGCGTGTGGTACCGCTTTCTCTATGGATGCATACAACATAAGCTGTAAGAGAAGAACATAATGTCTAAGAGCAATACCACTTTAGGAGCAAAATTCAGGTACCTAGAGTAAGCACCAAAAGGAATCATGATGCCACAGATTCAAATCATACACCTTCAAAAAATTGAAGTGCACGAGCTCCCTCATGACTGTTTTTAATATTTATGACCAAGGCTTTGTTACTGTTGGCAATTTAGGAATATTAAATTGCTGATTGACCTCTTCAGCTCCATCTGGGGCCAGGACAGCCCAAAACCCAGCTTATGTTATTTCCCTATATCCACTTTCCTTTCAGAACAGCCCAAAACCCAGCCGTGGAGTATCATTCAGTATCATTCAGGCATCTTTTTATCTAGAACTATGTAAAAAGATCTGATTACAGAATAGCTTAGCGATTTCCACAGTAACGCTGCAGAGAACTGATGTTAATAAGCACCATAGTATCCATGGTAAAAGTCTATCAATTCTTTTCAGGAAGATATGGCGTTTTCCATAGCTAGTAGGGTTCTTTTCTTCATTTCTCTTTCGTTATTTTTTTAGATGATACCAATTACACTCAGCCTCTGAAATAACATAATGTCTGGAGCAACTCTAGAAATCACGGATGCGCCTAGCCAAAAAGGAAAAAAAAAAGGAGAAAAAAAATTGTCGAGACAAACAGAGACTCGTAATAGTACAAGCACCACCAATGGTGACAACACCAAGATTCCATAAAAGATTGTCCAAAACAACACCTTCATGAAGGAAAAGGTGTACAAACACCATCATCGTTCGATTCAACCAATTAGTCAGATGTCGAGTTCTCATCGTGAAGAAGGTCCCTTCTCTAGACAATGCCTTCAACAAGGAAATGACTAGAAAGCCACCATTGCCAATAGAACCACGAAGATTAGCTTAAGGGTTTTCACCCTGAAAAACAGAAACCACCAAGAACGAAATTTTGCCAGGGTGAGCGTCCCCATTTGTCATGAACACTGTTGTAGAGCTCCAATCATCTAACAAGCATCCTTCTTTCAAACGGCTGCGAGTAAACTCAGAAAACTTCACGAGATCTCAACTTGATTTGAGTAACCGAGATGGAGCCTCCTGAATCAAAACGATCTTCTACATACACAAACGCCATGGTCCTCCCATCAAACATTGGTGAACGTAGCAATGCAAGACATACCCAGATGATTGGGGGCACCATGTGTGCATCGATGCGAGTCAGCCCATCCATGTTGCATGTAGCGCGCCAATAAGGAGGGAGATCGCACAACATGCACTTGGCAGTCCCACTCAGATGCGGGCATCAGCAGCACGACGCATGCCTCCCTATCAAGGCCTATCGAAGGATCCCCGCGATCTTGTAGTTGAGACCAGATCAGATCGATCTCCCATGAGCGAAAGAGGATACTAGGGCAAAAATCACACCATTATTCGAACCAGGCCCATGGGCACCCACACCGCCGCACGTGCACGGTGCGCCAAGCGCACCGCCGTCCGGAGAAGGCAAGTCATCAGACCCAACTCCATCGTATATTTTAAAATGGAGGGAGTACTACTTTGTAAATATGTAAATATATGTAAATGTAAAACTCAGCCGTTAGCTATAATGAAGCTACAATGTAGAGGATATTCTACCTTTTCCCCTTAAAAAAGTGTTGGTCCTTGTATTCAAATTCTGTATTAGGGACCCCCTGAGAACATCTTCGGTTTTGGGGTTTTCCATCCGGAAAACTACAAATCAGAAGCAAAAAGAAAATATCAGAAGCATTTTCCTTTGCATTACCCGGGCCGCTCGCCGGTCGCCGTTACCGAAGGCGTGACGATTCTCTCGTTCAGGGAGAGCCACAAGCTACCCAGCAGGCCAGCACCACAGTACCATGTCGCCGTCCTCCTTCCGTCCACGCAAGCAACCAGGCGACTCCAAGTGCTCTCTCAGCCACGCCTCCTCCTCACCTCGCCCCCACCGTAGAGGCCGCGCGCGGGGGAAAGAACCGGGAGTAAGAAAAATCCTCCCTGGTTGGTAGAATCTACGAAATTGCAGGGGGCACCATGGGGATACTGCTGGTTTCCGGGAGATTCTTGGCGCGACGCCCTTCCCTCGCGCTCGCCCCTCGCTGCTCTGGAGGCTCCCCGGACAAGCGCGGCAGGGACGAAGGTACGAGCTGCTCGTAGCTGCCGTGTCGCGTGTAGCTCCCATTAGGTGTTCGATGAAATGCCGCTGTTGATTGCTGGTCTAGTGCTGCGGTTAGTCTGACGGTGCTTTGTGGTGTAGTGCCATTCCTCAAGAATATCGTAGTGTTAGGCCGGTCCTTGATCAGAAAGTTCAAGACACTGCTCTTTGCTTTAGTGGTTCAGATATGATCCGCGTACTGGATCATGCAGAACAATGCAAATGCCTAATTTCGAGTGCTAAGATCAGAAGCGACTGCAGTGTTTGATTCCTTTTACTCAAGCGAAGTGTATGTTTTTATTTCATGCGTGTACTCGCAGGTCCACTGTACATTCGCAACTGGGCATCTGGGTCTATCTGATGATCTGGCTTACAGATAAAGTAAATGATGTTATTGTTGTGCAGAGGTCGTTTATTGATTTAGAAACTGATTCTCGTTACAACATCTTCGTCTATTTGCGCCCTTCTCGAAATGAGTGACAGTGAAACGATTTTGTATCCATTTTTGCAAGAACACCAAACTGTAGTCTCTGATCAAGCCGTTTTGTACTGCATCATTGGTATTTGGTATGGCACAACATTCCTTCACCGTAATAAGAATCAAATGATTACAAAATTCCAGCATATTCCTTGATTTGAACACCGGAATGGAGATTACAAAGTTTCTGCTTTTGTGAGAAATATCACATCTGAGATTGCGTTATCCTGCTCTTTATGCGTAATGCAACAAAGGAATCACCTCCCTTTGGATGCTTTGTTGGACAATAGTACTAGAATTTATTGAGGGTAATTATTTTAAAGTGATTCACATGTTTTTTTGACAATGCCTATTGCCACATAACTCATTACGCATATAAAACCTTGGACCGTAGTGATTAGTCCACCTTTCTAAGTTTTCAACAGAGCATATTACATGTGGTAATATAAGAAGACTTGTCAAGCCACTTGAGAGAAAGGAATTTCCTGAACAATCATATAGACTTAATATTGTTGAATCTCTTCTTAAGTATGGAACAGAACACCATATAACTACTTGTTTAACTGCTTTTCCTGAGAAATTTATGGATTTGATATGTGATGTTGTATATTTTATAACTGGAAACTGGTAGTCGATGAGTGGGGTTGATACAAAAGGATAGGAACATTGAGCGTGATGGCTCCAGGGCTCCAGGGAGCCCAGTTTTTTAAGCTTCAAAAACATGGATTCAAATGTTAAAAAAAAATCGTATATGGGTGTAGCCAATTAGGTGTTCCATCAGTGTGTAATTTTTATCTCAATATACCGTGTATTTTAGGCTCATAAAAAAAGACAAATTGAGTTTTTGTTGTCGATGAACAGTGTTGAACAGTACACTGAAGTGCAGATTTTGCCTTTTTGTGTCATTTTGTCTTTTTTGCTGAGACCAAAATACGTAGTATTTCGAGTTGGAAATCTAAACACTAGTAGAATACATGGTTAGCTACATCCAGGTATTTTTTCAGAATTTTTTGAAGCATTAAATTCAAATTTTCCATGTTTGAAAAAATAAAAAACATAAAGGGCTATTCGTAGGAATATATCTCACTTTTCAACGATGAAATTATGTGTTGTCGATTTGTTCATACGATGAAAACATATTTGTAGCATGAATCATTTTCCCTGCTTTACTTTTCAGGTGACACATCGTCCACAGACTGGGACAAGGCTTGGTCTACCTTTAAGAAGAAAGGGAAGAAGACTCTGTTTTCGGAGTTCTCACCGAACAAATATGTGACCTGGAACCCGCGGCGCAGTGAGTATCCATTGTCAGAAGAGGTCGATCCAATCAAAAGAGCTGAGCGGTCTAACTTGATGCTATGGACAAGTCCAAGATTTACCTTGGTAGGGGCAATCATCATCGTCTTGGCATTGCTAATCTATACAATCCTTGTGCCAGCCAAGTAACTGTTCAAGTGATGTAGGAGGTGAGCTGTAGGCCAAATATTCTACCTGTATTGTACATTTAGTTTGTAATATGCCAGCTATAGCATGCATATGCATTGCTTCGACCGCATTCTAACAGATGGTAATAGAGCATCCCTTTCGTTTGAATATTTTTCTTCACTTGTGCATCAATCGGGCCATTTTCCATCTTCCACTAAGGTCAAGTAGAATAATATGTTGACTGATTTACACACTGTGCTCTTGGTGTGTGTTTTTCATAGCTCTCGCTTCGCAGTAACTTCAGTTGTGATCATCTAATGTTAGTTGTATTAATCTGTGAGGTACTAGTTTGTAGTGTTGGTTACGCTTGAGCATTGAGCAAGTGGACATGTGCGAATCGTCTAGTATAACCTGATGTGGAACCCCTGAGAAGCACGTTTTCATCACATGTAAACTCAAGTCAAAAAGACAGTTCATTAGCTTCATATAATAGTAAGCACTAGATAGGCAGGAATCTTTCTTAGATGTAAAGCAGTTTAACCAACCACATTTTCTGTCCCTAAATAATTAGCCTTTGTTGCCTACGTTGGAGGCACCAGAACAGTTTGTCTGCAACTCTTGGACGAAAAACAATATAAATAAAAATTATCGGAGTCAGGAGTCAGGACCATCTCATCTTGCCTTCAAGACTTGGTCGTTACAGCTGTGTTGCAGCTGTAATTCAGCATCTTGGAACAAGTCGGAGAACGTGCTTTCATCTTTCCCTCTGAAATTGGATTTCTTTTAATCCTTTAGACTAAGAACTATAGCCAAAGTTTCCCTCTCCTATGACTTGTGGCAGTACTGCTGGTCTAATGCTAAGTGTCTAAAGTGGAAAATTAGCATTCCTTAAGATAATTAGCAGAATGTTCAGAGCTTCTACAGTTTGGTCCTGTGTAGATGTTCAGAGATTAATGGTAGTTACATTTCAAAAAGGTAACATCAGTAATTGCTTGTTGATTGGTGTAATAATTAATATCTGCCTGCTCCTTCTGATCCGTTGTTTTTGTTACCGGTACATATTGCCTTAGATTCCAAGACACGTCTGAAATCTGAACAGAAAATTTGTCCGTATCGACAGAGAGCAGAGACTTTTTCTCAATGCGAACAGAATATAGATCGGTCGCAAGGCCAGCGTGGACTTCATTCAAGTCAACTGCTCCCCCTCCCTGGACGTGCTAATTATTTTTGCTTGCACGTCCATCTGCTGCTTGCTGACGCTGTATTTTAGTCCACTGATTGTGCATTATTGCACAGCTTCTCCTGCAGATTTGCTTATTCTATGTCTTGTTTTCAGATTTGCTTATTCTATGTCTTGTTTTTGGACAATTGCAATGTCCATGGCCAACAGATAACCTGACCTGCTTAGTTTTAAATAGTGAACGAAAAGATGCTGGAAGTCGTGATCCAGAACACCTCCATTTTCTTCTCGTCTTCATGCCTGGCGCCCGTGGCCGTGGCCATGGGCAGGTCGATGCTTAAACTATCCACGCTCACCATTGGCAGGTCGACAGTGGCGCAGTTTTCTACATCAGTCCAGCTGGAGTGTCGAGCTCCAGATTCTGTCCAGTCAATGCCAGAATTCAGCATTTTCTTCGGACAGAATACTGCACTGAGCGGAACCAACCCAAAGCACCAGATCGGACCGATGGACACCGCTGTTTTTTTCTAACCAGGCTTGCTTGCTTGCTGGTGAGTTATATGCCAGGCTGGAGGCTGGAGCGACTGATCTCCATTTTGAAGGTAGCGTGTCGGGAAAGCTTTGCCGAGCTGAGGTGATGTCTGAAAACGTCCCAGGAAGAACAGTGACACATGTCAAGGTTCAGACTTCAGAGAGAGAGAAAAATGACAGCGGTTCGCTCGTTGAGAGGTGCAGACCCAAGCAGGACCAAGAGATTCTAGAACAATCTAAGAGCAGCTTGCACCCCAAGGAACCTTGCCCCCCACTCTTCCCCAGCTCCCTCCCTCGGGGCACTCGCTGCCTATAAAAGGGCTGAACCGCCGGTCACTCCCCTCACATCAGTCACACAAACGCACAACAGACACCTCACACCTCAGACCCTCCTTCTCGTTTCTCCATCCTGCCTATCTTCTTGCGCAAGAAGGTGCCGGTAGAAGAAGAAGCAGCAGCAGCAGCAATGGAGCGGCAGGGCGACGCGAGGCGGCCGTTGCCGAGGCGCGGGCAGGTGAAGGCGACCATATTCGCCAGCCTCTTCCCGTGCCTCGCTCGCAAGGCGACCAAAGGCGGCGAGCGGAAGGGAGGCGAGACCAAGCCCAAGGGCGGCAGCGTCGCTGGCCGGCGCGTCGTGCCCGGTGGTTGATCCAGCTCGGCCGGGGAAACGAAGAAGAAGAAGAAGATATAAAGTCTGAAGAAAAGCAAGAATCGGGATTTGTCCGGTCCCCGATGGAAATCGATGCGGGTCCGGTTCTTCTCGAGCCCGAAGCTGAAGATTTCTTGGACGCGGAACAGGGGTGGACAGTTGGGGGTTGGGTGCGCCCGTGGTGGTCTGTACTGTAGGATTCCGGGGGCGGGCGACCGGAATCCGTGGTCTTAGCAGTAGTAGTAATTTATTGTCAGGTTTTGGGAGTGGTTCTTGATTGAACTTCGCCACATTCGGTGGTGAATTTCTGGGCTTGTAGTGTGGTCTATGGTGTGTACTCCGGTTTCTTGGCTTGAATAAGATTTCTGCATCTCCGTCGCAGAGTTGTGCATTTCTTCAGTAACCTGTCGCAGAGTACGTGATTGAACAAATCTCCGTTCCCTGGATTAGCATTTGTTCACGATTGGACGTACCGTTGGGCCATTCGGTGTTGGATTTCCGGGCTTGTACCGTTGGGCGTGCACTCCCGTTTATTTTATTTTTTTTTGGAAAAGGACGCATTTATTAAAGATAATATTTACACCCGGCCTCTGCATAACCAAGATGCACACAGCCACACAACCGACAGAGCTAAGGTAAAAAGTATACAAATATTACACAAAGGCACTATGAAAATAAATGACTAGAATCTAAGACAGATCAATCCTCAAATCACGTGGCCATTCATATTGGAAAAAAATATCTCTCGCTGTGTCCTCCAATCGTCTACATCCCTCCATAAATAAGTCGTGGAACTCGAAACGTTGGAGAATCTTCCATGAGGTGCACTCCGGTTTATGTGTTTGAATAAGATCTCTGCATCTCGGTCACAGAGTACTGAATTTCACCTGTCACACAATACGGTCGATTGAACAAATCCCGCTCTCTCCATCTCCGTCGCAGTGTAAATTGATTAAACTCTTGATTAAACAAGTTCTTTTACTGCTGTATGTTTGACTGAACAAGGCTTCTTGGTACTCCTACTACATTCCGTAGGTTGTTGCTGGTGCACATGGAAAAAAATTGCGGTGTTTTCTTTCTCGTATTCTTGAGACGTGTTTGGAACAAAATTGCGGTGTTTTCTTTCTGATTGTTCTTGCGTCACCTGTACGTGCAAACGACACGTCAGCACGTACAGTGCCAGCAAGTAGAGGTGCTTCGCCGCGAAGGCTTCTCCTGCTGCAAGCTGTACCTGGGCCCGCCGTCAGCATCATCCACAAATTTGCTTACGGAAACCTAGAAAGCGCCGAGGCTTTTGCTGTCCCACCGGCCGATCCCGGCGACGAAAAGCAGAGGCGGGAGGAGATTCGTGGTGGCGTGCGGTCAGGGCGCTTTTCTGCGCCGATCCATCTCGGTGAGGAGCACGTGGTGCATTGTTCAGGGGCGTTCACGGTTGTAGCCAGTACCAGCCGATGATCATCGCTAAGGCGGCCCTGATGATATTGCACCGAGAACAAAAGCAACAACGTGACCGATTATACCTGACCAGAGGTTCCGAACCTAGTAGTATGCCGAATGTGTCCTTGGTCCTGGTCTCGGCAAATACAGCGACGCACCTGGAACTGGAATGGGACGGCCGCAGCACGTAGTCTCAGCCGTCCGTTTCCAGATCCCCACGGTCGAGATGACGCTTCGCACGGGACTAACCGAAGGCCCAGAACGGCATTACGGTCTGATACACTGTGTGTGTGTCTGAATGTGAACACTGGACGTCGCGCGGTCATGTGCAATTCAGGTCAACGGTTCCCTGCTGGACATCCAAACAAGGTCTGTTCCGACACCTTTGCTCCGTCCATCTGCTGCCCCTAGATACTACTTTGATACACACTGATCGTGCATCGTCGCGTAGCTGGCTCGACCTACAGGGTTGCTTATCTTTTATGCCTTGTGTTTTGTGGACAGCTGAAATGCCTATATTATGCTTAATTAACAGAGAAACTGGCCTGCCTTGTCTTTTATGCCTTGTGTCTGAATGTGAACACTGGACGTCGCCCGGTCATGCGGAATTCAGGTCAACGGTTCCCTGCTGGACATCCAAACAAGATTTGTTCCGACACCTTTGTTCCGCCCATCTGCTGCCCCTAGCTACTTTGATTGTGCATCGTCGCGTAGCTGGACCTGCAGAGTTGCTTATCTTTTATGCCTTGTGTTTTCTGGACAGCTGCAACGCCTATTATGCTTAATTAACAGAGAAACTGGCCTGCATAATTTAAACACCTGGTCGATCGACTCTCAAAAGTCAAGATTCCGATCTCGCAGAATCCCAATTTCCTTCTCTCGCTCGCTCGATCATGTCTGGAGCCTCTGGCCGTGCCTGACTAGATTCATGATTAGATTATGTGTACGCGCACCATTAGCAGGCATGACAGTAGATAACATCAAACTTCTTCTATATCAGGCCAGCTGGGATATTGAACCCCTGCCCAAAACATGGTCATTTAGGGATGATTGCTACTGTACTGAGCAGTGACTAAAAGTAGAAACTGCGGAGGTGGCGTCATGCAGGCAGAATCATAGGTAATAGTACACTGTAGTGTGTATTGTCTCGTGTCGGAGACAAAAAAAAAAGCTTGAAAGTGACTCGATGAAGACTGATGTTTGCAAGGTGCAAACTCAAAAAAATGATCCACAAGAGTTCAAACTCTGAAGCTTGTACCCCGCGAACACCTTCTACCCCAAGGAACCTTTGGCTCCCACTCTTTCCCACCCAAACTACTTGCAAGACCTTGTCTCAAGCGCCCGCGATAGCTCCCTGAGCAAGAAGACGCCAGCAGCAGCAGCAAGCAATGGAGCGGCAGGTCAAGGCGAGGCGGCCGTTGCCGAGGCGCGGGCAGCTGAAGGCGACCATATTGGCGAGCCTGTTCCGGTGCCTCGTCCCCAAGGCAGCTAAAGGCGGCGAGCTGAAGGAAGGGAAGCACAAGAACCAAGTCGTGCCCCGTGGTTGATCTAAAGTCAGCCGCGGTAAGGGAGAAGGTTTGAAACCTTAGCAAGAGCCAAGAACTTTTCTGATAGTAGTGTGAAATTCTGTCTTAAGAACATCGCCTCTGCGCTAGTACATGTGTTAGCTTTGGGTCCGTTTTTCGGTCATTGCCGGCCGCTTTGATCTGCCTACCTTTGGATTTCTGGTTCATAAGTACGATTCAAGTGTCTGAACTGTACTTCGGTTTTCTGCACTCGAATAAGCTCTCTGCTTCTACGTGCCAGAGTACCTTGATCCATGGAACGGAGCCCTACGTTGGCTATCTTTTTCCACTCTAGTTTTCTACTATTATAGTGCACGTGCAAATCCGTTGCACCATCGAGAAAACTTGAGAAAAAGAGAGAAAGCGGTGGCTCTTTTGTCTCCAATTGACCGGCTCCGACGGAAAATACACAAGAGAAAAGGAAACTCGGCGATGGCATGGCAAGATGTACTTTTGCTCCGAGTGTCCCGTCACGTTCATCATTAAAGTTTTATTACGGCAGAGCGATGTTGGTTACATTGGCGGGCCCGATCTTGCACGTGGAGAATAAGCGACGGTTTGGATTTAGTGGGATGTGAAATGCACTGACAGTGCAGTCATCCAACTACCAAGAGCAGCTAGAGGGTATGCACCTGTTAATCTCCTACTAGTACGATCTTGAACAGTTGTGACATGTATCTTCGTTCGATGAGAAGAGATGCCAGTATGGCAGGGCCCACCCCAGACAAGCGTGACCACAACCATATAATCCCCACAGGTGAGATCTAAAAAAATTAAAAATCCGCAGGTTTGTGCTCTGTTTTCCTCTGAAGTCGGGGTTCCAGCGATTCCCTCCTCGTTTTCGTTGCTCGTTCTCACTTGAAAGATTCGCTTGCGACCTACCTGGAGACGAATTCAAGACACGAATGCCATTTTATGGTCGGATACACTGCACAGGACTGGAGTAATTTGATTGCTTCCTGACGACTGACGACAATGTTTCCTCTCCACGAGCTAGCTAGTGAGCGTCGCGATCCAAAGCTGGGGGCCTGGGGCCCCGCCTCGCCGGCCGCCGGTTCACATTGTTCGTGGCCCCAAGCTCGAAGCCTTTCTTTCCGTTTGGAAGATGGCTCGGTCGACGCCTTCGCAGCTAAGAAAGCCACATGTAACCAGTGGCGGACGCAAGGCCCCTCCAGCCCGGGCAAGTTCCGGCCGGCCGACGCAGTGTATTTCAATGAAAATTTAAGTAAAAATAGTAATTTTAGCTTTTAAATTTGTAGTTTGCCCAGGCTTTAAATTGTTCTTAGGTCCGCTACTGCATGTAACGTGAATCTCTTGAGATACCGATGTACCCCGGACAGTTCATTAATCTTCTCGACCGACACGTATTTAGACGAATCCCTTTAGAATACCCACTGCCATCCTTAATCAAGTCACACTACGTACATTCATACGGCTATTGGCTTCTCTATATATACGTGCTTATACTTCCTTAAACTAGACTCTTATTTCGTTGTCCATCACATACAACGAGGCTCTGTCGATCTACACCACTGTTTCATACACGAGCATGTGACTGTATTTTGCGACGTAAGCGGGGCCACGTCACGTAAATGACGCATGCATGCATGTGCACGCTAAGGCACAAAGCTCAACTAGCCGACAAAGAGAGTGTGAAAATGGTTTAAGCACCTTTTCCCTCTGATTCTTTTTTTGGTAAAATTGATGCAAAGCGAGAACGGTAGCCTGACACGGTACGATCCACTTGTATCCAATCGCGCACGCCTACAAAGGAGATACTCCCTTCGTTCCCAAACAAGTGTTCATCTAACTTTTGCCTAAGTCAAATATAACTAAATTTGACCAATTTTATAGAGAAATATAAAAACATATATTATATCGACTTGACATATTATGAAACTAGATTTAAAAATAAATCTAATGGTAACAATTCAGTGTCATAAATATTGGTATGTTGTCCTAAAAAAGTTAGTCAAATTTTATTACGTTTGACTTATGACAAGGTTAGAAGTACACTTATTTGCGGACGGAGGGAGTATGGATTGGTAGAATACCTCTCGTCATGCATCGTCGTCGACTATTCGTCGGTCTCGTTGCAGAGATAATCCATGCCCGGAGAACCAAATCAAATGATCATGACGTAATAAAATAATGCAATTTATATACTTTCTCCATTCTATAATAGATGTCTTGGATTTGTTAAAATTTAGATAAATGTCTAGATTCATTTAAATTTTGACAAATCTGAGACATCTCTTTTGGGACGGAGGGATACCACACTACGAAGATCGACACGACTCTCAAAGCATCTCCACTCGCCTACCTAGTAGGCTGATCCGGACATCGAATTTCGGTCCGGACGTCGAAAATTGGCCTAGTCGCGAACCCAAGGACCTGTTTTCGTCCGGATTTCGGCGTGTTTTGGTCCGGCCTACCAGGCCGAACCCAGGATACTGGGTACACCCTGGAAACGCCGGACGAAACGAATTCGGCGAGTGGACCCGCCTAATCAACATATATTCGCCTTTATTCATCCAAAGTTCGCCCATATTCGCCCAAAGTTCACCCATATAGACCATATTCGTCCAAAGTTCGTCAATGTAGACCATATTCGCGCAAAGTTCGCCCAAAATTCGCCCATATTCGCCCAAAGTTCGTCCATATAGACCATATGAGTCCAAAGTTCGTCAATGTAGACCATATTCGCCCAAAATTCGCCCAAATTCGGGCATATTCGCCTAAAGTTCGTCCGTATCGCCCATATTCGTCCAAATTTCGCCCAAAGTTGTCCATATAGACTAGATTCGCTCAAAGTTCGCCTAAAATTCGGACATATTCGCACAAAGTTGGTCCGTATCGACCATATTCGCCCAAATTTCGCCCATATAGACCATATTCGCCTAAAGTTCGCCCAAAATTCGGGCATATTTGCTCAAAGTTTGTCTGTATCGCCCATATTCGCCCAAAAATTCGGGCATATATGCTCAAAGTTCGTCTGTGTCGCCCATATTCGCCCAAAGTTCGCCCATAGTTCGTCCATATCGCTCATATTCGCCCAAAGTTCGTCCGTATCAACCATATTCGCCCAAAGTTCGTCCATATTCGCCCAAAACCCTTATATTCGCCCAAAGTTTGCCAAAATTTGTTAAATTTTAGCCAAACACGGAAACTCGTCTAGATACGCGAGTGAGAAACTGGGCATACCAGACCGAAATCAAGCTCCATCCGACCAAAAAAAAATTCCGGATTTCAGCCTATTTGGTCCAACAAGTGGAGATGCTCTCATATATAAGCCCGTAGCTTGCGCACACACACACACACACACACACACACACACACACACACACACACACACACACACACACACACACACACACACACACACACACACACACACACACACACACACACACACACACACACACACACACACACACACACACACACACACACACACACACACACACACACACACACACACACACACACACACACACACACACACACACACACACACACACACACACACACACACACACACACACACACACACACACACACACACACACACACACACACACACACACACACACACACACACACACCCCGCTCCTTTACGCACATCTATCTACGAACCACTCTCGTCCTCCGGGTTTCCTCGACTGCGCCGGCGTGTACGTCGATGCTAAAAATCTTGCGAACGGGATTCATTTGTGCAATCTATCGGTGGATTGGAATATTGGATAAACAGGCGGCCACGAAAATAAGGAAAAGCTAGAGAGTAGCGGCCCTTTCGTTTTCCAAGTGGCCGAACCCAACGATGAATACTCAAGAGAAGAAAACAACAATAGAGTGGCACGCTGCCCTTTTGCGCGCGCCTAGTATCCCTGCACGTTGATCATTGACGTTTTGATGGTGGTCATTGCTAAGGCGGCCGGCCTTAATCTGCCGCACGTGGAGAATAAGCAGCATTTTGGATTTCGTGCGATTCGAGAAGAATCCTAGAGTGTAGTAATGCAGGATTTGTGTTCCGTTTTCCATTGGAGCTAGCGGAGGTTGGAGGGCTTTTCACCTCGTTTTCATTGCTAGCTCACTTCAAAGATTCGCGTGCGAAAGACTGAAGTGGTCTTCTTTTTTAGTCAAGATATATAAGAGTGCGCTCCAATTTGATTGCTTTGTACGGTCATGTTTTCTCCACGAGCTAGCCACCGTTGTCATCCGATGAGGGGCCCGGCCTCTATGCCCGTTCACGCTGCTTGCTGGCCCAAGCTCGAAGCTTTCTCTCGCTCTTTTTTTTTCTTTTTTTTAGGAGAAACTTTCGTTCTCTGTTTTTGGAAGGTAGAGGTCGATTGACGACTTCAGAGCTAAGAAAAAACCACGTTATAGCGTGAATCTATTGCCATCGTCCACGTCGATGAACCGGCGTAATTTGCTTGGCCGTCACGTGTACTTACACAAACTGCCGATGTGTGCCAGCCTACCTGCAGACGCCAAGGTCCTAGTCTTTGGCTGGCTCTGTTTTCTTCCATCTTGCCTCTAGACTATCTCGCTTTGCCTGTTTGTTGCCACTCTCTTTTTCTTCGTTTTCAAAATATCTCCACTCCCATTGACCATACGATTTTCACCGATACCTCTTATCCCAAGGCCAAGGGGCAACGGGAGTACCCAGCTGCCAAGTGACATATTCCTCGCTTTGCGCCGTCCAAAGTCCAAACGAACGCAGTGCGCCTATCCGATCTGTCAGTTGCCACATGTTCATCCGCTGCCGTCTTCTGCGTGGGCTTCTTCGGTGTGGCGGGCACCTTCTTAGGCTTAGGAGTCTGGGTGGAGAAAGGTGTGACGTGAGCACCGCCGGTCAAGGGAGCGGTGGCCGGCCGCGCGCTTCCTCTTCTTGATGGCCGACTCGGCAGCAGCCGGCGAGCCCGCGTGGACTGCCGGAGTGACGGAGGACGGCTGCTGCGGGTGCGGGATAGCTACCGACGGGAGCTGTGCGGGCCCATGGCGTCGACTCTGCGTGGCGGCGAGGGAGGGGAGCGGCAGGGGAGATAGATCGACGGTGGCGGCGAAGCGGAAGTGGGAAGAGAGGTGGAGGAAACTTCCGTCCCGCCAAGAAAGAAGACGGGTAAGGGTTGGCGCTCGGTTTGGCCACGGAAATCAGATATGCTCGATTCCGCGGGCGATATTTGGCACGCGCGTAAAACTTTTTTTTTTTTGGGCCCAGGGCGTTTACGGACACTTATCGGCGCACGATTTTTTTGGTGCACCGATAAACAACGGTTATTTTACGATTTTGGTCTATTTACGGACACTGCTATAGATGCTCTAGGACATGTTCGGTAGCAGTTCTAGTCTAGATAGAATTTTCAGTAAAAAAAGCCGCCAGAATATGATCACTCGAACTGCTCTATCACGGTCACGGTGATATGGCTAAGAAACCGATCACGGTCACGGTGCCTGCACTGCAGAGTTCATGTGCACACACTACATTCGTACGTGTAGTGGCTCACTGGCTTTGTAAGTCGATTTGTTTACATTCACATGTAATTATGCACTAAAATGGATGATTTATACATGTGTATCTTAATTCTGCGACGTACTTTTCCAGAGGGAGGGAGTACTTTCTTAAAAGAGGCTCTTGTTTTGGTGCGAGTAAATTACACACAAAAACTATAATTGGGGTTGTCAGTTCAATAACGATTTTGATAATTTTCTCTAAAATCTACCAACTCTAGTGTACCTTGTTACAAATCTTACTAATATTCGTTTGACACAACTTTGATGTCAAATTTGGCTCGTAGGGCCCAATTGTAAGTGTTGAGTTGGCAAAAGGATGCCGATGTGAACCTCGGGTTCACCGCCCCATCTTCTTTTATTTTTTCCTTCAAATTTTCTTATTCAATGCTCGTGGGCCCCATATTTTCCTTTCCCTCCTTCATGATGTGGCGGTTGAAGTCCTCTTGCACACCGCGGCACTAGCAGCCGCTCGATGCCGTGGATGTCGTCGTCGGGCCTCACCACTACGCCCGGCCGCGTCACCGCCTGCATCCGGGAGCTCCAGGAGGAAGGCGTGAAAGTCCAGGTCGAGGTCCCGTTCGAGGGCCTCGTCCCGGGGCGCTAAGATGGATACCAACAGAGAAGAACCGCGTCGGTGGAGGGGAATCGTGCTGCCCCTGGTATCTCTCCGGCACGACCCCATGCCAGCGACCCCGTTTGGTCATGCCCACGCCCGGCCGCTGGACACATCACCCCAGACATGTACCGCTCTAGCACAATTTCCCGCATCCTGTGTTGCCCGCACATGGAGCTCCTCCTCCTCGAGCTTGACAGCGACGGCCTACCGGAGCTCGTCCTCTATTAGGCGGTGGAGGTCTCCCCGCGCTCATCGACGACCTTACGGTGTGGTGTTCCTCGGCCTCCTCGCGGGGACGCTGCTCCCTGTCCTGCGTAGGGATAGCTCGATTTGCGGCTGTTGGCACGGTGCTTCTCCCTACTGCGCATCCAGCGGGTGACGGCGACGCAGACTCATCGTCCCACCCATAGTGCTGCTCGCGGTGGCGACCACCTCGACGGGAATCGAATGACCTCACGGGAGAAGGAAGAAGAGGAGGGGAAAGAAGATGGGGCACTAACATGTGGGCCCCACGTCCACCTCAGCTCCTTGTCCACCTGTACTGCTAACTCGGCTCTTACATATGGGTCCTACTGGTCAGATTTGCAATTAGAGCTGTGCCAAACAAATATTAGTGCGAGTTGTAACGACCTGTCCGAGAGTTGGTCGATTTTAGAGAAAATTATCAGAATTGGTACCGACTCGCACTTACAGCCCAGTTATGGTAGTTGTATGTAATTTACTCCTTTTTATGCTCATCACATTGTTGAGGCTCCGTCGATCTACGCCACTGGTTCATGCACACAGTGATTTTACTATCTTGCAACGTAAGCGGGGTCACGTCACGTAAATGACGCATGCGTGTGCACGCCAAGGCACAAAGCTCAACTAGCCGACAAAGAGAAAGTGAAAATGGTTTAAACAGCTTTTTCTCTGATTTTTTTTGTTGATAAAATTGATGCAAAGCGAGAATGGTAGCCCGACACAGTACGATCCACTTGTCTATGTTTACCCAATCGCGCACGCCTAGGCTAGAGAGCTCAGCTCACAAGGTAAAGCTACTCGGAGCAACTTACGATAAAAACGAGCCCAGCTCAGTGCTCACCGGTAGATTAATTTGTGGAATACCTCTCTCGTCATCCGTCGTCGACGAATCCTCGGTCTGGTTGCAGAAATAATCCATGGCCGAGAACCAGATCAAAAGATCGTGACACAATAGAATAATGCAATTTATACCACTATGAAGACATGTGTCTTCTATATATGGGCGTAGCTCGCACGCGCACTACTCCGCTAAAATCTTCCCAACGGAAAGTCTTTTGTGCAAGCTGTTGGTGAATTATTATTGCAAATATTGAATGAACGGGCAGCGATGAAAATAAGGAAAAGCGAGAAAGCAGCGGCCATTTCGTTTTACAAGTGGCCGAACCCGAACTCAAGGAAGAATAATACGCAAGAGAAGAAAACAATGGAGTGGCACGCTGCCCTTTTGCGCCTAGGGTGTGTTTGGATCGTGGCCAAAGTGTACCTTACCAATATTTTGGTCATGACCAAAAGGTTGATTCTTGTTTGGATTGTAGCCAATTTTTTGGCATACCAATGCTCCACTACCAACTCTAGTTCAATTTTTTAGCCAATGTTGGCCAACTTGTGGGCAAGCAAAGGGTCAACCAAAATTTTGGCTAGCCAAATTTTTGGTGGGGCAATCTTGGGCACAAACCAAACACACCCCTAGTATCCCTGCTGCACACCTTGATCATTGACGTTGTGTTGGGAGGTCGATGGTGGTCATTGCTAAGGCGGCCGGCCCTAATTCGTGCACGTGGAGTATAGCTAATCTTCGGGCTCTAGGCGTTATTTGATTGGGGCTAACTTGTGTCTAAGTAATTCTTTGATTGCTATTTTCTTTAAAATTAAATGCTTATGTGTCTAGAACTAGAAGATAAGGAAGTTTTGAGATTGCATGATTTTTAATACTCCTTGTGTCTAAGGAGTATGTATCGTTTAAACCGGGATAAAGAAAGCAGCAAGAGTATACTATGCTGTTAAGCGTGACCACGACCAAATATGCAGGTTTTGTGTTCCCTTTTCCATGGGAGCTAGCGGAGAGGTTCCAGGGCTTTCCACCTCGCTTTCATTGCTACCTCACTTCAAAGATTCGCGTGCGACTTGAGAAGAATTCTAGGACAACGAACGCTGTTACGGCCGGATACATTGCACGAGACTGCAGTGGTCGTCTTTTTTAGTCAAGATACGAGTGCGATCTAATTTGATTGCTTTGTACGGTCATCTTTTCTCCACGATCGACACAGCCACCGTCGCCATCCGATGAGGGCCCCGTCCTCTATACATGTTCACGTTGTTCGTCGGCCAAAGCTCAAAGCTTTCTCTCGCTCTTTTTTTCTTTTATAGGAGAAATTTCGTTCTCTTTTTTTTTTTTTTTGAAGATATACACGATCGACGCCTTGAGAGCTAAGAAAATGACACATTATAACGTGAATCTATTGCCATCGTCCACGTCGATGAATCGGCGAAGTTAATTAATTTGATTGGCCGTCACGTACTTACACAAACTGCCGATGTGCTCGTCTTTTTGGGTGGCTCTGTTTCATTCCTTCTTGCTTCTAGACCATCTCGCTTTGCCTGTTGTTGCCACTCCCTTTTGTCTTCCTTTTAAAAATATCGCCACTCTCATTGACCATACGATTTTCACCGAGACCTCTTATTTATCCCAAGGGGCAAAGGGAGTAACCAACTGCCAAGTGACATACACCCTCTCTCTCTCTCCGCAAATAAGTGTATTTTTAGCTTTTGTCTATGTTAAACTTTATCAAATTTGATCAATTTTATAGATAAATATAGCAACATATATTACATTAAGTTGACTTATTATGAAACTATAAATTTGAAAACATATCTATATACCAATTTAAAGTCTTAATATTGCTACGTTTTCTATAAACTTAGTCAAATTTACTAACTTTGACTTAGAATAAGACAAGAAGTACACTTAGTATTTGGGAGTATTCTTCACTTTGCCCCGATACCAAAGTTCAAACAAACATAGTGCCCTTAATTATCCTATCTGTCAGTTGCCACGTGTTCATTGAACCGGCCCTTGATGCTAGACTAGACTTCCTGGCACTGGATCGGCTCTGCTCCACAAATAAATAGGGTGGCAACAGATAAAGATCATGGCCCGTGGGAGCAAATATCTATCCCCCCGTACGTCCAGATCTAATCCACTAGGAGCCCCTGGACTAGAAAGTCGTTCACGTCTTGTAGATGTCCGACCTTCGAGACCTACTACAGTATGTGCGAGTGCGACTGAGACACCGGGAAGTGCCGACTACGAAACGTTCGGTTGTGTGGTTCCAGATAGAGAATCAGCTAGTGAAGCCACCACCAGATTAGGATCGTCAGAAGAAAGCGATCATGGTCTGGTCACCCGCACACATGCTTTATTAGGAAACCAATGACCTCACATGACTACCTACCTGCAGAATTAATGCCCAAATCACGTCGTCACGGTATGTTCATAAGTATATTTTTTGCGGGTTCAGTTTATTTCCTACTTTCTGAAACCTACGACTCGTACATGCTCCATATGCATGTACTTCGATCGATCGACTTCCTTTTTTTTCATTTGCTGTTCATCACAAACGTTGCCAGACTCTGTCGATCTATACACGACACGACACTGTTATGCACGCCCTGTTTATATGTGTGAGCAGAGCATGCATATGCACGTGACTGTGTTTTGCGACGTAAGCTGCACCACGTCACGCAAATGACGCGCTCCATGCATGTGCACGCTTAGCACAAAGCTCAGCTAGACGACAAAGGGAACGGGACATCAAATAATGGTCTGCTTTCTGATTTGTTTCCAATATAAAAAAGAGAGAGAGAGAAATGATCTCTCCGGCCGTGGATTGATGCAAGGCAAAGCGAGATCGATGATCCACTTGCCTCTGTTAATAATCCAATCACGCACGCCTACACACAAGAGAGCTCGGCTCACAAGTAGGCTACTCTTGGCAATAAACTCCTGGCATTGTACAAGAATCAAACTAGTACTCACATAAGCGTACCAGTGGCCCTTCCCCTTCAAAATCCGAGCTCTGCTGCTTAGTGGTCGTCACCTGCTGCAAAACCTCCTGCGTATCGTCGTCGTCGTCGTCGACTAGTCGTCGGTCTGGTTGCAGAAATAATCCTCTCCCGGAGAACCAAAATACTACAAAAGATATTGCAGCGCGATAATACTGTAAGATAATGCTACCTACATTGACCGCGGCTATAAAGACACGTCTCCCATAGGAGCATATGAGCTCGCATCGCACCACTGATCGGCCTCTCTAGCTAGCCCTCTAGCCTTAGTTTCTCCGGAGGAGCACACGTGCGCACGAGCGACGCCATGGATGGCGGCGGCCAGAGGAAGAAGCCCCATGGGAACCCGCAGCCCAAGAGGGGCAGCATCATCAAGGGGATCATCTCCGACCTGACCGGCGGCGGCGGCGGGGACAGCAAGAAGATCCCGGGCACCGCCACGAACCCCGGCGGCGGCGGCGGCGGGAAGGACGACGGCGGCAACAACGGCGTCGGCGGCGGCGGCGCCTACTCCTAGCGATCGAGCATGGTGAGCTACTGAGCTGACCTGCGCACGTACGATGGAGATGGTTAGTTGCATACTATGTGCTTATGCTGGTCGCTGCTGAAATAATGTTTCCAAGTGTACGTTAGGGACTTAATTTGGGTTTGGGGGTACGTCAGGCAGGTGTAAATAGAATGAAGATCGAGGTGCTGTGCCCGGTTGTGTGTGTAGCGTAATTGTGCTGTACTCTTCATCCACGGAATGACCTATATTCTTCGTCTGTTCTTGTTCTTCCTCCTCCTGCTGCTGCTACATTCAGATTTCCGGCCCCCTTGCTGTCGATCCATATTTGTTAATTTCTTTGAACAATGGAAGAACGAACAGTTCTTGCAAGATCGGCTGTTCATCCGGCCGGCACGTGGGCATGTAATAATTGGCGTCAGGCATTATTTAATTCTCCCAACCATCAATCAAAGCTAGATCCACGGGGGGTCATTCATGCTCGCTTTCAGATGATCTTATCTGAGATACAAGTCGGGTTCCCCATTTGCTTTTGTTTTTTTGTTTCTGTGCAGCTCGTCTAGAATTGTACAGCGATGGCTTCTCCACTTGATGAGACGTCCAGATGTACGTGCCCTACCGCTCGCACGTGTGAGAGGCTTCATCACGGGGACGTCGTACACTCAAATTTAATCAACCACTCGATCATATTTTATTTACGAGCCCCTTCAGTACGCCAAGTTTCAGGCTTCTAGATAGAATATTCAGCACGCCCACAGACTACGTTGATGTTCGATGTCGTTGTCCGGTTTTCGGTTTCAGGTTGGACTGATTGACCAAAGTGAACCACGCCACGGCTCATGACTCATCATGGACCGGCCTTTTTGCCGGCATGGCATGCGCGGCTCTTGGGTGCGGGTGAAGCTTAAGCAAACCTGTACCTATCTTGTCCGTAACCCGCATCCGTCGAGGATAAGAAAACCCGTGGGTAATTCTCATCCATCAGTTCAAACAACTTAATAAGACATTGTAATGATACAATATATAAAAAATCACAACATATATTTTCATTCACTCAGGGTTTCAACAAGCAAGCAAATATATATTAAATAATAAAAATACATAGTCAAACATATGATATTTGTGATGAAAAAAGTTACGACCAAACATAAATTGCATAGGAAGTATATAGTTCAAACTTTCAAGTCTTAAAAGAATTGCAAAACAGCCACACGGCATACTACAATCAGCTATATAGTGACATCACTCGTCAACTCAAGAAGTTCACAATTTAAATACTAAAATGAAGTTTAAAATGATGGCAACATAAATATAATTATCATACCAATGGTTCACTATCATCTACTAAGATGTCGGGTAGGTGGGTATGCGGGTGCGGGTTTTACATAATCACACCCACACCCGTAATACCCAACCGGTATATATTTTTGTCCAACTACTTATCCGCGGATATAACTTTACTGCCATACCCTTATCCTAATGGATAAAAACCCGCGAAATAAGCGGGTAGCGAGTACCATTGCCATCCGTAGGCGTGATCTCTTTTCCTTTTTTTTTCTTTTCTTGAGACTTGTATGGTCTCTTTTCCTGAGTTGAGAGACGTGCTCATTTTACTACTCCCCCGGCCTAGTAGATCACTTGCAACTAGACTGCATCCCCGGCGTGGTTTTCTTTACGTTCACGTGTTGCCTTGATATTGGTCCTAGTTTTTGTTCCAGATTAATAGGCTTTCCAGCCATCGAGAAATTATAATGGTCGAGTCCATTGGTTGGGCCGTATGAACATTGCCAACCTGCTCAACCTATGGCTAAGCGGTAATGCTATACACCGCTCGCTGCGGCATATGACCTGTAGGGGTTCGTAGCATGGAAAACAATAAATTTCTACCGCATGCACATAAACAAGCCAAAATCTATCTACTAGATTGTAGCAACGAGTCGATAGAAGCACTCACCCTCGAAGCTTCCAATGCGGTTAACGAGAGCAGAATCTCGTGGATGATGTAGTCGTACACTTGCCGATCTCAAGATCGCGTAGACGATCCTTCCGACGCTGCGTTCCGGCAGCGCTTCCATAGTCGGTCACACATTCGGTACTCGATGAAGACCTTCCTCTCCCTTGTTCCAGTAGGCAGCGGAGGTTGTAGTTCTCCCCTCGCAATTCCGGCAGCACGACGGCGTGGTGTCAGAAGTAGAGAGAAGATCCCGCAGGGCTTCGCCTAAGCCGGTGCGAGTTATGGTGGATCTAGGGTTTCCCGGTGATCTAGGGTTTAGAAGACCGGGAGGAGGAGGAGGTGTCGGCGGCGGCTAGGGCTACGGCGACGAGGTGGCGGCGGCGCAAGGCGGCGGCACGGCGACGGCGGCGAGCGGCGGCACGGCGGCGACGGCGCGGCGAGCGGCGGCGCGGGTGTAGAGGGGCTAGGGCTTGTGCTTTGGAGCAGCCCTCCCCCTCTATTTATGAGAGGGGGGACAGCCTTGGGAGGGGTGGGTTTGAATCCAAATCCAAACCCAAGTTGGATTAAGAGAAGGACTCGTTCCTTCTTTCACTAGGAAACTATTGTTACAGTTTGATTTTTCAAACTCCCGTTTGACTTTCATTTTAGAGCTTTAATTCTCTCTAGCAACTGTCCAAACCAAGTGACCTACGATATGATCCAATCATTCCACTTACACATGACACATTCATGGTCCATTCCCCTCCGGTCCGGTGAACCTTCTAGAACCTTCTAGAACCTCTCCGATGAAAACATCGGAATCTTTCCCGAACTCCGGAATCGGACTTTCCTTATATGAATCTTATTCTTCGAACCATTCCGGATCTTCTCGTAATATCCCGGATCACATCCGAGACTACGAACAACATTCGGTATCCCTACTAACATTCTATATCTACTAAACAACATCGAATCCTTAAGTGTGTCTCCCTATGGTTCGTGAATTATGCGGACATAACCGAGACACTTCTCCGATCAATAACTAATAGAGGAATCAGGAAATTCATATGGCTCCCACATATTTCTATGATTACTTTTGTGATCGAATCACTATTAGAAAAACACCTGTTCGTGGCGCACCTGAAAAGGCCACTGGCAGTGCGCCACTAGCCTCGCGCTGCGGCTATCTCCTAGCCTGGCGCACTGCATGGTGCGCCACGGTTGTGTCGAGATAGGCGTGGCGCACTACCAGGTGCGCCACGAGTAGGGGTACAGGGTACGCCACGGATGTGTTTTCCAAAAAACAAAAAAATGCAAAAAAACACCCTCGTTTTGAATTGCAAAAGGAATCGGGTCCGTGCATCGCCGCCGTCGTGTCACCTCGCCGGAGCATGGTCGTGGACACGACCTACCACCGCAGGGAGGTGCGGGAGGCCGTGACCGCTCTAGTCCTCGCCGGCGTCGAGGTGGTAGGAAGGGAGTGGGTGGAGAAAGGGAGGTAGGAAGAGATGGAGGAAGAGAGGAAGGAAGGGACGTCGGTGAGGAGAAGGATGACGTTGTCACCCGTTGTCACTGCAAGGAGGAGGAGAAGTTCGCCGTTGTACTGCCGTCACTGCAAGGAGAGGAGGAGGCCGTCATCGCGCCGTCGTAGAAAGGACGCGGCCATGCAAAGAGAGAAGGAGGCCGGAGAAAGGACGCCGGGGAAGGAGGAGGAGGAGGTGTCCAGAGAGAGGAGGAGGGGAAGGAGGAGAAGGAAAAGGAGAAGGAGAAGGAGAAGGAATAAGGAGAAGGGAGAATGAAGAAGGAGAAGGGAGAAGGAAAAGGGGGAGGGAAAAGGGGGAGGGAAAAGGGGAAAGGAAAAGATAGGTAGGCGGGGTGGGGATTCAAATTTTGAATCCTGTCCAACTTACTCATAGTGCACTAGGTGGTCGTGCGCTATGGGTAAGTTGCCATTTTTTCTATAGGAAAAACGGTCTTTTGACCGTAACTTTTTACTCTTTTCGAATTTTGAAAATCTAAATAATCTCTAAACGACCCTTTGGTAATTGCGAGCGAATGCGAAATCTCGTTCTCGTCATTTTGGTATATTATACAATTTTTTCGACATCGTATGCAAAAATTACGGCCATTTTACCGTGGCATGACTTTTTTTTGCAAAAAACGTGAAAACTCATGTTTGTTAATTTTCCTAAAAACTATACCATATTATCTACCTAAATATGAAAGGATTTTATTTTTTGAAATGTTTATCATTTTCTTTTATTTTTTGCAAAGCCTAAAATGGCGATCCACAGGGTGTGGGTGTGTGGAGTTGGTGCAGGGTAGTTAGGCGTAGGGCACTAGGGCAAGGTGCCCAACTACTAAGTTTACACATTCGTGGCTCACATGGCATAGTGCGTCACAAAACTTATCATAATTGTAGCGCACCTACCCCATGTGCGCTACGGGTATGTGATATGCGGCTGGCAGGCCCTGACCCATATATATCTGTGGCGCACATACTCCATGTACGCCACGGTTGTTCTAGTTACTAGTAGAGCACTGCCCATAGGTAAGCCACGCCTATTTTACCCGTGGGACACTTCAATCATGTGAGCCACAGCTGTGCGGATTACCTATAACCCTTTTCCTAGTAGTGAATGAACCACTTACATACGATACCAATTTCCCTTTGTCTCACGATAATTTACTTATCTGAGGTTTTGATCGTCGGTATCTCTGTATACCTAGTTCAATCTCGTTACTGATAAGTACTCTTTTATCGTTCCCGTGATATGTGATCCCTTGTGAGCCAGTCACATGCTTATAAGCTAATTGAATGACATTCCACCGAGAGGGCCTAGATTATATCTATCCGTCATATGGATGGACAAATCACACTCTTGATCCATGTGCCTTAACACATACTTTCCGAACACTCAATCCCACATTTATAGCCACCCAGTTACGATGTGGTGTTTGATGTCATCAAACATTCTTCCGGTGATGGTGATTAGCATGATCTCATGGTCAAAGGAATTAGGTTACTATGTATCAGAAAGCTTATAGCAAACGAACTATTGAAATGACTTGATCTTTATGCTACTCTTATCTATAGGAGTATGTCCGTCATACCATTCTTCTAATGATATGATCTTGTTATTAATAATATCTCAATGTTCATGATCGAGAAACCACGATCATCTATTAACCAATAAGCTAGTATTATAAAGAGGCTTACCAGGGACTCTAATTTAGTTTACAAATCACACAAGTATTAATGTTTCCGGCTAATACTATTATAGCATGAATGTAAATATTTATCATAAATACAAAGATATAATAATAACCACTTTTATTATTGCCTCTAGGACATATCTCCAACATGACCCGCCCGCGTGCCTCCTAAAGCAAACACCAGATGGGCCGACCCATCTTTATTTCCCTCGTCCCGCTGTTCCGTGGTTGGGTTCGCTTGTTGCATTTTGTTCTCGTCACGTGCCTTTGCTTTTTTATTCACGTTTTCTATTTTCTATATTTTTTACTGGACGTTTTTAATCATGTTTTTTTAAAAGAATCTGACCATTATAAAAATCATGAATATTTTGTGAAATCATGAACAACTTCCTAAAATCTGAGCTTTCATTAGCTTGAACCAATTTTTCAAACCATAAACCATTTTTTCAAACATGAAATAAAAATTTAAATTCATGAACAAAATTTCAAATGTCATGAAAAAACACCAAAATTATGAACCAAAATTTTCAAATGTCATGAACAAAATTTCCAAAATCATGAACCGACTTCAAAGTCATGAACAATTTTCCAAAATGTCATGAACAACTTTTTTGAGTCTCGTGAACACCTTTCCGAATATCTAAACCTATTTACAAAATATGTGAACATTTTTTTAAACCATGAACAGTTTTTTTGGATCTCGTGAACATTTTTTCCAAATATTTAAATCTATTTACGAAATCGGTGAAAACATTTTATAAACAATGTGACAATATTTTCATACTATGTGAATAATTTTTAGATGTGAAAGAAAACAATTTTTGCATATTTTTAAGCATATAATTATTTGAATCCGTAAAGAAATTTTGAACATCATGAACTATTTGTCGAATATGTAAAACCTATTTTTTAATCAATGAAACCCATTTTAAAACCTCGTGAAGTTTTTCTCAAACTACTTGAACAACTTTAATAATATACCGGAAAAAGGAGAAGAAATTAAATAAAAAAGAAACATAGACAAAAATAAAAAGAGAAAAGAAAGAAAATGATAAAAAGACAAACCGTAAAAACAAGAAAACCGTAGCAAACAAATCAGACAAACAAAAACGGATAACCTGTCTTTTATTTCTAAGCGAACTGGATCACCGAGACGTCTGAGAAACCAGAAACAAAACTCGAGAAAATGGGCCTGGCCCACAACCATACACTGCATGCGGCGATAGCGATCCGCGCTGCGTTGAGCGGCGTTTAGCATTTGGCGTGGCCAAACACGATCAACCCGTAGCTCAACAATGGACGGGCCTAGTTTTGTTCTAGCATTATTGGGCATATGGTTGTCCCAAGTCCATAAGCTGGGCCTAAATGTAGTTTCATTGATTTTTCGAGCCTCCTCTTGGATTTGTAGCATTTCTGCCCAGTTCACTATTGTGGCCCTGTAGCGAACAAATGTATTATGTGTGGTGCAAATCTTTCTTAGAGTTGACCCTTTTTGTGTGAAAGGAAAGATATGTTGAAAGTGGGAGTTATACGACGCAACTTTTTTTTTTTGGGTTGGAGCGATTTCATTATATGATCGCTATGTCTATGTAAAAATGTTAAAGTTTCAATGATAAAATTATTCTTTCATGTAGGTTATTTACAGATATATCAACGCTCTACGATTCTGAACGGAACTGCATCGTGCGAATTATCATGACGTTTTTATGGCAGTGTGTATGCGGCTTGAGGATATAGCGTGAGATTTATTTACCCGACATGGATGTCAGCATAATCTTCGAATAGACCCTACTTCAGCATCGTAGGCGATTTACAATTTCTCACTCTAATATGTCATCTGCATTTTTTTTTCTTTGTTTGAGTTTATGGACTGTGTTGACTATGTGCATCTTAGCTATACAGAAACAGGTATCTATCTATCTACTAATTTACACAGAGGTAGGTTCGTCCGTCTTAATTTTTTGGTTCCGATTTTTTCCTGGACGATTTTACCCTTGATAGTTCATGGTATTTACGAGAGATGCCACCGTCGAGTGGATCTGGTAAGTCAACGAAAGGAAAAAAGGCGGACCCTCGCATCCTGCTCCTCTCCTCCCGCAATCCCCGCCTCCTTCCTCGCCCGCATGATCCCCTACCCCCTACCCCATCGCCCGACCCTGATTCTGGCCGCCCTCTCCTTCCTCCCATCGTGCGACCTCGAGCGCTATCGGATCCCCTTCCCTCGGGTCAACCCCCTCCTCACCTCGATGCGCTTCTCGCGGCATCGCCCCTCTCGCCGATCCCCATCTTCTCTCCCTGCCGCAGCGCCTCCCGCCTCTCCTACCGCAGCGCCATGCCGCAGGCCCGCTCGAGCTCAGACATCGCATCCCCGTCTCCTGCAGCGTCCCTGGAGCCGCCGGCCTCTTTCCCTGTACCGCCTCTGTCCCGGGTCGGCTCCGCCTCCAACACGCCGCCGCCCCGCTTCGGTCCTGCTCGCTCTTGTGGTCTTCCCGCGCCGGCCCACCTCTGTCCTGTGAGCAGCGGCGTCGCGCCCTCTCTCTGTGCGCTGCCCGGCCGCGTACGACCCTGCCGAGCTCCCTCGTCTCTCCGACCTCTATGGCCGCCGACCTAATTTTGTTTTTGGGTAGTCTGTTCTTTAATTTTGTTTTCTACAAAAAGGCACTTCTCTGGATCAGGATGTTCTAATTGCTGCATCGATGGAGAGACTAAATCTGATTGAGTTGGTGCTGTAGCAGCCAGTCTCTTCCGGCACGTGTTTGTACATATATTTTCTAATTAAACCTCAAAATTGCTAATTGAAATTTTATACTATGTCTTTCCTTATTGCTTCAGTTCAGGAGCTTGCTTCGTACATACTCGAGTATTTGAATAGCCTCGGTGCATCGGGTTTGACTTCAATACCATTGTATCCGAGACCAAATGTTAGCTTTGAATTGTGAATCTAATAAATATTAATGTGCAATTCTTTGGTTTTGTGCATTCTCTACTCTCACAATGTTTTTATTTAGCTGGATTTGCTGTCTTTATTGATGTGTGCAAATGATAATGCAGTGTTGCTAATTCAGGCAACCAAATATCTGTTTTGTTACATGTGTTTCTCTTTTATGAACAGTGGAACTAACAGAACTTAATTTGTACATATTTGAAAAGCTAAAATTTGTATATATTTGAAAAGCTAAAAAAAAACTAGATTGGTCGTTCCCTCGGCTAGATAGTGTTGTCTTTAAAACATTAAAATATTTATATGTAATTGCATTTATATATACATGCACGAGTGAAATAAATTTAATTAACCGTAGCAACACACGGGCATTCAGCTAGTAATACTTAAACCTTTTAAGTAATAAAACGTTTTTTATAAAAAAATATACAACACAACTGGGACGGTAGTTCAACAAGGATTTTGGCAGAAAACTGGATCCCTTGGATCATTGCTTGCGGACCGATTTGTCCTACCGGTTATAATCCACATGAGTTTGTCTCTCACTCGTATGCACGGTGACGCGATCATGGGAACTGTCAAGCTTTGGAAGTGTATTTCATACTAATGATCATTAACGCGATACATCAACGATACCGATTTTTGGTCGTGGCACTGTGACAAATCGATGGTCTTATAGGTGAAGCTGGCATATAGGATGATCATGTAAATGAAAAGGCGTAGAGAGAAATTATTGGAAGGACGGGTCGAGCCTTCTAAGGGCCTGTTTAATTTGTAGGATAGAAAAAAACGTAGAAATAAAAAAAATGTACGGTTAAAATGTCTTGTCTAGTTGAATCCTATAGAATTTGGACTCTACAGGAATTTTTCTTAAATGAGTGTTTGAATCACAAAAAATCAAAGAAATTGTAAAATGAGGTTTGGGTGGATGGAATAAAATCCTATGAGATTTTTTTCTATGGTTGTAATCCTACGAATCAAATGACGCACAAAGAAAAAAAATCTCTAAGACTCAAAATCCTCCAAATTTCCTATGAGAACGAAGCCCTAATACTGTGTAGCAATGGTACATATGGAAGAAACCTTGGAAGGTCAAGGTGCCATCCGAGCATCTTATTTTCACATGGAGGTTGGCAAGGTCGTCGATGCAGATGGGAGAGGCGGGAGCACATAAAAAGATGGCGACCACGCTGGTTTGCTCTATCTACAACGTTGTAAAGCATACCTGGAGGGGTGATGGGTGTTTGGGCCCTAAGAGACAATGACCTGATGCTATCTCTTTACCACGACGATTCAAATGATCGGAAGTTCTGGCTATTCTTCTTGAGCCAACCGCTAAGGTAGAAGCAGTTCATAGAAATATTGATCACCGCGTGGGAGATTTGGTGGGTGAGGAGAAAAATCATTCATGAGCTAGAGCTCGCCATGTTATCCATCGGCGGAGAAAGGGTGAAGTGTCCAAGAACCAATGCCACTCCTTGATGGCCCCTTCTATCGGATGATAGGTAAAGATCGGAAACGAGGCACGGTGTGGGTGCAGTTTGCCTCGCACCTGTCACGTTCGGTTCATAGGGACATATGCGACAATGTTTGGTGGAACCACTGATCCGGAAGTCCTTGAATCTGTGGCATGCTCGGAGGCACTAGCGTTCACCGATGATCTACATGTAACTCGACCGATGGTGGTTTTTTATTGCATCAATGTTGTTAAAAAGATCGATAGCGGCTCTACCGGTGGAGAAAAGTGCATTGTCATCAAGGAGATCCTAGGAAAGAAAAAGTACTCTCAGATGACCTTTAGTCACAAACGGCGCAAAGCAAAATGGGAGGTGCTGGTAGTTATGTGTTTTCGCAACAAAACAAAGAGTTAGACATGTGGCCCCGCAAAAAAAAGTTAGACACGTGTGATATTATATTCCTCCTAGTGATTTCAATATCTATATTTGTGTTAATAAAGTTGCACCCTTCCGGCCGCTAATAAAAAAAGTGACGTTCGACTCCCTAAAAGAATCCGATTCAATTGAGATGGAAAAAATGAAAAAAAAATCGGTACTGTAAATGTAGCTTGATAATGATATCCGCATTTGTGTGCATATAGTCATTGATAGACAAGACGTGCAAGAGCAAGAACAATAATATAGCTAGCAGTTGGCTATACACTGTGTCATGTCACATATAGGCATTACAAATATACATCGTTACAATAAGCTGCTGGCTATAGTATTGGCATCCCCGTCATCGCAGTTGGCGTGCTCAGAAAGTGTGCAAACAACAAAATATAGTATTGGTACACGTGTTAAGTTATGATGTGGTCTATCCAAGTAGTCATAATCAGTGAAGGATAAAAATATTTTGCCGCGCCGGCCGGTGCGCGCAAAACTGCGTCAGGCCGTGCGAGCGCGACCCGAGAGGCATATCCGCCGGCATGGCACCATAGAATATTGGACGCGTCCGCGTCAGGTTCACACGATATGCTCCGCCGCGCGGCCATTGCTCCTTGTCGCGCGCGGGCGGGCGTTTGAGATGCGGTAGGTGAAGATGCTTCCGCACCGACCGACGAGGTACGCTTCGCCGCCGCCGGGTCGGACAGGGTCCCGTGCCCTCTCGCCTCAGCAGTCAAACGCCTTTCTCTGATATAAGATGCCCCAGCTTTTAGTGCTTTTTTTTTTCCTTGATGATTCCCTGGTTTAGTGCTTTGTTTCTATATCCGATTTCTGAGGGGGGAAAAGGACGCCAGTTTTGACATGCATGGTTCTTCGCCTTTTCTTTTGCAAGGTCGGTCTATGCACTAGTGCTCTAATCTCGTACTGTGTCTCGAACTGGTTAACTACTGCGCACGTGCCAAACTGCAGTTTAGGAAGCAGAGTTTGCGCACTGACCCGCCTTACCCAGCAGCTTGCTTCTAGGGAGAGAATGCACAAAAATAACCCAAATTCGAAAGGATTTCACGAAATGACCCATCTGGAAAACTATTTCACCGGACTAACCCTTTTTGTAGCGCCTAACAGCAAGGCGCTACACTCTACAGTGTAGCGCCTTTCCGCCAGGCGCTATGCCCCCTGCCAGCGTGGCACCGCCTGGCCCCTCCCTGGCCCCACCCCGCCGTGTGATGCCCAGGCGCTATGCCTGGGGCGACTAACGCCCAGGCGCTATGCCTCAGGTGTAGCGCCTGTCTGATAGGCGCTACACTTTAATGTGTAGCGCCTAGCAGACAGGCGCTACACCCTGGGACTTAGCCTGCAGCCCGCAGCCCCCCTCCCCACCCCTCCCCATTCAGTACCAGGCAGACAGAAGAACAAATAGAGGAGGCCGGCGGTTCCTCCTCCCCTCCCTCTCAAATCCCCACCTCAAATCCAACAGATCTGAGGGATTGCACCGTGGATTAGCTCCCCCATCCCTCCCTCAAGGTAATCCCCTCCTTTCCCCTCTCTTTCATCCAATAAATCTTGCACATTATCCTCAAACCCTAGATGTAGTTGGATTCATAATATGGACTATTTGTGCATGTTTTTGGTTATTTGGAAGTTATAAATTAGTTGTATTTGATGGGGAATGAAAGTGTGTTGTTGATTTGCATTGTGTATGATGGTTTTATATGGATTTGTATGGATGTGTGAATAATATGCTCCCATATTCTTTGTAGTTTATTGTATAAATTGAAACAATGGCCACATACCACACACATTTTATTGATGTTTGGAATATATATGTAGGATGGTGTGGCTACTTGAGGATTACTATGATCATCAACACCGGGCATACTTGATGGCGGAGAAGCATATGGTAATAAAACCATGGTTGAACTTCTTTGCTTTTGTTTTTCTATTGATTCAATTGTGTTGGAAAAAGCATAATGTTCGATCTTGTATGTATGCAGAGGCTTCGTCCCCTCAAGATTCGGTCTCATGGCGCGTCTTCGAATGACATGCCGTACGACGAGCGGTACACCGAGTACATCAAGCGGCTAGGCCTCCTCCCTTTCATCACGCTTGTGAGCCGGTCGACGCCGAACCTCAACGCGGCTGCTATCACCGCACTTGTCGACCGGTGGAGGCCGGAGACGCACACTTTCCACCTCCGGACCGGCGAGATCACTCCTACTCTTCAGGATGTTTCCATGATCTTTGGACTTCCTATCGCCGGGGAGCCTCTCTGTATGAGCACAGATTCCGATGGATGGCGCAATGCGATGGAGCTACTTATTGGCATGGCTCCTGCAGAACTTGAAGATAAGAGCAAAGATAGAGTCCCAGCAGGCGCGACATATGCGTGGATCGTGTCTAACTTTAGGGAATGCCCGAACCCCGCCGAGGTTGAGGTGATCGAGACACATGCTCGTGTGTACGTGTGGTATGTCCTTTCTAGGACTCTGTTTGCTGACAGCGGAGGTAGGACCGCTCAGTGGATGTGGCTCAAGGCACTAGCAAACTGGGATAGCAATATCAGCTGGGGTTCGGCGGCTCTTGCCTACTTGTACCGGCAGGTAATCACATGTGCACTCTACATTCATTTGTATATGTCGAGTCCACACATATGCTATACTGACCTCGTTTTTGTTCACTTGCAGTTGGACGATGCCTGTCGTAGGGCAGGCGAATCTGCCGGAATAGGTGGTGCTATGGTTCTTCTCTCGATATGGAGCTGGGAACGCTTACCAGTTGGTCGTCCCAAAGAGGTGGGCCACCATCCTTGGCCATCGTATAATAGAAACCCTCTACGCCAGCCGACTTGGGCTTACAAGTGGGACGTGGTATCGGAGATGACAAGCGATGTTGATGCCATGTACCTCAAGTACACGAACGAGTTTGATGCGATTACGCCCGAGCAGGTAGATGTTTATCTATACGTCACTATCCATAATATTTACTTCACAAGTCAAAATCGATACCAAACATGTTCTTGCGATATGTTGCAGGTGGAGTGGGAGCCTTATGGTTGTGGGGACGAGTTTGGTATTGCTCCCGGGTTTGATATTAACCCGAAGTGCTTGGAGGAACAATCTCTCTGGCTCATGTGCTACCCGAGTGGGAGCCTCATGGGTGGCTCATATGCAGCCGTTCTTGGAAGCGACTTCTTCTTATGGCAAAATCGATCTCTTGGATAGCCTTGTTGGATTGAGGTTGCTCAAGGTCTATCCAAGTGTAGTACCTGCATACCGGAGGGGGAGACTACAAAAAATAGTGCATGTTAGAGGATATGCTATGGAATAGTTTGGGACACATGAAGAACTAAAAAGCTTTGAGCATACCCGTGGCTTGTCGTATGGGTTGCGGCTACGCTCGGGAGAGCGGTTGTAGTTGGCACACATGAAGAACTTCTTTCCCCAACTATCGGATAAGTAGTCTTGGGATTCCTTAACAGTGCAATCGGTTCCACACCAACAAATAGGAACCTCCTTCCCATGGGCCTCAGAAGTACGAAACGCCTTCCGTGGCCTTTCCTCTTGGTCGGCGCAAGGTGGCCTAGCATTGGCCCTCATCTTCCTCTCTTCCTCTTCCTTCTCCTTTTGCCTCTTCCTCTCTTCCTCTTCCTTCTCATTTTGCCTCTTCCTCTCTTCCTCTTCCTTCTCCCTTTTCTTCTTCCTCTCTTCCTCTTCCTTTTTCTTCTTTCTCTCGTCCTCTTCGTCCTTCTTCTTCGCCAAGTCTCGAGCAAGTTGAACTACCTCTTCAAATGCCTTCCTCTTCTTCTCTTCCTCTTCCTCCTTCCTCTTCTTCTCTTCTTCTTTCTCCTTCCTCTTCCTCTCTTCCACCACCTTCATAGCATTCGCCCAGATAGCCGAGTAGTTCACACCGTCCCCATCATTGCCCTTGTTGGGACGAGTCGCCATACCTATTATAAGAACAAAAGCTACAAGTTAGTAAAGGATGCAATGAATGTGAACAATAATTGATTCAATGAAATAAGCATAGTAGGTAGTAACATAAGGGTGCAAGTATAAATATTCCATCCGTACCTATTAACATAAGGATTTGGTCCTGCCAAGTAACCTAACATACTAGACGGGTTAAAACCGCCACGCCCTCTTCCTCTTCTAAGCCCAAGTGATCGACCTCTTTGTTGTCTAGGAGCTTGTTGGCTAGTTCTTGGTTGGCTTGGAGCCTGTTGGCT
Source organism: Avena sativa (assembly GCA_916181665.1). Taxonomy (NCBI): domain Eukaryota; kingdom Viridiplantae; phylum Streptophyta; class Magnoliopsida; order Poales; family Poaceae; genus Avena; species Avena sativa. Next base: position 36,421,204 of record OV702283.1, read on the forward strand.
AGTTCTTGGTTGGCTTGGAGCTTGTTGGCTAGTTCTTGGTTGGCTTGGAGCTTGTTGGCTTGTTCTTGGTTGGCTTGGGACTTGTTGGCTACCACTTGGTTGGCTAGTGCTTGCTTCATTTCCTTTTGCTCTTTTCCTTTGAGAACACTTTCTTGCATTATGCCCTTCACCATTGCATGTTCCACACCGGGCTCTCTCACGAGGCTCTTGGAATTGGTCATTGCCCGTTTCTCGAGCACCACCACGGCCCCATCCATCCATGTCGCTCCTAAAGCGTTTTGTCTTGCGTCTTCCACGTTTAATCACTTTCCATTTCGGATCGGGCCATAGTTGAATCCCATGGTACTCCGGCCATTTTGATTGGTCCAAATATGGATGAAATCTAGGAGCCCATGTCTTCTTAGTAGTCTCAATGGAGAACTCAGCCTCTCTCACCGTGAGCGGATTATTGTAATCCAAATGTCGCCGGCGAGACGCGACGAGCAAGTGCGAGCAGGCAAGATGAAGCAATGATGGCCTTCCGCATGTGCACTCACAAGTCTTGAGTGAGACCTTGAAAGCTCGGCCTCCGTGTTGGACACCATCAGCCGTTGTACCTCCAGGCTCCGTAACTTGGTAAATTAGCTCGTCGTTGTCATACTCCGTGACAACTTGGGCATCCGCTTTCTTTGTCTGAAATTGCATCCAATCATCAACCTTAGGTGGGTACTTGTATTTGTGCTTGTTCTTGTAGTCCCCCGCAATCTGCCGGTCCGTTTCCTCTGAGTATTTAAGAAAATACCCATTCATCATGTCGAATGTATAACGGACTATTGCCGTGATGGGCAATGCACGAACACCTTTGAGCAACTTGTTGAAGGCCTCTGCCATGTTGCTTGTCATTTGACCGTACCTCCGGCCACCGTCATCGAATGCCCGTGCCCACTTTGTTCTTTCTCCAATGCTCCTATCGAGAAACTCTCGACCACCCGCATCGAGCTCTTTGTTGAAGAGCAATTTGTTGTACAAGTTTGAGAAACGACGTTCCGTGAAAGCGAGGCAACAATCTTGTAGATCATCGGCCAAATCCTTGCTCTTGCATGCCCTATAGAAGTTTGAACAAAAGTGTCTCATGCACCAACGATGGTGCAACGGAGCATGCCCGGGAATATGTTGGTCCACCGCTTTAAGAATTCCTTGATGACGGTCCGAGATGACACATATTTCCCTATGAGGGGTTAATATTTTGGTTCTTAAAAGATGGAAGAACCACTCCCAATTATCATTGTTTTCCACCTCTACCAAAGCAAAGGCCAAAGGAATCAACCGGTTGTTGGCATCATTGGCTATTGCAATCAAGATAGTGCCCTTGAATTGACCGGTCAAAAAGGTGCCATCAACGGAGATGACCGGCCTACAATGTTCAAATGCCTGAACACATTGCTCGAAAGCCCAAAATGCACGGCCAAAAACTCGAACGGTTCTTCCGTTTACAATCCTTGTCTTGTTCCCCAAAGGTTCAACCACATGAACCATGCCCGGGTTAGCATCGGCCATCGCTCCCAACAACCTTGGGATTCGGTTATAAGATTCCTCCCAATCACCGTACAACATCTTGAATGCGGCTTGCTTAGCCTTCCATGCCTTCCCGTACTTCACCTCATAGTTAAAGAGGGCTTTCACAAACTCCATGACCTGCTTGATGCTCATTATTGGAAACGACGCGATGTCATTGGAAAGCCTATAAGCGAGGAACTCGGAGGTGAGTTGTCGGTGCTCATGCTTTGCATCCTTTCCATCCACCATCGGGCCTCGGCACATGTGAGTTGATACGTAACTAGATATGTGTCAATCGGGACCTCCCTTGAATGGTCTAGCACGCACAATCCAAGGACATCCTTCCGCTTCGCACTTCACCGTGTAACGCTTCTTGATATCCGAGTGCACAACCGTGTAAGGACGATGATGCTTCACCGAGAAGTCCTTTATCCATTGCTTAAATTCCAACAAGGTCTTAAACCTTGATCCTTTGCAAAAGCCATTATTCACTTCATTGCCATCCCGGTAAGAACTTGTCCTTGGTCCAAGCACTATGCCTTTGCCACCATCAACCGTGGCTTCATCCGTGAGACTAAGATCATGAAACAAAGGCACCCGATGGTCCCGCCCCAATACGGTATGGTGGATTTCGGCCTCTCTAGCCGTGAACCCCTCCTCGTCAACTTCTTCTTCGGGACCATCATCATCCGAGTCCGAAGCATAGCCTCGAGAATACGGGAGTTCACGGTCCATGTCATGTTGAGTGATATATTTCTCCAAATCACCAACATTGTTGTCATGGAGTTCAACATCATCATCATCTTCACCCTCACAATCATCATTGTCCTCTTCCAACACTTCGTCTTGGTGTCTTGAAATCGGGCTCAATGTTTGGCTCAAAGGAGGTTCAATCCATAGCTCTTGCTCCACGGGTGGAGGACTCCTACTATCCAATGGGGAAGCACGGCGGTTCAAGTCCAAAGGCAATGAACTATCAACCTTCTTGGTGGCAAATAGCTCAAGAGCCTTGTCTAGTGTTTCGGCCACCACCTCCTTGTATGCAAGCCAACGAGCCTCGGAGAAGATACGCATGGTCTTCCAACGGATGTGCACTCCAAAACCCACATTATGTCTTCCTTCCAACTCAACAACATCACATGGGTCCATCCATTTCAATTCAATCCTCACTTGCTCCAAGACCTCGGCATAGGTGGGACTACGATCAAACACAATATCTAGCTCATCCGGGTCCGGTTCTATGTTGCCTTTCAAAAAGGCATCCTTGTCCACATGATGAACATGAACAATTCTTGCCATCCCTAACACATAGGAGAATATGTTCATTAACTAACCATGACAAGATAAACAAAACTATATTAGACACATTACCAAACCATAAAGCTAACAAGAACACCCTCTCTTACATAAGCAAACCCTAACCCTAACCCTAGCCATAACATTCCAATAAACCAAACAATGTCATTTCAACAACCCTAAACCTAACTAAATGCTTCATACACATCTTTATAACCAACATTGGCCAATGAATCTAACAAATTTCCAAACATTTCTCTCCAAATCAAATTTCTAGGGTTTCAAGCCAAGTCCAACCAAAATGAAAGATTTCCAAAGGTCAAAACGAAGGGGAATGAGGGAGGGTACCTCTAGCAGCTGGGGAGAGGCACAAATCCACCAAATAAAGCTTCCAATGTGAGAGATTTGAGGGGGGGGGGAGAAGGGGGCGCCTCCTTGCTGTTCTCCTTCCTTGGGTCGAGCTGGTACTGAATGGGGAGGGGTGGGGAGGGGGGCTGCGGGCTGCAGGCTAAGTCCCAGGGTGTAGCGCCTGTCTGCTAGGCGCTACACATTAAAGTGTAGCGCCTATCAGACAGGCGCTACACCTGAGGCATAGCGCCTGGGCGTTAGTCGCCCCAGGCATAGCGCCTGGGCGTCACACGGCGGGGTGGGGCCAGGGAGGGGCCAGGCGGTGCCACGCTGGCAGTGGGCATAGCGCCTGGCTGAAAGGCGCTACACTGTAGAGTGTAGCGCCTTGCTGTTAGGCGCTAAAAAAAGGGTTAGTGCCAGTGAAATAGTTTTTCAGATGGGTCATTTCGTGAAATCCTTTCGAATTTGGATTATTTTTGTCCATTCTGCCGCTTCTAGGTTCGCTGCTTGAGTCCACGGAAGAGGAAGCATACCGCGCAGAGCAGTTTCAGAATGAGAAACGGATCCACGGAAGAGGAAAGCTGTGCACGGCTGCTAGCACGAAGATGAGAAATTAGACCCAAACAAGCCGCTGGATACGAAACGCATCCGTCCTCAGTGGTCAGGTGTACCCACTGCTGGTCGCTCGTTCAACCGAGCTTGTCAACCACGGCGCACGTATACTTTTTTTTTTTTGAAGTAGTAGGGTGAACGGATGAGGCCAGGCACACTGCCCAAGAGGCCGGGAATCGCGGGCCGGCGTTACTCTCCAGCAGCAGCACACCCGGGCCCCTTCCAGCAGCCCCACCAACCGACGCACGCCACGTGTCCCGTGAAGCCGTGAACCGTCGCCGTTACTGCAGCAGCAGACGAACAGCGAGGGGCCGCGTCCCAGCGAAATGACCAAACCACCCGCGTCGCCTCCCTCCCTTTCCTCGTAAACCGCGGGCAAAATCGTAACTGCGCGGCCAGCCGGTTCCATTCCAGTCCCCCCACTTGGCCATCCCTAGCGTGCCTATCAAGCGCGCACAGATGTACCACCGTCTCCGCCGCACGATCGGGGCCAGACCAAGATCAACGCCGAGGAGGCGACCACCTAGAACCTTCCCTTGACCCCCCGTCATAAAACCCCCCCGGGGCGGAGCGTGGCTTCCATTCGCCCCATACGCCTCGCCTGCTGTCTTCTTCCAGTTCCATCCCCTCCCCGCCTGATCATCAGAATCTCTCGGCCGCACCCACCGTCAGCCATGGCGAAGAACTACCCGGTCGTGAGCGCGGAGTACCAGGAGGCCGTCGAGAAGGCTAGGCAGAAGCTCCGCGCCCTCATCGCCGAGAAGAACTGCTCCCCGCTCATGCTCCGCCTCGCGTAACAACTGCTCCTCCTCCTACTGTCGACGGATTTCGTTTATTTTTTTTACTTTCTGTGTGGCCTCATCTGTCTCGTCTCGTGGCGCAGGTGGCACTCCGCGGGGACCTTCGACGTGTCCTCCAAGACCGGCGGCCCCTTCGGGACCATGAAGAAGCCGGCGGAGCAGGCGCACGCCGCCAACGCGGGCCTGGACATCGCCGTGCGGATGCTCGAGCCCATCAAGGAGGAGATCCCCACCATCTCCTACGCCGATCTCTACCAGGTCCGGCGCCAGTTCCGGTAGATCTGCCCGATCTGTTCGAATGGACGTGGTTTCTGATTTCGTTTTTTTTCTGCTTCTATAGCTTGCTGGAGTTGTCGCCGTGGAGGTGTCCGGTGGGCCCGTGATCCCCTTCCACCCAGGGAGGGAGGTGAGATTGATCAACTTTTCTTCTTAACCTTGGAGTTCTCTCAGGGTTTTAGTAGGATTTACTAGTTCGGTAGGGACGGTGTCCTAGGCAAGTTGGTGGCATCGAGTTTAAGGCCTTTAACTAGCAGCACCTTTGTCATGATGCGTTTTCGTGTATGGGTAGGTGGCTCTTGCGGAAAGGGATTGCATTTGTCCATGGCCGGCCACTTGCTAGTTTAACCCCACGGAGTTGTCTGACACTATAGTACTATTGCCTGTTGGTTTTATGCTGTTTGATTCGCTTGCTATTTTTATTTTGGAGGTATAATATGGCTTTAATGCACAAGATTTTACTAATTGCTGTGATATCTTGTGTACATCCCCTGCCGTGTCACGCAGTTTTCATTGTGTGATATGCAACCTGGCAACGTATTAGTTATTGTTGGCTCACATGTTTGTTCCCTTGCACACTGCATAATATGTGCGATGGCATTGCCATGAAGAACATAGTTATCATATCCACCTACAGTTATTGATGGCAGGAAGCTCTAAAAACATAGTTATTCATGATTTTGGTAAATGCTTGTTTTATCAGTTGCTAGGATCTGGAATACAGCTATTATCAAAGGAAAAAAAGATAATCTCACTCAGCGGAAAAGTACTAAACATGAAACAATGGTAAGGACTATAGGCTTCCCTTACACTTGGAACTTGGAAGGCAGTAAACTATTCATACTTTTTTTGTGCTGTGTGTAAGGGAAGGCAGTAAACTATTCATACTCCCTCTGTCTCAAAATAAATGTCTTGGATTTGTCAAAATTTGGATGAACCTATATACTAAACAGCCAAATTTTAACAAATCTGCGACATCTATTTTGAGACGGAGGGAGTACTAATTTTTGCAACCAGCAGTTTGGCATTTTTTGTATCTGTGATAATCGATGTGCATATGTAGTACTATAGGTTAAGGTTTAGCGATAGGTCTTGTCTGTTTCATTTTTATTGTCTAGCTGAGCACATTTGGAACCTAACCTGTACTATTTACAGGACAAGCCTCAGCCCCCACCTGAGGGTCGCCTTCCTGATGCAACCAAGGGTACCAGTCTATCCCTCGTTATATTTTCTTGCAAGCATAAATGAAATATTCACTATGAAACAAACATTTATAACTATTACAGTTGTGAAACTCTTGTAAAATAGAATTCTTGCTTTGGTTGCCAATGTTCCAATATCCATTGGCTCACCGAAAAGTGTATCTTTGTGATCAGCATGATTGAAACTTCTACTTCACACGGATATTAAGTATCGCTCCTATCTTTAGCATCTGTGCAGTCTATTTATTGTCAGTTTCCCCTGTCTGCATTTGTATGTGGTGTGAATTTACATGAAAATATTTTTTCCACATACTGGTTTGGTTATATGATTCTAGCTGATGAAGCACTTATGAAATGTTATTTCTTTATTATCCTGTTCGCTTGTTTCAAGAATGTTCTATTGCATTGCTTCATTTCTGATGACTTTTCCTTCTGTTATACCAGGTTCTGACCACCTGAGGCAAGTCTTTGGCAAGCAGATGGGCTTGAGTGATCAGGATATTGTTGCCCTCTCTGGTGCTCACACCCTGGTTAGTTTTCTTATTCATTAAATCTGCTGGTAGTACTATACTTTGATCTCTGTATGCAAGCCATTAACATAGTTTTCTTGGGTTATTATATAATATAGGGAAGGTGCCACAAGGAGAGGTCTGGTTTTGAGGGGCCGTGGACAAAGAACCCTTTGAAGTTTGATAACACTTACTTCACGTAAGTGGGTTGAACTGGATGCCTTTTCTATTATATTCTTCCGCAACAGTGATCTCTTGTTAAGCAGATGTGCTGCCTCAGTAACTTGATTTTCATACTTGTTTCCACAGGGAGCTTCTGAGTGGTGACAAGGAGGGTCTGCTTCAGCTTCCTAGTGACAAAACCCTGCTGACTGACCCTGTCTTCCGCCCTCTCGTGGAGAAATATGCTGCGGTATGTCTACTGTCATCTTCTAGTTCACTGGATTGTAAAGTTGCAAGAGTGTTAGTACTAAATAGTTTCTATTCATTCTGGTAGGATGAGAAGGCTTTCTTTGAGGACTACAAGGAGGCACATCTCAGGCTTTCCGAGCTGGGGTTGGTGACTGCTATGTGTTCCTTGGGCATAGATTGTATTTTCATCAGCTCTGACTGTATCTAATCAGATGCCCTTGTCAACTGTGATAACAGGTATGCCGATGCTTAAGAGGTGCCTACAACTGCTGCTACTATGGGCGATCAGGGTGATCTTGTTCTGCTTCTAGACTAGGGTCAGTGTGAACCAGCAGACTGCTAAGTAACCATCTCTGTAATAAAGTTCGTTGGCATGAGGCCATCCCCTGTACGCTGTCAAGTGCTTTGATGAACCGTTGTGCTAAACTTGGTTGCCTGATGCAAAAGTTATATCGGTATGAAATGCAGTGGTTCTTTTCATGATAGTTCTTGCACATGCATTCGTTTTTGCCTGCTTTTGGTCATGGTAGTGCATTAGCTTGCATTACAGCATAAGGCACTGTTCTTGCAAAACACTTTAGTCCCAACAAACCGTCCTGGCTGTTTTATTGGATTAATTCAAATTTTGACCTTCTGTTTTATCAACTCTGCTGGCGCACAGGCTCAGCCTTTAGTTTGTTCTCTTACTAACGAAACAGAAACATCAGCCTTCATCTGTTCCTTGTTTAGAATTAGATGTTTTTGTCAATAATAAGTTTCAGGAGCAACTGTAAAATCTTGGTAAAAAATGATGACTCCTGGAAAATGTCTCCAAGGGTGAGCGTCCCCTCTCCAACCCCAACGGGGATTCTCAGATTGTGTCCAGCAGTGGATTTTTTGATTTTTTTTGCCCATTTCACAAAAAAACACCCGTAGTAATATCACTCAAAATTTTAAGAGTAAACATAGTTCAAATAGCAAACATACTAATTCAAATACACGACATTGGGCATAGTACCAACTCCAAAATAACAAGAAATCCCACATAGTTTGAACAAACACATGAATTGATCATTTTTCTTGATTGATGATCGCTTTCTTCTAGTACCATGCCCTTGTTATGTCATCCATGAGGCTAAGATCGGCCGTCATCACACACGTCTCCATGAACAATTTGAGATCTTTCACCCTTGAAGTTGCATCACAACTTTCACAAGGCTAAGACCAGAAGGCAAACATGCAACTTTCACAAGGCTAAGACCAGAAGGCAAACATTGAAACTCGTGCATTTTGTAGTTGTTGCCCTGAATTTCTCCCTAGTTCCCTTTGGATGGTGCACTGTGCCATTTTGTTGGTGCACGAAAAGTTTATTTTTTTTAGAAACACGAAAAGTGTATTTTTTAGAAAACAGAAAGTATCTTTTCAATCCACATGACTTCTAAATCATAGAAATAGAAAGGTGTGACCTGTCATAATGTATATGTACCGGCATGGCTTTCTACTTCCTCTGTTCGTAATTAAGTGTCGTGGATTTGCCTACATAAGCATGTATCTAGAACGGAGAGAGTAGAAACAAGTTTAGACAATCGCGAACCTATCTCTCCTATGGAGTTTTGAGCATACCTATATGCATTGAGCAAAAAATTTAGAAACCATGTTATGACGTGTAGTTGTTTTACAAGAATTGAAATTACATTGTTTTGGAGTGATTAACTGTCAGCCCCTAGAGATAGACTATAAGGTGAGTTAAATTTCTGAAAGGAAGTAAAAACAAAATGAGGACTAAGCTCATATTTGGATTCCACGAAATTTTGAGCATAAAAAGTGCTAGTACTACACCTATGAGCCAAATGGGTTATTCAAAACTCATACAAAAATCCTACAATCCAAGTAGACATTGTTGTAGTAAGAAACGAGATTTTGATAAAGGTTAATAATATAATATCAAACTGATTACCCGAGTTATAAGATGTCTTTCTAGATATAAAGTAGATGGTTTCTTACTAACAGAAACTGACGAGGAGGCTAATTGTTAAGAAACGATACAATAGAGATTTGATGTGCAGGTTGACCATGATCTAGAGCTTTATTGCTAGCCACCGCCAAACAACTAAAATGGGGTACCAAGATCTCTGGTGTCCATGTTCCCACACAGACATTTGGCACGGCAGGTAAGAGATGCAGTATCTCTAGCAGACCTTATGCATGTTAGACATATTATTGTAAATCTATATGGAGTAGTACTCCCATAGGTATCTCTCTCCCTCTCTTTATTGTAACAAACTCCTTTACATATATTCAACACGTAACCGATGCCAGGTCCACGCATCGTTCTCCCAACAATCACGGCAACCAACATGGTATCGAGAGCTATCCTCTTCCCATCTAGCTCCCGCCGCCGGTGCTGATCTCCACCACCTCCGGCCCTCTTCTTCTCCACAAAAACAACCCAAAACCTCCCCTCCCCATAGATCAAGATCCCCTCTCTCAATTCCCCAAGGTTTTTTTTCTCTACAACAATCTCCAACGCCCTCCCTCCCAAACCCTTCTTCCTGACGACCTCCCCAACACCCTACGACCATGTCGACCTCCAGCAACCCATCGGCACTCATCGGTACTCCACCGGCAACAAAGCTCACTCGCGAGAATTTCCTCTCATGGCAGACGCAGGTCATGCCCACGCTGCGTGGTGCCCGGGTCCTCGGCTACCTGGATGGCACTGCCAAGGAGCCGCCTCACACCATTGAAGCTGAGGATGCCGACCACAAGAAGATTACCATCCCCAATCCGGATTATGATGTCTGGATCACCAAGGATCAAGCGGTGGTGAGTTTCCTCGTCAACTCTCTAGGCGACGATCTCCTCTCTCATGTGTATGGCCTCGTCACTGCCAAGGATGTGTGGGGTGCTATTCTTGAGCTCTTCTCCACCCAATCCAAGTCTCGTGTTTCTACCCTTCGTGGAAATCTCACCAACAGCAAGAAACTTGACAAGACCGCATCTCAATACCTCTCCATGATGAAAGGTTTTGCCTCCGAACTTGCTGCTGCGGGGAAGAAGGTTGATGATGATGAGCTCAAGGACTACATCCTTAATGGCCTTGATGGTTCTTACACACCTCTTGTTGCCTCTATCAATGCCAATCCCTCCAATACAGTTAGTGATATGTGCTCTCAGCTTCTATCATATGAATCTCGTGAAAATATGCTTGTTGCTACGGGTCAAAACATCGACACTTTCACCTCATCCATCAATGCTGCACCACGCCACTCTTACAATCCATCACCCAAACCACCCATCTTGCCTATGCCACCACCATATCTTGCCTGCCCCAACCCCACCGCCGCACCCCAACCTCCACCACCCAACCTATGCTCCGGCCCCATACACCCACCCTACACCCCAGCCATACATGCAGCCTCCCTACGCCCACCCTACCTACGCCTCTGCCTTCTTCCCACCACCCCTCCCACAGCCTACCTATCCTACTTACCAGCAGCGCCCCCCACAACCCCCAACTCTGCCTCATGGTCCGCCGAACCATGGGCCTCAGGATCGCCGTCCCAAAGGAGGGCGTGGAAAAGGGCGCGGTCGACCTGATCGTGTTGCCAGCCCTAGGCAGCCCGACGTCTACTGTCAAATCTGCAAGAAGGAGGGACACCCCGCCAATGAATGTTGGTGGCGCTATGGAGATGATTGTGATGCCGACACCTCTCATGACAACAAGGGCGCCTATGGTGCCTATGGTGTTAACACAAACTGGGTGCTCGACACAGGGGCTACAAACCATGTTGCAGGCCAGCTGAACAAGCTTCAGGTCCACAAACCATATCAAGGTCATGATCAAATCCACAATGCTAGTGGACAAGGTATGGAAATTGCTAATATTGGTCATTCAGTTTTGCACACCCCAAATCCCTCTCTACAAGTTCGTAATATTCTACATGTTCCTAGTTCTTCCATGAATTTACTTTCTGCTCATAAAATCACTCTAGATAACAATGCCTTTATTGAGATTCACCCATTCTCTTTTTTGATCAAGGACAAGACAACAAGGCAAATAATGTTTAAAGGTCCATGTCACGGTGGTCTCTACCCCCTTTTTCCCGTCTTCTCGGATTATTCCAAGCATGCATTGGTCACCGTCAAGCCTTCGTCCTCTACATGGCATCGTCGTCTAGGACATCCGTCTACTTTTATTGTTCAGCAAGTACTTAGGAAAAACAATCTCCCTTATACCCCAGAAATAAATCCTTACATATGTGATCCATGCCAACAGGCTAAGAGTCATCAGTTGCCCTATCATATTTCTACTAGTGTTTCCACTGTTCCTCTGGAACAAGTGTTTTCTGATGTTTAGGGTCCAGCTCCTATGTCTTTAGGCAAACATGCATACTCTGTAAGTTTCATTGATGATTTCAGTAAATTCACTTGGATATATCTTCTCAAAAATCGTTCTGAGATGTATCAAGTGTTCCTCAATTTTCAGCAATATGTTGAGCGCAAGTTTGATAGGAAAATTATTACTATGCAAACTGATTGGGGGGTGAGTATGAAAAACTTCATGGTTTCTTTCAAAAGGTGGGTATTACCCATCATGTTTCTTGTCCTCATACTCATCAACAAAATGGTTCTGCTGAACGCAAACATCGCCATATTGTTGAGGTTGGTCTTGCTTTACTTGCCAATGCCTCTATGCCACTAAAATATTGGGATGATGCTTTTCTTACAACCACCTTTCTTATTAACCTTGTTCCTTCAAAGGTTCTCAATTTTGAAACACCCACGGAGAAACTTTTACACACCAAACCAAACTATGAGTCTCTTCGTGTGTTTGGTTGTGCTTGTTGGCCTAATCTCCGTCCTTACAACAAAAATAAGCTTTCTTTTCGCTCCAAACGATGTGTTTTTCTTGGATACAACCCACTACATAAAGGTGTCAAATGTCTAGATGTTTCTACTGGTCGTGTTTACATCTCCAGAGATGTTGTGTTCGATGAAAATGTTTTTCCTTTTGCTGAGCTTCATCCCAACGCTGGTCGTCGCCTTCGTGAAGAACTCCTACTACTACCTCCAGAAAATTCCTTCCCGGTAGACTCAAATAGGGGTGTGCATACTAATGATCAATATTTTCCAATTGTACCTGTTGGTGACTCGTCTCAGGTACACGCACCACAGGCTTCTCCGAGTTCTTCTGAAGAAACTACGTCAAATTCTGAGGGCACCAGCAATTTTTCCACATCAAATAATGTTCCTGCTGATGACACCGCTAGCGGACAAATTGGTACTACATCCGATGTTGATCTGTCGGCAGAAGACGCGTCGCCAGAAACCTCGTCACCTGATGCGCAGAGTCCAGGGAAGTCCGTACCTTCCTCCGGGCCCTCCTCTGCGCCACCCGCGTCAGGATTTCCCGCGTCCCTGCACCGCTCTGGTCCCCCGCCAGCAGACCTGTCCCCGCTTCGGTCCCGCTCCAGGTCCACATCTGGCTCCCCGCCTCTCTCTCCGCGCCAAGGGGAGCAAGCCACGTCGTCGCCCGGGTGGTCCACGTCTGAGGCGTCAGCGTCAGAGCCCATGACCCCCACGCCAGGATCGTCCTTACCCCCGTCTTCGACACGGGCTGGCGGGAGAAATAATGATGGCGCGTCCGCGTCGATCGAGGAGTCTCAGGAGGGCGTGTCCCAGGAGGAAGATTCTGTGACACCAGGATCTTCTGTGGCCACTGAATCTGCATCCCCTCTCGCTGCGCAACCGCGCACTCGTCTACAAAAAGGTATAAAACAACCTAAAATTCGTACTGATGGCACAATTCGCTGGGCACTGTTGACATCTACAGGAGAACCTGAGAACTTAAAGGAAGCTTTCGCTGATGCAAATTGGAGACATGCCATGCAAGAAGAATACGATGCTCTTATGAAAAATCACACATGGCATCTTGTTCCACCTGGCTTAAAAAGGAATATCATTGATTGCAAATGGGTTTATCGTATCAAGAAAAATGCTGATGGTACAATTGACAGATATAAAGCTCGTCTTGTTGCAAAAGGTTTCAAGCAAAGGTATGGAATAGATTATGAGGATACTTTTAGTCCTATTGTTAAAATTGCTACAATCAGGCTTGTTCTATCCATATCTGTCTCAAAAGGTTGGATTTTAAGGCAGCTAGATGTCAAGAACGTGTTCTTACATGGTGTTCTGGAAGAGGAGGTTTACATGAGACAACCACCTGGTTTTGAGTCTTCCGCTACTCCAAATTTCATTTGCAAACTTGATAAAGCTCTTTATGGACTAAAGCAGGCACCAAGAGCATGGTACTCTCGGCTTAGTGCTAAGCTTCATACTCTTGGTTTTATACCTTCCAAGGGAGATACATCTCTGTTTCTGTTCAATCATTCAGGCATTCAGATTTTTCTGCTTATTTATGTTGATGATATCATTGTTACAAGTTCTTCTGATGCTGCAATAACAGCTCTTCTCAAGAATTTGAGTCATGAGTTTGCTCTTAAGGATCTTGGAGATCTTCATTATTTTCTGGGTCTTGAAGTTCACAGACAGCAAAATGGGTTACTCTTGAATCAAGAAAAATATGCCACAGATCTTCTAAAACGTGTTGGCATGAAGGATTGTACAACATGTCCAACACCTCTATCCACATATGATACTTTATCATTGAATGAAGGTGTTCCACTTGGTCCAGAAGATAGCACACATTACAGGAGCATTGTAGGAGCACTTCAGTACTTGACATTGACATGACCTGATCTGTGTTTTTCAGTCAGTAAGGTATGCCAGTTTCTTCATGCTCCAACAACCACTCACTGGACAGCGGTCAAAAGGATATTGAGGTATATTCATGGTACCCGGACAGTGGGACTTACTTTTTGTCGATCTCCTTCTACACTTCTTAGTGCTTATTCAGATGCTGACTGGGCTGGAGATTTGGATGATAGACGCTCTACAGGAGGCTTTGCAATTTTCTTTGGTTCTAATCTTATATCATGGAGTGCCAGAAAACAACCTACTGTTTCTCGTTCCAGTACTGAGGCTGAGTATAAATCTCTAGCAAATGCTACAGCCGAGCTGATCTGGGTTGAGGCTCTTGTCAGAGAATTGGGTATTACACTTCAGGAAAAACCCACTCTCTGGTGTGATAATCTTGGTGCTACTTTTCTGTCAGCAAATCCAGTATTTCATGCTCGGACTAAACACATTGAGATTGATTTCTATTTTGTTCGAGAACGAGTTGCTCAAAAACAACTTGATGTCAGGTTCATCTTCAGCAAGGATCAGATTGCTGATGGTTTTACTAAACCATTGTGTTCCAAGAAGCTACATGATTTCATGCGTAATCTAAACCTTTCCAAGCTTTAGATTAAGGGGGGGGGGGTGTTAGACATATTATTGTAAATCTATATGGAGTAGTACTCCAATAGGTCTCTCTCTCTCTCTCTCTTTATTGTAACAAACTCTTTTACATATATTCAACACGTAACCGATGCCAGGTCCACGCATCGTTCTCCCAACAATCACGGCAACCAACAATGCATTCAAAAGAAATTTGAAAATCCATGTCATGACATGTAGTTTTTTTTTTAATTGTGAAATATAGTTATTCTGCAAGAATTGAAATTACATTGTTTTGGAGTGATTTAATGCATAATATAGTTATTACCATATATACAGAGTAAAATTTGAACAGGGTGTCCACCCCGAGAGGTAGACTAGAAGGTGGGTTAAATTTCTGAAAGGAAGTGAAAACCAAAATCAGGACTAATTAAGCTCATATTTTGATTTCCACCAAATATCGAGCATAAAAATTGCAACTACTACACCTATGAGCCAAATGGGTTATTCGAAACTCAATCTATAATCCAAGTAGACACTGTTAGAGACGAGATTTCGATAAAGGTTAATAATATAATATCAAACTGAGTACCTGAGTTATAAGATGTTTTTCTAGATAAAGTATCTTACTAACGGAAACTGACGAGGAGTCTCGTTGTTAAGAAAAGATACAATGGAGATCGATGTGGTCCCAAATCATCATACTCCAAAGCCTTCTTATTCGCACAGCCGAGCACAATCGTCTGAAATAGCAGCAACGACTCACACGAAAGAAACAAAGAAATGCAGCGCTCAGTCTACCCGCGGGCTCCTTGACCTTACTCCTATTTACAGACCGGTTTACACACACTGAAAAGCATACTACTTGGGGGGGGGGGGGGGGGGGGGGTAGGGAACTAGGATGGATCATCTAGTATCGGAAATTGGGGTTCAGTTCCAGGGCTTCGTTGAAGATGAGCTGCTTCATCTGGTCTTCAGTGAGCGGGTGCTGCTCGAAGTCGAAGGAGAAGGGGTCCGTGCAGATGGGCTCGTCGGCGACGTCGTGCAGCCGCTCCAGGTACGGGTGCTCCAGCGCCTCCTCAACTGCATGACAAGAACAGTTTTTCAGTAAGAAACTCAGAATGCACATCATCAGTCAGACACAAATCCTGCTTGACGAAAATTCCAACCGCTTGAGGAATCCTGCTATTTATCCTCTCTAGCCTACGTTTCAAAAGCTAACATTACTGTTCTGAAACAGTACAGGAATCTATAGCCTTTGAGAGTAGCTGCAGCAGATCTTTTCCGTTTTTATTGGTTGCCAAAAAAAGGTTTCTTCTTCTAGAAAAGCGTTATTCCGCACTGACATCTATCTACCCCATATAGTCCTTGTCGTCGTCAACTACTGGAGATAGCTCCAATTCAAGATCGGCAAAGAACTTTTGTTAATCTGGCGGGCAGAACATGGTTTTTGCCTAAAAAGAGACCACATGTCTGTCCACATGCAGTAAAACTTAAGTCGAAGTGGGAGCAGATTGCATCTATCTCAGAGCAGCACCGACACTGACCTACTAGCGCTGACCGTACGTGTACTAGCCGCCAGTCAACGAAGCACGGCGCACACGCGCGCAATTGGGCACTACAGTAGGAAATTTACAGGAGACGACGAGAGGATCGAAGCAGAGTGAGAGAGACAACGCGCGCAAGAACGTGTATGTACGTAGTACCTGTGATCCGCTGCAGCGGGTTGAAGGTGAGCATCCTCTCGATGAGGTCCAGCGCGGCGGGCTGCACCTTGGGGAACTGCCCCGGGAATGGGCGGCGCGGGAACTGCGGCAGGTGCCTCATGTACCTCCTGGCGTCCTCGTTGCGGATGAACCCCAGGTCGTCGTCGGTGGGGGTCCCGATGACCTCGGTGATGAGCCGCATCTGGTGCATGTGGTCCCTGCCCGGGAAGAGCGGGGCCCGGTTGATGAGCTCCATGAAGATGCAGCCCACGGACCAGACGTCGATGGCGGCGGAGTAGTCGGTGGAGTTGAGCAGCAGCTCCGGCGCGCGGTACCAGCGCGTGACCACGTACTCCGTCATCATGTCGCTCTCCGACGACGGCCGCGCCAGGCCGAAGTCGCAGATCTTGAGGTCGCAGTTGGCGTTCAGCAGCAGGTTGCTCGGCTTCAGGTCGCGGTGGATCACGTTCGCCGAGTGGATGTACTTGAGCCCGCGGAGCAGCTGGTACAGGAAGTACTGCAGCACGGCAGAGCAATATGAGTATCACAAATACTCCTAGCTACCTAAGGTAATTCAGAATTAAGATGATCCATTTTGTCCCTTACCTGACAGTGTTCTTCCGAGAGTTCTTGGTTGGAGCGGATGATGTGGTGGAGGTCCGTGTCCATGAGCTCGGTGGCGATGTACACATCGTTGAACGACTGCGGGATGGACGGCGGGATCACATCTCTGAGGCCAACAATCTGCGTGCCCAGAGCGAAGTAGTAACAGTTGTTAGCGCCTAAATTACTACTGCCGAATTCACCTGAAGCAGAAAAGCTAAGGATCGATGTTGATTAGTACGTTCTCGTGGTCGAGGTGCCTGAGGAGCTTGATCTCCCGGAGCGTGCGCTTGGCGTCCATGTTGTTGTCGAAGGCGTTGGCGATCTTCTTGATGGCCACCATCTCCCTCGTCTCGAAGTTCATCACCGAGCTGCGCCCACGTAATATTCCAGGAACGGAATTTCAGGACAAAATTAAAAAACACGGCACCAACCACAGCTGCAGAAACAGGCTTCGCTAGTACACATAAGTGTTTTTCTAGGAGGTTATTGATTGATTGGCCTCATCCAAATCTTTCCCCATGAGCCTGAAGTAATTAATCCCCTCTGTTTTCCGGTCGAGCTCAATTGGCATGAAATCGAAGGTGATTGAGGAGCAAATTAAGGAGGAACGTACCAGACGATCCCGTATGCTCCTCGTCCGATGGGCATGATGGGCGGCTGGTACTTGGAGGTGATCTCGAACTGGTTCCCGAATATGTTGTAGAGGAGGAACCTGCCGCCGTGCGTCATGGTCGGCCGGAACTCGGCCACCGGAGCGCCGTCCATTCTCCTCTCGCGCAATCAATCAACTGCTCCCCCTGTCTCTCCGCTCGAATCGGCTCGATCACAGACACGCAGTAGCTGATTGACTTTTCGAGTTCTGGCTGTCGATTCTTGTAGGGGGAGGAGGCTGGAATTATAAATAGAAAAAGGCGGCTGGCTGAGCTGCTAATGCTCGCCCGCCCGCCCGCCCGCCTCCGGACTCCAGCCGGGGAAGGAAGGTAACGCGAAAGCGAGCGGGAGCACAGCACTGTACATGCGGCCTCTTCCTGTTTCGGCCGTGTCGTCCCGGGAATCGAGGGGGCCGGGAGGGCGCGTGGACGGACGGCCCGATGGAGCAGCGCGAGCGCATCAGGCGGCTCGGGGCGTTTCAACGGTCAAACGGCAGCAGCTGCTCTTGTGTATGGATGGGCGCACCAACCGCATCGGACCGGATCGCCAGCCAGAGGTGTTGCGGGGCGGAGCCTGTCAGTGTGTGTGGGGAGGGGTCGTACGTGGCAGCGTGCCACTGGGGGAGACCGTGTGTGGCGTGGATTTCCAGGGATTCCGATGGGGACGCAGCGGACCGAAGGTAGTAGCCGACGCGTCATTTCGTTAGCGCTCCCTCTGGCGTGGCGCCGTTTGACCGACCCCCCACCCGGTTGATACGTTTTTTTTGTTCGCGCGGAAACGCTCTGATCGGAAGTCCCGATCAAGTCACCACCATGTGGACGACGCACCGTGGATGATTCGTTACTCTTTTTCACGCTGATTCTGTCTGTGGCATGCAACTTGATCTGATCACCGCGTACGTCTACCAGCGAACAATCAGGGCTAATCAGCGGGTGGACTGTAGTCAATCCCGACATCCCTTGGTTTCACACTAGGGATGTAAATGGCACTTAAATAGCATCCGCAAGTCCCGTTTATTTAAATTCTTTGTTTAAAAAAAACAAACTTTGCTGAACTAGAATACAAATAAACAGTATTACGCGGGATTAAATGGTGTGCCACTTACATCCCTAATTCACACCCACTCGGTATATATGAAGTCAGATATAGCCTCAAAGGCGAGATGTTCGATCCACGCCTTCTTCTCCGGCGAGAGAACAACAGTACCGGCGATCTTTTGTTTCTGAAGAAAATAGAGCTACAGTTACTGCTAAAACCGGCCAGTTGTGTAGTTATCCGTTCCAATTTCAGTGTTTCGTGGTGTCGTCTGTATCCAGCCCTGCTTGTTTGCGTGCCAACAAAACACTAAAGTCTAAATAGTTTGGTGTATCCAGCCCAGCATGTTTGCTGCGTATCTATGTTAAGCTCATTGTATCCAGCCAATCGTGCGGACGGAGCAACAATAGTACACCAAATCTAGTGTTAATTAGATATGTCCATGCATATCCTCTCTCTCTCTATCTCTCTCTCTCTCTCAAAAAAAAAGCCCGTGCTTATCACGATACATACAACTATAGTACTCAACTTTACCTTTTATGTTCACCAAGTCATCTTAGCAGATGTAGACACGAAAAATATACGATTCACCGCTGAGCAAATATTTTAAAGGTTTTTTTTTAGATTTTTTTTTGCATTACTCATAAATGGATTACAATCGGTAAATCAGATGCTAGCTAGATTGTGTGGTCCACAAATAAGCCAAACTGAATTCTACTCCAGCATAATTCGTCATAAAATAACTACACTTATTTTGGCATCGCCTTGCATGGTATTTATTTCTTCAATAAAAGAAGCGTAGATGGATCAATCCATCTCTTCATTCTTCAGAACCTTTACTAAAAAAATGTATCCTCAAGTCTTACTACTGGGGTAAGACTTCGCCTTTAGCATCCTCGCACATAAACTGTTAAGTTTAACAAGTAACCTCCATGCTCGCCTAGCCAAAAGTGCCTGATTGAACATTCTAAAATCCCGAAAACCACACCCACCTTGTTTTTCAGCCTCTATGGTTTTTCCATGCCCTCCAATGAGTCTTTTTTAATTACCATCCTTTACCCCAACAAAAGTTTCTAACAAGCTTAGTGTCAACACCCGGATTTTTAATTCCAGATGCATGTTATGCCATACATCGTAATCCCAGGATTACCATTTTTAGGAGACATAACAGATTGGATATCACAGTACATCATCCATTACAAACCATACATAAGGTCTTACACAAATAAGGATCACATGATCCAGTCTTAATACAATTCAAGCAGCGGAATAACGTAATAGTAACGGTAGCGTAGGCAAAGCTCCATCTTCAAGGTCACAGGCAATGCTGACGATGGGAGATGATCCTAGTTGTCGTAACCTTCCCGCTGTCCGTCCTCCTGATAGTCCTCTTCATAGTCTTGCCACGGGAATAGCCAGAGACAAAGCCATGAGTACACTTTAAGTACTCGCAAACTAATACTAACAAGTGAAGTGGTTTTGAGTAGGAAGTACTAGGCTCTAGGTTGTTTTGCAAAAAGCCAGATTTACCTCTACTGAGTTCAGAAGCAAAGAAAGCTAGTTGAAAGTTTTATAACTCCTAAGTGGGAACTTGAATTTCATATCACAACCTTGTTGTGGTCAAGTCAATTCACAAATCATTTCATAAGTCATTTTGAAAACATCTGACGACGGAACAGTATGGCCACTCCAATTGTCCATAACCGCGGACGCGTCTATTCGAATAGTTTGACACTCTGCAGAGGTGGTACACTTTCACCACAACATTCGATACATCCGTCAGGAACAATCCTGACTTCACCATACTCAGTATGCGGATAATCAATCCTAACCTTTCAATTACACGCCCTTGTATAGACACCTCTCCTGTGAGTTTGGCCTCCCAACCATGACCAACTGTTATCTTGTGTACTGCATAGGTGGACAATCTTCACAAGGTAGCCTCAGCTCAACCTTGGCCGCAAGGGAACCCATACTAAGGTATATAAACTTCCAGTCAAGCCCTACCCAATTTTCGGGTATTGTGGTTGTACGGTAAAATTGGAATGGTATCGCATCCAGACAACCATCAGTTTTATAAAGGGCTAAGACTCATGCCTTAACATTTTCATCATCAAAATCATATGGTGTTCAAGAACACATGTCAAAACAGTTTAGTAGAATGACTCATCATTCTAAGGTTTTCATAATCAGTTTCACCAAGTATTCTCATCTAAAGTTGATTAAGTTTTATGCTTAGCACTAGCAACTACAAGTGAGGGTAAATACTAATGATGGGTGGTAATCAGGTGTATCTTATCTATGTTCAATCTCATGCCTCAGGATGACATCAAGATTATCTAACTTATGCCAAGTTTTATGCTCTTTATGCTACCTTTAAATATCTTTATAAAAGCTACAAGTCACTAAGTAAACTTTGATAGAAAGCTTTGATAAAGAAATAAAATACTAAGCTTGCAATTAAAACTAGGATTGGGTATCAAGGGGTGTAATCAAGGCATGCTTAATGCATTGCATAAATCATATAGTGTTCACAGTTGCAAGTGTTAGCTTGCTTAGATAGCTTGCTAAGTCAACTTGTATAGTGAGGCTTTCCTTATGCAGAGCAGTGGTTGAAGTTCTCCTTGGCTTCTTCCTCGTAGTATTCTCCTTCCTCCTCGTATCCTTGGTCGGTACTAGCCTCTAAAAATACATACGGGGTACACAATCACCAAACAATACTTAACTAGTTCTATTTATCACACCAAGGTTTTCACTAGATGATCTAGGATCATCACAAACATCACAAAGATTAAAGCAATTGTCTTATTTATTTTATTTTGGAAAAGTAATTTCTACTCATTGAAAAACTACTTAAGATTTAATATTCTCCAACTAAAACATGGGATCATGTTGACACATGTCATCACCACATATTTCAGTACATGGGAATGTGATTTAAAGTGGTGTCACAATTTAATAGGGTTTAACCTTTTTATTCTAATTAAATAAAGTGACTAGAAATGCCTATGGGCATTCTTTTATTACTTGTTCAATATTTCTGGAAGTAAACCTAGATATTTTTATATATTCAGAAAGGTCTAGTTAAATGTGATTTTTGAGAGTTGGAATCAACTCAAAAGATTTTGTGGTTGAATTTTGAAAAATGTTTGAATGCAGAAAAGCTTATGCCTTGTTATTTTTACTATAAGTGATCTACAATTCCAAATGGTTTGAATCAAACGGGCTTGGATTAATAATTCCAGTACCTTTCTAACAAAATTGGTTTCATGCATTTTGGTATAGTGAATCGACCTGGGTTGATTTTTGAATCTAGGTACAGAACTAGGTTTGAAACTAAATTGATAAAACCTAAATTTGAATTACTGGGTCGCGCGGGATGTTAACTGGGCCGACCCACGGTGCACAGCGCACGCGCGGGTGGGTTTAAGTGAATGACCCCATGCGGTGACCCAGCATACCACTGCATGGTGTAGTACACTATAGTCGTTGATATAATACCAATGGAACACCGTTCCATCCGCATTATATCCCTCAGAGTGGTACAATAGAAACATCGTGGGTCCAAGACAACACTTTATATTACATATAACATATTACAAAAGATCCAGAGAGCTTCCTCGGACAGTGAGGAATATTATACAGAAAGAACCAGAAAGATCCATTCGGAGTTTACCTCAAGAGTACTACTTATAAGTATATATATATATGTAAAGCTTGAAAGTACTACTATAGTATTATTCTACAGAAGTAGGTTCTAGATTCTAGGAGTTTTATTTCTATTCTACGCTTCAGCTTGTCTTCGATAGATTCTGGTAAGGTCTCCGACTCCGTTGATCTCCCTTAGATATCTTCAACTCTTCAAGTGACTTTTTTTCCTTGAAACGACATTGGTTTCTCTGAGATCTAGCAAGGGTTAAGAAGATACGTTGAGTATGAGCGTACTCAGAAAATTCACTAAAGAGGAGTGTTTGATGCACTATCTATAGCCACAGACCATAGGTCGTAGGCAATGCAAGTTTTCGTAAAAATTTCTTCAAAGGTTGCTTTTATTCTGACAAGCTATGTCCATCAGCCTTCACGGGTTTACCAGAACTTTCATGGAGTTCCTTTCCCGCAGCGTTCGCAGCTCCTTCCCGGAACAGGGAGTAACAAGTTACAGTTCTTACACTCTGCAGAGGTGCATTACTTTACCCATGAGAGATCTTAGCTTTGTTGCACATCCGAGTTATAGGCTCGTTCACACTTCCTTGGTATGAGGCCCAGACTAAGATCCAAGCCAATCACTGTCCTTCTCCGCGACCCCGCATACACCACAATTGTTGGATGACCAAACTCAAGGTAGACTTTTCCCCGTATAAAACGGCTATACCTTAATTGGATACACACAACAACCATTAACACTAGATATCTGTCTTTTGTAAGCCCAGATCCACGGTAGACTTCCCCCGTATAAACGGCTATACCCACGATCTGCAACTTACAAATATCTAGAACAGTGTCCAATGCATGCGAAAGGGAGACGATCCAACTGACTTCTCCGTCCTATTCCAAATCTCATGGTTAACGCGTAATATACGGCGCAAGAATCACTGGCGACATTGGTTGTTAAGTCCTAGATAATATGTTCCTTTACCACCGGAACTTTCATAGTAGATTATTACCTCATGGTAAATAACCTATAATCATATTATTATGAAAATAGTGTCTTCTAATCTTTTTCAAATGCAGGTGATGACAACACTGGATTTGCAAAATACTTTACAGAAAATAATCAAAGGACATGAGCAAGTGTGAACTTGCCTTTTGTGATTGCAAGATTATGCACTCACAGTCTTCGAGATAATAGAAGATCCAATATCTGAAATCAGCATCATTGGTCCGGTAAGGACTAATGTTTAAAGAAGCATGATGCCATTATGCATAAGTAATGCTATGCAATTTTATAATTCCCAAAGTGAAACCCTTAGTATTTTGAATAAGTTGATCTTAGGTATTTTCTTTAAGATTGGGTTTATCTTTAGGTTTATTTTATAAGCAATGACATTGATAAGGAACTTAAGTGTTAACAATCCAAAATATACAAATACTAATATAATAATGTGATTATGATTAATTGTTATCTGGTGATTGGGATAAAAATTCCTTGGGTTGAGTTCTTAAGAGCTGAAGGAACTAATATAGACTTGTTTGTGTGAAGTGGCAAAAAGAATAACATTTGAAGAAACTAGTATTAGCTAAGGTTAATTAGCCTTAAGGTTTATTAGGTTTTACATTAGGGTTTATGATGGTTAGGAATGGTGTTAAGTTATCATATTTTTAATTGATGATACAGGTGACTAAAGTTAACTTTAAAACATGAATTAACTTCAAATGAGATGTTTATGATTGTTTAAACCAAAGTTAAGTATAAAAATAGAAGTGAATTGTAAGATATGATGAGTTTTAGAATAACATCTAGTTTTAGGGTTTTGGTAAATATGATTAAGGATGATCCCTTTTAATTTAAGTGAAAGATAAATTTAATAATATGTAATTTATTAATGGGAGCATAATTAGATGATCTTACAAATTTTGTTAGGGTTTAGAATCATTTTAAGAGTGGTTTGAGGGATGGATATTACTCACCCTCTTACACATGAGTGTTATATAATATTTATTTAAAAGGAGTTTAATTTGAATTTTAGATTTAAAAATATTTAAAGGCTAATAGTTATATTTAAGTTTTATTTTAATTATGGATTTAGGTTTAGTAATCAAACTTTAAAGGTTTTAGTGTCTTATAAGAAAATGGGATTATTTCTTACTTAAGAAATAATTTTAAGAATTAACAAAGTGGTTATTTCATTTAATTAAAATAAGTAATGAGTTTTATTTATCTTAAAATGTTCTTGAATAATATACATGGTATTTTTCTAGTGGAATATACTTATTAAATATCTTAAAAATGAATTTTATTTATTTTTAAGTCTTACCTTTATTTTTATAAAATTCTTCAAAGAATTAAGTGTCTTTTAATATTTGATTTATATTTTATTTGTAAAAACTCTAAGTTAGTATTTTTATAAAATAGTAAAGTTATTTTTATACACAAAAATGATTTTTATTTGTTTTTAGGATTTTTCCTTATTTAATGAAATTTCATTTAAGATTTTATAATGTTTAATCTTTATTTGCATTTTATTAACTTAAATAAGTAAAGTTATATTTTTCTTAGGTGGATATTATTTTTGTGATAATTTTAATATGTTAAATATATTTTTATGATTTTTCTATAGCTGGAAATGTTTAGAGGTTATTTTGGTAATTTATTTATTTTTCTTTTATTTGAATTCTTATTTTGTTTTGAACTGGGCCTAGTCCAACGAAATAAGTTGGTTTGGCCCAATAGGCCGGCCCAATTCGGCTTGGGGTCAACACGTTTTACCCCAGGCCCTCCTCTTCCTCCTCGACCTGGTCACACCGCACACGCCCACGACCTCCTGGGCGGCGCCATGCCGTCGCTTAGCTCCGGTTGCTCAGGCCCTCTCCGGTGCCGGTAAGATGGGGTTTTGATCCGCCGTGCTCTGATCCACAACCTCCCCTTGTTCGATTTGTTCCTCCCTGCCTCTCGTGCACACTCGGTTAAAAACCCTAGCTCTGCCCTGGCACGGTGGTTGTCGATTATGTCGGTGCTGTTGCTTGGTCGTGATGTTCTCCATGTGGTACTGTCACTGGTGAGTCGGCTCGGTGCGGTGCAGGTGCTTCGGTGCCCACCATGCCGCCGTACTGCTACCCTCGTCGTCGACCTCTCTGCTTCCTCGCCGGCGAGCTTCGACTCGTCCCAGGTAGGTACCTCTCAACCCTTCAAACTCCTCTCTTTTTATCTTGCTGTTCCACACAAGTTAAGTTCCTCTTCTTATTTTTTTGGTGATCAATGATGCTTAGTGATCTGCTCATGGATCTGTTTTGAGCATGCGAGTCTTTATCTATGTATAATGGTGGTGATTCCAGTGGTATATGTGCCTTAATCTTATTCAGTTCAATGAGCCCTTTCTATGTTTTGATAAATTGATGCTTGTGGAATGTAGTACTGGATTTTTATAACTGTCAGACATGACAGTAAATGCTTTTATTCTTGTGTGATGTTGGTACTGTGAAATTATTTGCAGGTGTTTCCTAAATCTGTACCCCTGATGTTTGGCTATGCCAAGTTAAATACCAGGCAATGTTATTTAGATAGGCGCTATGGTGGTAGGTTAATTAGACTATGGATTTTGGTGCTGGGGTTTCCTTAAGCATCCATATGCCTGAGCCTCCTAGAATTTATTCTAGTGTCAGGTTAGTTGTGTTGGTTCCCTTAACTTGTAAAACTCTTGGTTTCTATGGTTCATCACTTGATGAAGTGAAGTGTATATTTTGGACAACAACACACATTAGTTTGGTAAATTAATATTGGGTGCCACCCCCCATCTGTATATATATGCAAGATATGGAAGTGAGTACAAATGGTTGTACTGTACTAAGGCATACTTTCTTGTTATGTTTAATAGTTGGATGGTTAACTGTTTGAGCTACTGCTGTTATAGAACAAATCTGTTTAAGCTATTGCTGTTGTGTGCTACCTTGAATCAAAATGTGGAGGTGTGCAATGTGCATCTGAATCTTTGATTCAATTACTCTTGTTTTAAAATATAGAATGATTCTTGGGTATTCTTGAATATCTAAGAAAGTGATTATTATTTTTCTTGATGAAGAGCTAATGTTCTAGTTTAGAGACTAGATTAAGGATTTGGTATTCCATTGTTGCTTGCAGATAGAATGGTATATTATCTATGGTTGATCCATATGGCAATGATGATGTCTTTTTTTAATGATTCCTAATGTGTATACTTAGGAAAATGATTTGAATGCTTAATAAGTGAGGAAGTGACCAAGTATGTATACTATCTTCATGATAGTCAGATAATTATAAATGATTCCTAGGATTTAGCTAGGAAGATGATTTTCTGTTATTTGGCTAATGTGATTGTCTCATTTAGCAAGGCTTAAGCTTAATAACAACCAGTGTGGTGCCTCCATTGGAGTGTGCATATTGGTTTCCTAATTACATGAACTGATGTGAGCTACATGGTTTTATTTGATGAGATCATACACCTGGCCTATGATGCAAAGGCTGAGGCTATGATGATATTTGGATACAATAATTGCTGCTTGCTTATAAAAACTATCCAGTGATGATCTAGTACTCCACTTGAGTACAAATCTGAGGATTTTGTATTGCCCCCATCCATTTTCTAAGATGCAATGGTAAGAACATATACTTAAACATGATCTTAGATGGATAACCTGTTGTTGGAGCTGACTTCTAATGCTGATACTAGCACTTGATCAGTTGGCCTGCTTTGTTCGTGTGATGTAGTTGTTGCCTGCTCCTCCTGATGTGGATCTTGATGATCTTGCTTGTGCTCTGTAGTGAGTTGCTAACCAGTTCCTCCTGGTGTGTTGCCTTTCCTCTGAATTCTTCCCCTCTTAGCTCTTGTATGGATCCTAGGAGCAACCAGAGCTATGGTGTGATGGTTTGGTGGAAGGATTTGTGATTCTTGTTGATAAAGCTGAATAGATCAGTGATGATCTGATAGTGGTTGTGGTGTTCTTGAGAACTTGGTAGTGGTTTGAGATAGATTGGAAATTGAGGCAGTGACTAGATGTTGTGCTGCGGCTGTATTACCCCTTTTATGTGCATTGGCTGCTGCTGTGGTGTTGACATCACACTAGTGCATATTGGTGAGTGAGCAGCCTGCTTGTATGTTGTGTTTTGGGGATCAGATCAAGTAAAAGCTTGATATTTCCTGATGTTTTACCTCTTTACCTTCTTATCTGGTTTTGGTGAAACTTGCCCCTAAGCCAATGATGTTGTACTCAGGCCAAAAATACTGATATGAACAGATGCTACTATTTGGTGAAACTTGCCCCTTTCTAAAATTTAGCTCAATGATGAACTTTTAACAGTGCAACTCACTGTTCACTTCTGAGAGCAAACTAACCAACTAATCATTATTTTATTTGTTTTTGTTTTGTTTTTGTTTTCAGGAAATGAAGAGAAGAAAGAAAAATGTCAACTGTTGAAGGACATCAGAGAACAGTGGCTTAGTAATTCTTTGTAATAAATATTGTATTTTATTTTTCTGTTTGAAATGTTGTAAAAACATTGTATTATTGTATTCAATTCAATAAAGTTTACTTATTTCATTTTTTTATTTTACAATTCTTTTGTAAGAACAATGTCATATATATTGTTGTAATAAAGAATGTTGTTATTTATTTCAATTATATGATTCTTTTTCCTACTTAATGATTTCCTAATTGTAAAGACAATGTCTTATATAAAGAATTATTTTATCTATCTATTGTAAAGTAATACTATATGCATATATATTTATATTAATAAAGAATCCTTGTTATATTATTTATGTACTCATTTTATTTCAAGTTATTAAATATTTCCAATTCTTATTTGTGAATTTTATAAATTCATTTGAATTTCATATTTCAAATACTTGTTTGAACAAATTTTCCCTGAAACAAATAATTCTACAAAGGTCATGTCGAAATCTATCGCACTTGCTTTAAAGTTTCCTTCAGCACAAGAGAGATCCCGATCCCTCTATAGCTCTTTTAGTTTTGCACGAAAATTCCCCAGATTTTCTTATGCATGAATGCAACGCACAAACCTATGTCCTCTCTATTTCTGGTTGCTAATCCTAGGATGTTACTCCCCACCAGTCAACGAGACAGGGGTGCGAAGCGGACCGTGCGATCAAACTCTAATCCAACGGCCACGACCTATCGTCTCCGTCGGGCAACGCCGGCGAGACAGAACCCTAGTGCGGCCGGTGGGGGTCTACGGGGGCTCACCGGGGATCAGGCGAGGGTCGGCGATGGGAGCGAACGATGAAGTCGAAGACGGCAAACCTCCTTGTACCGGCGTCTTCTCTTGGGGTGGCTCCAATCAACGACTCCTTTCTTCCTCCTCCGCGGCAGACTCTGGCCAAATTCCAACGATGTGCTGCTCACCTTGCTCCGGGAGTGAGGTGGGGTGGTTTTGAGAGAGAGGGAAGTGAGATGGTGTGAAGAAATCAACCAGGGGTGGCCTCTATTTATAATGCAGCGAGGGGACCAAAGGGCGCGGGTGGAGCTCATCGTGGTTGTCAGCACAGCGAGCTACTGGCATGGGCAACGATAGGGAACGGTGCGGTGCTTCCTGGTGAAGCTCAACGACATGGTTACACGGCGTGGGACGGTGCGAGATGGTCGGAACATCGTGGTGCTCTAGGCGGGTCCGACGGGCAGTTTAATGGCGCACAACATCTACGGTCCGCGCGACGGCGAACGGACATGTCTGGGCGGTTCCCTGGGCGATGGTGACCACACTGACAGGCGGCAAAGGCGGGGCGTGGTCTGTGGGCGTGTGTCGCGGGTGGCGCTCTGGCGCGCTCTCGGCATGCTCGCAGAGAGGCTGGGCACGATCGCAGAGAGGCAGGGCACGATCGAGATGTGTGGTCTAGGGGCTGACAAGGGTCGAGGCTTGGACAGGGGGTGGCGATGGACGGTGGGGTGCCTGCTAGACAAGGTTGGCGAGGCTAGTGAGGCTCCTAGCTGGCTGGCGACATTAGGGTGGAAAGGGTGCTCTCGGCATGCTCACCATTGATGGCATGGCAAGCTCACAGTGGTTCTAGAGCTTGTTAAATGGGCTAGATGATCTACTAATAGCTTGGTGTGAACTAGAGAGGGAACAAGTTATGCCACAATCACTGCTCCTAATAGTGTTTGATGTTTGTTTGTTTGGTGTTTGCAAGGTGTTTGATGAAATGGCCGAAAGAGATTTAAATTTGAATTTTTGATTCAAACTTGGTGGGTGTACTAGTTACATACTAGGTAGTCTCTAGTTAGTTGGAAAGGTCAAGTTGAATTGGTTTGGTTGGGTTTTGAAAAGGGGGTGATCTTCACATCTGTTAAAGATTCAATTTTGAAATGTCATTTGAATCAAGTTGCCAAATGTTTCTGTAAGTTTGAAAGGTGGGCTTGGGTTCATTTTTACTTGGTATAGCAAGGGGTGAAAAGAAATGGAAATGTTTCTGTTTTAAATCTTAGACTAGAAACACTCAAAGTGGCCTAGTGAGCAAGATTGGCAAAAATGACCATTTGCTTTATTTAGTTTGTTTTTGATTTTCCCTTGATTTGTTTCTGCTTGGAAATGTTTTAGATGATGTTGTTTTCATATTTAAACCATTCCTTGCTATTTAGATCAATTACACAAGGCCATTCATGCATTCATACAATCATCACATACAGACATGCATTCATTGGATTTTTTTAACAAAAGTTTTTGTTAACCCTAATTTTGGTGTTTGGAAATTGATAATCATTGTTCAATATTTTTGGGATGTTACAAACCTTCCCTCCTTAAACAAAATCTCGTCCCGAGATTTGAGAAAGAAGAAAAAGAGGCCTTTTGTGGTACCTTTAAATAAATACTATCCATCCATTTTTGTTAATCTAATGGTCCATAAGCCTCCATACCGGTGTCGAAAACTCGACCAGTACGAATCCTACTTTTACCTAGCGACCACAAGTATGCAAAAGAGGCATGTCCCAATATAGCCCAACGAGGCATCGTCGTCTACCAGACCGGTGTTTCCTAAAAAAAATCCTTCTCTCCCTTAGATAACTCCGCCGCTGGCATCCCTCCCGATCCCCTTCGCTTTGTCGTTGTCGCCGGTCGATTCCGGCCGACTCCGGCGAGTCCTTGCGCTGCTGACTACCGCCCAAAGCCACCGTATACCTCCTCCATCGATTCCAAGATGTGGAGATAGCCGCCCATCTGCTGCCCCACGATGAACCTTAGCCGCCATGGATCACGGCTGGTCGGCACTGCCTCGGATGCCTGCGCGTGGCTGCAACACCACACCATGCGGTGTCCATCGACGCTGCCCCAACGCCAGCGCTTTTGTGCCTACACCGGTCGGATTGCTGCTAGTGTTAGGTCAGGGGTGTCACCTCTGCTGAGATGAATGCCGCCTCCATGACAACCAAGGCTACAAGGTTCCAGTTCCTTGAGTCGTGTAATCAGCTCTGCTTTCCTTGGATTTCCCGTTCCATGGAGCTACGGTCGTTATTATTTTTTCCGATGAACTATACTTGCTGGGATACTTGGGCCTAATCTGGCAAGAACGTATCAGAGTCGTTAGATGCAGTCATACTGGTCCCTCGCCCAACACCAGTAAAAGGTACTATAAAACTGACCAAGAAAAAAGATACCTAGGATTTAAAGAGATCGGGAAACTCCGTCTTGATGTGATCTTCTCGTCCCATGTAGCTTCTTCTTCAGTGTGGTTGCTTCACTGGATCTTGAGAAACTTCATACTCCGGGTCCTGGTGGTTCTAAAAGCTTCCTCCAAAATACGGATGGGTACTTCGGGATACGTCAGGTCATCGTTGATCTCTATGGTGCGGTGATCAATGTTCTTGAAAACTTCAGTCTTCTTCGGGACTTCAAGGTATTTGCGAAGCAATGATATATGGAACACATTGTGCACTGCTGACATCTGTTTTGGCAGTTCCAGTTGATACGATACTTCTCCTCTACGATTCAAAATCTTGAAGGGTCCGATATATCTGGGGGACTAACTTTCCTTTGAGCTAGAAACACTGCATTCCTTTCAAAGGCGACACTTTGAGATACACAAAGTCTCCGATATTGAAATCAAGGTCTCGACGTCTCTTGTCGGCGTAACTCTTCTGTCTTGACTGTGCGGTCTTGAGGTGCTCACGGATCTTGTGAACTTTCTCTTCTGCTTCTCGTAGGATGTCGGGTCAAAAAATCTGACTCTCTCCTACTTCCGAGCAATTCAAAGGGTACGACACTTCCTTCCATACATGAATTCAAATGGGGCCATTTGCAAACTAGCTTGATAACTGTTGTTGTATGAAAATTCTGTGAATGGCAGACACTCTTCCCATTTAGATTCATACTCTAGCACACATGCTCTCAACATATCTTCGAGTATTTGATTTACTCGCTCCGTTTGTCCATCTGTCTGAGGGTGATACGCGGTGTCTTGTTCCCAATCCTTCTTGGACTTTCTTCCAAAATCCCGAGGTAAACTGAGTTCCTCGATATGACACGATGTTCTTGGGGACTCCGTGCAAACTGACGATTCTAGAAATGTACAACTCCGCTAGCTTCGAACTCTGGTAAGTGGTTTAAAAGGTAAGAAATGGGCTACCTTGGACAATCTATCAACTATGACCCAAATAGAGTCATTTCCCCTAGTAGAAGTAGGCAAACCGGTGATAAGGTCCATTCCAACGAAATCCCATTTCCATTCCGGAATTTGTATTGCAACAGTCATGCGTGCCTCTGATGTCCCGCCTTAAATCTCTGACAGATGTCACACTTGGTGATGTAGCCTCCAATTTCTCTCTTCATCTTATGCCACCAAAATTGCTCCTTCAAATCTTGATACATCTTCATTCCTCTGGGGTGGATAGAATAAAGAGTATCATGAGCCTCTTTCAAGATAACTTCCTTCAATTCTGAATCTGCTGGTACACAGAGATGTCCTTTGTATCACAAAACTCCTTCATCTTCGGTGAATCCAGGTACTTTGCCTGTACCGATGCGACGTTTGATTCCGTCGATACTAGCATTTCCTTTATGTGCCGCTTTGATCTGACTGATCAAAGTTGGTTGAAGTTCTATGCTAGCCAAAAATCCTTCACTTACTAATTCCATTCTGAAATCTTCCATCTCCTTGTGCAAACTTGGTTGCTCCTTCAAAATCATGGAGTTCAAGCGGCACGACAATCTGCTAAGGGCATCTGCTACCACATTGGCTTTACCGGGGTGATAGTGAATGTCCAGATCATAGTCCTTGATTATCTCTATCCATCTTCTCTGCCTCATATTTATCTCCTTCTAAGTGAATATATACTTCAGGCTCTTGTGATCCGAATAAATATCACAACGGTTTCCCATGAGGTAGTGCCTCCATGTATTCAGGGCTAGAACTACGACTGCTAGTTCAAGATCATGGGTAGGATAATTCTGTTCATGCTGCTTCAGTTGTCGGGACAGATAAGATATTACTTTGCCTTATTGCATCAACACACATCCTAGACCGATCTTGGATGCGTCACAATACACATCAAAGGGCTTCGTGATATCCGGCATGATCAATATTGGGGCTGAAATCAATCTCCTCTTGAGTTATTGAAAACTCGCTTCACATTTGTCCGTCCATTCAAACTTCTTATCCTTCTTCAATAATTGGGTCATGGGTCTGGCGATACTCGATAATCCTTCTACGAACTTGCGGTAATATCCCGTCAATCCGAGAAATGCACGAACTTGGATTTGAGTGGTTGGGGCTTGCCAATCTTTAACATCCTTCACCTTTGCAGGGTCAACGGCAATTCCTCCGGCTGATATGATATGTCTGAGAAATCCTACTTCCTATAACCAAAATTCACATTTGCTAAACTTGACATACAATTGATGCTCCCTAAGGGTTCCAAGGATGGTCCTCAGGTGTAGCTCATGTTCTTCTTCTAATTTGGAATAGATCAGAATGTCATCGATGAAAACAACGACAAACTAATCCAGAAAGTCCATAAAAATCTTATTCATGAGGTTCATGAAATAAGCGGGGGCATTGGTTAATCCAAAAGACATGACAATATACTCGTATAATCCATATCTGGTGGTAAAGTCAGTCTTTGGAATATCCTCTGCGCGAATCTTGAGTTGATGATAGCCAGTTCTAAGATCAATCTTAGAAAACACTTTGGCACCAGTCAACTGATCAAACAGGTCTTCTATCTTAGGCAGTGGGTACTTGTTCTTGATGGTGACATCATTCAACTTCCGATAATCCGTACACAAACGGTTACCTCCATCTTTCTTGTCCACAAATAGCACTGGTGATCTCCATGGCGACGCACTTGGTTGAATTAATCCTATCTCCAGCATAGCATCCAGTTGCTTCTTCAGTTCCACTAGTTCAGACGGGTTCATACTATACGGTCTCTGGGCTATGGGTCCGGTTCCAGGGATTAGTTCAATGATAAACTCGATATCCCGATCTGGGGGCATACCGGGCAAAACATCTGGAAATACATCGGGGTATTCACAGACTATTATGACTTGATCAATGGTTGGATGGGCTAGACTCTTGTTGCACTTAAATTGACGGGGCAAGGTTTCAGATACATGATCTACTGATATTCCTGCTGTACTGGTCATGGTTATGGATTTCTTGGCACAGTCGATTAATCCTTTATGTTTTGACATCCAATCCATTCCTAGTACTACTTCCAAACCTTTTGTCCCAAGTACTATTAGATTAGCATAAAAATCTATGCCATGGATTCAGATAGGTACAACTTTGCAAATTTGTCTAGATTTGGTGGTTGAACCAGGTATTTGAACTATCATAACATGCTTCAATTTGGTGGGTTGAATCTTACTAGTGCATGCAAATTCTTCAGTAGAAAATGAGTGCGATGCTCCAGAATTAAACAACACTCTGGGAAGTACTGAGTTAACAGAAAACATACCCAACATGACATCTAGCACTTCTTGGGCTTCTTCAGCATGCATGAGAAAGAGACGGCCGTTGCGGTTGAGCGAGTTCCCTGGGGAAAACCTTCGTGCAGGTTGAACACGACGCTGCTGCTGAGATGGGGCATTTGCATTGGGGACTGCAACAATCTTGTTGGGGCACTCATTGGAATAGTTACCTTTGGTTCTACATTCATAACAAGTCACCTGAGACTTGTCCTTTGCTGCAACAGGCACAACATTGCTTCCAGTCCTTGGGGCAGTGTTGGTGTTGGGGGCGGCATTGTTATTGTTGAACTTAGGCGGTGCACTGTTGAAATTGCTAGGGTTCCCGGGGTTGTTGTGATTTCCTCCGTGCCTTGGGTTTCCTCCTCCACGGTTGGGGTAGGTCGTACGGTTCATCGGGGGTCTGTTGGTTCTTGGTGCAAATCCTGGAGATGGGTTGGGGAGATACTTTGGTGTATGATGGGTTCCTGGTTGATGCATCATGCGACGCTTGTGGTTCTCATTAGCTTGGTTGATCTTGCCTTCCATCTAAACAGCGGAATCCACTAAGGCTTCAATATCAGCAAATGGGATATTGACTAACACCGTCTTCATTTCATCATGCAGACCATTCAAGAATCTCTCCTTCTTCTTGGCTTCGGTATCGATCTCATCCGGTGCATACTTAGCCAAAGACAAAAATTTGTCACGGTACTCCACTATGGTCATCCTTCCTTGCTCCAGTTCCCTGAATTCATCTCTCATCCTATTGATCAAACCCGGTGGCACATGGGTTCTGCTAAACTTGATTTTGAATTCCTCCCAAGTCATCATCTGTCCTTGATGGGGATATGCCTATAGGGGTATGCCTAGCAGGACGTTTCCTATTGGCCCAAGCTGCCAGCGAGTGGGTCCGCAGGACGGCGACTGGATTGAGACTTGGCGAGGAACCAAGCGACTGGAAGCCGGAGGCCCAGAAGCGTAGCTAGGCCTATTCGGATTAGGTCAGGGACCCTCCGAATCCTTAACCAACTCGGTTGTAGATCTGTAAACCCTAGCGAGGTGAGTCTATATAAACCTCCCTAGGGTACGCATAGAGAACACGTTCCATCATACACCCCAGCAACTCGCCGCCTAGTCGTCGAGTTCGCCCTTGTACTCTCTCCATAATATAATCTAGCAGGAGTAGGTCTTTACCCTCTGGGGGCCGAACCTGGGTAAACCCTTGTGTCTCAGCCCTCATCTCGCACCGCAGATGGCTGGCCGCCCTTGCCCCTCGTTCTGTAGGGGTTCGTAGCATGGAAAACAAAAAATTTCTACCGCATGCACACAAACAAGCCAAGATCTATCTACTAGATTATAGCAACGAGTCGATAGAGGAAATCACCCTCGAAGATTCCAAAGCGGTTAACGAGAGCAGATTCTCGTGGGTGATGTAGTCGTACACTTGCCGATCTCAAGATCGCGTAGACGATCTTTCCGGCGCTGCGTTCCGGCAGCGCTTCCGCAGTCGGTCACACGTTCGGTACTCGATGAAGACCTTCCTCTCCCTTGTTCCAGCAGGCAGCGGAGGTTGTAGCACTCTCCTCATGATTCCGGCAGCACGACGGCGTGGTACCGGAAGTAGAGGGGAGATCTCGCAGGGCTTCGCCTTAAGCCAGAGCGAGTATGGTGGACTATGAGAGAGCCTCAGTGATCTAGGGTTTAGACGCACCAAGGAGAGGGAGCTAGGCCGGCGGCTAGGGCAATGGGATTGCCCCAAGTCAGCGGCTTGGGCAAACCCTAGGGCGGCGGCGGCTATGGTGGGCGGCGGCTAGGGTTAGGTTTAGAGGGGCAAGGTGTGTGTCTTGGAGGGGAAGCCCTGCCCCTCCTTATATAGGTGGAGGGGGCGCGCCAAGGGGAGGGGAGTCCCTCCCCAACTCGGTCTCCAAGGGCCGGCGGTGGAGGGAGAGGAACTCCTCCCCAAGTAGGTTTCCTACTCTCCCTCCACCAAACAAAATAGCCGTTTGACTTTTTCAAATTGGCGTTTGACTTTTCAAACTAGGATTTGATTTATCCCTTTATTTTGTTCAGCGATGACACCTAGTACATGATGCAACCATTCCAACTTGTTATGACACATTCATGTACCCTTCTCCTTTCGGACCGGTGAACCTTCTAGACCCTTCTAGAACCTCTCCGATGAAATCATCGGAAACTTTCCCGAACTCCGAAATAGGACTTTCCTTATATGAATCTTATTATCCGGACCATTCCGGATCTCCTCGTGATATCCCGGATCCCATCCGAGACTCCAAACAACATTCGGTCTCTTACTAATCATTCCATAACTACTCAACAACATCGAATCCTTAAGTGTGTCTCCCTACGGTTCGTGAATTATGCGGACATGACCGAGACACTTCTCCGATCAATAACCAATAGAGGAATCTGGAAATTCATATGGATCCCACATATTTCTACGGTTACTTTGCGATCGAATGAACCACTTACATACGATACCAATTTACCTTTGTCTCACGATAGTTTACTTATCCGAGGTTTTGATCGTCGGTATCTCTGCATACCTAGTTCAACCTCGTTACCGATAAGTACTCTTTTATCATTCCCGTGATATGTGATCCCTTGTGAGCCAGTCACATGCTTGCAAGCTAATTGGATGACATTCCACCGAGAGGGCCCAGAGTATATCTATCCGTCATATGGATGGACAAATCCCACTCTTGATCCATGAGCCTCAACCCATACTTTCCAAACACTCAATGCCACCTTTATAGCCACCCAGTTACGGTGTGTTGTTTGATGTCATCAAAGCATTCTTCTGGTGATGGTGATTAACATGATCTCATGGTCGAAGGAATTAGGTTACTATGTATCAGAAAGCTTATAGCAAATGAACTATATTAAATGACTTGATCTTTATGCTACGCTTAACTATAGGAGTATGTCCATCATATCATTCATCTATTGATATGACCCTATTGTTAATAACATCTCTATGTTAATGATCAGGAAACCATGATCATATATTAACCAACAAGCTAGTTTAACAAGAGGCTTTACTAGGTACTCTTTTATGTTTACAAATCACATAAGTATTAATGTTTCCTGTTAATACAATTATAGCATGGTATGTAAACATTTATCATAAGTATGAAGATATGATAATAACCACTTTATTATTGCCTCTTGGGCATATCTCCAACAGTCTCCCACTTGCACTAGAGTCAATAATCTAGTTTCAAACCTTTGTGTATTCAACACCTATGGCTTTCCGGTGTTGTATGTACACGATTGCTAGTGGTCAACCGATCTCCGGATCTGACACTTCCAGGTCCGTGTGTAATTGCATATCTTTGCGTCTCTAAGCATCACTCATTCTCTAATGAGATGGCTTTGTATAAATTTGGTCCTTTGGTGAGACCTTTAGTTCTTTGGGGTTAAAACATGTTGATAATATTGTCGTACAATATATCTTCATAGTATTATCCCGCTGTGAACTACACCTAGTTTGATAACAAACTACTTGACACAAATGCCCTCTTTAGCTGCTATAATAGCAGTCATATACTTAGCCTTTTGTTGTAGTATCTGTCACAATGTCTTATCTTTGGAACTCATCCAAATCCATTATGGAACTTACTTTCCATTATATTGTGCCACCCTTAGTTTAGATTGAGATAAACTTAATTTGTACTTTGTGACAAAACTAGTATCAATGTAGCACTTTTACAATGAACTAACCATCTATTTGTCACTTTTACAAAATAATATATTCTTAGTTCTTCCAAAAGATCATAAGAATATCCTTACTATCGTCCAATGATCATCTTATGAATCATTCTGGTATAAGCTCATAACATTTAGAGCATAAGACATATCTGGATTTGTACATATCACAGTATGATTGATATAAATCCTCTTTGTGATTTCATACATCAAGTATCAATCTATACTTGAATATTTGTTTCACTTACCAAATGTCAATACACTTGAATATATCATAAATATTGAACTCATTCAATCCTTTCTGTGCGATAAGAACCTTTCTTGTAGTTTCTATATTGAACTCATTCAATATATCATCTATGTACTTTCGGCACAACCATATTAGTGTCTCAATCTATCTATATAGATATTGATGCCAAATATTTGGGTTTTGCCTAAATCTTTCATCGGAATGAAATTCTTAACATGTGTTAATAAAAGATACATCATTTCCAATCAAAAATATGTCTTCCACATAATGTATTAGAAACCTGTCTTAGCGCTCCCACTTAATTTCTTGCAAATGCAAGCATCTTCATTGTCTCCGACGAATTTAAACTCCTTTAACAGTTTCATCATAGTGAAGATTCCAACTCCGCAATGCTTACTTCAATAATTGAAGTTTGCATATGCTTTTAGCATCCTTTGAACTAACAAAACCCTATGGACCATGTTATGCACATGTCCTAGGTAACAATTATATTAGAAGAACTTGTTTTGCTTATTCAACTACCACATAACAAAATTATATGTAGTGGTTGCTACATTAATCTGTCTAGACTAAATATCGCTATGAAAGATCAAATCTTGTCATAGTCAACCTTTGAACATTGCTGTGAACTCTTTCCCAACATGTCGACTATTTCATAGATGTGCAACATCCATGTCTATTTCTTTATAGATCCAAACACAACTGTAAGGTCTTACACCTTTCTCGAGGGTCCTTCAAGTTCAAAACTTGATTTCTCGTGTATGGAACTATCACAGATTTTATGGCTTCAAGCCATTTTATGGAGTCCGGGCCCATCATCGCTTCTTTGCATGTAGTCCGTTCATTATTCTCAAATAATGATTCAACCCTCAAATCTTGGTATTTGATTGTTTACTCGACCTACTTGGTTCAATAGAAACTTTGACCTTCGTAACCACAACCTTTGAGGCACGTGAGCCATGAGCATTGTTGCTGCCTTCGGAACACTTTTCGGCGCTGCGCAACTCTGCACATATAGCTAAGGTTCTTTTAACCTTATCAAAGTTCTATTGTCCTCCCACTTATCTTTTCACGAAAAAATCCTTCTCAAAGAAACTTGACGTTCTAAGTGACAAACACTTTTGTCTCCGATGTTATGGAGGAATACTTAACAGTTATTCGAAATAACATACAAAGACGGGTTCATCCGACTTTGGTTGCAAACATATTTCTTATGCATAGCATACCAATGTTTAAGAAAGGACAACTTGGGTTTTATCCCAAACCATAACTTTATATGGTGTCATTTCAACGGATTATGATGGAGCTCTTTTCAGTGGAAAAACGGTAGTCTCTAAAGCTTTTAATCTTTAAAATATAATGGCAGTTTTATGAATTACACCTTCGATATTACCATGTCAAACAAGGTTTAATTACATATCTCGAACGCTCCATACTCTTATGGTGTTTCGGGACATGCAAATCCACATAACGATTCCTTAAATCTTAGGTATTATGCTAAACTTGTAACTCAAATATCTTCCTTTATGATCTTATCATAAACTATTTATATTCTTGTTACAATGATTTTGCACTTCATCTTTAAAGTCTTTGAACTTTTCAAATGTTTCATACTTCATCCTTATTAAGTAAATATTCATATATTCACTCAAATTTTCGGAGAAAGCATATGAAGTTGAAATCCATCGCTCTTGACTACACATAATGAACTTCATACAACAATATGTACAAGTTCCAATAAGCTAGTCATTCGTTCCCTTTTGGCCTATGAACGAAGTTTTAATTATCTCTAGGAAAGTTTCACAAGCGTCATTTGATCAAAAATCAAAAGAATCCAAAATTCCATCCACATGGAGTTTCTTCATGTTTTCTTTCCAATATAATTTAAACGGCGATGCCACTTCCTAAGTGATCTTTCAATCAATTTGTGTTTCGACATTTTTAGCACTAGTTTTATGGATGTAATTTCTCCAACGAGATTTGTAAATCATCCATCTTTTATGGATTACGGCAATTATTTGAACAACCTTTTGTTCTCATAATACCTGATAAAACAAATCTTGAAGGCAAGTTTTGATGTTTAACGAGCAACACAATAACCCTTTATTTGTTCTTGATGAACATCATCACATATTCTTTTGCTAGTTACTTAGGCCATTGTAGTTCATGAATTCTGTTGTTTCGTATGACGATTCATACCAACAAATTTAGTATCCAATACTTAAGAACCACATTATTTAACAAGCAAAGAATACAACCATAACACGTATATCCTCTATATACCTAAGCTGAACAATTCTAGTCTTTTCTTTTCTGCCATATATTTATGAGATTCTCTTTCAGTATTTCTTTTCCTGTTTGAAAGAATCTATCAACATCAATAGTGGAGCCATATACATGACACATAGTCCAAAGTATGTATAGTTAAATACCAATGTCTTTAGACTTGCACTTTGAAGTAGATCACCATCATCAAATGTTTGGTGTTCTTTCAAATTCCTTTCTTTAGTAATCTCTTGGTGTAGTAAACATTTTACCTACATCAAATATTCACCCTTATCATGGAATTATCCATGATCAAGCTACTTTTAGCTTATAACTGTGAATCACGAGTATAATGTTGCTCTCCAAAACCTTTTGGAGGATTAGGACAACTAGTGTCTCCAACCTTTTGCAAATTTTCATCAAATATGAGAACATGACTTTTTCCATATTATACTCTATCATGTTGCAACCAAAACTTTGTTTCAGATATCACAATATCTGCCACACATCATGGTTTCTGAAACAACTCTTTCAGATCCTAGATAACCTTGATATTAAGACAATCCTTTGAATATCAAGAATCATGGATACAAACATGATACTCATACACTAACTGTTGGAATTGTCACTCTCGATTTAATACCAATTATTAAACTTCATGGAGTAACCAGAACTTACTGAAAGTTTGCAATAGGACTTTTAAACTTTAGATTAACACTTCAAAACAATACGATACCAGTTCGTAAAGTAACTAACCAGAATTCTATAGTTCTATCATCTCAATTATAACTAAGCGCAAGGTGGTAAACGGATGCCAATGACTACAACAACTATGCAAATTCACTTTGATTTAATTTATGATAAATAGTGTTCAACTTTTAATCAAATTGTTGTTGAACTCCCACTCAAAACAATATCCCTCACATTGTTTTAGTGATCACACGAACCAAATTCACCACATCAAAACCGATCATCACGCGAGTTGATGTAGCTTCAATGGCGAACAATCATCATGTTCATCATATCTACTATATGACTCATGCTTTACCTTTCGATGATCCGTGTTCTGAGACCATGTCTGTACATGCTAGGCTCGTCAAGATCAAACCTTACCTTCCGCATGAGCAAATCTGGCTTGCTCATGTTGTATACACTCGCAGAATCTAACACACACGATCATCACGTGGTGCTTCGAAACAACGAGCTTTAGCAACGATGCTTACTAAGGATGAACACTTTAAAACTTGAAATTGTGTGCTTGAGGGATCATCTTATAATGCTACCGTCGTAAACTAAGCAATAAAAGATGCATAAAAGGATTAACATCACATGAAATTCATAATATGTGATATGATATGGCCTTTATTCTTGTGCTTCCGATCTCCATCTTCAAGCACGAACATGATCTCCATCATCACCGGTGTGGCGTCAAGGTCAATGGCGCCGCTTCATGGTTGTCTTCCACCAGCATCAACTATTACAACTACTTTGAATAATAGACACGAAGGACTTAATGGAAACAACCATATGGCTCCTGCCGGTTGCCAACTTACAATAAGGAACATTGCATACATCATATATAATCATAATCATGGCCATATCACATCACAGCACACCCCTGCAAAACAAAGTTAGACGCCTCTAATTTTCTTTGCATGTTTTACGTGGTTTGGGGATTTCAATAAGTGTCATTCTAACTTACGAACAAGAACCACAACATTGATACTAGTATTGTCAATCACCCATTGTAAATTGAATCTTAACTATGTTGGGAGAAACAGGCACCCGCAAAGCCACTTATGCAATACAAGTTGCATGTCAAGCGTGGAGCAAGTCTCATGAACGATGTCATGTAAGGTTAGCCCGGGCCGCTTCATCCCACCATCCCGCAATATGCAAAGTACACAAGAAGCAATCGACAACAAAAGGATCAACGCCCATAATGACCATTGTGTTCTACTCGTGCAACAGATCTACATATAGACACGGCTCTGATACCACTGTAGGGGTTCGTAGCATGGAAAACAAAAATTTTCTACCGCATGCACACAAACAGGCCAAGATATATCTACTAGATTGTAGCAACGAGTCGATAGAGGAACTCACCCTCGAAGATTCCAAAGCGGTTAAGGAGAGCAGATTCTCATGGGTGATGTAGTCGTACACTTGCCGATCTCAAGATCGCGTAGACGATCCTTCCGGCGCTGCGTTCCGGCAGCGCTTCCGCAGTCGGTCACATGTTCGGTACTCGATGAAGACCTTCCTCTCCCTTGTTCCAGCAGGCAGCGGAGGTTGTGGCACTCTCCTCGCGATTCCGGCAGCATGACGGCGTGGTACCGGAAGTAGAGGGGAGATCTCGCAGGGCTTCGCCTTAAGCCGGAGCGAGTATGGTGGACTATGAGAGAGCCTCAGTGATCTAGGGTTTAGACGCACCAAGGAGAGGGAGCTAGGATGGCGTCTAGGGCAATGGGATTGCCCCAAG
The DNA here is from genome assembly GCA_916181665.1 of Avena sativa. NCBI lineage: Eukaryota > Viridiplantae > Streptophyta > Magnoliopsida > Poales > Poaceae > Avena > Avena sativa. The sequence continues at coordinate 36,463,830 of OV702283.1, forward strand.
TCAGCGGATTGGGCAAACCCTAGGGCGGCGGCTATGGTGGGCGGCGGCGGCTAGGGTTAGGTTTAGAGGGGCAAGGTGTGTGTCTTGGAGGGGAAGCCCTGCCCCTCCTTATATAGGTGGAGGGGGCGCGCCAAGGGGAGGGGAGTCCCTCCCCAACTCGGTCTCCAAGGACCGGCGGTGGAGGGAGAGGAACTCCTCCCCAAGTAGGTTTCCTACTCTCCCTCCACCAAACAAAATAGCTGTTTGACTTTTTCAAATTGGCGTTTGACTTTTCAAACTAGGATTTGATTTATCCCTTTATTTTGTTCAGCGATGAAACCTAGTACATGATGCAACCATTCCAACTTGTTATGACACATTCATGTACCCTTCTCCTTTCGGACCGGTGAACCTTCTAGACCCTTCTAGAACCTCTCCGATGAAATCATCGGAAATTTTCCCAAACTACGAAATAGGACTTTCCTTATATGAATCTTATTCTCCGGACCATTCCGGATCTCCTCGTGATATCCCGTATCCCATCCAAGACTCCGAACAACATTCGGTCTCTTACTAATCATTCCATAACTACTCAACAACATCGAATCCTTAAGTGTGTCTCCCTACGGTTCGTGAATAATGCGGACATGACTGAGACACTTCTCCGATCAATAATCAATAGAGGAATCTGGAAATTCATATGGCTCCCACATATATCTATGATTACTTTGCGATCGAATGAACCACTTACATACGATACCAATTTCCCTTTGTCTCACGATAGTTTACTTATCCGAGGTTTTGATCGTCGGTATCTCTGCATACCTAGTTCAACCTCGTTACCGATAAGTACTCTTTTCTCGTTCCCGTGATATGTGATCCCTTGTGAGCCAGTCACATGCTTGCAAGCTAATTGGATGACATTCCACCGAGAGGGCCCAGAGTAAATCTATCCGTCATATGGATGGACAAATCCCACTCTTGATCCATGGGCCTCAACCCATACTTTCCAAACACTCAATGCCACCTTTATAGCCACCCAGTTACGGTGTGGTGTTTGATGTCATCAAAGCATCCTTCCGGTGATGGTGATTAACATGATCTCATGGTCGAAGGAATTAGGTTACTATGTATCAGAAAGCTTATAGCAAATGAACTATATTAAATGACTTGATCTTTATGCTACGCTTAACTATAGGAGTACGTCCATCATATCATTCATCTATTGATATGACCCTGTTGTTAATAACATCTCTATGTTAATGATCAGGAAACCATGATCATATATTAACCAACAAGCTAGTTTAACAAGAGGCTTTACTAGGGACTCTTTTATGTTTACAAATCACACAAGTATTAATGTTTCCTGTTAATACAATTATAGCATGGTATGTAAACATTTATCATAAGTATGAAGATATGATAATAACCACTTTATTATTGCCTCTTGGGCATATCTCCAACACGTTCTACTACTCGCTGCCGATTGCAGCATCTGTCGTGGCCATTCCCACGACAGTGGCGCCCACCGTGGCACGAACGTTGTTCCACCATGCTCTTGCATCTCTGGCTAGATAGTGGGTGGCAGACAGAACTTTTTCGTTGGCTTCCACTCCGGCAACTTCTAAGTTGTTCTCCATGGTTTGCAGCCAATCATCTGCATCGAGGGGCTCTTCAGACTTAGTGAAAATGGGTGGATTGGTGTTCTAGAAGTTCTTGAGCTTGGATCCATGGTTGTCATGATTTCCATGGCCTTGATTGTTGTTGGCCATCTGAGCGATGTGTTGGAGGGTAGCTAAGTTGGCTTTACGCTCGGCTCTTTTAGCTTCACGGTCCAAAACCAACATTTGCAAGATCTGCAACATCGGGTCCGAGGGTGAACTGCTTCCTCCGCGAGGCATCTGAAGATTGAGGTAGATCATGAGAAAATAGGGGAATTTCTAAGGTTCAGGGTTTTGAAAAAGTTTTCAAAAATTGACTCATATTTTTCTAGCAACTTGCTTTTCATTCATTCATCACACATCATACAACACACACCACAACAAAGGAAACAGATGATTTGAGAACCATTCTGGGAAACTACGATACAATGGGACCGTATACAACTCACTAATGCTAGTGCTCAAGTGCTACTACTCCTCGGAGTCAGTGTCCTCATCATCCTCATCATCATCATCAATGAAGGCGAAGTCATCCTCATCGATGAAGAAGTCCATGGACTGATCCTCCAGAAAATCATCATCATCACTGAGATAGGAGTAGGGGTCTCCATGAAGGTCCTCCCCTGCATTCTCCCTCTCCTCAAGCTGCATATCCCTCTTATGGATGGTCTCCTCCAAGTCTGTGATCCTGTGGCGGAGACGGGCAGTGATGCGTTCCTTGTCGAGCTGACGACGACGAGACTGGTGATCCTTCACCAGCATGGCGATGGTCTGATCCTTCTAGGCAGCGATGGTGGACTTGTGGTTAGTGTAGGAACGGACATTGTCCAACTCCTTCTGCCGGTCATACATCATGAAGCTGAGGTGATCCACTTGATTCTTCAACTCTGGGTGATATGGTGCCTCTAGTGGCTATCCCATAGCATCACGCCTTGGGCAGAACTCAAAGCGGGTACCCTTGATCTGGTTGATACTCTGCCCACACAGACGTGCAAGAGCTTCCTGCATGGCCCTAGCAAGTCCATCGAGTCAGTTGTTCTCTCTGATGGTGAACTGAATTCCCTTTGAGGTGGGGGCTTCAATCTTTCCTCAGAGACTTGCAACAATCAGCCATTGCAATTCCTCTCCTTCCTGGTCATTGAGCTGAGCTCCGAAGAACTCAGGGTGCAGACGCTCCAGCATTTCGGACAGCTGGTCCAAGTCACGCTAAAAGATGAGGTCTCCTCCATTCCCCAACCGATAGAACTTGCTATACTTCACGTCCATCTATAAGAATATAGGATGATTAAGTTATTAGAGTGATCAAGTGTGTCAAATTTTATGTTAGTTTGCAAGAATTTTTGGAGAACATAAATTTTCATGAAAGAATCTAAGTGACAAAAATGAGAATAAGTTTTCATAAATACTCACTTCCTTGATTTTGAAACTAAGTTTTTGATTCAAACGTCCATTCTAAACTAGGGTCTCCTATGGTCAGGATGGCTCTGATACTAACTTGTCAACACTCGGATTTTTAATCCTAGATGCCTGTTATGCCATACATCGCAATCCCAGGATTACCATTTTTGCGAGACATAACATATTGGATATCACAGTACATCATCCATTACAAATCATACATAAGGTCTTACACAAATAAGGATCACATGATCCAGTCTTAATACAATTCAAGCAGCGGAATAACGTAATAGTAACTGTAGCGTAGGCAAAGCTCCATCTTCATGGTCACAAGCAATGCTGACGATGGGAGATGATCCTAGTTGTCGTAACCTTCCCGCTGTCCGTCCTCCTGATAGTCCTCTTCATAGTCTGGCCACGGGAATAGCCAGGGACAAAGCCATGAGTACACTTTAAGTACTCGCAAATTAATACTAACAAGTGAAGTGGTTTTGAGTAGGAAGTACTAGGCTGTAGCTTGTTTTGCAAAAAGCCAGATTTACCTCTACTGAGTTCAGAAGCAAAGAAAGCTAGTTGAAAGTTTTATAACTCCTAAGTGGGAACTTGAATTTCATATCACAACCTTGTTGTGGTCAAGTCAAGTCACAAATCATTTCATAAGTCATTTTGAAAACATCTAACGACAGAACAGTATGGTCACTCCAACTGTCCATAACCGCGGACGCGACTATTCGAATAGTTTGACACTCTGCAGAGGTGGTACACTTTCACCACAACATTCGATACATCCGTCAGGAACAATCCTGAATTCACCATACTCAGTATGCGGATAATCAATCCTAACCTTTCAATTACACGCCCTTGTATAGGCACCTCTCCTGTGAGTTTGGCCTCCCAACCATGACCAAATGTCATCTTGGGTACTGCATAGGTGGACAATCTTCATAAGGTAGCCTCAACTCAACCTTGGCCGCAAGGGAGCCGATACTAAGGTATATAAACTTTCAGTCAAGCCCTACCCAATTTTCGGGTATTGTGGTTGTACGGTAAAATTGGAATGGTATCGCATCTAGACAACCATCAGTTTTATAAAGGGCTAAGACTCATGCCTTAACATTTTCATCATCAAAATCATATGGTGTTCAAGAACACATGTTAAAACAGTTTAGTAGAATGACTCATCATTCTAAGGTTTTCATAATCAGTTTCACCAAGTATTCCCATCTAAAGTTGATCAAGTTTTATGCTTAGCACTAGCAACTACAAGTGAGGGTAAATACTAATGATGGGTGGTAGTCAGGTGTATCTTATCTATGTTCAATCTCATGCCTCACGATGACATCAAGATTATCTAACTTAGGCTAAGTTTTATGCTCTTTATGCTACCTTTAAATATCTTTCTAAAAGCTACAAGTCACTAAGTAAACTTTGATAGAAAGCTTTGATAAAGAAATAAAATACTAAGCTTGCAATTAAAACTAAGATTGGGTATCAAGGGGTGTAATCAAGGCATGCTTAATGCACTACATAGATCATATAGTTTTCACAGTTGCAAGTGTTAGCTTGCTTAGATAGCTTGCTAAGTCAACTTGTATAGTGAGGCTTGCCTTGTGCAGAGCAGTGGTTGAAGTTCTCCTCGGCTTCTTCCTCGTAGTATTCTCCTTCCTCCTCGTATCCTTGGTCGGTACTAGCGTCTATAAATACATACGAGGTACACAATCACCAACAATACTTAACTAGTTCTATCTATCACACCAAGGTTTTCACTAGATGATCTAGGATCATCACAAACATCACAAAGATTAAAGCAATTGTCTTATTTATTTTATTTTGGAAAAGTAATTTTTACTCATTGAAAAACTACTTAAGATTTAATATTCTCCAACTAAAACATGGGATCATGTTGACACATGTCATCACCACATATTTAAGTACATGGGAATGTGATTTAAAGTGGTGTCACAAGTTAATAGGGTTTAACCTTTTTATTCTAATTAAATAAAGTGACTAGAAATGCCTATGGGCATTCTTTTATTACTTGTTCAACATTTCTGCAAGTAAACCTAGATATTTTTATATATTCAGAAAGGTCTAGTTAAATGTGATTTTTGAGATTTGGAATCAACTCAAAAGCTTTTGTAGTTGAATTTTCAAAAATGTTTGAATGCAGAAAAGCTTTTGCCTTGTTATTTTTACTATAGGTGATCTACAATTCCAAATGGTTTGAATCCAACAGGCTTAGATTAATAATTCCAGTATCTTTCTAACAAAATTGGTTTCATGCATTTTGGTAAAGTGAATCGACCTGGGTTGATTTTTGAATCTAGGTACAGAACTAGGTTTGAAAATAAATTGATAAAATCTAAATTTGAATTACTGGGTCGTGCGGGATGTTAACTGGGCCAGCCCACGGTGCACAGCGCACGCGCGGGTGGGTTTAAGTGAATGACCCCACCAGTCAGCGAGACAGGGATGCGAAGCGGACCGTACGATTAAACTCTAATCCAACGGCCACGACCTATCGTCTCCGTCGGGCAACGCCGGCGAGACAGAATCCTAGTGCGGCCGGTGAGGGTCTACGGGGGCTCACCGGGGATCAGGCGAGGGTCGGCGATGGGGGCGAACGACAAAGTCGAAGACGGCAAACCTCCTTGTACCAACGTCTTCTCCTGGGGTGGCTCCAATCAACGGCTCCTTTCTTCCTCCTCCGCGGCAGACTCTGGCCAAATTCCGGCGATGTGTTGCTCGCCTTGCTCCGGGAGTAAGGTGGGGTAATTTTGAGAGAGATGGGAGTGAGATGGTGTGAATAAATCGAGCGGGGGTGGCCTCTATTTATAATGCAGCGAGGGGACCAAAGGGCGCGGGTGGAGCTCGTCGTGGTCGTCGGCACAATGAGCTACTGGCATGGGCAACGGTAGGGGACGGTGCGGTGCTTCCTGGCGAAGCTCAACGGCATGGTTACGTGGCGTGGGATGGTGCGAGATGGTCGGAACATTGCGGTGCTCTAGGCGGGTCCGACGGGCAGTTTAATGGCGCACAGCATCTACGGTCCGCGCGGCGGCGAACGGGCATATCTGGGCGGTTCCCTGGGCGATGGTGACCACGCTGAAGGGCGGCGAAGGCGGGGCGCGGTCTGTGGGCGTGTGTCGCGGGTGGCGCTCTGGCGCGCTCGTAGAGAGGCTGGGAACGCTCGAGATGTGTGAGCAAGATTGGCAAAAATGACCATTTGCTTTATTTAGTTTGTTTTGATTTTCCCTTGATTTGTTTCTACTTGGAAATGTTTTAGATGATGTTGTTTTCATCTTTAAACCATTCCTTGCTATTTAGATCAATCACACAAGGCCATTCATGCATTCATACAATCATCACATACACACATGCATTCATTGGATTTTTTTAACCAAAGTTTTTGTTAACCCTAATTTTGGTGTTTGGAAATTGATAATCATTGTTCAATATTTTTGGGATGTTACACTTAGTTAGGTCATCACAAACCAACAAAGGTAATTTATGTATGTTGGAAGAGCTTGTGTCAGTGACTTGATGATGACCTCTCCACTTGCATGTGCTAAGTTACCATCTCCCCATATTAGTAAACTTTTTGTTAATTGTGCTTGATGGTTTTGCATTTTTCCTCTAAACATTCATCCATCCGGGGTCAGAAACCCCAAATTGTCTTCAAATATTAAGGAGGTAACATTCAATGTGGAATGCACCTCTTCGTGAATAACAACTGGGCAAATATCGCCAAAGAGCAAGGAGCACTAGGGGGGGGGGGGGGGGTTTACAAGCTGACCTGTAGCCTCCGCATAACTATCCAATGTTTGCTTTACATACATGTTTTCATATTGATCAACCTAAAAAAAGAAGGGCATCATCGGCAAATAAAATATTAGACACCCCGGTGCATGTCAGCATACTTTAATGGGAGATAGCTTATTTGCACCAATTTCCTTATTCAAAAGGACTGATAAACCGCCAGCAACAAAAAGGAATAAAAATGGAGAGGTGCATCACCTTGTTATATCCCACACGATTGTGCAAATGAATTCAATAGTGTTCTACTGAATTTTACATCATACTCCATCGGTAACGCACGTCATTATCCACTCCATAAATCTGGAATGCTATCTATGCCTCACCGAAGATTTGGAAGTGCAACAACCCGCCTGGAAGAAGAGTACCCATGGAAAGTCGATGATGCCATCTGTGACGTCACCCTCAACCCCGTCTAGTCCCCCCCCTCGACACCTGGTGAGTGTCCTATGACAAGTCTGTAACCTTCCCAATGAAGCGGACCCTACAAGGCAAAGCTTCTGCCCAACCATGCAGGATATCTCACCACGTGATGAAAGAATATGACTTACTATGCCACATTGCTACCACGCGTCGAAGCACCCGATAACGTGGTGACCATCCAGGTGTGGTGTCCCCCTTTCCTTGTAAAAGGAGGCCCTATCTAGGAAAGGAGAGGGATATAGGGGTAGAGAGTAAGATAAAATAGGGAGATAAAATAGAGGAAGGCTCGATTCCCTTCCAAAGGACCGGCATTGTACTAGATCTATACCCACCATATACACCACAGTTCCAGGAAGCAGGGTTTCACACAATGCGGCATAAACCTGGGTAAAAAACCACCGTGTCTCCTTGCTATACTTTCTCGTTGGCTGGTTGAGGTTTATGTGTGTTGTGCCCCTGGCAAAACTAAAAAGGGGAGATCTCATCCCCGGTGTTCGCCAACTAGGACGCTACATCAGGCACACTTAGGTTGGGGGTGCACATGAGGTAGGATCTGTTGGCCCCTTCTTCATCACCGTTCGATGCCATGCCAAAGGACTCACGAGGAGACACACAAGGCATGACTGGTGCCACTACTTGAGCCAGCAACGCCCGACGATGGGTGGAGTGCCAGCAGCTCGAGGAAGGGGCACCCCAAGCCTCGCATCGTCAAACCACGAGTCCCATCGACCAGGGACGCCTGCGGGAAGCGTCTCCCTCGATCCATCACCATCCACTAAACGGAACACGAAATGTGTGCGCACCACAGAGAGGATGGCAAGCCATTTAGGCAGCACTCGACTCCTTCCTAGCACTTGCGCCCGCACAACCGTGAAGAGGATAGTGGCCTCCGAGGAGCTCTGACCGGTGATGCCAGTCAATGCCCTACTCTCACCTTCCCAGGGACACCTAATCTCATTGCCGCCCTCGCTGCAGCAGAGGCCATGCTTGAGTTCACATCTGAGGCGGTTAGAGACAATTCACGATCCAATGTGTGGCTGGCCCACTTTGTGAGTGTGCCCCACCTAAGGGAGGAGCCTACACACTCTCATTCCATAGCGCGCGCCCTCCACCTCTGGGAGCGCAAGAGCCGGTTCACCGCCGTGCTGAGACCACTCTGCCACTCCGCGCCTATCCAACAAGGAAAGGAAAGAGGATGCCCATTACCTGCAGTGTCACGACTACAAGGAGGGCAGTCACGAGCAGGAACCTCTCCGTGATACCGAGGGAGAGAGAGGCGATGACCACATCTCTATGGGATCTTATAGAACCGCTCATCCCCGTGACCTTTAGCAGGTCCTTGACTGGCGGCATGGAGAAGACGCCCGCACCTGAATCGAGCTATGTCGAGAATGCCATACAATAATTTACAACGAGTTGAAGGGCTTGATTAAAATTTTGAGCTGCCAGCAGAGAGCCAAATTCACTCGGTTGTTCATGTTTCCTTACTAAAGCAAGCATTATCAGCTGACATTGTTGCTCAACCTGACGTGCTCTCACAGTGCTCCTTTCTTGATGCAGAGCCAGTGCCATTTCATGTACTCCTTCAGTTCTAAAATAGATGTCTCAGATTTGTTAAAATTTAAATAAATCTGGACACTATTTAGCATATAGATTTATTCAAATTTTGAGAAACTTGAGACATCTATTTTTGGACTGAGGAAGTACTAGACATTAAACTTATTCCTAGAGAAAATAATAGTGTTACTCTAGTACAAATTCAATGGTCTAAGTTGCCTAATTCATGCGTCAATCCGAGAGCAACAATTGATGTTGGACTATCTGCATGAACATGCTTAATTGAGGTCAAGCGGGCTCTCAAGGGGAGTGTTACAGACCAAGCCCAGTGAAAAAGCGACCAAGGAAACTAAGCCGACTTTGTAGAGCACTCCTGCTATGAGTGGGCATTGCCCGTGTAAAGAGGAGAGTCGTAGGCAAATACTGAGAAAAATATCAGGATTTGCCTTTTGTAAAGAGGATATTAATGATGACCATTGTACCGTAGGTATGCTGCTCTCCGTTCTACCTTTTTTTTTTCATCCGAAGCTAAAACAGATCCAGGGTTCACACTATCTATCGATAACGGAACCGAGTTTGTTGTGACCGCACCCTTGGGACAAAGATAAACTGAAAATAAAAGGCAAACAAGCATCATCCAAAAGATATTTAAAGCTAACACCTAGCCAGAACCACACCACTACCTAAGTTTAGGGATCTAAAAAAACATGTGTAAGAGAAGCTCCAGGCAAGGCTATCTACCAAGTTTTAGCCATTACAACCCACGAATTTTCAGTACTTATTAGCCTGAAACACAGCAAACTATATTCCACTTCGAATGAAAATTTTAATATACAAGGCACGAGAAATGCATCATTACCAACGAATTTTTTTCGTCATGCAACTTTTTAATATACTCCCTTCGTCCTAAAATAGATGTCTTAAGTTTGTCAAAATTTAGATGAATCTAGACTATTTAGTACTCCCTCCGATCCATATTAATTGATTTGAATTTGTCAAAATTTGGATGAACCTATATACGAAATGGTGTCTAGATTCATATAAATCTAGCCAAATGTGAGTCAATTAATATGGGTCGAATGAAGTATATTGATTCATTTAAAATTTAAAAAACCCAAGACATCTATTCTTGGACGGAGGGAGTACAAGGAACAAGAAATGCATCAGAAGCAACAAAGACCTTTTCTTCATACTTCAGTGCAGACATAGTGGGAACGGGTGGGAATGGTGCAACATCACAGTTCATCTTTGTGTTCGGACGACACTCCACGAGCATCCTCGATGTACAAGCCCCTCCCAGCTGTAGCTGCGTGTAAGAATAGCACCATGGCCTGAAGAATATCCGCGTCTGCCAAAATATCATCTTTGTCTTTTATTTTATTTTATAAACCCACCCAATATCTCAAGAAAGAACAAACATAATAGATTATCTCCTTAGATGATTTAGGACCGGTTCTTTTGGTGGCTTAGAAAAATATATGCTGCCCCTCTCTAGCTTATTTATTGGGGTTTCCAAATTAGTTACTCCCTCTGATTTATATTACTTGTCGTGAAAATAAATGTATTTAAACATGTTTTAGTGCTAGATACAACCATTTCCACGACAATTAATATGGATCGGAGGGAGTACCTCATAACTGATTTAGAAGCATGGACTAGCCTCTAGCCATGTGACTTATAAGAGAAGCTGGGAGGAGGAATTAAGCTACCAAAAGAACTGGAGCTTAGTCGTCTTCTTCTCAAAATAACCCCACAAAGTTGCGACCCCAGCTACATGAATAATGTGTCTACTGTTGATATATTTGCAATCCTGGCATGCCCTCAAAAGAAAGTTAGGAGGAGAAATTAAGCTGCCAAAAGAATTTGGCCTTAATCGACTTCCTCTCAAAACAAGCCCACAAAGTTGTGAACTACCATCAGAAGTAAAGGCAAATCCTGACAAAAATATTTTCATCACAAAACTGACAAGAATAACGGGTGCTCTAACCAACTGAGCTACGAGAGCTGTTGCGTGTGCTAGTTCTTCCTGCTCAAAATCTATAATCTAGAGGTAGTGAGCTATTTGGTGTTATTCCATTGACTAGGATCGTTATAATTAGTTCATTATAGTATGTATAAATATACCACGAGTAACATAAATTGAAAAATGCATGAAGTAGAATAACCTAAACCCAACAGGAAATCAGGTGGTAACCAAGTTCACGACATTGATGACAAGAATTTGAATACATCAAGTAAATATTTTTAGTACCACTCGGACAAGCAATCATTTTTTTTCAGGAACGAGGGTAAGAACAGGCCTTTTTCCGAACCAAAGGAGCAAAACAACAACAGTTAACTGACGAAACAGGAGATACTGCACAGTACCGATCACTATCACAGTTCACAGAACCACACCACACTTGCACAACTCAGGCTCGTTTGCAACTTCTAACGTAATCACATTGACAGTCTCATTCCTAAAAAGTCTTGGGTTTATTTCTAAAACAAACGGACCGCATAGTAGGCAGCACCAGTCCCTTCGCTTTTTTTTTTTTTTTTTTTTTTTTTTTGCTTCAAATGACCACCAGAGAGCATCCAATTTAAGCCACCATGAAATCTGGGAATCGATGATCGTCAGAGTAAATACGGCTCTAAATAAGCAATTTTGGTCAGAAGAGATTATCAAGTGACAAATTTCGTTAATGTTTATTTTGACACCTAAATATATGCAAGTTTCTTTTGCGCTCGTTAAAGCTTTTTTTTTTGGTTTCTGATTATCCGTGCTAGTGCTACGCCTAAAAGTTACAATCAAACGGCCTGAAAATGTCCGGTGGAAACGTTGCGTAACTCTCAGTTTCCCCTCATTCGAAAGTCACAATCAAAACACCTCTTCACAGTCTATTCGACAGCCGTAAAAATGTTGTCTGATCCTCACAAGATTCATCAGTGCCCAAGAGGATATATACTCTCACACCGTCACACGTACCGTAAGCAGGTGCTTCATCAGAGATGGAGATATACCTGCACACAAAGGCGGCTCGATGCAGATTAGTATAGTAGTAGCACTGCCGCAATTTGCACTTTAATTAGCCCAGAAAAGGGGCTAGATGGATGAGGACCGCTAACTAATTCGATGCGTACTGCTAGTAATCTATTGCCCAGCCGATTGGAACGAGGAAGCCGACCGAGGCTTAGATACCGAGGTCTCATGATTGCGAGCTGAACATTCTAATATTCTGCGGAGCATCATGATTTGATCCATGTATATATGTATATGTATATATATGGCGGAGAACATGTATCGCCCTCCCGTCATATTCTGGTCGAATTTGGATGGAGATAGACGTCGATGTACTTCATCCGTACACGGATATACTCTAAGTTCTTGTATACTATGATGCATATACCACGAAACAAGTATGCAATACAAGTCAAATACCAAAAGGGCAACCAGAGAACCAGGATGTTATTTTGGCGTAGTAAATATACTATAGATTTAAGCTTGGTGGAAAGAAAGCATTTGGAGGCCATGTGAAAGTATGTGTCTATGGCTTGTGGACCCAAAGTCTATGTGTCTATAACTTGTGGATCCATGGCTTATGGACCTAAGAAGAAAAAATATCAAATATGGGCCAGCTAAAAAAAATGAAGAATTATACAAGGCCTGGAAAATAACCAACGAACCGTAGTTAAAGCATCTCTAACATACACACAAAAAAATCTGCCGGTGCACAAAAAACCGCTATTATTTAGCGCGACAGGTAAAAATCGTGCTCCAGCAGATGCGTACAAATAAGTCGTGCATAAAACAATTTAGGGCACGCACACAAAAATCCGAAATTTGGTGTGCCAGCCAGCGCTGCCCCACTGCCAAACTAAAACTGCCACGTGTGACCTCATGCATCCCGCCTCGACGGGCCACCGGCAAAAAATCACCCATGGACGACTATTCCGCCACTCCCCCAACCCACCACCCCCTCCGCCCCCACGTCTTCCGATGGAACAGTTTCGCCGCCGCTCGGAACTCCACCCCCCTCGATGCACCCAACCCTAACGCCACCATCATCTACGGCTAGATGTTTGCTCCTCCACGGCCAATGAATGCACATGCCATCGTCCACCGTCCGCCTTTAAGCCATCATCCACCGTCCACCTTTAAGCCTTTAACTCAAATAGTTTGACATCCGCCAATAAATAACGAAGCGGTGTTAAATAAGTCGTATTTTATTCTCCGGACGGCTAGCCGACCGTCTAAGGTGAGAAGCAGGAAGAGATCGAAAAGGCCTGACTGCTAAAGAAGGCTTGAGTGTCTCATGGACAATGACACTAGAAACACATGCGTTTTACACAGGGGTGTCACAAAATAAAACACCGGTTAGTATATCGTAATAATCACAGTACGTGACAACGTCATGCAGACGGCGCGGCGAAGCGCGCGTGTCCATCTAGTTATTATAAACGCCATTACAGTTCTATCGGAGTCTATGCAAGTTGTAGAAGAAGAACGGGCTGCTGATGGCATGCCTCGTCCGTTTCATATTCATGTATACAGGGTACAAGAAGAAAGTTAGCTAAGACTACAATCCGAGGGTCAACTCAACTTGTGAAGATATATGAAATGGAACCATATATAGATGTGTTCGAATTCTGTCCAATATGGCTCAGCCCATTCTATATCAACAATTCCTGAAATTTTAAAGACTCACTTGGTCTATTCATGTATGACAAGAACTGGGACAAAAGCTCAGGTGCTAGTTGATTGAGAGTTTGACCTCCTTATAAGCAGGAGCGGAGCCAAGGGGGGCTAGCAGGGGTCAGACCCCTCCTAATGATCGGCCCCCCTAACAATCCGCAGCGTACTATTTAGCATTAATCACAATTATTAGTTGCCTATTAGACTCAATTAGAGCCTATAGGTATAATCGTTCAATCCTGAAATCCATAACGCACAAGGGTACAGCCGATTAGCCCATGATTTTTATTAAGGAAGTAATTGCCCAGGACATGGAGTAGCTATATTCATGGAATGAATATGTGGATCGATACCTCATTGAGACTTTATATATCTGTATACGCTGTCTCCCATAAAGCTATTTAACTGACGACAAATCGATGACTGACACGTCTCGTCTCATTGCTTGTGGCTGCCACCCGTCGCAGGGCACTGCCGGCGGCCGGCACCCATCACAGGCATTATCGACGGTTGTGGCTCGGGGCCCTTTGTCGACCATTGCTAACTTGCTATATTGTCGTGGAGGCACACGTGTTTTCATCGGATGCCTCATACAATCGGCTCATATCTAGGCTTAAATCTAAGGTACATTTGCTCGAGTCTCTCGTCTAAAAAGTTCAAAGAGTAAGGTAAATCATATTTTATATTACAATCTACTTCATATTAATTTGTACTTATGGTTCTATTATGAATAAGTTTGGTTGATTATGAACTAATGGTTGGTATTGGTACTATCATATATATACTTTCGTGAAATTTTAACAAAAAATTTCGATTTTGACGATCTTCGTCTTCTTCGCCCCCCTATGTCTGAATCCTGGCTCCGCCCCTGCTTATAAGGGAGGCTGTTCTACCATTTGTACAAACATGAGAAGAGAAGAGACCTACACACGCTCCCCCTCCTCCACCGTCGCCTGCCTCGCCTCGTCACAACGCGCGCAGGGTTGCGGGAATAAGCCCACGACCGAGGACCCACATATGCCAAATGCATGTACGAGTTGTCTTTATTTTGCCAAGCACGACTAAAGCTGAAACGTTTTGCGCTAATGGGCATTAAATACGAACTAATAGTTGTTCAGCTTCGGTCGCTCATAGTTCGGTTCGTCTCTCCCTCCCGTGCTTATATGAGGGAGGCCCTTACTCTCCAGAGAAAAACAACACAACACGTTGCTAGGTCTCCGAAACCCCGATGCTTCTAGTCCTGTATGTGAGCAGGGCAATAAGATTTTTGAGAAGCGCTAATGTGTGACTACTAGCTTCATCATAGACTCCTTCGTGAACGCTGACGACTTGTTTCCCATCACTGAAGACCTCTTCAACAACATGGGATATGCCAATGCCAACACCGACGAACTCTCCTGTGCGCTCGAGACGCCTCTCATAGAGCGCCCTTCTGCCCGCAGTCGATGACGTCGGACCCAGGGTGCGCGTTCCACCTTCTAGCAATATGGGGCAGGATATGGACGCACACGAGAAGACCGCAGGGAGGATCGCACCTGACCCAACGATGGGCCTGTCTTCGGGAGAGAGGGGCGGTCGATACGTGTCCTCCTCGGGGTCAATCTCATGGCCCGGCAGAATTAGGGAGACGTGGATAGCTAAATTGGCTGAAACATTTGGTAGCTCTTATTTACTTCGATAAATTCACCATATGAGAAAGGAGATGAATGAAAAGTAATGCCTAGCCATTACTACCGGCAAAAAGAGAAGGAAACGCACGAACCAGGAGCTCTGTCATCATGCTCGCCATCACCGGCCATCCGGACGAGACTCTTCGGTACAAAATTGCAGTTACTACTTGCTGAAGTACGAAAAGCGATAACCAGGGCCAGACTGGTAAGGACCATATAAACGTCTCGCGTCCCGATTAATTTAGATTGACCTAACTCATTTTGTGAAGAAGCTTCCCTAAAATGCTTCGCTAGCCTATTTTTACTCAACAGAAGGACATAAAAACGATTTAGCAACCATTCAGGTTACTGGGGTGATCCAGAGCATTGAATGACCAGATTAGATGGTTTATAGGACACCAAAATTGCTGTGAGAGGTCCTAGTTAGGTGATTTTTATTATTGTTTAATTAGCCTATAGACATTAATTATCAAAATCACACATAGGACAGATATATAGCTGGAATTTGAGCCGGCTTGACTCGCTAAAGCTCGTTCAATTAACGAGTTATCTCGACTCGGCTCGTTTACAGAATGAGCTCATATTTAAAACTCGGCTCGGCTCGATAAACTAACGAGTAGCTTGCGGGTAGCTTATTTAGTTTGTTATTAGTTACGAACATGAGCACATATAAGAAAAACTAGTAATTATTCTACTAATTTGAAACTAGAACAATGATAGTACTTCATAATAACACGAAGGAAGATCAATTAAAAATATAACAGCTCTACACTATTACAGTTTCCAGAAACATTCATAATATGTCACTCATCTATGAAAAATTTTAAACTCTATATTTAAATAAGTTTAACGAGCTAAATGAGTAGCTCACGAGTAGCTTATTTAGCTTGGACAAAAAACAAGCTCAAATCAAAAACTTGGCTCGACTCGTTATACACGAGTTCGAGCCAAGTCAAACAGAGTTACGAATTGCTCATTTAACTTGTGAGTTTCGAGTTATAATTCCAGCCAACATACAGGCTCTTTCAGATGGTATTGCTCTCTGGAGTTTGTGGCAAAAAGATCAATATCAATGTTCTGGTTGTGAGAAACATATTGATCTAATAGTTGTACATTGTTCTTTTTTTTGGATGAGGTGGGAGCACGATGACTAGCTAGTTGTTGCGAATTGTGCTTTGCGTGGGGGTGTGGCGATTTTTTTAACCGATGTAAGGAAAGTAGTGCTTTCTAGTAACGGAGATAGAAGCGCTTAAAACCGTCAACTTTATTTTATTTATAATGTTCAGTACTAGAAACACGGGGAAATATTTGATGATGTTTAACTAAAAAGGAGGAAATATGGCATTACTATAGATAAAACTACACATCGGGATAAGAAACGACGTTGACCATATGTTTGTTGTTCTTAGCGAAGATTATAATGACGGGTTCGAGGGCAGAAAATAAAAAAAATTCTACGGTCGAAACCCTAATGCTAGGGTCTATCTATTAGTAATGTAGTAACGAGATGGGATGATATGGTATTTATACCTTTGAAGACCGAGAACGGTTAACATACCGCGAGGAACGTGGATGAAGAAGATGCCTTGACGTTGACCTTGAGGTCACGAAGTCCTGCGGCTCCGACAACTCCTAGCACCGAAAGCACGGTGCCGCCAGAGAGAGTCATACACGTAAGATGCTTGACGGTGACCCTGCTTCTCTTCGATCCAGCCAAGATTGCGGAAGTAAATCTCCCGACTCCGAATCCGACAGCGTCCCATGGCAGTGCACACCTGAATCCCGACGGGACCGCTCCTCGAAACCCCGATGCCACTGACGGAGGAGAAGCGCCTCGACAGCAGATCCACCTCAACGACGCCAAGTGGGAGAGGGTAAGAGATGTTGTACGAGGCAACCCTCTGCCGCTGGACGCCTCACGCGGCATGATGATGGGCTACCACTGGCTCCTCATGAAGGAGCACAACCGACAGGTTGCGCAGCGCAAGGAGCTCGAACAGCGTCGGAAGGCAGCCGATGAATCAAACGCTCGACGAGCTGCGCTCTCCTCTATCAATGTGTCCTCCTCAAAGGGCAACAACAAACACGCCACCTACAAAAGCCGCTCTCGATCAGAGCGCATGGACCCAGGCTCCAGACGTGAGGCCACTACGGCACTAACCTGTCCTTCATGTCAATGGACTCGCAGGGCAATATGATGCCCAAAACACCGCAGGCCACGGTCATAGCAGCTACTGCGTACCTTTTCGCCAATCAACCACCAGCTGGGGATCCACGATCCGCCGTCCATAAGTCCGCAATCGCAGGCCTCGGGCTTGTCAAAGCCGCACTAAATGGGAAAGAGACTCCGGAGCCGAAGAAAAAGATCACGGTAAAGTTCACGAGGAACCGCACGTCCTCATCCGAAGAGTACAACCACGATCTGTCGCGGTGACTTTGCGGTCCGCGGCAAATGAGCCATAACTACGATGCTCGTGACGAGCTCACGCGGCGTAAGATCGACAAGTTGCGCACCAAACGCGCGTGCTCCACTGAGTCGGAAGAGGAGAACACGGAGCTCAACGGCGCCGCCAAATGCTTTAGCCGAGCCATTCGACAATGGAGGATGCCTAAGGGCTTTAAGGTCCCTTCGGATAAGCCGAAGTTCGATGGCCTGCAGGAGCCAAAAATCTAGCTGGACGATCACATCTCGTCAGTCAAACTGCATGGTGGAAGTAAAAATACAGCCATGCAATGCCTTCATCTATAACTGAAGGGCGCGACACGAGCATGGCTCAACAATCTCCCCTCTAGATCCATCCGCGGCTAGAAGGAGCTGGTCTAGATCTTCATCCGCAACTTCAAGGGCACCTGTAAGAGACCAGCCTCAATCGAAGAGCCGTGCGCCTGTTTCCAAAGGTCCAACAAGTCCATTCACTCCTACATCCAGCGTTGGTCCGTCATCAATAACTTCGCCGAGGATATCTCGGAAGAAAGGGAAATCGACGCCTTCAATGGTGGTGTGCAACGCCGTGAACTCAGGGAAGAGCTGGGCCGCATCAAGCCTAAAACATCGACCATCTGATGGATATCGCCAATCGTTGGGACGATGGCGAAGACACAGTCCACAACAGCCGAACACGTTCGGATGACGAGAACGACCTCGGCCGCAGATGCGACCGACGAGGAAAGAGGAGATCACGCATCTACGACGATCGCGAAGAAATCTACATGGCTGCGGTTGGCTACGCCAACCGCCGCGATGATGGGAACCGCAATAGTGGCTACCGCAGCGGAAGCTACCACGATAGCGGAAAGTCCACGTAGTCATGGCAACATCGCACCTGTGACGACGATCCATCCGCGATCGACAAGCTTTCGAGTCGTTGTAGCATCCACTTCTACGTTAACAAACAAGACGGCAAAAAGAAGTCCAACCACCTGCTCAAGGACTGTCGGGAGTTCCAGAAGCTCCACGAGGGTTATGCCCAGCTACAACGCAATGCAGTGAACCAGGGGTTCGGTTCCGCCCCCGGTCCCATTGCATATGGCACCCCACCACCACCACCTGGAGGACCAGCACAGTTTGCGGCTGCACTGGCCCAAAACAATGGAGCGGAACAGTACCAACGACCATTGGGTACCATGATGATACAGAAGGGGTGTCCATCCAACAGGATCCAGAAGACGATCACCCGCCAGATAAACCTGATCGTTACCTCCCCACTAGCCATACGTGAGTACCTCAGCGGCTTGGATTCGTGTATCACCTTGTACCAATCCGACCATTGTGGCATCCCGCAAAAACCACTACTAGAAAATCGCGTTGTTTTTGTGCATTGCATCGTCATCATCATGCATTTGTTTGTCTGAAACTATTTTCAATAAGCTTATTTTGTTTTCTAAAATTACCCTTCTTTCATTTCGAAACAAAGTCTCATAATTATCTGCTAAACTATTTAACTAAAAATTATTTGCTAAAAAGATTTCAAACAAAACCAAACAAATAAATATCCTACAAAATAATCAACCTAAAACCTAAACCCTTATCTACCTAAACCTAGTCTACCCACCAACCGCAGCTACCTCACCGTCCCTCCACCTCAGCACTTCACCCATCCACCTCACCAATCCCAGACTTCTCCCCCCCACTCCCTGGCCCGCCTGGGCCCCACCCAGCACTACCTGCCACCCAGCACACGCACTCACACAGCCCCCATCTACCCCTCTCTCTCTCTCCCCGACAGCCTGGCCCCACCCCAACCCCGGCCACCCTGGCCCCACACGCACACAACACACGCCGCACCCACCCCTCTCTCTCACCCCCTGGACCCGCTCCCTTGGACCCGCTCCTGGCCCACTCCGGCCCCACCTCGCCCGCGTCTCCCTCCGTCCCGTCTCCTTCCTCTCTCCCTGTCTCCCTCTTCCTCCTTCCCTCGCCCGGCCTCGCCTGCCCCAGGCCGCCTTCCTCGCTTCCCTCGGCAGTCGCCGCCGCCGCCAGTACGTCCGCCACCGCCGCCCACCGTCACCCGCACGCGGCCGTCCCCCTCCTCCTCTCGCTGCCCCGCGCGGCCCCGGTTTCCCCTTCCCCACCGGCGCCCGCCTCGGCCCCCTCCGTCCTCGACCGCGCCAGCGCCGCCTCGCCTCGCCGAGCTCCTCCCCTTCCGCCTCCTCGCCGGGCCCGCACCTCCTCCGGCCCTCCCTCCTCCTCCGACGAGCTCAACCTCGCAGGGCCACCGCCGCCTCTCCCACCGTGTCGGCCACCCTCGGCGGCTCCCCGCCGCCTCGCGGAGCTTCTCCGGCCGCCCCCCGAGACCGCGCCCTGCGCCACCCGAGCCCGCGCTCCGCCTCGCCGGTCCCGCCTCCCGGTCGTCGCTGCCACCTGCACGTGAGGCCAGGACCGCCCCTTCTCTGTTTTCGGGCCAAGCCCTTGTCGCTGGCCGCTGTCCTCCGGCCGCCCTCCTCCCAGCACGCAGCAACCGCCGCCCACCTCGCGTCCCCAGTGCTCAGCCGAGCTGGCCCGAAGCACCATCGGAGTACCATTCCAAGACCCCCTCGACAAGATCTCCGATCCGACACATCGACAAGTTCGCCACGAGGAGCCGCACGAACCCGAGGGTCCATCGACAAGACCGTCTCGTCACAAGAGCCCCGATGCCCTTTTGTCGCCAAGATCTGCATCGCTACGTGTTTCGTCGACCGATGTGCGAGGTGGGACCCGATGGCGCCGGTACCCCAAGATCTACCACACGGACGCACCACGGACTCGGAGAAACCCTCGGACGCCAAGATCGCCCACATGGAACCGAAGGTGTCGAGACCCTGAAAACCGATCCTCCCGGAGTCGGAAGACCGAACCCTGGCGTGCCAAGTTCTTCGACCCGAAGGCCACAGATGCGACAAGTACTTCTTTCCGGACGCCAAGGTCGTCGACACGGATACGCCAAGCACTTCGCCGCGGAACGCCAAGTTCTGCATCCCGAACGCCAAGACCCTCGGAATCGCCAAGTTCTCCTTCTCGGATCAGAAGACCGAATCCGACACGCCCCGACGCCAACCAAGTCCTTCTTCCCGGAACGCCAAGCTCTTCATCTTGTATCCGACCTTCGAAGACCGATCCCGTCGAACCCTGAACCCTGAGACCGAACCCCGAAACCCCCCGGAACCCAAGATCTGCCGAACCCAGATGTGTGACCCTAAGCCCCTATTTTTATAAATGATATATCTTGTTGCATATTAAATTGTTCATGCATGCATACTTGTCTTTGGTTTGGGGGCATTTAGCCGATTCACCATATAATTAAATATGGGGCCCATATGCGGGCAAATCTAGTCTTATATTGGCCTCATTTAAATTTGTGTAGCGAATCGGTAACTTATTTTGCCATGATAAGACAACATTTAAATTGCAGGGTACCTAGACAACTTGAACCGTTTAATTACTTGTCGGAACCCCGGTTTCACTTAATATTGCCTAATTGCATCGCATCTTGCCATGTCATACATCATACATGCATCATGCCCGATCTTTTGCCGTAGTATTAAATAGCGCATCCGGTGTTTCTTCTAGTGTTTTGGTTCTTCGCGGATAAGGCCGTTGAGTTGATGTGAGCTTCGCCCCGATCTTGGATGAACCTTCGGCAATGTTTTCAGGCGAGCATCTCCCCCTTTCTACCTATCTTACTTTTATAGTATTTATTCCCTCCTGTTGATCTATTGCTATCTGTGTTGCGATGCTCTAGTTTTCGTACCCGTGATATCCCTTGCAGCCTTATATTGCCTTGGACACATCCTATTACCTGTTGTTTGGTAGATAGTTGGACTTGCGCGTCGTAGTCGCTTGCTCAAGTGCTGTTGCGTGTCGTCAAGTACCACAGTTGTTGGAGTATTGCCGCATGTTTATTGTTGGAGATGATCATAACTTTAATTACTGTTTAATAACTAAAATTGAAGTAGGTAATGCAGAGGCACAGGTGGGCAATAGAAGTTATTTGGTTTTTAACCGTCCACTTGTGTCCCGTAGGACCCCGAGTACTTGATACCTGTTCCTTGAATATTCGCGCTATCCACATCCGGGAGGATTATGGGACCCCCTGAGCCAGAGCTTGATTCATTCTTATTTCTTGGGGCCACAAACTAGTTTGAGGTTTTATTTACTATCCTGTACTTATGCCATGCTTTACTGCTTTATTTACGATTGTGCGAGGAGCACCTGTACTGTTTAGGTAAGCGGAGTGTTTTCGCGGTATCGACAAGCCCAGTCACATTTTCGGGTTCCCAGTCGTTTACAGCCACTGGCGCAAACCTTGAGTCCGTCTCGGAGTCAGCTAACTTCGTTGCGGGTGTACTCAATGGGGTGGCCCCCTGAAATATTTCTGAATCCTATGATTGCTTTGTCGTGAAGGCCTCGTTGGGTTTTGATTTGGTTTTTCCGAGGTTGATCGAGTGTGTGTTGCTATTTGTGCACCCCTGCAGGGTAAAACTTTCTGAAAGCCGTGTCCACGGGTATGGACGACTTGGAGCACAGTATCTCGATCATAGACAACTATAACTAAAGTAGTGCTATAAATTTGACTTTATAATGACTAGTAATCAGCTTTACTATAATGGAATGGCTAAATAAAACTGCCAACAATTGCTTGCTTGGGTTGTCGCTTGCGACCATTGTACCTGACTAGTAAGTATGGCAACTATAACGAAATGGCTAAATAAAAGTACCAACAACTGCTGGGTTTTGGGATATCTCATGCTAATTGTATCTGACTAGTAAGTGTTGTAACTACAACGGAATGGTTAACTAAAATTGCCCACTGCTTATTATATCAGGATGATTATCTATACCTGACTAGTAATTGCTGCAACGATAACTGAATAAATAAAACTGCCAACTGTGTGAGTTACTCGGTTGACTTCCTCGTTTGGTCTCGAGGGGGGAATACCAGGATGGGTATGCTTCGTGATAGTATCAGGTTGGATCCGAATAGGTTTTTCTTATCCCGTTCTGATAGCCGGCGGTTGTATCGAGTCTCTATAGGTTGTTTAGTGCATGCTGCCGCCGCCGCTCAGTCCACCATCCCTATGTAGGCGAGGACCGCCGAATTCTAGCCTCGCCGTGTACTGGCCTCAGTACTGACGCTCCTCTTTTTCCTTTGCCCTTTGTCGGCACCCCTTTTGTTTAAGCAGGTTTTGAGATCGACGTCGTTAGCATGGTTAACCTTCCGGCTTGGCCTGGGCAGGGTTATGGACGCCATTGGTTATTCTTCAGGGCTCTTAGCCCCATTTGCATCTTGTCCGTAGCTGGACGCTCTATCGTTTTCAAGGTGATTTGGATCTTTGTTCTGTATATCTGTATTCTTGACTCATGGAGTCGTGTTGTATATATATCTGTTCTGTGGGTCCCATCGAGGACTGTTGTGTAATGTTATTACTTCGTTTCCACCCGCACGCAAGTGCCTGGTGGGCACCTTTGAATCGTTTCTATGCGGGTTTGGCGGGAAGCGCTAAAACTTGCATAGGGCCGATTCTGAGGGTGTTACAACCATCCCGTCAAATTCCCTGCCTAGGCCATTCCTCCCTGGTGCTCGAGGCCCGGATCGGCGGGTTCGACATGAGTAGTGTGTTCATGGACGACGGTAGCGGCACAAATCTCATGTTCGCCAACACCCTAGCGGCCATGCGGATCTCGCTTGGAGGCATCTGACACAACCTTCCATGGCATAGTCCCAGGGAAAGGGGTCTACCCCTGTCACGACCTAGGATTAGGGCTTGACAAATACCAGATCTTCGCCTGACATAAGCCTAACCTAAATTTCTGAAGCGCGCAGGGGATAATCGGTAACATTACAGAACATACAAACCATACATTAATAGGGTAAACTCTTATCAGAGTTACAAACCAGTCATACAAGCCAGGGGTCACAGACCCAACATTATAACAAGCAACGGAAGCAAACAAGTTGTTGTAAACAACAAACTTAGCAAAGGGCCTAAGAGGCCTTAAAAAAAATAACGACCCTTTCCATAGATCCTAGGCTGCTGCCCGGGAACCCCAACTACTCATCTACATCAACATAGAAACCACCTTCAGTTGGCATAGCATTATCTGTAGAAAAACATCAACTAGACAAGGCTGAGTACAAGATGTACTCCACAAGACTTATGGATAGTAGAGTTATTTTACATAAAATCATCTTTGTTTTAAAAACAAGAAGGAAAAGAGGCTCGTCTAGTCAGATCATTTTAAAGGGCACAAGAAGACAATAGTTCTAGATCTTAGAATCATCTTCGATATCCACTAAGTACCATCATCAACTGAACCTCTCATCTCGGAGTACCCCCTCAAATAACCCAGAGGAAGTAATCCAGAACACTCATTAATTGACAAGTTTTATTATTAGGTTATAGTTCTCTATGATCACAGAATCCGTTCCCAAGTCGTCCATAACTGTGGACACAGATTTTTGAAAAGATTATAACCCTGCAGGGGTTCACAACTTTAGCCACACGTACCAACCAACTTTTAATGCCAAATTATTAGCCCTCTTCCTTGGAAGGCCGACAGAGGGTGGTTGACCGCGACCTTTACCTTGCTTTCGCCAATACCATGAGTCACACACTAAGGAGATGTCGCCGTAATGGATTGAGTCCCGAAGTCGGTCCCTAGAGATGTGTGCGGGGTTCAAGGTTACGGAGGTCGTGCCTCTCTTATTCCTGGCCACGCTTACCTACCTGTTATGAATGCACCCCCTTCACCTCCATCAAGAACATCCAAGATGCATATGTTGAATGGAAAGCCCGAACTATGTGACTCATGAAATCTACTAGGCAAGTTAGTGAGTCGAGGGAGTTTCCAGGTGAAAGGATACAGATGCCGCCTAGAGGGGGGATGAATAGGCGTTTAAAAACTTTTCCAAGAGTGGCTCAACAAAGGAGGAATTAAACTAACATTTACTTTGTTCAGCACAAAACCTAGAACAACTAGTGATCACCTATGTGCACTAACAACTTATGCTAAACAAGACAAACAACTAATTAAGTGATAGCAAGATATATACTTCAAGCACGAAGGCTATCACAAAGTAAGGTGCATAAGTAAGAGCTCGGGTATAGAGATAACCGAGGCATGCGGGGACGACGTTATTTTACCGAGTTCCTCCCAACATGGAGTACTGCTCGTTTGGAGAGGGGGTGGTATAAAACCACCTGCGCCACAAAAGGACTCCCTTATTCTCCTATGAATCTCACGCCAACAGGATCGATCCACACTTCCATATTGGTGCACTTGTCGGTGGCAAACCGGAACCTCTCACAAGGTTGGGGCACTTCTCCACAACTTAATTGGAGGCTCCCAACAAACAATCTTGGGAAAAGCTCCAAAACTTAATTGGAGGCCCCAAGTAATCCACAACCTGCAACACAACCAAACCGTCTATGGTTCCAAGAACCCAAGAGTAAAAAGCTTCTCAACTTTCACTCACAAAGTCCTCCAAGGAAAACTCAAGCCGATGCACCAAATGCAAGAGGCAAGAACGCCACAAAGATGCTCCAATCCCTCACTCTCAAGTTCCAAAAAAGCTACGAAAGCTATTGCTGGAACAAGAGAGGAAGAACACAAAGAGGGACACAAAATCCCCCAAGATCTAGATCTCAAAGATACACTCACAAAGAGATGTTTTAGTTTGGTCAAAACATAGATCTAGATCTCTATCTTCCACTCAAATATAGGCAAGAATCATTGGAGGGAAAGACTTGAATCAAGCTTGAGAGAAATAAGAACAATGGGGCGAAGCTTGGGAAAATAGAGGAAGAAGAAGCTCTAGGAAAAAGATGAAAGAGGCTTAAATAGGAGGCCCAGAAAATCTGCCCGTTGGGTTTTTTTGGCCTGGGCTGGTAGTACCGAATGGACCCAGTACTACCGCCCGATGCCAGGTCGAGCAGTATAGCGAATGAAGGGGATCTGGAGGTTGCTCAACGCAGGCGAGGCAGAAGCGAACTGGACGCAGGGGATCGGGACCAGCCGAGCGAACACAGCCAGCCGAGCAGCGCGCGGAAGCGGCAGCTGGAGAGGCGTGCACGTGAGGCAAAACGCTGGGCGAGCGGAGGCGGCAAACGGGGAACGCGCACGCGCAAGAGTCAACGCGGGCCAGAGAGAAAAGTGACGCGGCTGCCGGCGGGATCGTGAGCGGGGCCTGGCACGCGCGAGGAAGTGGGGAGCAAGCGGCCTCCTATGCGCGTGTGGAAATTACGGCGAGTGGGCGCGCGCGTGATGCGGGGTGAAGCAGCGGCGGCAGACGCGAGCGGCTCGCGCGTGAGCAAGGCAGGCTGGCGCGCATCGGTAGGGAGCAGGGAAGTGAGGTGGGCCAGTACCGGCCCACCCGGGCGGTACTACCGGTCCGAACCAGTAGAGCCGGATTTGACTGCCGCACAAGGCAGAAGGCATC
Organism: Avena sativa; assembly: GCA_916181665.1. Lineage (NCBI taxonomy): Eukaryota > Viridiplantae > Streptophyta > Magnoliopsida > Poales > Poaceae > Avena > Avena sativa. The sequence continues at coordinate 36,489,928 of OV702283.1, forward strand.
ACGCGTGAACTGGTTCGGGCGGTACTGCGAGCGGTAGTACCTGATGGCGCCTGAGAGCACTTCATCAGGAAACCCCAAGAGCAAGGTGTGATGCAGCACAACAACAAGTCTTCCCTCAGTAAGAAACCGAGGTTATCGAACCAGTAGGAGGAAGGAAACGTCTCAAAGGTGTTGCAAGCAACTTGGATACATGCACAACACAAACTCAAGACTTTAGCCCAACGAATAGTGAGGTTGTCAATCTCGCTGGTTGCTGTAACAAAGGATTAACTCTACGGTGTGGAAGGTGATAGTGGTTTGCGGAAAGTAAACAGTAACAGTGGAAGATGTATCAATGGTAAAGATTGGACTGGGGTCCATTCACTAGAGGTGTTCTCCTTAGATAAACAAACATGGCATGCTGGGTAAGCAAATTATAGCAGGACAATTGATAGGACTAAGCAAGGCATAACAATGCAATACTAGACCTCAAGATCCTATGAGATTCAATTGGGCAATACAACAACATACATAGACCACCATCCAACTGCATCTATGACTAGAAGTCCACCTTTGGGTTATCATCTGAACCGCCTCCAGTATTAAGTTGCAAGCAACAGACAACTGCTTTAAACAAAGTGTGTAAGGTAAACAATCCACTTGTTCCATGAACAAGAGACCATTGTTTTCTCCCTAGTAGCAACAACACATCTATAACCTTAGAGATTTCTGTCGCTTCCCTTAGATTAAATAGAGGCATGAACCCACTATCGAGCATAAATACCCCCTATTGGAGTCACTAGCAACTACTCGGCCAAGATAGCCACTAACAATGGAGTGCATGCAAGATCACAAACAATATAGACATGATAGAATCAATAAGAAAAAACCATTAATCAATCTGCCATAGTAATCTCAATATCCTTTGGATCCCTGGCTGCAAACACAACATGCATGATTACAAATAGACGAGATTTTGATCATGAACGGAGCTCACAAGATCTAGACATGAAAGCACAAAGGAGGAGATACAACCATCTAGCTACTACATGGACCCGTAGTCCAAGGTGGAACTACTCACGCTTCATACCTGAGGCTGGCATGATTAAGAAGAAGGCCTCCAGGAAGAGCTTCAGATCCCCCCGATCTAGGGACGATGGTGGCGGCGGCTATAGATGGTTTCGTGGAATATTTATCGGGTGCTTAGGGTTTAGGCATTGGGGGATTCTTATAGGCTAAGAGGCGAGGCAGGAGGGCGGCTAGGGGGGCACACCCTGCCCAGGCGGGGGCTAGGGTGGGCCCGCGCCTGGGGGGTGCGACCGCCCTGTGGCTCCCCTCCGTCTCTCCTATGGACTCCGTGTTATCCTCGGTGAAATATTGACTTTGGATTTTGTCCCATCCAATTCCGAGAATATTTCCTTACTAGATTTTCTGGAACCAAAAACAGCAGAAAACATGCAACTGGCACTGTGGCAACTTGTTAATAGGTTAGTACCAGAAAGCATATAAAACACCTCAAAGTGTGGACAAAGCAAAGCAAAGTAGATAGTAAACAAGCATGGAACATCAAAAATTATAGATATGTTTCCGACGTATCAGTACCGTTGGCCCACCAGAAACCATTTTTTCCTTTTTCCTTTTAAATATCAAAACGACAGATATTCAAATGACAATAACTTTTGATTGGTAACTCTGATTGAACCGATTCCATTTGCATTGGAAATAGGATGACAAAAGCTACCCAATGAGAATGTATCAAGTATTATAATGTGAGATACCTCACTTGGTGAGAATCCCACCAACATGATGGAGTTTGAGCATTTACTAGTGCTAACCCACTCAGCCACTTTGGAAAGCCCTATGATATTAATAAAAGAGATAACTCCAACAGAAGACAAGGGTGTTTGAAATAAATCTTCTACTACTTGGTATTTTACACAAGAAGCAATTTACTGGAGATGAAGAAAATCCTGATCCATAGCATATTGCATGCTTTAAGGATATATGTGGCACTTTCCAATTAACGGGGTATACTGCTAATGAGGTAATTTAGCTTGTGACTAGCACAACACTCTCATGGTATAGATCTTTACCCCAGAAGCCACTACTACCTGGAATAATTTAGCTTGTGTGTTTCTAGCTAAGTATTATCCTTTATCAAAATCTTTTGGAATCATGCATCTTATGATGACTTGGAGGAACCGTCCTAATGAAGGACTAGTAAGAGCTTATATAAGATAGCGATGTGCGCGTGAGCAAGGCGGGCTAGCGCGTGGCGGCAGGGAGCGGGGAAGTGAGGTGGGCCGGTACCGGCCCACCCGGGTGGTACTACCGGGCTGAACCAGTAGAGCCGGATTTGATTGTCGCACAAGGCAGCGCGCGTGCACTGGGTGGGACGGTACCGCGAGCGGTAGTACCGCCGGCCCACCAGAAACAGTTGTCTCCCTTTTTCCTTTTATATATCAAAATGGCGGATATTCAAATGACAATAACTTTTGATTGGTAACTCCGATTGACCTGATTCCAATTGCGTTGGAAAGAGGATGACGAGAGCTACCCAATGATAATGTATCAAGTATTATAATGTGAGATACCTCACTTGGTGAGAATCCCACCAAAATGATGGAGTTTGAGCATTTGACTAGTGCTAACCCATTTAGTCACTTTGGAAAACCCTATGATATTAATAAAAGAGACAACTCCAACGAGAAGACAAGGATGTTTGAAATAAATCCTCTACTACTTGGTATTTTACACAAGAAGCAATTTACTGAAGATGAAGAAAATCCTGATCCATATGAGCATATTGCATGCTTTAAGGATATATGTGGCACTTTCCAATTAACGTGGTATACTGCTAATAAGGTAATTTAGCTTGTGACTAGCACAACTCTCTCATGGTATAGATCTTTACCCCAGAAGCCACTACTACCTGGAATAATTTAGCTTGTTAGTTTCTAGCTAAGTATTATCCTTTATCAAAATCTTTTGGAATCATGCGTCTTATAATGACTTGGAGGAACCATCCTAATGAAGGACTAGTAAGAGCTTATATAAGATTTAAATATTTACTTAATCAATGCCATCATCATGATTTGCCTGAGTGGTATTTATTGCATATCTTTTATGGCAGTTTAATTGAACCTAATAAATTGGAACTAGACTCTTGCACGAGAGGAGCTTTTATGAATCTTTCCATAACTAATGCTTGGGGTTTACTTAATATAATTCACGATCATAGAGTTTCTTGGAATTTTGGTCCAGGAAGCGAAGTAGGCATAGAAATATATTATGATTGTATTCATGACTATGATAAAAAGGGCAATGTTAATGAATTATCTGAAGAACTTTATTTGGATTCAGATCTTGTGTTGCATGTTGTTAAAGCTTTTATAGAACATATCAAAGCTACAAAAGAGGGTTGGGTCAAGTATGATCCACCACCCAAACCTGAGAAGAAAAGAGAAGTTAAAGCAACACTGGCCTCCCTAGAACCAATGTATGAGATACCTTTCCCTAACACTGCTGAAAGGGCATGTATGCCCCCATGTGTGGTTTTGGTAATTAATGACAATCTCTATGGACTAATATGTAAATTGAGTTTCACTTGTAGGTTTGTCCATTGGCATCGCTTGGGACATGTGTTGGTCTCAAGGTTGGAAGATGAAGAAATGTCCAAGGGATTTGTTCCCATTGGAATCATGAAGAAAGAAGGAGCTTGAAGGTTGATCAAGACATGTGCAAAGAATTGCATCAAGATGGATCAACCTAAAGAAGGGATGAAGAAGGGAGAGCTCAAGATGCGCCATCTCTAGAAGATCTCATGCTTGAAGCTTGCCATCCTCGTGCTCATGGAATGATGAAGGCAAGTTCGAAGAAGAGGTTTACCCATGGAGTATGGGGGAGCAATTTGCAAGTCTTCATCTTCATAAAGCAAGAGCATCCAAGAAAGGTGTTCCCTCTATAGAAGAACAAGACGGTCTACATCAAGTTCAAGTGGGATGCTCAAGGCAAAGTTATGTTCTTGATAGGGCTTTTCTTTTGCCGATCTCGTGTTGTTAGTTGGGAGACCGGGTTTAGGATAGATAGACGTTCTATCAAGAGGGGCTCTCAAGCGGGTGTCTCGTTTGCATCATTTGGAGAGATCAAACCTTTGCATTCATAGCATCATCTTTCTTGGTTGATTATTTGGTTCTTGTCCATGAGAGGATCTAGAGCTTGTGGTCATCATCATAACAAGCTCTTGTTCATCAAATAAGGATTTCACTTGCATATTGCGGCTTTTGATCTTGCGAGATTTCTGGCTCCACACCTTGGAGGATACTTCACATATATATTCATGGTATTTTCTCCCAAGGTGATACCCAATATATATTCACCTTGGGGGATTCTATTCGTCGTTATCTTTCCAACAAAATTGGTTTCATCCCGTTTGGAGTTCGGATGCAAAAGTTATTGCGTTCCTGGTTTTCTGGTTTCTGGAATTTCCCTCACCGGAAGTTCCAGCTTGCCATCGGAAGTTCCGCTAGGGCATTTTTGCCGCCGAAAGTTCTCGTGGAAGTTCCAGGTCTTTTTCCGCCTACGTTCAGTAACCTTCTGTTTTGGATGTGCTATTTGACTGAACTTCAATCGGAATTTACACCGGAAGTTCCGCTCTCACCGGAATTTCCGGCCAGGGACCGGAAGTTCCGCTCAGGCCTAGTTGCCGCGGAATGTTCCGGTTGAATTTCCGGCTATTGTTCTGCTAACGTTCAGTAACCTTCTGTTTTGGATATGTCTATTTGACAGAACTTCTGTCGGAACTTCCACCAGAAGTTTCGCTCCCACCGGAAGTTCCGGCGGACCGGCGGAAGTTCCTACCAGGACTCGCTTTTTCAGTTTCTCGCTCCACAGTTTTTGACCGTTGGCTGTGTGCCACCGGAACTTTCGGCCTCCCACCGGAAGTTCCGGCCAGGAGTCGCGAATGCCCATAACGGGCAGATCTGGGAGCCCTTTAAAAGGGGCTCCTCTTCCCTTTCGTGGGTAACAACCCTTTTCTTGGTTTTTGACTTTCTCTCTCTCCTCCATTGTTGACCTTGAAGAAGATTTCCATCTCCCCTTTCCCTTCATATGATTCTTGCATCTTTTTGAGGGATTTGAGAGAGGAGATTGTAACTACCTCGGTGAATTACGCTCCTAGATACAAGCCTGGATGAGCGGAAATGGTTGAAATAGTACGGTGGGGCCCAAATGCCACTCACAGGTAGACCTTTCGGCCGTCCCAACCATTTCCAATCATCGGGACAAGTACGGGCGGCGTAATCGGCAGGCGAAGGGATCATCTACATACACAAATGAGTATGTATGCAAGCCACCATACAATAGTACATCAGAGCCATTCCATCTAAAAAGAAAGGAAATATAGCAACGCCATACGGCAAGATTCAAATGACCTAGATAGATATAATAGTTTAGGATATCTCCTCATACATCACACATCAGAGTATCAGGCGGAAGCGGCAAACAAGATCCGAGTACGGATAAGAAGCAAATCGGCATAAGATGCCCCATAATTAAGCACATCCCGCCCACAGATCTTACGGATCCCCGTTCCCGGAATCTCTACACCGAACGATCGTTGCCCACATCATCAGCCTCCTCCACCCAGTATCCATATTGCGAGTGTACCTGTTCATCTGAACCAATAATTTATCGTGTGAGACCCTAGGGGTACTCAGCAAGTCTTTATGCCTCTAAAGGGGACACAACCTGGGGTGACGCAATTGCAGCGAAAGATAAACCCTAACAGTTCTATAGATACTCGCTAACCATCCGCCTAACCAAAGATAGACGGATGTCCGTGAATTAATGACAACAGTTATAACCGTAATATCCACAGATCCATCCTCCTCCTCGCTTACCAACAAGGAAGCGGACGAACAACCCCCCCATCCGTTGGCAATTTTATTAACCATTCCATGAGTGTTGCACTATTTACTAGTCAGTTACTTAGTCAAATTAAAAGCGGTACTTTAGTTATGCTTGTCTATGATCGAGAAACTGTGCTCCAAGTCGTCCATAACCGCGGACACGGCTTTCAGAAAGTTTTACCTTGCAGGGGTGCACAAATAGCAACACACACTCGATCAACCTCGGAAAAACCAAATCAAAACCCAACGAGGCCTTCACGACAAAGCAATCACAGGATTCAGAAATATTTCAGGGGGCCACCCCATTGAGTAGACCCGCAACGAAGTTAGCTGACTCCGAGACGGACTCAAGGTTTGCGACAATGGCTGTAAACGACCGGGAACCCGAAAGTGTGGCTGGGCTTGTCGATACCGCGAAAACACTCCGCTTACCTAAACAGTACAGTGTGCTCCTCGCACAATCTTAAACAAAGCAGTAAAGCATGGCATAAGTACAGGATGGTAAATAAAACCTCAAACTAGTTTGTGGCCCCAAGAAATAAGAATGAATCAAGCTCTGGCTCAGGGGGGTCCCATAAGCCTCCCGGATGTGGATAGCGCGAATAATCAAGGAACAGGAATCAAGTACTCGGGGTCCTACGGGACACAAGTGAGCAGGAAAAACCAAATAGCAGATATTGCTCACCGGTGCCACTTTCATTAGTTATCCCATTACTACTCAGGTTAAGTTGTTTAGGTACCTCGTTATCCAACAGACACTCACATACCCTACACATGCTGTTCTACGACTCGCATGGCTCAAACAACTCCTCTAGTAATGGCTCATGGGATGGAGGAACAAGCTTGGTGGGGTTTAAAGGTAAAGGCTATGCAATACTTGGGATTCAGTTTAATGCAATCGCGACTCAATGATGCAAGAATAAGATAGAGGCAATAGGTACTTGTAACACCCTCAGAACCGGACCTATGCAAGTTTTAGCGAAACCCGCCAAACCCGCATAGAAACGATTCAAAGGTGCCCACCAGGCACTTTCGTGCGGGTGGAAAACGAAGTAATAACATTACACAACAGTCCTCGATGGGACCCACAGAACAGATATATATAACAGCGACTCAAAAGAGTCAAGAATACAGATATAATATACAAAGATCCAAATCACCTTGAAAATGATAGGGCGTCCGACTACGGACAAGATGCAAATGGGGCTAAGAGCCCTGAAGAATGACCAATGGCGTCCATAACCCTGCCCAGGCCAAGCCGGAAGGGTAACCCTGCTAACGTCGTCGATCTCAAAACCTGCTTAAACAAAAGGGGTGCCGGCAAAGGGCAAAGGAAAAAGAGGAGCGTCAGTACTGAGGCCAGTACACAACGAGACTAGAATTCGGCGGTCCTCGCCTACATAGGTATGGTGGACTAAGCGGCAGCGGCAGCATGCACTAAACAACCTATAGAGACTCGATACAACTGGCGGTTATCAGAGGGGGGTAAGAATGACCTATCCGGATCCAACCTGAAGCTAACACCAAACAAACCCATCCTGGCGTTTCCCCCTCGATACCAAACGAGGAAGTCAACCGAGGAACTCACACAGTTGGCAGTTTTATTTATTCAGTTATCGTTGCAGAAATTACTAGTCAGGTATAGATAATCATCCTGATAAAATAAGCAGTGGGCACTTTTAGTCAACCATTCCGTTATAGTTGCAACAATTACTAATCAGATACAGATAGCGTGAGATAAACCCAAAGCCCAGCAGTTGTTGGTACTTTTATTCAGCCATTCCGTTGTAGTTGCAATACTTACTATTCAGGTACAATGGTTGCAAGCGACACTCAAAGCAAGCAGTTGTGGGCAATATTAGTTAGCCATTCCATTATAGTGAAGCTGATTACTAGTCATTATAAGTCAAATTTATAGCAATAAACTTTAGTTATGCTTGTCTATGGTCGAGATACTGTGCTCCAAGTCGTCCATAACCGCGGACACGGCTTTCAGAAAGTTTTACCCGGCCGGGGTGCACCAATAGCAACACACACTCGATCAACCTCGGAAAAACCAAATCAAAACCCAACGAGGCCTTCACGACAAAGCAATCACAAGATTCAGAAATATTTCAGGGGGCCACCCCTTAAAGTAGACCCGCAACAAAGTTAGCTGACTTCGAGGCGGCCTCAAGGTTTGTGGGGCCGGCTGTAAACGACTGGGAACCCGAAAGTGTGACTGGGCTTGTCGATACCGCGTAAACGGGTCACAATTCCTAAACAGTACAGTGTGCTCCTCGCACAATCGTAAATACAGAGGTAGCATGGCATAAGTACAGGATAGTAAATAAAACCTCAAACTAGTTTGTGGCCCCAAGAAATAAGACTGAATCAAGCTCTGGCTCAGGGGGGTCCCATATACCTCCCGGATGTGGATAGCGCGATAAATCAAGGAACAGGTATCAAGTACTCGGGGTCCTACGGGACACAAGTGGGCGTTCGGAAACCAAATATTTTCTATCACCCACCGATGCCTCTGCTTATTTCAATTTTAGTTGTTAAACAGGAATTAAAGTGAACAATAAGTAAAACCATGATAATCTCCAACATCAAACATGCGGCATTACTCCAACAACTGTGGTTCATGACGACACGCAACAGCACATGAGCAAGCGACTACGACGCGCAGGTCCAACTATCTACCAAATATCAGGTAATAGGATGTGTCCAAGGCAATATAGGGCTGCATGGTATATCACAGGTACGGAAACTAAAGCATCGCAACACAGATAGCAATAGACCAACAGGAGGGAATAAAGACTATAAAAGTAAGATAGGTAGAAAGGGGAAGATGCTCGCCTGAAAACATGCCGAAGGTTCAACCGAAGATCGGGGCGAAGCTCACATCAACTCAACGGCCTTAACCGCGAAGAGGCAAACACTAGAATAAACACCGGATGCAATATTTAGTACAACGGCAGAAGGTCGGCATGATGCATGTATGATGTATGACATGGAAAGGTGCGATGCCATTAGGTCATTTTAAGCGGAACCGGGGTCCCGACAATTAGTCCAACGGTTCAAGTTATTTGTTTACCCCGCAATTTAAATGTTGTTTAACAAGGCAGAATATATCACCGGTTCGCTACACAAATTTAAATGAGGCCAATATGAGACTAGATTTGCCCGCATATGGGCCTCATATTTAATTATTAGGTGAATCGGCATAAGGCCCCCAAACCACAGGCAATATGCATGCATGAACGATTAATATGCAACAAGTTGTATTGTATTATAAAATAGGGTTTCGGGAAGGGGTTCACACATTAGGGGTTCGGCAGATCTTGGAGTTCCGGGGTTCGGGGTTCGGTCTCAGGGTCCGGATCTGGGGTTCAGGGTTCGACGGAAACGTTCTCGGCAGGAGCATTCTCGGATATCAGAGGTAGGTCTTGTCGTGTCCGGGAAGCAGAACTTGGGTCGGTGTCGGGGCGCGTCGGATTCTTCCGGGCCGATGCCGTTCTTGTCGTCGTGCCGATCTTGTTGGGTCCCACGGGGTCGATCTTGCCGTTGCGAGGATCTTGTCGGGCTCGCGCCATCGAGTGGGTGTTAACATTCGGGAGCGTCCTCGTGGCAATCTTGGCGTCCTGGGGATGATCCTGTCGCATCCGCGATCGTCAGGTCGTGCCGATGGTCATGGCGTCCGTGAGGGAGAACATGGCATGTCGAGCTCGGTCTTCGGGGTCCTGCGGGAGAGCTTGGCGTTTTGCGGTCTTCAGTTCCGCGGGAACGATCTTGCGGTATGGTGTCGTGGTCTTCGGGGAGCACCTTGTACATTCTTCGGCATCCCGCCGGTCTTGTCGGTCTTGGGGCCTCAGAATTTGAACCGCTCCGAGAAGATCTTGTAGGTATTGTTCGGCAGCAGTACAATTGTTTGTATAGCCCAGGGACACACTAATACACGAATCAGACATGTACCGGACATCAGAGAGCAGTCCTGCACAGGGCCAGGGAGGAGGCGGCTTCCCGGGAACATGCGCGGGCAGAGCAGGCCGATGGTTGGTGGAGCAGGCAGACGAGGCGGCCGTCGCGGGACGAGGAGCACCCGGGCCAGCGGCGGTTGGAGCTATGCGGGATCGCGCAGGGAGGTTGCAGGAGGCGTGCGCGGCAGAAGCTCGCGAGGAGTGGCGGGAGGCGTCGACGGCCAAGGGGAGAACGGCGACGACGGGAGGACGTCCGGTGGCAGCTCGGGGAGGCGAGGGCGGACGAGGAGGGCGCCAGCGAGGCGGGCCCGCGCGGCGGCGCGGCTGCGGGGACGGCCGGACGCGAGCGCGGCAGAGGCGAATGGAGGTCGACGCGGGCTCGAGGCGCGAGGAGACGGGGCGGAGGGCTCGCTGGCGGGAGGGCGCCCTGCGGCGGCGCGGCCGGCTAGGCGCGGCGGCGGAGGAGGGCACCGGGCGGCCGAGCTTGGCGGCGGGGACTGCTGGGGAGGTTCTCGGGCGGGGCGGAGGATGCCTGGCGGCGGCGGGCGCGGAAGGGAGGCGACGGGGCGCTGCTCGGGGTGGGGCCGGGGTCGGCCGGCGCTCCCGCGGGGAGGTGGGGTGCGGACGGCGGCCGCGGAGGAGCTCGAGGGGCGGAGCGGGGCGAGCGGAGGCGAGCGGGAAGAGGGGGCGCTGGGCGGCGGTGGCCGGAGAGGGGCCGCGGGAGGTTGGGGATGAGCTGAGGCGATGGCCGGCGAGGCGCTGGAGCGTCAGGGAAGAGGGTCGGCTCGTGCGGGAGGGAAACGAGGGAGAGGACGGGAGGTTCCAGGGACCGAGTCAGGTGGGGCCCGCGTGGGGTCGCGTCAGGGTGGGTGTGGCGATCGGGTGTGGCTTCGGCGGGTGCGTGTGTGTGGTGTGTGTGGTGGGTGTGGTGGGTGAGGGAGAGAGAGGGAGTGGGGGTGAGTTAGCCTAGGTGGCAGCTTCTGGTTGGTTGGGGAAGGGGAGAGGGTGAGGTGTCAGGTAGGGATTGGGTGGGGTGAGGTGGAGGGGGTGTGTGGGTAGGTTAGTTGGTAGCTATAGGATTAAGGGGTGGACCGATTTAATTTCTGGGGTGGTCGTTCGGGTCATTCGGCCCGTTCGACTGCCCCACTAAAATAATATAATTAAATTATTTATTTCAACCAGCGCTTTTGCAATCCGACAGCGGACAAAACAAAATAATCCGGGGACCCGGTTTTGATGTTTGAATAAAGATGGGGCGTTTTAGAGAACAAAACGGGCTTTGCGAAAATAGTTTTATGCAACCAATGCATGATGATGACGATGCAATGCACAAATTCAACGCGATTTTCTAGTAGTGGTTTTTGCGGGATGCCACAGTACTGTATGTATGCAATCATGTGGTAGTGCTTGCCTGGCAGCTCAGTTGAAGCGAGAGAAGGATCTGGGTAGTGCTCCTGGTTCTCCTGGTATATCCCCTGCTCAGCGTCTATTCGAAGAAGAACCAAACAGACAAGGGCCAACATAAATAAAGTGCACAAGCATATGAATGAAATGCGACAAGCAAACAATCATGCCATGATGAATGATGCACAAGTTGCATGGCAATAATGTAGCATGGCATGGGTGAGGTGTAGAATACAAGAAATAACATTTTATTGAGTTTTGGTCACATTTTATCCTCATATTAGTTGCTGTTTACATTATATTTATATGATGCATGCTGCAAAACAGAACATGGAATGCATAAACAGAAAGGTCTCGTCGAGCTGATCATTTTAGACATATCATTTGTCAAATTTGGAGTTATAAAACAAAAGTTATTAGTTAATTAAGGCCGAGGGCATTTTATTGTAATTTAATTCAACTTGAAATTTTAAGTGCCCAAAATAGATTTTGGATGGCATATTTCAAATCCTCGCATTTTTCTGATTCAAAAACATATATCATTTGTAATATTTGGATTTGTATATTAAAAGTTGTTATAAATCTGATTTGGATTTTGAATTTGAATTAAATTTGAAAAGATTTGAATTAAACTAAACACAGAAAAACTTTTCCTACTCAGGCAGACCTAGCCACTGCCGCTGACGGGTGGGGCCAGGTTGACTGGGCCCAACACGCGCACAGGAAAAGGGGAGGGGACTGCGGGTTGATGGAAACTAAAGCCAGGAGCCTTTTTGCAAAAAGCCAACAGCCGCGGACAGGTGGGCCTAGAGGAGCGCGGGTTAAGAAAAAAAGCCAGGGGGGTATGCGCAAAAGGCCACGGCCACTGTTTCTCTTCTCTGACGAAACTGACGGAAAACCAGCTCGCAGCGCAGCGCGGCGGGACAGGGACTCGATCCCGCGACGCCGAGCGCGCGCAGAGAGGCGGAGCCACTGGGCCACGGTGGGGGAGTTGTCTGGTAGGGGGGGCGCGACTAGATAGGGTTTGTGCGCCGTGGAAGCGAGCGGACGCGCGCGGCTGCCGGTGCACAGAGAGTGCTCGACGGAACGCACGCCGCGACCAGGAAACGACGGCGAGGCGGACCATGTCAGGGAGGAGGAGAGGCTCACCGCGGGCTCGATGGCGGGCTCGGATCGGGCAGGCGTGCAGCGGATCGGCGACGAGGCAGGGGCCGGGCGAGCTAGGGTTTTGCGGCGGGGCGCGTCGGTGTCCAGCGTCCTGGGGCTTCTCCTTCTCGTCTGCGGGTGCAGGGGCGTCGCTGGCACTCGGCTCGTTCTTCCTCGACGCCCAACAACCACGCCCACCTCCTCGTACTGCAGGTAGATGCCGAAGCCGACGGTGGCCGGCGATGGGTAGCTGGCGGTGATGGAGAAGAGAGGGGGCGTGGGCAGAGCCCTGGGGATGGATCTGGCGAGGCAGAGAGGGGAAGAGGGAGTAGATAAGGACAGGGGAAAGGTAGATGGCGTGGGGGAGGGGAAGGTGGCGATAAAGGTGGCCTCGGCCACCTTTGTCCTCTCCCTCACGTGCTTGGTCGGGGCAGTAGCAGGGGGAGGGGGATGGAGGCTGCCAGGTGGGTCATGGCGAGGCCAGGGAGGCAGGCAGGCTCGGGCTAGGGCCACAGGCAGGGAGAGAAGAGAGGGAGAAAGGAGAGGGGGTCGGCTCGGGCTAGGTTAGCTAGGGCAGGGGTGAGGTGACCAGGGGGAGAGGGTGGCCGGTGGGGCCAGCTAGGTGAGGGGGAGGGAGAGTAGATGGGGTAGATCAAGGTGGGGGTAGGGTTTAGAGATAGAACTAGAGAGGGGTTTGGTTAGGGTTTTGGTTTAGGTGAGGGGTAGAGGGGGGGTATGGTGATTAGGGTGGGACCTTAGCTAGAGGGTAAGAGAGAGATATAGATGGAGTGGTGCCTTGACTAGATCAAGCATGATCAACACAAGCTCAAACAAGATGGCCAAAAAGAGAAAAGAAGAAAAAAGTGGTGATGGGGTAGATTAAGATGGTGATGAGGTTTAAGCAAGATCAAAATAGATCAAGCCCAAAAGAAGGGATAGAGATAGAGATGAAACACTCAAGAATTCAAATAAAACCAAAAGATGACCAAAGTTGGTGATGGTTGCATGGCCCATGCAAAGGCATTAAATGCTAGGTTTTATCTTGTGAAAACAAAATAATATCTCATGGCATTTATTTATTTGCATATCTCATGACCCTCCCAAAGTTGGAGTAAGGGTCAAGCAAAAGGATTGAAGAATTGGACCCACCCTATCTCTCATGAGCTAGATTAAACAACAAAAGAAAAATAATTACAAGCTCATGGATAATGGGATGGTGGAATTGTAAAGTGGTGAAAGAAAGGTGGTGGAGTTGAATAAAAGATATGCCCCCAACTCAACTTGGGCATTTAAACAATATATCAAAAACCAAATACAATATCAAGAGGCAAATACAAAAGACAATGCATATGAGAGAAGAACCAACACCAAGGGGTTTTGTATGATGCTAAAATGCAAGGTGGCATGATGACATGAGCATGATATAATGATGATGCAACAATTATGTGAGGGAAGTAGTCATTATATTACTAAACCAAGTAGCATTACAGTTGTTAGACAAATGGGATGCTACAACTCTCCCCCACTAAACAGGAATCTCGCCCCGAGATTCTAGGAAGAAGGAGAAGACTCAAAGAGGGTAGGATAGTTGGCACGGAGCTCATCTTCACGCTTCCAAGTGGCTTCATCAACGGAATGGTGCGACCAATGCACCTTGCAGAACTTGATGGACTTGTTGCGAGTCCTTCTTTCTGCGACTTCGAGGATTTTTGTGGGGTGTTCTTGATAAGACAGGTCTTCTTGGAGATTGATAAGCTTATGATCCACGGTCCTGCCGGGATCCTTGAAGCACTTCTTGAGTTGTGAGATGTGGAAAACATCATGAACCTTGAGTTTTTTCGGGAGCTCAAGAGCATAAGCAACTTCTCCTCTTCTTCCACGAATTTTGAAAGGACCGATGTATCTAGGAGCCAGCTTTCCTTTGATACCAAAGCGGTGTGTGCCTTTCATGGGAGTGACACGAAGGTAAACGAGATCACCAGGGACATACACCATGTCCGTGTGCTTCCTGTCATAATTGCTCTTCTGGCGACTTTGAGCAATCTTCAGATTCTCAAGAATGATATGCACCTTCTCCTCCGCTTGAGTTACAATGTCAGGGCCAAACCAAATTCTTTCTCCTGCACCTGACCAACCAATCGGAGTTCTGCACTTGCGACCATAGAGAGCCTCAAATGGTGCCATCTTCAGACTTTTCTAGAAGCTGTTGTTGTAAGAGAATTCAGCATAAGGAAGACATTCCTCCCACTTCATGCCAAAAGAGATGACGCAAGCACGAAGCATATCCTCCAGAATCTGATTGATCCTTTCAACTTGTCCTTGCGACTGAGGGTGGTAAGCTGTGCTGAAGTTCAACTTTGTTCCCAAAGCATTTTGGAAACTTTCCCAGAACTTGGAAGTGAAGATGCTCCCATGGTCTGAACTGATCTCAAGCGGAACCCCATACAGAGAGACAATTCTGTTGATGTAGAGCTCAGCCAACTGAATTCCAGAAATTGTTTCCTTGACGGGGAAGAAATGAGCCACTTTAGAAAGCCTGTCGATGACAACAAAGATTGCATTGTTGCCCTTCTGCGACCTTGGAAAACCAGTGATGAAGTCCATCTCTACTTTCTCCCATTTCCAATCTGGGGGTTTCAATGGCTGTAGAAGACCGAAAGGTTTCTGATGGACAGCTTTCACTCTGCGGCAGACATCACACTCTGAGACATACTTGGCACAATATCGTTTCAATCCCGGCCACCAATATTGTGTTTTCAAGTCCATGTACATCTTTGTGCTGTCAGGGTGGATAGAAAGAACAGAATCATGCGCCTCCTTGAGAACTTGCTCTCTCAAACCCGGGTAGTTCGGGACAAACATCCAGTGTTCAAAGAAAAGCGTGCCTTGATCATCGACGTGGAAGGACTCATACTTCGGAAGCTGAAGTTTGGAGATGATCTTTCTGGTGTGCGGATCACCAAGCTGACGGTAGCGAATCTTTTCTTCCAAGACAGGAGTAGCCAGAAGGTTCAGGAGATACCCTTGATCCACAATTTCCAGGTTGAGCTGACGGAATTCCTCGCACAAGAGAGGCTGCTGTTCTTCCATCATGAGGTTGTTGACATAAGCTTTGCGGCTGAGAGCATCGGCCATGACATTAGCTTTGCCCGGAGTGTAGTTGATGGTCAAATCAAAATCATTGATTGCTTCAATCCATCTCCTCTGCTGAAGGTTGAGATCAGGCTGAGTGAAGATATACTTCAAACTTTTGTGATCAGAAAAGATCTCACAACGGTTGCCAAGCAAGTAGTGCCTCCAAAGTTTCAAAGCAAAGACAACTGCTGCGAGCTCGAGGTCATGTGTAGGATAGTTGATCTCATGCGTCTTCAACTGTCGAGAGGCATAAGCAACAACTTGTTTTTCTTGCATAAGGACCGCACCCAATCCTTGCAAAGAGGCGTCACAGAATATCTGGAAAGGCTTAGATGTGTCCGGAGGAACCAAGACTGGCGTGGAAGTGAGCTTCTCTTTGAGTGTCTCAAAGCTTGCTTGACATGCAGGAGTCCAAAGGTATTTCTTGCCTTTCTTGAGTAGATCGGTAAGAGGCTTCGCTATCTTCGAAAAGTTCTGAACGAAGCGACGGCAATAACTAGCCAAACCAAGGAAACTCCGCACTTCTTTGACATTAACAGGAGGAAGCCATTCAACAATTGTCTTCACAGTTTCCGGGTTGACTACAATGCCCTTGGCAGAGATGACATGACCAAGATAGGTTACTTGAGGCAGCCAAAACTCACACTTGGAGAACTTTGCATACAAGTGGTTCTCACGAAGCTTGTTTAGGACACACCGAAGGTGTTCTTCATGCTCTTCCTTTGACTTAGAATAGACTAGGATGTCATCCAGATAGACCACAACGAACTTATCAAGGTACTCCATGAAAACCGAGTTCATAAGCCTTGAGAAGGTAGCAGGTGCGTTGGTGAGACCGAAAGACATGACCGTGTACTCATACAGGCCATAGCGGGTGGTGAAAGATGTTTTAGGAACATCTTCCTTGCGAATCTTGATTTGGTGATAACCACTTCTCAAGTCAAGCTTAGAGAACACCACAGCTCCAGCTAGCTGATCGAAGATATCATTAATCCGCGGAAGGGGATATTTATTCTTGATGGTTTTAGCATTGAGAGCCCGATAATCCACACAAAGCCTATCAGTCCTGTCCCGCTTCTTCACAAAGATTGTTGGGCTACCCCAAGAAGAGGTGCTGTGTTGAATAAAACCCAACTTCTCTTGTTCATCAAGTTGACGTTTGAGTTCAGCCAACTCAGCAGGACCCATTTTATAAGGCCGCTTGGAGATAGGAGCCGTTCCAGGTTCAAGCTCAATTACAAACTCAACCTCACGATCCGGAGGCATACCCGGCAACTCTTCAGGAAAGACATCTGGGAACTCACAGACCACCGGAACACTCTGAATAGCTTCCATAGCTTCATCATTCAGAGCCGCCAAAGAGAAAAGCTGGATAGCAGGAGTCATACTTGGAGAATAGACTATATGGCCTTCAGGAATCTTTAGAGAAACTGAGCGTTCAGCACAATCAATCACAGCTGCATTTGCTGTCAACCAATCCATGCCCAAGATGACATCAATGTCAGAACTGCCCAGAACAATTAAGGACGCCGAGAACGAAGAGCCACCAATCTCAATTTGATTGCCATGGCTGATTTTAGAAGCTGCCATTGTTGCTCCAGGAGAAAGAACCATTAAACGCTTAAGAAGAGGATCCGACGCTAACCCATTCTCACTTGCAAACTTGATAGAAACAAAAGAATGCGATGCACCAGAATCAAACAAAACTCGTGCAGGGACTGAGTTAACGGAAAGCATACCCATCACAACTCCAGGTGCATGCTCAGCTTGAGCGGCGTTGACACAGTTGGCACGAGCAACAGTAGACCCGGGCTTGGTGTTGATGTTGAGAGCCCGAGGTGGTGGTGCACGAACCAAAGGAGAGCTTGCCGCAGACCTTGGAGGGGGTGGAGGAAGAGCTTTGTTTTTCAACGGACAGTTCCAGCTTAGATGCCCAGAGTCTCCACACGTGTAACAAGCACCAGGTGGACGTGGAGCAACGTAGCCAGGGACTCCGCCAGGCGCTCCAGGGTAGTGGTGGTTGTAGCCCCTGGGAGCAGCAGTGATGAAGTTTGGTGGCCTTGCCGCGTAGCTTGCAGGTCTTGGTGGAGCCGGGAGCAACGGTGGGGTGTTAGGAACCCAGACATGCCGCTTAGAAGGAGCTGACATAGCTGAAGAGCTTGGTGCATCACGGTTGTGTTTCTTTGACTCCTCAAACACTTGCCTACTTGCTTCCTCCTGCAGAGTTGTATGCTGAAGTTCCAGAAAAGACGCCGGCCTTGCATGTGTGATTGCATATTTAATCGATGCATTGAGCCCTTGCCGGAACCTCTTTTGCTTCTTCTTGTCATCGGAGATCTCATCGCCACCATAACGAGAAAGATTCATGAAGTTCCTGATGTAGGTATTGACATTATCATTTCCTTGCTTGAGGTTGAGAAACGCTTCCTTCATCCTCTCCATGACAATTTCTGACAGATACTGCTCTTTGAACGCTCCAGTGAACCGTTCCCAAGGAGGCTGAAAACCAGTGCAGTTTGCCTTCAGGTAATTCTCCCACCAGAGAGCTGCATCTCCCTTCAGAAGGTGAGTAGCACACTTTACCCATTCTTGCTCAGGAACATCAGCAGTCTCCAGTAGCCTTGACATCTCACGCAACCAATCATCAGCATCAAGTGGTCGATCAGAAACATCAAATTGGCGAGGGTTGAACTTCAGAAAGCTTTTGATGGCTCCTCGCTTGGGAGGTGGAGGTAGCGGGGCAAACTCATTCCTCCTGACACTTTCCTCAAAGCGCTACTGGTTCTGCTGCATTGCTGCCAAGGCATTGGCGATGTTTGACAACGCAGAACCCAGTTCAGGTGGTATGTCCTCATCAGAACGGCGTGGTGGAGCCATCCTGTGATTGATATAAAACACAAGTCAGTACTATAATGGAGAATACTAATAATCCAAAATAGTACCAAGATGGAATTAACCAAGATTAAAGGATACGAATTACTAAGATGATATTAAAATATCAACAAAGTTCAAAGCACCTAGAAGATATTAAGCATATCGCACACGACTGAAAAGAGTGTGGTACACAAATATATCAAAGAAATTTTTTTCCACAAATTTCGGCATTAAAATACCAATAGATGCGCAAAATCACTTAACGAATCAAGATTAGTGACTCTACCAATTCAATATACAAAAGCGAATGATAAGAGTAGTGGTATGGTCGCGACTCCATCCCGCACTCAAATCATTACTCCGCACATGAATAAGTGGAACACATATCCTAACCCCTTCTTCTCACGTTGAACCTAAAGATTGGTAACTACGGAAACGAACACCCCAAACAAGATAACGTCGGATAACAAAGAGTAAGACAGATCGCGTCGGTTTGCAAAAGCCTATCGGTATGGAATGTACCAACAGTTGCTAACCAAAAGGCCGATTGTGATAACAACTTGGATGCAACAGATAGACAAAGAATTACACACACACACACACACACACACACACAACCTATGGTACTACGGAAACCCCGAACACGTGAATCCTAGTTTGAACTTTTAAGAAGAGGATTGAAAACGTTACACTTCCTTACTAGATTAGGGTGGGTGGGTGGGTAAGAAGAAAAGTGGAAGCAGTCCTACTCTCACGTTTTGTTTTTCCCTAGTATACATAACTACCAAAAATATTTGCTAGACTGACAACGACCATTTGGCTGAGACCCTGAAGGGCGGGATGGCTCTGATACCAATTGTAACTACCTCGGTGAATTACGCTCCTAGATACAAGCCTGGATGAGCGGAAATGGTTGAAATAGTACGGTGGGGCCCAAATGCCACTCACAGGTAGACCTTTCGGCCGTCCCAACCATTTCCAATCATCGGGACAAGTACGGGCGGCGTAATCGGCAGGCGAAGGGATCAACTACATACACAAATGAGTATGTATGCAAGCCACCATACAATAGTACATCAGAGCCATTCCATCTAAAAAGAAAGGAAATATAGCAACGCCATACGACAAGATTCAAATGACCTAGATAGATATAATAGTTTAGGATATCTCCTCATACATCACACATCAGAGTATCAGGCGGAAGCGGCAAACAAGATCCGAGTACGGATAAGAAGCAAATCGGCATAAGATGCCCCATAATTAAGCACATCCCGCCCACAGATCTCACGGATCCCCGTTCCCGGAATCTCTACACCGAACGATCGTTGCCCACATCATCAGCCTCCTGTAGGGGTTCGTAGCATGGAAAACAAAAATTTTCTATCGCATACAAACAAACAAGCCAAGATCTATCTACTAGATTGTAGCAACGAGTCGATGGAATAACTTACCCTCGAAGATTCCAAAGCGTTTAACGAGAGCGGATTCTCGTGGGTGATGTAGTCGTACTCTTCCCGATCTCAAGATCGTGTAGACGATCCTTCCGGCGCTGCGTTCCGGCAGCGCTCCCGCAGTCGGTCACACGTTCGGTACTCGACGAAGACCTTCCTCTCCCTTGTTCCAGCAGGCAGCGGAGGTTGTAGCACTCTCCTCGCGATTCCGGCAGCACAACGGCGTGGTACCGGAAGTAGAGGGGAGATCCCGCAGGGCTTCGCCTTAAGCCAGAGCGAGTATGGTGGATTATGAGAGAGGGCTATTAGTGGTCTAGAGATTAGACACACCAATTAGAAGGCTCTAAACCGTAGGCTAAAGCAATTAGAAGCTCTAAACCAAACGGCTCTAAACCTGAGATTAGAGGTGGAAACTTGTGTGTCTCAAGGAGGAGCCCTGCCCCTCCTTTTATGGGTGGAGGGGCCTTGGCGCGCCAGGGGAGGGAGGGAGTCCCTCCCCAACTCGGCCTAGGGCTGGGCGCCGGCCTGGAGGAGTGGGACTCCTCCTCCAAGTTGGTTCCAACTCCTCTTGCTTGTTTCCCACAGTTTCCTGTTTCCCACAGTTTCTTGTTTTAGCCGTTTGACTTTCAAACTGGCAATTTGACTTTCATGTTTTTGGAACAGCAAGAACACTTAGTACATGATGCAATCATTCAATGACACACTCATGTACCCTCCCCCCCGGAGTGCCGGACAATCCGGAACCTTCTAGAACATTCCCGATGAAAACACCGAAATCATTCCCGAACTCCGAAACGGGACTTTCCTTATATGAATCTTATTCTCCGGACCATTCCGGATCACCTCGTGATATCCCGGATCCCATCCGAGACTCCGAACAACATTCGGTCTCTTTCTCATAATACCATAACTACTCAAAACAACGTCGAATCCTTAAGTGTGTCTCCCTACGGTTCGTGAATTATGCGGACATGATCGAGACACTTCTCCGAACAATAACCAATAGAGGAATCTGGAAATTCATATGGCTCCCACATATTTCTACGATTACTTTGCGATCGAATGAACCACTTACATACGATACCAATTTCCCTTTGTCTCACGATATGTTACTTATCCAAGGTTATGATCGTCGGTATCTCTGCATACCTAGTTCAACCTCGTTACTGATAAGTACTCTTTTCTCGTTCCCGTGATATGTGATCCCTTGTGAGCCAGTCACATGCTTGCAAGCCAATTGGATGACATTTCACCGAGAGGGCCCAGAGTATATCTATCCGTCATGTGGATGGACAAATCCCACTCTTGATCCATGTGTCTCAACCAATACTTTCCGAACACTCAATGCCACCTTTATAGCCACCCAGTTACGGTGTGGTGTTTGATGTCATCAAAGCATCCATCCGGTAAAGGTGATATGCATGATCTCATGGTCGAAGGAATTAGGTTACTATGTATCAGAAAGCATATAGCAATTGAACTATTGAAATGACTTGATCTTTATGCTACGCTTATCTATAGGAGTATGTCCACCATATCATTCTCCTAACGATATGATCTTGTTGTTGATAACATCTCAATGTTCATGATAGGGAAACCACAATCATTTATCAACCAACAAGCTAGTGAAGTATAGAGGCTATACTAGGGACTTCTAATCAAGTTTACAAATCACACAAGTATTAATGTTTCCCTGTTAATACTATTATAGCATGAATGTAAACATTTATCATAAACACAAAGATATAATAATAACTACATTTATTATTGCCTCTAGGGCATATCTCCAACAGTCTCCCACTTGCACTAGAGTCATCTAATCTAGATTACATGGTAATATACCGAACACCCATGGCAGTTTGGTGTTGGTCATGTTTTGCCCTCGGGAGAGGTTTAGTCAACGGATCCGCCACATTCAGATCTGTGTGTACTTTGCAAATCTTTATATCCCCATCCTGGATATGTTCTCGAATAGCGTGAAAACGTAGCTTGATATGCTTCAGCTTCTTGTGTGACCTTGGTTCTTGCGCATTGGCTATGGCGCCCATGTTATCACAGTAGATAGACATTGGGTCCAGCGCACTAGGAACCACACCCAGCTCTGTAATGAACTCTTTCATCCATATCGCTTCTTGTGAAGCCTCCGAAGCAGCCATGTATTCCGATTCAGTTGAAGATCTCGCCACAACGCTTTGCTTTGCACTCCTCCAGCTAACTGCTGCACCATTCAAAATAAATACGTATCCAGATTGTGATTTAGAATCATCCGGATCGGTGTTCCAACTAGCATCGGTGTAACCATTAACAACGAGCTGTTCATCACCTCCATAAGAAAGAACCATATCCTTAGTTCTTCTCAAGTACTTAAGGATGTTTTTGACCGCTGTCCAATGATCCACTCCTGGATCACTTTGATATCTGCTAGTTAGACTAACAGCATATGCGATGTCGGGTCTAGTACATAGCATGGCATACATTAGAGATCCTATGGCTGATGCATAGGGAGTCTTACTCATCCTTTCTCTATCTTCTGCCGATGTCGGACTTTGAGTTTTACTCAAGGTCGTATTGGGCAACATGGGCAAGAACCCTTTCTTGCTTTCTTCCATTCCAAACCTCTTTAGAACTTTGTCCAAATATGTACTCTGTGACAATGATATTTGGCGTTTCGATCTATCTCTATAAATCTTTATGCCTAATATATAAGCTGCTTCGCCAAGATCCTTCATTGAAAAACTATTATTCAAATATTCCTTGACACTATTAAGAAGGTCTACATCATTCCCAATCAACAATATGTCATCCACATATAGTATTAAGAATGCTACAGAGCTCCCACTCACTTTCTTGTAAATACAAGCTTCTCCATAAGTTTGTATAAAACCAAAACTTTTGATTACCTTATCAAAACGTTGATTCCAACTTCGGGATGCTTGCTTCAATCCATAGATGGACCGTTGAAGTTTGCATACCTTGTTAGCATCTTTAGGATCGACAAAACCTTTGGGTTGCATCATATACAACTCTTCATCAATGTCTCCATTGAGGAATGCTGTTTTGACATCCATCTGCCATATCTCATAATCATAATATGCAGCGATTGCTAACATAATCCTCACAGACTTTAGCTTCGCTACCGGTGAGAAAGTCTCATCGTAGTCAACTCCTTGAATTTGTCGAAACCCTTTTGCGACAAGTCGAGCTTTATAGACAGTAACATTACCATCAGCATCTGTTTTCTTCTTGAAAATCCATTTGTTCTCGACAGCCTTTCGGCCATCCGGTAAGTCCACCAAAGTCCATACTTGGTTTTCGTACATGGATCCAATCTCGGATTTCATGGCTTCTTGCCATTTATTGGAATCTGGGCTCATCATCGCTTCCTCATATGTCTCGGGGTCATCGGTGTTGTCCACCAACATGACACTCATAACGGGATCATACCAATCTGGAGTGGTACGATTTCTCGTTGATCTCCGAGGCTCTGTAGCAACTTCAACCGAAGTTTCATGATCACCATCATTAGCTCCCTCTCTAATTGGTGCAGGCACCACAGGAACTTCTTCCGGTGCTGCGCTACTCGCAATTTCGAGAGAAGGTTCGACAACCTCGTCGAGTTCTACTTTCCTTCCAGTCACTTCTTTCGAGAGAAATTCCTTCTCTAGAAAGGATCCATTCTTGGCAACGAAGATTTTGCCTTCGGATCTATGATAGAAGGTATACCCAATAGTTTCCTTCGGGTATCCTATGAAGACGCATTTTTCCGCTTTGGGTTCAAGCTTGTCCGGCTGTAACTTCTTTACATAGGCTTCGCATCCCCAAACTTTAAGGAACGACAATTTAGGTTTCTTCCCAAACCATAATTCATACGGTGTCGTTTCAACGGATTTAGATGGTGCCCTATTTAAAGTGAATGCGGCTGTTTCTAATGCATAACCCCAAAATGATAGCGGTAAATCTGTAAGTGACATCATAGAACGAACCATATCTAAGAGAGTTCGATTACGACGTTCGGACACACCATTACGCTGTGGTGTTCCCGGCGGTGTCAATTGTGAAAGTATTCCGCATTTCTTCAAATGCTCGCCAAACTCATAATTATATATTCACCTCCACGACCAGAACGTAGAAACTTAATCTTCTTGTTACGTTGATTCTCTACCTCACTTTGAAACTCATTAAACTTCTCGAAAGTTTCGGACTTATGTTTCATGAAATAGATATACCCATATCTACTCAAATCATCCGTGAAGGTAAGAACATAACGATAACCACCGCGCGATGCTACACTCATTGGACCACACACATCGGTATGTATAATTTCCAATAAGTCCGTAGCTCGCTCCATCATAACAGAAAATGGAGTCTTAGTCATTTTTCCCATCAGACATGCTTCGCATCTTTCAAGTGATTCAAAATCAAGTGATTCAAGAAGTCCATCGGAATGGAGTTTCTTCATACGCTTCACTCCAATGTGACCAAGACGACAGTGCCACATATAGGTCGAATTATCGCTTGATTTCAAACGTTTAGCCTCAATGTTGTTGATATGTGTATTTCCACTATCGAGATTCAATAAGATTAGACCATCTATCAAAGGTGCATGTGCATAAAACATATTACTCATATAAATCGAACAACCATTATTCTCTGATTTAAACAAGTAACCGTCTCGCAATAAACAAGATCCTGATATAATGTTCATGCTTAACACAGGCACTAAATAACAATTCTTTAAGTATAAAACTAATCCCGATGGTAGATGAAGGGGTAGCGTGCCGACCGCGATCACATCAACCTTTGATCCGTTTCCCACGCGCATCGTCACCTCGTTCTTCGCTAGCTTCCGTTTATTCTGCAGCACCTGTTTCGAGTTACAAATATGAGCAACCGAACCAGTATCAAATACCCAGGCACTACTACGAGTACTAGTGAGATACACACCAATAACATGTATATCAGATATACCTTTCTTCTTGATGTTGCCGTTCTTCAAATCCGCCAAGTACTTTGGGCAATTCCGCTTCCAGTGACCTTCTCCCTTGCAGTAAAAGCACTCAGTATCAGGCTTAGGTCCAGCCTTGGTCTTCTTCGCCGGCGTGGTAACTTTCTTACCACCCTTCTTGAAGTGTCCCTTTTGCTTAGACTTGCCTTTCTTGAATTTGGTGGTCTTATTGACCAACAACATTTGGTGCTCTTTCTTAATCTCCACTTCTGCAGATTTCAACATGGCAAAGAGTTCTGGCAACGTCTTGTTCATGTTCTGCATGTTGTAGTTCATCACAAAGTTCTTGTAACTTGGTGGTAGCGATTGGAGGACACGGTAAATCCCCAAAGCATTAGGAATCACAATACCCAAGCTGTGAAGTTTGTTTGCGTGCCCAGACATCTTAAGCACATGCTCACTGACGGAGCTGCCCTCTTCCATCTTGCAGTTAAAGAACTTTTCAGAAGCTTCATAACTTTCAATTGCCGCATGAGTCTCAAAAATCAATTTGAGATCCTCGACAATATCATATGGGTCTGAATCCTCAAACCTTTTCTGAAGCTCCGATTCCAAACCATACAAGATAGCACACTGAACTATGGAGTACTGATTCTTCCGAGCGAGGTAAACATTCTTTACTTCATCGGGAGCATCATCTGCAGGTGGGTCACCCAGCGGTGCATCCAGCACATAGGTCAAATTACCAGCTGTGAGGACAATCCTCAAATTGCGGAACCAATCCGCGAAGTTGCTTCCATTGTTTTTCAACTTTTCTTTCTCTAGGAACGCATTAAAATTGATGGTAGGGGCTGCCATTGATCTACAACATATTTGCAATAGTTTAGACTAAGTTTATGACAAATTGAGTTCAAATTAATTAATGAAATTAAACTAGGTGAACTCCCACTCAAAACAATATCCCTCACATTGTTTTAGTGATCACACGAACCAAATCCACCATATCAACACCGATCATCACGAGAGTTGACATAGTTTCAATGGCGAACAATCGACATGTTCATCATATCTACTATATGATTCATGCTTTACCTTTCGGTGATCCGTGTTCCGAGACCATGTCTGTACATGCTAGGCTCGTCAAGATCAAACCTTAGTTTCTGCATGAGCAAATCTGGCTTGCTCATGTTGTATACACTTGCAGAATCTAGCACACCCGATCATCACGTGGTGCTTCGAAACAACAAGCTTTAGCAACGGTGCTAACTAAGGGTGAACACTTTATGATTTGAAATTGATGTGCATGAGGGATCATCTTATAATGCTACCGTCGTCTACTAAGCAATACAAGATGCATAAAGGATTAACATCACATGCAATTCATAATTTGTGATATGATATGGCCTTTCTTCTTTGTGCTTCCGATCTCCATCTTCTAGCACGAACATGATCTTCATCATCACCGACATTGCATCAAGGTCAATGATGCTTCTCCATGGTTGTCGTCCACCGGCTTCAACTATTACAACTACTTTGAATAGACACGCGGGTCTTAACAGAATTTAAAGACAACCATATGGCTCCTGCCGGTTGCCAACTTACAATAAGGAACATTGCATACATCAAATATAATCACAATCATGGCCATATCACATCACTGCACACCCCTGCAAAACAAAGTTAGACGCCTCTACTTTCTTTGCATATTTTACGTGGTTTGGGGCTGTCAATAAGTGTCGTTCTAACTTACGAACAAGAACCACAACATTGATACTAGCATTGTTGATCACCCGTTGTAAATTGGATCTTAACTATGCTAGGAGAAACAGGCACCCGCAAAGCCACTTATGCAATACAAGTTGCATGTCAAGCATGGAGCAAGTCTCATGAACGATGTCATGTAAGGTTAGCCCGGGCCGCTTCATCCCAACATACCGCAAGATGCAAAGTACACAAGAAGTAATCGACAATAAAAGCATCAACGCCCACAATGACCATTGTGTTCTACTCGTGCAACAGATCTACATATAGACATGGCTCTGATACCACTGTAGGGGTTCGTAGCATGGAAAACAAAAATTTTCTATCGCATACAAACAAACAAGCCAAGATCTATCTACTAGATTGTAGCAACGAGTCGATGGAATAACTTACCCTCGAAGATTCCAAAGCGTTTAACGAGAGCGGATTCTCGTGGGTGATGTAGTCGTACTCTTCCCGATCTCAAGATCGTGTAGACGATCCTTCTGGCGCTGCGTTCCGGCAGCGCTCCCGCAGTCGGTCACACGTTCGGTACTCGACGAAGACCTTCCTCTCCCTTGTTCCAGCAGGCAGCGGAGGTTGTAGCACTCTCCTCGCGATTCCGGCAGCACAACGGCGTGGTACCGGAAGTAGAGGGGAGATCCCGCAGGGCTTCGCCTTAAGCCGGAGCGAGTATGGTGGATTATGAGAGAGGGCTATTAGTGGTCTAGAGATTAGACACACCAATTAGAAGGCTCTAAACCGTAGGCTAAAGCAATTAGAAGCTCTAAACCAAACGGCTCTAAACCTGAGATTAGAGGTGGAAACTTGTGTGTCTCAAGGAGGAGCCCTGCCCCTCCTTTTATGGGTGGAGGGGCCTTGGCGCGTCAGGGGAGGGAGGGAGTCCCTCCCCAACTCGTCCTAGGGCTGGGCGCCGGCCTGGAGGAGTGGGACTCCTCCTCCAAGTTGGTTCCAACTCCTCTTGCTTGTTTCCCACAGTTTCCTGTTTCCCACAGTTTCCTGTTTTAGCCGTTTGACTTTCAAACTGGCAATTTGACTTTCATGTTTTTGGAACAGCAAGAACACTTAGTACATGATGCAATCATTCAATGACACACTCATGTACCCTCCCCCCCCGGAGTGCCGGACAATCCGGAACCTTCTAGAACATTCCCGATGAAAACACCGAAATCATTCCCGAACTCCGAAACGGGACTTTCCTTATATGAATCTTATTCTCCGGACCATTCCGGATCACCTCGTGATATCCCGGATCCCATCCGAGACTCCGAACAACATTCGGTCTCTTTCTCATAATACCATAACTACTCAAAACAACGTCGAATCCTTAAGTGTGTCTCCCTACGGTTCGTGAATTATGCGGACATGATCGAGACACTTCTCCGAACAATAACCAATAGAGGAATCTGGAAATTCATATGGCTCCCACATATTTCTACGATTACTTTGCGATCGAATGAACCACTTACATACGATACCAATTTCCCTTTGTCTCACGATATGTTACTTATCCAAGGTTATGATCGTCGGTATCTCTGCATACCTAGTTCAACCTCGTTACTGATAAGTACTCTTTTCTCGTTCCCGTGATATGTGATCCCTTGTGAGCCAGTCACATGCTTGCAAGCCAATTGGATGACATTTCACCGAGAGGGCCCAGAGTATATCTATCCGTCATGTGGATGGACAAATCCCACTCTTGATCCATGTGTCTCAACCAATACTTTCCGAACACTCAATGCCACCTTTATAGCCACCCAGTTACGGTGTGGTGTTTGATGTCATCAAAGCATCCATCCGGTAAAGGTGATATGCATGATCTCATGGTCGAAGGAATTACGTTACTATGTATCAGAAAGCATATAGCAATTGAACTATTGAAATGACTTGATCTTTATGCTACGCTTATCTATAGGAGTATGTCCACCATATCATTCTCCTAACGATATGATCTTGTTGTTGATAACATCTCAATGTTCATGATAGGGAAACCACAATCATTTATCAACCAACAAGCTAGTGAAGTATAGAGGCTATACTAGGGACTTCTAATCAAGTTTACAAATCACACAAGTATTAATGTTTCCCTGTTAATACTATTATAGCATGAATGTAAACATTTATCATAAACACAAAGATATAATAATAACTACATTTATTATTGCCTCTAGGGCATATCTCCAACACCTCCTCCACCCAGTATCCATCTTGCGAGTGTACCTATTCATCTGAACCAATAATTTATCGTGTGAGACCCTAGGGGTACTCGGCAAGTCTTTATGCCTCTAAAGGGGACACAACCTGGGGTGACGCAATTGCAGCGAAAGATAAACCCTAACAGTTCTATAGATACTCGCTAACCATCCGCCTAACCAAAGATAGACGGATGTCCGTGAATTAATGACAACAGTTATAACCGTAATATCCATAGATCCATCCTCCTCCTCGCTTACCAACGAGGAAGCGGACGAACAACCCCCCCCATCCGTTGGCAATTTTATTAACCATTCCATGAGTGTTGCACTATTTACTAGTCAGTTACTTAGTCAAATTAAAAGCGGTACTTTAGTTATGCTTGTCTATGATCGAGAAACTGTGCTCCAAGTCGTCCATAACCGCGGACACGGCTTTCAGAAAGTTTTACCCTGCAGGGGTGCACAAATAGCAACACACACTCGATCAACCTCGGAAAAACCAAATCAAAACCCAACGAGGCCTTCACGACAAAGCAATCACAGGATTCAGAAATATTTTAGGGGGCCACCCCATTGAGTAGACCCGCAACGAAGTTAGCTGACTCCGAGACGGACTCAAGGTTTGCGACAATGGCTGTAAACGACCGGGAACCCGAAAGTGTGGCTGGGCTTGTCGATACCGCGAAAACACTCCGCTTACCTAAACAGTACAGTGTGCTCCTCGCACAATCTTAAACAAAGCAGTAAAGCATGGCATAAGTACAGGATGGTAAATAAAACCTCAAACTAGTTTGTGGCCCCAAGAAATAAGAATGAATCAAGCTCTGGCTCAGGGGGGTCCCATAAGCTCCCGGATGTGGATAGCGCGAATAATCAAGGAACAGGAATCAAGTACTCGGGGTCCTACGGGACACAAGTGAGCAGGAAAAACCAAATAGCAGATATTGCTCACCGGTGCCACTTTCATTAGTTATCCCATTACTACTCAGGTTAAGTTGTTTAGGTACCTCGTTATCCAACAGACACTCACATACCCTACACATGCTGTTCTACGACTCGCATGGCTCAAACAACTCCTGTAGTAATGGCTCATGGGATGGAGGAACAAGCTTGGTGGGGTTTAAAGGTAAAGGCTATGCAATACTTGGGATTCAGTTTAATGCAATCGCGACTCAATGATGCAAGAATAAGATAGAGGCAATAGGTACTGTATGTATGCAAGCATGTGGTAGTGCTTGCCTGGCAGCTCAGTTGAAGCGAGAGAAGGATCTGGGTAGTGCTCCTGGTTCTCCTGGTATATCCCCTGCTCAGCGTCTATTCGAAGAAGAACCAAACAGACAAGGGCCAACATAAATAAAGTGCACAAGCATATGAATGAAATGCGACAAGCAAACAATCATGCCATGATGAATGATGCACAAGTTGCATGGCAATAATGTAGCATGGCATGGGTGAGGTGTAGAATACAAGAAATAACATTTTATTGAGTTTTGGTCACATTTTATCCTCATATTAGTTGCTGTTTACATTATATTTATATGATGCATGCTGCAAAACAGAACATGGAATGCATAAACAGAAAGGTCTCGTCGAGCTGATCATTTTAGACATATCATTTGTCAAATTTGGAGTTATAAAACAAAAGTTATTAGTTAATTAAGGCCGAGGGCATTTTATTGTAATTTAATTCAACTTGAAATATTAATTGCCCAAAATAGATTTTGGATGGCATATTTGAAATCCTCACATTTTTCTGATTCAAAACATATATCATTTGTAATATTTGGATTTGTATATTAAAAGTTGTTATAAATCTGATTTGGATTTTGAATTTGAATTAAATTTGAAAAGATTTGAATTAAACTAAACACAGAAAAACTTTTCCTACTCAGGCAGACCTAGCCACTGCCGCTGACGGGTGGGGCCAGGTTGACTGGGCCCAACACGCGCACAGGAAAAGGGGAGGGGACTGCGGGTGGATGGAAACTAAAGCCAGGAGCCTTTTTGCAAAAAGCCAACAGCCGCGGACAGGTGGGCCTAGAGGAGCGCGGGTTAAGAAAAAAAAGCCAGGGGGGTATGCGCAAAAGGCCACGGCCACTGTTTCTCTTCTCTGACGAAACTGACGGAAAACCAGCTCGCAGCGCAGCGCGGCGGGACAGGGACTCGATCCCGCGACGCCGAGCGCGCGTGCAGAGAGGCGGAGCCACTGGGCCACGGTGGGGGAGTTGTCTGGTAGGGGGGGCGCGACTAGATAGGGTTTGTGCGCCGTGGAAGCGAGCGGACGCGCGCGGCCGCCGGTGCACAGAGAGTGCTCGACGGAACGCACGCCGCGACCAGGAAACGACGGCGAGGCGGACCTTGTCAGGGAGGAGGAGAGGCTCACCGCGGGCTCGATGGCGGGCTCGGATCGGGCAGGCGTGCAGCGGATCGGCGACGAGGCAGGGGCCGTGCGAGCTAGGGTTTCGCGGCGGGGCGCGTCGGTGTCCAGCGTCCTGGGGCTTCTCCTTCTCGTCTGCGGGTGCAGGGGCGTCGCTGGCACTCGGCTCGTTCTTCCTCGACGCCCAACAACCATGCCCGCCTCCTCGTACTGCAGGTAGATGCCGAAGCCGACGGTGGCCGGCGATGGGTAGCTGGCGGCGATGGAGAAGAGAGGGGGCACAGGCAGAGCCCTGGGGGTGGATCTAGCGAGGCAGAGAGGGGAAGAGGGAGTAGATAAGGACAGGGGAAAGGTAGATGGCGTGGGGGAGGGGAAGGTGGCGATAAAGGTGGCCTCGGCCACCTTTGTCCTCTCCCTCACGTGCTTGGTCGGGGCAGTAGCAGGGGGAGGGGGATGGAGGCTGCCAGGTGGGTCATGGCGAGGCCAGGGAGGCAGGCAGGCTCGGGCTAGGGCCACAGGCAGGGAGAGAAGAGAGGGAGAAAGGAGAGGGGGTCGGCTCGGGCTAGGTTAGCTAGGGCAGGGGTGAGGTGACCAGGGGGAGAGGGTGGCCGGTGGGGCCAGCTAGGTGAGGGGGAGGGAGAGTAGATGGGGTAGATCAAGGTGGGGGTAGGGTTTAGAGATAGAACTAGAGAGGGGTTTGGTTAGGGTTTTGGTTTAGGTGAGGGGTAGAGGGGGGGTATGGTGATTAGGGTGGGACCTTAGCTAGAGGGTAAGAGAGAGAGATAGATGGAGTGGTGCCTTGACTAGATCAAGCATGATCAACACAAGCTCAAACAAGATGGCCAAAAAGAGAAAAGAAGAAAAAAGTGGTGATGGGGTAGATTAAGATGGTGATGAGGTTTAAACAAGATCAAAATAGATCAAGCCCAAAAGAAGGGATAGAGATAGAGATGAAACACTCAAGAATTCAAATAAAACCAAAAGATGACCAAAGTTGGTGATGGTTGCATGGCCCATGCAAAGGCATTAAATGCTAGGTTTTATCTTGTGAAAACAAAATAATATCTCATGGCATTTATTTATTTGCATATCTCATGACCCTCCCAAAGTTGGAGTAAGGGTCAAGCAAAAGGATTGAAGAATTGGACCCACCCTATCTCTCATGAGCTAGATTAAACAACAAAAGAAAAATAATTACAAGCTCATGGATAATGGGATGGTGGAATTGTAAAGTGGTGAAAGAAAGGTGGTGGAGTTGAATAAAAGATATGCCCCCAACTCAACTTGGGCATTTAAACAATATATCAAAAACCAAATACAATATCAAGAGGCAAATACAAAAGACAATGCATATGAGAGAAGAACCAACACCAAGGGGTTTTGTATGATGCTAAAATGCAAGGTGGCATGATGACATGAGCATGATATAATGATGATGCAACAATTATGTGAGGGAAGTAGTCATTATATTACTAAACCAAGTAGCATTACAGTTGTTAGACAAATGGGATGCTACAGAGATCTAGATCTACAATCCCCCCAAGTCAAATCCCTTCTTTGTGAAGGAATCATTGGGATCTAGATCTTGGAGAGTTTTGTGTTCTCCTCTTGTGTTCTTCCTCCCTTATTCCCCCAATAGCTTTTGTAGCTTTGTTGGAATTTGGGAGATAAGGACTTTCCCTTGCATTTGGTGCATAGGTTTGAGTTCTCCTCGTAGATTCGGTGAGTTCAAGCTTGTGGGCTTGTTTCTCTTGGGTTCCTTGGAACCCTAGACGGTTGTGTGATTGGATTGTTAACCTTTTATGGTCTTGTTGACCTTTTGTGGTCTTGTAGCCTTTTGTGGCTTTGTTGGCCTTTTGTGGCATTGTAGCCTTTTGTGGCTTTGTTGGCCTTTTGTGGCATTGTAGCCTTTTGTGGCTTTGTTGTTGGGAGCCTCCAATTGAGTTGTGGAGTTAGCCCCAATCTTGTACGGGTTCGGTGACCGCCGTCAAGCGTACCATAGTGGAGAGAGTGCCCGCCTTTTGTGGTGCGCACTCGGGAGAATAGGGTGAGCCTTTTGTGGCGTCTGTGAGTTGCGTGCTTCCGCATCCGGGGTGAGGTCTTGTGTGGCGTTGGGTGAGCATCGAGCCACCACACCTCGAGGTGAGACATTTGTGGCGTTCGGAGAGCATTGCGCCATCGCACCTCTCCAACGGAGACGTAGCTTCTTTGGAAGTGAACTTCGGGAAACAAATCTTCGTCTCCGCGTCCTTGTTTTATCTCTCAACCGAGCCCTTTACTTATGCACTTTACATTGTGATAGCCATCGTGCTTGAAGTATTTATACCTTCCTATCACCTTGTTGCTTGTTTTGCTTAGCATAGGTTGTTGGTGCACCTAGGTGAATTTAGTGGCTAGGTTTTGTGCTCAATAAATTAAACGTTAGTTTTATTATGCATTTACTTGAGCCTAAACCGTAATAATTTTAAAAAGCCTATTCACCCCCCTCTAGGCGACTTCCTTTGTACTTTCAACTGCGCATAAACATATTTTGGAATATGAAAAGGTTAAAGCAGTACATGAGAAGAAAGAAGAGGAAAGTGTGCCAGAAGTTGAAGAACACTTGGATGAAACCAAAGATGAAGAGGTAACCAATGAAGAAATTATGGCTATGTATGCACATTGAAACATAGTTGAACTTGATAAAGAGACTTCTGTACTGGTTGAAGGTAAAATTAAGGTAAAAGATGTGGGTAAGCCTATTCTTCCCTACATATTTAAAGAAACCTCACATTATGGTTTATGTGATCTTGGCACCGTAGTTAATGTTATATCTTATGATTTTTATTTAGAAATAAAATAAGAGATAGTACCGGCTACAATAGAGAATACTTATATGACAATCATGTTAGCCAATAAATCTCTTAGAGTTCCAATGGGAGTAGTTGAAGATGCAACTGTCACAATTGGCAATGAAAATTTTCCTATCGATTTTGTAGTTGTTGATATGCCAGCTGACACTCTTTGCCCAATTGTATTTGGAAGAAACTTTTTGAATGATTTAGGTGAAAAAGTTGATTTCAAAAAGGAGAGTGTGTCTCTTAAGCTTGGGGAAGCGAAAAAATAATTCCACTTTTCCAAATTTAAAGACAGACCTCTACAAATACAAGAAGAAGAGAAAGGAAAAACTATTGAGGAGATGGCAGCTCTCTTCTTTAGTAATCAAGTAGAAGAAGCAAATGAAGACTCAAATTTATGAAGAAATGATTATGGATGAGAAGTCCCTAGAATAATTGGAAAGTGAATTCGATTCGCTTCCCATTTTAGGTCCTCCAACTGATGAGGCTTTTGAAGAGCCGAAAAAGAGAGGGGACGAGGACTTACCGTCCCCAGAATTGAAGACTTTACCAGATAATCTTAAATATAGATTTTTGGACAATACAAATAAATTCCCTGTTATTATTAGTGCTAAACTTTTAGGGGATGAAGAAGAACTCACGAAAGGACTTAAGGAGCATCGCAAGGCTTTTGGGTACTCAATGGATGATTTGAAGGGCATTAGTCCCATGATAGC
Organism: Avena sativa; assembly: GCA_916181665.1. NCBI lineage: Eukaryota > Viridiplantae > Streptophyta > Magnoliopsida > Poales > Poaceae > Avena > Avena sativa. Next base: position 36,524,619 of record OV702283.1, read on the forward strand.
CGTCCAACGAATATTCATGGAGGAAGGTGCTAAACTAAATGCAGAATTTAATAGACGGCTGAAGCCCACAATGAAGGAAGTGGTAAGAAAATAAATAGTACGCCTACTGGATGTAGGTATAATCTATCATGTAAAAGAAAGTGAATGGGTAAGTCATGTTCATTGTGTTCCTAAGAAGGGCGGTTTTACTGTTGTTCCCAATGAAAACAATGAATTGATACCTACTAGAACTATTTTTGGACATAGGATGTGTATAGATTTCAGGAAATTGAATAAAGAACTAGGAAAGATCACTATCCTTTACCGTTCATAGACCAAACTTTAGAGAGGTTAGCAAACCACATTCATTTTTGCTACATGGACGGATACTCTGGTTTTTCCTAAATAGTTGTTCATCCTGATGACCAACTTAAAACAACTTTCATTAGTCCTTATGGTTTACATGCTTACCAACACATGCATTTTGGTTTATGTAATGCTCTTGCTACTTTTCAAAGATGCATGACTACTATTTTGCAGATTTTATAGAATTGATAATGGAAGTATTTATGGATGAATTCTCTGTCTATGGAACTTCGTTTACTAGTTGCTTGGATAATATCAAAAGGGTTTTGCAGCATTGCGAACAAACCAATCTTGTTCTAAACTGTGAGAAGTGCCATGTAACACCGCGGTTCTGAAAAGACCGTGGCTTCTATGTGACATGCCAATCCCTGGATCGGTTCATTGGCCCACAATAGAATAAGATGAATAACATAGCAAAATATCCGTGCATCATGAATAACGAAGATCCAGAGTACCATTATTACAATAAAAGCTTAGCCCAAAGCTAGCTCAAATTATTCAGGTAGCAACATAAATAAAGTAAATCCTCCATTCTTCAAATTGCCCACAAGTGAACAAGTGCCGAGTGGAGTACCGTGGCCTATATCGATTACTCAGAATCGGAATAACCTGCAACATGAAACGTAGCAGCCCCGAAGGGTCAATACATGGAATGTATGGCAAGTAGAGCTAGTAATGGAGACAATAGTACTAACATCTTCATGCATATTTGGCAAGTGGAGCTGTGTCTGGCTTGCATTTGCAAATAACTTTGTCCTACTTTCATACCAGTTTTTGATTTTTTTTGAAAAGATCCCAATTAAGTTAACCCAACAATATTAAAACAATTATGAAATTGGAATGAGCGAGAAACATGTCATGGAATCAATATCAAGCAACTCAGTTGTCCATAACCGAGGACACGGCTAATCGATTAGATTATACACCCTGCAGGGGTTAGTACACTTTACCCATGTGACTTGGCCAGCCCAGCTCGTACCATCACTCTCATTTTGGGTGATGATAGGGAGAAGTCCAAGAAGAGACTGTTCGGGAAGTAGCTCCCCAATCCCGACGCGCACCGGTCCAACCTACCAAAATTCTACATCTCTGGATACACGGGTTCGAGTTACCACAACCTACTAAGTCCAACCAACCGCCCATTCCATTATTGGCACATGGTTGTACACGTAAGTTACACAATAAAGAAGCCAATCAATTTCTCTCGATACCTGGGTGCCTTTCCGCAATAAACCACCAAAATTATCAATCCCATCACACCCAGGAGATTCATTGATTAAGTTGTTTTAGTTTTCGTAAACCAATACTTTTAGAAACAAGTCTCAATGATGTAACCCAGCCCTCGTTCATCATAGCATGGCTAAGCACATCTACCAACGGTGGTTCATCTACAAGGAAAGCCCTACCACATAATAGGTCACAGTATAGCGATAGTATCATCCTACACATGCATCTACAAAATACACGACAATGCATAGAAAATAGTAGGACGATATCATGAACAAAGTAGCATATATTTGCCTTGGTTGTAGTGGTCGGAAGAACAATCCACACACGAGCAAGCGTTGCACTCGTCACAATCTACACGATACAATTGCAATCATAAACAAACAATCCACAAGCATATGCAACAAATATGATGCATGAAGGTATGCAAGGCAAGTGAATTGGTGCTACAGCTGCACCACATAATACTATTCAGTAATACTATCGATTGCATGCATGGAAATAGTTTTAGCGCAAGGAAAACTATTACGCAAAAAGTAATGCTCAAAACTAGAGCTAGAACTCAAATAATTCACTACCGATAGTATACTACTGTTTGTAAAATCTTGGAAAAATTCTACCGCATAGGCATCGCTGATTGGAAACAGTACCAATTGGAATTACTCAAAAAGGAATTATAAAACTCCCCGAGTAATTAAAACACTGCAGAAAGCCACTAGACAGTTTCTGCAGAAGTCTTTACTGTAAGCCTATCTTTTTAATTCACTATGATATTCCCCTCGTTCCACTGAATCCAGGGACATATCATACGCGATTTTTGGAGCTACGTATCTTTTTCTACGAATTAATTACTCCGAAAAGGCCACTAACTAGTTTGATTAAACTGTACTAAACCTTGCTGCAAAAGCCTGAACCAAAGGTACAGCAAGATTCTACACGACTCACTGAATCTACACATATTTTATTTGTAATTTTTGGCCAAGCGGTTTAATTTCTACGCAATTTACAAGTTTCTACCGAAATCTGTCAACTAAAACGATTAGCGAAATTAACCAGTCAACTGTGTCTGTTGACTGGTCAACGCGTCTGCTGACTGGGCGCTGACTGGGCATCTGACTAGTCAACGTCTGGGTCTGACCAGTCAACGGCTGATCTGAACCGCTGATCTGAAATCTAACGGTGGCTGCAGGCTTACCGGAGACAAACGGCGAAACGAACTCCGGATGGTGCGGCGATCGGTTCCGGTGACGACGGTTACCTGCGGGGTAGGGGAAACGATCAGCGCGTAGTACGGGGCGGTCAACAACACAGCGACGGCGCATGCGGCGGTGACGGCGGTGCGGCACGGCACAAACGAGCGGGCGCGGCGCAAGACGCGCGAGGCGGCGCGCGTGCGTGCGTGTGTGTGTGCGTGTTGCGTGCAGCAAGCGGCAACAGCTAGGCGCGCGAGGGCAGGCGCAGTGCAGCGCGCTGGCGGCGCGGCGCTGCGGGGCAGGCGGCTGGCGGGTGCAGCGCGCAGCGCGCGCGAGCAGGGCGGGGCGCAGGCGGCTCGGTGGCGAGGCAGAGCGGCAGGCGGCGGTGGCGGGTGTACCTGGGCGGCGGGGTCGGCGCGGGCGGCGACCGTGGGAAGAGGCGGCAGCGGGGGAGGGCGACGGCGGCGGCGGCTCGCGGTCCAGGTGGCGGCGCTGGGCGCGGCGATCAAGGAGGAGGTGGCGGGGTGGCGATCCCGAGGGCGGAGCGGGTGTCGAGGCGAGGTGGGGCGATCGAGGCGGGGGCGGTTTACGAGGCAGGCGGCGGCGGTTGCCCCTTTTGTGGGCCCCCACGCGGGTCCTAGTCCGATTCGGAGCGAGATTGGAAAAGGACTCGGAAAATTGGCCCGTTTTTCTATCCTTTAATAAAACGGCCACAACTTTTCTGTACGAGCTCCGAATCGAGCGATTCTTGCTCCTACGGTTTTGTAAAATCGAGGGGAACAATCTAGGGTCAAGGGTTGAGCTAAACCACTAAGCTACAAGGCTGGAAACACTAGTTCTTCTAATGCCTCCCGTAGGAGCCTCGTAGAAGAATAGAATAGGGTTTTGAAAATAGCGTTTTCAATCGATGGTTTTGCATGAAAAAGTATGATGCAATGATATGAATGATATGCAGAACCAAATCTAGAATTTGGGATGTGACATGCCATTTCATGGTCAAAGAAGGTATAGTCCTCAGACATAAGGTATCAGGTAAGGGTATTGAAGTAGACAGAGCTAAGGTCGAAGCAATACAGAGAATGCCACAACCTAGGGATATAAAAGGTATAAGAAGTTTTTTTGGTCATGTGGGGTTTTATAGAAGGTTCATTAGGAATTTCTCTGGAATTCCTAAACCTTTAACTAACCTGTTGCAAAAGGGAGTAAGATTTAATTTTGATGATAAATGCCTTATTGCCTTTGATAAACTTAAATATGCTTTATCCTATGCTCCTATCATTAAACCACCTATATGGGATATGACTTCTAATTGAATATGTGAAGATAGTGATGATGTTGTAGGAGGAACTCTAGGACAACATATAGGTCGCAGATTTAATATTATACATCATGCTAGTAGAACTCTTAATAGTGCTCAAAAGAATTATCCTAAGGAAGAAAGAGAACCTTTTGCTGTATTTTTCTCTTGCGATAAATTTCGTTCTTATATAGTGGATGCAAAAGTAAGAGTTCATACGGATCGTGATGGTTTAAAAGAACTCCTTGAGAGGAAAAATCATAAGCCAAGGTTGATCCGTTGGATCCTTTTACTTCAAGAATTTGAGTTGCAGATTATGCAGAGGCAAGGAATAAAGATATTGGATGCAGTATCCATATTTTCCCAGCAAGGCACCAATCTTACTGAGAGGAACTTTAGTCCTGGTGATTTTCGTTTGCATGAATTATTAGATGAGCCATGGTCAATTCCTCCAAAAGTTAAGAAACCCTTGTTGTTAGAGGAGCTTGTCACCCCTGACTAAATAAACGGTAAGTACAAGGTAAGTTTTCTTTCTATAAATAAGTGATTTGTTTTCACAATTTATTCTCCTGAAACTTTTACCTTTGAATTCCTCATGTCTTTCTGAAGTTTCTGAGAGTTTTTACCAACTATACGACCGCAACTATACGGCCAGAAAAATCCTCCCACCTTATAGTTGATCGTTAAGTTGACTGTAGTTCCTTCGTGAAATTTTTTGATGTCTGGAAACTATACGACCACAACTATACAGCCGGAAAATTTGCTCCCGCCGTATAGTTGGTCGTTAAACTTTCTGGCATCGTCGTTCTTTTTCATTTTATTCATCTAAAAAATATGTGTCAGTTCCAAGTCAGTAACCTAACCGACCTAGACTCGACATATTTTGGAAATATCTGCCTGAAAACAACTATACGATCGGAACTACACGATCCGCGCCCGTATAGTTAGTCGTTACGCAGCTAGACTTATCCCAATCCGTGATTTCTTTCCCTGTTCTGTTAAGATTCTTTTATTGGACGTAACTTTGGTGTTTCTCGCGAGTTTTACCGACCTCTGGCCCACTTATATACTTCCATTGTGTTTCTCTCTAATCATAATCACCAGGAACCAGTCTACCTCTTGTTTATACGTGAGGATAAACAATCATAGAGTAACCAGGGGCCGGGAAGCCAAGGAGAGAAGTTCCTATGGAGATCGGGAGCAATAGCAAGCAAAACAAGGAGTTCAATACCATCCTATAGAGTTTCTTGACACCGACAAAGGACTCCTGAAGAGGGAGTTCAAATCCCTCGAGCAGAAGAATGCATAGGTGGATAAGGAGGCGCCAGGGACACCCAGGAATCTTTGGTTGATGCGACTTTATCTTGATAAACTTGATGAAGATATTAAGCAGACAACCGAATCAGGTTTTTCTATGAGTCTTAAGGCGATACAAACCCTCCAAGATAACAATGAGCTCATTAAAGAACAATTGAAAGTGCTGGAGAGGAATGATCTTTTCTACAAGCTGCATATTAAAGAAACAAAGGCTGTCAATCAATCCCTCCGTCTCAGGTTGTCCCGTGAAGAGAAGATACCACGTGCCATGGCGCCACAGTGATCTACATGAAGTGGAATGTATGGCTAGCTGATACGTTGCAAACGTATCTATAATTTTTGATGCTCCATGCTTGTTTTATATCATCTTTCTTATGTTTTGTGTACACTTTGAGGTATTTTCATACATTTTCTAGAACTAACCTATTGACAAGATGCTGCAGTGACAGTTTCCTGTTTTATACTATTTTTGGTTTTAGAAAAGCTAGTAAATAAATATTCTCTAAGATGGACGGAACAAAAGCCAAAGTCAATATTTTACATGAAGGAACACGGAGTCCGGAGGAGAGACGGAGTGGGGCCATGAGGCAGCCACACCATGTGGTGGCAAGGCCAGGGGTGGTGCCACCAGGTGGTGTGGGCCCCTCGGGCGCCCACCGACCTTTCCCTTCTTCTTATATAAAGCCCTTGATGCAGAAACCCTAGATCATTCGGCCTCCATCCACGAAAAGTTCCGCAGCGCCGTCGCCACAAAATAGGAGATTCGTGGGAGATAAGTCTCTATTCCGGCACCCTGCCGGGACGGGGAATTGTCCCTAGAACCATCTCTATCGATATCCACCACCATATCCATCATCGTTGCTGATTCCCATGATGAGGAGGGGGTAGTTCTCCCTCGAGGCTAAGGGCTCTACCGATAGCTATGTGTTCATCTCTCTCTATGTGTGATCTTATTGTGGTCATGAGCTTTGTAATCAAGTAGATCTACTCTTCCACTCAAGTGCTTTAATTGTAATCTCCGGTTATCCCCACGTGTGTGAAGTTGATAGTGTGCACACCGTGTGGCACTTAGGCTAAAGATTACAAAAATACTTATCATGAGTTATATTTTGAGTTGGATGTCTATATGAAATTGTGGTGTTTTTTGGAACCATCTAGTTCTCAAGGTGATAGTGTGGGGTTACCTAGATGGGGAATGCGAACTTTAAGGAGAGATTTTGTAGCCCTACCGTGGATTGCAGTTATCCAGCCGGAGAGTAGTTCAGAGTAGTATAATGAAGAGAAGATATTTGTATGAGAGTGTCCACTAGTGAAAGTATTATCCCTAGGCCTTGTTTCTAAGCATTGAAACACCATTTACAATTAGTTCTGTCACATGTTTGCTTGCTTCCATCTTTATTTAAGATTGCAATTACCACTTATAATCATCCATATTACTTGTATTTCACTATCTCTTCGCCGAACTAGTACACCTATACACCTGACAAGTGTATTTGGTGTGTTGGGGACACAAGAGACTTCTTGTATCTTGATTGCAGGGTTGCTTGAGAGGGATAACTTTGACCACTTCCTCCCTGAGTTCGATAAACCTTGAGTAATCTACTTAAGGGAAACTTGCTGCTGTTCTACAAACCTCTACACTTGGAGGCCCAACACTGTCTACAAGAATAGAAGCGTGCGTAGACATCAAGCTCTTTTATGGCGCCATTGCCGGGGAGGTAAGGTAAAAGGTACTCACATCCTCTGGCCACTAAGCTATCTTTTAGTACTGTTGCTGGTGTGTGAGTGCTCGATGTTATTTTCTTTAGATTCTGCAATTATATCTTGTTGTTTCTTGTTTTTATTTTCACTAGTTAGGCTTAATGGAAAATAACAACAAAATTAGAGAGCTTTATAGTATTTATCTTGAGTTAGGACATGAAGTGTTTGAAGAGAAAATTAAAAAACCTATGGAACTTTATTTGCATGCTAATAGCAATGTTATTAGTATGAATTCTTTGAAAACCATTATAGCTAATGCTATGAAAACGTCTAAGCTTGGGGAAGCTAGTTTTTATGAAAATGATCTTTTCAGTTCCCCAGCTTTAGAGGAGAAAATTTGTTATGATGATACTATGCCTCCTATATTTGATGATTATGGTGATGAGAATAATAATGATAGCTATTTTGTTGAATTTTCTCCCACTACAATTAATAAGAATGACTATGCTTATGTGGAGTGTAATAATTATTATATGCATGTGGCTCATGATAAGAATGTTTTATGTGATAGTTATATTGTTAATTTTATTCATGAAGCTACTGAAAGTTATTATGAGAGAGGGAAACATGATTTTATGCATCTCAATAATATTAAGTTTCCCCTCTTTATGTTGAAATTTTTGATGGTGCACTTGTTTTGCCTTCCTATGCTAGTAGCCTCTTGTTTCAATAATTTCTTTTCTTACAAAATTCCTTTTCATAGGAAATGGGTTAGACTTAAATTTGTTTTATAATTTCTTCTTGATGCTCTTTTACTTCAATTCACATTTCTTATGTGAGCATCCTTTCAAACTATCATCGTGCCTAACTTAAAGGCGTTAAAGAAAAGTACTAATTGGGAGATAACCCAAATTTCAATAGGTTTTTCTTTTGTTGAGTCTTGGAAGTTATTACTTATGTAATAACCTCTCCTTATTGTTGGGGATATACTTTCTGGGTATACCCACAGGACTCGCTAACCAGGGTGGCCCACCAACGGGTTAGAGATTTGCTTCACGGGTGGCCCAGTCAGAGAAAGAGGAGGAGCCAGTTCTGGCTACGACAAGGCCCAGAAGAGTTACCGACTTAGGCCTGTAGTATTACTTGTAGTTATACTTGGGCATGTTCCGGGCCAGGCCGGCTCGGGCCGGGCCTGACAAAGCCCGCCCGTGCAAACCCCAGGCCCGAGCCCGGCCCGGCTGTCGGGCGTGAAAACTGAGCCCAAGCCCGGCCCGTGGTACACATATTTCTTCGGGCCGTCGGGCCACGGGCCGGGCTTCTCCCTATTTTTCACTTTTCTCTAGCCCAAGCACGGCCCGTGCATCCTTCGGGCCGCAGTTGTGAAGCCCAGGCCCGGCCCGCGGGCCTTAAAAGCCTGGCCCGTCGGGCTTTTTTCGGGCCGGGTCGGGTCGGGCCGACTAGGCCGGGCTGCCCATGCCCAAGTATACTTGTAGTACAAGCTGTACATAGTTACCGACTCTGTAACGTAGCCGGATAGGTCTCTCCTGTAACCCTAGGCCCCGGTAACTATATAAACCGGCCCTATGGAAGCCTTTAAGGAACAACTGAATACACAACCACAACCAAATCGCACAGGCGAACCTCTCTTGTAATCCGCTGTAACATCCGGCTTACCAATATATTACTGGGTTGCTAGCAGGAGTAGGATCCGATCACCGTAGTCGGATCTGAACCTGGGTAAACTTGTGCTCACCGCTCCTGGAACATCCGATGTCTCAGACCCCATCCTTCCAATGCTAGTAGGACCCCCTATGGCGTAGTTGTCAACAATCCGACGATAGTTGGCGCCCACCGTGGGGCAAGTGACCTTTGGAGCATCGTTCCAGGCGGAATCTGCGCGTGCAGGAATCGGCGAAACAATCGACATGGGTCGCTTGGTCTACGCCAGTGATGTACCTCTTGTCCTTCTCGACGAGACTTGGATTCTGGCTTCGAAACCCGTGACGACCTACACGATCATGTCAATCGGCAAGATCGATATCTATCTCGGTTTTGCTGAACCCGCCCAACCCACCCTTGAGGTGATGAACATGGCGGAAGAAAAATCCGGATCTACTTTATCCACAGAGGCGGAAGAGTTCAAGGTCCCGGATAAAATCGAACCCACCCAGCCCACTCCTGTAGTGGAAGAAGAGGTGGAAGAAAAATCTGGATTTATCCGCTACGGCTCTGTCATACCGGACGTCGTAGCAGAAAAACTACCCTTGAAGCATAGGATAAAGGAGATGATGAACCGCCCCTACATCGATTACGAAGCAATCACTGACATCAAGGAGAACTTCGAGATGGAAGAGGCGGAAACCCAGTTGTGCCACTACTTTAAGAACATGAACAAGAAGAAGCACTATTTCGTGTACCATATAAGGACTGGATCTGACTCTGTCGATGCTGGAGCTGGTAGCAATTCGGTCCTAGACGCAATCGAAGAAAACGCTGACTCACCTGGCTCCCCTCAGGAGTCAATCATGTCGCAGGAACTTCGAGACTTCGACAAATAAATGGAGGAGTATGAACAAGAGCACATCTCCAAGCAAACGCAAGGTGAGCCGTAAAATCCTCCTAGTCCATATGATATCATGGATGAAAGTTACACCTCACAGGATGATATGAACACCGAAGATTCCTCCAAGGTCCACAAGCCAACCATGACGGAAAGTACCGACGAAAGTTTATCCCCCGGTACCGGGCCAAAAGCCGTCTTTGCCACTGGTACGCACATTAAGGCTACTGGGCGGTCAAAGAAGAAGAAGAACAAAAATCTAACACCGGCATAGCCGGACGTCGAGGAAACCAACGAAGAAAAAGTTGATAAAGAGATCGAGATGGAGAATCAGGATGGAGATCCGATTAATACCACCCCGATCGACCCTCCTGTGGATGGACACGTTGTCACCAAGGGTGCACGTGAAATTTACGGAGATGCTCTCACGATTCCAATCCCAACGACTTCGGATCTTACACCAGAGGCGCTGGAGAAAAGGGTTGAGGAACTGGAAAAGCACCGCTTGTTTCTACTTGAAAAGGTCGCATGCCTTGTCGAGATGAGGCAGCAGTTAGACAGTGACCCTGCCAAATATCAGTCAGATTTCAAGCGACATCGAAACAAGACAAGGGGAGGTCTGTTTCTTGCTAACAAGAATCCGGATATCCATAAAAGATCTATTCGATGGAAAAGATGGGGAGAAGATCCAAATCAACAGCACGCCGTTGGAAAACGCTGCTGTAGCTCGAGCTATCCTTGCCAACAACCCGTCACCGCAGCAGGTCCAGCAGTGTGTCATGTTGTTGGACAAAGGATTAAAGCAACAAAAAAGGCCGCGTCATTTAGTGGCAAGCTGGCCTCAAAGTCCGAGTTTTGCCACACTTGCGCTGACCAAAGCGCTGACGTAAGGCTTCACATGGATACGACTCAACACTATCGTCCCCGTGGAGAAGAAGAGAATTCAAGAACCGACTCAAACGGCTACTCTCGCCGGCCGGCGCGTGATTGGGCAAGAGTTATTCCGGCTGCGTTTGAAGACGCCATCAGGGCAATGGTTCCTCATCGAGACCATCGTCGGCAAAACAACCGCTATAGAGAAGACCCGAAAACACGCCGCCAGCAAGAGGAGCAAGATCGGCTAAGGATGCCACCACCGAGCCGTCCGGCTGGCAACGCCGGATGAAGAGATGATCTGGATCGTCCTGAATCAAGTAGGGACGATGCCCGAAGAAACGGGCATTGGAGTCAGCATAATGAGGCTCCACCACCATCACCAAGAAACCCAGCCGAAAATAATCCACCAGGGCCACCATCGCCCCCTAGCAGCGATCATGAAGGATCCAGATGCAGCCATGGAAGTCGCAGGGGCGAAGGTGGAAATGGTGAGAGGAGAAGCAGAAATCCGACTCCACCGCGCAGAAGCTGTGAGCCTCCAGGGCGCGGATCTCTCTCGCCAAACGACTTCTCGCCATCGCATTGAATCAAACATAGAAGCACGGCGGTACAAGGAAGAAGATGTGCATGTGGGACCTAAGTGCTTTGGACCACGCATACGTCAGACAAAATTTCCAGTTGACTTTGGTATTTCCAAACACATTCAACCCTACGACGGTGCAGCTCGGTCAGATACCTGGCTCCAGGATTTCTTCCAAGCCTGCTGCATCGCCAAAGGAGGAAATAGCCTGGTTGCAGTCCGATATCTCCCGCTCATGCTGCGGAAGACAGCTCGATCATGGCTCAATGAACTGCCAGAGAATTCAATTCACAACTGGTATGATATGCAAAGTGCGTTCTTTTCAAACTTCGAGGGAACATACAGGAGACCCTGCATAGTCGGAGACTTGCAGCGTTGTACAAAAAGACCCGAAGCAACCTGCCGGGATTACCTTGGACGCTGGATCGACATGAAGAACTCCTGCGAAGGAGTAAACGAGCAAACTGCGATAGAAGATTTTATTACAGGACTTGCAGTCGGACTTTTACGTCACAGACTGAAGCGTGACCACGTCACAGATTTGGGAGAAATGATAGAAATGGCAAGCAAATATGCTGACGCTGATGATGATTCAGAAGGGCTGCTAAATATTCTAGCCAATCCCAATGCGACCAAATAGCCAAAGCAAACTCAGAAGTGCAAGAACACCTCGGACGAAAAGCCGGCTCCGGACAACGCAGCTGTCAACGCAACGTTCGGATCTGGAGGACGAGGAGGGCGCGGAGGCGGCCGGGGTAGAGGCCGAGGAACTTCCCGAATCCAGGGCAGAGGAGACTAGCAACCCGAAAGAACCTATACATGGGCCTACATTGCCAACAATCCCTGTGTCCACCACTTGGATAGTAATGGAGGATCTACCCACACAAATGCGAGTGTCGTTTCAATGACGACATCAAGAAAGACGAATTCGCTGGCTACAGAGCCAAGCGATGAAAAGGAAAGAAAAAATCCGAGAAAGGAAAGGAGCCCAAGGAAGATTCCGACATGGCAGAAGCAGAAGCTGCTGCAGAGCCCAAGTCGGATGGAAATAAAACTTTTCCGACTAAGAAATATGCATACGTCTGCTTCCTTGGATCCCAACCTGCTAAGGACAAAAAGGCAGTTCTTCGTGAGCTCAATGCCATGGTTCCGGCTGTCCCACGGTTCCTGGACTAGTCAGAGGTAACCATCACCTTTGATCGTTCAGATCACTCAAGGAAAACACATCATTCGGGAAAGTACCCGCTGGTCGTCAATCCTCTTATTGATGTCTATGAATTCTCTAAAACACTCATGGACAGTGGAAGCAGCATCAACATCCTCTATATCGAGATGCTCCACCGCATGAAGCTACACAAGAGCCAATTGAGTTACAACAACGTAACCTTCCATGGCATTGTACCAGGGAGACAGGCGGATTCTCTGGGTGAGATTACTCTGGACGTGACATTCGGAACCCGAGACAATTACCGGACCGAGCCACTCTCCTTCGAGGTGGTACCGTTAAAAAGTGCTTACCATGCCATCTTCGAACGTTCGGCTTACTCGGCGTTCATGGCTCGTCCCTGCTACATCTACAACATGATCAAACTTCCAGGTCCAAAGGGCATAATCATCATACGAGGAAATCCGAGGAAGGCGCGGGAGTGCGACGAAGGATCTGCTACCTTCGCTGAAGACGTGTTGTATGCCCAGGAGTACCAGGAGATCAAGAAGACCATCAATCCGTCTAAGATGCCCGCTACGAAGAATGAGGTGCTGAAGCCAAGTTTGCAGTTCAAGGCGTCGGAAGATACGAAGAAAACATCATTGAAGGAAGATGATCCCTCCAAGACGATGAACATAGGGGTAGGCTTAGGCCAGGCATAGGAAAACGCGCTCGTCGAGTTCCTCAAAGCTAATAGTGATATCTTCGCATGGCAGCCTTCTGACATGACCGGAGTACCTAGGGAACTTGCCGAGCACTCTCTTAATGTGTACCCTGACGCTAAACCCGTCAAACAGTCCTTACGATGGTTTGGTGATGAGCAAAGCAATAGCCAAGGAATTAGCCTGCCCAGAATTAGCGAATTTTATAATAGAGCTCATCCATACAGACTGGGTGGCAAATCCTGTACTCGTCCCTAAAAAGGACACCATTGATTTAAGGATGTGTGTTGATTATACCGCTTTGAACAAGGCATGCCCAAAAGATCTGTTTCCTTTGCCAAGAATCGATCAAGTTATCGACTCAACGGAAGTGTCGGAACTACTCTGTTTTCTCAACGCATATTCCGAATATCACCAAATACCAATGAAAAAGTCGGATCAAATTAAGACATCTTTCGTCACTCCTTTTGGAACCTTCTGCTACAAAACTATGCCTTTTGGCTTAAAGAACGCAGGAGCAACATATCAACGTACCTGTCTCAATGACCAAATTGGACGCAATGCCCATGTATACGTAGACGACATAGCAGTTATGTCCAAAAATAAGGAAACTTTAATTTCTGACTTGGATGAAACGTTTGCTAGTCTACGAAAATTCAATATGATGCTAAATCCAAAGAAGTGTTTTTTTGGAATCCCAGCCGGAAAATTGTTAGGTTTCATCGTCTCTGAGCGAGGCATAGAGGTGAACCGAGACAAAATCAAGGTTATCCTAAACATTACCAGTCCGAATCAACTGAAGGACGTACATCGTCTCACTGGTTGCATTGCAGCAGTGAGTCGGTTCATCAGCCGACTCGGTGAAAGAGCCACACCTTTATACAAACTCTTGGAGAAAACGACAAATTTTTCTGGACTTAGGAAGCCGAAACTGCCATACAAAGTTTGAAAGATCTGCTTTCAAAACCCACCAGTTCTCGCAGCGCCAGAACCTCAGGAGCCTATGTTATTCTACATTGCAGCGACCAACAAAGTCATAAGTGTGGTAACAGTAGTTGAGCGCGAGAAAGAAGGCCACGAGCATAAGGTGCAACGGCCAACTTATTATCTGAGTGAGGTCCTGACAGAATCAAAACAACGGTATCCACTTCACCAAAACCTAGCCTATGGAGTGTTCTTTGCATCCAGAAAGCTACGCCACTATTTCCAAGAGCATAAGATCACAATGGTGAGCACCGCTCCCCTGAGAGATATAATAAATAACCGCGACGCCACATGACGTGTCCTAAAGTGGGGAAAGAGCTTGCAGCTTTCCACTTTTAGTACAAACCACGTACAACAATCAAGTCCCAAATTCTTGCCGATTTTGTTGTTGATTGGACAGAAACGGCAGAAAACACATGCCCTGCAGACTCGGAATTTTGTACCCTTCACTTCGACGGATCAAAAGCACGAGGAGGCTCGAGGGATGGCGTGGTGCTCAAATATCCCCAAGGAGATAAGTTGTTCTATGTGTTGCAAATAAACTTCACGGCAACCAATAATATTGCCGAGTATGAAGCACTGCTGCATGGAATACGCATGGCCAAAAACATTGGCATATCAAGACTCATGTGTTAAAGAGACTCGGATTTATTTGCTCAACAAGTATCCGATAACTGCAACACAAACAAACACATGGCAGCATACAAAGCTATTGTGGATGAACTATCTAAATCGTTCGAGCGTTTTGAGGTTCAACACATCCCTCGAGCAGAAAATGAGGAAGTAGATGCTCTATCACGAATAGGCTTTGCACAGAAACAGGTACCGGATGGCGGTTTTTCAGAAAAAGCGATTTAGTTCTCCGACTTGTGCAAAAGAGAACACACAAACTTTCCCCAATTTGGGAAGGACCTTTTATGGTTAGTAGAGTTCTGCATAATGGATCATATTATTTAACTGACATCAGACTGGTCAAGGAAATACCTGATACTCGGAAGAGAAAGAGAGCTGGTGGCAACACAGACCGGGATGAAATAGACTGTCCATGGAATATTGCACAGCTACGTCCCTTCTATTCTTAGTTATATTTTCTTGTAATCATATGTACATGTTCAAAGTGAAATAAACTGTTGGTTTCCTCATTTTTTATCTTTGAGAAGTTTTTGCCATCTTATTTCCAAAAGAGCATTTAACTTTTTCAAAAATCCTAGAATGCTTGAAAGTACTTTATGCTCATGTTCGTTCTGGTTATGATTTTTGAACATCTAAAAATGTTACCTTAGAGTACAAAGTTTAATCTACTGTCTGTACTTTGGTTTTTTATCTGATTAATTAGACTCGAGCATTTTCCGAGTAATGAGTTGTTGGTACTAGAAGCCGACTTTGTTTCCGAGTTTAAACTGGTTTAGCAATTGCGCTCCGTTTCTGGGTAAAGTTCCCGTGCTAAAGGTTGGCCGGCCCATGAAAGATACGAGGCAGAGAGCTAGATAAAACAATAAGTATAGGCACAAAAATACAAAGTGCTTTAGAAATTTTCAAGCACATGCATAAAAAATATATAAGTAAAAGTGCTACGGTAGTAAAAGCATCAGTTTTTACAAGACCAGCACAAAATAAGACATTGTTTTCATCATTACATTGCCACAAGTTTAGAATAATGCATAAATATTATCTATGCTGCAGAATCAGGCGGTGGCGATGAAATAGGTGGAGCATTGGAGTCAACAGCATGGTCTCCCTCAATCTCAGACTTGGAAGCATTGCTGGCTTCTGGCTCTTGGGGCGTGGTGTAGGGGTTCGTAGCATGGAAAACAAAAAAATTCTACCGCATGCAAACAAACAAGCCAAGATCTATCTACTAGATTGTAGCAACGAGTCGATAGAGGAAATCACCCTCGAAGATTCCAAAGCGGTTAAGGAGAGCAGATTCTCATGGGTGATGTAGTCGTACTCTTGCCGATCTCAAGATCGCGTAGACGATCCTTCCGGCGCTGTGTTCCAGCAGCGCTTTCGCAGTCGGTCACACGTTCGGTACTCGATGAAGACCTTCCTCTCCCTTGTTCCAGCAGGAAGTGGAGGCTGTAGCACTCTCCTCGTGATTCCGGCAGCACGACGGCGTGGTGTCGGAAGTAGAGGGGAGATCTCGCAGGGCTTCGCCTTAAGCCGAAGCGAGTATGGTGGAGTATGAGAGAGGCCTTGGTGATCTAGGGTTTAGAGGGCACCAAGGGGAGGGTGTGGCCGGCGGCTAGGGTTTGGGGAAACCCTAACTCGATGAGTTGGGAGATCCCTAGGCGGTGGCTGCACTTGTGGTGGAGGCGCCAGGAGCTAGGGTTTAGTGTGAGGGGTAGAGGGGTGCCCTACCCCTCCTTATATAGGTGGGATGGGGCGGTTTGGGAGGAGGGAGTCCTCCTCCAACTCCTCCTCATGGCCGGCGGGTGGAGGGAGTGAGACTTCCTCCCCAACTAGGTTTCCTACTCTCCCTCCACCAAGCAAAACTTCGGATTTGACTTTTTCAAATTGGCGTTTGACTTTCAAACTTGGATTTGATTTCTATCTCCATATTGCACATCCAAGTGACCTAGTACATGATGCAACCATTCCACATTGTTATGACACATTCATGTACCCTTCCCCTCCGGAGTGCCGGACCTTCCAGACCCTTCTAGAACATTCCTGGTGAAAACACCGGAATCATTTCCGAACTCCGAAACAGGACTTTCCTTATATGAATCTTATTCTCCGGACCACTCCGGATCTCCTCGTGATATCCCGGATCCCATCCGAGACTCAAAACAACATTCGTTCTCTTACTCATCATTCCATAACTACTCAACAACATCGAATCCTTAAGTGTGTCTCCCTACGGTTCGTGAATTATGCGGACATGATCGAGACACTTCTCCGATCAATAAACAATAGAGGAATCTGGAAATTCATATGGCTCCCACATATTTCTATGATTACTTTGCGATCGAATGAATTACTTACATATGATACGAATTTCCCTTTGTCTCACGATAGTTTACTTATCCGAGGTTTTGATCGTCGGTATCTCTGCATACCTAGTTCAACCTCGTTACTGATAAGTACTCTTTTCTTGTTCCTGTGATATGTGATACCTTGTGAGCCAGTCACATGCTTGCAAGCTAATTGGATGACATTCCACCGAGAGGGCCCAGAGTATATCTATCTGTCATATGGATGGACAAATCCCACTCTTGATCCATGTGCCTCAACCCATACTTTCCGAACACTCAATGCCACCTTTATAACCACCTAGTTACGGTGTGGTGTTTGATGTCATCAAAGCATCCTTCCGGTGATGGTGATTAGCATGATCTCACGGTCGAAGGAATTAGGTTACTATGTATTAAAAAGCTTATAGCAATTGAACTATTAAAATGACTTGATCTTTATGCTACGCTTATCTATAGGAGTATGTCCATCATACCATTCTCCTAATGATATGATCTTGTTATTAACAACATCTCAATGTTCATGATCAGGAAACCACGATCATCTACTAACCAACAAGCTAGTATTATAAAGAGGCTTTACTAGGGACTCTAATTTAGTTTACAAATCACACAAGTATTAATGTTTCCTGTTAATACTATTATAGCATGAAAGTAAACATTTATCATAAACACGAAGATATAATAATAACCACTTTTATTTTTGCCTCTAGGGCATATCTACAACAGTCTCCCACTTGCACTAGAGTCAACTAATCTAGATTACATGGTAATATACCGAACACCCATGGCAGTTTGGTGTTGGTCATGTTTTGCACTAGAGTCAACTAATCTAGATCTTCAACGGATCCACCACATTTAGATCTGTGTGTACTTTGCAAATCTTTATGTCACCATCTTGGACATGTTCTCGAATAGCGTGAAAACGTAGCTTGATGTGCTTCAGCTTCTTGTGTGACCTTGGTTCTTGCGCATTGGCTATGGCGCCCATGTTATTACAATAGATAGACATTGGGTCCAGCGCACTTGGAACCACACCAAGCTCTGTAATGAACTACTTCATCCATATCGCTTCTTGTGAAGCCTCCGAAGCAGCTATGTATTCCGATTCAGTTGAAGATCTCGCCACAACGCTTTGCTTTGCACTCCTCCAGCTAACTGCTGCACCATTCAAAGTAAATACGTATCCAGATTGAGATTTAGAATCATCCGGATCGGTGTTCCACTAGCATCGGTGTAACCATTAACAATGAGTTGTTCATCACCTCCATAAGAAAGAACCATATCCTTAGTTCTTATCAAGTACTTAAGGATGTTTTTGACTGCTGTCCAATGATCCACTCCTGGATCACTTTGATATCTGCTAGTCAAACTAACAACATATGCAATGTCGGATCTAGTACATAGCATGGCATACATTAGAGATCCTATGGATGAGGCATAGGGAGTCTTACTCATACTTTCTCTATCTTCTGTCGTTGCTGGACTTTGAGTTTTACTCAAGGTCGTATTGGGCAACATGGGCAAGAACCCTTTCTTGATATCTTCCATTCCAAACCTCTTTAGAACTTTGTCCAAATATGTACTTTGTGACAATGATATTAGGCGTCTTCATCTATCTCTATAAATCTTTATGCCTAATATGTAAGCTGCTTCGCCAAGATCCTTCATTGAAAAACTATTATTCAAATAATCTTTGACACTATTAATAAGGTCTACATCATTCCCAATCAACAATATGTCATCTACATATAGTATTAATAATGCTACAGAGCTCTCACTCACTTTCTTGTAAATACAAGCTTCTCCATAAGTTTGTATAAAACCAAAACTTTTGATTACCTTATCAAAACGTTGATTCCAACTTCAGGATGCTTGCTTCAATCCATATATGGACCGTTGAAGTTTGCATACCTTGTTAGCATCTTTAGGATCGACAAAACCTTTGGGTTGCATCATATACAACTCTTCATCAATGTATCCATTGAGGAACACCGTTTTGACATCCATCTGCCATATCTCATAATCATAATATGCAGCGATTGCTAACATAATCCTCACAGACTCTAGATTCTCTACTGGTGAGAAAGTCTCATCGTAGTCAACTCCTTGAATTTGTTAAAACCCTTTTTGCGACAAGTCGAGCTTTATAGACAGTAACATTACCATCAACATTTGTTTTCTTCTTGAAAATCCATTTGTTCTCGACAGCCTTCCGGCCATCCGGTAAGTCCATCAAGGTCCATACTTGGTTTTCGTACATGGATCCAATCTCGGATTTCATGGCTACTTGCCATTTATTTGAATCTGGGATCATCATCGCTTCCTCATATGTCGCAGAGTCATCGGTGTTTTCCACCAACATGACACTCATAACGGGATCATACCAATCAGGAGTGGTACAAGTTCTTGTTGACCTGCGAGGTTCTGTAGCAACTTCAACCGAAGTTTCATGATCAACATCATTAGCTTCCTCTCTTATTGGTGTAGGCGCCACAGGAACTACTTCCGGTGCTGCGCTACTCGCAAGTTCTAGAGAAGGTTCAACAACCTCGTTGAGTTCTACTTTCCTTCCAGTCACTTCTTTCGAGAGCAATTCCTTCTCTAGAAAGGATCCATTCTTGGCAACGAAGATTTTGCCCTCGGATCTATGATAGAATGTATACCCAATGGTTTCCTTCGGGTATCCTATGAAGACGCATTTTTCCGCTTTGGGTTCAAGCTTGTCCGGATGTAACTTCTTTACATAGGCTTCGCAACCCCAAACTTTAAGGAACGACAATTTAGGTTTCTTCCCAAACCATAATTCATACGGTGTCGTTTCAAAGGATTTAGATGGTGCCCTATTTATAGTGAATGCGGTTGTTTCTAATGCATAACCCCAAAATGGTAGCGGTAAATCTGTAAGTGACATCATAGAACGAACCATATCTAAGAGAGTTCGATTACGACGTTCGGACACACCATTACGCTGTGGTGTTCCCGGCGGTGTCAATTGTTAAAGTATTCCGCATTTCTTCAAATGCTCGCCAAACTCGTAACTTAGATATTCACCTCCACGATCAGAACATAGAAATTTAATCTTCTTGTTACGTTGATTCTCTACCTCACTTTGAAATTCCTTAAACTTCTCGAAAGTTTCGGACTTATGTTTCATGAAATAGATATACCCATATCTACTCAAGTCATCCGTGAAGGTAAGAACATAACGGTAACCACCGCGCGATGCTACACTCATTGGACCACACACATCGGTATGTATGATTTCCAATAAGTCCGTAGCTCGCTCCATCATACCAGAAAATGGAGTCTTAGTCATTTTACCCATCAGACATGCTTCACATCTTTCAAGTGATTCAAAATCAAGTGATTCAAGAAGTCCATCGGAATGGAGTTTCTTCATACGCTTCACTCCAATGTGACCAAGACGACAGTGCCACATATAG
Organism: Avena sativa; assembly: GCA_916181665.1. Lineage (NCBI taxonomy): Eukaryota > Viridiplantae > Streptophyta > Magnoliopsida > Poales > Poaceae > Avena > Avena sativa. Next base: position 36,544,989 of record OV702283.1, read on the forward strand.
GTCGAGTTATCGCTCGATTTCAAACGTTTAGCCTCAATGTTATTAATATGTGTATTTCCACTATCGAGATTCAATAAGAATAGACCATCTATCAAAGGTGCATGTGCATAAAACATATTACTCATATAAATCGAACAACCATTATTCTCGGATTTAAACAAGTAACCGTCTCGCAATAAACAAGATCCTGATATAATGTTCATGCTTAACGCAGGCACCAAATAACAATTATTTAAGTATAAAACTAATCCCGATGGTAGATGAAGGGGTAGCGTGCTGACCGCGATCACATCAACCTTTGATCTGTTTCCCACGCGCATCGTCACCTTGTTCTTCGCTAGCTTCCGTTTATTCTGTAGCACCTGTTTCGAGTTACAAATATGAGCAACCGAACCAGTATCAAATACCCAGGCACTACTACGAGTACTAGTGAGATACACATCAATAACATGTATATCGGATATACCTTTCTTATTGATGTTGCCATTCTTCAAATCCACGAAGTACTTTGGGCAATTCCGCTTCCAGTGACCCTCTCCCTTGCAGTAAAAACACTCAGTATCAGGCTTAGGCCCAGCCTTGGTCTTCTTCGCCAGCGCGGTAACTTTCTTACCGCCCTTCTTGAAGTTTCCCTTTTTCTTAGACTGGCCTTGCTTCTTGAATTTGGTGGTCTTATTGACCAACAACACTTGGTGCTCTTTCTTGATCTCCACTTCTGCAGATTTCAACATGGAGAAGAGTTCTGGCAACGTCTTGTCCATGTTTTGCATATTGTAGTTCATCACAAAGTTCTTGTAACTTGGTGGTAGTGATTGGAGGACACGGTGAATCCCCAAAGAATTAGTAATCACTATACCCAAACTTTGGAGTTTGTTTGCGTGCCCAGACATCTTAAGCACATGCTCACTGACGGAGCTGCCCTCTTCCATCTTGCAGTTAAAGAACTTTTCAGAAGCCTCATAACTCTCAACTGCTGCGTGAGCCTCAAATATCATTTTGAGTTCACGGACAATATCATGTGGGTCATGGTTCTCAAACCTTTTCCGAAGCTCCGATTCCAAACCATACAAGATAGCACGCTGAACTATGGAGTACTGATTCTTCCGAGTGAGGTAAACATTCTTTGCTTCATCGGTAGCAGTAGCTGCAGGCGGGTCACCCAGCGGTGCATCCAGCACATAGGTCAAATTACCAGCATTGAGGATAATCCTCAAATTGCGGAACCAATCCGCGAAGTTGCTTCCATTGTTTTTCAACTTTTCTTTCTCTAGGAACGCATTAAAATTGATGGTAGGGGCCGCCATTGATCTACAACATATTTGCAATAGTTTAGACTAAGTTTATGACAAATTGAGTTCTAATTAATAGTTAAATTAATCTAGGTGAACTCCCACTCAAAACAATATCCCTCAAATTGTTTTAGTGATCACACGAACCAAATCCACCACATCAAAACTAATCATCACGAGAGTTGATGTAGCTTCAATGGCGAACAATCAACATGTTCATCATATCTACTATATGACTCATGCTTTTCCTTTCGGTGATCCGTGTTTCGAGACCATGTCTGTACATGCTAGGCTCGTCAAGATCAAACCTTAGCTTCCGCATGAGAAAATGTAGCTTGCTCATGGTGTATACACTCGCAGAATCTAACACACCCGATCATCACGTGGTGCTTCGAAACAACGAGCTTTAGCAATGGTGCTTACTAAGGATGAACACTTTAAAACTTGAAATTTGTGTGCTTGAGGGGTCATCTTATAATGCTACCATCGTTAACTAAGAAATACAAGATGCATAAAGGATTAACATCACATGCAATTCATAATATGTGATATGATATGGCCTTTCTTCTTGTGCTTCCGATCTCCATCTTGAAGCATGAACATGATCTCCATCATCACCGGTATGGCATCAAGGTCAATGGCACCGTTTCATGGTTGTTGTCCACTAGCTTCAACTATTACAACTACTTTGAATAGACATGCAGGTCTTAACGGAATTAAAAGACAACCATATGGCTCCTGCCGGTTGCCAACTTACAACAAGGGACATTGCATACATCATATATAATCACAGTCATGGCCATATCACATCACAGCACACCCCTGCAAAACAAAGTTAGATGCCTCTAATTTTTTTGCATGTTTTACGTGGTTTGGGGCTTTCAATAAGTGTCGTTCTAACTTACGAACAAGAACCACAATGTTGATGCTGGAACTATCAAGTGCCTGTTGTAAATTGAATCTATACTATGATGGGAGAGACAGACACCCGCAAAGCCACTTATGCAATACAAGTTGCATGTTGAGCGTGGAGCAAGTCTCATGAACGATGTCATGTAAGGTTAGCCCGGGCCGCTTCATCCCATCATACCGCAAGATGCAAAGTACACAAAAAGCAAATGATAATAAAAGCACCACCGCCCACAATGACCATTGTGTTCTACTTGTGCAATAGATCTACATATAGACACAACTCTGATACCACTGTAGGGGTTCATAGCATGGAAAAAAATTCTACCGCATGCAAACAAACAAGCCAAGATCCATCTACTAGATTGTAGCAACGAGTCGATAGAGGAACTCACCCTCAAAGATTCCAAAGCGGTTAACGAGAGCATATTCTCGTGGGTGATGTAGTCGTACTCTTGCCGATCTCAAGATCGCGTAGACGATCCTTCCGGCGCTGCATTCCGGCAGTGCTTCCGTAGTCGGTCACACATTCAGTACTCAATGAAGACCTTCCTCTCCCTTGTTCCAGCAGGCAGCAGAGGTTGTAGCACTCTCCTCATGATTCCGGCAGCACGACGGCGTGGTGTCAGAAGTAGAGGGGAGATCTCGCAGGGCTTCGCCTTAAGCCGAAGCGAGTATGGTGGAGTATGAGAGAGGCCTTGGTGATCTAGGGTTTAGAGGGCACCAAGGGGAGGGTGTGGCCAGCAGCTAGGGTTTGGGGAAACCCTAACTCGGCGAGTTGGGAGATCCCTAGGCGGCGGCTGCACTTGTGGTGGAGGCGCCAGGAGCTAGGGTTTAGGTGTGAGGGGTAGAGGGGCACCCTACCCCTCCTTATATAGGTGGGAGGGGCGGTTTGGGAGGACGGAGTCCTCCTCCAACTCCTCCTCATGGCCGGCGGGTGGAGGGAGTGGGACTTCCTCCCCAAGTAGGTTTCCTACTCTCCCTCCACCAAGCAAAACTTCGGATTTGACTTTTTCAAATTGGCGTTTGACTTCCAAACTTGGATTTGATTTCTCTCTCCATATTGCACAGCCAAGTGACCTAGTACATGATGCAACCATTCCACATTGTTATGACACATTCATGTACCCTTCCCCTCCGGAGTGTCGGACCTTCCAGACCCTTCTAGAACATTCCTGGTGAAAACACCGGAATCATTTACGAACTCCGAAACATGACTTTCTTTATATGAATCTTATTCTCCAGACCATTCCAGATCTCCTCGTGATATCCCGGATCCCATCCGAGACTCTGAGCAACATTCGGTCTCTTACTCATCATTCCATAACTACTCAACAACATCGAATCCTTAAGTGTGTCTCCCTACGGTTCGTGAATTATGTGGACATGATCGAGACACTTCTCTGATCAATAACCAATAGAGGAATCTGGAAATTCATATGGCTCCCACATATTTCTACTATTACTTTGCGATCGAATGAACCACTTACATACGATAACAATTTCCCTTTGTCTCACGATAGTTTACTTATCCGAGGTTTTGATCGTCGGTATCTATGCATACCTAGTTCAACCTCGTTACTGATAAGTACTCTTTTCTTGTTCCCGTGATATGTGATCCCTTGTGAGCTAGTCACATGCTTGCAAGATAATTGGATGACATTCCACCGAGAGGGCCTAGAGTATATCTATCCGTCATATGGATGGACAAATCCCACTCTTGATCCATGTGCATCAACACATACTTTCCGAACACTCAATGCCACCTTTATAACCACCCAGTTACGGTGTGGTGTTTGATGTCATCAAAGCATCCTTCCGGTGATGGTGATTAGCATGATCTCATGGTCGAAGGAATTAGGTTACTATGTATCAGAAAGCTTATAGCAATTGAACTATTAAAATGACTTGATATTTATGCTACGCTTATCTATAGGAGTATGTCCATCATACAATTCTCCTAATGATATGATATTGTTATTAACAACATCTCAATGTTCATGATCAGGAAACCACGATCATCTATTAACAAACAAGCTAGTATTATAAAGAGGCTTTACTAGGGACTCTAATTTAGTTTACAAATCACACAAGTATTAATGTTCCTGTTAATACTATTATAGCATGAATGTAAACATTTATCATAAACACGAAGATATAATAATAACCACTTTTATTATTGCCTCTAGATCATATCTCCAACACGTGGGAGGCGCGGCGACGGATTCAATGAATGGCGTCGTATAGTTGGTCATCTCCGCCACACGACAAGCATAACCTGCACAAGACTCTTGGATGGCCTTGTCTTGCAGGTTACCCTCATCATCCTCCTCGGCAATTCCCTTGGTGACGTGCCAGATTTCCATCTCGCTATGGTGGCTCATCGCCATGGTCAGAGTTGTCTGAGCAGCAGTCCGAGCGTAGGAGATCTTTCAGTCTTCGATAAGCTTCAGAATCTCCTTGACCTTGTACTTCACCTTGTGCACTGACATTACATGCAAGTCGGAAAGCTTGACGGACTCACCGACCTCTTCTAGAGTTTGGCGGAAGTTGTATAAGATATCTCCGACAAGCTTAATGCGCTCGAGGCGAGGTTCAGAGGTAGGAGAGTCGGAAAGATTCAGGGGGGCTGGGAAAGAACCAAAAGTCAAAATTTGGCTGAAATGAAAAGTCAAAAAATCAATAACAAAGAAAAGATTCGGAAATCTTACCTAGCACAGAGTGATTCCATTGAGCATGCTCCTTGCGGAGGCTGTTTAGTTCACTGGCTGTGGCCTGGGCAAGTTCCCTCTAAACATCGAAGTCCTTCTTGAGATCAGCTAGTTCTTTGTCTCAGAGGGATAGGAGCTTCTCGAGTCTCACAGTCTCATGATTGCTTGACTCCAGGACTATGACAAAACATCAGTCGGGCAAAACAAGTTTGACTATGACAAAAAAGATAACTGACAAAGAAGAAGTCGGAAAATCTTACCTTCTGCTTCATCTTTCTCATCTTTCAACTTTGAATTCTCAAAGCGCAAAGCCTTGATTTCTTTGCGCTTATTGCTAATGTTCATGAGAAATTCCTGGTTGGAAGATGCAATTTTCTGTAAGTATAAATACACTATACCGTCAGACGGATACTAAGACTCGATCTGCAAATTTAGCTAAGTAAAATCACAGAACGAGCCTTGGGGGCTACACTATATCGTTCTTTTGCAACCTAAAAGCATCAACTCGGATCCAACGATGTTTATCCGACTTTATGCTTGGGGGCTAGAGGATATGATAATAAATGCAAATAAGAATCGGAAACTTACAATGTGTTCTAGGTGCATATTTTCAAATCCGAGTTTGGTGCTATGAAACACCTTCTTGGTAAGGGTGAGGGAAGGAACATCCATCGCTGGAAGTTCGCCAGATGAGACTTTAGCATACCAAACCAAAATTTGGTCCAGGAGGCTAACTAGCTTGACGTCCTCCACCTCTTGGCTCGCTGCCTCTGGAGTACAGGTTTGCTTCTCAAGACTGGATTGAGCCAGTCTGAGGATCTCGTCCTTCTCTTTCCTCTTTAGGCCAGAGACAGCGGAGCCGGCCACCTTATCCATTGTTCCTGTGGATACTACCATGGGATCATTACCCTTGACGGGTTCACCCTTGTTAGTTGCCTGGTCATCAATGGTGACCAGGGCTTTCAAGATTTTTCCAGCATCAGGAGAGGCAGAAGCTCCCTGTGCTGATGGAGTACTGGATGGAGTCGATGGCGGCACAGCAGGGGAGATAACAAGCTTCTGTTGTCGCATCTACTTGACCAACTTGTTGTCCGCCTTGGTATTACTATCCAACGCTGATTTAGCTCTAGAACACGAAAATCCTAAATATCAGGTGTGCTCTGGAAAGAAATAAAGGTACAAAAGTACTGAAAACAAAAGACAGGGTGCTTACTTTTTAACTACTGGCAGCACTTGGCTACCAGCAGCAACAACAACTTCTTTCGCCTTACGCTTCTTGGGGGCAGGGCGGAAACTTCTTGCACCTCATCATCCTCAGTCTCCTCCGGATCGTCTGAAGCATAGCCCTCTAGTGGAGCTAGCTCGGACTCGGAGAGTTTATCGAGCTGTCAAAGTCGAAAAGCATCGATGAAAATACAGTCGAATAAAGAACATAAAAGAACGACGAAACGCAAAAGCAGAGTCAAAATAATTACCGGAGTCAGAGGACGGTTGGTCATATACATCTTCATGGAAACTTTCGGAACTTTTTGTTCCACTCTTTCCTTGATCAAATATTGCATGAGGGTTTTGTAGTCCTTTGCCGCAAGCCAGCTTGAACTGACCCGCATCTTGTCCTTCTTGTCGCTTGTGATCCGGTGCATGAGGCGATCTCCGTGGTGCTGGAGAGGCTGAATCTAACGCTCCAGCCAGCAGTGGATCAAGTCGGATCCACGCAGGCCCTCATGCTTCATCAAATATGAAGGGAATATGCCCTGAGAGGCAATAATAAAGTGTTTATTATGTGTATTCCAAGTATATGATATATGTTTATTTTTCATGCTATAATTGTATTAATACGGAAACGTTAATACATGTGTGTTTAATAAACAAACAGAAAGTTCCTAGTTATGCCTCTCTCATAAACTAGCTCGTTGATTAATAAGATGATCAAGGTTTCCTGATCATGGACATTGGATGTTGTTAATAACGGGATCACAGCATTAGTGTAATGGTGTGATGAACATTCATCCTAACTATAGCATTACAATCAAAGTCATTGAGTTTATATTTCTATAACAACTTACGAAGTGATCCTAATCCTTAGACCATGAGATCATGTCAATCACTAACACCGGAAGAGTTTCTTGATAACATCAAATGTCACACCGTAACAGGGTGATTATAAAGATGGGTTCAGAATTAATAAAGTGTTATGTTGAGGCCCATGGATAAAGAGTGGAATTTGTTCATCCCGATGACGGATAGATATACTCTGGGCCCTCTCGGTGATATCACATTGGTTAGTTTGCAAGCAAGTGATTTAATCACTAGAATGTTATATCACGGGAACGAGAAAAGAGTGCATGTCAGTAACGAGACCAAACTAGGTATGGAGATACCGATGATCGAATCTCGGACATGTAATATATCGCGAAACAAAGGGATTAAGATACTAGCATAAAAGGTTCCGACGATCACAAGAAATTCATCGTTGAATGTGTGGGAGTCAGTATGGGTCTCCAGATCCCGCTTCTGATTATTAATCCGAGAGGGGTCTCGATCATGTCCGCATTATTCACGAACCGTAGGGTGACACACTTAAGAGACACCGACATCCATTTGGAGCAAAAGTTTCATGCCGGAAAGAATAACAAACGGAGGAATTTATTTCACTAGATACCGAAACCGTTTTTCGGGTGAAATTGCAGAAAGTGTTTTTGCATGTGAAATAGAATTCTAGCAAGGGGTTATATGTGAATTTTTGTCATTAAAGTAATTGAAAAAATTCTGAATAAATAAAAGAGTTTTATATAATGAGAGTTTGCATTAAATTTGGTGGAAATTTAATAGCAATTTTGAGTGGGATTTTGAGTGGAGGGAATTTAAAGGATTTTTGTGAGTGGAGTGTCCACCCACATGAATGAAGGGAGGGCAAGGGGGCAGCCCCATGCGCCGGACACCCCCTTGGGGTCCCCCCTCTCCTATAAAAGGCACCCCTCTCCTCACTTCTCACTCACACCTCCTCGTGAAGGATCTCTCTCCCCCTCTAGAATTTACCCCCCATGGTCTCGGACTAGCGAGATACATGTTCCCGGTGGCTATTCGGCAAGAAATATTTGTGCTTCCACTGCATCGGTGGAGCGAGGAGGCGGAGGTTTTTCGGCGCCTTGGACGTGTGTGCGAGCATGGATGCACTGCTGATTTGCGACGCTAGGACTTCCTCTCGATCTTGAGATCGGCAAGAGATCGTCTACATCAACCACGAGTTTAACTCGTTAAGCTTTGTCGGTCTTCAAGGGTATGTTCTCTACGGATATACATCCTCCCGTTGTTTGTATCTAGTAGATTGATCTTGGTACATAGTTGTTCCCATCGTAGAATTTTTTTGTTTTCTATGCTGCGAACCCTACAATGGTATCAGAGCCGGATCTATGCGTAGATGCTTTACACAGGTAGTACACATATGAGTATGTGGGCAATGATGATCATGTTGTTGCTTCTTAGTTGTAATTTTGGATATTGGTGGCATAGTGGGATGAAGCGTCCCGGACAAACTTTACATGTCCTCGCACATGAGACCTGTTCCACGCTTGACATGCAACTAGTTTGCATAAGTGGCTAGCGGGTGTCTGTCTCTCCTACTATAGTCAATATCTATTTTTGCAATGAGTTGTCAATAATTTGGTTATCCTCGTTGTGGTTCATGTTCGTAGGTAAGAACGGTTCTATCTCCGAAAGCCCTAAGCCACATAAAACTTGCAATGGATAAATTAGAGGCGTCTAGTTTAGATTGTTGCTGGGATAGTGTTATGATATGGTAATGTTGTAAGTAGAAGTATGAGATGATAATCTTACAACACACATAACGTGTAAGTTTCATAGACCTTGGCCTTACACATAAAGGTATGATAGTGATCATACCACGATGCACATGATAGAGATCATATGCGGGAAACCATATCATTTCACTTATAAACATGTGATGTTTGATAGCATCTTATATTGCTTGTTTGGCGTTTTATTAGCATAATAAGATGATCCCTCATTTAAATATCAAGATAAGAATGTGTTATTCCTTTAGTATGCACCGATTATGTTTTCGTCGCTCCAAGACATCACGTGATGATCGGGTGTTCTTGGATCCACGACCATATTTCGGGTGTAAAACAGTTACACACGCGAATATTAAGGTTCTAACTTGACGAGCCTCGCATGTACAAACATGGCCTCGGAACACGGACCGAAAGGTTAAGCATGAGTCATATAGTAGATATGATGCCCATTTGATTCTCGCCTTTGAATCTACACCGACTCACATGATGATCGGACTTGGTGTAGTGGATTTGGTCCATGTAATCACCAAAAAGACACGAGGGTGTCGTTTTTGAGTGGGAGTTCATTCGTAATGTGGATTAGTTGAACTCAGTCTATCATAAACTTAGTCTAAACTTTACAAATTCTGTTGTAGATGGCACCACCTGCTTTTAATTTCAATGTGTTCATGGAGAAAGAGAAACTTGCAACAAACGGTAACAACTTTACCGAATGGGCCATGAATTTGAGGATTCTCCTCTCTGCTGCACAAAAGAAATATGTGCTAGAAGCGCCGCTAGGCCCCCACCTTTTGAGGATGCCCCTAACAAGGAGAAGAATGTATATCAAACTCGTCAGGAGGACCACAACTTAGTTCAGTTTCTAATATTTGTAACTCGAATCAGGGGCCGCGGAACAAGCGACTGCTAGCAAGGGATGAGGTCAAGATGCATGTCGGCAATGGATCAAGTGTTGATGTGATCGCCGTCAGAACGCTACCTCTCCACTTGTCGTCGGGATTAGTAATAAACTTGAATAATTGTTATTTGGTGCCTGCACTGAGCATGAACATTGTATCTGGATCGTGTTTGATGCAAAGTGGTTATTCATTTAAATCTGAGAACAATGGTTGTTCTATTTATATGAATGAAGTCTTTTATGGTCATGGACCGATGATGAATGGTTTATTTCTATTGGATCTCGATAATAATGTTACACATATTCATAATGTTGATGCTAAAAGGATTAAACTTAATGATGATATATCTCATATATGTGGCACTGCCGTCTAGGTCATATTGGCGTTAAACGCATGAAGAAGCTCCATTCGGATGGACTTTTGGAATCACTTGATTTTGAATAATTTGATACATGTGAGCCATGCCTTATGGGCAAGATGACTAGAACGCCGTTTTCCGGTTCAATGGAACGGGCGACAGATTTATTGGAAATCATACATTCTGATGTATGTGGTCCAATGAGTGTGTCAGTGCGAGGTGGATAACATTATTTTGTTACTTTCACGGATGATTTGAGTAGATACGGTTATATCTACTTGATGAAACATAAGTCTGAAACCTTTGAAAAGTTCAAGGAATTTCAGAATGAAGTGGAAAATCATCGTAATAGAAAGATCAAATTTCTACGGTCCGACCGTGGAGGTGAGTATCTAAGTTACGAGTTTAGCACTCACATGAAAGAGTGTGGAATTTTTTCACAACTCACACCTGCCGGAACACCACAGCGAAATAGTGTGTCAGAACATCGTAATCGTACTTTATTCGATATGGTTCGATCTATGATGTCTCTGACGGACTTGCCGTTGTCATTTTGGGGTTATGCACTAGAAACTGCTGCATTCACTTTAAATCGGGCACCATCTAAATCCGTTGAAAAGACACCGTATGAATTATGGTTTGAAAACAAACCTAAAATGTCATTTCTTAAAGTTTAGGGATGCGATGTTTATGTGAAGAAACTTCAACCGGATAAACTCGAACCCAAAGCGGAAAAATGCGTCTTCATAGGATACCCTATGGAAACTATTGGGTATTCCTTCTATCATAGATCCGAGGGCAAGGTTTTTGTTGCCAAGAATGGATCCTTTCTAGAGAAAGAGTTTCTCATGAAAGGTGTGAGTAGTCGAAAGGTAGAACTTTAAGAGGTTACTGAACCTTCTCTTCAAAGTATGGCGAGTAGCGTAGCGCCGGAATTCGTTCTGGAGTTGGCTTCACCAGTTGAAGAGGGAACTAATGATAATGATCATGAAACTCCGAAAGAGAGTACTACCGAACCTCGCAGGTCTAGCAGGATGCGTGTAGCTCCCGAGCTGTATGGAAACCCTGTTATGAATTTCATGGTTGATGAAATTGATGACCCTGCAACGTATGAAGAAGCAATGATGAGCCTGGATTCCAACAAATGGTTAGAATCCATGAAATCCGAGATGGAATCCATTTATGAAAATCAAGTTTGGAACTTGGTGGACTTACCTCACGACCGAAAGGCCGTGGAGAACAAATGGATTTTTCAAAAGGAAAACCGATGCTGATGGTAATGTGACCGTCTATAAAGCTCGACTTGTCGCAAAGGGGTTTCGACAAATTCATGGAGTTGACTACGATGAGACATTCTCTCCCGTAGCGATGCTAAAGTCAGTTAGGATTATGTTAGCAATTGCTGCATATTTCGATTATGATATATGACAGATGGATGTCAAAACCGCGTTTCTCAATGGTAATATTGAAGAAGAGTTTTATATGATACAACCAAAGGGTTTTGTCGATCCTAAGGATGCTAACAAGGTGTGCAAGCTTCAGCGATCCATCTATGGATTGAAGCAAGCATCACGAAGTTGGAATCTCCGCTTTGATGAGGTGATCAAAGAGTTTGGATTTGTCCAAACTTATGGAGAAGATTGTATTTACAAGAAAGTGAGTGGGAGCAATGTGAAATTTCTGATACTATATGTGGATGACATATTATTGATCGGAAATGATATAGATCTTTTAAACAGTGTTAAAAGTTATCTAAACAACAAATTTGCAATGAAGGACCTAGGTGAAGCATCATACATATTAGGCATAAAGATCTATAGAGATAGATCTAGGCGCCTAATAGGGCTATCGCAAAGTACATACCTTGATAAGATTTTAAAGAAGTTTAAAATGGACTGAAGTAAGAAGGGGTTCTTACCTATGTTGCAAGGCAAGACATTGAGTAAGACTCAAAGTCCGGCTACGGCGGAAGAAAGAGAGATAATGGACAAAGTCCCCTATGCTTCAGCCATAAGCTCTATAATGTACGCCATGCTATGTACAAGACCGGATGTGGCACATGCTATTAGTTTGACTAGTAGGTACCAATCGGATCCAGGTTTGGAACACTGGATAGTGGTCAAGAATATCCTTAAGTACTTACGAAGAACTAAGGAAATGTTTCTTGTGTACGGAGGTGAAGAAGAGCTCGTCGCTAAATGTTATGTCGACGCAAGCTTTGACACTGACCCGGATGACTCTAAGTCTCAATCCGGATACGTATTTCTCATGAATGGCGGAGCGGTTAGTTGGAGGAGTTCCAAACAACCCGTGGTGGCAGGATCAACAACGGAAGCCGAATATGTTGCTGCTTCAGAAGCGGCTCAGGAAGCAATTTGGATGAAGGAGTTCATATCTGAACTACGTGTGGTTGCGAGCGCGTTGGACCCAATGGTGATATATTGTGACAACAATGGTGCCATTGCCAATGCGAAAGAACCAAGGCCTCACAAGAATTCGAAGCATATTAAGTGCCGGTTTCACTCCATCCGCGAGCATATCAAGGATGGAGATATAAAGATTTGTAAAGTACACATGGATCTCAATGTAGCAGATCCGTTGACTAAAACTCTCCCTAGAGCAAAACATGATCAACACCAGAACTCCATGGGTGTTAGATTCATCACTATGTAACTAGATTATTGTCTCTAGTGCAAGTGGGAGACTCAAGGGAATATGCCCTGAGAGGCAATCATAAAGTGTTTATTATGTGTATTCCAAGTATATGATAGATGTTTATTTTGCATGCTATAATTGTATTAATACGGAAACATTAATACATGTGTAACATCCCAAAAATCATAGTTTCAAAACTTATTCATATCATCTTTGCATCATTCATCCATTTAGGGTTTTCTTAAAAATCATTTAGAGACAGAACTTGGAACTATGATTTCATGTGGGCAATTTATCCCAAATGACCATCACCCTTTGAAATTTGAAAGTTTAAATACTTGTTTGCTTGCCTCCATTGATGGAAAGATTAGGTGAAACTTTTAAACCAAGATTCCAAATTTAGAAATAGTTTCAGAATCCTTTTACAAATATTTGCAAACTAGAGCAAAACTCTGTTTACTTTGAAACTCAAGCTTGACCAAGTCTTGCTAGGTAACCACTTAGTTAAAATGACTGTTTTTGAATCCACAAAACCCTGCAGAAATTCCCAAAATAGTTTGGATTCAAAAGGATTTGAATTCATATCAAAAATCATTCCAGAAAATAGAAATAGAAAAAGAAAAGACTTAAACAAAAGAAAAAGGCCGCGCGGCCAGAATCTGGCCCAGCAACAAATCGAACCCAGCAAGCCCACCCGGGATCTTTTATTTCTCCTCTCACGCGCGAGCGCACGCGCTGAGCCGCTGACAAGCAGACCCCACCTGCACTCCGTGCACCTCGCTGACAAGCGGGCCATCTCCACGCCAGCGTCGTCTCCACCCGCACGACCTGTTCGTCCCCAATCAACGCGGCCGTTTCCTGTGTGTTAATCGCGGCGTCAATTCGAATCAATGGCCGAGTGATTCTCGCGCTTGACCAGGCTATATAAACCCCCTCTGTCCTCTCTCTCTTTTCCCCCAAACCCCAAGCACAGAACGCCCCCAGGCTACGCGCATTTCTCTCTGCAACCCCGCCGTCTCCGACGACTGCGCCGGCGAATTCCGGTGAGTCTCGAGTTCCCCTCGGTCTCGCGTTCACGCTATCTTGTTCAGTGAACCTCTGTGCATCTTCTGACACTCTCCGTTTGCCTTCGCATGACCCATAGCTTCGGCAACGTCGACGACTGGACCGCCACCGTCTTCTGCACGAACTCCGGCGAGTTCTAGTGGTAAGCCCCGACCGCCCCGCGTCTTCTAGTTCAAGCACACGACTCTGCCTTGACTCTGTGAATCTAACCGTGTCCTCGTCTTGCCTTGGGGTGGTTCACAGCGACGTCCACGACGACCACTCGACACACCGACGCCGCCCTCCACTCCGGCGAGCAATCGCAACCGTGTCCGAGCGCCCCTTGACCAACCGCAAGTACGACGAGCTTCGCCGTGACCCCCTGAGCCCGGTGAGCTACTCCTCGATCTCTCTTACCCCCTGTAGTGCCGCCTCCGTCGTCGACCGACAGTTCCGCCGCCGGTAGCCACCGCTCCGCCGCCAGTTCTTGGTCAGATCGATAGCAGCCATTGGATCTGCATCGTAGGGTTAGGATAGAACATTAAACGAAAGGGTAAGCGCGCATCTGAGCCGCCAGATCCCACTTAGATCGTACGGTCCACGGAGCGCGATCCGCACGAAGCGGTACGCACCAGTAAGGATGCGACGCGTGGCAAGGTTTAAACTAAAAACAGAATTTAAAACCAGATTTAGATTCAAACTTCAAATGCTTATAACTTTTGAATGCCACGTTAGATTTTTGCAAATTTTATACCGTTGGATTCAGTGAAACAAGGCCTTTCTGAATATCCAATTTATTTAGCATATAGTAACAGTTAAAAATGATTTTATTTGTAGAACAAGTTTAAGGCTATTTTAGATATAGATTTAATTTGGTAAATTATATTGGGGCCAAATAAGTTTAGTTGGCAAACTTGTGACATGTTAAGTTTCTGTGGACATGAGCATACTTGGTAGGATTTTCAAAAATCACCACTTAGTAAATTCTTGCATGCATGCATTCATATTATTTTTGGTTGTATATAATTGTGAGTAATTGTATGCTTTAATTTCTTGTGTAGATTTTGCTAGTGATTGTGATTGTGAAGAGTGCTACTCTCCCCACTACCAAGGCAAGTGATATTTACATGAATAAATTTGTCCTATATTTTGAACTAGCATTAGATATTTTGTTATACTGTTGCATGTTATTTTGTCTAATGCAAAAGATGGGGAAATCCTATGTAGTCTAGTAGATTTGCTAAGGAATTATCCCTAAGATATGTTGCCATACTTTGCTTAGCCTAGCTTATAGCAAAACAAGGGTTGATGAAAAACTACACTTACTACAAAGAAAATATTTCTAAGTCAAGAGACTTATACTCTTCTAATAAAACCACTAAGTCAAATGAACCTCCTGGGTGGAATGGAAAGAATGGGTTATGTTAAGTGGTTACACAAGGCCATGGACTTGGGTTGTGTATCTCACTTGTGGTAAGCCACCCAGGCACAAAGGGATTTGGAGGCCAAGTGTTGAGAAAGCTTACAGTGCAACCACTTGGCAATATGGGCTCTGCCATGATCATATAGGTTGCTAGAACTTAGTCACTTGGACAGTTGGTGGTAGTTGGGTTGATAGGTTGGAGCGCGTCCATTTGACTAAGGAAAGGCTTCTGAAAGGTCCTGTCTTGGGAAACCAAGTCTGGTGGGGAAAGTGCACAACCTCTGCAGTTGGAAAACCTAAGTACTTAGCCTTGTCCAAGGAAATGGACACTTTTGAGCATCAAGACATGGAAGCTACAAGAATCTCATCACTCCAACTTCTAAATAAAAATTGATGGGTGAACAAGGGTGAAGGACCCCAATGTCTATTGGTGGTTCCTTGGGAATGTTTTTGACAAAGAAAAACTTAGTGATTTCAACTAATAGGTAAAACCTATTTTCAAGCAAAGCAAGCCAAGCTACACTTAGCCAAAATGCATCTAATAATATAGTCCACTTAAAATATAATAAGGTATCACTTGCCAATACTATTCCAAAGTATTGACCCTCTGTGGCTGTAACTTGTGATGTTGCAGGTTATTCCGATGATGAATAGGAGTCATGAGTCTACACTCAACATGCTTGCCTGTGGCACATGAAGATGAAGACTTATGTTTATTTACTTATTCCTTAAACTCTTGTATTAGGCCTATGGCCCTGAGTTGTAAAAGACTATGTTTTATCTCTGGAATGAATGTAATAAACGACCTTTGTATCTGTGTACTTCATCTTAAACTGTGGATGCTAGCATTGATCCAGGGACTAGCATTGCAATCACAGGGATCCTTTCCTACATAAAGCAGGGGTCTAACAGATGGTATCAGAGCACTGTGTTGCCTGTAGGATTATGACCCTAGGATTGGAAAACCACTAAGGAGAAAGTTTTTCAACTACTTCTACACTTGTCTATTCTTCTCGTAAAACTTTTCTAATCTCTTCCAACTTCCTTTGTAGATGAACTCCATCAACGAAGCCGTGAAGAAGGGACCACTCATGACCATGACCTTGGAGTGTGAAACTGAGTTTCCCAATATTCTCAAGGATCTCATGGAGGCAATGGATGCACATGGTGAAGCCGTGTACAAGGGCTTTCCAGTGATGGATAAAGGAGTGGAGTATTGGTGGGTGCAACTTCACTTGTACAAAAACAAGGAAGACAACCACAAAGAAAGGGGGTTCTGCATGTACACCAACATTACAATGCACACCACATTCTTTGAGTCAGCCAGGGATGCAGCTTGGAGGACTATCAAAGAACTAAGTGCTAGAGTCAAGTGCAGAATGCTCAACCTCCAAAAGGACTTAGAGAAAGAAAAGGAGCTTACTCAAGAGTTGGAAGACACCAACCAAGAAATAAGAGGAGATGTTATAGACTTAGTGATAGAGTCAAGAGAACAAGATTGGTGGATTGCCTCTAGGAACATTGTGTTTAATAATAGATCACGTGAGATTGGATTGTAAGGACACTTCGTTAGTTGGACCACCACTTAACACCTTATTTTCCAAAATGATACCTTAAATAAGTTGGATCTTGTTTGATGTAATGGATTTGTGTAAGCATGACTTGTGTGGAATTGTGTTCCATGGTTATGTATGAGATGGTTGTTTTGTGTTCATTTTAAATAAGTGTTGTTCTAACTTTTCAATTTTATAAATAGATGCCTATTGCCGTCAGCACTGTTGAGGAGTTCCAGGTTACTCGTTTCGGACCCCATATCGTTGAGCTTACCACTCTGCTCGATCTCCCTCTTCCCACCATCACGGTGTACCCACTCACCAAGTTCGAGAGGAAGGACCTCTGGGGCTTCAAGGTGAACCAGCCCGGACGCCAGACTGAGCCTACTACGGAGGCCATCGTCTTCAAGCTGATGCACGACGACAGGGAGAGAGGCATGGAGGTAGTCATGCAGGACCTGATAGGACGACTGTTAGGCCGTCACTCCCGACAGGTTAGGGGCACTCACTTCCACGCCTTCGGAAGGCGTGATGTTGATGGAGATTCCATCGACTTTGAGGACGACTCGAGGAGCACTGCAGAGCCGATACGTCTCTATCTTCAGGACTTAGAGACTCTTATCAGGAACGTAGATACGGACAGGACGAACGTCATGCTTGGCAATGACGAGCTACAGGTGCAGCTTCGCGAGAAGGACAAGATTTTCGCACAGCAGGATGAGATGATCAAGGAAATGGAGACGAAGTTCGAGGCTCAGGATCGTAAGTTCAAGAGTCAGGAGAAACGCGTCCAGGATAGGAACAAGAAAATCCGGGACATGACCGAGGAACTGAAGTCCAAGGATTTCGAGCTAGAGCAGCAGCAGATGGTTATTGAGAGGCTTCGCTCCCAGAAGAGGGCTCTCAAGGCCAAGGTCGATTCCTTGACCACTACGATTGAGGAAAACAAGACCGCGATGGAGAACGCAGGTCTTACCTTCGTCGAGGAGGAGATTGATGCTGATGAGTAGACTTGACTACTCGTTTACCTTTCATATTCATATTTGTTATTGTGAACTTATTATTGGACCATCCGACATGTGGATGGCTTGCCACTTGTGTGTTTTACTTCATGAGCTCATTATGTGGTTGTTGAACCTTTGTTATTATGTTGCTTGTTATGTGTTTGCTTATGTTGTAATGTGCATGAAACATCTATGGGTATCTCATTCTTATCTATTTGAACAAACCACAGATGCCTCCCCGTCGCGAAAACCCCAACCCCAACAACATCACCCCGGAAATGCAACAAATGATGAATGCGCAAACACAGCTTATGCAAATGATGACAACATTCATCCAAAACCAGAATAACAACAACAACAACGACCCCAACAACAACAACAACAACAACAACAACAACAACAACAACAATAACAACAACAACCCTCCGGGTTTTGATATGCTCACCAGATTTCTGCGTCTGAGGCCAGCAAAGTTTTCGGGAACAACTGATCCCATGATAGGCAATGACTGGCTACGCTCTGTGAACAAAGACTTAGTGACCGTGGGCTGCACGGATGCTGAAAAAGTCAGGTTCGCAGCACATCTTTTGGAAGGACCAGCCGCCACATGGTGGGACAATTTCCAAATCACCACTCCTATTGATGAGGTGACTTGGGCTATCTTTGAAGATGGTTTTCGCACGGCTCATATCTCATCAGGGATAATGAGTCTGAAAAAGAAGGAGTTTCACAACCTGAAACAGCGCCACCGCAGCGTGGCAGAATACATAGAAGAGTTTAACAATCTGGCGCGCTATGCACCGGATGAGGTTGATATAGATGCCAAGAGAAAAGAAAAGTTCTTGGAGGGTTTGAATGATGAGCTGAACCTACAGTTGTCTGTGGCATATGTTCCAACTTATCAGTCGTTGTGTGACAAGGCTGCTATTTTGGAAAGTAAAATGAAGCAAGTCGAGAATAGAAAGAGGAAACACTCCGACAAGCACAGCTCGGGATCGTCTCACAAACGATCTCACTATGATGACAGTGGCAACTCAGGATCCCATAAACATGGGAAATTCAGCAAGCACAACCACAACCGTCATGACAACAAGCATCATCGCAGTCATGACAAGGACAAGTACAAGAACCACAAGGGTGGACATAAGAGCCACTATGGTGGAAATGGTAGTGGAAGTGGAGGCCAACCTCCTAAAAAGGACATCAGTCAGGTTGAATGCTTCAAATGCAAGAAGATGGGACACTATGCAAATGAGTGCCCCGAAAAGAAGGTGGAAGGACCTAACAAGCCGAACCCTTTCTAGAAAGAACAGGTTAACCACATCAATGTGGAGGAGGTCTATGAGGAACCTGATGCCGTGGCTGGTAAGTTCAGACTCAATTCAATTTCAGCATTTGTACTCTTTGATACCGGTGCATCTCATTCATTCATATCAAAGGCATTTGTGGATAGAAATGGGTTTGCATCAGAAAACATTGGGTGTCCAATAAAGGTTAGTTCTCCGGGGGGAGACATGATAGTAAGCCTTGGATGCCGGGATCTCATCATAGAGTTTGGTAAACATAAATTTCCAGTAAGCCTGATAATCCTAGATTCCCAAGGACTAGACGTAATTTTGGGAATGGATTGGATGGCTAAGTATGAAGGAGTATTAGACTGTGCCAATCGTACTGTTACACTCACAACCCCCGAAGGTAAAAGAATAAAATTCAAGTCAAACTTTGAATCCAAAGGAAGTAAGTTAAATTCTCTTAAGGGGGTTAGAATGGACAGTGTACCAATAGTATGTGAGTATCCGGACGTGTTTCCGGAAGAGCTACCAGGAATGCCACCGGATAGAGATGTGGAGTTTCTGATAGATTTGGTGCCAGGATCAGGACCAATAGCCAAGAGACCGTACAAAATGTCTGTTGATGAATTGAAAGAGCTCAAGAAACAGCTAGGAGAACAGTTACAGAAAAGGTTTATTCAACCAAGTTCTTCCTCTTGGGGATCCCCGGTATTGTTCGTGGAGAAGAAGGATAGAACACAAAGATTATGTATTGACTATCGTTCTCTCAACGAGGTTACCATCAAGAACAAATATCCTTTGCCAAGAATCAACGACTTATTTGATCAGCTAGAAGGAGCATGTGTTCTCGAAGATTGATCTCCGGTCAGGTTATTTTCAACTCAAGATACGAGAGCAAGACATACCAAAAACAGCATTCACCACAAGGTATGGATTGTATGAGTATACTGTGATGCCTTTTGGATTAACCAACGCTCCGGCATACTTCATGAATATGATGAACAAGGTGTTCATGGAATTCCTTGACAAGTTCGTTGTCGTTTTCATCGATGACATCTTGGTTTACTCCAAGAGCAAGGAAGAGCATGAAAGACACTTACGCTTGATACTCGAGAAACTGAGGGAACATAAACTATATGCCAAATTCAGCAAGTGTGAGTTCTGGTTAGAAGAAGTTGGTTTTCTTGGTCATGTGATGACAAAAGATGGTGTGGCAGTTGATCCTGCTAAGGTTTCAGCTGTGACAGAATGGGAATCACCCAAGAATGTGAAAGAAGTTCGTAGTTTCCTCGGCTTAGCAGGTTACTACAGAAGGTTCATTGAAAATTTCTCGAAAGTTGCTAAGCCCATGACAGAATTGCTAAAGAAGGACAAGAAATTTGCTTGGTCTGAAGGTTGCGAAGTCAGTTTCCAAGAATTGAAGAAGAGACTTGTAACAGCACCAGTTCTATGTCTGCCAGATTTGGAAAAGGATTTCCAAGTGTATTGTGATGCTTCTCATCAAGGTTTGGGTGCCGTACTTATGCAAGATGGTAAAGTCGTAGCCTATGCTTCAAGACAACTCAAAACTCATGAAGTAAACTATCCTACTCATGATTTGGAGTTAGCCTCTGTCGTCCATGCACTCAAAACATGGAGACATTACCTTTTGGGAAAGCGTTGTGAAGTGTTCACCGATCATAAGAGTTTGAAGTATATCTTCACCCAGAAGGAAATCAACATGAGACAAAGGAGATGGTTAGAACTTATCAAAGATTACGACTTAAGTTTGCAATACCACCCCGGTAAAGCGAACGTAGTAGCAGATGCTCTAAGTCGTAAGACGTTTGTAAATGGCCTTACCAAAGGGGAATTGCCAGATGACTTGTGTAAGCAATTCAAAGAACTCAGATTGGAGATTGTACCAGAAGGACATCTCATGTCCTTAGATGTTCAACCCACTCTATTGGACAAGATCCGAGAAGTCCAGAAGACCGATAAAGAAATTGAAAAGATTAAGGAAAATATTAGTCTAGGGAAGGCTAAGAGTTTCCATATAGATGAACAAGGTACTTTATGGCACGAGAAACGTATATGTGTTCCACAAGACCCGGAGTTACGGAAACTAATCTTACAAGAAGGTCACAACTCTCCATATTCTATTCACCCGGGAAATACCAAAATGTACATGGACATGAAGGAAAGGTTTTGGTGGAACAATCTCAAAAGAGACATCGCCGAATATATTGCTTTGTGTGATGTGTGTAGCAGAGTCAAAGCGGAGCACCAGAAACCAGCAGGTTTGCTTCAACCACTACCTATTCCTGAATGGAAGTGGGAGAATATTGGTATGGATTTCATTACCAGATTACCAAGGACCAGATCAGGGTATGATTCCATATGGGTAGTAGTGGATCGCCTAACTAAAGTGGCTCATTTTATACCAGTGAAGACAACTTATACAAGTGCCAAGTTAGCTAAAATTTACATGAGCAGGATTGTATGCCTTCACGGTGTGCCAAAGAGTATTGTGTCAGATAGAGGAACCCAGTTCACATCTCACTTTTGGAGACAACTTCATGAATCCTTAGGAACGAGATTGGAGTTTAGCACTGCTTTTCATCCTCAAACGGATGGACAAACAGAAAGGACCAACCAAATTCTTGAGCACATGTTGAGAGCCTGTGCTTTAGATTATGGAGCAAGTTGGGATGAAAGTTTGCCTTACGCGGAGTTCTCTTACAATAACAGCCATCAATCTAGTATTGGAATGGCACCGTTTGAGTTACTCTACGGAAGGAAGTGTACCACCCCATTATTATGGAATGGTGTGGGAGAAAGAAGCTTATTTGGACCTGATATTATCAAGGACGCCGAAGAGAAAGTCAAATTGGTTAAGGACAGATTGAAGATAGCACAGTCCCGACAGAAAAGCTACGCGGATTCTAAGCGTAGAGAAGTCACCTACGAAGTTGGGGATAGAGCTTATCTCAGGGTATCACCACTCCGTGGAGTGAAAAGATTTGGAGTCAAAGGAAAGTTGGCACCAAGATATGTTGGGCCATTCAAGATTCTAAGTCGCAAGGGAGAAGTTGCATATGAAGTTGAATTGCCAGAATCTCTATCAGCAGTCCATAACGTATTTCATGTGAGTCAGCTTAAGAAATGTCACCCAGAAATGGAAGAGTCTTCTTTGAAGGATACCATACCTTTGGAAGAAGTTCAACTAGAAAGTGATCTCACTTATGAGGAAAAGCCTGTCAAGATTCTAGAGACCGCAGAAAGAGTTACCAGGACCAAGACTATCAAGTTTTGTAAAGTGCAATGGAACCATCACTCCGAAGAGGAAGCAACATGGGAAAGAGAAGATGATCTTCGGAAAGACCACCCTCACCTATTTGCTAGCCAAACCGAATCTCGAGGGCGAGATTCATCTTAAGGGGGTTAGATTTGTAACATCCCAAAAATCATAGTTTCAAAACTTATTCATATCATCTTTGCATCATTCATCCATTTAGGGTTTTCTTAAAAATCATTTAGAGACAGAAGTTGGAACTATGATTTCATGTGGGCAATTTATCCCAAATGACCATCACCCTTTGAAATTTGAAAGTTTAAATACTTGTTTGCTTGCCTCCATTGATGGAAAGATTAGGTGAAACTTTTAAACCAAGATTCCAAATTTAGAAATAGTTTCAGAATCCTTTTACAAATATTTGCAAACTAGAGCAAAACTCTGTTTACTTTGAAACTCAAGCTTGACCAAGTCTTGCTAGGTAACCACTTAGTTAAAATGACTATTTTTGAATCCACAAAACCCTGCAGAAATTCCCAAAACAGTTTGGATTCAAAAGGATTTGAATTCATATCAAAAATCATTCCAGAAAATAGAAATAGAAAAAGAAAAGACTTAAACAAAAGAAAAAGGCCGCGCGGCCAGAATCTGGCCCAGCAACAAATCGAACCCAGCAAGCCCACCCGGGATCTTTTATTTCTCCTCTCACGCGCGAGCGCACGCGCTGAGCCGCTGACAAGCAGACCCCACCTGCACTCCGTGCACCTCGCTGACAAGCGGGCCATCTCCACGCCAGCGTCGTCTCCACCCGCACGACCTGTTCGTCCCCAATCAACGCGGCCGTTTCCTGTGTGTTAATCGCGGCGTCAATTCGAATCAATGGCCGAGTGATTCTCGCGCTTGACCAGGCTATATAAACCCCCTCTGTCCTCTCTCTCTTTTCCCCCAAACCCCAAGCACAGAACGCCCCCAGGCTGCACGCATTTCTCTCTGCAACCCCGCCGTCTCCGACGACTGCGCCGGCGAATTCCGGTGAGTCTCGAGTTCCCCTCGGTCTCGCGTTCACGCTATCTTGTTCAGTGAACCTCTGTGCATCTTCTGACACTCTCCGTTTGCCTTCGCATGACCCATAGCTTCGGCAACGTCGACGACTGGACCGCCACCATCTTCTGCACGAACTCCGGCGAGTTCTAGTGGTAAGCCCCGACCGCCCCGCGTCTTCTAGTTCAAGCACACGACTCTGCCTTGACTCTGTGAATCTAACCGTGTCCTCATCTTGCCTTGGGGTGGTTCACAGCGACGTCCACGACGACCACCCGACACACCGACGCCGCCCTCCACTCCGGCGAGCAATCGCAACCGTGTCCGAGCGCCCCTTGACCAACCGCAAGTACGATGAGCTTCGCCGTGACCCCCTGAGCCCGGTGAGCTACTCCTTGATCTCTCTTACCCCCTGTAGTGCCGCCTCCATCGTCGACCGACAGTTCCGCCGCCGGTAGCCACCGCTCCGTCGCCAGTTCTTGGTCAGATCGATAGCAGCCATTGGATCTGCATCGTAGGGTTAGGATAGAACATTAAACGAAAGGGTAAGCGCGCATCTGAGCCGCCAGATCCCACTTAGATCGTACGGTCCACAGAGCGTGATCCGCACGAAGCGGTACGCACCAGTAAGGATGCGACGCGTGGCAAGGTTTAAACTAAAAACAGAATTTAAAACCATATTTAGATTCAAACTTCAAATGCTTATAACTTTTGAATTCCACGTTAGATTTTTGCAAATTTTATACCGTTGGATTCAGTGAAACAAGGACTTTCTGAATATCCAATTTATTTAGCATATAGTAACAGTTAAAAATGATTTTATTTGTAGAACAAGTTTAAGGCTATTTTAGATATAGATTTAATTTGGTAAATTATATTGGGGCCAAATAAGTTTAGTTGGCAAACTTGTGACATGTTAAGTTTCTGTGGACATGTGCATACTTGGTAGGATTTTCAAAAATCACCACTTAGTAAATTCTTGCATGCATGCATTCATATTATTTTTGGTTGTATATAATTGTGAGTAATTGTATGCTTTAATTTCTTGTGTAGATTTTGCTAGTGATTGTGATTGTGAAGAGTGCTACTCTCCCCACTACCAAGGCAAGTGATATTTACATGAATAAATTTGTCCTATATTTTGAACTAGCATTAGATATTTTGTTATAGTGTTGCATGTTATTTTGTCTAATGCAAAAGATGGGGAAATCCTATGTAGTCTAGTAGATTTGCTAAGGAATTATCCCTAAGATATGTTGCCATACTTTGCTTAGCCTAGCTTATAGCAAAACAAGGGTTGATGAAAAACTACACTTACTACAAAGAAAATATTTCTAAGTCAAGAGACTTATACTCTTCTAATAAAACCACTAAGTCAAATGAACCTCCTGGGTGGAATGGAAAGAATGGGTTATGTTGAGTGGTTACACAAGGCCATGGACTTGGGTTGTGTATCTCACTTGTGGTAAGCCACCTAGGCACAAAGGGATTTGGAGGCCAAGTGTTGAGAAAGCTTACAGTGCAACCACTTGGCAATATGGGCTCTGCCATGATCATATAGGTTGCTAGAACTTAGTCACTTGGACAGTTGGTGGTAGTTGGGTTGATAGGTTGGAGCGCGTCCATTTGACTAAGGAAAGGCTTATGAAAGGTCCTGTCTTGGGAAACCAAGTCTGGTGGGGAAAGTGCACAACCTCTGCAGTTGGAAAACCTAAGTACTTAGCCTTGTCCAAGGAAATGGACACTTTTGAGCATCAAGACATGGAAGCTACAAGAATCTCATCACTCCAACTTCTAAATAAAAATTGATGGGTGAACAAGGGTGAAGGACCCCAATGTCTATTGGTGGTTCCTTGGGAATGTTTTTGACAAAGAAAAACTTAGTGATTTCAACTAATAGGTAAAACCTATTTTCAAGCAAAGCAAGCCAAGCTACACTTAGCCAAAATGCATATAATAATATAGTCCACTTAAAATATAATAAGGTATCACTTGCCAATACTATTCCAAAGTATTGACCCTCTGTGGCTGTAACTTGTGATGTTGCAGGTTGTTCCGATGATGAATAGGAGTCATGAGTCTACACTCAACATGCTTGCCTGTGGCACATGAAGATGAAGACTTATGTTTATTTACTTATTCCTTAAACTCTTGTATTAGGCCTATGGCCCTGAGTTGTAAAAGACTATGTTTTATCTCTGGAATGAATGTAATAAACGACCTTTGTATCTGTGTACTTCATCTTAAACTGTGGATGCTAGCATTGATCCAGGGACTAGCATTGCAATCACAGGGATCCTTTCCTACATAAAGGAGGGGTCTAACAACATGTGTGTTTAATAAACAAACAGAAAGTTCCTAGTTATGCCTCTCTCATAAACTAGCTCGTTGATTAACAAGATGATCAAGGTTTCATGATCATGGACATTGGATGTTGTTAATAACGGGATCACAACATTAGTGTAATGGTGTGATGAACATTCATACAAAGTATAGCATTACGATCAAAGTCATTGAGTTTGTATTGCTATAACAACTTACGAAGTGATACTAATCCTTAGACCATGAGATCATGTCAATCACTAACACCGGAAGAGTTTCTTGATAACATCAAACGTCACACCGTAACAGGGTTATTATAAAGATGGGTTCAGAACTAATAAAGTGTTATGTTGAGGCCCATGGATCAAGATTGGAATTTGTTCATCCCGATGACGGATAGATATACTCTGGACCCTCTCGGTGATATCACATTGGTTATCTTGCAAGCAAGTGATTTGATCACTAGAATGTTATATCACGGGAACAAGAAAAGAGTGCATGTCAGTAACAAGACCAAACTAGGTATGGAGATACCGATGATCGAATCTCGGACATGTAATATATCGCGAAACAAAGGGATTAAGATACTAGCGTAAAAGGTTCCGACGATCACAAGAAAGTCATCGTTGAATGTGTGGGAGTCAGTATGGGTCTCCAGATCCCGCTTCTGATTATTGATCCGAGAGGGGTCTCGATCATGTCCGCATTATTCACGAACCATAGGGTGACACACTTAAGATACACCGACATCCATTTGGAGCAAAAGTTTCATGACAGAAAGAATAACAAGCGCAGGAATTTATTTCACTACATACCGAAACAGTTTTTTGGGTGAAATTGCAGAAAGTGTTTTTGCATGTGAAATAGAATTCTATCAAGGGATAATATGTGAATGTTTGTCATTAAAGTAATTGACAAAATTCTGAATAAATAAAAAGAGTTTTATTTAATGAGAGTTTGCATTAAATTTGGTGGAAATTTAATAGCAATTTTGAGTGGCATTTTGAGTGGAAGGAATTTAAAGGAATTTTGTGAGTGGAGTGTCCACCCACATGAATGAGGGTAGGGCAAGGGGGCAGCCCCATGCACCGCACACCCCCTTGGGGTTCCCCCCTCTCCTATAAAAGGCACCCCTCTCCTCACTTCTCACTCACACCTCCTCGTGAAGGATCTCTCTCCCCCTCTAGAATTTATTCCCCATGGTCTTGGACTAGCGAGATACATGTTCCGGTGGCTATTCAGCAAGAAAGACTTTTCCTTCTGCTGCATCGCTGGAGCGAGGAGGCGGAGGTTGCTCGGTGCCTTGGACGTGTGTGCGAGCACGGATGCGCTGCTGATTTGCGGCGCTAGGACTTCCTCTCGATCTTGAGATCGGCAAGAGATCGTCTAGATCAACCACGAGTTTAACTCGTTAAGCTTTGTCGGTCTTCAAGGGTATGTTCTCTATGGATATACATCCGCCCGTTGTTTGTATCTAGTAGATAGATCTTGGTACATAGCTGTTCCCATCGTAGAATTTTTTTTGTTTTCTATGCTACGAACCCTACAAAATACTCAATCCGCCTCTTAGCGAGGATCAAGATATCCGACAGCTCCGGCGCCTCTGCATCCCATGAATTTTGGTGGGGAGCGATGCCATCGACAAACGCCAGAAGACCTTTCGCCTTTCCAAGAGCCGGAATATCCTTGTGATAGAAGAAAGTTCCGGCCTAGCGTTTGACGGACTCACTAGCGTTAATCCTAGGATAGACTCGGTTTCTCCTAAGGACTAAGCTAAGAGTGTCGGTGACATAAGGAACACCGGCACTGATGGAATTCTTCTGAGTACCATAGTAGTACCGGAAAAGGGTGAGACTTGGCCTAATGCGAAGAAACCCCTCGCACAAAGCTGCATGAGTGCTAAGCTCAAGCAGGGAGTTGGGAGGAAGATTATGGAGTTGCACACCGTAGTAGTTGAGCACCTCGACGAGGAAGTCCGATGGTGGAAAGATGAGGCCATGGTCGACGTGTGTGCCGAACAGCACCCTCTCTCCGTCGAGCGGGGCAGGAACGGCGTTCCCTGAGGCGCTCCGCCACGCACTGGCGATGATGAATCCTTCGTCCTCCATGACTTGGAGTTCCGTGTTGTCCATGGCACTGGGGATTCAAATACATCGCATCTTCCTTTCTTCCGTCGTCGACGAACCCGCTGCCGCTCCTGAGGTCGAGGCAGAAGCCATGGATCTTGGAGGAAAAAGGACTGGTGGGGGAAGGAGAGATTTTTTCTCACGGTGTGTAGATGGGAACTGGTGCGAAGCGCTCGAGGAGTACGAGGAAGCAATGAATGAATCGATAGAGAGGTGAATCTAAGAGAAAGGGTTTTCTCCCCTCTTTTATTTGTCTCTGTGTCAAGATTCGTGCGATGACACACACGATTATTACCACGCGTATAGGAGAGGGGGAGTTAGCTTCCTCGCGACTCTTCCGCCCCCTCGATTTTTGTGCAGCATTAAAACGACATTCTGTTCCGTAAGGAACGTACCCACCAACGGTCGTGCTAATGGAAATCCCGTCACTGACAGGACCTGGTCTAAAAAGTTGTCAATCTGCACGCCGCTGAAAAATCTGGCTTATGTTTCAAACCAAGCAGGGAAAAGACTAAAGTCAGAGTAAAATATATCCGACTCGATTGACTCGGAATCCTACATTACTGAACAAATTTTTTGGGAACCCTTCAAGATTCTCAAGACAAAGAAACCACCAAGCTAGACGATTTATCCGACTTTGGATCTTGAAGACTTCTGGGGGCTACTGTTGGGGATATACTTTCTGGGTATACCCACAGGACTCGCTGACCAGGGTGGCTCACCAACGGGTTAGAGCTTTGTTTAACGGGCGGCCCAGTCAGATAAAGAGAAGGAGCCAGTTTCGGCTATGACAAGGTCCAGAAGAGTTACCGACTTAGGCCTGTAGTATTACTTGTAGTCCAAGCTATACATAGTTACCGACTTTGTAACGTATCCGGATAGGTCTCTCCTGTAACCCTAGGCTCCGGTGACTATATGAACCGGCCCTATGGGAGCCTTTAGGGCACAACTCAATACACAACCACAACCAACTCGCATAGGCGAACCTCTCTTGTAATCCGCTGTAACATCCGGCTTACACCGATATATTAATGGGTTGCTAGAAGGAGTAGGATCCGATCACCGCAGTCGGATCTGAACCTGGGTAAACTTGTGCTCACCGCTCCTGGAACATCCGACGTCTCACACCCCATCCTTCCAACACCATTAGGACCCCCTATGGTGTACTTGTCGACAATCCGACGACAATTATCCGTTTTGTGTGGTTTTTGTACCAAGAATAACCTCTAATGAGAGAGAAGTAAGATTTGGGAAGTTGCTGTCCCGAAACAGATTTTTGTGCTTCACTTTCGTGAAAAATCCTTGTATGTAGAATTGAGCTGTAATTTTCTATGCATATGCCCCAGGTTATTATCTAACTTTCGTTAGTTTAACACTTTTCGATTTGAGCAACAGAAGGTCTTCGATGTTTTTTGGTTTTTACCTGCTGGTCTGTTTTGACAAATTTCTGCCATTATTTTCATTTGCTTCTTAATCGGTTTATTTTTTAGTTCTCCTTGATCACTTAAGCTTTTAAAAGAAATTGCTACAGCAGCTTGTGTTTTAATGGAATTTTTACTTGTGTTGAAACAAAACCCAAAGGTTGATTATCTTGAATACACTAATGTTGTGAATGAAGACTGTGTGTTTTGTATGAAGGAAATTTTCAAGTGTAGGGGAAGAACGAGGTGATGAGATGAAGAATGGATAAAAGATCAAGCTTGGGGATGCCACCCTTGTCACTCCAAGAAATATTCAAGAGGTACAAGCGTCAAAGCTTGGGGATGCCCAAGGCATCCCCTACTTCATCAATAAAAATCTTAGGTCTTCTTTCTAGACACTTTATTTTTATTGCTTCATGCACTATTGTGTTGTTCTTGGAGCGTCTTTGTTTTTATTTTTAGTTTTCTTTTGTTTGGTTTGATGCAATAAGTTGGTGGGATCACATCCACACTTCTTTTGGAGAGAGACACGCTCCATTTTCATTGTTTAGAACACTCTAGTTTTCACTCTTATTATTCTGTGAGTGTTCACTTTTGCTAGCACTGCGTTTAGCTTTAGTTTTCTTTTGCTTTTTGCTTAGAACTTTTTAGTTCTTTGTAAATTTGTGAGACAAGCTCACTGGTCTTTATTGATTATTATCTTGGTGAGTTGTTTCAAATAAGTTGATTGGTGTTGGATGAGAGTAGAAAGTTTCATGCTTATAGTGATACAAAAGGAAGCTTGTTTTGACTGTGGATTAGGCTTTATCATGTCATGTTAGATGTTGCTTTGACCTTATGCTTACTGATTATTGCTATATCATTACTTGTTCCAAACAATTGAGTTTTCTTAATGTGCCTTGAAAGAATCATGCATTGTTTTAGCATACAAAAACATAATATTGTGGTATTCTCCTTTGATGATTTGTTTGGGTTAAATTGGCACATGATTACATCATGTTATGACTATAGCCAGTCACCTTAGCCTCTATGATCATTTAGTTTTTGACTTGTGATGTCACTTTATGCTTTAATTTATAATGTTTTGTCGCTCTACATGATTATGGCCATTATTGTTCTCTTAGTTGGTCGCTCCCAGTGTTTTGCTAGCCTCCACTTGCACTGAGTAAGCTCTACTCATGCATCCAACTCCCAAGAAACCAAGTTATTCCAAAGAGTCCACTATAAACTCCTATGCATGGTGTGTTACACCATTCCAAGTATATTCGTGTGTTTATCTATCTTCCAAATTAAACTTGTTTTGAGAAAATTAGTTATTAAAGCTCTCACAAACTTGATGGCACACTTTACCTTCTTGCACCTAATAAACTTGAACCATTGTGTCATCTATGTTATATATGCTTGCACTCATAAGTTGGGAATTAGCAGAACCATGTTGTCATCGGGAACGCTTTCAACACCTGTACATATTATCCAGTTGATATCATGATCCTTTGTTTACGGATGTCGGCGATGTGAAATAAAAGGGGAGCTTGTAAGTCCATGGAGTATTGTATATGTGTTAGATAAACGCCTGGTAGGCTAGCCTAAGCCATGCCTAATCATGGTGGAAACTTGCAGCATAACCATAGTGAGCAATCTGTGAAGCATCCTCAATAAAAACCTATGCAAACAGCAAATAAAAAGATCGCTGAGATGATCATTGTTTGTTGCCTTGTCATTTTGATATGGGATAGAGCCCGTGTCATGGGGAAAGAGGTACCCCGTTGGAGGTTCTTGATACGTCCAAAACATATCTACTTTCCCGAACACTTTTGCTATTGTTTCTCCTCTAATTTGTGTGATTTGGATGCAACCAACACGGACTGACGCTGTTTTCAGAAGAATTGCTTTGGTGTCTAGTTTTTGTGCATAAAATCAACTTTCAAGAAAAATCCCGGAAAATATCACAAAACTCCTATTTTACCAGAAGACTCGCGGAGCCAGAAGACAAGACGGAGAAGGGCCACAAGGGGCCCACACCACCTGGTGGCGCGGGCTAGGCCAGGCCACGCCAGGGGGTTGTGTGGCCACCTCGGGAACCCCCTCGACCTCTCCTTCCGCCTACATAATCCCTCTGACCTAAAAACACAGGGGGGGTTGATGTTTTTCTAGATAGAGTTCCGCTGCACCGCCACCACTAGAAACCGCGATTCAGAACCAGAAACTTCGTTATGGCACCCTGCCGGGACGGGGGTTTGGAGCAGATCATCGTCGTCATCATCACCGATGCCTCTCCATCAACCATCCATGTTTCCCCCATCCATGAGTGAGTAATCCCCCGCTATAGGCTATGGGGATGGCAGGGATTGGATGAGATCTATCACGTAATCGAATAAGATTGTTAGGGAATGGTGCCTAGTATCTATTGTTAGTGCTTTTTGACATTGTTGCAACTTTTTATGCTTAATGCTTGTCACTAGGGCCCGAGTTCCATGATCTCATATCTAAAAATGTTATTGATTCATGATGATATTATTGTTTGTGATCTCACCTGCAAGTTGTTAACACATATCGTTGTCCGGAACCAAAGGCCCTGAAGTGATAGAAATCGGGATAACCAGAGGGGATGGTTGTGATGTGAGGATCACATGTGTTCATGGAGTGTTAATGCTTTGCTCCGGTAGTCTATTAAAAGGAGTACCTTAATTGCCAGTAGATTCCCTCGAGGCCCCACTGCAACGGGCTGGCAGGACAAAATATGTTGTGCAAGTTCTCATTGCGAGCACGTATGACTATATATAGAACACATGCCTATGATTATTTAGTACTTGGATGTTTTATCTTATTTATCTTCAAATACCCTAGATCTTGATATTACATGAATAGTCTTGTCCATGCAACGCCTGTCCATCCATCCTTATGCCTACCGCACTCAAATCCTACTGTTTGCTACTATTGTTACTACTGCCTTTATTTTACCACTGCTGTTACTTTGCTTTTGCTACTACAAAACTGTTGCTACTGATAAACTACTGTGAGTAAGACTATTTCCAGGTACAGCTGAATTGACAACTCAGTTGTTAAGGCTTATAAATATTCTTTGGCTTCCCTTGTGTCGAATCAATAAATTGGTCTTTACTACCCTCGAAGACTGTTGCGATCCCCTATACTTGTGGGTCATCAAGACTATTTTCTGGCGCCATTGCCGGGGAGCATAGCTTTATTTGTAAGTTCACTTGGATCTACTATTGTTCGCTGCTATCCTTTTCATCATGCCAGATGTCGTGTCTCACCAACACAGACATTGAGGATGCTAGGCATCCCTTATTTGTTCGGTAGTGGGCACGAAGGCGCTTCGATCTCAACAACGGCATAGGAACCTGCTGAAAAGAGCTCACAACACACACATAGATCACACAAACATTTTTTACCCAGGTTCGGGCTACCCTTCGGCTAACAACCGTACGTCCTGCTTTGGTGGATTATCTGGAGTGGATCGGAGTACAAGATGATGATCTTTCTGGTGCCGGGGAGCCACTTTCTACCTTAGCTTCTACACTCCCTGTGCTTCCTCTTTCTTTCTCTTCTCACTCTCTCTATATATATTTGCCCCTCTCAAGTATTCTGTTTTGACTCTCTGAACTTCTGATCTCTGGGAACTCCAACCCTCCTCCTTGAGGCCAAGTGCCTCCTTTTATACTCCAAGGGGACACCACAAGGGCTAGCACAGGGCACCCCAAGGGCGTTCCCGGGGGAAATCGTGGTGTGCCATGCGGTCTTTTGGAAGGTGGGCAACGCCTATGGCCGAGAGATGGCCAAGGGAGATGCACGGGTGCATTTGATGGTTGAGTGCAGCTCAGGCTCCGAGATGTCACTCTTGTCAGCGGCGCGCTGCAGTGGACTACAACACCATGATGATGTCCAGTAGTACTGGCGTGTTGCCGGTTCCCAAGGCTAGGCCTGACATGTTGCGGTGACCCAACACACCACTGCATGATGTAGTATACTACACCAATGAAACACCATTCACTAGTATTACATCCCTCAGAGTGGTACAACCGAAACACGGCAGGTCCAAGACATGACTATAGGTTACAACTCGACTCTTTACAAAAGATCCAGAGAACACTCTAGGTTAAAACTCTAGGTTAAGGAGAGAGAAAGAAACTTCTTACAAAGAATAACCTGTAATAATCAACTTATAACTACCCTGCTAATAGTCTAGTATTTAAACTATTGGGCTTGCATTGTTGGTATTGCAATACTCTACAGAAATAGGTTCTATGTCTAGATATTATATTCCTATCTAATCAGCAACTTCTTCTTACTTTAGTTGTTGTATATATTGACTTTATTGAAGAACTTGAGTTATTGATGATGATTTCCTTGAGCATAAGTTGATGTAGACGCCGTCTGTATTAGCTTCGGAATCTAACAAAGGTTAAGAAGATACGTTGAGTACGAGCGTACTCAACAAGTTCACTAAAAAGGATTGTTTGATGCACTAGCTACAGCCACAGACCATAGGTCGTAGGCTATGCAGGTTTTCAAAAAAAATCTTCAAAGGTTGCTTTTATTCTGAAAAGCTATGTCCGTCAGCCTTCACAGGTTTACTAGAACTTTCGTGGAGTTCCTTTCCTACAGCGTTCGCAGCTCCTTCCCAGAACAAGGAGTAACAAGTTACAGTTCTTACACTTTGCAGATGTGCGTTACTTTACCCATGAGAGATCAAATCCTTGTTGCACAACCGAGCGATCTTTCCCGTCCACAATTCCATGATGTGGGGCCCAGTAGATGATCCAAGCCAATCACTTCCCTCTCCGCGACCCTATATGTCTACGCGATCCTTCGGGGCTGACTACATCTCTGTTAAGCCCCCTTTCGGGCAAGCTACAACCCTGATGGGTTCCCGAAGACTCTATAAGCTAGTGATGCCCCTGGCAAGCTCCATATAGGTCCGACTATACCTCAGGCAGCAACTCATAGATAATCTAGACACCAAAATCGTGGGGCCTAAGGGTGCCCACCCATATGTTGGATCCTCGCAAGGAAACACAGCGTCACGTTAAGGTCGTCTTGCCTACATACGAAAGGAAGAGGATACAGATGACTTCTCCATCCCATTCCAAATTGCATGGTCAACGCGTGCTATAAGGCGCAAGAATCACTGGCGACATTGGTTGTTAAGTCCTAGATAATATGTTCCTTTACCACTGGAACTTTCATAGTAGGTTATTACCTCTTGGTAAATAACCTATAATCATATTAGTATGAAAATAGTTTTTTTGACCTTTTTGAAATGCAGGTGATGACAACACTGGATTTGCAAAATACTTTACAGAAAATAATCAAAAGACATGAGCAAGTGTGAACTTGCCTTTTGTGATTGCAAGATTATGCACTCACGATCTTCGAGACAATATAAGATCCAATATCTGAAAACATCATCATTGGTCTGGTAAGGACTAATGTTTAAAGAAGCTAGATGCTATTGTGCATAAGTAATGTAGCACCATTTGATAAACTCGAATCCCCGAAATAAGCGTTGATCTGGGGTTTGTAAACTGGACATGTTTTCTTTGGAATGTGTTGCCCTTTTAGATTAAATTTTCACACTTGTTCTTCTTATTAAGGTTTGTGAGTATGTGTGAAACAACATGTAAGTATAATAGGTAGCATATAATAATAAAGCACACAAGTGTGGAATGGTATCTAAAGACTCCTTATATGAAGGTTGTTACTTAAGTAGATTTATTTTGGAATGCTTAAGAATTACTTTTAGTGTATTTTAAAAGAATAAATTTTCAAGAAAAGTTTACTTAACTAAACAAAAGCATTTAAATTTTTAGTTAATATTCTTAGGGTTTCTAACTAACTTTCGTTGTCAAGGAAGAAAGATTTACTTCATTTGAATAACATCATCATTAGTAGCTGAGATTTATCTATCTTGGTCATTAGGGGGTATTATAATTTGTTTACTTCATAATGTTTCTTTAAGGTTAATTAAGAGTGGTATTACTTCTATTTGAGTAGTGGTTTCTTAACTTTATGATTGAATAGAATCATTTATCTCTTTATAAATGAGTGGTTATGGTTTGTAAACAAGGGAACCATATTATTTAATTACTTATGAATTACCTTTGGATTTTTAGTATGTTTATAAACTTGTGCTTGAGATAATGGTAAAAAAAATATTGAGTTAAAAATATTATTAGTGAGGATTTTATATTTTATAAGAATCCTTTTGGAAAATAATATACAATTGGTGAATGATAGTTTAATAAAATTGTATTTAATTTTTTTGAAGTATTTTGACATCATATTATCAATACCTTAAGACTAATATCGTTTTTTGACCTTTAATGGATAATATTAGAAACATTAGCAATTTTTATTTATCAATTAAGGAAATAAGTTTAAAGTTATTAGAGTACTAAATTTTTATTTATCGATTAAGTTATTAGAGTACAAAATTTTTATTTACTTCAAAAGTTAAATGTTATAATTTTAACATGTAGATATTATTTTTGTGATCATTTTGGTATATTATAAATATTTTTATGATTTATAAATATTAAAATATGATTTTTATAAGATTTATTACCTTATAAACAATTAATAAATAATAAATATTTAGTTAAGTGATATAATATTTTATGTTTATAGTTTTACATTGTAGTTTTTATTTTTCTAAGAATTTTAGTATATTATTTATATTTTTCTCATTTATCAATATTAAAATATGGATTTTTCAAGTTTTATTACTTATAAAATCTTTATTAATTAACAATTATTTAAATGGCTAAAATAATAATGTTTGATAATAAAATTAAGTTATAGATTTTATTTTCTAAAGAATTTCATATATTATACATATATTTCTGAATTATAAAATAGAAGTTATAGATTTTATACTATTTATTCAATTTCTAAAAATAAATCTAAATAGGAAATTCTTTGTACACCACATACTAAACAGACCCAAGGTCACTGACCAGTGGGCCAGTGGACACGTCATCTACCACGTGTGTAGTGGACCAAGCGAAGATCGATGACTGGGCACGGGATGATGTCATCATGATGTCACATAGTGTTGATCCTCTCATATCAAAATTCGATCGGCCGATTGGTTGTATGTGCGTGAAGGTGGCTAGGCTTGTTGGAACATGGAGGCCGAGGTGAACCTAATAGTGGTGGCGCCGCCCACTTTTGGTCACCACAGCTACTCCGACAACCAACAACTGCGGTGGCCGACGGTGGTCTACGGCGCTACGAAGATACAAAGCGAGATAAATCGATTAGAGGGGTTCCCAAGGACGACAGACTCACCCTGATGATGATGGAGAGGTCGAGGAGGTGAGGGGAGGCGTGACAACAGCGAATCGACGATGATGGCCATGACGGTCGATAGATGGAAAGGCTCGATTCTAGGCGATTCACTTTGCGCCTGCTTGCGCTCTTGGACCGAGTCGAACAAGGCCACGACGACGCTTCTAGCGGTGGCTTCAGCGAGGCGAGGGGTGGTCGTACATGGCTGGAATGACGATCTCTAGCGAGCTAGGGTTTCGATGAGAGAGGGAGATGATGCTAGAGAGCACGAGAGATGATAAGGTGGGTATGAAGAGAGAGAGAGAGAGAGAGAGAGAGAGAGAGAGAGAGAGAGAGGAGACGGAGATCTTATCTACACCCCTCAAGAACGGCGGCGAGCATCATGGTGGTCGAATTTGCATGATGACGGTGGACGACTTCGAGGATACGCACGCAGGTGCCTGTGTGCGTGAGGATGACGATGATGCACATTTTGCAGAAAACCCCCTAAGGTTGCTAGAAACAAACTCGGAGTCCCTCCCGTGGTCCCACTTGTCAGCCAGATAGGGAGGTGCCTTGCTGCCCTCGCTGGGCCGATACTGGGTTGCTGCTATGTGCACCTGGCGGTAGATAGGAGAGAAGATCTGGGCCGTCCTGCTGGCTCAGGCCAGGTCCTTTTTTTCTTCCTGTTTTCTTTTTCTATTTTCTATTTTAGTAACCCTTTTTAAATATGAATCTTCGTAAGGATTTAAGTATCCAAAATTTTATGGAACACATTAAATACTGAACGAATCTTGGGAATTATGTGGTGTTGGTATCTTTCATGATTTTTTTTATAAATTTAAACTAATATGAAATTATTTTATTGATTGCAATAATTTATCACTTAGGGTTTTAGGATTTGTTTTGATCTTAAAATTCTCTATAGCATTGTTTTCACTTTTATTTGGAGTAATGAAGTTTTAAATTGTTTAATGATAGCCATAGGGTTTGTTTATATATATTTCATCATATAGTAATGTATAGGGTGGTTTATAATATTGTATCCCCACTTATTCCATGCTCATATGGAATGAGTGGTTAGATCAATGGATTAGAGAATTTGTCTCATTATTACGAATAAAATATGTGTGATATTTGTATCAAATTTTCCCTAAGTAATAAAGGTATTTTTATTGTCACTTAGTATTTGTATGGATCCTATTTATTTGTGAGATGTTGATGAGAAAACTCATCAATAAATTTTAGGGTTTAATATTTTGTTTCTTATTTAAAAACCTTTTCTCAACTATGCTTATATTTATCTATTGACAATTGTGGTGATGAATAAGGATTGTAATTGCCTTATTTATGGCATTACATATATGAATAATTATGACTAAGA
The DNA here is from genome assembly GCA_916181665.1 of Avena sativa. Classification (NCBI taxonomy): domain Eukaryota; kingdom Viridiplantae; phylum Streptophyta; class Magnoliopsida; order Poales; family Poaceae; genus Avena; species Avena sativa. Next base: position 36,582,799 of record OV702283.1, read on the forward strand.
TAAAAACTAGAGTTTTGAATTATAAGTATTTACCATGAGTTTTAGAGGATTCATTCTTCTTATGCTTATTTGTGGTTATTGCTAAATATCAAGGTTCAAGGACACTACTAAATTTATGATTATGGTTGATATCTCAACTTGGAGTGAGATATGAAGATTTCTTTCTAGTGTGATCTTGACAGTTCCAAGGTACTGAGTTTTCTATTAGGGTTTAGAGGAATGAGATAGGCATGGAACTTTGATATGAATTGACATAATCTTGTTTATTAACTTCTCCAAAATTCCTATCTTCCCTACTTCATAATTCTTGATTTCTGATTTAGGAATTCCTTTACTAGATATACTACTACTTCACATCTATCATCATGTATTAACATGATGATCTTTACTACTTATATTCTTACTAATAATTTCTCCTCCTAAATCCATTTGTAAATCCAATGAGCTTGACACTAAAGCTATACATGATATCCTCATAGAGATAGCTCCCACTTCTAGGATGCTTCTAATGAATCCAATTCCACTTGACTGATTACTCTCTTTCTTAATGAATTACTTAATAATCTTACTTATAAATCTCAGAATCTTGTCACTGAAGCTTTTCATAATCTTCATATCTACACTTGATTATATCAAACTACTCTACTAATGATGACCTCCAATCCAAAAAGTAGTTACTTCTAACTCCATTCATACTAATATTTCTCCAATAGATGTATATATTAAATTCTACTTTCCTTCAAGTGTTTAGTATTATCTAAGAGGAATATACTACTTCTACAACTCAATGTTGCTCTAGCATCATCTTAGTCATACTTTCTTATCTTTACTTACCTCTAGTAATTCATATTCTAACTTCATATTATATCATTGTGACTTGTCATGATTCACCTAGGATAACGTATCTATACTAAGTTTTAATCATGTTCTGTCCACCAATGTCACTTATACATGATATAATAATTCATTCTTAGTGACTTGAGCATGATCATTATAATCCTTTGATCATTTATGGCTTAGGTTTCCAGTTGGCTAATCAAGGCTTTTATTAATACAACATTACAGTTGTATTATAATTATCTTCTCAATATCTTTATTTCTCTAAGAGATATTATTCAATGACTATGCCTAGTTGATCCAAGAAGATTACTCATTGGTAACTATCTCTAGAATTAATCCTTACAATATTCTTTGTTACCATATAAATATGTATTCCAGATAACCCTTCTATTCCATTTAGGAGTGAGTTAACTCCATTAATTAGCATATTGATTTTATTCTCTTCAAACATTGTCATCCGATAGATGATATCTAGAACTAGCATAACTAATTACCTCTTCTTACTTCCTTCTATAAAGGCTTTAAAGTGAATGTTATAAAAATAACAAGAGTTGATAAATCAAGAATTGATAGGTTAAGAATTGATAGATCAATAGTTTATGACTCAACATTGATAATCAGTAGATATTAGAATAAGGTTCAACGGAGATGATAAGGATTGGTATGGAAAGAAAGATATATAGTGAATGGTATTGACTTGATTTATTTCCTACTCAATATAACTAAAGAGTTAAGGTTAGGTATTACCATGATCCTCATGGTATAAATATATAAGGATAAAATAGAGCAAGATTTAATGATTGAATTGTTACTTGAGTTATATTCTTACCTTGGTATTCATGAGTTGTTGTAATAAATACTATGATATGATCTCTTAAGGATCAAAGATTAATCATTAAGCAATTGTTTTGGTTTAGTTTTATTACATTTGATCTACCCTTAGATCAAATTATCTTTTCCGAAAATAAGGTTTTAGCAAATGTCATATTGAAACTTATCGCAGTCAACTTGATGATCTACTTTAATTTCATCAAGTTAAGAGAAGCTTCAATCACTTTGACAAGTTTTATTCAAAAGCGCGAAAATTATTTGGATTTTCTATGCATGAATGCAATCCACACATCCGAGTTCAGCTTATTTCTAAGCTCTAATGCTGGGATGTTACAAATGTCCCGTCAGGCTCAGCTGACTCCGGTTCCGGGCTGCGCCTGGCCCAAGGGGAGTGCTCCCAAGGTCCTCCCAGGGCGTAGTCGAGGCTACTCCTTAGCCTCGCCATCGTTGATAGGACCCTTACACTCCTTCCGGGGCATCCCCCATAAGGAAAGATTGGGTTGCCTCGCATGCATCATTGTCTTGTCCTCCTTGTCCGCGCCCGGCTGGCGGACCGAAGCTTGTCTTGTAGCGTTCGTCTCATCCTTAGGTACCTACATCATAACCGACCTTTAGCCTCCATAGGTTTCATCATGTCAAGACCATACCTACTTGGAACGCATGGTGCTTGCACCCCTATGAGCTTCCTGATGACTGCCTCACTACTGCCGTGTCGCTCCCTAGTGGGTCTAAGGCCCTTGCACCAAGGTGCAATGCTAGGGTCCCCCGATCCCATTACGCCGACAATTGCCTCTATGAGTGAGTAGTTTACCATGTTCTTAGGGAGATGGATAAATCCTGGCAATATCTATAACTTTGGTTCATGATTATGTGTTGATTTTCTCTCTAGATATCATGTGAAGTCGACCATGTAAAATTTGCCTTCGGGACTAGAGAGGGAATTACCGTTGGGTATATGGTAATACATATGGTGCTAAGTGGCATAACGTGTCGGCGTGCTATTCATATGGTTAAGGGGATAAAGAGAGATTCACTAAACTCATATCAATATCCATGGGGAGACCCTGTGAGGGATCGGAGTGGCTTGCTTACGATCACCGTAATGGTTATTAGGGATGAAATAACAAATGGATTTTCGTGATCATTCATTTATGGATCCCTCCCACGCATGTCACGAAGAAAGACATAGATGTGTCCTAATCATGATTAATACCAATGCTAGGAGTGGATCTTATAATCCCCGAGAACACTTCACCTTACTGCAGGTTCATAACATTTTACATCGCATTTGTCTCCTTGTTGCTTTACTCTTTAATCTTTACTTTACGCACAAAACAACTACGGTGACCCATGATACACCCAATTTGCATCACCATTATATATCATAATCTACCTCTATTCATTGATATTTGTCTTATTATGAGGTATTACTTATGGCTTTTCATCTGTTTATGCATGTTGGATGATTCTTGGAGGATGGACTGCCGGAGTCTGGATTCTGATGGAAAAGAAGACGTTTTGATGCAATTTCGCAAAGATCAGAAAAATACCAGAAAAATATGGGAAAATTATATGTTTACAGAAGACTGAGGAAGCTAGAAGGAGGGACGAAGAAGGGCCGCAGGGGCCCACACCCCCCTAGGCGCGGGCCCACCTGACCTCGCGCCTAGGGCAGGTGTGGCCCACTTGCCCGGCCTCCGACTCTGCCCCTTCGCCTATATCTTCCCTACGGAACCCTAATACCAGGGGGAAACCATAGATAGATTTCCGCTGCCTCTGGGGGCGGAAAACACCGAGAGAGAAAGATCTCTCCGGCAGACAGATTTCTGCTGGGGGAATTCCTTCCCAGAGAGGGAGACCGTCACCATCAACGCCGTCATCAAGCTAGGCTTCATCGGGATCATTATCATCATCATCCACACCATCATCTCCACCAGCACCATCATCACCACTCCGTCCCGCTGTAACAATTGTGTTGGATATTGCTTTAGTTCTTAGGGGAAACTTTCCTGGTGTTAATTACTACTGTAGTTGATTCTTGTGAGTGGAACCATTGGATTATTGTTTATGTTCAGATTGTTATCCATTATCATATCATCTTTGATCTTGATCCATATGATGTCTTGTGAGTAGTTCGTTTAGTTCTTGAGGACATGGGAGAAGTCATGTTGTTATTAGTGGATTTGTGTTGAGTTATTATTCAATGGTTTAGTATTTAAGTTGTGGTTCTATTCTTCTAGTGGTGTCATGTGAACGTTGACTACATGATACTTCACCATTTATGGGCCTATGGGAATGCATTGTGTATTTGGCTACTAATTGTGGGGTTGCCGGAGTGACAGAAACCTGAACCCCCGTTAGGACAACTTTGCACAAGGGAGTGTAGGATCTCAGAGTTTAAGGCTATGGTTAGATTTATATCTTAATTACTTTCCTGTAGTTACGGATGTTTGCAGGGGGTTTAATCACAACTATGTATTAGTCCAAGTAAGGTCGGTACATTAGCATAGGTTCACCCACACAACACTTACAACACCAAAGAAGAGTACTCAACTATTTGAAGCGAAAGCACTTGACAGAATTCCCATGTGTCCTCGAGAACGCTTGGTCCTTATAAGTATTTCCACCGACTTGTCCTTTGCTAAGAAAGGATTGGGACACTTGCTGCGTTTGTTCTTTATTACTTGCACTTTGTTTTGTTGCTTTATCAGAAAACCACTAAAAATCCGTTTGCTAAGCATTTGCAGAGAGTTCCTGCTCCATACCACTGTTCAGCACCTTCTGCTCCTTGTTGGGATCGACACTCCTATTTATCGAAAGTATTGCGATACACCCCCTATACTTGTGGGTCATCAAGATTATTTTCTGGCGCCGTTGTCGGGGAGTGAAGCGCTATTGAAGAGTGGAACTGGTAAAGGAAACTTTTACTGTGAGTATTTCTTTTGCTATTGCTTGTTACTTCGTTTCCAATATGGATAACCCACTTGGTTTTCTGTTTGGGAAAACTACTACCACTGCTAGGCTAGTAGATGAACCACCACCTGTTGAGATAGATCCTTTTAAGATACCTAGAAGTATTGTTGATCGTGTTATGGATAATTATTATTTAGGGGATGGAACTGTCCATCCTAGTGATTACTTGCTTTTTATCCATGAATTATGCTGGTTGTTTAAGTGTGCAGGTATCACAACTGAGCAGGTGAAGAAGAACTTACTCTCCATATCTTTGAAAGGGATAGCTGAAGAATGGTATAAGTTGCTAAAGAATGGACAATCCATTGAATGAGAGGAAATGACATCTCTCTTTTATTCTAAATTTTATCCTCCCAGTGAGATTCATAAGGATAGAAATCTGATATATAACTTTTGGCCTCGTGATGGAGAGAGTACAGCTCAAGCTTGGGGGAGATTGAAGTTATTAATACTTAAATTTCCTATTCATGGACTCCCTAACAATATTATTATCAATAATTTTTATGCTAGGCTTTCTCTTCATGATAAAGATTTACTATATACTTCTTGTGCTGGATCATTCACACGTATGAAGGAAGAAGCTAAATGGGATCTCTTAGACCGTATTCAAGAGAATACTAAAGCTTGGGAGAATGACAAAGGAAGAAAGTCAGGTATAAACTATGATTATCAATGCATTAAATCTTTTATGGGAACTGATGACTTCCGTGATATTAGAAATGAGTTTGGTCTTGATTCCAAAGTATTGCCAACTGTTTTAAGGCCTTTGCCTCTTACATAGAAATTCACAAGAAGAAGTGGAATAAGTACCATGCTCCTTATAAAGATGTTGTTAATCATGTTCCTGTCAGAAGTGCTGAAGTTTGTACTACTAATAATATTGTGCCTGAACCTTATGTTGATAAAATACCTTTTCCCAGCCAAGTTAAAGGAGTACTCTATGATAATTAGTGCAAATAACAAAGGTACTAAGAAAACTGTGGATCCTAATGATCTCATTCATATTGAGCATGTGGTAGCTATTGTGAAAGATCTTGACGCTAGAAATATAGAGGATGAGCACATTGTCTTCTGTGAAAACGCTTCTAATATTATGTCTCATCCTAGTAAGGCTAGAAAAGCTAGTGTTCCTGTGCTTTCAGTTAAAATTGGTGATCATTGCTATTATGGTTTATGTGATATTGGTGCTAGTTCTAGTGCTATTCCTTATGAGATTTATAGGGAAATTATGCATGAGATTGGTCCTTGTGAGCTTGAGTACATTTATGTGGTTATTCAACTTGCTAATAAGGATACCATTTTCCCTATTGGTATCGTAAGAGATGTGGAGGTTTTCTGTGGTAAGATTAAGTATCCTGCTGATTTTCTAGTGCTTAATTCAGCAGCTAGCAAAACTTGTCCTATCATTTTTGTTAGACCTTTCTTGAACACTTGTGGAGATATTATAGATTGTAAGAAGGAGAAAGTTTTAACTAAGTTTGATGGAGATTCTTATGATTTTAAATTTTCCAAATTTGCTAAAGCTCCTTGTGAAAACAGCTTGCCTATTAAAGATTTCAGGATGGAACAGCTTGCTTCTATTGATCCGGTTTATGACCTTGGACCTCTTTTTGGTGACTGTAAGTATGCTTTTTCAGATGATAAAGTTGTTGTCAGTGACAGTTATATTGTCAACTTTATTCAAAGTGCTACTGAAAGTTATTAAGAGAGAGGGAAACACGGTTTTATGCATCTCAATAATGTTAAGTTTCCTCGTTTTATGTTGAAAGCTTTGAAGTTGCATTTGTTTTGTCTTCCTATGCTAGTGCCTTTTTGTTTCAACAATTCGTTTTCTCATGATACCCCCATGGATAGGAAGTGGGCTAGACTCATGTGTGTTGGTTATTTGCTTCTTGATGCTCTTTTTCACTCCAGATATATATCTTCTTTGTGAGCATCTTTGAAAGTTTCAAGCCTAACTTAAAGGCATTAAAGAAAAGTACTTGTTGGGAGATAACCCAAGAGTTTTGTCGAGTCTTGGAAGTTATTACCTCTGTAATAACCCCTCCTTATCCTTTTTTGTTTTGCTTTTTGTGTCAAGTTCAACTACTTTTGTGAAGTAGAGGAGTTGTGAAAAGTGGCTGTCCTGGGACAGATTTTTGTGTTGCACCGTAAAAAATATTGAGGGAGCTTAGTACGTCGGATGGAGCTGTATTTTTCTGAGCTTGTTCTCCAAGTTATTACCCAACTTTCATTAGTTCTGCACTTTTTAATTTGAGCAACATAAAGTTTTCGAAAAAAATCAATCTTTACATGCTGGTCTGTTTTGACAGATTTTTGTTATCATTTGCATTTGCCTCTTATAGAAGCTTTTGTTTTGATAGATTTCAGTTGAAGTGTGGACCTAAAGGTTTGTTATTTTTCTTACACTAATGTTGCCATTGAATTTTGTGTATTTCCTTGTGAGGAAAGGAAAATCCTAGGAGAAGGAGAAAAGGAGTCTGCAGAGTTCGTCTTTGAATAGGTAAAAGTGGTGAAAACAGAAGGTTCATGAAACCCCAATCTTTTTATATTTTTGATGTTTTTAATACATAATGGAAGTTACGAGACGGAACAGAAGAGGAACCGGAGTCCGAGGTGGACAAACCCACCCCAGGCGCGGGCCCCTACCCGGCCGCGCCTGGAGGGGGTGTGCCACACCCGAGCTCCGACTCCGCCTCTTTTCATATCAGAACCTTCCTTATGCATTGAAACTTCGTAATATATAACCCCCTAATGACCCACAAGTATAGGGGGTGTATCGTAGTACTTTCGATAAATAGGAGTGTCGATCCCAACGAGGAGCAGAAGTTGTTGAACAGTGGTATGGAGCAGGAAATCCCTGTGAATACTTAGGAAATGGATTTTTAGTGGTTTTTTGACAAAGCAACAAAACAAGGAGCAAGTAACAGAAGTAACGAACAAACGGAGCAAGTGGCCCAATCCTTTCTTAGAAAAGGACAAGATGGTGGGAATACTTATAAGGACCAAACGTTCTCGAGGACACATGGGAATTCTGTCAAGTCCTTTCGCTTCAAATAGCTGAGTACTCTTCTCTAGTGTCTGTAAGTGTTGTGTGGGTGAACCTGTGCTAACATACGGCCCTTCCTAGGACTAATACATACTTGTGATTAAACCCCCTACAAACATCCGTAACTATAGGAAAGTAATTAAGATATAAATCTAACTACAGCCTTAAACTCTGAGATCCTCCACTCCATTGTGCAATGGTGTCCTAACGGGTGTTCAGGTTTCTGTCACTCCGGCAACCCCACGATTAGTAGCCAAATACACAATGCATTCCCCTAGGCCCATAAATGGTGAAGTGCCATGTAGTCGATGTTCACATGACACCACTAGAAGAATAACACCACAACTTAAATACTAAACCATTGAATAATAACTCATCACAGATTCACTACTAACAACATGACTTCTCCCATGTCCTCAAGAACTAAACGGACTACTCACAAGACATCATATGGATCAAGATCAAAGATGATATGTTCATGGATAACAATCTGAACATAAACAATAATCCAATGGTTCCACTCACAAGCATCAACTACAATAGTAATTAACACCGGGAAAGTTTCCCCTAAGAACTAAAGCAATATCCAACACAATTGTTACAGTGGGACGAAGTGGTGATGATGGTGTTGGTGGATATGATGGTGTGGATGATGATGATAATGATCCCGATGAAGCCTATCTTGATGACGGTGTTGATGGCGACGGTCTCCCCTCTCTGGGAAGGAATTCCCTCGGCAGAAATTTGTCTGCCAGAGAGATCTTTATCTCTCGGTGTTTTCCGCCCCCTAGAGGCGGCGGAAATCTATCTGTGGTTGCCCCCTGGTATTAGGGTTCCGTAGGGAAGATATAGGCGAAGGGGCAGAGTCGGAGGCCGGGCAAGTGGGCCATGCCTACCTTAGGCGCGGGGTCAGGTGGGCCTGCTCATAGGGGGTGTGGGCCCCCTGAGGCCCAACTCCGTCCCTCCTTTTGGCTTCCTTCGTATTTTGGTAAAATAATATGTTTCCATATTTTTCTGGTATTTTTCTGATCTTCTCAAAATTGCACCGAAACGCCTCCTTTTCCATCAGAATCCAGACTCCGGCAGTCCATCCTCCAGGAATCATCCAACATGCATAAACAGATGAAAAGCCATAAGTAATACCTCATAATAAGACAAATATCAATGAATAGAGGTAAATTATGATATAGAAGGGTGATGCAAATTGGGCGTATCAACTCCCCAACCTTAGACTTCGCTTGTCCCCAAGCGAATACTGAGCTTAGTAAACATGTCCACAGGTTTATGGACTGAAGTGTCGATAAAGAGAATACGAACAAGAAGCATCACACTTACCATTGCACAACTCATACAAGAAAGCAACTCACCATTATATAACTTAGCTTGAAACCAAGTACAATAGTCACAATATAGATACATAAAGATAAATCATAATTGGAACTGGAAAACTTGTTCTTGGTCAGAGAACGCCTGGCAAACAGTTTCACAAAAGCTTTTTGTAGAAGTTTCAAGACAGGAGCACTCTTTGCTCAAAAAGGTTTTTTTCACAAGTGAAGGCTTTCAAAGTAATACTCAATAGATAAGAGTTTTGTGCAAACAAGGAAGATGAAGAACATGATTGAATAAATCACCATATGAATGCTTGAAACACAACAACTCAAATGCTTGCTGGAGATAGATAGGAAGTAGGTTTACTGACTCAACTGGTAACTAGGAGGAAGGTCCCTTCTTAGAGGGTAGCAGGGATTACAAGTCATAAAGAGCTTCCAAAAGATTATGGTACTTACTAGCTTTGAGCCCTCATTTCCCCTATCATAAGCATCTTGAGATGGTTAAGGTTAAAGTGAACAAAGATGGAGTATATGCTTGACGAAATATAAGTTGGTAATCTCATGTCCCTTGAATATGAGGGCCATGACTCATGCATACTCAACTTTGGGTCCAGGTAAGTTCTTGTCATTGTAAGTATTTGCATATCATTGAGAACCGCCAACAGGGTATCCCTTGCACATGGCACGAGAGTTTTCCCATAACCAAAATGACAAGGCAAACAGACAATGAGCATCTCAGCAATCTTTTTATTTACCATATGCATAGCTTTTTATTGAGGATGCTTCATAGATGACTCACTATGGTGATGCTGCAAGTTTCCACCATGATTAAGCATGGCTTAGGCTAGCAGCCCAGGCGTTTCTCTAACACTAAATACAAACTCCATGGACTTACAAGTTCCCTCTTTATTTCACACCGTTGACATCCATAGACAAAAGAGCACGATATCAACTTTGTACAGAGTACAAGTGCAATGTTGAAAACGTTCCCCGTGACAGAACGGTTCTACTAATTCCAACATATAGATGCAAGCATATACAACTTCGATGTTCACAATGGTTCAAGTTTATTAGGGGCAAAAAATAAAGTGTGCCATCAAGTTCGTGAGAGCTTTACTAACTAGTTTTCACATAACAAAATACTTTTTAATTCGAAAGGTAGATGAAACTTGATAATTTTCTTGGAATAGCAAAAGCTACTAGGTAGATATGGTGGACACAAGTGGCAAAAGTTTTTGGGTTCAAAGGGTTTTGGAAACATGAGAAGTATATCTTAAAACAAGTTTTTGGCTAGCAAGGCTGGGTAGCAAGCAAGAGAGTTGAAAGAAACAAGCAAACATACAAGTAATAAAGCCAAACATGCAATCTTCCTTAAAGACACAAAAGAATCTTAAATAAAGAATACTAAGCTTATGATCCAACAAGAAAGAAAACAAATGATACCAAATACCTGTAAGCTTTTTCTTTCTTTCTTTTTCTTTCAAACTAATGCCACTGACCAGAACTCGGTTTGCCAAAACCAAATTAGATCCACTTGATGATCCCAGAGTGGTGCCAATACTGAACAACAAGATCCATCATATAATAGAGATTGCAAACTAAAAATAAGAAGTGCAAAAAGTAAAAGATGAGGCTTCTCATTAATATTCCAATAAAGGCACTCACACCAAGGGATACATAGGTAATCGACTAAAGGAGAGATACTTCCACATGCAAACCAAACTATAAGATACCCTCTCTACCACAGATATGAATCCACTAAAAAGGTAAAAGATAAAAGATAATGGTGGTGATACCGCGACACTCCCCCAAGCTTGGAACAAGCCAAGGGGATGCCAAAGCTGATGACGAATTACTCCCTCGGTGGTGGTGGTGTTCTCTTGTCATCATAAAACTTCGAAGTCAATGGTTCCCCATCCAAAAAGGATGTCCTTGTTTCCGCAATCCTGAAACTAGCAGCAGAGCTTATACGATCAAATCTAGCCTCATACTCATAGTTTTGGTTCTATATGTCATAGATCTGTGCTTGCAATTGGTTGGTGGTCTAACAGAGTGAAAAGATCTCTTCTTGGAGCTCAACAACTTCTCCCTCGTGCTTGGTGATGAGTTCTGAACTTATCTTGTGAATAACATCCACTTCGCGTTCTGCCATCTTCTTGTACCTGAAAACTTCTTGTTCCAACGCTTCCATCTCTTCCAGGTTGCCTTCTCCTTTAGGGCCTTGAACTTCTTTCATCTGTACCTTCCCCTCTTTGAGGATCAACTCTTTGGGATGAATCCTCAACTCATACATGTACGGGTTAAGGACATCCGCAGAGGAATCCTCTATGGGTGATCCAAAGGAAGACATTGAGGCTCCAAATCTGAGAACTTTCCTGACAGAAACAGATCAAAACGAAAACACGACGAGAACACGATGCAAGAACCTCAGGGAACCTGGGGGGTTATATATTATGAAGTTTCAATGTATAAGGAAGGTTTTGACACGGAAACGAAGCGAAAACGGAGTTTGAGGGTGGCAAAGCCCCTCCAGGCGCGGCCAGGCTGGGCCCGTGCCTGGGGTGGGTTTGTTCACCCGGGCTCCGTTTACTCTTCAGTTTCATCTCGTAACTTCCCTCATGTATTAAAAACATCAAAAATATAAAAATATGGGGGTTTCACGAACCTTCTGTTTTCACCACTTTTACCTATTCAAAGACGAACTCTGCAGATTCCTTTCCTCTTTCTCCTGAGAATTTCCTTCATACAAAATTTTTGCACAAACTCAATGACAACATTAGTGTAAGAAAAAACAATAAACCTTTGGATACACTTGAACTGAAAACCCATCAAAACAAAGCTTCAATAAGAGGCAAATGCAAAAGACGGCAGAAATCTGTCAAAAAAGACCAGCAAGTAAAGATTGATTTTTCCGAAGACCTTCTGTTGCCCAAATCAAAAAGTGCGGAACTGATGAAAGTTGGGTAACAATTTGTAGAACAAGCTCAGAAAAATGCAGCTCCATCCGGAGTACTGAGCTCCCTCACGATTTTTTACAATACAGCATAAAAATCTGTCCCAGGACGCCCACTTTTCACAACTCCTCTACTTCACAAAAGTAGTTGAACTTGACACAAAAACCAAAAAAAAAGGATAAGGAGCAATTATTACAGAGGTAATAACTTCCAAGACTCGACAAAACTCTTGGTTTGTCTCCCAACAAGTACTTTTCTTTAATGCCTTTAAGTTAGGCCTGAAACTTCCAAAGATGCTCACATAGGAGATATATATCTGAAATTCAAGAGAGCATCAAGAAGCAAATAACCAACACACTTGAGTCTAACCCACTTCCTATGCATGGGGGTATCATGAGAGAACGAATTGTTGAAACAAAAAGCCACTAGCATAGGAAGACAAAACAGATGCAACTTCAAAGCTTTCAACATAAAACGGGGAAACTTAACATCATTGGGATGCATAAAACCATGTTTCCCTCTCTCAAAATAACTTTCAGCAGCACTTTGAATAAAGTTGACAATATAACTATCACTGGAAACAACTTTATCATCAGAATAATCATACTTACAGTCATCAAAAGGAGGTCCAAGGTCATAAACCGGATCAATAGAAGCAAGTTGTTCCATCCTGAAATCTTTATTAGGCAAGCTATTTTCACAAGGAGCTTTAGCAAATTTGGAAAAGTTAAACTCATAAGAATCTCCATCAAACTTAGTTAAAACTTTTTCCTTCTTACAATCAATAATGACTCCACAAGTGTTTAAGAAAGGTCTACCAAAAATGATAGGACAAGTTTTGCTAGCTGCTGAATTAAGCACTAGAAAATCGGCAGGATACTTAATCTTACCACAAAGAACCTCCACATCTCTTACAATGCCAATTGGGCAAATGGTTTCCTTATTATCAAGGTGGATAACCACATCGATGTCCTCAAGCTCACAAGGACCAATATCATGCATAATTTCCCTGTAAAGCTCATAAGGAATAGCACTAGAACTAACACCAATATCACATAAACCATTGTAGCAATGATCACCAATTTTAACAGAAAGCATAGGAACACTATCTTTTCTAGCTTTACTAGGATGAGAAATAATATTGGAAGCGACTTCATAGAAGACAATGTGCTCATCCTCTCTATTTCCAGTGACAATGTCTTTCACAATAGCTACCACAGGTTCATCACTCAAATGCTTACCAAGCTCCACAGTTTTCATTGTACCTTTGTTTATTGCACTAATAATCATAGAATACTCCTTTACCGTAGCTAGGAAAGGCATTTTCTCAACATGAGGTTCATGCACAATATGATTAGTAGTACAAATTTGAGTACTTCTAACAGGAACATGACTAACAACATCTTTATACGGAGCATGGTACTTATTCCACTTCTTTTTGGGGATTTCTATATAAGAGGCAAAGGCCTGAAAACATTTGGCAATACTTTGGGAATCAAGACCAAACTCATTGCGAATATCACGGAAGTTATCGGTTCCCATAAAAGATTTAATGCATTCATAATCATAGTTTATACCTGACTTTCTTCCTTTGTCATTCTCCCAATCCTCAGTGTTATCTTGAATACGGTCAAAGAGATCCCATTTAGCTTCTTCCTTCATACGTGTGAATGATCCAGCACAAGAAGCATCTAGTAAATCTTTATCATGAAGAGAAAGCCTAGCATAAAAGTTATTGAGAATAATATTGTTAGGGAGTTCATGAATAGGACATTTAAGCATTAGTAACTTCAATCTCCCCTAAGCTTGAGCTGTACTCTATCCATCAAGAGGCCAAAAGTTATATTTAAGACTTCTATCCTTATGGATTTCACTGGGAGGACAAAATTTAGAGTAAAAAAGAGAGATGTCATCTCCTCCCATTCCATGAATTGTCCATTCTTCAGCAGCTTATACCATGCTTCAGCTCTCCCTTTCAAAGATATGGAGAGTAACTTCTTCTACGCCTATTCAGTTGTGGTACCTGCACACTTAAACAACCCGCATAATTCATGGATAAAAAGCAAGTGATCACCAGGATGGACAGTTCCATCCCCAAAATAATAATTATCCATGACACGATTAACAATACTTGTAGGTATCTTAAAAGGATCTATCTCAACAGTAGGTGGTTCATCTACTACCCTACCAGCGGTAGTAGTTTTCCCAAACAGAAAACCAAGTGGGTTATCCATATTGGAAACAAAGTAACAAGCAGTAACAAAAGCAATACTCACAGCAAAAGTTTCCCTTACCAGTTCCACTCTTCAATAGCGCTTCACTCCCCGGCAACGGCGCCAGAAAATAGTCTTGATGACCCACAAGTATAGGGGTGTATCGTAGTACTTCCGATAAATAGGAGTGTCGATCCCAACGAGGAGCAGAAGGTGCTGAACAGTGGTATGGAGCAGGAAATCCCTGTGAATACTTAGCAAATAGATTTTAGTGGTTTTCTGACAAAGCAACAAAACAAAGAGCAACTAACATAAGTAACGAATAAACGGAGAAAGTGGCCCAATCCTTTCTTAGCAAAGGACAAGCCGGTGAGAATACTTATAAGGACCAAACGTTCTCGAGGACACATGGGAATTTTGTCAAGTGCTTTCACTTCAAATAGCTGGGTACTCTTCTTTGGTGTTGTAAGTGTTGTGTGGGTGAACCTATGCTAACATATCGCCCTTCCTAGGACTAATACATACTTGTGATTAAACCCCCTACAAACATCCGTAACTATAGGAAAGTAATTAAGATATAAATCTAACCACAGCCTTAAACTCTGAGATCCTACACTCCCTTGTGCAAAGGTCTCCTAACGGGGGTTCGGGTTTCTGTCACTCCGGCAACCCCACGATTAGTATCCAAATACACAATGCATTCCCCTAGGCCCATAAATGGTGAAGTGATATGTAGTCGACGTTCACATGAAACCACTAGAAGAATAACACCACAACTTAAATACTAAACCATTGAATAATAACTCATCACAGATTCACTACTAACAACATGACTTCTCCCTATCCTCAAGAACTAAACGAAATACTCACAAGACATCATATGGATCAAGATCAAAGATGATATGTTCATGGATAACAATCTGAACATAAACAATAATCCAATGGTTCCACTCACAAGCATCAACTACAATAGTAATTAACACCGGGAAAGTTTCCCCTAAGAATTAAAGCAATATCCAAGACAACTGTTACAGCGGGACGGAGTGGTGATGATGGTGCTGGTGGAGATGATGGTGTGGATGATGATGATAATGATCCCGATGAAGCCTAGCTTGATGACGGTGTTGATGGCGATGGTCTCCCGTCTCTGGGAAGGAATTCCCTCGGCAGAAATCTGTCTACCGGAGAGATCTTTCTCTCTCGGTGTTTTCCGCCCCCGAGAGGCGGCGGAAATCTATCTGTGGTCACCCCCTGGTATTAGGGTTCCGTAGGGAAGATATAGGCGAAGGGGAGGAGTCAGAGGCCAGGCAGGTGGGCCACACCTGCCCTAGGCGCGGGGTCAGGTGGGCCCGTGCCTAGGGGGTGTGGGCCCCCTGAGGCCTAACTCCGTCCCTCCTTCTGGCTTCCTTCTTCTTCTGGTAAAATAATATGTTTCCTTATTTTTCTGGTATTTTTCTGATCTTCGCAAAATTGCACCGAAACGCCTTCTTTTCCATCAGAATCCAGACTCCGGAAGTCCATCCTCCAGGAATCATCCAACATGCATAAACAGATGAAAAGTCATAAGTAATACCTCATAATAAGACAAATATCAATGAATAGAGGTAAATTATAATATAGAAGGGTGATGCAACTTGGGCTTATCACCCCCCGGATCCCCCGAGGTTCGTGCATCGTTCTCTCGTCGTGTTTTCATTTCAATCTGTTTCCGTCAGGAAATCTTCTAAAGTTTAGAGCACCATGGTCTCCGCCAACAACAAAGGGAAGAAGCCCGAGGAAGACGATGCTCACAAACCCAAGGAGGAGGAGATTTTGGTAAGTTATGAAGGAGACATGGAGGAGGACAAGAAACCGGACACCCGCACTACCGTCGCGAGCATTGGGTTGGTGGCAAAACCTACCAAGCTTAAGAGGACAGCACGGATGTCTACAGGAGAGAAACCTCCGCGGCATATTCTCACTCCACGGATACTTCCTCCTTGTACCACTCGTTCTAACCGTGCAAGGAAGGAACACTCTAAGAAGGAAGAGTGGAGGAAAAATAACAAGGACTGGGATCCTCGGTCCGAATTGATCATGAGCTGCATTGAACATAATTCAAAATTGATTCATACTCTGACCTTCGATATGGAGGATTTGAAGAAACTTATTGAAGAGCTTATCAAGAGGACACCACCACCACCGAAGGAGTAATTCATCATCAGGTTTGGCATCCCCTTGGCTTGTTCCAAGCTTGCGGGAGTGCCGCGTTATCACCACCATTATATTTTATCTTTTACCTTTTTAGTGGATTCATATCTTTGGTAGAGAGGTTATCTTATAGTTTGGTTTGCATGTGGAAGTATCTCTCCTTTAGTTGATTATCTATGTATCCCTTGGTGTGAGTGCCTTTACTGGAATATTAATGAGAAGTCTCATCTTTTACTTTTTGCACTTCTTATTTTAGTTTGCAATCTCTATTATATGAAGGATCTTGTAGATCTGTATTGGCATCACTGTGGTATCATCAAGTGGATCTAAATTGGTTTTGGCAAACCGAGTTCTGGTCAGTAGCAATACTTTTTGAAGTTTGAAAGAAAAAGAGAAAAAAGCTTACAGGTATTTTGTATCATTTGTTTTCTTTCTTGTTGGCTCATAAGCTTAGTATTCTCTATTTAAGATCTTTTGTGTCCTCAAGTAAGATTGCATGTTTGGCTTTATTACTCGTATGTTTTCTTGTTTCTTTCAATCCTCTTGCTTTCTACCCAGCCTTGCTAGTCAAAAACCTGTTTTGAGAAGGAATACTTCTCATGTTTCCAAATCCCTTTGAACCAAAATCTTTGCCACTTGTGTCCACCATATCTACCTAGTAGATTTTGCTATTCCAAGCAAATTCTCAAGCTTCATCTACCTTTCGAATTAAAAAGTATTTTGTTATGTGTAAACTAGTTAGTAAAGCTATCACGAACTTGACGGCACACTTTATTTATTTTCCCCTAATAGACTTGAACCATTGTGTCATAGAAGTTGTATATGCTTGCATCTATACGTTGGAATTAGCAGAATCGTGCTGTCATGGGGAACATTTTCAACATTGCACCTGTACTTTGTACACAGTTGATATCGTGCTCTTTTGTCTATGGATGTCAACAGTGTGAAATAAAGAGGGAACTTGTAAGTCCATGGAGTCTGTATTTTGTGTTAGAGAAACTCCTGGGCTGCTAGCCTAAGCCATGCCTAATCATGGTGGAAACTTGCGGAATCACCATAGTGAGCTATCTATGAAGCATCCTCAATAAAAGCTATGCATACAGTAAATAAAAAGATCGCTGAGATGCTCATTGTCTGCTTTCCTTGTCATTTTGGTTATGGGATAGCTCCTATACCATATGCAAGGGGTACCCCATTAGCGGTTCTCTATGATACACATGTGTAGTGTTCGCAGCATAGAAAACAAAAAATTTCCTACGATGGGAACAACTATGTACCAAGATTTATCTACTAGATACAAACAATGGGCGGATGTATATCCGTAGAGAACATTGTCGGAGATATGCCCTAGAGGCAATAATAAATGTAGTTATTATTATATCTTTGTGTTTATGATAAATGTTTACATTCATGCTATAATAGTATTAACAAGGAAACATTAATACTTGTGTGATTTGTAAACTAAAATAGAGTCCCTAGTAAAGCCTCTTTATAATACTAGCTTAGTGGTTAATAAATGATTGTGGTTTCCCTATCATGAACATTGAGATGTTATTAACAACAAGATCATATCGTTAGGAGAATGATATGGTGGACATACTCCTATAGATAAGCGTAGCATAAAGATCAAGTCATTTTAATAGTTCAATTGCTATATGCTTTCTGATACATAGTAACCTAATTCCTTCAACCATGAGATCATGCATATCACCTTTACCGGATGGATGCTTTGATGACATCAAACACCACACCGTAACTGGGTGGCTATAAAGGTGGCATTGAGTGTTCGAAAAGTATTGGTTGAAACACATGGATCAAGAGTGGGATTTGTCCATCCATATGACGAATAGATATACTCTGGGCCCTCTCGGTGGAATGTCATCCAATTAGCTTGCAAGCATGTGACTGGCTCACAAGGGATCACATATCACGGGAATGAGAAAAGAGTACTTATCAGTAACGAGGTTGAACTAGGTATGCAGAGATACCGACGATCATAACCTCGGATAAGTAAACTATCGTGAGACAAAGGGAAATTGGTATCGTATGTAAGTGGTTCATTCGATCGCAAAGTAATCGTAGAAATATGTGGGAGCCATATGAATTTCCAGATTCCTCTATTGGTTATTGTTCGGAGAAGTGTCTCGATCATGTCCGCATAATTCACGAACCGTAGGGAGACACACTTAAGGATTCGACGTTGTTTGAGTAGTTATGGAATGATGAGTAAGAGACCGAATGTTGTTCGGAGTCTCGAATGGGATCCGGGATATCACGAGGAGATCCGGAATGGTCCAGAGAATAAGATTCATATAAGGAAAGTCCTGTTTCGGGGTTGGAGAATGGTTTCGGTGTTTTCATCGGGAATGTTCTAGAAGGTTCCGGAATGTCCGGCACTCCGAAGGGGAAGGGTACATGAATGTGTCATACCAAGTTAAAATGATTGCATCATGTACTAGGTGTCATCGCTGAACAAAATAAAGGGTTTAATCAAATCCTAGTTTGAAAAAGTCAAACGCCAATTTGAAAAGTCAAACGGCTATTTTGGGAAGTGGAGGGGAAGGTGGAAACCGAGTTGGGGAGGAGTTCCTCCCCTCCACCGCCGGCCCCCTTGGGAAACCGAGTTGGGGAGGCACTCCCCTCCCCTGGCGCGGCCCCTCCACCTATATAAGGAGGGGCAGGGCTGCCCCTCCTAGCACCCAACACCTCCACCCGCAAACCCTAGCCCTAAGCCGCCGGCCCTCCTGCAGCGGCCGCCGCCCTAGGGAAGCCGCCGCCGCCTAGCTAACCCTAGCCGCCGGCCAAGCCTCCTCCTTGGTGTGTCTAAACCCTAGATCGCCGAGGAGCTCTCTCATAGTCCACCATACTCGCTCCGGCTTAAGGCTAAGCCGTGCGAGATCTCCCCTCTACTTCCGGTACCACGCCGTTGTGCTGCCGGAATCGCGAGGAGAGTGCTACAACCTCCGCTGCCTGCTGGAACAAGGGAGAGGAAGGTCTTCGTCGAGTACCGAACGTGTGACCGACTGTGGGAGCGCTGCCGGAACGCAGCGCCGGAAGGATCGTCTACGCGATCTTGAGATCGGGAAGAGTACGATTACATCACCCACGAGAATCCGCTCTCGTTAAACACTTTGGAATCTTCGAGGGTGAGTTATTCCATCGACTCGTTGCTACAATCTAGTAGATAGATCTTGGCTTGTTTGTTTGTATGTGATAGAAATTTTTTGTTTTCCATGCTACGAAACCCTACAGTGGTATTAGAGCCGTGTCTATATGTAGATCTGTTGCACGAGTAGGACACAATGGTCATTGTGGGCGTTCATGCTTTTGTTGTCAATTGCTTCTTATGTACTTTGCATCTTGCGGGATGGTGGGATGAAGCGGCCCGGGCTAACCTTACATGACATCGTTCATGAGACTTGCTCCACGCTTGACATGCAACTTGTATTGCATAAGTGGCTTTGCGGGTGCCTGTTTCTCCCAACATAGTTAAGATTCAATTTACAACGGGTGACTGACAATACTAGTATCAATGTTGTGGTTCTTGTTCGTAAGTTAGAACGACACTTACTGAAATCCCCAAACCACGTAAAACATGCAAAGAAAGTAGAGGCGTCTAACTTTGTTTTGCAGGGGTGTGCTGTGATGTGATATGGCCATGATTGTGATTATATTTGATGTATGCAATGATCCTTATTGTAAGTTGGCAACCGGCAGGAGCCATATGGTTGTCTTTAAATTCTGTTAAGACCCGCGTGTCTATTCAAAGTAGTTGTAATAGTTGAAGCCGGTGGATGACAACCATGGCGCAGCGTCATTGACCTTGATGCAATGCCGGTGATGATGGAGATCATGTTCGTGCTTGAAGATGGAGATCGGAAGCACAAAGAAGAAAGGCCATATCATATCACATATTATGAATTGCATGTGATGTTAATCCTTTATGCATCTTGTATTGCTTAGTTAACGACGGTAGCATTATAAGATGATCCCTCATGCACATGAATTTCAAGTCATCAAGTGTTCACCCTTAGTTAGCACCGTTGCTAAAGCTTGTTGTTTCGAAGCACCACGTGATGATCGGGTGTGTTAGATTCCGCAAGTGTATACAACGTGAGCAAGCCAGATTTGCTCATGCGGAAGCTAAGGTTTGATCTTGACGAGCCTAGCATGTACAGACATGGTCTCGGAACACGGATCACCGAAAGGTAAAGCATGAATGATATAGTAGATATGATGAACATGACGATTGTTCGCCATTGAAACTATATCAACTCTCGTGATGATCGGTGTTGATGTGGTGGATTTGGTTCGTGTGATCACTAAAACAATGTGAGGGATATTGTTTTGAGTGGGAGTTCACCTAGATTAATTTAACTATTAATTGGAACTCAATTTGTCATAAACTTAGTCTAAACTATTGCAAATATGTTGTAGATCAATGGCGGCCCCTACCATCAATTTTAATGCGTTCCTAGAGAAAGAAAAGTTGAAAAACAATGGAAGCAACTTCGCGGATTGGTTCCGCAATTTGAGGATTGTCCTCACAGCTGGTAATTTGACCTATGTGCTGGATGCACCGCTGGGTGACCCACCTACAGCTATTGCTACCGATGAAGTAAAGAATGTTTACCTTGCTCGGAAGACTCACTACTCCACAGTTCAGTGTGCTATCTTGTATGGTTTAGAATCGGAGCTTCAGAAAAGGTTTCAGAATTCAGACCCACATGATATTGTCCGTGATCTCAAATTGATCTTTGAGACTCACGCGGCGATTGAGAGCTATGAGGCTTCTGAAAAGTTATTTAACTGCAAGATGGAAGAGGGCAGCTCCGTCAGTGAGCATGTGCTTAAGATGTCTGGGCACGCAAACAAACTTCAAAGCTTGGGTATAGTGATTCCTAATGCTTTGGGGATTTATCGTGTCCTCCAGTCACTACCACCAAGTTACAAGAACTTTGTGATGAACCACAATATGCAAAACATGAACAAGCAGTTGCCAGAACTGTTTGCTATGTTAAAATCTGCAGAAGTGGAGATCAAGAAAGAGCACCAAGTGTTGATGGTCAATAAGACCACCAAATTCAAGAAAGGCAAGTCTAAGGAAAAGGGACACTTCAAGAAGGGTGGTAAGAAAGTTACCACGCCGACGAAGAAGACCAAGGCTGGACCTAAGCCTGATACTGAGTGTTTTTACTGCAAGGGAGAAGGTCACTGGAAGCGGAATTGCCCAAAGTACTTGGCGGATTTGAAGAACGGAAACATCAAGAAGAAAGGTATATCCGATATACATGTTATTGATGTGTATCTCACTAGTACTCGTAGTAGTGCCTGGGTATTTGATACTGGTTCGGCTGCTCATATTTGTAACTCGAAACAGGTGCTACAGAATAAACGGAAGCTAGCGAAGAACGAGGTGACGATGCGCGTGGGAAACGGATCAAAGGTTGATGTGATCGCGGTCGGCACGCTACCCCTTCATCTACCATCGGGATTAGTTTTATACTTAAATAATTGTTATTTGGTACCTGCGTTAAGCATGAACATTATATCGGGATCTTGTTTATTGCGAGACGGTTACTTGTTTAAATCCGAGAATAATGGTTGTTCGATTTATATGAGTAATATGTTTTATGCACATGCACCTTTGATAGATGGTCTATTCTTATTGAATCTCGATAGTGGAAATACACATATTAATAACATTGAGGCTAAACGTTTGAAATCGAGCGATAACTCGACCTATATGTGGCACTGTCGTCTTGGTCACATTGGAGTGAAGCGTATGAAGAAACTCCATTCCGATGGACTTCTTGAATCACTTGATTTTGAATCACTTGAAAGATGCGAAGCATGTCTGATGGGTAAAATGACTAAGACTCCATTTTCTTGTATGATGGAGTGAGCTACAGACTTATTGGAAATCATACATACCGATGTGTGTGGTCCAATGAGTGTAGCATCGCGCGGTGGTTACCGTTATGTTCTTACCTTCACGGATGACTTGAGTAGATATGGGTATATCTATTTCATGAAACATAAGTCCGAAACTTTCGAGAAGTTTAAGGAATTTCAAAGTGAGGTAGAGAATCAACGTAACAAGAAGATTAAATTTCTACGTTCTGATCGTGGAGGTGAATATCTAAGTTACGAGTTTGGCGAGCATTTGAAGAAATGCGGAATACTTTCACAATTGACACCGCCGGGAACACCACAGCGTAATGGTGTGTCCGAACGTCGTAATCGAACTCTCTTAGATATGGTTCGTTCTATGATGTCACTTACAGATTTACCGCTATCATTTTGGGGTTATGCATTAGAAACAGACGCATTCACTTTAAATAGGGCACCATCTAAATCCGTTGAAACGACACCGTATGAATTATGGTTTGGGAAGAAACCTAAATTGTCGTTCCTTAAAGTTTGGGGTTGCGAAGCCTATGTAAAGAAGTTACAGCCGGACAAGCTTGAACCCAAAGCGGAAAAATGCGTCTTCATAGGATACCCGAAGGAAACTATTGGGTATACCTTCTACCATAGATCCAAGGGCAAAATCTTCGTTGCCAAGAATGGATCCTTTCTAGAGAAGGAATTTCTATCGAAAGAAGTGACTGGAAGGAAAGTAGAACTCGACGAGGTTGTCGAACCTTCTCTCGAACTTGCGAGTAGCGCAGCACCGGAAGAAGTTCCTGTGGTGCCTACACCAATAAGAGAGGAAGCTAATGATGATGATCATGAAACTTCGGTTGTAGTTGCTACAGAGCCTCGCAGGTCAACGAGAACTCGTACCACTCCTGATTGGTATGATCCCGTTATGAGTGTCATGTTGGTGGACAACACCGATGACCCTGCGACATATGAGGAAGCGATGATGAGCCCAGATTCCAATAAATGGCAAGAAGCCATGAAATCTGAGATTGGATCCATGTACAAAAACCAAGTATGGACTTTGGTGGACTTACCGGATGGCCGGAAGGCCGTCGAGAACAAATGGATTTTCAAGAAGAAAACAGATGCTGATGGTAATGTTACTGTCTATAAAGCTCGACTTGTCGCAAAAGGGTTTCGACAAATTCAAGGAGTTGACTACGATGAGACTTTCTCACCAGTAGCGAAGCTAAAGTCTGTGAGGATTATGTTAGCAATCGCTGCATATTATGATTATGAGATATGGCAGATGGATGTCAAAACAGCATTCCTCAATGGAGACATTGATGAAGAGTTGTATATGATGCAACCCAAAGGTTTTGTCGATCCTAAAGATGCTAACAAGGTATGCAAACTTCAACGGTCCATCTATGGATTGAAGCAAGCATCCCGAAGTTGGAATCAACGTTTTGATAAGGTGATCAAAAGTTTTGGTTTTATACAAACTTATGGAGAAGCTTGTATTTACAAGAAAGTGAGTGGGAGCTCTGTAGCATTCTTAATACTATATGTAGATGACATATTGTTGATTGGGAATGATGTAGACCTTCTTAATAGTGTCAAGGAATATTTGAATAATAGTTTTTCAATGAAGGATCTTGGCGAAGCAGCTTACATATTAGGCATAAAGATTTATAGAGATAGATCGAGACGCCTAATATCATTGGCACAAAGTACATATTTGGACAAAGTTCTAAAGAGGTTTGGAATGGAAGATAGCAAGAAAGGGTTCTTGCCCATGTTGCCCAATACGACCTTGAGTAAAACTCAAAGTCCGACAACGGCAGAAGATAGAGAAAACATGAGTAAGACTCCCTATGCCTCAGCCATAGGATCTCTAATGTATGCCATGCTATGTACTAGACCCGACATTGCATATGCTGTTAGTTTAACTAGCAGATATCAAAGTGATCTAGGAGTGGATCATTGGACAGCGGTCAAAAAAAACATCCTTAAGTACTTGAGAAGAACTAAGGATATGGTTCTTTCTTATGGAGGTGATGAACAACTCGTTGTTAATGGTTACACCCATGCTAGTTGGAACACCGATCCGGATGATTCTAAATCACAATCTGGATACGTATTTACTTTGAATGGTGCAGCAGTTAGCTGGAGGAGTGCAAAGCAAAGCGTTGTGGCGAGATCTTCAACAGAATCGGAATACATGGCTGCTTCGGAGGCTTCACAAGAAGCGATATGGATGAAAGAGTTCATTACAGAGCTGGGTGTGGTTCCAAGTGCGCTGGACCCAATGTCTATCTACTGTGATAACATGGGCGCCATATGCGCAAGAACCAAGGTCACACAAGAAGCTGAAGCACATCAAGCTACGTTTTCACGCTATTCGAGAACATGTCCAAGATGGGGACATAAAGATTTGCAAAGTACACACAGATCTGAATGTGGCAGATCCGTTGACTAAACCTCTCCCGAGGGCAAAACATGACCAGCACCAAACTGCCATGGGTGTTCGGTATATTACCATGTAATCTAGATTAGATGACTCTAGTGCAAGTGGGAGACTGTTGGAGATATGCCCTCGAGGCAATAATAAATGTAGTTATTATTATATCTTCGTGTTTATGATAAATGTTTACATTCATGCTATAATAGTATTAACAAGGAAACATTAATACTTGTGTGATTTGTAAACTAAAATAGAGTCCCTAGTAAAGCCTCTTTATAATACTAGCTTAGTGGTTAATAAATGATTGTGGTTTCCCTATCAGGAACATTGAGATGTTATTAACAACAAGATCATATCGTTAGGAGAATGATATGGTGGACATACTCCTATAGATAAGCGTAGCATAAAGATCAAGTCATTTTAATAGTTCAATTGCTATATGCTTTCTGATACATAGTAACCTAATTCCTTCGACCATGAGATCATGCATATCACCTTTACCGGATGGATGCTTTGATGACATCAAACACCACACCGTAGCTGGGTGGCTATAAAGGTGGCATTGAGTGGTCGGAAAGTATTGGTTGAAACACATGGATCAAGAGTGGGATTTGTCCATCCATATGACGGATAGATATACTCTGGGCCTTCTCGGTGGAATGTCATCCAATTAGCTTGCAAGCATGTGACTGGCTCACAAGGGATCACATATCACGGGAACGAGAAAAGAGTACTTATCAGTAACGAGGTTGAACTAGGTATGCAGAGATACCGACGATCATAACCTCGGATAAGTAAACTATCGTGAGACAAAGGGAAATTGGTATCGTATGTAAGTGGTTCATTCGATCGCAAATTAATCGTAGAAATATGTGGGAGCCATATGAATTTCCAGATTCCTCTATTGGTTATTGTTTGGAGAAGTGTCTCGATCATGTCCGCATAATTCACGAACCGTAGGGAGACACACTTAAGGATTTGACGTTGTTTGAGTAGTTATGGAATGATGAGTAAGAGACCGAATGTTGTTCGGAGTCTCAGATGGGATCCGAGATATCACGAGGAGATCCGAAATGGTCCGAAGAATAAGATTCATATAAGGAAAGTCCTGTTTCGAGGTTGGAGAATGGTTCCGGTGTTTTCATCGGGAATGTTCTAGAAGGTTCCGGAATGTCCGGCACTCCGAAGGGGAAGGGTACATGAATGTGTCATACCAAGTTGGAATGATTGCATCATGTACTAGGTGTCGTAGCTGAACAAAATAAAGGGTTTAATCAAATCCTAGTTTGAAAAAGTCAAACGCCAATTTGAAAAGTCAAACGGCTATTTTGGGAAGTGGAGGGGAAGGTGGAAACCGAGTTGGGGAGGAGTTCCTCCCCTCCACCGCCGGCCCCCTTGGGAAACCGAGTTGGGGAGGGACTCCCCTCCCCTGGCGCGGCCCCTCCACCTATATAAGGAGGGGCAGGGCTGCCCCTCCTAGCACCCAACACCTCCACCCGCAAACCCTAGCCCTAAGCCGCCGGCCCTCCTGCAGCCGCCGCCCTAGGGCAAGCCGCCGCCGCCTAGCTAACCCTAGCCGCCGGCCAAGCCTCCTCCTTGGTGTGTCTAAACCCTAGATCGCCGAGGAGCTCTCTCATAGTCCACCATACTCGCTCCGGCTTAAGGCGAAGCCCTGCGAGATCTCCCCTCTACTTCCGGTACCACGCCGTTGTGCTGCCGGAATCGCGAGGAGAGTGCTACAACCTCCGCTGCCTGCTGGAACAAGAGAGAGGAAGGTCTTCGTCGAGTACCGAACGTGTGACCGACCGCGGGAGCGCTGCCGGAACGCAGCGCCGGAAGGATCGTCTACGCGATCTTGAGATCGGGAAGAGTACGACTACATCACCCACGAGAATCCGCTCTTGTTAAACACTTTGGAATCTTCGAGGGTGAGTTATTCCATCGACTCGTTGGTACAATCTAGTAGATAGATCTTGGCTTGTTTGTTTGTATGCGATAGAAATTTTTTGTTTTCCATGCTACGAAAACCTACAAACATACCCTTTAAGACCTACAAAGCTTAACGAGTTAAACTTGTGGTTGATGTAGACGTTCTCTTGTCGATCTCAATATCGAGAGGAAGTCCTAGCTCCGCAAATCAGCAGCGCATCCGTGCTCGCACACACGTCCGAGGCACCGAGCAACCTCCACCTCCTCGCTCCAGCGATGCAGTAGAAGCACAACTCTTTCTTGCCTAATAGCCACCGGGAACATGTATCTCGCTAGTCCGAGACCATGGGGGATAAATTCTAGAGGGGAGAGAGATCCTTCACGAGGAGGTGTGAGTGAGAAGTAAGCAGAGGGGTGCCTTTTATAGGAGAGGGGGACCCCAAGGGGGTGGCCGGCGCATGGGTATGCCCCTTTCCCTCCCCTCATTCATGTGGGTGGACACTCCACTCACAAAATTCCTTTAAATTCCCTCCACTCAAAATCCCACTCAAAATTGCTATTAAATTTTCACCAAATTTAATGCAAACTCTCATTAAATAAAACTCTTTTTATTTATTCAGAATTTTGTCAATTACTTTAATGACAAACATTCACATATAACCCCTTGCTAGAATTCTATTTCACATGCAAAAACACTTTCTGCAATTTCACCCGAAAAACTGTTTCGGTATCTAGTGAAATAAATTCATGTGCTTGTTATTCTTTCCGGCATGAAACTTTTGCTCCAAATGGATGTCGGTGTCTCTTAAGTGTGTCACCCTACGGTTCGTGAATAATGCGTACATGGTCGAGACCCCTCTCGGATCAATAATCAGAAGCGGGATCTAGAGACCCATACTGACTCCCACACATTCAATGATGACTTTCTTGTGATCGTTAGAACCTTTTACGCTAGTATCTTAATCCCTTTGTTTCGCGATATATTACATGTCCGAGATTCGATCATCGGTATCTCCATACCTAGTTTGGTCTCGTTACTGACATGCACTCTTTTCTCGTTCCCGTGATATAACATTCTAGTGATCAAATCACTTGCTTGCAAGCTAACCAATGTGATATCACCGAGAGGGCCCAGAGTATATCTATCCGTCATCAGGATGAAAAAATTCCACTCTCGATCCATGGGCATCAACATAACACTTCATTAGTTCTGAACCCATCTTTATAATCACCCTGTTACGGTGTGACGTTTGATGTTATCAAGAAACTCTTCCGGTGTTAGTGATTGATATGATCTCATGGTCTAAGGATTAGGATCACTTCGTAAATTGTTATAGCAATATAAACTCAATGAATTTGATCATAATGCTATACTTCGTATGAATGTTCATCACACCATTACACTAATGTTGTGATCCCATTATTAACATCCAATGTCCATGATCAAGAAACCTTGATCATCTTGTTAATCAACGAGCTAGTTTATGAGAGAGCCATAACTAGGAACTTTCTGTTTGTTTATTAAACACGCATGTATTAACGTTTCCGTATTAATACAATTATAGCATGCAAAATAAACATCTATCATATACTTGGAATACACATAGTAAACACTTTATTATTGCCTCTCAGGGCATATTCCCTTCAGCATGTACTTATAATGACAAGAACTTACCGGTGACCAAAGTTGAGTAGCATGAGGAGTGGCCCTCATATTCAAGGGACATGAGATTGCCAACTTATATTTCGTTAAGCATATACTCCATCTTTGTGCACTTTAACATTAATCATCTCAAGATGCCTATGATAGGGGCAATGAGGGATCAAAGCTACTAAGTACCATAATCTTTTGGAAGCTCTTTATGACTTGTAATATCTGCTACCCTCTATGAAGGGACCTTTCTTCTATTTTCTAAGTTAAGTCAGTAAACCTACTTCCTCTCTATCTCCAGCAAGCATTTGAGTTGTTGTGTTTCAAGCATTCATATGGTGAATTATTCAATCATGTTCTTTATCTTCCTTGTTTGCACAAAACTCTTATATATTGAGTATTACTTTGAAAGCCTTCATTGTGAAAAACCTTTTTGAGCAAAGAGTGCTCGTGTTGTGAAAACTTGTACAAAAAGCTTTTTGTGAAACTGTTTGCCAGGTGTTCTCTGACCAAGAACAAGTTTGCCAATTCCAATTATGATTTATCTTTATGCATCTCTATTGTGACTGTTGTACTTGGTTGCAAGCTAAGTTATTTAATGGTGAGTTGCTTTCTTCTATGAGTTGTGTAATGGTAAGTGTTATGCTTCTTGTTCGTATTCTTTTATCGACACTTCACTCCATAAACATGTGTACATGTTTACTGAGCTCAGTTTTCGCTTGGGGACAAGCGAAGGTATAAGCTTGCGGGAGTTGATACGCCTAATTTGCATCACCATTCTATATCATAATCTACCTCTATTCATTGATATTTGTCTTATTATGAGGTATTACTTATGGCTTTTCATCTGTTTATGCATGTTGGGTGATTCTTGGAGGATGGACTGCCGGAGTCTGGATTCTGATGGAAAAGAAGGCGTTTTGATGCAATTTCGCAAAGATCAGAAAAATACCAAAAAAATATGGGAAAATTATATTTTTACAGAAGACTGAGGAAGCCAGAAGGAGGGACGAAGAAGGGCCGCAGGGGGCCCACACCCCCTAGGTGCGGTCCCACCTTGGGACGTGCCTAGGGCAGGTGTGGCCCACCTGCCCAGCTCCCGACTCCACCCCTTTGCCTATATCTTCCCTATGGAACCCTAAGGCTAGGGGAGCGACCACAGATAGATTTCCGCCGCCTCTGCGGGGCAGAAAACACCGAGAGAGAAAGATCTCTTTGGTAGATAGATTTTTGCCGGGGAAATTCCTTCCTGGAGAGGGGAGATCGTCGCCATCAACACCATCGTCAAGCTAGGCTTCATCGGGATCATCATCATCATCCACACAATCATCTTGACCAGCACCATCATCACCACTCCGTCTTGCTGTAACAATTGCATTGGATATTGCTTTTGTTCTTAGGGGAAACTTTCCCGGTGTTAATTACTATTGTAGTTGATGATTGTGAGTGTAACCATTGGATTATTGTTTATGTTCAGATTGTTATCCATTATCATATCATCTTTGATATTGATCCATATGATGTCTTGTGAGTAGTTCGTTTAGTTCTTGAGGACATGGGAGAAGTCATGTTGTTATTAGTGGATTTGTGTTGAGTTATTATTCAATGGTTTAGTATTTAAGTTGTGGTGCTATTCTTATAGTGGTGTCATGTGAACGTCGACTACATGATACTTCACCATTTTATGGGCCTAGGGGAATGCATTATGTATTTGTCTACTAATTGTGGGGTTGCCGGAGTGACAGAAACTTGAACCCCCTGTTAGGACACCTTTGCACAAGGGAGTGTAGGATCTCAGAGTTTAAGGCTGTGGTTAGATTTATATCTTAATTACTTTCCTGTAGTTAAAGATGTTTGCAAGGGGTTTAATCACAAGTATGTATTAGTCCAAGTAAGGTCGGTACATTAGCACAGGTTCACCCACACAACACTTACAACACCAAAGAAGAGTACTCAGCCATTTGAAGCGAAAGCACTTGACAGAATTCCCATGTGTCCTCGAGAACGCTTGGTCCTTATAAGTATTTCCACCGGCTTGTCCTTTGCTAAGAAAGGATTGGGCCACTTGTTGCGTTTGTTCTTTATTACTTGCACTTTGTTTTGTTGCTTTATCAGAAAACCACTAAAAATCCGTTTGCTAATTATTTGCAGAGAGTTCCTGCTCCATACCACTGTTCAGCACCTTCTGCTCCTTGTTGGGATCGACACTCCTATTTATCGAAAGTACTGCGATACACCCCCTATACTTATGGGTCATCAACCCAGCATACCACTGCATGTGTAGTACACTATAGTCGTTGACATGACATCCACAAAACACTGTTCCATAAATATCATATCCCTCGGAGTGGTACAACAAAAACATTGTGGGTCTATATTACAAACATACACACATTATTATTACAATACCAGAAGTTCAAGACTTCAAAGATTCAAATTACAAACCATCTTAAAACTGTTTTAGCAGAAGATTTAAAGTTTCAACTTAAACCTCGAATTTGTTGGAATTATGCCCTAGAGGCAATAATAAAGATGTTATTATTATAATTCTTGTTCATGATAAAGTTTATATTCCATGCTAGAATTGTATTAAGCGGAAACATTAATACTTGTGTGGTTTGTGAACAACACCGTGTCCCTGGTACGCCTCTAAGGACTAGCTCATTGATCAATGATGGTTAAGGTTTCCTAACCATAGACATGAGTTGTCAATTGATAATGAGATCATATCATTGGGAGAATGATATGATGGACAGACCCAAACTAAGCGAAGCAATTAGATCGTATCATCGTGTTCATCTTTGCGTAGCTTTTCCTATGTCAAATATTGTATTCCTTATACCATGAGATAATACAACTCCCTGGTATCGGAAGAAAGCTTTGAGGTCATCAAACGTCATCCTATGAGAGGGTGATCATAAAGGTGTCTCTCAGGTGATCGGAAAGTATCTGTTGGGTTGTATGTATCGAGATGGAATTTGTCCCTCCCAAGTCGGAGAGATATACTTCGGGCCCACTCGGTAATCGATATCAACACCGCTTGCAAGCATGTGGTTAAGGAGTTAATCACAAAGTGATATCGGATTACGGAACAAGTAAAGTACTTGCTGTGAACGAGATTGAACTAGGTATGACGGTACCGACGATCGAATCTCGGGCAAGTAAAATATCGCGAGACGAAGGGAATATATATATATATATGGGATTGTTTGAATCCTGACATCGTGGTTCATCCGATATGATCATCGATGAATGTGTGGGAGTCAATATGGGTGCCCAGACCCCGCTGTTGATTATTGATAGAAGATCATGTCTGCATATTCTCGAACCCGCAGGGTCACACACTTAACGTGTCTTGACGCTAGGATAGATTGGATAATTGGTTTATGAATTTTTGTTCGGAGTCTCGGATGGGATCCGGGACATCACGAGAGGTTCCGGAATGGTCCGGAGAATAAGATTCATATAAGGCAGTGCAGTTTTTGGAGTTCGGAATTGTTCCGGGTTAATCTGTATTGTACCGGAAGCTTCTAGAACCTTCCGGAATGGGACCAACGTGGACCCACCTTCCGGGAGGGGGCATGGGACTATGAGGGAGTGTCCTGGACGCATTGGGCCAGGGGCACAAGGCCCCATAGGGCCCAGCCGATCCTAGAGAGTTTAAATCATTTAAACTAGAGATATGGTTTCTAGAAGAGGGGAGAGTCCATGCCCCCCCACTCCTTATCCTTTGGGCTTGGGGGAGGGGCTAGGGCTGCGCCCCCCCCTCTATATAAAGAGGGGTGGGGGCGCACCAACCCCCCCACACCTCTCCTCCAAACCCTAGCCGCCTTGCTAGCTTTCCTCTCTCCCTCCCGACTGTTTGTAGGCGAAGCCCTGCTGCAGAAATTCTCCACCATATACACCACGCCGTCGTGTTGTAGATCCAATCTATCTCTCCACCATACTTGCTGGTACGAGGAAGGAGGAGACGTCGAGGTGCTGCACGTGTGCATCTCACGGAGGCACCGCCACTTGTGGTGCTAGATTGGATCGGATCGCGAGGAGGAGAAGCGAGTACGACTACATCACCCACGTTCCGACGAACGTTCCGCTGTGCGAATCTTCAAGGGTATGACGATCTAATCCAATCTATCTCGTTGATTGCATCTCCTAGATTAGATCTTGGCTTTCCCTCTGTTCGCATCCGTAGAAAATTTTGATTTACTATGCCGCGAAACCCTTCAGTGGTATCAGAGCTAGATCTATGCGTAGATGTGTTTCACGAGTAGAATGCAACATGGTTGTTGTGGGCGTTTATGTTTTCTGTTGCAAGCCTCTTGTTTGTGTTCTTCTTATGACGCGGGATAGTGAGATTGAAGCGGTCCAGGCCAACCTTACGCGACGTCGTTCGCGAGACCGGCTCCGCACTTGACGTGTGGCTTGTTCCACACATGCGGCTGGTGGATGTCAGTTTCTCTCACTATAGTTGTCATGGGATTAACACCGGAGTTTGGCAACCATAATATCACCGTTGTGGCTTTCCTTAGGTAAGAATCGTTCTTAGCATCTACTCCCATAAGCCACGTAAAACATGCAACAACAAAGTAGAGGCGTCTAACTTGTTTTTGCAGGGAGTGTTTTCTGTGATATGGTATGGCCCAAGATGTGATGTGTATATTGTATGCGATGATCATGTTTTGTAATGTTTCATGACTTGCATGTCGATGAGTACACAACCGGCAGGAGCCATATGGTTGTCTTTATAATTGTGTATGACCTGCGAGTCAACTTATTATACGCCATGTAATAGCTTTACTTTATCGCTAAGTAGTTAGCAATAGTTGTAGTTGCTATTCGTGGTGGAGGCAATCATGGTGGAGTGATGGAGATCATGCCGGAACGCACAAGATGGAGATCATTGCGCGAGGATTGGCTATACCATGTCACATAAAGTTATATGCATGTGATGTTTATCCCTTTATGCATCTTATTATGCTTAGATCGCGACGGTAGCATTATAAGATGATTCCTCACTTAAAGATCAAGATAAAAACTGTGTTCTCCCCAAGTATGCACCGTTGCGAAAGTTCGTCGTGTCCAAGCATCACGTGATGATCGGGTGCTATAGACTCTACGCTCACATACAACGGGTGCAAGCCAGTTTTGCACACGCAGAAATACTTGGGTCTAGCTTGACGAGCCTAGCATGTACAGACATGGCCTCGGAACACAAGAACCGAAAGGTTAAGCATGAGTCATATGAGTGATATGATCGACACTTTGTTGTCCACCATTGAAACCACATCTCTTCTCGTGATGATCGGATTAGGTGTGGTGAATTTGGATCGTGTTCACTAAACAACTTGAGGGATGTTGAATTTAGTGGGAGTTCATCTAGTAATTTGATTAAATTGAACTATTTATCATGAACATAGTCTAAATTGTACTTGCAAATACTGTAGATCACATGGCCAAGTCCAACTTCAACTTCAACATTTTTGCTGAGAAGGAAAAGCTTAGAAACAATGGGTCTAACTTCACCAATTGGTTCCGCAATCTAAGAATCATTCTGTCTGGCGGACAAAAGGACTATGTCCTTGGGAAGGCGTTAGGTGACCCCCCTGCTGCAACTGCGCCGGCTAATGAGAAAGCTGTCTATTAGTCGCGCAAAGATGATTATGGTGTGATTAAGAGCACCATGTTGTTTGCTATGGAACCGGAGCTTCAAAATCGTTTTGAAGAGTATCCCGGGCCCTTCGAGATTCTCGAGGAGCTGAAAACCATGTTTCGGACTCATGCCCGTTCTGAGAGATATGAGATCTCCGAGAAGTTCTTTAACTGCAAGATGGAGGAAGGGAGTTTCGTTAGTGAGCACGCCATAAAGATGTCGGGCTACACTCAACGCCTTGAGCAACTGGAATGCACGATTCCAGAGGAGCTCAAGATTGACAGGGTTCTGCAATCACTCCCTCCCAGCTACAAAAGTTTTGTAGTGACTCATAATCAGATTGGTTCCACTGATACGATCACCGAGCTCTTCGCAAAGCTGAAGGCTGCAGAGGTGGACATCAAGAAGGATAATCATGTGTTGATGGTCAACAAGCCCTCCTTTAAGAAAGGTAAGGGAGCAAAGAAACCCTTCAAGAAGGGCGGCGGCAAGCGCAATGCCCCTGCTGAGAAGAAGCTCAAGTCTGGTCCTAAGCCCGACACTGAGTGCTTCTATTGCAAGGACAAGGGTCACTGGAAGCGCAACTGTCCGAAGTACTTAGCGGACAAGAAGGCTAGCACCATCAAAGGTATATTTGATATACATGTTATTGATGTTTTCCTTACTAGCCCTCGTTGTAGTGCCTGGGTATTTGATACCGGTTCAGTTGCTAATATTTGTAACTCGAAACAGGAGCTACGGAATAGACGGCGGCTTGCGAGGGATGAGGTGACGATGCGCGTTGGCAACGGATCAAGAGTTGATGTGATGGCCGTCGGCACGCTCTCCTTAGTTTTACCTTCGGGATTAGTTTTAGACCTTAATAAGTGTTATTATGTGCCTGCGTTGAGCATGAACATTATTTCTGGATCGTGTTTATTGCAAGACGGTTATTCATTTAAATCGGAGAATAATGGTTGTTCTATTTATATGAGTAACATCTTTTATGGTCATGCACCTCTTGTGAATGGTTTATTTCTTCTAAATCTCGAAAGGGATGAAACACACATCCATAACATTGAGGCTAAGAGATGCAAAGTAGATAGTGATAATACTACTTATTTGTGGCACTATCGTCTAGGTCATATTGGTGTAAAGCGCATGAAGAAACTCCATTCTGATGGACTTTTGGAGTCTCTTGATTTTGAATCATTTGACACATGCGAACCATGCCTCATGGGCAAGATGATCAAAACCCCGTTCTCCGGTATGATGGAGCGAGCAACGGACTTGTTGGAAATCATACATACCGATGTATGCGGACCAATGAGTGTTTCGACGCGCAGTGGATATCGCTATTTCCTCACTGTTACCGATGACTTAAGTAGATATGGGTATATCTATTTAATGAAACATAAATCTGAAACATTTGAAAAGTTCAAGGAATTTCAGAATGAAGTGGAGAACCATCGTAACAGAGAGAATAAGTTTCTACGATCCGATCGTGGAGGTGAATATTTGAGTTATGATTTTCTCACGCATCTTAAAGCAAGTGGAATTGTTTCACAACTCACGCCACCCGGAACACCACAGCGCAATGGTGTGTCTGAATGCCGGAATTGAACCCTATTAGATATGGTCCGATCAATGATGTCTCTTACTGATTTGCCGTTATCATTTTGGGGTTATGCATTAGAAACCGCTGCATTCACTTTAAATAGGGCTCCATCTAAATCCGTTGAGACGACACCGTATGAACTGTGGTTTGGTGCTAAACCTAAGTTGTCGTTTCTTAAAGTTTGGGGATGCGAAGCTTACGTCAAGAAGTTGATGCCGGACAAGCTCGAACCCAAAGCGGAGAAATGCGTCTTCATAGGATACCCTAAGGAAACTATTGGGTATACCTTCTATCACAGAACCGAAGGCAAAGTGTTTGTCGCAAAGAACGGTTCCTTTCTTGAGAAGGAGTTTCTCTCGAAAGAAGTGAGTGGGAGGAAAGTAGAGCTAGACGAGGTTATTGAACCTTCTCTTGAATTGGAGAGTAGCGCAACACCTGAAATTGTTCCAGTGCCGCCTGCACCAACAATAGAGGAAGCTAATGACAAGGATCATGAAGCTTCGGACGATGCTGCTACTGAACGTCGCAGGTCGACAAGGTCGCGTGCCCCTCCTGAGTGGTATGGCAACCCTGTCTTGACTGTCTTGTTGGTAGAAGACAGTGAACCTACGAACTATGAGGAAGCGATGATGAGCCCAGACTCTGAGAAATGGCTGGAAGCCATGAAATCCAAATTGGGATCCATGAGCGAAAACCAAGTATGGACTTTGGTGGATCCTCCTAGCGACCGAAAGGCCGTTGAGTGCAAATGGATATTCAAGAAGAAAACGGACGCGGATGGTAATGTTACCGTCTATAAAGCACGGCTTGTCGCAAAAGGTTTTCGACAAGTTCAAGGTGTTGACTATGATGAGACTTTCTCTCCCGTAGCGATGTTTAAGTCCATTCGGATTTTATTAGCAATTGCTGCGTTTCATGATTATGAAATATGGCAGATGGATGTCAAGACTGCTTTCCTCAATGGGAACATTGATGAAGAGTTGTATATGATGCAACCCGAAGGTTTTGTCGATCCTAAGGATGCTAGTAAAGTATGCAAATTTCAGCGTTCCATTTATGGACTGAAGCAAGCATCTCGGAGTTGGAACCTTCGTTTTGATCAAGTGATCAAGAGCTTTGGATTTGTTCCAAATTGCTACGAAGCTTGTATCTACAAGAAAGTGAGTGGGAGCTCGGTGACGTTTCTGGTACTGTATGTGGATGACATATTGATTATCGGAAATGACATCAACATGCTTAACGATGTGAAGAGTTATTTGAACAAGTGTTTTTCAATGAAAGACCTAGGTGAAGCTGCTTATATATTGGGCATCAAAATCTATAGAGATAGACAAAGACGCCTGATAGCTTTAAGCCAGAGTACATACCTAGACAAAGTTCTGAAAAGGTTCAGAATGGATAAGGCAAAGAAAGGTTTAGTGCCTATGTTGTCAGGTAAGATATTGAGCAAGGCTCAGTGTCCAGCTACGGTAAATGGTAGGGAAGCTATGAGCAAAGTGCCTTATGCCTCGGCCATAGGTTCCATCATGTATGACATGCTGTGTACTAGACCGGATGTGTCCAATGCTCTTAGTTTGACGAGCAGATATCAAAGTGATCCAGGAGTGGAACACTGGACAGCCATGAAGAACATCCTAAAGTACCTAAATAGAACTAAAGAAATGTTCTTAGTCTATGGGGGTGATGAACAGCTTGTCGTAAAAGGTTACGTCGATGCTAGTTTCGACACCGACAAGGATGATTCCAAATCTCAAACAGGATACGTTTATATTTTGAATGGAGGAGCTGTGAGCTGGAGAAGCTGCAAGCAAAGCGTGATCGCGGGATTTACAGTGGAAGCGGAATACATGGCTGCTGCAGAAGCGTCAAGTGAAGGAGTTTGGATCAGAAACTTCATCACTGAGCTTGGCGTGGTTCCAAGTGCATTGGACCCACTGGAGATATTGTGTGACAACACTGGCGCCATAGCACTCGCTAAGGAACCAAGATATCATCCACAGACCAAGCATATCAACCGCAAGTTTCATATAATCCGAGATTATATAGCAGATGGAGATCTGAAGATTAGCAAAGTACATACGGATCTGAATGTCGCAGATCCATTGACTAAACCTCTTCCACGTGTAAAACATGATCAACACCTCAGTGCCATGGGTGTGAGATTGTTGCCAGATGTAAACTAGATTATTGACTCTAGTGCAAGTGGGAGGCTGTTGGAATTATTCCCTAGAGGCAATAATAAAGATGTTATTATTATAATTCTTGTTCATGATAAAGTTTATATTCCATGCTAGAATTGTATTAAGCGGAAACATTAATACTTGTGTGGTTTGTGAACAACACCGTGTCCCTGGTATGCCTCTAAGGACTAGCTCATTGATCAATGATGGTTAAGGTTTCCTAACCATAGACATGAGTTGTCAATTGATAATGAGATCATATCATTGGGAGAATGATATGATGGACAGACCCAAACTAAGCGAAGCAATTAGATCGTATCATCGTGTTCATCTTTGCGTAGCTTTTCCTATGTCAAATATTGTATTCCTTAGACCATGAGATAATACAACTCCCTGGTATCGGAAGAAAGCTTTGAGGTCATCAAACGTCATCCTATGAGAGGGTGATCATAAAGGTGTCTCTCAGGTGATCGGAAAGTATCTGTTGGGTTGTATGTATCGAGATGGAATTTGTCCCTCCCAAGTCGGAGAGATATACTTCGGGCCCACTCGGTAATCGATATCAACACCGCTTGCAAGCATGTGGTTAATGAGTTAATCACAAAGTGATATCGGATTACGGAACGAGTAAAGTACTTGCTGTGAACGAGATTGAACTAGGTATGACGGTACCGACGATCGAATCTCGGGCAAGTAAAATATCGTGAGACGAAGGGAATATATATATGGTATTGTTTGAATCCTGACATCGTGGTTCATCCGATATGATCATCGATGAATGTGTGGGAGTCAATATGGGTGCCCAGACCCCGCTGTTGATTATTGATAGAAGATCATGTCTGCATATTCTCGAACCCGCAGGGTCACACACTTAACGTGTCTTGACGCTAGGATAGATTGGATAATTGGTTTATGAATTTTTTTTTGGAGTCTCGGATGGGATCCGGAACATCACGAGAGGTTCCGGAATGGTCCGGAGAATAAGATTCATATAAGGCAGTGCAGTTTTTGGAGTTCGGAATTGTTCCGGGTTAATCGGTATTGTACCGGAAGCTTCTAGAACCTTCCGGAAGGGGACCAACGTGGCCCCACCTTCCGGGAGGGGGCATGGGCCTATGAGGGAGTGTCCTGGACGCATTGGGCCAGGGGCACAAGGCCCCATAGGGCCCAGCCGATCCTAGAGAGTTTAAATCGTTTAAACTAGAGATAGGGTTTCTAGAAGAGGGGAGAGTCCATGCCCCCCCACTCCTTATCCTTTGGGCTTGGGGGAGGGGCTAGGGCTGTGCCCCCCCTCTATATAAAGAGGGGTGGGGGCGCACCAACCCCCCCACACCTCTCCTCCAAACCCTAGCCGCCTTGCTAGCTTTCCTCTCCCCCTCCCGACTGTTTGTAGGCGAAGCCCTGCTGCAGAAATTCTCCACCATATACACCACGCCGTCGTGTTGTAGATCCAATCTATCTCTCCACCATACTTGCTGGTACGAGGAAGGAGGAGACGTCGAGGTGCTGCACGTGTGCATCTCACGGAGGCACCGCCACTTGTGGTGCTAGATTGGATCGGATCGCGAGGAGGAGAAGCGAGTACGACTACATCACCCACGTTCCGACGAACGTTCCGATGTGCGAATCTTCAAGGGTATGAAGATCTAATCCAATTTCTCTCGTTGATTGCATCTCCTAGATTAGATCTTGGCTTTCCCTCTGTTCGCATCCGTAGAAAATTTTGATTTACTATGCCGCGAAACCCTTCAGAATTGAGCTCAACAACTTATTATATAACGTTCATGCTGCTCGGCTCAATTGGTTACTAATAACTAAGGCAACTAATCAGACTCGTTGCCATCCACTCCATATATGATCTCATAGTCAACCCCTTCTACTCCTCCAAACATATATGGCTCCTCGTAATATACATCCTCTTGGCCTTCAGCTGCATACAACGAAGTGTCTTCTAGCTCTTCAGAGTCTAAGCAGGGGATCAAAGGAAAGGGTGAGTAGCAGCGTTACCTATCAAGTTCATTATATGCAAGGTGGAAAGTTTGATACTCTATCTACCACCTCGGACTATCAGTCCTTGGTACTACGCAATTTTCATAAATCTTTCTTCAAAGATTGATTTTATTATCAAAAACTATGCACATCATCCTTCACAGGTTGACCAGAACTTATATGGAGTTCCTTTCCTGCCGCCGCGTTCGTAGCTCCTTCCCGGAACAGGGAGTAACAAGTTACAGTTCTTACACTCTGCAGAGGTGCGTTACTTTACCCATGAGAGATCAACTCCTTATTGCAAAACCGGGCGTACTTTCCCGTCCACAATTCCATGATGTGGGGCCTAGTAGGTGATCCAAACCAATCACTGCCCCCTTCACGACCCCGCATGTCTCCTTGGTGTACACCATGCCCACCCATTAAATTATGGCAATGGTTAGTACAGACCGTCAGATGCCAGAACTATAGTGGGACGTTGAGGGTTCCCACCCATATGTTGCATATCCTCTACGAATTACCAATTAATGCATGCTACAAGGATAAAATCCACGGCCTACACATCCAACTACATGTGAGAGGAAGAAGATACAGTTGACTTCTTCATCCCATTCCAAATCTCATGGTTAACGCGTAATATACAGCGCTAGAATCACTGATGTCATGGGTTGTTAAGTCCTAGGTGTTTAATCTTATTGCAAATGGAAACCTAAGTTCCATTGCTCACCTTATCCATATCATCACTTAGGATGATATCAACAATTTATTTGTTTTGAGAAAATAATATTTTCTTTCCTCGGAACATAGATGGTAACTCGCTGTTTGTAAATACTTTGATGAAGACTCTTCAAAGGACATGAGCAAGTGATGAACTTGCCTTGTGATTGCAAGGTAGTGAAGTCGGATGCTTGCACTGGACCTTGAGCTTCTATGTCTACAAAACATCATTATTTCCCGGTAAGGACAATATTTAAAGAAGCAAAATGAATATGCATAGTAATGCAATGCATCATTTTATTTATCTTCTTTGTGTGTTTTACCCAATATATTAATTTCTGAAATTTCTTTATGTAATAAAGGGATTTATTTTAAGGAATAACCTTTAATATTTTGTAAATATTACATTCACTATTTTTTAACATAATATATTAGTAATATAGTTAAAAACTATTTTTTATTTAATTTTAACTCCTATAATTATTTTCTTAATATATTTCTTTTTAAGAATAAGCATTTTAATTTTCGAAGATTTTATTTTGATATCTTAAAGGTCAATTAGTATTTTTATAAAATACTATAATAATTAGATATGATAAAAGTTATTTTTTATTTTTAGGTATTTTATGGATTTTTTATACAATTCCATAAGGAATATATATTATAAAAATCTTTAACCTAAAGTTATTCTATTAAAAATAGATTTCTTAATTTAATTAGATATATTGTATTATTATAAACCTAAAAACATACCATTTTTATTTTCAAGGCTTTTATTTTATTTTCTAGAATTTATTAAATCCTAGGGGTATTTTGGTCTTTTGGAAAATCTTCAGATTCCTTTTCTTGTAATGTTTGGGCTAACCTATTGGGCTATGTAGGCCCAACCTGGCCCAATTGACCGGTCAAGACTACCCAACGAAGTGGTACTAGACCTTATCGGCCCAGCACACTCCACTCTCTCTTTCTCTCTCTCGTTCCTATCCTTCTTCCTTGACCCTGTGGTGTTGCCGACACCGCCGTCGTGCAATCCACACCGCCCTGGGTCTCCTTGGGCGCCGTTGTGGTGTATAGCGAGGTTGATGACCCTGCTTCGCCGTCTGGGCCAATTCAATTTGTCTCTAGAGCTCTCCTTCGGCCAGGCTAGCTCTGTCCTGAACCCTAGGATTTGGGGTGCTATCGGTGATGTCTTCTCCGCTGCTCCTGTGGTGCTGTGAGGTGCTCATGGTGATGTGGTGGTGGTGTTCGTCCTCATGCGTTGTTGTGGTCGCCGCCTTGGCTCGATGCGGGTTGCAGCGCCCTTTGGGTGCTCCCGGTGCTGCTGTGCGCTCGTCAGCCCCTCTGCTTCCTCTTCTAATCCACAACGAGGACCACTTGTGAGTTTAATCTTTCTCTCCCCTCGTGCTTTCTGTCCTCTGCCTCTCTTGATCTCTCGGTGTGCTTCTAGTGGCCATCCCTAATTAGGGTTCATGTCTTGATTAGGGTTCACCCCTCTGTTTTGGTTATATTCGATGGATTGAAACTAGTAGTTGTGGTTATTGAGGATGGTGATTAAGTATATCATGTTGATCACTGTCTACAGTTGGTTTTGATGATGCTACTGTCTTTATTGAACTGATTCCAATTGGTAATTGGATACATGATAGTGCTACTATGGAATTATTACTTGTGGATTCCAGTGATTTGAGAATTCCCTACTATCAAGATCTTAGTACTGACAGTAGTACTGTCAGTGATTGTTCAATGTATTGTTAAGCATTAGCTTGTGGTGATATATACATATTGAGGGTTAACATGTTAATACAATGATGCTCTGATTATGTATATATAAACTTAGTAATGATTCCTGGTGGTTGATACCAGGAAAATGATAACTAGTGATTTGCAAGTTTACTTATGAAAGCTAAGTAATTGATTTTCTTGGTTTAGAACTTGTTCTTGTGACACCATAATTAGAATGGCACACAAGTGTTGGTTCTAGTACTAGGCTTTATTCTATCAGTGCTCAAGATTAGATTAGTAGTGGGATAAGTTGAATGCTTTTATTGAACATATTTGCCTATGATGTTGGTTTGAGGATTAGGAACTAGGTTCCTAACTTGCTCTCCCTCATAGATGTGTTCTGGTATTAATACTAGTTAATGATTCTCGAGTCCTTCTAATAAAATGGTTGGTGTGCTTATTGTTTTATATGGATCCATAAGATATGTTGATTTCTAGGGTGCTACTCTTTTAAGAGATGTGCCCAAAATTCATAATCTTGGCTATGGTCATATTGGAATATAGGATTTGGATTAATATCCAGGATCAATGATGTTGGTCTAAGATCCTGGTTTGGTTTGTAGAGTTTAATCATGGCTTTTGTATTCAAAAATCTTCTGTGATGGATTCACCCCACTTGGGTGATTTCTGAGAGATTAATATATAAAACAACACATGCTTTACAATCAATAATAAATGGTTGAATCATGTGATGGTTTTATATGTACTCACCACATAGTTAGGTTGTTGGTGTTGTTGCTGGTTGATCTGGTTGGCTAAATCTTGCTGACTTTTGTTGCTGGCCTGATCTTGTTCTTCACCTCCTGGTGCTGCTCCTGCTACTTTTGGTTTTTGTGAGCTTGTCCTTGATCATCCTGTCCACCTGCTCCACCCCCTCCTTATGTCACCGTCTGGTGAATGTTTGGATTATCTGGTGTATGGTTTGGCTGGTGGTTTTGCTTGGCTTTGGCAGGCTTGATGTGTTCCTGGTTTGGTGCTTAAGAATGAGAGTAAGCTGCTGGGAGTTGTGCTACGGCTGTGCACTTCTCCTTTTGATTGTTTGGGCTATTGATGTTGTGTTGACAACACACATCATGCATTTAGATGACTATGCCACCTGGCTGTTTGGTGCATTCTATGGATCAGACCAGTGAGGTGTTTTCACCTTTTATCCTTTTATAATTCACTCACCTGGTGAAACTTGCCCCCTTTACTTATTGTTGATATATGTACTTGTGGCTTATTTGATATGAAAGAACAGGTACTTACACATTGGTGAAACTTGCCCCTTTCATTATTACTCAATGATGTAATCTTGAGCAGTGCACTTCACTGCTCTCAACTGAGAGTAATTCTAGCAATTAACCTTTTGTTTTTTATTTTGGTTTGTTTTTGTATTTTGTAGGTGCAAGATCTGGTTACTCAAGATATAGTATAGGATTAGATAAATAGATAGATTCTCATTGCAATCTTTATTTTATTCTTTTTGTAAGAATCTTGTAATATTCTATTCATATTTAAAATTTCATTTATTGTAATTCTTTTACTGTAATGAATCGCTTCATTAGTTATATA
The DNA here is from genome assembly GCA_916181665.1 of Avena sativa. NCBI lineage: Eukaryota > Viridiplantae > Streptophyta > Magnoliopsida > Poales > Poaceae > Avena > Avena sativa. Next base: position 36,626,564 of record OV702283.1, read on the forward strand.
ATTTCTACATTGTAGAATTTTTATGGAATAAAGATAAGGAATAAGAATTCATTTCTTATCATAATTTTTTATCTTAAATTCTTATTATTATTTAATATATCTTTATCATAACAAATAATATTACTAAATAATTCTTGAAAACATTTTAAAATACCAAATCCTAAATTTTAAATATTTTCCAATTGATTCAAATTTCAAATTTGAATTCAAATTATTTCCCCCAAAACACACTAATTCCTAAAGATCATGTCAAAATTTATAACGATCACTTTCAAGAGCTATTCCTACCTCTAGAGAGTGAAAGAAACTCTGATCACTTTAGGTTTTTGTTTGACGAAAAATTTACCCACATTTTATAGATGAATGCATGCATATGCATAAAATCCTAATAATACCCTTCCTTCGTTTCTAAATGCTGGGATGTTACAGACTTCCCCCATTAAATTAAACTTCGTCCGAAGTTTGCCGAAGTGTATCTAAATAGTTCTGGATAGGCTTCTTTTAGGTCATCCTCTTTCTCCCAGGTGGCTTCCCGGTCAAGGTGATGTTCCCATTGTACTTTGCAATATTTTATTGCCCTATTTCGCAACCTTTTCCAATTTTCTTCCAGAATTTTACAGGGTTTCTCGACATAAGTCAGGTCTGCTTGTAACTCAATTTCTTGATGTGTGACTGCATCATCGGGAACTTTAAGTCATTTTTGGAGTTGTGAGACATGGAAAACATTATGAACTTGAGCCAGTCTTTTTGGAAACTCTAAAGCATAAGCTATGGTCCTGTTCTGACTTAGTATCTTGAATGGTCCGATATATCTTGGACTCAATTTTCCTTTAACTCTGAATCTCTTAACTCCTTTCATTGGGCTTACTTTGAGATATATCATATCTCCCACTTCAGGATGTCATGTTCTTCGACTTTGATCAGCATAACTCTTCTGTCTGCTTTGAGCTATCTTCAACCGATCTCTGATAATATCTATGATATCTTACTTTTCTTTGATATAGTCTGGTGCAAATTCTTGGCAGCTACCGGGTTCATATCAACATATTGGTGATCTACATTTCCTCCCATAAAGTATTTGATATGAGGCTGCCTTTAGACTACTCTGATAACTGTTGTTGTAGGAAAATTTTCCCAATGGTAGACGATCTTCTCACGAACCTCCAAAATCTAATGCACAAGCTCTAAGCATGTCTTCCAATTTTTGATTGGTTCTTTCTGTCTGACCTCCAGTTTCTGGATGATAGGCTATGCTAAAATCTAACGTTCAACCAAGTGCATCATGTAATTGTTTCCAAAATGCTGAAGTAAACGCAGATCCTCTATCTGATACTATCTTCTTGGGCACTTCGTGCTTACTTACTATCTTCGTCCTCCTTTATTGGGCTGTCCATTGCCTCCACTAGCTTTTCCTCCACCCTTAGTAGGACAACCACCCGGTGGTTTACTCGGACAATCTGGCCTGATATGGACTTTTTGCCCACAGCCATAACAGATAACTACTGGCTTCTTGCATTCTCTTTGGAAATGCCCTGGAATTCCACAATTGTTGCAAATGATATTCCTCCGAGAATTGGACCGGCTTCCACTGTTGTTCTTGTTGTTGTAAGTTTTGTTTCTGGGTTTGAACTCCAGATTAGGTTTAGGTTTACTTGCCTGAATCCTCTTTGTTTCCTTCTTGGCTCTTTTCCTTCGGTCCTCTTGGACATTCTTATAGTCATCTTCAAAGGTGATGGCTGCATCAAGTAACTGTTGAAAAGTTTGCTTATTGGCCAACCTCAACTGCATCTTCACAAATGGATTTAACCCACGCAGAAAACGCTTCTTTATCTTTTCCTCAGTGCTCACTTGATCCTCAGTGTAACGAGATAGTTGACTGAACTCCCGGATGTAGTTCATGACACTGGTATATCCTTGCTGAAGCTCCTCAAACTCCCTATGCTTCAACTCCATTATACTCTCAGGAACATGATACTCACGGAATCTATGTATTCTATGGATGTATATCCACCCGTTGCTTGTATCTAGTAGATAGATCTTGGTGCTTTGTTCCTCTAATAGGAAATTTTTTGTTTTCTATCCTGCGAACCCTTCAGTGGTATCAGAGCCGGATCTATGCGTAGATGCTTTGCACGGGTAGTACACATATGAGTATGTGGGCGATGATGATCATTTTATTGCTTCTTAGTTGTATTTTGGATATTGGTGTCATAGTGGGATGAAGCGGCCCGGACAAACTTTACATGTCCTCGCACATGAGACATGTTCCATGCTTGACATGCAACTAGTTTTGCATAAGTGGCTAGCGGGTGTCTGTCTCTCCTACTATAGTTAATATCTAATTTGCAACGAGTTGTCAACAATTTGGTTATCCTCGTTGTGGTTCACGTTCGTAGGTAAGAAGGGTTTTATCTTCGAAAGCCCTAAGCCACATAAAACTTGCAATGGATAAATTAGAGGCGTCTACTTTAGATTGTTGTTGGGCTAGTGTCATGATATGGTGATGTTGTAAGTAGAAGTATAAGTTGATACTCTTACAACACACATAACGTGTAAGTTCCATATACCTTGGCCTTACACATAGAGGTATGATAGTGATCATACCATGATGCACATGATGGAGATCAAGTGCAAGAACCAAATCATTTCACTTATTCACATGTGATGTTTGATTGCATCTTATATTGCTAGTTTAGCGTTTTATTAGCATAATAAGATGATCCCTCATTTAGATATCAAGATAAAAATGTGTTCTCCCTTAAGAATGCACCGATTATGTTTCGTCGCTCCAAGACATCACGTGATGATCGGGTGTTCTTGGATCCACGATCATATTTCGGGTGTAAGACAGTTACACACGCGAATACTAAGGTTCTTACTTGGCGAGCCTAGCATGTACAGACATGGCCTCGGAACACGGACCGAAAGGTTAAGCATGAGTCATATGGAAGATATGATGCTCGCCTTTGAAGCTACACCGACTCACGTGATGATCGGACTTGATGTAGTGGATTTGGTTCATGTAAACACCAAAAAGACACGAGGGATGTCGTTTTTTGAGTGGGAGTTCATTTCTAATTTGGATTAGTATAACTCAATTTATCATAAATTAAATCAAAGTGAATTTGCATAATTTGTTGTAGTCATTGGCGTTCGTTCACCACCTTATGCATAGTTGTAATTGATATAATAGAACTATAGAATTCTGGATATTTACTTTAAGAACTGGTATCGTATTGTGTTAAGTGTCAATCTAAAGTTTAAAGTCCTATTGCAAACTTTTAGCAAACTTTGTTTACTCCGTGAATTTTAATAATTAGTATTAAATCAAGAGTAACAATTCCAGTGTTAGTATCTTAAGTATCATGTTTGCCTCCATGATTCTTGATTGTTTTTAAATATCAAGGTTATCTAGGAGCTGGAAGAATTGTTTTAGAAACCATCATGTGTGGCAAATATAACGATATCTGAAACAATGTTTTGCTTGCAATATGATAGAGTATGATGTATGTTCTCATATTGGATGAGAATTTGCGAAGGTTGGAGATGGTAGACATCCTAATCATCCAAAAGGGTTTTGGAAAGTAACATTATACTCAGGATTCGCCTTCATAAGCTAAATTAGCTTGATCATGAAAGCCGTCATGATAAGGATGAATAGAAGATGTATGTAAAGTGTTTACTACACTAAAAGATTACTAAAGAATGGATTTTGAAAGAATGCCGATCATTTGATGATGGTGATCTACTTCAAAGTGCAAGTCCAAAGGTATTAGTATTTGAATATACACGCTTTGGACTATGTGTCATGTAGATGGCGCCACTGTTGATTTTGATAGATTCTTTTAAAAGGAAAAGGAAATGCTGAAAGAGAATCTATAAAATATATTTGGCAAAAAAGAAAAGACTGGAAATATCTAGTTTAGGTATATAGATGATATACATGTTATGGTTGTATTCCTTGCTTGTTAAACAATGTGGTTCTTGGGTATTGGATGCCGAATTGGTTGGTACGAAATTTCATACAGAACGACGCAATTCATGAACTACAATGGCCTAAGTAACTAGCAAGAGAATATGTGATGATGTTCATCGAAAACAAACAAGCCGTTGTTTGTATTTCTCGTTGACATCAAAGTCTGCCTTCAAGACTTGTTTTAATAATCGTTATTTAAATCAGGTATTATAAGAACAAGAATGTTCAAATAATTACCGCATTCCATGTAAGATGGATGATTTACAAATCTAGTTGGAGAAATCACATCCATAAAACTAATGATAACATGTCACAATACAAATGATTGGAAGATCACTTATGAAGTGATATCGCCGTTTAAATTATATTAGAAAGAAAACATGAAGAAACTCCATATTCATGGATTTTTGGAGTCTTTGATTTGATCAAGTGACGCTTGTGAGACTTTCCTCAGGATAATTAAAACTTCGTTCAAAGGCCAAAGAAGAACAATCGACTAAAATAATGGAATTTATACATATCGATGTATGTAGTCCATTATGTGTAGTCGTAAGCGATGGATTTCAACTTCATATGCTTTCTCCGGAAATTTGAGTGAATATTCACTTAATGAGAAAGAAGTATTTGAAAACATTCAAATACTTTCAAGATGAAGTGGAAAATCATTGTAACAAGAAAATAAATGATTTATGATTTTATCATAAAGGGATTTATTTGAGTTGCAAATGTGACAAGAAAATAAATAATTTATGATTTTATCATAAAGGGATTTATTTGAGTTACACGTTTAGCAAAAACACCTAGGTTTGCATCTCCCGAAACACCATAGGAATATGGAGTGTTTGGGATTTTTAATGAAACCTTGTTTGACATGGTTGGATCAAAGGTGTTATTTATAAAACTGCCATTATGTTTTAAAAGATTAAAGCTTTAGAGACTACCACTTTTACACTGAAAAGAGCTCCATCTTGATCCATTGAAATGACACCATGTAAGTTATGGTTTGGGGTAAAACCCAAGTTGTCATTTCTTAAATTTTGGTATACTAAGCATAAGTAAGATGTTTACAACCAAAGTCGGATGAGCATGTCTTTGTAGATTATTTTGAATAACCATTGGTCATTCCTCCATAACACTGAGTACAAAAGGGTTTTTCGCTTGATACATGAAGTTTCTTGAAAAAGGAATTTTTCGCAAAAGTTAAGTGGGAGGACAATAGAACTTTAATAAAGGTTAACGAACCTTAGCTATATGTGCTGAGTTGCGCAGCGCCGGAAAACATTCCGGAGGCAGCCATAATGCTCATGGCTCACGTGCCTCAAAGGTTGTGGTAACGGAGGTCTAAGTTCCTATTTAACCAAGTAGGTCGGATAAACAATCAAATGCTAAGATTTGAGAGTAAATCATTGTTGTTTGACAATGATGAACCGACTACATGCAAAGAAGCGAAGATGGGCCCTGACTCCATCAAATGGCTTGAAGCCATAAAATCCGTGATAGTTCCATACACGAGAAATCAAGTTTTGAACTTGGAAGACCCTCCAGAAAGGTGTAAAAACCTATCGGTAGTATTTGGATCTATAAAGAAACAGACATGGATGTTTCACATCTATGAAATAGTCAACATGTCGGAAAAGTATTTTACGACAATGTTCAAGGAGTTGACTATGACAGATCTTTCATAGCGATATTTAGTCTAGACGGATTAAATTAGCAACCACTACATATAATTTGGTATATGGTAGATGAGTAAACAAAACAAAATTCTTATAAAAGAATGGTTACCTAGGACGTGTACAAGACACGGTCCAAAGGGTTTTGTTAAATTACAAGGATGCTAAAAGGGCATGCAAACTTTAATGGTTGAAGTAAGCATCGCGGAGTTGGAATCTTCACCGTGATGAAAAAGGAGTTTTCATTTGGAAACCATGAAGATGCTTGAATTTGCAAGAAATTAAGTGGGAGCGCTGAGACATATTTCTAATACATTATGTGAAGGACATCTTGTTGATTGGAAATGATGTATATTTTATTGACAAATGTTAAGAATTTCATTTCGATGAAATACTTAGGCAAAACCCGAATATTTAGCATGAATGTCTACATGGATAGACTGTGACGCTAATATGGTTATGCCAAACATACATATATGAGATATTAAAGGAGTTCAATATAGAAACGACAAGAAAAGGTTCTTGTCGCATGGAAAAGAATTGAATCAAGACTCAAGTGTATTGACACTTGATAAGTGAAACAAGATTCAAGTGCTTTGACACTTGATGAGTAAAATCACAAGAATGTTTTGATCAATCATACCATGATATGTACATATCCAGATATGTCCTATGCTCTAAGTGTTATGAACATATACTAGAATGAATCATAAAATGATCATTGGACGATAGTGAGGATATTCTTATGATATTTTGGAAGAACTAAGAGTATATTTATGTAGAGGTGACAAACAATTACAAATAGTTCATTGTAAAGCGTTACATTGATACTAGTTTTGTCACAAGATACAAATTAAGTTTATCTCAATTTAAACTATGGGTGGCACAATGTAATGGAAAGGATATTCCATGATGGATTTGGATGAATTCCAAAGTTAATACATTATGACGGATACTACAACAAAAGTCTAAGTATATGACTTCTATAGTAGCAGCAAAGGAGGGAATTTGTGTCAAGTAGTTTTTTATCAAACTAAGGTGTGGTTCGCAACAGGCTAACACTAAAGATATATTGTATGACAATAGTATCGACATGATTTAACCCCAAGAAACTAAAGGTCTCACCAAAAGACCAAATTTATACAATGTCGTCTCATTGGAGAATGAGTGATGCGTGAAGACGCAAAGACATGCAAATACACACGGACCTGAAAGCGTCAGATCCGTAGATTATGTTGACCACTTGCAATCGCGTATATGGAACACCGGAAAGCCATAGGTATTCAATACGCAAAGTTTTCAAACTAGATTATTGTCTCTAGTGCAAGTGGGAGACTGAAGGGAATATGCCCGAGAGGCAATAATAAAGTGGTTATTATCGTATTCCTTATTTATGATAAATGTTTATTTTGCATGCTATAATTGTATTAATACGGAAACGTTAATACATGTGTGTTTAATAAACAAAAATAAAGTTCCTAGTTATGCCTCTTTTATAAATTAGCTCGTTGATTAACAAGATGATCAAAGGTTTCCTGATCATGGACATTGGATGTTGTTAATAATGAGGTCACAACATTGTTGGAATGACGTGATGAACATTCATCCGAAGTATAGCATTACGATCAAGGTCATTGTGTTTATATTGCTATAACATCATACGAAGTAATCTTAGTCCTTAGACCATGAGATCATGTCAATCACTAACACCGGAAGAGTATCTTGATAACATCAAACGTCACACCGTAACAGTGTGACTGTAAATATGGGTTTAGTACTACGAAGGTGTTATATTGAGGTTCATGGATCAAGAGTGTAATTTGTCCATCCCGATGATGGATAGATATACTCTGGGCCCTCTCGGTGATATCACATTAATTATCTTGCAAGCAAGTGATTTGATCACTAGAATGTTATATCACGGGAACGAGAAAATAGTACATGTCGGTAACAAGATCAAACTAGGTATGGAGATACCGATGATCGAATCTCAGACATGTAATATATCGCGAGACAAAGGGATTGAGTTACATGTGTATAAGGTTTACACGATCATAGAAGTCATCATTGAATATGTGGGAGTCAGTATGGATCTCCAGGTCCCGCTGCTGATTATTGATCAGAGAGGGGTCTCGATCATGTCTACATTATTCGTGAACCGTAGGGTGACACACTTAAGGGATACCGACACCATTTGGAGCAAATAATATGCCAGATAAAGAAAAAGAAAATCGCAGGAATTTATTTCACTAGACACTGGTATCGTTTCGGTTGAAATTGCTAAAACTAGTTCTGCATGTGAAATTGAAATGTTATAAGGGGTTTTATGTGAATGTTTGTTAATTAGATTAATTAAAAAATTTCTAAACAAAATAAATAAAAGAGTTTTATTAAATGAGAGCTTGCATTAATTTTGGTGGAAAATTAATGCATGTGAGTGGAATTGTGAGTGGAGATGTTTTTATGTGAGTGGAGATTCCACCACATGAATGAGGGAGAGGTGGGGGCACCCTCCTTGGCCGGCGGCCATGCCCCCTCGGGCTGCCCCCTCCCCTATAAAAGGACCCCCTCCTCTCACTTGTCACTCACACCTCCTCGCGAAGGATCTCTCTCCCCCTTTAGAATTTTTCCCCATGGTCTCGGATCAGCGAGATACATGTTCCCGGTGGATTTTTTCTGGAAGGATTTGTTGCTTCCTCTTCTTTGCTGGAGCAAGGGCGCAGAGGTTGTCGGGGTACCCGGACATGTGTGCGATCACGGATGCACCACTGCTTTGCCGTGCTGGACGTGATGGTGCTGGACCGGCTGGACCAGATGGACTTCATCACGATCTTGAGATCGACAAGCGTTCGAGTACATCATCCACGAGTACAACCTCGTTAACGCTATACGGTCTTGGAGGGTATGTATTCTATGGATGTATATCCACCCGTTGCTTGTATTTAGTAGATATATCTTGGTGCTTTGTTCCCATTGTAGGAAATTTTTTGTTTTCTATGCTGCGAACCCTTCATCCATTCCATACCCAACACTACTGCAATTCCCTTCAAAGGAATCACATAAAGGTCCGCAAAGTATGTACAACCACAGATCGAGATAACTTGATCTTGTTTAATGTGACATACCACTACATTCCCCCTGCTGTTACTACGGTCATAGGGTTTTCTAATGTTGCCCTTCTAATCCCGAACTTATCACAGAATTCTTCAGATATGAATGAAGTAGTTGCACTGGTATCAAATAAAACTTTTCTAGGATTGGTAAGGATATTGAGCATACCTATCACTACGTGCTCGGAGTTATCCACCTCCTCCAAGGTTGCACAATTCAGCTTCCCGGTAGGCCTGCTCCTTTTGCCATTATTGTTCTTGACAAAGTTTCCTCCTTTATTGGGCTTTCCATTGCCTCCACTAGCTTTTCCTCCACCCTTAGTAGGACAACCACCCAGTGGTTTACTCGGACAATCTGGCCTGATATGGCCTTTTTGCCCATAGCCATAATAAATAACTACTGGCTTCTTGCATTCTCTTTGGAAATTCCCTGGAATTCCACAATTGTTGCAAATGATATTCCTCCGAGAATTGGACCGACTTCCACTGTTGTTCTTGTTGTTGTAAGTTTTGTTTCTGGGTTTGAACTCCAGATTAGGTTTAGGTTTACTTGTCTGGATCCTCTTTGTTTCCTTCTTGGCTCTTTTCCTTCGGTCCTCTTGGACATTCTTATAGTCATCTTCAAAGGTGATGGCTGCATCGAGTAACTGTTGAAAAGTTTTCTTGTTGGCCAACCTCAACTGCATCTTCACAAATGAATTTAATCCTTGCAGAAAACGCTTCTTTCTCTTTTCCTTAGTGCTCACTTCATCCTCAGTGTAACGAGATAGTTGACTGAACTCCCGGATGTACTTCACGATACTGGTATATCCTTGCTAAAGCTCCTCAAACTCCCTACGCTTCAACTCCATTATACTCTCAGGAACATGATACTCACGGAATGTCTGCTTGAACTCCTCCCAGGTATACTCCCTTCCGGGCGGTTGCATTGCTAACTGATTCTCCTACCATGATGCTTCAGGTCTAGTTAAGAGATATGTTGCATACCTTAAATTTTCTTGATTATTGTAACCAACAGTCCTTAACTTTCTCTCAATATCTTCTAGCCAATCCTCTGCATCCATTGGTTCTGGAGCTGATGCAAAAGGTAACGGCCTTGCATTTTGGAAGTCTGAAAGAATCACTCCTCCACTTTCAACTGCTCTCTGGTTTCCAGCTTGTCCCAACAACTCTTCCATGAATTTGTTCTGGGATTCTTGCATCATTTGCATATATTGCATAAAGTTCTGCTCCATTATCAGCCTCATTGGTGGTGGTGGCAATGCTCCTTGAATTCCAGCATCTGTATCTGCTTTCCCCTCAGCCTCGCGCTCCATGCGCTGCTGTCCGGATTTCGTTTCTACACCCGATTCCATGACCCCCTAGTCCTGCAACATAAAGCGAATACTCATAATTACGTCATGCACATGTGTTCTGAGCTCAACTTCATGCACAGAACTAGTCACACAATGGAAAACAAAATCCAAATAAGATCCAAATATGCATTTTCACATATTATACATTACAAACAACTTAGTGAAACAAAGTCATTACAAGCCTATACCATATAGGTATGATATCATATATGGATACTACCTCCTTATTTAGGTATATCATTCTCTCCTACTACAATATGCAATACCAGCTGCTATTAATAAGTAGTCCATGCCCTTAGTATCCCGATGCTCATTATACATGCATGTAGTCCAACCATGTTGACATGACGTCCGTCACATAGTTTGTGGAACAAATGGCCTTCCAGATGGAACATACTCGGTATCTGAAGTATCAGGACTCGAGTTATTACTCAGCCTGAGTGCATCGACTCCATCTAGCTCAGCTGAAAAGTCTATAGAACCATGTTCATCACTATCACCCACTTGCATCTCGTGAGCTTCATTCCTAGAGTTGTCAACAGAATATCCAGATTCCATTGCTCCCCAGGTGCTCTATTGGGAAAGATAGCTAAATACTGGATAATGTACATTCCCTGGGTTTTGATTAGATATGGATGATTCAAACACCCTCTCCTCAGGATCTTCTTCCTCATCCTGACTTTCTACAAATATAGCATTCATGCTATTTTCATTAGTGTTATATCTCGCACCCATCCAGCTGGATTGTCCAACATCTCTGTCAGAACCATCCACTGGCATCTGGTTACCTCGGGGTCCATTAGGTGATCCCATTCTCCAACCATCAGAATTCTCAATAGGAAGTTCTGAGTCAGATCCTTCCTCGAAAGTCTGTGGTATAGGATACCTCATATCTAGAGTAGGATCATGAGTAGGTTCTAGTCTGGGTGAATTTGGATATGGTGTAAAAGATTCTGGATCTATATGTATATCTTTGAAGATTGGTTTTACACTACTCCTTGCTTCATTCTCTAAGTGAGATGCTAACTGGTTCCTTCGTTTAGGATCAGTTAGATCCTCCAACATGTCATTTTTATCCTCTACTATGACTTTATGTGTCTTATACAAAGACCCAACAATTAGTCGATATCGATCCATAAATGTAACATCCCAGCATTAGAGCTTAAAATAAGCTGAACACAAATGTGTGCATTGCATTCATGCATAGAAAATCTGAATAATTTTCGCGCTTTTAAATAAAAACTTGCCAAAGTGATTGAAGCTTCTCTCAACTTGATGGAATTGAAGTAGATCATCAAGTTGACTGCGATAAGTTTCAATATGACCTTTGCTAAAACCTTATTTTGGGTAAACATGATTTGATCTAAGGGTAGATCAAATGTAATAAAAGTTAAACCCTAATACATTACTTAATGATTTATATTTGATCCTTAAGTAATCATATCCTAGTATTCATTACACAACTCATGAATACCAAGTTATAAATATAACTTAAGTAATAAGAATGTAACAACTAATTCTTGATCTATCTTAATCTCATCTACTTATACCCTGAGTATCATGGTAATACCTGACTTCAACTCTCTAGTGAGATTGAGTAGGAAAGAAACCAAAGTCAAGATCATTCACCATATATCTTTCTTCCCATATCAATCCTTATCATCTCTATTGAATCTTATTCTAATATCTATTGTTCATCAATGTTGAGTAATCAACTATTGATTCACCAATTATTAATCTATCAATCCTTGATCTATCAACTCTTGCTCTTAACATAGCATTCACTCAAGCCTATAAAGAAAGAAGTAAGAAGAGGTAGGTGGTAATGCTAGATCTAGATATCATCTATAGGATGTGAGTGTTGGAAGAGAATAAGATCAATGTGATAATTGATGGAGTTAACTCAATCCTGAATGAATAGAAGAGTCATCTAGAAGCTTATAAAGATGAACATTGAAGTTAGTTACCAGGAGTAGTCCTATTGAATCAAGTAGGCATAGTAAATGAATAATCTCTCTTAGTCAAATAGATACATTGAGAAGATAACCATAATACAACTGTAGTGTTGTATTGATGAAGCTTTGATTAGCCAACTAGAAACCTAAACCATAAAGGATCAAAGGATTATAATGATCATGCTTTAGTCACCAAGATTGAATGCTTATATCATGTATAAGTGATATTGGTGGGTAGAACATGATTGAACCCTAGTATAGATATGTTATTTAGGGTTAGCCATGACAAGTCACCATAGTATAATGTGAAGTTTGAGTATAAGATACTGGAATTAAGTAAATATAAGATAGTATGATTAAGATGATGTTAGGGCAACATTGGATTGAAGAAGTAGTATTTTCCTCTGTGGAAATACTAAGCACTGGAGGTGAAGTAGGATTTGATGTATACATCTATTGAAGTAAATTAGTGAAGGGTGATTAACGAAGAGTATGAAAGTAGTTAGAAGTAACCGCTTGTTGGATTGGAGGTTATTAGCAGTAGAGTGGTTGATATAACCAAGTATGGATATGAGAAGATTATGAAAATATTTAGTATCAAGCTCATTGGATTTATAAATGGATTTAGAAGAATAAAAGGTGGATAAGAATATTCTTGTGAAGTAAAGCTCATCATGTAACACATGATGATAGACATGAAGGAGTAGTATATCTAGGAAAGGAATTCCTTAATTAGAAGTCCAGGATTGTGAATTATGGAAGATATGAATTCTTGGTAATACTAAACCCTAAATCGATAATCAAGCTTAACATCCATCTAATCTGTTGGATAAATCATCTTATTTCCACAATGGTTTATAGGAATATTTTCCTATAGCAAATCCCTTAAGCACATCTTTGTCATTCCCAATTATCATCACCATATGTGCTTAGGAGTTATCTTTATCAATTATTTCCCTTAAGACATTCCAGAGAATAACCTTACTATTTTAAAGAGTGATATCATTAAAGATCACAAACATAAAACAATCTGTCTTAGCCATTTATCTTAATTCACATCAACAAAAGGATATAAGTATATTGAGAACCCTAAACCCTAGGGTAAGCAATTATAATTCAAACCCTAACTCTTATGCTAGTTATAACAAAATATAAACCTTGGTATGTACTAGATTCATGGGAATGATATTAACCATATTAAATCCTTAGGATATCATGCATCGAATAATAATATAGGATCATTATATAAAATTTTCCCTCCAAACTATGAGCTAACTAGAATTAAGTTTTATAAACAAATAAGAAAATATCCTAAAATAAATCCATGGCTTATTGTGAAAATAAAATTAATAACAAAGTCCCTTACCAAATATTAGAATGATCTATATAAAGAAAATAAAGAAATTATAAATAATATATAATAAAAGCTCACAAAATGACTTTAAATACATTCATTGTTGCTGCAATTGTTTAACAAATAAATTCTATGAATAAAGATTCCAAAGTAAATGAAAAATACAAATCTTAAAACAAAAGTGTAAATACAAAACAAGAAAGGAAATGGAATCAGTCCAGAAACTGTCCCAAAGCCCATTGCTTCACCCCTCTACCAGACGCTCACGTGCAGCAGCAGACACGTTTCGCTCGCTTTGCTACGACCCAGAAGCAGCCCAGGTCCCAATTCATCAGAGGCTGACAGGTGGGACCGAAGAAGGACTATGGGTTAAGTTGGAAATTATCCTAGGGGGTTTTCTGCAAAACGTCCATCGTCATCTTCCTCGCCTACTGGAAGCTGCATGGTGGCAGTGGCCGATGCCGTCCATCGCTGCCGTGCACTGCGATGCTCGCCGCCGACACTCGGATGGGGATAAGAGTGCCACCGCGACGTCCCTGCTCGTACTCATCCTCACTTCTCCCTCTGAGACCTCTATCTTGTTTTCCTCTTCCAAAACCGAAACCCTAGCCGTGACCGTCGACGCACGCCATCGTCCAGAGACCACCCCAGAGCCGTCCGAGGATGCTATGATTTCCGTGTCGTCGCCATCGTCATCCTGGAGGAAAGAATCGAGCCGGGATGTACATGATCGACCGAATCGAGCCCATCTTCTCCGACTCCGACGGAGTTCATCGTCGACAATTAGACCGCTCCTGACCACCTCCGGCTTCGCCGAGCCCTTCATCATGTTCCTGGTGAGCTCATGAACCTCCAGCGCTCTCTAGCTTGTTTCCCCGTGGTCTCTGTGCATGTCCGCGTCGTGGGGCTTAGTGCGCCGCCATCAGCCATCACCGTACTCATTGTTGTGATGACCATCAGAGAGCGACGTCACCCCATATGTGTTCTGCATATTCCACTACATCAAAACCCTCGTGCCGCATCTCCTAGAACCCTCTCTGCCGCCGTTCCCGTAGCAACTCTGGTGAGGCTCCAACGAGCACATGTGGCAGGTGATGTGGCCATGGTCCCACCTGTTCGTGTCTTTGGCTAGATTAGCTAGGAGTGTGAAAAGGATTTTGGGGTCGTGTTGATGTCATCGTGGCATCATGCCTGATTCATATTTGACCAGGTCCACTGTTGACTAGTCCATTGTCCATGTGGCATCCAACATGGTACTGACCCCACTGGTCAGTGACCTTGGGTAGGTTTAGTCTCGGTAAAAAAAGTACTCCATGTTTATTAAATTGGTAAAAACAATATAAATTCAAATATCAATATTCCAGAAATGAAATAAAATGATTAAATCTTGTAAATTTAATATCTTTTGTTATGTAATTCAGAAAATTATGTGTAATATATGAAATTTTTCAGAAAAATAAAATCTATAATATTAAACATTGTTATGTTGACTATTCAAATAAATATTATTTAATAAATAATTTATAAGTAATAAAACTTTGAAAATTCATATTTTAATATTGGTAAATGTTAAAAATATAAATAAAATACCAAAAGTCTTAGAAAAATAAGAACTATAATTTAAAACTATAATTATACATTATTACTTCACTTAATTAAATATTTATTATTTATTAAGTAGTTATAAAGTAATAAATCTTATAAAAATCATATCTTATTATTTATAAATCATAAAAATAAATGTAATATACCAAAATGTTCACAAAAATAACACCTACATGTTAAAAATACAATATTGCACTTTTGAGGTAAATAAAAATTTTAAACACTTCAACAACTTGAATTTAAACATATTTCCTTAGTTGATAATTCATATAAGGGTAAATAAAATTTGTTAATATTTCTAAAGTTATCCAATTGAGTCTAATAAATAGTATTAGTCTTAAATATTGATAATATGAAGTCAAAATGGTTCAACCCATTTTAAATACAATTTTATTGAATTATCCTTCAACCATAAGTGTAGATTATTTTATAAAAGGATCATTATCCAATATAAAATCTCTAAGAATAATTTGTAGTGAAATAAAAACCTAATCCTTTACTTTAACCATAAGTTTATAAACATATCAAAACACTATAGTGAATCTATAAGTAGTTAAGTAATAATACTTCCTTATTTACAAACTATAACCACTCATTTATAAAAAGGTAAATGATTATATTCCATTATAATGTTAGGTAACCCCTACTCAAATAGAAGTAATGCCATTCTTAAATAACTTTAAGGAAATATTATAAGATGAGAAAGTACAATATCATAAGCATTACACCTTAAATCCATCCATGTTCTTAAAGTTAACTTTAGTCTACAAGACTTTAAATATTAAGATAAAAACTTTATTATGTGTTTTATATTTAACTTTGGTCTATTGTAATTAAGTTATAAAGCATCTCAAATCCAAACTATTCCAGCAAACACAAACAACATCGACCACCTCTGATTAACCATAAGGATTGTTTAAACCTTAAAAAAGAAATCTTTTCTTCAAATGTTATTCTTTTTGACACTTCAATCAACAGATAACAACTAATCATAATCACATTACTTTATACTTTACTCGTAGATTAGGATTGTTAATACTTAAGTTCCTTATAAATGACAATACTTGTAAAGTAAGATTTAAAGATAAGGAAATTCTTATATAAGTAATCTTGAGTAGCACTTCACATTTGTGTGTATCTCATTGTTTTATAGTATTATAATTACATGTTGTTTCACACACACTCACAAGCCTTAATAAGAAGCACATGTGTGACACTTAATCTAAAAAGGCAACACATTCTAAAGAAACCATTCCTAGCATTCAAAACCTAGATCAACGTTATCCCTGGGATTCGAGTTTATCAAATTGCATTACATTATTTATGCATAATAGCATCTTGCTTCTTTAAATATTAGTACTTACCGGACCAATGATGCTGATTTCAGATATATTGGATCTCTTATATTGTCTTGAAGACCGTGAGTGCATAATCTTGCAATCACAAAAGGCAAGTTCACACTTGCTCATGTCCTTTGGTTATTTTCTGTAAAGTATTTTACAAATCCAGTGTTGTCATCACCTGCATTTGAAAAAGGCCCGAAAACACTACTTTCATAATAATGTGATTATTGGTTATTTACCATGAGGTAATAACCTACTATGAAAGTTCCGGTGGTAAAGGAACATATTATCTAGGACTTAACAACCAATGTCGCCAATGATTCTTGCGCCGTATATCACGCGTTAACCATGAGATTTGGAATGGGACAGAGAAGTCAGTTGTATCTTCTTACTCTCGCATGTAGTCGGATGTGAAGGTCATGGATGTTATCCTCGTAGCGTGCATATTAATTGGTAATTCGTAGAGGATATGCAGCATATGGGTGGGAGCCCTCAACGTCCCATGATAGTTCTGGCATCTAACCGTCTGTACAAACCATTGCCGTAATTCAATGTGTGGGCATGGTGTACACCAAGGAGGCATGCATGGTCGCGAAGGGGGCAGTGATTGGCTTGGATCTTAGACTGGGCCCCGTACCAAGGAAGTATGGACAAGGTCATGACTCGGTTGTGCAACAATGCTAATGTCTCTCATGGGAAAAGTAACGTACCTTTGTAGACTGTAAGAACTGTAACTTGTTACTCCCTGTTCCGGGAAGGAGCTGCGAACGCGGCGGGAAAGGAACTCCATGAAAGTTCTGGTAAACCCGTGAATGCTGACTGACATAGCTTTTCAGAATAAAAGCAACCCTTGAAGAAATGTTTACAAAAACTTGCACTGCCGACGACCTATGGTCTGTGGCTGTAGATATAGTGCATCAAACACTCCTTTTCTAGTGAACTTGCTGAGTACGATCATACTCAATGTATCTTCTTAACCCTTGCTAGGTTCTAAAACCAGAACAAACGACGTCTACATCAAGTTATGCTCCAGGAATCATCATCAAAAGTTAAAGCTCTTCAATGAAGTCAAGAAGGTCAACATATACACCAACTCAAGTGAAGACGAAGTTACTGATTAGATAGGATTATAATCTCTAGCCATAGAACCTATGTCTATAGTATATTGCGATAGCAGCAATGCCAGACCATTAGTTAAGATACTAGTCTTAATAGTATGATAGTTTTTGAGTTGTTATTTCTGATTCTTCTTCATAAGAAGTTTCTTTCTCTCTCTTTAACCTAGAGTGTTCTCTGGATCTTGTGTAAAGAGTTGAGTTGTAACCTATAGTCATGTCTTGGACCTGTTGTGTTCCTGTTGTACCACTCTAAGGGTTATAATACTAGTGAACGGTGTTTCATTGGTGTTATGTCAACGACTATAGTGTATTACATCATGCAGTGGTATGCTGGGTCACCGCAATAAACTTGGAAGCTCATTTGGGATGCTTCTTTACTAAAGTAAGATGATCTGGTAGCGGCTCTGTATCTATAGAATTATGAGGAATCACAGAAAAAGTGCTCCCTTCTAACTCCTAGGCTTTGTGCTTCCGAATATTGGCTATTGCCTCCAAAACAACAACATGGTATGCTGCTAAATGGTTCCTACCTTCACCTATAGGTAAATCGTTATATAATCCAAGATCCTCTGGAAGTTGGATACTCACACGATACTTGGATAACATACGACCATCATAATAGGTTGTGGTATTCACTGGAATCTTAGTTGAACAACTAAAAATCCTTAAGAGTTGACGAAGGTGATCATTGAATGATCCTTGATAATCATCGAGAGTCTCCTCTTTCCTTACCAAGGTTTGTTTTGGAAACTTTGGTGCCATAACACTGTATACAAAATATTTTGATTAGTAAACAATAAAAAATATTGCATCATAACAAAGAATTATCGCACTAAAATATACAACGGAATATTCTCATTTGAATACCCATTATACCCTTTTAGAGAATTCTTTATCGTTGCTATAAGCTCCTACAGGTAATACCCTTTACTAGGTTTCCAACCTAAGGTCAAAGCAATTGCTCTCATACCAACTGCGATAACCCAACATACCACTGCATGTGTAGTACACTATAGTCGTTGACATGACATCCACAGAACACCATTCTGTAAATATTCAGACTGGTACAACAGAAACATTGCGGGTCCATATTAAAAACATACACACATTATTATTACAATACCAGAAGTTCAAGACTTCAAAGATTCAAATTACAAACTAGCTTAAAACTATTTTAGCGGAAGATTTAAAGTTTCAACTTAAACCTCGAATTGAGCTCAACAATTATTATATAAGGTTCATGTTGCTCAGCTCAATTGGTTACTAATAACTAAGGCAACTAATTGGACTCGTTGCCATCCACTCCATATCTGATCTCATAGCCAACCCCTTCTACTCCTCCAAACAGATATGGCTCCTCGTAATAGACATCCTCTTAGCCTTCAGCTACATACAATGGAGTGTCTTCTGGCTCTTTAGAGTCTAAGCAGGGAATCAAAGGAAAGGGTGTGTAACATCGTTACCTAGCAAGTTAATTTTATGCAACGTGGGAAGTTTGATGCTCTATCTACCACCTCGGACTATCAGTCATTGGTACTATGCAATTTCGTAAATCTTTCTTCAAAGATTGATTTTATTATCAAAAACTATGCCCATCAGCCTTCACAGGTTGACCAAAACTTTCATGGAGTTCCTTTCCTTCCACGTCCGTAGCTCCTTCCCGGAACAGGTAGTAACAAGTTACAGTTATTACACTTTGCAGAGGTGCATTACTTTACCCATGAGAGATCAACTACTTATTGCACAACCGGGCGTACTTTTCCGTCCACAATTCCATGATGTGGGGCCCAGTAGGTGATCCGAGCAATCACTGCCCCCTTCGCGACCCCACATGTATCCTTGGCGTACACAATGCCCACCCATTGAATTACTACAATGGTTAGTACAAACCGTTAGATGCCAGAACTATCGTGGGACGTTGAGGGTTTTCACCCATATGCTGCATATCCTCTATGAATTACCAATTAATGCACGCTACAAGGATAACAGCCACGACATGCACATATGGCTACATGCGAGAGTAAGAAGATACAGCTGGTTTCTTCGTCCCATTCCAAATCTCATGGTTAACGCGTAATATACAGCGCTAGAATCACTGATGTCATGGGTTGTTAAGTCCTAGGTGTTTAATCTTATTGCAAATGGAAACCTAAGTTGCATTGCTCACCTTATCCATATCATCACTTAGGATGATATCAAAAATTCATTTGTTTTGAGAAAATAATATTTTCTTTCTTCGGAACATAGATGGTAACACACAGTTTGTAAATACTTTGATAAAGACTCTTCAAAGGACATGAGCAAGTGATGAACTTGCCTCATGATTGCAAGGTAGTGAAGTCGGAAGCTTGCACTGGACCTTGAGCTTCTATGTCTACAAAACATCATTATTGCCCGGTAAGGACAATATTTAAAGAAGCAAAATTAATATGCATAGTAATGCAATGCATCATTTATTATTTATCTTCTTTGTGTGTTGTACCCAATATATTAATTTCTGGAATTTCTTTATAATAAAGGGATTTATTTTAAGGAATGACCTTTAATATTTTGTAAATATTACATTCACTATTTTTGTAATATAATATATTAGTAATAGAGTTAAAAACTATTTTTATTTAATTTTAACTCCTATAATTATTTTCTTAATATATTTATTTTTAAGAATAAGCATTTTAATTTACAAGATTTTATTTTGATATCTTAAAGGTCAATTTAGTATTTTTATAAAATACTCTAATAATTAGATACGGTAAAAGTTATTTTTAATTATTTTTAGGTATTTGATGGATTTTTATACAATTCCATAAGGAATATATATTATAAAAATATTTAACCTAAAGTTATTCTATTAAAAATTGATTTCTTAATTTAATTAGATAGATTGCATTGTTATAAACCTAAAAATATATCATTTGTATTTTTAAGGATTTTATTTTATTTTCTAGAATTTATTAAATCCTAGGGTTATTTTTGTGTTTTGGCAAATCTTCAAATTCCTTTTCTTTTAATGTTTGGGCCAACCCATTGGGCTATCTAGGCCCAACCTGGCCCAATTAACTGGTCAAGACTACCCACCGAAGTGGTACTAGACCTTATCGGCCCAGCACACTCCACTCTCTTTTCTCTCACTCGTTCCTCTCCTTCTTCCTCGACCCCGTGGTGCTGTCGACACCGCTGCCGTGCGATCCACGCCGCCCTGGGTCTCCCTGGCTACTGTCGTGGTGTATGGCGAGGTTGATGACCCCGCTCCGTCGTCTGGGCCAATTTGATTTGTCTCTGGAGCTCTCCTTCGGCCAGGCTAGCTCCGTCCTAAACCCTAGGGTTTGGGGTGTTGTCGATGATGTCTTCTCCGCTGCTCCCGTGGTGCTGGGAGGTGCTCGTGGTGATGTGGTGGTGCTGTTCGTCCTCGTGCGTTGTTGTGGTCGCCGCCTCAGCTCGGTGCGATTTGCAGCGCCTTTTGGGTGCTCCCCGTGCCGCTGTGCGCTCGTCGGCCCCTCTGCTTCCTCTTCTAATCCATAGCAAGGACCACTGGTGAGTTTAATATTGCTCTCCCCTCGTGCTTTTTGTCCTCTGCCTCTCTTGATCTCTCTGTGTGCTTCTAATGGCCATCCCTAATTAGGGTTCATGTCTTGATTAGGGTTCAACCCTCTGTTTTAGTTATATTCAATGGATTGAAACTAGTAGTGGTGGTTATTGAGGATGGTGATTAAGTATATCATGTTGATCACTGTCTACAGTTGGTTTTGATGATGCTAGTGGCTTTATTGAACTGATTCTAATTGGTAATTGGATATGGTTTAGATGATAGTGCTACTATGGAATTATTACTTGTGGATTTTGGTGATTTGAGAATTCCCTACTATCAAGATCTTAGTACTGACAGTAGTACTGTCAGTGATTGTCCACTGTATTGTTAAGCATTAGCTTGTGGTGATATATACATATTGAGGTTTGACATGTTAATACAATGATGCTCTGATTATGTATATATAAACTTAGTAATGATTCCTGGTGGTTGATTCTAGGAAAATGATAACTAGTGATTTGCAAGTTTACTTATGAAAGCTAAGTAATTGATTTGCTTGGTTTAGAACTTGTTCTTGTGACACCATCATTAGAATGGCACACAAGTGTTGGTTCTAGTACTAGGCTTTATTCTGCGAGTGCTCAAGATTGGATTAGTACTGGGATAAGTTGAATGCTTTTATTGAATATATTTGCCTATGATGTTGGTCTAAGGCTTAGCAACTAGGTTCCTAACTTGTTGTCCCTCATAGATGTGTTCTGGTATTAATACCAGTTACTGATTCTTGAGTCCTTCTGATAAAATGGTTGGTGTGCTTATTGTTTTATATGGATCCATAAGATATGTTGATTTCTAGGGTGCTACTCTTTTAAGAGATGTGCCCAGAATTCATAATCTTGGCTATGGTCATATTTGAATATGGGATTTGGCTTAATATCCAGGATCAATGATGTTGGTCTGAGATCCTGGTTTGGTTTGTAGAGTTTAATCATGGCTTTTGTATTTAAAAATCTTCTATGATGGATTCACCCCACTTGGGTGATTTCTGAGAGATTAATATATAAAACAACACATGCTTTACAATCTATAGTAAATGGTTGAATCATGTGATGGTTTTATATGTACTCACCATACAGTCAGGTTGTTGGTGTTGTTGCTGGTTGATCTGGTTGGCTAGATCTTGCTGACTTGTGTTGCTGGCCTGATCTTGTTCTTCACCTCCTGGTGCTGCTCCTGCTACTTCTGGTTCTTGTGAGCTTGTCCTTGATCTTGTTGTCCACCTGCTCCACCCTCTCCTTATGTCACCATCTGGTGAATGTTTGGATGATCTGATGTATGGTTTGGCTGGTGGTTTTGCTTGGATTTGGCAGGCTTGATGTGTTCCTGGTTTGGTTCTTGAGAATGAGAGTAAGCTGTTGGGAGCTGTGCTACGACTGTGCACTTCTCCTTTTGATTGTTTGGGTTGTTGCTGTTGTGTTGACAACACACATCATGCATTTAGATGACTGTGCCGCCTGGCTGTTTGGTGCATTTTGTGGATTAGATCAGTGAGGTGTTTTCACCTTTTATCCTTTTACAATTCATTCACCTGGTGAAACATGCCCCTTTTACTTGCTGTTGATATATGTACTTGTGGCTTATTTGATATGAAAGAACAGATACTTACACATTGGTGAAACTTGCCCCTTTCACTATTACTCAATGATGTAATCTTGAACAGTGCACTTCACTGCTCTCAACTAAGAGTAATTCTAACAATTAACCTTTTGTTTTTATTTTGGTTTGTTTTTGTATTTTGCAGGTGCAAGATCTGGTTACTCAAGATATAATATAGGATTAGATAGATAGATTCTCATTGTAATCTTTATTTTATTCTTTTTGTAAGAATCTTGTAATAGTCTATTCATATTTAGAATTTCATTTCTTGTAATTCTTTTACTGTAATGAATCGCTTCATTAGTTATATAATTTCAACATTGTAGAATTTTTATGGAATAAAGATAAGGAATAAGAATTCATTTCTTATTTGAATTTCTTTATCTTAAATTCATATTATTATTTAATATATATTTATCATAACAAATAATATTACTAAATGATTCTGGAAAACATTTTAAAATACCAAATCCTAAATTTTAAATATTTTCCAATTGATTCAAATTTAAAATTTGAATTCAAATTATTTCCCCCAAAACACACTAAGTCCTAAAGATCATGTCAAAATTTATAACGATCACTTTCAAGAGCTATTCCTAGCTCTAGAGAGTGAAGAAAACTCTGATCACTTTAGGTTTTTTTTGGCGAAAAATTTACCCACATTTTACAGATAAATGCATGCATATGCACAAAATCCTAATTCTATCCTTCGTTGGTTTCTAAATGCTGGGATGTTACAACAACCTTTTTAAACACTATTACTTAGATCAAGGGTAGCTTACAAGTAATCCTTGATAAATAGTGATGAGGGGCATTTAGACCTTAACCGAATAGCTCTCCGTAGCTCAATATTTCGAAAACTAATTATATTGTGCATGTGCTTTTGCAGTCATCAGGATCCTCCCATTTTAAAGAAGAAATGCCAAATCCAGAGATCCTGTGTAGCCACTGCCTCAAGAATCACACTGCAAGGTCCTTTGTGGCCTTTGTATATTCCCTGCCAAGCAAATGTGCAGTTCTTACATGCCCAATGCATGTAGTCAATGGTTCCAAGCATCCTAGGAAACCCTATGGCTTCATTCATTGCTAGGATACGAGTAGTGTCTTCAGCACTGGGTGATCGTCGGCAAAGTAGTCAACGTACATCATGTAGTGCCCCTCCAGGCGTTCCTTGGCTTGCTCTTGCGGCGGCCTGGCGTCGAGCCACCACATCGCGACTTAGCACCCAGCATGTACATGCCAGGAAGGCATGCAAGGATCTTCAAGTATTCTTCATCATCAGCGACAGCGGCGGTCTCCTCCTCCATCAGTATGGCGAACATCTCCTTGTCGTCAGAGTCTATCGCCGAGTGGGCAAAACGTCGAGCACCTCGCGGGTGTGGTGGGCGAGGAGCTGCCCACAACTTGGAGTCAGCGCGAGATCTCGGGGAACAGAAAGGTGGAGGGTGGTAGGCGCCCTTGCTAGCAGCGAGCTTTGGGCGGAGTGGTGAGGGGTGGTGTCGACGACGGCAGGGGAAGAAGAGGTGAGAAGGTGGGGCGAGAAGGCGAATCTCGACATGGATATGCGTTGTCTCGCCAAAAGAGCAAGCCCACACTCCTTTTTGCTTAGTCCGGACCCCAACGCGATGGGTTCGATCTGGGTTCACCTGCTGAAAGTTAGGTCCAATCCGGTAAAAATTCAGCTTCCGAGAAACCGACCATGAGAAAATCACTTCACCAGCAATAAAATCAAGAGTTGTGGGGCTCTTGGGGCTTGTTGGAGAGTTTTTATTTGCCAAGTCTGTCCGAATCTAAAAACTTCAACCGAATCTGACCCCTCCTCAAAACTAATTTGGAACCTAATCCCTAGGGTCGGCGCCATTTTAAATGGAGCCGAAGTTTTACAGGTCGGCGCCAACACATCAGAAAACCGAACCGAAGGAGGTCGGCTTCATTTAAAACATCGCCGACGTCGGCTCCATGTTAAACTGCGCTGACCTCCCCAGGTTGCCCCGCTTTGTCACATGTTGGCACCGACCTGTATAACTTTGGCTCAAAATGACGCCGATCCTAGAAGTCAGATTTCGAATTAGCTTCCGAAAAGAGTCAGATTGATTGAAATTTCGTAAAAAAGTCTAGATTTGACAAAAAATACGGCTGGCTCGGCCATTGCTAACCTGGTCATGATACTCCATGAATGCTACGATCTATTTTTATACTAGTAAAATGCCCGTGCGTTGCAACGGGTGTGATTATACGTTATCTTTTATACATCTGTGTCGGTAACATTTTAGTAAGAGCTTCTACTTACCATGGTGCAATATGGAGATCAGAAGCACGAAGAAGAGAAAAGGAGGGCTTTCTCAAGTAGGAGAGAGCTAAATAATGTGCGTTATAGACAAAAAAAGATGGATTAAAATCTCATCTAATTTTGATACGAAAGCAAAACTTTGCTAAGCATTGTCATTGCATGTACTAAAACACTTAGATTTTATCTAGATTCGTATGTATCTACTATCTACACAGTAAAACACATCTAAACAAATCCAAATTAGATGGAGGAAGCATTAAGTTTAAACTGTGTTATGATAATTGACACTTCATATTCATCGACCCAACTCTCCATAGCAACTCCATGTTGCTTCGTCACTCCCTTAGTGACAAGCTAAGCTTTGCGACCATGTCAACCCACCATCGATGCAAAAACATTCGGAGCAGCTTGAATTTTATCTAGGGATTAAAATGTAGCGGAAACATACGAAACTAAGTGGTGCCACATTTGTTCTCATGTTTTTTGGTAGCAGAAACAAATATAGAAACCCCAAAAACAAAATAGAAGCAAATATTGTCGAAAATAAATATGGACCAAATACGGTCCAAACGCGGAACGAACAGATTTTACACAGAACCAAAAGAACCCTGGAATCATGCAACAGATCTCAAGCATTCAAGAACACCTCCACCGCCGGCGACAAGGGGAGGCGCAGGAGAATGGAGGCCCTGGGGATAATGGTACATGCATTAGATCAACAAAATCATCACGTTTGTCCTCACGGATAGCTGCAGCATCCATGTAAGGAGAATGACAAATTCATTGGTCACAAGGAGACCTGAAGTCCTAAATCAAAACTCGGGCTAAAATTCTACAAGGCCCTTGATGCAATAGGTGCCCACAACAAACCATTCGTTCATGGTGGTGGTGAAAGGGAGCATTCTGGCCAATAACATCGTGTCGCCGAGGAGAGCCCGAACGGTGAGCACCACAGAAAACAGCGAGAAGTTCTTCGCCACACTCACCCAACGGCCTCGTAGGAACATCACAGGCAGCTCGGATGACCACGTTCCACTTGTCATGCTGGAGAAGAAGAGCCGATTGAGATTGTTCACGACAAAGGAGTGACAGCTGCAGGTGAATAGGTTGTAGCTCCTGTCCTAGAACTCCTGCACGCCTTTATCCGGAGTGTTGTCCCATGTCACCTCTACATAACTGCCAAGAAGCTTGTAGCGCTGCATATGACACAAGAGTAATGTCTTGTGAGTAAATAGTATTTCATCGCGTTAGAAATTTGAGGTGAATTTTTAGTATAAAACACATAGTACAATCTTCATCGCCATCAACTTGGATGTAGCTGGCAATAGCTCTCTAAAAGCAAAGTTGTGAACTGATAAAAATTTGGGGCGGGGAAGTCCAAGATTACACCATCTTCTCTACAAATGCATATTTAATAGATAAACGGTACCAACCAAGAGACGAAGGATATGGGAGTCCATATTATGTAACTTGGATCGAATGGACTGAGCTGGCTTCTTTCAGCTTCCATCAACTTACGCGCTAGGTCAAGCTACTGACCCATACCCATAGGCAAGGGAATGTTACCCAAAAATGCAATTTGCCAACATACATATTGAAATAATACACCATACATCATGAACACAGAACAATTGCAATAAATCTAAAAGTTACAGACTAACTTGACTATTGTTACTATTAGGCTGGTGCTAGAATGCAACTAAATGGCATAAGAAAATTACAGAAGGCCAAATTATTTCCCTTTTCTTCTTGTCGGTATACACAAGATAACACAAAGGACTCTTACTCTCCCAAGGAGCACGAGTTTATTCATAAGGGTTCCTTGCATTAAAATCTCAAGAGGTAATATTTATTGCAATTATTTTTATGATTGAACCAAATTTTATCATAGTAATATGGTCAGACATTGGTGTGTAACTCTCTAATTAGATTTTTACCAACTTGTTTTTGTCAAGAGTATCAGGAATGAGTAACAGTCTGTAACTAAGTGCAAGCTACATAGGATCAATACATAGCACAAGGCCCTAATTTCAGTCGAAGCTACATCAAATGATCATCTCTGATAAGAGATACTACATTACCTCTCGTAAGAACAAGAAGCTCTTGGAAAAAAACCAATATAACATTGTTTTTTAATGACTCGGAACTTAAATCCTATTTGGATGTTATAGGTCTCCGGTTGAGGGAGGGGAATTCTTCATTCCATAACTGAACATACCTGTAGTAGTTGTGAATTTTTGTACTTGCGCATGTCCTTCTTCAACAGCAGGTAATGTCCGCAAACAAATGCACCATAGTTAGCAATCATCCAGGTCTCTAAGGGAATCAATAAAAGTTGGATATCAGCAAACAATAACAAGGAAAAAAAGATGGATCATGTTATGTACAGATAACATGGTTTGGATAACCCCCAAAGAATCATCTTAAACTCACTCGGTACCATTGTACGTTGGTGGTCGATTCAATAGTCTGTCTGCAAGATCTTTGTTTCTCTTAGCAAAAGATTTTTTTAACCTTCTTTGTGTGGAATTCCCTGCAATCAACCATGAAGGAAACAACATTCATGAATTCTCAAGATGTTCAGAATTATATGAATTCTCAAATGTATACAAAGAGTCAACATTTGTAAAATGCCATCTAGCAAAAGACCTTCATGTACAATTACTACGAAGTTACATGAAAACTTTTAGCTTTGGAACAACCTCATACATGCCCTTACAAACAAAGAAGTCCCACAGAAATTAAGCAAGGCATATTTGTAATAGAAAAACATGCACAATCGAGCATATTGTCGCTTCAATTACGAGTTTAGCTTTTAATTTGTTATCCATCCAAAGTATCTGCAATTTTACAAGAACTATTTTTTCTGACCGCATTCGTCTAGCATAGCATAAATTATTTTTGTCCAAATGTACACATAATAATATTATTTATAAAACAAAGACTACATCTACCCTGTGGAGGTGAAGAGAAATAGTCTATTTTCTGAGGTAATTTAGCTTGTGCCAGCACCTGTAATAGTAATGAATACATTCCTTTACCAACAAACTCATTGTAACACTCCATTTAGTATATTACAATACAGTATGACCAAACTGGTTGTAAATACCTAGAGTGTCACCACTAACTTCCTAGGAGATGGACCCTCTAGTCATAAAATGGATGGTTGCAGGATCCATACAGAATCATCTATTACAAATACATAGCCATCGACTTGACATTGTCTTTTTTCCAATAAGATATAGAAGTGTAACTGAAACCACGTGCACTTAGATAATATAAATTATGCAAGAATTAACCTTAGTTTTCAACATAAACCTCCACATCAGCATGTATATTATAGATTATATATGAGCTCACAAGAAACACAGCAAAACACAAATCACAGTGGAATAGAGCCATGAGTCTACATTTACTTATGATCAGGAACAGGAAAAACTTACCACAAATAGAAAGCATGCATCATTTCAAGAAATGCTAGTTTCATCTCCAAGAGCACATAATGGTTCTGTTCTGCCAAGTAAATCAGTTCATGATATGAAATTGGGAACTCACAATAGAGCAATGCAGCCAATTGTCCAGTCCAATAGGCTAAAATCAAATGGAGTCGTACAATTTATATGAGTTTATATGCAAAGCGTTCAAAATCATATTAATATACTATATGTATATTGTTAGAAATCCATGACAACTTCCTGTCAAGCGGCACACTTGGATCTGTTTATTCATGACAAAATGCTAGGCGTACGTGTGAGGAGGCGTGCATTCGACTGCTCATAGGGACCTAATTGCTCACCATGGAGTTGTGAAGAAGAAATATCCTCCTAATTATCAGAGGAGGCTACATTACCTTGCGTGGAGGGCTGGAATTCCCCTTATTATCAATAAATAAAACACAATACATCTTACTTCAGTAGCCGCAGCCTGCACCATAAGGACCAAGGACCCTAAATTAATGAAAAAATTTAGCACCATGTCC
The DNA here is from genome assembly GCA_916181665.1 of Avena sativa. Taxonomy (NCBI): domain Eukaryota; kingdom Viridiplantae; phylum Streptophyta; class Magnoliopsida; order Poales; family Poaceae; genus Avena; species Avena sativa. The sequence goes on from OV702283.1 coordinate 36,655,507, forward strand.
ATATTGAGAAGCTACTGACCTTTTGTATTCCAGCCTGACATCTCGACTAATCTGGAATGCAGTCTTTCACCGATAAATGGATAAGATCAACCCAACTGAACCTGCCATCGGTATAAGTTCTACAAATTGCTTTCTTTCCATAGCTCTAGGTCTGATTGTGGATAAAATCATCAATAGTATATATCCGGTGTGATAATTCAGAAATAGAATGGAAGATTAGTTGTTGGAGTAGCCAGTAGTAGCTCGCTTGATAGACTCCACCTTCCTACTCTATAAGAACTTGTGCATAATACTTATGCATGTTTGGTTCATTTATGAAACTAAACCGGTGCTCCCACTAATAAGGCCCTATCAATGTATATTTGATTGCATGATTCAAGAAACATGCAGCTCACATAAGAGGTCATTCTTTGTGTACAATCTAATATACTCAATTAAACTTTCTTGTAAAGATAGATTGCTTTTTGTGAACTATGCTATGCAAGTAAGCTCCAAATTTAATTCAAGAAAAGGTGTAGGATAAAAAATTCAACAAGGGTTGAACTACAAAGCACTTTTAGTTTGAGCAGTGGATGGCATTGTCTGTCACCATGTCGACTTAATTAATTTGCCTCCAAACAAAATGTCCAGAATTTTAGTTCCTGGTCTCTGTTCCCATTGTAATTGGCCAAACAAACTACAATCGCCTGAATTAATGTTTAACGAACTAAGCATCACAAACAACTAAACTGATTTTAACGCAAACTCTTCCAAAAAGATTTGTGATTGCCTGTTTAGGCTCCTGATTATCTAGTCTTTCTTCAAGTTGTCTCCATCTAAAGCTACACATCCATTACCTAAGACATTGTTCATGCATCGATCTCTGTCGGCGTCCATGCCAAGCTCCTCTGTCACCTCCTCTCTGTGGAGTGACATTGCACATGGTACCAGGGTAGTAGTTTCCGGACACAAGGTGTGGTGTTGTACATGCCCACTCTGAACCTAAATTGATTGTGTTTGATGGGCGTGTACTTACGGTTACAGGAAGGGATCAGACTGGGTGAGGCTCATCCGTAACCAAGCCCACTCGCCAGAGAAGTCGTAAAAAATGCATGTGCTCTGTCTGGCCATTGTTGTAAAATGTCATTGTGTGCATATACACCTTAGATTGGTAAAATAATGTTATTTCCATTTTCTGAAAACGACCTAGTAAGCATGCACGACAATTTATTTGAGCCTAGTAAGCATTACCTAGTAAGCCAATGTGCAATTTAGATGAGTTTTATGCAAAGCGTTCAAAATCCTATGCATATACTACTTGTATATTGTTAGAAATCCATGACAATTTCCTGTCAATAGACTTTCTATTCGATCTTTAGAAATCTGAGATAGCACACTGGAAATCTGTTTGTTCATAAAAAATGCTATGTGTACGTATGAGGAGGCGTGCATTCGACTGCTCACCATGGAATTGTCAAGAACAAATATCCTCCTAATTATCAGAGGGGGTAACATTAGCTTGCGTGGAGAGCTGGCTTTTTCCCCTTATTTTGAATAAATAATATATAATACATGTTACTTTCAGTAGCTGCAACTTGCGCCATAAGGACCAAGGACCCTAAATCAGTGGAACACTTTAGCACGATGAATTCACTATATATGGATTAAAGTATTCCATATAACTATCATGTTGTCCACGGATAACCATGCCCATATTGAGAAGCTACTAACCTTTTGTATTCCAACATGACATCTTGACTGATTGGAATGCAGTCTTTCGCTGATACATAGATAAGATCAACCGGACTGAACCAGCCGTTGGTATAAGTTCTCCAAATTGCTTTCCTTCCATAGCTCTCGGGTCTGATTCTAGGTAAGATCAACCATAGTAACTATCCAGTGTGATAACTCAGAAAGAGAATAACAGATTAGTTGTTGGAGTAGCCAGCAGTAGCTCACTTGATATACTCCACCTTCTTACTCTAGAAGAACTTATGCATCAAACTGAATACTTATGCACGTCTGGTTTCATTGATGAAATGGAACTGGGAATACCACTAATAGGTGCCCTATAATCTATATTTCATTGCATGATTCAAGTAACATGCAGCTTACAAAGGAGGCCATTCTTCATGTACAATCTAAAGTGCTCAATTAAATTTTCTTGTAAAGATAGATTTCTTTTTGTGAACTACCCTATGCAAGTAAGCCACAAATTTAATTCAAGAAAACCTGTAGAATAAGTATTTCAAGCAAGGGTTGAACTACAAAGCACTTTTAGTTTCAACAGTGTATGCTATTGTCTGTTATCATGTCGACTTAATACATTTGCCTCCAAACAAAATGTCTAGAATTTCAGTTTCCGGTCCATGTCCCCATTGTAATTCACCAAACAAACTACAATGGCATGAATTGATGCTTAATGTTTATAACGGACTAAGAATCACAAATAGCTAAACTGATTTGAAGTACACAACCTCTTCCAAAAAGATTTTGTGATTACCTAATTTGTTGAGGCTCCTAATTATCTAGTCTCTCTTCATGTTGTCTATATCTGAACCTGCACAGCCATTACCACATTCTTCACGCATTGATCTCTGTCAGCGTCCATGTCAATCTCCTCTGTCACCTCCTCTCCGAGGAAAGCGGCATTACACATCATACCGGGGCAGTAGTTTCCGGACACAAGGCGTGGTGTTGTACGTGCCAACTCTGAAACTAAATTTCATTGTGTTTGATGAACGTGTATTTACCAGAGAGGATCAGACTGGGTAAATTGCATATGTAACCAAGCCCACTCGCTAGAGAAGTCGAGCACGAAGGTGCGTACCTCAGTCTTGGGGTGCTTATACCTGATATCCTCGGAGACTGCGGCGCGCTTGTCCGGGATGCGGCCGACGAGCATGAGGCCGATCCCGAAGGCGGCGAGGACGAAGGAGATGGCTCGGCCGATCTTATCTTGGGGCTTGCCGGGGCCGAGGAAAGCGGCGTAGAATCAGAGACGCGAGTCTCATGGAGGTGTGTCCGACGATGAGGAGGTAGACGGTAGGCAGGTCCAGCGCCCATTCCGGCATTGCCGCGGAGGATCTCTTGATGTGGCCACGCACGGGCTATCCCGCGGACCTATAGGGTTCCTGCGCGAGGAGGATCTCGTGATGGGGGCCTTTGGCCTAGAGAGAAGGGCGCCGCCGGTGGCCGATCCAGGGGGAGTTGCGAACGTGGGGTTCGGGGGAGGAAGGGAGCAGGCGGACGAAGCGGTGATTGACTCGTGCTGGTAGTTTTTTTTCTTGCGGGAGGGTAGCGACAGGGGGACGCGCGACGAAGGAAGCGACGGAGTGACAGAAAACGGAACACCTTCGTACTTTTTAGATAGTAGAGATAGAGATAGAGATTAAATAAATCCGTAAAAAATCTGTGCATCTAGCAGGCTTTCGCTGTTCACTTGCGCCTCACAGAAGAAATCTCGTGTCAACAAGAGAAAGGAAATCCGCGAAAAAAAACAAGAGAAAGGAAATCTTGTGTGACTGTGTCACGTTTGGAAAACCCCTTGGATTTCCTTTCCTTTTCCGTTTCTCGACCTCTCTCCCTGCGTCCTAGCCAGCGCCGCGGCTATGGCCTCGATGAGTAGCCCCCGCCTCCCCTTCCTCCCCGCCCGAGCCCACTCCGCCGCTGTCTCTGTCACCGCTGCCGCCACCTCCTCCTCATCCTCCCCGCCACCTCGCCGCGCCTTAAAATGCAGCTGTGCCAGCGGCGCCAACTCTGTCCACCCATCCTCGGCCTCGCGGCCCCCGGCCCCCGTGGTGGGCGGCGTAGGGTCCGCCGACCTCAACGGCCTCCGGGCCCCGCCTATACCTGTCACGGAATCCCCTCTACCCGCGTACCGCGATCCCCACGGCCTGCCTCGTAAGTCGAGCGGCGGCGCTTAACGATTTTGAGTCGTTTTTCTCGGGTCCAGTAACTAACCAATCAGTTGGGATTTTCTCATGGCTTTGCATATGGTTCCGTACCGCGGTTGCTAGGGCCTCTCACAAGCGCAGATCTGATGGGGACGAACGGGGAGACGCTCAAGGTTGCCTACCAGGTGCTCGACGAAACGCGCGTGACATTTCATTTTCATTGCGTGCCAATCTCATTGTTTGTGCGTGTACCCCTTTGTTGTAAATCTGAATGGGGTTTGGTTTTGATGATTATCCAGGGATTTCCTGGAGCGTACAGCGAGGCGGCAGCGAAGAAGGCATATCCCAATTGCCAGACCGTGCCCTGCGAGCACTTCGATACTGCATTCCAGGTGTCGTAGTGGGATCCTTTGTAGGGTCTGTTTTAGCATATTTGTGAATTCTGTTTTGTGGTGCAAATGTAGTACATTTCGTAGTTGTTTGGTTCATGTCATAGTTCCGGATGATGAACGTCAAAAACTGAAAAGAGTTATATGCTTTGTTCGGAAGTCGTAGAGTCGAGCTTGAAGAGTTGAGTCGACATGTCGCCGATTAGGTGGCAACTGGGCGTTGGGCGCAATAATAATAAATAATATGTAATATGACAGGAAAATGAAATATGACAGCAAATTAGGAAATTTAGGAACATAAGTAACAACTAGCATTAGTATGAGTTGAACAACAGAAGGTCCAGAAGTTGGAAACAGAGCAACAGAGCAGAAATCAACAATCAGATGAGAAAGGGAGGTGTAGGCCTGGGGGGGGGGGGGGAGAGCAGAACAGAGCAACAATCAGGCTGAGATGAGGAGCACAGGGACACACGAGAGGGAGGAGTAGCAGAGCTACAGAAGGGGCGGCGGGAGATGGAGGAGAAGAGATGCAGAGGGGGCGGAGGGGAGAAGCAGAGGAAGAAGCCAAGGAGGTCAGGAGGCTTACCGGACTTGGAGCGGACGAAGAGTGGAGGGCAATGGCGTCGGTGAAGCTTGGTGGCGGCGGCTGCGCAGCTTCGCTTCCCTCTCTCTCCCGCTCAATTCGCTTCTGCTGTGGTCGATTGACTCTGCCTCCCGCTCGATTTCCTTTTCCCCTCGTAGGTAGGTGCCAATTCCCCCGATTCCCCCCAAAATCCCGCCAAATTAGTTGGGCGGGCGACCGAACCACCCCAGTCGACGCCCAGACGACCGGGGCGTCGCCTTTTTTTCCTGGGCGCGCGCCTAAGTGCAAAATACTTGGCGTCGCTCCCAGTCGTCCTCCCCAGCGCGCCCTGACGCCTAGACGCTGTTTTGGCGACGATTAGGCCACGACTCCTGAACAAAGGTTATATGTTTGTTGTATGAAATTTCACTTTACACCAAGTTAGGTAAGCTGCATTTACTTTAGTAGATGAAGTGTTGCCATTATGACACAAACAAATACTCGTCTCAAAGAATTTCTTAGCTGCATATATCATTTGCCTATGTATGTTCTTTTTCCGAGATAGCATGCTCATCATTGACCATTCATTTCTATTATAATATGTAGAGAGAGCTCAACATGGTTAGATATTATGGAAAGTGATTTTCGAGACAGACCAATGCTTATGATAATGAAGTATCTAATTTACATAGTAATAAAGATATTGGCAGTCGAAGTTTCAGAAGTTGACTCTACATGTGCACAAAATGACATCTGTTACGAACCGGGGAGAGTATTGTATTGGCAAAATATTCTTCGAAACTAGTTTTCGAGACATGAGTAGATCAGAACAATAATAAAAATGTGCTTTAACTTTGATTCACTTTTACCTTTTGGACTATGGTTTGTGACGGTTGTATTCCATATATTATATATTATTGTTGCATAAGCGAATAGACATGTTGGAATGATGTCTTCTGGTCATTTATCAGGCTGTTGAAAACTGGATAGTTGATAGGGCAGTACTACCACTTGAGAACTCGCTGGGTGGTAGTATACATCGGAACTATGACCTTTTACTTCGGCATAAGCTGCACATAGTTGGAGAGGTTCGTCTTGCAGTTCGGCATTGCTTATTAGCCAATCGTGGAGTGAAGATTGAAAACCTAATAAGTGTCATGAGTCATCCCCAGGTAAACCTCTTGGATCTTGTGGTCTTATATTTTCGAAAGGCCAGAGGCCGATCTTATATTTTCATCTGTTTGTGTAATAACCCTGCGACTCGTCATTTGTAATTTGTAGGCTCTTGCGCAATGTGAGCATACGCTGACAGAGTTAGGAATTGAACATAGACAAGCTGTTGATGATACTGCTGGTGCAGCAAAGGTAGAATGATGCTTCCTTCTACCTGGAGTTTATCTTGTGACATACATATATTTAGTTATATCTTTTAGTTGACGGATTCCAAGTGACTCATCAAGTGAATTCTTTGTTATTAACCATAACGTGATATGCTTGTATCTCATAGTTTGTCGCAGAAGAATTGCTCCAAGATACTGGTGCTGTTGCCAGTTCATTAGCTGCTGAACTTTATGGACTGGATATTCTTGCTGAAAATATTCAGGTAGGGCGATTTCATATTAAATTGAGACATTGCGTTTTGTTCTTTATCCTTGACATTAGTCCTTCTCTTTCCATATAGGATGAAAAAGTCAATGTCACTCGTTTTATGATGCTTGCTCGAGAGCCTATTATACCACTGGTTGATAAACCATTCAAGGTATAGTTTGCAGGGGAAACTCTGTTTTGTCTTCCTTCTAGTCATACATTCCATCCTAACAAAACCAGTTGATTTATTGCATGATCATTTGATTTTCAGACTAGCATAGTGTTTTCACTTGAAGAAGGACCTGGGCAGCTATTCAAGGCACTTGCAGTTTTTGCACTGAGGGAAATCAACCTAACCAAGGTGCATTAAACAACTTTGCTTTGCCACTTGCATGTGCTTTGTAGAATTTTCTAACAGTGTGTTGATGTGAAGATAGAAAGCCGTCCACACAAGAAAAGACCTTTTCGTGTAGCTGATGATACCTTCTCCACACCTATCAAGTTAGTTTCCAACCTTATGACCCCCAAATTAATTCAGTTTCGTATCATGCAGTCCTAGTATGAAACCCCGCCAGTGCTTTACCCCATTCGATCCTTGGTTGAATCAGGTATTTCGACTACCTTTTTTATGTTGACCTTGATGCTTCAATGGCTGATCCAAGAACTCAGAACGCTATTCGAAATTTGGAGGTGATGTTTCTTGTAGTTTTATTATCTGGCGTCAGCCCAAATACCGACCCATGTTGCTTTTTTTTTTTTTTGTAGGAGTTTGCAACCTTTGTAAGTATCCTGGGGAGCTATCCTACAGACTTGAGTGAAGCTTGAATGGCAAGTGACTGCTGCAAATACTAATGGGTAATCAGTATAAATGTGTTCCTTTTCCGTTGCATGGGATAAAGATCTACCTTTTTGGTAGCTATTGTTTGGTGTAATTAAAAAACCATTTTTTTCGGGAGTATAAAGAATCAGGAGCTCTCTAGGGCCTATTTGGGTGGGGTTTAAGCGGTCTGACTAGGGGCGGATCCACATGGAAGCTAGGTGGTGCACAGGACACCGGGTAGAAATGTTTTTCTTTGTAAAACAATATTTTTCACCATGTATGCACCCAGTAAAGATTGATTTTTCTCTAATCTGGCACCGTATGCAACCTGTTGCTCAAGGCTCTAGCTCCGCCACTGGGTCTGACTTATAAAATGTACCTGGGCCTTTCCAGATCGAGTAGAATGTAGAACTAGAATACGAAACAGTACATTGTGGAGGTCGACAAAGTGAACTAGTAAGTGTGCACGCACGTCTCAACTCGTGTTAATAAAAATATCTTCGGCAACGGCATGTTATAATAGTTCGACTGTGCAATCCTATTATCTTCTGCAATCGTTATACCATGCAATTATATTGACAATTTTTAGGTAACACGTTATCATGTCGGATGCTAGATAAAGCTAATTTTGTTCTCTGCTCACATTCTTTATGAGGTTGCTCATTGACTCTTATGTGTCACGGTGCTTATTCATGGAAGAAAATTCTGACTCACTGTTAATCCACCTTCTCTTCACATTACATATCTAACTACAACAACAATTATAGACAAAAAAAAAGCATGCTGAAATACAGTTAATTCAAGACTACAACTATGTGTATGATTCAGCTCAAAAAAACAACTAAGTGTATGATTCAAAAAGAAATACAGCTAACATAAACTTTGGGCTTCTTTACAACAAGCAAAACATTAAATATAACTATTTCTAACACATGCCAGCAGTAGACGAAAATCTGGTTGCCAACACATAAATTTCATAGGAGTTAAGAGAAATGAAAATCATACAACTTGCCAAAAAAATATGGCGATAAGACCCTTATCCTACCTCATATTTGTTCTCACAGCAAGAAGAAGGCATAACACAGAGTAATCACATCTGTATCATTATATACATTGACTACACTTGGTTTTTACAAAATAAAATTTAAGAACAAGTATCAAAGAATTAGAAAGTACTTGAATCATGTTCCTGTAGAGCAATCGAGTCATGATGAATCAGTGGAACACCAACACACACGAACAGCCGCCTTTCTTACACCTAAAGACCTAGGTGAACTGTGCCATGTTCCAATGAATCCATCATCCGTAAATGATGTTCCTGCCTGTACCGCTTCTTATGTGAGCCTTTGTTCGTGTCTACAGAAGAACATAACATCTACTTATTACAAATTATGGGCAGTGCAGCAAAATACACCTCTTTTATCTCTAGATCTGGCTACACAAAATTGCAGTTCAGTAAACAGTGCATACTTGTTGATAGTTGGAATGATAATATGCCGTAATATTCTGAAGACTTGCCCCACATTCGTGCACACCAAAATGGAAACATGCAGCCAGCAGAAAATAGTAACATTTTCCTCGTTTAACCTTCCGTTGCACAAAATTAAGGACGAGATCTGGTTAACCATTTATGTTTCGGACTCTAATCTATAGAACCATTTTATGTGAATGGTAAAGTAGATTAACCATTAGGTTATTAGGTTTACAAATGGTTAACCGAAGGTTATTAAGGTTCGAACCTTTTTAATATTATATGCAAATATGATAAATTTTGCTCTGCCGAAGGACCTACTGGAAACATGCACTAAAAATGGAGAGGGTCTAAACAGAGAAGTATAGTGATCTTCTTGTATCAGATCGATAAGTAAAACAGCCTGCAGCCTCAATTGCTGGGGCCTGTCATCTCTTTCCTAATCCCCCAAGTTTCTTTTACTACTCTGGCCACCTTGGCCAGGCCGACGTGCCACTGAGCTAACACAAAAAGCTGCACCTCCATCCCTGCATCTCCAGCCTGCTTCTTCCCTGTTCTCTACAACTATGCTACTCCTCGCCAATGCAACACTTGCGGAGGTAGATTCATGAAGATATGAGGACGACGCGCTGCATAGTGTCACCGTAGGAACCGCCGCCGCTGGAGAAGTCGCCTCTGCTGCCGTTGGGGCCGCCGCTGCTGCCGCATGGTCCTGGGAGAAGGGACGGACGGGGAGCGAGGGGCGGATGCACTGGGGGATGGAAGGGGGACGAGGGAGGGACGCACGGAGAAGGAGGCTGGAAAGACGACAGCTGCAGGCAGCCTGAAGTTGGTCGAGACTAGAGGAGAAATACTCGGGAAACCATAGGTCAAAAGGGTGCGAACCTAAATAACCCTTTGCGTTTGAGGGGCTAAACCAAATGCCCATTGGGTTCTTTTTTACTGTGGTTAAACGGGAACCTAGTCCCATTCTTACACAAAAGGAATACACACACAATAGAAGTATGCAATGATTCATGACCAAAACTATAAATTCATGTAAAACAACTGTACTATGCATGTGGACATAATGAGTTGACAATTCTGATTATGAAGTTCACATAAAAAACAATTCAGAGAGCATCCCATAATCCAGGTTTCAGTCACTAACTCATAACATAACTAAAATTGCATGCAGAGGTTGACACATAATCCATAAAACTTGTTACATGTTTGTGGTGAACTGGTGTTTGGTGGTGAACTGGCAATAACAGGATGTGGACCCTTTGGTTCATCTAAAGAATTATTATCAGTATACATCAGTGTGTCACAACGGAGTATATTGCTAGCATACTTTGCATATGGAATGGACCTCTGAATTACCATATACTAGCAACTATAAATACTTGACAGCATATTAAGTAACACTGCTAGTGCAGTACAGCCTAACTAAAAACCATATATATAAAACAACCACCATTTGCTAAATGACAGTTCCATATAGTAAAACCAACAATCTGTCAACACTATTGAAGACGTCTACATACATGGCCTTGTAACTGAGGACACAATAGTGCATGAATTTAAACCTGATCAAAAGGGCAAGCATCTCTAAAAATCAGAAGGGCACTTGAAAGTTCCAGAGCATGCATAGTAATATGAATTTAAACCTGCTCACACAATAACCATGTAACCTGTCTTCGGGCTCAATCAAGTATAAGGTGTAAACATCCTCTACCTTGTTTCCCTTAAAAAAGCATAATCAAAATTCAGTAAGAAAATAGTATAGATTCCTGACAGCTGCAGACTATGCGTCTCCCTTGGAATCAATGGAGAACCAATCTGTAAAATTTGGATAAAAATCCATAAGACCTCAATCTGAAAGTGATAAATCCTTTTCCGTTGCCAAGCAGGGCATGATGGAGGTTGGAAGACATGGTGGCAAAGGAATATGAGGGGCACGAAGAGGAAGAAGGTTGACCTTGTTTCTAGCGTCCAGGGATTAAACTCAGATGCAGCGGCGCCTCCTTCATCGTGCGCGGTTTCTACGGCGTTGGCAAAAACTCCTCCCAGTGGTGGGCCGAACAACGCAGAGGACGGCCTCGGTGGCGTCTGCCACGCGAGTTTTGGGTGGAGGTGGCGCTTTGGGTGACGAATTGCCTGGTTGCCTCCGGGAGATGACAGAGGGGAACAATTATTTACTCCTTGCTTCAGCGGCGGCGACTCTCCTGCAGCCATTTTGCGGCGGAGTTAGCGTCATGCCAACTCCAAATCAGGCCTTGTGAGGGAGGGGCGCAGAGCGCTAGAAAGTCAGGCATTGTGAAAGTGGGGATTCAAAGTGTGGGTGGGGAGATCAATTGATTCTGAACCGTGCAATCCCCATAAATGGACGGCCTAGATTCAGCTACCCACAAAGTTGGTGCTTTTATAAAGACTGGAGTTCTGAAATTTGATATAGAGCCTCCTGTAAAGCTAGGGAAAGCATGTATTTAAAAGAAAAGAACAGCACATTCCATTCCAAGTTCAGGCATCCTGGGTATACTGAAGAGTTCAAGAAATACTTCATTCCAAACAAGAAAGTAACCTAGTACGTAAAACTTAACTATGCTGGGTATACTGAAGAATTCAAGAAATATTTCTTTCCAAATAAGATAGTATTCTAGTAGAACTTCACGATAGTTGAGTAGCTATTGGGAAAAATAACCTAATTGAAACAGATTAAGGTTTGGCATCTGCTAAGACCAAATAAAATTGCCAACTTGGGAGCATGCAAAGTTTTGGTGATACTGTCAGTTTTCCTGCATTAGTTAACATTGATTCGGGAAGAATACTTAAATTTCAATTGTCTGTGATCCAGGGCACCAATGGATTGATTGGATTGGTATGCGCGGTCAACCCTGCAGCCACATAAAAAGTCAGCAGAGGGGAGTCAACTGGTGATGCTATTGAAGAGCATAAAGGCATTGCCTACATCATATCAGGAAGTCAGCGGCGCCGACATAAGTGTGGTTTTTTACTCTCTACTCAATTTTCTACTTTGGAATTGGGATACCAGTTTATCATTAAGATGCTCTTCTTGCAACTTCTGTTATTGTAAGCCATAATCTTCTCCTACCTCCAATCCTGTAAAGGCTAATAAGTACTAGTGGTATTCAGGTGCTGGCAGAGCTCAACAAAGAGTTGAATCTTTGGTAGGTGCAATGTCGAATCTTTTTGTTTGCTTATAGTGACTGATCAAACCCTTTAGTCGTTGTGCTGCCTAACGGGCTTGTAAAGCGTTGACATCTGAGTCGTTTGCTCCCTTGCTGCACTTGCATCGTGGGCTCATGGGGCACCACTTAGAATAAACAGTTCCATGTTTCAGTGGGAACTGCTGCTGACTCTTATGGCAGCCATGGAAGGTGATGCTGTGGGGGCAGTTGAGGTTCTACTCTGGCTGAACCTTCTCAGGAGCTTTATGCGTTAAGAAGAAAATTTTCTTTGTTGGTTGCCTGATGAATGACAAATTTGCATGTCAATAAAGTTCCATAAATAAAATAAAAAAATGGTATTGGAAATTTGGAATGAAGTTACTTTGTAGTAGCAGTAACCGTGTTAGATGACAAATTCGCATGTCACATAGAAAGACATTATTTAGTACTGTATATAGACTCATCTAAATTTTGACAAATCTAAAACATCTATTTTGGGACGGAGGTAGTACTTTCCTTTTTCCTCATTGTAAGTGGTTCTTTGTACAGTATTCCTGTACGATTAACTGAGGAGCATGTAGATCAGGGAAATATAGCACTGTGAGGGGCATTGCTCTACGTGGGCGAAACATTGCCATGGCATGTGCTCCGCTACTATTTTACAACTGGGCTAGATCTAGCATGTGCTAATGGAGTCAAGTTCATTTCATTCAATGCTGATACTGTCGGCGTTCTCTCAATTTGTGCGCTCATGACGTAGCACGCATGATTATGCACCATAACTGACATTCATTCAACTTGTTTGGTCTACTACTGAGTAAAAGAAAAAAGGAGGTACTACTCAGTGAGTATAAAAAGGAAACGATTGGACAAAGTTCGTTTTTACAAGGTAGAGATTTGGAATCACCAAACTGGGTCAACAGCTCGGTTCCACACACTGATACACATGGCCAAATTTCTTGGATCACGTGAAATTGGCCTGCCCAGTGTCAGCTCATTAGTTAACGATTCCTTCATCACTTTTTCTTCGAACTACTAGTAGATCACACACATCGTAGGGTTGAAGCATGTATTCCGCACCTCGCTCTCTTTGCGTCGGAGTGAAGATCCCATCTGTATCAGCAAAGCGACGAGCAAAAGAATCGATTCCCTCCGAGACGGACGGGGGCACAATCAGAATATGCCTCCCGCTCTGAATTAGCCCATGACTTCTCCTCCTGTAGGCTTCACCGCTTTCCTGCTGCTAAAAGCAATCCCTCGTGTCACACTTACACTCTTATCTTACCGGTGCGACCTGCTTATCACTTTCAGTCGTGCAAACCTCAGCAGGCATTGCAGGCAGTAGATCCCTCCGTTTCAAATTATAAGATGCTTTAGTATTTTTCTAAAACGTATATATCCAAAGAGCTTTTACTGTATAAGTTCTAAATAAAATGGGTAAACCTACACACTAAAAAAAATCTAAACACATATACTTTAGAAAAAAACTAAAACATCTTATAATTTAGAATGAAAGGTACTATTCAGTAGGAGTATTAGCCACAAGCCTTGCCTAACACGCGTCATTGTTAACCTCTGCCGCTGCTGAACGTCGCTGTTATTTACGGGTGTTGTCATCAAGCATTAACGACCGTGCGGTTAGGTGGAGCAGGAACCAACCTCGCTGACTTGCTCCAAATGGCGTGTGGAAAACTAGCAAACTCGTGTCATGTGTCCCCAGCTAGGCAGCTAGCTAGCTAGCACGACCGCTTCGCCACCGGTTCGCGTAGCGCGGTGCACGAGTAGCGTTTCGTTTCGTTTGCTCCTTCATCCGTTCATACTCGACCGAACCTTATCCCGCCCAGTCGCGTCGACCGACCGGGTCCAGTCGAGGAATTAGGAATTAGGAATTAGGCAGGCAATCACTCCGCTTGCTGCTGCCGCGCGGCAGACGTTGAGAGCGATCGTTTCCGCGATCAATTCCACGGCACCCTAGGTTCCCAAAATTTGATTAGTGGGCTGGGTTTTAGATCTGGGGTTTCACGTGCTGTCATGCGCTGCCGCCAAATTTGAGGTCGTTGTTGCCGACCGGCGATCCTGCCCAACCTCTGACCACCACGCTCTGCAATACCTTATACTCCCTCAGTTCATAAATAACTGACTTGGATTTATTAAAATTTAGATGTATCTATAAACTGAAACATGTCTAGATATATAAGACAAATCGAAATCACTTATTTCCGAATAGAGAGAGTAGTAATTTTTTGACATGGCAAAACCTTACATTGGTACCGGATGGGATTGTTGAGTCTGGGCATTATTCGATCTATTTTTTTTTTCAAAAACTTACCGAGTAGCAAAAGAATCACTCATGTAAAACAAGTACTCCCTCCGTCCCAAATCACTTGTTGCAGACGCAATTTATAGATACACGTGAATCTAGGTAAATCATGTGACACATGCGGATGATCGTTATTTTTTGAAGACACGCGAATAAGTTTCTACCCATACCTACACGCATGATTTCTTATAGTAGTACAACCTTTCAAAACTTGAATATGGCCGGTTTTTGCAGGTTCCAAAACGAGATCAGATATACTCACGTCCATACTAGCATTTTCGTGATCATTCATGGCATGCTCTTGAAATGGAGCATGACCAATGTTACTAGTAGATTATCATTTTGCAACGTTGCTAAAACCAAATAGTTAGACACTATGGAGAACTATAGAGATAGAGTCAGTCATTGACTCTTCAATCTATTTAAGTCATTAAAAACTGCTAGAAATGACATGTGCAGTGTGTTATTTTAAAACCAAGTCTACTGAGGTGTTATCATTAATGCTAGCACAAATGTAGAACGGGTCAAGATGTCATTATAACTTCTAATCCTCGTAATATTAACTATTAAGCATCGGGTATATCATTTGTCCTCCTTTCTCCAACAATAAGTTATTCTATATTTTTGCTTTATGAGTGCCATGTTAAAGGAACACATTACACTTGTGGTGATTTTGGTCTTGCAATTCTAAGAAATTGAATGTATCAAAAATGTAGGGGTGGTAACACCCTGGCGTGGAACAACCCATATCAACAAGTTCAACTAACTTCGACGTAGATGTAAATGTTGCATAATCGGTCAACTTGCATACACCATGGCCTCTATTGTCGTCTTCAATGCATTAGCATACCTCGTTACATTACCTCTGCGGTTCGTGCTCTGTTGCCAGCCTAACACACACCTCAGTCGTCTCTCGTTGTTGTCGTTTTCATAGATGCCATGGCACCAAACCCATGAATGGTGTCATCTTTGTTTCCTTATGTCACCTACCCTATCTTTCTATGAAGCGTATGCAAATTTAAAGGACTTAGCTTGAGAAATGGGATCTCAGCTGTCACTACCAGTCATGGATCCAATACCATCTATTTTATGAAAACTGTAGTCTATTTTCCTCGAAAACTGTTGCCGTTTTTGTATTTATCCACGCTAGTATGTATCATGAATTTAGAAAAGAAAACGTCCATTCCTTATTGTGGTTCGCAAACCCCTTACCTTTTATGATCAAAGAATTGTTGAGGAAAAAGTGGAGAATCACAATCCTAAAAAAAACTTTGTTATTTATATTCTTTGGATAAGAGGATTGCACAAAACAATCTTTATCTCTCTAATCAAGTACACCTAACCTCAAATTCCTCCTTATCAACAATCTTTGTGTTTTTAGCTACTATAATCTTTGACACCATATAAAATCCTAATTATGTGACTTTTTTATTTCCACGATTCAAAAATCCTACGCTGAGCCTGCTAAAGCCAATTTATCCTTAGTTAGCAGTAATAGCCAATCTAAATCATTTTTTAGTGTTCAATAGATAAGGGAAAATACTGCTAAACAAGCAAGCAAACTAGCTTCATATCATATTAATAGTAGTCAATAAATCTAAATAACATAGTAGTAATCAATAAATAATTTAGATACTATACTAAACAAAACAAACTACCTTCATACATACTCCCTCTGTTTCAAATTTAGTAGTCAATAATTCTCAACAAATTTAGTACTTAATAATTCTGAAAAAATTACAACTAATAATATTGAAGGGAGTACCAAATAAAACTAGAAATAAATAAATAAAGAAAACAAACTAGCTTCCTAGAGTGTGCACGGCACAAGGGGAAGCAGAAAACCAGTCGCCCCCCGTCCGTTCTCGCTCCATCCACCGACAGAGGGCGTCTCCTCCCAATTCCGCCCTTAAACACAAGCTCACACGCCTCCGCTCCGAGCCCAAACCCACCACCAATTCAACCGCGACCCAACCCACCCCGTCATTCCCCCCACCGGCGCCTCCCCCTCCTTCAGATCCACGCGCGCTCGCGCGCGACCAGCCGCGATGACGGCCAAGGGCGGCGCCTCGCCGTCGCCTGGCGGCGCGGGAGCCGCGGCGAACGGGAGGTTCTTCACGGTGGGGCTCGTCACCGCCTGGTACTCCTCCAACATCGGCGTGCTCCTGCTCAACAAGTACCTCCTCAGCAACTATGGCTTCAAGTACCCCATCTTCCTCACCATGTGCCACATGTCCGCCTGCGCGCTCCTGTCCTACGCCGCCATCGCCTGGCTCCGGATCGTGCCCATGCAGCTCGTGCGCTCCCGCGTCCAGCTCGCCAAGATCTCCGCGCTCAGCCTCGTCTTCTGCGGCTCCGTCGTCTCAGGGAACGTCTCGCTCCGCTACCTGCCCGTATCCTTCAACCAGGCCGTCGGCGCTACCACCCCTTTCTTCACCGCCGTATTCGCATACATCATGACCGTCAAGCGGGAGTCCTGGATCACGTACCTTACTCTCGTCCCCGTCGTCACCGGGGTCGTCATCGCCAGCGGCGTAAGTGATTGCCTGTTCCCCCTCCATCACTCGTTTTCGATAGATCTGGTGGTGTTGGGGTTGGATCTGAGGGGGAAATCAGGTTCGGCTAGCTCGAGATTCAGGACTAGTCAGACTGAGATCTAGCTGATGACGAGAGAAGGATATGCCATACTCATATACTAGTGTCTATAATACTCTAATTAGAATTGGAGTAAACTGGTAGGTAGGTGGCTCTTGTCCATTGAGCGTGCTGTCTCATATGATGATGATTTCTCCATTGGGGTTTTGCGGATGATGAGTTGGGCAGTATGTCAAGGCATCTTTTAAAAGCTGTTTGATTGGCTAGGATAGTAACCCTGTTGATTGATTGTTTACATGATCATACAGTCAGTGGGGGGATGGGATCCTGAGGATATCTAGTTTGTTCTGCTGTAAAACTCCACAGTGAATACTTTAGCCTCCAAGTTGTCCTTTGGTAGGCATAGATCACATTTATCTGTATCCCAACTTATTGGTTGATCATTGGAGCTGGCAAAACCCTTTGATTTTGTTTGACATGAAAATAACATTTGGATGCTCATGATATATATAGCATAAATTATCCTGACATCAATATTTTCTGTTCCTCCATTGGAGCTTGCGGTGCTAATTGTGCAATTGCTAAGTTAATACCTTTGCGATAGATAATGCATTATGTGGCTTTTGTACCGTGCAATACAACATCTAGGCTAGTTAATCACGGGATGATGGCTAGTGGGACTATATTTAGTAAGATTATGACTTGCATTTATTTTCTCGAGTTAGCAACCTGTTAGTTCTTGCAGTATATTACAGAGATGTCAGATATTGCATTCTTTTATCAACTTATATGGCTCAATTTGAATCTACAGAGCGAGCCTAGCTTTCATCTGTTTGGATTCATCATGTGCATTGGAGCCACTGCTGCAAGGGCATTGAAGACAGTGTTGCAAGGAATTCTTCTGTCTTCTGAGGGGTAATCAGTTTTTCTCGTATTTCTGTAGCTGACACATTCTGTATGCATGCTCTGTAATGTAAATATTACTTTCATGAACAAATAGATAGTTCTGTTTATTTGGTTGTTGTATATGGACTTCTAGGGTTTGTTTTCTTAGTTCAATCTTGACTTTTTGCCATCTTGCAGGGAGAAGCTTAATTCTATGAATCTGCTCTT
Source organism: Avena sativa (assembly GCA_916181665.1). NCBI lineage: Eukaryota > Viridiplantae > Streptophyta > Magnoliopsida > Poales > Poaceae > Avena > Avena sativa. The sequence goes on from OV702283.1 coordinate 36,673,409, forward strand.
GTACATGGCTCCAGTTGCTGTTATTCTCTTGCTTCCTGCTACTCTCTTTATGGAGGATAATGTTGTTGGTGTTACAATAGAACTGGCGAGGAAGGATTTCACCATTGTTTGGTTGCTGTTGTTCAACTCTTGCTTGGCATATTTCGTCAATTTGACCAATTTCTTGGTGACCAAACATACTAGTGCATTAACTCTACAGGTGTGTCATGCTTTCTCACTTTTAATTCGTTATTGTTCATAAAGTAGTGGAGCATACTTTAGCAATGTGCACAAGTTGTTTTACGTGCTACCTTTCATGCCAAAATCTTTATGCTTAACCGACCACCTTGTAGACTTGGTTAATCAGTTCATGATGCTGCATTATTCACATCCGCAGCAACAAGTGTGGCTTTTAATTGATTTATTGTACCTTCTGAGGCAACACAGATAATGATTTATTAAAAACAAAATAACCTATTCAGTTGATGAGCTTGCAAATATGCTAACTGCTGCTGTCTCATCTTACTAGGTGTGAGTATTATAGTTCCTTATAAGTTTTTAATAGTTCCAATGGTGCACCAAACTTCAAGTTTGAATCTTTTTATTATGTGGACTAATGTTCTGCTGTCAAGCGGGGCATATAGCAACCATATTAGAGAAGTGGCGGTAATAGTAATATTGGCATGAGTGACAAGTAGTATGGCAATAGCCATAAGAAACTGTATCATGTTAGCGTGCAGCCACCTGAAGCAATTCACAGGTCTTTCTGTCACACAAAGGGGTGTTTGGATAATGTGTTTTGTTTTGACGAGCTTCAGTATGTAGTTTAAACTGAACTAAATTTCAATTCCTTCTAAAGAGATATCCCTGGTCAAAACACCTCTATTATGCTGAACTGCTATTTTTGTGCCTGTGGTCAGCAACCCACTTGAGAATGCAAGTGCCTTGTGGAATTTCTATTGCCTTTATGTTAAAAATGTTCAAGTAGATGTATCCATCTGCATCTGTTAGGAAGAAAAAAATCACAGGACTGCCGTATTCTAATGATTCTAATGCATTTCATTCGATGAACTATGCTTTGGCTGTTTGTGTCTCTTCACGTGGCTCTCTTTGTTCATTCAACAAGTACACATTTCAGTTTTCAGCAGTTGAGTGGTTCGACGATTTAAAATATCCATGTTTCTTTTCAGGTCCTTGGTAATGCAAAAGGTGCTGTGGCAGTTGTCGTCTCAATTCTGATATTCAAGAATCCTGTGTCTATAACCGGAATGCTTGGTTACACTCTCACAGTTATAGGAGTCATTCTTTACAGCGAATCCAAAAAGCGTAGCAAACCCTAGGTGCCCCAGAAAGCCGTACATATGGCCGCCCTTTCTCAGTCCGGTCTGTGCCTCAGAGCTAATATATTATGGGGGAGCTACATCTGGGGCTATTGCAACAGATCCTGCGCTGTATGGATAACAAGGACAGGGAAGTCCAATAATACCTGTAGCTTTCCCTTGGATCTGAGTGGCGTTTTGTTTCGCTAATGGAGATGATCAATAGAATACAATTTTTTGGGTTTAGTGAGTTGTGGGTTTTGGCTCACGGTGCCAGCATTGGTTAATACGTTTAGTTCTTGGAAATTGTTTTCCGTTATTCATCAGTTATTGTAAGTTCATGACTCCAGTTTTCTTTCTTCTTCTGAAGATTACCTGTACCAAACTTCGCCAAGGAAACTCCTAATATATTATGATACTGAATTTAGTCAGTTAGATTTTCTTTCTACTTGCTCATACAGTTAAAGTGTTGGCGATTGTTCTGTTCTATGCCTTGTTGATTTTTATAGGAGCTCATCAAAATTATATTTCGTGCTGACTTCTAACTTTCAATAATCAATGTTGTGTTGTTGTTGCCTGAAAAAAGCTTTTTAAGGGCAAATCGTTAAGCCTGACATTTTCTTCTCTTCTGAATATGTCCTCTCTTGGATTTGCCATTTGCTCATGCGGGCTTCAGACGAAGAGGACCTCTGGTTTACAGAAACAACTTGGGAATAGTTTTAATTAAATGTCCTTAATTGTGATCCGGATTAATTATGTTGCTTATGAGAACTTTCCTGTGTAGTATGATGCCACTTTTTGACCTCTTTACATATTTTGCAAGTTGAAGCTTCTCATGTAAGACATTTTGCAAGAAAATTTGGCGATGCATGCAATGTGCACCACAACAACATAGGAAGGTTAGGGCCGCTTTGTAATACTCCTTTTGTTGTCTAGATTCATCCAAATTTTGACAAACCGAGACATTTATTTTAAGACAGGGAGTACTTCAAATCGTACAGCTTATGCTTCGCTTTCTGTATTATGCAAATGCATGAACAAGCCGGTTAGGAGTTCTCCACAGTGCGGCTTAACGGTATGTTTGTGTTTGTAAACAGGCCCATGTTAGATCTAATCTATCATTGGTAGATGTACTATAAGGTAGAGCTCGTAGATCTGAGAGGGGAAGAGAGGGAGAGAGAGACTACCTGCACCCTGACTCGACAAGCACGAGCCAGAGAGGATGCCGGAGCTTGTGCCGGAGCTGGAGCCGCCATCGTTAGCCATGGGACTAGGGGGGGGGGAGTGTGGCGGCGATGGTGCTTTCTGTCGGCGCAGCGCTAAGCCTAGATCGGTAGGGCTTGTAGGTGGGGCGGCTAGGGCACGGCTAACCTCGTGAGGCGTGCTGCCGGCCCCCCACCTCTTTATATAGCGCTGGCGACAGGGGCCCACCCACCAGATGAGGTTGGGGCGCCCCCGATCAGGGCGCGAATAAGGAACTCCGTTTGGCCGTTGGGCTCGAACGGGGAGAGATCTATCTAACATTCTCCCCTTGATCTCGACTTTACTTTTAACTTTGTTCTTTACTTATTTCATCACAGAACGATACATATAGCATGTTTCATCGTCTCAGTTCAATTGCCGATAGAATCAGACAGCCACTATATACCTTCATGTTTTGAAACAAATCCTGTTACTTTTGGGCCTCTGTAGTCCAGGAATCATAGGCTTCCCATTAAACCCATGCCGGCTATGTGTTTCTTGAACACATTGGGTGGTAAGCCTTTCGTTAGCGGATCCGCAAGCATATCCTTTGTTCTTATATGCTCGAGTCTTATAGTTTGATCCTGGACTTTGTCCTTCATAACATAATACTTTATATCTATAGACTTTGTAGCATTACTCGACTTGTTGTTGTGAGCATAGAATACTGCGGGCTCGTTGTCACAGTACATCTTTAGTGGCCTGTTGATGCAGTCAACCACTTTCAAGTCGGGCAAAAATTTCTTTAACCATAACGCCTGTCCCATGGCCTCATAACATGCTATAAATTCTACATACATCGTAGATGATGCAACTATCGACTGTTTGGCGCTTCTCCACGAAATAGCACCTCCTGCGAGAGTAAAGGCATACCCTGTCGTGAACTTTCTGTCGTCTTTATCTCCCGCAAAATCCGCATCTGAATACCCTTTTATCTCTAGGGAATCAGATCTTCTATATGTTAGCATGAGGCCTTTTGTGCCTTGTACATAACGCAAAGCTTTCTTTACCATCTTCCAGTGCTCTATGTCTGGATTCTCTTGATATCAATCGAGTACCCCGGTGATAAAAGCTAAGTCAGGGCGAGTGCACACTTGTGCATACTGTAAGCTTCCAACAGCCGAAGCATATGGTACTGACTTCATTTGATCGATCTCATATTGATTCTTTGGACATTGGGATTTCCCAAAACTATCGCCCTTGACTATGGGAGCAGGTGTTGCATTACTCGCATGCATATTGTATTTCTTTAAAATCTTTTCACAATACGTTTTCTGCGACAGTCCTAACACTCCATTCTTTCTATCTCGATGAATTTCTATGCCCAAAACATAAAAAGCTTCACCAAGGTCTTTCATGTCAAAATTTGATGACAAGAACTTCTTTGTATCTAGTAGTAGACTAACATCACTACTCACAAGTAGAATGTCATCCACATACAGAATTAGGAAAATATATTTCCCACTTTTGAACTTTGCATAAATGCAGTTGTCCTCAACATTTTCCTTGAATCCAAATCTTTTAATTGTATCATTGAATTTTAAATACCACTGCCTAGAGGCTTGCTTTAATCCATAAATGGATTTCTTTAGGCGGCATCCCATATGTTCCTTCCTCTCCATGAAAAAACCCTTGGGTTGTTTCATGTAAACATTTTCTTCTAAATCTCCATTTAGAAATGTCGTCTTAACATCCATTTGATGCAACTCTAAGTCAAAATGTGCAACTAGTGCCATGATGATTCTGAAAGAGTCCTTACATGAGACCGGAGAAAAAGTCTCATTGTAATCTACGCCTTCTCTTTGCGTAAAGCCCTTTGCCACAGGTCTAGCTTTGTACTTATCTACATTCCCATTGGAGTCATACTTTGTTTTGTAGACCCATTTGCATCCTACTGTTTTGGCTCCTTTAGGAATTTCCTCTAAGTCCCAAACATTGTTGGAACTCATTGATTTCATTTCATCTTCCATTGCCTCCACCCACTTGGCTGAGTGAGGGATACTCATGGCCTCTTCATATGAGGTAGGATCGCCCTCCATATGAACTACGTTGTAGACTTTGTAAATTTCTTTGGAAATGGCTGGTCTTCGTTCTCTTTTAGACCTTCTGAGTTCATCAGACTCTTGCTCATTTCTTGCCTCGGGTTCAAGCACATTTACAGTGTGAGGCTGTTCTGGATCCCTTTCGTGCTCAACAGTGGGTTCAGGTGGCTCCTGATGGACAGGTTCCGAACTTTCGCCCATTGTTGTCACGTGTGGAGTCACAACAGGTGCCGGCACCACAACCTCAGGGGTTGTAGATGGTGGCACAACAGGTAGCGAGAAAAATGGCTCCTGAGTCATCGGATTAGGTGCATGCACCCTCTTCTCCTCAAGATCAGTTTCCCGAGCTACCGTGCTCCCTCTCATCAATTCGTCCTCCAAGAAGACTGCATGTCTCGTTTCTACAAACTTTGTCTATCTGTCAGGGCAGTAGAAACGATAGCCTTTTGACTTATCGGGATAGCCAATGAAGTGGCAAGATACTGTTTTTGGGTCTAACTTTGCAATGTTTGGATTAATTTTTTTTGCCTCAGCTGGGCTCCCCTAGACCCTCAAGTGGTGCAGAGAGGGAACTCTGCCTGTCCATAGTTCATATGGCGTTTTGGGCACCGACTTACTTGGTACTCTATTGAGAATGTGAATGGCGGTTTTGAGCGCCTCCATCCACAATCCCAATGGGAGGGTGGAATAGCTCATCATGCTGCGCACCATATCCATAAGGGTACGGTTATACCTTTTAGCTACTTCGTTTTGTCGAGGTTCGCCCGACATAGAATACTCTATGGGCGACTATTCCATTTTCTTGCAGGAACCTTGCAAAGGGTCCTAGTACTTGACCATATGGAGTATGCCGACCGTAGTACTGCCCCCCACGATCGGACCGAACTATCTTAATTCTTTTATCATGCTGATTTTCTACTTCGGCTTTGAAAATTTTAAATTTATCCAATGCTTCAGATCTTTCTTTAATTGGATAAATATAACCATATCGGGAGTGATCATCCGTGAATGTTATGAATGAATCTTAGCCATCCACACTTTTCACCGGAAACGGTCCACAAATATCAGTGTGGATTATTTCTAGTGTAGCTATACTTCGGTTTGCACCCTTTTTAATTTGTTTGACATACTTTCCTTTAATGCAATCTATGCATTGTTCTATGTCTGAGAACTCTAACGGAGGAAGAATGTCATTTTTAACGAGGCTTTCTATTCTTCCCCTCGAAATATGGCCTAATCTGCAGTGCCATAACTTCGATGAGTCAAGAGTTCGCTTTCTTTTCTTTTGTTCTTTGTTCGACAAGGGAACTTGTTCATTCACATTACACATAGAAAATACTTTCTCATGCAAAGATAATAAATATAGCTTGTAATGTAGGGTAGCAACACCCACACAAATATCTTTTAACCAAATGGCACATTTGCCATGTCCAAAATAGCACTCATACGAATCTTTGTCCAAGCACGATACACTTATTAAATTTATATGAATGGAAGGAACAAAAAGAACATCCTTAAGCAAAAGAGAAGAGCCATCAGCCAGCTCTAGAGGAATGTCGCCAACAGCCTCCACTTCTGCTTCAATCCCATTCGCCACTTCAATGAGTCTTTCTCTTTTTGGCAAAATCCTTGTCGAATGGAACCCCTGTAAAGAGTTGGCAACATGAACAGTTGCACCAGAGTCAATCCACCAAGTAGATCTAGAAAACCTTTCATACAGAGATTCATTAACAAAAGAGACTATATCTTTATCGTTTTTGGCCATTATGTACTTCAGCCATACTGGACAATCCTTCTTGTAGTGGCCAACCTTTTTACAGTGGTGGCACTGGTCTTTTTCCCCAGGGGTGGACTGCTGGTACTGGTGTTGGTGCTGCTATGGGTCCTTGCCATGTGGCTTGGAAGGTGAGCCACCATGGTTACTGTTGGTGAAGCTCTTCTTCCTATTGTCCTTCACGAAGTTCAAGGAACCACCGTGAAGGGCCTTCAGCCTTTCCTCATCTTGGGAGCACATCCCAATAGTCTTTTCAATGACCCACTTTTCAGGGGACATGTTATAGTTTATTACGAAGTTCTCGAATGGATGTGGAAGAGAGGCCATCACCAGGTGCACCAGAAGTGCAGGCTTTAGCTCGAGGTCCTCATCCATGGGCTTCAGCTTGGCTGCCATGTTTGACATCCTCAAGATGTGCTCTCTTATGCCGTGTGGCCCTCCCGTGTACTTTTCTGTCACCAGCTGTTTTAACAGTTGGGTTGCATACATCTTTGAAGAGCCAGTAAAATGGCTCTTTATCTTTGCAAGGTATTCGCCCACGGAGGCACACTCTCCAATTGAGCGCACTATAGCGTTCTCAATTGTGTTCTTTACAAAAGGCAAACATTTTTTGTTGGCGTTCACCCACTTTTGATTGTCTATCGAGTAGGCCAGCTCCAAAGGAGCATGGTCCCTCTTTCTTTTCTCAAACGCAGCACTTTCCTCAGCATCATCCCTCACAGGGTCAGCGGGCTTGACTGGTTGCTTGGTGTCAACCACCCAGTCCACTTCGGCGCATACAAACGCCAGATCAACCTTTTTCCTCCATTCGGAGTAGTTGTCCCCCCTAGCAGCGGGATGTCCTTCAAACAGCTCATGAGGTTGAGACCTCCTGAAAACCACAAAAGATGTGAGATCACCAAAGAAAACAACGGTATGCATTAATCCAACGTTGGTATAAATTAAGCATGCAATTGTTTGTGCTATTTAAAATTACATCACCGTTGGGTAAAAATAAAGTTAAATGCACCTTTAATACTCAATGAAAACGATCATGGTCATGCTTATTAATAACGTTGGTCAATTAATAATATGGGACACAATCATATTTTATTACTTTTTCACATCTTTTATAACAAAATTTGAACAAACTTTATTGCATTCAAGCAACTTAAAACAACTATTTACAGCGGAAACATTTATAATAACTTTCATAAACTTTAAACTTTATAGAAAAAATTCTGCCTTTATATCATTCTCTAGTCAAAATATACTTGAAATAAAATGGCTAGAGAAAACTGTTTGAAAATTGCTTAAAAAACTAAGCAAAAATAATAAAAACAGCTAATATAAACAGTTCTGTAAAAAATAAAAATAAAAAACAGAAAACTGCTACCCAGCTCGGCCCAGCGGCCCAGCAGCTACTTGCCGCACGCGCGCTCGCCAGACTCCAGCCGCTCAACCAGCGGCGGCCCGCGACGGCCCACAGGGGCCTCGCTCCCGCGCGTCGTTAGGAGCCGCCCGCGCGCTGCAGACGGTCCACAGTCGCGGCTCAGCAGGAGCCCGCCAGCGCCCCGCGGCCTGCCCGCTTGGCCCGCCAGCGCCCAGCCGCTCGCAGCGGCCGATCTCAGCCGTCCGTTTCGTAGGGTTTTGATCGTGCGGTGGAGCGCGCATGTCGGACGTATAAAACGCCCCCCGCGGCCCCCAGAAACCCTAGCCCCCATTCGCACCCTCTTTCCCCGCGCGACCCCTCTCTCTGGCGACGGCTGGTCGCTTGGTCCGAGGCGAGGCGGCGCCGCCCGGCACCGCCGGCGGCCCCCTCCCTCTCCCAGCGTGCTGGCCCCTCCCTCGAGCTCCCCACTTGCTCCACCCTCTCTCTGGCGGTGTGCACCCGAGCGGACGGGGCGAGGAGGCCGCCCTGCCGGCGCCGGCGCCGGCCGACGAGCCCCTCCCTCTCACTCTCTCACGCTGCCGCCTTTGGGCTAGCTAGTGGAGGCGAGGCGAGGTGGCTGCCCCGCGCGGCGTCGGTGCCGGCGGCGGCGCGCCCCTCCCTCTGCCCCATCCCTCTTCTCTCTGTCCAAACAAGATCCACCGGTGGACCAAGTTTTGGTGCCTCCCTGCCCCCCTTGCCGGTGGTGCGTCCACCCGTGGGTGGGCACACGACCGTCAAGAGGCGCAGCGGTAGTGCCCCCCTCCCGGCGCTCGGCGGCGGCCGGTGGTGGTTTCCTTTTGGGGATTTTCGGGGTTTTGGGGTTTCTAAAAAAGGGGATCTTTGCCTTTGGGGTGGTTTTACCCAGATTTGGGGAAATCTGGGTGTTTGCTTGCGGGATCTGGGAGGGTTTTGGGTCGAATCTATCCTCTTTCTTTCTCTGTTTTTGATTTTCTTTGCCCTCCGAAAGAGAGTGTGTTCTTCTTCCGACGCCTCGGCATGCCGATGCGCGTCGAGATAGAGAGGAACGGCGCGTCGAGAGGGGCAGGCGCACTTTTAGATCTAGGTTTTTCTTTTCTTTTGCTTTTCTACCGTGAAAGCTAGATCTAGCTCGCTCTGATACCATTGTTAGATCTAATCTATCATTGGTAGATGTACTGTAAGGTAGAGCTCGTAGATCTGAGAGGGGAAGAGAGGGAGAGAGAGACTACCTGCACCCTGACTCGACAAGCACGAGCCAGAGGGGATGCCGGAGCTTGTGCCGGAGCTGGAGCCGCCATCGTTAGCCATGGGACTAGGGGGGGGGGGGGGCGAGAGTGTGGCGGCGGTGGTGCTTCCCGTCGGCGCAGCGCTAACCCTAGATCGGTAGGGCTTGTAGGTAGGGCGGCTAGGGCACGGCTAACCTCGTGAGGCGTGCTGCCGGCACCCCACCTCTTTATATAGCGCTGGCGACCGGGGCCCACCCACCAGATGAGGTTGGGACGCCCCCGATCAGGGCGCGGATAAGGGACTCCGTTCGGCCGTTGGGCTCGAACAGGAAGAGATCTATCTAACAGCCCAATCCCCCGCACAAGTATAGGAAGGACTAGGGTCTAGGCATCGTATGCTCAAGTAATCATGTTTGACGATTGAAGAGTGGTGCTGATCTGTTACACATTTCCTTGTTAACGTAGGCTTGGCAGCTCATTTTGGTATTGCTCTGCGTACATGCTCTCTCCTGGTTCTTCCCTAGTTCATAGATTGCTGGCACATGGAGAAGAATACGTGTGATTTCTGGACATCTGCAGTTTCTAAGCCTAGTATCTCTGAAACTACAGTTTCAGTAGCGAGATACTTGCAGGGAGTTTAGCGGTGGAATACCAACTCGTGGAGCACATACATACATACAAACATAAAGATTTTGAGAGTTCAAGTGAATGACGGAAGATGATTTTATTCAGGTTTCACTGTCCCCTGCAGCGATCGGACTAGAGACACTTGGAAAAAGAAGGGGTTTACCGTTGAAAATACGCCGGTAAACGAGAGAGAGAGACTAATTGAATCTTTGTTACAGATTTCGCTGGAGGCGCGCGCCCACCCCATTGGGCGCACGACACGAGTTAGATGGAATTGAACGAATGTAATCGGCGGCGAGGCTATAGCCCCTTTCTTCTTGTGCATGCAGCTTGTTATAATCAGATTCTGATAGACATCGAGCACCTTTGGCCCCCCCCTTTTAATTCCTCGCACCACGGACGGACGTCACCGTGCCTTCAGCTGCACCCAGCCACCTGCTCCACTGCAGGTACATGTACGGCCGCGAGTTAGATCGGATCTTGCCAGCTATGCTGAGAAAAAAGATGATGAAGATGTGTGCAAAGCTGTAGTACTAATGTTGGGCTGGCTATCAAGGCACATCTCTGCTGGTGGCATTTGCATAGCTGTGATATGGTAGATTTAGCTCTATAGCTATGATCTAGGAGTAAAACTAGCTGTAGAAATTGTAGCTGAATCTGATTATGTTCGGAACTACTGTAGTGCGAATGATCTTGGTAAGGTAAGAAGATATACTATACCTTTGGGAGGGACCATGCCGGGGGGCTTTGAGATGATGGCGGGCACGCTGGGGACGGCGGCGGCGGAGACCGGCGGGAAGAAGTGCGCGGCCGGGACGCCCAGACCCTGCGAGCCGTGGTGGTACTGATAGTGGTAGTAGGGGTACACGGGCATCATGCCGCCGTTGTGAGCGATCATGCCTCCCTGCGCCGCCGCCGCGGGGTACGAGAAGTGCCCCTGCGGCTGCATGTAGGCCCCGTCCGCGCCAGGCGCCGCTGCCGGCTTCTGCTAAAGCAAATACACGCTCGTTAATCCTCGATCTGTCATGTGTATGAATTGACACGGCAGTAGTAGTAGCTAGTGACATTTTTTTATGCACAGATGCTTGAGGGAAAAGATGAGGTATTTACCGCGCTGTAGCTCAAGTCAGCGACGTAGTTTGGGGAGTACCTGAATACGCAATTCAAACCAATCATGCATCACACTTAGTATAATGCTGTACTGACACAGTAAAAACAGGATGAAGAAAGGTAGATCGTGCAGTAATTAACTAGGGTGCTCTTTTTAACAGCGCAATTGTTAGTTTTTTTTGATCTTTTATTAATTCTGCTGCCGTGCAGGGTGGCACGTGGGCACGTGAGAGCACGACGAGGCAGCTGGCCGGCCCAGGTCCAGCCTGTGCCTGTGCTCCGCTTGTCGCGTCGCGTGCTGCGAGCCGCTGCCACGCATGTGCCCACACGCTCCCTGGTCCCTGACGGGCGGGGACCACGTCGTCACCTCGCCGGCCTCGCTAAAGACAGCGCGACAGGCGGCAGCCACGCGAGCTCGGGCGCGCCGCCGCTGCCGGACACGGATCCTCGTACGAATACAGGGAATTCGCGCGCGCCGCTCGAGGCGCCGGCCGGATGTCCAAAAACCCAATGTGCCACGACGCAACCTCTGTTGTCGGAGGGGTAGCTAGGCCTAGCTATACGTAGTAGCGGGATAGGGCGTAGTGCGTACCCGTAGTTGGCGGCGGCGGGGTAGAACGGGAGAACTCCGTGGTACTGCTGGTGGTGAGCGCCGTGGCCGTAGTGCGCGGCCTGCGGCGGCGGCGTGGTGGAGGGGTGGTAGTACCACGGCACCGGCGACACGCCCCTGGACCCCACCGCGATGGCTGCGAGTGGTTAATTACAAAAAAAAAAAAACATGTGATCGGTCGTCAGTACGCACGTTACGAGCAGTAACTAGCCAGTGCAGCTGGATCGAGTTGGTTTGTGCATACCTGGCGCGGGCTGGTGGTGCGGGGACGGAAGCGCGGGCATGTGGTGCGGCGCCGGGGTGGTCGGCGGCGAGGGGCGGAGGAGGTGCGGCAGCTGGGGCCGGGGCTTGGCGCCGAGGGAGGCGAGGTTGCAGTTGGCGCGGCGGCCGTTGATGACCGGGGTGCCGTCCTCGCACGCCTTCTTGGCCGCGTCCGCCTCCTTGAACGTCACCTGTTGTCGCGCGCGTGCATGCGAAACGCGTCACTTAGAAGCTACTACTAAGCTAGAATGGCAACGAAGCCCATGCATGTGTGGAGGGAACTTACGAATCCGTATCCCTTGGAGCGGCCGGTGAGCTTGTCGGAGATGATGACGGCCTCGAGGATGTCGCCGAAGCGCTCGAAGTGCTCGCGGAGGGTGTCCTTGTGCGTCTCCCACGCCAGCCCGCCCACGAACACCTTGGTCAGCGTCGTGTCCCCGAACACCGCCGCCGCAGGCTGCGCCCCCAGCATCGTCATGGCGGCCCGGCTAATTCTTCACCTACGTACGTGCCGACCGCGACGAAGAAGACGGGAGGAGCGGGAATGGAGATGGAGATGCACGACGGGGGGCGATTGGCGAGGAGGCTGCCCGGGGGGTTTTATATAGACTGGACTGGACGGGAGAGTTTATAATTCCGAGGGAGGGAGGGGGAGAGGAGGGTTGCGGTGGTTGGTTGGGTGGATAACGGAAACAGGACGCGCTGCTACTCGTCTGTCGGACTGGTCCAGAGGAGTGCTCCTCTAGCCTGGCACCTCTGCTGCCTGCCCTCGGCCTCTGTCTGTGCCCACAGACAGAGATGGTCCACATTGCAGCCTAGCCCCATCCTCACGTACGTCATCGTCACCTCTTCTACCAGTGTAAGTGTAACCAACGAACAGAAAAGGCCTGACTGTCTTCTCTCTCTATATATATCTAGAAAAGGCAAAGAATTTATCATTTTGTGGATATTTTGCTAGTTCGATAGACTAGTGGAATGAAGTGATCCATACTGTATATCAGGAAAAGGAAACGAACTGGTCTATAGGTGAAAATCTCCATTCCCATTTGTGTATTCTGCGACGACAGCACAGCAGGCCCGGGGGCCGGGGCTCCTCCGGCCAGATCGGGAGGAATGAGGAAGGGAGAGCTGTAGGAGAAGGTGGAAACAGCTGGCTTTGCAGTTTGCCTTTTCCACACAACGTGCTCACGCCTTTCCTTGCCCAACTAGCTGCCTGCTAACTCGACGTGAGCCCCCCTAGCCGCACTATCTTTGCTGTAATCGATCTTTGGCAAATTACAAGTAATTAATTTACAGTCACGGTGTTTTTACTAACTGTTCTTAAAAGTAGCCTTTCGGTTAACTTTCTTCGTTGTATTATACAGTACTACAGTAGTACAGTTGCGTGGAAGTTGTATACGAGTATTATATACCGTGGTAGTACAATTCAGCTACAAAGCGATACGCATACATGATTACTTACACCTGATTCACATTCTGGCAAGCACGTGGTTCTACATCCCTGTATCAGTTTGCTGACCCAAAACCATGAGACTGTCGTCAGACACCACCCGTGGTATATACGGGACAAAGTAGCAGCCCGCTTAACTAACAAAGGGCGATGCGAGTGTACTTTTTTTATAAACATTATTAATATTGCAAACATACCAATTACATTTAGGTTCTCCATCAACAAAACGGTTTAGGGTTTAGGGTCACAAAGGACAACAGTCTAAGAAAGAAAAAGAAAAAGAAAAAATGCCTCACCATAGTAATCTTCTCTTAGAATGCTCTCTAAAAGCGACGCCTTCAAGAAAGGAAATGTTTTCGTTCGATTAAAGATCTAGATTTTCATCTTAAAGAAATTTTAAGCTATCAAAACAATACTTTAGAAGATCATTGCCAGACACGACTGATGAAGGTTAGACCTTAAGGATGCGTAAGCATGTGTAAACCCGGTTTAGCCAGTTTAACCAGTTTGGGCTAGTTTAAAAATTTGTAATAGTTTCAAAGTTCAGATTAGATTTATGAATAAGATTAAACTAGGAAATATTTGGTTGGTTTGGGCAGTTTTACTTTTTTGCATAGGCTTACGGGTGCGTTAGGCAGGCTGCATCGGATTTTCAGCTCCTTGGGTATATCCACGGTGACCAGTGCCACATATATAGGAAAAATTCATATTGTGCAGTTCGTTTGATAGCATGCGCCATGCGGTTCTTTTTTTGCATGAGGCAGAAACGAATCGTCGGTTGTTTGGTTGCCTACATTTGCTTGGCTGCCATATTAACAAGCACACATAAACTGTCAATAGCATCGATCTTGTTCTTCATTTGCAGGTTGTTGCAGTTGTTAGCGCGACACCAGCTGCGGCTGCGCCGGTGATGGAGTGCAGCGGGACAGGTGTCCCGAGGACGGAGGGCGGCGCGGCACATGCTGAGACTGCACCAACGACAAGGGGCGGCCCAGGAGGATGTGGAGAGATCGGGATTGCACGTCTTGATGGCGACGACGATGTACTAGTCGACATGCGCCACACAGAACGACACTAACAAGTTCTTGGCGCCACCCCTAAGATTTCTCATAGAGATGTCCAACACCAAAATCCGGAGTGATGCTGGCAGGTTTTTGGCACCGCCGCTAAGACTGGAACATGTATGTGGCGAATGGAGCTCCATGAGGTTGTAGCCACGGTCGACGGTAAGGATTTCCTCTACCTGCACGACCTGCCCATCAAGTAGGCCTTCTTCCTCAACCTCATCTTCAACGAATGGAGTTCATCCTCACATACATCTACACTTAAGAGAGCAAAACTACATATGGATCCTCTACCTCCATCAAAACGAAAAACTTGCAAGACAAAAATTGTGGGAAATAGCGAGATCAAGCTAATCACAAAAGGAAATTTCGAATGGTTGATTCTGTGCGACAAATATAAAAAAAAATATTCTGAAAAACTCCTACTTTGACCTTGAATTTGAGAAGATACAAAGCACAAAACTCGGTGCCGATGGTCGGAATGAAACCCCGTCATCAACATGCATCTTTTTCATGTAGAACTTGTGTTGAATCAGGGCATATTTATGCTAATTATAAGGTATCAAAGATGAGCATGTTTAAATAGGAGAGAGAAGAACTGACTTTGCACCTGCGCTAGGTATGGATAGGCTCCACGGAAATGCTCGAATCGATCGTTTCTATCGGGTCTGCTCCAGGGTTATTTTAAGACCCGTGCTCATGCAGGTCAGAAGAGCATGGAGGAAACCAATCAGGTCTTTTTGGCCTTGGTGAGCCTGCCTGGAAAGACTCCATGCTACCAACGCACCCTAAGTTTTTACCCTGAAAGTCAAGGCTCTACAATCAAGGAGGGCCACCAAACTTGAACTCCTCTTGTGTTGCCGCCCCTACTTTCCAATGCTACTCCTGCTAGTCATCAACCACAAGGCGCACATGTACACCGCCCCCTGTGATGCAATGCCTTCACCGCCTCGAAGACCCCCTGCGCTAAAACTGGTCCTCCAATCTCAGCTACCATGACCTACTCCACCGCTATATATATACACCATGGGAATCGAGATGCCGACATGTCCCATGATTTCAACATCAGACAGAGCTTTGCATCGCACCTTCATGAAGCCATGTATGCTGATATGAATGTGCACATCTAGATTCCGTCCTATCTAGATATCCAGGGGCTTCATGTGCCAATATGTGAAGATCTCTGTCAAAACATCCTGAACATGTTGATGACCAGATCGAAGAGGATCAACCACGCAGAATGTTGCCTTGATGCGAGAAGAGCACCAGGACCACAACCTTTATTCGCAAGATTAGCAGCCCCCATGACGCCAGTTATCTCCGTGCCGGACTGACCGAAGAGGAAGGAGGTAGCCTAGCGTGCAACTGCAGGTTGTCGCTGGCGTAGCTGAGGCTAGAGCCTAGACTCCCATGCAGCACCGGGCCTAGATGAGCCCCTCTGGCAAGATTGGGGCCTTGCAATCCTGATCGAGGCCCTGTGGTCCAAATCGCCCGCCATGCTTGCCGAAGATGGCTGCACTGACGGCGCACCACCGTCTCCTTATCGCCACTCCGCCGAAAATCCTCGGGCACCGGCCAGAACGGTCGCTCCACCCTATGCTCCTAGCCGGCATCCCACCTTCCCATGTGTAACGCTGCCGAGATGCATCTCATCTGCCCACCGTCTTCGACGGATGTGTGCCACCACCGCCACCGACAACGACAACAACGGAGGACGAAGGGGTTTCTAGGGTTTGGGGGTGGAAAGGCCTCTAGAGCCACTCGGGAGAGGAGATTACAACGGTGGAGTGCCCATGCGAGTGTACTTAACCAGTAACAAAGGTCGGACTAACCTAGCACGATGGCTTGATCTACCGCCATTGCCTATCCGTGTCACACGCAAAACCTCGATTAGTTTGCAAGCAACTTAATTCGATGCTTCATCTCTGGTCCCCCTGCAACTACAAACATTGTTCCGCCATGCACCCCCTCGCACTGTGTCATAAAGAGCAGCACCACGACAATGGCCAAGTGCTGCTAGCTGCTGATGCGCGCGACGCACGGATGCGATCTGGCACGCATCGCCGGCCCAGCATGATGGCGCGCCGTGGCGAAAGCGGATCCAACAGCGATCGAGTGCGTGTTTTGTTACCGGTGACGCAAACGGCACGGGCCCTACGCACGCACGCACGCACGCACGCACGCACGCGCAGCCGCGCCAGCTGAGATCGGTGCGACCGGACGCACGGCGCGCGCGCGGTCCCGGAACGGCACGTGAGAAGGGGGCCCCGAGACAGCGTGCGCGGGCGCGGAGCCGGTGGGTGGATCGATCCCCGGCCGGTTTGCCACTTGTGCGCCGGCCAACCCCTGATGCCCCTCTTTTTTCTTTCTTGCGGGACACCATCATGTCCCGGCCGGACTAGCAGCGGAGCCAGGATCGGGTCGAGTCCTGGATGTCCTCGGATAGTGCCGCGGCTGACAACCTAAACGGTCTCTAGCTAGCTAGCTAGCACGCACACGCACCTATATATGGATCGATGACTTGTGATGACGATGCCTTAGATTTCGTTTGATGGCTAGGCTAGCTAGTCTTGCCAGGGCGGCATGCGGACAAGGTCCCAAAAATCACAAGTACCACTCACATGAGCACGACTGATGCAGCATATATGTACTAGCTCGAGAGTCAAGCAACTGTGTAAATACAGTGAGAGCATCTCCACTTCCCTACCGATCTGGACGTCGAATTTAGATCCGGACGCCGAAAATTGGTCCACTCGGGTATCCAGGAACCTGTTTTTGTCCGGACTATCCAGACCGAACCCAGGTTACCGGGTACGCCCTGGGAGCCAGACGCAGCGAACTCGGAGAACAAAAACGAAGCGGCGCGTGGACCCGCTGAGGCAGCGAAGCCGAGTCGTCGTCCTCCTCGGAACTACGCGACGACCGTCGGACATTAACTGTCCGTCGCGTCGGCCACGCGTCGCTGAATTGCCACGCCACCGCCACCGCCTCGGCTCCCGCGACGGACCGGCGGACACTAACTTCCCGCCGTTTTCCATTTTTCCGCCCTCGCCGCTACACCCCTCCCGCTCTTGCCGTCCACCTCGGCCAATAAACCGTACCCCTCGCCGGAGTTCCTCACACTCTCTCACAGCTCTCCCAGCCCACCAGCCCGAAACTCCGGCAAACGTTCTCACTCTCCCCTCCCCACTTTAGCCATGGCTGAGAGATACCCCGACGACGGTACGGCGACGAACGGCTTCGGCCGGCGCATCCCCCAGGCTTGGGAGGAGCGCCTGCTCTACGAGGCCGGCTATATGGAGCCGCCGGACACGCGGAATCCTCCGGGGTGGAAGCTAAGCATCATTGTCATCGACGAGCCACGCGTGACGGCGTCGACAACTGGCCACCTTCGCCTTCGTCGCCCGAAGACTGAAGGCTCGGCGCCGCCCAAAGACAACGCCTTGAGGATGGCGCTGGAGCAGTCGCTCCACGACTCGGCGCCGGAGACTCCGTTGGTGGAGCCGTCATCGCCGAACATCCTGGCCTGGTCCAGGACGGACTGGGAGGAGCAGGAGCGGCAGCGCGTCCGCCGCCTGCAGCAGCAGGCCGAGGAGCAGGCGGCCCGGAGACGGGCGTTGTCCGGCGCGAGCTCGCCTACCAAGGCGCCCCGCTCTTTGTCCTCGACAACAACGAGGAGGACAGCCCTTCCTTTCAGCCGTGGAGGTGCGGCGACCCAGGCCAGGGGAGCTCCCGCCCGCACCAGCCGCCGAGCGACGACGACGACGACGGTGGCAAGGATGATGGCAGTGCCGATCCCGGCTACACGGCTTCTACATCAACTTTGGTATGTAGAACAGCGACGGAATCAGCGAGGCCAAGGCGGCGCCCTTTTAAATGTTTTTTTAGTTTATTATATACTACTTTAATTTAAATTCGATGTAATCCATCTTGAATGAAATTCACCCATCTTTAATAAAATTTAGCCGGACATGGGAACTCGGCCTGCGTACGCGAGTGGGAAACTCGGCATAACCAGGCTAAAAACTTGTTTCATCCGACAAAAAAGGTCTGGGTTGAGATGCTCTGAGGTACTGTGTAGAAACATGGATGTTTTTTGCTTACGCCATAAGTCTGTGTCAGACCTGGCCTCCTCAGTTAATTAAATACTCTTGCATAACATGCATCATTACCTTCAGGAATTACGAGTGAAGCCTCAATTGAATAATCTCGGTCCAAGAACCGACAAATGGTCAAGGGATCATGCAGATATGCTCGATCGGAATCTCGAATTGCTCAAACAAATGCGGTGCTCAGTGTATTATGTTGAACAAACAGTCTCCGGCTGATCATATACTACTCTTGCATAGAAAAGGGTTAACGACATCGTACTGGAGAAAAGATCTTACTAAACGGAATTTGGATGACACACGGTACGTACATCTCTGCAGAGTTTGCATGTGGTACCACGGTTCGACCTCTTGTTTTTGTCTGCTTATTATCTAATTAACTTTTTCAGGTAAGTACTTAGTAAACATTATGATACGATACCAATACTTGTAGTATTTCCAAACCCAAACACCTGGTGATGCATGTGTGTGTATTCATCGGACCTTGCCAGTGCAGGCGTGTGTGCCGGAGCCCCAAACGAAAAAGTGTACTGACTTTTGTTTTGTCATCAAATTAGTCTGGTCCAGACGTACACGCACCGACGCACGCTCTACCAAAGTGTATGGTAAGATATTTTTACCAAGCCTCTCTCCCTCCTAGGTTTGCAAGCGGGGCTGGTAAGCGGGCAACCAATTTAATCTCAGCTTATGTCAGGTAGTATAATTTGTAAATCCATTTTAATTCGTATATATAGTATAATTTGTACTAACTGTCATGTTTTGCGGACCTAAACAGGCCCCTCATCTGCAACCCTACTCCCTCCCATGCGGCCCCGCCAGGCCGCACCGGGAAGCCGCGGTTTCTGCTAGCTGATCCTGATGCTCCTCTAGCGATGACGCGATCTTGGATCAGTTGGATATGCGTCATCTCTCGCAGTACGTGGACTCCGGGGTAGCGATCCCGGGCATGGCGGCGGAGTCTTCCGCCTCGCTGAAGGCTGTCAGCCAATTGGTTCTAGTTATGGCGGATCGCGCTATCCCACATCCAGTATCTGATTTGATCATGCTAGGTGGTATGGTTGCCGGTGAAAAACGAGTTTCAACACTAGTCACGAGGGGCGATGGCGACATCTTAGCATTGTTACCTACTGGAGGCATTGTGCATGCAAGGAGTACACTCTAGAAGAAACCCTAGGTATGGATCTCCCAGACCAGACGACGACGACGTTTCTGGTGTCGCTCTCCCTTCTAAGGGCATTACTTTTTAGAGCATGCACCGGAATGAGGTGGAGTGAATTGCATCTAACGTGTCGACGACAAAGGGTCTCGATGGGGGACGCGGGATGATGGATGCTTGCATGTTGGTGGTATTTTTTGTCGCCATGGCGATGTCGGCAAGCCTGACAACGTCAATACTTTGATCCCTGTCGTGAAGATGGATCAGTGGAAGATGGAGCAGCGCGTTCTGGAGCGTGTGTGATGGCGCGCAGAGGGTATGCTGGACCGGTTTGTGCTTTCAGATCGTCGATGGGCTATTTCGTACAACCTTCAATTTTTATGATGATGTGCGTATGTGTGAGGTAAAGGAGGATTCTAGTAAGACTCAGATGATTTGTAAAAATCAGGAGGCAATAGCATGAGTGGTTCAAATAGTTGCACGGCGAGTGCAAATTCATACAACTAGTTGCAAATTACTGTAAAGTGGCGAAAATCATCCCTAGCAAGGAAACTTGGTACTAATAATTCTAGTGAGACATGTGTCGTTTTTTTTTCAAAAACACCCCTACAGATTTTTATATAGCACATATGACAAGCGGGCTCACAACATTCAATACATCCGCCAGGAACAATCCTGAATTCACCATACTCAGTATGCGGATAATCAATCCTAACCTTTCAATTACATGCCCTAGTATAGGCACCTCTCCTGTGAGTTTGGCCTCCCAACCGTGACCAACTGTCATCTTGGGAACTGCACAGGTGGACAATCTTCACAAGGTAGCCTTAGCTCAAACCTTGGCCGCAAGGGAACCCATACTAAGGTATATAAATTTACAGTCAAGCCCTACCCAAATTTAGGGTATTGTGGTTGTACGATAAAATTGGAATGGTATCGCATCCAGACAACCACCTGTTTTATAAAAGGGCTCAGGCTCATGCCTCAACATTTTCATCATCAAAATCATCAGGTATTCAAGAGCACGTGTCAAAACATTTCATTAGAATGACTCATCATTCTAAGGTTTTCATAATCATTTTCACCAAGTAATCCCATTTAAAGTGATCAAGTTTTATGCTTAGCACTAGCATCTACAAGTGGGGGTAAACACTAATGAGAGGTGGTAAACAAGTATGAATGATCTAAGTTTAATCTCATGCCTCAGGATGACATCAAGATTATTTAACTTAGGCCAAGTTTTATGCTCTTTATGGTACCTTTAAATATCTTTCTAAAATCTACAAATCACTGAGTAAACTCCAATAGAAGGCTTTGATAAAGAAATAAAATAACTAATCTTGCAAATCAAACTAGGATTGGGTATAATCAAAATTTATCTAACCAAGCATGTCTAATGCATTGCATAGGTTATCTAAATTTCACAGCTGGGATCAAAGAACTCTAAACATGTGCATGAAAGATGGAGTTCTAACAATAGGACATACTAACTATGTATGCAACATGGCAAGCTACAAACAAAGATCATGAATAATATGCATTAAAAAATGTTTGTTTGTTTCACATACAGAAAACATAGCATAGTGGCAATCAGTTTGTCCCTCATATAGTAACAATATAGATGCATAGGACACCTGCAAAGTTCACAAGGGTGACTAGAAACAAATAGCACAAGAACAAGTAATAACACAATATGCATCAATTAATAAGATTTGGAACACTGCACACAGAATGACAACTATGCTCTCTTAATGGTGCCTAAAGGTAGAAGGTGGAGACTCAATAATGGTGGAAGAAAGGCCATTTTGTAAAGGAAGCAGGGACTACAAGTTTCAAAAAGAGCTTCCAAAAATTATGGTACTAGTTAGCTTTCAGCCCTCATTGCCCCTATCATAAGCATCTTGAAGTGGTTAAGGTTAAAGTGGCAAAGCTGGAGTATATGCTTGACAAAGTATAAGTTGGCAATCTCAAGTCCCTTGAATATGAGGGATACACCTCATGGATACTCAACTTAGGGTCCATGCAAGTTTTTGTCACTGTAAGTATTTGCATATCATTGAAAACCGCCAACGGGGTACCCCTTACACATGGTACAGGAGCTTTCCCATAACCAAAATGACAAGGCAAGCAGAGAATGAGCATCTCAGCAATCTTTTTATTTACCATGTGCATAGCTTTTTATTGAGGATGCTTCATAGATAGCTCACTATGGTGATGCTGCAAGTTTCCACCATGATTAGGCATGGCTTAGGCTAGCAGCCCAGACGTTTCTCTAACACAGAATACAAACTCCATGGACTTACAAGTTCCCACTTCATTTCACACCGGTAACATCCATAGACAAAAGAACATGATATCAAATGAGCACAACAAGGTACAAGTGCAATGTTGAAAACGTTCCCCGTGATAGCACGATTCTGCTAATTCCAACTTATAAGTACAAGCATATACAACAAAGTTGTCACAATGGTTCAAGTTTATTAGGGGCAAAGAATAAAGTGTGCCATCAAGTTCGTGAGGGCTTTAATCACTAAGTTTTCACATAACAAAATAGTTTTTAATTAGAAGATAGATGAAAACAAGAATATACTTGGAATGGTGTAACACACCATGCATAGAAATTTATAGTGGACACTTTGGAATAACTTGGTTTCTTGGGAGTTGGAAGCATGAGTAGAGCTTACTCATACAAGTGGAGGCTAGCAAAAGACTGGGAGCAACCAACTAAGAGAGCATAATGGCCAAAATCATGCAATGCAACAAAGCATACTAATCAAAGCAAAGAGTGGTACTACAAGTCAAGGACTAAATGATAATAGAGGCTATGGTGACTTGTCATAGTCATAACATGGTGTGAGCATGTGCCAAGTCAACCCAAGCAAAACATCAAAGGAGAATACCACAATACTATGCTTTTGCATGCTAAAACAACGCATAATTTTTTCAAGGCAGACTAAGCAATCCCAATTGTTTGGAACAAGACATGCTACAGAAATAATCACTAAACATAATGCTAAAACAACACCTAGCATGTCATGCTAAAGTCTAAGCCACAGTCAATGCAAGCTCCCCTCGCACTTCAAGCAAGAATTTACTACTCCTTTCCAAACACCAAGCAAACTTATTTGCAAAACAACACATCGAGAACGGGGGTCCAAACTACTAAACAAACTAAGAAAAGCAAACTAAAACTAAGACACTCCAAGAACAACACAACTGTGCATGAAACAATAAAAACAAATTGTCTAGACAGACCTGAGCTTTTTATTGATGAAGAAGGGCATGCCTTGGGCATCCCCAAGCTTTGACGCTTGTACCTCTTGGATATTTCTTGGGGTGACACCATGGTGGCATCCCCAAGCTTGAGCTTTTGTCCATTCTTCATCTCATTGCATCATTCTCTCTTTACACCTAAATTTTTTCCTTCATACAAAACTTCACACAATCTTCATCAACAACATTAGCTTATTCAGAATATATTAGACCACTGGCAAAGCTTTTAAACAACAAGGATTTTCACTAAAAACACAAGCTACTGTAGTAACTCCTTCAAAGAAACTCAATTTACCTGAAGAGATCTCAAAAAGGAATCAATAAGAAGCAAATCCAAATAATGACAGAAATCTGTCAAAACAGACCAGCAGGTAGAAACGATTTTTTTTGAACATATTCTGTTGCTCAAATCAAAAAGTGTTGAACTAACGAAAGTTATCTAACATACTGGGGGATTTATTCGTAAATTTTGAGCTCAATCCGTGTTACAGAGCCTCCTCGCGAATATTTTTGGTGGAGGACAGAAATCTGTTTCGGGACAGCAACTCCCCAAATCTTACTTCCCTCTCATTAGAGGTCATTCTTGGCACAAAAAGCAAACAAAAAAGGATAAGGAGAGGTTATTACAGAATTAATAACTTCTAAGACTCAAGGAAACTCGTGGGTTATCTCCCAACAAGTACTTTTCTTTAACGCCTTTAAGTTAGGCTTGAAAGCTTGAGAAGATGCTCACATAAGAAATATGAATTGAAGTCAAAGAGAGCATCAAGAAGAAAATTCAAAACACATTTAAGTATAACACACTTCCTATGCATAGGAATCTTGTAAGAAAATAAATTCTCAAAGAACAAAGTGACAAGCATAGGAATATAAAACAAGAGTAACTTCAAAACTTTCAGAACATAGAGAGGTGTTTCAGTACCATGAAAAATTCTACAACCATACTTTTCTCTCTCATAATAATTTTCAGTAGCATCATGAATAAACTCAATAATATAGATATCACATAAAGCATGCTTTTCATGATCTACAAACACATAATTTCTATCAAGCTCAAAAATAGTGGGATTAAAACCTTCACAGGTTTTACCCAAAGTGGATATTTAAAAATGATCCATAGGAACATAGCATTCATCCTCCTTTGGTAAGCATGGGGGACAATCAAATAATATAAGAGGTAAAGAGTTACTCTCATTAGAAGGTATACATGGGTAGATCCATTCTTCCTCCTTTTGTTCATCTCTCTCCTCCTGTTTTTCATCTAATGAGCTTCTAGTTTCAACAATTTCTTCTTCCATAGTCTCTTGCAAGGCATTAATCTCTTCCAAATGTGGAAAACGCCTATTAAAATATTCAAGAATAGCTATTTTCTTCCTTGTAATTATCAAAGAAAAATTTAATTATCTCAAAAACCTCATGTTTATAAGGTGCATCATCAGTGTTTTCAAGCAAACTGGCAAATTCAAATGCACCCTTGAAGGCAATAAATTTTTCAATTTGCTCGACATCATCAAAATCATAATTTCCTTTAACATAAAAAGATATGGTAACATTATCATTATACTCACATTGAAAGGGTAGGTGTTTATACCTCCTGCAGCAACAAGCTTTATCAAAGCAATAAGTAACATTATAAGTAGAGCACACGTCTCTAGCAATAGTATTCAACTTATCTATTTGTTCCCATAAGTGTTTCCCTTTTGGTGACAAATAGTGTTCCTTATAATAATACTTTTGTTCTTCCGTGAACCCACCTTGCCAATAAGAACTAGTTTCAAAGAAACCATCCATTGATAGAAAGCATGACCAAGCAAGGCAATAACAGACCACCAACTAGAGTAAGAACTAATTTTTTTGTGTTTTTGAATAAAGCAAGCAAACCAAACTAGACTAATTTTTTTGGGATTTTCGGAAAGAGGCGAACAAAACCAAGTAAAAGAAACAAAGCAAACTAAAAACAAAGTAAAGAGAAAGGAAGTGAAGGACTCCCCTAGTGAAGACGTCCTTAGCCTCCCCGACAACGGCGCCAGAAAACTTGTTGATTGCGCCTTGTTGACGTTGGGGCTTCTTGCTTTGTTCCCCGGCAACGGTGCCAGAAAACTTGATGGTGTGCTGACGTGGAGCACTTCGTTGGAAACCCCAAGCGCAAGGTGTGAAGCAGCAAGCAGCAAGTCTTCCCTCAGTAGAGACCGAGGTTATCGAACCAGAAGGAGGAAGGAAACGTTACACAGGTGTTGTAAGCAACGCGGAGACCTGCACAACACAAACTCAAGACTTTGCCCCAACGAATCAGTGAGGTTGTCAAGCTCACCAGTTTGCTGTAACAAAGGATTAAACCTATGGTGTGGAAGGTAATGGTTTGCAGCAAGTAAACAAGTAACTGTGGAAGATGTATCAATGGTAAAGATTGGACCGGGGTCCATAGTTCACTAGAGGTGCTCTCCTTAGATAAACAAGATGGCATGAAGGGTAAACAAATTACAGCGAGGTAATTGACAGGAACTGAGCAAGGAATAACAATGCAATTACTAGCCAGAAAGATCCTATGAAGTTGATTGGGCAATACAACAATATACATAGACCGTCATCCAACTGCATCTATGACTAGAAGTCCACCTTCAGGTTATCATCCGAACCACCTCCAAAGTATTAAGTTGCAGCAACAGAGAACTGCTTTAAGCAAAGTGTGTAAGGTAAATAGTCCACATGTTCCATGAACAAGAGACCGTTGTTTTCTACCTAGTAGCAGCAGCACATCTACAACCGAAGATATTATTGTCACTTCCCTTGGAAACTATAGGCATGAACCCACTATCGAGCATAAATACCCCCTCTTGGACTCACTAGCAACTACTTGGCCAAGATAACCACTAGAAACGGAGAGCATGCAAGATCACAAACAACACAAACATGATAGAATCATAAAGACAAAACCATTAATCAAACCAACATAATAATCTCAATATCCATCGGATCCCCGCAAACACAACATTCATGATTACAAATAGATTAGATCTTGATCATGAACGGAGCTCACAAGATCTATACATGAAAGCACAAAGGAGGAGATACAACTATCTAGCTACTACATGGATCCATAGTCCAAGGTGGAACTACTCACGAATCATACCGGAGAGAAGGCCTCCGGGATGATCTCCCCTCCGGCAGGGTGCCGGGAAGAGCTTCAGATCCCCCTGATCTAGGGACGATGGTGGCGGCGGCTACAGACGGTTTCGTGGATTTCTGATCGGGTACTCAGGGTTTCTGCATCGGGGGCTTCTTATAGGCGAAGGGGCGAGTCCGGGAGTCGGCCAGGGCCACCAAACCCTAGCCAGGCGCGGGCCCACCTATGGTCGCGCCTGGGGGGTTTGGCCCCTCTAGCCGGCCTCTCCGGCTCTCCTATGGACTTCTTGTTCCCCACGGAAAGTTATTGACTTTGTCCTTCGTCCCGTCCAATTGCGAGAATATTTCTTTACTAACTTTTTTGAAACCAAAAACAGCAGAAAACAGGCATCTGGCACTGTTGCAACTTGTTAATAGGTTAGTACCAGAAAACATGTAAAAAGCACCTCAAAGTGTGTACAAGTAAAGAAAAGTAGATACTAAACAAGCATGGAGCATCAAAAATTATAGATACGTTTCCAACGTATCATTGGTTTTTGAGAAATGGGTGATCTTCACATATGAACTAGATTCAATTTTGAATTGTCATTTGAATCAAGTTGCCAATTGTTTCTGTGAGTTTGAAAGGTGGGCTTGGGTTCACTTTTACTTGGTCTAGCAAGGGGTGAAAAGAAATGGAATTGTATCTGTTTGAAATCTTGGACTAGAAACACTCAGAGTGGTCTAGTGAGCAAGATTGGCAAAAATGACCATTTGCTTAATTTGTTTGTTTTTGAATTTATCTTGATTTGTTTCTGCTTGGATTTATTTATATGATGTTTTTCATCTATAAACCAATCCTTGCCAATCACATCAATCACACAAGTCAAATCATGCATTCATACAATCATCACATGCACACATGCATTCATAATTATTTTAATTAACAAAGTTTTTGTTAACCCTAATTTTGGTGATTGGAATTTGATAACCTTGCTCAATATTTTTGGGATGTTACAAACCTTCCCTACTTAAACAAAATCTCGTCCCGAAATTTGAGAAAAAGAAAACTAGGATTTAAAGAGATCGGGAAACTCTGTCTTTATGTAATCTTCCTGCTCCCAGGTAGCTTCTTCTTCAGTATGGTTGCTCGACTGGATCTTGAGAAACTTGATGCTTCGGGTCCTGGTGGTCCTGAAAGCTTCCTCCAAGATACGGATGGGTACTTCAGGATACGTCAGGTCATCATTGATCTCTATGGTTCGGTGATCAATGTTCTTGAAAACTTCGGTCTTCTCCGGGATTTCTAGGCATTTGTGAAGTAATGATATATGGAACACATTATGCACTGCTGACATCTCCTCGGGCAGTTCCAGTTGATACGATACTTCACCTCGACGATTCAAAATCTTGAAGGGTTCAATATATCTGGGGGCTAACTATCCTTTGAGCTGGAAATGTTGCATTCCCTTCAAAGGAGACACTTTGAGATACACAAAATATCTGATATTGAAAGCGAGGTCTCGACGTCTCTTGTCGGCATAACTCTTCTGTCTGGATTGGGCAGTCTTGAGGTGCTCACGGATCTTGTGAACTTTCTCTTCTACTTGTCGTAGGATGTCAGGTCCGAAAATCTGACTCTCTCCTACTTCCGACCAATTCAAAGGGGTACGACACTTCCTTCCATACATGAATTCAAATGGGGCCATTTGCAAGCTGGCTTGATAACCGTTGTTGTAAGAAAATTCTGCGAAAGGCAGACAGTCTTCCCATTTAGATCTATACTCTAGCACACAGGCTCTCAACATATCTTTGAGTATTTGATTTACTCGCTCTGTTTGCCCATCAGTCTGAGGGTGATAAGTTGTGCTGAAATCCATTCGGGTTCCTAATACTTCTTGGACTTTCTTCCAATATCTCGAGGTAAACTGAGTTCCTCGATCCGACACAATGTTCTTGGGAACTCCATGTAAACTAACGATTCTAGCAATGTACAACTCTGCTAGCTTCGAACTCTGGTAAGTGGTCTTGACAGGTAAGAAATGGGCGACTTTGGACAATCTATCTACGATAACTGTTGTGGATATACCAAATAGGTATACCTACGGCATAGTCTCATACCGGCAAGCCCGGGTGGCCCACAGTTGTTGGTTAGGCCTATGGCATAATCGGGCGGCCCATTTGCTGATAGACAAGATGGAGGTCCAGCAGGGATGAAGGAAGGCGACGTGCCACCGCCTAAGATGGAAGCCGGAGCCTTGTTGGACACGAAGACTAGTTAGTATTAGTCTAGGACTCTGTAACCGTATCCGGCTGGGACTCTCCATGTAACCGTTGGTCCTGGCGCTCTTATAAGCCGGCCTACGGGAGCCTTTAGGGCAGAACACACAAGATAACAACAAGTGCATAGCACTACTCGCACACAGCGAACCCCCAATCCTGTAACTCGGCGTATTGTCATTATAGTGATTTATAGCAGGAGTAGGATCTCGCCACCGTCGTGCGATCTGAACCTGGGTAAACTGTGTCAAGCCGACCCGGACGCTCTCTGTCTTCCCCCCACGTCTCTAAACTCACCGTTGGGATACCCCCCTATGGCGTACTCATCGGCAATACCACGACAATAACCTAGATAGAGTCATTTCCCTTAGTAGATGTAGGCAAACCGGTGATAAAATCCATTCCTACGGAATCCCATTTTAATTCTGGAATCTGTAATGGTTGCAACAGTCCCGTGGGTCTCTGATGTCCCGCCTTAACTCTCTGACAAATATCACACTTGGCTATGTAGCTTCCGATTTCTCTCTTCATCTTATGCCACCAAAATTGCTCCTTCAGATCCTGATACATCTTTGTTCCTCCGGGGTGGATAGAATAGAGAGTATCATGGGCTTCTTTCAAAATAGCTTGCTTCAACTCGGAATCTGCTGGCACATAGATACGTCCTTTGTACCACAAAACTCCTTCATCTTCGGTGAATCTGGGTACTTTGCCTGTACCGATACGATGTTTGATTCCGTCGATACTAGCATTTCCTTTCTGAGCCTCCTTGATCTGACTGATCAAAGTGGGTTGAAGTTCTATGCTAGACAAAAATCCTTCACTTATTAATTCCATTCTGAAATCCTCCATCTCCTTGTGCAAACTTGGTTGCTCCTTCAGAATCATAGAGTTCGAGCGACACGGCAATCTACTAAGGGCATCTGCTACCACATTGGCTTTGCCGGGGTGATAGTGGATGTGCAGATCATAGTCCTTGATTAACTCTATTCATCTTATTTGCCTCATATTCAACTCCTTCTAAGTGAAAATATACTTCAGGCTCTTGTGATCCGAATAAATCTCACAACGGTTTCCCATAAGGTAATGCCGCCATGTCTTCAGGGCTAGAACTATAGCTGCTAGTTCAAGGTCGTGGGTAGGATAATTTTGCTCATGTTGCTTCAGTTGTCGGGATAGATAAGATATAACTTTGCCTTCTTGCATCAACACACATCTGAGACCGATCTTGGATGCGTCACAATACACATCAAAGGGCTTCGTGTTATCCGACATGATCAAGATTGGGGCTGATATCAATATCTTCTTGAGTTCTTGAAAACTTGCTTCATATTTGTCCGTCCATTCAAACTTCGTATCCTTCTTCAACAATTGGGTCATGAGTCTTGCGATGCTAGAGAATCCTTCTACGAGCTTGGGTTTGAGTGGTTGGGGCTTGCCATTCTTCAACATCCTGCTACTGCTCTCTTCTTCCCTTTTCTTGGCCTGTTCTGCTTCCAGTTTTTCTCTCTGAACCTGAGCTTTATCTTCTCTGATGTTCCTTTTCTCTTTCTTCTCTGATAAGCCTTCTTTTCTCAGCATTTTTCTTTGCTGCAGCACTCCTCTTAGGATTGACTGGTCTTTTTGGGGCTGTAGACTAGAAGATTCAGCTTTCTTTCCTTTCCCTTTGAAGATGAAGGAGACTTTGAGGGTTTCCTCCTTTTTGGCGGTGGCAGATGCCAGAGAATCATTCTACGAGCTTGGGTTTGAGTGGTTGGGGCTTGCCATTCTTCAACATCCTTCACCTTTGTAGGGTCAACGGCAATTCCTCCGGATGATACTATATGTCCAAGGAATCCTACTTCCTGTAACCAGAATTCAGACTTGCTAAACTTGGCATACAACTAATGCTCCCTAAGGGTTCCAAGGATGGTCCTTAGGTGTAGCTCATGTTCTTCTTCTGATTTGGAATAGATCAGAATGTCATCAATAAAAACAACGACAAACTTATCCAGGAAGTCCATAAAAATCTTATTCATGAGGTTTATGAAATAAGCGGGGGCATTGGTTAATCCAAAAGACATGACAGTGTACTCATACAGTCCATATCTGGTAGTAAAGGCAGTCTTTGGAATATCCTCTGCTCGAATCTTGAGTTGATGATAACTGTCGGGGGGATAACCCCCGGTAGGGTCAAGAGAGGTGAAACATAGCGCAGCTTGGCTAGCTCCGAGTAAAGAAAGAACCAGGCCAGGTAAGAACGGTCGGGTAAGAGAAGCATGAGCGGCCGAGATATAAACTATGTAGGCCCGCATAAGACAAGGTTGCAATTCTTGCAGGAACCAACGAGCCGAGTCTACCGAGGAAGGGCCGAGTCAAGTAGGATGCCTGGCACCTTTCCGTGTAAGTTTCAGGAGGGACCATGGTAAAGCATGGTCAAAAGAGAAGGGCGACGCCGAGTGACACAAAAGGAGCCGGGTGACGCCCAAAGCATACGCTGACGTACAAAGTAACAGCATGACGCCAAAAGAAACAGGAAGCAGCATACCAGAAGACCGTTAGCTGTCAAGCTTTATGGACTGGGCCATTGGGCTTAGGGAAAGCCCATGACCCGGCCCACATCATAGGGACCAAGATCTAAACAGTAAACCCTAGAACCCAAAAGGGTATTAGCTACCTAGCATTGCCTATATAAGGGAGGGCATAGCTGTAGTAGAAGGAGGTTGGACCAAGTAGTGAACTAGTGCACTGAACCCTAGCTTATACAACTCAAGGAGCACTTGTAATCTTTGGGTATCAATCAAATTTCTAAGTCTGGAGAGT
The DNA here is from genome assembly GCA_916181665.1 of Avena sativa. NCBI lineage: Eukaryota > Viridiplantae > Streptophyta > Magnoliopsida > Poales > Poaceae > Avena > Avena sativa. Next base: position 36,704,225 of record OV702283.1, read on the forward strand.
TCTTCTTGTTCTTCGTGCATGGCTTGACTGTGCACTCCCCCCCCCGGTGACCACAAGCACCCATTCGGCCCCCAACCTAAGCCTACCCATGGCATCTGCCGTGCCACCACCACGACAGTTGGCGCCCACCGTGGGGCAGAAGCAGGTGCTTGATGGAGTCTTCATCCGGACGGGCAACATCATCGCCAAGATCGGCGAGCGCGTCTAATCCGGCCTCATCCAGAGGTTTGGAGCGCTCAACTTCGTCAGCGACAATGCGGGCTGCTTTGGGACCCAGCCGTTCCCTAGAGGCGGTCGCTTCATCAAGTTCGGCGAGCACCAGGTCTATGTTGCGGTGCGCGTGGAACGCGCGTATCCCGAGCGCGTCGTCCTGGTGCCGGATCCGCCAGCGATTCCTGTCACTGGGAAGCTTCACCAACTCGTCTCCATGGAGGTAATGATGAAAACCCCAAACCCCGCAGCTCCCCCAATAGTTCCAGTAGTGAATGAGAACGCAGAGAGAGGAAATCATGAGGAGACGCCAAGGGCTGCAAGGACAGCAAAGGCACCACTGGAAAAACTAGAAAACATAGCTAGGAGTAAAAGGGCTAAGGAACTGCAGGAAGTGATAGACAAGTTGGCAGAGCCAGTGGCACAGACAACTGACCCGGCACGTGTGCAAGACGAGTTGGAGGAAGCCAGGATAAAGGTTTTGGAGAAAGCAAAGTAATTAGCACAGCTATAGCGGGACGTGGATATCACCATCCGAGAGCTTAACTCGGCAAATCGAGTCAAGGGCGCAAAGACCTGGCTTGATGCAACGAGATTGAGAGGAAGGAACCTCAACGAGGAGCTGGCAGATGCGACATAAAAAATAATGCCAAATAACAGCAACGAAACAGCCATGCGGCCAACATATAACACAACAACAGCTAATCTGCGAGCAGCAGAAGCAGCAATGGTAGAATTACCCTACTTGGAGGGAGAAGCAAAGAAAAGGCAACAAGAACGAGTCAATGAACTAGTAAAAGCATCTAGCATGCTGAATGAGGCGTATTACAGAGCAAATCCGGGTATAGCAGGAAGGTCACAACTGGTTCACTCGACGATTCCTGTCCCGGCAAGATCAACGGGGCAGACGACATCCTCACCCGGAGCGGCACCTAGGACGAGAAAAAAAGTGTGGATTCTGGAAGAAACAAGCAGATGGTCGCCTATGATCCGGCAGTGGTTCAAGGAAACCCGGCACATGCGCAGGGGGCGAGAAGGAATAATGCCCAAGGAAATGAAAACCAGGAGAACGCAGGCCGAGAAAAGCAAGTAGGGCAAAGAAATGACAACGAAGGGCAGAATTTTGCGCCTCATGCTAAGCGTGGAACTCACTCGACAGGAGGAAGAAATCCAGCGCCGAATAACGCACCAGCTCAGCCTGAAAGAAGACAGTAAAGCTCGGGAAAGGCAGCTCAACATCCTGCTGACCCAAACGCAAATAAGTTTAATGATGGTTACTTGGCTATGGTAAATGATGGATATGAACTGCCGGATCACGCATATCAAGCAATGGGAGCAAGACTCGGAGGCAGGAACCTTCAGCCGGATGATGCAAGGCTGAAGCTTGACCGAATAAAAATGGCAGCGATAATTGAATTGCAAGGTCCGCAGGGTCCACCGTGCTTTAGCCCAAGGATCATGAAGGAGCCACCGGTGCCAAATTTCTAGCTGGCCAGAGGGACAAAAACGTTCAAGTATACGTCGATGACGTGGTAATAAAAACCAAACAAAGTCATACTCTAATTGAGGACTTGCATCAAACATTCGCAAACTTGAGAAGATTCCGGATGAAGCTTAACCCGAAAAAATGTACATTTGGTGTCCTGGCTGGCAAGTTACTCGGATTCCTTGTATCCAGCCGAGGAATTGAAGCCATCCCGACAAAGATCAGGGCCATCGAAAGAATGGAATTGCCAAAAACCCTCAACGATGTTCAGAAGTTTACTGGATGCCTGGCCTCGTTGAGCAGGTTTGTTAGCCGGCTAGGAGAAAAAGCCCTACCACTATATCAACTGATGAATAAATCAGACAAATTCACGTGGACACAGCAAGCTGATAGCGCTTTCCATGAATTAAAGAAAATGTTGGCAACAACACCAATATTAGCATCACCATTATCCAAAGAGCCAATGTTGCTCTATGTCGCCGCAACCAACAGAGTTGTAAATGCAGTAATAGTGGTTGAACGTGAAGAAGGGGGCAAATCGGTCCAAAGACCGGTGTATTACTTGAGCGAAGTGCTCTCTGTCTCGAAACAGAATTACCCGCATTATCAGAAGATGACATATGGGGTATATATGGCAGCAAAGAAGCTGAAACATTATTTTCAATAACACCCAATCTGGGTAATATGCAAGGCACCTATCTCGGATATATTGGGCAGCAAAGATGCCAGCGGCCGAGTCGCAAAATGGGCCATAGAACTGGCACCATATACTCCACAATATGATAGGCGAGATGCAATAAAGTCTCAGGCTGTTGCAGATTTCTTTGTAGACTGGATGGAAATGCAGTACGAACCACCACTGCCAGATCCGAATTACTGGAAAATGCATTTTGACGGGTCCAAGACGAAAATGGGTCTGGACGCCGGGATAGTGCTCACATCTCCAAAGAGGGATCAACTGAGGTACGTGTTACAGATTCATTTTGCTGCTTCTAACAACGTTGCCGAGTATGAAGCACTTGTCCATGGCATCAAAGTAGCCAAGGAAATTGGTATCAAAAGGATCATGTGCTTTGGCAATTTGGATTTGGTGATTCAGCAAGTGTCTGGACATTGGGATGCGCTGGACGCAAACATGGCATTATATCGTTTCCATGTGCAATAAATTTCAGGATATTTCGACGGCTGTGAATTCCATCATGTTCCTAGAGCAGAAAATGAGGCAGCAGATGTACTATTCAAACTAGGATCATCTCGGCAAGCAATACCACCAGGGGTAGCGCTGGAGCACCTCAGGAAACTATCGATCAAGTCGTCACCAGAGTCTGACTCAATCAGGGTCATCCCGGCAAGTCAGGAGTCAGATGTGGTACTATTGGATATCGACTCAGGGGTAGGTTCGAGTCACTCGCGGACTGATCCGCTCAATTCAGGGGTCGCCAAATCACACTCGGGGACTCCTCAGGTCATGTCGGCAAAGCATATGTCGGCGGAGCCAATGGACATTGATGTTGAAGCAGACCCGGAACCACTGGTACCAATATGGGCGCAACCAATATTCGACTATTTTAAAAGATGGGACCTTGCCGAGTGATGAAACGTTGGCAAGGCAAACAACACGAAGAGCAAAAGCGTACACCATAATCAACAAGGAACTATACAAGCGAAGTGTGACGAGTGTACTGCAGCGTTGTATCAGCCCAGAGAAATGCCAGGAGATCTTATTGGATATTCATCAAGGAGAATGCGGGCACCATGCGTCATCAAGAGCATTGGTGTCCAAGGCATTCCGACATGGATTCTACTGGACAAGCGCATTGGCACAAGCGCAAGAGTTAGTCGGAAGATGCAGTGGTTGTCAACACTATGCATCCAAGTCGCATTTACCAGCGTCCGAATTAAAGACTATACCAATCACTTGGCCTTTTGCAGTGTGGTGCCTAGATATGGTAGGACCATTCAAACCAGAAAGGGGAGGCATGACTCATATTTTGGTCATGATTGATAAGTTCACCAAGTGGATAGAAGTGAAACCAATCAAAAAGTTGGACGGTAAAACAACTGTCACATTCTTAAGGGATATAATTCTCAGATATGGTTACCCACAGAGTGTGATCACTGATAATGGCACGAACTTTGCCGAAGGAGCTTTTGCTCGCTTCTGTGGGAAACACCGAATAAGACTCGATGTAGCATCATTCGCCCATCCAGAATCAAATGGACAAGTTGAACGGTGAAAGTACAAAGGAAGTCGCCTAGAGGGGGGGTGAATAGGCTTTTTAAAATTATTACGGTTTAGGCTCAAGTAAATGCGGAATAAAACTAACGTTTAATTTATTGAGCACAAAACCTAGCCACTAAGTTCACCTAGGTGCACCAAGAACCTATGCTAAGCAATACAAACAACAAGGTGATAGCAAGGTATAAATACTTCAAGCACGATGGCTATCACAATGTAAAGTGCATAAGTAAAGGGTTCGGTTGAGAGATAACCGATGGACGCGGAGACGAAGATTTGTTTCCCGAAGTTCACTTCCAAAGAAGCTACGTCTCCGTTGGAGAGGTGCGATGGCGCAATGCTCTCCGAACGCCACAAATGGCTCACCTCGAGGTGTGGTGGCTCGATGCACACCCAACGCCACACAAGGCCTCACCCCGGATGCGGAAGCACGCAACTCACCGATGCCACAAAAGGCTCACCCTATTCTCCCAAGTGCGCACCACAAAAGGCGGGCACTTGCTCCACTATGGGACGCTTGAGGGCGGTCACCGAACCCGTACAAGATTGGGGCTAACTCCACAACTCAATTGGAGGCTCCCAACAATAAAGCCACAAAAGTCCAACAATGCCACAAAAGGCCAACAATGCCACAAAAGGCTACAAGACCACAAAAGGTCAACAAGACCACAAAAGGTCAACAATCCAACCACACAACCGTCTAGGGTTCCAAGGAACCCAAGAGAAACAAGCTCACAAGCTTGAACTCGCCGAATCTCCGAGGAGAACTCAAACCTATGCACCAAATGCAAGGGCAAGTCCTTCTCCCACAAATTCCAACAAAGCTACAAAAGCTATTGGGGGAATAAGGGAGGAAGAACACAAGAGTAGAACTCAAACCTATGCACCAAATGCAAGGGCAAGTCCTTCTCTCCCAAATTCCAACAAAGCTACAAAAGCTATTGGGGGAATAAGGGAGGAAGAACACAAGAGGAGAACACAAAACTCTCCAAGATCTAGATCCCAATGATTCCTTCACAAAGAAGGGATTTGACTTGGGGGGATTGTAGATCTAGATCTCCTCTCTCAAATCCCTCAAAAAGATGCAAGAATCATAGGAGGGGAAAGGGAGAGGGAAAGCTTCTTCAAGGTTGACAATGGAGGAGAGAGAGAAAGCCAAGAACCAAGAAGAAAAGCTAATGCCCACGAAGGGGAAGAGGAGCCCCTTTTAAAGGGCTCCCAGATCTGCCCGTTATGGGCATTCGCGACACCTGGCCGGAACTTCCGGTGGGAGGCCGGAAGTTCCGGTGGCACCCAGCCAACGGACGAAAACTGCGGAGCGAGAAACTGAAAAAACGAAACATGGCCGGAACTTCCGGCTCTGGGGCGGAAGTTCCGCCCAGCCTGGCTCCAACGGTCATCAGACCGTTGACGCCCGCTCCAGAAGCGCAACCGGAAGTTCCGGTCCAAACAGACCGGAAGTTCCGGTGAACTTCCGAGCAAGTTCCGACAAAGTTCCGGCAAATAGAACGCTTCAGAACAGAAGGTTACTGAGCCTTCACCGGAACTTGGGGCGGAACAAGGGGCGGAACTTATGAGTCGCAAAGCGAGTCTAACTGGAAGTTCCGGCCTTCAGGCGGAAGTTCCGCTCAAGAACTTTTGCCAGGACAAGTTCCGATGCAAGTTCCGGCCAAGTTCCGGCCAAGTTCCGGCAAATAGCACACTTCAAAACAGAAGGTTACTGAACCGCCACCGGAACTTGGGCGGAACTAGCGTCGGAACAAACTGTAGGACAGCCCGCAGAAAGAAGTTTGAGCGGAACTTCCGGTGGGAAGCCGGAACTTCCGGTGAGGGAAATTCCAGAAACCAGAAAACCAGAAACGCAATAACTTTTGCATCCGAACTCCAAATGGGATGAAACCAATTTTGTTGGAAAGATAACGACGAAATATTGGGTATCACCTTGGGAGAAAATATCATAAATATATATGTGAAGCATCCCCCAAGGTGTGGAGCCGGAAAACTCGCAAGATCAAAAACCGCAATAAGATATGCAAGTGAAATCCTTAGATGATGAACTAGAGCTTGTTATGATGATGACCACAAGCTCTAGATCCTCTCATGGACAAGAACCAAATAACAACCAAGAAAGATGATGCTATGAATGCAAAGGTTTGAGCTCTCTCCGAACAATGCAAACGAGACACCCGCTTGAGAGCCCCTCTTGATAGTACGGCTATCTATCCAAAACCCGGTCTCCCAACTAACAACACGAGACCGGCAAAAGAGAAGCCCTATCAACATACCTTTGCCTTGAGCGTCCCACTTGAACTTGATGTAGACCGTCGTGTTCTTCTATAGTGGGAACACCTTTCTTGTTTGCTCTTGCTCGCTCTAACTTGATGAAGACTTGCAAAATGCTCCCCATATTCCATGGGGAAACCTCTTCTTTGAACTTGTCTTCATCATTCCATGAGCACGAGGATGGCAAGCTTCAAGCATGAGATCTTCTAGAGATGGCGCATCTTGAGCTCGTCCTTCTTCATCCTTACTTGAGGTTGATCCATCTTGATGCAACTCTTTGCACATGCCTTGATCGACCTTCAAGCTCCTTCTTTCTTCATGATTCCAATGGGCACAAAGCCCTTGGACATTTCTTCATCTTCCAACCTTGAGACCAACACATGGCCCAAGCGATGCCAATGGACAAACCTACAAGTGAAACTCAATTTACACATTAGTCCATAGAGATTGTCATTAATTACCAAAACCACACATGGGGGCATACATGCCCTTTCAAACGGGCTAATGGCTTAGTTCTGTCAGGAATAAAACCCCGCTTAATGGAACCACTCCAGAGGTCACCTGGTTGTTGGATGGAGGAACTACCCTCAGTACTATGGAGTCTAAGAACAACTCCGAATCGGTCAACTGGTTATACGCCATTTTTCCTCGTGTATGGGGCAGAAGCAGTTTTGCCTGCCGACATAGAATATGACTCGCAAAGGGTAAGGCAATACTCGGAAGCCGAGGTAAAAGAGGCTCGAGAAGATGGAGTAGACTTACTCGAAGAAGCAATGGAACTGGCATTATCCAGAGCTGCAATATATCAACAAAATCTCTGACGCTACCATAGCTGGAAAGTGCAACCTCATGTTTTTCGAGAAGGGGATATGGTGCTAAGGCTGGTGCAGCGCACAACAGGAATGCATAAATTATCATCCCCATGGGAAGGTCCATTCATTGTAAGCAAAGCATTGCACAATGATTCCTATTATCTCATAGATGCTCGCGAAGCGCAAAAGAACAAGGAGGACAGGTCAGGAGATGAGACCAAAAGGCCATGGAATATGGCGCTGCTTCGTCCCTTCTATACATAGGACAAGCAATGCATGTATCACTCGAAATCTCATATGTCGGACGTGTGTGCAGGCTATGTGATGATAATAAAATGGTATGATTTGAAAAACTGACTCAAGGACTACCCCTTAAGTTTTCCATCTCAATTATGTTATGTCGGCTAGCGTGATACCCGAAATTTATCCCGGAACAAGTAGTGTTTACTCGGAAGAAATCAACTCTTCGACTATGCTGTTGTCCGAAAACACGGCTTCATGGCAAGCAAGAGAAAAGGATGTATGACGGGTAAACACGAACGCCGGATAAGTACAAAGGAGAAACGCGAGTCAGCTTTAGTTTTTTGCCTAACTCTCTACAAGTCGCGTTATACTACGTGTCGAGTAATCTTGGCCAAGTGATTCAAGTTTCATACCCGTTATACTACAAGTCACGTTATACTACGTGTCGAACACCTAAAAAGGTAGACAGGGGCCAAAGTCAAGGAAAGGTGACACGGCAAAATGAAACTCGGGGACTTGCCCTTGAATGATTCACACTTAGAACATAACGCAAATATATAAATCCTATTAAAAGGCGCATAATCAAACTTAAAAGTGCAATGTATGTTACATATGTACCTGGCATACCGGGGATCTGATCAAAGTTCGAGTATTTGTTAACCTAAGAAGCAAAAGAACTCGGAGGAGCACTCTCGGAGCCAGAGCATTGCTTGGAGCATTGGCCGAGTGAGGGGCATCTGCGACCGGGTCATCCGGACCATCTGACTCGGTTGCTTTGCTATCGCCACCCTCTTCATCAGCAACTTCGACGATCGGGTCGCCAAGGTCGAGGAAGCTGGGCCCATCGCACCAAGCGTGCACCATGGTGTACTCGATCATGGCATAAGCTCGCTCCTAGCGCTTCTTGATCAGCTCCGGATCATTCAACCATTTGCCACCCTACTTATGCGAGCAAGAACATCAAGGTTGATGTCCTCGTACCATGAAAGCACGAAGGAGAGAGCCTTGTCCGCTGCAGCTCGGCCGGCCGACTCACGCCATTGATCCAGCTGGTCTTCAGTAAGGAGCAATCTCTCTGCAAGTGGCTCGATGAGTTCAGGTGGGTCTTCATCCGGCTAGAACATGCGAAACGCATGGATAGCTGACTTGAGCAAGTCCACACCGCAGGACTTGAGGGTCCTGACCCATTCGGACACCTCTTCGAGAAGCTCCTCCATGGAAACCTCGTCGTCAGCAGGAGCACCAGCTTCAGCCCTCATTTTCTTCATGGCTCGGATGGCAAACATGTTGGCCTCAGGAAAATTCTTTGCAAGCAAAAGGAGAAAGTTAGCAAAATAACAAAAGTAGATGGAAGAAGTCTAGAATGACTTATACAGTGCGCAAAGAGTAAGAACTCACTACCGAGAAAGAAGTTGGTGGTGGCGAGCTTGCTATGCCAAGTTTTGTCCTTGGCTTGGAGGGCATCGAAGTTCAGATTTGCCGACTCGACCGATGACTCGGCCTCGTCGAGCAGCCTCTTGGTCTTCTCGGTGCTGGCAGCCTGTTGCTCGTTCTTCTTGGCAAGCTCCTCCCTCGGCCCCTTCACCTCGGCCAAGTGTTTCTGCTCCATCTCGTCCATCATCTTCTTCAGCCGAGTCACCTCATCTCGCTCCTTCTAGAGTTCGGCTTGGTGCTTCTCTGCTTATTCAGAACAAATTACTTGTCAGCGCCAACAGAAACTTTCAGCTATCACATCAATGAGGCAAGGAACTTACTCTCGGCCTCGCTGATCTGCGAGTGAAGAACCTCGATGGTGGATTGAGCGGAGGCTGTGAGAAAAAAGCAAGAGAAGATTGAGGAAATGTACCAAAGAAAAATAGACCGAATAGGGAAAGAATGACTAAGGTTGGTACCTTGGCCTTGGGTATCAGTCTGCAACTTTTCATATGCAAGTTCGAGCTTGCGATGCGCCAGAACGAGAGCTTGGTGCACCTTGGTGCGCTCGTTATGCGTGAGCTGATCAAAGAAGACAGACGGTAAGGAAGGGTCAAGTCAAGCAGCCTGCTGAATCAAAAAGCTTAAGATCTTACAACCAAGTAAGTTCCTTACTCGGCAGTAACCTCGAGGGCTAGGGATTGAAGCTCTAACATATGAGTTTAGCATAAGGAAATCAAAAAGCTTAAGAGCTTACAGCCGAATAAGTTCCTTACTCAACAGTAACCTCGAGGGCTAGGGATCGAAGCTCTAACATGCAAGCTCGGGGTGAAGGATTTGAAGACTAAAGTGATTAGTGAGAGCTTACGGCCGAGTAAGTTCCTTACTCGGTCATAACCTCGGGGACTAGGTGATATGTATAAAGGAAATACTCAACAATACAAAAGAGTAAGAAGTTACTTTACCTCGTTCACTTTGTCGGCGCGGGCCATCAAGGTAATAGACTGCTGGGTCATGTCAGAGACGGCCCTAGGACTAGCTCCAGCTTCTTGCCGGCATGGGTGCTGACCTCCTGCTCGACAGCTGCATTCCATGCCACAGCATAAGGCTCAGCCGAACCAAGGCTTTTCCCGCTGAGCGTCCGAGTGAGAACTTGACCCGTTTTTAGGGTGGTTCCCACATTGGCACGGGTCACTGTGACACTAGCATGGAGGGTAACAGCCTTAGAGCCATCACCTGACCCGGCAGCCGCGGACTCGCCCGCCTTGCCCATTGAAGCGAGCATTGTCGCCAACGTCAGAGGCCGGATCTGAGGAGAAGAACCCGGAGCGCAGACCAGTGGCGTCTGCTTGGAGGAGGTGGATTTGCCGGGTAAAGGGCGAGTAGAGCCAGAAGCCTTAGGCTGGGTCTGGCTCTTTGACAGAATTGGAGAGCGAGTAGGGGGATTTGGAGAAGAACCTGGATCCGGTTGACTGGGCTCAGCAGTTTTGCTGGCTCCAAGATCAGGAAGTTGTTCATTCACACCAGCTTGAGGGTCGATGCCAGAGGAACTAGTGGCAGAAGGTTTCTCGGGGCCAGAATCACTAGCACCAAGATCAGAAAATGGTTCCTGGCCAGCGCCAGGGGCGCCAGCCGAATGACCCACCGGGTCTGACTGACACTGAGAGGCGTGAGCCTCAACAGTGGGAGCCTCGACTCGGACGACTCGGTACCGCCGAGTCTGCTGGAGGAGGCGCAGGCCTTAGCGGCGAGGCAATGCTAGGAGCAGTCTCGTTCGCCGACAAAGGTGCGGCACTGAAAACAACGAGACATATATAAGAGAACATCAGTGATGAAAAAGAAAAGAACGAAGAAAGCAGAGTACAAAAACTTACCTGGTGACAACCAGGTCACAGACGACTCGGCGCCCAGCGGCTTGGCGAGTCTCAGCCAGGCTGGCAGCAGCAGAGGCAACAGGAGCTGCCGGAGTGGGCTTACTCTTCTTGGCCGGCTGAGTGCTGGAGGAGGCTCCGCGTCGCTTCGGCTTGGCGACGGGGATCTTGCCGACTCCGCCCACGGCGAGAGGATGAGTGTCATGTACCTGGACAACTGCATAAGTAAATAACAGGCTTACTCGGATAAGTTGGGAAACTGAGGTCGTAAGGCATGTACCTCCAAAACCATACAATCATCATCCTCATGATCGTCAGACCAATCTTGTAAGGGATTGCGAGATTGACTCTTACCCGAAGCTGAAGCAGCCGCAACATGCGGGATAGGCATGAAGCACTCCAGGTCATACTCGACTTCATCAGAGTCGAAGCGATCCCCGTTATAACCGCAGGGAGGGACAGTACTATCATCAACCTGGTGAAGAAGATTCTGCGAAAGACAAACAGAATGAGTAACAAAAAAGAAAAACTAGGCAGGGAGTGGCAAAAGAGCTAAAGCCTACTCGTCAAGAAAAATGACTCGTAAAACTTACCCAGGGGACATGCCTGACCCGGCTAAACGGAGGGCAACTCCAAACCCAATCATCCGCCAAGTTCAGTTTAAAGATTGAGCTTACTCGGCGGGCAATGGAGTCATCGGTGAGCTCCTTAGTGGAGTGTCGAGTGGGATCATGGGAGCCACTCATGAAGCACATCTTATGGCTCCTCGCTTGGATGGGGCTTACCCAGCGTGAGATGAAGGTGCACACGAGGTCCCTCTCGGCAAGATGAAAATGCTCATCCGGCGACAGCAACCTTTCCAGGATTGCGTTAGCCTCGTTTACCGCAGTGTCTTGGTCACGCGGGTCAAGCTGCTAGAGCTTCTTGTTCGGGACCTCGTCCGAGAAAGGGGGGAGCCGGATGTTATCGGTGGACCCGCTGTTTTTGACATAGAAGAAAGTCCTATGCCATTTCTTGCAAGAATCAATACCAGTAACCCAAGGGAAGATGGAATCTCTCCTGGGCGTGATACTAGCAGCACCGCACCGGGCCGGCCTCTTGTCGGATCGAGGAGCACCATGCTGGGGAACAACTTGAACCTTAAAGCTAAAATATTTGGCCCGCAGAAGAACTGTAGGCCAAATCTCGAGGTAAGCCTCACAGGAAGAAATAAAGAAAGAAAGAGAGCCAATGGCATTGGCAGGGAGATGATGGGTTTGCAGATGGAAGGTGGAGAGAAACGAGGAAATGAAGGTGCTCACTGGAAGAGCAAAACCGCACTCAAAGTGAGAGAGGAAAACCACTCGCTCGTTAGCATCGGGCTTAGGAGAGATCTCACCGGCAGGGAGACGGCAATCCACTTGCAGCGGAATGCGCCTGGTGGAGCGGAGCCATTCCAACTCCTCGGTGGAGACCTCTGAGCCTTCCCAGCCACCGCGCTCGCCGGCAGGAACCTTCTGCTCCTCAGCACCATCAGCACCATCGCGAGCGTCCATGAGTTTCGCAGATTCAGTCTCCTCCGCAGTTGGAAGAGGTTTGGAACAACGTGGACCCGTGGTGGAATGGAAAGAAAAGAGGAGCAATTGCAGGACAAGAACATGAGGAAGAGGAAACCGCAAAGGGGGCAGTTCGATCTTGCAGGCGCAAGGAAGAAGAAGAGGCAAGGGAAACTGAACGGGCGTGGGGGAAGTGGAAACCCCCAACCCCTACTTAAGGACAGTAAAAACCCTGGTAGTGGGATCCATCTGTGCCGTGCGGACAGCGTGTGGCCGTGTACCTGGCCGGGTAGGACAATCAGCAAGCGCCACGTAGCCAGAGATACACGAAAAATCCCATACCACGTCATGGAAGGAAGGACAAGAGGCGCAGGCCGGTGGGACTGCCACAGTGACGGGGAATAACTATGCAGCCGTCACTGTGCCGCCAGAGCTTGGAACAAAAATTGAGGCAAGTAATCATGATTACCAGCTGTAAGTGACTGAAGCGCGCCGAAAATGACTCGGAATTGGCCAAATTGACTCGGCTCGAGGCAAAAATGAGCCAAGAAGTCAAAGATTCGACCCGGAAACTGTCAGACAGACCCGGCAAGGTGCAAAATTGCGACATATAGAGACAAAAACTAAGTTCCACTCACACAAAAGGAACCTGGAGACGCCTAACAACTTGAACTGCTAGACCTCACCAGCTTCAGGGACTAATGTCGGGGGGATAACCCCCGGTAGGGTCAAGAGAGGTGAAACATAGCGCAGCTTGGCTAGCTCCGAGTAAAGAAAGAACCAGGCCGGGTAAGAACGGCCGGGTAAGCATGAGCGGCCAACATATAAACTATGTCGGCCCGCATAAGACAAGGTTGCAATTCTTGCAGGAACTAACGAGCCGAGTCTACCGAGGAAGGGCCGAGTCAAGTAGGACGCGTGGCACCTTTCCGAATAAGGTTCAGGAGGGACCATGGTAAAGCATGGTCAAAAGAGAAGGGCGACGTCGGGTGACACAAAAGGAGCCGGGTGACGCCCAAAGCATACGCTAACGTACAAAGTAACAGCATGACGCCAAAAGGAACAGGAAGCAGCATACCAGAAGACCATTAGCTGTCAAGCTTTATGGACTGGGCCATTGGGCTTAGGGAAAGCCCATGACCCGGCCCACATCGTAGGGACCAAGATCCAAACAGTAAACCCTATAACCCAAAAGGGTATTAGCTAGCTAGCACTGCCTATATAAGGGAGGGCATAGCTGTAGTAGAAGGAGGTTGGACCAAGTAGTGAACTAGTGCACTGAACCCTAGCTTATACAGCTCAAGGAGCACTTGTAATCTTTGGGTATCAATCAAATTGCTAAGTCTAGAGAGTTCTTCTTGTTCTTCGTGCATGGCTCGACCGTGCACTCCCTCCCCGGTGACCACAAGCACCCATTCGGCCCCCCAACTTAAGCCTACCCATGGCATCTGCCATGCCACCACCACGGCAATAACCAGTTCTAAGATCAATCTTAGAAAACACTTTGGCACCAGTCAACTGGTCAAACATGTCTTATATCTTTGGCAATGGGTACTTGTTCTTGATGGTGACATCATTCAACTTCCGATAATCCGTACACAAACGGTTACCTCCATCCTTCTTGTCCACAAACAAGACAGGTGATCTCCATGGCGACGCACTTGGTTGAATCAATCCTATCTCCAACATAGCATCTAGTTGCTTCTTCAGTTCCACTAATTTGGATGGGTTCATACTATACGGTCTCTGGGCTATGGGTCCGGTTCCAGGGATTAGTTCAATGATAAACTCGATATCCCGATCTGGGGGCATACCGGGCAAAACATCTGGAAATACATCGAGGTATTCATAGACTACTCTAACTTGGTCAATGGTTGGTTGGGCTAGACTCTTGTTGCACTTGAATTGACGGGGCAAGGTTTCAGATACGTGCTCTATTGATATTTCGGCTATACTGGTCATGGTTATGGCTTTCTTGGCACAGTCGATTAGTCCTTTATGTTTCGACATCCAATCCATTCCTAGTACTACTTTCAAACCTTTAGTTCTGAGTACTATTAGATTAGCATAAAAATCTATGTCATGGATTCGGATAGGCACGGCCTTGAAAATTTGTCTAGCTTTGGTGGTTGAACTATCATAACATGCTTCAATTTGGTTGGTTGAATCTTACTAGTGCATGCAAATTCTTCGGTAACAAACGAGTGCAATGCTCCAGAATCAAACAACACTCTTACAAGTACTGAGTTAACAGAAAACATACCTAGCACGACATTTGGCGCTTCTTCGGCTTCTTCAGCATTCATGAGAAACAGACGGCCATTGCGGTTGAGCGAATTCCCTGGGGTAAACCTTCTTCCAGGTTGAACACGACGCTGCGGCTGAGCTGGGGCATTTGCATTGGGGGCTGCTGCAGTCTTCTTGGGGCACTCATTGGAATAGTGACCCTTGGTTCCACATTCATAACAAGTCACTTGAGACCTGTCCTTTGCTGCAACAGGCACATCATTGCTTCCAGTTCTCGAGGCAGTGTTGGTGTTGGTGGCGACATTGTTGGTATTAAACTCACGATTTGAAATTGCTAGGGTTTCCGGGGTTGTTGTGGTTTCCTCCGGGCCTTGGGTTTCCTCCTCCACGGTTGGGGTAGGTTGGATGGTTCATCGGGGGTCTATTGGTTCTTGGGGCAAATCCTGGAGATGGGTTGGGGCGATACTTTGGAGTATGATGGGTTCCTGGTTGATGCATCATTCTACGCTTGCGGTTCTCATTGGCTTGGTTGATCTTGCCTTCCATCTGAACGACAGAATCCACTAAGGCTTCAATGTCAGCAAATGGAATATTGACTAACACTGTCTGCATCTCATCATGCAGACCGTTCAAGAATCTCTCCTTCTTCTTAACTTCAGTGTCAATCTCATCCGGTGCATACCTAGCCAATGACAAAAAATTGTCACGGTACTCAACTATTGTCATTCTCCCTTGCTTTAGTTCTCTGAATTCATCTCGCATCCTCTTGATCAAACCCGGTGGCACATGGGTTCTGCTAAACTTGATCTTGAATTCATCCCAAGTCATCATTTGTCCTCCATTCATGGCACGAACGATGTTCCACCATGCTCTTGCATCTCCTGCCAGATAGTGGGTGGCAAACAGTACTTTCTTGTTGGCTTCCACTCCTGCAACTTCCAAGTTGTTCTCCATGGTTTGTAGCCAATCATCGGCATCTAGGGGCTCTTCAGATTTAGTAAAGATGGGTGGATTGGTGTTTTGAAAGTTCTTGAGCTTGGATCCATGGTTTTCCTGGTTTCCATGGCCTTGGTTCTTGTTGTTGGCCATCTGAGATATGTGTTGAAGGGTGGCTAAGTTGGCTTGACGTTCGGCTCTTTCAGCTTCGCGGTCAGACACCAACATTTGCAAGATTTGCAACATCGGGTCCGGGGATGAACTGCTTCCTCCGCGAGGCATCTGAAGGTTGATATAGATCATGGGAAAAGAGGGAAATTTCTAAGGTTCAGGGGTTTTCTTTTGTTTTTGATTTTTTTTAAGTTTGACTCAGATTTTTCTAGCAACTTGCTTTTCATTCATAGCACACAATACAACACACACCACAACAAGGAAAAACAGATGGTTTTAAGAACCATTCTGTGAAACTACGATACAGTGGGACCGAATACAACTTTCCTAACGCTAGTGCTTAAGTGCTACTACTCCTCGGAATCTGTGTCCTCATCATCCTCATCATCATAATCATCAATTAAGGCGAAGCCATCCTCATTGGTGAAGAAGTCCATGGCTTGATCCTCCAGAAAGTCATCATCATCACTGAGATAAGAGTAGGGGTCTCCACGAAGGTCTTCCCCTGCATTCTCCCTCTCCTCAAGCTGCATGTATGTCTCGTGGATGGTTTCCTCCAAGTACGTGATCCTGTGGCAAAGACGGGCAATGATGCGCTCCTTTTTGTCAAGCTGACATCAATGATACTGGCGATCCTTCACCAGCATGGCAATGGTATGGTCCTTCTTGGTTGCGATGGCGTACTTGTGGTCGGCGTAGGAGCGGGCATTGTCCAACTCCTTCTGACAGTCATACGTCATGAAGCTGAGGTGGTCCACTTGGTTCTTCAGCTTAGGGTGATATGGTGACTCCAGTCGCTGTCCCATAACATCACGCCTCAGATAGAACTCAAAGCGGGTACCCTTGATCTGATTGATACTCTGCCCACACAGACGGGCGAGAGCTTCCTGCATGGCCTTGGCAAGTCCGTCTAGCCAGTTGTTCTCTCTAATGGTGAACTGAATTCCCTCCGAGGTGGGGGCTTTAATCTTCCCTCGGAGACTTGCAACAATCAGCCATTGCAACTCCTCTCCTTCCTGATCATTGAGCTGAGCTCCGAAAAACTCGGGGTGTGGGCGCTCCAGAAGTTCCGAAATCTGATCCAAGTCACGCTCAAAGATGAGATCTCCTCCATTCCCCAACTAATAGAACTTGCTATACTTCATGTCCATCTATAAGAATGTAGGATGAATAAGTTAGTAGAGTGATCAAGTGTGTCAAATTTTATGTAAGTTTGCAAGAATTTTTGAGGAACATAAATTTTCATGAAAGAATCCAAGTGATAAGAATGAGAATAAGTTTTCATAAATACTCACTTCCTTGGTTTTGAAACTAAGTTTTTGATTCAAACGTCCATTCTAAACTAGGGTCTCCTATGGTCAGGATGGCTCTGATACCAACTTGTCAACACCCGGATTTTTAATCCTAGATGCCTGTTATGCCATACATCACAATCTCAGGATTACCATTTTTGCGAGACATAACAGATTGGATATCACTGTAAATCATCCATTACAAACCATACATAAGTCCTTACAACAAATAAAGGATCTCATGATCATGTCTTAGTACAGTCAAGCAGCGGAATAATATAATAATGATAGCGTGGGCGCTGCTCCATCTTCATGGTCACAGGCAATGCTGACGATGGGAGATGATCGTAGTTGTCTTAACCTTCCTGCGGTCCATCCTCCTGATAGTCCTCTTCATAGTCTGGCCACGGGAATAGCCAAGGACAAAGCTATGAGTACTCTTTAAGTACTCGCAAACTAATACTAACAAGTGAAGTGGTTTTGAGTAGGAAGTACTAGGCTATAGGTTGTTTTGCAAAAAGCTAGATTTATCTCTACTGAGTTCAGAAGCAAAGAAAGCTAGTTGAAAATTTTATAACACCTAAGTGGGAACTTGAGTTTCATATCACAACCCTATTGTGGTCAAGTCAAAGTCATGATTCATTTCACAAGTCATTTGAAAACATCTGACGACGGAACAGTATGGCCACTCCAACTGTCCATAACCGCAGACGTGGCTATTCGAATAGTTTGACACTCTGCAGAGGTGGTACACTTTCACCACAACATTCAATACATCCGCCAGGAATAATCCTGAATTCACCATACTCAGTATGCGGATAATCAATCCTAACCTTTCAATTACATGCCCTAGTATAGGCACCTCTCCTGTGAGTTTGGCCTCCCAACCGTGACCAACTGTCATCTTGGGAACTGCACAGATGGACAATCTTCACAAGGTAGCCTTAGCTCAAACCTTGGCCGCAAGGGAACCCATACTAAGGTATATAAATTTACAGTCAAGCCCTACCCAAATTTAGGGTATCGTGGTTGTACGGTAAAATTGGAATGGTATCGCATCCAGACAACCACCTGTTTTATAAAAGGGCTAAGGCTCATGCCTCAACATTTTCATCATCAAAATCATCTAGTATTCAAGAGCACAGGTCAAAACATTTCATTAGAATGACTCATCATTCTAAGGTTTTGATAATCATTTTCACCAATTAATCCCATTTAAAGTGATCAAGTTTTATGCTTAGCACTAGCATCTACAAGTGGGGGTAAACACTAATGATGGGTGGTAAACAAGTGTGAATGATCTAGGTTCAATCTCATGCCTTAGGATGACATCAAGATTATCTAACTTAGGCCAAGTTTTATGCTCTTTATGCTACCTTTAAACATCTTTCTAAAATCTACAAGTCACTGAGTAAACTCCAATAGAAGGCTTTGATAAAGAAATAAAATAACTAATCTTGCAAATAAAACTAGGATTGGGTATAATCAAAATTTATCTAACCAAGCATGCCTAATGCATTGCATAGGTTATCTAACTTTCAAAGTTGCAAGTGTTAGCTTGCTAAGATAGTAGCTTGCTAATTCAACTTGTAGTGTTAGGCTTGCATAATTGCAAGTATAAGCTTGCTAGGATAGCTTGCTCAGTTAATAGCTTGCCTTGTGCAGAGCAGTGGTTGAAGTTCTCCTCGGCTTCTTCCTCATAGTACTCTCCTTCCTCCTCGTATCCTTGGTCGGTACTAGCGTCTATAAATAAAT
This sequence comes from Avena sativa, assembly GCA_916181665.1. Classification (NCBI taxonomy): domain Eukaryota; kingdom Viridiplantae; phylum Streptophyta; class Magnoliopsida; order Poales; family Poaceae; genus Avena; species Avena sativa. Next base: position 36,722,718 of record OV702283.1, read on the forward strand.
ACGAGGTACACAATCACCAAATAATTCTTAACTACTGCTATTTATCACACCAAGGTTTTCACTATATGATCTAGCATCATCACAAACATTACAAACATTAAGGCAAAGGTTCTATTTATTTTATTTTAGAAAAGTAATTTCTACTCATTGAAAAACTACTTAAGATTTAATATTCTCCAACTAAAACATGGGATCATGTTGACACATGTCATCACCACATATTTCAGTACATGGGAATGTGATTTAAAGTGGTATCACAATTTAATAAGGTTTAACCTTTTTATTTTAATTAATTAAAGTGACTAGAAATGCATATGGGGCCTTCTTTTATTGCTTGACCATTATTTCTGCAAGTAAACCTACATAGTTTTATATATTCAGAAAGGTCTTGTTAAATGTGATTTTTTGAGAGTTGGAATCAACTCAAAAGCTTTTATGGTTGAATTTTGAAAAATGTTTGAATGCAGAAAAGCTTCTGCCTTGTTATTTTTACTATAGGTGATCTACAATTCCAAATGATTTGAAACCTTTCTAGCAAAATTGGTTTCATGAAATTTAGTTCAGTGAATCGACCTGAGTTGATTTTTGAATATAGGTACAAAACTAAGTTTGAAACTAAATTAATAAACCTAAATTTTAATTTGTGTAGAAAAAACCTAAATTTGAATTACCAAGTCGCGCGGGAGTATAACTGGGCCGGCCCACGGTGCAATGCCGGCGAGACTAAACCCTAGCGCGGTCAGTGGGGGTCCTGTAAGGCTCACCGGGGCTCAGGCGAGGGTCAGCGATGGGGCCGAACGACGAAGTCGACGACGGCGAACCTCCTGGTATAAGCAGCTCCTCCTGGGGCGGCTCCAATCACTGTCTCCTCTTATCCTCCTCCGCGGCAGACTCCGGCGAAATTCCGGCGACCTGCTACTTGCCTTACTCCGGGGATGAGGTGGGGAGGTTCTGAGAGAGAGGGAACTGTGTTGGTGTGAAGAAATTGAACGGGGGTGACCTCTATTTATAGTGCCGCGAGGGGACCGAAGGGCGCGGACTGTGCTCGTCGGGGTCGGCTGCACAACGATCTAAAGGCATGGGCGACGGTAGGGGACAGTGCTGTGTTCCCTGGCAAATCTCAACGGCATGGTCGCGAGGCGTAGGGCGGTGCGACACGGTCGGAACATTGCGGTGCTCTGGACGGGTCCGACGGGAGTTTTAATGGCGCTCGGGCTCTCCTGGTCGCGCGGCGACGAACGGGCATGTCCTGGCGGTTCCTAGGACGGTGGCGATCACGCACGCAAGCGGCGAGGGCGGCACGGTTTGTGCTCGCGTGTTGAGTGCGGCGCTCTGGCGCGCTCTCGGCATGCTCGCAGAGAAGCTGGGCACGCTCGGGCTGAGTGGTCCAGGGGCTGGCATTTCTTTGGCATTGGATAGGGGGTGGCGGTAGACGGTGGTCAGTGTCTCAGACAAGGTTGACGAGGCTAGAGCTTCTCCTAGCTTGCTGTCGACAATGGGGTGGCAAGTTGAGCTCAGGCATACTCACCATTGATGACCTTGCCCAGTTTACAGTGATCTAAAACTTGTTAAATGGGCTAGATGATCTACTAAGGGTGTGCTGTGAGCTAGAGAGGGAACAAGTTAGGCCCAAACACTGCTCACTATAGTGTTTTGTGTTTTGTTTGATTTGTGTTTGCAAGGTGTTTGATGAAATGGCCGAAAGAGATTTGAATTTGAATTTTTGGTTTAAACTTGGTGGGTGTACTATCCACATACTAGGTAGTCTCTGGTTAGTTGGTTTTGTCAAGGTGCATTGGTTTGCTTGGGTTCACTTTTACTTGGTCTAGCAAGGGGTGAAAAGAAATGGAATTATTTCTGTTTGAAATCTTGGACTAGAAACAATCAAAGTGGTCTAGTGAGCAAGATTGACAAAAATAACCATTTGCTTAATTTGTTTGTTTTTGAATTTCTCTTGATTTGTTTCTGCTTGAATTTGATTTAGATGATGTTGTTTTCATCTTTAAACCAATCCTTGCTAATCACATCAATCAAACAAGTCAAATCATGTATTCATACAGTCATCACATGCACACATGCATTCATAATGATTTTAATTAACAAAGTTTTTGTTAACCCTAATTTTGGTGATTAGAATTTAATAACCTTGTTCAATATTTTTGGGATGTTACAGGCCTGAAGATGGTCGAGCGCGCCTCCTTCCACGATATGCCGTTGGCGTCCCTCATGTTCGCGCTCGCTTAGTCCAAGGTCGAGGCGGAGCGGGAGGAGGCAGAACGCCCTTGCCACTTCTTAGAGCGTGTTGCGTGCCGTCAGGCACGGCTCAACTGTGGCATCATCATCTTGATGATGATGACGATGAGGACGAGGCTGGGCCGAGCGCGCCACAACAATGGTGTGGTGACGATCCTAGCAGAGAGCAGCCACCCATTGAAGGAGGAGCCGCTGAGCGACAAAGACTGCGGTGACCACACCACGTTGTACCGCCGGCTAGGCATGTATTTTTAGGGGGTTTTATCTTTTTTATATCGTATTTCGTTGATCACTGTATAAAAACTCGTCGTTGTCTATAAACTTCGTCCTATTTCGTTCTTGTTTGAGCAAAGTTTTGCTATACTCATATTTTTTTTATTTTTTTCGTATTGCTGCACACCAACCAACTCGAAACAGCCGTTTTTATGCCGGAATCCTGGTAATACTATGTCACCAAGCTAGGCAGCACCCTAGAACGGCAACTCCCTACTCCAGCGAGTTAACGACTCGTGCGAGTGCAGCAGGCAGCAACACCCTCAGCGCTTTACACGAGTGCAGCGAAGCGTAGCGTAATTATTCATTTTCACCACCGTCACATCACAGCCCGGCCAGATTCCGATCGCGCCAGAACGAACGGACGGACCGATCGGGCGACCCCGGCCGGCGAGAATCCAGCGGCTGGCGCACCGCAAAACAAGTGGCGGGGACGGCCGGCGCAAAGCACATGCCCCAGTCTCGTCGCCGTCCCGCCCCAGCCCCCAGATCTCTTCTCCCTCCGTTTCTCTCTGCCTGGCGTGGTGCCTGCGCCGCGTGCCGGCAACGTGGACAACTGTAACTGCTGTCTACTCCTACAACACACACACGCCCACCATGGCAGAGCATGGGAGAGAAAGCGAGGAATCGAGCGCAGGTTTGACTGGACCGGGCCGGGGGAGGGGAGAGACCCGCAAAGGGACAAGGCTGGGCTGGGGGTTAGCTGTAAGATCAGGGTCGTGAGCTGTCTGCTGGCTCAAAGCTGCGGGCACCGTAATGCCGTAATCATCATCGGATCAGATGGGGGTTCCAAAGCCTCGCTACTCGCTAGCCAGCCCCCCCTGTGTGCCTGTGTGGCGTGGGCAGATGGCAGTGCTGGCCTCAGCTTGGCTCGCTTTGTTTTTCCAGATGGATCGGATTAGACAGCTGATGGCCCGCACCCGTGCATCCTCTAATCTAATCTGGCCAAACTTTTTGCGCTCGTAGTGCAACATGCTAATTAAGCTTTTGGGCGTGTCGGTTTCGTTTCTCTACGCGAACACAAGGCATACATGAAAGACAATATGCCTAGAGCGCTCTGAAGGCGATCGATCGAGCTATACAGTTCCAAACTGGGCATTATGTTTCGAGCCACTGAATCTTCGATCGCACATTCATCTGCCCAACTGAACCGCGCAGTGCCCGTAGCTTTTCGGATTAGAAACGGATGGATTATGCACGTAGTATGATAATCCCGTGGGCAAGGGAAAGGGCACACGACACAATGTCCTATGCACTTGTTTTTAATCAGTTAACCCCATCACCAGGTGAGGTGAGGTGAGGTGGTGTACATGTGTGGCAGCTAGCATAATGGAATGGAAGAGATCGACTGGGGCGTGGGCAGTCGACGATCTGTCGTCTCCGCGTGCCGAGCATGTCCACTGCGTGCGTAGAGATCGACTAGAAAGAAAATCCTGGGACTATTCATCATCAGGGGCATACATGCAACCATGTCAGGATGTATCTCATATAATTTGAGAGGCCTCCCACCAATGTTAGTACCCCCTGCCACGTTCCCCTCAGTACACGCTGCATGTACGGCCCGGAGGGTGCCCGGCCTCTCTCACATGATGAAATAATAAACAAGACTAAGCAGGTAGTGCTGGATGCAATTATGCATGTTGAGATGTTCGTGGCGGTGCTCAACAACAGCTAATCTGCCTCCGGAGCCTGCAGGAGAGAAGAGAACCTGGCTAGTGTCCATCGGTTCTTGCTTGCTTTCATGCCAATTTTTATCGCCACTTGCAATGGTTACAACTATTCGATCGCCGACAGGCGACCGTGGGCGGCATGATGAGCGCTTAGATGAGGTTTTTGCACCAGCGGTGCAACAAGTTGTCCAGGATGTGCACTTTCATACAACAAGTCTCAAGTTGTGTTGCCGCGGTACAGGAACTATACCAAGCGGTGCACCGTTCATACAGGAGCTGCCACGCGTCCGTTCTGTCGCTGATAATAGTTAGGGGCTTATTTGCACAAACACCCCTATAAGAAACACCTGCCTCGCCGCACCACTTGAGACCAAACTTAGGCAAAGGAGGACAGCGTCGCCTCCGCCGAAATATCCCCTCTTCCCAACTCGCGCACGCTAGCGACGAAGAGCTTGAGAGGAGGAGGCGATGTGGCGGCAGGACAAGCTTTACAAGAAGGCCATGATGCTCTACTGCGTGCTCACGCCAGAGGAGGAGAGGGCGGCAATGGCCTATCACAATGGCTGGCGGCCAGAGCTCGACTCTGGCGTGAGCTTGGAGGATCACGTGCGCATTCTTCAGGCGCAGGTCTACGACAGGTTCCCACAGCCACCACCACCGTTCCCCCCACATGCACTCTGAAGCTTGAATCTGATGGTGTCAGGAGCATATGGAAGGAGGGTGATCCCTGGGGGAGGGTGACAGCCGAATACTACTGGAAGGATGGCTTGGGGACACGACGACGACAACAGGAGGATCTGCTACTGCTCTGCAGGTAGGTGTCTCTGCTCCCATGTCTCGATTCAGTTAAATTCGGTTAACTCTAAATTTGTGTATATGGTAAAATATTCAGTTAACTCTGAATTGGTTGCTCAATTGGCAGAGCAATGAAAGATCAGAAGGGGAATTGCATGATGACAAGGTGATGGTGCGTGGAAGCTTTGTTGGGAGACCCCAAGAAGAAGGTATGATGAGCACAGCAGCAAGTTTTTCCTCAGTAAGAAACCAAGGTTATCGAACCAGTAGGAGGAAGGAAACGACTCAAAGGTGTTGCTAGCAACTTGGAAACCTGCACAACACAAACTCAAGACTTTACCCCAACAAATAGTGAGGTTGTCAATCTCCCCGGTTTGCTGAAAACAAAGGATTAACTGTATGGTGTGGAAGGTAATAGTGGTTTGCAGAAAGTAAACAGTAACAGTGAAAGATGTATCAATGATAAAGATTGGAACGGAGTCCATAGTTCATTAGAGGTGTTCTCCTTAAGATAAACAAACATGGCAATGCTGGGTAAAAAAATTACAGCAGGGCAATTGACAGGACTGAGCAAGTCATAACAATGCAATACCAGACATTCATGATCTCATGAGATTCGATTGGGCAATACAACAAAATACATAGACCGCCATCCAACTGCATCTATGACTAGTAATCCACCTTCAGGTTATCATTCGAACCCCCTATAGTATTAAGTTGCAAGCAACGGATAACTGCTTTAAGCAAAATGTGTAAGGTAAATAATCCATTTGTTCCATGGACAAGAGACCGTTGTTTTCTCCCTAGTGGCAACAACACATCTACAACCTTAGAGATTTATGTCACTTCTCTTAGATTAAATAGAGGCATGAACCCACTATCGAGCATAAATACCCCCTCTTGGAGTCACTAGCATCTACTTGGCCAAGATAGCTACTAAAAACAGAGAGCATGCAAGATCACAAACAACACAAACATGATAGAATCAATAAGATAAAACCATTAATCAATCTGACATAGAAATCTCAATATCCATCGGATCCCCGCAAACACAACATGCATGATTACAAATAGATGATCTTGATCATGAACGGAGCTCACAAGATCTAAACATGGTAGCACAAAGGAGGAGATACAACCATCTAGCTACTACATGAACCCGTAGTTCAAGGTGGAACTACTCACACTTTATACCGAAGGCTAGCATGATGAAGAAGAAGGCCTTCAGGATGATCTCCCCTCCGGCAGGGTGCCGAGAAGAGCTTCAGATCCCCCCAATCTAGGGATGATGGTGGTGGCGGCTATGGACTGTTTCGTGGAATATTGATCGGGTACTTAGGGTTTCTGTATTGGGGGTTTTTTATAGGCGAAGAGGCGAGGCAGGGGGCAGACAGGGCGGACGCACCCCCCAGGCGCTGGCTAGGGTTAGCCGCGCGTCCAGGGGGTGTGGCCCCCTGGTGGCTCCCCTTCGTCTCGTATTCAGGCTCCGTGTTCCCAACGGTACAATATTGACTTTGGATTTTGTCCCGTCCAATTCCGAGAATATTGATTTTCTGCCTTTCTGGAACCAAAAAACAGAATAAAACAGGCAACTGGCACTGTGGCATCTTGTTAATAGGTTAATACCAGAAAACATATAAAAACAACTCAAAGTGTAGACAAAGCAAAACAAAGTAGATACTAAACAAGCATGGAACACCAAAAATTATAGATACGTTTCCGACGTATCAAACATCCCCAAGCTTAACTCCTGCTCGTCCTCGAGTAGGTAAGTGATAAAAAGAATATTTTTTGAGGTGACATCCACCATCAAAATCAAGACCAAACCATTTGCAAGCATTGAAAGATGAGATCAAAGAACTCTAAACATGAGCATGAAAGATGGAGTTCTAACAGTAAGACAAAGAAATATGCATGTGATACGTCCAAAATGTATCTACTTTTCCGAACACTTTTGCTATTATTTCTGCTCTAAACTTGTGTGATTTGGATACAACTAACGCGGACTGACGCTGTTTTCAGCAGAATTACCTTGGTGTCTAGTTTTTGTGCAGAAAATGAACTATCAAGAAAAATCCCGGAAAATATGCCAAAAATCCTATTTCGCGAGAATATCCACGGAGCCGGAAGACGAAACGGAGTGGAGGCCTGGGGGGGCCCACACCCCTTGTAACACTCTCAGAATCGTCCCTATGCAAGTTTCAGCGATTCCCGCCAAACCCGCATAGAAACGATTCGAAGGTGCCCACCAGACACTTTCGTGCGGGTGGAAAACGAAGTAATACCATTACACAATAGTCCTCGATGGAACCCACAAAACATATATATACAACAGCGACTCAAAGAGTCAAGAATACAGATATACAATACAAAGATCCAAATCACCTTTAAAACGATATAGCGTCCGAGTACGGACAAGATGCAAATTGAGCTAAGAGCCCTGAAGAATAACCGATGGCGTCCATAACCCTGCCCAGGCCAAGCCGGAAGGGTAACCCTGCTAACGACGTCGATCTCAAAACCTGCTTAAACAAAAGGGGTGCCGACAAAGGGCAAAGGAAAAAGAGAGAGCGGTCAGTACTGAGGCCAGTACACGGCGAGGCTAGAATTCGGCGGTCCTCGCCTACATAGGTATGGTGGACTGAGCGGCAGCGCAGCATGCACTAAACAACCTATAGAGACTCGATATAACTGGCGGCTATCAGAGAGGGATAAGAAAGACCTATTCGGAACCAACCTGATGCTACCACCAATTATACCCCTCCTGGTATTTCCCCCTCGAGACCACACGAGGAAGTCAACCGAGGAACTCACACCGTTGGCAGTTTTATTTATTCAGTTATCGTTGCAGCAATTACTAGTCAGGTATAGATAGTCATCCTGATGGAATAAACAGTGGGCACTTTTAGTTAACCATTCCGTTGTAGTTGCAACACTTACTAGTCAGATACAATTAGCATGAGATATCCCAAAACCCAGCAGTTGTTGATACTTTTATTAGCCATTCCGTTGTAGTGAAACTGATTACTAGTCAGATCAGATACAAGTCAAATTATAGCAGTAAACTTTAGTTATAGTTGTCTATGATCGAGAACTGTGCTCCAAGTCGTCCATAACCGCGGACACAGCTTCTCGAAAAGATTTAACCCTGCAGGGGTGCACCAAAGTATCCACACGCACTTCGGCCCTTTTTGCCAGATCAATTAACATACACCCATCGGTATGTCGGCGGGGCCTAAGTCATGACGTTTCCCAGACCCAAAGTAAGTACATGGGGGCCACCCCACCAAGTCTACCCGCAACGAAGTCGGCCGGTCTCCGAGACGGACTCAGGGTTTGTGGAGCCGGCTGTAAACGACTGGGTACCCGAAAGTGTGACTGGGCTTGTCGATACAGCGAAAACGGGTCACGATCCTAAACAGTACAGGTGCAGTACATCGCACAATTTAAATTAAGCAGTAAAGCATAGCATAAGTACAGAATAGTAATAAAGCCCCAAACTACTTGTGGCCCCCAGTACAGTACTTTGAAATCAGGTACTAAATCGATGGGGTGCCCATACATCCCACATGTGGTTAGCGCGCTCGATCTCGGAACAGGTGTCAAGAACTCGGGGTCCTACGGGACACAAGTGGACGGTTAACAACCAAATAACATCTATTGCCCACCTGTGCCTCTGCATTTACCTACTTCAATTTTAGTTGTTAAACAGTAATTAAAGTAACCGATAATTAAAGCCATGATCGTCTCCAACATTAAACATGCGGCAACACTCCAACAACTGTGGTACTTGACGACACGCAACAACACTCGAGCAGCGACTACGACGCGCAAGTCCAACTATCTACCAAACAACAGGTAATAGGATGTGTCCAAGGCAATATAAGGCCGCAAGGGATATCACGGGTACGGAAACTAGAGCATCGCAACACAGATAGCAATAGATCAACATGAGGAAATAAAGACTATAAAAGTAAGATAGGTAGAAAAGGGGGAGGTGCTCGCCCGAAAAATACTGTCGAAGTTTCATAACCGGAGAACTTGTCGAAGCTCACAACATCTCATCGTCCTATCCGAGAAGAAGCAAAACACTAAAAAGAACAAGCGATGCAACAATTACAACTAATGCGGAAGAATCGGCATGATCATGATATGATGCATGACATGGCAAAGATACGATGCAATTAGACAATATTAAGCGAAACCGGGGTCCCGGCAATTAATTATTAGGTTCATGTTGTTTAGATACCCCACATTTTAAATGTTGTATTAACAAGTCAAAATAAGTCATCGGTTTGCTACACAAATTTAAATGAAGACAAAATAAGGTTCAATCATCAGGTTAAGATGGATCTGTCCGCATGTGGTCTCCATATTTAATTATGATATGAATCGGCTAAAAGCCCCAAACCACATGATATGTGCAAGCATGGTAATTTAAATGCAACAAGGTATATAGATGGCAACTCATGATCAGCATATTTTCTGAACAAATTTCATGTATAGCACAATTCATTTATGTTACAACACAAAAGATGTTGAATTAGAATAGTAACCGAGAGGAGACTAGGCCGCATACCGCAGGCAGAGAACAAAAATGAACGTTTATTGTGAGGGGGTTTGATCATGGTTCGGCTGGGAAGTGGGGCAGGGTTTCTTCCAGTGTATATGATTGTGTTTGAGTACAAGTGAGGATGCATCGGTTTCTTAACTGATCATAAGAGACGTTAGCTAACCAAGCTAACACACAACCTACTGGATCGAAACCATCGGCATAAAAAAAATAGCTAGCTTGAGCTAGCAAGCAGGCAGGTCAATACTTGGCCAAAAAAGCATACTAACAAGATTGGATGGTTTCAAGGGGGAGCTATAAAAATGATTTAGGTACCAGGAGCGAGTGCACAAAAACTAAAATAACTAGAGATAGCAGAGATGATAAAACAAAAGAAAAAGGGTACAGTTTAATTAAGACTGATGGGATTTGAACAAGACGCGGCGATCTGGTGAAGCATGCCAGCTGTGCCAGGATCTGGTTTGTACGGAAACAAGTTTAGGTAATTTTGAACCATTGAACCAGCCAAGATCTTAACTAAACACTGAACTTTTCTGAAGTTTCTTCAGTCTGGAGAGCCGGCGCGGCTGCCGGCCGAGAACGATCAGCGACGTTTACCACAAATTAGAGGCGCTGGGCGACCGAGGGGTTCGCAAGTGTGATGCAGCGTGTTTAAGTGCTTGAGCGCGAGGGATCAGCAATTCAGCATAGTAGCAGCAGCGGCATGCACTGCACCTTGCAAGGCTCGGCCATGACGGGCACGTACAGGACAAACCAAAGAGGGGATGCAGGAAACGGAAGGACAGATTAGGGGAACGGAATGACAATCTCACCGAGAGGGGTTTGTGCAGGTGGTAGTGCTCGAGGGCGACCAACAGTGGCGAATTTGAGCGGCTGCCGTGCTTGTCGATGAGGACGAAGGCCTCGATTTCTTCTCTATCCTGGCATCCCAGGAATCACTGCTTGGCGATGATGGTGATGACGATGGTGCGCAACTCCAGGAGGTTCCATCTTTATGCAAGGGATCCATGTCGACGGCGCGACGGGATACCGCAGCGGCACCGTTCTGTTCTGGTTCAGCGGGTTGGAGAAACAGCGGAAGGGGAAGGGGATGCAGAGGGAGTAGCTAGGGTTGGGTGGGGGTGTCGATCTGATCCAGATGTAGGAGAAGGAAGGGGATATGTGGAAGGGGGCACGTGGGGGAGGAAGGTTCGTACAGGAGCATGCCAAGCTCGTGCTTGGCTTCCTCTATGCTCTAGAACGAAGATAAACAGGGAGATGGTGTTGGGCCAGGTTGGAGTGATGGGTAGGAAGGAAGTCAGTTGGGCCAGGAAGACTACTGGGCTGCGGTTCACTCAAATATATATATATATATATATTTATTTGCCATAAACCTTTCTCCTTTCTTAAGCTTTTTCTTTTAAAATCCTTTTCCAAGCTTTTGAATCTTTTCTAGGAAATTTAAACAAAGGATTTTTAGTACTTAAATGAAGACACGAGGTAGTAGGAGAAAAGAAAGGATATGCCCACGACCAATTTGGGCATGTTACAAGAATAAATAAATATTGGAAAACAAAATAGAGACGGGATTAGTCCAAAACATTTCTATATGAAAATAGTGGCACCTCCCATTAAACAAGAAGGGTCCCCTTTTGGAAACAAAAATAGAGGGATGGAGATAGAAGGAAACAAAACACATATGGGGATATGGCAATCAATAATATAATATAAAAAATGAGCAAGATGCAATGCAATGCAATTCAAACAACAATGCCAATAATATTTCAACCATGCAAGGTGGCATGATGTTCATGAGCATGCAGTCATGATGATGCGCAACACAAAAACACCGCGATTTTCTAGTAGTGGTTTGCGGGATGCCACACCCCTGCCAGGCGCGGGTGGGCCCCAGCCGCGCCTAGTGGGTGCGGCCATCCCAGGCACCCTCTCGGGCTCCCTCTTCACCTATAGGTTACCCCTTGACCTAAAAATCGAGGGGGGTTTGTCGTTTTTCCAGAAAGAGTTGCGCTGCGCCGCCACGACCAGAAACCAAGATTCGGATCCAGAAACTCCGTTCTGGCACCCTGCCGGGACGGGGAATTTGGGTAGGATCATCGCCATCGTCATCACCAATGCCTCTCCATCAACCATCAATGTTTCCCTCATCCATGAGTGAGTAATCCCCCGCTGTAGGCTATGGGGATGGTAGGGATTGGATGAGTTCTATCATGTAATCGAATAAGATTGTTAGGGCATAGTGCCTAGTATCTCTATTAGTGCTATTTGACTGTGTCGTAACTTGTTATGCTTAATGCTTGTCACTAGGGCCTGGGTGCCATGATCTCAGATCTAAACTTATTATTGAATCATTTTGATAGTATTGTTTGTGATCTTATCTGCAAGTTATGTACACATATCATTGTCCGGATCCAAAGACCCCGAAGTGACAGAAATTGGAACAACCTTCCTCTTCACACACCGCAACTATCCTAGTTGATTCATTCCTTTGCTTCCTAATCTTTACTTTTACATTCACACTTTATGAATTTAATGCTTTCCTGAATTCTGCCATGCTAGAGAACACCATTCCTAATTTGAGTACAAGTGTATCCATATCAACTTCAGCATTAAATTCTTTGAACTTGTAATGTAGCTGCATGTGCTACTCCTTTGTGAGATTCAGATCATCATGTTCAAGCACCGCATCATCCTCTTCTTCTACAATTGCTGACAGCTCATTGTTGTCATTCACATCCTTGTCAGTGCACTCAACAAAAAGGTCATCATCACCATCCTCTATATCATAATCACTGTCATAAAATTCAGAATCAGTATCACTGTCCTCTCCATCAACTTCATGCTCACTCACAACCTCCTTCAATCCGCCTCTGCTTGAGCAAGGAATTTCAGGATCAGCACCTCCAAACTCTATCTCTGACACACTTCCAAAATCTGGCTGTTCTCCAATTGATTGTCCTTGTATATCAGTTGCTGCATCATGGTTTTTGTCCTCTACTCTGTATCTACTTGGAATCTGTACAATGACTTCTTCTCTCAGGCCTTTCAAGAAACCAATGTGATCGACCATTAGGTGCAAGATCTTCTCTTCTTCAACAGCTTTCATCATTGAAATAATGTCTACATCTGTCTCAATCAAACATAGGCCATCAAACAATTTTTTAGCAGGTAAACACCTACACTTGTCTTGTGTGTGACATCATTCCCTCCTTGCCTTATAAATTCCTCAATCCATAGCTTCGAGAAAGTGTCAGTGTTGCAGTTGTCCCAATGATCAACAATGCTACTAACATAGTCTAGATTCTCCTTCAGTCCACAAAAAACCCATTGTGCTCCAATACCACAGTGAATCTATATGGATCATCTGCACAACTCAAGCAGCACACAAGGGAAAAAATCAGTTATAGCATTCAAACTCTGAACTAACTGTCAACAAGTTTAGAAAAATGCAATTCTTCAATTAACTATATATTCGAAACAGGACAACTTGCAAATCGAAATAAAGGTGCTTCTTTTTCTAAAATTTCTACTCGAAAACCTAATACTAACATACCTTGTGTAATTCCAACACTAATCTGACACTAAAACATCCCCAATCGACGAAATTCATAACCTTTGCGGCAGCAAAACCACCTCAGAATAGGACACGGCCAAAAACCCGATTTCAAGCAGATGAATTGCATGCAAGCGATGCATAACAACCCTAGTACAATCGTATCATCGTTTTAACACTTATTGTCGCCGGAAACCTACCCGACGACCCTAACCACGCTGGCGGCATGAGCTGAACGGAAACTGAATGAAGTCGAGCTACGCGGGGGGAACTGCGACTCACCGTAGAACGGAGGATCTTCCCAGTAGTCGCGGCGGTGCGGATCTTCGGCCATCGGAGAGAATTGTCGACGACTCCTTCGTTTTCGTCGCCTTCGTCCTCAGCCAGGAAGGAAAGAACCTGAACTGCCTCCGTAACTGGCGCCGAGGCATTCTTGTGATATATCTGCGCTACAAAAAGAACGGGGACCAAGTTATGATTGTTATTTTGTAGAGGGCTTCTTCACAAAATCGAAACCAGCGTCAACTAGCGACGCGGCAGCATCTTTGGGCGACTTGTATGAGCGGTGCACCGTTTGAAATAGTTCCTGCACAGCGGTTACACAGCCTGATACTTGCTATATGAAACTGTACGTCCTGAACAAGTTTGCGTATCCCTGGTGCAAAAACCTTCGCTTAGATCGATTAGCGGCAGATTTGGCCCTAGTTGCCAGTATCAGGCCAGCCAGAATAGAGGGCAGATTAGAATGTGCCAGCATGCAGCTCGACGCGAAGCAAGAACTACCCGGCCTCAGTGTGTGGCCCGATCGCGAGCTCCGTACCGTACTGTATGCGGCGGATAATTCGAGTGCTAGCTGTGCAGAGATCTCGCTGCCAGCATGATGCGAAGCTTACGGCGTCGACGACCGTGACAGCGATCGGGTAATTAGCTGGAGAAACACGATCACCTAGGGCTAAGGCGCCAATCGATCTAAAGCTGTTACCCGATCATCGAGTAAGAAGCTCTTATGCGGGTGACTGGGGATTCTTCAGGAATGCCACATTCGTGGTCGATGTACGTGCTCTGTTCCATGCGCAATTTGTGTTCGGGGAGACTGTTCGATTCGTCAGTCCTTGTGGAATGCACAGTATGGCTTTTTCTTGAGGCCTTGTTTTGTAAAGGGGGACCGACGGGTTTTATTGTGTTTTATCCAGGCCAGGTTTCAATCCACCGGAAACCACGATCACGCCGTTTTATAGCCCGGTTTTTTATGGGCTCAACCCCACCGAACCCCAAGAAACACTCCGGGTCGATGTGGAACCGGAACGCTCGCACCTCCTCGCATTTTCTGGCTGCTGGCGATACACGCCACTCGCAGCGAGTCATCGGCCGCACGACCTACCCTCGCGCGCGGCAGCGCCGACCAACACCACCGACGACACAGGCCGCTCCACCATCTCGCAGCCAGGCATTCCGGAGCTCCGTCGTCTTGTTCTTCCATCCCGCAGCCGACCGCTCCATCCGTTCCGATAGCACCGACTTCGTCGACGCAGCCAACACCGAGATCCCTCCGCCGTCTTCTCCGACAGACCTAGATTTTTCTTCTGTAAGTCCTATTCACTTCGTCCCCTCCTCTCCCATCTACTCTTAGATAAAGATCTAGGTTGATTCCTCTTTAGATCCGGTTCTTGACCTAGGGTTCCTAAATACAAGTGTGGGACGACATGCTCCTGGCTTGATTGGAACGGTTTTGCCGAAGCTTGTATCTTCTAGCTTCATTGACTAGATGGATTGGTCTTAGTTGTTTGTGTGTGTGTAAAATTCGAATCAGACTGTTCATGTTTATCTACTTTGTCAAGAGTTCAGATATGAATCTCGCCCTTTGACATGGTTATACCCCACGGGTACACGACCTTAGCATACCTGGTCCAGCCCAAGGAAGGCCCACGAGAATATACATGACCCATGAAGACTTTCGGGTGGCCCAAGCCCTGACGTCTTCGGATCCTTAGAGAGCAAGACTAGATTAGATAGAATATTCAAAGGGGCAAACCCTAAACCTGTAACCGACTCGATCTGTGCCCGGGACCTGCCTATCTCTATATAAAGGCTAGGAGGGCACGACGAGAAGGGCACTTCGCATACCACCGCATACACACCTCTACGCCAGATTGCATCTGCGCACCCCTGTAACTTTCGGTTCCGCCGTAATCAAGAGCAGACAAGCAGGAGTATGGTTTTCCCTCCGGGGGCCTGAACCTAGGTAAACCTTGTGTCCCCGCGTTGCTTGTTTGCTAACCGTTCCGCGATCTCCAGCATCCCCATCTTCTCCCAAACCCAAGCTCATAACAATGGGCATTGACGAGATAAAACCTCGTTAATTGGCGCCGTCTGTGGGAATTGGGGGCGCTGATTGTGCGATCATGACGGTTCCAACCAAGGCGATCTACAACTCTTCGGCGACGGAGAGCCATCTCCTCTTCGGCACTTTCGACTTCACCGCCCACTCGCCAGCCACTCTGAAGGACTTCGAGCCCGTTGGCGATGGGCTCGAGATCCTGTTCGGGAGCTTCTGCATCCAGGTGGGGCAGACCGGCACTCTCCGCCTTCCAGAGCGGGTGCCTCTGCCATCGATCAAGCTCGCCTCGTGGGCTCCGCACCCCGTGCTACGCACATCACCATCGACAGATGAGTCCTATGACAGCAACAGCTGCAACTCAGATCTGTGCGATCCCCCGTCGGATGAAGGGACCTACGGTTCCGGATTCGAAAGCTGCGGCAGCAGCGATCCAACCTACGAACGTTACCAATGCGCCGCAGTCATCCAGAGCGATGTGGATCAGGAACAACCCAACCCGCATGGTAGAAACGGCGAAAACAGGAGGAACGAGTCCCCCTGTCCAACGAGGAGGACACCGATCCCAATCGGGTAATCCACCTCAGCGAGGAAGGATGGACCCAAGCACGCGAAACCGTGGCAGGCAACAAGATCCTGCCTGTGGGTGCCTCATGGGACCTACTGATGGCGTACCACCTGCTCCTCGTCGAAGAGCACAAAAAGCAGGTGAAGATGCAAGAGGTGCTTGAAACGTAAGCAAGCGGCCTCGGAGTCCAGTGCGCGGCGAGCTGCGCTCTTCGCCATGGGCGGCTCCAGCTCGCACGGCAACCACGGCAATAAGCACCGTTCTCTCTTAGAGAACATAGACCCCGCTGCGCGTCGTGAGGTGACCCGAACCCTCAACACATCCTTCATGGAGATGGATGCCAATGGCAACGTCATCCCAAAGACGCCGCAAGCGGCGATCATGGCAGCCACCACATACCTCGCGTCCCATCCACCTCCGGTGGGGGACCCGAAGAGGGCCATGCACAACTCCGCACTAGCCGGACTCGGACTCGTTGGAGCTGCGCTCCACGGAGAAGCTCCTACGGAGCCAAAAAAGAAGGCTGCGGTCAGGTTCAACCGCAGTCCCACACCTTCATCCGACGAGGAAGAACACGACCTACCTCGAAGGCACAAGAGCTCGCGACATCGTAGCCGCGACTACGACGCTCGCAGCAAGCTCACCCAACGCAAGATAGACAAGTCACGCGCCAAGCGCGTATGCTCATCCGAATCCGAAGAGGATGACGATGAAGGAGAACTCTGTGGGGCTCGATGCTTCAGCAGATCCGTTCGGCAGACGCGGATGCCGTGGAACTTCAAGCTTACTTCGGACACTCCAAAGTTTGACAGCACACAGGACCCCAAGGCGTGGCTTAGCGACCACCTGTCGTCTGTCAAGCTACACGGTGAAAACAAAAACACCGCCCGACAATGCCTTCAACTGCGGCTGACAGGCGCAGCCCGGATCTGGCTCAACAGCCTATCCTCGGGATCCATCCGAAGCTGGGAGGAACTGGCGTACAGTTTTGTCCGAAACTTCAAGGGCACCAGCAAGAGGCCAGCCTCGATCGAAGAGCTAAGGGCCTGTACCCAGCAAACGGGCGAATCCATTCGCTCGTATATACTATGCTAGTCCAACACCAAGAACTCCGCGGCGCATATCTCTGAGGAGAGAGCAATCGACGCCTTCAAGGACGGCGTCAAACGCCAAGACTTCAAGGAAGAACTTGGACGCGTCAAGCCCAAGACACTCGACCACCTCATGGACATCGCCAACAGGTGGGCAGATGGTGAGGAATCCGTCCACCGAGCACACTCGGAGGAGGAAGATGACTACGGCCGTCGACGTGAATGCCGTAGCAAGCGAAGATCGCGCGTCTACGATGATCGTGATAGACCCGACATGGTCACGGCTGGCTACACCGACCGCCGCAGCGAAGGCAACCACAACAGCGGCGGATACCGTGGAAACAACTTCCGCGACGGAGGACGCCCAGCGCAGTCATGGCAACGCCGCGGCCGCGACGACAGACCCTCGGCATACGACAAGTATCGGGCCCATGCAACATCCACTTCTACATTGACAAACAAGATGGTAAAAAGAAGGCAAGCCACATGCTCAAAGACTACCGCGAGTTCCAGAAACTCAGCGAGAGCATGTCCCAGATGAGGCAACAAGCCCCGAACCCTGGGTATGGGAACGCACCCGCACCAGGTGACATCGCCCATGGAGCTCCTCCACCACCACTCGTGGGACCTCCGAGTCACCCAATCACACCTGCGCAGAACAACGACGGAAACGGTTACCCCGTGCCGAAAGGGTCATTGATGATCCAAAAAGGGCACCCAACAAACAGGGTGCAAAAGAAAATCACCCGTCAGGTCAGTTTGGTTGTGACCGCTCCACCGCCATCCCTGAGTACCTCAGCGGTTCAAAGTCCTGCATCACGTTCAGCCGTTCGGATTACCCCTGCCAGATCCCTCGCCCAGGTCATGCTGCCCTGGTGCTCGAGGCGCAGATCGGAGGGTTCGATATGAGCCGCGTCTTCATGGACGGCGGCAGCGGCATCAATCTGATGTTCGCTAGCACCTTAGCAGCAATGCGGATCCCGCTGTGCAGCCTAGAACAATCCGACACGACGTTCCACGACATCGTTCCAGGGAAGGGCATATTCCCCCTGGGAAATCTATGGCTCGACGTCATCTTCAGCAAGCCCGATAACTTTCGATGCGAGTGACTCGAGTTCGAAGTGGTGGACTGGCCATCACAATACCACGCCATCCTCAGGCGCGTGGCATTCGCACGGTTCCTGACAGTACCGCACTACGCGTACTTGCTACTCAAGATGCCAGGACCTAGGGGCGTCATCACGGTCCACGAGAGCTTCACCCGATCGGATCACTGCGACAGGGACTTCAATAGAATCTCCCAGTCATTCGGCATGCAGGAGGAGCTCATAAGGCTCCGAGAGGTGACAGACAACGGGGCACTCCCAGTCTCAAGACAGAACGCACCTAACATGTCCTTCGACTCCACCGTCAACACAAAGAAGGTGCAGGTCCACCAGACGGACGCCTCCAAGACGACGCTGATCACCAACGACCTCAGCCCCGCATAGGAAAGCGCGCTCGTCAAATTCCTCCGTGAGCGCTGGGAAATCTTCGCCTGGTGTCTTGCGGACATGCCAGGAGTTCCCAGGGAATTCGCCGAGCGTATTTCCAGACGCCAAGCCCGTCAAACAGTCCATCCGACGACTGTCCGAGCCACGGGCTGAAGCCATCGAAGTCGAGGTCAACAGACTGCTCAACGCTAACTTCATCAGAGATATCAAGGAGAGCGAGTGGCTGGCCAACACCGTGATGGTCCTTAAAAAGGACACGGACATCCTACGGCTGTGCGTGGACTTCACATCGCTGAATAAGCACTGCCCGAAGGATCACTTCCCCCTCCCTCGGATCGATCAGATCATCGATTTGATTGCAGGATGCGAGAAGCTCTACTTCCTCGACGCCTACTCAGGCTACAACCAGATTCGACTGAAGGTCAAAGATCAGGAGAAAACAGCGTTCATCACGCCGTTCGGAGTGTTCTGCTACAACACAATGCCTTTCGGGCTGAAGAACGCAGGTGCCACGTACCAACGGTGCATGCAGGCATGCCTGAAGGACCAGATCGGCCGCAACATTAAAGTCTATGTCGACGACATAGTAATCAAAACAAGGGAGGCCAAGACACTGATCGACGATCTCAGCGGGACGTTCGACAACCTTGATCGATACAAAATCAAGCTAAACCTAGAAAAGTGCGCCTTCGGTGTCCCATCTGGTCAACTGCTCGGCTACTTCATCTCCCAGCGAGGGATCGAGGCGAACCCGAAGAAAATCCGAGCCATAATGGACATGGAGAAGCCAAAGAATCTCAAAGGCGTCCAGCAGCTCACTGGGCGAATCGCGGCTTTGAGCAGGTTCATCAGCCGCATGGGCGAAAAAGCCCTGCCTTTCTATCAGCTGCTACGCAAGGCAGACAAATTCGAGTGGACGCCCGAAGCAGACGACGCATTCGAAGATCTAAAGCGGCTGCTCTCCACCTCGCCCGTCTTGGTCACGCCAAGGGAGCGCGAGCCTCTACTGCTATACATAGCAGCTACACACAAAGTGGTAAGCACCGTGCTCGTGGTCGAACGACCCGAAGATGTCAAGACCCATGGGGTCCAACGCTCAATATACTACCTCAGCAAGGTATTGACGCCGACAAAGCAGAGGTATCCTCACTACCAGAAACTCGCCTACGGCGTGTTCATGACGGCTCGTCAGCTGAGCCACTACTTCCAGGAGCATCAGGTGATGGTCGTCAACGAAGCACCCCTGAACAGCATCCTGAACAACCCGGAGGCCACAGGACGCGTGGCCCTGTGGGGCATCGAGCTGCCACCTCTAGACATAGTCTATGAGAAGCGCCATGCGGTCAAGTCCCAGGTCCTTCCGGACTTCCTCGTCCACTGGATGGAACTGCAGCTGCCGGATACCCCGGACATGACACAATCATGGATGATGCACTTCGACGGCTCCAAGCGCGAGGCAGGAGCAGGATCCGGGGTCATACTAACGTCCCCGCAGGGCGACAAGATGAAGTACGTCCTCCGGATGAAATTTCGAGCTTCCAATAACGAAGCCAAATACGAGGCCCTCATCCACAGCATGAGGATGGCCAAGATCTGCGGCACAACGCGCCTAGTCATCTACGGCGACTCAAATCTCGTCGTCCAGCAGACGATGAATGAATGTGACGCGCACGCCGCCAACATGATTGCGTACCGCACACTCTACAACTCACTCGAAGGAGACTTCGACGGATGCGAGCTTCGGCACGTTGGAAGAGAAAGCAAAGAAGAGGCCGACAGACTCGCCAATATCGGCTCCACCTGCGCGTGGGTGCCACAAGGTGTGTTCCTCGAACAGATCTGCGTGCCATCCATCAAAAGGAAATTCCCCAAGGGATCACCCGAAGAAGCAGAACACTCGGGGGCTGCGCTACCCGAAGGACAGGAAGGACCAGAAAAACTCGTCACAGAGGTCGTAGTTGTCAACCTGATGCAGGTCATGGCAGTCGAAGAAACATGGACACAGCCATATCTCCGATACCTGATAGACAGGGAACTGCCTAATGACCCGACAGATGCCCGGCGCATATCTCGCCGGTCCAAGGCCTTCACCATCATCAATGGCGAGCTGTACAAGCGCAACTTTTCGGGTGTACTCCAAAGGTGCGTCACCATCGGTGACGGCAAAACCATCCTCTAACATATCCACGAGGGCATCTGCGGCCATCACGCGGGCAGCCGCGCCCTTGTCGCCAAAGCTCTACGAGCCGGATTCTACTGGACAACAGCCATGAACGATGCCAAGGACATCGTCCGAAGATGCAACAGGTGCCAGAGGTTCGCAGATAAACCGCACGCACCAGGATCAGAGCTCAGGCCCATACCCTTGGCCTGGCCCTTCGCCCAATGGGGCCTCGATATGATCGGCAAACTGCCCAAGTCCTCGAAAGGAGGCCACGTCTACCTCCTGGTCGCAGTCGACAAATTCACCAAGTGGATCGAGGCCATGCCCGTTACTAATCAAAAGGGTAAAACGGCCATTCCAATCCATAGTCTACAGGTTCAGTGTGCCGCATAGCATCATCACCGACAACAGGTCGAACTTCATCTCCAAAGAATTCCAGGACTTCTGCGAAGGCCTCGGGATCAACATAACATATGCCTCAGTGGCGCACCCACAAACAAATGGGCAGGTCGAAAAGGCCAACGGCCTCGTCGGCGGCGGCATCAAGAAACGCCTGATGAGACCACTTCAGAGACTTGCGGGAGCCTGACTAGAAGAGCTACCCTCCGTCCTTTGGAGCCTACGCACAACGCCAAATAGCTCAACCGGCTACACGCCTTTCTTCATGGTGCACGGATCCGAGGCCGTGTTGCCCGCAGAAGTACGACACAAGGCCCCACGGGTCTTCGCCTACAGAGAAGCCGAATCGATGGCCGCACTCGAAGACGCCGTCGACACACTCGACGAGGCACACGACATAGCCACGGCTCGATCAGCGGTCTATCAACAGAGCCTCCGCAACTATCACAGCCATCGGCTGCGCCCAAGGTCCTTCGTCGAAGGAGACCTAGTCTTACGACTCAAGCAAGAGCGACCGAAGAAGCTCGAGTCACCCTGGTAAGGACCCTACGTCGTCACCGAAGTCATCCCAGGTGGCGCCTATCGCCTCAAGCACGTGGAGTCTGGAGTCGCATACTCCAACCCATGGAACGTCGCACAACTGCGATGCTTCTACCCCTAGCTACCCCCCTCCTTTTACTTTCAATAAGGATATTCAGCCAAGGCTACTCAGCCGAACAATGTACCTCCTCATTACGATATGAATAAAGCTAAGTGTCTCGCCCCAAAAATTTATCTCTCATTCGCATTTTCTTCATGTTACAACACACTCGGGGGCTCCCCTCACCTCACGACTTCGTCGGCTGAGGATAACGCGTATACACCTGAGTAGCTAATCACGTCAGGCTAACGAAAAGGGCATGCATACAAACAAAGCACCACGTGCTAAAAACAATCAACCTTTACAGCAAGGGGAATAACATGCCCAGTCGAATACATACAAGTTTTACATCTATCTTTTTTACAGGTCCTACCTATTCTGAAGAATCACCTGCGCACGATGCTCAAAGAGATCTACAACTTGTTCGGCATACTGCCCACATGCCACTATCTGGCCAAAGAGGCGGCCCAGCCGCAACAGCAGCAAGATCTACATCAGGGCGATACGGCCGCACGAGGGAAAGAGCAGCCTTCACCCCCACAACCAACTGATGCCGCACCAGCTCCCTGACATGATGCACATCTCGAAACTTCGCCACCAAGCCCCAGAGAGTCGATGGTGCCTCATCCAGGGGAAACATTACATGCAGAATTGACGCCAAGGAAGTCTCCACTTGCCGCAGCACCCCCGACACCTGGTGAACACGATCCTGCACAGTCGCAGCACCCGCGACACCTGGTGAACACGATCCTGCACAGTCGCAAGGACCAGGGCACGATCGCGGTCCATCCAGAAAAACCCACCAGCTTCCATATCTTGCTGCGTCAAGAAATTGATCCGAACAACAATGTGCTCCTTTTCCTCCCTAGGAACAAGGTTTGCACCTGCAGCACCTACAAAGTAAGATGACAAGCCAGCAGGCGCATCCGAAAATAAGCAGCAGCTCAAAGAAACTTACACTAAAGTTGTTCGGCTAAATGCCATAGCTCCCCCATCAGATACTCCTCTCTGGCGGCGCCTTGCTCCGCCTTCGACTTCCAAACATCCGCGTGGCCTCGGATGCTAAGCAACTCCTTCTCAAGACTACAGACACGGTCACGAAGAAATGCAAGCTGCGACGCATCATCCAAGGATGGCCGCAGCTGCGGCGCAGACGAAGTATCGATGGGATTATCACCCGAAGGTCCCTAGAGGAAAAGAGGCAAGGATGTGAACAAACACATGAACGGGCAACAACTCGAAGATTTCATTATATACAACAAAAGCCACTGCGTGGCACAAGCAGTGTTTGTAAATATATTACAACAAAAACAAACGAAAGATATCCTACAAGTACCAGGCCTAAGCAGCTGCATCCTGAGTGGCCTCGGAGCCGGATTGCCTGCTCTTGGCCTCCCCCTGTACCTCACCGCGTACTCCACCAGCAGGTCAATCAACTTCAGCCCATAGCATTTACAGCGGGCAACATAGAGGGCAAAGACTACCTCGGATCCGTCGGGAGCCGTCGGCATCTGGGAGGTGACCTGATGAAGATCCAACTCCGCTCCAGATGCCATGGCCATCACCAGCCCCATGGACGCGTTGATGCCTTTCTGCTTGCGCTTGTACGCCGCAGGCGCGTCGGCTGACAACGCATCCGCCAACAAGTCGACATCCTCAAGGGCAACGCCCTTGGGGACGAGCTCCTTGTAGAAGCGTCCAAGAACCTCCTTGGCCTTGGCAAGCAAGCTAACCACACTGCTGCAGCGGTCTTCGACTGCCGCAGTAGCATCATCCAAAGCACTTCCGTGCTCCAGAACACTGCGGTCAAACTCAATGCCCGCGGCATCTAGATAAACAGAAAATGTAAAGTGAGATCAAACAAAACCAGAGAGACAAGGAAGCCGAAAAATAACAAGTAACAGACAAAACTACTCACCCGAAATAGCCTTGGCAGCAGCCATCAGCTTGTCGGCTACCTCCTTCTCGCGCGAGGCCGCAACAGTGGCGAGCTGCTCCTCGCGGTCCGTGGCCTCTTGCTGCAGGCGCTCCTTGGCCACAGCTATGTCTGCTAGCTCCTTCTCTAGGCGCTCCTTAGCGCCAACGACGTCCTCAGCTTTTTTCTCTGCTCGCCCGAGGCTCTTTTTGAGAGCATCAAGCTCGCGGAGGGCCATATTATTCCCATCTCCAAAAAGCAACAAGAACATGTGTGAGTTTATAAGCTAGCAAGCAGACGAAGAAGTAAAATACCTAGTTACAGATGTACCTTGAAGCCGCTGGAGGCTGGCCTCCAATGCTAGATGCTGCTTCACCAGTTGGTTGACGCCTTGCACAAAAGGCTGCGAGAATATGCAACTTGTCAGGAAAAGGCTCGGGGGCTGCACCCAAGAAACGAGCAAGACAAAATCAAGCACACAAAAAAGCGCCCGGGGGCTCCCCCCGAGACACGCACAAGACAGAAGCACTGATCATCATATCACATGAAAGACGCTCAGGGGCTCCCCCCACGGCAAGAACAAAAATACTTACATGATTAGACAAAGACTCCGAAGGTCCGGTTGTAGTCTTCTGGGGGACGACCACCCGAGCCTCGTGCAGAGAAGGGTTCAGAGAAATGTCCCCAGAGGCGGCCACCGTCTGAGAAGGAGGAGGCGCAATCTTCGACTCCCCCACCATCTCCCGAGTGCCATCGCTAAATGAGCCATCAGAGGAGTGGCTACAAAAGAAAACATCAGTCAAATATAAGCAAGCAACAATGAAAGATAGCAAAAGGCAACCGAAGGTACTTACGAGTCCATATCGCTCAAGTTGAAGACATGCAAGGCCCTCTTGCCCTTCTTCTCTTCCTTCTTCCGCTTCGCCGGCGGCTGCGGTGCTATAGCCCGCACAGGCATGGCCGGAATAGGAGAGGAAGAGCCACCATCACCCCCATTGTGACACACAAGGCATGGCGGGTTCCTAGGCATCGGCGGGGTCGAGGCATCCGACGATTCGCTCGAGCTCCGTGTCTGTTTTCGAGTCTGCTCCTCGCTCGACTCAAAAGTCTCTTCAATCGGTGACCGCGCCGAGGGAAGCTTAGACATGGAGTTCACTACCTCATTGTCCGGTGCATCCAGAAAACGTTCGGGTAATGGAGGCACCATGCCCAGTACCTTGAACTCCTGCACAAAAGAAACAAACTTTCAGAACAAAATAAGTATAAGAAAACGCAGTCGGAAAAAGCGCTACGCGCACGTCCCAGATCTACACCCGCGGCACCGATCGAGAGGCCCTGAACGGAAGGGTCAGCGAGCTACCCGGAAGGTCCTCTTCAGCTTTGAACTTCATCAGCGGCCGAAGGATTCTGTCGAGATCCCCCTAGAGAGCTCGTCAGTCGAAACCCACCTAGTCGGATCGTGGCGGCCAAAATAAAGGAACATCGGGTGCGCCCTAGTCTGGAGCGGCTGCACCCGACGTTTGAGGAAGGTGCGGATAATATCCACACCGTTCACCTCCTTATCCGGAATCACCTGGAGGTCCTCCACCCGACGATAGAGCTCCTCTATCTCCGCCACCTCGCCATCCAAGATTTCGTTCTTCCAAGACCTCTTCGGCTGGATTATCTGGGTGGAGTCGAAGGGATCAAGGCCAAAATTTTGCCCGTCCACTGTGGAGTCGCGGATGTAAAACCAACGCCTCCGCCAGTATTGGACAGACTCAGACATATAAAAATAGAAGAAGAGAAAATTGGATTTAAGGGAAATGATACAGTCGCCGATCGGATAAACTCCGTCGGAGCCAGATTGCCTCTTCACGGAATAAAGTTTCCGGAAAAGGCCAAAGTGCGGCTCGATACCGAGCCAGCGCTCGCAGAAGGTGATGAAACAGGCGATGTGGAGAAGGGAATTCGGCGAAATATGATGGAGTTGGATGCCATAGAAGAAAAGCAATCCACGGAGAAAATCGTGGATTGGGAGAGAGAGGCCCCGAAGGACAAAAGCAACAAACATGACCCAAAACCCAATGGGTGGACAGGAAATTACCTCGTCGCCGGGAATCTTGACGGCCTCCTTGTCCTGCGGGATCTGACCCCGCTCACGAAGCTTGCCCAGGTCGCCCTCGCACGTCTCCGACCACCGCCAGGCACCGTCGGTAACACAAGTGGCGGCGGTACCCGTCTTGCCGCCGGCAGCAGCACTGGTGCCCACTATGGCGGAGGCCTTCTTTGTTTTCCCCATTACAGTACGACGATGGCGGTGGCGTGAGCGCAGAAAAGAAGATGGGAAGGATCGAAGAACTTCCAGGGCGCGGCGAGAAAAGCTCAAGAAAGTGGAAGTAGTGAAACACGAATGGCTGCGGTGAAAACAAACAAAGTTTTCCCCACAAGATTATAAGGACGAAGAAGATAAACAAGGACCATTCATCGGGAAGCCCTAGAGCGAGCATCCAAATCTAACCGCCCACGTGTCATCACAGCAACGTGAAGGGAATATGCCCGAGAGGCAATAATAAAGTGGTTATTATCGTATTCCTTATTTATGATAAATGTTTATTTTGCATGCTATAATTGTATTAATACGGAAACGTTAATACATGTGTGTTTAATAAACAAACAGAAAGTTCCTAGTTATGCCTCTCTTATAAACTAGCTCGTTGATTAACAAGATGATCAAGGTTTCCTGATCATGGACATTGGATGTTGTTAATAACGGGATCACAACATTAGTGTAATGGTGTGATGAACATTCATCTGAAGTATAGCATTACGATCAAAGTAATTGAGTTTATATTGCTATAACAACTTACGAAGTGATCCTAATCCTTAGACCATGAGATCATGTCAATCACTAACACCGGAAGAGTTTCTTGATAACATCAAACGTCACACCGTAACAAGATGATTATAAAGATGGATTCAGAACTAATAAAGTGTTATGTTGAGGCCCATGGATCGAGAGTGGAATTTGTTCATCCCGATGACGGATAGATATGCTCTGGGCCCTCTCGGTGATATCACATTGATTATCTTGCAAGCAAGTGATTTGATCACTAGAATGTTATATCACGGGAACGAGAAAAGAGTACATGTCAGTAACGAGATCAAACTAGGTATGGAGATACCGATGATCGAATCTCGGACATGTAATATATCGCGAAACAAAAGGATTAAGATACTAGCGTAAAAGGTTCCGACGATCACAAGAAAGTCATCGTTGAATGTGTGGGAGTCAGTATGGGCCTCCAGATCCCGCTTCTGATTATTGATCCGAGAGGGGTCTCGATCATGTCCGCATTATTCACGAACCGTAGGGTGACACACTTAAGATACACCGACATCCAATTGGAGCAAAAGTTTCATGCCGAAAGAATGAACAAGCGCAGGAATTTATTTCACTAGATACCGAAACAGGTTTTCGGGTGAAATTGCATAAAGTGGTTATGCATGTGAAATAGAATTCTAGCAAGGGGTTATTTGTGAATGTTTGTCATTAAAGTAATTGACAAAATTCTGAATAAATAAAAGAGTTTTATTTAAATGAGAGCTTACATTAAATTTGGTAGAAATTTAATGCATGTGAGTGGATTTTTGAGTGGAGGCTTTTTAATGGGAGTGGAGGCTTTTCATTTTGAGTGGGAGCTCCACCCACATGAATGTGGAAGAGGTGGGGGCAGCCCCCATGGCTGGGCGCCATGCCCCTTGGGTGCCCCCTCTCCCCTATAAAAGGCCCCCCTCTCCTCCTCTCAAAGTACACATCCTCGTGAAGGATCTCTCTTCCCCTCTAGAATTTATCCCCCATGGTCTCGAACTAGCGAGATACATGTTCCCGGTGGCTATTCGGCAAGAAAGAGTTGTGCTTCCGATGCATCTCTGGAGTGAGGAGGCGGAGGTTGCTCGGTGTCTCAAACGTGTATGCGAGCACGGATGCGCTGCTGTTTTGCGGCGCTAGGACTTCCTCTACAGTGGAGAGATCTCTTGCCGATCTTGAGATCGGCAAGAGATCATCTACATCAACCACGAGTTTGGACTCGTTAAGCTTTGTCGGTCTTCAAGGGTATGTTCTCTACGGATATACATCTGCACGTTGTTTGTATCTAGTAGATAGATCTTGGTACATAGTTGTTCCCATCGTAGGAAATTTTTTGTTTTCTATGCTGCGAACCCTACAGTGGTATCAGAGCCGGGTAGATACTTTGCACGGGTAGTACACATATGAGTATGTGGGCGATGATGATCATTTTATTGCTTCTTAGTTGTACTTTGGATATTGGTGGCATAGTGGGATGAAGCGGCCCGGACAAACTTTACATGTCCTCGCACATGAGACCTGTTCCACGCTTGACATGCAACTAGTTTTGCATAAGTGGCTAGCGGGTGTCTGTCTCTCCTACTATAGTCAATATCTAATTTGCAACGAGTTGTCAACAATTTGGTTATCCTCGTTGTGGTTCATGTTTGTAGGTAAGAACGGTTCTATCTTCGAAAGCCCTAAGCCACGTAAAATTTGCAATGGATAAATTAGAGGCGTCTAGTTTAGATTGTTGCTGGGCTAGTGATATGATATGGTGATGTTGTAAGTAGAAGTATGAGATGATACTCTTACAACACACATAACGTGTAATCTCCATAGACCTTGGACTTACACATATAGGTATGATAGTGATCATACCACGGTGCACATGATGGAGATCATATGCGGGAACCATATCATTTCACTAATAAACATGTGATGTTTTGATTGCATCTTATATTGCTTGTTTGGCATTTTATTAGCATAATAAGATGATCCCTCATTTAGATATCAATATAAGAATGTGTTCTTCCTTAAGTATGCACCGACAATGTTTCGTCGCTTCA
Organism: Avena sativa; assembly: GCA_916181665.1. NCBI lineage: Eukaryota > Viridiplantae > Streptophyta > Magnoliopsida > Poales > Poaceae > Avena > Avena sativa. The sequence continues at coordinate 36,751,336 of OV702283.1, forward strand.
AGACATCACGTGATGATCGGGCGTACTTGAATCCATGAGCATATCTCGGGTGTAAGACAGTTACACACGCGAATACTAAGGTTCTTACTTGGCGAGCCTAGCATGTACAGACATGGCCTCGGAACATGGACCGAAAGGTTAAGCATGAGTCATATGTTTTTGATATGATGACCATATGGATGCTCGCCTTTGAAGCTACACCGACTCACGTGATGATCGGACTTGGTGTAGTGGATTTGGTTCATGTAATCACCAAAAAGACACGAGGGATGTCGTTTTTGAGTGGGAGTTCATTTCTAATTTGGATTAGTAGAACTCAATTTATCATAAATTAAATCAAAGTGAATTTGCATAATTTGTTGTAGTCATTGGCATTCGTTCACCGCCTTATGCTTAGTTATAATTGAGATAATAGAACTATAGAATTCTGGATATATACTTTACGAACTGGTATCGTATTGTGTTGAGTGTCAATCTAAAGTTTAAAGTCCTATTGCAAACTTTCAGCAAACTCTATTTACTCCGTGAAATTTAATAGTTGGTATTAAATCGAGAGTAACAATTCCAGTGTTAGTATCTTAAGTATCATGTTTGCCTCCATGATTCTTGATTGTTTTAATATCAAGTTTATCTAGGAGCTGAAAGAATTGTTTCAGAAACGATCATGTGTGGCAGATATAATGATATCTGAAACAATGTTTTGGTTGCAATATGATAGAGTATAATATATGTTCTCATATTGGATGAGAATTTACGAAGGTTGGAGATGCTAGACATCCTAATCATCCAAAAGGGTTTTGGAAAGTAATGTTATACTCACGATTCGCCTTTATAAGCTACAGTAGCTTGATCATGAAAGTCGTCATGATAAGTATGAATGGAAGATGTATGTAAAGTGTTTACTACACTAAAAGATTACTAAAGAATGGATTTTGAAAGAATATGGATCATTTTGATGATGGTGATCTACTTCAAAGTGCAAGTCCAAAGGCATTATTATTTGAATATACACGCTTTGGACTATGTGTCATGTATATGGCGCCACTTTTGATGTTGATAGATTCTTTTAAAAAGGAAAAGGAAATGTTGAAAGAGAATCTATAAAATATATTTGGCAGAAAAGAAAAGATTGGAAATATCCAATTTTGGTATATGGATGATATACATGTTATGGTTGTATTCTTTGCTTGTTAAACAATGTGGTTCTTGTGTATTGGATACCGAATTGGTTGGTATGAAATTTCATACGGAACAACGCAATTCATGAACCACAATGGCCTAAGTAACTAGCAAGAGAATATGTGATGATGTTCATCGAAAACAAACAAACCGTTGTTTGTATTTCTCGTTGATATCAAAGCTTGACTTCAAGATTTGTTTTAATAATTGTTATTTAAATCAGGTATTATGAGAACAAAGGTTGTTAAAATAATTACCGTATTCCATATAAGATGGATGATTTACAAATCTAGTTGGAGAAATCACATCCATAAAACCTAATGCTAAAATGTCGCAAGACAAATGATTGAAAGATCACTTATGAAGTGACATCGCTGTTTAAATTATATTGGAAAGAAAACATGAAGAATCTCCATATTCATGGATTTTTGGAGTCTTTGATTTGATCAAGTGACGCTTGTGAGACTTTCCACGTGATAATTAAAACTTCGTTCAAAGGCCAAAGAAGAACAAACGACTAAATTATTGGAATTTATACATATCGATGTATGTAGTCCATTATGTGTAGTCGTAAGCGATGGATTTCAACTTCATATACTTTCTCCGGAAATTTGAGTGAATATTCACTTAATGAGAAAGAAGTGTGAAATATTTGAAAATGTTCAAAGACTTTCAAGATGAAGTGGAAAATCATTGTAACAAGAAAATAAATGGTTTATGATTATATCATAAGGGATTTGTTTGAGTTACAAGTGTAACAAGAAAATAAATGAATTATGATTTTATCATAAAGGGATTTATTTGAGTTGCAAGTTTAGCAAAACACCTAGATTTACATATCCCGAAACACCATAGGAATATGGAGTGTTTGAGATTTGTAATGAAACCTTGTTTGGCATGGTTGGATCAAAGGTGTTATTGATAAAACTGCCATTATGTTTTAAAAGATTAAAGCTTTAGAGACTTCTGCTTTTACACTGAAAAGAGCTCCATCTTGATCTGTTGAAATGACACCATGGAAGTTATGGTTTGGGGTAAAACCCAAGTTGTCATTTCTTAAATTTTGGTATGCTAAACATAAGTAAGATGTTTACAACCAAATTCGGATGAGCATGTCTTTGTAGGTTATTTCGAATAACAATTGGTTATTCCTCCATAACACCAAGGACAAAAGGGTTTGTCGCTTGAAACGTGAAGTTTCTTGAAGAAGGAATTTTTCATAAATGTTAAGTGGGAGGACAATAGAACTTTGATAAGGTTAACGAACCTTAGCTATATGTGCTGAGTTGCGCAGCGCCGGAAAATGTTCCGGAGGCAGCCAAAATGCTCATGGATTACGTGCCTCAAAGGTTGCGGTCACGGAGGTCTAAAGTTCCTATTGAACCAAGAAGGTCGGATAAACAATCAAATGATTAAGATTTGAGAGTAAATCATTATTGTTTGACAATGATGAACCAAATATATGCAAAGAAGCGATGATGGGCCCTGACTCCTTCAAATGGCTTGAAGCCATAAAATCCGTGATAGTTCCATACACGAGAAATCAAGTTTTGAACTTGGAAGACCCTCCGGAAAGGTGTAAAAACCTATCGGTCGTATTTGGATCTATAAAGAAACAGACATGGATGTTTTACATCTATGAAATAGTCGACATGTCGTAAAGTATTTTACGACAATGTTCAAGGAGTTGACTATGACAAGATTTGATCTTTCATAGCGATATTTAGTCTGGACGGATTAAAGTAGCAACCACTAGATATAATTTGTTATATGGTAGATGAATAAACAAAACAAAGTTCTTTTAATATAATGGTTACCTAGGACGTGTACATGACACGATCCAAAGGGTTTTGTTAATGTAGGGTTCGCAGCATAGAAAACAAAATTTTTCCTACGATGTGAACTATATACCAAGATCTATCTACTAGATACAAACAACGGGCGGATGTATATCCGTAGAGAACATACCCTTGAAGACCTACAAAGCTTAACGAGTTCAACTCGTGGTTGATGTAGACGATCTCTTACCGATCTCAAGATTGAGAGGAAGTCCTAGCGCCGCAAATCAGCAGCGCATCCGTGCTCGCACACACGTTCGAGGCACCAAGCAACCTCCGCCTCCTCGCTCCAGCGATGCAGCGTAAGCACAACTCTTTCTTGCCGAATAGCCACTGGGAACATGTATCTCGCTAGTCCGAGACCATGGGGAATAAATTCTAGAGGGGGAGAGAGATCCTTCACGAGGAGGTGTGAGAGACAAGTGAGGAGGGGGCTCCTTTTATAGGAGGAGGGGGGGCACCCAAGGGGGTGGCCGCCGGCCATGGGGGCTGACCCCTCCCTTCCTTCATTCATGTGGGTGGACACTCCACTCACAAAATGCCCTTTAAAATCCCTCCACTCAAAAGTCCACTCAAATTCCCATTAAATTTCCACCAAATTTAATGCAAACTCTCATTAAATAAAACTCTTTTATTTTATTCAGAATTTTGTCAATTACTTTAATGACAAACATTCACAAATAACCCCTTGCTAGAATTCTATTTCACATGCATAACCACTTTATGCAATTTCACCCGAAAACCTGTTTCGGTATCTAGTGAAATAAATTCCTGCGCTTGTTCATTCTTTCAGCATGAAACATTTGCTCCAATTGGATGTCGGTGTCTCTTAAGTGTGTCACCCTACGGTTCATGAATAATGCGGACATGATCGAGACCCCTCTCGGATCAATAATCAGAAGCGGGATCTGGAGACCCATACTGACTCCCACACATTCAACGATGACTTTCTTGTGATCGTCGGAACCTTTTACGCTAGTATCTTAATCCCTTTGTTTCACGATATATTACATGTCCGAGATTCGATCATCGGTATCTCCATACCTAGTTTGATCTCGTTACCGACATGCACTCTTTTCTCGTTCCTGTGATATAACATTCTAGTGATCAAATCACTTGCTTGCAAGCTAATCAATGTGATATCACCGAGAGGGCCCAGAGTATATCTATCCGTCATCGGGATGAACAAATTCCACTCTCGATCCATGAGCCTCAACATAACACTTTATTAGTTCTGAATCCATCTTTATAATCACCCTGTTACGGTGTGACGTTTGATGTTATCAAGAAACTCTTCCGGTGTTAGTGATTGACATGATCTCATGGTCTAAGGATTAGGATCACTTCGTAAGTTGTTATAGCAATATAAACTCAATGACTTTGATCGTAATGCTATACTTCGGATGAATGTTCATCACACCATTACACTAATGTTGTGATCCCGTTATTAACAACATCCAATGTCCATGATCAGGAAACCTTGATCATCTTGTTAATCAACGAGCTAGTTTATGAGAGAGGCATAACTAGGAACTTTCTGTTTGTTTATTAAACACACATGTATTAACGTTTCCGTATTAATACAATTATAGCATGCAAAATAAACATCTATCATATACTTGGAATACACATAATAAACACTTTATTATTGCCTCTCAGGGCATATTCCCTTCAGTCTCCCACTTGCACTAGAGACAATAATCTAGTTACATAGTGATAAATCTAACACCCATTGAGTTCTGGTGTTGATCATGTTTTGCTCTAGGGAGAGATTTAGTCAACGGATCTGCTACATTGAGATCCGTATGTACTTTACAAATCTTTATATCTCCATCCTTGACATGCTCGCGGATGGAGTGAAACCGGTGCTTAATGTGCTTGGAATGCTTGTGAGACCTTGGCTCTTTGGCATTGGCAATGGCACCATTGTTGTCACAATAGATCATCATTGGGTCCAACGCGTTTGCCACTACTCCTAGTTCGGATATGAACTCCTTCATCCAAACTGCTTCCTGAGCCGCTTCTGAAGCAGCAACATATTCGGCCTCCGTTGTTGATCCCGCTACCACAGGTTGTTTGGAGCTCCTCCAACTAACCGCTCCGCCATTCATGAGAAATACGTATCCGGATTGAGACTTAGAGTCATCCGGATCGGTGTCAAAGCTAGCGTCGACATAACACTTAGCGACGAGCTCTTCTTCACCTCCGTATACAAGAAACATATCCTTAGTTCTTCGTAAGTACTTAAGGATATTCTTGACCGCTATCCAGTGTTCCGAACCTGGATCCGATTGGTACCTACTAGTCAAACTAATAGCATGTGCCACATCCGGTCTTGTACATAGCATGGCGTACATTATAGAGCCTATGGCTGAAGCATAGGGGACTTTGTCCATTATCTCTCTTTCTTCCGCTGAAGCCGGACTTTGAGTCTTACTCAATGTCTTGCCTTGCAACATAGGTAAGAACCCCCTCTTACTTCCGTCCATTTTAAACTTCTTTAAAATCTTATCAAGGTATGTACTTTGTGATAGCCCTATTAGGCGCCTAGATCTATCTCTATAGATCTTTATGCCTAATATGTATGACGCTTCACCTAGGTCCTTCATTGAAAATTTGCTGTTTAGATAACTTTTAACACTGTTTAAAAGATCTATATCATTTCCGATCAATAATATGTCATCCACATATAATATCAGAAATGCCACATTGCTCCCACTCACTTTCTTGTAAATACAAGCTTCTCCATAAGTTTGGACAAATCCAAACTCTTTGATCACCTCATCAAAGCGGAGATTCCAACTTCGTGATGCTTGCTTCAATCCATAGATGGATCGCTGAAGCTTGCACACCTTGTTAGCATCCTTAGGATCGACAAAACCCTTTGGTTGTATCATATACAACTCTTCTTCAATATTACCATTGAGAAAGGCGGTTTTGACATCCATCTGCCATATCTCATAATCGAAATATGCAGCAATTGCTAACATAATCCTAACTGACTTTAGCATCGCTACGGGAGAGAAAGTCTCATCGTAGTCAACTCCTTGAATTTGTCGAAACCCCTTTGCGGCAAGTCGAGCTTTATAGACAGTTACATTACCATCAACATCAGTTTTCCTTTTGAAAATCCATTTGTTCTCCACGGCCTTTCGGTCGTGAGGTAATTCCACCAAGTTCCAAACTTGATTTTCATACATGGATTCCATCTCGGATTTCATGGCTTCTAACCATTTGTTGGAATCCGGGCTCATCATCGCTTCTTCATACGTCGCAGGGTCATCATTTTCATCAACCATGAAATTCATGACAGGATTTCCGTACAGCTCGGGAGCTGCACGCGTCTTGTTTGACCTGCGAGGTTCGGTAGTACTCTCTTTCGGAGTTTCATGATCATTATCATTAGTTCCCTCTTCAACAGGTGGAGCCAACTCCGGAACAACTTCCGGCGCTGCGCTACTCACCATACTTTGAAGAGAAGGTTCCACAACCTCTTCGAGTTCTACCTTCCGACTACTCACACCTTTCGCGAGAAACTCTTTCTCTAGAAAGGATCCATTCTTGGCAACAAAAACCTTGCCCTCGGATCTGTGATAGAAGGAATACCCAATAGTTTCTTTAGGGTATCCTATGAAGACGCATTTTTCCGCTTTGGGTTCGAGTTTATCCGGTTGAAGTTTCTTCACATAAACATCGCATCCCCAAACTTTAAGAAATGACAGCTTAGGTTTGTTTCCAAACCACAATTCATACGGTGTCTTTTCAAAGGATTTAGATGGTGACCGATTTAAAGTGAATGCAGCAGTTTCTAGTGCATAACCCCAAAATGACAACGGCAAGTCCGTCAGAGACATCATAGATCGAACCATATCTAACAAAGTACGATTACGACGTTCCGACACACCATTTCGCTGTGGTGTTCCGGTAGATATAACCGTATCTACTCAAATCATCCGTGAAAGTAACAAAATAATGATATCCACCTCGCGCCGACACACTCATTGGACCACATACATCAGAATGTATGATTTCCAATAAATCTGTCGCCCGTTCCATTGAACCGGAAAACGGTGTTCTAGTCATCTTGCCCATAAGGCATGGCTCACATGTATCAAATGATTCATAATCAAGTGATTCCAAAAGTCCATCCGAATGGAGCTTCTTCATGTGTTTAACGCCAATATGACCTAGACGGCAGTGCCACATATATGCGGATATATCATCATTAAGTTTAATCCTTTTAGCATCAACATTATGAATATGTGTAACATTATCATCGAGATCTAATAGAAATAAACCATTCATCATCGGTGCATGACCATAAAAGATTTCATTCATATAAATGGAACAACCATTGTTCTCGGATTTAAATGAATAACCACTTCGCATCAAACACGATCCAGATACAATGTTCATGCTCAGTGCAGGCACCAGATAACATTTATTCAAGTTTATAACTAATCCCGACGGCAAGTGGAGAGGCAGCGTTCCGACGGCGATCACATCAACGCTTGATCCATTGTCGACACGCATCTTGACCTCACCCCTTGCTAGCGGTCGCTTGTTCCGCAGCCCCTGATTCGAGTTACAAATATTAGCAACTGAACCAGTATCAAATACCCAGGTGCTACTGCGAGCACTAGTCAAGTACACATCAATAACATGTATATCATATATACCTTTGTTTGCCTTGCCGGCCTTCTTGTCTGCCAGATACTTGGGGCAGTTGCGCTTCCAGTGGCCAGTCCCCTTACAATAGTAGCACTCGGAATCAGACTTAGGTCCAACTCGGGGTTTCTTTTCAGGCGCGGCAACAGGCTTGCCGCCCTTACTTCCCTTCCGTTTTCCCTTCTTGTCTTTCTTGAAACCAGTGTTCCTATTGATCATCAACACTTGATGTTCCTTTTTGATCTCCACTTCTGCAGTTTTAAGCATTGACAGAAGCTCGGGGAGAGACTTCTTCATGCCTTGCATATTATAGTTCATCACGAAGCTCTTATAGCTAGGTGGCAGAGACCGCAGAACATGATGGATGCCTAAGTCAATGGGAATCGATATTCCCAAGGACACAAGCTTATCGGCGTAACCCGACATCTTGAGTACATGCTCACTAACGGAGCTGTGCTCTTCCATCATGCAGCTAAAGAACTTTTCTGAAGCGTTGTAGCTCTCTACAGCAGCATGTGTGTCGAAAATCATTTTCAACTCACCCATTGTATCAAATGCATTGCCGTTTTCGAAACGCTTTCGAAGTTCCGGCTCTAGCCCATACAATATGCCGCAATGAACTAAGTTGTGGTCCTCCTGACGAGTCTGATAGACATTCTTCTCCTCGTCAGGGGCATCATCAAAAGGTGGGGGGGCCTAACAGCGCTTCTAGCACATATTGCTTTTGTGCAGCAGAGAGGAGAATCCTCAAATTCATGGCCCATTCGGTAAAGTTGCTACCGTTCGTTGCTAGTTTCTCTTTCTCCATGAACACATTGAAATTAAAAGCAGGTGGTGCCATCTACAACGGAATTTGTAAAGTTTAGACTAAGTGTATGATAGATTGAGTTCAACTAATCGAATGAACTCCCACTCAAAAACGACATCCCTCGTGCCTTTTTGGTGATTACATGAACCAAATCCACTACACCAAGTCCGATCATCACATGAGTCGGTATAGCTTCAAAGGCGAGCATCAAATGGGCATCATATCAACTATATGACTCATGCTTAACCTTTCGGTCCGTGTTCCGAGGCCATGTCTGTACATGCTAGGCTCGCCAAGTTAGAACCTTAGTATTCGCGTGTGTAACTGTTTTACACCCGAAATATGGTCGTGGATCCAAAAACACCCGATCATCACGTGATGTCTTGGAGCGACGAAAACATAATCGGTGCATACTAAAGGAAGAACACATTCTTATCTTGATATTTAAATGAGGGATCATCTTATTATGCTAACAAAGCGCTAAACAAGCAATATAAGATGCTATCAAACATCATATGTTTATTAGTGAAATTATATGGTTCCCGCAGATGATCTCTATCATGTGCATCGTGGTATGATCACTATCATACCTATATGTGTAAATCCAAGGTCTATGGATTTTACACACTATGTGTGTTGTAAGAGTATCATCTCATACTTCTACTTACAACACTACCATATCATAACACTAGCCCAGCAATAATCTAAACTAGACGCCTCTAATTTATCCATTGCAAGTTTTACGTGGCTTAGGGCTTTCGAGATAGAACCGTTCTTACCTACGAACATGAACCACAACGAGCATAATCAAATTGTTGACAACTCGCTTGCAAAATAGATATTGACTATAGTAGGAGAGACAGACACCCGCTAGCCACTTATGCAAACTAGTTGCATGTCAAGCGTGGAACAGGTCTCATGTGCGAGGACATGTAAAGTTTATCCGGGCTGCTTCATCCCACTATGCCACCAATATCCAAAATTACAACAAAGGAGCAACAACATGATCATCATCGCCCACATACTCATATGTGTACTACACGTGTAAAGTATCTACGCATAGATCCGGCTCTGATACCACTGTAGGGTTCGCAGCATAGAAAACAAAAATTTTCCTACGATGTGAACTATATACCAAGATCTATCTACTAGATACAAACAACAGGCGGATGTATATCCGTAGAGAACATACCCTTGAAGACCTACAAAGCTTAACGAGTTCAACTCGTGGTTGATGTAGACGATCTCTTGCCGATCTCAAGATTGAGAGGAAGTCCTAGCGCCGCAAATCAGCAGCGCATCTGTGCTCACACACACGTTCGAGGCACCGAGCAACCTCCGCCTCCTCGCTCCAGCGATGCAGCGGAAGCACAACTCTTTCTTGCCGAATAGCCACCGGGAACATGTATCTCGCTAGTCCGAGACCATGGGGAATAAATTCTAGAGGGGGAGAGAGATCCTTCACGAGGAGGTGTGAGAGACAAGTGAGGAGGGGGCTCCGTTTATAGGAGGAGGGGGGCACCCAAGGGGGTGGCCGCCGGCCATGGGGGCTGCCCCCTCCCCTCCTTCATTCATGTGGGTGGACACTCCACTCACAAAATGCCCTTTAAAATCCCTCCACTCAAAAGTCCACTCAAATTCCCATTAAATTTCCACCAAATTTAATGCAAACTCTCATTAAATAAAACTCTTTTATTTTATTCAGAATTTTGTCAATTACTTTAATGACAAACATTCACAAATAACCCCTTGCTAGAATTCTATTTCACATGCATAACCACTTTATGCAATTTCACCCGAAAACCTGTTTCGGTATCTAGTGAAATAAATTCCTGCGCTTGTTCATTCTTTCGGCATGAAACATTTGCTCCAATTGGATGTCGGTGTCTCTTAAGTGTGTCACCCTACGGTTCGTGAATAATGCGGACATGATCGAGACCCCTCTCGGATCAATAATCAGAAGCGGGATCTGGAGACCCATACTGACTCCCACACATTCAACGATGACTTTCTTGTGATCGTCGGAACCTTTTACGCTAGTATCTTAATCCCTTTGTTTCACGATATATTACATGTCCGAGATTCGATCATCGGTATCTCCATACCTAGTTTGATCTCGTTACCGACATGCACTCTTTTCTCGTTCCTGTGATATAACATTCTAGTGATCAAATCACTTGCTTGCAAGCTAATCAATGTGATATCACCGAGAGGGCCCAGAGTATATCTATCCGTCATCGGGATGAACAAATTCCACTCTCGATCCATGAGCCTCAACATAACACTTTATTAGTTCTGAATCCATCTTTATAATCACCCTGTTACGGTGTGACGTTTGATGTTATCAAGAAACTCTTCCGGTGTTAGTGATTGACATGATCTCATGGTCTAAGGATTAGGATCACTTCGTAAGTTGTTATAGCAATATAAACTCAATGACTTTGATCGTAATGCTATACTTCGGATGAATGTTCATCACACCATTACACTAATGTTGTGATCCCGTTATTAACAACATCCAATGTCCATGATCAGGAAACCTTGATCATCTTGTTAATCAACGAGCTAGTTTATGAGAGAGGCATAACTAGGAACTTTCTGTTTGTTTATTAAACACACATGTATTAACGTTTCCGTATTAATACAATTATAGCATGCAAAATAAACATCTATCATATACTTGGAATACACATAATAAACACTTTATTATTGCCGCTCAGGGCATATTCCCTTCAGTTAATTCAAAGGATGCTAAAAGGGGCATGCAAACTTCAACGGTTGAAGTAAGCATCGCGGAGTTGGAATCTTCACCGTGATGAAAAGAAGTTTTCATCAGGAGACGATGAAGATGCTTGCATTTGCAAGAAATTAAGTGGGAGCGCTGAGACATATTTCTAATACATTATGTGGAGGAAATCTTGTTGATTAGAAATGACGTATATTTTATTGACAAAGGTTAAGAATTTCATTTCGATGAAAGACTTAGGCAAAACCCAAATATTTAGCGTGAATGTCTATAGTGGATAGACTGTGACGCTAATATGGTTGTGCCAAACGTACATATATGAGATATTGAAGGAGTTCAATATAGAAACGATAAGAAACAGTTCTTGTTGCATGGAAAGGAATTGAATCAAGATTCAAGTGTATCGACACTTGATAAGTGAAACAAGATTCAAGTGCTTTGACACTTGATGAGTGAAATCACGAGAATGTTTTGATCAATCATACCATGATATGTACACATCCAGATATGTCCTATGCTCTAAGTGTTATGAGCATATACCAGAATGAATCATAAAATTATCATTGGACGATAGTGAGAATATTCTTATGATCTTTTGGAAGAACTAAGAATATATTTGTGTAGAGGTGACAAACAATTACAAATAGTTCATTGTAAAGCGTTACATTGATACTAGTTTTGTCACAAGATACAAATTAAGTTTATCTCAATTTAAACTATGGGTGGCACAATGAAATGGAAAGAAAGTTTCCATGATGGATTTGGATGAATTCCAAAGTTAAGACATTGTGACGGATACTACAACAAAAAGGGGCTAAGTATATGACTGCTATAGTAGCAGCAAAGGAGGGAATTTGTGTCAAGTAGTTTGTTATCAAACTAAGGTGTGGTTCGCAACGGGCTAACACTAAAGATATATTGTATGACAATACTATCGACGTGTTTTAACCCTAAGGAACTAAAGGTCTCACCGAAAGACCAAATTTATACAATGCCATCTCATTGGAGAATGAGTGATGCGTGAAGACGCAAAGACATGCAAATACACACGGACCTGAAGCGTCAGATCCGTAGATTATGTTAACCACTTGCAATTGCGTATATGGAACACCAGAAAGCCATAGGTGTTTAATACGCAAAGTTTTCAAACTAGATTATTGTCTCTAGTGCAAGTGGGAGACTGAAGGGAATATGCCCGAGAGGCAATAATAAAGTGGTTATTATCGTATTCCTTATTTATGATAAATGTTTTTTTTGCATGCTATAATTGTATTAATACGGAAACGTTAATACATGTGTGTTTAATAAACAAACAGAAAGTTCCTAGTTATGCCTCTCTTATAAACTAGCTCGTTGATTAACAAGATGATCAAGGTTTCTTGATCATGGACATTGGATGTTGTTAATAACGGGATCACAACATTAGTGTAATGGTGTGATGAACATTCATCCGAAGTATAGCATTATGATCAAAGTAATTGAGTTTATATTGCTATAACAACTTACGAAGTGATCCTAATCCTTAGACCATGAGATCATGTCAATCACTAACACCGGAAGAGTTTCTTGATAACATCAAACGTCACACCGTAACGGGATGATTATAAAGATGGATTCAGAACTAATAAAGTGTTATGTTGAGGCCCATGGATCGAGAGTGGAATTTGTTCATCCCGATGACGGATAGATATGCTCTGGGCCCTCTCGGTGATATCACATTGATTAGCTTGCAAGCAAGTGATTTGATCACTAGAATGTTATATCCCGGGAACGAGAAAAGAGTACATGTCAGTAACGAGATCAAACTAGGTATGGAGATACCGATGATCGAATCTCGGACATGTAATATATCGCGAAACAAAAGGATTAAGATACTAGCGTAAAAGGTTCCGACGATCACAAGAAAGTCATCGTTGAATGTGTGGGAGTCAGTATGGGTCTCCAGATCCTGCTTCTGATTATTGATCCGAGAGGGGTCTCGATCATGTCCGCATTATTCACGAACCGTAGGGTGACACACTTAATAGACACCGACATCCAATTGGAGCAAAAGTTTCATGCCGAAAGAATGAACAAGCGCAGGAATTTATTTCACTAGATACCGAAACAGGTTTTCGGGTGAAATTGCATAAAGTGGTTATGCATGTGAAATAGAATTCTAGCAAGGGGTTATTTGTGAATGTTTGTCATTAAAGTAATTGACAAAATTCTGAATAAATAAAAGAGTTTTATTTAAATGAGAGCTTGCATTAAATTTGGTGGAAAATTTAATGCATGTGAGTGGATTTTTGAGTAGAGGCTTTTTAATGGGAGTGGAGGCTTTTCATTTTGAGTGGGAGCTCCACCCACATGAATGTGGAAGAGGTGGGGGCAGACCCCATGGCTGGGCGCCATGCCCCTTGGGTTCCCCCCCTCTCCCCTATAGAAGGCCCCCCCTCTCCTCCTCTCAAAGTACACCTCCTCGTGAAGGATCTCTCTCCCCCTCTAGAATTTATCCCCCATGGTCTCGGACTAGCGAGATACATGTTCCCGGTGGCTATTCGGCAAGAAAGAGTTGTGCTTCTGCTGCATCGCTGGAGCGAGGAGGCGGAGGTTGCTCGGTGCCTCGAACGTGTGTGCGAGCACGGATGCGCTGCTGTTTTGCGGCGCTAGGACTTTCTCTCGATCTTGAGATCGGCAAAAGGTCGTCTACATCAACCACGAGTTTGGACTCGTTAAGCTTTGTAGGTCTTCAAGGGTATGTTCTCTACGAATATACATCCGCCCGTTGTTTGTATCTAGTAGATAGATCTTGGTACATAGTTGTTCCCATCGTAGGAAATTTTTTGTTTTCTATGCTGCGAACCCTACACAACGAACCGTCGCCCGCACATCGTCTACTATGCACGGAAACCGAGGCTACGCCGTAATTATCTCCACGTCGCGCGTGACCAATCAATTCAAAGTCAGAAGGTGGGACCCACGTTCGCCCAGTCATGTCATTTCTGGTGCCGCAGACGCTTGAGGTCACCGATCGTCAGCACTAACGTCATCAAAGCAATACTAGCAACGGTTACAAATCTTCGACTACACAGCTAAAATACTCACTCGAATCTAAGATTCGAGTAACTACTCGGGGGCTACTCCTATCAGGAGCGCTGGCCGCGCACCCGTGATATGACTAAGGTACTAAACCGCTGAACTATTCTTCGAGTCCTACGTCGAGTCTACGGCTCCACTACGGACTCGGGGTCTACTCCCATAGGGAGGATGGATTCAAGCATCCGAAAAATTTGTGTCCTACGGACCTAAAGTCTATAACGACTGAATTAAAGTCTCTGCTCGAGTCTACGACTCGAACAGACACTCGGGGGCTACTCCCATAGGGAGCGCTGGTCGCGCACCCTATGAATTCTTCGACTGCGATCCTTCGGATCAGCATGCAAAAACTTTTCGGCAACTCTGCCCCAGCCAACGCTAAGTGAGTAAATATTCTCCTTGGCCACCCGAAACACCTCCGCGGTGATAAAATTTTGGATGCTGCGTCCGCGACGCAAAGATAAGACCTACAGATACCATCTGATGGCCTGGCAACACACACGACTGCGCTCTGCTAGTAGTAATCCGTGCCAGCAGGCGCGATGAAAATCCCGACGGACGCGTTGGGTACATCATTCGGAAATTACTGGAATTCCACTCCTATAAGTCCTCAACGGCCTGAGTTGAATTACACTAGCATTTGTTCCGGGTTCGAGTCGAGGGACTCGAATCTGAAGAAGATCGTGTTGTTTTTTCCTAATAGTTAACTGGCCCCGATCCATCGGGAGAGTCAGGCACACGCATCAACAATCCCTACACACTAAGATCATTCTCTAATGAACAGAAAACAGCTGCACCCAAAAAGATTGAAGAGTACTCAGCCGAATCTACGATTCGACTGAACACCCGGGGGATACTGACATGGTTATACCCACGGGTACACGACCTTAACATACCTGGTCCAGCCCAAGGAAGGCCCACAAGAATATACATGGCACATGAAGACTTTCAGGTGACCCAAGCCCATGACGTCTTTGGATCCTTGGAGAGCAAGACTAGATTAGATAGAATATTCAAAGGGACAAACCCTAAACCTGTAACCGACTCGATCTGTGCCTGGGACCTGCCTATCTCTATATAAAGGCTAGGAGGACATGACGAGAAGGGCTCTTCGCATACCACCGCATACACACCTCCACGCCAGATTGCATCTGCGCACCCCTGTAACTTTCGGTTCCGCCGTAATCAAGAGCAGACAAGCAGGATTGGGGTTTTCCCTCCGGGGGCCTGAACCTAGGTAAACCTTGTGTCCCCGCGTTGCTTGTTTGTTAATCGTTCCGCGATCTCCAGTGTTCCCATCTTCTCCAAAACCCAAACTCATAACAATGAGCATTG
Source organism: Avena sativa (assembly GCA_916181665.1). Taxonomy (NCBI): domain Eukaryota; kingdom Viridiplantae; phylum Streptophyta; class Magnoliopsida; order Poales; family Poaceae; genus Avena; species Avena sativa. The sequence goes on from OV702283.1 coordinate 36,766,988, forward strand.
ACGAGATTAAACCTCGTCACCCTTGCCCTATGTGTGGATCTTTTTTTCTCAGTAGGATCGTATCCATTTTGCATTCATACTAATTCTCGGTACTGGTTATGTTCTTGAAAAAACCTTTTACTAGTAAAGAATATATAGTTTGGAGCCATAACAGAGAATCTTCCTAGTATCAGTATAGGTTGGTAGATTCCCTAGATGGTATAGCAGAATTTGGCACTTAATTTGGTTTCAAAGAACATGGAAGATATAAGAGACTAAATATGCCGAATCAAAACTGTGAAATGGATGGAAAATCCCGACGTCTGGAAAGTGTGACAATCCTTAGTAATAGCATAGTTAAGAAAATGTCATTTTCCTATGTTAATGAGGATAGACAGATTCAGACTACTGGTCCTTGGGGACAGACACACGCGGAGACTACTTCCGAGAAAACAGTGAGTTGATTTCAGACTTTTCCATTTGCAGCTGTTTTGCATCATGACTATTAGATCATTTGATGATACCTTCCTTTTAAATTGTGTCTTATTTACATATCAAGTTTGGTCCATCGGAGTTTGTGAAGGGGATATCCGGAGGAGTTTATGTAAACACATCATATTTGACAGGCTTGAAGATCGTCACAACTTATGGTCCTTTTGGAACTAATCCTGGTATCGCTCCATTCAACGCTACCGTGTCCGCAGATAAGACCGCTGTGGGCTTCTTTGTGCGTTTGATCTTCTTAGGGTGGCCCCCTGTCTATGCCTGTTTGGTCTTGTTTCATAATTTATTAAATCGTTGTACCACGGCTGTTCAATAAAGTTTTCAAAGGCTATTTTCTTCAGAATAAAACTGGTCCTTGATATGGATTGAGTCATCTTCATTTTTTTTGCCAAATCTGCCCAATTCTGGAAACATCAACCGAATCTGACCCTGGGGTGAAACTAATTCGGAATCTGATCCCGGGGTGAAACTAATTCGGAAACTAATTCAAAATAGTACTCACATGTGTGCTTGACATTAGTAGCACTATATTTTAAATTCAGTCTTATGCTTGATTGTTCACTCAACCAAATTCTATCATGTAGCACGTACCTTACTTGTACTACCTATTACTTGAGTTCAGTTTGCTTCGTACCACACAAGTTTTCTTATTTAATTTGGCTGCTGAAATTATAGAAACTAGTAGTGAATTTTTCATCGGCCTAGCATACACTATCTTGATATATACTTCTAAACGTGCGTGATTATAGAAACTAGTAGAGATTTGGATCTTATAAAAGGCTGGTGGAATTGATACGTAGTACACAATTTATCCCAAGTTATATTTATTGTATTGGCACAATCATATCAACATCTTACAGACCTTACGGTACATATTATCTATGAGTTACAAAACTTGGAGTATATATATCATCTAGAAGCTACAAAACTTAAAGTATATATCCAAAATGAAATTCCTTTCTTATAAGAAAGACTGACATTTTGGTTTTTCAACAGGGTGGTGGTGATAGTTCTCTGGACAGGTTGTAACAGAGGAGGAAGACTAAGATAAAGTATGAAGTAGCTGCATATTACTTAAAACTTTTTCATGTCTGTAACTTATTGAAATTTAAGAGTTTCTCTTACTCATTCGGGTAATCTGGTATTATTGCCGCATAGAACTTTGTGATGCCATTACTCTCAACGGGCACTTGCAATCTGGTATTATTATTGCTATAACGATTATATTTTTATTTAGATAAATATTTTTGCTCTATTTATCTTGACAAAGTTCTAGCTATTCCTGTGAAATTTTGTCCTGAAACGATCCCTGTATGCAAAACAAACAACTTGAAGTAGGGGATTAGGGTGAAAGTAGATTAGAGTGGAATCAAGTGGATAGGTTGTTACTGGTGTTTTCACCCAAATCCTGCGGGGTTATACCCAACATTTCCATTTAAACCACCTGTGCAAAACAAGCGCTGAACGATCTGAAAGAGAGTAAGTAAAAGAAACTACTGTAACTTGTCATTCTCGAGCCATTAGTCCTCTACTCCTGGTCCCTGCCTAGTGCCTCAGCCTCAGGGCCGGATAGAATAGGCGGCCGAACCGAAACCATTAATATGAAAACCTTATTGGGCCATACATGAAATTAGCAGCCTTATTGGGCCATATATGAAAACATTACAGGATTCTCATTTTCTTTCCGCCGGCCATAAGTTAACCTCCAGAGGAAGCTAGTCATCTCGAGCGAGTCCAGTATATCTGCAGTCCTGCACTAATATTTTTAAAAGGTGTATCGGTTTCGTAAAAAAAGAGATCAAAATGGCCGATACCACGTCAAACGGCTACAAGATACAAATACAACGCCACACGGAAATAACACAACTACACCAACCACACGATTTAAACTCTCCTTAAGCTATCTCCAACCAAGCATGGCAAGGGGATAACACACCGAGCTTTTAGGCCGCGTCACAACCGAAGGAAAGAACTACACAAGACCGATCCAACTCAAGGAAGTCACAAGGCAACACACCGTTCGCCCATAGCGCCCAATTTGGCGAGCGAAACGGCGGGACCGAACCCGACTGGAGGAGGCGTCGACGAGGGAGAACCAACAACGGCGTACATAGCGCCCCGGAAGCCCAAGCTCTAGGCGACAGCCAAGGACAAACTCCAACTAGCGCATCGAGGACTCATCGAATCACCTGAGCGGCGCCTCCAACAAGGGAACGACACAGATGCATCGTCGCTGCCCGATCCGTAGGCCGAATCAAGGTTTCCCCTGGTGATCGACGTGGGGAGGCACAAGCAGCGCCATGACGACGCCTCCAAGAAGGCGACGGCGCCCACGGGCGTCGCCGTCGTCAGCATCCCGCAAGGATTTCTCCCGGCCCTGCCGCCGACCCCAACGCCCGAAGCACGTGCAGCAAGGAGCCGCCTTTTGGAACCAACACCGGCGAGAGGCGAGCCGGAGATGCCGATGGCGGGGCAGGATGTGCTTGTCGCCTTCCCACCTCGATCACCCGAAGAACAGGGGCTTGACGGAGGGGATCCAGCCCACCGCCGCCTGGCCGGCCGCCGGCACCGCCGCGGTACCCAGCAGCCAGCGCCACTAGGCTCCACCACGCTTGCCTATTGCAGGGGCCCAAACTGCAGGCCCGCCCAAGCCCATCTAGGCCCGGACGAGCCCACGGCTCCCACCCGCTGCAGCAGGGGCTGCAAACTCCACCGACGCCATGGCCGCGCCAACGCCAAGCAGCGCCGCCGCCGCAACACCACATCGACCCAGCGCCACGGAACCACCGGAGACCCACCGCGCCGCCCCTCTACCTAGCTCTGCAGAGGACGCCGCTCGTGGCCCGCCCCTACCTCGGCCCCCGCCACCCGAAGCCAGCACCGCCGGCCACTGGCGCGGCCACCACCGCACCGCCTGCCGCGACCCACAGCAGGGCAAGCCCCGCGCCGTCGCCGAAGCTCCCAGCGCTAGAGCCACGTCCAAGCCCAGAGGTCCCACCCCGCGCGAGCAACTCCCAGGGAAGGAGACGAGGAGGCCTAGCCGCCGCCGGCGCTGGGCGGGCTTCGCCCAGCCGCGCCCTCCTGGCGGTGGCGAGGGAGGGGGAGGTGGCGGCGGCGCCCGGGACCTAGGGTTCCCCCCTATCGCCACGCGGGGGCGACAAGGAGGGAGCGTTTTTTTCTATGCTAGCTACTCGAAAGCCCCGTCCTGCACTAATATAATGATAATCAAAATATAATTTAGGTGGAGTGGTGATAAAAGATGTTGTGGTTGCCATCAAAGAGTAGAAAACCCAACATTTTATCACCGTCCCTTTGCATGGCATTATATGATACTTTATGGTTTTACTTTAAGTCATCCGACCTCAGTCTTGAGTATGTTAGAAATTGGTTAAATTGGATAGAGAAATAAACTAAAGATGACATCGGGGGGATGCGTTTGCGCCTTTACTTGGATTATATGAATATATTGTTTGTAACCAGAAAGAAAAGTTTCCAATTTATTGTAATAGAGGTAGATAAACAAACTAAAATTCACATCTGGGGAAGGCGTTTGCACTTTCATTTGGGCTATGTGGAAATGCCGAGATGATATTATTTTTAAAAAGAAAAGGGAGTTTTCAATTTGAGAATAACGTCAATTTGGTCTATAAACATGCCACGATTGAGATCATTGATTACAAAGTTGCAAATTGCGAACTGTGGGTCACAAAGTTGTCTCGCGCGAGCGTTTTGGTCACACCATGACGGCTACCGTTAGTTTCGTGACGTGGCAGACCATTCTTTTTCAAATAACAACTTGATTGTTTGTTCCTTCTCGTTGTACATTTGTGTTGATCTTTATCGTGGGGTCTGAGCTGGGCTCCCGTCGTACCCGAGCGGTGAAGCACGCCATGGCCGCCGTCGTCCTGCACATTTGTCGGCGCGGCTCCTTTCTCTTTCAGGTGGGCTATCAGTTCACGCCGTCACCGGCAAGCTCCGTGTTCCCGTGGTTGTGGCCCTCGCTGAGTCCGGCCACCATGCCATGGGGATGATGACACATGTCGCACTGACCTTAATGCGTGAGGGCAGCGACCAGCATGGCGTGCAGCCGGGGTTACTCGGCTCAGCGCGCTTAGGTTGTATGCGCGGCGTGGCGCGGCGTCCCCCACCAACAACGTCTTGGTTGTTCTGCATTGGCCCTCCTGCCTTGTCCCTTCCTTGCGTTATCCAGCTTGTCCCGTAGCTGATCCGTCATGCCGCCACACTGCTCCTGGCACGGATCATACCGCGTGAGCCTCGCCAAGTTTGACTCCAAAGCCTGACATTCCCCTGTCTTGCATAACATGCCTCGCATGTACAACACATAGTCCTAGTTTATACTCCCTCCATTTCATAATATAAGATGTTTTAGCTTTGTGAAAATAGTGTATCTAGACCTTTTTTAGTGTGTAGGTTTACTCCGAATCTACACACTAAAAGAGGTTTAGATACTGAAAGGATAGAGATGTCGCCTAGAGGGGGGTGAATAGGCAATTTCAAAACTGTTACGGTTTTGGCTTGATAGAATGCGGAATTAAACTAACGTTTATTTTACAAGAACAAAACCTAAATACACTAGGCTCAACTAAGTGCACCAACAAAAAATTAAGCTAAGCAAGATAGCACAAGATAAATATACCACAAGTGATAAGCAAGATATAAGTACTTCAAGCTCGATGGCTATCACAAGGAAAGTAAGCTCGGATATAGAGATAACCGAGGCACGTGGAGACGAAGATGTATTCCCGTGTTCACCACCTTTGGGAAGGGGGCTACGTCACATTGGAGAGGTGTGAGGTTCCACGAAGGATTCCTCACGCGCCACAAAGGCTCACCTTTTTCTCCGAGTCTATCCCTCGAAGGAATAGGCCCTTTCCTTATGGCTAGCTTTTCCTCCACTCCGGAGATGGCAAGCTCCACAACCACTTCACAAGCTCCACGAAGGAGAATCTCGGGTCTCTTCACAATCTTCCACGAAGAGAACACCGCGGCACCAACCGCCAAGCCAACTAGGAGGTCACCCTCCAAGAGTAACAAGCTCACGGTCTCTCACTCGAACAAATCGTAATGGAGAGCTCAACACTTACGCAAGAATGCAAAGCAAGACCACCAAGGGTGCTCAAATCCTTCACTCTCAAATCCCACCAAAGCAACAAGTGCTAGGGAGGAATTAGAGAGGAAGAACAATGGTGGAAGTCAACCAATGACTCCAAGATCTAGATCCAATAGGTTCCCCTCACTTAGAGGAGGAATTGGTTGGTGGAGATTGTAGATCTAGATCTCCTCTTCTAAAGCCCTCAAAAATATGCAAGAATCATAGGTGGGAAGGGGGAGGAAGCAAGCTCAAGAGGTTCAACAATGGAGGTCAATTTCGTGGTCAAGAACACTCTAAAACGTTGGGAGAAGAACCCCCTTTTATAGTGGAAAGCAAATATGGCCGTTGGGAGAAAACTGTGCGAATCCGGTTGAAAGTTCGGTTGGACCGGCTCCAGAACCGGATGGTTCGGTTCCTGGACCGGAAAACCGGATCTCAACCGGGATAAGGGTCAGTACACAGTCTCGGATAGACTCGGTATAGAAAAAACGAAAATCTCGGTTGAAACCCGGTTGAATCTCGGTTTTCCGGTGCTGGCACCGGACCACCCGGTCTGGGAGCCGGTTGAACCGGATCCACAACCGGGATGAAACTGACTTCACGGAAAACGCAATAACTTTTGCATCCGGACTCCGATTTCGATGATCTTGGGCTTGTTTTGACGAGGACAACAAGCTCTAAAAGATTATACAGATAAACATAATATCCCAACAAAGGAGGATAGAACCAAATAAAGAAAGGTAAGAAGCCTCCCTAAATAAGAACCGATAAAACCTCCAAACTCGAAAACGCCATAGAAGATGCATACAAATTCCGTTTTCGATGAACTTGGGCTTGCTGAAGAGCTAGCAACAATCTCAAGAACCTCACATGGAGAAACACCAAGAAGCAACAAAATAGGAAGATGCAAAGTATGCAAACGATTGAGCTCCCTATGACGATGTGATCAAGTTACACAACCGAGAGCCCCTCTTGATAGTGCGGCTATCTATCCTATAAACTGGTCTCCCAACAACCACCTTGAGACCGGTAAAAGGAAAACCTAGCAAGGCCATACCTTTGCCTTACGCATACCGCTTGATCTTGATGACAACGCTTCAAGCTCCACCCAAGTCGGAATGCAACACTTGATCATTGTTGCTTCGTGAAGACTCCTAATTTGCTCCCCCATACACCACTATGGGATAGCTTCATTAATACATGTCTTCACATGTCCATTATCACCAATATGGATGGCAGGCTTCAAGCAAATGATCTTCTCGAGATGCTTATCTTGAACTTGCCCTTCTCAACCTTGATGACGATCACCACTTGATGTCATCCTCTCATGGGCTATATAATATATTCATTTTTGAAGCATGCCCATGGAAAAATACATGTCCCATATAGAAAACGCAAATGCAAATATATAATGGGTTCGTTCATGATGCATAATTGACAAGGCTTACCATACCACAAGACCATGTGGTACATTATTTATGCTACATGTGTTGACCAACTTGAAATCACTCTTCACTCTTTGTATTGGTCAACCAAGTATCTTCTCGTGCTCCATCTTAATATCTTGAGGTACATAAGGAACTCTTCATTTGATTACATGCTCTAAATCTTAGTCAACCATAGCTCAACTAATGAGGCTATCATGACACCAACTTAGAGCCATATATTGAATTCTTCTATTGAGATCACACTCTCAAAATATTGATCATATCATATTATTCTCTTCAACTCGATGATTTTGATGCCAATACTCAAGATATATCTTTATCTTCATGGCATCCATACTTGAATCCAACACATGGACTACACGCATGACCTATGGAATATACCTTCATATAAAACTCAATGAAAACATTAGTCCATAGGGATTGTCATTAATCACCAAAACCACACATAGGGGCAATTACCCTTTCAATCTCCCCCATTTTGGTAATTGATGACAATCACAACAAGAGGGTTTATATAATGAATATTAGAAACAAGTACGCAGCTTATCCAAGAATAAGTTGTATACAAGAGGTTGTATTTTATATGGTTAAGTAACACAAAGATACTAGCCCATATCAAAACCGATTCTACTCACATAAACTATAACTAATGCAGGGGATGTGAGTAGAACCAACATATATAGAGCAAACTCCCCCACAAGATATGCATGTGTGATGATCTTGAATTTCATTGCATACATTGTTAAGCATAGCATTTGGGAGAGTTTCCACCATATATACAACCATGCAAAACATAATAAAGATGAGATGCATGAAAGGCAAACACTTAAGAACAAACCAATCTTAAGTAGAAAACCATTTCCCTTAAAACCCTCTAAACTTCTCCCCCATTGACAACAAGTGCCAAAATGGATAACAAGGTTAGAAGGACAATATAGTATGAGTTCCTACACAAGGTGTGCATTACTCGTAATATGAGTGAAATCACATGCACATAACCAATGATGAACACTTGGAGGAAATCAAACTATATTGAGGATCAAGGATTGCTAAAAGGATAACAAGGTGAAGGAAATTCAACGGATGAAGCAAGCAATCAAAAGATCCAAATAATGAAACGTACAAATAGTGCTCTAAGTGAAATAAGGAATCTCCCCAAGGTTCGTGCATAAATTAGTTGTTTCATTTGAATACAATATGCACAAACATGGAATCCTCACTCCCTCTATATTATTTAGAACACAACCAAGATACAGGGATTAGATATAAACCAATACACTTGTCAAGACAATCTTAAGTCCAAGAGAAACCAAATATGAGATATGAGTGCATGAAGATGAAATAAAAGTAAACCAAGCACTCATAAATCAAGACCATACCAAAACCATTAAAAATCAAGAGGATAAGAGTGATGGTCGGAAAAGAGCGAGCATATCAAGGGGAGAGAATAATACTCTTGTGTATATAAGTTTCTAAGGGGAAAACATGAGAATAATCCACAAAGAAACATCCACACATAAGAGGTTAATAAAAAGAATACATGTTATCCAAGCAGAAGTCATGAGATATACCAAAAAGTATACTTTGCTTAAGCGCATATATAGCCCATGGCTCTATTTTATCTTATGGTATATCAATGAACTTCACCAAAGCATAAACAAAAAATCTCAAAACCATCACAACTAACACTAAGGGAATTAATGCTAGTTGGGATACTTTGATAAAGGCAACAAGTATCAAAAGGAATGATTCAATGCAATTTCAACAATATTGCACATGAGAGTACCTTGAGGTGTTGATATGCAACAAATTGCTAGAAGGCATATTTGGAATTGGTGAATCATGAACATGATTTTATATACTCCCCATTATATGCATCATCTCAAATTACTCACATAAGCAATAAGGATACATAAGTCTTTCAAAGATAATTGCAAGAATCGAACATTTAAAACCAAATAACTTCATGCTAAGATGCAACCTACAAGAGATTGGATGGAAGAATAGGATGCATGAATAAGATACTTGTTACCAAGATAGCAATGGTATGATGTAGTAGATACGAATTTTTAGATCATCCTAGCTTGGCTCCAATTATCATGTGGTGACAACTTTCTTTATAGACGAGACAAGCATCCATTGCATCTTAAGTGTACCTAAAACAACATTCAAGTACATCTTGGTCCCCAAACTTATTGGGTCCAAAGTGGTTAGAATAACCACAACACATAGGATACACTCCATAAAAATATGTGCATATTTAGAGATGAAATTTGAATTTCATGCACATCTTAGCCGTTTAAGGATTTGATGGAGTATACCCTATATATTGGATCAAAGAAAGCAAAACATGACATAAGATATACATTTATTAAATATACATGCGCGAGAATTTCAAGATCCAACGAAGATATACTTTGGACAAATCACCAAAAATATTCAAGAAGGCATACAAGGTGTGACAAAACACATTTGTTGTCCAAACTATATCAAAGAATCAAATCATCACAAGATTTGTTCAACAAAGTTCAACAAATGAACCGAGCAAAAACTATTAAGCATGAAAGATGAATTAAAAACACAAATGCTCAAAGATTTATCTCATTCAAGAAAATAAAATAAAGAATAAAGAATGAGATAGCAAACTCCCAAAAGAGCAAGGTTTCAACAAATAAACCAAACCCTTAACACTTTTCACAATGGCACAAGGTTTCGAGAATAAAAGGTTTGTCTTCCACTAAAACACATTTGATAATAATCAAAAACATCATCAGAGATATGTTCAAAAGCCAAGGAAGACAATGGGAGCCACACAATTTTTTTTTGGAAAGAAAGTAAGGCAATAAGAGGTTAACTCCAAAGTGAAGATGATCCACAAATGCTACCACACACAAGTATATCAATTGTCGAAGACAATGAGTGTATTGGAATAGATTTTCGGTGGTATATTGCATGGATATTAAAGATAAATCTTCACAATAAAAAGCATAGGATAGAAATAAAAAGATTAAGCACTATGCAAAGATAGAGATTCTTGATAGCTTCAACTAGTCACATAATCATGCAAAACAATGATTAGAATAACTTGAAGCAAATGGTATACCAAATAAGATATAGAGATATGCATTTGAGAAAGACCGCACCAAGAATTTCTTACTCAAACAAAGATCGAAAAGACGAGCAATAAAAGCTTCATACAAAAATAGGACCATGTTTGAGCCAACATTCCACCTAGAAACAAGATAATAAACTATATCGACCCTAAGTGGCACTACCTCATATGATCACATTTCCTAGGATTGTGATATGCAAAAGAAGCATATCACTCCCCCATAATGTGATATTCATTTTTTAATAAGAGGCAAAACAACCTCAACTAGAGATAATTAATGGACATTTAGAATTTGAATTCCTCATGAGTATGATACACCACATAGTGACTAGATAAGCTTGCAATATCAATACTAAGTGGTAGTACTCATGTACACATATTTTAAGGTTTGAGATATGCGCGAGGCATGTCACTCCCCCAAAATGGGATGTTCCATTAACCACTCTAAAAGAGCCAAATAAGATATCATCAAGATGTATTAGAGGCTCAAAATAAAACACACGAGTAAATGATGTGCCAAACACCTAGACATACTTGAATACACAAAATAATCAAGCATGAGGCACACCAAATACAAACACATACTTGGTACAAAACCAAAATATGTAAAGGGGCAAGTAACTTACAATATAAATGAGTTAAGTACAAGTTACCGTGAAGAGGCACATTGGATATAAGATAGGGAAATGATAATCCTTATAACTTGGCTTGATCAAATATAATATATGAAGATCCCTTAATTCTTCAAGAGTTAGCCAAGTCTCCAATGCCCTCCATAAACACCTATTGATCAAGTTTGAGATAGTTGGTCCCCAACCAAGTTGGGTCCTAAGAGGTTAGTCACAATAGGCTTGGCAACCCAAATGGTTCTTTTCTTGACACTACTTTGAGTTCCAACAAACTTGGCAAACACATTGCCATCCTTATCCTTCATAAGAGAATAATCATCATCAACAATGATAGGGTTAGATAAGGTACCGTTTGAACATGAAGAGGCAAAGTGACCCTTCACACGACATATGTAGCAACAAGTGCTCCCCTTTCTCTTCTTCATTGATTTCTTGTCTTGGGGAGCATTATCTTGATTTTTCTTCGGAAGTGGCCTAACTTCAACTAGGGCTTGAACATGAACTTGTGGCCACTTCCCTTGTTGCTTCTCACTCAAGTGCTTTTTCTTCAATGGACAAGATCTTACATGATGTCCTTCAACCTTGCACTTGAAGCAAATAATCTTGGCCGAATTCTTGACTTGGTTTTGGCCCTTCTTCTTGTTTGTATTGGACTTGTTCTTGTTACTGGAGTTGAATCCAAGTCCACTTTTATCATTTGGGGATTTTTGCACACTCAAGATATTATCGAGTGTGGATTTCCCTTCATGACTCTTTTCCAAGTCATTCCTTAAGGAAGTGACTTGGGCCTTGAGCTCTTTTATTTCCTCTATATGGTTAGTAGAAATACAAGTGCTAGAGGAATTCAAAGCTTCATTGTTAGAGCAACAAGGCAAAGCAAATAATCCAACACAAGGTTTATCAATAGTATGGCTAGATGGATTACTAGGACTAGCACATGGCAAAATAGCATTTTGAGTAGAAGTTGTGCTAATGTCCAAAAGAGGCTCATAAGATGTTATCTTAGTAATACTTGCCTCACAAGCTAACTTTAGCCCATCATGGGAGATTAGAAGATCATTATGAGAGCCCGAGAGCTTTTCATGACTTTCTTCCAATTTCCTATACTTGCTAGTTAGCAACTCAAGTTGAGCCCTTAGTTCAACATTCTCCTTTAGGGTAGATGCTTCACAAGAAGTAGAGTTAGTAGCACAAGCATCATTAATGGAATTTTCCTTTTCAAGCGCATAATATTCAATTTTTTGTGTGAGGAGACAAATAGTGTGCTTCTCCTTGGCAAGCTCTTGCTTAAGGAGATTGAATCTCCGACTCACATCATCAAGTTGGAAATCCAACTCCTCTATCGTTCCCGTTTGTTTAGTTATGGTTTACATAACGTGTTTGAGACAAGCAACGGCCTTATTATTACCACGAAGAGAGGTACACAAAAAGGTCAACTCAAGCAAGAGAGCACTAGTATCCTCATCAATGTCATCATCACTATCATCATTATCATTGCTATTATCTTTACAAGATATATTGGGATCCAAAGTAGGAGTTACCTTTGATACTCTTGCCATAAGGCACATGTGAGCACGGGAGGATGAAGATGAGGATATTCTTGAATCTTCATTCATGATCATGTCTTGCTCCATAGAATGTTTTATTTCCTCTACATTGTTAGATAAACAACTAGAGGAAATAGAAGCATTTTGTTCATGGGAACAAGGCAAAACAAGCATATCATCTACACTAGTACTCAAATAATTTCTAGATGATATACAAGGACTAGCAACACAAGGGGATATAGCATCATTGTTGCAAGAAGTGCTTAAGTCCAAGCTCACTACACCATTATCATTTATAGAACAAGAATAATTGGTGTAAAGAGAAACACCACCATCATCACATATGATTTTTCCACTCACCATGACATTACATTGTGACTTGTCACATGTAAGTGAAGTGGGAAGAACTGAAATCTCATCGCGGACGGAGGTGGAAGCAACTTGGAGCTCTTCATGATGTGAGGGAGAAGAGACTCCTTGGAGATACCACTGACCCTTTGCGAAACGGACCCACCAAATATTTCTTTAAGCTTGGTCCACATCTCATGAGACGACTTGCGCTTTACAATCATCAAGAACAAATTAACTGTGGGGCTCAAAGAGAAAATAAGCTCATTAGATACTTGAGCTTCGAGATGTAGATTTTTCTCATCCTCTAGAAATAGATTTTGAGGATCCATCGGAGGAGAAAAACCTACATCTAGAAATTGCTCAATATTTGGACACAAGGTCCGAAGATTACAAAGCAAGCAATTTCTCCACAAAGCATAATTTGTGCCATCAAACATAATTGTGTCATTGTGCACTATACTACTAGCCGACATCTTTACACTCTAGGCGGTGAAGCCTAAACAAGGAGAGACCTTGCTCTGATACCAATTGAAAGGATAGAGATGTCGCCTAGAGGGGGGTGAATAGGCAATTTCAAAACCGTTACGGTTTTGGCTTGATAGAATGCGGAATTAAACTAACGTTTATTTTACAAGCACAAAACCTAAATACACTAGGCTCAACTAAGTGCACCAACAACAAATTAAGCTAAGCAAGATAGCACAAGATAAATATACCACAAGTGATAAGCAAGATATAAGTACTTCAAGCTCGATGGCTATCACAAGGAAAGTAAGCTCGGATATAGAGATAACCGAGGCACGTGGAGACGAAGATGTATTCCCGTGTTCACCACCTTTGGGAAGGGGGCTACGTCACGTTGGAGAGGTGTGAGGTTCCACGAAGGATTCCTCACGCGCCACAAAGGCTCACCTTCTTCTCCGAGTCTATCCCACGAAGGAATAGGCCCTTTCCTTATGGCTAGCTTTTCCTCCACTCCGGAGATGGCAAGCTCCACAACCACTTCACAAGCTCCACGAAGGAGAATCCCGGGTCTCTTCACAATCTTCCACGAAGAGAACACCGCGGCACTAACCGCCAAGCCAACTAGGAGGTCACCCTCCAAGAGTAACAAGCTCACGGTCTCTCACTCGAACAAATCATAATGGAGAGCTCAACACTTATGCAAGAATGCAAAGCAAGACCACCAAGGGTGCTCAAATCCTTCACTCTCAAATCCCACCAAAGCAACAAGTGCTAGGGAGGAATTAGAGAGGAAGAACAATGGTGGAAGTCAACCAATGACTCCAAGATCTAGATCCAATGGGTTCCCCTCACTTAGAGGAGGAATTGGTTGGTGGATATTGTAGATCTAGATCTCCTCTTCCAAAGCCCTCAAAAATATGCAAGAATCATAGGAGGGAAGGGGGAGGAAGCAAGCTCAAGAGGTTCAACAATGGAGGTCAATTTCGTGGTCAAGAACACTCTAAAACGTTGGGAGAAGAACCCCATTTTATAGTGGAAAGAAAATATGGCCGTTGGGAGAAAACTGTGTGAATCCGGTTGAAAGTTCGGTTGGACCGGCTCCAGAACCGGATGGTTCGGTTCCTGGACCGGAAAACCGGATCTCAACCGGGATAAGGGTTAGTACACAGTCTCGGATAGACTCGTATAGAAAAACCGAAAATCTCGGTTGAATCTCGGTTGAAACCCGGTTGAATCTCGGTTTTCCGGTGCTGGCACCGGACCACCCGGTCTGGGAGCCGGTTGAACCGGATCCACAACCGGGATGAAACCGATTTCACGGAAAACGCAATGACTTTTGCATCCGGACTCCGATTTCGATGATCTTGGGCTTGTTTTGACGAGGACAACAAGCTCTAAAAGATTATATAGAGAAATATCATATCCCAACAAAGGAGGATAGAACCAAATGAAGAAAGGTAAGAAGCCTCCCTAAATAATAACCGATAAAACCTCCAAACTCGAAAACGCCATAGAAGATGCATACAAATTCCGTTTTCGATGAACTTGGGCTTGATGAAGAGCTAGCAACAAGATTAAGAACCTCACATGGATAAACACCAAGAAGAAACAAAATAGGAAGATGCAAAGTATGCAAACGATTGAGCTCCCTATGACGATGTGATCAAGTTACACAACCGAGAGCCCCTCTTGATAGTGCGGCTAGCTATCCTCTAAACCGGTCTCCCAACAACCACCTTGAGACCGGTAAAAGGAAAACCTAGAAAGGCCATACCTTTGCCTTACGCATACCGCTTGATCTTGATGACAACGCTTCAAGCTCCACCCAAGTCGGAATGCAACACTTGATCATTGTTGCTTCGTGAAGACTCCTAATTTGCTCCCCCATACACCACTATGGGATAGCTTCATTAATACATGTCTTCACATGTCCATTATCACCAATATGGATGGCAAGCTTCAAGCAAATGATCTTCTCGAGATGCTTATCTTGAACTTGCCCTTCTCAACCTTGATGACGATCACCACTTGATGTCATCCTCTCATGGGCTATATAATATCTTCATTTTTGAAGCATGCCCATGGAAAAATACATGTCCCATATAGAAAACGCAAGGCAAATATATAATGGATTCGTTCATGATGCATAATTGACAAGGCTTACCATACCACAAAACCATGTGGTACATTCTTTATGCTTCATGTGTTGACCAACTTGAAATCACTCTTCACTCTTTGTATTGGTCAACCAAGTATCTTCTCTTGCTCCATCTTAATATCTTGAGGTACATAAGGAACTCTTCATTTGATTACATGCTCTAAATCTTAGTCAACCATAGCTCAACTAATGAGGCTATCATGACACCAACTTAGAGCCATATCTTGAATTTTTCTATTGAGATCACACTCTCAAGATCTTGATCATATCATATTCTTCTCTTCAACTCGATGATTTTGATGCCAATACTCAAGATATATCTTTATCTTCATGGCATCCATACTTGAATCCAACACATGGACTACACGCATGACCTATGGAATATACCTTCATATAAAACTCAGTGAAAACATTAGTCCATAGCGATTGTCATTAATCACCAAAACCACACATAGGGGCAATTACCCTTTCAGATACACTCGGAGTGAACCTACACACTAAAAGAGGTCTAGATACACTCTTTTTACAAAGCTAAAACATCTTATATTATGGAACAGATGGACTAGCAGTTAGCAACAAAGATACAAAATTGTTTAGCTCTTTGTATGTGTAAGTGGTTTTCTATCCCCAATTTCACTTTCCTATAACTACAAGAGATCTTGGACTGGGTGGACGCGACTTGTTCAGCGAGCACCATGGCAACGCCGTATAGGTCACGGGCATGTCTATGGACATGAGCTTCGGCAATTTGTGTTGCTATTGCCGAGTTGGGTACTGTAGAGCTCGAGCTGATCAACATGGTTGTGTGTTGTCTGCATCCGACAAGGCGGAGAAAGCCCACGCGAGATAGAGGAGAGGGACCGGGGCAAGGGCGCTTGCTGCCTCGCGGTGGGAAAAGAAGGGGGCGATGGCTGGTGGCGAGTGAGCATAGAGAGCAGGGGATCGAAGGGTAGCATAAACTGCTTGATATAATCCCTAGCCCGTAGGATAAACAAAAAACAAACTTTAGGGTGCTATTCGCAAAAAAATATTTGCCATGTCAGAAAACTAACGGTAGGTTTTACTGAGTGACCAAAACGCTCGCGCGGGGTAACTTCGTGGCCCACAGTTCGCGATTTGCAAGTTCGTGACCAATGCTGTCAATTGTGGCAAGTTCATAAACCAAATTGACGTTTTTCTCTTTTAGTTTCTTGTTTTGAAACTAACACATTGGATCCTACATGCTGCTTAACGCAATGTGTGGAAGCATGGTATTCTATCGACTATGGACGGGAGATGGTGGCTCCAAGCGTTGTATGATTGGTTTAGCTCATAGTGTGATAGTATGATTGATTTTATATGAGTTGATCTCTAGTCCTATTTCCCCTATACTATGTTTGGATGGACGGATTTGGACCCAGAATTGAGGAATTGGAATTGGGCATCAAATTCTACCGTTTATCTTGTCCTAGAATTAGCCCCCGGAAACGAAACCCCAATTCCATGCCCCCGCGCGCGTGGTGCCCCCTCTTGTATCCAATTCGGAGGGTCTGGCTTCTGAATAGGAATGGAAATCACTTCTTCCTCTATCGCCCTCGCGTTGGACTCCTCGCCCATGTCTCTTCTTCCTGTATGCATCACTGCATGTAGCTCCATCGCCATCCCCGCCCATCTTCCCCGTCCTTCTCCCTCCCCTACCTCTCCTCTACAGTACCCTATCCCCTTTGCCCGCCCTAACCTATTCTGTCCGCCTGCCGTAAACCCTAGCGTCGAACAACGATGTGCGACATATGAGATGGATGTTGGCACAGGAAGTGCGTAGGCCAGAGGCGGCGAGCCAGCGGCTGAGGAGTGTGTTGCGTGCCTGGAGGCGCTGGAGGACGGCGAGGTGTGCTGCGTGCTGTCGGGCCTGCATGAGTTCCACCGAGACATACATTGATATGGGCGCTTGATCTAGTTTCTGGTTTAATGGTTCCTGATCTAAGTTCCACCAAGACGTACGTTGATCAGTGAGGATACACTATAGATTTCCACAACCACTTAGGGCGTGTTTGATTGGCCCGGTCTTTGTTTCTCGCACCGGATAGGAAGAAATAAGCCCGTTTGGTGTGTCGCAGTGTACCGGGGATTTGTCTCCCACGGGTCTTAAAGTAGGCCTCATCTTGGCTCCATAGAAACACCAAAATCGAGCGTTTCCACCGGGATAGGCCCTAGCGAGCCCAAGAGGAGGAACAACGTATACAAGGAGGTGGCGTGGAGATGGTGGGAGCCAAAAAAATTGTAGCTTCGTATGGCGCGAAAGCTAGGCTCACCTCCCTCTTATGCTACGACCTCCCACTGGGAGATGAATCCCTCTCCATTTTCCTCTTGTGCGGCGGCTTTGGCGGTGGCGGTGGCAGCGATTTAGATATCCGGCAGCAGCTGCTACGTCCACACCAGCACCGGCTGGCACGTCTTCTCCGACATTGGCGTCTGCTGCCTTGCAGATCTATGGCACCAGCTTCTCCCTCGCCTTCTTCTCCCCCTGCGGTAGGTCCTCGACGTCGGCAACCATGAAGGTAAGAACCACAGCCTTGCCTCCTCTCCAACATTAGTACCAAGGTGGTTAGCTCGACAATAGGGTAGTACCTACAATTCTTATGCAATGTTGATCTATTTAGAACTAACGAATGAAGGTTATCATCCAGGCAGCTGCCCTTCTGGCTGTGATTCAGGCATGGATGCTTATGATCCATAGAAGAGCTGCTGGTAGGACTAACATGGAGGAAGTGAAATATGGTCTCCTGATGCAGCGCGACAAAGAGAGGATGGAAAATCTGAACTACCTACAACAACAACTATGTGGAGGCTATGCCATGCTCAGGATGAGAAGAACCCCATTTAACCATCTTGTGCACACATTCAGGTCAAGGGGTTTGCTCAAGGACAACATCAACTGCTGTATCGAATAATAAGTGGCTCTGATTTTTCATGTTCTAGGGCATAACCAGAGATTCCGAGTGATTCACATAACATGGAGGAGATCAACCGAGACAATTTTCCGGTATTTCCATCAGGTGTTGTTTGCTGTTGGAGAACTCAGAGGAGAGATGATCAAGCCACCATATGGTCAAACCCCTACGAAAATACAAGGCAATAGTCGGTGGTTCCCCTTTTTTAAGGTGAGCAACTCTACCATGTTCTTCATGGCCTGGTTTTATTAGACTGCCGCCTAACATTCTTGTAATGCCAGGGCTGTATCGAAGCAATTGATGGTACTCATGTGATGGCTAGAGTGCCAAAAGCTGAACAGGCTACATACAGGGGGAGAAAGCACTACCCCAGCCATAATATGCTTGCCGCTGTTTATTTCGACATGAAATTCACATATGTGCTTGCTGGCAGGGAAGATCTGCCCATGATGCCATAATTCTGAATGATAGCCTTAGCAGACTTGATGGGCTCAACCTTCCTGAAGGCAAGTTCTAACTAGCAGACGTCGGGTATGCTTGCCGACCTAGAATTGTTCTACCCTTCATGACCCTCAAGGAAATCCTTCTAGAGTACTGGTTAGGGTTTGGATCATGGATGATGCCCTTGTTCCAAGAAGTTTGGTTGTTTGCCAGATTGGAGGTGCGAATCATTCCTGGACTATACCCACTTATCTGCTGAGGGGTTTAGGTGCTATACCCAAACTGGGTCTGGCACCTCCAGTAGATGTTAACATGGAAGAGCCACCAAATGCAAACCCTCACCCTTTTTTGGGCCTATCATTCATGCCATGCATCATTGGAACATGCAGCAGGATCAACATCAACATCAAAATCACACTCAACAGAACCAGAATCATATTCTTCCCAATGATGGTGAAGTTCTTGTCCCTGCACATGTTTTGCAGTGGATTAACTTTATTCCTGTTGAGCAAGGTGTCCAAGCCTCTGATGGATCAGTGCCCAACATGAATATTTCTAATGATCTGGAGGATATTGTTCTGAATGAACCTGGCAACGTTATCACTGACATTACTATGCTGTCTGCTGGGGTTGAGATCCACTTATCCACTGAGTTAGTGGAGTTTCTGCAGAATCAGATACTTGTGAGAGTTAGGGAGATGAACTTTCTGCATGTTTTCCATGTGGCGGATGAAACTGCTAATCGGCTGGCTTTGATGCAAGTCAATGAATATGCTGATCGGCTTGCTTTAGAGCCAGTCAATTCTCCCGAGCCAGTTAACTGGATTGCTGTCAATGACAACATTGTCCAATCAACGCTGAATTCTGACTTGTTGATCAACACACCTGTGCTGGAAGAGGATTTGCTGGTGTCTCGCAAGCGTCGTCGCCAGTCTGCTGCCACTGTTCCAGTGCCTGAGCCTGCTGTTGCTACTGATCTTGAGAAGATCACAGTTGGAAAAGAAGGTGGTCTACGCAGAAGCTCAAGATCCAAGAGGTACCAGGGTTTTAAACACAACAACATGTCGGACAAGACGATGCGCAAATCTCATGTTAAACCGAGGCGTGTACCTGGAAAGAAGCAGCCCGTTGCAAAGGACAAAAATATTGCTGAAGATTTTGTTGTGCCTGAAGTTTCAGACAGTACCATGCAGCCCACGCCACTCAATTATCTGAAGCATGTTGGTATGGTGGTCTGCGGCATTCTAGAGTCTGAAATCACTGATGATCCGCTGATGGCGCCTCGTAAGGATGGTGCAGCCAATGATGCTGCCTCTACTTCATCCGTTTAATCAAGCATAATGTTGAAAATAAGTACTAGCTGTCAGTCTTTTTACGTGTCTGTCTGTCAGCTACTTTGGTTATTCTCCTTCGTTTGCTCTGAACTATGTTCTACTCTATGCTTATGTTCGTGTGTAAGCCATGTGGGCTCTTTATCTGGCACTATTTATTTTAAGTACTATGGATCTTAGATGTTGGATCATTTTGTCATGGAATATCAGGGGTGCTAACTCTGATGACAAATGTTTGGCAATTATGAACAAAGTAAATGAATCTGGTCGTGCTATCATCTGTCTTCAGGAAACTAAAAAGGAAGACTTTGATCACTCTTTCATCCGAAAATGTTGCCCGCGACGTTTTGACAAATTTGAGTTTGTCCCATCAATTGGTGCTTGGGGGGGGGGGGGGGGGTGGGGATGATAATCATATGGAACAGCTCAATTTTTTCTGGTCAGGTTGTGCACAAAGAAAGATTTGCTCTCACCATTAATTTTAAGTCCAACCAACTGAACACAAATTGGTTCCTGTCAAACATTTATGGTCCTGTACTGGTCCTGATAAGCAGCTCTTTGTGGATTGGTTTCAGAATCTGAATATTGCTCTCGATAGTCTATGGCTGTTTCTAGGAGACTTCAACTTTATGAGGCATGCTGAAAACAGAAACAAACCGGGAGGAAATTATAATGAGATGATGCAGTTCAATGAGATGATCAGTCAGCGGGCCCTCATTGAGTTGCCTCTAAAAGGTAGGCAGTACACCTGCAGCAACATGCAAGAAGATCCCCTTCTCGAGCAACTAGACTGGTTCTTCACCACGGTGGAATGGACGTCAATTTTTCCCAACACAATGGTAAAACCATTATCAAAACCAGTCTCTGATCATGTCCCTTGTTTAGTCTCAATTCAAACAACCATTCCCAAAAGTAGTTTATTCCATTTTTAAAATTATTGGCCGCTACATCCGGGATTTAAAGAGACTGTCAAACAACTTTGGGACAAGCCAGTACTGTTTTTTCGGCAAAGTTAAAAAATGTTAGAAGAGGTTTGAAACGTTGGAGCAAGTCCATTTCCAAGCTCAAGCTCCTGATTGAAAACAGTAATCTGATTTTGCTAAAACTGGATGAGTTGGAGGAGAAGAGACCATTATTCATTCAAGAGTGGAACTTCAGGAATATACTGAAAAAGCATATCATAAGACTGTTAGACTATCAAAACAAATATTGGAGGAAAAGATGCCCTTATAGATGGGCTCAATTGGGTGATGAGAACACTAAATATTTTCATGCTAGAGCCACTGAGAGATTTAGGAATAATTCTATTGTTTCTATCACATTAGAAAATGGAGATGTAGTGGATAGCCATGAGGAAAAAGCAGCTGCGTTTCTGACTTCTTTCAAAGGAAGAATGGGGGTGTCTCAAGCTCCTGATATATGCTTTAATCTTGAAGATATTTTTCAGAGAGTTGAAGGTCTTGAGGAAGTTTCTGCTCCATTCACAAAGGAGCAAATTGACACGGTTATTAAGATTATCCCTACAGACAAGGCGCCTAGTCCTGACGGTTTTAATGGAATGTTTCTCAAAGTTTGTTGGGATAGTATTGCCCCTGATTTCTACAAACTTTGTGAAGATTTCTGGGAAGGAAAGATATCTTTGAATTGTCTGAACAACTCCCTTATTACTTTAATTCCTAAAAACATCACCCCTGAGACTGTCAACGACTACAGACCTATCTCTCTTCTCAATTGTGTACTGAAAGTTCTCACAAAGATAATAGCTGTTAGATTGCAAAAATGGATTTTGAAAGTTGTACACAGAAACTAGTATGGTTTCATAAAAGGAAGAAATATTCAAGATTGTCTTGCATGGTCTTTTGAGTACCTATATCAATGTAAAGCCTCTAGCAAAGAAATTGTGGTCCTCAAACTTGACTTTGAAAAAGCATTCGACACTATGGAACACACAACCATTCTCCATATTCTTAAGAACATGGGTTTTGATGATAAATTTGTTAATTGGATCAAGTTAATCCTAGATTCTGGCTCTTCTCCAATTCTCATGAATGGTGTTTCGGGAACTGAATTCAAGTGCAAACGGGGGGTTCGGCAGGGAGACCCCTTGTCTCCTCTTCTTTTTGTTTCTGATGCTGAATTGTTACAAGTGATCATCAACTCAGCTTTTGCAGAAGGTCTCATTCAGTTGCCAATAAACCAACCTGCCTCTGAAGACTTCCCTGTGGTTCAGTATGCCGATGACACCATTATATTTATGCCTGCTGACGGCCAACAATTACCGAATCTTCAAAATATTCTTCAGGCATATGCACAATCCACTGGTTTAAATATCAGTTTCCACAAATCACATATGATCTCGATAAATATTGATGATGAAAAAGCTAATGAGCTCGCCTAGGTGCTAGGTTGTCAAGTTGGCGCCATGCCCTTCACATACTTGGGGCTTCCTTTAGGGACAACACGACCTACCGTTGCTGAACTGATGCCCTTCGCAGACAGAGTTGAGAGAAGACTCACGAGTACTACGATTTGGTTGACATATGGTGGCCGTGTGTCTTTCATCAATGCTGCTCTTTCTCCCTTGATTATATATGCCCTTTGTGTGCTAAAGATTCCACTTCAGCTCATTGAGTTTATTGATCGAGCTAGACGGCATTGCCTTTGGAGAAAGAAGGAAGACAAAGATGAAAAAGCTTATTCCCTAGTGGCATGGGATGTGGTATGTCAACCAAAAAATAAGGGAGTCCTTGGCATAATGGATCTAAACGTGCAAAACCAAGGCCTGCTTCTGAAATTCTTACATAAGTTTTACAACAAACATGATGTGCCTTGGGTAATGCTTATTTGGGAGAAATACTATCTATCGTCTGTTCCTCATGCTAAGAAATCTTGTGGATCTTTTTGGTGGCATGATGTCAGTAGCCTTTCGGATATTTTCAGGGGTATAATGAACTGCAAAGTGAACATTGGAGACACTATCCTTGCGTGGAAAGATTGCTGGCTGGAAGGTTGCATCCTCCAAGAAAAACTTCCACACTTGATTTCTTTCGCTTTAAAAGAAGACGCCTCTGTCAGAGATATGATCATTAGGCCGAATCTAGGGGACCATTTCTTTTTGCCGCTGTCTGAAGAAGCACAAGACGAATGGATGACACTACAGGATAATCTGATTGCTTCGGAGGATGATTTCACTCCAGACAAATGGTGCTATGTTTGGGGTCAAGATGAATATGCAGTCAAGCATTTCTACGAATTTTACTTCAGAGATATTACCCCAGATCCGAGCCTACCGTTAATATGGAAAAAGAAATGTGTCATGAAGCAGAAAGTTTTTGTTTGGCTGATGTTCCTTGATAGATTAAACACACGCGACATGCTCACCCGCAGAAATTGCTCAGTTCAGGATACTAGATGTGTGGTTTGCCAAACTGACAGAGAGACAAGAGATCATCTCTTTTTTGATTGCCCTCATAGCAAGGAGTGCTGAAACATCATTGGGATTCATTGGGACACTTCTCTTGCATTGAAGGATATAATTAAAACAGCTGCTGATTCTTGGTCTGGCCCCCTTTTTCTGGAATATGCCATCATAGGCGCATGGAACATTTGGAAGCAAAGAAACAGAAAATTCTTTGATGGTATTATTCCAACTAAAAGAGGCTGGCTAGCTAATTTCTATACTGATTGTGAGCTCCTTGGCTGTAGGGTTAAGACTGATCTTAGTAATAAGATCTCTTCCTTTGTTGCTAGTTTGAGAGTTTGACTTTCTGTTTGTTGGGATACCATGGCGATTTCATGGTGATCCTTGTAACCTGGCTGTAAATATGCTGTATATTCCCAGCCCATCAATATATAAGAAGTATGAGCCTCTCCTGCTGTGCCCTTAACATAAAAAAAACAAGGTACCATCTCAATAAGTTCTCTTCTAGGAACTATCCAAGGACCCCATAAGAACTATTCAATCTCAGGCATTTTAGCCTCAGAGTAACGGTTGAGAAGGTTTTCGCTACTCTGAAGAACATGTTTAAGATCCTTGATCAGAAGCCTTTCCATTCTTTTCCCATCCAAGTTAAGCTTGTTCTTGCATGCTACATTCTGCACAACAGAATCTTGCAATTTGGCACTAATGAATACTTTTCCGCTGAGGAAGATGTAGTTCCTGACGACAATGATACTGGAAGTAGTCACGGTGTTTCCCAAAACGATTGTGCTGCTTGGAAAAACAAGAGACAACAGTGGGCGCTCGATATATGGGTGACGAGAGGAAACTAAAGGATCTAAAGAAGAAGATATGAAGAAGATGGTTTGATGAAGTGTTGCCCTTGTGTTGTATGTACAACCCCGGATGTGGGTGTAAAACGTTCATTCATAGTAGCTACGTAATAATATGGTAAACTGTGGTGAACTCATATTTGGTAATAACTAAGTAACATTGTGGTGAACTCATATCTGCTACTAGCTAGGGTTTTAATTTAGTTTTGCTAGTTTAGTTTGCTGCTTATTTACTACTGCGTGGTAATATCACCAGCTACGAGAAGTGGTGAACACAACACTACAACATATGCAACCAAACATGCAGTTATTTTTGCATCAAACGAGACAAAATAAGTTTTGTTGGCAACCAAACAATTTAACAAAATTACAAAAAAACTAGATATGGACTACCAAACAAAGTGCCAAACTTAGTATAACCCAAATTTTCCTCATACAACATGCAAATAGCCAACTAAATAAGACGAGAAATATGGACCTTCGCAACCAAACACACTGCGTGCCTGATCTAGTTTCTGGTCCAATGTTGATCTGGGTGCCCCGCATGCATGGATCTTTCCATGGCCGTAGCTAGCTCCAATCACAAGGACCTGTGTTAATTATCCTCCCACTACTTTTGTTTAATTTAGCTTTGGATCACAATATAGTAATTATGCCCCATGTGTCGGATGGAAGATCACCGGCCGCTGTCGCCGAATATAGTGGTTGGTTATGACGTGTCCTTTTTTTATGATACCCTGTTTCATCAGGGATGATTCACGACATAGATGGTTGTGTGTATAGAGCTATATAGAAGCCGAAATATACCCATTATCCTAGAAAATATTATAGACATTTTTTATCTATATTATAGAACGAGACCCTCGGACATTAGCGATGAAGATAGATAAGTATCCAGAACACAATAAGATAGAGAATCTTTCAGAGTGTCCGGATTCACGCCGGGCATAAAACCCGAGATCCGAATCATGAACCTGAATTACCTGTACCCGAACCCGAAGTACCCGTACCCGAAAAAACCGATCAGCGGAACGGGTGGCTAATGTCAAAACCCGAATTATTTTCGGGCAACTCGGGTTCGCTCCTCGGGTACCCGAGACACCCGAACTATGACTAAAAACCAGGTATTCCCCGCGACTGCGAGGCCCAGCCCAAAACATTCCCGCACGCAGCCGCAAACCCTACCTACTCCCGCAAATCCTCCACTCTCCGTCTCTCCCCTAGACCCTAGCGCAGCGCCGCACTCCCTCCCGAGTCCCGACTGTCTGCAAACCCTAGATTCATCACCGTCGCGCCGCTAGCCCGCTACAATCCGTCGCCGCCCTCCCAATCCGCGCCGCCCTCCCAATCCGCGCTGCCCTGCAGTTGACCAGGAGCCTTGTCCCGTTCCCGGAGCACGCTGATCCGACGACCGCGACACAAGGTTCCAGGCTGTGGCGGTGCTGCACGACGACTGAGCGACGCCATCATCCATGAGGCATCAAGGCATCAAGCGGTCAAGTCTCACTCGTGAATCAAGCCATCAATCTGACTACTGTAAGTCATCCATATTCCCTAATCTCCAACGCGTTTCTGAATTCACTCATGTCTCATGTGTTGTGTGTGTCTGCGTGAATCAATACTACTAGGCTACTAGCATGTCTAAATCACTCTAGTAATTAGCTATGTATATTCAGATTACTAGCTAATTAGCCTATTTATCCTATATTCAGATTACTAGCTATCCTATATTCAGATATACTAGCTATATTCAGATTATATAGCTATAGTTTAAATCACTCCTAGTAATTAGCCTATATTCAGATTACTAGCTATATTCAGATTACTAGGCTACTAGCCTGTACTGATGCTTTTATTGTATGCTACAAATGAACTATTTATTTTTGTATACATATGAATAGTGCTAAGCTAGTCTGTATGTAAATATATATAGTGCTAGCTAGCCTATTTCTCATGTATGTACTGGTTTGTTTGTGAGCTTAGTTTTATTTTTGTATACAAATGAACTAAGATTTATGTTTCTACTTTCTATAAATGTGAACTGAAAAATTATTGTCTACTTGTCTTATAGATGTCAGAATCTGACACGCACATGGATATGGATGAAGGGGCCAACACTCGTTCCGACCCATTAACAGGTCAATCTTCGCATGCAGAAGCACATGAGAAAGCTACTCAACATGAGGTCGTTGATGTGGACAAGGAACTTGCAGCTGCAGTAAATCAAGGAAGGAGGGAGATGGCAGCAAGGTTGGACATGTGGGAGCACTTCAACAAGGTGAGGGATGGTGCTAATGTTGTGAGGGCTGGTAGCTGCAAGTATTGCACACGTGAAATCAAGGCTAAATCAAAGAAGGATGGTACATCAGCTTTGAGGAGGCACTTCAGTGCGTGTAAACGCAATCCACACAAGCTGGCTAAAGACCCAACTCAATCTTTGCTGCAAATAACTCTAGGGGAACACCCTGGAAACTACAAGTTTGATCAAGAAGCTATTAGGCAAGCTTTTACTGAGATGATCATTGAAGACAAGTTGCCATTTGCTTTTGGTGAGAAGTCAGGCTTTCGGAAATTTATGTCCAAAGCCTGTCCACGTTTCAATGTTCCATCTAGAAGAACCACCACCCAAGACACTGTGCGATGTTACTTCCAAGAGAAGGCTAAGTTGAAGAAATTTTTCAAAGAATCTTGTCAAATGGTGTGTCTAACAACAGATTGCTGGACATCCCAGCAGCAAGATGGTTATATGACTGTGACAGCAAGTTTTATTGATGACAACTGGATTTTGCAGAAGAAAGTCATCAACTTATTCTTGATAAAAGGGCACAAGGGGGAGGATATTGGTAAGAATTTTCTGAAATGCATGGCTGAATGGGGGGTATGAAGAGAGTTTTGACCATAACTATTGATAGCCAATGATGGTGGTATTGTGTACGTGAGGAGGCAGCTGAACAAAACACCTGGATCCAACATAGCAAAGGGAAAGTACGTGCACATGAGATGTGTTGCACACATTCTTAACCTCATTATGCAAGATGGCCTAAAGGAATTCGACCCCTCGGTAAATCGTGTACGAGGTGATGTTAGATACATTAGAAATGGTGGAACTAGATTGGAGAAGTTTAAGGAATTTCTAATAGAAGAGAAGGTGGACATCAAGACATTTTTAAAGATTGATGTCCCAACTAGGTGGAACTCCACCTATATAATGCTTAAAGTTGCAAATGTGTATGAAAAGGTGTTCTTGAGGTTAGCCGAGGAGGATTTCAGTTACAGGTATGCTCTGTCTGAAGAGAATGATGGGTTTGGCTGCCCTGAAGAACTAGATTGGGAGAATGCAAAGAAGATGGAAGATTTTCTGGGTCATTTCTTTGAGCTTACAACTCGAGTATCCGCTAGTCTTAGTGTCACTTGCAACAGTTTATTTCATGAGATTGCAGAAGTGCACTTGTTGATTAAAACTTGGCTAGAAAGTGAAGATGCTTTGCAAGTTGCTATGGGTCAAAGAATGAAAGAGAAATATAACAAATATTGGGGCCTTTGGCACATCAACAACAAGGAGAGCATGCATGAGATGGACACTGAAGAACATATTGTCAAGGGAAGTGATAAGAAGGGCAAGAAGGGAAAAGTAAAGGAACAGGAAAAAGAGAATATTAACTTGCTGATTTTTATTGCAGCAGTTGTTGATCCAAGATACAAATTATCTAACTACACTAATGCTGTAATTGAAGAGATATTTGGACAATAAAATGGACAACTAGTTTGGGAAGCAACTACAACTTGTCTGAATGATTTGTTTGAAGAGTATAGGCAAATGTATGCTCCAACTGAAGGAGCGGCTGAAGTAGATGACACGAGAGTATCAAAGATGGTAAGAGGAAGCATGTTGAAGGATGTTATTGCCAAGAAATTGAAGATAAACAATGGTACAAGTTCTAATGCCAAGTCAGACAAATATCTTGCTGAAGATTGTGGATGCAGAGTATCATAGTTCTACCATAGCTCTAGCGATAGAGGATTCTATTTTTATCCCTTAGTATGAGATTTGTGAGACCAATTACCCTATATAACACAAATTCTTTCTACTTACCCCCATTTACTTAAACTTAAGCCGATTTCTATCGCTTCCAAAAGGATTATCTGCAATTTTTACCCCTTTTATACTTTTAGTCAGCGTTATTGTCTTCTATTCCCACTCACCCGTCTTCGCCCATGGCGTCGTCATCTCCTCTCCTAGTAGCATCGTGGTGGTGTCCCTTGCCCGCTTCCTCGGTCGTGCGGGTACCCCCACTACGACACCATCATCATGTTTATGTTCCTCAATGGAATACTTAAGCTCGGCGCAATGTGCTTGTGTGATGAACTCATTGCCGCCATCGCTTGCTTTGACAACAACCACGGTTGTTTTTCGCTAGTTGATTGACTATTATCTAACTATACACAACTAAGCGCAACTAGCAGCTACATAACCTTTTAAGATGCCCGTCAAGGATAAAAAATGCCAGGGAAAATATGCCTTGAATGCAGGGCGAACCTAGAGTAGAAGTGACTTGGTCTCACTTTACCAGACACACATATATTTTAACCAAAATTTAGGAGTGTAACACACTATAAATTAATCAAATATACGATGGAAATCAAATTGGACCCGGTGTCACCAAAGTGACATGAAGACCTGGTACCACCTAACAAAACAAGGTAAAAGTTAAATAAAGTAAAAACGGACAAGTTTCACTAAATAGGATAAGCGGAAGAGTTCACTAAAATAGTAATTGCTGTCACGAAATGTCAAACTAGAGAGTAAATACAGGATTTACTCTTCCAATAATCCTAACAAGATGTCATCTTTGGACATGTATTTTTGCCTCGAAACTCTTAACTTTTAGAGAGTAAATACATGATTTACCATGAGCATCCCATCTTCCTCTCCGTTGTATTTCTCTTTATCTTTTGCGGGCATCAAGTGGTCATTAGGTCCCATCTGCTGCCCGAACCGGTCCATGGTTTCTCCCGGAACATGTTCTAGGCTTTTCCCCGATATGCTAGTGTAACACCCTCAGAATCGGACCTATGCCAGTTTTAGCGAAACCCGCCAAACCCGCATAGAAACGATTCAAAGGTGCCCACCAGGCACTTTCGTGCGGGTGAAAAACGAAGTAATAACATTACACAACAGTCCTCGATGGGACCCACAGAACAGATATATATAACAGCGACTCAAAGAGTCAAGAATACAGATATAATATACAAAAGATCCAAATCACCTTGAAAATGATAGAGCGTCCGACTACGGACAAGATGCAAATGGGGCTAAGAGC
Source organism: Avena sativa (assembly GCA_916181665.1). Taxonomy (NCBI): domain Eukaryota; kingdom Viridiplantae; phylum Streptophyta; class Magnoliopsida; order Poales; family Poaceae; genus Avena; species Avena sativa. The sequence goes on from OV702283.1 coordinate 36,796,589, forward strand.
CCTGAAGAATAACCAATGGCGTCCATAACCCTGCCCAGGCCAAGCCGGAAGGGTAACCCTGCTAACGACGTCGATCTCAAAACCTGCTTAAACAAAAGGGGTGCCGACAAAGGGCAAAGGAAAAAGAAGGAGCGTCAGTACTGAGGCCAGTACACGGCGAGACTAGAATTCGGCGGTCCTCGCCTACATAGGTATGGTGGACTGAAGCGGCAGCGGCAGCATGCACTAAACAACCTATAGAGACTCGATACAACTGGCGACTATCAGAGAGGGGTAAGATAGACCTATCCGGATCCAACATGATACTACCATCAAACAAACCCATCCTGGTGTTTCCCCCTCGAGACCAAACGAGGAAGTCAACCGAGGAACTCACACAGTTGGCAGTTTTATTTATTCAGTTATCGTTGCGACAATTACTAGTCAGGTTTAGATAATCATCCTGATAAAGTAAGCAGTGGGCACTTTTAGTTAACCATTCCATTGTAGTTGCAACACTTACTAGTCAAATACAATTATCGTGAGATAACCCAAAACCCAGCAGTTGTTGGCACTTTTATTTAGCCATTCCGTTGTAGTTGTCATACTTACTAGTCAGGTACAATGGTCGCAAGCGACACTCCAAACAAGCAATTGTGGGCAGTATTAATTAGCCATTCCATTATAGTGAAGCTGATTACTAGTCATTATCAAGTCAAATTTATAGCAATAAACTTTAGTTATGCTTGTCTATGGTCGAGATACTGTGCTCCAAGTCGTCCATAACCGCGGACACGGCTTTCAGAAAGTTTTACCCGGCCGGGGTGCACCAATAGCAACACACACTCGATCAACCTCGGAAAAACCAAAACAAAACCCAACGAGGTCTTCACGACAAAGCAATCACAGGATTCAGCAATATTTCAGGGGGCCACCCCTTAAAGTAGAACCCGCAACGAAGCCGGCCGGCTCCGAGACGGACTTAAGGTTGTGGGGACGGCTGTGAACGACTGGGAACCCGAAAGTGTGGCTGGGCTTGTCGACACCGCGGAATCGTGCCACGATCCTAAACAGTACAGTGTGCTCCTCGCACAATCGTAAATAAAGCAGTAGCATGGCATAAGTACAGGATAGTAATAAAACCTCAAACTAGTTTGTGGCCCCAAGAAATAGGACTGAATCAAGCTCTGGCTAAGGAGGGTCCCATATACCTCCCGGATGTGGATAGCGCGATAAATCAAGGAACAGGTATCAAGTACTCGGGGTCCTACGGGACACAAGTGGGCGTTCGGAAACCAAATATTATCTATCACCCACCGATGCCTCTGCTTACTTCAATTTTAGTTGTTAAACAGGAATTAAAGTGAACGATAAGTAAAACTATGATCATATCCAACATCAACATGCGGCAATACATCAACAACTGTGGCACTTGACGACACGCAACAGCACTTGAGCAAGCGACTACGACGCGCAAGTCCAACTATCTACCAAACAACAGGTAATAGGATGTGTCCAAGGCAATATAAGGCTGCAAGTAATATCAAGGGTACGGAAACTAGAGCATCGCGACACAGATAGCAATAGATCAACAGGAGGTAATAAATACTATAAAAGTAAGATAGGTAGAAAGGGGGAGATGCTCGCCTGAAAAACATTGTTGAAGGGTTCAACCGAAGATCGGGTCGACATTCGCATCAACTCAACGGCCTTATCCGCGAAGAAGCAAAACACTAGAAGAAACACCGGATGCAATATTTAATACAACGGCAGAAGATCGGCATGATGCATGTATGATGTATGGCATGGCGAAGGTGCAATGCAATTAGGTCAGATTAGGCGGAACCGGGGTCCCGACAATTATTTAGGTGGTTCACGTTATTTGGATACCCCGCATTTTGAATGTTGTTTAACAAGGCAGAAGATAGTCCGGGTTCGCTATACAGATTAAATGAGGCCAATATGAGACTAGATTTGCCCGCATATGGGCCCCATATTTAATTATTAGGTGAATCGGCATAAGGCCCCCAAACCACACAAATATGCATGCAAGTATGGCAATTTAATATGCAACAAGTTGTTATTACTTTTATGAAATAGGGCTCGAGAAAAGGGGTCACACATTAGGGGGGTCTCGACGAACTTGGGGTTCCGGGGTTCGGGGTCGGGGTCCAGGGTCCAGGGTTCGATGGAAACGTTCTCGGATAACAGAGGTAGGTCTTGGCGTTCCACGAGGAAGGTCTTGGTGGTTCTGACTTCACTTGTCGGTGCCGGACTCGGTTGCGGTAGATCTTGGCCATGTCGAAGTTCTTGCCGGAGGTTCGTCGAGGGTCACCGGTTCGGTACGGTCTTCAAGTGGTAGATCTTGTTGAGTTCACTGCAATCGGCCTTGTGGTTCCGATGACGATCTTGGCGGTTATCTGGTGGCACCATGTACACCCCTCGAGCCCATCGGCACTGATCCGGTCTTGTCGTTGAGCATCCCTGTACGAAGGTCTGGGTGTTCCGGTTCCATGGGCGATGGAGATCTTGATTCAACATCGTCGCGGCTTTCGAGGTTTCGGCTAGCGGAGCCGGGAAGGAGTTCTTGGGGTCCGGGGAGGAATTCCTGTCGCATTCGAGGGGGTACTTGAAGTCCGTGATGGAGATCTTGACAGCTTCATGAAGGCGGCCTTGATGCTTCGGTCCGATGTCGACCTTCGGGTATCGGGGTCTCACGGCATGGTCCCCTCGGTTCAAGCGCCAAGGGTCTTGCGGTTCCGATGGTTCCATGTGGCATCCTCCGGGTACCGAGTTGGAGTTCGGGGTTCGGAAGGTGCCACGGCGGCGGGGACGGTGGCGAGACCCGGCGGCCGAGCGCGGCCGGCGGCGGCGCAGATGCGGGCCACGGGACCGGGCCAGAGCAGTGGCATGCGGCGGCTCCGAGGCGGGAACGGCCTGGGTCAGGGCGGCCGGCGACGAGGCGAGCGGAGGACGGGACCGGCGGTGGCTCGCAGGCGACCGGCGGCGCGCTGGCAGGAGGGGGCGCGTCTGGCAGCGGTGGGGACCTGCGGCGAACACGCGGCCGAGGCGGGGCAGGCGTGGAACGCGCCGGGGAGGACCTGCGGCCGCGGGCGGCGCCGGCGGGGGGGGGGGGAGATGCGGGCGTGGCCGGGCGCTCCGGCGTGGGGCGGAGGAGGAGCGGGGAGGAGCGGCGGCGGTGGTTGCTGGTGCAGGCGGCGAGCGGCGGCAGAGGCCAGGGACGGCCGCAGCGGAGCTCGGAGGAGGCACGACGCCGGCGGGCGGCCAGGGGCAGGCGGGGGCGCGCGCGCGGGTAGGTGGGGGAGGTGGTTTCCGGGCGGCGCGCACGGGTCAGAGGCGGGGCGCGGAGGTGGCAAGCGCGGCGGTGGTTGTCCGGCGATGCGGCGGGGTGCGGTGGAGCGAGCTTGGCGGAGAGAGGGAGACCGGCGGCGAGGGGGGGCCGCGGCGTCGCGGTCGGGGCGAGGTGGGGCAGACGCCGGAGGGGGAGAGGCCGGACGCGGGCTGCGTCGGGGAAGAGGATGGGGAGGAAGAGAGGACGGGCGAGGTGGGTGGTTGGACCGGGGCGGGTCCAGGGGGTTGCGTGGGATCCGGGGGTGGGAACTGTGTGCATGTGAGTGCGTGCGTTGTGTGGTGTGTGTTTGCTGGAGGTGGGGTGTGTGGGGCTGGGTTGAGAGGAGAGAGAGGGAAGAGGGGGAGTGGGGTGGTGATGTGGCGGTTTAGGATTGGGTAGAGGGGGAGAGAGGGTGAGGTGGCGAGAGGCCATTGGTTGGGGTGAGGTGGAGGCTGGGGTGGGTAGGGTTTTAGGTAGCTGTAGGATTTGTCTGGTGGACCGATTTAAAAATGGGGGTGGTCGTTCGGGTCGATTCGGCCCGTTCGGCTGCCCCACTAAAACTAATATAAATTTTATTTGTTTTAATAACACCGTTTGCAAACCGATAGTAGACAAACAAAAATAATCCGGAGGCCCGGGGTTTGCGTGTTGAACGAAGACGAGGCGTTTGGAAAACAAAATAGGTTTTTCGAAATTAGTTTTTGACAAACAATACATGATGATGACGATGCAATGCACAAATTTAACGCGATTTTCTAGTAGTGGTTTTGCGGGATGCCACAGCTAGGGGGGAGGGGGTGGGGGTGGAGGTACAGCCGACGCCCTTCAGGAAGGGCGGCATCACCATGTCGGTGTTGAGACGGCAATGATTTCTCCTGACTCCCCATAGAACGAGACCCTCGGACACTCTGCATCGCTCCACCAAGCTTGTCGCTCACCAGCGCACGCCACCACGGTCTTGCGGTCATCGCCATCGTCGCACCATGGCCCTGGTTGAGAGGCCGGTATACCAGAAAGAAGAAGCTTTGGCAAGGTCAACGAGGCAATAGCACGTGGGAGAGAACTACGTCCTCCGCCGGAGACGGCCACCGACCGGATGTAGCAGCAGGGACAAACCAGGCCTTCCAGCCCGACCGATCCCAAACATACCCGTAAAGCCCTACCGCCACACTGTAGCAAGGTCGCCATCGCCACTGCCAAGCCTCGCACCAGCTCCTCCTTCACAGTCCACCGGAAGAGCCACCACTGCACTGGGCAGCCCTCCCAGGACCAGATTGAGCCCGACAGACCTAGATCTGGGTCGGGAAGGCGAGCTCCACCAGCGAGGAGCCGTTCCTTGTTGCCAATAGCAACACCTGTGCCACCCTCGCCGTCGTCAGACCGCCGCCGCCTGGGGACACCCCCATGGCCCCGCCATCCAGATCATGGGAGGTTAGGGGGAGGGGGTAATGACTAGGGGCCGATGCCGCCAGCGCCGCCTGGTGCTTGCCCGGCGCCCGCCGCTGACAACGGCGGGAGAGAGAGAAGGCAGGGAGGGCTGGTACAAGTTCGAAGGGGTTGCGGCGCGGCCGGTCGGCCGCGGGAGCGAGCCAGTCAGAAGAGCCGTTTCTATTCATAACACACCGATTCACCGACCTAACACCGGTGCTTTTTTGTTTCTTTCTTTAGTGAATGATGATACATTTAGCCATAGTCAATGCTTGTCCCGAGAGGTATCCTAAATTTTCTTAGTTGGTTGGTGAGAATAGTCTCATATGTTGATAGTGTCGGAACTATGCTTACATAAATGTCGTGGGAATGACCACGGCAGATGCTGCAATTGGCAGCGAGTAGTAGAACATGGGGCAAGGGTGGCCAGCCATCTGCGGTGCGAGATGAGGGCGGAGACACAGGGTTTTACCCAGGTTCGGCCCCCCGGAGGGTAAAGACCTACTCCTGCTAGATTTATTATGATGAGAGTACAATGGGGCGAGCTCGGCAGCTAGGCAGCGAGTCGCTTGGGTGGATGATGGAACGTATCCTCTACACGTCCTCTAGGGAGGTTTATATAGACTCACCCCCCTAGGGTTTACAGATCTCAACCGAATCAATTAAGGTTTCGACAATCGTTTAACCTAATCCGACTGGGCCTATCTACTCTCCTAGGCCTTCAGCTTCCAGTCGCTTGAATCTACGCCAGGTCTTGATCCAGTCGCCGTCCTGCAGGCCCACTCACCAGTTCCTGGGCCGGTCGGAAACGCCCTGCTGGGTATACCCCGGTAGGCATATCCCCATCAGTAGTCCCCGAGGCCGTCGTTGATTGGTCGCAGGTGTTCGTTGGCAGTCGGAGTATACGGGTCCAATGCGGACGCCCAGTCGAATCGGCGGCGGACTCCTGAATAAAGGAAAAACCAGTTATTCTAGTCGCAATGATAGCGGTCAGTTGGGTCGCAGCTCGGCGAACGGGTCGGCGAATGTTCAGTCAATGTTGTAGTGATCGGGTCGGCGAGTCAAATGGATGAAGTTGGACCGTCAGATGAGTTCAAACTAGCCGTTGGGGTAATCCAACGGTAACTTTGGCGTAATCACCGCGTAGTAATAGCTCCCGAAATTGGCGGGTAGCAATCGCTATATAAGGGAAATGGCAGGCGATCGGGAAAACACTCCTTCGTCTTTCCTCCGATTTCGCCCATCTCCGTTTTCCCCCGCATCGCGATCCAATCGATCCAGAAAGCCTCGACCTCCGCGAATATTTCAGCCAATGGCCCCCTCCACCGAACCATGGGGTAGGTCCAAGTGCACCAGGGCGCTACTCGCATCCTTCGAGGAAGCCGGGATCCTGCGCGCCGGCAGGTGGCGCATCCCCGCGGCCGGAGAGGTGACTCCGGACCCGCGCGAGGGAGAATTTATTTGCTTCACCAGCCACCTGGAGCGGGGGCTGGGGTTTCCCACATCTCTCTTCTTCCGGCGCTTTTGCGCCTTCTACGAAATCCATCCGTCGGACCTAGGCCCACACAGCATTGAGCAGCTCGCCATTTTCGTGGCGTTCTGCGGGTGCTACCTGGGCTGCAGGCCCTACTTCCCCCTGTGGCAAGATCTGTTCCACAAGAGGATCAGTCGCGAAGAATCAGGCGGCCCAATGCTGGCTGCGGGTGGCCTGACATTTCAGTTGAAGTCGAAGGCCTCCTTCTTCGACCTGATGCTGCATGCCAAGGCGGCAAGCGAGTGGAAGAAGTCCTGGTTCTATGTCACTGAGGCTACTCCAGACGGCGAGGTAGCGATCCCAAGGTACTCCGCCGACCGGCCCGAACCGCGCCGACTCCAGGTCGGCAAGATCCCACTAGACCAGCGGATGGTCGTGGACGAGATGCTTCAAACCATCCTCGGCCTGAAGAAGAAGGGCCTCCAAACCATCAACTTGTACAACTGCTGGCTCGGGTGGCGACTCGTTTCCTTGGCCCGCCGCGACCATTACATGTACGAGTACACGGGCAGGGAAGACTCGACAAAATCCTGCCTCGCCGAGTGGAAACTCGAAGACTACGTCCTGGCGCTGAAGAACATCACCCAGGCAGCATATCTAGACGCGAAGGCTGGGGTCACCCCCTACACCGCGAAGCATCCAGCTCCGACGGTAAGTCGCTGTTTTCACTACCATTCACAGTCGCAGTTGATGCTTTCGCGGTTATATTGATATTGTCTCGTGCCTGCTGCAGTTATTCTAAGTGGTGGAAGGGTGGCCTCCACCCGCGGACGACGATAACTCGAGCTCGTCCGTCCAGGACGGGGGCGAGTCGCCTCCTGCCAAGGGCGGCGTTGGGAGCGACGCGAGTGATGATGACGACGATGATGACGAGCCCAGGGAAGACGCCACCCCGATGGTTCGCAAAACTCACGGGCAACATCAGCGCGAGCTCGAGGCGAGTAGAAGCCTCGAACGTCATGACGACGAACTTCCCGAGCACACCTCGCGTCGTGAGGCTACACCGTCGAAGAAGAAGAAGAAGAAGAAGAAGAAGAAGAAGAAGAAGAAGAAGAAGAAGGAAGTGAAGGCTCCACCAAAGAGAAAGACGAAGCCGGCAAAACAGGCATCTCCGCCTCGTTCGGCGAGTAGTTCCGACGCCACCAGCTTGGCCAAGGATGAAGCACCACAGACGACAGCAGCACCGGATGCCGCTGCCGCCCTGGATGAGGTACCTTTGGCCTCGCTTCCACCCCTATTCTCCCCGGTCTCTGGGTTGGGGGCTGCTCCAGCCGCAGCAGCTTCACCTCCCAGGAGAGCACCTGCCGACGTCGTCTCGGAGGCTCCTGTCGCGGCCTCGTCGTCGAAGAGGCCTTCCGTGTCTTGGGCACATGATGTTTTGGAGATGGGCCTCAGTCGGAAACTGGGCCCCGAACTGGAGAAGCCGGCCAGTATCCGCACGGGACTGCGGTTCATACCAGTCGCCAAGTAAGTTTTGTCCATCTGCTTGTCTTTCGTTGTATTCGGACAATTTTGCTCATATTGTTGTTTCACAGGACTGGAGTTAAGAAGATCGGCCACCCTTCCGTGGCCAAGGTGCCACCAGTCGTCTCCGAAGAGGACCCCTCACGGAAGAGGAAAGCTGATGAGATCGCTGCCCCCGCAGACAGTGCTAAGAAGGCCAAGGGCGACGATGTCGTCACGGTCTCTGATGACACGACGGTTGCTCCGAGTGATCCTCCGACTGCGACGGAGGTGGCCGTGAAGACCAAGGAGGATGTTTCCTCGCCTGGAATGGTCGAGCCGGCTCCTAGTGGCGCTGGAGCATCCGCCGCGACCTTCCCCCGCTTTATGGCCAAAGCGGCTACAGCGAGTGGTATAGCGCCAATGAGCCGCACGCCTGGGGTCGCCGAAACGGAGGCCGAGCAGCGTCGCGGACACACTCCGGCTCTTCTCACATCCATGGACGCGCTACAGCTCCATGGCATGCTGGGCGCAGCCATCCAGGTATATCCAGTCCCCGAGGATCGGTCCACTGAATTTTAGTGGTCAGATTCTTTTGGTGTTTGTTTTTATTTGTAGCACCCAGTCCCCAAGTGCCTAGTCGCTGAATTTCAGCGGTTGGGCACTTAGGATTGTTGATATCCAGTCCCCGAGTGTCCAGTCGCTGAATTTCAGCGGGTGGGCACTTAGGATTCCATTGTTGTTAACTGTTTGATTTATGCGCAGGGCTTGCAGCGTGAGTCAGCCGATCGGCTTGCTGCGAAGTGTCGCGCGGAGAAGGAACTTGTTGCCGTCCAAGAAACGAACAAGGGACTCCAGGCGATCGCTGCCAAGGCAGAGTAGGTCCGCCAGGGCCTTGTCCCGGCGAGTGAACTGACGGCGGCTCAGTCTGCATTGAGTACGACTGAGAAACGGATCGCTGATCTGGAGCGCGAGCTCAAGGAAGCGAAAGCGGAGGCGAGCACGGCGTATGGGCGAGCAAAAGCTGCTGTTACGGCTGCCGCTGAAGAGCGAAAGGTCTCTGACGCCCTCGTTATTGGGCTGCAGAGCGACTTCTCTTCGCTTCAAAGCTTCATCACGGGCCTCTGCCGTCCTTTAATTGGTAAACTTCCTGCCTCTGCCTGTAGTAGATGCATTATGTAATCTTTGTTGTACTCACTGCCGCCCTCTGCCCATAGGTCGGATTATCGACAGCTCGGAGGAGGCGCAGTCGTACGACGCGCGGAAGTGTGTGACGACTCTGGTCGACTCGGTCACGTTGTCCGCGGCTTGCATTCGGGCGTATCTTCAGGAGATATCGCCTACGGAAGTGATTCCCAGCGACCTCGTCGAAGTTTGGCGGTATCTGGAGAAGGCGCCGTCAGTCGTCGAGTTCATGACGCGGTCGGCGTTCCAGCGCGGGGCGGCAACATCACTTAGCCTTGGGCTTGCCCACTTCCCGGAGGACTTCGACCTTGACGACGTGACGAGTGGTTACCCCTCGTCGATGGGCTCGGTGGGCGATGGGCGATCTCCTCCCTTATCAGGAGACGACTGTCGCGCCCAAAGATCCTGAGCCGGCGCATCGGGACTTCAAGGTCGAGCAGCCGTTTCGTGCGGCGATGGCGGGTGAGTTGACGATGTACCCGTCGAACCCGTACACGCCCTTCATTCGCAACCGCAGGGATGGCGGTGAGTCGACGTCGAAGCCTGCGGAATAGAAACATTGTGCCCTGGGGCGTTAGTAGCAATTGGCCATTGGGCTTGACTTGTATTTTGGAATGACTTTGTTCTGCTGTAATGGAATCTCGTGTTATTTTGTGAATTGTCTTGCGATTTTGATTGCTGATTGGACGAGTCCCCGAGCGCGTCCGCCCTTTTTATGGGGTTTACCTCGTTTTGTTATGTGTTTGTGGTTTTGAAAGTTTTGTCAGTTGTTTTGTTATTGAGGTTGACTCGCCCGAGCTTGGAAAGCCAGTCGCAGGGCGACTCCCATGAGTGCTCTTTACTTGACCGTTTTCCCTTGCGCGAACGAGGTCGGGTGGCCGAGTCCCCGAGCGTGGTACTTGGTGGTTCTAGTCGCGACTCTAGGGTGGGTGAGGACTGAGCGCGTTAGAGTAAGCACATCACTCCTGCCTGATCCGTAGGATCAGTCGCATGGCGAGTCCTGGGCACACTCTCATACTTGGCGTTTTTCCCTAGTCGCTCGTGCTTAACTGGTCGTCAGTCCCCGAGCGTGGTACTTGGCCGTTCGAGTCGTTGTGTCGAGGATGCAGAGGATCATGGTCGCTGTGAGGAGCGAAGGCAGTTGTCTTGGCTCGTTAAGCCAGTCGATCTAGGCGACTCCAATGGGGCTCCGGGTAGGCGTTTTTCGTGGACGTTACGAGTCCTGGGGTAACCCAGTGCCCTCGTAACGCACTACTTGGCCGTGTCGGTCGCTGTACCAGAGGTTGACTTCTGCAGTTAGCTTGACGCTGTTATTACGAGTGCGAGTGGCAGAAGACACGGAGAGTAGACGCAATTTGCGGTGGCTAATATGTTTTATTTCATAGCGGGTGGAGGGTACATGTATGGAGTTCTAGGAGTAGAACTTTCGTAGGTTTACATTCCATGGTCTCTTGACGTCGAGGTTCCCGTCTCCGCGGACGTCGGTGAGGTAGTAGGCGTCGTTGCCGAGTACTCGCCCGATGGCGAATGGTCCCTCCCATGGGGGGAGAGCTTGTGCATGCCCTTCTTGTCCTGGATGAGGCGTAGCACCAGGTCGCCTTCCTGGAAAGTGTGAGTCCTCACTCGCCGGCTATGGTAGCGGCGGAGCTGGTAGATGGCAGTTCGGGAGCGAGCTAGGTCGCGTGCCTCGTCGAGTTGATCGACTCCATCCTGGCGTGCGAGTTCGTTTGCAGCCTCCGTGTAGTGGACAACCCTTGGCAAGTCGTGCTCTAGGTCGGTGGGCATGACTGCCTCGGCGCCATACACCATGAAGAAGGGTGTGAATCATGTCGACCTGTTGACAGAGGTGCGGATGCCCCAGATGACGGAGGGTAGCTCCTCGACCCAGCACCCGGCGGTGCGCTCGAGTGGTACTTGGAGCCGTGGCTTCAGGCCATGGAGGATGCTCTGGTTGGCCCGTTCCGCCTGGCCGTTGGACTCCGGGTGAGCGACCGAGGCGAGGTCGAGTCGGATGTGATGTTCTTCGCAGAACTCGGCCATGGATCCTTTGGCGAAGTTGGTGCCGTTGTCTGTGATGATGCTGTTTGGGAACCCGTAGCGATATATGAGCTCACGTAGGAACTTGTTGGCGGTCTTCCCGTCGCATTTCCGGACTGTCTTGGCCTCCACCCACTTTGTGAATTTGTCGACCGCGACCAGGAGGTGAGTGAAGCCGGAGGGGGCCTTTTTGAAAGGGCCTACCATGTCCATACCTCACACGGCGAACGGCCAGGTGATGGGGATTGTCTTGAGCGCCGAGCTCGGCAGGTGGGTCTGGTTGGCATACTTCTGGCACCCGGCGCACCGCTGGACAATGTCGACAGCGTCTGCGTGTGCGGTGGGCCAGTAGAAACCGTGTCGCATAGCCTTTGCGACCAGAGAGCGGGCGCCGGCGTGGTCGCCGCAGTCGCCGGAGTGGATGTCGTGGAGGATTTTGCGTCCTTCAGCGGGTTGGACGCAGCGTTGGAACACGCCAGTCATGCTGCGCTTGTGGAGCTCGCCGTCGATGGTGATGAAGGATTTGCAGCGGCGCGCTATCATCCGGGCGTTTGTTTCGTCTACAGGCAAGGTGCCTCCCTCTAGGTAGGCGATGTACGGCGTAGTCCAGTCTTCTGGCTTGGCGATGAGTGCGACCAGGGCTGCCTCTGGTTGCAGCGGGACTCCGATGTCGATCTCCCTTAGGGAGAGACGGAAGGCTTGGTGATGGTGTCCAGGAAGACGTCGGCGGGTGGTGCGAGTCGAGCCGAGCCGATACGAGAGAGTGCGTCGGCCTCCTCGTTTTTCCGCCTGTCGATCCACTCGACGGAATAGCCTACGAAGTGTCCTCCCAGCTTGTCCACTGCCTGGCGGTATGCCGCCATGGTGGGGGAGACGGCGTCGCAGGTGTCGGCGACTTGCCCAGCGACGAGGTCAGAGTCTCCGTAGCAGCGTAGGCGGTTGACATTCATCTCCTTGGCGGCTCGCATGCCGTGGAGTAGTGCCTCGTACTCGGCCATGTTGTTGGTGCAGGGGGTGAAGTTGAGGCAGAGGACGTAGCGTAGCTTGTCGCCCTTCGGAGAGGTTAGCACGATCCCTGCTCCTGCACCGTCCGCATTCTTGGAGCCGTCGAAGTGTAAACTCTAGTAGTGGAGGTATGGCAGCTTTTCTGGCTGCTGGGCCTCCTCCCAATCGGCGATGAAGTCCGCGAGAGCCTGCGACTTGATCGCTTTGCGCAGCTCGTACTTGATGTTGTGGACGCCGATTTCGACGGCCCACTTGGCGACTCACTTGGTCGCCTCGCGGTTGCGGATGATGTCATGCAACGGTGCTGAGGAGACGACCGTTATCAGGTGCTCCTGGAAGTAGTGTGGCAGTCGTCGTTGTGCTCTGAAGACCGCGTATACCAGTTTCTGGTATTGCGGGTATCGCTGGCGCGACTCGGTGAGGACCTCGCTGATATAGTACACTGGTCGCTGCACCGGGCGCTCCTTTCCCTCCTCTGATCGCTCGACGACCATGACGGCGCTGACGACGCGCTCGGAAGCCGCGACGTAGACCAGCATGGGTTCCTTGTCGACGGGGGCGGCGAGTAGCGGTGCTACGAGTAGCACCTTCTTGAGGTCGCGGAGCGCATCGTCCGCCTCCTTGTCCCACTGGAAGGTGGGGTTTTTGCGCATCAGGCGGTATAGGGGCATCGCCTTTTTGCCCAATCGGGGGATGAAGCGACTAAGAGCCGCGACTTGCCCGGCCAGCTTCTAGACGTCGCGCGGGCACTCGGGTTTGCCGAGCCGAGCGATCGTGTCGATCTTGGTGGGATTCGCCTCGATCCTGCGCTTGGAAACAACGTATCCCAGTAGCTGCCCTGCTGGTACACCGAAGGTGCATTTGCCTGAGTTTAGCTTTATCTTGTGTTTCCGCAGGTTGGCGAATGTCTCCGCCAGGTCGGCGAGTAGGTCGCCCTGGCGAGCGGACTTTACTACCACGTCGTCAATGTAGACGTGGATATTGCGGCCAATTTGGCTCGCAAGGCACTCCTGCATACACCGCTGGTAGGTCGCCCAGGCGTTCTTGAGGCCGAAGGTCATGGCGGTGTAGCAGAAGGCTCCGAATGGCGTGATGAACGCCGTCTTCTCTTCGTCCTCAATGGCCATTTTGATCTGGTTGTATCCATAGTAGGCGTCGAGGAAGCATAGTGACTCCGAGCCCGCGGTGGAATCGATTATTTGGTCGATCCGTGGGAGGACGAATTGTTCCTTCGGGCAGGCGCTGTTTAAGTTTGTGTAGTCGATACACATCCTCCAGGTCCCATTTTTCTTCTCGACCAGGACTGGGTTTGCCAGCCACTTGGAGTATTTGATTGGCCGGATGAAGCCTGCAGCGAGTAGACGCTGCACCTCCTCGGCGATGGCTCGGCGGCGCTCTTCATTGAAGGGCCGCAGCGACTGCTTGACAGGTCGCACTTTGGGGTCGGTGTTGAGTTTGTGCTTAGCGAGTTCCCTAGGGACACCAGGCATGTCAAAGGGCTTCCATGCAAAGATGTCCCTGTTCTCACGGAGGAACTCGATGAGCGCACCTTACTATGCTGGGCTCATGCCCGTCCCGATCGTTACCGTCTGGCTGGAGTCGCCTGGGACCAGCTCGACGATGCGGGTATGCGTCGTTGCCTCGAAGGCTGAGGTGTTGCCGCCCTCCGAGTTGGGCTTCTTGAGTATAGTGGGGTCGTCGTTGTTGACCCCACTCGCCTATTTGGCGAGCTCGTCGGCGTGGTTGGCCTCTGCCGCGATGACGGCGTCGGCGAGTTCGGCTCCTTTGGCCTCGCACTCAGCGGCCATGTCGGGGTCGCCGTGGATGGTGATGACGCCACGCGGTCCGGGGAGCTTCATCGCGTTGTACGCGTAGTGGGGAGCCGCCATGAACTTGGCGAATGCCTGGCGCCCCAGGACGCAGTGGTAGGGTCTATCGAAGGGCACCAGCTCGAAGACGATCCGCTCGGTGCGGAAGTTTGCTGGTGTGCCAAAGGTGACTGGCAGCGTGACCTTGCCGATCGGGTATGCCTTCCGACCGGGGACGATGCCGTGGAACGTGGTGTAGGTCGTCTCGACCATCGACTACGGGAGCCGCAGTCGCCTGCAGGTGTCCAGGTACAGGATGTTGATGGAGCTGCCGCCGTCCATCAATGTCTTGGGGAGCCAGTACTCTCCCACCTTGGGCTTGACTACCAGGGCGACTCGGCCTGGGTACTCGATGCGTGGCGAGTGGTCCTCGCGGCTCCAGGTGATGGGTTGCTCCGACCAATTGAGGAACTGGGGAACGTCCACCTGGGCCACTGCGTTGACGGCGACGTCGCGGGCGATGACCTTCTTCTCGCGCTTCGTGTTGAAGCCTGTGAAGGTGTGGAGTGAGCCAGCCACGCTGCCGAATTTTCTGCCGTTTGGCGGGTTGTTGTCGGGGTCTTCCCGCGCTCGCCGTGTCTTCTCGATCTCCTTGAGAGAGTGGCAGTCAGCGGTCGTGTGCGTGGTGGGCTTTCCTTCCCTACTGTGAAATGCACAAGGTTGGTTAAGGAGGGCCGCGGGGTCGAACCTTGGTTTCGCCTTGTAGTTGTCGCCGTCGCGGCGGAAGCTCCTGGGCTCGCGCTGTGCGTGCCCAGCGTTGGCGACGAAGTCGACTCGCCCGTCACTGCGGCGCTTGCCGGTGAGGCGAGTGTTGCTGTAGCGTATATCGGATCGTCGTCCGTTGTCGTTGCCGCTCATGCGGCGTTGTCCTCCCGACTCGTCGTCGGTTTCTTGGTTTGGGTCTTCCTCCGCGTATCTTTTGGCGATCTCAAGGAGGTCCGGTATGTTGTCGAGTGTGCGGTATGCTCGTTTGAGCTTGGCAACCAGGGGCTCGTAGCGGCACGAGGTCTTGAAGCAGTGGATTGCGGTGTCTGGGTGGATACCGACCGCGTTGTACCATAGTTCTTGCCATCGTTGGACCCAGCTACGGGTCGACTCGCGAGGTCCCTGGACGCATCGTTCCAGGTCCTCGATGGTGGTGGCGCGGGTGTATGAACCCTCGAAGTGCCTGACGAAGGCGTCGCGCATCTCTTCCCAGGAGTCGATGTTGTCCGCGGGGAGAGTGTTGATCCACTGCCTGCACGCCCCCTCCATCATCAGGGGGAGGTAGCGGGCGGCGAGTAGATCGGTGTGGTCGGCAATCCCCATTGCCATGAGGTAAGTGTCCACCCACATGGAGGGATCGTACGTGGGGTCGTACTTCTCTATTTCCTTCGGCGCTTTGAAGTTCGCCGGGTATCTTTCGCCTCGGATCATTGGTCCGAAGCACCGGGGACCGAGTCGACTTAGCGACCCCCTTGGCTCGCTGTCAAGGCGGTTGGTTAGGGTATGTCGCAGGTCGTCGGGCTAGCGTGCGCGCCAACTCTGGTTGTTGATGATGTGGGTACGGGCGTCGACGGGCTGACCGTTGGCGGCGACGAAGTTGGTCGCCGGCCTGGGGTCGTTGGTGGAGAGTGCCGCGTTCGCGGGTCGGTGTTGGAGCTGCAGTGGTTCGGGTGGCGGGCAGTTGAGGGTGTTTGCCGCCAATGGGCGGCCGCTTGAGGCCGCTCTGCTGCCCGATGAACGCGAGTACATCCGACCCTGTGAGTCGACGCCTGTGTTTTGTTGCTCGACCGCCTTTGCGAGCAAGGCCTTGACATACTGGATCTTTAGGGCACCGTCACCGGTGGTCGTGATGTTGTCGGCCGCTGCTCGGCCCGCCACGAGGTTGTCCATCGGGGTAGAGAATAGTGGTAGGCCGTTCGCGTCTCGCTCCCGTGAAGAGACCACGATCCGCGGCTGGTCCCTAGGGGGTGCGCGGTTGGGTGGAGGTGGGGCACCATTCGCCTTCGACCCTGGTGGGGGCCGGGCGCTTCCTCCTAGTGGCGCGTTCTCGCAGATCGCGCGCTCGGCCACGCGGGCCGGGTCGTTCTCGTCGTCGAAGTTCAGGGCGCGCCCCTGGACGGTGGGGTTCAAGCGCGACCTGATTCGTTGCTGATGGTAGCGCGACAGCTCCTGCGCCGTCACCTGCTCGAGGCGAAATTTTTCGCGCTCGGCTTGCTCCTTGCGGACTGCTTCCGCCAGCTTCAGGCGGAGTTCCTCGACCTCCATTGCCGTTGTGTTGGGAGGGATCGGGGGTGGAGAAGGGATCCTCTGGTGGGTCGACGCCAGTCGCCATGTAAGTCGCGGCGTGGCGACCGGTCCCGTCGTGGAGATCGGCGAAGTTTTCCGACCCGGAGTCGAAGTCGAAGATGCCAAGGATGGAGGGATCCTCAAAGTCTCCAACGTTGGAGACCTGGGTGATGGAGCCCGCGGGCGAAGCCGCGATGATGGATCCGACGAGTGACGCCGGGGTCGCCGATTCGCCATCGTCGTTGAGGGCCGCGTCTTTCGCGGCCGCGGTGGTTTCAGCCACATCACTGTGGGCTGAGTCGTACTCGGAGGCGAGGCGGTGGATCGTGCGGACCTGACTCTCGGAGAGCCGATCGCGTGGCGGCGACTCGTGGATGCAAGCCGAGTCCTCCGAGATGATGACGTCGGTGAGGCCGACGAAGAGACTGATCGTGCCAACCGGCAGGATCATGCTGTGCGTGACGGGTCGCGCCGTCGGGACGTAGCTGCTCGGCAAGATTTGGAGCATCTCGCCGATCTCTATCATGCGGCCGATGGCGATCGACTCGTTGATGGGAAGATTGGATCTCGCCGCAGAACACCGGCCAGACCGGCTAGGCCCCACGGCGGGCGCCACTGTCGTGGGAATGACCACGGCAGATGCTGCAATTGGCAGCGAGTAGTAGAACATGGGGCAAGGGCGGCCAGCCATCTGCGGTGCGAGATGAGGGCGGAGACACAGGGTTTTACCCAGGTTCGGCCCCCCGGAGGGTAAAGACCTACTCCTGCTAGATTGTATTATGATGAGAGTACAATGGGGCGAGCTCGGCAGCTAGGCAGCGAGTCGCTTGGTGGATGATGGAACGTATCCTCTACACGTCCTCTACGGAGGTTTATATAGACTCACCCCCCTAGGGTTTACAGATCTCAACCAAATCAGTTAAGGTTTCGACAATCGTTTAACCTAATCTGACTGGGCCTATCTATTCTCCTGGGCCTTCAGCTTCCAGTCGCTTGAATCTACGTCAGGTCTTGATCCAGTCGCCGTCCTGCAGGCCCACTCGCTAGTTCCTGGGCCGGTCGGAAACGCCCTGCTGGGTATACCCCGGTAGGCATATCCCCATCAATAAATAATCTTCTTTGTTCATTGTATAACGGGTAGAATGACCAATGACAATGAGAATAAAAATCTGTACAAAACCATATACAAGCCCTCGTTCAAAATTAACTGACGCATATCTCTACTAAATAATTTTTCTTATGGTGGTACCTAGATTTTCGTACGTCCTCCGTTCGTGATCATTGGCGATTTATTAGTCCGTACTTTTTACGCGTGGTTCTGTTTCCTTTGTTGGGTGGTTTCCTTAATTACGAGTCCCCATCGATCTTGATTTGTTTCATTCCGCTTCCTATGTACAGAGTCCCCATCTACCTTGATTCAGAGGACCACTCCAGACTCGCCCAACCTATATTATATGGAAAATGATCTACATCCCCCGGACGACCATCGTTCGGGTCAAACACTCATCGCTTGCTCCCGCACGCGTCCTCCGCACCCTCCCTTCCCGCACGCGTCCCTGCTCGCCGCCGCCAAGCCCCTGCTCGCTGCCGCCAGGAGCGAGGCGCCCTTCCCGGCCTCCTCTCCGCTCGGCTCGCCCGCGATGCCCTTATCCCTCGGACGTCGCCTCTCCCCCATGCATGTGGATCTAGGCTCGTCCGGCGCCGAAGTAGCAGGCTCCGGCAGAGGAGAGCTGGTGGCGGGCGGTGGTGGAGAAGGGGAACAACGCGGCGAGCAAGGTGGGGAGGAGGAGGAGATGCGGGGGAGTGGGGCTGCAGGCTGCATCGACCTGGAGGGGGAGAGGTGATATGTCCAAAACGTATCTACTTTCTCGAAAAAAAATTCTATTGTTTCTCCTCTAAACTTGTGTGATTTGGATACAACTAATACGGACTGACACAGTTTTCAGCAGAATTGCCTTGGTGTCTAGTTTTTGTGCAGAAAATCAACTATCAGTAAAATCCCAGAAAATATGTCAAAAATTCTATTTCATCAGAAGACTCATGGAGCCAGAATACGAGACGGAGTGGGCCACTGAGGGGCCCACAAGGGGGGGTGGCCGCCTCAGGCACCCCCTAGGCCTCCCTGTTCGCCTATAAGTTGCCTTCTGACCTAAAAACTCAGGGGGATCGACGTTTTTTCAGAAAGAGTCCCGTTGCACCGCCACCACCGGAAACCGCGATTCGGAACCAAAAACTCCATTCCGGCACCCTGCCGGGACGGGGAATTTGGAGAGAATCATCGCCATCATCATCACCGACACCTCTCCATCAACCATCCATGTTTCCCTCATCCATGAGTGAGTAATCCCCTGCTGTAGTCTATGGGGATGGTAGGGATTGGTGTTGGGTTCACATCATAGAAAACAAAAAATTTCCTACGATGAGAACAAAGTACCAAGATCTATCTACTAGATACAGGCAACGGGTGGATATACATCCATAGAATACATACCCTCGAAGACCGTATAGTGTTAACGAGGTTGTACTCATGGATGATGTAGTCGAACGCTTGCCGATCTCAAGATCGTGATGAAGTCCATCTGGTCCAGCCGGTCCAGCACCATCACGTCCAGCACCGCAAAGCAGTGGTGCATCTGTGATCGCACACATGTCCGGGTACCCCGACAACCTCCGTGCCCTCGCTCCAGCGAAGCAGCAGAAGCAACAAATCCTTTCAGAAAAAGCCACTGGGAACATGTATCTCGCTGATCCGAGACCATGGGGAAATTCTAAAGGGGGGAGAGAGATCCTTCATGCGGAGGTGTGCTTTGAGAGGAGGAGAGGGGGCACCCCAATGGGCATGGCGCCCAGCCATGGTGGCTGCCCCCACCTCTTCCACATTCATGTGGAGCTCTCAGTCAAAATGAAAAACCTCCACTCCCATAAAATATCCTCCACTCAAAAATCCACTCACATGCATTAAATTTCCACCAAATTTAATGCAAGCTTTCAATTAAATAAAATTCTTTTATTTATTTGTTCAGAATTTTTTTAATTACTTTAATTAAAAAAATTCACATAAAACCCCTTGCTAGTATTCAATTTCACATGTAGAACCAGTTTCAGCAATTTCAACCGAAACAGTTTCAGTGTCTAGTGAAATAAATTCCTGCGCTTTCCTTTTTCTTTCTCTGGCATATTATTTGCTCCAAATGGTGTCGGTATCCCTTAAGTGTGTCACCTATGGTTCGCGAATAATGTAGACATGATCGAGACCCCTCTCCGATCAATAATCAGTAGCGGGACCTGGAGATCCATACTGACTCCCACATATTCAACGATGACTTATGTGATCGTGTGAACCTTATACGCATGTAACTCAATCCCTTTGTCTCGCGATATATTAGATGTCCGAGATTCGATCATCGGTATCTCCATACCTAGTTTGATATCGTTACCGACATGTACTCTTTTCTCGTTCCCGCTATATAACATTCTAGTGATCAAATCACTTGCTTGTAAGCTAACTAATGTGATATCACCGAGAGGGCCCAGAGTATATCTCTCCATCATCGGGATGGAAAAATTCCACTCTTGATCCATGAGCCTCGGCATAACACCTTCGTAGCACTGAACCCATCTTTATAGTCACCCTGTTACGGTGTGACATTTGATGTTATCAAGATACTCTTCCGGTGTTAGTGGTTGACATGATCTCATGGTCTAAGGACTAAGATTACTCTGTATGATGTTATAGCAATATAAACACAATGACCTTGATCATAATGCTATACTTCGGATGAATGTTCATCACATCATTCCAATAATGTTGTGACCTCGTTATTAACAACATCCAATGTCCATGATCAGGAAACCTTTGATCATCCTGTTAATCAACGAGCTAGTTTTTAAGAGAGGCATAACTAGGAACTTTCTTTTGTTCATTAAACACACATGTATTAATGTTTCCGTATTAATACAATTATAGCATGCAAAATAAACTTTATCATAAATAAGGAATACGATAATAACCACTTTATTATTGCCTCTCGGGCATATTCCCTTCAATTGGATGAGTTCTATCATCTAATCGAATAAGATTGTTAGGGCATGGTGCCTAGTATCTCTATTAGTGTTATTTGACTTTGTTGCAACTTGTTGTGCTTAATGCTTGTCTCTTGGGCCCGAGTGCCATGATCTCAGATCTGAACTTATTATTGATTCATGATGATAGTATTGTTTGTGATCTTATCTGCAAGTTGTGTACACATATCGTTGTCTGGATCCAAAGGCCCCGAAGTGATAGAAATTGGGACAGCCGGAGGGGATGGCTGTGATGTGAGGATCACGTGTGTTCACGGAGTGTCAATGCTTTGCTCCGGTGCTCTATTAAAAGGAGCACCTTAATTGCCAGTAGATTCCCTTGAGGCCCCGCTGCAATGGGCTGGCAGGACAAAAGATGTTGTGCAAGTTCTCATTGCGAGCACGTATGACTATACATAGATCACATGCCTATGATTGTTTAGTACTTGGATGCTTTACCTTGTTTATCTGCAAATGCCCTAGATCTTGAAGTTACATGTTTAGACTTGTCCATGCAACGCCCGTCCATCCATACCTATGCCTACCGCACTCATATCCTACTATTTGCTACTATTGTTACTATTGATCTTGTTTTACTGCTGCTGTTACTTTGCTATTGCTACTATAAAGCTGTTGCTACTGATAAACTACTGTGAGCAAGACTATTTCCAGGTGCAGCTGAATTGACAACTCAGTTGTTAAGGCTTATAAGTATTCTTTGGCTCCCCTTGTGTCGACTCAATAAATTGGGTAATACTACCCTCGAAGACTGTTGCGATCCCCTATACTTGTGGGTCATCAAGACTATTTTGTGGCACTGTTGCCGGGGAGCATAACTTTATTCGTAAGTTCACTTGGATATATTACTGTTCACTGCTATTACTTTCATCATGGGGAAGTCTCGTGATGGAAAGTTTTCTATTTTACCATCGACTACAAGAAGAGGTACAGTCCTAAACACCTCTGCTGCTCTTGATTCACCGTCTAAGTAAGCTTGTTACACCACCACCACATATACATGCTATACACACTGCTACTACTGTCGAATCTGAAATTGCTTCTGATACTCATGATGTTACTTCTACTGTGCTTGATGCAAGTGGTTCATTAGGTCCTTTCCTAGATGCTACTATTGCTAGAACTATTTTGGGAAACACTGAAACTCCTAGTGAAGACACTTTTACACCTGTTAGCTCACCTGAGTCTAGAGAGAGATATGATATTAGTGATGGTTACATTGAAATGACTGATGAATTTATTGAAGAGTACCAAAACACACATGGTGCTAGTGCTATTAGGAGTCTCCTTGAGAGACGTACCATTATTCCTAAACCGTCTTCTGATGCTAAGTTTGCTACTTCTCCCATAGATATTAAAGATGAAGATTATGATTTCTCTCTTGATTTATTATATAGACATTGTTGATAAAGAACGTTTTTGTGGGACTGAAAATGAAAGTGCTGGGGCACATATGAATGAGCTTTCCACTATGAGTGCCTTATTATATGATGATTTTAAGATGCTCAAGTACTTTGTTACAAAGATATTCCCTTTTTCACTAAAAGGAGAAGCTAAATCTTGGTTTAATAGATTACCTCCTAGATCCATTGATAGCCCTGATTGTTTGATTTCTTCTTTCTTTTAGAAATATTTTCCTCCTAGTGCTAGACATGCTGCTTTGCAGAATTTTTTTGATTTTAAACAGGGAGAAGAAGAGAAATTTCCTAAGTCATGGACAAGGTTCTGTGCCTTGATTCATGTACATCCTGGATGTCCATTTCCTAAAAATGAGCTTCTTGATATTTAATATAATGGACTAACTGATAATTCTAGGACATACCTAGATAGTTTTGTTGATTGTGTTTTCAGGAAAATAACTCCTATAGATGCTGAATAATTAATGGCTAAAATAAGCAAGAATTATGATGATTGGACTTCAACTGAGTTAATTACACCTGAGGCCATTACTCCTGAACCAATTGTGCCTGAACCAACACCAACACCAACACCAAAGAAGAGGGGAGTGATTGCATTAAATGATGAAGTGATGAAAGAAGCTAAGAAATGTATTAAGGATAAAGGTATTAGAGCTGAAGGTGTGAAGAATTTACCTCCTATAGAAGAATTATGTAAGCCAATTCCCCACTCATCTACCATTGAGGTACACTCTCTCCAACACTTTGATGAAGGTGATATTCCCTATGGTAAGCCTCCTGATCAATGCTTAGAGGAACTTGACATTTTTTATTGTTAAATAAGGTAATTTTAATAAACAAGTTCAAAATCATTTATTGGAAAACTCTAGAGCTATTAATGAGTTGAAATATATTGTGGAAAAAACTGCTACTGATGTTAAAATGCTTTGTAAACACTTTCAAATGGTTCAAACTAAAATTGATCAACTTGCTAAGGTACAAAAAGATATGCTAGTTAATGCCTCGGGAGATAAACATGCTTATGGAATTAGAACTAGGAGTGGTATAGCCACTCAAGATCCTTTATATCCTGAAGGACACCCTAAAAGAACTGAGCAGGATTCTCAACAAGCTGAAAGTAGTGGTAGTCCTCATAAGAGAAAGAAAAGGAAACACAAAATAGTTGAGGAACCACCTGAACCTGCTGTAGACCCTAATAGTTTATCTGTCTCTGATGCTAAAACTGAAAGTGGTGATAAAAATGATACTCCTGATAAGGAGGAAGTTGAGGAAGAACCTGAGAAGCACAATAAGAACACTAGGAACACTAAGGAAGATTTTATTGCTAATAAACATGGTAGAGAAAGAGAACCTTGGGTGCAGAAACCTATGCCTTTTCCCAATAAGAAACACAAGTCAAAGGAGGAAGAACACTACAACAAGTTTTGTGAGTGGATGAAACCTTTATTTTGCAAATTCCTTTGACTAATGCTATTAAGTTATATGAAGGATAGTGTTTCTAATAAAAGGAAGATTCCTAATGAGGAAATTTCTACTTTGCTTGCTAATTATTCCTTCAATGGTAAGGTTCCAAAGAAACTTCGTGATCCAGGTATTCCGACTATCCCTTGCTCTATTAAGAATAATTATGTTAGAACTGCTTTATGTGATTTGGGAGCTGGAGTTAGTGTTATGCCTTTTTATCTCTACAAGAGACTCCAGCTAGAAAAGTTGATACCAACTAATATATCTTTGCAAATGGCTGATAAGTCAACTACTATTCATGTTGGTATATGTGAGGATGTTCCTATTCAAGTAGCTCATAATTGCTTGGTTTTAACTGATTTTGTTGTGCTTGAGATGCCTGAAGATGATAATATGTCCATTATTCTTGGGAGACCTTTTCTTAATACCGCAGGTGCTATCATCAATTGTAATCAAGGAAAAGTAACTTTTAATATTAATGACAAAGAGCATACTGTCTATTTCCCCAAGAAGATTGATAAGAGCTATTGCCTGAATTTCATTGAAAATATTGAGACCATCAAAGTTGGAGAAATATATTGTCCCATTCCACAAGAAAGTTTTGAAACTATTATGATTGGGACTATTGCTATCAAGTTTGAGGTAACATAATAATTTTCTGGAATGCAATGTTTTGCTTCATTTTTAATTGTTTTGGTAACAAGACTTGATCAACCTTGTTAACAAATGGATTTTAATGAACAAAGCAATGCTTTCACAGTGGTTATACTTGCTCACTTTTATTTTTCTCCTTCCTAGACTTTGTTTTTTCTCTTGTTAGCTTTAGTTTTGCTAGTTGTTTTCTTGTTAGGGTGTCTTAGAACTTCTGTAGTTTAGGTTTTGTTTGCTTTTGCTTCTTCTAAAAAATATCTTTCTGCGAGAAAATCATTTTTTATAACCTGAAAATTGGCCAAAAATAAAGTTTCCCGAAAAATTTCAGAAAATTCATATTAATTTTTTCCTTGAAAAAGGGGCAGAGGGACACCTGGAGTGGCCCGGGGGACCCACCAGGCCAGCACACCCCTGGTGGCGCGACCAGCCCCAGGGCGCGCCTGGCGTGGGTGGGGCCCACCTGTGGCCCTCCAAGTTGTCTCCTTCCAGCCACTTCTTTCTCTCTTCTGAAAAACACCGGAAAACTTTCTCAAGCTCGAGTTCCTGTTGTTATTGCTCCCGATTTTCGATCTCCTTGCTCAACCAATCTTTGCTGCTAATTTTTGGAGGGATTGTTCCTTGGTATGTGTCTCCTCCGCTTGTCCAATTAGATTTTTGATTGGTAGATTGTATCTTGAGTATTTTCTTACTATAGGTGTTAGGTTGTGTGAGCTTGTATGCTTGTTCTATGCTTAGAGAATTCATTATGATGCATGTTTAGCCCTCTAGCAAGTTCCTATAGTAGTTTCTCATTATTTATCAACTTGGAAATTACTTGGTTTGATGTTTGTCTAAAAATTTCAGAAAAAGGGACATGGACAACCACACCTTTGGAGAAGTGTTTGAGAGTGATGCACCTAGGAGGACAAGGCCTTCGAGATCATCTTCCCGAGCTAGGCTGTCATACAATGTGGATCTTATTACACCGCGTTTTGGCAACGAGGGAGATTAGGGGGATGCGCACCCTTCTACCTTCTCTTGTTTTACCTTTTTGTAGGCTGCAGGGATTCTCAATGATTTCCTAACTTTGGTTCGGAGGGTTGGTCTAACTAGTTATATGCAGGATGAGAGTGTGCTATGCTCACCAAAACTTTTATGGAGAGTTTCTCTTTTTCTAACAGCCCTTTCAGGTCAGATGTGTCATTCAAAATCTATAATAGGCCTATCTCCATGACATTGAAGAAATATTGCGAAATTTTGGGTATTGGCATGGCTGGGATGGTGAAGAAGATTCCAGCTCAACCCGCTGATTTGTTGGAGCTCTGCCGCGGGATATTTCCGTAGATCCCAGAGCGGAAAGATAAGAAATATTCAACTCCCAGATATCAGATATTTTGCTTATTAGCTTGCCACTAGTATTCTTGGTAGGGAGAACACTAGCAATATTTCCAACTTTCATTTGGCATTTCTAGCTACTGCACTTAACAATGAAATCAGGTATAAGCTTGGTTCTCTCATTGCTCGTCGCTTAGCTGCTAGAGGACCTATTTATGGGGGTATTATTGTTGCACGTGTTGTTGCTGCCTTAGACCTATCTGTTGATCCAAATGATACAATTTTGGCTCCTCAGAGGCTTGATTTAGCTGCCATGAAAGCGCATCACTTTGTCACTTCTATCTCTACCCTTGATGGTTTACAGGATGATGTTTACTGACATGGAAGAGAGAGAAATTCCTTTGCCCCAAACCACTTTGTTCAGTACTTGTCAGGGACCTTGGTCACGCTCCAATGAGTATATGGACGAGCAGCTACACATTCATGGTTTCCACGGACACTACCAGGGAGACACACCCTCTTATGACCACTTTATGCACTACACATGGGCGTCCTCAAGCTCGTACCAGGTCGAAGGAGCCTCTTTTTATCGTATTACGGAGGTGCGCATTCTTGGACACCGTGGGATTGAGCCCCACTTAGGCCAAAAGCCTAAGCTTGGGGGGAGGTACACCGACATCACACTCATCTATATATCATGTTTCGTCGGTTCTTTGTATATCCATGTTTTGTTTTCTTTTGGTTTTTGTTTCTGCTTTCTCAAAACACAAAAAGACCAAAAATATTTTCGTTGTTTCTCTTGGTTTGATTCTTTGCTTTTTAGCTTTGGTTTGCCTTAAAGGAAAATCCAAAAAGGTTTTGCTTTTTTTGTTTTTGCTTTGTGTGCTTGCTTTAAAAATCGAAAACACCAAAAATATTTGTTGTTCTTCTTTGGTTTTGTTAAGTTCTTTGCAGGGTTCAGCAGTCCTCAGTGGAGTTTGGTTTCATGTTATTATTCAAGCCACACAAGTGAAGAGCAATAATGAAGATTAAGACAACTTGAGGTGTGGTAAGAGGCTGGTAACAAACTCTATTTGTTTTCATTTTTGTACATATACTCATCATTGTGGGCATGCTTAGTCTTTTCATGTAAGGTGTATGTTATTTATTGATGCTTAGTAGTTCTCGCGTTCTTATGATTAGCTCCAGCTTGCTAATAGTTTGTAGCATGTCATATGAATGTTTACTTGCATTGTTTTATTCATAACTTGGTATGATATTGTGGTATCCTCCTCTGAATGTTTCATGTGAATCGACTTGGCACCTCATCACCGACGCCTCTCCATCAACCATCCATGTTTCCCTCATCCATGAGTGAGTAATCCCCCGCTATAGGCTATGGGGATGGTAGGGATTGGATGAGTTCTATCATGTAATTGAATAAGATTGTTAGGGCATGGTGCCTAGTATCTCTATTAGTGCTACTTGACTTTGTTGCAAGTTGTTGTGCTTAATGCTTGTCACTAGGGCCCGAGTACCATGATCTTAGATCTGAACTTATTATTGATTCATGATGATAGTACTATTTGTGATCTTATCTGCAAGTTGTGTACACATATCATTGTCCGGATCCAAAGGCTCCGAAGTGACAGAAATTGGGACAAGCCGGAGGGGATGGCTGTGATGTGAGGATCACGTGTGTTCACAGAGTGTTAATGCTTTGCTCCGGTGCTCTATTAAAGGAGCACCTTAATTGCCAGTAGATTCTGTTGAGGCCCCGCTGCAATGGGCTGGTAGGACAAAAGATGTTGTGCAAGTTCTCATTACGAGCACGTATGACTATATATGGAGCACATGCCTATGATTGTTTAGTACTTGGATGTTTTACCTTGTTTATCAGCAAATGCCCTAGATCTTGAATTTACATGTTTAGACTTGTCCATGCAATGCCCGTCCATCCATCCCTATGCCTACCGCATTCATATCCTACTGTTTGCTACTATTGTTACTATTGCTCTTGTTTTAATGCTTCTGTTACTTTGCTATTGCTATTATAAAGCTGTTGCTACTGATAAACTACTATGAGGATACTATTTCCTGGTGCAGCTGAATTTACCACTTAGTTGTTAAGGCTTATAAGTATTCTTTGGCTCCCCTTGGGTCAAATCAATAAATTGGTTAATACTACCCTCGAAGACTGTTGCGATCCCCTATACTTGTGGGTCATCAAGAGGCCAAGGAAGTTGAGCAGGACCTTGCGGCGCTCCTCGACGGAGGTGGGCTCGGAGATCCAGACATCGTAGGTGGCGTCGTCCAGGAGCGAAACATGCGGCGGAAGCCGTCCAGCTGCTCCCTCTCTCACACCTCCGCGAGGACTAGCGTTTTCAAGGTCGCGGCTCCTACTGCGATGGATTTTGCTACCGACGGCGGATGGATTTGCTACTGAAGGCTTGGGATGTTGCTATCGAAGGCCCCTGGATTTGCTACTCTAGATTTCGCATTTTAGAGAATTTTTGTTAGGATGGGAATTTTCTACATACCCAAATGGTTTTTGCGACAATAGTTTTGAGATTTTGATATAACTGTACAAACTTTTTGTTACAAAGTGTCCGACGATGTTTGCGGGCGAGAGTCTCCGGCGAAGTTAGTTTTTTGCTACATTAGAAGAACCTTGTTGCTACAACCATCTTGTTGTTTTGCTACAACAGTGTCAACTTTTTGCTGCAAGGTCTCTAGCGAGAGTCACCAGCGAGTTTTTTCGATGATGCCTCCGGTGAAATCTGTTTTGCTACATTAGCATTTTTTTGTTGCATGGTCTCTGGCGAGGTCCTCGATGAGATGTTCTATTTCTGAAACGAACCGTTTTTGCTTCGGAAGCAAAAGCAGGGACATTTGTAGCAAAAGGGAGTGTTTTGCAGCAAAAGCGGGATTTGGGGCGTTTCTAGTGGACACGTGGCGCGCAGAGGAACAAGACGATGAGAGGACGCCTAGCACTTTCCATATTATATGCTCAAGCATGCGAGCGAGCGAGCCAACGATCGGAGAGACTTTGATTTCTCAATCGTCTCTCAAAGTCGCGGTCAATCTAATTAGCGCCATAAGAATCCGGTCGTCTCCTATCTCCTTGTCATCTAGGTGAAGGCTGCCCGTTGCCGCAATCCATGGAGGGGTGCCGCCACAGAGAAGGCGAGATGCGCCGCTACGCAAGAGGGAGGAGGGCTGGGACTCCGTGGAAGAGAGAGTTAGATCCAAGCCTGCCGCCACGGAGGACAAGGACATCGTCTGGGGCCGTTGAGATGACGCCGGAGCTACGGAGGTGGCTAAGGGAGGACCAACTGCCATGGGAGGCGCCGTATCTGGGGTTCCTCCACTTCAAACCTCGCCGTCGACGTCATTGCAGGTCGTCGGTACCCCATGTGAATTCCGCTGAGGCCCATACAAGTGGGAGTGCCCTATCGCCGTCAGTTCGATCCTCTCGATGGCGTCGGCGAGCCGTGCACTACACTATGTAATTCTGCTGCCCGGTGCCGAGCTAAGCATGGGACTGCCGTAGACAAGCAGCCGGAGACACTGGCGCGGGAACCCGTCGTCATCTTTGTCACGGACGGCGAGGGACTTCATCTATGCCTGTGTTCATGCGCAACAGGAGGCTGCAAATTATCTCCCAGTGCACTAGCCATTCTAGACCGCTAGGCAACGATGAGAAGTAACTACGGTCATCGATTGGTCTAGTGCCGCTTTACGAAGCTAGGTTGTTTGTCTAATTATACTATGGTTGCGGTGACCCAGCATACCACTGCATGTGTAGTACACTATAGTCGTTGACATGACATCCATAGAACACCGTTCCGTAAATATCACATCCCTCAGAGTGGTACAACAGAAACATTGCGGGTCCAAATTACAAACATATACACATTATTATTATTACAATACCAGAAGTTCAAGACTTCGAAAAGATTCAACTTACAAACCAAAATATAAAGTGTTTCAGCGGAATTTAAAAGTAACAACTCCAACTAAGAGTTGAGCTCAACAACTTATTCTATATGGTTCATGTTGCTCGGCTCCGTCGGTTACTATTAACTAGAGCACTAGTTTGACTCGTTGCCATCTACTCCATAGCGGATTTCGTAATCCACTCCTTCAACACCTCATGACAGGTCAGGCTCCTCGTAGAACACATCTTCTTGGCATTCGGCTGCATACAAAGGCGTATCTTCAGTATCTTTAGAGTTTAAGAAAGGGATCAAAGGAAAGGGTGAGTAACAGCGTTACCCAGCAGGTTCATTATATGCAAGGTGGGAAGTTTGATGCTCTATCTACCACCTTGGACTATAAGTCTTTGGTACTATACAGTTTTGTAAATCTTTCTTCAAAGGTTGATTTTATTATGAAAATCTATGACCATCAGCCTTCACAGATTGACCAGAACTTTCATGGAGTTCCTTTCCTGCCGCGTTCGTAGCTCCTTCCCGGAACAGGGAGTAACAAGTTACAGTTCTTACACTCTACAGAGGTGCGTTACTTTACCCATGAGAGATCAACTCCTTGTTGCACAACCGGGCGTACTTTACCGTCCACAATTCCATGATGTGGGGCCCAGTAGGTGATCCAAGCCAATCACTTCCCCCTTCGCGACCTCGCATGCCTCCTTGGTGTACACCATGCCCACACATTGAATTACGACAATGGTTTGTACAGACCGTTAGATGCCAGAACTATCATGGGACGATGAGGGTTCCCACCCATATGCTGTATATCCTCTACGAATTACCAATTAATATGCATGCTACGAGTGATAACAGCCACGACCTGCACATCCGGCTACATGCGAGAGGAATAAGATACATCTGTCTTCTCTGTCCCATTCCAAATCTCATGGTTAACGCGTAATATACGACACTAGAATCACTGATGTCATGGGCTATTAAGTCCCTAATTGATCATAATTGTTGCAAATAGAAACCTAAGTTCTATTGCTCCATTATATCATCACTTAGGATGATACCTAAGATTTATTTATTTGAGAAAATAATATTTTCTTTTTCTGGAATATAGATGATAACACACAATTTGCAAATACTTTGATAAAGACTCTTCAAAGGACATGAGCAAGTGATGAACTTGCCTTGTGATTGCAAGGTAGTGAAGTCGGATGCTTGCACTGGACCTTGAGCTTCTATGTCTACAAAACATCATTATTGCCCGGTGAGGACAATATTTAAAGAGGCAAATAATTATGCAAAGTAATGTAATGCATTATTTATTTTTTGTGTGTTCTACCCATTATTTTAGTTACAAAAATTCCTTTAAGTAGTAAAGGATTTATAAATATTAATTATTAATATTTATTGAATATTGTATTTTTATTTTATTTTATTTGATTTTTATTTATTTAATAATTCTTTTAAGAATTATCATTTAAATACAAGAATTTCTTTTTATGATATAAAACATTTATTTAGTATTTTTCTAAAATACTACAATATTAATAAATAATGAAAGTGATTTTTATTTATTCTTATCTTCTTTCTTTAATTTTATAAAATCCTATAAGGAATACATATATTATAAAATTCTTGGATCAAAACTTATATGCATAAAAATTTATTTCTTAATTGATTTAGATAGATTGGATTATTATGAATCCAAAAATATTTAATTTATAATTTTTATTTTTTTTGAATTTATTTGATTTTAGGGGTATTTTGGTCTTTTCTTAATTATTAAAACTTTCTTTAGGTTGTTGGGCTGGCTTTGTTGGGCATATTGGGCCATTTTGGCCCAAGTGATCAAGACCAAAAAGGCTCCTCGAAGGGTTGGCCCTCTCAGCCTACTCTTCCTGTCCTTCTCTCTCGTCCTCATCTTCTCTTCTTCCTCGACCCGGTGGTCGCCGATACCACCGCCGGGCGATTCATGCCATCGTGGTCCTCTCCGGCCGCCGTCGTGGTGTATGGCGTGGTTGTTAACCCCGCTCCTTCATCTAGTCCATTTCGATTTGGATTTGGGGCTCTCCTATGTCCAGGCCGGCTCCGTCCCGAACCCAAGGGTCTGGGGTGGTGCAGGTGATGCCGCCATCACTGCGCCAGTGGTGCTGTGGGTGTTCCTATGTTTTTATGGCAGTTCTGCTCGCCCTCAAGAGCTGTTGTGGTCGTCGCCTCGGCTCGGTGCGGGTTGTAGCGCCCCTTGGGTGCTCCCCGTGCCGCTGCGCTCGTCGACCCCTCTGATCCTTCTTCTAGACTACAGCTAGAACCTCCAGTAAGTTGTTCTTTCTTACCTCTCGTGCTCTCTGTACCATGCCTCCCTACCATGTGTGCTTCTAGTGGCTATCCCTGTTTAGGGTGCATATCCTGATTAGGGTTCATGTCCTGATTAGGGTTCATGTCCTCTATTGTGGTTATATATGATGAATTGGAACTAGTAGTGATGATCTTTGAGTATGGTGATTATGTTGATCACTGTCCATAGTTAATTTTTATGATGCTAGTGGCTTTATTGGTCTAATTCCAATTGATAATTGGATATGATTTAGTTGATACCGCTACTGTGAGACTATTACTTGTGGATTTTGTTGATTTGGGAACTTTCTACTGTCAAAATGTTAGTACTGACAGTAGTTCTGCCAGTGATTGTTCACTACATCTATAATTGCTGGCTTGTATGGTTATATACAGATTGAGATTAATCATTATAATCTAGTGATGTTCTGAAGATGTATAGATAAGCTTAATGTTGATTTCTGGCATTTGATTCCAGAAAAATGATATTTAGTGGCTTGCCTTTTTATTTGTGAAAGCTAAGTAATGGTTTTGCTTGGCTTTCAGAACTTGTCCTTGTGACACCATCATAAAATGGCACACAAGTGGTTGGGTTCTATTACTAAGCTTAATTCTGACAGTGCTTGAAATTGGTAAATACCAAAGATAAGTTGAAATCTTCTTTTAAACTTCTCTACCTATGATGTTGGTCTGAGGCATAGGAACTAGTTTCCTATTTTGTTGTCCCTAATAGAAATGCTCTAGTACTAATACTAGTTACTCATTCTTGAGTCCTAGTTGGTAAAATGATTGGTGTGCTTCCCAAATTATATGCATCCATAAGATCTAGGGATTCTAAGGTGCTACTCCTTTTTAAGAGATGTGCCTAGAATTCCAAATCTTGGCTATATTTATTCTTGGAGTATGAGATATAGCTTTATAGACAGGATCAATGAGGTTGTTCTGAGATCCTGGTTTGATCTGTATAGTTTCCTTTTTGCTTTTGTATTCAAAATCTTCTATGATGGATTCACCTTATTTGGGTGAATACTGAGAAGTTAAATATGAAACAACACATGCATCTCTATTTAGATATGATAGATAGATCATGTGAGGGTTTTATATAACTCACCACAACAGTTGGTTATTGTTGTGGTTGCTGATTGATTAGGTGACTTGATCATGCTATCTTGTGCTGCTGGCCTGATCTTGTTCTTCTCCTGATGCTGCTCCTACTACTTCCAGCTCCTGGAAGTTTGTCCTTGATCTTGCTATCCACCTTATGGTTCCTATTAGCTTGGACTTGTCCTTGCTATCCACCTGATACACCCCCTCCTTATGTCACCATCTTGGTGAGTACTGGGATGATCTGGTGTGTGGTTGGTTTGGTTTGGTTTGGCTGGTTTTGATGTGGCTAGACTGCCGATGCTTGGTGTGTATGAGCAAAAGAATGGTGCTGTTGTGCTTGCTCACGACTGTGTTGAGCTCTTTTGCTTGTGTAGGCAGCTGTGGCTGTGTTGACAGCACACACCATGCATTTAGGTGTGTGAGCTGCTTGTGTGCCTGCCGCACCCTTGTGGATATGCTCAGGGATATGATCTACCTTTTTATCTGATTACCATTTATCTGCCTGGTGAAACTTGCCCCTCTTACTGATTTGAATCATTTGACTTGTGGCTTATTAATTATGAAAGATATAATTCTTTCATATTGGTGAAACTTTCCCCTGAAGATTTACTCAATGATGTAAAGTGGAACAGTGCATCTCACTGTTCACTACTGAGAGTAAAAATAACTTAACCTTTATTTTCTTTCTTTTTGTTTGTTCTTTGTTTTGCAGGTACAAGACTTGAGGATTCAAGATTAGAATAGGTTTAGATTTAGATAAAATAGTTCCTTTGTAATCTTTATTTTATTCTTTTGTAATCTTTATTTTATTCTTTTGTAAGAAATATTGTAATAATTCTCAATATGTAAATATTCCTCCTTTTATAATTTACTATTGTAAAGATTCTTTATTAACTTCATAAGTTACATTTTGAAACTTATTCATTGAATAAATATATGGAATAAATATTCATTTTCTTGATTGTGTTATGTTATTTAAAGTTTGAGTTACTAAATATTATGTCTTGATTAAATAAGATTACTCAAACATAATTCTAATCTTTTAAAAATATAAATCCAAATCTCAAGTTTGAATTCAAATTCCTTTCCCCAAAACACACTAATCCATAAAGATCATGTCAAAGTTTATAACGATCATTTTCAAAGGCTATTCCTAAACTTAAAGAGTGAAAGAAACTTTGATCACTTTAAGTTTTTATTTGGCGGAAAATTTACCCACATTTTTTTACAGATGAATGCATGCAATTGCACAGATTCCTAAATTTACCCTTCGTTAGATCCTAAAAGCTGGGATGTTACAGACTCCCCCCTTAAATTAAACTTCGTCCCGAAGTTTATTGAAGTGTACCTGAACAGGTCTGGATAGGCTTTTCTTAAATCATCTTATTTCTCCTAGGTGGCTTCTCTTTCAGGATGATGTTTCCACTGTACCTTGCAGTACTTGATTGCCCTGTTCCTCAACCTTTTCCAGTTTTCTTCCAAAATTTTACAAGGGTTTTTCAACATAGGTCAAGTCTGCTTGTAATT
Organism: Avena sativa; assembly: GCA_916181665.1. Classification (NCBI taxonomy): domain Eukaryota; kingdom Viridiplantae; phylum Streptophyta; class Magnoliopsida; order Poales; family Poaceae; genus Avena; species Avena sativa. The sequence goes on from OV702283.1 coordinate 36,830,512, forward strand.
CTATCTCTTTATGTGTGATTGCATCATCAGGAACTTTAAGACATTTCTGGAGTTGTGACACATGGAGTTGTGACATCATCATCAGGAACTTTAAGATTATGAACTTGATCCAATCTTGCGGGTAACTCTAAAGCATAAGCTATAGTCCTATTCTGACTCAGTATTTTGAATGGCCCAATATATCCTGGACTCAATTTTCCTTTAACTCCAAACCTTTTAACTCCTTTCATTGGGCTTACCTTCAGATATACCATGTCTCCCACTTTAGGATGCCATGATCTTCGACTTTGATCAGCATAACTTTTCTGCCTACTTTGAGCTATTTTCAATCTATCCTTGATTATATCAATGATATCTTGTCTTTCTTTGATATAGTCCGGCGCAAATTCTTTGCTACATCCAGGCTCATACCAACATATTGGTGATCTACACTTCCTTCCATACAATACTTGATATGGAGTTGCCTTCAGACTACTCTGATAGCTATTATTGTAAGAAAATTCTGCCAATGGTAGATGATCTTCCCACGAACCTCCAAAATCTAATTCACAAGCCCTTAGCATGTCTTCCAGTATTTGATTGGTTCTTTCCGTTTGACCCCCTATCTCCGGATGATAAGATGTGCTAAAATCTAACTTTGAACCAAGTGGTTCATGTAGTTGCTTCCAAAATGCCGAAGTGAACACTGATCCACTATCAGTTACGATCTTCCTGGGCACTCCGTGCTTACTTACTATCTCTTTGATGTAAACTTCCACTAACTTCTCGGCATTATCCTTCTGATTTACCGGAATAAAATGTGCACTTTTAGTGAGTCTATCAACAACTACCCATATCATATCCTTCCGTTTAGGTGTCATGGGCAATCCTGTGATGAAGTCCATATCAATTTCCTCCCATTTCCATTTGGGAAGTTCCAAAGGTTGCAATGGTCCTGCTGGACTTTGATGTTCAGCCTTCACCCTTTGGCAAGTATGGCATTCTGATACATATTTTGCAATGTTTCTTTTCATGTTATTCCACCAAAATAATTCTTTCAGATCCATGTACATCTTAGTACTTCCTGGATGTATAGAATATGGTGTTTCATGTGCTTCTCGGAGTATGACTTCACGAATCTCAATCACATCTAGAACACAAAGACGATCTTGGAACCACAAAGACTCATAATCTCCTAGGCGAAAAACTGATGTTTGCCCTTGAGATATCCTCCGAATTTCTTCAGCGATGAAAGGATCTTCTGCTTGATGTCTAAAATTCCGTGCTTAAGATCACTATTCTGTTCTGCAACTACCTGCAGTGTAGCTAATCCTCCAAGAGTCTTTGTTCTAATAAATTGAAGCTCTAATCTTTCCAAGTCCATCTGTAATTCTTTTGGTAGCTCCTGATTACTAGGCTAAATATCTGCACTTTTACGACTTAAAGCATATACTACAACATTTGCTTTTCCCGGGGTACAGTTGATTGTTAAATCATAATCTTTGATTAGTTCCAACCAACGCTTTTGTCTCATATTCAATTCATTTTGGGTGAGGAAATATTTGAGACTTTTATGGTCAGTGTATAACTCACATCTGGCTCCATAAAGAAAATGCCTCCATCCCTTCAGAGCAAAGACTACTGCTGCGAACTCTAAATCATGAGTTCGATAGTTGACTTCATGTGGTTTCAGTTGTCTTGATCCATAAGTAATCACTTTCCGATCTTGCATTAACACACAACCCAAACCTTCTTTAGATGCATCACAGTATACTATGAAGTCTTTCCCTGTTTCTGGAACTGCTAGAATTGGAGCGGTAGTTAATCTGGTTTTTAACTCCTGAAAACTTGCTTCACACTTCTCATCCCAATTGAATGTGATATTCTTCCTTAACAATTTGGTCATTGGTCCAGCTATTTTGGAGAAACCTTCAATGAATCTCCGATAATAACCAGCCATCCCTAAGAAACCTCGAATTTGTTTCACATTGGTTGGTGCAGTCAATTCTAGTATTGATTGAACTTTGGATGGATTTATAGAAATTCCATCTTTAATGATCACATGAACGAGGAATTCTACCTCATCTAGCCAGAATTCACACTTACTGAACTTAGCACAAAGTTTATGTTCTCTTAGGGTCTGCAATGCTATTCTGAAATGATCTGCATGCTCTTCCTTATCCTTGGAATATATCAGAATATCATCAATGAAGACTATGACAAACTTGTCCAAATATGGCATGAAGATTTTGTTCATCGGGTTCATGAATATTTCTGGTGCATTGGTCAAACCAAATGGTACTACAAGGTACTCATGGTGTCCATACCTTGAGACAAATGCGGTCTTTGGAACATCTTCTGGTTTGATTTTTATCTGATGGTATCCATATCTTAGATCGATCTTAGAAAATACACCAGCTCCTTTCACTTGATCAAACAGATCTTGAATTCTTGGTAAAGGATACTTATTCTTTGTGGTAACATTACTCAGATTTCTGTAGTCCCCACAAATCCTTCTTCCACCATCCCTTTTATCCAGAAAGATCACCGGTGTTTCCCATGGGGATACACTTTCCTGAATAAATCCTTTTTTGGATAACTCGTCAATTTGCTCTTTGAGTTCTTTTAATTCTTTTGGACCCATCTTGTATGGTGCTTGAGCTATTGGTGATGTTCCCGGAATTAGATCAATAGTGAACTCTATCTCCCGATCTGGTGGCATTCCTGGTAGCTCTGATGGAAAAACATCTTGAAACTCATTTACTACATGAATATCTTCAAACTTGACCTCCTTAATTGAGTTCAACTGAAGGTCCACCATGATATGATTGTGCTTATATGCTTGGTAAACTATCCTTGCTCCACTTGGAGTTTTGATTGAGACAGTTTTCTCCTCACAATTTACCTAAGCCCCATTTCCAGTCATCTAGTCCATCCCCAGCACTATTGCAATTCCCTTCAAAGGAATCACATAAAGGTCCACAAATTATGTACAACCACAAATCAAAATAACCTGATCTTTTTTAATGTGGCGTACAATCACATTTCCCCCTGCCGTAACTATGGTCATAGGGTTTTCTAACATTGTCCTTCTAATCTCGAATTTATCATAGAATTCTTCAGAAATGAATGAAGTAGTTGCACCAGTATCAAATAGAACTTTTCCGGGATTGGTAAGGATGTTGAGCGTACCTATTACAGCATGCTCGGAGTTGTCCACCTCCTCCAAGGTTGCACAATTAAGCTTCCATGTGGGTCTGTTCCTCTTGCCATTGTTGTTTTTGACATTATTTCCTCCTCAATTGGGCTGTCCAATCCCTCCACTGGCTTGTCCTCCACCCTTGGTAGGCCAACCACCTAGTTGTTTGCTCGGACAGTCGGGCTTGATATGACCCTTCTGGCCTCAACCGTAACAGATAACATTCCTCCTGGCATTGGACTGATTTCCACCACTGCCCTTGTTATTGTTGCTATAGGCTTTGTTCCGAGGTTTGAACTCCAGATTGGGTTTAGGTTTACTTGCCTGAATCCTCTTAGTTTCCTTCTTGGATCTCTTCCTCCTATCCTCTTGGACATTCTTGTAGTCATCTTCGAAAGTGATAGCTGCATCCAGCAACTGCTGATAGGTTTGCTTATTAGCCAACCTTAACTGCATCCTCACAAATGGATTTAAGCCTCGCAGGAAACGCTTCTTCCTCTTTTCTTCAGTATTGACTTCTTCCTCAGCATAACGAGACAGTTGGCTAAACTCCCTAATATACTTCATAACACTAGTATATCCCTGCTGAAGCTCCTCAAATTCTCTCCGCTTCAACTCCATAACACTCTCCGGAACATGATATTCACGGAATCTCTGTTTGAACTCTTCCCAAGTGTACTCTCTTCCTGGCTGTTGCATGGCCAACTGATTTTCCCACCATGATGCTGCAGGTCCGGTCAGAAGATGAGTTGCATACCTTAATTTATCCTCATCATTACAACCTATAGTCTTCAGCTTTCTTTCTGTATCCGCTAGCCAATCTTCTGCATCCATTGGTTCAGGGGCTGATGCAAAAGGTAACGGCCTTGCATTCTGGAAGTCAGAAAGACTCACTCCTCCGCCTTCAGGTGCTCTATGATTCCCAGCTCGTCCCAACAGCTCTTCCATGAACTTGTTTTGGTTTTCTTGCATCATTAGCATATACTGCATAAAGTTCTGCTCCATCAACGGCCTCATTGGTCGTGGTAATGTTCCCTGATTTCCTGCATCTGCATCGGCCTTCTCCTTGGCCTCACGTTCCATTCGATGCTGTTCAGATTCGGTTTCTACACCCGTGTCCATGACCCCCTAGTCCTGCAACATAAAGCGAATACTCATAATTACATCATGCACATGTGTTCTGAGCTCGACTTTACACACAGAACTAGTCACACAATGAAAATCCAAATAAAATCCAAATATGCATTTCACATATTATACACTACAACATCTTAATAATACAAAGTCATTACAACATATACCATATAGGTATAATCACAACACTACCTTATTTATCTAGCTACATCATTTTCTCGGATTACAATACATGGTACCCGATACTTTCTAAATAGCCGCCTGCTTTTAGTAACTACTACACTCATCATACATGCCTGATGTCCAACCATGATGACGTGACGTTCATCGCACAGTTGGTGGAACAAATGGCCTTCCAGAAGGAACATACTCAGTATCTGAAGTGTTAGCACTTGAGTCACTACTCAACCTGAGCGCATTGACTCCCTCCAGCTCAGCTAAAAAGTCTTCAGAAACATGTTCAACATTATCACCCACTTGCATCACCTGAGCTTCATACCTCGAGTCATCAACAGAATACACAGATTCTGCTGCTCCCCGGGTGCTTTGTTGGGCAAAATAGTTAAACACCGGATAATGTATATTCCCTGGGTTTTGAGAAGATGTTGATGATTCAAACACTCTCTCCTTAGGATCTTCTTCTTCATCCTAATTACCTATAAATATGGTATTTCTACTACTATTACTAGGATTAATTCTGGCACCCATCCAACTGGATTGTCCAACATTTCTATCAGAACCATCTATGGACATCTGGTGTCCTTGGGATCCTTCGAATGATCCCATTCTCCAACCATCATAATTCTCAATAGGAAGTTCTGAATCAGAACCTTCCTCTGAACTCTGTGGTACTGCATACCTCATATCTAAAGTAGGATCATATATAGGTTCAGGCCTCGGTGAATAAGGATATGGTGTAAAAGATTCAGGATCTATAGGTATATCCTTAAAGATGGGTTTTGTACTACTACTACTTGCTTCCTTCTCCAACTAGAATGCTAACTGCTTCCTCCTTTTTGGATCAGTTAGATCCTCTAACATGTCATTTCTATCTTTGACAATAACTTGATGTGTCTTATAAAAAGACGCAACAAGTGTTCGGTATCTATCCATAAACTTGGAAGCTAACTTAGGATGCTTCTTAACCAAAGTAAGATAATCCTGTTGGAGATATGCCCTAGAGGCAATAATAAATATAGTTATTATTATATATCTTTGTGTTTATGATAAATGTTTGCATTCATGCTATAATAGTATTAACAAGGAAACCATTAATACTTGTGTGATTTGTAAACTTAATTTGAAGTCCCTAGTATAGCCTCTATACTTCACTAGCTTGTTGGTTGATTGATGATGTGGTTTCTTTGTCATGAACATTGAGATGTTATCAACAACAAGATCATATCGTTAGGAGAATGATATGGTGGACATACTCCTATAGACAAGCGTAGCATAAAGATCAAGTCATTTCAATAGTTCAATTGCTATATGCTTTCTGATACATAGTAACCTAATTCCTTTGACCATGAGATCATGCATATCACCTTTACTGGATGGATGCTTTGATGTCATTAAACACCACACCGTAACAGGGTGGCTATAAAGGTGGCATTGAGTGTTCGGAAAGTATTGGTTGAAACACATGGATCAAGAGTGGGATTTGTCCATCCACATGACGGATAGATATACTCTGGGCCCTCTCGGTGGAATGTCATCCAATTAGCTTGCAAGCATGTGACTTGGTCACAAGGGATCACATATCACGGGAACGAGAAAAGAGTACTTATCAGTAACGAGGATGAACTAGGTATGCAGAGATACCGACGATCATAACCTCGGATAAGTAACATATCGTGAGACAAAGGGAAATTGGTATCGTATGTAAGTGGTTCATTCGATCGCAAAGTAATCGTAGAAATATGTGGGAGCCATATGAATTTCCAGATTCCTCTATTGGTTATTGTTCGGAGAAGTGTCTCGATCATGTCTGCATAATTCACGAACCGTAGGGAGACACACTTAAGGATTCGACGTTGTTTGAGTAGTTATGGTATTATGAGAAAGAGACCGAATGTTGTTCGGAGTCTCGGATGGGATCCGGGATATCACGAGGTGATCCGGAATGGTCCGGAGAATAAGATTCATATAAGGAAAGTCCCGTTTCGGAGTTCGGGAATGATTCCGGTGTTTTCATCGGGGATATTCTAGAAGGTTCCGGATTGTCCGGCACTCCGGGGGGGAAGGGGTACATGAATGTGTCATTACATATTGGAATGATTGCATCATGTACTAAGTGTTCTTGCTGTCCCAAATATAGGATTAAATTGAATCCTAAAACAGAAAAGTCAAATGTCCAGTTTGAAAGTCAAACTGCCAAAAACAAGAAACTGTGGGAAACAAGCAAGAGGAGTTGGAACCAACCTGGAGGAGGAGTTGGACTCCTCCAGGCCGGCGCCCAGCCCAAGGACGAGTTGGGGAGGGACTCCCTCCCTCCCCTGGCGCGCCCACCCCCTCCCACCTATATAAGGAGGGGCAGGGCTCCCCTCCTAGAAACATAAGTTTCCTATCCTCTAAACTAAACCCTAGATCTAGACCCCGGTTTAGAGCTATTCGGTTTAGAGCCTTCTAATTGGTTTAGAGCCCTCTAATTGGTGTGTCTAATTACTAGACCACTAATAGCCTCTCTCATAAGCTCCACCATACTCGCACCGGCTTAAGGCGAAGCCCTGCGGGATTTTCCCTCTACCTCCGGTACCACGCCGTTGTGCTGCCGGAATCGCGAGGAGAGTGCTACAACCTCCGCTGCCTGCTGGAACAAGGGAGAGGAAGGTCTTCGTCGAGTACCGAACGTGTGACCGACTGCGGGAGCGCTGCGGGAACGCGGCGCCGGAAGGATCGTCTACGCGATCTTGAGATCGGAAAGAGTACGACTACATCACCCACGAGAATCTGCTCTCGTTAAACACTTTGGAATCTTCGAGGGTGAGTTATTCCATCGACTCGTTGCTACAATCTAGTAGATAGATCTTGGCTTGTTTGTTTGTATGCGATAGAAAATTTTTGTTTTCCATGCTACGAACCCCTACAGTGGTATCAGAGCCGTGTCTATATGTAGATCTGTTGCACGAGTAGAACACAATGGTCATTGTGGGCGTTGATGCTTTTATTGTAGATTGCTTTTTGTGTACTTTGCATCTTGCGGTATGTTGGGATGAAGCGGCCCGGGCTAACCTTACATGACATCGTTCATGAGACTTGCTCCACGCTTGACATGCAACTCGTTTTGCATAAGTGGCTTTGCGGGTGCCTGTTTCTCCTAGCATAGTAAAGATCCAATTTACAACGGGTGATCAACAATGCTAGTATCAATGTTGTGGTTCTTGTTCGTAAGTTAGAACGACACTTATGGAAAGCCCCAAACCACGTAAAATATGCAAAGAAAGTAGAAGCGTCTAACTTTGTTTTGCAGGGGTGTGCAGTGATGTGATATGGCCATGATTGTGATTATATTTGATGTATGCAATGTTCCTTATTGTAAGTTGGCAACCGGCAGGAGCCATATGGTTGTCTTTAATTTCTGTTAAGACCTGCGTGTCTATTCAAAATAGTTGTAATAGTTGAAGCTGGTGGACGACAACCATGGAGAAGCGTCATTGACCTTGATGCTATGCCGGTGATGATGGAGATCATATTCGTGCTTGAAGATGGAGATCGGAAGCACAAAGAAGAAAGGCCATATCATATCACATATTATGAATTGCATGTGATGTTAATCCTTTATGCATCTTGTATTGCTTAGTAGACGACGGTAGCATTATAAGATGATCCCTCATGCACAAAAATTTCAAGTTCTAAAGTGTTCACCCTTAGTATGCACCGTTGCCAAAGCTTGCTGCTTCGAAGCACCACGTGATGATCGGGTGTCTTTGATTCCGCGGGTGAATACAACGTAAGCAAGCCAGATTTGCTTATGCGGAAGCTAAGGTTTGATCTTGACGAGCCTAGCATGTACAGACATGGCCTCAGGAACACGGATCGCCGAAAGGCAAAGCATGAATCATATAGTAGATATGATGAACATGATGATTGTTCGCCATTAAAACTATATCAGCTCTCGTGATGATCGGTGTTGATGTAGTGGATTTGGTTCGTGTGATCACTAAAACAATGTGAGGGATGTTGTTTTGAGTGGGAGTTCACCTAGTTTAATTTCATTAATTAATTTGAACTCAATTTGTCATAAACTTAGTCTAAACTATTGCAAATATGTTGTAGATCAATGGCAGCCCCTACCATCAATTTTAATGCGTTCCTAGAGAAAGAAAAGTTGAAAAACAATGGAAGCAACTTCGCGGATTGGTTCCGCAATTTGAGGATTGTCCTCACAGCTGGTAATTTGACCTATGTGCTGGATGCACCGCTAGGTGACCCACCTGCAGCTGATGCTACCGATGAAGTAAAGAATGTTTACCTTGCTCGGAAGAATCAGTACTCCATAGTTCAGTGTGCTATCTTGTATGGTTTAGAATCGGAGCTTCAGAAAAGGTTTGAAGAGTCAGATCCATATGATATTGTCGAGGATCTCAAATTAATCTTTGAGACTCATGCGGCAATTGAAAGTTATGAAGCTTCTGAAAAGTTCTTTAACTGCAAGATGGAAGAGGGTAGCTCCGTCAGTGAGCATGTGCTTAAGATGTCTGGGCACGCAAATAAACTTCAAAGTTTGGGTATAGTGATTCCTAATACTTTGGGAGTTTACCGTATCCTCCAATCACTACCACCAAGTTACAAGAACTTTGTGATGAACTACAACATGCAGAACATGAACAAAGAGTTGCCAGAACTATTTGCTATGTTAAAATCTGCAGAAGTGGAGATCAAGAAAGAGCACCAAGTGTTGATGGTCAATAAGACCACCAAATTCAAGAAAGGCAAGTCTAAGCAAAAGGGACACTTCAAGAAGGGTGGTAAGAAAGTTACCACGCCGACGAAGAAGACCAAGGCTGGACCTAAACCTGAAACTGAGTGCTTTTACTGCAAGGGAGAAGGTCACTGGAAGCGGAATTGCCCAAGGTACTTGGCGGATTTGAAGAACGGCAACATCAAGAAGAAAGGTATATCTGATATACATGTTATTGATGTGTATCTCACTAGTACTCGTAGTAGTGCCTGGGTATTTGATACTGGTTCGGTTGCTCATATTTGTAACTCGAAACAGGAGCTGCAGAATAAACGGAAGCTAGTGAAGAACGAGGTGACGATGCGCGTAGGAAACGGATCAAAGGTTGATGTGATCGCGGTCGGCACGCTACCTCTTCATCTACCATCGGGATTAGTTTTATACTTAAATAATTGTTATTTGGTGCCTGCATTAAGCATGAACATTATATCAGGATCTTGTTTATTGCGAGACAGTTACTTGTTTAAATCCGAGAATAATGGTTGTTCGATTTATATGAGTAATGTGTTTTATGCACATGCACCTTTGATAGATGGTCTATTCATATTGAATCTCGATAGTAGAAATACACATATTAATAACATTGAGGCTAAACGTTTGAAATCAAGCGATAATTTGACCTATATGTGGCACTGTCGTCTTGGTCACATTGGAGTGAAGCGTATGAAGAAACTCCATTCCGATGGACTTCTTGAATCACTTGATTTTGAATCACTTGAAAGATGCGAAGCATGTCTGATGGGTAAAATGACTAAGACTCCATTTTCTGGTATAATGGAGCGAGCTACGGACTTACTGGAAATCATACATACCGATGTGTGTGGTCCAATGAGTGTAGCATCGCGCAGTGGTTATCGTTATGTTCTTACCTTCACGGATGACTTGAGTAGATATGGGTATATCTATTTCATGAAACATAAGTCCGAAACTTTCGAGAAGTTTAAGGAGTTTCAAAGTGAAGTAGAGAATCAACGTAACAAGAAGATTAAATTTCTACGTTCTGATCGTGGAGGTGAATATCTAAGTTACGAGTTTGGCAAGCATTTGAAGAAATGTGGAATACTTTCACAATTGACACCGCCGGGAACACCACAGCGTAATGGTGTGTCTGAACGTCGTAATCGAACTCTCTTAGATATGGTTCGTTCTATGATGTCACTTACAGATTTACCGCTATCATTTTGGGGTTATGCATTAGAAACAGCCGCATTCACTTTAAATAGGGCACCATCTAAATCCGTTGAAACGACACCGTATGAATTATGGTTTGGGAAGAAACCTAAATTGTCGTTCTTTAAAGTTTGGGGATGCGAAGCCTATGTAAAGAAGTTACAGCCGGACAAGCTTGAACCCAAAGCGGAAAAATGCGTCTTCATAGGATACCCGAAGGAAACTATTGGGTATACCTTCTATCATAGATCCGAAGGCAAAATCTTTGTTGCCAAGAATGGATCCTTTCTAAAGAAGGAATTTCTCTCGAAAGAAGTGACTGGAAGGAAAGTAGAACTCGACGAGGTTGTCGAACCTTCTCTCGAAATTGCGAGTAGCGCAGCACCGGAAGAAGTTCCTGTGGTGCCTGCACCAATAAGAGAGGAAGCTAATGATAGTGATCATGAAACTTCGGTTGAAGTTGCTACAGAGCCTCGGAGGTCAACGAGAACTCGTACCACTCCAGATTGGTATGATTCCGTTATGAATGTCATGTTGGTGGACAACACCGATGACCCCGAGACATATGAGGAAGCGATGATGAGCCCAGATTCCAATAAATGGCAAGAAGCCATGAAATCCGAGATTGGATCTATGTACGAAAACCAAGTATGGACTTTGGTGGACTTACCGGATGGCCGGAAGGCTGTCGAGAACAAATGGATTTTCAAGAAGAAAACAGATGCTGATGGTAATGTTACTGTCTATAAAGCTCGACTTGTCGCAAAAGGGTTTCGACAAATCCAAGGAGTTGACTACGATGAGACTTTCTCACCGGTAGCGAAGCTAAAGTCTGTGAGGATTATGTTAGCAATCGCTGCATATTATGATTATGAGATATGGCAGATGGATGTCAAAACAGCATTCCTCAATGGAGACATTGATGAAGAGTTGTATATGATACAACCCAAAGGTTTTGTCGATCCTAAAGATGCTAACAAGGTATGCAAGCTTCAACGGTCCATCTATGGATTGAAGCAAGCATCCCGAAGTTGGAATCAACGTTTTGATAAGGTAATCAAAAGTTTTGGTTTTATACAAACTTATGGAGAAGCTTGTATTTACAAGAAAGTGAGTGGGAGCTCTGTAGCATTCTTAATACTGTATGTGGATGACATATTGTTGATTGGGAATGATGTAGACCTTCTTAATAGTGTCAAGGAATATTTGAATAATAGTTTTTCAATGAAAGATCTTGGCGAAGCAGCTTACATATTAGGCATAAAGATTTATAGAGATAGATCGAAACGCCAAATATCATTGTCACAAAGTACATATTTGGACAAAGTTCTAAAGAGGTTTGGAATGGAAGATAGCAAGAAAGGGTTCTTGCCCATGTTGCCCAATACGACCTTGAGTAAAACTCAAAGTCCGACATCGGCAGAAGATAGAGAAAGGATGAGTAAGACTCCCTATGCCTCAGCCATAGGATCTCTAATGTATGCCATGCTATGTACTAGACCCGACATCGCATATGCTGTTAGTTTAACTAGCAGATATCAAAGTGATCCAGGAGTGGATCATTGGACAGCGGTCAAAAACATCCTTAAGTACTTGAGAAGAACTAAGGATATGGTTCTTTCTTATGGAGGTGATGAACAGCTCGTTGTTAATGGTTACACCGATGCTAGTTGGAACACCGATCCAGATGATTCTAAATCACAATCTGGATACGTATTTATTTTGAATGGTGCAGCAGTTAGCTGGAGGAGTGCAAAGCAAAACGTTGTGGCGAGATCTTCAACTGAATCGGAATACATGGCTGCTTCGGAGGCTTCACAAGAAGCGATATGGATGAAAGAGTTCATTACAGAGCTGGGTGTGGTTCCTAGAGCGCTGGACCCAATGTCTATCTACTGTGATAACATGGGCGCCATAGCCAATGCGCAAGAACCAAGGTCACACAAGAAGCTGAAGCATATCAAGCTACGTTTTCACGCTATTCGAGAACATATCCAGGATGGGGATATAAAGATTTGCAAAGTACACACAGATCTGAATGTGGCGGATCCGTTGACTAAACCTCTCCCGAGGGCAAAACATGACCAACACCAAACTGCCATGGGTGTTCGGTATATTACCATGTAATCTAGATTAGATGACTCTAGTGCAAGTGGGAGACTGTTGGAGATATGCCCTAGAGGCAATAATAAATATAGTTATTATTATATATCTTTGTGTTTATGATAAATGTTTGCATTCATGCTATAATAGTATTAACAAGGAAACCATTAATACTTGTGTGATTTGTAAACTTAATTTGAAGTCCCTAGTATAGCCTCTATACTTCACTAGCTTGTTGGTTGATTGATGATGTGGTTTCTTTGTCATGAACATTGAGATGTTATCAACAACACGATCATATCGTTAGGAGAATGATATGGTGGACATACTCCTATAGACAAGCGTAGCATAAAGATCAAGTCATTTCAATAGTTCAATTGCTATATGCTTTCTGATACATAGTAACCTAATTCCTTTGACCATGAGATCATGCATATCACCTTTACTGGATGGATGCTTTGATGTCATTAAACACCACACCGTAACAGGGTGGCTATAAAGGTGGCATTGAGTGTTCGGAAAGTATTGGTTGAAACACATGGATCAAGAGTGGGATTTGTCCATCCACATGACGGATAGATATACTCTGGGCCCTCTCGGTGGAATGTCATCCAATTAGCTTGCAAGCATGTGACTTGGTCACAAGGGATCACATATCACGGGAACGAGAAAAGAGTACTTATCAGTAACGAGGATGAACTAGGTATGCAGAGATACCGACGATCATAACCTCGGATAAGTAACATATCGTGAGACAAAGGGAAATTGGTATCGTATGTAAGTGGTTCATTCGATCGCAAAGTAATCGTAGAAATATGTGGGAGCCATATGAATTTCCAGATTCCTCTATTGGTTATTGTTCGGAGAAGTGTCTCGATCATGTCTGCATAATTCACGAACCGTAGGGAGACACACTTAAGGATTCGACGTTGTTTGAGTAGTTATGGTATTATGAGAAAGAGACCGAATGTTGTTCGGAGTCTCGGATGGGATCCGGGATATCACGAGGTGATCCGGAATGGTCCGGAGAATAAGATTCATATAAGGAAAGTCCCGTTTCGGAGTTCGGGAATGATTCCGGTGTTTTCATCGGGGATATTCTAGAAGGTTCCGGATTGTCCGGCACTCCGGGGGGGAAGGGGTACATGAATGTGTCATTACATATTGGAATGATTGCATCATGTACTAAGTGTTCTTGCTGTCCCAAATATAGGATTAAATTGAATCCTAAAACAGAAAAGTCAAATGTCCAGTTTGAAAGTCAAACTGCCAAAAACAAGAAACTGTGGGAAACAAGCAAGAGGAGTTGGAACCAACCTGGAGGAGGAGTTGGACTCCTCCAGGCCGGCGCCCAGCCCAAGGACGAGTTGGGGAGGGACTCCCTCCCTCCCCTGGCGCGCCCACCCCCTCCCACCTATATAAGGAGGGGCAGGGCTCCCCTCCTAGAAACATAAGTTTCCTATCCTCTAAACTAAACCCTAGATCTAGACCCCGGTTTAGAGCTATTCGGTTTAGAGCCTTCTAATTGGTGTGTCTAATTACTAGACCACTAATAGCCTCTCTCATAAGCTCCACCATACTCGCACCGGCTTAAGGCGAAGCCCTGCGGGATTTTCCCTCTACCTCCGGTACCACGCCGTTGTGCTGCCGGAATCGCGAGGAGAGTGCTACAACCTCCGCTGCCTGCTGGAACAAGGGAGAGGAAGGTCTTCGTCGAGTACCGAACGTGTGACCGACTGCGGGAGCGCTGCGGGAACGCGGCGCCGGAAGGATCGTCTACGCGATCTTGAGATCGGAAAGAGTACGACTACATCACCCACGAGAATCTGCTCTCGTTAAACACTTTGGAATCTTCGAGGGTGAGTTATTCCATCGACTCGTTGCTACAATCTAGTAGATAGATCTTGGCTTGTTTGTTTGTATGCGATAGAAAATTTTTGTTTTCCATGCTACGAACCCCTACAAATCCGGTATAGGCTCCGAGTCTATAGAATCATGAGGGATCACAGAAAATGTGCTACCTTCTAACTCCTTGGCTTTATGCTCCCGGATATTGGCTATCGCCTCCACAACAGCAACATGATATGCTGCTAAGTGACTCCTACCTTCACCTATAGGTAGATCGTGATATAATCCAAGCTCCTCTGGGAGTTGGATACTCACACGATACTTGGATAACATCCGACCATCATAATAGGTTATGGTATTCACTGAAATTCTAGTTGGACAACTAAAAATCTTTAAGAGTTGTCGAAGTTGGTCCGTGAATGATCCTTGGTAATCATCAAGAGTCTCCTCTTTCCTTACCAAAGTCTGTTTTGGAAACTTTGGTAACATAACTCTGTATGTAAAAAAATATTTTTATTAGTAAGCAATAATATATTGCATCATAACAAAGAATTATCGCACTACAACATATAACGAAATATTCTCATTTGAATACCCATTATATTTATTTTAGAGAATTCTTTATCGTTGCTACACACTCCTACAGGTAATACCCTTTACTAGGTTTCCAACCTAAGGTCAAAGAAATTTGCTCTGATACCAACTGCGGTGACCCAACATACCGCATGTGTAGTACACTATAGTCGTTGACATGACATCCACAGAACACCGTTTCGTAAATATCACATCCCTCGGAGTGGTACAACAGAAACATTGCAGGTCCAAATTACAAACATACACACATTATTATTATTACAATACCATAAGTCCAAGACTTCGAAAAGATTCAACTTACAAAACCAAAATATAAAGTGTTCAGCGGAATTTAAAAGTAACAACTCCAACTAAGAGTTGATCTCAACAACTTATTCTATATGGTTCATGCTGCTCGGCTCCGTCGGTTACTATTAACTAGAGCACTAGTTTGACTCGTTGCCATCTACTCCATAGCGGATTTCGTAATCCACTCCTTCAACACCTCCTGACAGGTCAGGCTCCTCGTAGAACACATATTCTTGGCATTCGGCTGCATACATAGGCGTATCTTCGGTATCTTCAGAGTCTAAGCAAGACATCAAAGGAAAGGGTGAGTAACAGCGTTACCCAGCAGGTTCATTATATGCAAGGTGGGAAGTTTGATGCTCTATCTACCACCTTGGACTATAAGTCCTTGGTACTATGCAGTTTTGTAAATCTTTCTTCAAAGGTTGATTTTATTATGAAAATCTATGACCATCAGCCTTCACAGGTTGACCAGAACTTTCATGGAATTCCTTTCCTGCCGCGTTCGTAGCTCCTTCCCGAAACAGGGAGTAACAAGTTACAGTTCTTACACTCTGCAGAGGTGCATTACTTTACCCATGAAAGATCAACTCCTTGTTGCACAACCGGGCGTACTTTCCCGTCCACAATTCCATGATGTGGGGCCTAGTAGGTGATCCAAGCCAATCACTGCCCCCTTCGCGACCTCGCATGCCTCCTCGGTGTACACCATTCCCACACATTGAATTACGACAATGGTTTGTACAGACCGTTAGATGCCAGAACTATCGTGGGACGATGAGGGTTCCCACCCATATGCTACATATCCTCTACGAATTACCAATTAATATGCATGCTACGAGTGATAACAGCCATGACCTGCACATCCGGCTACATGCGAGAGGAAGAAGATACAGCTGACTTCTCTGTCCCATTCCAAATCTTATGGTTAACCTGTAATATACGACGCTAGAAACACTGATGTCATGGGTTATTAAGTCCCTAATTGATCATCATTGTTGCAAATAGAAACCTAAGTTCTATTGCTCCATTATTTCATCACTTAGGATGATACCTAAGATTTATTTATTTGAGAAAATAATTTTTCTTTCTCTAGAATATAGATGATAACGCACAATTTGAAAATACTTTGATAAAGACTCTTCAAAGGACATGAGCAAGTGATGAACTTGCCTTGTTATTGCAAGGTAGTGAAGTCGGATGCTAGCACTGGTCCTTGAGCTTCTGTGTCTACAAAACATCATTATTGCCCGGAAAGGACACTATTTAAAGAGGCAAAATGATTATGCAAAGTAATGTAATGCATTATTATTTTTGTGTGTTCTACCCATTATTTTAGTTAAAAAATTCCTTTAAGTATTAAAGGATTTATAAATATTAATAATTAATATTTGTTGAATATTGCATTTTTATTTTACTTGATTTTTATTTATTTAATATTTCTTTTAAGAATTATCATTTAAATACAAATATTTATTTTTATGATATAAAACATTTCTTTAGTATTTTTATAAAATGATACAATATTAATATATAATAAAAGTGATTTTTATTTATTTTTATCTTCTTTCTTTAATTTTATAAAATTCCATAAGGAATACATATATTATAAAATTCTTGGATAAAAAATTATATGCATAAAAAATTATTTCTTAATTGATTTAGATAGATTGGATTATTATGAATCCAAAAATATTTTATTTATAATTTTTACATTTTTATTTTATTTTTATAGAATTTATTTGAGTTTAGGGGTATTTTGGTCTTTTCTTAATTATTAAAACTTTCTTTAGGTTGTTGGGATAGCTTTGTTGGGCTTATTGGGTCGTTTTGGCCCAAGCGATCAAGACCAAAAAGGCTCCCCGAAGGGTTGGCCCTCTCAGGCCACTCTCCCTGTCCTTCTCTCTCGTCCTCATCTTCTCTTCTTCCTCGACCCCGTGGTCGCTGATACCACCGCCGGGCAATTCACACCGATGTGGTCCTCTCCAGCCGCCGCCATGGTGCATGGCGTGGTTGTTGACCTCGCCCCTTCATCTAGGCCATTTCAATTTGGATTTGGGGCTCTCCTGTGGCCAGGCCGGCTCCGTCCCGAACCCTAGGGTTTGGAGTGGTGCGGGTGATGCCGCCAGTGGTGCTGTGGGGGTTCCTATGTTGTTGTGGTGGTGCTGCTCGCCCTCAAGCGCTATTGTGGTCGCCGCCTCGGCTCGGTGCGGGTTGCAGCGTCCCTTGGGTGCTCCCCGTGCCGCCACGCTTGTCGACCCCTCTGATTCTTCTTCTAGACTATAGCTAGAACCTCCAGTAAGTTGTTCTTTCTTACCTCTCGTGCTCTCTGTACTATGCATCCCTACCCTGTGTGCTTCTTGTGGCTATCCCTGTTTAGGGTGCATATCCTGATTAGGGTTCATGTCCTGATTAGGGTTCATGTCCTCTGTTGTGGTTATATATGATGAATTGGAACTAGTAGTGATGATCTTTGAGTATGGTGATTATGTTGATCACTGTCCATAGTTAATTTTTATCATGCTAGTGGCATTATTGGTCTGATTCCAATTGATAATTGGATATGATTTAGTTGATACTTCTACTGTGAGACTATTACTTGTGGATTCTGTTGATTTGGGAACTTTCTACTATCAAAATGTTAGTACTGGCAGTAGTTCTGTCAGTGATTGTTTAATGCATCTATAATTGCTGGCTTGTATGGTTATATATAGACTGAGATTAATTATTATAATCTAGTGATGTTCTGAAGATGTATAGATAAGCTTAATGCTGATTTCTGGCATTTGATTCCAGAAAAATGATATTTAGTGGCTTGCCCTTTTATTGGTGAAAGCTAAGTAATGGTTTTGCTTGGCTTTTATAACTTGTCCTTGTGACACCATCATAGAATGGCACACAAGTGGTTGGGTTCTATTACTGAGATTAATTATGACAATGCTTGAAAATTGGTAAATACCAAATATAAGTTGAAATCTTCTTTTAAACTTCTCTGCCTATGATGTTGGTCTAAGGCATAGGAACTAGTTTCCTATTTTGTTGTCCCTAATAGAAATGCTCTAGTACTAATACTAGTTACTCATTCTTGAGTCCTAGTTGGTAAAATGATTGGTGTGCTTCCAAAATTATATGGATCCATAAGATCTAGGGATTCTAAGGTGCTACTCCTTTTTAAGAGATATGCCTAGAATTCCAAATCGGAGTATGAGATATAGCTTTGTAGCCAAGATCAATGAGGTTGTTCTGAGATCCTGGTTTGATCTGTATAGTTTCCTTATTGCTTTTGTATTCAAAATCTTCTATGATGGATTCACCTCACTTGGGTGAATACTGAGAAGTAAATATGAAACAACACATGAATCTCTATTTAGATATGATACACAGATCATGTGAGGGTTTTATATAACTCACCACAATAGTTGGTTATTGTTGTGGTTGCTGATTGATCAGGTGACTTGATCTTGCTATCTTGTGCTACTGGCCTGATCTTGTTCTTCTCCTGATGATGCTCCTACTACTTCCATCTCCTGGAAGCTTGTCCTTGATCTTGCTATCCACCTTCTGGTTCCTGTTAGCTTGTCCTTGTCCTTGATATGCACCTGATCCACCCTCTCCTTATGTCACCATCTTGGTGAGTACTGGGATGATCTGGTGTGTGGTTGGTTTGATTTAGTTTGGCTGGTTTTGCTGTGGCTAGACTGCTGATGCTTGGTGTGTATGAGCAAAAGAATGGTGATGTTGTGCTTGACCACGGCTGTGTTGAGCTCTTTTGCTTGTGTAGGCAGTTGTGGCTGTGTTGACAGCACACACCATGCATTTAGGTGTGTGAGTTGCGTGTGTGCATGTTGCACCCTTGTGGATATGCTCAGGGAGATGATCTACCTTTTTATATGATTACCATTTATCTTCCTGGTGAAACTTGCCCCTCTTACTGATTGGAATCATTTGACTTGTGGCTTATTAATTATGAAAGGTTTAATTCTTTCATATTGGTGAAACTTGCCCCTAACGATTTACTCAATGATGTAAAGTGGAACCGTGCATCTCACTGTTCACTACTGAGAGTAAAAATAACTTAACCTTTATTTTCTTTCTTTTTGTTTGTTCTTTGTTTTGCAGGTACAAGACTTGAAGATTCAAGATTAGAATAGGTGTACTTTTAGATAGAATAGTTCCTTTGTAATCTTTATTTTATTCTTTTGTAATCTTTATTTTATTTGTAAGAAATATTGTGATAATTCTCAATATGTAAATATTCCTCCTTTTATAATTTACTATTGTAAAGATTCTTTATTAACTTCATAAGTTACATCTTGTAACTTATTCATTGAATAAATATATGGAATAAATAGTCATTTTCTTGATTGTGTTATGTTATTTAAAGTTTGAGTTACCTAATATTATGTCTTGATTAAATAAGATTACTCAAACATAATTCTAATCTTTTAAAAATATAAATCCAAATCTCAAGTTTGAATTCAAATTCCTTTCCCCAAAACACATTAATCCATAAAGATCATGTCAAAGTTTATAACGATCATTCTCCAAGGCTATTCCTAAACTTAAAGAGTGAAAGAAACTTTGATCACTTTAAGTTTTTATTTGGCGAAAAATTTACCCACATTTTTTTACAGATGAATGCATGCAATTGCACAGATTCCTAAATTTACCCTTCGTTAGATCCTAAAAGCTGGGATCTTATAGTGGTGCAAGCGCTAACCCATAGAAAACATCGATCAGCTGAAAGTGTTAACTAAGCAAAACGCGCAGGTAGCACTAGCAGCAAAGTATAAGCTGGCATGATAAATTCTGAATCGATCTGTTGCTTCCTACGCTTTCTTGTTAGACAATATTTCTGCTAAAGCCAAGAGAAAAGAAATACATCAACGATCTCAAAAGATATAAATAAATTCACATGTAAGCCGAGTCTTCAGGCAATGAAAATAAAATAGTGCCACTTAGCGTTCAGAACCCATGAACTTGGCTTCTATGATATGAAGCTAATCAATAAATTCACATGTGAGCCAAGTCTTCAGGCAATGAAAATAAAATAGTGCCGCTTAGCGTTCAGAACCCATGAACTTGGCTTCTATGATATGAAGCTAATCCAATGAACGTCTCTTCATTTTTTGGGATCATCGTCAAAATCACGAGTAGTTGATGGATTTTAGTCTCGGTGCAGAATGAACCTAAACTGTACACGTACTTAGATACTTTTTGGTGTTCATCATTATATCAGTTACAAGTATTAGGTATTAAAAATGTACATGTGTGACATAGCACACAGTTTCAGTATACTTAGTTTCTTTAACTCACACCCGTGCTGCTAGCCATCATAAAGAAAATACTGGAGAGGGATCATCGTAAAATCATGAGTAATCGATGGAATTTACTTATCAAATACAGTATAAAACTAAATTATAACTGTACTTAAATTTCTATATGTACCCTAAACTGTACAGTATGAAAGTGCATGCTTTCAATATGATTAGTCTCTTTTAATCCATGTTGTTAGCCAATAGCCATTGTAGAAAATGGAAATGGAAGGAAACTTAGAAATGTCCATTTTAATTTTCTACTTAACCTAACAACCTGTTATTTTTCAATGTGTAATGTCAAAATGGTGCAGATTTATTGATACATATTACTTCAAAATATGTGTCAGTTTTGGAGATCATTACCGGACAAAAGATAAATTATGTCCATGATTCAGAAAAAAAATAAAGGACACAAGCGATGACGCCATTCTATTGAGACTTCTTCTATCTTCATTGCTACATAGTTACACCACTCAATTTAAAAATGCTGAGGCAACGCACGGGCATTCAGCTAGTTTATCTAGATTCACATGCGTATATAGACTAAACGTGTTAATCCAGACATAGAGGGTGTTTGTATGGGGATCAGGTTCGATGTACAAGACGCGGACCAACAGGATTAAAATAAACCGGAACAAGAGCAATACGATTAGGCAGATAACCAAATGAGAGCAGTTAGATTCGTGTACGACCGTTGTTATAGTATTGCACGCACGCTATGGCATCCAATACGGCTGCTTGGCTGCTAAAGCCTGAATCGATCCGGCTGCTTGACCGCCACCTGAATGGGAAATTGATCCGGCTGCTAAGCCCAGTGGGAAAATTTGGTGAGCACTCCCAAATACGTGTATTTTTAAATTTTGTTCTGAGTCAAATTTAGTGATTCTTAACAAATTTATTGAAAACGCAGCAACATTTATAACATTGAATTAATACCACTGGATTGGAAATATAGTCCATATGTGTTGCTATATTTGACTACAAAGTAGGTCAAAATTATAAATTTTTGGTTTACAAAAGCTAGAAGTACACTTATTTGTGAACCAAGGGAGTAGATGCAATGAACTTGTATGATGTAGAAAAATAGTAGACGTCCATTTACATATAAAAACTAAATATATACATAATATAAATAGTTCATGAGTACTTCCACAAGAGACAAGACAACAAGTAGTTAAACATTAAGAAGAAAATTTATATTATATATATTTAGTACTTGTGAAATTAAATAAAAAATTGAACTACCCATGGTAGAGATATCATAGGTAGTATCATGCATTCGATGCATGTAAAAAAAAGCTGACATATTACTGTAATTAATGACAAGACAGATGATAGTGGTATTATAAGTAGATACTACCTCTATTTCGGTTTATAAGGCAAACATGTATTTTGAGAAATTAGTTTACTGAAAATTTGGTCAACAAAATACAAACTATATTTAACAAAAAATATACCATTACATTCATATTTAAAATACGCTTCCAATGGTATAATTTTTGTGACATATGATTCATATATTGTTGACTAAATTTATAGTCAAACTATTTTCTTGAAGTACGTATTAACCCTATAATCCGGAATGGAGGGAGTACCTAACTAGAAAATTTAATGGCAAATAAATCTTGTACTCCCTCCATACCGGATTGTTAGGCTGAATTAGTAAAACTCTAGAACCTAGGTGTTTTCTGGTTGGCCTAAAAAAAGTATAGAGAAGTACTACCTCTGTTCGGAATTATTAGTCCTAAGAGATTTTTTATATTGTTTGAGATTATAAGGGCTATCTCATTTATTAGTGTCTCTCCTCCAATGTATGTTCTTCTTTTCCTCTCACTTCTTTCGTGCATGAGCACTATTGATACATGCATATATTAATGAGAAAGAGTATGAAGTGTCTTGGTATTAGCAACTTGGCCCTTAGGACTAATAATCCAAAACAGAGGTAGTACTCTAGAGTGGTTTCACACTGCATGCAAAGAAAACAACTGGCAATCAAACATGTTCACCCAAGAAAAGATACCATGCAGAGAAGTTAATTAGGATAATTAATACACAATTTACTCTAGTAATTCAGTACCTCTCAAAAAATGCTAGTAGCCCAATAATCCGTTATGGAGGGAGTACATAATTTTTCATTGAGAGTTTACAAATCAAAAAATATCACAAGATTATGATACTACTGACATTATTCCACGCACTATAGTAACAATATATCATAGAGTAATATCCTATGCATGATACTCATATATGACCCCACCCACTGTGAAAAGTGTAAAACTTTGAGGAAGTAAATAAACTAATTTCCATTCAATACCCTATGCACACTTATGGTGCCACTATCGACCTAGCATGCCTAGAATGATTAACTTGCATAAATTACTTAGATGTATCATGTCTTCAGCCGAATAGGAGAAACACCAGCACAGGTCCTTGCTTGAATTGGAGGACGACGAAGTTCACATGTGTTGGGAATGTCAATGTGATGGGAGACTCGAAAGAATAATACTCCCTCATTTTAGAAATAAGTTACTTGGATTTATAGATTCTCGTGTATCAAATGCGTTTTAGTGTGTAGATGCATGCGAATCTAGAAAAACTCGACTCACTTATTTTAGGGAGTATATTATGTTGGGATCTTATCGCTACTATAACATTTTTAGTGGTTAAGTTAACATTTCTCATTGTTCTTTTTGTTTAATAGCTCACTAGTAAGTCTATAATACATTGTTGTGTTGAAATATATAGCCTAGTTCATTCCTTTAGTTTAGACTTTTGGTTAAATTGTCTAGTCTATCAATTTAATATTTTACCATTCTTATTTTTTTATAAATAAGACTTCCCTATTCTCCAAGAAGAGAATATTTTTCGTAAAATTAGATGCTCAATGGGATTGTATAACTAACTAAAGGTTTAACATTTAAATCAAGAAATTATCTTTTTGGGATCACTACATCACTAACCTGGCACATTTCTAAGGCCTTACGTTTTCAGAGTTTCTACTTTCTGATCATAGATCATGTGAGCTCTATTCACAAAAAGCATGGGCCTAAACACCTACCTTATGTGGTATGATAAATTAGATGCATTTGCGTTCACTTAATTTTGCATAGCCGCATGAGCCTCCATCCCTCCACCACTAAGGGTGAGAATCTTAAACTTGTTCAAAAGGCAGGTTATTAAAGCCCCGCTTCATCACTGAACTACCAAAGGAGAAGACTATGCCAATAATAGGACGGAACAAGAGAAAGTCATACACCACTAGTTGCCCGATATCGACCACGAACACCAAACCAGGATAACAACAAAATCGAGGGCCCAATATTCCACACGACTTTGTCTCCATCGCGGCGAGACACCACAACTAGGCATACACAAAAGTGACCACAAAAACACAAGAGTTAAACGCCTAGCAAATATGGGGTCCCTCCTCCCATCTTCCAGGACTCTAGATGATATAGGAACTAAACATAGATGGAGGTATAGTATGCTGACACGATGGTTGGAATTTGTTCCGTGTTACGCGCTAAACCGTGATGTTTTTCAAAACAAATGACATATCCAGGCCTTGCTTTTATTAAAGGCAAAGATCTTCACGATATTGAGCATAAACGCACATGATAATATCTTTATGACGATATGATTACACCAGGAAAATAGAAAAGTCTAGGTGTCTAGTTATCTGATGATTTGGACGCCTTATTTGCATTCACTCGTTCTAAAAAATGAGAAAATCGTGCCTAGCTATTATTCGTGAAACACGTTTAAGTTAAGTTTGTTTTGTCGTACTGATACTGTTTGGTGACATGCTATCTATTTGTACTTTTGCCCAACCAAATTGGCAAGGTCCCTGACGTGACGTCCGCCACTTCACCCACCTACTAAAAAACGCAGTCCAGAGCACGAATAAAGAAATGCTCGTAGAAACATCCGAGAAACATCAGTCGAGCGGTCGAGCCCCGAGGTGCTGACGGAGGCGGAAGGCCCGTAGGCCGTAGTACCCGTTAAAACCCCCGGCAAAATTGCCCTGCTTTCTTTCTCTCTATCGCGCACCGCATCGCCCTGCTGCTGCTGCTTTCCTCTCTTCTTCCACCGCTTAGCGCTTACCATGGCCGCTGTATGGGAGGCCCCTGGCCGCCGCACCGCTACTAGCTGCTTCTTCGAGGCCGGCAGGCGCGAGATCGGCTCATCCAGCGCCCGCGCTTCCTCCAGCCGAATCAGCGGTTCCGAGGTGCCCATTTCTAGATTTGATCGTCCTAGCACTTCATTTTCATGGAGCTTTATAATTTCTGTCGGTTTCTCGAGCGGATCGAGTATGGCTTCTGTTGGGTACCACTGGGGAATAGGGATTGTGTAGGCACGCGCTGCTAATTCTGTCGCCGGGGGTGGAATACTGGAATAGGATAGCCATAGGGCAGGTCGCGGTATCAGTTCATTCGCTAGTAAAAAAATGGTACTAGCAGTATCACTTTCACAAGCGCCTGTTCTCCTCTGCGAACTGTGGTGATTTTGGCATTTCGAAACTCTGTTCTCGTCTGTTCTGCAAAATTGTGAAAATTCTCGCGCTACTACTGATACTCCTGTTTCCGTTTTGTCCATGTGAACAGGGCCTAATCATGCGGATGAATCAGTATGGACAGTTGCGAGGCCATAGTGGCTGTGTCAATACCGTCAGCTTCAATCCTGCCGGTGACCTTCTTGTGTCTGGCTCAGACGACACAGACATCATTCTATGGGACTGGCTTGCTAAGTCTAAAAGACTAAGTTACCCTTCTGGACATCAAGAGAATGTCCTTCATGCCCGTGTGATGCCATTTACAGACGATAGAACCATTGTCACTGGTGCTGCTGACGGTCAGGTCTGTCTCTACCCACACTTGATCTTTGTTCTTGCCTCTGTTCACAGGTATCATTCCAATAAGTACGCACTAGTACTTTAATTTAAAATGCTGCACTAGCAACATTAGGAATCTTTAAGACAGTGACTTGTTTCATGGGACATGACTATGTGTGAAGAGACTCAGAATACTGCTCTTAATTTAATTACCAAGAGAAATGACAAGGTTGCTTTTGTGCGTGCTGTACCAGCCAATGGACAAAGAAAGTTTAAATATCAGACCCCAAGTGTTTGCAAGACATTACAAACTTCTCTAATCTGATAGTGATTTCAATGACACCACTTGTTGTGCACAGGTTAGGGTGGGACAACTGAAGCACGGTGGTGAAGTCACGACCAGACAAATTGGGGAACATGGTGATCGTGTGCAGAAGGTGGCCCTCGAACCAGGAAGTCCTCACATACTTTACAGTTGTGGAGAGGACGGTTTGGTACAGCACGTATGTCACTGCTCCGTTATATGCATTCAAATCAATAATTTCTTTGCTGAGCACATTTGGATCTAACATTTGTTTCTTACAGTTTGACCTGCGCAGTGATTCACCGACAAAGCTTTTCACCTGCTATTCAATCTCAGATAGAAGGCGTCGTGTAAGACTGAATGCCATGGCCATTGACCCGCAGAACCCTAACTATTTCTCGGTCGGTGGTTCCGATGAGTATGTAAGGTTGTATGATTCTAGGAGAATAAACTTGGATGCTTCAAGGAATATGAACCTACCAGTTGATATCTTCTGCCCTAAGCACCTTCTGATGAGTGGGAAGGTGCACGTCACTGGTATTGCATACTCCTATTCTAGGGAGATACTTGTCTCATACAATGACGAGCTTGTCTATCTGTTCCAAAACAATATGGGCATTGGTCCAAACCCCGAATCAGCACAGCCAGAGGATTTGGACAAGCTCGATGAGCTACAAGCATACTCTGGTCACAGAAATTCCAGAACTGTTAAAGGAGTCAGTTTCTTTGGGCCAAATGATGAGTATGTTGTGAGTGGATCAGATTGTGGGAATGTGTTCATTTGGAGGAAGAAGGGAGGTAAATTGATGAGGATGATGCGTGGCGATAAAAATGTCGTTAACTGCATCGAGCCCCATCCGCAGTTTCCGTTCCTAGCTACTAGTGGGATCGACAAAACCATCAAGATTTGGTCACCTGCGTCAAGTAAAGTGATGCCATTGCCTAAACATGCAGATCAAGTAAGTTGGGCCTAGTTATATAATTGTCTGTAAACTTGCCCTTACTGTTGTATCCTATTTGTGTCTTACCGTATTGTTTTTGTTGCGTAACAGATAATAGCTTCTAATGCGCGGGGAAGAGAAGTCAACGCTTCCCGAGCAAGAGTGACGCTTGGGCCTGACGTCATCATGCATGTGGTGAGGTTGCATAGGAGCCAGTCTGAATTTGGAACAGAGCATGAACCGTCTGCTGCTGATTTCGCAAGTGGTGGCGATGAGTCTTTCTTGGTTGGGCTTGGTGGTGGCGGTAGAAGCCGAAGATCGAAGTCGGATCCCAGGGAATGCATCATGACATGATCTCGAGTCACTGGATTTTTTGCATCTTGGCTCTTGATTAGATTAGGAGTGAACTGCTAAGGTTTTAGGCTGCAATCTCATGCAGTGATACTCAGAGGCGTGAAACTGAACGGCGGTGCTTCACAAAGTGCCACTTGTTTGTTCAGTTATAGGGTTACTACCGATATGTGTATGCTCAAATCTCAACTCATATACAGATATACTTAGTCTTGTAAAGAAAGGCGTTCCCGGTTAAAGAAGCTGGCATGCATATGTAACTATGAACCATATCAGGGAGTCATGCAACATGTACATATGCTTCATCGGTGCAGAAATCATGAGAACTTAGTTGCCTCACTTGTTTTGTCAGCAATGAAACCTACCGTAAAAATTTCGGTTCAGAATTCAGATGCAGTACCGAGTAGTACTGCACTTTGGCAATTGTGGACTCAGTTTGACGCCTCCCTCTCCATGTTGTGGCATAAGCATCTTTGTCGGATGAATCTATCACTTTGGCAATTGTGGACTCAGTTTGACGCCTCCCTCTCCATGTTGTGGCATAAGCATCTTTGTCGGATGAATCTATCACTTTGGCAATTGTGGACTCAGTTTGACGCCTCCCTCTCCATGTTGTGGCATAAGCATCTTTGTCGGATGAATCTATCACTTTGGCAATTGTGGACTCAGTTTGACGCCTCCCTCTCCATGTTGTGGCATAAGCATCTTTGTCGGATGAATCTATCACTTTGGCAATTGTGGACTCAGTTTGACGCCTCCCTCTCCATGTTGTGGCATAAGCATCTTTGTCGGATGAATCTCTGATATTCCAGATTCTCATGGACTCTCTATGTTGCATTTCTAATTCCAACCTGCCTTTCATGCAATCTCTGAATGAGTTATTTCTTTCGTTTTATAACAAAACTTGAAGAAGTAAAAATGTGAAGAGTGAATTTCGGGTTTCATATAAAAGATTGAAAGACCATAGTGCATTTTCTCTGCAAAATTTTCACTTTAGAGCACGGGCTGCAGCCTACAGGTAGCCCGCTATATTTGAAAATTCAAACTTTTATTTTAAAATTTCAAAAGAAATCCGAAAAACATATCTGGATGTAGTCAACTATGTACACTACAAGCGTGCAAATTTTGAACGTGAAATACCTTGTATTTTGGTATCAGCAAAAGAGACATCGGACAAATTTTAGAAGCTTTGAATGTTGCATTGTTCACCACACTCCTGCACTTGTCATTTTGCTGAGCCTAAGATATAAATTATTTCGTATTAAAAATTTACACTCTGATAGAATAGATCATTGACTACATCCTGGTATTTTTTTTAGGATTTTTTTGAAAATTTGAATCCAAATTTTCGAAAATTTAAAAACCAGCTAGCCCGTTCTTCAAAAGGCTGCATCCCTTTTCTATGACTTCACACGAAAAACATGCAGTAATTCCTGGAGCAGAGCAAAGCGAGGACAACGCACGCAGTCCAGCGTAGCGGTCGATCTTCTCTTCCTTGCGCAAACTGCACGCAAACTCTCTCTGAACTCTAAATTTCTGTCAATTAAGAGAGCATGGCAGGTCGGCAGCTTTGTGTGGGCAAGAACAGAGACGCGTCGAGGACGGCAGAGTGCCCTGATCGGCAACGATGCGTTTTCGACAGCAGATCAACGACTTTTGGACGGATCCATGCGTTTTCCGTGTAAGCCTCGAAGTTTGGACGCCGCCGGCACGAAATGATCGACATCTTCAAAACGGAAACACGAAAATGCATTAGTTTGGCGGAGAGCAATTCGACTCCACACTCTAGGAAGGTCGAATCATGAAACGGTGGCTTAGAGCACCGGTTCCTAGGACGTCGTTTCTAGGATGATTTTTTTTGTCCGAACGCCAAAAATTGGTGCAGTTGCGTTTTCAGGACTGTTTTTATCTGGATTTAGCCCAACTTTGGTTCGAAGTTCCGAGGCCGATCCCGGAGCGCCGGGAACACCCTCGGAACGCCAGACGAAGCGAAAATGCGGGTGGGCCAACCCTGTCGGCAGGACAACTCTATTTCCCACCACCAGACGCCTTTCCCGCGGCGAAGAGCTTTCCCCAACTGCCCCTGTCGCCATGCCTTCATCGGCGAAGCTCCACCATGCCGAGCCAAATCCACGCCTATAGATAGACCCGCCGCCGTCGTCGCACCCTTTTCCCTCGGCATAGGCCACATCTCGCCGCCCAACCTTCGTCGTAGCTCGGCTTCGCTCCGAGCTCCCGCCACCCAGCCCACCAAGTGTTCGGCGTTTTGCCCGTTGGGCCATGAACTCCGGCTACAAGGAGATGTTCCGTGTTGCTGGAGGAGGAGAACGCCACTGTCGCCGAAGATGCAGAGCATATGCAAATATTCGCTTCTCTCTCTCCCGGCTGTACATGCAGACTGCAATGCCGAAGCGTGGAGGCTCGGCGAAGGGTCACCGAAAGTGCAAAGCAAGGCAGAGGATAGATGGCTACTGCTTGTTTTACACCGACTACTTCGCCGACGAGACGCTGCACGAAGAGGCCGTGTTTCGGTGTCGTTTTAGGATGAGCTGGAAGCTCTTCCTCGAGATCGTGCATGTCATCCGGGAGTTCGACCCCTATTTCGTGTGCAAGAAGGACTGTACCGACATGGTTGGATTTTCCTCACTGCATAAGTACACAGTGGAGATGAGGTTGCTTGCATACAAAGCACCGAGTGATAGTGTCGATGACTATCTCCGCATGGCCGAGTCCATCGCTATCGATTGCTTATACAGGTTCTATAGGGCAGTGATTACAGTGTTTGGGAAACAGTACTTGAGAACACCCACTGTTGAAGACACTGCTCGGATCCTCGTAGTCAATGAAAGTAGAGAATTTCCTGAGATGCTTGGAAGCATAGACTGCATGCATTGGCAGTGGAAGAACTGTCTATTTGCATAGCAGAGAATGTATAAAGGCCACAAAGAAGGTTGCACTGTGATACTCAAGGCAATTGCTACACAAGATCTTTGGATCAGGCCCTCCTTCTTTGGCATGGCAGGATCGAACAACGACATCAATGTATTCAACTCCTCAAATATCTTTGCCAAACTTGTTGAGGGTCATGCCCCCCTTGTGGACTTTGAGATCAACAGGCACCACTACAACAAGGGATAATATCTTGCAGATAGCATCTATCCAAGATGGCCAATATTTGTGAAGAATATCTTAAACCCAATGCTCCCCAAGCATGCTCAGTATGTCAAGGAACAAGAAGCTTGCAGGAAGGACGTGGAGCCGACATTTGGTGTGCTCCAACAGAGATTTGCAGCTGTCTGGTTCCCTGCTATGATCTGGTCGAAAGATCAGATGTGGGAAGTGATGAACTGTTGAATGACCTTGCACAACATGATCATTGAGAATGAGAGAAAGGACCTAATGAGCTTGGTCGAGCAGAACGAGCCATACTACAAACATGAACCTCTTGTGAAGCATGATCACCAGGTGTCGCCAACCTGGGTTGTCTTCGTCATCATACGTCAGGAGACCCGAGACCCGGTAGTGCATCAACAGCTGCAAGATGATCTGGTTGAACATCTATGGACACGCAGGGGCAACACGTAGATGCCGAGCATGAACTGAACAAACTAGGGCGAAATATATTGTATTTTCATTGTAGGATGAACTATGTTTAATTTCATACTGAACTGTGGTTAATGTCATACCGAACTATGCCGAACATTGCTCCGTATTCATATTATGCCTAACTATGTTGAAAACTGGGCGAATTTGAGCCGAATTTAGGCAGAAAAACGCTGACATGGGAACTCGGCCTGGGAACATGAGTGATAAAGTGGATGTTCCCAGTCAAAAACTAGCTCTGTCCGATGCTATTTAGGTCCAGATTTCTGAAAATGTCCAACGAGTGAAAATGTTCTTATACAGAAACTTTAGAATTTCTCTAGCCGAATACCTATAATCAGTCAGAGGAGTAAATTTTCATGTTTGTTTCTCTAAACTACGCTTAGCCAAACCCATATATTTTAGATTTAGAGGAGCAAAAATCTACGCAGTCCTAAACTCCTAAATATACTCGGTCGTCACCGGCCCGAGTAAATCTCCCCTACATTCACCACACACAGTCACGATCCCCCACATCACTGCATCCCTGTCGGCGTTCACTCCGGCGACCACCAGCTGCCTCCGCAGCCCTCTTGCTCGCTCGTCGGGCTGCCATCCCCGGAATCGGGCCATTTATCCGTCGTTACCGGGTCGGTTCCGTCGCCAATTCCAGGTGTGCTCTACAGCTGCTAACCTCGGTTTTATTACAAAACAGAGCCAACAAAGGACAAAGATGTTGTAGAATGCTCACCGCAAAGCTAGGCGTCCCCGGAATCGAGACCGCTGATGATTTTCAGTCCTAGAGATCGCACCAAGCTTGTTTTGCGACAAGCAACCATTGAGACTCCTCCTCCAAGCCCCCTCTGTTGACTTTCGGCCGTCTTGCAGCCCCACCGGCCTTCTCACATCTTCGTCGCTGGCTCAAATGCTCAATGCTGACGGTCCCCGCTATTCTCACCTCCTTCGTCCTTGAGGTGCTCGACGAATTGACTAGGTGGGTTTTTTTTGGTTTTTTCATTTGGTTTTATTTATTTGCAATGGCTCTTTAATGCATATGAAGAGATTAGGAGATGATTTTCGACAACTCTTCGTCAAAGGAGGAGGAAGAAGAGGATGATGACTTAGAGATGGGGATGATAATGATCTTCAACGAGGATTTTCAGCGGCCGAGTCAAGGATCCCAATTCGACTGTTTGCACATGAATCAAGATAGAGCGGAGGGCCATGCCAAGCTTATGACAGATTAACTCAACTCGAATGCAACCTACCTAGAAAATATTTGCAGGGCAGTTTCGGATGTAAGTGAGTCTCATTCTCAACATTGTAAAAGTCGTGGAGAAGGATGATTATTGATTTAAGCTAAGGATGAGTGCTTTAGGGGAGATCAATGCAATCCCACTGCCGAAGTGCGTAGCAGCTGTTTGAGTGATTTCCTATGGGGGTTCAGTTGACGTTGCTGAGCATCACTGGCAACTCCACGACGCTTTATAGTTGTGCTATTTATCATGCTCTTTAATTCATTTCAACCCTTATGAGTGTTTGTTATTGAATAATTTGATTTGTTACATTTATTATATTGGTTTGTAATATTGAATTATTTGATTTGTAATACTGAATTATTTGGTTTGTAACATCGAATAATTTGATTTAAAACAATATTTTTAAGGAGTTAAGTATAGGGAATCAGCTAGAAACTGCTTTTTTAGTGGAGCAAATATAGAGAGTTAAAGGATAGAGAGACGTTTATCATCTAAAATATATAGGATAGGCTAGAGATGTTCTTACGCTTCTCCATTTATTTTAAGGCATATGCTAGACGTCTCCAGATACATGGGAAAATAAGTCATCTCTCGAGCCATCTGATATCGTTAAGTGTTAGATTTGTATCGTATGATCAATGGAAAACCAAACTTTCTAACACAACGTTTTCTTCATAATGGGTACAATGCTATGAAAATATGATGTAACATTTAGAAAACACGAATGTACCAGAAAAGAACTTATGCAACAAATCCTCATTTCATTGTAGCAAAACTATTTGAAAAACGTGTTTTCATTTACAACAAGAAAACCAACTCATCCAACATATGCCTCCAACACTTCTGCAACGTTAGAAAAATCCCTTTAAGCACACATCCATAAATCACCGCATCATATTTGTCCATAGCTGCACAACAAAAAACACCTGTAGCATGTCCAGACAACCTTTGCACCAACTAAAAATCCCAAAATCACTAACCTCCAATATTACTAAGCTCGCATGATGCGAATCTGTATCGACAGCCTCATCATCATTCAACTCGGTGACCTTGGAAACATCCCTTCAGCCCCGCCATCTTCCCCAAGACCAGAGCGCAAATGAAAAATCGGAGCTCCCTCCGAGAGCATCCATGGTTGGACGATAAAACTCCACCACGGCGGTGGGCGCTCGACCCTAGTATTTGAGGTGGGGACACTCTGTTGGCTACATGGACCGTGGATAGCATGATGCACCAGACAAGAAAGAAACACAACGCTCCCACAACACTACTAGTAAAACAGTTATAGTTAATCTATACATCACTGGCGCACATGCCAGCGGTGTCCCACGGATAAAATAGACATGGCGCACAGCTGAAAGTGCCCCACGGCTAAGTCGCGTACCCGTGGCACACTTTCCACAAGTGCGCTACCAATACGTTTGGACCAGGACATAGTTGGTCATAGGCCACTTACCCGTAAGGCGCCACATAGTGGTGCGCCACGGGTAGGAAACATACGTGTGGCGCACCATTATATGATGCCCTACGGGTAAGTGCCATGCACCAATCCACCTTTCCCATGGATCGTCTTTTAAGTTTTGTAAAAAATAAAACAAAATGATAAACACTTCAAAAAATATGGTCTAGTTTATAGGAAAATTAATAAACATGAATTTCACTTTTTCTAAAAAAAGGTCATGTCACTATAAAATGGTCATAAATTTTGCATACTATGTAAAAAAGTTTAATACCAAAATGACGAGCACGATTATGCATCTGCTCGCAACGACCAGAGATCATTTAGCAATTTTTTAAATTCTCAAAATTCAAAAAGAGTAAAAAGTTACGGTTAAAAGATCGTTTTTTCATGCAGAAAAAAAGTGAGGCCAATTACCCATGACGCATCGGCATGTAGTGCGCCAAAAGTAAGTGTGGGCGGGATTTGAAATTTGAATCCGGTCGGCCACCTACCCCCTCACGTTTTCCCCTTCCCTTCTCTTCCCATTCTTTCCCCTTCTACTTTTCCTTTTCCTTCTTCTTCTCCTCCCTTCTCCTTTTCCTTTTCCTTCTCCTTCTCCTTTTCTTTCTTCTCCTTCTCCTTTTTCTTTTCCTTCTCCTCCTTCACCTTCTTCTCTGTCTGGCCTCCTTGTTCCGGCCTCCTCCTTCTCCTCCTCTCCTTGTAGTGACGACGTCAACAGCGGCCTCCTCCTCCTCCTTGCAGTGGCAATGGCGATGGCCTTATCCTCCTCCTCCTCCTTGCAGTGACAATGGCGGCCTCCTTCTCCTCCTCCTCCTTGTAGTGACAACGACGACCTCTCCGACGAGGCAACGCTGACCGCGCTGACGACGACCGCTCCGACAAGGCGACGACGGTGACCTCTCTGACGAAGCAACGACGACGACCCGCTCCTACGAGTGAAGACACTGACGACGACGACGGCGATGAGATCCAAATCTCCCGTTTAAAAAAAATGTGTACTCATGGTGCACCTGTACCCCTACCCGTGGCGTATCGGGTGGTGCGCCACAGGTAACTTCTTTTACCCGTAGCGCACCATGCGGTGGTAAATTTTAGCCATGGCACGCGCTTGGTGACGCACCCCTAGTATGCCACGGATGGACAAAGTAGGTGTGCCACGAAATTCCTTTTTCCTGTGGTGCAAGGAGCGTGAGAGAAGGAAATCAGCGGCATGACATCAACCTACATTCTTTTCTTAAAAGGAGCTATAATCTTTCTATTGATATTAAGAAGAAAATATTGCCTAAGCCAAATGATAATAGTGAATTCCACTGTTTATCCTATGGTTGTACGTTTTGACACATATTACCACATTTAGTGACAATTCTAGCAAAATACCACATCTATGTGTGAAACCTTGAACACATTTTTACTCCATTTTGATGCAATGTAAATCAAATACCATGTCGGATAAACAAATTTGCATTCAAACAATATGTGCTTGACTTTCCATAATTATGACAAAAATAACATTGTTTACTCCTATGGCAATTACAATTCACAAAAGTATTTTGTTAAAATGACCCTAAATTAGATATTAAAGATGATATTAATCCTTATCAGGATTTCTATTTTCCAACTTTTCTTATTATAAACTTGCGTAGACATGGACTAATGCCTGGTACATTGATTCAACTAAAAACATGCCATTGGGAAGCAAATATCATTTGAACGAGTTATTTATCTGTATTACATGTGCATGATACCCTATGAGCGAGAAGCTAAAAACTCCTATCAAATCACGTCTAAAACGGACATTTAATTTTCTTTCCGCGGGAGAAAAAAGACATTAGTCATAGAATTTATTCGTGACATACAACTCGGTGCCAACGTCCGAGACTCCAAACTTGGCCTCGAGCGCATTCCACGCGTCATTGGTGTTATCAAATGATATATATACGGATCCATAATGTTGTCCCTAAATACATTGAAAAGAGCCGCCATAAACATGATATCATCTTTCTTAAAAGCCTCTTCCTAAGCAGCACAAAGATCTCTTTTAGGTTTGCCAAGAGTGACGTTATAGCAGTTCAGGTTTTGAAACCAGAGAACTACTCTTGTGTGTCATCTCTTATAAGACGGCCTGGTTGCCATGGCTATACCAGTGGAATTCAATTCCCTATAATCAGAATTATTAAAAATATAAACAAATATCCATACGATTTAATCCGAATAATTAATTGGTAAAGCATGATCATATGAATAGTAACAAAACTAATTATGCAAATTAATAAAGTAGATAAACATATTATATCTAAACAAGATAAATTGATTACATCTACTCTAAACGATAGAACAAGAAACTCTAGCAAAATCTAAAAGAGAAAGTTCAGGAACACGTATAGTGCAGCCTGAGAAGCAGTGACGGCAGCAGCAATAGCCGCAGTGGTAGAAACATCATTATCATTCATGTTGAGGTTACTGAAAAGGTCGCTTACGTCCTAGAAGAAGTCGTCATTGGCGAACTCGTCATCAGACAACGTCATGGTTGCCAGTAGTCGTACTTAAGCGCTTTCTAAAAACCTGATTGCTCCTAACCCGTACGGGTTCACGATAATGCATGGTTTCAGAGGCCTACTGTCTTGATCTGCGATGCAAGGTTCTGAAAATAGATGCATGTGATAGGTACTGATTAGGTTTAGCATATAGGTTTATATAGTGCATGTTAGGGAGGTAGGCACATTCCATGTCCGAAATGACAGCCCACGATCCAAAAATTTAGAACGGCTGATTGACGCGTTAACCCGCAGCACACGTATCATGACAAGACGATGCACGACGAGATGGACGGGACGACAGTGTAGTGCAAAAAAGCTACTCCTTTTCTCACACATTAGTAAGTAGTAGAACACCCTAGTATATAAGAAGGTGCAACTCTCACTTAACTAGCAATGCGAAACATGTTGTCATACATTAAATAGGCCAAAGAGAATATTAAAATTTGTCTTATGGACCAACTGCCTGATACTCAGCAAATTCTAACATATACTACCAAACCTTTCTCCAACACTTTCAGACTTTTGGATAGGATAAACTGGTTGAATCATGAATTACCGAGTCTTTCTCCAATAATTCGTACTTTTTGTTAAACTAGTTAGGTCATCCAATTCAATAGAGACAACGACACACGGTTGCTTTACAAGTGCATTTGCGTGCAGGATTTCTCCAAACAATTCGTGACTTTTTTGATTCAAAGGATTTGTAAAATATAGGAATAGGAAATGTGTAGAAATAAAATGGCATGCTATTTACTCCCTCTGTTTTAAAATATAAGATGTTTTAGATTTGTGAAGAAAATGTAACTAGATATATTTTAGTGTGTAGATTCACTCCAATGCTAAGTAAACCTATCTACTAAAAGAAATCTAGATACATTTTCTTTATAAAGTCAAAATATTTTATATTTTGAAATGGAGGGAGTAGAATTTTATAGAAATGAAAATTGAGAAATCGGTAAGACACCGCAGAAAAAACGCAGAAAATTTTATAAAGCTTAGTATGACCTCTTGTTAAAATTCTATAGAATTATAGTATAGGAAAGCAATGCATAGGAATTTTATAGGATTTATTCATTTAAAACAAACACACCCTAATAGAAAACATCTTATAAAATTCTTTTGGAAATCCTTTGAATTAAACATGCCATTAGAGACTTTAGGATCACCCAATTCAATACGAACAAATGTACTCAGTTGCAAGTAAAAAAAAAGTACTCAGTTGCGTTCCAACTGCACTTGCGTGCAGGATTGGGAGTTGGAATAGTGAGCTGGAGCCTGGAGGGCTTAGTTGATTTCTAAATAAGCTCCGTTTTCTCGTGTATTCTGCCTCTGACGTGTCGCGCCGGCCTTTTTGTTTACACAGAGTGTCTTTTGGCTGATTCCGGTGGTCGACGGACAGTTCCCACCGCACAAGCTCGCACTACATCGACGTGGGTCCTACTTTGGCTATTGCCAAAAATGATACATTTCCTATTTTGGTTCTTCCTTGTCACCGTGTGGTACACGTACGTCGAAGGTCGAGCTCACGTCTCGAAAGATCGATCTTGTGCCGTGGGCATTGTTTT
The DNA here is from genome assembly GCA_916181665.1 of Avena sativa. Lineage (NCBI taxonomy): Eukaryota > Viridiplantae > Streptophyta > Magnoliopsida > Poales > Poaceae > Avena > Avena sativa. The sequence continues at coordinate 36,867,937 of OV702283.1, forward strand.
TAGTTGGTGTTGGTGTTTTTAGTTGAACAATTGCGCTCGCATTTTCCTTCTAATTTTTGTGGGGATTTGTTAGTGATTTCTCTTTTTTCCATAACAAATTTGCAGAAGCACCGATATTGAATTGTTTCCGTGTTTCCCGAAGGTTTCTTTTTTTGAAGGGTCATTCAGATATCCAATACTACTTCAAATCCAAGATGACATGAACTCCTTCGACTACACAAGCCGGTCAAGGACTAGGCTCATCACATCACACGGTCCACAATACTACTTGTGTTCCAAAAAGAAAGAAAGAAATTCACAATATAAACTCAATACATACACATGAACCGATGCTCTATGAATACAACACAGAGAGCATCAGTCGCTGTTGGCTTCAGGAACAGCTTAATTAGGCCACGAGCACGTAGATCGCGTAGATGATCCCCGGGAGGTACCCCAGTATGGTGAGCAAGAGGCAGATCCAGAACTCCACCTGGTACATCGTCCACGCCAGCAATTAATTACCCAAATCAGACACGAGACTTGATCAACGGAACGGCAAAACGTAGCCGTGTAAAGAGAAGAAGGGAACTTACGGCGATGCCGTAGCGGAGGAAGACGCCGACGGGCGGCAGGATGATGGCGAGGATCACCTCGATGAACGTCGCCGATGCCATGGCTCGCTCGTCTCTACTCAAAGCTCTCTTCCTTTTCCGAGAGAAGCGCCTGGAAGCTAGCAGTAGTGTGTGGGTGTGATTTGGATTGGCAGATAATGCACACGTCCGTTTATATAGACAGACGCTGAGTATCTCTGTTAGTATAGCTGATCTGCTTCGATGTGGACTTTTGGAGGGGGTGTACGTGTCCCTTGGCCGGCACGCGGCTTGGCCACTCGCGCTCCACGTAGCGTGTATCCGAAGGAGTCGCGTGCAAATTTGGGGTACTTGAACGGGGGATTATTACTAGATTATTATAATCTCGCCTGCTTAAGAACCTATGCTTTGCTGGTGGCGTGTGCTTGTCCGATGCGCTGTGCCTGCCTGTCGTCGATTTTGGCCCGGCCTGCTTGGATCTGTACATGTCGGCACGGCTTTGTCTTGGTGTATCCGATGCTGCAGCGGTTGCCTTTTGTAGTCGGCACAGCTGTGGGTTTGTCCTTCTTGTCCGCCGCACGGAACGCGTCATACACTCGTACTCATCCTGACTAAACTAGGAGCATATATATATATTTGTGGCTCGCGTGAATTCATCTTCGGAGCTCGTGCTTTGCCACACCATCCAAGACAAAAGAGAGATCAGATCTAATAATTGCCGAGCCAATTATTGGGTGCATGAAGAAACCATGTACTACTCCATATAGTATTAGGTTTTGTTTTAGAAAGAAACCATGCACACCAAACAAGGTAGGGCTCAAGCCAACATCTAAGCATGTAATCAAACACTCTCCTGTACTGTAAAATGTTTCACTTCAAACTGTGTGAGTGGATTAATATCTTTGTTTTAGGGGATAGTGTTGTCATAGAAAATGACAGTATTAGCCGATACTTCGACACAAAGGAAGGTGTTTGTATATGACAATTGACAAGATCCTCCTCACACATGCTATGTAATATCGTTGTTGATATGCTTGCAATACTTATTGAACATTTAAACACAAACAGTTGAACTAACTGTGTCGAATCTTGCCGTCTAGATGTTGGGTTATTTATTCTGTAATGTACTAATGATGCCATCATCTTTACGGATGGTAATTTGAATAGCCAAAAGGTTCTCAAACCCGCCCTAAGCATGTTTGAGCAACTTTATGGTCTCAAAAGCAACTTTTGCAAGAGTGGATTATTCTGTTTTAGTGAAGATAGAGATGTAAAGGCTTGTTTAGATCGTGAGGTGATCCATGTAGAATGTGTTGTGGCATAACATAAACTTGTGGTGGCCGACTTTCGCTTTCACACACGTGTTTTGTGAGATAGATGTGCCAAAATCACAAGAATAAAATGGCGGAAGCTCAAAGCGAACACAAAAAACCTTTAGGGAGAGGATGATAGCAGGAAAACTACGACATGAAGAGGGAGATGTAGACAACGTGTGGGTGATGTTATAATTGCGACAAGAAGATAATGAAGAACGAAAACGAAATCACACCAAGGGGACACGGATTTAACGTGGAAATACCTCTTCAACAAAGAGAGGAAAAAACCACGGGCGCTAGCCAGCGAAACTTCACTATATCGGGGAGTGTTTATAAATGCCTGCAACTCATCCCAACCGGCGGCTTACAAGAGGTTTATATATCGGTGGAAACCTTGGTCTTCGACGATCCGTACCGTAACTGCTCAGTCTTTGTAAAATTTGGGTCTTCCACTCGGTAATCCTTCGGCGATGGGCCTCGCTCCACTCGTCAGAAGTTGGTCTATACTTTGTAGAATTTGGATCAACATGTAACAAACTCCACCTTGAGACAAATTCTTTCTTGTAGCATCAACAACAACCATCTTCTTGAACAAACAAAGCAAATACTTTCGGCGCCAATAGCCACTTGGGCTAATCAGTTAAACAAACTAAGTTCGAGCAAAGCTCAAACTTAGCAACATGAACATGTTAAGTCATCAAATCAACAGGATTATCATGAGTGCCGATCTTGCATACCTTTAATTTACCTTGAGCAACAATGTCTCTAACAAAATGGTACTTGACATCAATGTGCTTAGTTCTCTCATGGAACATCTGATCTTTTGTAAGGTATATGACACTTTGACTGTCACAAAAAAAGTAATGCAAGAATCATCTTCACAAAGCTCAGCAAACAAACATTTTAACCAAACAGATTCTTTTGAAGCTTCAACAATAGCCATGTATTCGGCTTCAGTAGTAGATTGTGCAACAATAGCCTGCAATGTAGCCTTCTAGCTAATAGCACAACCACCGACATTAAACACATAACCTATGAGGGATCTTCTCTTATCCAAATCGGCAGCAAAATCTGAAAATCCATATAGCCAACGAGTCCCTCACTGGTCCTTCCAAACTTCAAATGAGCATTGGAAGTGCCAAGAAGGTACCCGAAAACCCACTGAACAGCCTTTCAATGTTCTTTACCAGGATTAGCCATGTATCTACTTATCAAACTCATAGATCCACTCATCCCAAGCCTCCGGCGACGGGTCTCGCTCCACTCGTCAGAAGTTTGCATATACTTTGTAGAATTTGGATCAACATATAACAGGTGAAGACGACAACTTAGCTAGGGAGGTGCTTGGGGTGATAAAAGGCAAAAAACATGGAGCTAAAAAAACATGGCAGTGGAATGAAGATATCCAAAGGGCGATCAAGGAGAATAAAGAATGCTACAAGAGGTGGCACCATGATGGAAGCAAAAACAACAACATGCTGAAGTACAAAGAGGCCACAAAAAATCCAATGCGAGCCGTGAGTTGAGCAAGATGGTGGGCCTAAGATGAGCTATATGTGAGACTAGGAACTAAGGAATGCGAAAAGGTCATTTACAAGATGGGGACAATTCATGAGAGGGAGACTAGAGATCTCAACGAAGTTAAATGCATCGGGTATGAGACTAATCGACTTATAGTTAGGGATGGAGAGGCTAGGAACAAATGCATGGTTTACTTTGATGGGTTATTGAATGATGGAAATGGGAGCACTATGGCCAAGTTGGATGGCTCCTTTTATGACACCAATATGCAATTTATGTCGAGGATCCAAAATATTGAGGTAAGTATGCCCTAAAAATATGAATGTATGGAAGACCTTTGGCTCCGATGATGTCTCAGCTGAGGTTTGGAGATGCCTTGGAGACGTGGAAATTTATAAATAAACAAGCTATACAACTACATTATTTGGTCAAACAAGATAAGAGTGGAGGAAAGTTATATCAGTACATATCTTCAAGAATAAAGGGTATATGAAAAGTTGTATTAGTTAATTATGAGCCATACTATGAATGTTTGGAAGATAGTGAGTGAGCATAGCTTGATAAGAGTGAAGAATGCACTTAAAACGGAAAGTGCATCTGGTTCCCTCGGAGTGAATTTTGGATGATTAAGAAAAATTGACTAAGGGAGTAATATGTTTATCATGTATAGACATGAACATAGTACCAGAAGTTATTTTGAACACAAGGAAGTCTTCGCAAAATGGAGTGAAGAAAAGATGTGTGTTATAACCTGAGGACATATGAGCTCTTGGGAAATCAGGAGTTGTATCGCCGTGCTTAAAGACTCATACGACAAGCTTAAGGTTGAATACATAGTCTTTTTCTATACATTTGATTCAATAATACAAAACGTTATATTAGGGGGTTATATTTTCAACAAATAAAGTGAAACTTGTTTTCATATTGATCTTTTCATTATATCTCTAGAAAACAATACACTTAGAAATATCTCTAAGAATTAGTGTGCTTGAAGAACCTGGAGCCCTAGTTTGAGCACATGGTTAAACCGGTTGATGCCTCAGTATAACTTGTGTTGAGCCTAGTACTTCAAGTGGTGATAAGTTGATTATGAGGAGTTAGAGCTTCATGGTTATTGATTGAATCTCTAAGTGTATATCACATCTATTCATAATGCCTTATTAACACACCAGATTAGACCGCTGGAATGTGTTCCTATATGGAATATTCAACGGCTAAGTGTTGCGTGTGGACCTGAGCCCCAAGAGGTACAGTTGGCGACTTGAGTGAAAATATAGATCTGAAATATGGATTTTGCAAGTCTCCTTTCTCTCTCATTTCTTTTGCAACATCCTTTGACGGTTTGAGTTTGGTTGAGCACCAAACAAGAGCGCACTTGGCTGACGAGATCTCATTGTTATTCTTGGAGATTTGGCATCTCCTATATAGTTAGATTTTGATTGTTGAGCATCCAATCTATGGATTGCTTGAAGCAAGTTTGTAAAGGTTTGGAGATCACATGGCAAAAAAGGTTTGGATATCACCTCAAGATCTTTCCCTGGTGAGAAGGCCTATCTTTGCGTAGCTGGAGCTAACAGAGAAGAAGGCCTAGTCTGAGGACTTGGGTGAATGATTGCATAGCCTCTCCAAACCACACCTAGGAATTTCTTGGGATAGGCCGGGCCGAAAAAATCCCGCGGGTAAAAATCTAGGACTGAGCCCGCCTGGCCGTCGGGCCGAAATCCCAGGCCCGAGCCCGGCCCATCACTACTATTTTCTACTAGGCTGTCGGGCTGGGCCTTTCTTAATTTCACGATTTCCTCGCACCGAGCCTGACTCGTGCATCTGTCGGGCCTCAGATATAGAGCCTAGGCTCGGACCACAGGCCTAAAAAGCCTGGCCCGTCAGGCTTTTTTTGGGTCGGGATTGTTGGAGATATGCCCTAGAGGCAATAATAAATGTAGTTATTATTATATCTTTGTGTTTATGATAAATGTTTACATTCATGCTATAATAGTATTAACAAGGAAACATTAATACTTGTGTGATTTGTAAACTTAATTTGAAGTCCCTAGTATAGCCTCTATACTTCACTAGCTTGTTGGTTGATAAATGATTGTGGTTTCCCTATCATGAACATTGAGATGTTATCAACAACAAGATCATATCATTATGAGAATGATATGGTGGACATACTCCTATAGATAAGCGTAGCATAAAGATCAAGTCATTTCAATAGTTCAATTGCTATATGCTTTCTGATACATAGTAACCTAATTCCTTCGACCATGAGATCATGCATATCACCTTTACCAGATGGATGCTTTGATGACATCAAACACCACACCATAACTGGGTGGCTATAAAGGTGGCATTGAGTGTTCGGAAAGTATTGGTTGAGGCACATGGATCAAGAGTGGGATTTGTCCATCCATATGACGGATAGATATACTCTGGGCCCTCTCGGTGGAATGTCATCCAATTAGCTTGCAAGCATGTGAATGGCTCACAAGGGATCACATATCACGGGAACGAGAAAAGAGTACTTATCAGTAACGAGGTTGAACTAGGTATGCAGAGATACCGACGATCATAACCTCGGATAAGTAACATATCGTGAGACAAAGGGAAATTGGTATCGTATGTAAGTGGTTCATTCGATCGCAAAGTAATCGTATGTGGGAGCCATATGAATTTCCAGATTCCTCTATTGGTTATTGTTCAGAGAAGTGTCTCGATCATGTCCGCATAATTCACGAACCGTAGGGAGACACACTTAAGGATTAGACGTTGTTTGAGTAGTTATGGTATTATGAGAAAGAGACCGAATGTTGTTCTGAGTCTCGGATGGGATCCGGGATATCACGAGGTGATCCAGAATGGTCCGGAGAATAAGATTCATATAAGGAAAGTCCCGTTTCGGAGTTCGGAAATGATTCCGGTGAATGTTTTAGAAGGTTCCGGAATGTCCGGCACTCCGGGAGGGGGGAGGGGTACATGAATGTGTCATTACATATTGGAATGATTGCATCATGTACTAAGTGTTCTTGCTATTCCAAATAAAGGATTAAATTGAATCCTAAAACAGAAAAGTCAAATGTCCAGTTTGAAAGTCAAACGGCTAAAACAGGAAACTGTGGGAAACAAGCAAGAGGAGGCAAAACCGACTTGGGGGAGGAGTCCCTCCTCTCCAAGCCGGCGCGCCACCCAAGGACGACTTGGGGAGGGACTCCCCTCCCCTTGGCCGCGCCTCCCACCTATAAGAGGAGGGGCAGGGCCTCCTCCTCTAGACACACAAGTTCCTATCCTCTAATCTCCGGTTTAGAGCCGTTTTGGTTTAGAGCTTCTAATTGCCCTAGCCTTCGGTTTAGAGCCTTCTAATTGGTGTGTCTAATCCCTAGACCACTAATAGCCCTCTCTCATACTCCACCATACTCGCTCCGGCTTAAGGCGAAGCCCTGCGGGATCTCCCCTCTACTTTCGGTACCACGTCGTTGTGCTGCCGGAATCACGAGGAGAGTGCTACAACCTCCGCTGCCTGCTGGAACAAGGGAGAGGAAGGTCTTCGTCGAGTACCGAACGTGTGACCGACTGCGGGAGCGCTGCTGGAACGCAGCGCCGGAAGGATCGTCTACACGATCTTGAGATCGGGAAGAGTACGACTACATCACCCACGAGAATCCGCTCTCGTTAAACGCTTTGGAATCTTCGAGGGTAAGTTATTCCATCGACTCGTTGCTACAATCTAGTAGATAGATCTTGGCTTGTTTGTTTGTATGCGATAGAAATTTTTTGTTTTCCATGCTACGAACCCCTACAGTGGTATCAGAGCCGTGTCTATATGTAGATCTGTTGCACGAGTAGAACACAATGGTCATTGTGGGCGTTGATGCTTTTATTGTCGATTGCTTCTTGTGTACTTTGCATCTTGCGGTATGTTGGGATGAAGCGGCCCGGGCTAACCTTACATGACATCGTTCATGAGACTTGCTCCACGATTGACATGCAACTTGTATTGCATAAGTGGCTTTGCGGGTGCCTGTTTCTCCTAGCATAGTTAAGATCCAATTTACAACGGGTGATCAACAATGCTAGTATCAATGTTCTGGTTCTTGTTCGTAAGTTAGAACGACACTTATTGAAAGCCCCAAACCACGTAAAATATGCAAAGAAAGTAGAAGCGTCTAACTTTGTTTTGCAGGGGTGTGCAGTGATGTGATATGGCCATGATTGTGATTATATTTGATGTATGCAATGTTCCTTATTGTAAGTTGGCAACCGGCAGGAGCCATATGGTTGTTTTTAATTTATGTTAAGACCCGCGTGTCTATTCAAAGTAGTTGTAATAGTTGAAGCCGGTGGACGACAACCATGGAGAAGCGTCATTGACCTTGATGCGATGCCGGTGATGATGGAGATCATGTTCGTGCTTGAAGATGGAGATCGGAAGCACAAAGAAGAAAGGCCATATCATATCACATATTATGAATTGCATGTGATGTTAATCCTTTATGCATCTTGTATTGCTTAGTAGACGACGGTAGCATTATAAGATGATCCCTCATGCACATGAATTTCAAGTCATAAAGTGTTCACCCTTAGTTAGCACCGTTGCTAAAGCTTGTTGTTTCGAAGCACCACGTGATGATCGGGTGTGTTAGATTCTGCAAGTGTATACAACGTGAGCAAGCCAGATTTGCTCATGCGGAAACTAAGGTTTGATCTTGACGAGCCTAGCATGTACAGACATGGTCTCGGAACACGGATCACCGAAAGGTAAAGCATGAATCATATAGTAGATATGATGAACATGTCGATTGTTCGCCATTGAAACTATGTCAACTCTCGTGATGATCGGTGTTGATATGGTGGATTTGGTTCGTGTGATCACTAAAACAATGTGAGGGATGTTGTTTTGAGTGGGAGTTCACCTAGTTTAATTACATTAATTAATTTGAACTCAATTTGTCATAAACTTAGTCTAAACTATTGCAAATATGTTGTAGATCAATGGCAGCCCCTACCATCAATTTTAATGTGTTCCTAGAGAAAGAAAAGTTGAAAAACAATGGAAGCAACTTCGCGGATTGGTTCCGCAATTTGAGGATTGTCCTCACAGCTGGTAATTTGACCTATGTGCTGGATGCACCGCTGGGTGACCCACCTGCAGATGATGCTCCCGATGAAGTAAAGAATGTTTACCTCGCTCGGAAGAATCAGTACTCCATAGTTCAGTGTGCTATCTTGTATGGTTTGGAATCGGAGCTTCAGAAAAGGTTTGAGGATTCAGACCCATATGATATTGTCGAGGATCTCAAATTGATTTTTGAGACTCATGCGGCAATTGAAAGCTATGAGGCTTCTGAAAAGTTCTTTAACTGCAAGATGGAAGAGGGCAGCTCCGTCAGTGAGCATGTGCTTAAGATGTCTGGGCACGCAAACAAACTTCAAAGCTTGGGTATAGTGATTCCTAATGCTTTGGGGATTTACCGTGTCCTCCAATCACTACCACCAAGTTACAAGAACTTTGTGATGAACTACAACATGCAGAACATGAACAAGACGTTGCCAGAACTCTTTGCCATGTTGAAATCTGCAGAAGTGGAGATCAAGAAAGAGCACCAAGTGTTGTTGGTCAAAAAGACCACCAAATTCAAGAAAGGCAAGTCTAAGCAAAAGGGACACTTCAAGAAGGGTGGTAAGAAAGTTACCACGCCGGCGAAGAAAACCAAGGTTGGACCTAAGCCTGATACTGAGTGCTTTTACTGCAAGGGAGAAGGTCACTGGAAGCGGAATTGCCCAAAGTACTTGGCGGATTTGAAGAACGGCAACATCAAGAAGAAAGGTATATCTGATATACATGTTATTGATGTGTATCTCACTAGTACTCGTAGTAGTGCCTGGGTATTTGATACTGGTTCGGTTGCTCATATTTGTAACTCGAAACAGGTGCTGCAGAATAAACGGAAGCTAGCGAAGAACGAGGTGACGATGCGCGTGGGAAACGGATCAAAGGTTGATGTGATCGCGGTCGGCACGCTACCCCTTCATCTACCATCGGGATTAGTTTTATACTTAAATAATTGTTATTTAGTGCCTGCGTTGAGCATGAACATTATATCGGGATCTTGTTTATTGCGAGACGATTACTTATTTAAGTCCGAGAATAATGGTTGTTCGATTTATATGAGTAATATGTTTTACGCACATGCACCTTTGATAGATGGTTTATTCTTATTGAATCTCGATAGTGGAAATACACATATCAACAACATTAAGGCTAAACGTTTGAAATCAAGCGATAATTCGACCTATATGTGGCACTGTCGTCTTGGTCACATTGGAGTGAAGCGTATGAAGAAACTCCATTCCGATGGACTTCTTGAATCACTTGATTTTGAATCACTTGAAAGATGCGAAGCATGTCTGATGGGAAAAATGACTAAGACTCCATTTTCTGGTATGATGGAGCGAGCTACGGACTTATTGGAAATCATACATACCGATGTGTATGGTCCAATGAGTGTAGCATCGCGCGGTGGTTATCGTTATGTTCTTACCTTCACGGATAACTTGAGTAGATATGGGTATATCTATTTCATGAAACATAAGTCCGAAACTTTCGAGAAGTTTAAGGAGTTTCAAAGTGAGGTAGAGAATCAACGTAACAAGAAGATTAAATTTCTACGTTCTGATCGTGGAGGTGAATATCTAAGTTACGAGTTTGGCGAGCATTTGAAGAAATGCGGAATACTTTCACAATTGACACCGCCGGGAACACCACAGCGTAATGGTGTGTCCGGACGTCGTAATCGAACTCTCTTAGATATGGTTCGTTCTATGATGTCACTTACAGATTTACCGCTATCATTTGGGGTTATGCATTAGAAACAGCCGCATTCACTTTAAATAGGGCACCGACTAAATCCGTTGAAACGACACCGTATGAATTATGGTTTGGGAAGAAACCTAAATTGTCGTTCCTTAAAGTTTGGGGATGCGAAGCCTATGTAAAGAAGTTACAGCCGGACAAGCTTGAACCCAAAGCGGAAAAATGCGTCTTCATAGGATACCCGAAGGAAACTATTGGGTATACCTTCTATCATAGATCCGAAGGCAAAGTCTTCGTTGCCAAGAATGGATCCTTTCTAGAGAAGGAATTTCTCTCGAAAGAAGTGACTGGAAGGAAAGTAGAACTCGACGAGGTTGTCGAACCTTCTCTCTAAATTGCGAGTAGCGCAGCACCGGAAGAAGTTCCTGTGGTGCCTGCACCAATAAGAGAGGGAGCTAATGATGGTGATCATGAAACTTCGGTTGAAGTTGCTACAGAGCCTCGGAGGTCAACGAGAACTCGTACCACTCCAGATTGGTATGATCCCGTTATGAGTGTCATGTTGGTGGACAACACCGATGACCCCGAGACATATGAGGAAGCGATGATGAGCCCAGATTCCAATAAATGGCAAGAAGCCATGAAATCCGAAATTGGATCCATGTACGAAAACCAAGTATGGACTTTGGTGGACTTACCGGATGGCCGAAAGGCTGTCGAGAACAAATGGATTTTCAAGAAGAAAACAGATGCTGATGGTAATGTTACTGTCTATAAAGCTCGACTTGTCGCAAAAGGGTTTCGACAAATTCAAGGAGTTGACTACGATGAGACTTTCTCACCGGTAGCGAAGCTAAAGTCTGTGAGGATAATGTTAGCAATCGCTGCATATTATGATTATGAGATATGGCAGATGGATGTCAAAACAGCATTCCTCAATGGAGATATTGATGAAGAGTTGTATATGATGCAACCCAAAGGTTTTGTCGATCCTAAAGATGCTAACAAGGTATGCAAACTTCAACGGTCCATTTATGGATTGAAGCAAGCATCCCGAAGTTGGAATCAACGTTTTGATAAGGTAATCAAAAGTTTTGGTTTTATACAAACTTATGGAGAAGCTTGTATTTACAAGAAAGTGAGTGGGATCTCTGTAGCATTCTTAATACTATATGTGGATGACATATTGTTGATTGGGAATGATGTAGACCTTCTTAATAGTGTCAAAGAATATTTGAATAATAGTTTTTCAATGAAGGATCTTGGCGAAGCAGCTTACATATTAGGCATAAAGATTTTCAGAGATAGATCGAAACGCCAAATATCATTGTCACAGAGTACATATTTGGACAAAGTTCTAAAGAGGTTTGGAATGGAAGAAAGCAAGAAAGGGTTCTTGCCCATGTTGCCCAATACGATCTTGGGTAAAACTCAAAGTCCGACATCGGCAGAAGATAGAAAAAGGATGAGTAAGACTCCCTATGCATCAGCCATAGGATCTCTAATGTATGCCATGCTATGTACTAGACCCGACATTGCATATGCTGTTAGTTTAACTAGCAGATATCAAAGTGATCCAGGAGTGGATCATTGGACAGCGGTCAAAAACATCCTTAAGTACTTGAGAAGAACTAAGGATATGGTTCTTTCTTATGGAGGTGATGAACAGCTCGTTGTTAATGGTTACACCGATGCTAGTTGGAACACCGATCCGGATGATTCTAAATCACAATCTGGATACGTATTTATTTTGAATGGTGCAGCAGTTAGCTGGAGGAGTGCAAAGCAAAGCATTGTGGTGAGATCTTCAACTGAATCGGAATACATGGCTGCTTCGGAGGCTTCACAAGAAGCGATATGGATGAAAGAGTTCATTACAGAGCTGGGTGTGGTTCCTAGTGCGCTGGACCCAATGTCTATCTACTGTGATAACATGGGTGCCATAGCCAATGCGCAAGAACCAAGGTCACACAAGAAGCTGAAGCATATCAAGCTACGTTTTCACGCTATTCGAGAACATATCCAGGATGGGGATATAAAGATTTGCAAAGTACACACAGATCTGAAGGTGGCGGATCCGTTGACTAAACCTCTCCCGAGGGCAAAACATGACCAACACCAAACTGCCATGGGTGTTCGGTATATTACCATATAATCTAGATTAGATGACTCTAGTGCAAGTGGGAGACTGTTGGAGATATGCCCTAGAGGCAATAATAAATGTAGTTATTATTATATCTTTGTGTTTATGATAAATGTTTACATTCATGCTATAATAGTATTAACAAGGAAACATTAATACTTGTGTGATTTGTAAACTTAATTTGAAGTCCCTAGTATAGCCTCTATACTTCACTAGCTTGTTGGTTGATAAATGATTGTGGTTTCCCTATCATGAACATTGAGATGTTATCAACAGCAAGATCATATCATTAGGAGAATGATATGGTGGACATACTCCTATAGATAAGTGTAGCATAAAGATCAAGTCATTTCAATAGTTCAATTGCTATATGCTTTCTGATACATAGTAACCTAATTCCTTCGACCATGAGATCATGCATATCACCTTTACCGGATGGATGCTTTGATGACATCAAACACCACACCGTAACTGGGTGGCTATAAAGGTGGCATTGAGTGTTCGGAAAGTATTGGTTGAGACACATGGATCAAGAGTGGGATTTGTCCATCCATATGACGGATAGATATACTCTATATGCTTTCTGATACATAGTAACCTAATTCCTTCGACCATGAGATCATGCATATCACCTTTACCGGATGGATGCTTTGATGACATCAAACACCACACCGTAACTGGGTGGCTATAAAGGTGGCATTGAGTGTTCGGAAAGTATTGGTTGAGACACATGGATCAAGAGTGGGATTTGTCCATCCATATGACGGATAGATATACTCTGGGCCCTCTCAGTGGAATGTCATCCAATTAGCTTGCAAGCATGTGACTGGCTCACAAGGGATCACATATCATGGGAACGAGAAAAGAGTACTTATCAGTAACGAGGTTGAACTAGGTATGCAGAGATACCGACGATCATAACCTCGGATAAGTAACATATCGTGAGACAAAGGTAAATTGGTATCGTATGTAAGTGGTTCATTCGATCACAAAGTAATCGTAGAAATATGTGGGAGCCATATGAATTTCCAGATTCCTCTATTGGTTATTGTTCGGAGAAGTGTCTCGATCATGTCCGCATAATTCACGAACCGTAGGGAGACACACTTAAGGATTCGATGTTGTTTGAGTAGTTATGGTATTATGAGAAAGAGACCGAATGTTATTCGGAGTCTCGGATGGGATCCGGGATATCACGAGGTGATCCGGAATGGTCCGGAGAATAAGATTCATATAAGGAAAGTCCCGCTTCGGAGTTCGGAAATGATTCCGGTGAATGTTTTAGAAGGTTCCGGAATGTCCGGCACTCCGGGAGGGGGGAGGGGTACATGAATGTGTCATTACATATTGGAATGATTGCATCATGTACTAAGTGTTCTTGCTGTTCCAAATAAAGGATTAAATTGAATCCTAAAACAGAAAAGTCAAATGTCCAGTTTGAAAGTCAAACGGCTAAAACAGGAAACTGTGGAAAACAAGCAAGAGGAGGCAAAACCGACTTGGGGGAGGAGTCCCTCCTCTCCAAGCCGGCGCGCCACCCAAGGCCAACTTGGGGAGGGACTCCCCTCCCCTTGGCTGCGCCTCCCACCTATAAGAGGAGGGGCAGGGCCTCCTCCTCTAGACACACAAGTTCCTATCCTCTAATCTCCGGTTTAGAGCCGTTTTGGTTTAGAGCTTCTAATTGACCTAGCCTTCGGTTTAGAGCCTTCTAATTGGTGTGTCTAATCCCTAGACCACCAATAGCCCTCTCTCATACTCCACCATACTCGCTCCGGCTTAAGGCGAAGCCCTGCGGGATCTCCCCTCTACTTTTGGTACCACGCCGTTGTGCTGCCGGAATCACGAGGAGAGTGCTACAACCTCCGCTGCCTGCTGGAACAAGGGAGAGGAAGGTCTTCGTCGAGTACCGAACGTGTGACCGACTGCGGGAGCGCTGCCGGAACGCAGCGCCGGAAGGATCGTCTACACGATCTTGAGATCGGGAAGAGTACGACTACATCACCCACGAGAATCCGCTCTCGTTAAACGCTTTGGAATCTTCGAGGGTAAGTTATTCCATCGACTCGTTGCTACAATCTAGTAGATAGTTCTTGGCTTGTTTGTTTGTATGCGATAGAAATTTTTTGTTTTCCATGCTACGAACCCCTACAGGGATGCCCACGCCTAGATATATTCCAAATAAGATGTAGAGGAGGTGCCAACAACTAGAACTTCAGAGAACAAATTGGTGTCACCATTCCCTCCCTTTGTAGTTCATCTTTGTTATTGTTCATATATCATATTTACTTGTTTGTCTATGTATATGTTTGTATCAGATTTTCTCTGTGTACCTTTATTCTGATGCTTCATCTGCTGCTATATTTGCTCTGTTTCTATCATGGGTACTCTATAATCTACTTGAAGCATGTCTCTGTCTGTATTATTTAGAAGTATTTTTGTAAACTCCTATTCACCCCTATAGTCATCATACGCCCATGAGATGAACTACATCAGAAATTATATTCCTTCGCCAACTTATGGAGAGATATAAGGAGCAGAAAAGGACCCACATATGGTTTGTCATCGACTTGGATAAGGCATATGACAAGATATGAAGGACGGTGATGTGGTGGGCGCTAGATAAACATAAAGTCCCGACAAAGTACATCATCCTAATCAAAAATATGAATGAAAATGTTTGTGTGCAAGTGTTCACGTAGGTGATAGTGAGATCGATACCTTTTCAATCATGATAATACTACATAAAGGGCTGCATTGCGCGCATACACTTTCTACTTAGTGATGAATAAGGTGACAAAGTATATATAAGGATATATTCCTTAGTGTATGTTCTTCTTAATGATGTAGTGTTAGTGATGAAATCAGGGTCAACATAAATAGAAAGCTACACCTATGGATGCAAACTTTGGAATCCAATGGGTGTAGACTTTGATGGGTTCATTGCAAACAAAACAAAAAATATCCTACAGTTTCAACTGTCAAGATCAAATCTAAGTAATACTTGTAACGGTTTCTGAAGGACTCACCCTCGAAGACCGAAAGCATTATAACGTTCCTGCAAACAAACGTGGTTGATGTAGAATGTACACATTCGTCCTCGATGGCCGTGAAGACGATCAACGTCACCATCGGGCAGCGCTTCCGTAATCGGTCACACATCCAGCGTGACAATGACCTCCGTCAGTTGATCCACTTGGGAAGCAGAAGCATCGGATCCTCGGGAACTCCAGCAACACTACGACATTGTGGTGGTGGTGGTGGTGGAGAAGGTCTTGAGCAAGGCTTCGCCTAAGCACCATACTCGTGATAGTGGATCGGCTAGCAAGAGGGAAAAGATGCCAAACAAAGGGAATATGAGAGAAATGAAGTGGAGTGAGAGAGAGGGGCCTCCACCACCTCCTTTTATAAGGGGAGGGGACATCCCCTTCCCATGGTCGGTGGCCAAAGGAGGTGCCCCCACTTCTTCCCTCTTGACGACAAGTGGAGGCTCCACTCAAAAATAATCAAGCCCACTTTCTCCCATTTAATTCTCACTCAAAAATTAAAGGTATTTCAATTAAAGCACTTTAATTCACTTGGTTTAATTCCACTAAATTTAGTGAACACATTAAAAGTTTACCCCCTCGCAATATTCGACACACCGAAACTATTCCGGCAGTTTTATCAAAATAGTTTCTGCGGTGTCCAGTATTTTCTCCTATGTTTTGTATCCACTCTAATGCGTCAACGAGCCTTAAGTGTCTCATCCTATGGTTCGTGAACTAAGTGTACATGATCGAGACTCTCTATGATCAATAATCATTAGTAGGATCTGGAGATCCATAACGACTCCCACTTACTCAAGGATGAACTAGTGATCACGTGAACCTTTTCTATAGTAACCAATTCATTTTGTCTCCCGATATTTTACTTGTCCAAGATCCGATCATTTGGTATCATCCATGCCTAGTTTGATCATGTTACCAACAAGTACTCTTTTACTCGTTTTCGTGATATAACATTCCTTGTGATCAAATCACTTGCTTGCAAGCTGTTATCAATGTGATATCACCGAGAGGGCCCAGAGTATATCTCTCCATCACCGGGATGGAAAAATCCCACTCTTAATCCACGAGCCTCAACTAACACTTTCTAAGTACCGAATGACATATTTATAATCACCCTGTTACGGTGTGACATTTGATGTAATCAAAGTACTCTTCCAGTGTTAGTGATTGACGTGATCTCATGGTCTAAGGATTAGTGTTACTTCGTGTGAGATTGATATAGCAATAGAAACTTTGATGACATTATCATATTGCTAAACCTACCGTGGGTGAATATTCATCATATCATTCTCCAATGACATGACCTTGTTATTAACAACATCCAATGCTCATGATCAGGAAACCTTGATCATCTGTTAATCAACAAGCTATTGTAATGAGAGGCATTCCTTTTCTTTGTT
This sequence comes from Avena sativa, assembly GCA_916181665.1. Classification (NCBI taxonomy): domain Eukaryota; kingdom Viridiplantae; phylum Streptophyta; class Magnoliopsida; order Poales; family Poaceae; genus Avena; species Avena sativa. The sequence continues at coordinate 36,884,747 of OV702283.1, forward strand.
TATTAAACACACATGTTTTAACTTTTCTAGTTAACAAAATTATAGCATGATAAATGTTTATTTATCATAAACATGGACTAACATAATAACCATTTTATTATTGCCTCTCGGGAATATTTCCTTCAGTCTCCCACTTGCACTAGAGTCAATAATCTAGTTTGGTACTTGTGTATTTTTAACACCTATGGCATTCCGGTGTTTTCATACGCATTGCTTGAGGTAAACATAATCTCTAGATCTAATACTTTCAGGTCTGTGTGTATTTGCATGTCTTTGTGTCTCTATGCATCACTCATTCTCAAATGAGATGGCATTGTATAAATTTGGTCATTTGGTGAGACCTCAGTTCCTTGGGGTTAAAACATGTTGATACTATTGTCGTACAATAGATCTTCATAGTATTATCCCGCTTGAAACTATACCTAGTTTGATTAACAAACTTCTTGACACAAATTTCCTCCTTTGCTGCTACTAGAGTAGTCATACACTCAGCCTTTGTTGTAGTATCCGTCACATTGTCTTTAACTTTAAAACTCATCCAAATCCATCATGGAAGTTTCTTCCATAACATTATGCCACCTTAACCTATAGACTAAATTGAGATAAATTTAATTTGTATCTTGTGAAAAATCTAGTACCAATACAACGTTTTAGAATGAACTATCTATCTAGTACCAATATAACACTTTATAATGAACTATCTGTCACATCTACATATAGAACATATTATTAGTTCTTCCAAAGATTATAAAAATATCTTTACTATCGTCCAATGATCATCTTATGAGTCATCCTGGTATATGCTTATAATATTTAGAGCACCAGACATATCGGGATATGTACATATCATGGTATGATTGATCAAAATATTCATGTGATTTCACTCACCAAGTGTCAAAACACTTGAATCTCGTTTCACTCACTAAGTGTCAATACACTTGAATCCTGATTCTTTCACCAAGTGGCAAGAACCTTTGTCGTCGTTTTCATATTGAACTCATTCAATATTTTATCTATGTACATTTTGCATAACCATATTAGCGTTTCAATATATCCATATAGACATTGATGCCAAATATTCGGGTTTTGCCTAAGTCTTTCATCGAAATCTAATCTTAATGAAATTCTTAAACTGTGTCAATAAAAGATACATCATTTCCAATCAACAGTATGTCTTGTACACAATGTATCAGAAATAGTACTCAATGCTCCCACTTAATTTCCTATAAATGCAAGCATCTTCATCGTCTTCAGTGAAACTAAACATTTTAACAATTTCATCATGGTGATGATTCCAACTCTGCGATGCTTACTTCATCCATTGAAGTTTGCATGCCATTTTAACATCCTTTGAATTAACAAAGACCTTCGGATCGTGTCATGTACACGTCCTAGGTAACCATTCTATTAGAATAACGTTGTTTTATTTATTCAACTATCATATACAAAAATTATATATGTAGTGGCTGCTACACTAATCCATACAGACTAAATATCGCTACGAAAGATCCACGTAGTCAACTCCTTGAACATTGTCATAAACTCTTTTTCGATATGTCGACTATTTTATAGATGTGAAACATTCATGTCTATTTATTTATAGATCCAAATACAACTAATAGGCTTCATGCCTTCCAGAGGGTCTTCCAAGTTCGGAAACTTGGTTTCATGTGTATGGAACTATCACAGATTTTATGGCCTCTAGCAATTTGATGGAGTCAAGGCCCATCATCACTTTTTTGTATGCAGTTTGTTTATAATTGTCAAAAAAATAATGATTCAATCTCAAATCTTACTATTTGATTATTTACCCGATCTACGTGGTTCAATGGGTACTTATATCTCCGTGACCATAACTTTTGAGGTATGGAAGCCATGAACATTGTGGCTCCTCCGGGACACTTTTAGGCAGTGTGCAACTCAGCACATATATCTAAGGTTCAATAACCTTATCAAAGTTCTATTGTCCTCCCACTTAACTTTTGGCCAAAAATTACTTCTCGCGAAATTTGAGTTCTAAGCAACAATTTTTTTTGTCATCGGTGTTATGGAGGAATACCCAACAAATTCTTTGGGATAACCTACAAAGATGTGCTTATCCGACTTTGGTTGTTAACATTTTACTTATGCCTAGCATACTAAAATTTAAGAAAAGACAACTCAGGTTTTATGCCAAGCCATAACTCATATGGTGTCATTTCAAACAGATCATGATGGCGCTCTTTTCAGTGTAAAAGCGGTAGTCTCTAATGTTTTAATCTTCAAAATATAATGTTAGTTTAATAAATGATATCTTTGATCTTACCATGTCAAATAAAGTTTGGTTACATCTTTCGAACACTCCATACTCCTATGGTGTCTCGGGAAACGCAAATCAATGGAATGATTCTTCAAATCTTAGGTGTTTGCTAAAATTAGTAACTCAAATATCTTCCTTTATGATCCAATCATAAATTATTTATTTTTTTGTTACAATGACTTTCCACTTCATCTTGAAAGTATTTAAACATATTTCAAATACTTCTTACTCATTAAGTAAATATACATATGTATCTACTCAAATTCAGAGAAATCATGTAAAGTTTAAATCCATTGCTCACGACTACACATAATGGACTATATATATCAACATGCACGATGTCCAATAAGTTAGTCGTTCGTTATTCTTTGGCCTATGACCATGCTTTTAATTATATTTAGGAAATTTTCATAAGCGTTAATTGATCAAACTCAAAAGATTCCAAAAATCCATTAACATAGAGTTTTTGTCATGTTTTCTTTCCAATATAATTTAAACTGCGATGCCACTCATAAGCAATATTCTAATCATTAGTCTTGTGACCTTTTAGCATTAGTGTTATGGATTTGATTTCTCCAACTATACTTGTAAGAGTTCATCCATCTTTTATGGAATAAAAAAATTATTTGAATAACCATTGTTCTCATAATACCGAAACAAATAACAATTGTTAAAACAATTCTTGAAGGCTAGGTTTGATGTCAACGAGAAACACAACAATACTTTATTTGTTTCCGATGAACATCATCCCATATTCTTTTATGAGTTACTTAGGTCATTGCAGTTTATGAATTGTGTTGTCTTGTGTGACACTTTACATCAACCAATATGATATCCAATACCTAAGAACCACATTGTTTAACAAGCAAAGAGTATACCCACAACATGTATATCATATATATACCTAAGCTGGACATTTCAAGTCTTTTTCTTTTCTGCCAAATATTTACGAGATTCTCTTTGAGCATTTCCTTTCCTTATTAGAAGAATCTATAAACGTCAAAAGTGGTGTCATACACATAACGCATAGTCCAAAGCATGTTAGTCAAACACTAACACCCCTGTACTTGCACTTTGATGTGAATCAACATCATCAAATGTTTGTCATTCTTCCAAAATCATTCTTTAGTAATATTTTAGTGTAGTAAACATTTTACCTACATCACCTTATCATGACAACTTTCATGATCAATCTATTATATCCTATAAGGACGAATTTTGAGTATAATGTTAGTTCCCAAAAACTTTTGGGAGATCAGGATGCCTAGCATCTCCAACCTTCACAAATTCTCATACAATATGAGAACATGTATCTTCCTAAAATTATATTCTATCATATTGCAACCAAACATTGTTTAAGATATCATAATACCTTTCATGTATGATGGTTTCTGAAACAATTCTTTTAGCTCCTAGATAACCTTGATACTGAAACAATTTTTGAATGTCAAAGATCATGGAGACAAGCATGATACATAGATACTAACACTAAAATGTTACTTTTGATTCAATACTACTTATTGAATTTTAAGGAGTAAGTGAGGTTTTGCAAAGTTTGAAATATTATTTTATACTTTAGATTGACACTCATAAAACAATATGATACCAGATTGTAAAGTAAATATCCAGAAATCTATAGTTCTATTATTTCCATTATAACTAAGTGCAAGGTAGTAGACGAATGCCAAAGACTACAACAAACTATGCAAATTCACTTTGATTTAGTTTATGAATAATTGAGTTCAACTTTAATCACATTACTACGTGAACTCCCCCTAAAAACAACATCCCTCGAGTCATTTTGAGTGATTACACGAACCAAATTCACTACACCACGACCAATCATCATGTGAGGACGTGGTGCAACTGCAATGACGAGCATCATATAATTCATATGACTCGTGCTTTACCTTTTGGTTCATGTTTTAAGGCCATGTCTATACATGCTAGGTTTGCCAAGTAGAACCTTAGTATTTGCGTGTGTAAATCTATCTTACACCCATTGTATGCGAACGTAGAGTATATCACACCTGATCATCACGTGGTGCTTCGAAACGAAGAATTTTCTTAATGGTGCATACTAAGGAAGAACATATTATTATCTTGATATTTAGTGAGAGGGATCATCTTATAATGCTACCGCCAAGAGCTAAGCAAGACATAAGCAAAATAAGATGCATAAAAGGGATAAACATCACATCCATATATAATATGTGATAGGATATGGTCCTTTCTCTCACTTGATCTCCATCTTGTGCGTCATGGTATGATATCCAAAGAACAAACATGTGCAAATATTTAAGGAATGGCTTCAGTCCCAAGTGTAGACCTAGTATAGTTTATTCTTTTCAGTTTTTTCAGTTGTTTGTATGTAAATAAACTCTTAAATTTAATCAATAAAAGTTGAAGTGGGATGATATCCCACTATTTTACCCTCAAAAAATGGTATGATCTCCATCATTCCATTGGCATGGCTTCAAGGTCCATGATGCCACACCATCTTGGTTGTTTCTCCACTAATTCTAATTACATGGATTTCCATTTCTGGCACGCAGGCCATAAAATAAAAAAAAAACCATATGGCTCTAGCCGGCTATCATAACTTACAAATAGTATCATCGTATACATAGAATTATAACAAATGACCATATCACATCACATTCCCTACAAAAATGATTTAGACGCCTCTATTTTCTTTTTGCATATTTTATGTGGCTATGGGCTTTCTAGGAAAGAATTGTTCTACCTACAAACTTCAACCACAACGAGTTCTACCTACCTGATAGAAAATCCAACAAAGGCTCCTTCTGGTGGAGAAATTGCCTATCCTTCCTACACGAGTTCAAAGATATGACCAATATTGAGGCCGGCAATGGAACTAGTGTCCTTCTATGGTATAATAAATGGTTGGAATCAACACCACTTATGATCAAATTCCCTGAACTGTTCTCATTTGTCAAAAATGGCAAAATTAGTCTTGGCAAGGCCACTAGCATCATATCTGAGAACAGCTACAATCTCTTCCAACTACCCCTATCCTTGATTGCAGCTGATCAATTAGATGACCTGACGATCTATGGTCAATAACAACAGAAATATCAATACTCCTGACAAGTGGTGTTTCCCATGGGGTGGCAGTAATTTCTCTACTTCAAAATTTAAATAATTGCTGGTTGGAGTATCTGGTGCCATAGACACCAGATTATATTTGATCATGAGCAAAGAAGCACTAAGCAATGTTTTGCTATATATAAATTCTCCATATAGGACATTAGGCATAGGGTAAAACCCAGCTTAGTTCAGGGTATGACTGTCTGGTTGGACACTTTGTAATTAGTTTTAAGTCTCTTTCATCCTTGAGCATCTCAATGCTCCCCACCTTGTAATTTTGTCCATTATATATGCAAATGACACAGTGAGGGACTTCCCCACTGTATTTTCATAAAAAAACTTCAACCACAATGGTCATAATCATGTTATTAGCAAACCATTGTAAATAAGATATTAAATATAGTGGGAGAGACAGACACCCGATTGCCACTTATGCAAAACTAGTTGCATGTCAAGCATGGAACAGGTCTCATGTGCGAGGACATGTAAAGTTAGTCTGAGCCGCTTCATCGCACTATGCCACTAATATCCAAAATACATGGAATTATGCAATAACATGATTATAAACATCCACATATCCATGTGTTCTAATCGTACAAAGTGTAGGGTTCACATCATAGAAAACAAAAAATTCCTACGATGGGAATAACTATGTACCAAGATCTATCTACTAGATACAAGCAACTTGGCGGATATACATCCGTAGAGAACATACCTTTGAAGACCGACAAAGCTTAACGAGTCCAAACTTGTGGTTGATGTTGACGATCTCTTGCCGATCTCAAGATCGAGAGGAAGTCCTAGCGCCGCAAAACAGCAGCGCATCCGTGCTCGCACACACGTACAAGACACCGAGCAACCTCCGCCTTCTTGCTCCAGCGATGCAGCGGAAGCACAACCCTTTCTTTCCGAATAGCCATCGGGAACATGTATCTCGCTAGTCCGAGACCATGGGGGATAAATTCCAGAGGGGGAGAGAGATCCTTCACGAGGAGGTGTGCTTTGAGAGGAGGAGAGGGGGGCCTTTTATAGGGAGAGGGGGGCACCCCAAGGGGCATGGCGCCAGCCATGGTGGCTGCCCCCACATCTTCCACATTCATGTGGGTGGAGCTCCCACTCAAAATGAAAAGCCTCCACTCCCAAAAAACAGCCTCCACTCAAAAATCCACTCACATGCATTAAATTTCCACCAAATTTAATGCAAGATCTCATTTAAATAAAACTCTTTTATTTATTTATTAAGAATTTTGTTAATTACTTTAATTAACAAACATTCACATAAACCCCTTGCTAGTATTAAATTTCACATGCAGGACCAGTTTCAGCAATTTCAACCGAAACAGTTTCGGTGTCTAGTGAAATAAATTCCTGCGCTTGTTATTCTTTCCGGCATGAAACTTTTGCTCCAATTGGATGTCAGTGTCCCTTAATTGTGCCACCCTATGGTTCGCGAATAATGCGGACATGATCGAGACCCTTCTCCGATCAATAATCAGAAGCAGGACCTGGAGATCCATACTGACTCCCACACATTCAACGATGACTTTCCTGTGATTGTCGGAACCTTTTACGCTAGTATCTTAATCCCTTTGTTTCACGATATATTACATGTCCGAGATTCGATCATCGGTATCTCCATACCTAGTTTGATCTCGTTATCGACATGCACTCTTTTTTTGTTCCCGTGATATAACATTCTAGTGATCAAATCACTTGCTTGCAAGCTAATCAATGTGATATCACCGAGAGGGCCCAGAGCATATCTATCCGTCATTGGGATGAACAAATTCCACTCTCGATCCATGGGACTCAACATAACACTTTAGTAGTTCTGAAGCCATCTTTATAATCATCCAGTTACGGTGTGACGTTTGATGTCATCAAGAAACTCTTCCGGTGTTAGTGATTGACATGATCTCATGGTCTAAGGATTAGGATCACTTCATAAGTTGTTATAGCAATATAAACTCAATAACTTTGATCGTAATGCTATACTTCGGATGAATGTTCATCACATCATTACACTAATGTTGTGACCTCGTTATTAACAACATCCAATGTCCATGATCAGGAAACCTTGATCATCTTGTTAATCAACGAGCTAGTTTATAAGAGAGGCATAACTAGGAACTTCCTTTTTGTTTATTAAACACACATGTATTAATGTTTCCGTATTAATACAATTATAGCATGAAAAATAAACATTTATCATAAATAAGGAATACGATAATAACCACTTTATTATTGCCTCTCGGGCATATTCCCTTTAGTCTCCCACTTGCACTAGGGACAATAATCTAGTTTGAAAACTTTGCGTATTGAACACCTATGGATTTCTGGTGTTCCATATACGCAATTGCAAGTGGTTAACATAATCTACGGATCTGACACTTTCAGGTCCATGTGTATTTGCATGTCTTTGCGTCTTCACGCATCACTCATTCTCCAATGAGATGGCATTATATAAATTTGGTATTTTGGTGAGACCTTTAGTTCCTTGGGGTTAAATCATGTCTATAATATTGTAGTACAATATATATTTAGTGTTAGCCCGTTCCGAACCACACCTTAGTTTGATAACAAACTACTTGACACAAATGCCCTCCTTTGCTGCTACTATAGCAGTCATATACTTAGCCTTTTGTTGTAGTATCCGTCACAATGTCTTAACTTTGGACTTTATCCAAATCCATCATGGAAACTCCTTTACATTTCATTGTGCCACCCATAGTTTAAATTGAGATAAACTTAATTTGTATCTTGTGACAAAACTAGTATCAATGTAACACGTACAATGAACTATTTGTAATTGTTTGTCACCTCTACACAAATATATTCTTAGTTCTTCCAAAAGATCATAAGAATATCCTCACTATCGTCCAATGATCATTTTATGATTCATTCTGGTATATGCTCATAACACTTAGAGCATAGGACATATCTGGGTGTGTACATATCATGGTATGATTGATCAAATCATTCTTATGATTTCACTCATCAAGTGTCAAAGCACTTGAATCTTGTTTCACTTATCAAGTGTCGATACACTTGAATCTTGATTCAATTCTTTTCCATGCGACAAGTGTTGGAGATATGCCCTAGAGGCAGTAATAAATATAGTTATTATTATATCTTTGTGTTTATGATAATTTTTTACATTCATGCTATAATAGTATTAACAAGGAAACATTAATACTTGTGTGATTTGTAAACTTAAATTGAAGTCCCTAGTAAAGCCTCTTCATAATACTAGCTTGTTGGTTAATAAATGATTGTGGTTTCCCTATCATGAACATTGAGATGTTATTAACAACAAGATCATATCGTTAGGAGAATGATATGATGGACATACTCCTATAGATAAGCGTAGCATAAAGATCAAGTCATTTTAATAGTTCAATTGCTATATGCTTTATGATACATAGTAACCTAATTCCTTCGACCATGAGATCATGCTTATCACCATCACCGGAAGGATGCTTTGATGACATCAAACACCACACCGTGACTGGGTGGCTATAAAGGTGGCATTGAGTGTTCGAAAAGTATTGGTTGAGACACATGGATCAAGAGTGGGATTTGTCCATCCATATGACATATAGATATACTCTGGGCCCTCTCGGTGGAATGTCATCCAATTAGCTTGCAAGCATGTGAGTGGCCCACAAGGGATCACATATCACGGGAACGAGAAAAGAGTACTTATCAGTAACGAGGTTGAACTAGGTATGCAGAGATACCGACGATCAAAACCTCGGATAAGTAAACTATCATGAGACAAAGGGAAATTGGTATCGTATGTAAGTGGTTCATTCATCACAAAGTAATCATAGAAATATGTGGGAGCCATATGAATTTCCAGATTCCTCTATTGGTTATTTTTCGGAGAAGTGTCTCGATCATGTCCGCATAATTCACGAACCGTAGGGAGACACACTTAAGGATTCGACATTGTTGAGTAGTTATGGAATGATGAGTAAGAGACCTAATGTTGTTCGGAGTCTCAGATGGGATCCGGGATATCATGAGGAGATCCGGAATGGTCCGGAGAATAAGATTCATATAAGGAAAGTCCTGTTTCGGGGTTGGAGAATGGTTCCGGTGTTTTCATTGGGAATGTTCTAGAAGGTTCCGGAATGTCCGACACTCCGGAGGGGAAGGGTACATGAATGTGTCATAACAAGTTGGAATGGTTGCATCATGTACTAGGTGTCATCGCTGAGCGAAATAAAGGGATAAATCAAATCCTAGTTTGAAAAGTCAAATGCCAATTTGAAAAGTCAAACGGCTATTTTGCTTGGTGGAGGGAGAGTAGGAAACCTACTTGAAGAGGAGTTCCTCTCCCTCCACCGCCGGCCAAGGAGGCCGAGTTGGGGAGGGACTCCCCTCCCCTTGGTCGCCGCCCTCCACCTATATAAGGAGGGGCAGGGCTGCCCCTCCAAGCACACAACTCCACCCCTCTAAACTCTAACCCTAGCCGCCGGCCACCAAACCGCCGCCGCCGCCCTAGGGTTTCTCCCAAGCTGCCGAGTTGGGGCTTTCTACTTGCCCTAGCCGCCGGCCTAGCCCCTATCCTTGGTGCGTCTAAACCCTAGATCACCGAGGTCTCTCTCATCGTCCAGCATACTCGCTCCGGCTTAAGGCGAAGCCCTGCGATATCTCCCCTCTACTTTTGGTACCACGCCGTCATGCTGCCGGAATCGCGAGGAGAGTGCTACAACCTCCGCTGCCTGCTGGAACAAGGGAGAGGAAGGTCTTCGTCGAGTACCGAACGTGTGATCGACTGCGGAAGCGCTGCCGGAACGCAGCGCCGGAAGGATCGTCTACGCGATCTTTAGATCGGCAAGAGTACGACTACATCACCCACGAGAATCCGCTCTCGTTAAACACTTTGAAATCTTCGAGGGTGAGTTATTATATCGACTCGTTGCTACAATCTAGTAGATAGATCTTGGCCTGTTTGTTTGTATGCGGTAGAAAATTTTTGTTTTCCATGCTACGAACCCCTATAGTGGTATCAGAGCCGTGTCTATATGTAGATTTGTTGCACGAGTAGAACACAATGTTCATTGTGGGCGGTGATGCTTTTATTATCAATTGCTTCTTGTGTACTTTGCATCTTGCGGTATGATGGGATGAAGTGGCCCGGGCTAACCTTACATGACATCGTTCATGAGACTTGCTCCACGCTCAACATGCAACTTGTATTGCATAAGTGGCTTTGCGGGTGTCTGTCTCTCCCATTATAGTATAGATCCAATTTACAACGGGCACTTGATAGTTCAAACATCAACATTGTGGTTCTTGTTCGTAAGTTAGATCGACACTTATTGAAAGCCCCAAACCACGTAAAATATGCAAAGAAATTAGAGGCATCTAACTTTGTTTTGCAGGGGTGTGCTGTGATGTGATATGGCCATGATTAAGATTATATTTGATGTATGCAATGTTCCTTATTGTAAGTTGGCAACCGACAGGAGCCATATGGTTGTCTTTAATTTATGTTAAGACCCGCGTGTCTATTCAAAGTAGTTGTAATAGTTGAAGCTGGTGGATGACAATCATGGAGAAGCGTCATTGACCTTGATGCAATGCCAGATCATGTCCGTGCTTGAAGATGGAGATCGGAAGCACAAAGAAGAAAGGCCATATCATATCACATATTATGAATTGCATGTGATGTTAATCCTTTATGCATCTTGTATTGCTTAGTTAACGACGGTAGCATTATAAGATGTTCCCTCATGCACATAAATCTCAAGTTCTAAAGTGTTCATCCTTAGTGAGCACCGTTGCTAAAGCTTGTTGTTTCGAAGCACCACGTGATGATCGGGTGTGTTAGATTCTGCAAGTGTATACAATGGGAGCAAGCCAGGTTTGCTCATGCGGAAGCTAAGGTTTGATCTTGACGAGCCTAGCATGTACATACATGGTCTCGGAACACGGATCGCCGAAAGGTAAAGCATGAATCATATAGTAGATATGATGAACATGTAGATTGTTCGCCATTGAAGCTACATCAACTCTCGTGATGATCGGTTTTGATGTGGTGGATTTGGTTTGTGTGATCACTAAAACAATGTGAGGGATATTGTTTTGAGTGGGAGTTCACCTAGATTAATTTAACTATTAATTAGAACTCAATTTGTCATAAACTTAGTCTAAACTATTGCAAATATGTTGTAGATCAATGGCGGCCCCTACCATCAATTTTAATGCGTTCCTAGAGAAAGAAAAGTTGAAAAACAATGGAAGCAGCTTTGCTGATTGGTTCCTCAATTTGAGGATTGTCCTCAATGCTGGTAATTTGACCTATGTGCTGGATGCACCGCTAGGTGACCCACCTGCAGCTGATGCTACCGATGAAGTAAAGAATGTTTACCTCGCTCGGAAGACTCAGTATTCCACAGTTCAGTGTGCTATCTTGTATGGTTTAGAATCGGAGCTTCAGAAAAGGTTTGAGAATTCAGACCCACATGATATTGTCCGTGAACTCAAACTGATTTTTGAGACTCACGCGGCAGTTGAGAGCTATGAGGCTTCTGAAAAGTTCTTTAACTGCAAGATGGAAGAGGACAGCTCCATCAGTGAGCATGTGCTTAAGATGTCTGGGCACGCAAACAAACTTCAAAGCTTGGGTATAGTGATTCCTAATGCTTTGGGGATTTACCGTGTCCTCCAATCACTACCACCAAGTTACAAGAACTTTGTGATGAATTACAATATGCAAAGCATGAACAAGCAGTTGCAGAACTCTTCTCCATGTTAAAATCTGCAGAAGTGGAGATCAAGAAAGAGCACCAAGTGTTGATGGTCAATAAGACCACCAAATTCAAGAAAGGCAAGTCTAAGCAAAAGGGACACTTCAAGAAGGGTGGTAAGAAAGTTACCGCACCAACGAAGAAGACCAAGGCTGGACCTAAGCCTGATACTGAGTGCTTTTACTGCAAGGGAGAAGGTCACTGGAAGCGGAATTGCCCAAAGTACTTGGCGGATTTGAAGAACGGCAACATCAAGAAGAAAGGTATATCCGATATTCATGTAATTGATGTGTATCTCACTAGTACTCGTAGTAGTGCCTGGGTATTTGATACTGGTTCGGTTGCTCATATTTGTAACTCGAAACAGGTGCTGCAGAATAAACGGAAGCTAGCGAAGAACAAGGTGACGATGCGCATGGGAAACGGATCAAAGGTTGATGTGATCGTGGTCGGCACGCTACCTCTTCATCTACCATCGGGATTAGTTTTATACTTAAATAATTTTTATTTGGTGCCTGCGTTAAGCATGAACATTATATCGGGATCTTGTTTATTGCGAGACGGTTAATTGTTTAAATCCGAGAATAATGGTTGTTCGATTTATATGAGTAATATGTTTTATGCACATGCACCTTTGATAGATGGTCTATTCTTATTGAATCTCGATAGTGGAAATACACATATTAATAACATTGAGGCTAAACGTTTGAAATTGAGCGATAACTCGACCTATACGTGGCACTGTCGTCTTGGTCACATTGGAGTGAAGCGTATGAAGAAACTCCATTCCGATGGACTTCTTGAATCACTTGATTTCGAATCACTTGAAAGATGCGAAGCATGTCTGATGGGTAAAATGACTAAGACTCCATTTTCTGGTATGATGGAGCGAGCTACGGACTTGTTGGAAATCATACATACCGATGTGTGTGGTCCAATGAGTGTAGCATCGCACGGTGGTTATCGTTATGTTCTTACCTTCACGGATGACTTGAGTAGATATGGGTATATCTATTTTATGAAACATAAGTCTGAAACTTTCGAGAAGTTTAAGGAATTTCAAAGTGAGGTTGAGAATCAACGTAACAAGAAGATTAAATTTCTGCGTTCTGATCGTGGAGGTGAATATCTAAGTTACGAGTTTGGTGAGCATTTGAAGAAATGCGGAATACTTTCACAATTGACACCGCCGGGAACACCATAGCGTAATGGTGTGTCCGAACGTCGTAATCGAACTCTCTTAGATATGGTTCGTTCTATGATGTCACTTACAGATTTACCGCTGTCATTTTGGGGTTATGCATTAGAAACAGCCGCATTCACTTTAAATAGGGCACCATCTAAATCCGTTGAAACGACACCGTATGAATTATGGTTTGGGAAGAAACCTAAATTGTCGTTTCTTAAAGTTTGGGGTTGTGAAGCCTATGTAAAGAAGTTACAGCCGGACAAGCTTGAACCCAAAGCGGAAAAATGCGTCTTCATAGGATACCCAAAGGAAACTATTGGGTATACCTTATATCATAGATCCGAAGGCAAAATCTTCGTTGCCAAGAATGGGTCCTTTCTAGAGAAAGAATTTCTCTCGAAAGAAGTGACTAGAAGGAAAGTAGAACTCGACGAGGTTGTCGAACCTTCTCTCGAACTTGCGAGTAGCGCAGTACCGGAAGAAGTTCCTGTGGTGCCTACACCAATAAGAGAGGAATCTAATGATGATGATCATGAAACTTCGGTTGTAGTTGCTACAGAGCCTTGCAGGTCAACGAGAACTCGTACCACTCCTGATTGGTATGATCCCGTTATGAGTGTCATGTTGGTGGACAACACCGATGACCCTGCGACATATCAGGAAGCGATGATGAGCCCAGATTCTAATAAATGGCAAGAATCCATGAAATCCGAGATTGGATCCATGTACGAAAACCAAGTATGGACTTTGGTGGACTTACCGGATGGCCGGAAGGCTATCGAGAACAAATGGATTTTCAAGAAGAAAACAGATGCTGATGGTAATGTTACTGTCTATAAAGCTCGACTTGTCGCAAAAGGGTTTCGACAAATTCAAGGATTTGACTACGATGAGACTTTCTCACCAGTAGCGAAGCTAAAGTCTGTGAGGATTATGTTTGCAATCGCTGCATATTATGATTATGAGATATGGCAGATGGATGTCAAAACAGCATTCCTCAATGGAGACATTGATAAAGAGTTGTATATGATGCAACCCAAAGGTTTTGTCGATCCTAAAGATGCTAACAAGGTATGCAAACTTCAACGGTCCATCTATGGATTGAAGCAAGCATCCCGAAGTTGGAATCAACGTTTTGATAAGGTGATCAAAAGTTTTGGTTTTATACAAACATATGGAGAAGCTTGTATTTACAAGAAAGTGAGTGGGAGCTCTGTAGCATTCTTAATACTATATGTAGATGCCATATTGTTGATTGGGAATGATGTAGACCTTCTTAGTAGTGTCAAGGAATATTTGAATAGTAGTTTTTCAATGAAAGATCTTGGCGAAGTAGCTTACATATTGGGCATAAAGATTTATAGAGATAGATCGAGACGTGTAATATCATTGTCACAAAGTACATATTTGGACAAAGTTCTAAAGAGATTTGGAATGGAAGATAGCAAGAAAGGGTTCTTGCCCATGTTGCCCAATACGACCTTGAGTAAAACTCAAAGTCCAGTAACGGCAGAAGATAGAGAAAGGATGAGTAAGACTCCCTATGCCTCAGCCATAGGATCTCTAATGTATGTCATGCTATGTACTAGACCCGACATTGCATATGCTGTTAGTTTGACTAGCAGATATCAAAGTGATCCAGGAGTGGATCATTGGACAGCGGTCAAAAACATCCTTAAGTACTTGAGAAGAACTAAAGATATGATTCTTTCTTATGGAGGTGATGAACAGCTCGTTGTTAATGGTTACACCGATGCTAGTTGGAACACCGATCCGGATGATTCTAAATCACAATCTAGATACGTATTTACTTTGAATGGTGCAACAGTTAGCTGGAGGAGTGCAAAGCAAAGCGTTGTGGCGAGATCTTCAACTGAATCGGAATACATGGCTACTTCGGAGGCTCCACAAGAAGCGATATGGATGAAAGAGTTCATTACAGAGCTCGGTGTGGTTCCAAGTGCGCTGGACCCAATGTCTATCTACTGTGATAACATGGGCGCCATAGCCAATGCGCAAGAACCAAGGTTACACAAGAAGCTGAAGCACATCAAGCTACGTTTCCACGCTATTCGAGAACATGTCCAAGATGGTGACATAAAGATTTGCAAAGTACACACAGATCTGAATGTGGCGGATCCGTTGACTAAACCTCTCCCGAGGGCAAAACATGACCAACACCAAACTGCCATGGGTGTTCGGCATATTACCATGTAATCTAGATTAGTTGACTCTAGTGCAAGTGGGAGACTGTTGGAGATATGCCCTAGAGGCAATAATAAATATAGTTATTATTATATCTTTGTGTTTATGATAAATGTTTACATTCATGCTATAATAGTATTAACAAGGAAACATTAATACTTGTGTGATTTGTAAACTTAAATTGAAGTCCCTAGTAAAGCCTCTTCATAATACTAGCTTGTTGGTTAATAAATGATTGTGGTTACCCTATCATGAACATTGAGATGTTATTAACAACAAGATCATATCGTTAGGAGAATGATATGATGGACATACTCCTATAGATAAGCGTAGCATAAAGATCAAGTCATTTTAATAGTTCAATTGCTATATGCTTTCTGATACATAGTAACCTAATTCCTTCGACCATGAGATCATGCTTATCACCATCACCGGAAGGATGCTTTGATGACATCAAACACCACACCGTGACTGGGTGGCTATAAAGGTGGCATTGAGTGTTCGAAAAGTATTGGTTGAGACACATGGATCAAGAGTGGGATTTGTCCATCCATATGACGTATAGATATACTCTGGGCCCTCTCGGTGGAATGTCATCCAATTAGCTTGCAAGCATGTGACTGGCTCACAAGGGATCACATATCATGGGAACGAGAAAAGAGTACTTATCAGTAACGAGGTTGAACTAGGTATGCAGAGATACCGACGATCAAAACCTCGGATAAGTAAACTATCGTGAGACAAAGGGAAATTGGTATCGTATGTAAGTGGTTCATTCGATCGCAAAGTAATCGTAGAAATATGTGGGAGACATATGAATTTCCAGATTCCTCTATTGGTTATTGTTCGGAGAAGTGTCTCGATCATGTCCGCATAATTCACGAACCGTAGGGAGACACACTTAAGGATTCGACGTTGTTGAGTAGTTATGGAATGATGAGTAAGAGACCGAATGTTGTTCGGAGTCTCGGATGGGATCCGGGATATCACGAGGAGATCCAGAATGGTCCGGAGAATAAGATTCATATAAGGAAAGTCCTGTTTCGGGGTTGGAGAATGGTTCAGGTGTTTTCATTAGGAATGTTCTAGAAGGTTCCGGAATGTCCGACACTCCGGAGGGGAAGGGTACATGAATGTGCCATAACAAGTTGGAATGGTTGCATCATGTACTAGGTGTCATCGCTGAGTGAAATAAAGGGATAAATAAAATCCTAGTTTGAAAAGTCAAACGCCAATTTGAAAAGTCAAACGGCTATTTTGCTTGGTGGAGGGAGAGTAGGAAACCTACTTGGGGAGGAGTTCCTCTCCCTCCACCGCCGTCCAAGGAGGCCGAGTTGGGGAGGGACTCCCCTCCCCTTGGCCGCCGCCCTCCACCTATATAAGGAGGGGCAGGGCTGCCCCTCCAAGCACACAACTCCACCCCTCTAAACCCTAACCCTAGCCGCCGGCCACCAAACCGCCGCCGCCGCCCTAGGGTTTCTCCCAAGCCGCCGAGTTGGGGATTTCTACTTGCCCTAGCCGCCGGCCTAGCCCCTCTCCTTGGTGCATCTAAACCCTAGATCACCGAGGGCTCTCTCATAGTCCACCATACTCGCTCCGGCTTAAGGCGAAGCCCTGCGAGATCTCCCCTCTACTTCCGGTACCACGCCGTCGTGCTGCCGGAATCGCGAGGAGAGTGCTACAACCTCCGCTGCCTGCTGGAACAAGGGAGAGGAAGGTCTTCGTCGAGTACCGAACGTGTGACCGACTGCGGAAGCGCTGCCGGAACGCAGCGCCGGAAGGATCGTCTACGCGATCTTGAGATCGGCAAGAGTACGACTACATCACCCACGAGAATCCACTCTCGTTAAACACTTTGGAATCTTCGAGGGTGAGTTATTCTATCGACTCGTTTCTACAATCTAGTAGATAGATCTTGGCCTGTTTGTTTATATGCGGTAGAAATTTTTTGTTTTCCATGCTACGAACCCCTACAACAAGAACCATTTCTTGTCGTTTATATATTGAACTCCTTCAATTTCTCATATATATAAGTTTGGCACAACCATATTAGCGTCACAGTCTATCCACTATAGACATTCATGCTAAATATTCGGGTTTTGCCTAAGTCTTTCATCAAAATGAAATTCTTAACCTTTATCAATAAAAATTACATCATTTCTAATCAACAATATGTCCTCCACATAATGTATTAGAAATATGTCTCAGCGCTCCCACTTAATTTCTTGCAAATGAAAGCATCTTCATCGTCTCCTGATGAAAACTCCTTTTCATCACGGTGAAGATTCCAACTCCGCGATGCTTACTTCAACCATTGAAGTTTGCATGCCCTTTTAGCATCCTTTGAATTTAACAAAACCCTTTAGACCGTGTCATGTACACGTCCTAGGTAACCATTCTATTAGAAGAACTTTGTTTTGTTTATTCATCTACCATATACCAAATTATATATAGTGGTTGCTACTTTAATCCGTCTATACTAAATATCGCTATGAAAGATCAAATCTTGTCATAGTCAACTCCTTGAACATTGTTGTAAAATACTTTACCGACATGTCAATTATTTCATAGATGTGAAACATCCATGTCTGTTTCTTTATAGATCCAAATACGACCGATAGGTTTTTACACCTTTCCGGAGGGTCTTCTAAGTTCAAAACTTGATTTTTCGTGTATGGAACTATCACGGATTTTATGTCTTCAAGCCATTTGAAGGAGTCAGGGCCCATCATTGCTTCTTTGTAGTCGGTTCATCATTGTCAAACAATAATGATTTACTCTCAAATCTCAGCATTTGATTGTTTATCCGACCGACTTGGTTCAATAAGAACTTAGATCTCCGTGACCACAACCTTTGAGGCACATAAGCTATGAGCATTATGGCTGCCTCCGGAACGATTTCCGGTGCTGCGCAACTCAGCATATTTAGCTAAGGTTCGTTAACTAAATTAAAGTTCTATTGTCCTCCTACTTAACCTTTTGTGAAAAACTTCTTTTTCAAGAAACTTCACGTTTCAAGCGACAAACCCTTTTGTCCTTGGTGTTATGGAGGAATACCCAATGGTTATTCGAAATAACCTACAAAGACATGCTCATCCGACTTTGGTTGTAAACATCTTACTTATGCTTAGCATACCAAAATTTAAGAAATGACAATTTGGGTTTTACCCCAAACCATAACTTCCATGGTGTCATTTCAACGGATCAAGATGGAGCTCTTTTCAGTGTAAAAATGGTAGTCTCTAAAGCTTTTAATCTTTTAAAACATAATGGCAGTTTTATAAATAACACCTTTGATCCAACCATGTCAAACAAGGTTTTATTACAAATCTCAAACACTCTATACTCGTATGGTGTTTCGGGAGATGCAAATCTAGGTATTTTTGCTAAACTTGTAACTCAAATAAATCTCTTTATGATAAAATCATAAATCAATTATTTTCTTGTTACACTTGCAACTCAAATAAATCACTTATGATAAAATCATAAACCATTTATTTTCTTGTTATAATGATTTTCCACTTCATCTTGAAAGTCTTTGAACATTTTCAAATATTTCATACTTCTTTCTCATTAAGTGAATATTCACTCAAATTTCCGGAGAAAGCATATGAAGTTGAAGTCCATCGCTTACGAGTACACATAATGGACTACATACATCGATATGTATAAATTTCAATAATTTAGTCGATCGTTCTTCTTTGGCCTTTGAACAAAGTTTTTAATTATCCCGAGGAAAGTCTCACAAGCGTCACTTGATCAAATCAAAGACTCCAAAAATCCATGAAAATGGAGTTTCTTCATGTTTTCTTTCCAATATAATTTAAACGGTGATGTCACTTTGTAAGTGATCTTCCAATCATTTGTCTTGCGACATTTTAGCATTAGCTTTATGGATGTGATTTCTCCAACTAGATTTTTAAATCATCCATCTTATATGGAATACGATAATTATTTGAACAACCTTTGTTCTCATAATACCTGATTTAAATAACAATTATTAAAAAAATCTTGAAGTCAAGCTTTGATGTCAACGAGAAATACAAACAACGGTTTGTTTATTTTCAATAAACATCATCACATATTCTCTTGCTAGTTACTTAGGTCATTGCGGTTCATGAATTGCGTCGTTCCATATGAAATTTCATACCAACCAATTCGGTATCTAATACCCAAGAACCACATTGTTTAACAAGCAAAGAATACAACCATAACATGTATATCATCCATATACCTAAATTGGATATTTCCAATCTTTTATTTTCTGCCAAATATATTTTACAGATTCTCTTTCAGCATTTCCTTTTCCTTTTTAAAAGAATCTATAAACATCAACAGTGGCACCATATACATGACACATAGTCCAAAGCATGTATATTCAAATAATAATACCTTTGGACTTGCACTTTGAAGTAGATCACCATCATCAAATGATCGGTATTCTTTC
Source organism: Avena sativa (assembly GCA_916181665.1). Classification (NCBI taxonomy): domain Eukaryota; kingdom Viridiplantae; phylum Streptophyta; class Magnoliopsida; order Poales; family Poaceae; genus Avena; species Avena sativa. Next base: position 36,904,759 of record OV702283.1, read on the forward strand.
AAAATCCATTCTTTAGTAATCTTTTAGTGTAGTAAACACTTTACATACATCTTCTATTCACCCTTATCATGACAACTTTCATGATCAAGTTAATGTAGCTTATAAAGACGAATCGTGAGTATAACGTTACTTTCCAAAACCCTTTTGGATGATTAGGATGTCTAGCATCTCCAACCTTTCCAAATTCTCATCCAATATGAGAACATATATTATACTCTATCATATTGCAACCAAAACATTGTTTCAGATATCGTTATACCTGCCATACATGATGGTTTCTGAAACAATTCTATCAGCTCCTAGATAATCTCGATATTTAAATCAAGAATCATGGAGGCAAACATGATACTTAAGATACTAACATTGCAATTGTTACTCTTGATTTAATACCAATTATTAAATCTCACGGAGTAAACAGAGTTTGCTGAAAGTTTGCAATAGGACTTTAAACTTTAGATTGACACTCAACACAATACGATACCAGTTCGTAAATTATATATCCAGAATTCTATAGTTCTATTATCTCAATTACAACTAAGCATAAGGTGGTGAACGAATGCCAATGACTACAACAAATTATGCAAATTCACTTTGATTTAATTTATGATAAATTGAGTTCTACTAATCCAAATTAGAAATGAACTACCACTCAAAAACGATATCCCTCGTGCCTTCTGGTGATTACATGAACCAAATCCACTACACCAAGTCCGATCATCACGTGAGTCGGTGTAGCTTCAAAGGCGAGCATCAAATGGGCATCATATCTTCCATATGACTCATGCTTAACCTTTCGGTCCGTGTTCCGAGGCCATGTCTCTACATGCTAGGCTCACCAAGTAAGAACCTTAGTATTCGCGTGTGTAACTGTCTTACACCCAAGATATGCTCTTGAATTCAAGTACACCCGATCATCACGTGATGTCTGGAAGCGACGAAACATTGTCGGTGCATACTTAAGGAAGAACACATTTTTATCTTGATATATAAATGAGGGATCATATTATTATGCTAATAAAATGCCAAACAAGGAATATAAGATGCATCAAACATCACTGTTAATAAGTGAAATGATATGGTTCTTGCACTTGATCTCCATCATGTGCATCATGGTATAATCACTATCATACCTCTATGTGTAAGGCCAAGGTCTATGGAACTTACACGTTATGTGTGTTGTAAGAGTATCATCTCATATTTCTACTTACAACATTACCATATTATAACACTAGCCCTGCAACAATCTAAACTAGACGCCTCTAATTTATCCATTGCAAGTTTTACATGGCTTAGGGCTTTCCAAGATAGAACCGTTCTTACCTACAAACATGAACCACAACGAGGATAACCAAATTGTTGACAACTCGTTGCAAATTAGATATTGACTATAGTAGGAGAGGCAGACACCCGCTAGCCACTTATGCAAAACTAGTTGCATGTCAAGCGTGGAACAGGTCTCATGTTCGAGGACATGTAAAGTTTGTCCAGGCCGCTTCATCCCAATATGCCACCAATATCCAAAGTACAACTAAGAAGCAATAAAATGATCATCATCGCCCACATACTCATATGTGTACTACCCGTGCAAAGCATCTACGCATAGATCCGGCTCTGATACCACTGTAGGGTTCGCATCATACAAAACAAAAAAATTCTATGATGGGAACAACTATGTACCAAGATCTATCTACTAGATACAAGCAACAGGCGGATATACATCCGTAGACAACATACCCTTGAAGACCGACAAAGCTTAACGAGTCCAAACTCATGGTTGATGTAGACGATATCTTGCCGATGTCAAGATCGAGAGGAAGTCCTAGCGCCACAAAACAGCAGCGCATCCGTGCTCGCACACACGTACAAGACACCGAGCAACCTCCGCCTCCTCGCTCCAGCGATGCAGCGGAAGCACAACCCTTTTTTGGCAAATAGCCACCGGGAACATGTATCTCGCTAGTCCGAGACCATGGGGGATAAATTCTAGAGGGGGAGAGAGATCCTTCACAAGGAAGTGTGCTTTTAGAGGAGGAGAAGGAGGCCTTTTATAGGGAGAGGGGGGCACCCCAAGGGGCATGGCGCCAGCCATGGTGGCTGCCCCCATTTCTTACACATTCATGTGGGTGGAGCTCCCACTCGAAATGAAAAGTCTCCACTCCCATAAAAGAGCCTCCACTCAAAAATCCACTCACATGCATTAAATTTCCACCAAATTTAATGCAATCTCTCATTTAAATAAAACTCTTTTATTTATTTATTCAGAATTTTGTTAATTACTTTAATTAACAAACATTCACATAAAACCCCTAGCTAGTATTCAATTTCACATGCAGAACCAGTTTCAGCAATTTCAACCGAAACAGTTTCGGTGTCTAGTGAAATAAATTCCTGCGCTTGTTATTCTTTCCGGCATGAAACTTTTGCTCCAATTGGATGTCAGTGTCCCTTAAGTGTGCCACCCTACGGTTCGCGAATAATGCGGACATGATCGAGACTCTTCTCCGGTCAATAATTAGAAGCGGGACCTGGAGATCCATACTGACTCCCACACATTCAACGATGACTTTCCTGTGATCGTCGGAACCTTTTACGCTAGTATCTTAATCCATTTGTTTCACGATATATTACATGTCCGAGATTCGATCATCGGTATCTCCATACCTAGCTTGATCTCGTTATCAACATGCACTCTTTTCTCGTTCCCGTGATGTAACACCGCGTTTCTGAAAAGACCGTGGCTTCTATGTGACATGCCAATCCCTGGATCAGTTCATTGGCCCACAATAGAATGAGATGAATAACATAGCAAAATATCCGTGTATCATGAATAACGAAGATCCAGAGTACCATTATTACAATAAAAGCTTAGCCCAAGGCTAGCTCAAATTATTCAGGTAGCAACATAAATAAAGTAAATCCTCCATTCTTCAAATTGCCCACAAGTGAACAAGTGCCGAGTGGAGTACCGTGGCCTATATCGATTACTCAGAATCGGAATAACCTGCAACATGAAACGTAGCAGCCCCGAAGGGTCAATACATGGAATGTATGGCAAGTAGAGCTAGTAAAGGAGACAATAGTACTAACATCTACATGCATATTTAGCAAGTGGAGCTGTGTCTGGCTTGCATTTGCAAATACCTTTGTCCTACTTTCATAAACAGTTTTGATTTTCTTTGAAAAGATCCCAATTAATTTAACCCAACAATATTGAAACAATTATGAAATTGGAATGAGCGAGAAACATGTCATGGAATCAATATCAAGCAACTCAGATGTCCATAACCGGGGACACGGCTAATCGATTAGATTATACACCCTGCAGGGGTTAGTACACTTTTCCCATGTGACTTGGCCAGCCCAGCTCGTACCATCACTCTCATTTTGGGTGATGATAGGGAGAAGTCCAAGAAGAGACTGTTCGGGAAGTAGCTCCTCAATCCCGACGCGTACCGGTCCAACCTACCAAAATTCTACATCTCTGGATACGCGGGTTCGAGTTACCACAACCTACTAAGTCCAACCAACCGCCCATTTCATTATTAGCACATGGTTGTACACGTAAGCTACCAAATAAAGAAGCCAATCAATTTCTCTCGATACCTGGGTGCCTTTCCGCAATGAAACCACCAAAAATTATCAATACCATCACACCCAGGAGATTCATTGATTAAGTTGTTTTAGTTTTCACAAACCAATACTTTTAGAAACAAGTCTCAATGATGTAACCCAGCCCTCGTTCATCATAGCATGGCTAAGCACATCTACCAACGGTGGTTCATCTACAAGGAAAGCCCTACCACATAATAGGACATAGCATAGCGGTAATATCATCCTACACATGCGTCTATAAAATACACGACAATGCATAGAAAATAGTAGGACAATATCATGAACAAAGTAGCATCTACTTGCCTTGGTTGTAGCGGTCGGAAGAACAATCCACACACGAGCAAGCGTTGCACTCGTCACAATCTACACGATACAATTGCAATCATAAACAAACAATCCACAAGCATATGCAACAAAGATGATGCATGAATGCATGCACGACAAGTGGGGTGACGCTAGAGCAACACCACGTAATAGTATTCAGTAGAGGTACTGATTGCATGCAGGGAAAATAGTTTTAGCGCAAGGAAAACTAATATGCAAAATATAATACTCAAATCTAGAGCTAGAACCCAATTAATTCACTACCGGTAGTATACTGTTTGTAAAATCTTGGAAAAATTCTACAGTATGGGCATCGCTATTTAGAAACAGTACCAATTGGAATTACTCAAAAAGTAATTGTAAAACTCCCGGAGTAATTAAAACACTGCAGAAAGCCACTAGACAGTTTCTGCAGAAGTTTTTACTGTAAGCCTATCTTTTTAATTTACGATGAGATTCCCCTCGTTCCACTGAATCCAGGGACATATTATACGCAATTTTTGGAGTTACAGATCTTTTTCTACGAATTAATTACTCCAAAAAGGCCATTAACCCAATTAATTAAACTGTACTGAATCTTGCTGCAAAAGTGTGAAACAATGGTACAGAAAGATTCTACACGACTTACTGAACCTACACATATTTTATTTGCAATTTTTGGCCCAGTGGTTTAATTTCTACGCAATTTACAAGTTTCTACCGAAATCTGTCAACTAAAACGATTAACGAAAATACCCAGTCAACTGTGTCTGTTGACCGGTCAACGCGGCTGCTGACTGGGCGTTGACTGGGCGTCTAACTAGTCAACGCTTGGGGCTGACCGGTCAACGGGTGATCTGGACCGCTGATCTGAGATCCAACGGTCCCCAGAGATGGCGGCTGCGGACTCACCGGAAACGAACGGCGGCGAGCTCGGGACAGTGCCGGCGATCGGCTCCGGCGACGGCGGTTCCTGCGCGGAGGGGGAAACGGTCAGCGCGTGGAACGGGGCGGTCAACGCGACGACGGCGCGAGCGAGGCGAGGCGGCGCTGCGAGCGGGCGCGGGCGGCGGGCGGCGCAGAGGCGGGCAGCGGCGGCGGCTATGCGAGGGCGAGCGCGCGCGCAAAGCGGCGGGCGGCAGCGACGCGCAAGGCGGGGTGAGGCGCGGAGGCGGGTGAGGCGGCAGGCGGCGGCGGGCGCGTACCTGGAGGCGGCGGCGGGCACGGGGTTCGAGGCGGCGGCGCGCGGGGTTCGAGGCAGGCGGGTCGGGCACGGGAACCGAGGCGTGGGTGCAGCCTCTTATGTGGGGCCCCCTCGCGGGGTCCTACGCGGACACGGGGCCGGGCAGATTTTTTTTGGTCCGTTTCTTTTCCCTTTTTCGCAAAACTAAAGCCTCCGTAACTTCTCCGTACGAGCTCCGAATCGGGTGATTCTTGTTCCTAAATTTTTGTAAAATCGAGGGGAACAACCTAGGGTCAAGGGTTGAGTGGAACCACTAGGTTAGAAGGGTGGACAACACAAGTCCTACTAAAGCCTCCCGCAGGAGCCTCGTAGTAAAATAGAGTAGGGTTTAGAAAATAGTGTTTTGCCGGATCTTTTCAATCGATGGTTTTGCATGGAAGAGTATGATGCAATGGCATGAATGATATGCAGAACCAAATCTAAAATTTGGGATGTGACAAGACTAACCCCCTTAAGATGAATCTCGTCCCCGAGATTCGGCGCGGCTAGCAAATAGGTGTGGGTAGTCCTCTCGGATGTCATCCTCACGCTCCCAAGTGGCTTCCTCTTCAGTGTGGTGGCTCCACTGCACCTTGCAAAACCTGATCGTCTTGGTACGGGTAGTCCTCTCCGCTGTCTCCAGAATCTTGACCGGTTTCTCCTCATAGGTCAAATCATTCTCAAGCTGAACCTCCTCTAGCGGTATAGTGTCTCTCAATGGTGTACCCACCATCTCCGAATGGCACTTCTTCAGCTGGGACACGTGGAACACATTGTGAACAGCGGACAGAGCCTCTGGAAACTCCAACTGATAAGCAACTTCTCCTTTGCGTTCTAAGACCCTGTACGGTCCAATAAATCGAGGTGCCAGCTTACCCTTAATTCCAAATCTCTTGATTCCACGAAGTGGCGACACTCTGAGGTATGCTCTATCACCTATCTCATACACCACTTCCTTGCGCTTGGCGTCAGCGTAGCTCTTCTGCCTTGATTGTGCTACCTTCAGCCTGTCCCTAATCAAGGCGACCTTCTCCTCAGCGTCCTTGATCAAATCAGGCCCAAACAACTGACGTTCTCCTACTCCATCCCATAGCAATGGCGTCCGGCACCGTTTCCCATACAGCACATCGAACGGTGACGTCTTGATGCTGGTTTGATAGCTGTTGTTGTAGGAAAACTCAGCATAAGGCAAATTCTCATCCCAACTAGAACCATGAGCCAAAGCGCAAGCTCTCAGCATGTCCTCCAAAATCTGATTCACCCTCTCGGTCTGTCCATCAGTCTGTGGGTGAAACGCTGTGCTAAACTCCAATCTTGTACCAAGTGACTCGTGCAGCTGGCGCCAGAAGTGTGAGGTAAATTGGGTGCCTCTATCTGATACAATACTCTTGGGAACTCCATGTAGGCACACAATCCTGTCCATATAAATCTTGGCCAACTTTGCACTTGTATAGTTTGTCTTTACCGGTATAAAGTGGGCTACCTTGGTCAAATGGTCGACCACTACCCAAATGGAATCATATCCTGACCTGGTCCTAGGCAATCCTGTGATAAAATCCATTCCCACTCTATCCCACTTCCAATCCGGCACGGGCAATGGCTGTAGCAATCCTGCTGGCTTCTGGTGTTCCGCTTTCACTCGGCTACATACATCACATAGGGCAATATGCTCCGCGATGTCTCCCTTCATGTTGTTCCACCAGAATCTGTCCTTTAGGTCCATATACATCTTCGTATTGCCCGGATGTATGGAATACGGCGAGTCATGAGCTTCCTGCAGAATCAACTTCCTTATCTCCGGATCGTTGGGGACGCACAAACGATCTCCATACCACAAGGTTCCTTGCTCATCCTCGCGGAATTCCCTTGCTCGATCCTCCTTCATCTTTTCCTTTACTTCATCCATCTCTTTGTCTCCCACTTGAGCCTTCCTGATTCTGTCTTGTAGTGTTGGTTGGACTTCCATTGTTGCCAAGTACCCTTCAGATACTACCTCCAGTCTAAGGTCCTTGAACTGCTTGCACAAATCCTCAGGCAATTCCCCAATTGTCAATCCGTTGGCATAAACCTTCCGACTCAGAGCATCTGCTACTACATTGGCCTTCCCTGGGTGGTATTGCAAATTCATATCGTAGTCCTTGATAAGTTCCAACCATCTCCTTTGCCTCATATTCAGTTCCTTCTGTGTAAATATGTACTTCAGGCTCTTGTGGTCGGTGTACACATCACAGTGTTTTCCCATTAAGTAATGTCTCCATACCTTGAGCGCATGAACCACTGACGCTAACTTCAAGTCGTGTGTGGGGTAATTCCGCTCATGGTGCTTGAGTTGTCGCGAGGCATATGACACTACTCTCCCATCTTGCATCAGCACACTCCCAAGTCCATGTCGAGAAGCATCACAGTACACTTGGAAATCCTTCTGAAGATCTGGTAAACATAGAACAGGCGCAGTCACTAGTCGACGCTTCAGTTCCTGAAAGCTGGCTTCACATACGTCTGACCATTCAAACTTCCTCTCCTTCTTCAGAAGTTCAGTCATCGGCTTAGCAATCTTGGAAAAGTTTTCAATGAACCTCCTGTAATATCCAGCAAGTCCCAAAAAGCTTCGTATCTCTCCTGCATTCTTGGGTGCTTCCCACTCAGTTACTGCAGTCACTTTGCTTGGATCAACAGCGACTCCTTCTCCAGACACTATGTGTCCAAGAAATCCAACAGTGTTAAGCCAGAATTCACACTTGCTGAATTTGGCATACAGCTTGTGTTCCCTCAGCTTCTCCATAATCAGTCGTAGGTGTTTCTCATGCTCGGCATCATCCTTGGAATATATCAGTATGTCATCAATGAATACCACCACGAACTTGTCCAAGTGCTCCATAAATACCTTGTTCATCATGGTCATGAAGTATGTCGGGGCATTCGTTAGTCCAAAAGACATAACTGTATACTCATATAAACCATACCTAGTGGTGAAAGCGGTTTTTGGTATGTCGTCCTCCCGGATCTTCAATTGGAAGTAGCCTGATCGCAGATCAATCTTGCTGAACACCTTTGCTCCTTCCAGTTGATCAAACAAATCATTTATGTTCGGCAGAGGGTATTTGTTCTTGATAGTCACTTCATTCAGCGAGCGATAGTCCACCACTAATCTCTTGCTGATGTCTTTATTCTCCACAAACAGAACAGGTGCTCCCCATGACGACGAACTAGGCTGAATGAATCCCTTGTCCAACTGCTCTTTCAGCTGCTTCTTCAATTCCTTCAGCTCATCCACATCCATCTTATATGGTCTCTTTGCTATAGGTCCTGTTCCAGGCATCAGGTCGATAAGAAACTCCACTTCCCTGTCAGGTGGCATTCCTGGCAGCTCTTCCGGAAACACGTCGGGGTAATCCCTAATCACAGGCACAGTATCCATGCTAACCCCCTTAAGAGAATTCAACTTACACCTTCCCGGTCGTGCTGCCGACTTGAATCTAATTCTCTTACCATCCGGGGTTTTGAGTGATACAGCTCGCTGTGCACAATCTATGTGTCCCCCATGCATAGACATCCAATCCATGCCCAGAATAACATCTAACCCCTGTGATTCCAACACTACCAAATGTGCACTAAAGTTGTGTGTTCCAATCCTCACAGTTAAGTCGCGGCATCCCGCGCTAGCTATCATATCTCCTCCAGGTGAACTCACTCTAATAGACCCTTTCATAGACTCATAGGTAGCTTATACTTATCCACAAATGCCCTTGATATGAATGAATGAGATGCACCAGTATCGAAAAGTATGAAAGCTGGGTGAGTGTTGATTGGGAACTTACCAATCACAAGGTCAGGCTCATCTGGAATCTCCTCCACATTCATGTGATTCACTGTGGCCTTCTCGTTGTTGGTTGGCTTCAGTCCTTTCCTCTCCGGACAGTTGTCAGCATAGTGTCCCTTCTGTTTACACTTGAAGCATGTCACCTCACTCAGATCCTTCTTCACAAAGCTGCGATCACGGTTGCGGTCATGTCCACCGTGTCCTCCAGAGTGGTGAGAGTGTCCTCCCTTGTGGCTGTGGTGGTTGCTCTTGTGATTGTCATGGAGATGCCCATCGCCTCCATGGTGGTGGCGGTCATGGCTCCCATGGTCACTTCCTCCATGCTTGGAGTATCCATCATATGAAGTGCGAGACTTGTGATGTGAACCGGAGTGGTGATTATTGCTCTTTCTCTTGCGGTTCTCCACCTGTTTGTGCTTCCCTTCCAAGATCCTGGCCTTGTCCATAAGCTCCTGGAAAGTGGGGCAGTAAACCACCAGTAGCTGCACTGAAAGCTCATCACTGAGGCCATCCAGGAATCTCTCCCTCCTTTTTGCATCAGTGTCAACATCCTCAGGTGCATAAAGGGACAGGTTGTTGAACTCCTCAATGTACTCAGCCACAGTGCGGTTGGTTTGGCGCAAGTTGCGGAACTCCTTCCTCTTCAGGCTCAGAACTCCTGAAGGCACGTGGTTGGTCCTGAAACCTTCCTCAAACATTGCCCAAGTCACGGTGTCTAGCGGGTGGGTGATCTGAAAAGTGTCCCACCAAGAAGCGGCTGGTCCCTCCAGTAGATGAGCGGCAAACCTCACATTCTCAGCATCAGTGCATCCAACAGTTACCAGATCCTTGTTGACTGAACGTAACCAGTCGAGAGCAACCATTGGTTCCGTTGCAGTAGAGAACTTAGCTGGCCTTAGCCTCAGAAATCTGGTGAGAGCATCTCCCTGAGGCTGGTTGTTTCCATTGTTGTTGTTGTTCTGAGCTTCCATGAACTGAGTCATAACTTGGGTCAGCTGTGCCTGAGCTGCCATGAGCTGCTCCAACTCAGTGGGTTGACGGCGGGGAGGCATCTGCGGTTCAGCACAGGTAAGTTTAGAGAGAATCAACTACGATAATAGGATTCTACCCATGCATTATGATCAAACAACAACAAGCAACGGCAGACAATCACAAGCAAGCAACACATCAACAAACAAGTGATCCAGCAACATCCCAGGGGTTATTCTAGCAGTATATACCTACTGAAATAGTTTTATAAGAGTTGGCAATGGTTAACTAAACAGTTGATCAACTAAACAGCAAAAACAGCAATCTGCCAGAACAGTCCAGCAGCGTTCACGAATTTTTCTACCTAACTTAGACTCGTCAGAAAATTTAGCTGATTTTTGCACATACAGTACAGAGAGTTTCGCATCAGCCCAAATTTTTTCAGATTTTTCCCAGTTACCAGAAAAATATGAAAAATCATACAGTACTGCTGTATCAGCAGAAAACTACAGCGAAAATAACACAGATGTTAACCAATATTGCCATAACTCTTTCATAAAATTCGCACAAATAATTCCTGGGATATTGGAGTACACAAATAAGCAACTAAACACTCTTAAACTAACAGCAAGTAAGTTTCACATCGATCGTGGCTAATCCTAACGAATTTACCTAACGAGGACTAACTGGTGGACTTCTATCTACTTCTTGAAGAGGTTACGGTAGGTCCTTGCACTCATGCGTTGGCGCTTCGGACCATGGTTCAACCATGGCGGCGGAGTGTACACTTCTCCTGAATCATCACTTGAGATCTCAAACTCCACCTCTTCTGGATCCTCCTCTTCTTCTTCACTCTCAGCTGCAACTGCAACAGCTTCATCTCCTCCACCATCATCGTCTCCATCATCATCATCTTCGTCCTCATCATCATCATCGTTCCCACTGTCATCATCATCCCCATTGTTGCCATCATCTCCATTGTCACCATCAGAGGGTGGATTCAGCTGTGCTTGGAGAGCGGCAATCTGGGCTGTCATAGCTTCAATAGTTTGATCCCTTTCCTGGACGGTCCCTTGCAACTGTTGTATGTTCTGGGTGTTCTCCTGTACCGTACCATGAAGATGAGCTATGGTTGCATCTCTGGCTATCAGGACATTCTCCAGAACTCCCACAGCTTCATGCAAGGTGTCAATCTCCTGTCCTTGGACCACCATACCATTGCTAGCAAAATCCGCAATCTCCTTTATCATCATCACTTTCTCAGCTAGAGCTCCATTCTCCCTTTCCATGTCCTCTATGTGCCTCCGACGGGGCGACATGTTGTTCCTGTCGCCCGGGGTAACCACAATGTGCCCATCTTCATCACGCCTCCCATAGTCACGGTAGGGTGAATCTGCTGGCAGTAGGTGTCGGACATGATGGCACTGGCGAGACAGGGCTTCATGTATGGCCAAGTTAATTCCAAGTCCCCAGTTGCAATATGTCTTGGTGTAGATCAGATGCACAGGATTTGGCAAGGCGGGCATCCCTGAAGATGAAGGTGGTGATCTCCCACGCATCCTCACCATATCCATAGGTGTACAACCTTCTTCCCTTGAACATGGGCAGTGGCAATCCCAATGTCTGCGAGAGTTGTGCTAACTGTCTTGCAAAGGGCCTTGGTGACTCCATGGTGGCATACTCAGTCCTGAATTCTCCCATCTACCAATTAAAGAGGAAAGTGTGAGAATAGCATATGATAAGAATTTACGAGAGTGAAAGACATAAGATGAAAGACAGAGTTAATATAGGTTTTAATAAATCTATGGCTTCCTAATCCAATCCTAGGTCACGATCCTACAGTCGACACACGGGCTCTGATACCATCTTGTAACACCGCGGTTCTGAAAAGACCGTGGCTTCTATGTGACATGCCAATCCTTGGATCGGTTCATTGGCCCACAATAGAATGAGATGAATAACATAGAAAAATATCCGTGTATCATGAATAACGAAGATCCAGAGTACCATTATTACAATAAAAGCTTAGCCCAAGGCTAGCTCAAATTATTCAGGTAGCAACATACATAAAGTAAATCCTCCATTCTTCAAATTGCCCACAAGTGAACAAGTGCCGAGTGGAGTATCGTGGCCTATATCGATTACTCAGAATCGGAATAACCTGCAACATGAAACGTAGCAGCCCCGAAGGGTCAATACATGGAATGTATGGCAAGTAGAGCTAGTAAAGGAGACAATAGTACTAACATCTACATGCATATTTGGCAAGTGGAGCTGTGTCTGGCTTGCATTTGCAAATACCTTTGTCCTACTTTCATAAACAGTTTTGATTTTCTTTGAAAAGATCCCAATTAAGTTAACCCAACAATATTGAAACAATTATGAAATTGGAATGAGCGAGAAACATGTCATGGAATCAATATCAAGCAACTCAGATGTCCATAACCGGGGACACGGCTAATCGATTAGATTATACACCCTGCAGGGGTTAGTACACTTTTCCCATGTGACTTGCCAGCCCAGCTCGTACCATCACTCTCATTTTGGGTGATGATAGGGAGAAGTCCAAGAAGAGACTGTTCGGGAAGTAGCTCCGCAATCCCGACGTGAACCGGTCCAACCTACCAAAATTCTACATCTCTGGATACGCGGGTTCGAGTTACCACAACCTACTAAGTCCAACCAACCGCCCATTTCATTATTGGCACATGGTTGTACATGTAAGCTACCAAATAAAGAAGCCAATCAATTTCTCTCGATACCTGGGTGCCTTTCCGCAATGAAACCACCAAAAATTATCAATACCATCACACCCAGGAGATTCATTGATTAAGTTGTTTTAGTTTTCACAAACCAATACTTTTAGAAACAAGTCTCAATGATGTAACCCAGCCCTCGTTCATCATAGCATGGCTAAGCACATCTACCAACGGTGGTTCATCTACAAGGAAAGCCCTACCACATAATAGGACATAACATAGCGGTAATATTATCCTACACATGCGTCCACAAAATACACGACAATGCATAGAAAATAGTAGGACAATATCATGAACAAAGTAGCATCTACTTGCCTTGGTTGTAGCGGTCGGAAGAACAATCCACACATGAGCAAGCGTTGCACTCGTCACAATCTACACGATACAATTGCAATCATAAACAAACAATCCACAAGCATATGCAACAAAGATGATGCATGAATGCATGCACGACAAGTGGGGTGACGCTACATCAACACCACATAATAGTATTCTGTAGAGGTACTGATTGCATGCATGGAAAATAGTTTTAGCGCAAGGAAAACTAATATGCAAAATATAATACTCAAATCTAGAGCTAGAACCCAATTAATTCACTACCAGTAGTATACTATTTGTAAAATCTTGGGAAAATTCTACAGTATGGGCATCACTATTTAGAAACAGTACCAATTGGAATTACTCAAAAAGGAATTGTAAAACTCCCGGAGTAATTAAAACACTGCAGAAAGCCACTAGACAGTTTCTGCAAAAGTTTTTACTGTAAGCCTATCTTTTTAATTCACGATGAGATTCCCCTCGTTCCACTGAATCCAGGGACATATTATACGCAATTTTTGGAGTTACAGATCTTTTTCTACAAATTAATTACTCCAAAAAGGCCATTAACCCAATTAATTAAACTGTACTGAATCTTGCTGCAAAAGTGTGAAACAATGGTACAGCAAGATTCTACACGACTTACTGAACCTACACATATTTTATTTGCAATTTTTGGCCTAGAGGTTTAATTTCTACGCAATTTACAAGTTTCTACCGAAATCTGTCAACTAAAACGATTAACGAAAATACCCAGTCAACTGTGTCTGTTGACCGGTCAACGTGGCTGCTGACTGGGTGTCTGACTAGTCAACGCCTGGGGCTGACCGGTCAACGGCTGATCTGGACCGCTGATCTGAGATCCAACGGTCCCCAGAGATGGCGGCTGCGGACTCACCGGAAACGAACGGCGGCGAGCTCGGGACGGTGGCGGCGATCGGCTCCGGCGACGGCGGTTCCTGCGCGAAGGGGGAAACGGTCAGCGCGTGGAACGGGACGGTCAACGCGACGGCGGCGCGAGCGAGGCGGCGGCGCGCGTGCAGCGGCGCGTGCGGGCACGGCGCGCGAGGCGGCTGCGGGCGCGGCGTGCGGAGCAGCGCGAGGCGAGGCGGCGCTGCGAGCGGGCGCGGGCGGCGCAGAGGCGGGCAGCAGCGGCGGCGGCGGCTGCGCGAGGGCGAGCGCGCGCGCAAGGCAGCGGGCGGCAGCGGTGCGGCGGCGGGGTGAGGCGCGACGGCGGGTGAGGCGGCAGGCGGCGGCGGGCGCGTACCTGGAGGCGGCGGCGGGTGGATGCCGAGGCGGCGGCGGGCACGGGGTTCGAGGCGGTGGCGCGCGGGGTTCGAGGCAGGCGGGTCGGGCACGGGAACCGAGGCGCGGGTGCGGCCTCTTATGTGGGGCCCCCTCGCGGGGTCCTACGCGGACACGGGGCAGATTTTTTTGGTCCGTTTCTTTTCCCTTTTTCGCAAAACTAAAGCCTCCGTAACTTCTCCGTACGAGCTCCGAATCGGGTGATTCTTGTTCCTAAATTTTTGTAAAATCGAGGGGAACAACCTAGGGTCAAGGGTTGAGTGGAACCACTAGGTTAGAAGGGTGGACAACACAAGTCCTACTAAAGCCTCCCGCAGGAGCCTCGTAGTAAAATAGAGTAGGGTTTAGAAAATAGTGTTTTGCCGGATCTTTTCAATCGATGGTTTTGCATGGAAGAGTATGATGCAATGGCATGAATGATATGCAGAACCAAATCTAAAATTTGGGATGTGACACGTGATATAACATTCTAGTGATCAAATCACTTGCTTGCAGGCTAATCAATGTGATATCACCGAGAGGGCCCAAAGCATATCTATCCGTCATCGGGATGAACAAATTCCACTCTCGATCCATGGGCCTCAACATAACACTTTAGTAGTTCTGAAGCCATCTTTATAATCACCCAGTTACGGTGTGACATTTGATGTCATCAAGAAACTCTTCCGGTGTTAGTGATTGACGTGATCTCATGGTCTAAGGATTAGGATCACTTCGTAAGTTGTTATAGCAATATAAACTCAATGACTTTGATCGTAATGCTATACTTCGGATGAATGTTCATCACATCATTACACTAATATTGTGACCTTGTTATTAACAACATCCAATGACCATGATCAGGAAACCTTGATCATCTTGTTAATCAACGAGCTAGTTTATAAGAGAGGAATAAGTAGGAACTTCCTTTTTGTTTATTAAACACACACGTATTAACGTTTCCGTATTAATACAATTATAGCATGCAAAATAAACATTTATCATAAATAAGGAATACGATAATAACTACTTTACTATTGCCTCTCGGGAATATTCCCTTCACAAAGCATTTATGCATAGACATAGCTCTGATACCACTAATGGGTTCGTTGCATAGAAAACAAAAAAATTCCTACGGTTGCAACTATCAAGATCAAATCTAGGTGATACTTGTAATAATTTCAGAAGGACGCACCCTCAATGATCGAAAGCGAGATAACATTCTCGCAAACAAATGTGGTTGATGTAGAATGTACACGTTCATCCTGGACGGCCGTGAAGACGGTCAACTCCACCATCGGGCATCACTTTTGTAATCGGTCACACGTCCAGCGCGACAACGACCTCTGTCCCTTGCTCTAGTTGGGAGGCAGAAGTAATGGATCCTCGGGAACTTCGGCAACACTACAACATGGTGGTGGAGAAGGTGTTGAGAAGGGCTTATCCTAAGAACCATAATCGCGATAGTGGATCAGCTAGCAAGGGGGAGAAGATGCCAACCAAAGGGCATATAAGAGGAATGGAGTGGAGTGAGAGAGAGGGGTATCCACCACCTCATTTTATAGGACGAGGGGGCAGCCCCTTCGGAGGTGCCACCACCTCTTCCCTCTTGATTACAAGTGGAGGCTCCACTCACAAATAATCAAGGTCACTTTCTCCCATTTAATTCCCACTCAAAAATTAAAGATCTTTCAATTAAAGCACTTTAATTCAGTTGGTTTAATGCCACTCAATTTAATTAACACTTCATTTAATAAGTATTTCATTTAATGAATACATTAACAGTTTACCCCCTCGCATTATTTTGATACACCGAAACAATTCTGGAAGTTTTATCAAAACAGTTTCTACGATGTCTAGTATTTTCTTCTGCGTTCCCTATCCACTCAAATGCATCGACGAGACTTAAGTGTATCACCCTACGGTTTGTGAACTGAGTGAACATGATCAAGACTCTCTATGATCAATAATCATCAGCGGGATCTGGATATCCACAAAGACTCCCACTTACTCAACGGTGAACTAGTGACCGCGTGAACCTTTTCCTTGGTAACCAATTCCTTTTGTCTTGCGATATTTTACTTGTCCAAGATCCGATCATTTGGTATCATCCATACCTAGTTCGATCTCATTACTGATAAGTACTCTTTTACTTGTTTCTGTGATATAACATTCCTTGTGATCAAATCACTTGCTTGCAAGCTATTATCAATGTGATATCACCGAGAGGGACCAGAGTATATCTCTCTGTTATTAGGAAGGACAAATTACACTGTTAATACATGAGCCTCAACTCACACTTTCTAAATACCCTAGTGACATCTTTACAATCACCCTATTACGGAGTGCCGTTTGATGGAATCAAAATACTCTTCCAGTGTTATTGATTGACGTGATCTCATGGTATAACTAGTGTTACTTTGTGTGAGATTGATATAGCAATATAAACTTTGATGACATGATTGTATTGCTAAATCTATTATGGTGAATGTTCATCATATCATTCTCCAATGACATAACCTTGTTATTAACAACATCCAATGTTCATGATCAGGAAACCTTGATTATCTGTCAATCAACAAGCTAGTGTGATGAGAGGCATTACTAGGAACCTTTTTGTAACACCCTGGCCTCTCCGGACCAGCTGCTGTCACTCCTAGTACATCGAAGGAGGAATATTAGACAGTCGTCATCTGTGTTTCTGGACAAGTTTTCCAGGATTAAGTTCCAAAGCTCTCTTATATTCTACCTGGGTGCTATGCCTTCAGTGAAAGCAGCGACAGAGTGATAAGTATCTTCCTCAGTGTTGCCACAGATAGCATAGTTTCTTAGTGTCTACAGGGTTCTCTTGAAACTTTCTCTTCCTTGTAGCTTGGTTGTCACATGTCATTATCCAACCAATGATCTTGACTTTGCTTGGTATCATGGCTAACAATATCAGGTTTCATATTTCCCTTCGATGTCTCCAACTAGCTATCTCACGCCATTGTTGAGGTTGTAGGCTAGCTTGTTGTAACACCCTCAGAATTGGCCCTATGCAAGTTTTAGCGAAACCCGCCAAACCCGCATAGAAACGATTCAAAGGTGCCCACCAGGCACTTTCGTGCGGGTGGAAAATGAAGTAATAACATTACACAACAGTCCGCGATGGGACCCACTGAACAGATATATATACAACAGCGACTCAAAGAGTCAAGAATACAGATATAATATACAAAGATCCAAATCACCTTGAAATGATAGAGCGTCCGACTACGGACAAGATGCAAATGGGGCTAAGAGCCCTGAAGAATAACCAATGGCGTCCATAACCCTGCCCAGGCCAAGCCGGAAGGGTAACCCTGCTAACGACGTCGATCTCAAACCTGCTTAAACAAAAGGGGTGCCGACAAAGGGCAAAGGAAAAAGAAGGAGCGTCAGTACTGAGGCCAGTACACGGCGAGGCTAGAATTCGGCGGTCCTCGCCTACATAGGTATGGTGGACTGAAGCGGCAGCGGCAGCATGCACTAAACAACCTATAGAGACTCGATACTACTGGCGGCTATCAGAGAGGGGTAAGGGAGACCTATTCGGATCCAACCTGATACTGTCATCAAACAAACCCATCCTGGTGTTTCCCCCTCGATACCAAACGAGGAAGTCGACCGAGGAACTCACACCGTTGGCAGTTTTACTTATTCGGTTATAGTTGCGGCAATTTACTAGTCAGATAAAGATAGTCGTCCTGATAAAATAAGCAGTGAGCACTTTTATTTAATCATTCTGTTATAGTGGCAACACTTACTAGTCAGATACAATTAGCATGAGATAACCCGAAAACCCAGCAGTTGTTGGTACTTTTACTTAGCCATTCCGTTGTAGTGAAGCTGAT
Source organism: Avena sativa (assembly GCA_916181665.1). Lineage (NCBI taxonomy): Eukaryota > Viridiplantae > Streptophyta > Magnoliopsida > Poales > Poaceae > Avena > Avena sativa. The sequence goes on from OV702283.1 coordinate 36,922,918, forward strand.
TACTAGTCATATCGGATACAAGTCAATTTATAACAATAAACTTTAGTTATAGTTGTCTATGATCAAGCACTGTGCTCCAAGTCGTCCATAACCGCGGACACGGCTTCTCGAAAAGATTTAACCCTGCAGGGGTGCACCAAAGTATCCACAAGCACTTCGACCCTTTTTGCCAGATCAGTTAACATACACCCATCGGTATGTCGGCGGGGCCTAAGTCACGACGTTCCCAGACCCAAAGCAAGTACATGGGGGCCACCCCACCAAGTCGACACCCGCAACGAAGTCGGCCGGTCTCCGAGACGGACTTAGGGTTTGCGACAGTGGCTGTAAACGACAGCAAATCCCCAAACAGGGACTGTCGATACAGCGAAAACACTCCGCTTCCAAAACAGTACAGCGTGCTCCTCACACAATCGTAAATAAAGCAGTAAAGCATGGCATAGGTACAGGATAGTAAATTAAACCTCAAACTAGTTTGTGGCCCCCAGTACAATACTTTGAAATCAGGTACTAATCAATGGGGGGCCCATATCTCCCCACCTGTGGTTAGCGCGCTCGATCTCGGAACAGGTGTCAAGAACTCGGGGTCCTACGGGACACAAGTGGGCGGTCGGAAACCAAATATTATCTATCACCCACCGATGCCTCTGCTTACTTCAATTTTAGTTGTTAAGCGGTAATTAAAGTGAACAATAAGTAAAACCATGATCATCTTCAACAATAAACATGCGGCACTTCTCCAACAACTATGGTACTTGACGACATGCAACAACACTTGAGCAAGCGACTACGACGCGGGGGTCCAACTATCTACCAAACAACAGGTAATAGGATGTGTCCAAGGCTATATATGGCTGCAAGGGATATCACAGGAACGAAAACTAGAGCATCGCAACACAGATAGCAAAGATCAACAGGAGGGAATAAATACTATAAAAGTAAGATAGGTAGAAAGGGGGAGATGCTCGCCTAAAAAACATTGTCGAAGGGTTCAACCGAAGATCGGGGCGAAGCTCACATCAACTCATCGGCCTTATCCGCGAAGAAGCAAAACGCTAGAATAAACACCAGATGCAATATTTAATACAACGGCAGAAGATCGGCATGATGCATGTATGATGTATGACATGGCAAGGTGCGATGCGATTAGGTCAATATAAAGTGGAACCGGGGTCCCGACATTAATTAGGTGGTTCATGTTATTTCTCTACACCGCAAATTAAATGTTGTGTTAGCATGGCAAAAGATAGCACCGGGTTCACTACACAAATTTAAATGAGGCCAATATAAGGCTAGATTTGCCCACATATGGGCCCCATATTTAATTAGAGGTGAATCGGCATAAGGCCCCCAAACCACAAGACAAGGATGCATGCAAGTATGACAAGTTAATATGCAACAGGGTTTATGTTTAGCATTTATAATAATAAGGGTTCAGATAAGGGTCACACATTGAGGGGTCTCGACGGTCTTGGGGTTCCGGGGTTCGGGGTCGGTCTCAGGGTCCAGGGTTCGACGGGATCGGTCTCGGCAGGAACATTCTCGAACAACGGGGCAGATCTTGTCGCATCCGGGTTCTCGGCGGACTCGGCGTCCGGAAAGGGGTACTTGGTTCGGTGTCGGGGGCGCATCGGATTTTCCCCTGGTCGGTGCCGATCTTGACGTGGTGAAGATCTTGTCGGGTCCGCGAATCGGGTCGGCCTTGGCGTTCGGGATGAAGAACTTGGCGTTCTGCGTCGGTGTTCTTGCCGACCGGGTTCTCGAGCACCGCATCCGGGAAGGAGGACTTGTCGTTCAGGGTCTCGATGTCCGGGGTGAAGTGCTTGATGTCCTTCGGGTCCATGTCGACGACCTTGGTGTCCTCGATGAAGAACTAGGTGTATCCGTGTCGAAGTCCTTGAGGTTTTCTCCGTATTCTCCGGTGGCGAACTTGGAAACGGCGTCAGGGTCCTCGGGGTGCGCCACATGCCCGTGATGGCGAACTCGGGGCTCCGTGTCAACGGCTTCAGGGTGCCGCGGGTTTTCGGAATCGGTCTTCGGGGTCGGGGTCTTGACGTGGTTCATCGGGCTCGAAGATCTTGTTTCCATGAGGTAGAACTTGGCGTTGGCTCCTTATCGGTAGTCTTCTAGTGTACCCAAAAGTCGGAGATCTTGTCAGGACTCCCAGACAAGCATACACAACCGAAGGGACACATGCCATCTTGCTCTGTTCCATGCACTGCAACATGCAGAAGCAACCGAACGGACAGCGGCATCGAGGAACTCGTCCGGGAGCGGTTGTTGCGGGGCGGGGATGGCGACGGCCAGGCGAGGCTAGCAGCGGCGCAGACGGCCGAAGAGCAAGGGCCCGACGGGGAGTCCACGCGGGCGCGGCGGAGGCGAACGGGCCGGGCCGCGGTCGACGGAGGCGGCGGGGACGACCTGCAGGCGGCGGCGACTCGAGCTCGGCCGGGCGCGGCCTCGAGCGGGGACGCGGGGCAGGTGGCGCTGGGCGACGCGGCTCTACGGCGACGGAGGGTCGGCAGGGGACGGCGAGGACGCGTCGGCGGTGGCTCTGGCCGGAGAGCTCCGCAGCGGGGGAGGCAGAGCCGGGAAGACGCGGGCGACGACGGCGCGGGACCGGCGGGGAGGGGCCTCGCGGGCTCGGGGGTCTTCCGCGGCGGAGGCGGACGGTGGAGGGCGGCCGGAGAGGCGGGGCTCGCTGACGGCCGGAGAGGACAGAGGGCGGAAGCGGCGGTCGACCGGGGGCGGGGTCGCGCGGAGGAGACGGCGGACGGCGGGAGCGAGCGCGGGCCGGCGCTGGAGGGAGAGAGGCGGGAGCGAGCGCCGGAGGTTGGAGGAGGCGGCGGTGGGAGGTTGGGGGAAGGGAGGACGCACGCGGGGGGGGGAGAGGTGAGCGTCGGTAGGTGGGGGACGACAGGGGACACGGGCCAGGGGTGGGGCCGGGCGCCGCGTGGGGAGGCGTGGTGTGCGTGCGTGGTTGGTTCAGGCAGGGGCCAGGTGGGCCAGGCGGGTCAGGGAGAGGGGTGGGGAAAAAGAGAGAGAGAGAGAGGGTGGAATGGCTGAGAGGGGTGAGGGAGAGAGGGGAGGTGAGGTGGCAGCGCATGGTTGGCTGGGGGGTTGGGCAGGGTGACGTGGCGGCCTAGGATAGGTGGGGGTGAGGTGGCCAGAGGGTTGGGTAGGTTAGGTTGGGTGACTTAGGGATTTAGGTGGGACTGGTTAGATATTTTAGGATTAAGGGGTGGACCGTTTTTATTTCCTGGGGGTGGTTGTTCGAGTCGGTTCGGCCCGTTCGACTGCCCCCACTAAAAAGAATTAAACATTTTATTTGTTTTAAACGGGCCGTTTGCAAACCGCTTGCAGCCAAAACAAAATAATCCGGAGACCCGGGTTTTGCGTTTGAATTAAGATGGGGCGTTTGGAAAACAAATTAGGTTTTTCCGCAAATAGTTTTATGCAAACAAATGCAAGATGATGACGATCCTCAAATGCAATGTGGCACGATGACATGAGCATGCGGTCATGATGATGCAATGCACAAAAACGACGCGATTTTCTAGTAGTGGTTTTTGCGGGATGCCACACTTGTACGCACTCTTCACCGAGAAGATCCCCGGGCGCTCATAGCGCTACGCGAGGAAATCACTACAATTATGAGTGGGAAGTTTTTGTTGGAGGGTCCATTTTACACATTCTAGATAACAAACCTTCTTTACCTGGTCTACGTTTCATCGGTTTGTGGCGCGAAGAAGGAGTTGGTGAATTATCCCTAACCTAGACTTCATTTTTCCAGGCCTCACTTTTAGGATGAAATTCCTAGGGAGCCAGTTATCATAAATCTTGTCATGATCACCGTTTCCTACGCTCTCTTTTAGTAACTCTAGCCCTTACTCGGTGTAGTGCCACGATTGATCGTTGAATGACCGATTGTATCCGTGTCCATAGTATCGTACTTATACTATTGTGTGGTGCACCAGTAGTAAGTGTTCTTTATTTTGTTTGTTTCCGGTTTGTAGGCTTTAGTGGGTGTTTGTTAGACTTTGGCCTTTTGCTAGGTCTTGGTTAGGCTACCAAATGAAAAAAATCACTAGTGTAGTCCCCCCCCCTTCCAAAATACTTAAGGTCTTGTTTACTTGTGTCATATTTTTATCCCCAAGAGGTTTGGGGATGGGAGGGGATTTGATGTTCACCCAAACACGTCCAATCCCCTCTAAGGCCTTGTTCGGTTTCACTAAAATTGAGCGGGATTGACAGGGATTGAGGGGGATTAAATCCCACCTAAGTCAAAATCCCCCATGATCCCTTCCAAACCACTCCAATCCACTAGGGAAGTGGATGAACCGAACAAAGCCTATCACTCTTTCAAAAAAATACACTAATATGTTGGAGAGTTTTTAATCTATGCAAAAATAAGAGTATTTGCGGGGATATCTCGGGATTATCCTGTCTAAAACCGGCGTGGTAAATGGACAGCGGGAATTTTGCATGATTTGGTATAATCCCCTCCTATCTCCGTAAATACACTAGCAAATACGAGAGAACTAAACAAGACCTAACGGGATTTAAATCAAATTTGAAATAAAACTACGGTCAAATATTTTGGAACGGGGTGAGGGAGTACTTTCTGATGTGATTGTGTACCAGGAGTTGTTAGGTTCCCTTTGCCCTTTTTTGGTTTTGGTTACCGCTATTGTTAGCGGAGTTGTAAATACAGTGGCATACTACAAAATATTTTGTTTATATATGTATGTACAGCTTTGAACTTCATCATAGTACGTGACACCTAATCTAGTAATCTGCTATTGCCGCTGGCTTGTTGGCTAAAGCCACCGGATCCAGTGGTCTTGGCATTCAGCGCCAAAGTGAGCAACCGGAATAAACAGAACCATCACTAGTTGCAGCTCCCCATGACTGCGATCTCGTCTTTGAGAGTCTTCCTCTTACCCTCGTGCTTGCTCCCGGCCTTTTTCAGTGTCTGCAGCAACATCAGTCAGTTAGTCCACCAAAAGTGTAAGAGCATGCAGAGTCACTGAATTAGATAGCACGCTGACCTTTTTGAGCAGTAGTTCGGTGTGCCTCTCCATGTCCCTGATCTGCTCCATGGTCATGCCGTGCCACTCGTCTATCCACGCGAAGCACAGCCGGTGGCACGCCAGGAACAGCGCCCTCTCCCCCTGCACGGCATGCACCACAACACACACCATGTCAGCTCTGAATGAACCTCAACACTGTTCCGGCTTCATTCATATCAAAGTAGCAATCTTTCTACCGCGATGAGGCAGTCTTCGAGCCGTTCGCCGAGCCCCCAGATGGGGGCGTCCATGGTCACCAGCTTGTATATGGTCATCACGGGACGGCAAGAATCCTGCAAAAAAACGCCAGGTTTACAGAGAACATCTCTGATGAAAATGTCAAGATTGACAAGAACTGAGAAACCTGTATTACCATCCAGCCCTTCAGAAGAGGGCCTCGGTCCGTCCGTTGGGACCTGAAGGTCGTGAGGTCGACGCTCGGAGCAGTGATCACCTTGCTCCAGTAGTCCCGCGACACCGACGCGATGTCGACGACCTCGACCTCTCGCGCGGCCAGCTGCTGGCCGGTTAAATCATGCGCCTGGTTGTGATGCAATCTGTCTTAGTGTCGTTTCCTTTCGTCTGAGAGACTGAAAATGACTACGAGTCGACTGATGAATGTGCTTACGTTTTCAGAGCAGCCGTTGTCAGGTCTGATCACGGTGTCGATGGTCAGTGAACACTTGCTGAAAAGAGGGCACTGCATCATACAGGAAACAATCAACGACAGTGAAGTTAGTACTGAATGAAATAAGGGGTGTTGATTGGGTTCGAATGACAGGCATTATCTGCTTCGTAGTAGTACCTTGATCACTGATGGGAGTCAGAGCAACGTCCATGGCAACCACGAAAAAGAGAGGGCACATACACATGGAACTAGTTTAGCAACAATGATTAATTGTGGATTATAGCTAAAAATATGATTGACAAGTGGTAACAGAGGGCTCTTTGCTGACCTGTTCTGCTATTTGGATACGCTGACCAGGAGTCCTCGTGCACGGCGAGAGCACTAGCGGACGCAAAGCCCTTCATCCAAGATGGGATTTTGCTGCACATAGTTTTTTACGCTTAACTTTTGTACAAGTGATTGCTGAAAAAAATGGCATAATTACATCATAATTAACCCAGTAGCTTGTAGTACTTCATATTGTTCTGATGCAACGTTTAATTTCGCTACTCAGCAATCAACGTTGCTACTTACCAAGTTGTCTGCTTGCTTCCAGTAGCTTTGTTCTAACCTCTCACGATTACCGTGACATGCATATTACTGTCAAAGGTTACCTTCAGAGACTTACAGGAATTCTGTTGACCTTAATCCGCATTTTTACGTGAGACCACTGTGAAATACATAGCCTTTAACCGCTTTTTCATTGTAATTTCATTGCTTTTTTTTTGCGCAATTGTAATTTCATTGCTTTCAAGAAGTCATGAATCGTACTGAAACAAAACAAAAAAGTAGACGAGTGCATACACACGAACCTCTGCAAATGGTAAACTTTAGAGGTGAATTGTCCCTCGCCTAGCTTCTGATCCTCAAAGGGGGCCTGCTGCAGCACCTCCACGCCCTCCTTGCCGCTCGTATTCTGCTGCTCCATCTTCATGATGGTGTAGCCGAGCCCTATTTCATACTGCCATATATCGACCTTGGTCAGTTGAATTATTACCAAGTAAACAAAAAAAGATCACAGAACTACTGAATTGTCATCAGTTTCTCCATACCTCCTCCATCGACATCGGCATCACGATTCGGCTTAGTGCAGGATCCAAGTCAAGGTGCGCCAAACTTATGCAGACATAATAAAGATGATGGTAAAGAGAGGAAAGATCATGTTGCGCATGAAGTGATACTGCGATGAACATAAATAAAGATGATTGAAGGATACAATTCCTTGATCTGAACCATGGCTGAAGCAGTATGGAGAACTCGAGACGGGCAGGTTTGGTTGATGGCCGGCTGAGTTTGGTGTGTTGGAAGGAGGAGGAAGAGTCTTTTTACCCTTTTTTGAAACGGGGAGGAGGAGGAGGAGTCTTTTTGCCCGTTTCGCAAGAAGGCAACGGCGGAAGACTCGGGAACAACCTCAGAATTGCTATGTGTACTTCTTCCAATTATGCCCTCAGAATTGCTATGTGTACTTCTTCCAATTATGCCCTCCAACAAATCTTAGGATTGGGGCGGGCCAATGTGGGAAGGATCCACACACGGCCAGGCGGGGCAGGTCTCCATCAACAGGGGTCTGTGTTGTGACTTGTGAGGTGGGTAATTTACTTACGTTAGGGGTTGCATTTATGTAACGTATCTTGCAACTTCGGGAGAAGGAAGATGCTGGCAAAATCCGCCCGGCCGCCACTGCGATCCTGCCCACCACTTTGGGCCAGGGGAAAACACTTGGCCAGGAGGAACCAGTGTGTGGCTCGAAAAGACACCGGTCCGCCGTGCAGATCATGAAGCGTGTGTTGACTACCTGAACTAGTGAAACAGTCTGACATAAGTCGATTAGGGCATCACCTATGTTTGTTGCCAAACCAAACCACAAGCTGGGACCCACTAGGTAGTCTTATGGCAAAGGGAGTACTCCACTATGTATGTTACACAAGCATGTCAGAAAAAATAGTCAAAAAATGAACCTTATAGCCAATAGTAGATAGGACAGCTTTAAAAGAAGTATTTATATATATCTTATGGTAGTCCACAGGCTTATAGATTACCCACAAGGTTTTGAGCTTGTGGATAGCTTGTAGATAGGTTCCACTATGTATGTAGAAGTCCATAAGGTTCACTTTTTGCTTGTAGACATCCTTATAGACAACATAGTGGATGCCCTTACAGCATGTTCCTGGACTGTGAAATCTCAGAATGCCCTTTAGCTTGAGCCTCGGCCTTGCAGATTTGTCCAGTGATTCTTTTATAAGTATAGTTAGGATCGGCCAGTTTGTTATGTTTTACCCGGCTGATCAATTCAATCGTTAAAACCAGAAATTCAGATGGTTTTCGAACCTCAAAAGCGAGGTTCACTATCCGTTGCTTAATGCCCGTGAATATGGAAGATGCAGTTTGGCACAGGAAGATACCAGATCAGCATCTGGTTTCTGAGAAGATCCTCCCTGGAACCATTCTTTTCTAAGGCGTGGGGTGAGAAGAGGATTATAAACGGAATATGCTGCAGCATACGGGAGGCTCATCATTGTACAGTTTTCCCTGCTTCTTGCTCCGTCACGTTATCTCTTCCTTCGGGTTACGTTACTTGTTGGCTTCATCTGTTATAATTTTGTATCCTTTTATTTGCAAGGATTCGAATGTTATATTCGCACCTTTCTACGTAGTAGTCTAACAGGGTAGGACATAAATCAGTAGAGTTTGATGTCAGGGAGATTTTTATCATCTCAGAAAGTTAGTCCTCGGACGTGAAGAGTATCCTGTCGTCTGAGTTACTTGCTCATAGTATATAAGGGCGTGTTGGCTAGGTCGCAACAATTTCAATCAGATTGTGGGGAGAAGAAATTGGTCCGATTGGATGTTTGAGCTTCCTCCACGTGTGTCCAGCCCGCTTCTCAAAGCTTCCCGGGCAAGGTCCATTGGAAACTGCTGATTCGGCCGTTCTCAACGAGTCATCCTCGCGGCGGCCAAAAAAGGGGAACGTCGTGTCTCCGTGGATGCAATCGAGGGAGATGGCGCGAGCTCCCGCACTGCGGCGAAAATGCAGCGGGTTTTTTTCCGGTCACCGCCCACAACCCCCCCCCTCCCCCTTTAGCAGTGTCATCGTCTCCCCCAACTCGAAATCCACCATCCTCCTTCGAGCTCCTCCATAGTTCGAAATCGATGGCCATGGCGGGAGCTTGTGAATCTAAGGTTGTGGACTTGACGACCTTGCCTTCTGCCTGACCTCTCGGTGGATGTTGTTCGGCTAGCGGTGCTGCCAACATCATTGCCACCTTGGAGACGGTGGGTCTGACGGGTTATTCATTCAACACGACAATGCTAGTCCTGCCAGGTAGTCCATCTAGCACGCCGGTCCTTCCAAGTACTCCCTCTAGCCTGACGATTGTTGTCGAAGCCGTTCCTCCGGTGTCAACACTTTCTCCGACCCTTCCATGAATTCAAAGGCTTTAAGATTCTCTAACACTTGATGGTGTAGCCTAGATCTATATGCATGTTCATTCCGTAGGTTGTTTAGGACATGTGCAACGCATTCATGCTTAGAAATGCAGGGTTCGATAATCAGATTGATGCCAACTGATGTATGATTTCTATATGTTATTCTCTGTAGTCAACCTATATCATGCTTAGAATTGATGTGGGACTGCATGCATGTCTACAAATTGGAGTTGTACCATGCTTACCGGTGTGATGTACTGTAGGAATTTGTTGTCCTCGATCCAGCTAAATCCGATTCCTCAAAGAGGAATATTGACTTAAGATGGATATAGCATGACAACATTGTCCTCGATCCAGCTTTGTTTGCCCGCAAACCTTCTATGGTATGGGAGTCTTCTCTGTCAGAGTTCGTCATGAATATAATTATTAAACTCGTGAAGAGCGGAGTATACGTTTACTCCAAAATCATAGAACCCGACATGAAGAAAGTTGTCGACGATGTTCTTGCCTACACCAAGATCATGGTAACCTGTAATCGGCTGTATGATACGTCGGAAACGTATCTATAATTTTTGATGTTCCATGCTTATTTAGTATCTACTTTGCTTTGCTTGTCTACACTTTGAGATGCTTTTTACATGTTTTCTGGTATTAACCTATTAACAAGTTGCCACAGTGCCAGTTGCCTGTTTTCTATTGTTTTTGGTTTCAGAAAAGTTAGTGAAGAAATATTTTCGGAATTGTACAGGACAAACGTCAAAGTCAATTACTTTACGTGGGAAACAAGAAGCCTAGAGGGGAGCCGGAAGGGAGGGCCAGGGCGCCCAGACCCCCCCCCTAAGCGCGGGTGGGCCCTGCCCCGCGCCTGGGAGGGGTGTGGAGCCCCTGGTCACCTCCTCGGCCTCCCCCTTCGCCTATAAGAAGCTCCCGATGCAGAAACCCTAAGGACCCGATCAAATCTCCACGAAACCGTCTATAGCCGCCGCCACCATCGTCCCAAGATCGGGGGATCTGAAGTTCTTCCCAGCAGCCTTCCGGAGGGGAGATCATCCCGGAGGCCTTCTCTCCGGTATGATGCGTGAGTAGTTCCACCTTGGACTATGGGTCCATGTAGTAGCTAGATGGTTGTATCTCCTCCTTTGTGCTTTCATGTATAGATCTTGTGAGCTCCATTCATGATCAAGATCTAATCTATTTGTAATCATGCATGTTGTGTTTGCGGGGATCTGATGGATATTGAGATTATTATGTTGGTTTGATTAATGGTTTTGTCTTTATGATTCTATCATGTCTGTGTTGTTTGTGATCTTGTATGCTCTCCGTTGTTAGTAGCTATCTTGGCCAAGTAATTGCTAGTGACTCCAAGAGGGGGTATTTATGATCGATAGTGGGTTCATGCCTCTAGTTTCCAAGGGAAGTGACAATAATCTCTTCGCTTGTAGATGTGCTGTTGCTACTAGGGAGAAAACAGCGATCTCTTGTTCATGGAATATGTGGACTGTTTACCTTACACACTTTGCTTAAAGTAGTTTTCTATTGCTTGCAACTTAATACTGGAGGGGGTTCGGATGATAACCTAAGGTGGACTTCTAGTCATAGATACAGTTGGATGGCAGTCTATGTATCTTGTTGTATTGCCCAATCAAATCTCATAGGGTCTTTCTGACTAGTAATTGCATTGTTATGCCTTGCTCAGTTCCTGTCAATTGCCCTACTGTAATTTGTTTACCCTTCATGCCATGTTGTTTATCTAAGGAGAGCACCTCTAGTGAACTATGGACCCCGGTCCAATCTTTACAATTGATACATCCTCCACTGTTACTTGTTTACTTGTTGCAAACCATTACCTTTCACACCATACGTTTAATTCTTTGTTACAGCAAACCGGTGAGCTTGACAACCTCACTGATTCATTGGGGCAAAGTCTTGAGTTTGTGTTGTGCGGGTCTCCGCGTTGCTTGCAACACATGTGTGACGTTTCCTTCCTCCTTCTGGTTCGATAACCTCGGTCTCTACTGAGGGAAGACTTGCTGATGTGCTCATCACACCTTGCTCTTGGGGTTTCCAACGAAGTGCTCCACGTCAGCACCATCAACAAGTTTTCTGGCGTTGTTGCCGGGGAGGCTAAGGACGTCTTGACTAGGGGAGTCCTTCACTTCCTTCCTCTCTTCTTTGTTTTTAGTTTGCTTAGTTTCTTTTGCTTGGTTTTGTTTGCCTCTTTTCAGAAAAAAACAAAAATTAGTCTAGTTTGGTTTGCTTGCTTTATTCAAAAACACAAAAAAAATAGTTGTTGCTGTTTTTGGCTTGCCCACCTTTGCCAAAATGAACTCTGCTGAGAACACGAGGTTGTGTGACTTCACTAGCACCAACAACAATGATTTCCTCAGCACACCTATTGCTCCACCTGCTCCTGATGCTACCTTCTATGAAATTAAGCCTGCTTTGTTGAATCTTTTGATGAGAGAGCAATTTTCTGGTGTTGGTTCTGATGATCCTGCTGCCCATCTCAATAGCTTTGTTGAACTTTGTGAGATGCAAAAGTATAAGGATGTAGATGGAGACATTATTAAGCTCAAGCTTTTTCCTTTCTTCTTGAGAGGAAAAGCTAAAGAATGGTTGCTTTCCTTGCCTAAAAATAGTATTGATTCTTGGACTAAGTGCAAAGATGCTTTTATTGGAAAATACTATCCTCTTGCTAAGGTTATATCTATGAGAAGTGACATTATGAAATTTAAACAATTTGATAGTGAACATATTGCTCCAACTTGGGAAATAATGAAGTCTTTTGTTAAGAATTGCCCTACTCATGGACTCACTGCTTGGATGATTATCCAGACTTTTTATGCAGGTTTGAACTTTTCCTCAAGAAATCTATTGGATTCAGCTGCTAGAGGTACTTTTGTGGGGCTCACTTTGGGTGCTGCAACAAGGCTCCTTGATAATATGATGGTTAACTACTCTGAATGGCATGCTGAGAGAGCTCCACATGGTAAGAAGGTAAATTCTGTTGAGGAAACTTCCTCTTTGAGTGAAAAGATTGATGTTATTATGGCTATGCTTGTTAATGGGAAAGCTCCTCTAGATCCTAATAGTGTTACCTTAGCCTCTTTGGTTGCTCAAGAAGAGCAAGTTGATGTGAACTTCATTAGAAACAACAATTTCAACAACAATGCCTATAGGAATAATTTTGGTAGCAACAAAAATTATAGGCCTTATCCTCCTAATAATGGCAATTCATATGGAAGCTCTTACAATAATGCTAGAAGTTCCCCCTCTGAACTTGAAGTCATGCTCAAGGACTTTATTAGTAAACAAACCACTTTCAATAAGACTATAGAGGAAAAGCTTTTAACTATTAAGAAAAATATATCCTCTTTGTCTGAAGCTCAGTCTTCCTTGATTAATAAAATGGCTGCTAAACCTGAAACCATGGGAAACACCTTTGCTACTGCTCATGTCATACAAGTTACTATTGATGAAAATGTTAGGCTGTTAGCTCAACTTCATGCTAGGTGGGAAAGGGAAGCTGAAATTGATAGAAACAACAGTGTGTTCACCATCACCACTAAACCACAAGTAGTCCCTATTCCTCCTCCTAATATGCCCAAGCATATTGAGCCTACTACTAGTGATGCTAAGTTTGACTTTGATATTGATGGTTGCAATATTTCTGAAGTGATTATGTTCCTACAAAAGCTTGCTAGAAGTCCTGATGCTAGTGTTATGCATGTTGCCTTTACCAAACACATTACATATGCTCTTGTGAAAATCAAGGAAGAGAAGCTAAAACACAAAGCTTCTATTCCTAGGAAAGTAGAAGATAGTTGGGAACCCATTATTAATGTGCAAGTGAAAGAATTTGATCTCAAAGCTTCATGTGATCTTGGTTCTAGTGTCTCTATTATGCCTAGGAAGATTTATGAAATGCTTGATTTGCCACCTTTGGAAGATTGTTATTTGGATGTCCCACTCAATGATAATGCTAAGAAGAAACTCATGGGGAGTATTAATGATGTTCTCATCATGGTTAACAATGCTTCTGTCCCTGTGGATTTCTATGTTTTGGATGTTGAATACAATGCTTCTTGTCCTATTACTTTGGGAAGACCTTTTCTTAGAACAGTTGGTGCCATCATTGATATGAAAGAAGGCACCATTAAATATAATTTTCCATTCAAGAAAGGTATTGAACACTTCCCAATGAGAAGAGATAAGTTGATCTTTTATCCCCCTTTGAAAGCAAGGTTTGATGTTAATGCTTCCTCATTTGAAAATACTTGATTCTTCTTGCTTCTTGTGCCTAACTTAAAGGCGTTAAAGAAAAGTACTTGTTGGGAGATAACCCAAGAGTTTCCTTGAGTCTTGGAAGTTATTACTTCAGTAATGACCTCTCCTTATCCTTTTTGTTTGCTTTTTGTGCCAAGAATGACCTCTAATGAGAGGGAAGTAAGATTTGGGGAATTGCTGTCCCAAAACAGATTTCTGTCCTCCACCAAATATATTCGTGAGGAGTCTCTGTAACTCAGATTGAGCTCAAAATTTACGAATAAATCTCGCAGTATGTTATATAACTTTCGTTAGTTCAACACTTTTTAATTTGAGCAACATAAGATGTTAGAAAAAAATCGGTTTCTACCTGCTGGTCTGTTTTAACAGATTTCTGCCATTATTTGCATTTGCTTCTTATTGATTCCTTTTTGAGTTCTCTTTAGGTGAATTGATCTTTTTGAAGGAGTTACTACAGTAGATTGTGTTTTTAGTGAAAAGCCTTGTTGTTCTAAAGCTTTGTCAGGGGTCTAATATCTTTTGAATACACTAATGTTGCTAATGAAGATTGTGTGAAGTTTTGTATGAAGGAAAAATTTCAGGTGTAGAGAGAGAATGATGCAATGAGATGAAGAATGGACAAAAGCTCAAGATTGGATATGCCACCATGGTGTCCCCCAAGAAATATCCAAGAGGTACAAGCGTCAAAGCTTGGGGATGCCCAAGGCATCCCCTTCTTCATCAATAAAAAGCTTAGGTCTGTCTAGACACTTCGTTTTTATTGTTTTATGCACAGTTGTGTTGTTCTTGGAGCGTCTTAGTTTTCGTTTGCTTTGCTTAGGTTGTTTAGTTTGCTTGAATAAAGTAGTTTGGACCCCCGTTCTCGCTATGTTGTTTTGCAAATAAGTTGCTTGGTGTTGGAAAGGAGTAGTAAGTTCTTGCTTGAAGTGCAAGAGGAGCTTGCATTGACTGTGACTCAGACTTTAGCATGACATTCTAGGTGTTGTTTTGGCATTATGCTTAGTCATTATTGTTGTAGAATGTCTTGTTCCAAACAATTGGGATTGCTTAGTGTGCCTTGAAGAAATTATGTGTTGTTTTAGCATGCAAAAGCATAGTATTGTGGTATTCTCCTTTGATGCTTTGCTTGGGTTGACTTGGCACATGCTCACACCATGTTATGACTCTCACAAGTCACCATTAGCCTCTATGATCATTTAGTCCTTGACTTGTAGTACCACTCTATGCTTTGATTAGTAATGCTATGTTGCTCTACATGATTATGGCCATTATGCTCTCTTAGTTGGTTGCTCCCGATCTTTTGCTAGCCTCCACTTGTATGAGTAAGTTCTACTCATGCTTCCAACTCCCAAGAAACCAAGTTATTCCAAAGTGTCCACTATAAACTCCTATGCATGGTGTGTTACACCATTCCAAGTATATTCTTGTTTTCAACTATCTTCCAATTAAAAACTATTTTGTTATGTGAAAACTTAGTGATTAAAGCCCTCACAAACTTGATGGCACACTTTATGTTCTTTGACCCTAATAAACTTGAACCATTGTGACATCTTTGTTGTATATGCTTGCACTTATACGTTGGAATTAACAGAACCGTGTTGTCATGGGGAACGTTTTCAACATTGCACTTGTACTTTGTACTCAGTTGATATCATGCTCTTTTGTCTATGTATGTCACCGGTGTGAAATAAAGAGGGAACTTGTAAGTCCATGGAGTTTGTATCCTGTGTTAGAGATACGTCTGGGCCGCTAGCCTAAGCCATGCCTAATCATGGTGGAAACTTGCAGCATCACCATAGTGACATCTATGAAGCATTCTTCTTATAAAAAAAGAGACACATTGAGAAAAGAGAGAAAAAACACCATATTCCCATGGTACATAAGAAGATTGTTGAGATGCTCATTGTCTTCTTGCCTTGTCATTTTGGTTATGGGAAAGCTACTGTACCATGTGCAAGGGGTATCCCGTTGGCGGTTCTCAATGATATGCAAATACTTACAATGACAAGAACTTACCTGGGCCCAAAGTTGAGTATGCATGAGGTGTGTCCCTCGTATTCAAGGGACTTGAGATTGCCAACTTATACTTCGTCAAGCATATACTCCATCTTTGTCACTTTAACCTTAATCACTTCAAGATGCTTACGATAGGGGCAATCAGGGCTGAAAGCTAATAAGTACCATAATTTTTGGAAGCTCTTTTTGAAACTTGTAATTCCTGCTTCCTTTACAAAAAAGTCCTTTCTTCCACCATTATTGAGTCTCCACCTTCTACCTTTTAGGAACCATTAAAAGAGCATAGTTGTCATTATGTGTGCAGTGTTCCAAATCTTATTGATTGATGCATATTGTGATATTACTTGTTCTTGTACTATTTGCTTCCAGTCACCCTTGTGAACTTTGAAGGTGTCCTATGCATCTATACTGCTACTCTATGAGGGACAAGCTGATTGCCACTATGTTATGTTTTCTGTATGTGAAACAAACAAACGTTTTTCAATGCATGCTATTCATGATCTTTGTTTGTAGACTTTCATGTTGCATGCATAGTTACTATGTCATATTGTTAGAACTCCATCTTTCATGCACATGTTTAGAGTTCTTTGATCCTAGGTTTCAATACTTGCAAATGGTTAGATCTTTATTGTGAGGGTGCATGTCACCTCAAAAATTATTCTTTTTATCACTTACTTACTCGAGGACGAGCAGGAGTTAAGCTTGGGGATGCTTGATACGTCGGAAACGTATCTATAATTTTTTATGTTCCATGCTTGTTTAGTATCTACTTTGCTTTGCTTGTCTACACTTTGAGGTGCTTTTTACATGTTTTCTGGTACTAACCTATTAACAAGTTTCCACTGTGCCAGTTGCCTGTTTTCTGCTGTTTTTGGTTTCAGAAAAGTTAGTAAAGAAATATTCTCGGAATTGGACGGGACAAACGTCAAAGTCAATTACTTTCCGTGGGAGGGGTGTGGGGCCCCTGGTCGCCTCCTCGGTCTCCCCCTTCGCCTATAAGAAGCCCCCGATGCAGAAACCCAAAGGACCCGATCAAATATCCACGAAACCGTCTATAGCCGCCGCCACCATCGTCCTAAGATCGGGGGATCTGAAGTTCTTCCTGGCAGCCTGCCGGAGGGGAGATCATCCCAGAGGCCTTGTCTCCGGTATGATGCGTGAGTAGTTCCACCTTGGACTATGGGTCCATGTAGTAGCTAGATGGTTGTATCTCCTCCTTTGTGCTTTGATGTATAGATCTTGTGAGATCTGTTCATGATCAAGATCTAATCTATTTGTAATCATGCATGTTGTGTTTGCGGGGATCCGATGGATATTTGTAATCATGCATGTTGTGCTTGCAACTTAATACTGGAGGGGGTTCGGATGATAACCTAAGGCGGATTCTAGTCATAGATGCAGTTTGAAAGGATAGAGATGTCGCCTAGAGGGGGGTGAATAGTCAATTTCAAAACTATTACGGTTTTGGCTTGATAGGGTGCGGAATTAAACTAATGTTTATTTTACAAGTACAAAACCTAAATACACTAGGCTCAACTAAGTGCACCACCAACAAGTTAAGCTAAGAAAGATAGCACAAGATAAATATACCACAAGTGATAAACAAGATATAAATACTTCAAGCCCGATGGCTATCACAAGGAAAGTAAGCTCGGGTATAGAGATAACCGAGGCACGCGGAGACGAAGATGTATTCCCGTGTTCCCTTACAAGTAAGGTACGTCACGTTGGAGAGGTGTGGGATTCCACAAAAGATTTCCCAACGCCACGAAGGCTCACCTTCTTCTCCGAGTCTATCACACGAAGGAATAGGCCATTTCCTTATGGCTATCTTTTCCTCCACTCCAGAGATGGCAAGCTCCACAACCACTTCACAAGCTCCACGAAGGATAAGCCTGGGTCTCTTCACAATCTTCCATGAAGAGGACACCGCGGCACCAACCGCCAAGCCAACTAGGAGGTCACCCTCCAAGAGTAACAAGCTCACGGTCTCTCACTCGAACAAATCGTAATGGAGAGCTCAACACTTATGCAAGAATGCAAAGCAAGAACACCAAGGGTGCTCAAATCCTTCACTCTCAAATCCCACCAAAGCAACAAGTGTTAGGGAGGAATTAGAGAGGAAGAACAATGGTGGAAGTCAACAAATGACTCCAAGATCTAGATCCAATGGGTTCCCCTCACTTAGAGGATGAATTGGTTGGTGGGGATTGTAGATCTAGATCTCCTCTTCCAAAGCCCTAAAAAATATGCAAGAATAATAGGATGGAAGGGGGAGGAAGCAAGCTCAAGAGGTTCAACAATGGAGGTCAATTTCGTGGTAAAAAACGCTTGGAAACGTTGGGGGAAGAATCCCCTTTTATAGGGGAAAGCAAATATGGCCGTTAGAAGAAAATTGTGCGAATCCGATTGAAAGTTCGGTTG
The DNA here is from genome assembly GCA_916181665.1 of Avena sativa. NCBI lineage: Eukaryota > Viridiplantae > Streptophyta > Magnoliopsida > Poales > Poaceae > Avena > Avena sativa. Next base: position 36,940,810 of record OV702283.1, read on the forward strand.
GACCGGCTCTAGAACCGGATGGTCCGGTTCTCAGCTCGGAAAATCGGACTCCAACCAGGTTTGGTTACTGACCCCAGGCTCGGTTATATTCGGAGTAACAAAACCGAAAATCCCGGTTTAAGATCCGGTTTTCCGGTCCTGGCACCAGACCACCCGGTTTGGGAGCCGGTTGAAACGAATCCACAACCGGGATAAAACAGGCTTCACGAAAAACGCAATAAGTTTTGCATCCGGACTCCGATTTTGATGATCTTGGGTTTGTTTTGACGAGGACAACAAGATATACACTAGTGGAAACGAGGTCTTTTGTTGATCCCGAAAAGGGGCTTTAACACCGGTTCTTCTATGAACCGGTGTTAAAGGGGGGGCCGTACCAGCGTGGCCCCTGCGGCATTAAAGGAGCCCCCCTTTAACACCGGTTCGTGCCACGAACCGGTGTTAAAGGTCCCAGCACCAGTGGCCCGTGCACCCCCCCCCCTTTAACACCGGTTCGTGGCATGAACCGGTGTTAAAGGGGGGGGCTATATAAGACACCACCCCAGCCCACACACACCCCACTCTTCCATTCTTTCACATTTTGGAGCCTAGCAAGAGGGTGTGAAGAGTGCTAGTTTGTGTTTTTTTCATATGCACTAGAGGTGTTCGGTGAAATGCCCGAGAGCTCAAAATAAGCTTTCTTGTTGCTCTTTCCGTCTCGGTCGAGGTCGGCAACTATAGTTTCATGTGTCATTGATGTACTATATATATAAATGGTCATCTCCCTATTATTTTTTGATATATACTACATATTAATGCAGATGAATCGGCAATGGATGTACGGTGACCGCCGCACTTCCGAGTACATTACGGGCCTCCAAAATTTCATCGTTGTGGCTAATGCAAACCGTCGTCACAATGGTTTTATGTGCTGTCCGTGTGTTCACTGTCAGAACAAGAAAGACTACTCAAATACCAGAACCATTCACGCCCACCTGCTTCGATCCGGTTTCATGCCCAGCTATAATTGTTGGACCAAGCACGGAGAAAAAGGGGTTGTGATGGAAGACAACGAAGAAGAAAAGGATGATGAAAACTATCATAATATGTATCCTGAATATGACGATAATGCAACGGAGGTAGATAATGAAGATCAAGAGGGAGCAGATGGGCCCGCTGATGACGATCTTGGTCGGGCCATTACTGATGCAAAGGAAGAATGTGGAACTGAAAAGGAGAAGGAGAAGCTGGAGCAGATGTTAAAGGATCACAAAACATTGTTGTATCCAACTTGCGAAGATGGCCACAAAAAGCTAGGTGTCACACTGGATTTGCTGCAATGGAAGGCAGAGAATGGTGTGACTGACAGCGTATTTTCAAAGTTGTTGGTAAAAATGAAGAATCTTCTTCCAAGAAATAATGAGTTGCCTGACAGTACATACCAAGCAAAGAAGGTTGTCTGCCCTCTAGGATTAGACGTGCAGAAGATACATGCCTGCATTAATGACTGCATCCTCTACCGCGGTGAGAAGTACGAGAATTTGGATGCATGCCCGGTATGCACTGCACTGCGGTATAAGATCAGACGAGACGATCCTGGCGATGTTGAGGGCGAGGCCCCTAGGAAGAAGGTTCCCGCCAAGGTTATGTGGTATGCTCCTATAATACCACGGTTAAAACGTCTCTTCAGAAATAAAGAGCATGCCAAGTTATTGCGATGGCACATGGAAGACCGTAAGAAAGACGCGATGTTGAGACACCCCGCTGATGGGTCACAGTGGAGAAAAGTCGAGCGAGAGTACCCGGACTTCGCACGTGACGCAAGGAACTTAAGGTTTGGTCTAAGTACAGACGGCATGAATCCTTTTGGTGAGCAGAGCTGCAGTCACAGCACCTGGCCTGTGACCCTATGTATCTATAACCTTCCTCCTTGGTTGTGTATGAAGAGGAAGTTCATTATGATGCCAGTGCTCATCCAAGGCCCGAGGCAACCCGGCAACGACATTGATGTGTACCTAAGGCCATTAGTTGAAGAACTTTTACAGCTGTGGGCCAAACCAGGTGTACGTATGTGGGATGAGCACAAAGGGGAGCCATTTGACCTACGAGCATTGCTTTTCGTAACCATCAATGATTGGCCTGCTCTTAGTAACATTTCAGGGCAGACAAACAAGGGATACAATGCATGCACACACTGTTTAGATGATACTGAAAGTGTATATTTGGATAAATGTAAGAAGGTTGTGTACCTAGGGTATCGCCGATTTCTTCCGAACCTGCATCCAGTAAGAAAGAAAGGCAAGCATTTCAAACGTCTGGCAGAACCCCGGAGGAAGCCTGTCCTCCGTACCGGTGAGGAGGTATTTGGTATGGTCAAGGACCTAGAAGTAATCTTTGGAAAAGGTCCTGGCAGTCTATCTGTTCCGAATGACGATGCCGGACACGCGCCCATGTGGAAGAAGCAATCTATATTTTGGGACCTACCCTATTGGAAAGTCTTAGAGGTCCGCTCTTCAATCGACGTGATGCACGTGACGAAGAATGTTTGCGTGAACCTGCTAGGCTTTCTAGGAGTGTATGGGAAGACAAAAGATACACCGGAAGCACGACAGGACCAGCAACGTCTGAAGGCCCCTGAAGAGCCTATGCATCCTGAGAACGAGAAGGGTAAACGATGCCACTTAACTCCTGCCAGCTACGCTCTTACCAAAGCAGAGAAGGAAATCTTTTTTGAATGTCTGAGCAGTATCAAGGTCCCGTCTGGCTTCTCGTCGAATATAAAGGGAATAATAAATATGGCAGAGAAAAAATTCCAAAACCTGAAGTCTCATGACTGCCACATGATTATGACACAATTGCTTCCGATTGCATTGAGGGGGATTCTACCTGAAAATGTTCGAGTACCCATTGTGAAGCTATGTGCATTCCTCAATGCAATATCTCAGAAGGTAATCGATCCAGAAAGCCTACCAGGGTTACAAACAGATGTGGCCCAATGTCTTGTCAGCTTTGAGTTGGTGTTCCCACCATCCTTCTTCAATATTATGACGCATCTCCTGGTTCACCTAGTAGAAGAGATTGCCATTCTCGGTCCTGTATTTCTACACAATATGTTCCCCTTTGAGAGGTACATGGGAGTCTTAAAGAAATATGTTCATAACCGTGCTAGGCCAGAAGGAAGCATCTCCAAGGGCTATGTAACAGAGGAGGTCATTGAGTTCTGTGTTGATTTTATTCCTGACCTTAAGGCGATTGGTGTTCCAGAATCACGACATGAGGGGAGACTGCGTGGAAAAGGCACCCTAGGATGTAAAGCAATGATATGTAGGGACGGGCATTCTCTCAATCAAGCACACTACACGGTTTTACAAAGATCTATCTTGGTTGCCCCGTATATCAATGAACACAAGAATTTAATACGCCTCAAACACCCGGGGCAGTCTGATGAATGGATTATAAGTGAACACATGGCGAGTTTTGGCGGCTGGCTGCAAAGACTTCTCACGAATAACACCACTGTTGGGGATCAGCTGTACTTGTTGGCCAGGACACCGTCTTCGACTGTATGTACTTTCCAAGGGTACGAGATAAATGGGAATACATTTTACACGATAGGCCAAGATAAAAAGAGCACCAACCAAAACAGTGGTGTCCGCTTCGATGCAGCAGAAGACAATGGGCAAAAGACCACGTATTATGGGTTCATAGAGGAGATATGGGAACTTGACTATGGACCTAATTTTAAGGTCCCCTTGTTTCGATGCAAATGGGTCAAGCTAACAGGAGGAGGGGTTGAGGTAGATAAGAAGTACGGAATGACAACGGTGGATCTCAACAATCTTATGAAGAACTTAGACGAACCATTCGTCCTATCCAATGATGTGGCTCAGGTTTTCTATGTGAAGGACATGTCCTCCAGACCAAAAAAAAGAAAAAATATGCAAACGAATACATCATATGATGAGCCAAAGCGTCACCTAGTTCTTTCAGGGAAAAGAAACATCGTGGGAATCGAGGACAAGACAGACATGTCAGAAGATTATAATAAGTTTGATGAAATTCCGCCCTTCACAGTGAAAACTGACCCAAGCATTCCGTTAAGTAAAGAAGATGCTCCATGGTTATGTCTGAAGCGATCATAAGGAAGGGCATATGCCAAGAAGTTCATGCTCATATTATGTAACTCTAGTTCATGTTTTTAATATTAATACATGTCTTGAGTGTTAGTCATGTTTTGTGGATGGACCGGGACTATGAGAAGAAGTTGTCCCGATTCGTACTTACCATTAAGATCTGATCTCCAAACGCGCGCGGTCACATATTAGGGAGTGCCTCTATGACCAGTTTCTTGGAGATGCCGGAGGACTAGGCTCCGTCGGCATCTCCCTGAAACTGGCCGTAGTGGTGTCCTTGCTCTCGAAAACCATCTTGCAGCTTTGTAACTTCTCTAACTAGATTAATACACCAGGGAGCTAACTAATTTCACATATTAGGGAGTGCCTCTATGACCAGTTTCTCGGAGATGCCGGAGGACTGGGCTCCGTCGGCATCTCCCTGAAACTGGCCGTAGTGGTGTCCCTGCCTCAAACTGGCTGGAGGACTGGACTCACAAGGATGCCTATTTACAGTACAAGCAGCTCGACATAGTGTTGACACTTACAAAATAATGTCGACACTCACCCCTATTATTAGTGCTGACTCGTGTTTTGTGCCGGATGGTGTCTACAACCGGGACTAAAGGTTCATCTTTAGTCCCGGTTGGTGTCTCCAACCGGGACTAAAGGTTCATCTTTAGTCCCGGTTGGTGACACCATCCGGGACAAGGTACACGCCGCACGACATAATGTCGACATGCACTCACCCCTATTATTAGTGCTGACTCGTGTTTTGTCCCGGTTGGTGTCTCCAACCGGGACTAAAGGTTCATCTTTAGTCCCGGTTGGTGTCTCCAACCGGGACTAAAGGTTCATCCCGCCATTTTTTCCCGCCATTTTTCTTCCCGCCATTTTTCTTCCCGCCAGTTCTTCCCTCCAGTTCTTCCCGCTAGTTCACTATATATATATGTAGGGGGGTGGCCTCCATTGTCATTGCACATCTCTAGACTCATATCTGCAACCTCATCACTCTTTCCCATGGCTTCCACCGTAGCACTAACCCCTAGGGAGGCGGAGGCACTTTGCGCCTCGAACTACCCCTGCCCGCCGGGCTACTGTGTCCCCGTCGGCTGGATGCTGAGCGTCGGAGGCGTGCCGGTTCCTCCTGTCCCTCTAGGTGTGGCGCGCCGGATGGCCATCACGAACCACTACTACTTCGAGCTCACGCCGGAGCAGCGGAGGAATCCCAGATGGCATCCCGACTATTTCCCTACTTGGGAAGCCTTCTTCGTGGATCGGCATGAGAGGGCGCTCGCCAGGCACGAGGAGGACGGCCCACCTCCTCCTAACTTCAACGAGGCCGGCCGTCGGCTATGGTGGCGCGGTCGGACTCTCCAGAGCGTCATGGCCTATGACACTGCCGCCGACTCTAACCCCCGTCTGCGCTACCCTCAAGTCCAGCCCACGCGCTACCCTCAAGTCCAACCCACGCGTACTCTCCAGAGGTTCAATTACGGCGACCCCGACGACGACAGCGATGACGGCGACGGCGAGTACGACGACTACAATGGCGAGTATTACAGGTGTAGGCAGGAGCATGACTGAATCACTCCAACATTCCGAAACAAGTACGGCCGATTGTTACTTAATCTGGCCATGTATCTTAATTTTCAGTTCTTTTATGTATCTTAATTTTCAGTTCCAGTTCGGCCGATTGTTACTTAATCTGGCCATGTATCTTAATTTTCAGTTCTTTTATGTATCTTAATTTTCAGTTCCAGTTCGGCTTTATGTAACTGTCTCAAAATGACCTATCTCATTCGAGGTTTCTTGGCTTTCGGGTCAAATGACCAATGTTATGGCTAGAATCAAGGCATAGTTTGCAAGAGGAGTTTTCCTTTTTATCGCACCAAAAAGGCATTTTCCATTTTCCGAGCATAAAAAACGGACGGTTTTGTGAACCAACCACCAAATGGCTAATTCAAAAAACCACCAACACATTTTTAGGTTCACAATATGCTATTTTATCAAAAAACAATGCAAGTTGAGCGAGGCTTGGTGAGATTCAAGTGTATACAAAAGATGCGACATTTAAATATCCAATCAATTCAAAAATGTTAATACAAAAGATGCGGCATTAAAATATGATTTGATCTAATAAAAATCATTTTTAGATGCTTAATATTTCTTATGTTCAAAGTTTTAAGATTTAACAATTTATTTTTGTTTGAATTGAATAATCAAAATTTATATGTAAGTGTTTTAATTATTTTAAAAAAATTCATGTAAAGTAAATATAAAATGATTTACATGAATGGATAGATATTATTTTTCTGAAAATTATGATATATTATTCATATTTTTCTGAGTTGAAATGAAAAAGATATGAATTTTCTAAATTCATATCATATTTTTTGAATTAAAAAATCCCCTTTAATGCATGAAATAAATGCCCCCCCCCCCTTAACACCGGTTCCAGACAGGAACCGGTGTTAAAGGGGTGGGCATTTATTTCGTTTCCCGCGCGCACCCCCCCCCCCTTTAACACCGGTTCGCGGCTGGAACCGGTGTTAAAGGGGGGGGGTAGGTAATAAATACGCGTGCAAACGAATCCCCCCCTTTAACACCGGTTCCTGCCACGAACCGGTGTTAAAGGGGGGGTATTAAATTCACCTTCCCCTTCCTTTCTTCCCCCCAGAGCAGCCAGATCGCCCCCGCCACCGTACCGCCACCGCGCGCGCGCCATCGTAGCAGAGAGAAGCGCCGCCACCGCCACCGCCCATCGGAGCAGAGAGAAGCCACCGCCGGCCGCCACCGCCCTCGGAGAGTGAGGGAGGAATCGTCCGTGGGTGCCCTGAATCGTCGGCCCTGTCACCCACCTCTGTCCTCCGCTCGCCATCGACAACGCCGGCGTCCCCGACCTTCCCCGGCCTCGTCGACCCCACCATCGGCTTCCTGGTGAGCCTCTGGTGCTCAGGCACATCTTCTCTTCCTCCCTCACGGTCTATATCGCCTCCGCATCGTGTAACCGCCGCCAACCGCCGCAGTCCTCGTCGTTCTCTGTTCTCCGGCGACCAAAAAGGGGAGGCGCCGCCACTACTAGGTCCGCCTCGACCTCCTCTTTCCAACCAGCCCAACCACAAGTCCCCGCGTGTAGCAGATCGACGGGAGCAAGATCGACCTGGGAGGAGCTCCACTGCTGACGTCAGCGTGATGCAATATTCGTTTTCGTTTTCTTTTATTATTTCTGTAATTATTTCAGTGAAGAAAATACCTGACATGTGGGCCCTATCTGTAAGCGACAAAAACATTTCCATAAATGTTTTCTAATTAAGAAAATTGTTTATGTAAATTCCAAAAATGCAAATGGTTTTATAATATTCCAAAAAATAATTTAAAATGAAATAATTGAAAATGCAATTATTTTATAATGCATCCGCGCGCAGAGAGCAGAGAGCAGCCGCGCCGGCACCGCGTCCAGCCCTCGCCGTCGGAGCCGCCGCCCTCGCCCTCGGAGCGGCCGCCCTCGCCCTCGCCGTCGGAGCCGCCGTCCACGCCTCTGCGTCTGGCAGTCGGCGGCGGCACAATGTGAACAATGTGTCAAAGTTGGCGGCACAATGTGAACAATGTGAACAATGTGGGGAATATGTGTGATGTATAAAAAATGTAGTCGTGTATTCATATTTGAGTAAAGTTTCTGATGTTGTAACATCGATAATATTGTTTACTTAGTGTTGGTGGTGAACTTGATGGTCAAAATTGGGAAACTCGAAACTAAGATGACATGTAATTATGGAGGGAGTAGTAGTATAGATAGGGTGTCAAGCGGGGCGGGTTCGCGGGCAACGTAGTTTCACCGGCTAATATAAATTGTACTACATGCATAGATTAAAACTTGTATACAAATTGGACCTCTGACTCATCCTGATTAGGGTTTCGACCCCTCGGAACTCGTTTAAAATGATCAAGAATCCTTGGGGTTTTAATTTCATTTGTATATTTATTTGTGTATTTTGGTATGAATAATATGTATATTTGTGTATGAATCCAAGTCCACTTGAATGTTTACACTCTTACTCTAGATAATATTATTGTTTTAGAAACTATGGATCCACTTAGTAGAAACCTTGAAGAAGAAGAAATAATGGAGAACATTATTGATGAGGACACCTCACAATATCTGAACTTGGAGGGACATGATGACGACAGCTCAAGTACTAGTCATGGAGAAGATGAAGACTCCGGTGAACGCAATTTAATGGTTACAAAGTCCGGCGAGGTATATGCATTGATTAAGCCTCTGCTGACTTCCACCAACAATCTTCTTCTACATGTATTAATTAACGCTTCTTTCTTCTTTTAGCCCTCTGGATCGACCAGCGCGCAACCATCTTCTTCTACGAAAAAGAGCAAGCGAGGCGCGAGCCAGCGGTTGAAAGATTGTGCAAAGTTCACGATCGAAGCAGTCCGTGTTGATGGTAGGCCGATGGAGCCCAAGAAGGCCGCAGGCAAATTTGTACGTCAGGCTGGAGTTCTTGTTAGGGACCAAATCCCAATCACAATTGAAAATTGGAATAAGCCAAAGAAGGGCGACGGTACCTTTGTCGATGACAGATCCAAAGAAACGCTTTGGAATTCGTTGTTGGTAAATTTCACCCTTCCGCCAGAGGAGGATGAAAACAACCTGGTTATAAAGGAAAAGGTCAAAGAGTGGACTCTAAAGAAGATGGCTGACGCTTTCCGCAACTGGAAGACAAAATTGAACAAATTTGTCAAATCTGGCGAGACTCCAAATTTCGAAGACGCATATTATGCGAACATAAGACCTCACTGGCCTGAATTTGAGACATATAAAAAAAGTGCTATAGCTAAAAAGAGGTCAGAAACCAATACGCTTAATGCCCTGAAGAAGGAATATCACCAGAGGACGGGGTCAGGTGGCTACATCTCAGAGGCCTAAGTGGGAGGAAGCTGAGAAGGCCCTGCGCGAGAGAGGGATCACACCCCAGACAGATGGGTGGGACCTACGTGCAAAGACTTGGTTCTACAGAATCGGGGCAAGGTTGGACCCAGAAACAGGATTGTGTATCTTCCCAACCATCCTTGCCAAACCCGTCACTGAACTCATCACGGCATACGAGGAAACATCCGCCAGGACCTTCCATCCCGACAGATAGAATGACCAGCTCACACACGCCATCGGTAAAAAAGAACACCCTGGACATGCACGAGGCATAGGGGGTATGACATGGAAGGATGGGTTTGCCGACTGGAGCGACTCTTACAGATGGCGCGGCAGAAAAGAAAAAGAGCATACAGAGCGGATGACACAGATTGAACATGCACTTGCGGCGCTGCAGGCGCAAGTGAATGCACAAAAGAGCCATCAAGCTACCGGCCCATCTCAGCGGCACGAAGATCCTGCATTGGAAGCTGCCCGCGGCCCAGACTCTGCGCGGAAAAGCAGTGTGGCTTCCACGGAGAACGTGCAGCCCACGCTTGAAATGACGGGTCCTCGATACCCCGTGGATGAGATCACGGAGAGCGAACACGCTGAGCTGCATGTGAGATTAATGGGCTTATCCATTAAGGTGGCTGTCGGCTATGCCTTACCTCCTGTAGCTGGTGGAACTTACCACTGCCGACCGATTCCAGATGGCTATGCTATTGTCGGGGTGGATGAGGTTGTGAAGGAATATGAGGAAGCACAGCTTGACCATGCTACAGGTGAAGGGGAAACTCAACTCAAATTTGCAGTGAAAACAACCATTCTTTGGAAGAAGGAACACATTGTGCTTCCAAATTGGAGGTCACTGGCACTCCCGCCGTCTCCGCAGCGTCAGCAGTCTGAGCCGCTTCAGCTATCTCCTGCGTGGCAGCCATCTCCGGCACGGCAGCCATCTCCGGCCCGTCAGCCATCTCCGGTGCTTCATCCATCTCCTCAGCGTAAGCGGAAGAGCACTGCCACGAGGAGCATCAGTAGCACTGCCACAAAGAAATCCGCAGGAAACCGTACGCCAAAGAGTTAAAAAAACTACGTCCCGCAGCCTTCCGCCAAGCCATTGCCGGTTTTACCGTGGAATCGCAGCGACGAGGAGACCAATAGGATCTCGGAAGAACAGGTCAAGAAATTCTTTGCACCTAGACGGGCCGAGCCAAAGGAGAAAATAGATCCGGCGGTGGTGGAGAAGTTTTACAATAATCTTTTGAAACCTGAAACCCCACTTGTGCCGGACTACGAGCGCCAGATTTTGAAGGCGGATGCAAGGCGCCGTAGGGAGACTGAAAGTAGCAGTCGTGAGGCACCCCAGAAAACAGTTCCCATGCTCGGAGAGCAGGAAAACCAATCATGTGCCCCGCTCCAAATGTTCGACACACGAGACGCTCCTCCCGTAAATGATTACGAGGCAGAGCTACAAAGAAAGGCCAATGAGATGGGGATGACTTACATTGCATACTTGAACGTCATGGGAGACAACTTGCCCAAATGCGATGCCAACCCCATACAACCATGGAAGTATGGGAAGAATCTCGTCAAGAAAGAGGAGCTCAAGACTCTACCAACAAAGATGCGAAAATTGCACAAGTGGTACCTTCATTTCTGCAAGACGACAAAGGTAGAATGGATCACGGCGCATATAAGATATCAGATTTTCTTGTGCGGAGACGACGCAATCGACTTCAACATTCAAGACTTGCATTTTCTATTCAATCAGAAGGAACTCGACAAATCTGCCATCAGCCTTTATTGTGTGTAAGTACTATTTCTGTAATTTTTATCTCATCTCATTCACTTCATTAATTGCATGTATATATATATATATGCTCACCATATATGTATATACTATTATGCAGGAAAAAGGTTATGGAATGCATGAAAGGAGGCCCTTTTGACATTGGGTTCGTTGACCCAAATAGAGTTCATGAACAAGTGGTAAGAGACAAACCCGGGCAAACAGAAGATTACTTGCTAAAGTCTTTATTGAGACAACAAACCAAAAGGGAAATACTATTGCCTTACAACTTCTCGTGAGTACTGTTACCCTCTCTCTTGTACACATTCTGTTTCGGCTTACTCGATGTTAAGTGTAATTGATGATGAGTTATGCGTGCGTAGGTTCCACTTTATTCTGCTAGTCATTCAACCCGACTCAGGAAAAGTCCTTGTCATGGACTCGTTACGAAAAGAAAAAGAGCTATGGGCAGACTTTAGAGAGATGCTCCAGAGGTAATTTCAATCATATTATCGCACTAGATCGGCAACTTTCGTGACAATAAGTAATTAATTACTCCTTTATCCATTTTCTTTGTCGGACAGGGTTTGGAAAAGGTTCACGGGCAGGGCCGTGGGTGAATGGTCAGAAGAACTAAAATTTGTAGACCAAAATGTAAGTAATACTAGCTAGCTTCCAATTCCATTATATCATGCTTTATTGATTATTATTTTGATTGAACTCTCTATTCTCGTAAAGTGCGCGCATCAGGGACACGACAATAACTTATGTGGGTACTATGTTTGCGAATTCATTCGCAACACGATATGTGCGACGGGCCAAGCCGCACTAGAACAACTTAGAGTAAGTAAACAAAGTCCACAACATTATTTTATTACCATCAATTGTGTTGAGTTTTATTCTTATATATATATTGACGGCCCATTCTTCATATATATTCAGATCGAACGGATGCGGGACCAACTCCTACCATTTGAACGCATACGAGCCATTCAAGAGGAATTGGCGGGGTTCATACTTGATGAGGTCGTCACGCCTGGCGGAGAACTCTTTAGATATCCACCAAAATGAACGATGACGATGTATGTGCCGATGACGATGTTTGTGTATAATAATAGTTGCTTAATTATTCATGTACTCGTATGTACCGATGAAGATTTATGTGTATACCGCTCCCGATCGATTCCCCCTCGCTCCCCCCCCTCCCGCAGAAATACGCCCAGAACGGGGCAGAGGCAGAAGTCTGCCGCGGCAGAGATTTAGGTCGTTTTCCTGCCGCGGCAGGAAAACGGCCTAAATCTCTGCCGCGGCAGAAGAACCTTTAACACCGGTAGCAGATACGAACCGGTGTTAAAGGGAGGGCCTGAGGCCTGCGGCAGCCCCACGTGCGCGACCCTTTAACACCGGTTCGTATAAGAACCGGTGTTAAAGGGCCCCCCCTCTAACACCGAACCCTCAACAGCGGTTGGAGAACCGCTGTTAGAGGGCCCTCCCAACCGGAGTTAAAGGGGGGGCTCTGCACTAGTGATATAAGATTGTGCATAGAAACATAATAGCCCAACAAAGTAGGATAGAACCAAATGAAGAAAGGTAATAAGCTTCCCTAAATAAGAACCGATAAAACCTTCAAACTCGAAAACGCCATACAAATTCCGTTTTCGATGAACTTGGGATTGTTGAAGAGCTAGAAACAATCTCAAGAACCTCACATGGATAAACACCAAGAATAAACAAAATAGGAAGATGAAAAGTATGCAAAGGATTGAGCTCCCTATGACGATGTGATCAAGTTACACAACCGAAAGCCCCTCTTGATAGTGCGGCTATCTATCATATAACCCGGTCTCCCAACAACCACCTTGAGACCGGTAAAAGGAAAACCTAGCAAGGCCATACCTTTGCCTTGCGCATCCCGCTTGATCTTGATGACAACGCTTCAAGCTCCACCCAAGCCGGAATGCATAACTTCATCATTGTTGCTTCATGAAGACTCCTAATTTTCTCCCCCATACACCACTATGGGATAGCTTAATTAATACATGCCTTCACATGTCCATTATCACCAATATGGACGACAAGCTTCAAGCAAATGATCATCTCGAGATGCTTATCTTGAACTTGCCCTTCTCAACCTTGATGACGATCACCACTTGATGACATCCTTTCATGAGCTATATAAGATCTTCACTTTTTAAGCATGCCCATGGAAAGATACCTATCCCATATAGAAAACGCAAAGGCACACATATAATGGGTTAGTTCATGATGCATAATTGACAAGGATTACCATACCACAACATCGATGTGGTACATTCTTTATGCTTCATGTGTTGACCAACTTGAAATCACTCTTTGTATTGGTCAACCAAGTATCTTCTCGTGCTCCATCTTAGTATCTTGAGCTACATAAGGAACTCTTCATTTGATTACATGCTCTAAATCTTAGTCAACCATAGCTCAACTAATGAGGCTATCATGACATCGACTTAGAGCCATATCTTGAATTCTTCTATTGAGATCACACTCTCAAGATCTTGATCATATCATATTCTTCTCTTCAACTCGATGATTTTGATGCCAATACTCAAGGTATATCTTTATCTTCATGGCATCCATAATTGAATCCAACACATGGACTACAAGCATGACCTGTGGAATATTCCTTCATATAAAACTCAGTGAAAACATTAGTCCATAGGGATTGTCATTAATCACCAAAACCACACATAGGGGAAATTACCCTTTCACAGTTGGATGGCGGTCTATGTATCTTGTTGTATTGGCCAATCAAATCTCATAGGATCTTTCTGACTAATAATTGCATTGTTATTCCTTGCTTAGTTCCTGTCAATTGCCCTACTGTAATTTGTTTACCCTTCATGCCATGTTGTTTATCTAAGGAGAGCACCTCTAGTGAACTATGGACCCCGGTCCAATCTTTACCATTGATACATCCTCCACTGTTACTTGTTTACTTGCTGCAAACCATTACCTTCCACACCATACGTTTAATCCTTTGTTATAGCAAACCGGTGAGCTTGACAACCTCACTGATTCGTTGGGGGCAAAGTCTTGAGTTTGTGTTGTGCAGGTCTTCGTGTTGCTTGCAACACCTATGTGCCATTTCCTTCCTCCTTATGGTTCGATAACCTCGGTCTCTACTGAGGGAAGACTTGCTGTTGTGCTCATCACACCTTGCTCTTGGGGTTTCCAACAAAGTGCTCCACGTCAGCACCATCACTATACAACCACATCAGGAAGTGGAACCACATACTTCACCTTAGAACGGTTGAAGGCATCAAATGTTGTCCGAATAGCACAACCTTCTCATTCGGGGATGAGGACAAGCTGGTGCACTACTCCATTGTAAGTTAGCTACTCACTTAAACATTGTATATGAATTGTAGCCCGCTATTATTCCTTTCACTTGTTCCTAGAATTACGCTAACACGATGTCATGTCAATCGCTAGGCTTGCCCAAAGCACATTGAGTTCCTGAACATCCCATAACGAACTATGCTCATATGAAGATCATCTTCACACCCAAATGTGTTGACAAACGTAGCTCTGGGATACGAAGATGATGACTATGGCTATAGACTTCCTTGTAGACAACAAAGAACATGGCAGAGATTGATAGGAGGCGCTGACTTAGGAACTGGCTATGACGACCGTTTGATTAGTGCTACTGATTTTTCATTTGTGTGTTGTCGTTGGTGGCCATGTCTATTTTTTGAGGTTATGTATATTTTGGGAGGTGGTTTGGTATCCCTCCTTTAGCTAGGTTGTTTACAAAAACTAAACCATGGTATGTAATATTGCTGGTGAACTTGTGATGCATCACTAGATCATGGAGCATCACTCCAACAGGTAACTGTTAGTTTGGAATCTATGTCTAGAAGTAATGTATTATGATGATGAATCCATTTTGTGTGATGAGTGATGGGTAACCTTGAATGAGATATTCCATAGAGGCAAATAATAAATGCATTCATTATCGTATCTCAATTAGTTCATGATAGTTTTCATATTGTGCTATAATTGTATCAAACGTAAACATTGATACATATGTGGTATGTAAACAAACCAAGTCCCTAGTAGACTCTATATCTACTAGTTTGTTCGGAAACTAATGATCAATGTTTCCTGATCATGTAGAATTTATGCCAGTTGACAATGATGTCATGTCATTTATGAATGTGATGATGGACATGCTTACCAATATAAGTATTGCGACGTGATCAATTCACATGGTTTACCGTTGCAATAGTTAGAAACTAAGTGACCTTCTCCTCTCACCGCGGGATCATATTTAATCACTGTCACTCGCGGTTGCTTAGACTGCATCAATCCTAACACCATAACAGGATGATCATAAATGTGTATGTTGGGTATTCTAGAGGGACATATTGAGGCGTATGCATCAAGATCGGGATTCGTTCTCCCACGTGATGAGAAGATACACTGGGCCCACTGAGTGATACTACATCCAATAAGCTACAACGAATGACTAGGTCATGGGGATGTGATATCACGGGAACGAGTTAAGTAGACTTGTTGTTAATGAGATTGGTATGTTGATACCGATGATCAAATCACAGACAAGTTATGTATCAAAGAAAAAAAAGAATTTCACTCGAAGTTTATGGTTCAAAAGACAGAACATCGTGGAATGCACATGGGTCATTATGGGCATCCCGGTCCCGCTAATGATCATTCATATGGGAGGGCTCTCGATCATGTCTGTGATGTTCCTACACCGTAGGTAACACACTTAAGGGTCCTATGATGCTTTGAGATCATTATGGAATCGTTGGGATCATCGTAAAAAAGAAGAGAGAAAATCGGAAATGTTTTGGGTAATCATGAGGAAAATATTAAATCTGTTTTTAATATTAACTACTAGAATTAATAATAAAAATAATATTTAAAATTAATTTTAATGGGAAAACTTCCCTAATGGGACAAATCCCTAGAGGGAAAAGGCCCAAGAGGGAGTTGCCCCGAAGGGGCAGCTCGTCGCCGTGCCTAGGGCACCCGCCAACCTAGCCTTGGACTGTCGCGCCGGGCAGGTGGGGCCCATCCAGCTGGCCTCTGCCTCCCTTGGCCTAACGCCACCCCTCCTCCTCCTTTAGTCCCACATGGCAATGTGGGAGTCCCTCCCTTTCTCCTATATATAGATGGGAATAGCGAGAGGAAAAATACAAAAAATAAATTGGGTACTTCTTAAGGAAATATTCCTTAGCGATTTCCCCCTCTCTCTCTGTTGAATCTTGTATGTGTGGTTCCAAAAAGAACTACGCATGTGAGAGATGACACCACCCGGCACACTGACACACTGTTGGATCCAGTTCCAAAAGGTTTACTTTCGCATCCCGACCGGATCAGGGAGAACGGAGGTCGTCGTCGAATATCGGACGTGTGTGAGACCTCGGAGGTGCTTTCACTTGTGGCACATGGAGCTGTCATGCAAGAGCCAGAAGGTGACATGCGAGGAGCAACATGACATTGAGGTTGGCTACGTGCACGACTACATCGCTAATGTTCCCACGAAAATAAACACTTTCGGTCTACAAGGGTGTATCGATGAAACCTTCTTCTCGTTACTGCATTAACTCATAGATAGATATTGGCACTGTTTTTACGCTAGCTAGGAAATTTTTAGTTTTTTGCTGTGAACCCTTCAAACCTCACCACTAAAATGGAAGAGGTTACCAAAACAACTAGAAACCTTGTAACCAATAGGCAACACCTACATATTTCTTGGTTTCCCTTCAGATACACAACCAACCAAACAAGTAGTTCTCCTCCTCCTGCAAGAAACGAGTATTCGGGCAACCAAACATAGCAGGAAACATGGCCCTAGTCAAACCTAACAACTTTCATGAAGGATGCTATAAAAGAATCGGCTCGTTGTCGTTAGGAACGAGAGCGCCAGTATACAGAACACATCTGCCACCATTTGTATCTGAGGAGAGGAGATCTCATCTTCATCACCATAGACACAACTACTCTCCTCCTCCATATCCACTCCATAGCCATAGTAATCTGCTTATAATCTTGATCTCATCATGACTTGTGGCATTGTAAGACTATTTATCATTTGTCTTAAGAATTTTTAGTACAATGTTAATAATTGTTGATCTAATCATGTGTGAGTAGTCCTCACGGTCTGAGGGCTACGACATAGCCTTGAAGGGATTATGTGAAAATTCTAATACCATGGGATATTGTGTTGTGATTGAATGTTAGATCTATCCTTTTGTATTCTTGTCTTTTGCCTCGATCCAAGGACTTATCAGGTACCCAAGACCCCGAGGATCAATCCAGTTATTAAGGTGAGATGAATGATGATCATCTTCTATGCTTGAAACCCAGTGACAACAAGATGGGTACAATTTGAGATCCATTTGGGAGTAATAGTAATGTCATTGATCATAATGTTTTGGTATGTTTTACTTATTAACTACACAACCCTGTGCGACGGTGTAGTGGTTGGAAAAAACTCTATAGTAAGTGTTGCTTATAATTACTATAGTAGTTACAGACATACCACCCATAATCTTTATCAATATTAGATCACATCCCAAGGACAAGATAACTAAGTTTATCTTTATCCTAACATATGTGCACATCTGCAGGTGAATCCTTAGTCCTGGCCTATTTCCATCCATTGATATAAAACCACAAAAGGTAAACGTGGTTGGTCCAGTTAGCAAAAATACTAGTAGTTTTTAGGGTCTTGTTTAAATTAATCTTACACCAAGCAAAGGCTTTCCAAGTATTCGATAAACCTAGGTATACTAGGGAAAAAGAATTTATACTACAATCCGTAATCCAGATCAAAGTTATCAATGCTCTAAGTAAAAGAAGGAAAAGAGACCTCAGGAAGGCATGACTCCAAGGTATGCCTCACAAAGATGAGCGTAGAAAGAAACAAGCAGTATGGATTCAGCGGTTAGATGCATTAGCTGGACTCCAAAGAATCCCAGTACATCCCGAGGAAAGGAAGAAGAAGGAAAGCACAAACCACACTTGAATTGGTCGATGAGGACCAATGTTGGGAATATGCCATAGAGGCAATCATGTATGATGATATTTCCCATTGTATTCATAAAGTTATTAAGTTGTCCTTGTATAAACATCTGATGTGTATCATTGAATATGTGATTCGGTTGTGGAACTATACATTCATGTTGTTTGTACTAAATGTCCTTGGTCATTGAGGTTGTGCTGGACACACAACTTAGACCAATGTGAAAGTCTTCTTGATGACTCGGTTCCACTTGTCATGTGCATGGTGATGCCATTCCGACTTACACAGATTCGGCTAAAGATTTTAGCGAGTCCGATTGACCCATATTGAGGTACAACGAACAAGTTGTCATTTGTATATCTCAATCAATGCAATCCTTAGACCTGAGGTTGTTGCATAGTCTGAGTTGAGGATCACCGACTTAGGTTCTGTCAAACGCTGATCCATAACTGGGCAGTCATAAAGGCAGAGTTCGGGTCGACTGAGAATCAAGCTGCGTGATGTGAATAACCAAGATGGGATTTTGCCCCTCCACTCGGAGAGATATTCTCTGGGCCCTCTCGGATGATATGATTCGGAAAGCATAGCCATGCATGAATCGGTTAAGTGTTAACCGAGGCGGTCGACTAAGAGTTAGTCGGGTGAATCACTTATCTCGGATCGAGAAGAGAGTCGGACTATTTAAGGGATGGAAATTATTCGCCTATAGTCTGACAAGGCATATCGTGAGGCAAAAGGGACTCAAACGCAAGTCGCATTGGAAAGGCAAGTCGTCATGACTCTTTGGTACTTGGGAGTCGGCACGTTCTGCTAGGAGCCATTGCCGACTGATCGATTGTGAGTCGGACTCCAATCGTGTTCGAGTAGCCATGAGCCTGCCGGGTCACACACTTAAGAGTGGGAGCAAGTTCGGATTGGATCTGAACTGGAAATCTGGTTGGGTCGGACCCAAGCCAGATCAGGACTGAGTCAGTGAGTCGGACTCACGGTGACTAGTGTTATATGGGCTTTAGTGAATGGTCCACAAGAGTGGAGCCCACGTTCACTCCCTATATATAGTGGAGCACCGTAACCCAGAAAGGTTAATCGTTGATCGGTTAGGTCATTCCATGTGTTGGAAACCCTAGCTCCACAGCAGTCTTGTCGTCGTAACGAACCTAGCAGTTCGCCGCCGGTGCTCCTCCTTGTACGTGTGGATACCAGCAGAGGTGATGTACGATCAGCACCAGGATGACCGGATCGCAAAGGACTGCACTGCATCAACTGACGCGCTTCATCAGTAATCCGCAATTGCGCGTCTAGTGGTAAATCTCGTGGCCTTCTACCTCGGCTAGATCTTGGGATCACCACGTTAGAGGAAAACATTTTGTTTTATCTTTGCGTGGCCCAACAACCACAATGTACTCATTGGGGACTTCCGGGGATTACTGCTCCCGTCCCCACACTTGAATTAGTCAATGAGGACCACACTTGAATCATGCCACACAGACCGTTGATCTCCTCCTTGATGATCATCGGAGAAGTTCAAGTGTCATCTCAGTCAATCGGAGCCCCTTTGAATCTAATCCTTGATTGGGTCATTCCATGGTGAGTGTCGGAGGAGGGATTGCGGTCGGATATTGGGTGAGTATACATGGCATCTGGCGTTGGATGTTTTGGTATGGAAAGAGATTGGGTTACGTGGAGAAGAAGGAGAGTGACGCATGTCGATTTTTATGGGATACGAGTCCTAATATAGGGAGGGGTGTTCAACATCCCCATGTCTCTCCGCTGAGAAGATCATGGTCGTTCAGATCAGATCCTTTGGAGGATACCTAGAGCCCATCATGCAAGGTCATGCACGGAATTTGAGGAAACGACCGCTACAATAGACATAAAAGTACATCACACGTGCCAGACGTGTCCCATCAATTGCCATCGTGGGAAGGGTTATCATTTTGATCACCACCTCGAATTTCATTGGTTATAATAGATTCTCACGTAGTAAAGGGCCTCTTGAGGGTAGCGGTTACCAACAGGAGCACCCCAAATTGTTCCGATTTAGGTCATCACAACCAGACATGGGAAAGAACTCGTTTTTTCTAAGAGACCTACTCATGTCGATAACAGAATTCAATGACTCGCCAACATCATCACTTACATCGTCCTGGACAAGAGCATACCCTACTACGACTTACTCATGTCATGATGGGGCCACATGCAGCGTTTCATCTAGGCAAGATGGCACAAGTATTAGTCAAGCGACCTCTTGTGTTAGTACTCCACGTCATAAAGAGACACCTCTTGCTTTAGACCTTCTCGAGTAATTAAAGGTATTTTACATCCATGCAAGAGATGTATTTTACCTATGTTGTTAACATATTTTTAGGACGTCATCACAAGCTTATTAGCCTGGGACATCTGAGACAAAAGAGGTCACTGGACCTACTCTAAAGACGAGGACGTGATGGCGGCTCTTCGTTGATGTGGGAGCGCTTCTTCGGGAAACCCCAAGAGCAAGGTGTGAAGCAGCACAGCAGCAAGTTTTCCCTTAGTAAGAAACCGAGGTTATCGAACCAGTATGAGGAAGGAAACGTCTCAAAGGTGTTGCAAGCAACATGGAAACCTGCACAACACAAACTCAAGACTTTGCCCCAACTAACAGTGAGGTTGTCAATCTCACCGGTTGTTGTAACAAAGGATTAACTGTATGGTGTGGAAGGTGATGATGGTTTGCAGCAAGTAAATAGTAACAGTGGAATATGTATCAATGGTAAAGATTGGACCGGGGTCCATAGTTCACTAGAGGTGTTCTCCTTAGATAAACAAACATGGCATGCTGGGTAAACAAATTACAGCAGGGCAATTGACAGGACTGAGCAAGGCATAACAATGCAATACTAGACATAAAGATCCTATGAGATTCGATTGGGCAATACAACAAGATACATAGACCGCCATCCAACTGCATCTTTGACTAGAAGTCCGCCTTTGGGTTATCATCCGAACCCCCTCTAGTATTATGTTGCAAGCAATAGATAACTACTTTAAGCAAAGTGTTTAAGGTAAACAATCCAGTTGTTCCATGAACAAGAGACCATTGTTTTATCCATAGTGGCAACAACACATCTACAACCTTAGAGATTTATGTCACTTCCCTTGATTAAATAGAGGCATGAACCCACTATCGAGCATAAATACCCCCTCTTAGAGTCACTAGAAACTACTTGGCCAAGATAGCTACTAACAATGAAGAGCATGCAAGATCACAAACAACACAGACATGATAGAATCAATAAGACAAAACCATTAATCAAACTGACATAGTAATCTCAATATCCATCGGATCCCCGCAACACAACATGCATGATTACAAAAGATGAGATCTTGATCATGAACGGAGCTTACAAGATCTAGACATGAAAGCACAAGGAGGAGATACAACCATCTAGCTACTACATGGACCCGTAGTCCAAGGTGGAACTACTCACGCTTCATACCGGAGAAGAAGGCCTCCGGGATGATCTCCCCTCCGACAGGGTGCCGGGAAGAGCTTCAGATCCCCCTGATCTAGGGACGATGGTGGCGGCAGCTACAGACGGTTTCGTGGAATATTGATCGGGTGCTTAGGGTTTAGACATCGGGGGCTTCTTATAGGCGAAGAGGCGAGGATGGGAGGTGGCCAGAAGGCCCACACCCTGCCCAGGCGTGGGCCCACCCTAGGTCGCGCCTGGGGGTGCAGCCGCCCTATGGCGCCCCTCCGTCTCTCCTCTGGACTCCGTGTTCTCCTTGGTGAAATATTGACTTTGGCTTTTGTCTTGTCCAATTCCGAGAATATTTCCTAACTAGATTTTCTGGAACCAAAAATAGCAGAAAACAGGCAGCTGGCACTGTGGCAACTTGTTAATAGGTTAGTACCAGAAAACATATGAAAATCACCTGAAAGTGTGGACAAAGCAAAGCAAAGTAGATACTAAACAAGCATGGAACATCAAAAATTATAGATACGTTTCCGACGTATCAAGCATCCACAAGATTAACTCCTGCTCGTCCTCGAGTAGGTAAGTGATAAAAGAATAATTTTTGAGGTGACATGCACCATCAAAACCAAGATCAAACCATTTTCAAGCATTGAAAGTTGGGATCAAAGAACTCTAAACATGTGCATGAAAGATGGAGTTCTAACAATAAGACAAAGTAACTATGCATGCAACATGAAAGGTTACAAACAAAGATCATGAATAACATGCATTGAAAAACGTTTGTTTGTTTCACATACAGAAAACCTAGCATAGTGGCATTCAGCTTGTCCCTCATGGAGTAGCAAATAGATGCATAGGACACCTTCAAAGTTCATAAGAGTGACTATATACAAATAACACAAGAACAAGAAATATCAACAATATGCATCAATCAATAAGTTTTGGGACACTACAGATAGAACTAAGAATGACAACTATGCTCTCTTAACTGGTGCCTAAAGGTAGAAGGTAGAGACTCAATATAATAGTGGAAGAAATGCCCTTCACAAAGGGAAGCAGGGATTTCAAGTTTCAAAAAGAGCTTCCAAAAATTATGGTACTGGTTAACTTTCAGCCCATATTGCCCCTATCATAAGCATCTTGAAGTGATTAAGGTTAAAGTGAACAAATTATGGAGTATATGCTTGACAAAGTATAAGTTGGCAATCTCATGTCCCTTGATTAGGAGGGCCGCACCTCATGCTACTCAACTTTAGTCACCTCTAAGTTCTTATCATAGTAAGTACATGTGTATTATAGAGAACCGCCAACGGGGTACCCCTTGCACATGGTACAGGAGTTATCCCATAACCAAAATGACAAGGCAAGCAGACAATGAGCATCTCAGCGATCTTTTTATTTGCTATTTTCATAGGTTTTTATTGAGGATGCTTCACAGATTGCTCATTATGGTGATGCTGCAAGTTTCCACCATGATTAGGCATGGCTTAGGCTAGCGGCCCAGGCGTTTCTCTAACACAAAATACATAACTCCATGGACTTACAATCTCCCTTTTTATTTCACACCGGTGATATCCATAGACAAAAGAGCATGATATCAACTATGTACAAAGTACAAGTGCAATGTTGAAAACGTTACCCATGAAAACATGGTTCTGCTAATTCCAACGTATAAGTGCAAGCATATACAACATATGAAAGAACATGTGGGCCCCCATGTGTGGATTTGGTAATTAATGACAATCTTTATGGACTAATGTGTGTATTGAGTTGTACTTGTAGGAATGGTCCAGCGGCATCTCTTGGAGCATGTGTTGGCTTCAAGGTCGATGAAATGAGAAGATGTGTTGTGCACGCTCAAAATGAGCCACCTATAGAAGATCCTATGTTTGATGCTTGCCATCCTCGGTGATGATGGTTCGATGATGTGGAATCAAGAAAGGCGTTCCATCTTGAGAAGGTCAAGTTCGTCTATATCGAGCTCAAGTGGAATGCTCAAGGCAAAGGTATAATCTTGATAGGTTTTCCCTTTTGTCGGTCTCATATTGTGTGTGGGAGACCGGGTTTAGGATAGATAGCCGTACTATCAAGAGGGGCTCTCGAATGAGTAACTCGATCACATCGTTCGGAGAGAGCTCAAACCTTTGCATAATTGCATCACCATATTTGGTTGTTATTTGGTATTATCCATGTGAGGATATAGAGCTTGTGGCAATCTCCATAACAAGCTCTTGTTCATCAAAATCGGATCTTCCGTTTGTATTTTGTTGCGATTTTGATCTAGGCGTTTTTTCGGTTTCTCACCAAGTGAGGTATCCCACATTATAATACATGATACATTCTCACTTAGTGATAAACAATATTTCCTCTTTCCAACGCAATTGGAATCGGGTCAATCGGAGCTACCGTTCAAAAGTTATGACCGTTTGAATATTTGATGTTATTCGGTTTAAGAAGAAAAAGGAAAAACTTGTTTTTGGGCCCAACCGGTAATACCGCCCGCAGTGCCGGCCGCACCTGAGCGCTATAGTTTATGTACTGACTAGCCCGGTCCCTGCATCCGGTCCTACCGGCCTGGCCCGGTAGTACCGCCCGGGTGGGCCGGTACTACCGGCCGGCCCAGGTACACCAGCCCAGCTCCCTGCCTGCTTGTCCCCTGCTCGCTGGATCAGCCCAGCCGCCGCCGCTGCTGTCTCGCGCTTGCTTGGCCTGCTTGTCCCTTGCTCGCTAGATCAGCCCAGCCGCCGCTGCTGCTGTCTCGCGCTTGCTTGGCCTGCTTGTGGACCCCGCGCGCCGCCGCGTTGACCGATGCATGCGCGCCTCCACCGCGGCCTTGCCTCGCATGCTAGCTGTCGCGTGCTCGCCGGGCCCTGTCGCTGCAGGCCCTAGCTCGCACGCCCGCATGCGCGCCTTCCCACTCCCTGCTACTTTGCGCCTGCTGCTGCTGCAGCCCTCACTGGCAAGCGCGCCTGCCGCTGCTGCCTGTCGGCCCCGCTCGCCAGCTCATGCGCATGCTGCCCTGCGCGCTGCCGCAATTGCTGCTGCTTTGCCCGCGTGCTGCTGCTGCTGCTCACTGTGGCCCCCGCACTGACCTTGCACCAGGTTCCCCTCGATGCTGCTTCTATTTTTCCTGGCAGGGGCGGTACTACCGGTTAAAACCGGTACTACCGGCCCGGACAGAAAAATGCCCCAAACGGTTAGATTTTTGGGGCCTCTATTTAAGGCTTTGTCCGTTTTGAGTTTCATAAGTTTCTCTCTTATCTATTAGGCTAAGATTTATCCACACTTGCTCTAGATCTTGAAGCTTGCCTAATCTTTTCCCTCCGATGATTCTTGCCCATATTTGAGTGGAAGAGAGAGGAGATCTAGAACCACGTTTTGACCTAACCGATTCATCTCTTTGTGAGTGCATCTTTGGGGATCTAGATTTTGGGGGATTTTGTGTCTCTCTTTGATTCCTCCTCTCTTGTTCCCCCAATAGCTTTAGTAGCTTTTTTGAAACTTGAGAGTGAGGGATTTGAGCACCTTTGTGGTGTTCTTACCGTTTGGATTTGGTGCATCGGTTTGAGTTCTCCTCGGAGGATTTGGTTTGAGTTACTCATTGAAGCTTGTCCCTCTTGGGTTCTTGGAACCCTAGACGGTTTTGTGGCCTTGGTGGCATTGTGTCCTTTTGTGGCATTTGTTGGGAGCCTCCAATTAAGTTGTGGATAAGTGCCCCAACCTTGTGAGAGGTTCTGGTTGCCACCGACAAGTGCACCGATAGTGGAAGCATGGATCGATCCCGTTGGGGTGAGATTCACTGGAGAATAAGGGAGGCCTTTTGTGGCATTGGTGGTTTGATACCACCCCCTCTCCAAACGAGACGTACTCCATGTTGGGAGGAACTCGGTAAAATATCGGTGTCCCCGCGTGCCTCGATTATCTCTATACCCGAGCTCTTTACTTATGCACTTTACATTGTGATAGCCTTCGTGTTTGAAGTAATATATATCTTGCTATCACTTTGTTGCTTGTATTGCTTAGCATAAGTTGTTGGTGCACATAGGTGAACCTTAGTTGTTCTAGGTTGTGCTTTACAAAGTAAACACTAGTTTTATTCCGCCTTTGTTGAGCCACTCTAGGAAAAGTTTTAATCTCCTATTCACCCCCACCCCTCTAGGAGACATCCGTATCCTTTCAACATAGATGACACAATGGTTCAAGTTTATTAGGGGCAAGGAATAAAAAGTGTGCCATCAAGTTCGTGAGGGCTTTAATCACTAAGTTTTCACATAACAAAATACTTTTTAATTGGAAGATAGCTAAAAACAAGAATATACTTGGAATGGTGTAACACACCATGCATAGGAGTTTATGGTGGACACTTTGGAATAACTTGGTTTCTTGGGAGTTGGAAGCATGAGTAGAGCTTACTCATACAAGTGGAGGCTAGCAAAATACTGGGAGCAACCAACTAAAAGAGCAATAATGGCCATCATGCAGAGCGACAAAACATTACTAATCAAAGCATAGAGTGGTACTAAGAGTCAAGGACTAAATGATCATAGAGGCTATGGTGACTTGTTCATAGTCATAACATGGTGTGAGCATGTGCCTAGTCAACCCAGAAAAAACATCAAAGGAGAATACCACAACACTATGCTTTTGCATGCTAAAACAACGCATGTTCCTTCAAGGCACACTAAGCAT
Source organism: Avena sativa (assembly GCA_916181665.1). Lineage (NCBI taxonomy): Eukaryota > Viridiplantae > Streptophyta > Magnoliopsida > Poales > Poaceae > Avena > Avena sativa. The sequence goes on from OV702283.1 coordinate 36,966,800, forward strand.
TCCCAATTGATTGGAACAAGTCAAGCTACAAAAATAATCACTAAGCTAAAGGTCAAAACAACTCCTAGCATGACATGCTAAAGTCTAAGTCACAGTCAAAGCAAGCTCCTCTTGCACTTTCAAGCAAGAACTTTCTACTCCTTTACAACACCAATCAACTTATTTGAAACAACACAGCGAGAACGGGGTCAAAACTACTTTATTCAAGCAAACTAAACAAACTAAGTAAAGCAAACGAAAACTAAGACGCTCCAAGTGTCTAGAAAGACCTGATATTTTTATTGATGAAGAAGGGGATGCCTTTGGAATCCCCAAGCTTTGACGCTTGTACCTCTTAGATATTTCCTAGGGTGACACCGGGGAGGCATCCCCAAGCTTGAGTTTTTGTCCATTCTTCATATCATTACATCATTCTCTCTCTACACCTGAAAATTTTCCTTCATACAAAACTTCACACAATCTTCATTAGCAACATTAGTGTAATCAAAAGATAATAGACCCTTGTATTTAGCTTTATAACAGCAAACCTTCACTAAAAACACAAGATACTGTAGCAACTCCTTCAAAAATCACAATTTCCTAAAAAGAACCCAAAAAGGAATCAATAAGAAGCAAATGCAAATAATGACAGAAATCTGTCAAAACAGACCAGCAGGTAGAAACCGATTTTTTCGAATACTTTATGTTGCTGAAATCAAAAAGTGTTGAACTAACGAAAGTTATATAACATACTTGGGTATTTATTAGTAAATGTTCAGCTCAATCTGACTTACAGAGACTCCTCACGAATTTTTATGGTGGAGGACAAAAATCTGTTTCGGGATAGCAACTCCCCAAATCTTACTTCCTTCTCATTAGAGGTCATTCTTGGCACAAAAAGCAAACAAAAAGGGTAAGGAGAGGTCATTAATGAAGTAATAACTTCCAAGACTCAAGAAAACTCTTGGGTTATCTCCCAACAAGTACTTTTCTTTAACGCCTTTAAGTTGGGCATGATAGTTTGAGAAGATGCTCACATAAGAAATATGAATTGAAGCAAAAGGGAGCATCAAGAAGAAAATTCAAAACACATTTAAGTCAACCCACTTCCTATGAAAAGGAATCTTGTAAAGAAACAAGTCATTAAAGCACAAAACAACAAGCATAGGAAAGCAAAACAAGTGCAACTTCAAAACTTTCAACATAAAGAGAGGAAACTTAATATTATTGAGATGCATAAAACCATGTTTCCCTCTCTCATAATAGCTTTCAGTAGCATCATGAATAAAATTAACAATATAACTATCACATAAAACATTCTTATCATGAGACACATGCATAAAATGATTATTACTCTCCACATAAGAATAGTCATTCTTATTAATTGTAGTGGGAGCAAATTCAACAAAATAGATATCATTATTATTCTCATCACCATAATCATAAAAAATAGGAGGCATATTGTAATCACAATTAATTTTCTCCCCAATAGTAGGTGGACTGAAAATATCATAATCATCATAAATTGGAGGTAAAGTATCATCATAGGCAAAACAATTTTCAGAATTGGTACCAAAGAGATTTTCCATGTCAAAAGTAGTGTGCTTTTCCAATCATGATCACTACTATAGGTAACAGGCATAGAAACATCATCACAAGTTTTACCCATAGTAGATATTTCAAAAGAATCCACAGAAGCATAACATTCATCCTCCTCTTTTTCATCTAATGAGCTTCCTGTTTCAGCAATTTCTTCTTCCATAGGCTCCTGCAAGGCATTAGTCTCTTCCATTTGTGGAAAGCACTTATTAAAATACTCAAGAATATAGACATTTTCTTCCTTATAATTATCAAAGCAAAGATTAATATCTCATAAACCTCATATTCATAAGGTGCATCATCAGCATTTTCAAGAAAACTGGCAAGTTCAAATGCACCCTTGAAAGCAATAAATTCTTCAATTTGTTCCACATCATAAAGGTCATAATTTCCTTTAACATAAGAGGATATGCTAACATTATCATTACACTCACAATGAAAAGGGAGGTGTTTATACCTCCTACAGCAACAAGCTTTATCAAAGCAATAAGTAACTTTATAAGTAGAGCACACCTCTCTAGCAATAGTATTCAATTTATCAATTTGTGCCCATAAGTGTTTCCCTTTTTGTGGCAAACGGTGTTCTTATAACAGTACTTTTGTTCTTCCGTGAACCCACCTTGCAAATAAGAACTAGTTTCAAAGAAACCATCCATTCATAGAAAGCATGAGCAAGGAAGGCAATAACAGACCAGCAACTAGAGTAGGAACTATTTTTTTGTGTTTTTTATAAGAGAAAGCAAACCAAACTAAACTATTTTTTTTTTGAGTTTTTGATAAAAAGAGGCAAACAAAACCAAGCACAAGAAACTAAGCAAAACAAAAACAAAGTAAAGAGAAAGGTTGAGGAGGACTCCCCTTGTGAAGACGTCCTTAGCCTCCCCGGCAACGACGCCAGAAAATCTTGATGGTGGCGCTTCGTTGACGTAGGATCGCTTCGTCAGGAAACCCCAAGAGCAAGGTGTGAAGCAGCACAGAAGTAAGTTTTCCCACAGTAAGAAACCGAGGTTATCGAACCAGTAGGAGTAAGGAAACATCTCAAAGGTGTTGCAAGCAATGTGGAAACCTGCACAACACAAACTCAAGACTTTGCCCCAACTAACAGTGAGGTTGTCAATCTCACCGGTTGTTGTAACAAAGGATTAACTGTATGGTGTGGAAGGTGATGATGGTTTGCAGCAAGTAAACAGTAACAGTGGAAGATGTATCAATGGTAAAGATTGAACCGAGGTCCATAGTTCACTAGAGGTGTTCTCCTTAGATAAACAAACATGGCATGCTAGGTAAACAAATTACAACAGGGCAATTGACAGGACTGAGCAAGGCATAACAATGCAATACTAGACATAAAGATCCTATGAGATTCGATTGGGCAATACAACAAGATACATAGACCGCCATCCAACTGCATCTATGACTAGAAGTCCACCTTTGGGTTATCATCCGAACCCCCTCCAGTATTAAGTTGCAAGCAACAGACAACTACTTTAAGCAAAGTGTGTAAGGTAAACAATCCACTTGTTCCATGAACAAGAGACCGTTGTTTTCTCCCTAGTGGCAACAACACATTTACAACCTTAGAGATTTTTGTCACTTCCCTTGATTAAATAGAGGCATGAACCCACTATCGAGCATAAATACCCCCTCTTGGAGTCACTAGAAACTACTTGGCCAAGATAGCTACTAACAACGAAGAGCATGCAAGATCACAAACAACACAGACATGATAGAATCAATAAGACAAAACCATTAATGAATCTGACATAGTAATATCAATATCCATCGGACACTCGCAAACACAACATGCATTATTACAAAAGATGAGATCTTGATCATGAACGGAGCTCAAAAGATCTAGACATGAAAGCACAAGGAGATACAACCATCTAGCTACTACATGGACCCATAGTCTAAGGTGGAACTACTCACGCTTCATACCGGAGGCTAACATGATGAAGAAGAAGGCCTCTGGGATGATCTCCCCTCTGGCAGGGTACCGAGAAGAGCTTCAGATCCCCCTGATCTAGGGACGATGGTGGCGATGGCTACATACGGTTTCGTGGAATATTGATCTGGTGCTTAGGGTTTAGGCATCAGGGGCTTCTTATAGGGGAAGAGGGGAGGCTGGGAGGCGGCCAGAGGGCCCACACCCTGCCTAGGCGCAGGCCCACCCTAGGCCATGCCTGGGGGGTGCAGCCGCCCTGTGGCGCCCCTCCGTCTCTCCTCTGGACTCCGTGTTCTCCTCGGTGAAATATTGACTTTGGCTTTTGTCTCGTTCAATTCCGAGAATATTTCCTTACTAGCTTTTCTGGAACCAAAAATAGTAGAAAATAGGCAACTGGCACTGTGGCAACTTTTTAATAGGTTAGTACCAGAAAATATATGAAAATCACCTCAAAGTGTGGTCAAAGCAAAGCAAAGTAGATACTAAACAAGAATGGAACATCAGAAATTATAGATACCTTTCTGACGTATCAGGACGCTTGGAGGACTGCCTCTTTAGGTCGTTCGTACACACCTAAGAGATTTTTCCTAAGGTCTTTGACGTTCACCAGACCTACTTCGTCTGGATTTCTGGAGTCGTCGATATTATCAGCCAAATATTGAGCAAAAGATGGGGTAACTTTGATGAAGGAAAGCCATGTTATTAAAGGTACTGATCGGGGGATGTAACATCCCAGGATTAGCACCTAGAATTATAGAGGACGTAGGTGTGTGCATTGCATTCATGCATCAGAAAATCCGGGGAATTTTTGCGTAAAACAAAAGAAGCTATAGAGGAATCGAGGTCTCTCTTGTTCTGATGGAAACATCAGGACAGGTGCGATGGATTTTGACATGACCACTACTGTAATTTTGTCTTTAAAGGGAAGATCATTCAAATATGAATATTTAATTGATAGATTATTAATTAGAAATTATATTACAATAAGCAATAAGGGGTGAACTCTTATTTATAAAAAGATATCACAATTACAAGTCTCAAGTAATAAACAAAATTGAATGAATTGATTTTTAACAATAAAAAAGAATGGAATTCTTATTTATAAGTGAGATATACATATTTTAGTTCCAAGGATAGTGGAATCCTTTATTATAGAATACAATGTTTTAAGTGGTTATAATAAAAGAAAACTACTATAAAACAATTGATATAAAAATGAATTACATAAATAAATCACTAAAAATATTTTTATTACAAGTAGACAGAAATATTACATAGTCTTTGCAAATACATTATAAAATAAAAAGAAAACTAGAACACTTTATTGAATAAAATAAATAATACAATATTTATTTACAATAGAAGGATGAATAAATAAAAAAGAATTCCTTTATTACAATGCTCTATATTTCACAAAAGAAAGTAGATTACAAAAGAATAAAGAAAAAACTTAAAACTAAATTCACCTTCATTTTCTTTATCTTCTAAATCCTCTCTTATACCTGCAAATAAACAAAAATAAAACAGTAAGTGTGAAAAAGGAGATTGCTCTCAGAATGAACAGTGTAATGCACTATAATCATTTCATCACTGAGCTAATCTTAAAAGGGGCAAGTGTCACCAAATAAAATAGTATCTGTTCTTATCAGATTCAGCCTCAGGACACCATCATTGGCTAGGGGCAATTCTTACCAAAGTCAGATAAAAGGGCAGGTGGTAAATATCAGGTTTTTACCTGATCTGATCCACAATATATAAGTTACAGTTCTTGTAACTTGAACCAGAGAAGGGCCACAAGTAAGCAGCTCACACACTGCAGGCAACAGATGTGTTTTCAACACCAGGAGCCTCACAGGAAGTACAAAAAGTGGAGCACAGCCGTAGTAGCTCAGCTCAAGGCTGATCCACATCTCTCCACAACACATCAGCACATCACACCAGCTCATAGCCAACACCACATTAGTTTCTGCTAGATCTCCACCTGATCACACAATCTTTCATCACAGAAAGACCAAACAGATCCACCACAAGCTGATGGCTTGATAGAGTGGGAAGTTTAAAAGTACAACAAGGCCACGTAGGAGCCAAGAGGAGCAAGATCACTTCCAGGAAAAGAAGGAGAATGTCAAAAGGGGGCATGCTAGCAGTAGTATGAGTTGTAACTGCTCAAGATCTACAACAGATCATCAGCCAATCACCAGTAGCAAGTAACAACCACCAGAAATACACAAATGATCATGTAGCATTCATTCTCATATTTGGATAAAGATCTGAGGATACAAGGGATATAATATAAAGCAACTAATCCATCTACCCTTCAACTAGAATTATATCTAGGAGGATTGGATGGGGAGATATTCTCAGGTTTGCATGAAAGTGCCATGCAAGGCTCATCACAGAATATTAAAACCCAACAAGTCATATCTGTTTTTATTCCAAAGGATTTGGCCTCAGCTTTTGCATCATTGGCCAAATTAAGAAATTCATCAAGTAACATTTAAGATGTTTATCATTGTGCACACTCTCAAGGGAGGCACCACAAGATCAAACATCATGTTAGCAACCACAAGTTTAAACTAGGATTATACTAGAATCCAGTATAAATCCAACAACAAAGAGCTTTATTTTAAGTAATCTACTCATAAAAGCATCCATAAGCTGTTATATCATCCATTCATATAATCCAAATAATTTCAAATCATTTTCCCAGTTCAGTAAACCAGGAACCATTTTAGGATATGTGACTAATATCATTACTGAACCATAGGTTCAGTTCATCATGCACATTTCTTATATAAATTCCACACTGAGCCAAATACATCATTCATAATTACCCAAGAAAATTTAATTAAATCATCTTCCTAACATTTTAGGGATCACTTTTACAAGTTGTCTAGGGGTTTGCATCCATATTTAGAGAAGGTCTCAGATCATACACCATTGACCTAAGTTACTGTTCACTAGTTTAGAACTAGGTGATAGCAAATTTATTAATGAACTACTACAGGGCACATTCCATAGAATGGTAGCACCTCTGTAGCAGTTTCATTCTTTAACCATCTCTCAAATGAGAAGGACAAGCCTAAGTAGATAACATGATCTCAATGGCAACCAAGCCACAAGTGCTACTAGGCCTCGAGTGAACAAGTCAAGGTACTGCTTAGCAACCACCAACAAATTAAAGGCAAAGGATTCTAATCAAATAATTTTCCTAAGTATAAACACTAGGAATCATTTGTAGATAGTTATCAACATATCACAAGCTTACCAATTATAACAAGTCCATGGCAAGACATATCTGTTTGAGAAGCAGATTTCTTGGATAAGAAAAAACCAAGGATCAAGTATAGAACTTCACTAGCACATGTGTCAGATATTATTATATTCACTAGCAGCTGATAAGTAGAGTATCCACTTTCTACCATGAAATCCCAACCAGCATCCAGTTCAGCATAATAAATCACTAACGCATCACAGAATACTGTTAGTAAACTAAGCTCACAACCACCGAACCACTAATACAAATTAGTACCACCAGAGCACTTGCTCATCCAAGTTCAGGGATTTTTGGCTAGCAATTGATCAACAACAAATCTTAACAGGTTTTGAGTGACAAACACAAAGAATAGCAACCTACTTAGGGTACATATAATATGTCACTAGTCAGAATGTTTGGCAAAAGGGGGAAGAAGGAGGAGAGGTAGAGGAAGGTGTACCAGGGAGTCGACGGTGGCCTCAAAAGGGCGACGCCGACGTGGCAGCGGCGATACTTGCAACCACACATTCCTCACGGACGCGTCACGTCATCCGGCTGGCACAGGGAGCACCCCACGAGGGGCACAACATCCTGCTCCTGCCCTAGGACGACAACCACCCCGAACCATCAGGCACCGGAGTGAACCATTGAGCGGCGGAGGCACATCGCCGAAAACCCTAGCACCAAATAAATGGAAGGGGCGAGCTGGTTAAGGCATGAGAAAAAATCGATATACCATTATTTGTAAAGTAAAACTTGAAGATAAACCAACTCTTAAAAGAATTACCTGAACTCATTTCACTCAAAGTATTGGGGATTCACTTTGGGAGTTTTCCAAAAGGCATAGCATTACTTATGCACAAAAGCATATTGCTTCTTTAAACATTAGTCCTTACCGGACCAATGATGCTGATTTCATATATTGGATGTTTCATATTGTATCAAAGACCGTGAGTGCATAATCTTGCAATCGCAAAAGGCAAGCTCATACTTGCTCATGTCCTTTGATTATTTTCAGCAAAGTATTTTACAAATCCAGTGTTATCATCACTTGCATTTAAAAAGGGTCAGAAAACACTATTTTCATAATAATATGATTATAAGTTATTTACCATGAGGTAATAACCTACTATGAAAGTTCCGGTGGTAAAGGAACATATTATCTAGGACTTAACAACCAATGTCGCCAGTGATTCTTGCGCCGTATATCACGCGTTAACCATGAGATTTGGAATGGGACGGAGAAGTCAGTTGTAGTCTTTTCCTCTCGTATGGAGGCAAGACAACCTTAACATGATGTTGTGATTCCTTGTGCGGATCCAACATATGGGTGGGCACCTTTACGCCCCACACTTTTGGTATCTAGATTATCTATGGATGGTGTTTAGTGGATGGATCATTTAATATGGCACTTGCCAGGGCAACACCAGGTCATAGAGTCTTCGGGAACTCATCAGGGTTTTAGCCTGCCCGAAAGGAGGCTTAATGGAGGTGAGCCGGCCCCGAAGGATCCTACAGACATATGAGGTCGCGGAGAGGGTAGTGATTGGCTTGGATCTTAGTCTAGGCCTCACACCAAGGAAGTGTTTACGAACCTGTAATTCGGATGTGCAACAAAGCTAAGATCTCTCATGGGAAAAGTAACGCACCTCTACAGAGTGTAAGAACTGTAACTTGTTACTCCCTGTTCCGGGAAGGAGCTGCGAACGCGGCGGGAAAGGAACTCCATGAAAGTTCTGGTAAATCCGTGAAGGCTGATGGACATAGCTTTTCCGAATAAAATCAACCTTTGAAGAAATGTTTATGAAAACTTGCGTTGCCTACGACCTACGGTCTGTGGCTGTAGATATAGTGCATCGAACACTCCTTTTCTAGTGAACTTGCTAAGTACGCTCGTACTCAACGTATCTTCTTAACCCTTGCTTGATTCTGAAGCCATTAAGACAACGTCTACATCAAGTTATGCTCCAGGAATCATTATCAAAAGCTAAAGCTCTTCAATCCAGTCAAGAAAGTCAACATATACACCAACTCAAGTGAAGATGAAGTTACTGATTAGATAGGAATATAATCTCTAGCCATAGAACCTATTTCTGTAGCGTATTGCAACAGCAGCAATGCCGGACCATTAGTTCAAATATTAGTCTTATTAATATGATAGTTTTTGAGTTGTTTATTTCTAATTCTTCTTTGTAAGAAGTTTCTTTCTCTCTCTTTAACCTAGAGTGTTCTCTGGATCTTGTGTAAAGAGTTGAGTTGTAACCTATAGTCATGTCTTGGACCTGTTGTGTTTCTGTTGTACCACTCTGAGGGATGTAATACTAGTGAATGGTGTTTCATTGGTGTTATGTCAATGAATATAGTGTACTACATCATGCAGTGGTATGCTGGGGTCGCCGTAGTTGGTATCAGAGCATATGCTTTGACCTTAGGTTGGAAACCTAGTAAATGGGTAGAACCTGTAGGATATATACCTGCAATAATAAAGAAGTTCTCTAGTGATATGAGGGATATTCACTTGAGAATAATCCTGTCATGTTACTAGTGCGATAATTCTTTAGTAAGATTGCAATTCCGATCATTACCAAAGAGTTTTAACTCTATGTGACTGATAATAATTTCTTATCTACAGTTCCACATGGCACCTCGGTATCCACCCCGGAATGTTCAAGTGATGAACAAGACGCTAAATGACTATGGAGGGGATTGGACAGATAACCTCCGACAACTTCTATGGAGTTTGGATTGTGAATCAAGACTTTGGTCAAGATTTACAGTTACTATGATGGGCAGGTATTAACTAAATACCGTGTCATGATCATGTTACCCAAGAATTTAGGACTTAAGGGAGAAATGCCATCAGGAGAGGCAAGGTGCATGGCATCTGCATATCAGATTGCCGTAGCAGCAGCCATAACCATGATCCGAGAACAAAAATCCCAAGCTCTAGAAGGTAGTACTCACACCATTATACCCCATGAAACATCAAACCCAGAGCATGAGTTAGATCACTCTACTCTAGTCCAAACTGAACCTACTCTAGCTATAGAGTATATGGATCGTTATCGGTCTTTGTTTAACACTTATCATAACACTCACCAAGTCCTAGTTCAGGAACTGGGTACGGTCATTGAGGATTTTACTGATCCTAATAAGGCAACGGCACGTAGGAAGTGGTTAGATAAAGAAGCTAGGCATCCCAAATACATACCTTCAGGAGAAGTGTATGAGGAAACTGAGTTTGATGATCCACACTCAGAAAACTATGCCTATTACCAAACTAAACCCAGTCACCTGAAGATCTATGGACCAAGTATAACTCTGAACAAAAGGAATGGGCTAGAGTTATTCCAAATAACCCTGAGCAAAACCAGTATGAATGGAGAGTAGGATTTCAAGGTGGAACCATAGGAAATCCTATACCTTGTGATACAGGTATCGGAGAAGAGACCAACTATAACCATAGAGAGCCTTATGGACCATATGGGGGTGATACCAATCCAATAGACTTAGAAGAGTATTCCGATAGCTACTATACCAATATGTACGAATGGATCCAAGAAAATGCCAAGGATCCAACTTACTTTGAGGAAGCGTTGCCAGAAAACCAGAAATATCCTGTAGAAGATTACGCCAACTCTAGTCATTTTTCAATGACTAATCTCAATCTCGATACTTCTAATCAAGAATACGCACCTCCTGGATGCTCTTATGCTCCAGAAGGCAGTCGTAGGACTTCACGTCATCATGGACGGAACTCCAGGAAGCACTAGAGGAAGATGAAAGTAAGTAAGGAATGACATCCCAAGGGATGAGTGCTTGAATAATGTATATAGAGGGTAATGCGTATTGTAGTTTGAAGGGTTTGCCGTAATAAGTGAGGATATACTCACAAGAACAGGAAGTTCTTGTAAAATAGTTGTGTAATGTATGTGAAGGGCAAACCGTTGGAACATCTAGTACATGTGTAAATTATTTAAAACCTATGTATAATACATGGTATATGTTTTGTTGTTTATCGACTTTTGGATTTTCTTGAATCTTCTTGATTGGCTAGATCTGTACATGATGTTTAATTAGGTGTGCAAATGCATGATGTAACACCCAGTTATTACTTGATGTTATAGACCTAGATAGGAATGGGAATCTGTGTAAGGGAGTGATGAATTCCATATACCAAGGAGGTTTACATATAGAATAAAACAACAAGAAGTAGTATAATTAAGTTCACTAGAAATAGGTGGTATCCAAACTCTAATAAGTTTGAGTGAATGCCAGAAATGTGTCGGAAATCGTATGGGTAATACATACAACCTACGATGGTTCGCAGTCGGTAGCTTGCCGCAACAGGTATCGGTTAAAATAGTTAATCGGATTATTTTAAAAGTGGCATAAAGAGCATAAAATTTGGCCTAAGTTAAGAAAGACATGAAGGAGTATAAACATTAAAGCGACCGTATTTCGAGGCACTTCGCGAAGTTCGGCCTATTAAAGTGAAGATGTCCAAATTATAGATAAGACAACGAATCTTGGAAGATCTATTTCAGGAGACCCACAATTGTGTGGGTATACCGTAAGTCCTTCCATGAGACCTTAAAGAGGTATAGTATAAGCTGAACAGAAACCATTAGTAAACCCTAAGGGGGAGAGTAAACAATAGTGGAAGTATTGTTATCTGACATCCAGGTAAAGGTTGGAAAAGAAGTACTTAAGGTAATAACAAAAGGTTCTCTAAATCTTGAAAAGGTAAAAATTTGAAGGAGATAAAATAGATAAATTTTAATAGACTAATTCTAGAGGAAACAACTCTTAAGTAATTATAAGAGAGAATTAAGCACATTCAATTGGACGGGTGTAGAGAAACAAGAAGATTCTAATGGGTATGAACTAAATGAGTTCAAATCCAATTTTTGGAAGGAATACCAGTATCAACCATACTATGACAAAACAAAAATATAGTCTTTTGGCCTCAACAATGGACTAAATTAAAACCCTGTCTTAGTGAGACTTCCTAGACATTATATAGTAAGGAAATTCGATGATCAAGTCAATAAGTTGGATTAGGATACCTAATCAGGGAAATAAACTAAATAAGAGACCCCAAATTAAGGAGTTTGTAATAAGACAACTCTTTAAGGGACTAAAGTAAAAGGAACTTCTGAATATTGGAAACTACAAGTTAAAGATTAGTGAGTATGATGAGAATTCAAGAAAAGGATCTGGATATGGAATGATACCATTATTTCCATTTGAGGTTACCACGAAGCGGAGAAATACGGTACCCAATACAAGTCAATTCCTTACTCCGAAACGTGAGAGTTTATGAACTTCGAGGACGAAGTTTATTTTAAGGGGGAGAGTCTGTAACATCCCAGGATTAGCACCTAGAATTATAGAGGACGCAGGTGTGTGCATTGCATTCATGCATCAGAAAATCCGGAGAATTTTCGCGTAAAACAAAAGAAGCTATAGAGGAATCGAGGTCTCTCTTGTTCTGATGGAAACATGAGGACAGGTGCGATGGATTTTGACATGACCACTACTGTAATTTTGTCTTTGAAGGGAAGATCATTCAAATATGAATATTTAATTGATAGATTATTAATTAGAAATTTTATTACAATAAGAAATAAGGGGTGAACTCTTATTTATAAAAAGATATCACAATTACAAGTCTCAAGTAATAAACAAAATTGAATGAATTGATTTTTAACAATAAACAAGAATGGAATTCTTATTTATAAGTGAGATATACATATTTTAGTTCCAAGGATAGTGGAATCCTTTATTATAGAATACAATGTTTTAAGTGGTTACAATAAAAGAAAACTACTATAAAACAATTGATATAAAAATGAATTACATAAATAAATCAGTAAAAATATTTTTATTACAAGCAGACGGAAATATTACATAGTCTTTGCAAATACATTATAAAAGAAAAAGAAAACTAGAACACTTTATTGAATAAAGTAAACAATACAATATTTATTTACAATAGAAGGATGAATAAATAAAAAAGAATTCCTTTATTACAATGCTCTATATTTCACAAAAGAAATAGTAGATTACAAAAGAATAAAGAAAAAACTTAAAACTAAATTCATCTTCATTTTCTTTATCTTCTAAATCCTCTCTTATACCTGCAAATAAACAAAAATAAAACAGTAAGTGTGAAAAAGGAGATTGCTCTCAGAATAAACAGCGTAATGCACTGTAATCATTTCATCACTGAGCTAATCTTAAAAGGGCCAAGTTTCAACAAATAAAATAGTATCTGTTCTTATCAGATTCAGCCTCAGGACACCATCATTGGCTAGGGGCAATTCTTACCAAAGTCAGATAAAAGGGCAGGTGGTAAATATCAGGTTTTTACCTGATCTGATCCACAATATATAAGTTACAGTTCTTGTAACTTGAACTAGAGAAGGGCCACAAGTAAGCAGCTCACACACTGCATGCAGCAGCTGTGTTGTCAACACCAGGAGCCTCACAGGAAGTACAAAAAGAGGAGCACAGCCGTAGTAGCTCAGCTAAAGGCTAATCCACATCTCTCCACAACACATCAGCACATCACACCGGCTCATAGCCAACACCACATTAGTTTCTGCTAGATCTCCACCAGATCACACAATCTTTCATCACAGAAAGACCAAACAGATCCACCACAAGGTGATGGCTTGATAGAGTGGGAAGTTTAAAAGGACAGCAGGGCCACATAGGAGCCAAGAGGAGCAAGATCACTTCCAGGAAAAGAAGGAGAAGGTCAAAAGGGGGGCATGCTAGCAGTAGTATGAGTTGTAACTGCTGAAGATCCACAACAGATCATCAGCCAATCACCAGTAGCAAGTAACAACCACCAGAAAAACATAAATGATCATGTAGCATTCATTCTCATATTTGGGTAAAGATCTGGGGATACAAGGGATATAATATAAAGCAACTAATCCATCTACCCTTCAACTAGAATTATATCTAGGAGGATTGGATGGGAGATATTCTCAGGTTTGCATGAAAGTGCCATGCAAGGCTCATCACAGAATATTAAAACCCAACAAGTCATATCTGTTTTTCTTCCAAAGGATTTGGCCTCAGCCTTTGCATCACTGGCCAAATTAAGAAATTCAGCAAGTAACATTTAAGATGTTTATCATTGTGCACACTCTCAAGGGAGGCACCACAAGATCAAACATCAGGTTAGCAGCCACAAGTTTAAACTAGGATTATAGTAGAATCCAGTATAAATCCAACAGCAAAGAGCTTTATTTTAAGTAATCTACTCATAAAAGCATCCATAAGCTGTTATATCATCCATTCATATAATCCAAATAATTTCAAATCATTTTTCCAGTTCGGTAAACCAGGAATCATTTTAGGATATGTGACTAATATCATTACTGAACCATAGGTTCAGTTCATCATGCACATTTCTTATATAAATTCAACACTGAGCCAAATACATCATTCATAATTACCCAAGAAAATTTAATTAAATCATCTTCCTAACATTTTAGGGATCACTTTTACAAGTTGTCTAGGGGTTTGCATCCATATTTAGAGAAGGTCTCAGATCATACACCATTGACCTAAGTTACTGTTCACTAGTTTAGAACTAGGTGATAGCAAATTTATTAATGAACTACTACAGGGCACATTCCATAGAATGGTAGCACCTCTGTAGCAGTTTCATTCTTTAACCATCTCTCAAATGAGAAGGACAAGCCTAAGTAGATAACATGATCTCAATGGCAACCAAGCCACAAGTGCTACTAGGCCTCGAGTGAACAAGTCAAGGTACTGCTTAGCAACCACCAACAAATTAAAGGCAAAGGATTCTAATCAAATAATTTTCCTAAGTATAAACACTAGGAATCATTTGTAGATAGTTATCAACATATCACAAGCTTACCAATTATAACAAGTACATGGCAAGACATATCTGTTTGAGAAGCAAATTTCTTGGATAAGAAAAAACCAAGGATCAAGTATATAACTTCACTAGCACATGTGTCAGATATTATTATATTCACTAGCAGCTGATAAGGTGAGTATCCACTTTCTACCATGAAATCCCAACCAGCATCCAGTTCAGCAGAATAAATCACTAACGCATCACAGAATACTGTTAGTAAACTAAGCTCACAACCACCAAACCACTAATCCAAATTAGTACCACCAGAGCACTTGCTCATCCAAATTCAGGGATTTTTGGCTAGCAATTGATCAACAACAAATCTTAATAGGTTTTGAGTGACAACCACAAAGGATAGCAACCTACTTAGGGTACAGATAATGTGTCACTAGTCAGAATGTTTGGCAAAAGGGGGAATAAGGAGGAGAGGTAGAGGAAGGTGTACCAAGGAGTTGATGGTGGCCTCAAAAGGGTGGCGCCGGCGTGGCAGCGGCGATACTTGCAACCACAAATTCCTCACGGACACGTCACGTCATCCGGGCGGCACAGGGAGCACCCCACGAGGGGCACAACATCCTGCGCCTGCCCTAGGATGACAACCACCCCGAACCAGCAGGCACTGGAGTTAACCAGTGAGCGGCGGAGGCACATCGCCGGAAACCCTAGCACCAAAGAAATGGAAGGGGCGAGCTGGTTAAGGAATGAGAAACAAATCGATATACTCGACCAGGTCGGCTAGGAGGAGGCGTAGCTCCAACGACCAGTGGCAGTAACCAGAACCGCCTATATCGCTGAAATCGATGGAGGACGACGGTGAAGACAACCAGAGAGGAACGAGAGGGGAGAGGGTGAGCGTCGAATGCGTGAGATGGGAGAGAGAGGGTTATGTCTGGGTCTGGATTGACCCATGTCTAATGGGCCGACCCGGCTGTTATACTGGGCTGGCTTCCAGGCTTAGCCCAGCCCCAAAATTAAGTAAATAAAATTTAACATAAAAGGGGAAAAGAGTAAATAAATGATTTACCCTAAACTTGTTTCATCTCTAGTAAGTATAAAAAAATACATATGATATATAAAAATGTTCACAAAAATAATATCTACCTAAGAACAATATAAAACTAATTGTTTAAGTTAAATAAAATACCATTGAAGGTTAAAGTCACTAGAATTCTCAATAAAATATAACATAATAAAATGTTCTAAAAATTAATAAAAATGATTTTTGTGCATAAAAATAAATCTACTATTTTATAAAAAAAACTAACTCAACTCTTCTATAAATAAGATTTGAAGAAAATATTTAAATACACTTAATATTTTATGGAATTTTATAAACATAAAAATAATACTTAAAAATAAATAAAAATCATTTATAAGATCTTGAATAAATATATTACACTAGAAAAATATTAATTATATTATTAAAAAAGTTTTAATATTTTAAAATAATAAATCCTTATCTATTACTTATTTTGTAAATTCTTTAAAAAAATTGTGAAGTAAGAAATAATCACAATTCTTATAAAATCTTGAGCAATTAGTGTCTAAGTATTAAATCCAAACCCATAACTTGAATTTATAATCAAATTTAAGTATAAATTTTAACTTTAAAATATTCTTTTAAAAATCTTATCAAGAATCCTTTTAAATAATTAAGTATCACTCATATATATATATAATATGATGAATAATCCTTATATCTTAATCATTATTAACATAACTTCAAATTCTAACAATTACTTGAATCATCTAATTATGCTTCCATTAAATAATGCATATTAATTTCATTATAGCAAAACAAAATTTAATCTAATCATTCACTTAAATATAAAGTAAATAATTCTACACTTCAGTTATACCTACTATAAATTTAAAACTTGGAAATAATTAAAACATGTTACACTTTAAGTTTACTTACCCTTTTAAAGTTAACTTTAGTCTCAAAGCTTATAAACATAATGTATAATAAATCACTTATGTTTTTATAGTTAACTTAGGTCTATTTAAATTAAGACATAAAACATCTCAAGTCCAAACTAATCAATCAAACACCAAAAGACATTGATCATGTTCTATTAACAATGAAGATTGTTTGAACCTTGGAAAAGAAATCTTTTCTTCAAATGTTATTCTTTTTGCCACTTCAAACAACAGCTCTATAATTGTTCCTCCAACTCTTAACAATTCAACCCAAGGACTTTTACCATAGACACCAGATAAGAATTAATTATAATCACCTTAGTATATACTTTACTTGTATATTTCGGATTGTTAACACTTAAGCTCCTTATAAATACCATTATTTGTAAAGTAAAACTTGAAGATAAACCAACTCTTAAAAGAATTACCTGAACTCATTTCACTCAAATTATTGGGGATTCACTTTGGGAGTTTTCCAAAAGGCATAGCATTACTTATGCACAAAAGCATATTGCTTCTTTAAACATTAGTCCTTACCGGACCAATGATGCTGATTTCAGATATTGGATCTTTCATATTGTCTCGAAGACCGTGAGTGCATAATCTTGCAATCACAAAAGGCAAGTTCACACTTGCTCATGTCCTTTGATTATTTTTAGTAAAGTATTTTACAAATCCAGTGTTGTCATCACTTGCATTTGAAAAAGGGTCAGAAAACGCTATTTTCCTAATAATATGGTTATAGGTTATTTACCATGAGGTAATAACCTACTATGAAAGTTCTGGTGGTAAAGGAACATATTATCTAGGACTTAACAACCAATGTCGCCAGTGATTCTTGCGCCGTATATCACGCGTTAACCATGAGATTTGGAATAGAACGGAGAAGTCAGCTGTATCCTTTTCCTCTCGTATGGAGGCAAGACGACCTTAACATGACGTTGTGATTCCTTGTGCGGATCCAACATATGGGTGGGCACCCTTATGCCCCACACTTTTGGTGTCTAGATTATCTATGGATGGTGTTTAGTGGATGGACCATTTAATATGGCACTTGCCAGGGCAACACCAGGTCATAGAGTCTTCGGGAACTCATCAGGGTTTTATCCTGTCCGAAAGGGGGCTTAACGGAGGTGAGACGGCCCCGAAGGATCGTGCAGACATATGAGGTCACGGAGAGGGCAGTGATTTGCTTGGATCTTAGTCTGGGCCTCACACCAAGGAAGTGTGAACGAACCTGCAATTCAGATATGCAACAAAGCTAAGATCTCTCATGGGAAAAGTAATGCACCTCTGCAGAGTGTAAGAACTGAAACTTGTTACTCCCTGTTCCGGGAAGGAGCTGCGAACGTGGCGGAAAAGGAACTCCATAAAAGTTCTGGTAAACCCGTGAAGGCTGATGGACATAGCTTTTCTGAATAAAAGCAACCTTTGAAGAAATGTTTATGAAAACTTGCATTGCCTACGACCTACGGTCTGTGGCTGTAGATATAGTGCATCAAACTCTCCTTTTCTAGTGAACTTTCTGAGTACGCTCGTACTCAACGTATCTTCTTAACCCTTGCTAGATTCTGAAGCCATTAAGACGACGTCTACATCAAGTTATGCTCTAGGAATCATTATCAAAAGCTAAAGCTCTTCAATCAAGTCAAATATACACCAACTCAAGTGAAGATGAAGTTACTGATTAGATAAGAATATAATCTCTAGCCATAGAACCTATTTTTGTAGCGTATTGCAACAGCAGCAATGCCAGACCATTAGTTAAAATATTAGTCTTATTAATATGATAGTTTTTGAGTTGTTTATTTCACATTCTTCTTTGTAAGAAGTTTCTTTCTCTCTTGAACCTAGAGTGTTCTCTGGATCTTGTGTAAAGAGTTGAGTTGTAACCTATAGTCATGTCTTGGACCTGCTATGTTTCTATTGTACCGCTCTGAGAGATGTAATACTAGTGAACGGTGTTTTATTGGTGTTATGTCAACGACTATAGTGTACTACATCATAAAGTGGTATGTTGGGGTCACCGCAGGGGGCTTATCAGTTATGCGTGGATTTAGGCATGTACTTTACATAGGACGTAATCCACAATCCTTCCCACGAAGATCGCAGCGTCCGCGACCTGGAGGTCTACGCCCTAAAGCTCTCAACCGACCAGACCTCTTGGGCTGCAAGGCAGCTCTCTGGAGGATCCTGAGGACCAGAAGTACATTCAAGGGAGATTGAAGGTCAACTTAAATGTGCAAGGCAAGATGAAAACATGTCGTGACTAAGAAAGACTCTTACATCACGAAGGCTATATATAATATAAGACATTCATTGAAGAGGACAAGCCTTATTCGCTCAAGACATAGCCATTAGCCTTAGTCATAAACATTTGATGGGGATATGCCTACTGGGGTATACCCAGCAGGGCGTTTCCGACTGGCCCGTGAGCTGGCGAGTGGGCCTGCAGAACGGCGAGCGGATTGAAGCCCAGCAAGGTACCGAGCGACTGGAAGCTGAAGGCCCAGGCGAGTAGATAGGCCCAGTCGGGCTAGGTTAAACGACTACTGAATCTGTAACCGAATCGGTTGAGATATGTAAACCCTAGGGGAGGTGAGCCTATATAAACCTCCCTATAGGGCGAGTAGAGACACGTTCCCTCATACACCCAAGCGACTCGCCGCCTAGCCGCCGAGCTCGCCCATTGTAACACCTCCATAATACAATCTAGCAGGAGTAGGTCTTTACCCTCCGGGGGGCCGAACCTGGGTAAAACCCTGTGTCTTTGCCCTCATCTCGCACCGCAGATGGCTGGCCGCCCTTGCCCCTCGTTCTACTACTCGCTGCCGATTGCAGCATCTGCCGTGACTATTCCCACGACAGTGGCGCCCACCGTGGGGCCTGGCCGGTCTGGCCGGTGTTCTGCGGCGAGATCCAATCTGCCCATCAATGAGACGGTCGCCACCGGCCGCATGATAGCAATCGGCGAGATGCTCCAGATCTTGCCAAGCAGCTACGTCCCGGCGGCGCGACCCGTCACGCACAGCGTGATCCTGCCAGTCGGCACGATCAGCCTCTTCGTCGGCCTCACCCACGTCATCGTCTCGGAGGACTCGGCTCGCATCCGCGAGTCGCCGCCACGCGATCGGCTCTCCGAGAGCCAGGTCCGCACGATCCACCGCCTCGCCTCCGAGTACAACTCGGCCCACAGCAACGTGGCCGGGAATTCAGCGGCCGCAGAAGATGCGGCCCTCACCGACGACGCCGACTCGGCGACCCCGGCGTCACTCGCCGGATCCATCACCGCGGCCTCGTCCGCGGGCTCCATCGCCCAGGTCTCCAACGCGGGAGACTTCGAGGACCCTTCCATCCTCGGGATCTTCGAATTCGATTCCGGGTCAGAGAACTCCGCCGACCCCCGCGATGGTACCAGTCGCCACGCCGCGGCTTACATGGCCACCGGCACCGATCCGCCGGAGGATCCTTTCTCCACCCCAATCCCTCCTAACGCCACGGCGACGGAGGTCGAGGAACTCCGCCTGAAACTGGCGGAGGCGGTGCGCAAGGAGCAGGCCGAGCGCGAAAAATTTCGCCTTGAGCAGGTAACGGCGCAGGAGCTGTCGCGCTACCACCAGCAGCGGATCAGGTCACGTTTGAACCCCACCGTTCAAGGGCGTGCCCTGAACTTCGACGACGAAAACGACCCGGCCCGCATAGCCGAGCGCGCAATTTGCGAGAACGCGCCCCCAGGAGGAAGCGCCCGGCCCCCGCCAGGATCGACGGCGATGGGTGCCCCACCACCACCCAACCGCACCCCTCCCAGGGACCAGCCGCGGATAGTTGTCTCCTCACGGGAGCGAGACGCAAACGGCCTCCCACTGTTCTCCACCCCGATGGACAACCTCGTGGCAGGCCGAGCAGTAGCCGATAGCATCACGACCACTGGCGACGGCGCCCTACAGATCCAGTACGTCAGGGCCCTGCTTGCGAAGGCCGTGGAGCAGCAAAAAGCGGGCGCCGACTCGCAAGGTCGAGTATACTCGCGTTCCTCGGGAAGCAGAGCGGCCTCCAGCGGCCGCCCAGCAGCGGCAAACACCCTCAATTGCCCGCCACTAGAGCCACTGCAGCTCCAACACCGACCCGCGAACGCGGCACTCTCCACCAACGACCCCAGGCCGGCGACCAACTTCGTCGCCGCTAACGGACAACCCATCGACGCCCGCACCCACATCATCAACAACCAAAGCTGGCGCGCACGCCAGCCCGACGACTTGCGGCACACCCTAACTAATCGCCGCGATGGCGAGCCTATGGGGTCGCTCAGTCGACTCGGGCCCAAGTGCTTCGGACCAATGATCCGAGGCAAGAAGTACCCGTCAAACTTCAAGGCACCAAAAGAGATAGAAAAGTACGACTCCTCGTACGACCCCGCAGTCTGGCTCGACACATACCTCATGGCAATGGGGATCGCGGGTCACACTGACCTACTCGCCGCCCGTTACCTCCCCCTGATGATGGAGGGGACGTGCAGGCAGTGGATCAACACTCTCCCCCAGGACAGTATCGACTCCTGGGAGGAAATGCGTGACGCCTTCGTCAGGCACTTCGAGTGCTCCTACACCCGCGCCACCACTATTGAGGACCTGGAACGATGCGTCCAGGGACCCCGTGAGTCGACCCGCAACTGGGTCCAACGATGGCAAGAGCTTTGGTACAACGCGGTCGGCATCCACCCGGACACCGCGATCCATTGCTTCAAGACCTCGTGCCGCTACGAGCCTCTAGTCGCCAAGCTCAAGCGACACTCCCGCACACTCGACAACATCCCCGACCTCCTCGAGATCGCCAAACGGTACGCCGAGGAAGATCCAAACCAGGAAACTGACGACGAGTCAGGAGGGAAACGCCGCACGGGCGGCAACGACAGCGGACGCCGAACTGACCTACGCTATAGCGGCACTCGCCTCACTGGCAAGCGCTGCAGTGACGGGCGAGTCGACTTCGTCGCCAACGCCGGGCACGCACAGCGCGAGCCCAAGAGCTACCGCCGCGACGGAGGGCAACGCCGCGATGGCGGCAATTACAAGAACAAGCCAAGGTTCGATCCCGCGGCCCTCCTTAACCAACCATGTGCGTTCCATAGCAGGGAAGGAAAACCCGCAACGCACACCACCGCCGACTGCCACACCCTCAGGGAAATCGAGAAGGCACGGCAAGCGCGGGAGGACACCGACAACGACCCGCCAAATGGCGGAAAATTCGGCAAAGTGGCCGGCTCACTCCACACCTTCACAGGCTTCAACACGAAGCGCGAGAAGAAGGTCATCGCCCGCGTCGTCGCCGTCAATGCGGTGGCCCAAACAGACGTCCCCCAGTTCCTGAACTGGTCGGAACAGCCCATCACTTGGAGCCGGCAAGACCACTCGCCGCGCATCGAGTACCCAGGACGAGTCGCCCTGGTGGTCAAGCCCAAGGTTGGCGACTACTGGCTCCCCAAGACACTGATGGACGGCGGTAGCTCCATCAACATCCTCTACCTCGACACCTTCAGGCGGCTGCGGCTCCCGCAGTCGATGATCGAGATGACCCACACCACGTTCCACGGCATCGTCCCCGGTCGGAAGGCGTATCCGATCGGCAAGGTCACGCTACCAGTCACGTTCGGCACACCGGCAAACTTCCGCACCGAGCGGATCGTCTTCGAGCTGGTGCCCTTCGACAGCCCTTACCACTGCGTCCTGGGGCGCCAGGCGTTCGCTAAATTCATGGCAGCACCCCACTACGCGTACAACGCGATGAAGCTCCCCGGGCCGTGCGGCGTCATCACCATCAACGGCGACCCCGACATGGCCGCCGAGTGCGAGGCCAAAGGAGCCGAGCTCGCCGACGCCGTCATCGCGGCAGAGACTAATCACGCCGACGAGCTCGCCAAATACGCGAGCGGGGTCAACAATGACGACCCCACAATACTCAAGAAGCCCAACTCAGAGGGCGCAAACACCTCAACCTTTGAGGCCACGACGCACACTCGCACCGTCGAGCTGGTCCCAGGCGACTCCAGCCAGACGGTGACGATTGGGACAGGCATGAGCCCAGCATAGGAATGCGCGCTCATCGAGTTCCTCCGTGAGAACAGGGACATCTTCGCATGGAAACCCTCCGACATGCCCGGTGTCCCTAGGGAGCTCGCTGAGCACAAACTAAACGCCGACCCCAAAGTGCGACCTGTCAAGCAGTCGCTACGGCCCTTCAATGAAGAACGCCGTCGAGCAATCGCCGAGGAAGTGCAGCGTCTACTCGCTGCCGGCTTCATCCGGCCAATCAAGTACTCCAAGTGGCTGGCAAACCCAGTCCTGGTCGAGAAGAAAAACGGGACCTGGAGAATGTGTATAGACTACACAAACCTGAACAGCGCCTGCCCAAAGGAGCAGTTCGTCCTCCCGCGGATCGACCAGATAATCGATTCAACCGCGGGCTCGGAGTCGCTATGTTTCCTCGACGCCTACTCTGGGTACAACCAGATCAAAATGGCTATCGAAGACGAGGAGAAGACGGCGTTCATCACGCCATTCGGAGCCTTCTGCTACACCGCCATGACCTTCGGCCTCAAGAACGCCGGGGCAACCTACCAGCGGTGCATGCAAGAATGCCTCGCGAGCCAAATTGGCCGCAACATCCACGTCTACATCGACGACGTGGTCGTGAAGTCTGCTCGCTAAGACGACCTACTCGCCGACCTGGCAGAAACCTTCGCCAACCTGCGAAGGTACAAGATAAAGCTCAACCCAGGCAAGTGCACCTTCGGTGTACCCGCCGGACAACTACTGGGGTACGTCGTCTCCAAACGAGGGATCGAGGCGAACCCAACAAAAATCGACATGATCGCCCGGCTCGGCAAACCCGAGTGCCTGCGCGACGTCCAGAAACTGGCCGGGCGAGTAGCGGCTCTTAGTCGCTTCATCCCCCGCCTGGGCGAAAAGGCGATGCCCCTATACCGCCTGATGCGCAAGAACCCCACCTTCCAGTGGGACAAGGAGGCGGACGACGCGCTCTGCGACCTCAAAAAGGTGCTACTCGCCGCACCACTACTCGCCGCCCCCGCCGACAAAGAACCTATGCTGGTTTACGTCGCGGCGTCCGAACGCGTCGTCAGCGCTGTAATGGTCGTCGAACGACCAGAGGAAGGAAAGGAGCGCCCGGTTCAGCGGCCGGTGTACTACATCAGCGAGGTCCTCACCGAGTCGCGCCAACGGTACCCACAGTACCAAAAGCTAGTGTACGCGGTCTTCAGGGCTCAGCGGCGCCTGCCGCACTACTTCCAGGAGCACCCGATCACGGTCGTCTCCTCAGCGCCACTACAAGACATCATCCGCAACCGCGAGGCAACCGGGCGGGTCGCCAAGTGGGCCGTCGAGATCGGCGTCCACAACATCAAATACGAGCCACGAAAGGCGATCAAGTCGCAGGCGCTGGCAGACTTCATCGCCGACTGGGAGGAGGCTCAGCAACCAGAAAAGCTGCCGTACCTCCATTACTGGAGCCTGCACTTCGACGGCTCCAAGAACGCGGACGGTGCAGGAGCAGGGATAGTGTTGACTTCACCAAAGGGCGACAAGCTCCGCTACATCCTCTGCCTCGACTTCACGCCCTGCACCAACAACATGGCTGAGTACGAGGCCCTACTCCACGGCATGCGAGCCGCCAAGGAGATGAACGTCAATCGCCTCCGATGCTACGGAGATTCCGACCTCGTCGCGGGACAAGTCGCTGGCACCTGCGACGCCGTCTCCCCCACCATGGCGGCGTACCGCCAAGCGGTGGACAAGTTGGGCGGCCACTTCACCGGCTACTCCGTCGAGTGGATCGACAGGCGGAAAAACGAGGAGGCCGACGCCCTCTCTCGCATCGGGTCGGCTCGACTCGCACCACCCGCTGGCGTGTTCCTCGACACAATCTCCAAGCCATCAGTCTCTCCCCCAAGGGAGATCGACATCGGAGTCCCACTCCAACCAGAGGCAGCCTTGGTTGCACTCATCACCGAGCCAGACGATTGGACCAAGCCCTACATCGCCTACCTGGAAGCCGGCACCCTGCCAGCAGACGAGACAGACGCTCGAATGATCGCTCGCCGATGCAAGTCCTACACCATCATCGACGGCGAGCTACACAAGCGCAGCGTCACCGGCGTGTTCCAACGCTGCGTCCAACCGGCTGAAGGGCGCAAAATCCTCCACGACATTCACTCAGGCGACTGCGGCCACCACGCCGCCGCTCGCTCCCTGGTCGCCAAGGCTATGCGACACGGCTTCTACTGGCCCACCGCACACGCCGACGCCGTCGACATCGTCCAGCGATGCGCCGGGTGCCAGAAGTACGCCAGTCAGACGCACGTACCGAGCTCGGCGCTCAAAACAATCCCTATCACCTGGCCATTCGCCGTATGGGGCATGGACATGGTAGGCCCCTTCAAGAAAGCTCCCTCCGGCTACACCCACCTGCTAGTCGCCGTCGACAAATTCACTAAGTGGGTGGAGGCCAAGCCAGTCCGGAAATGCGACGGGAAGACCGCCACTAAATTCCTACGCGAGCTAATATATCGCTACGGGTTCCCAAACAGTATCATCACGGACAACGGCACCAACTTCGCCAAGGGAGCCATGGCCGAATTCTGCGAAGAGCACCACATCCGGCTCGACCTCGCGTCAGTCGCCCACCCAGAATCCAACGGCCAGGCGGAACGGGCCAACCAAAGCATCCTCCACGGCCTGAAGCCGCGACTCCAAGTACCACTCGAGCGCACCGCTGGGTGCTGGGTCGAAGAGTTGCCCTCCGTCATCTGGGGAATCCGTACCTCGGTTAACAGATCGACGGGATTCACTCCCTTCTTCATGGTCTACGGCGCCGAAGCAGTCATGCCCACCGACCTCGAACACGACTCGCCGCGAGTCGTCCATTATACGGAGGCTGCAAACGAGCTGGCCCGCCAAGATGGGGTCGACCAGCTCGACGAAGCACGCGACCTCGCCCGGTCACGCACCGCCATCTACCAGCAAGGACTCCACTGCTACCACAGCCGACGGGTGAAAGCCCGCACCTTCCAGGAAGGCGACCTGGTGCTACGCCTCATCCAGGACAGGAAGGGCATGCACAAGCTCTCCCCTCCGTGGGAAGGACCATTCGCTATCGGGCGCGTACTTGGCAACGACGCCTACTACCTCATCGACGTCCGCGGGGACGGCGAGCTCGACGTCAAGCGACCATGGAATGTAAACCTCCTCCGGAAGTTCTACTCCTAGAACCCCACACATGTACTCTCAAGTCGCTATGAAATAAACGAAACGGTTACCGCAAATTGCGCCCACTCTCCATGACTTGTGCCACTCGCACTCGTAATAACAGCGGTATGCTAAAATGCAGAAGTCAACCTTTGGTACAGAGATCGGCACGGCTAAGTAGTGCGGTGCAAGAGCACTGAATCACTTCAGGTCTCGCATCGTCCACGAAAAACGCCAACCCGGAGCACCATTGGAGTCGCCTAGCTCGACTGGTTCTACGAGCCAAGACAACTGCCCTCGCTTCTCACAGCGACCTTGGTCCTCCGCATCCTCGGCATAGCGACTCGAACGGCTAAGTACCACGCTCGGGGACTGAATACCAGTTCGTCAAGAGCGGTCAGGGAAAACGCCAAGTAAGAGAGCATGCCCAGGACTCGCCAAGCGACTGACCTTACGGGCCAGGCAGGAGTGACGCGCTCACACCAACGCGCTAAGTCCTCAACCACCCTCGAGTTGCGCCTAGAACTACCAAGTACCACGCTCGGGGACTCGGCCACCCGACCTCGTTCGCGTACGGGAAAACGGTAAAGTACAAAGCACTCCAGGGAGTCGCCTTGCGACTGGCTCTCCGAGCTCGGGCGAGTCGACCAAAGCAACAACACACATGATAACAATACACATCATATACGAGGTAAACCCCACAAAAGGGCGGACACACTCGGGGACTCGTCCAAAATCAACCCAAAGCACACAAGAAATACCAAATAGACACGACATCCCATTCAATTGCATATTGCATTGTCTTATGTTACAAAATATGCCCGCATGGCAGAACTGTTGTTAACGCTTCAAGACAAACTACCCTATTCTGCAGGCTTTGTTGATGACTCGCCAGCATCCCGGCGATTACGGATGAACGCGGTGTACGGGTTTGATGGATACGTCGTCAGTTCACCCGCCATCGCCGCGCGAAAAGGCTGCTCGACTTTGAAGTCACGATGCGGCGGCTCGGGGTCGTTTGGCGCGACGACCGTTTCCTGGTAGGGAAGGAGGTCGCCCATCGCCCAGACACGCTCCGAGTACGTGGCGGCACGCTCTTGCAACTTGAGAACCTCGGACAGATCCACCGCGCCGGTCGACGACGGATACCCACTCGTCACATCATCGACGTCGAAATATTCGGGGAAGTGGGCGAGTCCAAGGCTCAGTGCTGTCGACGCTCCACGCCGAAACGCCGACCGCGTCATGAACTCAACAACCGCGGGCGCCTTCTCTAAATATTTCCACACCTCAACGAGGTCGCTGGGAATCACCTTCGTGGGCGATATTTCTTGGAGGTAGGCGCGGATGCACGTCGCCGACAGCGTCGCCGAGTCGACGAGCATGCTTACGCACCGCCGCGCGTCGAGCGAACTCGCTTCTTCTTCGTCATCAATGATGCGACCTGCGAGCAGAAGGCAACGATGAGTACAACGGGCGGGCGAGTCCCGTGATGAAGCATTGAAGCGACGTGTGGTCGTCCTGAAGCCCTGCAATAAGGACCTCCGACACCTTGCGATCCTCCTCTGCGGCCGCAACGGCGGCCCTCGCTCGCCCGTCCGCCGAGCTCGCTTCTTCTCTCGCCTCCCGCAGTTCGCGCTCAAGGTCGGCGATCCGCTGTTCAGCGGCACCCAGAGCAGATCGCGCCGCCACCAACTCTCCAGCGGAGACAAGCCCCTGGCGAGCGTCCTCTGCCTTCGCAGCAACAGCCTGAAGCCCTTTGTTCACCTCCTGGACGATGACCAGCTCCTTCTCAGCGCGCTGTTTCGCGGCCAATCGGTCCGCCGACTCAAGCTGCAGACCCTGCACATCATCGAACAAGTTAGTCAAAACGAACTTCCTAAGTGCCCACCCGCTGAAATTCAGCAAGTGCGCACTCGGGGACTGGCGATCAAGAAATTCCTAAGTGCCCACCCGCTGAAATTCAGCGAGCACGCACTAGGGGACTGGCGATCAAGAAATTCCTAAGTGCCCACCCGCTAAAATTTAGCGCGTGCGCACTCGGGGACTGGACACGAAAATAAAAGACGAGAAATTATAAGAATCAAGCCGCTGCAAAGCACCGACCTGATCCTCGGGGACTGGATGTACCTGGATGGCTGCGCCAAGCATACCATGGAGTTGTAGCGCGTCCACGGACGCGAGTAACGCTGGCGTGTGCCCATGACGCTGGTCGACTTCAGCATCGGCGGTCCCCGGAGAAAGGCTCGAGGGCGCAGCCCCGCTCGCCTCGGCCGCCTTGGTCACGAAGCGGGGGAAGGTAGCGATAGAGGCACCCGCTCCAAAGGAAGTCGCCTCCGCCGTTCTAGGCAATGAAGCGCCCTCCTTCGTAGACGCGGCTGCCTCCACCACGGGCCCGGCCGGCGCGGCCGCCGTATCGTCAGATATAGTGACGATGTCGTCGCCCTTGGCCTTCTTACTGCCATCCGCTGAGGCGACGACCTCGTCCGCTTTCCTCTTGCGGGAAGGATCTTCCTCGCTAGCGGCGGAGGGTACCTTGGCCACGGTCGGATGGCCCATCCTTTTCACTCCGGTCCTGCGCATTAATCGAATCAACAAAGACAATTGAAATAGTTATGGAAACTAAGGAAGGGCGAGCGCACTCACTTGGCGACTGGGATGAAACGTAGCCCTGTACGAAGGCCAGCCGGCTTCTCCAGTTCAGGGCCCAGTCGGCGACTGAGCCCCAGATCCAGGACGTCGCGTGCCCAAGACACGGACGGCTTCTTCGTCGTTGAAGCCGCGGCTGGCGCCTCTGGGACATCCTCGGCGGGAACTTCCTCGCGAGTTGGAGCCGCTACAGCCGGAGCTTCCCTACGAGGCGAAGCCGCCGCAGCCGGAACCTCCTTGCGAGGCGAAGTCGCTGCAGCCGGAGCCTCCCCCAGCCCAGAGACTGGGGCGAATGGCGGGGGAATCGAGGCCAGCGGCACTTCCACGGTCGCCGTGTCCAGCGCGGCTGTCGCTGGGGGCGCGCCGTCACCAGCTGGGCTGGGAGCATCGGAGCTGCTCGCCGAGTGCGGCGGTGAAGCCGCCCTCGACGGTTTCGTTTTCCTTTTCGGGAGGGCCCTCGCCTCCCTTTCCTTCTTCTTCTTCTTCTTCGACGGAGTGGCTTGACGGCGCGAGGTGGTCTCTGGGAGCTCGTCGTCGTCATCATGACGCTCGAGGCTTCTGCTCGCCTCGATCTCGCGCTGACGTTGCCCGCGGGTCTTTCGGACCAGCGGGGCGACTTCCTCTTCGGACTCCTCCTCATCGTCCTCGTTGCCCCTCGCGGGTGGCGATTCGCCTATGTCCTGGGCGGATGGCCCCGGGCTCTCGTCATCCGAAGGTGGGAGCCACCCTTCCACCACTTGGAATAGCTGTGATGAATACAAAACAGAATCAGAATTACCGCGACTGCATACACTGCGACTGCGAACAAGGTAAAGGAATTACCGTTGGAGCCGGACGCTTCGCGGTGTAGGGGGCGACCCCAGCCTGCGCATCCAGGTACACCGCCTGGGTGATCTTCTTCAACGCTGGGATATAATCCTCTAGCTTCCGCTCGTCGAGGCAGGCCTTCGTTGAGTCTCCCCGGCCCGTGTACTGGTACATATAGTGGTCGCGTTGGGCGAGTGGAACGAGCCGTCGTCCAAGCCAGCAATTGTACAAGTTTATCGTCTGAAGGCCTTTCTTTTTCAGACCACGGATGGTCTGGAGCATCTCGTCAACGACCATCCGCTGGTCGTCGGGGAGCTTGCCAACTTGGAGATGGCGCGGCTCAGAACGATTGGCCGAGTACCGCGGGATCGCCACCTCGTCCTCTGGGGTCGCCTCGGCCACGTAGAACCACGACTTCTTCCAGTCACTCGCTGCCTTGGCGGGTAGCATCAGATCAAAAAAAGAAGCCTTGGACTTGAGCTGGAACGTCAAGCCGCCCGCGGCTAGCATTGGACCGCCTGCCTCCTCGCGGCTGATCCGTCCGTGGAACAGATCTTGCCACAAGGGAAAGTAGGGCCAGCAGCCCAAGTAGCACTCGCAGAACGCCACGAAGATGGCGAGCTGCTCGATGCTGTGGGGACCCAGATCTGAAGGCTGGATCCCGTAGTAGGCGCAAAAGCGCCGGAAGAACAAAGACGTCGGAAACCCTAGCCCCCGCTCGAGATGACTGGTGAAACAGACGAATTCCCTCTCTCGCGGGTTTGGGGTCGTTTCTCCGGCTGCGGGGATACGCCAACATCCGGCTCGCAGGATCCCGGCTTCCTCGAAAGAGGCCAGCTGCGCCCTCGTACACTTGGACCTGCCCCATGGTTCGGTGGAAAGGGCCATGGCTGAGAGGTTGGTTGGAGATCGGGGGATTTCGAGTCGATTGGATCGCGGAGCAGAGAAAGGAAAATGTGCGCACTCGGAAGAAGTGGTGGGCAGTTGGCTCTACGATTGCCTGCCATTCCTCTTATATAGCGGGAGTTGCCCGCCAAATCAGGGGGCCGTTACCGCGCGATGATTACGCCAAAAGTTACCGTTGGATTACCCCCAACGGCTAGTTTGACTATGCCTGACGGTTCAACTTCAGCCACTCGGCTCGCTGGGTCAATCACCATGACCGCGTCCCGCCGACCCGATTCGCCCAAGCCGCGACTTGGTTCACCGGATTTTCTCCTTTATACAGGAGCCCGCCGACGATTCGACTGGATGCCTACTTTGAAGCCGCATACTCCGACTGCCAGCAGCCACTTACGCCCAATCGACGACGGCCTCGGGGACTACTGATGGGGATATGCCTACTGGGGTATACCCAGCAGGGCGTTTCCGACTGGCCCGTGAGCTGGCGAGTGGGCCTGCAGAACGGCGAGCGGATTGAAGCCCAGCAAGGTACCGAGCGACTGGAAGCTGAAGGCCCAGGCGAGTAGATAGGCCCAGTCAGGCTAGGTTAAACGACTACTGAATCTGTAACCGAATCGGTTGAGATATGTAAACCCTAGGGGAGGTGAGCCTATATAAACCTCCCTATAGGGCGAGTAGAGACACGTTCCCTCATACACCCAAGCGACTCGCCGCCTAGCCGCCGAGCTCGCCCATTGTAACACCTCCATAATACAATCTAGCAGGAGTAGGTCTTTACCCTCCGGGGGGCCGAACCTGGGTAAAACCCTGTGTCTTTGCCCTCATCTCGCACCGCAGATGGCTGGCCGCCCTTGCCCCTCGTTCTACTACTCGCTGCCGATTGCAGCATCTGCCGTGACTATTCCCACGACAACATTAGATTCATTTTCTCTCCGGGTACTATTATAAACCCGTCAAGATCCATCTTATAAACACTATGTACGGTCTCTTTGATCATCTTATGAATAAAGTCTAAGAGAATTTTCCTCATTACACAAATATTCTTGTCTTTTATATCTAAACCTGCTGACCCAAACCGATTGCCCAACAAATAACCTCGCTTTCAATTTTTGAATGTGAGAATGTGGGGTCCTAAAAACTATCCTTTGTCACACTATGATTGGAATATTGAAAAAGAAAAAAAAGAAAAAACCAAGTTTGGCCTTTTCTTAACGATCTCACCAAGATCCACTAGAAATGGTAAAATCCGAGTGTGTAATCAGATCGTTATGGACTTTAGACAGCCCAACCCATATATATTTTGATCTCCGGAAGCCCATGAAAAAACATGCCAAAATTTAGACTTAAATCTCACATACACAACAGGTCGGCAATACTATAAAAGTTGCCTTACATAAAGGATGTCTGCCTCCTCATGAATAACCTGAATAAGTTCCACGATCACAAGAATTTGCCAACTGTATGTCTGTATCGGACATAGGAAACCTACTAGTATTACGTATAGTTATCATACGAGCATACCAGCTGCAAAGTGTCAGGTGTTAGATGTATATATTTGTATATTGTAGTTTCCTATATGTTAGAGGGTTTTCTGTATATTTGCCCTATACCTGTATTATATATTGTGGTCTTTGATCCTTAAAGGAATACAAGTTGCATATTCCTGACATGGTATCAAGCTAGGTTAGCCTTCTCCTACTCGCAACTTCGTCGCTGCAGCCGCCATCGTCCCTGTTGCCGACGGTCTTGCCGTCGTCGCCGCCGCGGTTGCCACCTCGTTTGTGGCCGTCCTTGCCCGTTCTGTCTCCCGTTCCAGATCGATTCCCTGTTCGGTCTCCAGATCGATTCCTGCTCGATCCGATCGCGCCCGCCTCGATCCGATCGCTCCTGCCTCGATCTCCCGCGAGCTCCCGCTACACGCCAGAGCTCCTGGTCCGCCTGGCAGCTCCCCTGCCTCGATCTCCCGCAAGCACGCGAGCTCCCGCACGCGAGCCTACTCGCTGCACCCGCTCGCCTCCCTCCTCCTGATCGCTGCAGATCCCTCCTGGCCCGCCCGCCCTTCTGGTCCAGAACGCCCGCCCGCTTGCGCGACGCCCGCCCGCCCCCCACCTGCTGGCTGGTTCACTGCAGGCCCTCTCTGCTGGCTCTGATCGGATCTGCTGACATCAGTTTCTTTTTCGTCGGATCTGAGAAGCTTCTTCCTCGGTTCAAAGCTCTAACAAGTATTCTCTCCATTTCAAAATATAAGATGTTTTAGATTTGTAAAGGAAATATATTTATGCTTCTTTTAGTGTGTAAATTTACTCCAAAGTAAACCTACGTGTACTAAAAAAAAAATCTAAATATATTTGCTTCATAAAACTAAAACTTCTTATATTTTGAAACGGAGGGAGTAACATCCGTCATGGTTTGGCATGACTCGATTAGTCATTGGTCTCAATTTCCAACTCCTTCGCCTTGTCACTTTTGCTGAATCTGGTAAGATTTCCATCCGAGATGCAACTTTCCTAGACACTAGCACGGCCTTATCTACCTCCAAAACGCATGTCCGTTGGCAATGGGCAGCTCGCAAAACATGGTTTTATGTTGGTTACTTCGTCGTAGCTCCACTTGAAAGAATGAGGAGAAAATGTTTACTGTTTTTCTTTTACATACTAAAGACTTGCACTACCTTTGCTAGTTATAGAAAAATACACAGATGCGTAGTATGACTTAGCATTCTAGCGTGGAAAAATCCATCGTCGGTCTTCCATAAAAAAAAGGGCAGAGATTAATAGACGATACACACAGACGCTTTCTTCTTAGCTTCGACAAGCAGTAATATTCAACCATCACGTGTTTTCCAATAGATAGGGAGCAGCGATGGACGTTTTAGGTCCGGGTTGGACATTCTGTATGCGGAGCCAAGGAATGTTTGGATCCATGCGGCACGATTTGGTCGTCAAGCGAGGCCAATTCCACACTACTCTAGGCTAAGCTGCTGCAAGGACAGTACTACTGTGGCAGGAGCAAAGACAATAGTAGAGCAAAGACAGGTACGTGTCATCTATTGTTAATCTAATAGTCAACTTATATAATAGATACTCCCTTTGTTTAGAAATATAAGATGTTTTAGGTTTGTGAAGGAGATGTATCTAGACGTCTTTTAGTGTATAGGTTTAAATTGTCTAGATTCATTTGAACCTATACACTAAAAGATGTCTAGATACATCTCCTTCACAGACCTAAAATATCTTATATTTCCAAACGAAGGGAGTATATTAGTGGTACGGTTCACCTTTCACTCTTACGTGGTGCCTAGGCACGTGCTGCAGCGGGCTAGCCAAGAGCCAACTCCTCTTCTCTATCCTTTTCTCTCTCCTCCAACTAAGCAAGAGTACATTATTTAATCTCTTACAATCCGTTTACCAGCTTATTATACTTGCTCTAGTCAGTGGCGTGCTCAGGAATTTTATAATGGGTATTCATAGTAAAAATATTGAAGGAAAAAACAACAAAAAATGGTGTGGGAGTAGAATTTGATCTTGTGATCAATTAGCTATGTAAGCATTTGATCTAACCAACTATTCCTATGCATACTTGTGACAATTTTCAATCAGTTTTCTATACAAACAGACTAAAATATAAGGCACTACCATATAATTTAAAAATTTTGACAAAATTTTTGGGTATTCAGCTGAATACCTTGATACATGCTGGGCCCGCCCCTGGCTCTAGTAGAAGCATTAAAAAAGGACAGCACACACAGCGGGTACATGCAGAGAGACTGGGCGAGGAGAGGACACACTGTTGGTTCGAAAGATCGCCGCCGACGACGACGATGAGATCAGCGGAGACGGGCCGTCGCCGTATCAGGTTTGCATTGCGTGGCGTGAGAGGGAGACTGCTTGGAATAAAACCGTTAATAACACGGTCGGTCCACACGTAGGGCCTGGGAGGTAGACTGATGGATCGAGTTAGGCCGCCTGCTTTTGGTCTCTTTTGGGCTCGTACGTCCAATCGATGATGTGATGTGATGGCGAGCTGAGCCCGGCCCGGCCAGTCTATTCGTCGTGCATGGCTGCAGCGCGGGAGCGTGCACGTTGCGAAGGTGCGGCCGGCGGACGTGCTGTGTGGTTTGACACCTGCCAGGCAGGTGATCGACGTGCTGCACGCGCGCGTACTTCCGCACAAAACAAAGTGTCGACCGATCAAAGTCACGCGGCACATGCTAGCTGTAGTTGCCAAGTAAGGCTCGTGTCGTGCCACGTTATTTTGTACAGTACCTCTATCGCACTGTCTCCAAACGCAACTGAAGAACGTGGTGTTTTTAGGGGAAAGAGTGATTATGCATAAGGTAGTCAAGTAGTATTGCTCTTGCATTGTGAGCTAGTATCTAGCTCGCCACTAAAACCGTTCGTTAGTAACGTACGTGCGCAGTCGATCCAGAGCGGTGACATTGTCCGACTATACCTAAATTCAGTTCGTTTGCCAATAGCAAAAACTCGTTAGTTAGTGGCCACTCATGAGCGCTCAGCTCATACGATTCGTTAACGTGTAGGAGGAGGAGTCAAAGTTAACGTCTCGTGTACAAGAGACCCGCAAAAAACAGAAACCTTGGTGTACTGCTAGAAGCTCAGGGAGGGATGAATTATGCTCATCGGAAGATCTGGATTGAAGAACCCATAGTAGTAATATATCGTTCCCATCAAACGAGCAGGAGTAGTAATTTGCCGGGTACAGCATATACTGTTGCCTGCTGCAGCACGTACATAACCACACGTCGTCACACCAGAGTGACTCGCGCGCGTGGCAAAAAATGCCATTTCCGACTAGCGTAACTTAAGTGTAGAGAATTTCCGTGCTTACTACTCTACCATTGTACTCCACTACTACTTCCGAGCTAGTCGGCCGGCCAGCATGCATGCTCATCATCAAGTCATCAGGTCCAGAGCTGCCGCCGGGCCTCCTCCCACGCCGCCGAATCCATATCACCAGCGTCCGCGCAGAGCGACTGGTACACCGCCGTGTCGCCGGCGCCGAAGCCGAAGCCGTCCAGCTGATCGACCAGTGGCGGAAGAGGGTGCTGCTGCTGGTGCTGGGTGGCGAACTCGACGCAGACGAGGGCGAGGAGGTTGGCGTGCTGCGCCTGGACGCTCAGGAGATCGGCCTGCGCGCGCGCCAGCTGCACCTTGAGCTCCTCGGCCTCCTTCTGCAGCCGGCACACCGCCCCCGCGCACCCGTACACCGGGTCACGCAGACGCGCCTCCGCCTCGTACACCATGCTGCTCACCGCGTCCGCCCTTGAATGCTCAGGCAGATCCTACACGCGTGTACGATCGAATCAGCACGCGTCGTCGCACGCAAGGTCATACTGGCGAACTGTAGATGCATGGGAACCGGCCGGCCTTACCTGGAGGAGCTTGATGATGTTGCTGGCGCCGAACACGCGGTGGGCGGTGGTGAACTTGGCGGGCTCGGTCGGAGGGAAGTAGGGCGCCAGCATGCAGCCGTCGGCGCAGCGGCGACGGAGGACCTTGCACGCCGCGCACGGGCTCAGGATCACCGTCGGCGCCGGCGGCGACGACGGCGAGTTGCCCATCAGCTGGAACACAGGGGGCGGCGACCCTGCAGACGACCCCTGCGACGGCGGCGACATGGAGGGCCCGTAGTAAGGCTGCGGAGCAGCGGTGTTGCTGGCCTCGTTGCCGTAGTCCATGGCGTACGATTAGAGACTGAGACACCTACCGGGATATCGATGTGTACTTCTGGTAACGAGCTTCCAGATTGAGATGGAGCGCATATGTCGTCGGCTTATATAGAGAACGCGCGCAAGTTCGTGGAGCTGGAGATGTTCTCTTCCATGCGGCGCGAGAGCGATATGTCCTCGTGGATCGTAGGAAAAACAAGAAAAACAAGCATATCTCTTGCAGATTTTTCTGAGACGTACGTGTACGTAGGTACCCGGCCGTCGTGCTTGATCGGACAAGTTTGGCGGATTTTTTGGAAGCTTCAGAGGTGGCTGGATAGTGGTGGATCGCTTCCTACATAATCAGACATGATGCCTTAATTAATCCGAGCATAAACTCTTAACTTGCAGGAATTCGTCATAAACTTGACTCAGTGGAATTGGTCAGACGTCGGAACATTCCATAGAAATGAGCTTAACCAACTAGCTAGTGCTAAGTGGACCGAGTATTCCTCAATTCTTATTTCAGCAGTTATATGTTTTGCATGCTCCTGTTCTTCTGATTTATACTTCAAGAACAGGAGTACTAAGAATGGGGATAACATACCAAGCTAATGGTATTTGGGACGAAAGTTGGAGTAAATAAATATCAAAGAACCACAACTATATTGGAATGTCGCGTCTCCCCCTCGCGTCGCCCCCTCTTGGCGACCGAGGGGGCCAAACCCTACCCCGCCGCCACCTCCTCCCCTCCATCCTTCTCCCTCCTCGTCGCCCCCGGAGGGCAGCCGACCTAAGTGCGTGGCGCCGGTGATGGGGGCGGTGGGGATCTGGCCTCCCGGCCCCAGCGCGGCGGTAGGGAGGAGAACGCCGGCGCTGGACGGGGCCCCCTCGCCATCGATGTCTTCGCGGCTCCGGCCGGCGGTGGCTTCGTGGGAGCTCGGATCTGGAGGCTGCGACCTCTACCGGAGTGGGGCGGGTGGCGATCTGGTAGAGGAGGTGCCGGCGATGGGATCCCGTTGGAAGACCTAGATCGGCTCTCTATCCCTAATTGCCTGCTCGATCCGTTCTCCGGAAACCGGCCGGCGGTGTGGGGATCGCTGTGTCAGATCTAATAAAGGAGGTGGTCCTTTGATTTCTTTCGCACGAAGACGAAGATCTGCTTGATGTCTGCCCTCGTTGATCTGGTCTGGAGAGGCGGGTTCCCGAAGGCTCCGCCGGCGAACTCCCATGGGCGTATCATGCCTGAAGATTGCTGGATCGGAAGGTATTTGGTCGTGCGCACCTTGTTTTTCTAGCCGTTTGGTTTTAGCGGGAGCGTTGCGAAACTCTGTTGTTTGTTCCCAACAAGTGCCATTCTTAGAACCATGGTGAAGTCAGATGTGGAGAATGTCAGGAAAGCGGAAATATGAGGGTAGCGATGGTGATTTTTGTTCTTATGGCGACGGAGAACTGGCTGCGTGATCTGGGACTCGTTGCAGCGACTGTTGGTGCGGGAAGACAACACAGGGGGAGTTCTCAGTCTTATCTTGCAGGGTGAAAATCCAAGGTCTGACCTTAACTGATTATGCCTGGCAATGACCTTGTTGAAGGCATTGTTTTGTGAGCAAGGACTTTCTCCACGGTGAAAACCTATAATCTTTGATCGGGCAACAACGGCGTTTAGGAACCGTTTCCTTTTTGAAGGCGTTGTTATTGGAGTGGAGGACTACTAGTGTTGTTCTGATGGTGTCAGTGTCGTTGCTTTGAGGATTAGTTCTTTGTAGCGGGACTTTTCTTTTTTGTAATTCTTTTTTATGAGCTATGTGCATATGAAGGGCCGCTAGGACATGCATTGTTGCAGAGGCTGGGTGTAATTGGTATTATTATGATATTAATATATACTTTAAAAAAAACTATATTAGAATAAAAGTTACAGAAAACCACGACTTCTACACGGCCGGGGGGAGGGGGGATGCGTTAACCAACAACCATCTGAGTGAACGTTGCAACCCATTCAAATTTCCTTTAATAGCAAATTTTACATTTTAAGCCCACCGGTCAGAACACCCGTGTCAAATGGCTAGATGGATGTTGTGTTAGCACTCGTTGACCTAGACAACACAACAGTGTTAGTTCTGGCCAAACAAGAGCAGTGTATCGGCTTCCTCTCAAAAGCCTAGCCTTAACGCACATAGACATGAGTGTGCCTCCAGGTGACGGCGCATTGTATGGCCAAGAGGGAGGATGGATGGCGTGGGTGAGGAAGAAGATGGACTACCCCAAGCATTCACAACTTCTAGTGTGACTCCGGATGTCGCCCACTAGCGCAATGGATTGGACGGGGCTAGGTTGCGCATGAGGGTCCGGGTAATATTGTGTGGTCCCAGGATAACATGTTGTAGGCGATGTCACGGAAACCTAGTTAATACGGCACATGAACATTGATGCCAAGTTGCATCACCCCACTCCATGGCGAAATTTTTGGTCGGTTCCACCCACATTTAGCGAGTTACAGTGCAATGTCCGCCAATCTTTTTGCCAAGTGTGCTTTTGCAAGTGGGTCCAAGCTCGACTCACGGTCGATTGAGCCAAACCAGATGTTTTGGGTGACTTGTAAGTTGTAACCCTTTGATTTATGGTTAACTCAATTATTATTTTTGATTTTCTAACCCTTGAACCAATAGCTGTGTGCTTTTTATATTTACTCTAAAACTTGCAGTGTATCATCCATCCTCCATGAATGCTTACTCTAGGTTTATCAAAATGGGTTGTCCATTCAGTTATCGATTCGGTCAAACGAAACATATTTTGTGTCCCTTCCGGTTTTTCTTCTTGAAAAAAAAAGGGAACGTTCGGACTTTAGAACTGCAAAAAACAGCCAACGAGTTGTCCTTCGTCAGACCTTCCCTTGAACAGTGGATGACAACCGCGCGCCAAGGCTTTTTCGTTGCCACGTGGCAACTTGCCATCCTTGGTTGTCGGTTCTGCCTTCCTCGTGATCGCTTGGGTTTGACGACGACGCCGGCCGACTTGGAAGATTGTTCGGTCCAAAACTAAGACCATTGCGTGGCAGCTTAGAATATTGGCGATAAAAAACAAGACATACATGGGAATAATTCATGTGTGTGGAATCAATAGCTCGTACCCTAGAAACTTAGTCCGCGTGTCACAGCATGGCCTTGAAAATCGAAGGGAACATAATAGCAAGAAAAAAAAAGTACGTGGCAGGACTTTATTTTGAGAAGATACGTGGTAGGACCTTGCTCGTTGCCTATATTATTTATTCTCGATCGAAAGGCTTTTTTTCAAGATTATAGTTTTTTCTTAGATTTTATATATTTAGTTGTTGCTTACATATATGCCGAGCTAGTGTTTCTTGGCATGCAAAGCTAGAAACAGTTATCTGTCAAATGCTAGGCACCCTGGTCCAACCTGAACATTACTCACTATGTGTCTATATACAAAGGTTACTTTGTAAGTTTATATTTGGGTCTAACTTTGAGAATTAAATTTATCGACAAAATGTGAGTTGTATCCTGAAAAAGTACCACATTGGATTCACATCTAAAAGAAATTTTCAATTATATAATCTTAGTAGCATACAACTCTTATCTTATTGGTCAAATGGATAGTCTAAGATTCAAAATCTGAAATGGTGTTGTGCTTTTTTTTTTGAAAGGAGGTTAAAACCCTTGGTCTCTGCATCAAAATGATGCACATGGCATCTTATTATAATATTCAACAAAACATTGACACAACAAATACATCGAATAACTCAAAGCCACCTTCCCGGCGACCACTATCGCTACACCTACAAGTTTCATGATGAGGATGATGGCCGGGCCCTATGACCTGACCTCGCACCAATGGACACGATCTAGTCCGGAGGTCTTACCAAACTTCCCAATTGCAAGTTGGGGGCATAAACTGGTCCAACTAATCCTTAGTGTGCGCATACTCTAGAAGTTACCGCCGCCATCTTCTCGACCCATCTTCATGAGTGATCAACGCATATGACTTTTCAGGCCTGATGTCATAGCCGCCAAGACACTAGACGCGCCACCACCCTTCGCAGGTCCATCAACTTGCACCCATCGTTGAAACCTCGTTGCACCATGCCGCCGAGATCCACCGGCGATGACGCTATAGAAACCACGCCGCTCCACCTACAGACCGCTCGTGTCTGCACCTGCTCCAACATAATACGCGCCGCCATTATACGATCCACGAGACCTGGATCTGAAGTTTTCCCAAGAGCAGCCTGCTATGATGACGCCATCAACGAGATAATGGTACCAAGAGAACCGCCATCGTCCACCATGACCATAGTTGAGGCTAGGTTTTCACCATTGTCACGTCGCCCCAAACTCGCCATCGGACAAATGTAGGGCCTAACTGGCTGTTGTCACCACAACGCAAACGCACAGTAGGAGACATGTGCCACCGCCGCATCACAAACTACTTCACAGCTGCCTCATAGGCCCACCCAAGCCCATCAGCCCGGAAGCCAACCTGGAGCTTGAGGTTGCAGCAGCCATGGATCCCAGCCAAAGAGCGACAGATCCGCCCTCCCTCATTGTCGTCGTCGAGACTAGTGTTGACCTAAGTCAAAATTCAACACTAGAATTTAATTTCACTCCTTTTGTCACTTCAAAGCTAAAACTTCAATTTCACCCTTAATTTTAGATGCATGCAAATGCAAATACACAATTCTACATCTACCCTTCTCAATGACATATTATTGCCGTTACACTACAGGTGCATGCTGCTTTTACCCCAACGTGATGGACAGTCTTCTAAGCTGCCGAACCTTTCTGCTGCGGTGGCTCTCGATGCGATCACCGCAACAATAGCAGAGAACGAGAGATTGGGAGGGAAAGGATATGGCCTTTTTTTTAAGTAACCATATATTTTATTAAACCAAAAGTTTACAGAGATTACATGTATGGTCATAATAAAAGAAAAACACGTTTATCAAGCAACTTTGCATAAAAAACCTCGCAAGAAGTAAAACAATTTCACTCTTGGAGATACTTGTGCCTCGCCGAACCGTCGTCCACTGCTGTCCTTCGCCGTCACCATGGCAATGCCGGAAAGAGAGGCAAACAGCCGTCATACCAAGATCTGTGAGAGCACCTTCGCATACAAGGATATTTTTTGAGTCGGTAAACCGGACCGTCGCAAGCGACAAGACTGAGACTTTGTTGCACGTCGACCGGGGATCTTCCCCGTGATCACTAGATCCTGACGACATCACCTTCATCCGATGTAGTCGAAGAAGAGGAGCGCCACCACCAACCGTCATCCACGCGCCCAACTGCAGGACAAGAAACACAACTACAGCAACCGACGAGACCACCACCCGCGAGAGTGTCGATCACAGACCACTAGACACGAGTCTCGCCTCCAGAGATCGACGAGTGAGTATATGGCCTCGTTGGTATCTGGGACGGGTAGGAGACGTGCATAAAGAACCACAGGGTTGATTTCCTTATTCTCAAGTGGTAAAAGTGGTGTGGAAGGGCAAAACTATAGTACTCCCTCCGTCCAGAAATAGCTAACATGGTTTTGTCTATATTCGAATATATCTAGTCGCATTTTAGAATATAAATTTATTCAAATCTAAACAAATACAATTCAGTTATTTTTGGACAGAGGAAGTACAAAAAAATGTTGGACGAAACATACCGCATACAATGGACCATTGCTATGCATTTCTCCCGTGCATGATAGCCTCCGATTTTGCTGGAGATCAAAAGTCGTCATGGCAAGCAAAAAAGCAGCGTCATGGTTTCAAAGGTCAGCAAGACTTTTGCACTAGAGTCTAGGGATGCTGTTGACCGACATGGACTTCTCGACATCTACCCATTTGTCATCCGTGGAGCACTTGAGCTCCGTGACCATTTTTCCGGTACCTTCCAAGCCCCGTATCAAATCATTCTGAATTTCCAGCCATGATTTTTTGGAAGGAGGAGAAGAAGAATTTAGTTAGTTATATGCCAGACAGTTTTGCTTTTCCATCTACAAGTTAAGAACCGGCCGGAGACAATAGTACTCCCTCCGTCTCGGTTTATAAGACTTACGCGTATTTTTAGGTTGACAAATTAACCAACTTAGCATGAGATACATAAGATAAAAATTATATTATTATAAACTTCAAATGTTATATTTTCTAATGGTATAATTTTTATATTATATAATTCATATTATATAGCTCATGCGGACGACCTAGATATACGCGTAAGTCTTATAAACCGGGATAGAGGGAGTATTCCAAGCGCATGGCAAGCGAGGGGGACAGTTAGGTAGCATAATCACAACTAGTACATGCAAAATCACAACTAGTCAGCATGTCATCTCAGTTCGCCGTTTTCAAATTGCCTCGTGGTCTTGAAGGGTCATACATTTACTAGCCTGTTAGGCACCAGGGCCGAGCCGGCAAATTTTGGGGTCCTGTGCCGAAATTTAAAATGGGCCCTATCTCACTATAAAATTGGACAAATGAACAATATACAATATGTAATTGGTCATTTGTCATAATGGTCCAAGTCTTGATTTTCAGAAACGCTGATAGCGAGCGACAAATTCATGAATAATGATTTACAGGGGCAAAAAAATATATCTAAATTTTTTAAAGCTTAAGAAGAGACCCCTCTTAAAAATGGTGTAGAAAATATGAAATATCAGACAAGAAAGTACAACTTCCAAGAGGGTGAGAACATATTTTTTTTTGTAAAGATGAACCCTAACGATTTGGCTGTGGAAGACGTGATTTTTCTAAAGGAAAGCAACACGTGTAAATTGCTTTTTTTTTTACCGAAACATGTAAATATTGAGCTGAGCTGAAGCCGTTCCTACGCTATATCTTCCTGTTAAGGCCTGATAGATGGGCCTTTTCAGTAAAACGTTTAAGCCCAAATACCAAGTATAGGCCATCTTCTTCTTCCCATACCGCTTACGGCTTGCCTTTTAACCTGGAGCAGAAAGCTTTCAAGCTATCCATCCATGGCGCTACTCCCCTCGGCCGCCAGAGGCAGCAAGGACACAAGTACCCTTCTCAGCCCCAAAAAATCTGGAGCAGCTGCGGCTGCTTGTTTCTGGTTGTGCGTACACGAAAAATTTTGGAAGGAGGAGAAGAAGAATTTAGTTAG
Organism: Avena sativa; assembly: GCA_916181665.1. NCBI lineage: Eukaryota > Viridiplantae > Streptophyta > Magnoliopsida > Poales > Poaceae > Avena > Avena sativa. The sequence continues at coordinate 37,009,831 of OV702283.1, forward strand.
TTATATGCCAGACAGTTTTGCTTTTCCATCTACAAGTTAAGAACCGGCCGGAGACAATAGTATTCCAAGCGCATGGCAAGCGAGGGGGACAGTTAGGTAGCATAATCACAACTAGTACATGCAAAATCACAACTAGTCAGCATGTCATCTCAGTTCGCCGTTTTCAAATTGCCTCGTGGTCTTGAAGGGTCATACATTTACTAGCCTGTTAGGCACTTGTAGGTGCAAGTACACTAGTACCACACCAAGTAGCTAGATCGCATTATCCATTTTACAATTGTCAAGTAGAAATGTTAGCATCTGCATGAAGCAACAGTTTTTTTTAAAACGGGACAAAAGCTTTGTCCCAATCTATTAATTAAGGAGAAGTTTTATAATAAAGAAAAAATTTAAAATATACGTAAAATTTACTCTCGCGGCATGAATTCATCCAAGCATTTAGCTCCCGCATTCTTACGTTTAATTCTATCTAAGACTACAAGGGACGACGCAAGCTTTTTATTGAAAACTCTATCGTTACGCTCGTTCCAAATCTCCCACGAGGTGAGGAGGGTAAACGTAGCCATGGCTTGATGGTTTGGAATAGGACCATTCGTCATTTTTTCCACCAATTCCTTATGGAGAGCCCCAATCCTTTGAAATTGATCCATTTAGAAAATACCGACCCATTCCTTCAAGTAAGCCCAAATGCGTTTGGTGAATCGACATGTGACAAAAAGATGGTCCACCGTCTCCATAGTTTGCTCGCATAGTAGGCAAAGGCCACGGTTGTCCCAACCCTCTTGGCCAAATGATCCGTCATCCAAATTCTATTTTGTGTGGCAAGCCAAGCAAAAAAATCACTTTTGGAGGAGTCCAAGCTTTCCAAACTAACTTGTTCATGTTTGAGGTGATGGAGCCCAAGAATTGCACCTCATAGGCCGATTTAGCCGTGTATCCACCATTTTCTATAAGTTTCCACACAATATTGTTCTCCACTTCCCATTGAGATGCACGTTCTGAAGAAGAGACCAAAGGTCGACACATTGTCTAAGATGAAGTTGTTTCCCAATTTAATCTTCCCTTAAGGATTGATTAACCTTCCAAGCTTTCCTTATTGACACGCCAAAAATGAGTGGCGCAATATCTTTTGGCTTTCTTCCCTCGAGCCAAGGAGCATGCCAAAACAAGGTCTTGCACCCATTCCCCACGGTGACAGTGGTCGCGGCGTAGAAAATGCACATGTCCTCCTCGGAGCATGGGTTGCTGGAGCCAACCCAAATTTTACCGGGGTCTTTCCACTCGAGCCAAGGCTATCTCAAACGAAGGTCCATCGCAAATTTATCAATGTTCTTGATCCCAAGCCCTCCAAGCCTTTTTGGGTCTACACACTAATTGCCAGTTTACTTTACACTTGGCACGGGTATTCTTGTCCTTGGCCGACCATAGGAATGCCCTTTCTATTTTGTTGATAAACTTTATAGTTCCCGAGGAACGACATGTGAGGTGGGATAATAGGTTGCTTGTGAGGTGATAACCGACTTAACTAGCTCATTGCGCCCAAACTTCCCATTCCAAGTTGGTAGTTTGCCGGCGCATTTATCCTCAAGGTGTTGAAAATCCACCCTCTTAAGCCGCCAAACCGAAAGTGGAAGCCCAAGGTACTTCAAGGGGAATGAATCCCTAGTCACTGGTAGGCCATCAAGCATGTCTTGTAATTTGATGTTTGCACACCTGATGGGAAAGACATTACTCTTTTGGAAATTCGTACATAGGCCGGTGACCTCCCCAAAGCTTTCAAGAATTATGGCTAAATTGCGTATGTTCTATTTGATTGGAGCCACAAACACCGCCGCATCGTCGGCATATAGAGGTGTTCGCAAGATTGTCCCCCTCCCTCTGAGCTTATGCAATAGCTCATGAACGGTAGCTTGCTCCAATAGTTGGGAGAGCGGGTCAATGGAAAGAACAAAAAGTAGCGGTGAAAGAGGATCTCCTTGCCTCAATCCCCTCCCGTGGATAATAGGGGAACCCGCTATGCCGTTGAGGAGCACACGGGATGAAGATGTAGAAAGCGAAGCGGCAATCCAATCACGGAACCGGTTTGGGAAGCTTTTGATTCAATCCGTTGGGAGTACATTCTTAACCTTCTACATCGGCATGAAGCAATAGTTAACCGCGCAAAAGTGAACTGCAAACTTGTGCACTGCCTTTTTTTTCATTGATAATGGGACAAGAAAAAAAAAGAGTACTACATAGGAGGTAGTGCAACAGAAAACCAGAACAAACTAGCAGCTATGGACGAAAAGCCCTACAAATAGAAAACACGACCGTAAGAAACAGCAAAAAATCATGTAGGTGCCTTCTCAATGAGATTCCGGGGGTCTATGCGCGAGGGAGCGTAGAAGGGTACGACCTGCATCTGCATGAGCCAAATCAATGATCTTCAGATAAGTAGCCACTTGGGAATCAGGGTGTAACTGGACGCGGGCTGCCCACGGTGCCGCCAAGCAGTCCCCATTTATTTGTGTCTGTGGACACCCACCTGCAAGAACTGTAAATTGGCGGCCAGAAGTGGCCCGTCCGCTAGCGCCGCTAGCCCACTACAAGCTGCGATTTCTTCCATCAGCAGTTCAGCACCTAGCACTGGTTTGTTCCATCGGCCATCGTCAGTCAAACCAACAAGCAGAGAACGAGCGAGCGAGCGATTGATGGATTGCACTAACTCGGCGGCGACCAGAAACACAATCATTCTGAGTCAGATATGCACGCAAGCCAAAGGCAAAGCCAATACGAGACGAGGAGACCACACCTGAGCGAAAGAACGGCCTTCTGGTCGCTTGCCAAGCTGAATAGCTGCTGCCGTCGCGGACTAACGGACGCCAGCGGCACCCAGCGGGTATCAAGTCAGCAAAAACGTTGTCCCAAATAATCAAATGGGTACAAACGGCAAGCACATGGACAGCCGTGGACGTGCCTATTTACAGGCCTACTTGGGAAGCCCCCTTTCAGTGAAGATGTGCTCGTTTATTTCTTTCCAAATCATCCAGCAAACCAGCTAGACACAGGAGTTCCAAGCACGAGAATCTTTCTTGTTCAAAGCGGCAGACTACCACTCCTACCAAAGCCACAAAAAAAAAAAAGGTCGCCCTGTCAAGAGGAGCAGCCACAGGGATCTTGTCGTGAACCAGCTTCCAAACCTGCTGAGCGTAATCACAGTTAGCCAGGAGATGCGGCAAGCCTCTCTGAATCTAGTTGACAGCGGCAAGCCTCTTTTTGCATTGCCAGAACACATTTGTAGAAGGTGCTATTTGGATTCAGTATGACATCTTGTCGTTGACCTTCGGTTCACTCTGGTTTGATTATTTAGAGCCTGCAATTCAAATACTCCCTCAGACCCATATTACTTGACTTGGATTTATCAAAATTTGGATGAACCTATATACTAAATGGTGTCTAGATTTATCCAAATCTAGATAAATTTGAGTCAACTAATATGGGTCGGAGGGAGTAATTCATTGTTGCACTTATTTGTTTAGTCTTTGATGCTACCTTCTTTTCGAAATGTAAGGCTTTCTGGCAGTTTAAATTGAACTACTAAAAAGACTTACATTTCGGAAGAGGAGGGAGTATCATATATTGTACTCCCTTCATGCGATAATAATGTATCTAGATGTGTTTTAGTGTGTATATGCTCTAGACAAATTCAAGTCACTTATTTTTGGATATAGTGAGTATGTTTTTACAAAAGGGGACTTTTTCCCTAACCTCTGCAATTCTTATGCACCTTAAGCTGGCTTTACTAAACATGTTTCAAAGTGATAGAAAGGGTACCTAATATCTCCAAGTATGTCTTTCAAATTTCCAATAAATCTCAAAAGTTAGGTTTACATAATCTGAATACTTAACTTTGCCGTTTGACTTGTCTTTCTTTGGGTAATATGAAGAAAGCATAATGGTATTCACCCGAAAACATGTAACACCAATTCATCAGGTTTAGATCGTCAGGATATGTTCATCATTTGTTGAACTAACTTTTTTTGCGAAAAGGATCCTAGCACTAAAAGATACAAAGGAACTCAACAAAAAAAATACAATGAAATCAATGAGATGCTCTTAATCTTCAACCTCCAGACCGTGTCGACGGCGCGCCACCACAACCGCTCCTCTAAAAACTAGTCTGACGTTGTTGGTTGCAGACGGGAAGTCGCCTAACGGGTCAAGAAGACCATATCCGCCCCAAAGACGAAGAAGAACGAATAGCCATTGATAATGCTCCTTGATGATCCGAAGATCCCCACAAACAGAAGAAGTCTTGAAAACCTACAGCACTCCCACAAGCTTCTTGACATTGCTGGCGAGATGTGGCTGAAACCGGGGAGACTTTGTTGAGTAATACGTAGCCGCCACCACCCGAGTGGCGCCCCACCAAACTTAACCCTAAAACCAGGAAAGTGGAGCCCGGAGGCCACATAAGCGAGGCAGATCGACGGCGGCGGCGACGAGAGCGGGGGAACCCTAATCGCCCGTGCGTGTTTCTCTAGGGGCGAAGGGGTACGCCATCTGATTGTTTCGTGCATAAGCGCACATCTCTTTAGCAACTAGGACAGTTAATTAATCCATTCGTTTGTACATTGACAATGTTTAAGATAGTAACTTTGCTTTTTATTTTGGACATGCTTGTGTTTTTAGTCTCAGCGGTTGTACCATGTTTTTTTTCAAGGATACGTCCTGGAGACGTATCGTTTTCATAGAAGAAAGGCCAGGCGGCCAAGATTTACAACGCACCGTGGCACATGCGCCAAAGATGCAACTCCACGCCGCTTCAGGGACAGCAAACACAACCTAAGCAACTACTCGCGGCATCTCCACTTATCTACCTGCCCTAGATAGTCGCGGAAAAGCCCTGCAGCCCTCCAGAGGTCTGCCTCCGCGGCAATCTTCCGGATGACCTCGCCGGAAGAAGGAGGGGCCCCTTCGAAGACTACGTCGTTCCGATGACGCCATAGCATCCAGCAAACCAAAGAGATCCCTGTCCAGAGGTCGCGCTCGCGGCCTTTGCCACCTCGCCTATCTTGGAGCCACGTAACAAATTTGGAGTCATGCTCCGGCATCCAATGCCTCTTGTTCCACCAACCCAGGCAGGCTACCCAAACCTCGCGGGCTAGGACGCAACCCATAAAAAGATGGTCGATGGTTTCTCCACATTGGTCACAGAAGGGGGCAGGCCGCTGGATGCTGAAGGCCACGCCGGCTCAGCCTGTCAGCGGTCCAGCATCTGTTTCTCACGGCTAACCAAAGCGTTACTTTATAGCTGGCAGGGGCTCGGGATCGCCAGATCTGAAGAGCTCCGGCCATCGAAGTCCGCCCAGCAAAAAGAGCCTGGTAGCAAGATTGGGCTGTGTAGCAGTTGCTCGGGTCCCAGCGGTTGTACCATGTTGTTTTGCTATATTCGTATAGTATAAGACGAAAGACTGTTTCGAGAAGACTAAAACTAGCACGCCGTAACGTGGTTACGCGGCTGCCCACTGAGTAAAGTTGTGAACTGTGAACTCAGCCTCATCACGCGGACCTCGAGCAAACTCTGTGATGCATATCGTCAATCCTAAGCTGTTGCTTCAGGTCCTTGCTTTTCCAGACCAAACTAATTTGTCCATCGTGACCTACAACATGACCGTAAGGAGCATGTGGACAATTTTTTCTTAAGAGAATCCCTTATTTGACACTCCTTAAAAATTTAGTTCCCTATTTGATACTGAAAAACATTTCCTTCCTTATTTGAGACTATGGTTTAAATCTTTTGCCTTATATGACACTGCCATTGGTTCTGTTACCTCTTTCCGTTAGTTTTTTTTCTGCGATTGGTTGCCCCACCGTTGGCTTCACTTATTGTAATGTGCAACGTCGCTGCACGTAGACCTCTGGGGTACCGCCCAGCGCTCCTGGCATTTTGTCCAAGGTGCTGCTCCGAGCGCCTCTTCTGAATCTAATTCATTTTTTCTTTGACGACCTGGTTGCATTGTAGTAGTACACAGTCTTGTTGGCGACGCAGTATACATAATAAAAAAATGCACTGAAAGTACACACACGGAGCATGGTTCGTGCCCTGGAAGTACACACGGGGCCCACAAAATACATTTTTCTTTTGTCTACAAGACGTACACTTGATGATTAGAGAAACAAACTACAAGAAAACATTCATAGGGCTGTTGATTTTGTTTTGTACAAATTTTGCTGACCTGATGCACCAGGGTCAAAAGCGTCCTTTCATACCTCTACTTAACACCGTTAGTGCTTAAAATGAACTAAAATGTCATATAAGGCAAAAAAAATTAGACCATGTGTTAAATAAGGAAGAAAAACTTTTTAAGAATCAAATAGGGAATCATATTTTTAAGTAGTGTCAAATAAGGAATTCTTTCTTTTTTTTCTTCGAGAAAGAGAAAATATGGCCCGACCGCCCGAGCTCGTGGACATGAACAGTTCCTCTGCCAACCAAGCCTAATCAACTCACATGGTCATTTCCTGAACGCGACAGCACGTAGGTGGAAGTGGAACCCTCCATGGGTGGAGCAGGCGACACGTCTGATGATCTGAACCTGAGAGTGCAATGGAAAGGCTAGAGTTACGTGATGCGAATCAAGAGATTGCTGCCGTTTTGGTCGATGTTTCCATTTCTGCCGACTAACAGTCAGGTTCACCTCTGCTAATAATAAGGCTGGGTTCCACTACTCTCTGCTATTGATGACTGAATCCGACAGGCAGTGTCAGTGTGATTGCGCTTTTAGCCAGAAGAGACGCCACGTACAGTTGGTACACATCACAGAAGAGACGATTTCGTGCACAAGTCCAAGTCAAAGACTGAAGTGCCGGCCAAATCGCACGCGCCACGTACGTACATGTTGCGGGGCGTGATCGCATCTGCCGATCACGGAGTGTGCGTCCTTCAATCTGCTCCACGATGTCCAGAGAAACAATTTTTTTACTACTGTAGGAGATTCAGAGAAACAATTTGTTTTTGTTTTTTTGCTTTTGGGCCATATATAAGATGATTGTAGCCCATTAACCATGGCCTGATATATAGAGCACTAGCTCGTCCAGCTGATCAGTATCCAAAAAGCCCAGCCTACAAGCTCAAATATGGACCTAGTGTTCTAAAAAAAACTACTCGCATTCGCTAGTCCCTTTTGCGTTTCTCATCAACAACAACACCCAAAAAAAAGGGGCAATAGTTGTTCTGCATTCGGTCGGTACTGTCAAGTGGAGAATCTTTAAAGTCGTGGCGTCGCAAGTGGAGATAACTCACTTTGTTCTGGTAGCACATTATTCTGCTGTTGCATGAGACCAGTGCTTGCTTGCGCCATTTCTAAACAATCTTTTGGCAAAAAGAGACGGGGGGAGCCTAGCTCGCTTACACAAAGTATAGTAGTGTGATGAATGGCCCTTTTTCTTCCACAAAAGTTTATTTAAGCGCCTCCCCGACCGTTTGTTAGAACATCACATACGCACATGTCAAGCCGGTACGCATAGTTTTTATGAGTTCGATCAGTGCTTGCACGAATTTATTAATGTACTAATTTGATCTGTATGAAAGATACACACAGATAAATTATTAGTCAGACTTTGGAGCAAAGTCCGTAGCGTTTAGCAGTCGACCTTATTATTCTTCTTCGTCCGTCCTCAGCAGGCAGCGAGCTCGGTATGGTACCGGTAGACGATGGAATGGGGGAGAGCAGTAGGTGAAACGTAGCGTGCGACACCGAACGCTTAAATAAAAGAGGTTTAATCATCATCATGCGGTTCGTTTAGCAATTACGACTGCGCGCGCGCCACGGCACTGTGCGGACAAAACACACACACTCGCAAGAGAATTGACGGCCCAACGACGCCTAACCGCAGCTCGCCCGGGCGGCCAAACTCTCCTCGCCGCCCGCCGTTCACATAATAATAATTACGTCACGCAAGTCAAGGTCGCCAGAGGTCGGTTCATACGTGCAGTAGTACACGTATCTCGTCGATCGCCCAGCAGTTAATGAGCATCTGGCTAGCCAGTAGGATCTCCGTAGCTAGCTCCGTGTAGCGTTTTTCTCGCGTGACGCAAACAGAGAGTATTTGGTCATTAGCAAACCCGAAAAAGAAAGTGCAGTAGTACATCAGTTGTTGTTGGAGGAACGAGTACACAATGATTAGCTTAATTAGACGCGGAAGCACTTGCAGCTGAGTCGTAACACACGAGTATTTGCGTGTGCTTGGTCCAATACCGTCACGTAATCAACTCGTAACCCGCCCAACAAACGCGCTCCCGGCCCGTCGGTGCATATGAGCCACGAGGGCAGGGCACCGAACCTGCAGCACGAAGCACCATAAATAACAGCTCATACAGTCGTACTACACGGTCTATCGCGGTCAGAGAAAGAATTTAGTATACACAAGGTTAGCTTTGGCTCCTGCCTTTCCTTTTTCTTTTCTTTTCTTTTCTTTTCTTGGTATAGGCCAGTCTTTAAGAAACTAAACAAATCGAGCCGGAGTCAATCGGAAGCAGGAGCAGGACGACGGTGTCCTTCCTTGGACTTCTCTCTGCTGCTGCTGCTTCTGCTGCTTCTTCTTCTTCTCCTGCCTCGAGAGTTCGCTTCGCTGGCGAGTGACCGACGGAAGAAACGCGTGCATGGAATGCATGGCGACGGAGCAGCAATTTTTAAATCGTTTTCGTGCGAGACAGGACGAGCAGGTTGGTGAGTCATTCCTCCATGTGCCTCACAAGAACTGACCTCGCAGGTGTCAGCCAGATGTGTACTACAGCCGTGTAGGCCTACCTGCCTGCTGGTTACAGCAATGTAGTATGCATGTACGTAGGCCCTCAATAATCATCAACTGTCAAGCTAATCAAGCTAGCTATACCGCGTATCAATTCGCAGCCGGATTTTATTATGTTCGCCTTGTCATTTCTTCCTTCCAAATCCAAATGCGCCTAGGTGGTGGTGGTGGTGGGTTCCATTCCATCCGAAGCTAGCTACTAGTAGTTCCTAACCAATGGCTTGCTTCACTCTCAAGATTTACAGAAAACACCAGACCTGAGTGCGGGAGTGGACCCCCGTCCCCAACCGGCATTCATTCGTTTGCGCTTGCGAGAAAGGGCGAACACAAAAGTGATCGTTGGATTTGGACTTGCTGCCAAAGATGTTGACGGGAAATAATGTCCACATTTCCATTGCCACTAGGGTAGGGTGGGCCAAGATCGATTCACGCCAACTTTCATCAGTTAAAACGAGTCCTTCGTGTTGGAGCGTCTCCACTCGTTGGTCGAATTCAGGCCGAAATCCGGACCAAACTTTGGCCGAACGGCGCAAGTTTTCGGTATGGGTACGCCGAGTTTCCCTCTCGCGTATCCAGGCCGAGTTCCCGGGTCGTCCGTTTCCGCTCGAATTCGGCTCAAGTTCGTCCAAATTTTGGCATAGGTCGTCATACCGCGAATACAGAACACTTTAAGACCAAAGTTTGGCAAAATTTTAAACATAGTTCGGCCTGCAATAAAAGTATAACATATTTCGGCCAAGTTCGGCTAGTTCATGCTCAGCATCTACGTCGTGTTGCCCTTGTGTATCCATAGGTGCTTGACAAGATCATCCTGCAGCTGTTGATGCATCGTCGGATCTCGGATCTCCTGACGCATTGCGATAAATGAAGGGTTTCGCAGCATAGTAAATCAAAAAAAATCTACGGTTGCGAACGGGAAAGCCAAGATCTAATCTAGGAGATGCAAACAACGAGGGGGGTTAGATGAGATCTTCATACCCTTGAAGATTCGCATAGCGGAACGTTCGTCGGAACGTAGGTGATGTAGTCGTACTCGCTTCTCCTCCTCGCGATCCGATCCGATCTAACACCGCAAGTGGCGATACCTCCGAGAGATGCACACGTGCGGCACCTCGACGTCTCCTCCTTCCTCGGTCCAACAAGTATGGTGGAGAGACGGAATGGATCTACAACACGACGGCGCGGTTCAAGTGGTGGAGAGTTTCTGCAGCAGGGCTTCGCCTACGTGCAGTCGGGAGGGAGAGAGAGAGGTGGGCAGCAGGGCGGCTAGGGTTGTGGAGGAGGTGTGTGGGGAGGGTGCGCCCCAGCCCTCTACATATAGAGGGGTGGGCGCCAGCCCTAGCCCCTCCCCCAAGCCCTAGGCTGGCGGCCAAGGAGGGAGGAGTGGGGGGCAAGTTCCCCCCCCCCCCCCCTCTAGAAGCTTTCCTAAGGTTTGCCCTAGGTCTGGTCGGCTGGGCCCTATGGGGCCTTGTGCCCCTGGCCCAATGCGGCCAGGGCACTCCCTCATAGGCCCATGCCCCCTCCCGGCAGGTGGGGCCACGTTGGTCCCCCTCCGGAAGGTTTTAGAAGCTTCTGGTACAATACCGATTAACCCGAAACAAATCCGAACTCCAAAAACTGCATTGACTTATATGAATCTTATTCTCCGGACCATTCCGGAACCTCTCGTGATGTCCCGGATCCCATCCGAGACTCCGAACAAAAACCCATAAACCAATTATCCAATCTATCCTAGCGTCGAGACACGTTAAGTGTGTGACCTTCCGGGTTCGACAATATGCAGACATGATCTTCTATCAATAATCAACAGCGGGGTCTGGAAACCCATATTGACTCCCACACATTCATCGATGATCATATCGGATGAACCACGATGCCAGGATTCAATCAATCCCATATATATATTCCCTTCGTCTCGCGATATTTTACTTGCCCGAGATTTGATCGTCGGTACCGTCATACCTAGTTCAATCTCGTTCACAGCAAGTACTTTACTCGTTCCGTAATCCGATATCACTTTGTGATTAACTCCTTAACCACATGCTTGCAAGCGGCGTTGATATCGATTACCGAGTGGGCCCGAAGTATATCTCTCCGACTTGGGAGGGACAAATCCCATCTCGATACATACAACCCAACAGGTACTTTCCGATCACCTGAGAGACACCTTTATGATCACCCTCTCAAAGGATGACGTTTGATGACCTCAAAGCTTTCTTCCGATACCAGGGAATTGTATTATCTCATGGTCTAAGGAATACAATATTTGACATAAGAAAAGCTTCGCAAAGATGAACACGATGACACGATCTAATTGCTCCGCTTAGTTTGGGTCTGTCCATCATATCATTCTCCCAATGATATGATCTCATTATTAATCGACAACTCATGTCTATGGTTAGGAAACCTTAACCATCATTAATCAATGAACTAGTCCATAAAGGCATACTAGGGACATGGTGTTGTTCATAAACCACACAAGTATTAAAGTTTCCGCTTAATACAATTCTAGAATGGAATATAAACTTTATCATGAACAAGAATTATAATAATATCATCTTTATTATTGCCTCTAGGGCATAATTCCAACAGTCTCCCACTTGCACTAGAGTCAATAATCTAGTTTACATTTGGCAACAATCTCACACCCATGGCACTAAGGTGCTGATCATGTTTTACACGTGGAAGAGGTTTAGTCAATGGATCTGCGACATTCAGATCTGTATGTACTTTGCTAATCTTCATATCTCCATCTGCTATATAATCTCGAATTATATGAAACTTGCGGTTGATATGCTTGGTCTTTGGATGATATCTTGGTTCCTTAGCGAGTGTTATGGCGCCAGTGTTGTCACACAATATCTCCAGTGGGTCCAATGCACTTGGAACCACGCCAAGCTCAGTGATGAAGTTCCTGATTCAAACTCCTTCACTTGACGCTTCTGCGGTAGCCATGTATTCCGCTTCTACTGTAGATCCCGCGATCACGCTTTGCTTGCAGCTTCTCCAGCTCACAGCTCCTCCATTCAAAATATAAACGTATCCTGTCTGAGATTTAGAATCATCCTTATCGGTGTCGAAACTAGCGTCGACGTAACCCTTTACGATGAGTTGTTCATCACCTTCATAGACTAAGAACATTTCTTTAGTCCTATTTAGGTACTTTAGGATGTTCTTCACGACTGTCTAGTGTTCCACTCCTGGATCACTTTGATATCTGCTCGTCAAACTAAGAGCATTGGACACATCCGGTCTAGTACACAGCATGGCATACATGATAGAACCTATGTCCGAGGCATAAGGCACTTTGCTCATAGCTTCTCTATCATTTACCGTAGCTAGACACTGAGCCTTGCTCAATATCTTACCTGACAACATAGGCACTGAACCTTTCTTTGCCTTATCCATTCTGAACCTTTTCAGAACTTTGTCTAGGTATGTACTCTGGCTTAAAGCTATCAAGCGTCTTTGTCTATCTCTATAGATTTTGATGCCCAATATATAAGCAGCTTCACCTAGGTCTTTCATTGAAAAACACTTGTTCAAATAACTCTTCACATCGTTAAGCATGTTAATGTCATTTCGAATAATCAATATGTCATCCACATATAGTACCAGAAAAGTCACCGAGCTCCCACTCACTTTCTTATAGATACAAGCTTCGTAGCAATTTGGAACAAATCCAAAGCTCTTGATCACTTGATCAAAACGAAGGTTCCAACTCCGAGATGCTTGCTTCAGTCCATAAATGGAACGCCGAAGTTTGCACACTTTATCAGCATCCTTAGGATCGACAAAACCTTCGGGTTGCATCATATACAACTCTTCATCAATGTTGCCATTGAGGAAAGCAGTCTTGACATCCATCTGCCATATTTCATAATCATGAAACGCAGCAATTTATAATAAAATCCAAATGTACTTAAACATCGCTACGAGAGAGAAAGTCTCATCGTAGTCAACACCTTGAACTTGTCGAAAACCTTTCGCGACAAGCCGTGCTTTATAGAAGGTAACATTACCATCCGCGTCTGTTTTCTTCTTGAAGATCCATTTGCACTCAACGGACTTTCGGTCGCTAGGAGGGTCCACCAAAGTCCATACTTGGTTTTTGCTCATGGATCCCAATTCGGATTTCATGGCCTCTAGCCATTTCTCAGAGTCTGGGCTCATCATCGCTTCCTCATAGTTTGTAGGTTCACTGTCTTCTACCAACAAGACAGTCAAGACAGGGTTGCCGTACCACTCAGGAGGGGCACGCGACCTTGTCGACCTGCGACGTTCAGTAGCAGCATCGTCTGAAGCTTCATGATCCTTGTCATTAGCTTCCTCTATTGTTGGTGCAGGCGGCACTGGAACAACTTCAGGTGATGCGCTACTCTCCAACTCAAGAGAAGGTTCAACAACCTCGTCTAGCTCTACTTTCCTCCCACTCACTTCTTTCGAGAGAAACTCCTTCTCAAGAAAGGAACCGTTCTTTGCGACAAACACTTTGCCTTCGATTCTGTGATAGAAGGTATACCCAATAGTTTCCTTAGGGTATCCTATGAAGACGCATTTCTCCGCTTTGGGTTCGAGCTTGTCCGGCATCAATTTCTTGACGTAAGCTTCGCATCCCCAAACTTTAAGAAACGACAACTTAGGTTTAGCACCAAACCACAGTTCATACGGTGTCGTCTCAACGGATTTAGATGGTGCCCTATTTAAAGTGAATGCAGCTGTTTCTAATGCATAACCCCAAAATGATAACGGCAAATCAGTAAGAGACATCATTGATCGAACCATATCTAATAGGGTTCGATTCCGGCATTCAGACACACCATTGCGCTGTGGTGTTCCGGGTGGCGTGAGTTGCGAAACGATTCCGCTTGCTTTAAGATGCGTCAGAAAATCATAACTCAAATATTCACCTCCGCGATCGGATCGTAGAAACTTAATCTTTCTGTTATGATGGTTCTCCACTTCATTCTGAAATTCTTTGAACTTTTCAAATGTTTCAGATTTATGTTTCATTAAATAGATATACCCATATCTACTTAAGTCATCGGTAAAAGTGAGAAAATAGCGATATCCACCGCGCGTCTAAACACTCATCGGTCCGCATACATCGGTATGTATGATTTCCAACAAGTCCGTTGCTCGCTCCATCATTCCGGAGAACGGGGTTTTGATCATCTTGCCCATGAGGCATGGTTCGCATGTGTCAAATGATTCAAAATCAAGAGACTCCAAAAGTCCATCTGAATGGAGTTTCTTCATGCGCTTTACTCCAATATGACCTAGACGACAGTGCCACAAATAAGTAGTATTATCACTATCTACTTTGCATCTCTTAGCCTCAATGTTATGGATGTGTGTTTCATCCCTTTCGAGATTCAGAAGAAATAAACCATTCACAGTAGGTGCATGACCATAAAAGATGTTAGTCATATAAATAAAACAACCATTATTCTCCGATTTAAATGAATAACCGTCTTGCAATAAACACGATCTAGAAATAATGTTCATGCTCAACGCAGGCACATAATAACACTTATTAAGGTTTAAAACTAATCCCGAAGGTAAAACTAAGGAGAGCGTGCCGACGGCCATCACATCAACTCTTGATTCGTTGCCAACGCGCATCGTCACCTCATCCCTCGCAAGCCGCCATCTATTCTGTAGCTCCTATTTCGAGTTACAAATATTAGCAACTGAACCAGTATCAAATACCCAGGCACTACAACGAGGGCTAGTAAGGAAAACATCAATAACATGTATATCAAATATACCTTTGATGGTGCCAGCCTTCTTGTCCGCTAAGTACTTCGGACAGTTGTGCTTCCAGTGACCCTTGTCCTTGCAATAGAAGCACTCAGTGTCCGGCTTGGGTCCAGACTTGAGCTTCTTCTCAGCAGGGGCAACGCGCTATCCGCCGCCTTTCTTGAAAGGGCTTCTTTGCACCCTTACCTTTCTTGAAGGTGGGGGGCTTGTTGACCATCAACACATGATTATCCTTTTTGATGTCCACCTCCGCAGCCTTCAGCTTTGCGAAGAGCTCGGTGATCGTATCAGTGGAACCAATCTGATTGTGAGTCACTACAAAACTCTTGTAGCTGGGAGGGAGTGATTGCATAACCCTGTCAATCTTGAGCTCCTCTGGAATCTTGCAGTCCAGTTGCTCAAGGCGTTGAGTGTAGCCCGACATCTTTATGGCATGCTCACTAACGGAACTCCCTTCCTCCATCTTGCAGTTAAAGAATTTCTCAGAGATCTCATATCTCTCAGAACGGGCCTGGGTCTGAAACATAGTTTTCAGCTCCTCAAGAATCTCAAAGGGCCCGGGATAGTCTTCAAAACGATTTTGAAGGTCCGATTCCATAGCAAACAACATGGTGCTCTTAATCACGCCATAATCATCTTTGCGCAACTGATAGACAGCTTTCTCATCAGCCGACGCATCTACAACAGGGGCATCACCTAGCGCATTCTCAAGGACATAGTCCTTTTGACCGCCAGAGAGAATGATTCTCAGATTGCGGAACCAATTGGTGAAGTTAGACCCATTGTTTCTAAGCTTTTCCTTCTCAGCAAAAACGTTGAAGTTGAAGTTGGACTTAGCCATTTGATCTACAATGTTTGCAAGTACAAATTAGACTATGTTCATGATAACTAGTTCAACTTTTAATCAAATTACTAGATGAACTCCCACTAAATTCAACATCCCTCAAGTTGTTTAGTGAACATGATCCAAATTCACCACACCTAATCCAATCTTCACGAGAAGAGATGTGGTTTCAATGGTGGACAACGAAGTGTCGATCATATCATTCATATGACTCATGCTTAACCTTTCGGTTCATGTTTTCCGAGGCCATGTCTGTACATGCTAGGCTCGTCAAGTCAAACCCAAGTATTTCCGCGTGTGCAAAACTGGCTTGTACCCGTTATATGTGAACGTAGAGTCTATAGCACCCGATCATCACGTGATGCTTAGACACGACGAACTTTCACAACGGTGCATACATGGGGAGAACACAGTTTTATCTTGATCTTTAAGTGAGGAATCATCTTATAATGCTACCGTCGCGATCTAAGCATAATAAGATACATAAAAGGATAAACATCACATGCATATAACTTTATGTGACATGGTATAGCCAATCTTCGCGCAATGATCTCCATCTTGTGCGTGCCGACATGATCTCCATCACTCCACCATGATTGCCTCTACCACGAATAGAAACTACAACTATTGCTAATTACTTAGCGATAAAGTGAAACTATTACATGGCGTATAAGAAGTCAACACACAGGTCATACACAATTATAAAGACAACCATATGGCTCCTGCCGGTTGTGTACTCATCGACATGCAAGTCGTGAAACATTACAAAACATGATCATCGCATACAATATACATATCACATCTTGGGCCATACCATATCACAGAAAACACTCCCTGCAAAAACAAGTTAGACGCCTCTACTTTGTTGTTGCATGTTTTACGCGGCTTATGGGAGTAGCAAGCTAAGAACGATTCTTATCTACGGAAAGCCACAACGGTGATATTATGGTTGCCAAACTCTGGTGTAAATCCCATGACAACTATAGTGAGAGAAACTGGCATCCACCAGCCGCATGTGTGGAACAAGCCACACGTCAAGTGCGGAGCCGGTCTCGCGAACGACATCGCGTAAAGTTGGCATGGACCGCTTCGATCTCACTATCCCGCGTCATAAGAAGAACACAAACAAGAGGCTTGCAACAGAAAACATCAACGCCCGCAACAACCATGTTGCGTTCTACTCGTGAAACACATCTACGCATAGATCTAGCTCTGATACCACTGAAGGGTTTCGCAGCATAGTAAATCAAAATTTTCTACGGATGCGATCGGGAAAGCCAAGATCTAATCTAGGAGATGCAAACAACGAGGGGGGTTAGATGAGATCTTCATACCCTTGAAGATTCGCACAGCGGAACGTTCGTCGGAACGTGGGTGATGTAGTCGTACTCGCTTCTCCTCCTCGCGATCCGATCCGATCTAACACCGCAAGTGGCGATGCCTCCGAGAGATGCACACGTGCGGCACCTCGACGTCTACTCCTTCCTCGGTCCAGCAAGTATGGTGGAGAGACGGATTGGATCTACAACGCGACGGCGCGGTGCAAGTGGTGGAGAGTTTTTGCAGCAGGGCTTCGCCTACGTGCAGTCGGGAGGGAGAGAGAGAGGAGGGCAGCAGGGCGGCTAGGGTTGTGGAGGAGGTGTGGGGGGGAGGGTGCGCCCCATCCCTCTATATATAGAGGGGTGGGCGCCAGACCTAGCCCCTCCCCAAAGCCCTAGGCTGGCGGCCAAGGAGGGAGGAGTGAGGGGCAAGTTCTCCCCCCTTCTAGAAGCTTTCCTAGGGTTTGCCCTAGGTCTGGCCGGCTGGGCCCAATGGGGCCTTGTGCCCCTGGCCCAATGCGGCCAGGGCACTCCCTAATAAGCCCATGCCCCCTCCCGGCAGGTGGGGCCACGTTGGTCCCCCTCCGGAAGGTTCTAGAAGCTTCCGGTACAATACCGATTAACCCGAAACAATTCCGAACTCCAAAAACTGCATTGCCTTATATGAATCTTATTCTCTGGAACATTCCAGAACCTCTCGTGATGTCCCGGATCCGATCCGAGACTCCGAACAAAAACCCATAAACCAATTATCCAATCTATCCTAGCGTAGAGACACGTTAAGTGTGTGACCCTTCGGGTTCGAGAATATGCAGACATGATCTTCTATCAATAATCAACAGCGGGGGCTGGAAACCATATTGACTCCCACACATTCATCGATGATCATATCAGATGAACCACGATGCCAGGATTCAATCAATCCCATATATATATTCCCTTCGTCTCGCGATATTTTACTGGCCCAAGATTTGATCGTCGGTACCGTCATACCTAGTTTAATCTCGTTCACAGCAAGTACTTTACTCGTTTCGTAATCCGATATCACTTTGTGATTAACTCCTTAACCACATGCTTGCAAGCGGTGTTGATATCGATTACCGAGTGGGCCCGAAGTATATCTCTCCGACTTGGGAGGGACAAATCCCATCTCGATACATACAACCCAACAGGTACTTTCCGATCACCTGAGAGACACCTTTATGATCACCCTCTCATAGGATGACGTTTGATGACCTCAAAGCTTTCTTCTGATACCAGGGAGTTGTATTATCTCATGGTCTAAGGAATACAATATTTGACATAAGAAAAGCTTCGCAAAGATGAACACGATGACACGATCTAATTGCTCCGCTTAGTTTGGTTCTGTCCATCATATCATTCTCCCAATGATATGATCTCATTATTAATCGACAACTCATGTCTATGGTTAGGAAACCTTAACCATCATTAATCAATGAGCTAGTCCATAGAGGCATACTAGGGACACGGTGTTGTTCATAAACCACACAAGTATTAAAGTTTTCGCTTAATACAATTCTAGCATGGAATATAAACTTTATCATGAACAAGAATTATAATAATAACATCTTTATTATTGCCTCTAGGGCATAATTCCAACAATAAATGCAGCCCATGTTGGAGGCACCTGATGATCAGGCTCGGCAAGAGGACCCTGTCTGTAGTATGGCTCGTCCTCCTCGAGCAAACTTATTGGATCCTTCCTCTCATCCTCAATGATCATGTTGTGTAAGGTCACACAACAGTTCATCACTTCCCACATCTGATCTTTCGACCAGGTCATAGCAGGGAACCAGACAACTGCAAATCTCTGCTGGAGCACACCAAATGCCCGCTCCACGTCCTTCCTGCAAGCTTCCTGTTCCTTGGCAAAGTGAGAATGCTTGGGGAGCATTGGGCTTGAGATAGTCTTCATAAATGTTGAGGACGTTGATGTCGTTGTTCGATCCATGGAGTGGCTGGTC
The DNA here is from genome assembly GCA_916181665.1 of Avena sativa. NCBI lineage: Eukaryota > Viridiplantae > Streptophyta > Magnoliopsida > Poales > Poaceae > Avena > Avena sativa. Next base: position 37,028,535 of record OV702283.1, read on the forward strand.
GGCGTACAACATGCAATAGCCCTCTATCCTCTGTCTCGCCTTGCACTTCATGCGACCTGGCGCCGAACCACCGCGCTTCGGCTTCGCCATCTGCATGTACAGCTGGGCGAGCGATGCGAGGATCTGTAAGTGCTCTTCACTTTCGGCGACCTCGGCGCTCTCCTCCTCCAGGAGTACGGCGATCAACTCCTCGTCGTCGGAATCCATGGCGAGTATCTCGCCCTCGTCAGAGTCAGTGGACAGTACCTCGTCGCCGTCGGAGTCTATGGCCGAATTCGGCCAAATGTCGAACACCTGGCGGGCGTGGTGGTGGGCGCACGGAGCCAAAGCAGAGCTACGGCGAGGCTAGGTCGGCGAAAGCGGCGGCAGAGAAGGCATGGTGGTGGGCGGCAACAACGACGAGCGTAACTAGAGGCGTGGGCATGTCTCGGCGCGGGGGAGCTCCGCCGGCGGAGTCATGACGACAGAGCTCTTCGTGGCAGTCTGGGCGAGTGGAGTGGGTGAAAATGTGACTGTCTCGCCGACAGAGCTGGCCCACGCCCTTTTTTTCGGCGTCCGGCGTCCCCAGGGCGTATCTGGGAACCTGGGTTCGGCCTGGGTAGGCCGGACCAAAACACGCCGAAATCCGGACGAAAACAAGTCCCTGAGTACGTAACTGGGCCGATTTCGGCGTCCGGACCGAAATTCGGCGTCCGAATCGGTGTCCTGGGTAGGCGAGTGGAGATGCTCTTAACCATGTAGCTAGTGAAAACCATAGTAATTTCTACTAGAGTACTGTAGATTTTTTTTTTATCACAGGTAGTAGCTACACTCCGCTCAGGATATGCCTATGTAATGCATACGAACCTTATAAGGAACTAAAGTACTCTAAAAAAAAAAGGAACTAAAGTGCTCCAGCTTTCACGAGGATCTGGAAATTTCATCTGATCCTACTACGGCGTGTTGTTTATCCTCGGCGAGCGCGCGCGCGGTGGAGTCGCTCGAACGGTGACACGCCCGGGACAATGCACCAACTGGAACCCATGATCATCATCACCGAGCAAAAGAGGAAACGGCACAACGTCAACAACCACCGTAGCGTAGGGAGTGAGGTCGCTAGTGCTTCTCCATTCTGGCGCCGCTTGCGTCATCCGTTTTGTCCTCGCCACGGATCGCCGAACACATACACGAAGCGCGGACAAAATACATGACAATAGCACCCGATAGAATTCAATGCATCGCTTTTGCTGAGTTTTTTTTCTTTCTTCCAGTAGACATTTAGTTAAGGAACCATTAGGAAGAAGGCCTCTTATATAGATCCTTCCAAAATCCAACTGTTGCAGCTTAAAAACGCGATTTCCAGTACTACCAGACTTTTTTCTGGTACTATCGGACTTTTCCGGCACTACCGGACATTCCCTGGGGTTCCTGAGACGCCAAACGCATTTTTCTCTACGCTCCCCGGTACCAAAATGCGGTACTACTGGACCCCGGTAGTACCGGATCCTGGTCCGGTACTACCGGTCATCACAGAACGAAAACAGTCATAACTTTTGCATCCGGACTTCGATTTCGATGATCTTGGGCTCGTTTCGAAGAGAACAACAACCTCTACAAGATCATGCAAAGAAACATCATAATCCAGCAAGGGAGTATAGATCCGAATGACGAAGTAAAAAACCTTCTGCCGCGCTAGATACTAAAATGCGGTACTACGCTTTTTGGTACCTAGCCCGGCAGTGGCTTTTGGAAACTTGTCAAAAACCTTCTGTCGTGTTAGGTACTAAAATGCGGTACTATCACATTTTGGTACCTAGGAGGGCAGCGACATTTGGCAACTTGCCAAAACTTACTGCCGGTACCTAGGAAAATTCAAACCTCTATAACTTTTGATTGGTAACTCCGATCGACCCGATTCCAATTACGTTGGAAAAAAGACGACATGAGCTACCCTATGAAAGGTGAAAATATTGGTTATCACCAAGTGAGAATGTATCATGTATAATAATGTGAGATACCTCACTTGGTGAGAAATCGAAAGGCCGCCAAGATCAAAATCGCAACAAGATACAAACGGAAAATCCGATTTTGATGAACAAGAGCTTGTTATGGAGATTACCACAAGCTCTATATCCTTACATGGATAAGACCAAATAACAACCAAATATGATGATGCAAATATGCAAAGGTTTGAGCTCTCTCCGAACAAAGTGAACGAGTTACTCATTCGAGAGACCCTCTTGATAGTACCATCTATCCTAAACCCGGTCTCCTACTAACAATATGAGACCGACAAAAGGGAAAACCTATCAAGATTATACCTTTGCCTTGAGCATTCCACTTGAGCTCGATGTAGACGATCTTGCCCTTCTCAAGATGGAACGCCTTTCTTGATTCCACATCATCGATCCATGATCATCGAGGATGGCAAGCATCAAACATGAGATATTCTATAGATGGCGCATTTTGAGCTTGCACAACATATCTTCTTCTCATTTCATCGACCTTGAAGCCGACACAAGCTCCAAGCGATGCCAATGGACAAGTCCTACAAGTGCAACTTAATAAACACATTAGTCCATAAAGATTGTCATTAATTACCAAAACCACACATGGGGTCCCACGTGTTCTTTCAAAAGTACTCACTCGAATCTACGATTCAAGCAACTACTTGGGTGCTACTCCTATCAGGAGCGCTGGCTGCGCACCCGAGGCATGATTAAGGTAGCACACCAATGTTGATTCTTCGAGTCCTATGCCGAGTCTACGACTCCACTACGGAATCAGGGGCTACTCCCATAGGGAGGATTGATTCAAGCATCCGAAAAAAATTGTGTCCTACAGACCTGAAGCTAACAACGGCTGAGTTAAGTCTCTGCTCGAGTCTACGACTCGAACAGACACTCGGGGGCTACTCCCATAGGGAGCGCTGGTCGTGCACCCTATGAATTTTCGACTGCGATCCTTCAGATCAAAATGCAAAATCTTTTTGGCAACTTTTCCCCAACTAACGCTAAGTGAGTAACATCCTCCTTGGCCACCCGAAACACCTCCGCGGTGATAAAAATTCGGATGTTGTGTCTGCGACACAAAGATAAGACCTAAAGATACTATCTGATAGCCTGGTAACGCACCTGACTGCGCTCTACTAGTAAAAATCAGTGCCAACAGGCGCGATGAAAATCCCAACGGACGCGTTGGGTACATCATTCGAAAACTACTGGGATTCGACTCATGTAAGACCTCAACGGCCCGAGTCGAATTACGCCAGCATATGTTCCAGATTCGAGTCTAGGGACTCGAGTCTAAAGAAGATCGTGTTGTTTTGTCCTAAGAAAGTTAACTGACCCTGATCCGTCAGGAGAGTCAGGCACACGCATCAACAATCCCTACACACTAAAATCATTTCTTTTCTCTGATGAACAGAAACAACTGCACCGGAAAGATTAAAGTGTCCTCAGCCAAATCTACAATTCGACTGAACACTGGGGGCTACTGACATGGTTATACCCTGCGGGTACACGACATTAGCATAACTGGTCTAGCCCAAGGAAGGCCCACAAGAACATACGTGGCCTGTGAATATTTTCGGGTGGCCCAAGCCCATGACATCTTCGGATCCTTGAAGAGCAAGACTAGAACAAAAAGAATTTTCAAAGAGGCAAACCCTAAACTTATAACCGGCTCGATCTGTGCCCGAGACCTGCCTAACTCTATATAAAGGCTAGGAGGGCGCGACGAGGAGGGCATCTCTTTTCCACCACATACACACCTCCACGCCAGATTGCATCTGCGCACCCCTGTAACCTTTGGTTCCACCGTAATCAAGAGCAGACAAGCAGGAGTAGGGTTTTCCCTCCGGGGGCCTGAACCTGGGTAAATCTCGTGTCCCATGGTTGCTTGTCTGTTAACCGTTCCACGATCTCCAGCACCCTCATCTTCTCCAAAACCCAAGATCATAACAATGGGCATTGACGAGTCGAAACCTCGTCATTTGCTTTGTTTGTTTTTCTTGGTTTTGTTTGCCTCTTTTCAAAAAAACCCAAAAAATAGTCTAGTTTGGTTTGCTTGCCTTATTCAAAAACACAAAAAAAAATAGTTCCTACCCTAGTTGTTACCATGTCTGATTTTGGACCAATCTTTATTTCACCTATGAAAGAGATCTCCACTTTTAAGCAAAAGTGTGAAGAAAGTTTTAAAGAGCTTGGTCTAGAATCTTCGCTTTACAGAGGGAAACCAAGCCTAAGATGAGTCTTGGCTTGGTTATTGATAGTTTCTGCCGCGGTATTGCTCTTCGTTATAGATATGCTTTGGATGTTGTGGCTGAGAAAGATATTTTGCTATGTACTGAGGATGAAGCTTTTGATGCCATAAAAAAACTGATTATAATTTATGGTACACCTCGTAAGTCCGATTCCTCTTTCACAAATATTTTTGCTAGGTTGAACACTCTTAAGACTAGTGCTATGAATAGTTGCTATCACACGCTTAGGGCTTACCATGATTATGTTTCCATAAATTCTGAGCCTTCAAAGTGGTTTCCCATAATCAAAGTCTCTATAAATTCTACACTTTTTGATGCCCGTTGTGATATCATGTCTGAATTTTGTCTCATGCCTAAAGGTATTTATGATTCTTTGAGTCTTTGGGGGCTTTCTGAAGGAGGAGAGGAAATCTCTCTTACTAATAATGCCACCTTATTTCCCATTAGAATAGCTGAAGGTGTGTTTACAAAAATCTCAGGAAAAATGGTGTCTACTGATTATCTGGTTATTGAATATGTAGTCAAATGACATATTACACTTGGAAGATCCCTACTGAAACACCTTGGAGCGGTCATAGATATGGGAAAAGACATTATGCACTTTGCTCCTCCGGTAAGCAATCATATCTTCCCTAAAGAGAAGAAGAAATGAAAGAACAAGAGGGGTAATTCTTCATTTGAAAATACTTGATTCTTCTTGTTTCTTGTGCCTAACTTAAAGGCGTTAAAGAAAATTACTCGTTGGGAGATAACCCAAGAGTTTCCTTGAGTCTTGGAAGTTATTACTTCAGTAATGACCTCTCCTTATCCTTTTTGTTTGCTTTTTTTTTGCCAAGAATGACCTCTAATGAGAGGGAAGTAAGATTTGGGGAGTTACTGTCCCGAAACAGATTTCTGTCCTCCACCAAAAAAATTACTATTTTCGTAATCACTGTTTTCGTAATCACTATTTTCTATCTCGAAAACCGGCAGTCATTCCAGTGGCGTCGGAAATACCGCTGAAAAGTTCCGGTGGTCACCAGAATTTCCCGGCGCCTACTAGAACCTTTTACTGACTCGTTTTTCGGCGGTGGCCACAAATTTCCGGTGAAATTTCTGGCGCCACCAGAAATTGCACTATAATTTCCTAGACTGCACGTTTTGGTCCCTAACGGTCATATTTGTTTTTCCTATAAAAGAGGCTTCTTCCCCAAGGGTTTTCTAAGGTTCTTGAGCACGTTTTTACCTCCATTCTTGATCCTCTTAAGTTTGCTTCCTCTCCCTTTCTTTTTATGATTCTTGCATCTTTTTGAGGGCTTTGGAAGAGGAGATCTAGATCTACAATCCCATCACTATATTTCCTCCTCTAAGCGAGGGTAGCCCATTGGATCTATAACTTGGAGTCTTTTGTTGATATCCACCATTTTTTTCTCTCTAATTCCTCCCTAGCACACAGTATGATAATCCCATACACCCACAAATAGGAGTAAGGTTTTTATCGGACATTGTATATCTGGGGCTCGAACCTATATAAATCTCTGTCGCAGTGTGCTACCATCCCAATCTCTAATCATGACACCTTTGAACAAAAATATACCATCGTAAAACACCCCGATGGTTGGCGCGCCAAGTAAGGGTTACACGTTTTTTTTATCTTGGATCGATATGACCGACTTCATCATCTTCATCAATGATGCTCTGATCACGCGCAGAAAAAATCACTCTAGTCACTGTTGTTGCTCCACTCGGTTACTTCGGCGGCCTCATGACCCACAAGTATAGGGGGTGTATCGTAGTACTTTCGATAAATAGGAGTGTCGATCCCATCGAGGAGAAGAAGGTGTTGAACAGTGGTATGGAGCAGGAAATCCATGTGAATACTTAGCAAACGGATTTTTAGTGGTTTTCTGACAAGGCAACAAAATAAAGAGCAAGTAATAAAGAACAAACGCAGCAAGTGGTCCAATCCTTTCTTAGCAAAGGACAAGCCGGTGGAAATACTTATAAAGACCAAACGTTCTCGAGGACACATGGGAATTCTGTCAAGTGCTTGCGCTTCAAATAGTTGAGTACTCTTCTTTGGTGTTGTAAGTGTTGTGTTGGTGAACCTGTGCTAATGTACCGACCTTACTTGGACTAATACATACTTGTGATTATACCCCCTACAAACATCGTAACTACAGGAAAGTATTTAAGATATAAATCTAACCACAGCCTACTCTGAGATCCTACGCTCCCTTATGCAATGGTGTCCTAACGGGGGTTCAGGTTTCTATCACTCCGGCAACCCCACAATTAGTAGTCAAATACACAATGCATTCCCCTAGGCCCATAAATGGTGAAGTATCATGTAGTCGATGTTCACATGACACCACTAGAAGAATAGCACCACAACTTAAATACTAAACCATTGAATAATAACTCAACACGGATCCACTAATAACAACATGACTTCTCCCATGTCCTCAAGAACTAAACGAACTATTCACAAGACATCATATGGAGCAAGATCAAAGATGATATGATAATGGATAACAATCTGAACATAAACAATAATCCAATGGTTCCACTCACAAGCATCAACTACAATAGTAATTAACACCGGGAAAGTTTCCCCTAAAAACTAAAGAAATATCCAACACAATTGTTACAGCAGGACGGAGTGGTGATGATGGTGCTTGTGAAGATGATGGTGTGGATGATGATGATGATCCCAATGAAGCCTAGCTTGATGATGGTGTTGATGGAGACGATCTCCCCTTTCCGGGAAGGAATTCCCACATTAGAAATCTGTCTGCCGGAGAGATCTTTCTCTCTCGGTGTTTTCCGCCCCCCAAAGGCAGTGGAAATCTATCCGTGGTCTCTCCCTGAGGCTTAGGGTTCCGTAGGGAAGATATAGGCGAAGGGGCGGAGTCGGGAGCCGGGCAGGTGGGCCACACCTACCCTAGGCGCGGGGTCAGGTGGGCCCGTGTCTAGGGGGGTGTGGGCCCCCTGCAGCCCTTCTTCGTCCCTCCTTCTGGCTTCCTCAATCTTCTGGAAAAAATAATATTTTCCCATATTTTTCTGGTATTTTTCTGATCTTCGCGAAATTGTATCAAAATGCCCTCTTTTCCATCAGAATCCAGACTCCGGCAGTCCATCCTCCAAGAATCATCCAACATGCATAAACAGTGGAAAAGACATAAGCAATACCTCATAATAAGACAAATATCAATGAATAGAGGTAGATTATGATATAGAATGGTGATGCAAATTGGGCGTATCACAGCCTTTCGTCTATGGAACATTCGGGAAACAACCCGAGTTTGGATCTCCCAGCAACATGCTTGGGATGCGATCTGCACCTAGACCTAGAGTGGGTCTCCGAATCAGGTTAGTATCTGGTGGCCACCCTCGAAGACCTTTCCAATTTTTCTAGGCATGATTCGGGTGACAAGGAAGCACTAACATCTCCCAACCTCAAAGGGAGGTCCTTTTAATCAACTACGCCCCGGTTAACAGAACTGGGGCGCCTAACGACGAACAAACGACCATTCTCCCCAGATGTGGATGTGATTGCGTGTGACATGACGAATCTCGCCAATGAGGTAGGCGAAATCAACGTCTTCACTTCATCAAATACCGAGCGAGAGAGAGAGATGGATGCACAGATCGCATCCTGCGCACAGGAATTTCAGCTCTCCTACGAATGTGTGAAAAAGAGGATGCAAAATTCCATGATATGCGGCGATCCTTCACAGAGAAAGTGACTCCGACTCGTCTGGTTGACCAGTTCGTCACGCTTCCCCCAAGATCAAGCATCAAGACCTTTGACATGAAGATGAAGGAAAACTTCTTCTCCAACATGGAGAGATCATTGGCGGCTCGGCGCGGGAGACGACAACAACCACTTAGGTCAGGGTCTAGTAGGAAACCGGAGAAGGAGATACCTAGTTTGGGGATAAAATTAGGTGTTCGAATCATACTTGTAAACATGTACGAGACACTCTAACTTATAGAGGCCAGAAAACCAACCGCCTCATATATATATATATATGTGTGAGAGGTGATGGCTGATTGAACTAAGACGCAAACAATCGACAAATCAATACCTTTACTTGTGTCCCCTAATCCTTGTCCATTCTCTTTCGTTTCTTTGGCGACTTTGCACATAACTCGTTTGTTGAATCGAAAACCGAGCTAAGAGCGACCAAGTCTGGCTAGCGTAACCTGCGTCAGACCCGTTTCTGGCGCAACAGTAGGATTCTTACCGCTGTTTTTTTTCTTATATAATCTATTTGATTCAAAGGATTGAACACTCCAAATGTTTTTACTATTCTTGTGTTTTCAAAATACTTTGGATCAAATAGGCCCTTGGATTGGATAGATTATGATGTGCAGTTCTGCAGGCTTGATCTTTTTGACCTTGCAAACAGCCAGACAAACCAAAGTAACTCGTGACCACTCGAAATGAATTACGGTGTACTAGGATTAATCCGAACGATCGATTTTGCTGGTAACTAGCTGGAGTGCACCGGGCCGGTTTGTTGACGTGGGCATCAGGGGCCAGGGGGCATGGAGACACCCGCGTAGGCGGCAGGCCGCAGGCGACGCCACGAAACGCATAGCTTACGACGAGGACGAAAGTGCTTACATTGGTCTGGTTGGTGCACCGTGTGCGCATTAGTGCGTCACTAATAAAATGGATCGGGCGCCACCTAAACCTAATCATGATTGATGATGATATATCTGCCGATGGATCGATCGTCCCGGAGAAGGCAATCAACAGAGCCCGACACCAACAAGCGCCTAGCTCTTGCCGCTTCGTCTTGTAGCTTCCCGTTGCTCGCCACCTCCCGCCCTTTTTAAACCCACCACCACTGCCAAATTCGCCTCCTCACCAGACACCAGTTCACCACCACCACCGCTGCCGCTGCTGCCTAACTAGGCCAACAGTTAGACAGCTGCACGCACGCACGAACGCGCTAGCCTACGAGACGGCACGACGCGACGCGAGAGTGCGAGGGAGATCATCATCAGCTGCCGCTAAGGAGGAGAAGGAGGCGTCGTCGGTGGTCGTTTTCATGGGGTCCGCCCTGGATCACGCCGGCGGGAGGCCGAAGAAGGGGTCCGGCGGGTCGCAGCTGTGGAAGAAGGCGCTGCTGCATTCCAGCCTCTGCTTCATCATGGGCTTCTTCACGGGGTTCGCGCCGTCGTCCGTGTCCGACTGGCGCGCCGCCGCGCCCGTCGACGCGGGCCTCCAGGTGAGGAGCAGCCACGCGTTGAGGACGCTGCAGTCGGCAGGTGCGGTGGGAGGGAACCTGAGCCTGCGCCAGCAGGGCGCGACCGCGGCGGACCTCGCGGATGCGGGCCCGCGTCCGCTCCTGGTGGTGGTGACGACGACCGAGTCGACGCCCACGGCGGCCGGGGAGCGCGCGGCGATGCTGACGAGGATGGCGCACACCCTGCGGCTGGTGCCGCCCCCGCTGCTGTGGGTGGTGGTGGAGGCCGCCCCCGACGTGCCGGCGACGGCGAGGCTGCTGCGCGACACGGGCATCCTGTACCGCCACCTGACGTACAAGGACAACTTCACCGCCGCCGAGGTCGCCGAGGGCAAGGAGCGGCACCACCAGCGCAACGCGGCGCTGGAGCACATCGAGCGGCACCGCCTGGCCGGCGTCGTCCACTTCGCCGGCCTCAGCGACGTGTTCCAGCTCCGCTTCTTCGACCAGCTCCGGCAGATCAGGTACGCACCCCCACCGCCGTTGTGTCCTCGATTCGATCTCGCATAGTTGCATAATTGCATTCATCATATCATAGTTGCAAAACATGGTTGCAGTAGCAAAGTGAAGGAAAACAAAAGTCTTTGGTCTTGGACTTTCTGTGTGCGTTGATGATGGGAGGAAAGCACGCGGCCACGCGCGGTAACTTACGCTAGCGCCCAAAGGCAGTCCAGGCAGGGCTAGTTGCAAGGCAACTTTGTCAGGTTGCCACTCCCTCGACCGAGCGCTACAGCTCACGCACCACCTGGACGACCTCCTGCCCAGGGCTAGTTTAATCGTCGGCGAGGATCCAATTATCCAAAGCCATGTGAGGAGGTCGCCCCCCCTCCCCACCGTATCTCCCCACCATACTTTTCTCTCTGGCTCCCATTCTTTTCTCTGTCAGGCATGGCTGCGCTGTCTGTACCAGTTGGGATGTCGGGGACGAAAGGTAGACAGTCAGGGCAGTCAGTCAGGCTGGAGCAGAGCAGGGCAAGCTCTTTTGCTTTGTCCTGTTTTAGTGTCGTCAGTAGTATTATTTTACTACAAGTACAGCGACCTAACGGTCTTGTTCTGGCATGGCTGCTGCCAATGGCATCCATCACCATGAGTTGGGTTGGGTGTTGGTGGTGTGTTGTTGGTGCGTGTTGTTGCGTAGGAGACGCCCAAATGTGTCGGTAGAAGCATGATGGGCACCCCTCAACCAACGGTGTGGGTGAGCCAGCCGCCGTGTCCTTCCTCTAGCTCTAGCTCTAGGACCAGACCTGAGCGGAGCGTCCTACCCTCCGGACCTGACAGGGATACTTACAAGCGTGGGGATAGCTACCTCCAATGCGGAGTGGGCATGCGATCGCCGCCGGACTCCAAAAAAAACCCAAATCCGGGCTCGCCGAAGCGTCGAATCATGAGCTCGTGACTGAAAACCACGACGTCTGAACCGACGCGTGCAAACAAACTGCATCCTACTCCTTTTTTGGTCCAGGAAAGGCGCCGAGCCAGTACGTACACGGCACGGGGCTCTTGCTTGAGGTTGTTGAGCGTATTCTTATCTTCTTTGTGATCAGCTAACGTTCGCATTAGTAGTATGGCGCTAGTGTTAGTAGCACGCTAGCTAGTCAGTTTGTGCAGTTCTCTGAATATGTCCGATTTGCAGTTCCAGTGCGGTCCAAAATCCAAACTGCTGGCCGAGATTGACGTCTTCTATCAATACATGCTTAGCTTAACTTAAGTACCTGATACCATATTTAGCAAGTCTCGTCACGGCAACTTGACATGGACACACTCTCTGCATATATAATTACCAACTTTGTACTAAGCTTTTAGCCAGACTTCTGCATGCCGTTTCCACTACTAATTGACGTGCGAAAGAACTGATGGATCTCTCTTTGCTTTACGCTAATCTGTTTCAGTACGTTCGGTGCGTGGCCGGTGGCGAGAATGTCGCGGAACGAGCGGAAGGTGGTCGTCCAGGGCCCCGCGTGCAGCGCGTCCAAGGTCATCGGCTGGTTCTCCAGGGACGTGAGCAGCAGCATCACGTTGAGCACGGGCACTGGCGCGGGCGCGGGCGCGGGCACGGGCACGGGAGGCGCCCCGGCCGGCGGCGCGGCGAGGGCGTCGACGCCCGAGATCGATGTCCACGGCTTCGCCTTCAACAGCTCCGTGCTCTGGGACCCCGAGCGGTGGGGCCGCTACCCGACCTCCGAGCCCGACAAGTCCCAGGTCAGTCACCCTTCATTGCGCACCAACTCTACACGCATTGTACTATCGTAGCACTACTTCCTCGATAGCTCCTCGGCCGGCTCCGGCCATGCATTCCCGGAACAGCGAGCATTCATACGGCCTTTCGGGCGGTACAGCGATGTCGACGCGTGGTTACCTTACAGTTAGGTCTGGTCAGTGGAGGCGATTTTCCGGCATGAAAGCGGCGTCGTGCCCTGTCAGGTAGCGCGCGATCGAGCGAGGCTCGCTCGGGGCGCATCCCTGGTGCATGTGCTACAGGTAGGCCTCGCCCGCCTCGTGGCCCATCTGTCCCAGCTTTTCCCCGGTCAAATCCCCGTCACCCGCCGCACCGCAGCTCCATCACCGGCCGGCCCCTCCCTCATTCCCGCATAAAGATCGGTGGCACTCGTGGAGTCGGTGCCCTCGTTTTCCTCCAGAAATCATAGTATAATTTCTCCTGTCAACCAAATGGACAAAAGAGGATCGAATCTGGGAACAGCATTGCAAGCGCGAAATCCCCGGGGGATTCGGGTTAATTTATTAATCCGGTGCGGCGCCGGTGGGATGTTTTGGTGGGAGGAGGGGCCCCGCCCCGTGGCTGAGTAGGATTTGGTACAACCATGCATGCTACTCTATGATGCATGATGAGCTCCAGTGCAAGGCAAGCCACGCTCGGTGTTGGTGGTTAGCGACAGCAGCAACAGCAGTCGTACCCGACCTCGGCACGTCTTTAGAAAACACAGAGCTTCTTTTAGGTGTGCAGCTGACTGTTTCATCGATCATGAGACTAACCACTAAAGCAAACCCCCTCTCTTGCGCGCCATGATCAATCATGAATGGGAGGTCGTCTCCTTAGCACTGCTCATTTCCCCTGTATTTTGCCAATACTATGATGATTTATGTGCTTGTTTTCCACTTTTCGCCAGAACTAACGTGTGATCGTTTTTCATTGTTTTCCCAGGACTCGATCAGGTTCGTGCAGCAAGTCGTGACGGAGGATTACAACAAGGTGAAGGGCATTCCTTCCGATTGTGCCGAGATCATGGTATGGCGTGTCGAGGGCAAGACGCGGCAAGCTCCGGGGAATAACAGAAGGTAGAGAGCTATACATAGAAGAAGACTTTCGGAAGAAACGGTGTACACTGAACATGATGCAAGGTCACGCCAGCAAGGAGGCGTTGATCTTCCGACTACTAGCAGCTGCAACGAAGAAAAGTTTGGGTTTTCTTTTACAGGGGATGGATCTGATCGACCTGTATCTCCCCAGGGAATACCGGCATATTGTACATCTTTTTTTACTTTTTTTTTCCTTCAAAAAAATGTCATATATATGTATAATCTCTCCCCTTCTCCCTCTTCCTTTTTTTCTTCTTCTTTTGATTCGAGAGGGTTTTTTAGGTGATTACATAATACCCCTTGAACTGTCTCTGAAGACTGGAATGAATAGAAGGCAAGTTAAAACTTCACTTTCATACTGAAGATACTTCTTGTGCTCTCTACTTAGTCAGTCCAAACTAGTAGTAGTAATACCCCTGTTTGCAAAGGAAGAAAAAACAAATCGTTATGTTGGGGACAACTGTACTGTACAAACAGGCTTGAGAAACACACAAACCTAAACAGCCCCTGCTCTAGCTAGGTTGGCCCCTGAAACCACATCATTAATTAAGCACACAAGGGTCTTGATCGTGCGAAGATTTTCCTTGCTGTTGGCACATCGCGATCGTGCGAAGATTTTCCACTAAGTTTAAGCCGGTTCTTCAGGCCATAGGAAACGCAGCGGAGCAGACAGCTAGCTAGCAGCTCCTTTTTTGAAAAAAGGAAGCTTCGAATCAGACAGTCCACCTGTAATCGGCATGCGCCCCTCAAGATACGCATGTCCCTCGTTTGAACACCAACCATTATGTAACGTAGCTAGTCGATCGTGTAGGGTTAGCCTGCACCTGTTCCATGGATGGCCATCTTTTCAGAGCTATCGGTTTCGCTGATACTGCTGGTGATTTGTACGACGAGCTTGGTTGGTTGGTTATCGTCTGCAGCGCCATGTGCAGTGTCGTGCGAGGACCAGGGAAACCCTTTTTGCCACACTAACAAGGACCAAGGAGACTGCACAACAGGAGACTAGTGCTACCTATGATCTAGTGTTTGTCCTTGCAAAAGTCAGAGTAACACAAAACGGAAAGGAGATGCACCGTCTGGAAATTATTCTCTATGGTTTGCTAAGGAATTGTTGCTCGAACGTGGTTGATTTGATATGCAGTATGAACCTCAGTATATTTTTTTAGATCAACAGGAATTCATCCCCGGTTCCATTTCAAGAATGAAACCAAACAGCCCGCGTTCCAGGTTCAGATACAGCAAGAAACTAAAAAAGCAGAGGGCAAACTAGATGCTAAACAAAAAGCTACTATTTCCGGCACCCAGAAGGGGAGACCCAGAAAACTCAAAAGAGAGCTAGGAACTAGCCTCAGAAACGTAGGATTACATTCAAACAGAGAAGGACGAGGGAGAACAGGCCAGGCAAAAACAAATCTCTGACTCAAATAACCACGTGGACCTCATCAGTAGACTCAGGGTGTGCCTTCAGGAACGTTAGAGTAGCGCGCCCCCCGTAGCTCGACGATGCAGTGGTTTTCCAAGTAGAGATCCACTCAAAACCATTGCAAATCAGGTTGCCATGAGCTCCAGTGGGTTCTTCAGCCTGCTTATCATCAGTTCCATGAACAGAGTGATCATCCCCCCTCCAGCTCTTTGAATGGGACCTTCCAATTCCTTAGATATGATAGAACGAGACGCCACACCTGTTTCATGTTAATCCAAGTAGTATGGTTAAAGACTATGTTATTCCTATTATTCCAGATGCTCCAAAGCACTGCAGCAGAAACCACATTAAACTGTAGATGTTTCTTACTAGCAAGCCATCTCGAAGCAATGGATTCAAAATTAACAACTAGAATTCCAAAAATGTCCTGAACCTCAGCCCAGATCATCTTGGAAACCACACATTCAAAAAAGAGTTAAACACCAGTGTGGTCTATCAAGTTGCCACGCACGAGCGTATTAGTCACCTACTGGGAAAATGCAAACTATCGGTCACGAAGTTGTATGAACGTGTCTCGTTAGTCATTTTGTCACGTTTGCCGTTGACGTGGCTACATGTTTTTTAAATACCTCCTTATAATATTATTTTCTCTAATTACTAGGTCTTTTTTTCCATTATCCTATGATTAGGCAGTAAAAATAGATCAGCCTCTTCACCCCCAACTCTCTCGTAGAGACATTCTATCAAATACCTCCCGTGCACATATCAGGGAAGCCACCCATCAATCGCCGTGGCCAGGGCTGCGTAAGTCAGTTGCGAGCCAGCCACACAGCAGCAAGGCAGTCCTCCCCGCTAGTACGGTTCTGGTTCGGAGCGCTTGTTTGCCGCCATGTCACGGTCAAGATCGGCGAGATCAAGGGCAGCCAGGAGTTGTACATGCGCACGTATCCACTCAGGATGCACCAGTAACATGTACCGCTTCTAAGCTTTGGTAAAGTTATTGAGCTTCTTCAGAAACAATCATTCTAGAATCTTGTAGATCAACGTGGAGCTTTTCCTATCTATGGAGAGAACGAAGCATGATTAATTACCTCTCGAGCCGTTCATGCCTTCCTGGAATCTTACATGTGCAAAAAAGGAGCAGCAATACAGCATGGAGGCTCGGGAGAATTCAGCTGCCACACAAAGTTTAGCTTGTGGGGAAATTCCAGCTTTGATACTACTATCTAGTGACACAACTATCCATAGAACTGATGGGACTAGCGCGAGCATGGCATGAGAGCCAACGAAGATTGATCTATGCAGTTTAGTATAAAAAGGGACCTAGCAATTAGAAGAAACTAAATTTTAAGAAAATATTTGCAAAAAAACAGATAGCCACGTCATCGATTTAACGGCTGACGTGACGGAGTGACTAACGGAGCACAATCACACAACTTCGTGACCGATAGTTTGCATTTTCTCAGTTAATGACCAATGCGCTTATGGATGGCAACTTGATAGGCCACTCAGGTTAAATGCTTAACAGATTATGAACCTCTATATATGTCTCCATGACTCCACTGGCCAGATGCTGTGTGTGTGCCTTGTCTGAACTGAACTCTGAACATCTCAGTCTTGGGTGTCTAACTGAAGCTCTGTTTATAACTGCAAAAAAAGTTCAGACGACGGTGTACAGATATGTAGCTGTCGAACAACCGAGTTCTTAATATGGGTTTCTAGTTTCACATTGCACGTGGGATGGCTGCCGTTTTGCATTTGCGTGCTAGCTTCTTGCACATGGGGTTGCTCTGAACTTTTTTAGTTTTTTTAGTTGAGGTTGTTATGAACTACTAGAAGGAGGCCAGTACGTGTTTCGACTGAACTAGAAGGCGCAGAGAAGCTCCAGCCCATTGCCATGTTCTCTGCTACTCACAACAAATGGGCCTAATTCAAGCCTGACTGAGTGGTGAATCTCGGCACATGGGTGTAATATATGGCTGGCAATGTTTGGGCTTTGTCTCACGAGTTGTTGGTTGAGCATATCATGCTGAACGGAGAACCTAAAGCCAAGCAATGGTACTTTGACATATTGGAATCATTACCGCATGACAAGTTTACTAGGCTGCCAGTTACGCTTTAGGCTATTTGGACAGCTAGAAGTAAGGCAATTCACGAGAATATATTTCAGAGCTCTCTATCTACTAATGGCTTCATTAATTCTTATAGTAAGGAGCTCGAGAGATCCCCAAACCTACGGCATGTCGAGCTAACTGTGTTGCGGTTAGAACTCAAACCAGGTGTATACCTCCATCACCTGGTTCTGATAAACTTAACTGTGATGTACGGTGTCTAGGGATGGCCAAACATGAGCTGTTGGAGTGATACGCAGGGATATTAATGGAGTTTAACTTGGAGCTTTGGCGGTGATTTTCAAGGGTTTATCTCATCGAGCCACTTTGGAATCACTTACATGCAGAGAAGCCTTGGCTCTAGATGAAGATCTTGCTCTTAGAAGATGTGTGATTGCCTTGGATTGGAAAGGAGTGGTGACTGTTATAATACAAGGAACAATGGCCAAATATGCAAAATTGTTATGAAAATAAATCAAGGTTGGAGCTTTCATCTTCGTAGTTGTTCCTTTGTTCGTGAATTTAGAGCTTCGAATTATGAAGCACATAATCTATGCAAGCATACTTTATCTTTGGGTAGCGGTCGACATGAATTCCCCGTACTCTATAACAATTCATTTAAGTGTTATCACGATCTAATAAAGCTTGACAGATTATCTAAAGAAACATATTGAGTAGATGAGCAAGCCCTTTTTCATATGCTAGGGCCATGGTCTCATTTGTTTTAGATCGGGGGAAATTCTAGCCATGGCACGGAGGATCGACTACAACGTCATGGCATTGCGAACTGCGAACCACTACTTTTGCCCTTCCTGGATACGCAACCTTGAGACGCGGTTGCACTAGTCCGCAAAACTGCAAGGTGAGACTCACCATGATATACAACATGAGCTAATAAAATGTTATGTGCAAGAGACCACTAAACTAGTCATTGAAGAACTTGATGGTGGTCATTTTGCAATATTGATGTTGGCGTGTTGTCCACGTCTCGTTGGGAGACCCCAAGAGCAAGGTGTGATGAGCACAGCAACAAGTTTTCCCTTAATAAGAAACCGAGGTTATCAAACCAGTAGGAGGAAGGAAACGACTCAAAGGTGTTGCTAGCAACTTGGAGACCTGCACAACAGAAACTCAAGACTTTGCCCCAACAAACAGTGAGGTTGTCAATCTCAGTGGTTTGCTGTAACAAAGGATTAAGTGTATGGTGTGGAAGGTAATGGTGGTTTGCAACAAGTAAACAGTAATAGTGGAAGATGTATCAATGGTAAAGATTGGACCGGGGTCCATAGTTCACTAGAGGTGTTCTTCTTAGATAAACAAACATGGCATGCTGGGTAAACAAATTACAGCAGGGCAATTGATAGGACTGAGCAAGGCATAACAATGCAATACTAGACATTCATGATCCTATGAGATTCGATTGGGCAATACAACAAGACACATAGACCGCCATCCAACTACATCTATGACTAGAAATCCACCTTCGGGTTATCATCCAAACCCCCTCCAGTATTAAGTTGCAAGCAACAGATAACTGTTTTAAGCAAAGTGTGTAAGGTAAACAATCTACTTACGCTTTAGGCCAAGTAATGGTTTTTTGACATGTTGGAATCGTTACCGCATGACCAGTTGCCACTTACGCTTTAGGCCATTTAGACAGACGATAAGACAATTCACGAGGATTTTTAGAGCCCTCTATCTAATAATAGCTTCACTAATTCTTATATTAAGGAGCTACAGGAGATCGCCAAACCTACGATATGTCGAGCTAACCGTGTTGTAGTTAGAGCTCAAACCAGGTGGATACCTCCATCACCTAGTTCTGATAAACTTAATTGTGATGCTACTACGGATGGCACCCGCCGGGTATGGAGGCGGGTATGGCACCTCCATACCCTCCTCCACCACTTCTCCCTGCCACCACCACCCGCCTCCATACCCGCCGTCGGGACCAGGTCTCCACCAAACCCGCCACCCGGTGGGTACCCACGACCCGACGGGTAACCGCGACGTCCTTCCGCTTCTTCTAGACTCGACCGCCGCCGTCAGAGGGCGCAACAGATGGTGTGCATCCCCGCTTTTGGTAGCCTCCTTGCGCTGCTCCCTTGCTGGTTCCCGATGCCAAACGAACTTCCTGCTAGCCGCTTCTTCCTTTCCCGCAATTCGACGTCGAGGTCGGCACGTCGAGGAGGAAACCAAGCCGAGCCCCACTCCCATGGGGCAGGATCTTCGGCAACTCCCGGTCGTTTCCTTGCTGGCGCAGCGGCGTTGGATTTGTGGGCGACGCACGACACTGGAGCAGTTCGTCCCCGGAGTCGCCGCCCTCCTTAGCATCCAGTGGCTTGATATGTTGGAAACATATCTATAATTTTTTATGTTCCATGATTGTTTAGTATCTACTTTGCTTCACTTGTCCACACTTTGAGGTGCTTTTTACATGTTTTCTGGTACTAACCTATTAACAAGTTGCCACAGTGCAAGTTGCCTGTTTTCTGCTGTTTTTGGTTTCAGAAAAGTTAGTAAAGAAATATTCTCGAAATTGGACGGGAAGAAGGACAAAGTCAATTACTTTCCGTGGGGAACAAGAAGTCCAGAGAAGAGTCAGAGGGGGCGGCCAGAGGGGCCAACCCCCCTCCCCCCCCAAGCGCGGCCACAGGTGGGCCTGCGCCTGGCTAGGGTTTGGTGGCCCTGACCGCCTCCCGGTCTCGCCCCTTCGCCTATAAGAAGCCCCCGATGCAGAAACCTTGAGTACCCGTTCAAAAGTCCACGAAACCGTTTGTAGCCGCCACCATCGTCCCTAGATCGAGGGGATCTGAAGTTCTTCCCGGCACCCTGCCGGAGGGGAGATCATCCCGGAGGCTTTCTCTCCGATATGATTCGTGAGTAGTTCCACCTTGGACTATGGGTCCATGTAGTAGCTAGATGGTTGTATCTCCTCCTTTGTGCTTTCATATATAGATCTTGTGAGCTCCGTTCATGATCAAGATCTAATCTATTTGTAATCATGCATGTTGTGTTTGTGGGGATCCGATGGATATTGAGATTATTATGTTGGTTTGATTAATGGTTTTATCTTTATGATTCTATCATGTTTGTGTTATTTGTGATCTTTCATGCTCTCTGTTACTAGTGGTTATCTTGGCCAAGTAGTTGCTAGTGACTCCAAGAGGGGGTATTTATGCTCGATAGTGGGTTCATCCTGAAGGGAATATGCCATGAGAGGCAATAATAAAGTGTTTATTATGTGTATTCTAAGTATATGATAGATGTTTATTTTGCATGCTATAATTGTATGAATACGGAAACGCTAATACATGTGTGTTTAATAAACAAACAGAAAGTTCCTAGTTATGCCTCTCTCATAAACTTGCTCGTTGATTAACAAGATGATCAAAGTTTCCTGATCATAGACATTGGATGTTGTTAACAACGAGATCACAACATTAGTGTAATGATTTGATGAACATTCATCCGAAGTATAGCATTACGATCGAAGTCATTGAGTTTATATTGCTATAACAACTTACAAAGTGATCCTAATCCTTAGACCATGAGATCATGTCAATCACTAACACCGGAAGAGTTTCTCGATGACATCAAACGTCACACCGTAACTGGGTGATTATAAAGATGGCTTCAAATCTACTAAAGTGTTATGTTGAGAATCATGGATCAAGAGTGGAATTTGTTCATCCCGATGACGGATAGATATGCTCTGGGCCCTCTCGGTGATATCACATTGGTTAGCTTGCAAGCAAGTGATTTGATCACTAGAATGTTATATCACGGGAACGAGAAAAGAGTGCATGTCAGTAACGAGATCAAACTAGGTATGGAGATACCGATGATCGAATCTCGGACATGTAATATATCGTGAAACAAAGGGATTAAGATACAAGCATAAAAGGTTCCGACGATCACAGGAAAAGTCATCGTTGAATGTGTAGGAGTCACTATGGATCTCCAGGTCCCGCTACTAATTATTGATCGGAGAAGGGTCTCGATCATGTCCGCATTATTCGTGAACCGTAGGGTGACACACTTAAGGGACACTGACATCCAATTGGAACAAAAGTTTCATGCCGGAAAGAATAACAAGCGCAGGAATTTAGTTCACTAGATACCGAAACAGGTTTTCGGGTGAAATTGCAGAAAGTGTTTTTGCATGTGAAATGAAATATTAGCAAGGGGTTATATGTGAATGTTTGTCATTAAAGTAATTGACAAAATTCTGAATAAATAAAAGGAGTCTTATTTAATGAGAGTTTGCATTAAATTTGTGGAAATTTAATAGTAATTTTGAGTGGGATTTTGAGTGGAGGGAATTGAAGAGATTTTTGTGAGTGGAGTGTCCACCCACATGAATGAAGGAGGGGAGGGGGCAGCCCCCATGGCCGGCGGACACCCCCTTGAGTGCCCCCTCCTCCTATAAAAGGCACCACCTCTCCTCTCTCTCACTCACACCTCCTCGTGAAGGATCTCTCTCCCCCTCTATAATTTATCCCCATGGTCTCGGACTAGCGAGATACATGTTCCCGGTGGCTATTCGGCAAGAAAGGGTTGTGCTTCCTCTGCATCGCTGGAGCGAGGAGGCGGAGGTTGCTCGGTGTCTTGTACGTGTGTGCGAGCACGGATGCGCTGCTGTTTTGCGGCGCTAGGACTTCCTCTCAATCTTGAGATCGACAAGAGATCGTCTACATCAACCACGAGTTTAACTCGTTAAGCTTTGTCCTTCTTCAAGGGTATGTTCTCTATGGATATACATCCTCCCGTTGTTTGTATCTAGTAGATAGGTCTTGGTACATAGTTCCCATCGTAGGAAAAAATTTGTTGTCTATGCTGCAAACCCTACAGTGGTATCAGAGCCGGATCTATGCGTAGATGCTTTACAGGGATAGTACACATATGGGTATGTGGGCGATGATGATCATGATGTTGCTTCTTATTTGTATTTTGGATATTGGTGGCATAGTGGGATGAAGCGGCCCGGACAAACTTTACATGTCCTCGCACATGAGACCTGTTCCACGCTTGGCATGCAACTAGTTTGCATAAGTGGCTAGCGGGTGTCTGTATCTCCTACTATAGTCAATATCTAATTTGCAACGAGTTGTCAACAATTTGGTTATCCTCGTTATGGTTCATGTTCGTAGGTAAGAACGGTTCTATCTTCGAAATCCCTAAGCCACGTAAAACTTGCAATGGATAAATTAGAGGCGTCTAGTTTAGATTGTTGCTGGGCTAGTGTTATGATATGGTGATGTTGTAAGTATAAGTATGAGATGATACTCTTACAACATACATAACATGTAAGTTCCATAGACCTTGGCCTTACACAAAGAGGTATGATAGTGATCATATCACGGTGCACATGATGGAGATCATATGCGGAAATCATATCATTCCACTTATAAACATGTGATGTTTAATAGCATCTTATAACATGTGATGTTTAATAGCATCTTATATTGCTTGTTTGGCGTTTTATTAGCATAATAAGATGATCCCTCATTTAAATATCAAGATAATAATGTGTTCTTCCTTAAGTATGCACCGATTATGTTTTCGTCGCTCCAAGACATCACGTGATGATCGGGTGTTCTTGGATCCACGGCCATATTTCGGTTGTAAGACAGTTACACACGCGAATACTAAGGTTCTAACTTAGCGAGCCTAGCATGTATAGACATGGCGTCGGAACACAGACCAAAAGGTTAAGCATGAGTCATATAGTAGATATGATGCCCATTTGATGCTCGCCTTTGAAGCTACACCGACTCACGTGATGATCGGACTTGGTGTAGTGGATTTGGTTCATGTAATCACCAAAAAGGCACAAGGGATGTCGTTTTTGAGTGGGAGTTCATTTGTAATGTGGATTAGTTGAACTCAATCTATCATAAACTTAGTCTAAACTTTACAAATTATGTTGTAGATGGCACCACCTACTTTTAATTTCAATGTGTTCATGGACAAAGAGAAACTTGCAACAAACGGTAGAAACTTTACCGAATGGGCCATGAATTTGAGGATTATCCTCTCTGCTGCACAAAATCAATATGTGCTAGAAGCGCTACTAGGCCCCCCACCTTTCGATGATGCCCCTGAAAAGGAGAAGAATGTCTACCAGACTCGTCAGGAGGACCACAACTTAGTTCATTGCGGCATATTGTATGGGCTAGAGCCGGAACTTCGAAAGCGTTTCGAAAACGGCTATGCATTTGATACAATGGGTGAATTGAAAATGATTTTCGACACACATGCTGCTGTAGAGAGCTACAATGCTTCAGGAAAGTTTTTTAGCTGCATGATGGAAGAGCACAGCTCCGTAAGTGAGCATGTACTCAAGATGTCGGGTTACGCCGATAAGCTTGTGTCCTTGGGAATAACGATTCCCATTGATTTAGGCATCCATCGTGTTCTGCAATCTCTGACACCTAGCTAGAAGAGCTTCGTGATGAACTATAATATGCAAGGCATGAAGAAGTCTCTCCCCGAGCTTCTGTCAATGCTTAAAACTGCATAAGTGGAGATCAACAAGGAACATCAAGTGTTGATGATCAATAAGAACACTGGTTTCAAGAAAGACAAGAAGGGAAAACGGAAGGGAAGTAAGGGCGGCAAGTCGGTTGCCGTGCCTGAAAAGAAACCCCGAGTTGGACCTAAGTCTGATACCGAGTGCTACTATTGTAAGGGGACTGGCCACTGGAAGCACAACTGCCCCAAGTATTTGGCAGAGAAGAAGGCCGGCAAGGCAAACAAAGGTATATATGATATACATGTTAGTGATGTGTACTTGACTAGTGCTTGCAGTAGCACCTGGGTATTTGATACCGGTTCAGTTGCTAATATTTGTAACTCGAATCAGGGGATGCGGAACAAGCGACCGCTAGCAAGGGGTGAGGTCAAGATGTGTGTCGGCAATGGATCAAGCGTTGATGTGATCGCCGTCGGAACGCTGCCTCTCCACTTGCCGTTAAGATTAGTAATAAACTTAAATAATTGTTATCTGGTGCCTGCACTGAGCATGAACATTGTATCTGGATCGTGTTTGATGCGAAGTGGTTATTCATTTAAATCCGAGAACAATGGTTGTTCAATTTATATGAATGAAATCTTTTATGGTCATGCACCGATGATGAATGTTTTATTTCTATTGGATCTCGATAATAGTGTTACACATATTCATAATGTTGATGCTAAAAGGATTAAACTTAATGATGATATATCCGCATATATGTGGCACTGCCGTCTAGGTCATATTGGCGTTAAACGCATGAAGAAGCTACATTCAGATGGACTTTTGGAATCACTTGATTTTTAATCATTTGATACATGTGAGCCATGCCTTATGGGCAAGATGACTAGAACGCCGTTTTTCGGTTCAATGGAACAGGCGACAGATTTATTGGAAATCATACATTCTGATGTATGTGGTCCAATGAGTGTGTCGGCGCGAGGTGGATATCATTATTTTGTTACTTTCACGGATGATTTAAGTAGATACGGTTATATCTACTTGATGAAACACAAGTCTGAAACCTTTGAAAAGTTCAAGGAATTTTAGAATGAAGTGGAAAATCATCGTAATAGAAAGATCAAATTTCTACGGTCCGACCGTGGAGGTGAGTATCTAAGTTACGATTTTAGCACTCACATGAAAGAGTGTGGAATTGTTTCACAACTCACACCTGCCAGAACACCACATCAAAATGGTGTGTCAGAACGTCGTAATCGTACTTTATTCGATATGGTTCGATCTATGAAGACTCTAACGGACTTGCCGTTGTCATTTTGGGGTTATGCACTAGAAACTGCTGCATTCACTTTAAATCGGGCACCATCTAAATCCGTTGAAAAGACACCGTATGAATTATGGTTTGGAAACAAACCTAAGCTGTCATTTCTTAAAGTTTGGGGATGCGATGTTTATGTGAAGAAACTTCAACCGGATAAACTCGAACCCAAAGCGGAAAAATGCGTCTTCATAGGATACCCTAAGGAAACTATTGGGTATTACTTCTATCACAGATCTGAGGGCAAGGTTTTTGTTGCCAAGAATGGATCCTTTCTAGAGAAAGAGTTTCTCGCGAAAGGCGTGAGTAGTCGGAAGGTAGAACTCGAAGAGGTTATTGAACCTTCTCTTCAAAGTATGGTGAGTAGCGCAGCGCCGGAAGTTGTTCCGGAGTTGGCTTCACCAGTTGAAGAAGGAACTAATGATAATGATCATGAAACTCCAAAAGAGAGTACTACCGAACCTCGCAGGTCTAGTAGGACGCGTGCAGCTCCCGAGCTGTACGGAAATCCTATCATGAATTTCATGGTTGATGAAAATGATGACCCTGCGACATATGAAGAAGCGATGATGATCCCGAATTCCAACAAATGGTTAGAAGCCATGAAATCCGAGATGGAATCCATGTATGAAAATCAAGTTTGGAACTTGGTGGACTTACCTCACGACCGAAAGGCCGTGGAGAATAAATGGATTTTCAAAAGAAAAACTGATGCTGATGGTAATGTGACCGTCTATAAAGCTCGACTTGTCGCAAAGGGGTTTCGACAAATTCAAGGAGTTGACTACGATGAGACATTCTCTCCCGTAGCGATGCTAAAATCAGTTAGGATTATGTTAGCAATTGCTGCATATTTCGATTATGAGATATGGCAAATGGATGTCAAAACCGCATTTCTCAATGGTAATATTGAAGAAGAATTGTATATGATACAACCAAAGGGTTTTGTCGATCCTAAGTATGCTAACAAGGTATGCAAGCTTCAGTGATCCATCTATGGATTGAAGCAAGCATCACGAAGTTGGAATCTCCGCTTTGATTTGAGGTGATCAAAGAGTTTGGATTTGTCCAAACTTATGGAGAAGCTTGTATCTACAAGAAAGTGAGTGGGAGCAATGTGACATTTCTGATATTATATGTGGATGACATATTATTGATCGGACATGATATAGATCTTTTAAACAGTGTTAAAATTTATCTAAAAAGCAATTTTTCAATGAAGGACCTAGGTGAAGCGTCATACATATTAGGCATAAAGATCTATGTGACCCACGTCATACAAATTTTTAATGAAGGACCTAGGTGTTAAAAGTTATCTAAACAACAAATTACCACGGGAAGTGATAATAATCTCTTCGGTTGTAGATGTGTTGTTGCTACTAGGAAGAAAAAACGGTCTCTTGTTCATGGAACATGTGGACTATTTACCTTACACACTTTGCTTAAAGCAGTTGTCTGTTGCTTGCAACTTAATACTGGAGGGGGGTCGGATGATAACCTGAAGGTGGACTTCTAGTCATAGATGCAGTTGGATGCGGTCTATGTATATTGTTGTATTGCCCAATCACCTTCATAGGATCTTTCTAGCTAGTAATTGCATTGTTATGCCTTGCTCAGTTCCTGTCAGTTGCCTCGCTGTAATTTGTTTACCCTTCATGCCATGTTGTTTATCTAAGGAGAGCACCTCTAGTGAACTATGGACCCTGGTACAATCTTTACCATTGATACATCTTCCACTGTTACATGTTTACTTGCTGCAAACCATTACCTTCCACACCATACGTTTAATCCTTTGTTACAGCAAACCGGTGAGCTTGACAGCCTCACTGATTTATTGGGGCAAATTCTTGAGTTTGTGTTGTGCAGGTCTCCGCGTTGCTCGCAACACTTGTGTGACGTTTACTTCCTCCTTCTGGTTCAATAACCTCGGTCTCAACTGAGAGAAGACTTGCTGTTTGCTGCTTCACACCTTTCTCTTGGGGTTTCCAACAAAGTGCTCCACGTCAGCACCATTAACAAGTTTTTTGGCGCCGTTGCCAGGGAGGCTAAGGACGTCTTCACTAGAGGAGTCCTTCACTTCCTTTCTCTTTACTTTGTTTTTAGTTTGCTTTGTTTATTTTGCTTGGTTTTGTTTGCCTCTTTCCAAAAAAAAACCCCAAAAATAGTCTAGTTTGGTTTGCTTGCTTTATTCAAAAACACAAAAAAATTAGTTCTTGCTCTAGTTGCTGGTCTGTTGTTGCCTTGCTTGGTCATGCTTCCTATCAATGGATGGTTTCTTTGAAACTAGTTCTTGTTGGCAAGGTGGGTTCACGGAAGAACAAAAGTATTACTATAAGGAACACCATTTGTCACAAAAAGGGAAACACTTATGGGAACAAATTGATAGGTTGAATTCTATTGCTAGAGACGTGTGCTCTACTTATAATGTTACTTATTGCTTTGATAAAGCTTGTTGCTGCAGGAGGTATAAACACCTACCCTTTCAATGTGAGTATAATGATAATGTTACCATATCTTCTTATGTTAAAGGAAATATGACTTTTATGACGTGGAACAAATTAAAGAATTTATTGCTTTCAAGGGTGCATTTGAACTTGCCAGTTTGCTTGAAAATACCGATGATTCACCTTATGAATCTGAGGTTTATGAGATACTTAAATTTTTCTTTGATAATTACAAGGAAGCAAATGGCCATATTCTTGAATATTTTAATAGATGCTTTCCACACATGGAAGAGTCTAATGCCTTGCAGGAGCCTATGGAAGAAGAAATTGTTGAAACTGGAAGCTCATTAGATGAAAAAGAGGAGGAGACTGATGAACAAAAGGAGGAAGAATGGATCTACCCATGCCTACCTTCTAATGAGAGTAACTCTTTACCTCTTATATTATTTGATTGTCCCCCATGCTTACCAAAGGGGGATGAATGTTATGTTCCTATGGATCCTTTTGAAATATCTACTTTGGGTAAAACCCATGAAGGTTTTAATCCTACTATTTTTGAGCTTGATAGAAATTATGTGTTTATAGATCATGAAAAGCCTGCTTTATGTGATAGTTATATTGTTGAGTTTATTCATGAGGCTACTGAAAATTATTATGAGAGAGGAAAATATGGTTGTAGAAGTTTTGATGCTATTGAAACACCTCTCTTTGCGCTGAAAGTTTTGAAGTTACTCTTGTCTTATCTTCCTATGATTATCACTTTGTTCTTTGTGAATTTATTTGTGTACAAGATTCCGATGCATAGGAAGAGGGTTAGAATTAAATGCGTTTTGAATTTGCTTCTTGATGCTCTCTTTGACTTCAATTCATATTTCTTATGTGAGCATCTTCTCCTTGCTTCTTGTGCCTAACTTAAAGGCGTTAAAGAAAAGTACTTGTTGGGAGATAACCCAAGAGTTTCTTTGAGTCTTGGAAGTTATTACTTCTGTAATGACCTCTCGTTATCCTTTTTGTTTGCTTTTTGTGCCAAGAATAACCTCTAATAAGAGGGAAGTAAGATTTGGGGAGTTGCTGTCCCGAAACAGATTTCTGTCCTCCACCAAAAAAAATGCGAGGCGGATCTGTAGCTCGTATTGAGCTCAAAATTTACAATAAATCCTCCAGTATGTTATCTAACTTTTGTTAGTTCAACACTTTTTGATTTGAGCAACAGAAGATGTTCTAAAAAATCGGTTTCTACCTGCTGGTCTGTTTTGACAGATTTCTGCCATTATTTGCATTTGCTTCTTATTGATTCCTTTTTGAGTTCTCTTCAGGTAAATTGAGCTTTTTGAAGGAGTTACTACAGTAGCTTGTGTTTTTAGTGAAAAGCCTTGCCGTTCCAAAGCTTTGCCAGAGGTCTAATATCTTTTGAATAAGCTAATGTTGCTAATGAAGATTGTGTGAAGTTCTGTATGAAGGAAAAATTTCAGGTGTAGAGAGAGAATGATGCAATGAGATGAAGAATGGACAAAAGCTCAAGCTTGGGGATGCCACCATGGTGTCACCCCAAGAAATATCCAAGAGGTACAAGCGTCAAAGCTTGGGGATGCCCAAGGCATCCCCTTCTTCATCAATAAAAAGCTCAGGCCTGTCTAGACACTTCGTTTTTATTGTTTAATGCATAGTTGTGTTGTTCTTGGAGCGTCTTAGTTTTCGTTTGCTTTGCTTAGTTTGTTTATTTTTCTTTAGTAGTTTGTACCCCCGTTCTCGTTGTGTTGTTTTGCAAATAAGTTTGCTTGGTGTTTGGAAAGGAGTAGTTAGTTCTTGCTTGAAGTGCAAGAGGAGCTTGCATTGACTGTGACTTAGACTTTAGCATGACATGCTAGGTGTTGTTTTAACATTATGCTTAGTTATTAGTTTTGTAGCATGTCTTGTTCCAAACAATTGAGATTGCATAGTGTGTCTTGAAGAAATTATGCGTTGTTTTAGCATGCAGAAGCATAGTATTGTGGTATTCTCCTTTGATGTTTTGCTTGGGTTGACTTGGCACATGCTCACACCATGTTATGACTATGACAAGTCACCATTATCCTCTATGATCATTTAGTCCTTGACTTGTAGTATCACTCTTTGCTTTGATTAGTTTGCTTTGTTGCATTGCATAATTTTGGCCATTATTGCTCTCTAGTTGGTTGCTCCCAGTCTTTTGCTAGCCTCCACTTGTATGAGTAAGTTCTACTCATGCTTCCAACTCCCAAGAAACCAAGTTTTCCCAAAGTGTCCACTATAAATTCCTATGCATGGTGTGTTACACCATTCCAAAGTATATTCTTGTTTTCATCTATCTTCCAATTAAAAACTATTTTGTTATGTGAAAACTTAGTGATTAAAGCCCCCACGAACTTGATGGCACACTTTATTCTTTGCCCCTAATAAACTTGAACCATTGTGACAACTTTGTTGTATAAGCTTGCACTTATAAGTTGGAATTAGCAGAACCGTGCTGTCACGGGGAATGTTTTCAACATTGCACTTGTACCTTGTTGTACTCAGTTGATATCATGTTCTTTTGTCTATGGATGTCACCGGTGTGAAATAAAGAGGGAACTTGTAAGTCCATGGATTGTGTATCCTGTGTTAGAGAAACGCCTGGGTCGCTAGCCTAAGCCATGCCTAATCATGGTGGAAACTTGTAGCATCACCATAGTGACATCTATGAATCATTCTTCTTATAAAAAAAGAGACACATTGAGAAAAGAGTAAAGAGAGAAAAAAAGACACCATATTCCCATGGTACATGAGAAGAATTGCTGAGATGCTCATTGTCTGCTTGCCTTGTCATTTTGGTTATGGGAAAACTCCTGTACCATGTGCAAGGGGTACCCCGTTGGCGGTTCTCAATGATATGCAAATACTTACAGTGACAAGAACTTACCTAGACCCAAAGTTGAGTATGTATGAGGTGTGGCCCTAGTATTCAAGGGGCATGAGATTTCCAACTTATAATTCGTCAAGCATATACTCCAGCTTTGCCACTTTAACCTTAACCACTTCAAGATGCTTATGATAGGGGCAATGAGGGCTGGAAGCTAACTAGTACCATAATTTTTGGAAGCTCTTTTTGAAACTTGTAACCACTGCTTCCTTTACAAAAAAGCCTTTCTTCCACCATTATTGAGTCTCCACCTTCTACCTTTAGGCCCCATTAAGAGAGCATAGTTGTCATTCTGTGTGCAGTGTTAGCTTATTAATTGATGCATATCGTGTTATTACTTGCTCGTGTGCTATTTGTTTCTAGTCACCCTTGTGAACTTTGCAGGTGTCCTATGCATTATATTGCTACTCTATGAGGGACAAGCTGATTGCCACTATGCCATGTTTTCTGCATGTGAAACAAACAAACATTTTTCAATGCATGTTATTCATGATCTTTGTTTGTAGCTTGCCATGTTGCATGCATAGTTACTATGTCCTATTGTTAGAACTCCATATTTCATGCACATGTTTAGAGTTCTTTGATCCCAGCTTTCAATGCTTGCAAATGGTTGGATCTTTATTGTGAGAGTGCATGTCACCTCAAAAATTATTTTGTTTATCACTTACCTACTCGAGCGAGTTAAGCTTGGGGATGCTGGTACGTTGGAAACGTATCTATAATTTTTTATGTTCCATGCTTGTTTAGTATCTACTTTGCTTCACTTGTCCACAATTTGAGGTGTTTTTTGCATGTTTTATAGTACTAACCTACTAACAAGTTGCCACAGTGCCAGTTGCCTGTTTTCTGTTGTTTTTGGTTTCAAAAAAGTCAGTAAAGAAATATTCTCGGAATTGGATGGGACGAAAGACAAAGTCAATTACTTTCCGTGGGGAACAAGAAGTCCAGAGGAGAGCTGGAGGGGCCGGCCAGAGGAGCCACCCCCCAGGCGCGGCCACAGGTGGGCCCGCGCCTGGCTAGGGTTTGGTGGCCCTGGCCGCCTCCCGGTCTCGCCCCTTCGCCTATAAGAAGACCCCGATGCAGAAACCCTGAGTACCGGATCAGAAATCCACGAAACCGTCTGTAGCCGCCGCCACCATCGTCCCTAGATCGAGGGGGATCTGAAGTTCTTCCCGGCACCCTGCTGGAGGGGAGATCATCCCAGAGGCTTTCTCTCCAGTATGATTTGTGAGTAGTTCCACCTTGGACTATGGGTCCATGTAGTAGCTAGATGGTTGTATCTCCTCCTTTGTGCTTTCATATATAGATCTTGTGAGCTCCGTTCATGATCAAGATCTAATCTATTTGTAATCATGCATGTTGTGTTTGCGGGTATCCGATGGATATTGAGATTATTATGTTGGTTTTATTAATGGTTTTATATTTATGATTCTATCATGTCTGTGTTGTTTGTGATCTTGCATGCTCTCCGTTGCTAGTGGTTATCTTGGCCAAGTAGTTGCTAGTGACTCCAAGAGGGGGTATTTAGTCTCGATAGTGGGTTCATGCCTCTAGTTTCCAAGGGAACTGACAATAATCTCTTCGGTTGTAGATGTGTTGTTGCTACTAGGGAGAAAACAACGGTCTCTTGTTCATGGAACACGTGGACTGTTTACCTTACACACTTTGCTTAAAGCAGTTGTCTGTTGCTTGCAACTTAATACTAGAGGGGGTTCGGATGATAACCTAAAGGTGGAATTCTAGTCATAGATGCAGTTGGATGACGGTCTATGTATATTGTTGTATTGCCCAATCAACTTCATAGGATCTTTCTGGCTAGTAATTGCATTGTTATGCCTTGCTCAGTTCCTGTCAATTGCCTCGCTGTAATTTGTTTACCCTTCATGCCATGTTGTTTATCTAAGGAGAGCACCTCTAGTGAACTATGGACCCCGGTCCAATCTTTACCATTGATACATCTTCCACTGTTACTTGTTTACTTGCTGCAAACCATTACCTTCCACACCATACATTTAATCCTTTGTTACAGCAAACCGGTGAGCTTGACAACCTCACTGATACGTTGGGGCAAAGTCTTGAGTTTGTGTTGTGCAGGTCTCCGCGTTGCTCGCAACACCTGTGTGACGTTTCCTTCCTCCTTCTGGTTCGATAACCTCAGTCTCAACTGAGGGAAGACTTGCTGCTTGCTGCTTCATACCTTGCTCTTGGGGTTTCCAACGAAGTGCTCCACGTCAGCACCATCATGGCTCGGCCTCCATGGCCCTCCTTGACCTCGAGGTCCTCGACTATGGGGGGATTGCAGTTGCGGCGCGGGTGGGATTGCGGCGCGAGAGAGGAAGGCAGCGGGGTGCGGGCGTGTGGGGGTTGCGACGCGGGGTGGGAGTACGAGAGGGGTCGGGCTCAACCAGGTAGTAGTTAGGGTTAGCTAGTACACTTACATGTGGGTCCTATGTAGAGTTGCCGGGTCTGCGGGTTAAAGGGTATGGGTTTACCATCTCCAGACCCGCACCCTCTAGACCCGATGGGTCTGAATATTTACCACTAAGCAGACCCATGGGTTTTATTTTCAACCAAACCCTCCTCCATTTGATGCGGGTACCCACCGGGTTAGCGAGTGACGGGTACCCATTGCCATCCATAGATGCTAAGGTGTCTAGGGATAGCCAAACATGAGTTGTTGGAGTGATACGCAGGGATGTTAATGGAGTTTAACTTGGAGCTTTAGCGGTGGGTTTCAAGGGTTTATTTGATCGAGCACTTTGGAATCACTTAATGCAGAAAAGGCTTGGCTTTAGATGAAGATCTTGCTCTTACAAGATGTGTGATTGCCTTGGATTGCAAAGGAGTGGTGAATGTTATAATACAAGGAACAATGGCCAAATATGCAAAATTGTTATGAAAATAAATCAATGTCAGAGCTTTCATCTTTGTAGTTGTTCCTTTGTTCGTGAGTTTAGAGCTTCGAATCATGAAGCACATAATCTATCCAAGCATACTTTATCTTTGGGTAGCGGTCGACATGAATTCCCCGTACTCTATAACAATTCCTGTAAGCGTTATCACGATCTAATAAAGCTCGAAAGATTATCTAAAGAAACATATTGAGTAGAGAGCAAGCCCCTTTTCATATGCTAGGGACATGGTATCATTTGTTTTAGGTCGGGGGAAATTCTAGCCATGGCACGAAGGATCGACTGCAACGTCATGGCATTGCGAACTGTGAACCACTACTTTTGCCCTTCCTGGATACGCAACCTTGAGACGCAGTTGCACTAGTCCGCAAAACTGCAAGGTGAGACTCACCATGATATACAACATGAGCTAATAAAATGTTAGGTGCAAGAGACCACTAAACTAGTCATTCAAGAACTTGATGGTGGTCATTTTGCAATACTTGCAAATGCGTCTAGTGATGTGTATCATAATGAACAATTGGATGTTTGCTTGCGATTATTTTCATAAAGAAAAGAATAAAAATTGTAAGATTTCCTGGTCTTGCTCATGTTGAAGAGACTACCTCTTTGACACTTAAAGCTGTAATTCAACAAATGCTTACGAATTATAATTTGATGTTTGCGAATGGTTAGTGGGCAAGGATATGATAGAGCTAGTAACATGAACGGTAATGCTAATGGCTTCAAAAAACTATTTATGGATGATTCGCCTTTTGTCTATTATGTTCATTGTTTTGCACATCAACTGTAGTTCACTCTTGTTGTTGTTGCTAAGGAAAGTGGTGATTATACTCGGTTCTTTCGGTAGCTCACTACTACATAAAAGCCTATCTGTGGTGCGTGAAATATGAAGTTTGTGGGCACAGGCCGTGCGCCACTGTCATCATGCCACATATTTTTATTAGTGGAGATGTGTCACTGATAAGTCCAGTTATCTGTGGCGCATGTTGGTTTGGTGTGCCACGGACAAGTATTTTAAAATTCAAAAAAAGCGGGATATGAAAAGTTATTTATGGCGCATGTCGGTAAGGTGCACCACTGATAAATTTTTCAAATTTAGAAAAAAGGCGGGATCTGGATCTTGTCGCCATCGCCTCACCGTGGCCACAACCTACCACCATAGGGAGGTGCAGGAGGCCGTGGCTGACGAGGTTTGATCTCATCAATGTCCATTGTTATGGACTTGAGTTTTGGATAAGATGGGATGCTAGAAGTCGTGGAATGGTTATAGACAAGCAACACAAGGATACGAGGTTTACCTAGGTTCAGGCCCCTGGAGGGAAAATCCTACTCCTGCTTGTCTGCTCTTGATTACGGCGGAACCAAAAGTTACAGAGGTGCGTAGATGCAATCTGGCGTGAGGTGCGTATGCGGTGAGTTGAAAGAGAGATCCTTCTCGCCGTACCCTCCTGGCTTTTATATAGATAGGCAGGTCCCGGGCTTTAGGTCGAGTCGGTTTCAAATTAGGGTTGGTACCCTTTGAAATTCTATCTAATCTATACTTGTCCTCCAAGGAGTCAAAATGTCATGGACTTGGGCCACCGAAGTCTTCATGGGTTGCATGTTCTGACGTGGGACTTCCTTGGGCTGGACCAGGTATACCAATGTTATGTACCCATGGGGTATATCCATGTCAGTAGCCCCTGAGTGTTCATTCGAATCGTAGATTTGGCTGGAGACTCTTTAATCTTTCGGGTGCTATGTAGTTGAGCCTGTTTTTTCAAGGAGAAATGTTTAGTTCATAGGTATTGTTGATGCGTGTATCTGGCTCACCCAACGGATCAGGGACAATTAACTATCATAGGACAAAACAACACGATCTTTATCAAACTCGAGTCTCCGGACTCGAAATCGGAATGACTGCTGATATGATTCGACTCAGGCCGTTCTGGTCGGGGATGAGCTTGAGGACGAGGAGCTTGAGGACGGTGCCAAAATTTTCAGGGAGGAGCTCGAGGATGACTCCGGTAGGGGTCGAGGATGAAGTGGTGGCCGAAGAGAGGAGAAGTAAAGGTGGAGGGGAAGGAGAAGTAAATATGAAGGAGAAGGTGAGGAGAAGGAGAGAAGGAGAAGGAGAAGAGGTGAAGGAGAAGCAGAAGGAGAGAAGAAGGGGAGGAGAAGGAGAAGGAGAAGAAAAGGAGAAGGAGAATGGGAGGGGAAGGGAGGGGAGGCTCAGATTTTAAAAGGAGCCACGCTTATCCGTGGAATACCACAATAGGTAAGTGAGATCTATTTTTTTCTATGGTGATGGGGATATGCCTACCGGGGTATACCCAGCAGGACGTTTCCGACTGGCCCAAGAACTGGCGAGTGGGCCTGCAAGACGGCGACTGGATTGAAGCCCAGCAAGGAACCAAGCGACTGGAAGCTGAAGGCCCAGGCGAGTAGATAGGCCCAGTCGGATTAGGTTAAACGAGTACCGAAGCTTTAACTGAATCGGTTGAGATATGTAAACCCTAGGGGAGGTGAGCCTATATAAACCTCCCTATAGGGCGAGTAGAGATACGTTCCATCATACACCCAAGCGACTCGCCGCCTAGCCGCCGAGCTCGCCCATTGTACCACCTCCATAATACAATCTAGCAGGAGTAGGTCTTTACCCTCCGGGGGGCCGAACCTGGGTAAAACCCTGTGTCTTTGCCCTCATCTCGCACCGCAGATGGCTGGCCGCCCTTGCCCCCCGTTCTACTACTCGCTGCCGACTGCAGCATCTGCCGTGACCATTCCCACGACAGTGGCGCCCACCGTGGGGCCTGGCCGGTGTTCTGCGGCGAGATCCAATCTGCCCATCAACGAGACGGTCGCCACCGGCCGCATGATAGCGATCGGCGAGATGCTCCAAATCTTGCCGAGCAGCTACGTCCCGGCGGCGCGACCCGTCACGCACAGCATGATCCTGCCGATCGGCACGATCAGCCTCTTCGTCGGCCTCACCGACGTCATCGTCTCGGAGGATTCGGCTCGCATCCGCGAGTCGCCGCCACGCGATCGGCTCTCCGAGAGCCAGATCCGCACGATCCGTCGCCTCGCCTCCGAGTACAACTCGGCCCACAGCGACATGGCCGAAAACTCAGCGGCCGCAGGAGACGCGGCCCTCGACGACGACGCCGACTCGGCGACCCCGGCGTCACTCGCCGGGTCCATCACCGCGGCTTCACCCGCGGGCTCCATCACTCAGGTCTCCAATGTGGGAGACTTCGAGGACCCCTCCATCCTCGGGATCTTCGAATTCGACTCCGGGTCGGAGAATTCCGCCGACCTCCGCGACGGAACCGGTCGCCACGCCGCGACCTACATGGAGACCGGCACCGATCCTCCGGAGGATCCATTCTCCACCCCAATCCCTCCTAACGCTACGGCAACGGAGGTCGAGGAACTCCGCCTGAAACTGGCGGAGGCGGTGCGCAAGGAACAAGCCGAGCGCGAGAAATTCCGCCTCGAGCAGGTGACGGCACAGGAGCTATCGCGCTACCACCAACAGCGGATCAGGTCGCGCCTGAACCCCACCGTTCAGGGGCGCGCCCTGAACTTCGACGACGAAAACGACCCGGCCCGCGTGGCCGAGCGCGCGATCTGCGAGAACGCGCCACCAGGAGGAAGCGCCCGACCCCCGCCAGGGTCGACGGCGATGGGCGCCCCGCCTCCACCCAACCGCACACCCCCCCAGGGACCAGCCGCGGATAGTAGTCTCCTCACGGGAGCGAGACGCAAACGGCCTCCCACTGTTCTCCACCCCGATGGACAACCTCGTGGCAGGCCGAGCCGCAGCCGACAGCATCACGGCCACCGGCGACGGCGCCCTACAGATCCAATACGTCAGGGCCCTGCTCGCAAAGGCCGTCGAGCAGCAAAGAGCGGGCGCCGACTCGCAAGGTCGAGTATACTCGCGTTCCTCGGGAAGCAGAGTGGCCTCCAGCGGCCGCCCAGCGGCGGCAAACACCCTCAACTGCCCGCCACCAGAGCCACTGCAGCTCCAACACTGACCCGCGAACGCGGCACTCTCCACCAACGACCCCAGGCCGGCGACCAACCTCGTCGCCGCCAATGGTCAACCCATCGACGCCCGCACCCACATCATCAACAACCAAAGCTGGCGTGCACGCCAGCCAGACGATCTGCGACACACCCTAACCAATCGCCGCGACGGCGAGCCCATGGGGTCGCTCATTCGACTCGGCCCCAAGTGCTTCGGACCAATGATCCGAGGCGAGAAGTACCCGCCAAACTTCAAGGCGCCAAAGGAGATAGAAAAGTACGACTCCTCGTACGACCCCGCCGTCTGGCTCGACACATTCCTCATGGCGATGGGGATCGCAGGCCACACCGACCTGCTAGCCGCCTGTTACCTCCCCCTGATGATGGAGGGGACGTGCAGGCAGTGGATCAACACCCTCCCCCAGGACAGTATCGACTCCTGGGAGGAGATGCGCGACGCCTTCGTCAGGCACTTCGAGTGCTCCTACACCCGCGCCACCACCATCGAGGACCTGGAGTGATGCGTCCAGGGACCCCGCGAGTCGACCCGCAACTGGGTCCAACGGTGGCAAGAACTCTGGTACAACGCGGTCGGCATCCACCCGGACACCGCGATCCATTGCTTCAAGACCTCGTGCCGCTACGAGCCCCTGGTCGCCAAGCTCAAGCGACACTCTCGCACACTCGACAACATCCCCGACCTCCTCGAGATCGCTATACGGTACGCGGAGGAAGATCCAAACCAGGAAACTGACGACGAGTCAGGAGGTCAACGCCGCACGAGCGGCAACAACAGCGGACGACGGTCCGACCTACGCTACAGCAACACTCGCCTCACCGGCAAGCGTCGCAGTGACGGGCGAGTCGACTTCGTCGCCAACGCCGGGCACGCACAACGCGAGCCCAAAAGCTTCCGCCGCGACGACGGACAACGTCGCGACGGCGGCAACTACAAGGCCAAGCCAAGGTTCGACCCCGCGGCTCTCCTTAACCAACCATGTGCGTTTCATAGCAGGGAAGGAAAGCCCGCCACGCACACCACCGCCGACTGCCACACCCTCAGGGAAATCGAGAAGGCACGGCGAGCACGGGAGGACCCCGACAACGACCCGCCAAACGGAGGAAAATTCGGCAAAGTGGCCGGCTCGCTCCATACCTTCACAGGCTTCAACACGAAGCGCGAGAAGAAGGTCATCGCCCGCGCCGTCGCCGTCAACGCGGTGGCCCAGGTGGACGTTCCCCAGTTCCTCAACTGGTCAGAGCAGCCCATCACCTGGAGCCGCCAAGACCACTCGCCAGCATCGAGTACCCAGGACGAGTCGCCCTGGTGGTCAAGCCTAAGGTCGGCGACTACTGGCTCCCCAAGACATTGATGGACGGCGGCAGCTCCATCAACATCCTGTACCTCGACACCTTCAGGCGACTGCGGCTCCCGCAGTCGATGATCGAGACGACTCACACCACGTTCCACGGCATCGTCCCCGGTCGGAAGGCGTACCCGATCGGCAAGGTCACGTTGCCAGTCACCTTCGGCACACCGGCAAACTTCCGCACCGAGCGGATCGTCTTCGAGCTGGTGCCCTTCGACAGCCCCTACCACTGCGTCCTGGTGCGCCAGGCGTTCGCCAAGTTCATGGCAGCGCCCCACTACGCGTACAACGCGATGAAGTTCCCCGGGCCGTGCGGCGTCATCACCATCAACGGCGACCCCGACATGGCCGCCGAGTGCGAGGCCAAAGGAGCCGAGCTCGCCGACGCCGTCATCGCGGCGGAGACCAACCACGCTGATGAGCTCGCCAAGTACGCGAGCGGGATCAACAACGACGACCCCACCATACTCAAGAAGCCCAACTCAGAGGGCGCAAACACCTCAACCTTTGAGGCCACGATGCACACGCACCGTCGAGCTGGTCCCAGGTGACTCCAGCCAGACGGTGACGATCGGGACGGGCATGAGCCCAGCATAGGAAGGCGCGCTCATCGAGTTCCTCCGTGAGAACAGGGACATCTTCGCATGGAAGCCCTCTGACATGCCCGGTGTCCCTAGGGAGCTCGCTGAGCACAAGCTAAACGCCGACCCCAAAGTGCGACCTGTCAAGCAGTCGCTGCGGCCCTTCAATGAAGAGCGCCGCCGAGCAATCGCCGAGGAGGTGCAGCGTCCACTCGCTGCAGGCTTCATCCGGCCAATCAAATACTCCAAGTGGCTGGCAAACCCAGTCCTGGTCGAGAATAAGAACGGGACCTGGAGGATGTGTATCGACTACACAAACCTGAACAGCGCCTGCCCAAAGGAGCAGTTCGTCCTCCCGCGGATCGACCAGATAATCGATTCAACCGCGGGCTCGGAGTCGCTATGTTTCCTCGACGCCTACTCTGGGTACAACCAGATCAAAATGGCTGTCGAAGACGAGGAGAAGACGGCGTTCATCACGCCATTCGGAGCCTTCTGCTACACCGCCATGACCTTCGGCCTCAAAAACGCCGGGGCGACCTACCAGCGGTGCATGCAAGAATGCCTCGCGAGCCAAATTGGCCGCAACATCCACGTCTACATCGACGACGTGGTCGTAAAGTCCGCTCGCCAGGGCTACCTACTCGCCGACCTGGCGGAAACATTCGCCAACCTGCGTAAATACAAGATAAAGCTCAACCCGAGCAAATGCACCTTCGGTGTACCTGCAGGACAACTACTGGGGTACGTCGTCTCCAAACGAGGGATCGAGGCGAACCCCACGAAGATCGACACGATCGCCCGGCTCGGCAAACCCGAGTGCCTGCGCGACATCCAGAAACTGGTCGGGCGAGTAGCGGCTCTCAGTCGCTTCATCCCCCGCCTGGGCGAAAAAGCGATGCCCCTATACCGCCTGATGCGCAAGAACCCCACCTTCCAGTGGGACAAGGAGGCGGACGACGCGCTCCGCGATCTCAAAAAGGTGCTACTCGCCGCCCCCGCCGAAAAAAAGAACCCATGCTGGTTTACGTCGCGGCTTCCGAGCGCGTCGTCAGCGCCGTGATGGTCGTCGAGCGACCGGAGGAAGGAAAGGAGCGCCCAGTGCAGCGACCGGTGTACTACATCAGCGAGGTCCTCACCGAGTCGCGCCAGCGGTACCCCCAGTACCAAAAGCTGGTATACGCGGTCTTCAGAGCTCAGCGGCGCCTGCCGCACTACTTCCAGGAGAACCCGATCACGGTCGTTTCCTCGGCACCACTGCAGGACATCATCCGCAACCGTGAGGCGACCGGGCGGGTCGCCAAGTGGGCCGTCGAGATCTGCGTCCACAACATCAAATACGAGCCGCGAAAAGCGATCAAGTCGCAGGCCCTAGCGGACTTCATCGCCGACTGGGAAGAGGCCCAGCAGCCAGAGAAGCTGCCATACCTCCATTACTGGAGCCTGCACTTCGACGGTTCCAAGAACGCGGACGGCGTAGGCGCAGGGATCGTGCTAACTTCGCCAAAGGGCGACAAGCTCCGCTACGTCCTCTGTCTCGACTTCACACCCTGCACCAACAACATGGCTGAGTACGAGGCCTTACTCCATGGCATGCGAGCGGCCAAGGAGATGAATGTCAACCGCCTACGCTGCTACGGTGATTCCGACCTCGTCGCAGGGCAAGTCGCTGGCACCTGCGACGCCGTCTCCCCCACCATGGCGGCGTACCGCCAAGCAGTGGACAAGTTGGGCGGGCACTTCACAGGCTACTCCGTCGAGTGGATCGACAGGCGGAAGAACGAGGAGGCCGACGCACTCTCTCGCATCGGGTCGGCTCGACTCACACCACCCGCCGGTGTCTTCCTCGACACAATCACCAAGCCATCAGTCTCTCCCCCGAAGGAGATCGACATAGGAGTCCCGCTCCAACCAGAGGCAGCCCTGGTCGCACTCGTCAACGAGCCGGACGACTGGACCAAGCCCTACATCGCCTACCTGGAAGCCGGCACCTTGCCGGCAGACGAGACGGACGCCCGGATGATCGCCCGGCGGTGCAAGTCCTACACCATCATCGACGGCGAGCTCCGTAAGCGCAGTGTCACCAGCGTGTTCCAACGCTGCGTCCAACCCGCCAAAGGACGCAAGATCCTCCATGATATCCACTCCGGCGACTGCGGCCACCACGCCGGCGCCCGCTCTCTAGTCGCCAAGGCTATGCGACATGGCTTCTACTGGCCCACCGCACACGCCGATGCTGTCGACATTGTCCAGCGGTGCGCCGGGTGCCAGAAGTATGCCAACCAGACGCACGTGCCGAGCTCAGCGCTCAAAACAATCCCCATCACCTGGCCATTCGCTGTGTGGGGCATGGATATGGTAGGCCCCTTCAAGAAGGCCCCCTCCGGCTACACCCACCTACTAGTCGCAGTCGACAAATTCACAAAGTGGGTGGAGGCCAAGCCAGTTCAGAAATGCGACGGGAAGACCGCCACCAAATTCCTACGCAAGCTCATATATCGCTACGGGTTCCCAAACAGCATCATTACGGACAATGGCACCAACTTCGCCAAAGGAGCCATGGCTGAATTCTGCGAAGAGCACCACATCCGGCTCGACCTCGCGTCGGTCTCCCACCCGGAATCCAACGGCCAGGCAGAACGGGCCAACCAAAGCATCCTCCACGGCCTGAAGCCGCGACTCCAAGTACCACTCGAGCGCACCGCCAGGTGCTGGGTCGAGGAGTTGCCCTCTGTCATCTGGGGGATCCGTACCTCAGTCAACAGGTCGATAGGGTTCACCCCCTTCTTCATGGTCTACGGCGCCGAGGCAGTCATGCCCACCGACCTCGAGCACGACTCGCCGGGGGTCGTCCACTACACGGAGGCTGCAAACGAGCTCGCCCGCCAAGACGGGGTCGACCAACTCGACGAAGCACGTGACCTCGCTCGGTCACGCACCGCCATCTACCAGCAGGGACTCCGCCGCTACCGCAGCCGGCGGGTGAAAACTCGTACCTTCCA
The DNA here is from genome assembly GCA_916181665.1 of Avena sativa. Taxonomy (NCBI): domain Eukaryota; kingdom Viridiplantae; phylum Streptophyta; class Magnoliopsida; order Poales; family Poaceae; genus Avena; species Avena sativa. The sequence continues at coordinate 37,069,906 of OV702283.1, forward strand.
AGAAGGCGGCCTGGTGTTACGCCTCATCCAGGACAAGAATGGCATGCACAAGATCTCCCCTCCGTGGGAAGGGCCATTCGCCATCGGGCGCGTACTCGGCAACGACGCCTACTACCTCATCGACGTCCGCGGGGACGGCGAACTCGACGTCAAGCGACCATGGAATGTAAACCTCCTACGGAAGTTCTACTCCTAGAACCCCACACATGTACTCTCCAGTCGCTATGAAGTAAAAAGAAACGATTACCGCAAAATTGCGCCTACTCTCCATGTCTTGTGCCACTCGCACTCGTAATAACAGCGTTACGCTAACCGCAGAAGTCAACCTTTGGTACAGCGATCGGCACGGCTAAGTAGTGCGGTGCAAGAGCACTGAGTCACCTCAGGTCTTGCATCATCCATGAAAAACGCCTACCCGGAGCCCCATTGGATTCGCCTAGCTCGACTGGTTCTACGAACCAAGACAACTGCCTTCGCTTCTTACAGCGACCATGGTCCTCCGCATCCTTGGCATAGCGACTCGAACGGCTAAGTACCACGCTCGGGGACTGAAGACCAGTTCATCCCGAGCGGTCCGGGAAAACGCCAAGTAGGAGAGCATGCCCAGGACTCGCCACGCGACTGACCCCACGGGCCAGGCAGGAGTGACGCGCTCAAACTAACGCGCTAAGTCCTCAACCACCCTCGAGCCGCGCCTAGAACAACCAAGTACCACGCTCGGGGACTCGGCCATCCGACCTCGTTCGCGCAAGGGAAAACGGCAAAGTACAGAGCACTCAAGGGAGTCGCCTAGCGACTGGCTCTCCGAGCCCGGGCGAGTCGACCACAGTGACAAAACACATAAAAACAACAAACATATCACATACGAGGTAAACCCCACAAAAGGGCGGACGCGCTCGGGGACTCGTTCAAACATCAATCACAAACACATGACAAATACCAAAATAGACACGATGTCTCATTCGATTGCATGTCGCACTGTCTCATGTTACAAAATATGCCCGCATGGCAGACCTGCTGCTAACGCCACAAGGCAACCTATCCTACTCTGCAGGCTTTGATGACGACTCGCCAACACCTCGGCGATTGCGAATGAACGGCGTGTACGGGTTCGACGGATACGTCGTCAGTTCACCCGCCATCACCGCGCGAAAGGGTTGCTCGACCTTGAAATCACGATGCGGCGGCTCGGGGTCGTTCGGCACGACGATCGTCTCCTGGTACGGAAGGAGGTCGCCCATTGCCCAAACACGCTCCGAGTACGCGGCGGCGCGATCTTGCAACTTGAGGACCTCGGAAAGCTCCACCGCGCCAGTCGACGATGGGTAGCCACTCGTCACATCGTCGATGTCGAAGTCCTCGGGGAAGTGGGCAAGTCCAAGACTAAGTGTCGTCGCCGCTCCGTGCCGAAACGCCGACCGCGTCATGAACTCAACGACCGCGGGCGCCTTCTCCAAATACCTCCACACCTCAACGAGGTCGCTGGGAATCACTTCCGTGGGCGATATCTCTTGGAGATAGGCACGGATGCACGTCGCCGACAACGTTGCCGAGTCGACAAGCATGCTTACACACTGCCGCGCGTCGAACGAGCTCGCCTCTTCCGCGCTATCGATGATGCGACCTGCGAGTAGAAGACAATAATGAATACGACGGACACCACAAAAGGCACAACCACTGGAAGGGGCAGACGCACTTACCAATCAACGGGCGAGCGAGTTTCGTGATGAAGCTTTGAAGCGACGGATGGTCGTCATGAAGCCCAGCAACAAGGGCATCCTACACTTTGCGATCCTCTTCGGCGGCTGCAATGGCGGCCTTGGTTCGCCCGTCAGCCGAGCTCGCTTCTTCCTTTGCCTCCCGCAGCTCGCGCTCGAGGTTGGCGATCCGCTGTTCAGCCGCACTCAAAGCCGATTGCGCCGCCGCCAATTCACCAGCGGGGACAAGCCCCTGGCGAGCTTCCTCTGCCTTCGCGGCAACAGCCTGAAGCCCTTTGTTCGCCTCCTGGACGATGGCCAACTCCTTTTCCACGCGCTGCTTCGCGGCCAATCGGTCATCCGACTCAAGCTGCAGACCCTGCACATCACCAAAAAGGTTAATCAAAGCACAATTCCTAAGTGCCCACCCGCTGAAATTCAGCGAGTGCGCACTCGGGGACTGGCAATCAAAAAATTCCTAAGTGCCCACCCGTTGAAATTCAGCGCGTGCGCACTCGGGGACTGGATGCGAAAAATAAAAATAAGAAATTAAAAGAATCAGGCCGCTGCAAAGCACCGACCTGATCCTCGGGGACTGGAGGTACCTGGATGGCTGCGCCAAGCATGCCGTGGAGTTGTATCGCGTCAACGGACGCGAGGAGAGCCGTGTGTGCCCGCGACGTTGGTCGACTTCAGCATCGGCGGTCCCAGGAGCGTGGCTCGAGGGCGAAGTTCCACTCGCCACGGCCGCCTTGGTCATGAAGCGCGGGAAGGTGGCGATAGAGGCACCCGCCCCAAAGGAGGTCGGCTCGGCCGTTCCAGGCAAGGGAGCGCCCTCCTTTGTAGACACGGCTGCCTTTGTTACGGGTCCAGCTGGTGCGACCGCCGTGTCGTCAGAAATCGTGACGACGTCGTCACCCTTGGCCTTCTTGCTGCCATCCGCAGAGACAACGCCCTCGTCCGCCTTCCTCTTGCGGGAAGGATCCTCCTCGCTAACGACGGGTGGCACCTTAGCCACGGTTGGGTGGCCCATCCTCTTTACCCCGGTCCTGTTCAACAATCATGTAAGCAATATAATTCGAGCTGCTATGGAAGACAAAGGAGGGAGAGTGTACTCACTTGGCGACTGGAATGAAGCGCAGTCCCGTACGGAGGCCGGCTGGCTTCTCTAGTTCAGGGCCCAGTCGGCGGCTGAGCCCCATTTCCAGAACGTCGCGTGCCCAAGACACGGACGGTTTCTTCGTTGTTGGGGCCGCAACCGGAGCCTCCGGAACGTCTTCAACAGGAGCTTCCTTGTGAGGCGAAGCCGCTGCGACCGAGGCGTCCCCCAGCCCAGAGACTGGGGCGAATGGCGGAGGCATCGACGCCAGGGCCACCTCGATGGTGGCCGTGTCCAACGCGGCTGTCGTTGGCGGCGCCTCGTCCTTGGCCGGGCTGGGGGCGTCAGAACTGCTCGCTGAATGTGGCGGCAAGGCCGGCCTCGTCGGTTTGGTCTTCGTCTTCCTCGGAGGCGCCTTCACCTCATTTTCCTTCTTCTTCTTTTTCGATGGAGTCGCCTGGCAGCGCGAGGTGGTTTCTGGAAGCTCGTCGTCATCTTCGTGACGCTCGAGGCTTTTACTTGCCTCAAGCTCGCGTTGGCGCTGCCCACGGGTCTTGTGGAGCAGTGGGGCAACTTCCTCTTCGGACTCGTCGTCGCTGTCGCCCTTGTCACTCCTGGCATCGCCCTTGGCGGGAGGCGACTCGCCCATGTCTTGAACGGACGAGCTCGAGTTCTCGTTGTCCGAAGGTGGGAGCCATCCTTCCACCACTTGGAATAACTGCAATGAATACAAGATGAAATTAGAATTACCGTGACTGCATAAACTGCGACTGCGAGCGAAGTGAAGCGATTACCGTTGGGGCTGGACGCTTTGCGGTATAGGGGGCGACCCCAGCCTGTGCGTCCAGTTACACCGCCTGGGTGATTTTCTTCAATGTTGGGATGTAGTCCTCCAGCTTCCACTCGTCGAGGCAGGCCTTCCCGGCCCGTGTAATGGTACATGTAGTGCTCGCGCCGAGCGAGCGGGACGAGCCGCCGCCCGAGCCAGCAGTTGTACAGGTTTATCGTCTGGAGGCCCTTCTTCTTCAGACCGCGGATGGTCTGGAGCATCTCGTCGACGACCATCCGCTGGTCGTTGGGGAGCTTGCCGACTTGGAGACGGTGCGGCTCGGACCGATTGACGGAGTACCACGGGATCGCCGCCTCGCCCTCCGGGGTCGCCTCGGCTACGTAAAACCACGATTTCTTCCAGTCGCTCGCGGCCTTGGCGGGCAGCATCAGGTCGAAGAATGAAGCCTTTGACTTGAGATGGAAGGTTAGGCCGCCCGCGGCTAGCATTGGGCTGCCCGCTTCCTCACGGCTGATCCGTCCGTGGAACAGATCTTGCCACAAGGGGAAGTAGGGCCGGCAGCCCAAGTAGCATTCGCAGAACACCACAAAGATGGCGAGCTGCTCGATGCTGTGGGGACCCAGATCCGAAGGCTGGATCCCGTAGTAGGCGCAGAAGCGCCGGAAGAACAGGGACGTGGGGAACCCTAGCCCCCGTTCAAGATGGCTGGTGAAGCAGATGAACTCCCTCTCTCGCGGATTCGGGGTCGTCTCTCCGGCTGCGGGAATGCGCCAACAGCCGGCTCGCAAGATCCCGGCCTCCTCGAAGGAAGCCAGTTGCGCCCTCGTGCACTTAGATCTACCCCACGGCTCGGTGGAAAGGGCCATGGCAGAGAGATTTGCTGGGGGTCGGGGGATTTCAGGTCGGCTGGATCGCAATGCGAAGGGAGGCGAAAGGTGCGCGCAGTCAGAGGAAATGGTGAGAAGGTGGTTCTCTGATCGCCTGCCATTCCTCTTATATAGCGGTTGTTACCCGCCAAATCAGGGAGCCGTTACTACGCGGTGATTAGGCCAAAAGTTACTGTTGGATTACCCCAACGGCTAGTTTGACCACGGTTAACGGTCCAACTTCGGCCACTCGACTCGCCGACCCTCTCACTATGACAGTGTTTTGCCGACTCGACACGCCAAAAGCTGCGACCTGGATGGTTGGTTTCTCCTCTTTACGGGAGCCCGCCGACGATTCGACTGGATGTCCACTCTGAAGCCGTATACTCCGACTGCCAGCAGCCACCTACGCCTAATCGACGGCGGCCTCGGGGACTACTGATGGGGATATGCCTATCGGGGTATACCCAGCAGGACGTTTCCGACTGGCCCAAGAACTGGCGAGTGGGCCTGCAAGACGGCGACTGGATTGAAGCCCAGCAAGGAACCAAGCGACTGGAAGCTGAAGGCCCAGGCGAGTAGATAGGCCCAGTCGGATTAGGTTAAACGAGTACCGAAGCTTTAACTGAATCGGTTGAGATATGTAAACCCTAGGGGAGGTGAGCCTATATAAACCTCCCTTTAGGGCGAGTAGAGATACGTTCCATCATACACCCAAGCGACTCGCCGCCTAGCCGCCGAGCTCGCCCATTGTACCACCTCCATAATACAATCTAGCAGGAGTAGGTCTTTACCCTCCGGGGGGCCGAACCTGGGTAAAACCCTGTGTCTTTGCCCTCATCTCGCACCGCAGATGGCTGGCCGCCCTTGCCCCTCGTTCTACTACTCGCTGCCGATTGCAGCATCTGTCGTGACCATTCCCACGACATATGGGGAAAAACTTTTTTGCCGTAATTTTTTTATCTTTTTCGAATTTGAAATTGTAAAAAATCGTTAAACGATCAAAGGTTGTTATGAGCGGATGCAAAATTTCGTGCTCGTCATTTTGATATATTAAATATTTTTTTGCATTGTATGCAAAAGTTATGTCTGTTTGAGCGTGCCATGATCTTTTATTGCAAAAAAGTCAAAATTGATGTATGTTAATTTTCCTACAAACTAGACCATATTAAATACCTACATGTCAAAGGATTTTAAAATTTAAATTGTTTTTCTTTTTATTTTTTGCAAGACTAAAAAGGCGATCTAGAAGGGGAGGGGGGATAGAGCAGATTTTTTTTGAAACTATCTGTGGCGCACGACCTCAACGTGTGCCATAGATATGCAAGACACCATCCATAACTGCCACATATGGATGGCCCTGACATATGTGTGGCATATGCCTACGCGGTGCGTTACAGATAAGCCAACTATTTATGACGCACTGCCTACAAATGCGCTTGCACCACGAATATGTCAGGGGCCATCTATATATGGCAGATATGGACGCCCTACTATTACCGGGGTGCATGTTGAGGCTGTGCGCCCTAGATAGTTGGCTTACCTGTGGCACATGTTACCCATATGCGCCACATGTATTTACTTATGGCACACGCTTCCGTTCATGCGTCACTGGGTATCAATCCTATGGTTAAGCATTTTCCTAATAGTGGCTTGCAAACTTGTCAAATGCTCTCGACATGTCTTGTAAAAAATGAGAAGGCTTAGGATTGCTCAGGCCAAGGAGTTGGTTGATGCATTGTAATTGGAAGAAATAGAAACAAGAGTAGGCTCAATGAGAAAATGGATCTGGCAAGGCCATGTGTTATACGTTGGGACTCTCACCCCGAACTATGAGTCATTTCATCTCTATCTATGTGGCAATATGACGAGTCCTCATTAAGATTGGAAAAGAGTAACATGGTGTAGAGGCTGTAGCGAATCTAACCGTGTTGATATCATTTCCGTTATTGGAGTTTGTTTTCATGACACACTTGATGCTAGAAATATTTAGATACAAGGATGATTTAAATAGAGCTTTGCAAAACAAATACCAAAATATTGTCCATGTTATTGAGCTAATTGATCTCACAAGTTATTACTTGGTGTGCTTGAGGGCTAATCTGGGTGGGACGATTTGTTGGGGTTCGTAGCATGGAAAACAAAAAAATCTACCGCATGCATACAAACAAGCCAAGATCTATCTACTAGATTGAAGCAACGCGTCGATTAGAGTACTCACCCTCGAAGATTCCAAAGCGGTTAACGAGAGCAGATTCTCGTGGGTGATGTAGTCGTACACTTGCCGATCTCAAGATCGCGTAGACGATCCTTCTGGCGCTGCGTTCCGGAAGCGCTTCCGCAGTCGGTCACATGTTCGGTACTCGATGAAGACCTTCCTCTCCCTTGTTCCAGCAGGCAGCGGGGGTTGTAGTTCTCCCCTCGCGATTCCGGCAGCACGACGACATGGTGTCGGAAGTAGAGGGAAGATTCTGCAGGGCTTCGCCTAAGCTGGTGCGAGTTATGCTAGATCTAGGGTTTCCGGGGATCTAGGATTATAAGGCCGGAGAGGAGGAGGAGGTGTCGGCGGCGGCTAGGGCGACGGCGGCGGCGCGGCGGCGTGCGACGGCTTGGGCAACAACGGCGCACGGGTGGGGAGGGCTGGTGTTGTGTTCTTTGGGGCAGCCCTCCCCCTCTATTTATGAGAGGGAGGGCAGCTTTGGGAGAGGGGAGTTTGAATCCATACCCAAACCCAAGTTGGATAGAAGGAATGACTCTTTCCTTCTTCCACTAGGAAACTATTGTTCCGGTTTGACTTTTCAAACCTCCCTTTTGACTTTCAATTTAGAGATTTATTTCTCTCTCGCAAATTCCCAACCAAAGTGACCTAGTACATGATCCAATCATTCCACTTAACCATGACACATTCATGGACCATTCCCCTTCTGGTCCGGTGAACCTTCTAGACCCTTCTAGAACCTCTCCGATGAAAACATCAAAATCATTCCCGAACTCCGGAATCGGACTTTCCTTATATGAATTGTAACACTATGGTTCTGAAAATACCGTAGCTTCTATGTGACATGCCAATCCCTGGATCGGTTCATTGGCCCACAATAGAATAAGATGAATAACATAGCAAAATATCCGTGTATCATAAATAACGAAGATCCAGAATATCATTATTACAATAAAAGCTTAGCTCAAGGCTAGCTCAAATTATTCAAGTAGCAGTATAACTATAATAAATCCTCCATTCTTCAAATTTCCCACAAGTGAACAAGTGCCGAGTGGAGTACCGTGGCCTAAATCGATTACTCAGAATCGGAATATCCTGCAACATGAAACGTAGCAGCCCCAAAGGGTCAATACATGGAATGTATGGCAAGTAGAGCTATTAAAGGAGATAGTAGTGCTAACATCTACATGCATATCTGGCAAGTGGAGCTGTGGCTAGCTTGCATTTGCAAATACCTTTGTCCTACTTTCATAAACAGTTTTTGATTTTTCTTTGAAATATCCCAATTAAGTTAACCCAACATCATTAAAGCAATTATGAAATTGGAATGAGCGAGAAACATGTCATGGAATCGATATCAAGCAACTCAGAAGTCCATAACCGGGGACACGGCTAATCGATTAGATTATACACCCTGCAGGGGTTAGTACACTTTACCCATGTGACTTGGCCAGCCCAGCTCGTACCATCACTCTCATTTTGGGTGATGATAGGGAGAAGTCCAAGAAGAGACCGTTCGGGAAGTAGCTCCCCAATCCCGACGCGCACCGGTCCAACCTACCAAAATTCTACATCTCTGGATACGCGGGTTCGAGTTACCATAACCTACTGAGTCCAACCAACCGCCCATTTCATTATTGGCACATGGTTGTACACGTAAGCTACAAAATAAAGAAGCCAATCATTTTCTCTTGATACCTGGGTGCCTTTCCGCAATGATACCACCAAAATTTATCAATCCCATCACACCCAGGAGGTTCATTGATTAAGTTGTTTTTAGTTTTGTCAAACCAGCACATTTAGAAACAACTTTCAATGATGTAACCCAGCCCTCGTTCATCATGGCATGGCTAAGCACATCTACCAACGGTGGTTCATCTACAAGGAAGGCCCTACCACATAATAGGACATAGCATAGCGATAGTAATATCCTATACTTGCATATACAAAATACACGACAATGCATTGAAAATAGTAGGACAACATCATGAACAAAGTAGCATCTACTTTCCTTGATAGTTGGTGAAGTCGTTCAAGCACTCGTTGCAATCACACACGTTGCACTCCTCGCAATCTATCGAGCAAACAATTGCATACAACATAAACAATAGCACATAGAGATCAAACAAATGCAACAAATGCATGCATGACAATTTAATAAGTCACAATGGTTGTTACTTTAGTTATTTAAACAATAATAAGTATATGATGCATGCAAGAGGCCAATTAATGCAATGAAGTATTTGTTATTAATAAATACTTGCCAATATAGGGTTTTTAATAGTTCTGTTGTAATGCCTATTCTAATTGTCGAATTAAATTTGGATCTTAAGTGTAATGGATAGAGTGCATAAATATAAACCAATAGGCGTTGGATTTACCCTAATCGGAGTTATAGATCTTTTTGTATGATTTAAATAGTGTCTAATGGGTTTTAAATCATTTATATAGTTTTTGTTGCCTAAAAATCAAACTAAAAATAGATCTGTAATCTCCATGGAATTGTGATTCCAGGGACATATTATTCGTAATTTTCTGAACATTATTTATTTTCTTATGAATTTATTACTCTAATTAAGCCATTAAACCATTTATTTAATTACTGAAAAACCTTATAGTATTTGACTTAACCATTTGCATATTGATGATCTACACACAATTGTGAATCCATCGGTATATTATTTGTGATTTTTGGACCAGTAGATATTTTACCATAAATTTATTAACCTAAAAGACCATTAAAACTAATTACAATATTACAGTAAACACATACTGTAAAAGTTAGATCCAACTTGATATTAATAATCTACTCAATTTTATGAATCTATTGATATATTATACGCTATTTTTGGACTTACCAATCTTTTATTATGAATTTTACAAGTTTATACAATTTTCTGTAATTTTAATTCAATTTCAAATCACAGGGAATATTCCCTGGGAATATTCTTCGCTGACCGGGCGCAGGAGCTGACCTGGCGCTGACGCGGCAGGCTGACGAGGACGACACGTGGCGCAAGCTGGTTCGTCGGTACCCCTTCGCGGACAAGATCTAATCTGGGCCGTTGGAGGGGAATCCAGCGGCTCGGAACGAATCCTTCCGCGTGGGCCGGCCTGGGCGAGCGGCGGCGGACGGCTCGGTGGTGATCTTGGGCGGCACTCCGACGAGTTCTAGGCGAGGGGAGGTGGCGGACGAGGACCGAGCGAGGACGACGAGTTAATTGGTGAGAACGGCGTCGTGGATTGCTTCCCGAAGTGGCGTCGGCGTGTGGATGGAGACGTGCGGTGGAGATAGTGCTCCGGCGAGCAATCGCGGCCTCTCCCGTGGTCCTGCAATGGGGAAAACGGCGTGAGGCGATGGAGTCGAGTACTAGCGATAGGATAAGGGGAGAAAGAGGCGGCGGGGTGCTTCGTAACCTCCTGTGTCGAGCTCGTCAGCGAGCTCCGACGGCGGCAGATCGAGAAGCTTCGGGCGGCGCTAGGGTTTGCCGTTTTTTGAAAAAAAAAAGAGACGAGGAGGGTGCGGGTTTTATATAGGAGGGGCGGCGTGTAGAGGGGAAAGATATCGGCACCGAAATCGTCGGGATTTCGTTCGGTTGTTGAGGCCGTGATGAACACGGGTTCATCCGGAGGAAGGGGATGACGACGTGGGGTCCACGCGGCGATGGCGTGGTGTAGGCTGATGGGCGGGCCCCACAATGAAAAAAAATGGGAGGAGAGGGTGCTCCGCGGACCGCGGGTTGCTGTTGGGCTGCTGGGCCACTGTTGCGCGTTGCGTGGGGAGGTGGGGTGAGCGGCACGTAGGGAGGAGAGGAGAGGTGGGTTGGGGCAGGTGGGCTCGTGGGCTGGGCCGGGGTGGCTCGGCCGGTGGGGGTAGGTTAGTTTTTTTTCTTCTTTTTATTCTTTTCTGTTTTAGTAATTCTATTGTATGTTTTTATTTATAACTCCAAATGAAATGATTTTTTGTCTTCAAATTTTTCTAAAATCATTTAGATCACATTAGGATCATATTTGCAATCTTTTTACTATTTTGCAAGTAGTGGATTTATAAATCCTTGCATATTCATTTGTAGGTGCATTTTGGTGATTCAAAATAGGGCTTCAATATAGTGTTTTGCAATTCAAACTTTCATGAATGTAATGCAATGCTTATGAATGACATGCAAATGCATTTTTTTTAGTCCCAATTTTCAAAATCTTGGGATGTGACATGAATATTATTCTCCGGACCATTCCGGATCTCCTTGTGATATCCTGGATCCCATCCGAGACTCCGAACAACATTCGGTTTCCCTACTTACATTCCATATCTACTAAACAACATCGAATCCTTAAGTGTGTCTCCCTACGGTTCGTGAATTATGCGGACATGACCGAGACACTTCTCCGATCAATAACCAATAGAGGAATCTGGAAATTCATATGGTTCCCACATATTTCTACGATTACTTTGCAATCGAATGAACCACTTACATACGATACCAATTTCCCTTTGTCTCGCGATAGTTTACTTATCCGAGGTTTGATCGTCGGTATCTCTGCATACCTAGTTCAACCTCGTTACCGATAAGTACTCTTTTCTCGTTCCCGTGATATGTGATCCCTTGTGAGCCAGTCACATGCTTGCAAGCTAATTGGATGACATTCCACCGAGAGGGACCAGAGTATATCTATCCGTCATATGGATGGACAAATCCCACTCTTGATCCATGTGCCTCAACACATACTTTCCGAACACTCAATGCCACCTTTATAGCCACCCAGTTACGGTGTGGTGCTTGATGTCATCAAAGCATCCTTCCGGTGATGGTGATTAGCATGATATCATGGTCGAAGGAATTAGGTTACTATGTATCAGAAAGCTTATAGCAAACGAACTATTAAAATGACTTGATCTTTATGAAGGGAATATGCCCGAGAGGCAATAATAAAGTGGTTATTATCATATTCCTTATTTATGATAAATGTTTATTTTGCATGCTATAATTGTATTAATACGGATCATGGACATTGGATGTTGTTAATAACGAGGTCACAACATTAGTGTAACGATGTGATTAACATTCATCCGAAGTATAGCATTACGATCAAAGTCATTGAGTTTATATTGCTATAACAACTTACGAAGTGATCCTAATCCTTAGACCATGAGATCATGTCAATCACTAACACCGGAAGAGTTTCTCGATGACATCAAACGTCACACCGTAACTGCGTGATTATAAAGATGGCTTCAAAGCTACTAAAGTGTTATGTTGAGAATCATGGATCAAGAGTGGAATTTGTTCATCCCGATGACGGATAGATATGCTCTGGGCCCTCTCGGTGATATCACATTGGTTAGCTTGCAAGCAAGTGATTTGATCACTAGAATGTTATATCACGGGAACAAGAAAAGAGTGCATGTCAGTAACGAGATCAAACTAGGTATGGAGATACCGATGATCGAATCTCGGACATGTAATATATCGTGAAACAAAGGTATTAAGATACAAGCGTAAAAGGTTCCGACGATCACAGGAAAAGTCATCGTTGAATGTGTGGGAGTCAGTATGGATCTCCAGGTCCTGCTACTAATTATTGATCGGAGAAGGGTCTCGATCATGTCCGCATTATTCGCAAATCGTAGGGTGACACACTTAAGGGACACTGGCATCCAGTTGGAGCAAATGTTTCATGCCGAAAGAATAAACAGGCGCAGGAATTTATTTCACTAGATACCGAAACAGGTTTTCGGGTGAAATTGCATAAAGTGGTTATGCATGTGAAATGGAATTCTAGCAAGGGGTTATTTGTGAATGTTTGTCATTAAAGTAATTGACAAAATTCTGAATAAAATAAAAGAGTTTTATTTAATGAGAGTTTGCATTAAATTTGGTGGAAATTTAATGGGAATTTGAGTGGACTTTTGAGTGGAGAAAATTGAAGGGGCATTTTGTGAGTGGAGTGTCCACCCACATGAATGAAGGAGGGGAGGGGGCAGCCCCATGGCCGGCGGCCACCCCCTTGGGTGCCCCCCTCCTCCTATAAAAGGAGCCCCTCCTCTCACTTTTCTCTCACACCTCCTCGTGAAGGATCTCTCTCCCCCTCTAGAATTTATCCCCCATGGTCTCAGACTAGCGAGATACATGTTCCCGGTGGCTATTCGGCAAGAAAGGGTTGTGCTTCCGCTGCATCGCTGGAGCGAGGAGGCGGAGGTTGCCCGGTGTCTTGTACGTGTGTGCGAGCACGGATGCGCTGCTGCTTTGCGGCGCTAGGACTTCCTCTCGATCTTGAGATCGGCAAGAGATCGTCTACATCAACCACGAGTTGAACTCGTTAAGCTTTGTCGGTCTTCAAGGGTATGTTCTCTACGGATATACATCCGCCCGTTGTTTGTATCTAGTAGATAGATCTTGGTACATAGTTCCCATCGTAGGAAAATTTTTGGTTTCTATGCTGCGAACCCTACAGTGGTATCAGAGCCGGATCTATGCGTAGATGCATTGCACGGGTAGTACACATATGAGTATGTGGGCGATGATGATAACTTTATTGCTTCTTAGTTGTACTTTGGATATTGGTGGCATAGTGGGATGAAGCGGCCCGGACAAACTTTACATGTCCTCGCACATGAGACCTTTTCCACGCTTGACATGCAACTAGTTTTGCATAAGTGGCTACCGGGTGTCTGTCTCTCCTACTATAGTCAATATCTAATTTGCAACGAGTTTTCAAAATTTTGGTTATCCTCGTTGTGGTTCATGTTCGTAGGTAAGAACGGTTCTATCTTCGAAAGCCCTAAGCCACGTAAAACTTGCAATGGATAAATTAGAGGCGTCTAGTTTAGATTGTTGCTGGGTTAGTGTTATGATATGGTGATGTTGTAAGTAGAAGTATGAGATGATACTTTTACAATACACATAGCGTGTAAGTTCCATAGACCTTGGCCTTACACATAAAGGTATGATAGAGATCATACCACGATGCACATGATGGAGATCATATGCGGGAACCATATCATTTCACTTATTAACAGATGATGTTTGATAGCATCTTATATTGCTTGTTTGGCGTTTTATTAGCATAATAAGATGATCCCTCATTTAGATATCAAGATAAAAATGTGTTCTTCCTTAAGTATGCACCGACAATGTTTCGTCGCTTCAAGGCATCACGTGATGATCGGGTGTACTTGAATCCACGAGCATATCTCGGGTGTAAGACAGTTACACACGCGAATACTAAGGTTCTTACTTGACGAGACTAGCATGTACAGACATGGCCTCGGAACACGGACCGAAAGGTTAAGCATGAGTCATATGTTTTGATATGATGACCATATGGATGCTCGCCTTTGAAGCTACACCGACTCAAGTGATGATCGGACTTGGTGTAGTGAATTTGGTTCATGTAATCACCAAAAAGGCACGAGGGATGTCGTTTTTGAGTGGGAGTTCATTTCTAATTTGGATTAGTAGAACTCAATTTATCATAAATTAAATCAAAGTGATTTTGCATAATTTTTTGTAGTCATTGGCATTCGTTCACCACCTTATGCATAGTTGTAATTGAGATAATAGAACTATAGAATTCTGGATATATACTTTACGAACTGGTATCGTATTGTGTTGAGTGTCAATCTAAAGTTTAAAGTCCTATTGCAAACTTTCAGCAAAATTCTATTTACTCCGTGAAATTTAATAATTGGTATTAAATCGAGAGTAACAATTCCAGTGTTAGTATCTTAAGTATCATGTTTGCCTCTATGATTCTTGATTGTTTTAATATCAAGTTTATCTAGGAGCTGAAAGAATTGTTTCAGAAACCATCATGTGTGGCAGATATAACGATATCTGAAACAATGTTTTGGTTGCAAAATGATAGAGTATAATATATGTTCTCATATTGGATGAAAATTTACGAAGGTTGGAGATGCTAGACATCCTAATCATCCAAAAGGGTTTTGGAAAGTAATGTTATACTCACGATTCACCTTTATAAGCTATAGTAGCTTGGTCATGAAAGTCGTCATGATAAGGATGAATAGAAGATGTATGTAAAGTGTTTACTACACTAAAAGATTACTAAAGAATGGATTTTGAAAGAATACCAATCATTTTGATGATGGTGATCTACTTCAAAGTGCAAGTCCAAAGGTATTATTATTTGAATATACACGCTTTGGACTATGTGTCATGTATATGGCGCCACTGTTGATGTTGATAAATTCTTTTAAAAGGGAAAAGGAAATGCTGAAAGAGAATCCATAAAATATATTTGGCAGAAAATAAAAGATTAGAAATATCCAATTTAGGTATATGGATGATATACATGTTATGGTTGTATTCTTTGCTTCTTAAACAATGTGGTTCTTGGGTATTGGATACCGAATTGGTTGGTATGAAATTTCATACGGAACAATGCAATTCATGAACCACAATGGCCTAAGTAACTAGCAAGAGAATATGTGATGATGTTCCTCGAAAACAAACAAACCGTTGTTTATATTTCTCGTTGACATCAAAGCTTGACTTCAAGATTTGTATTAATAATTGTTATTTGAATCAGGTATTATGAGAACAAAGGTTGTTCAAATAATTACCGTATTCATATAAGATGGATGATTTACAAATCTAGTTGGAGAAATCACATCCATAAAACCTAATGCTAAAATGTCGCAAGACAAATGATTGAAAGATCACTTACGAAGTGACATCGCCGTTTAAATTATACTGGAAAGAAAACATGAAGAATCTCCATATTCATGGATTTTTGGAGTCTTTGATTTGATCAAGTGACGCTTGTGAGACTTTCCTCGGGATAATTAAAACTTTTTTCAAAGGCCAAAGAAGAACGAACGACTAAAATATTGGAATTTATACATATCGATGTATGTAGTCCATTATGTGTAGTCGTAAGCGATGGGTTTCAACTTCATATACTTTCTCCGGAAATTTGAGTGAATATTCACTTAATGAGAAAGAAGTGTGAAATATTTGAAAATGTTCAAAGACTTTCAAGATGAAGTGGAAAATCATTGTAACAAGAAAATAAATGGTTTATGATTTTATCATAAGGGATTTATTTGAGTTACAAGTGTAACAAGAAAATAAATGAATTATGATTTTATCATAAAGGGATTTATTTGAGTTGCAAGTTTAGCAAAACACCTTGATTTACATCTCCCGAAACACCATAGGAGTATGGAATGTTTGAGATTTGTAATGAAACCTTGTTTGACATGGTTGGATCAAAGGTGTTATTCATAAAACTGCCATTATGTTTTAAAAGATTAAAGCTTTAGAGACTACCGCTTTTACACTGAAAAGAGCTCCATCTTGATCCGTTGAAATGACACCATATGAGTTATGGTTTGGGGTAAAACCCAAGTTGTCATTTCATAAATTTTGGTATGCTAAACATAAGTAAGATGTTTACAACCGAAATCGGATAAGCATGTCTTTGTAGATTATTTCGAATAACAATTGGGTATTCCTCCATAACACCAAGGGCAAAAGGGTTTGTCGCTTGAAATGTGAAGTTTCTTGAAAAAGGAATTTTTCGCAAAAGTTAAGTGGGAGGACAATAGAACTTTGATAAGGTTAACGAACCTTAGCTATATGTGCTGAGTTGCGCAGCGCCGGAAATCGTTCTGAAGGCTGCCATAATGCTCATAGCTTATGTGCCTCAAAGGTTGTGGTCACGGAGATCTAAGTTCTTATTGAACCAAGTCGGTCGGATAAACAATCAAATACTAAGATTTGAGAGTAAATCATTATTGTTTGACAATGATGAACCGACTATATGCAAAGAAGCGATGATGGGCCCTGACTCCGTCAAATGGCTTGAAGCCATAAAATCCGTGATAAGTCCATACACGATAAATCAAGTTTTGAACTTGGAAGACCCTCCGGA
Source organism: Avena sativa (assembly GCA_916181665.1). Taxonomy (NCBI): domain Eukaryota; kingdom Viridiplantae; phylum Streptophyta; class Magnoliopsida; order Poales; family Poaceae; genus Avena; species Avena sativa. Next base: position 37,086,473 of record OV702283.1, read on the forward strand.
AAGGTGTAAAAACCTATCGGTCGTATTTGGATCTATAAAGAAACAGACATGGATGTTTCACATCTATGAAATAGTCGACATGTCGTAAAGTATTTTATGACAATGTTCAAGGAGTTGACTATGACAAGATTTGATCTTTCATAGCGATATTTAGTCTGGACGGATTAAAGTAGCAACCACTACATATAATTTGGTATATGGTAGATGAATAAACAAAACAAAGTTCTTTTAATAGAATGGTTACCTAGGATGTGTACATGACACGATCCAAAGGGTTTTGTTAATTCAAAGGATGCTAAGAAGGGGCATGCAAACTTCAATTGTTGAAGTAAGCATCCCGGAGTTGGAATCTTCACATTGATGAAAAAGAGTTTTCATCAGGAGACGATGAAGATGCTTGCATTTGCAAGAAATTAAGTGGGAGCGCTAAGACATATTTATAATACATTTTGTGGAGGACATCTTGTTGATTAGAAATGATGTATCTTTTATTGACAAAGGTTAAGAATTTCATTTCGATGAAAGACTTAGGCAAAACCCGAATATTTAGCATGAATGTCTATAGTGGATAGACTGTGACGCTAATATGGTTGTGCCAAACGTACATATATGAGATATTGAAGGAGTTCAATATAGAAACGATTAGAAACGGTTCTTGTCGCATGGAAAGAAATTGAATCAAGATTCAAGTGCATCGACACTTGATAAGTGAAACAAGATTCAAGTGCTTTGACACTTGATGAGTGAAATCACGAGAATGTTTTGATCAATCATACCATGATATGTACACATCCAGATATGTCCTATGCTCTAAGTGTTATGAGCATATACCAGAATGAATCATAAAATGATCATTGGACTATAGTAAGGATATTCTTATGTTTTTTTGGAAGAACTAAGAATATATTTGTGTAGAGGTGACAAACAATTACAAATAGTTCATTGTAAAGCGTTACATTGATACTAGTTTTGTCACAAGATACAAATTAAGTTTATCTCAATTTGAACTATGGGTGGCACAATGTAATGGAAAGGATATTCCATGATGGATTTGGATGAAATCCATAGTTAAGACATTGTGACGAATACTACAACAAAAAGGCTAAGTATATGACTGCTATAGTAGTAGGAAAGTAGGGAATTTGTGTCAAGTAGTTTGTTATCAAACTAAGGTGTGGTTCGCAACGGGATAACACTAACGATATATTGTATGACAATAGTATCGACGTGATTTAAACCCAAGGAACTAAAGGTATCACCGAAAGACCAAATGTATACAATGACATCTCATTGGAGAATGAGTGATGCGTGAAGATGCAAAGACATGCAAATACACACGGACCTGAAAGTGTCAGATCCGTAGATTACGTTAACCACTTGCAGTTGCGTATATCGAACACCAGAAAGCCATATGTGTTCAATACGCAAAGTTTTCAAACTAGATTATTGTCTCTAGTGCAAGTGGGAGACTGAAGGGCATATGCCCGAGAGGCAATAATAAAGTGGTTATTATCATATTCCTTATTTATGATAAATGTTTATTTTTCATGCTATAATTGTATTAATACGGAAACGTTAATACATGTGTGTTTAATAAACAAAAAGAAAGTTCCTAGTTATGCCTCTCTTATAAACTAGCTCGTTGATTAACATGATGATCAAAGTTTCCTGATCATGGACATTGGATGTTGTTAATAACGAGGTCACAACATTAGTGTAATGATGTGATGAACATTCATCCGAAGTATAGCATTACGATCAAAGTCATTGAGTTTATATTGCTATAACAACTTACGAAGTGATCCTAATCCTTAGACCATGAGATCATGTCAATCACTAACACCGGAAGAGTTTCTCGATGACATCAAACGTCACACCGTAACTGGGTGATTATAAAGATGGCTTCAAAGCTACTAAAGTGTTATGTTGAGAATCATGGATCAAGAGTGGAATTTGTTCATCCCGATGACGGATAGATATGCTCTGGGCCCTCTCGGTGATATCACATTGGTTAGCTTGCAAGCAAGTGATTTGATCACTAGAATGTTATATCACGGGAACGAGAAAAGAGTGCATGTCAGTAACGAGATCAAACTAGGTATGGAGATACCGATGATCGAATCTCGGACATGTAATATATCGTGAAACAAAGGGATTAAGATACAAGCGTAAAAGGTTCCGACGATCACAGGAAAAGTCATCGTTGAATGTGTGGGAGTCAGTATGGATCTCCATGTCCCGCTACTGATTATTGATCGGAGAAGGGTCTCGATCATGTCCGCATTATTCGCGAACCATAGGGTGACACACTTAAGGGACACTGGCATCCAGTTGGAGAAAATGTTTCATGCCGAAAGAATAAACAAGCGCAGGAATTTATTTCACTAGATACCGAAACAGGTTTTCGGGTGAAATTGCATAAAGTGGTTATGCATGTGAAATGGAATTCTAGCAAGGGGTTATTTGTGAATGTTTGTCATTAAAGTAATTGACAAAATTCTGAATAAAATAAAAGAGTTTTATTTAATGAGAGTTTGCATTAAATTTGGTGGAAATTTAATGGGAATTTGAGTGGAGAAAATTGAAGGGGCATTTTGTGAGTGGAGTGTCCACCCACATGAATGAAGGAGGGGAGGGGCAGCCCCATGGCCGGAGGCCACCCCCTTGGGTGCCCCCTCCTCCTATAAAAGGAGCCCCTCCTCTCACTTGTCTCTCACACCTCCTCGTGAAGGATCTCTCTCCCCCTCTAGAATTTATCCCCCATGGTCTCGGACTAGCGAGATACATGTTCCCGGTGGCTATTCGGCAAGAAAGGGTTGTGCTTCCGCTGCATCGCTAGAGAGAGGAGGCGGAGGTTGCCCGGTGTCTTGTACGTGTGTGCGAGCACGGATGCGCTGCTGCTTTGCGGCGCTAGGACTTCCTCTCGATCTTGAGATCGGCAAGAGATCGTCTACATCAACCACAAGTTGAACTCGTTAAGCTTTGTCGGTCTTCAAGGGTATGTTATCTACGGATATACATCCGCCCATTGTTTGTATCTAGTAGATAGATCTTGGTACATAGTTCCCATCGTAGGAAAATTTTTGTTTTCTATGCTGCGAACCCTACACTTTATGCTACGCTTATCTATAGGAGTATGCCCATCATACCATTCTCCTATTGATATGATCTATTGTTAATAACATCTCAATGTTCATGATTGGGAAACCATGATCATCTATCAACCAACAAGCTAGTATTACAAAGAGGCTTTACCAGGGACTCTAATTTAATTTACAAATCACACAAGTATTAATGTTTCCGGTTAATACTATTATAGCATGAATGTAAACATTTTATCATAAACATAAAGATATAATAATAACCACTTTTATTATTGCCTCCAGGGCATATCTCCAACAGTCTCCCACTTGCACTAGAGTCAACTAATCTAGATTACATGGTAATATACCGAACACCCATGGCGGTTTGGTGTTGGTAATGTTTTGCCCTCGGGAGAGGTTTAGTCAACGGATCCGCCACATTCAGATCTGTGTGTACTTTGCAAATTTTTATGTCACCATCTTGGACATGCTCTCGAATAGCGTGAAAACGTAGCTTGATGTGCTTCAGCTTCTTGTGTGACCTTGGTTCTTGCGTATTGGCTATGGTGCCCATGTTATCACAATAGATAGACATTGGGTCCAGCGCACTTGGAACCACACTGGGCTCTGTAATGAACCCCTTCATCCATATCGCCTCTTGTGAAGCCTCCGAAGTAGCTATGTATTCCGATTCAGTTGAAGATCTTGCCACAACGCTTTGCTTTGCACTCCTCCAGCTAAATGCTGCACCATTCAAAGTAAATACGTATCCAGATTGAGATTTAGAATCATCCGTATCGGTGTTCCAACTAGCATCGGTGTAACCATTAACAACGAGTTGTTCATCACCTCCATAAGAAAGAACCATATCCTTAGTTTTTCTCAAGTACTTAAGGATATTTATGACCGCTGTCCAATGATCCACTCCTGGATCACTTTGATATCTGCTGGTCAAACTAACAGCATATGCAATGTCGGGTCTAGTACATAGCATGGCATACATAAGAGATCCTATGGCTGAGGCATAGGGAATCTTACTCATCCTTTCTCTATCTTCTGCCGTTGCAGGACTTTGAGTTTTACTCAAGGTCGTATTGGGCAACATGGGTAAGAACCCTTTCTTGCTATCTTCCATTCCAAACCTCTTTAGAACTTTGTCCAAATATGTACTCTGTGACAATGATATTAGGCGTCTCAATCTATCTCTATAAATCTTTATGCCTAATATGTAAGCTGCTTAGCCAAGATCTTTCATTGAAAAACTATTATTCAAATAATTCTTGACACTATTAAGAAGGTCTACATCATTCCCAATCAACAATATGTCATCTACATATAGTATTAAGAATGCTATAGAGATCCCACTCACTTTCTTGTAAATACAAGCTTCTCCATAAGTTTGTATAAAACCAAAAAAATTGATCACCTTATCAAAACGCTGATTCCAACTCCGGGATGCTTGCTTCAATCCATAAATGGACCGTTGAAGTTTGCATACCTTGTTAGCATCTTTATGATCGACAAAACCTTTTGGTTGTACCATATACAACTCTTCATCAATGTCTCCATTGAGGAACGTTGTTTTGACATCCATCTGCCATATCTCATAATCATAATATGCAGCGATTGCTAACAAAATCCTCACAGACTTTAGCTTTGCTACTGATGAGAAAGTCTCATCGTAGTCAACTCCTTGAATTTGTCAAAACCCTTTTGCGATAAGTCAAGCTTTATAGACAGTAACATTACCATCAACATCTGTTTTCTTCTTGAAAATCCATTTGTTCTCGATAGCCTTCCAGCCATCCGGTAAGTCCACCAAAGTCCATACTTGTTTTTTGTACATGGATCCAATCTCGGATTTCATGGATTCTTGCCATTTGTTGGAATCTGGGCTCATCATCGCTTCCTCATATGTCGCAGGGTCATCGGTGTTGTCCACCAACATGACACTCATAACGGGATTCCTCGTTGACCTGCGAGGTTCCATAGTTACTTTAACCTAAGTTTCATGATCAACATCATTAGCTTCCTCTCTTATTGGTGTAGGCGCCACAGGAACCACTTCCGGTGCTGCGCTACCCTCAAGTTCGAGAGAAGGTTCAACAACCTCGTCGAGTTCTACTTTCCTTCGAGTCACTTCTTTCGAGAGAAACTCCTTTTCTAGAAAGGATCCATTCTTGGCAACAAATATTTTTCCCTCGGATCTATGATAGAAGGTATACCCAATAGTTTCCTTTGGGTATCCTATGAAGACGCATTTTTTCGATTTGGGTTCAAGCTTGTCGGGCTGTAACTTATTTACATAAGCTTCGCAACCCCAAACTTTAAGGAACGACAATTTAGGTTTCTTCCCAAACCATAGTTCATACGGTTTCGTTCCAACGGATTTAGATGGTGCCCTATTTAAAGTGAATGTGACTCTTTCTAATGCATAACCCCAAAATAATAGTGATAAATCTGTAAGTGACATCATAGAACGAACCATATCTAAAAGAGTTCAATTACGATGTTCGGACACACCATTACGTTGTGGTGCTCCCGGCGGTGTCAATTGTGAAAGTATTCCGCATTTGTTCAAATGCTCGCCAAACTTGTAACTTAGATATTCACCTCCATGACCAGATTGTAGAAATTTAATCTTCTTGTTACGTTAATTCTCTACCTCACTTTAAAATTCCTTAAACTTCTCGAAAGTTTCAGACGTATGTTTCATGAAATAGATATACCCATATCTACTCAAGTCATCCGTGAAGGTAAGAACATAACGATAACCACCGCGCGATGCCACACTCATTGGACCACACACATCAGTGTGTATGATTTCCAATAAGTCCGTAGCTCGCTCCATCATACCAGAAAATAGTGTCTTAGTCATTTTACCCATCAAACATGATTCGCATCTTTAAAGTGATTCGAAATCAAGTGATTCAAGAAGTCCATCGGAACGGAGTTTCTTCATACGCTTCACTCCAACATGACCAAGACGACAGTGCCACATATAGGTCGAGTTATCGCTCAATTTCAAACGTTTAGCTTCAATGTTGTTAATATGTGTATTACTACAATCAAGATTTAATAAGAATAGACCATCTATCAAAGGTGCATGTGCATAAAACATATTACTCATATAAATCGAACAACCATTATTCTCGGACTTAAACAAGTAACCGTCTCGCAATAAACATGATCCGGATATAATGTTCATGCTCAACGCAAGCACCAAATAACAATTATTTAAGTATAAAAATAATCCCGATGGTAGATGAAGAGGTAGCATGCCGACCACGATCACATCAACCTTTGATCCATTTCCCACGCGCATCGTCACCTTGTTCTTCGCTAGTTTCCGTTTATTCTGCAGCACCTGTTTCGAGTTACATATATGAGCAACCGAACCAGCATCAATAACATGTATATCAGATATACCTTTCTTCTTGATGTTGCCGTTCTTCAAATCCGCCAAGTACTTAGGGCAATTCTGCTTCCAGTGACCTTCTCCCTTGCAGTAAAAGCACTCAGTATCAGGCTTAGGCCCAGCCTTGGTCTTCTTCGCCGGTGTGGTAACTTTCTTACTGCCCTTCTTGAAGTTTCCCTTTTTCGTAGACTTGCCTTGCTTCTTGAATTTGGTGGTCTTATGACCATCAACACTTGGTGCTCTTTCTTGATCTCCACTTCCGCAGACTTTAACATGGAGAAGAGTTCGGGCAATGAAATGTCCATGTTTTGCATATTGTAGTTCATCACAAAGTTCTTGTAACTTGGTGGTAGTGATTGGAGGACACGGTGAATCCTCAAAGCATTAGGAATCACTATACCCAATCTTTGAAGCTTGCTTGCATGCCCAGACATTTTAAGCACATACTCACTGACGGAGCTGCCCTCTTCCATCTTGCAGTTAATGAACTTTTCAGAAGCCTCATAACTCTCAACTACCGCATGAGCCTCAAATATCATTTTGAGTTCACGGACAATATCATGTGGGTCATGGTTCTCAAACCTTTTCTGAAGCTCCGATTCCAAACCATACAAGATAGCACACTGAACTGTGGAGTACTGATTCTTCTGAGCGAGGAAAACATTCTTCACCTCATCGGTAGCATCAGTTGTAGGTGGGTCACCCAGCGGTGCATCCAGCACATAGGTCAAATTACCAGCATTGAGGACAATCCTCAAGTTGCGGAACCAATCCGCGAAGTTGCTTCCATTGTTTTTAAACTTTTCTTTCTCTAGGAACGCATTAAAATTGATGGTAGGGGCCGCCATTGATCTACAACATATGTGCAATAGTTTAGACTAAGTTTATGACAAATTGAGTTCTAATTAATAGTTAAATTAATCTAGGTGAACTCCCACTCAAAACAATATCCCTCACATTGTTTTAGTGATCAAACGAACCAAATCCACCACATCAAAACCGATCATCACGAGAATTGATGTAGCTTGAATGGCGAACAATCAACATGTTCATCATATCTTCTATATGACTCATGCTTTACCTTTCAGTGATCCGTGTTCCGAGACCATGTCTGTACATGCTAGGCTTGTCAAGATCAAACCTTAGCTTCCGCATGAGCAAATATGGCTTGCTCCTGTTGTATACACTCGTAGAATCTAACACACATGATCATCACGTGGTGCTTCAAAACAACGAGCTTTAGCAACGGTGCTTACTAAGGATGAACACTTTATAACTTGAAATTTTGTGAGAGGGATCATCTTATAATGCTACCGTCACGAACTAAGCAATACAAGATGCATAAAAGGATTAACATCACATGCAATTCATAATATGTGATATGATATGGCCTTTCTTCTTGTGCTTCCGATCTCCATCTTCAAGCACGAACATGATCTCCATCATCACCGGCATTGCGTCAAGGTCAATGGCGCCGCTCCATGGTTGTCGTCCACCAACATCAACTATTACAACTACTTTGAATAATAGGCATGCATGACGGAATTAAAAGACAACCATATGGGTCCTACCGGTTGCCAACTTACAATAAGGAACATTGCATACATCATATATAATCACAATCATGGCCATATCACATCACAGCACATCCCTGCAAAACAAAGTTAGACGCCTCTAATTTTCTTTACATATTTTACGTGGTTTGGGGCTTTCAATAAGTGTCGTTCTAACTTACGAACAAGAACCACAATGTTGATGCTTGAACTATCAAGTGTCCGTTGTAAATTGAATCTATACTATGATGGGAGAGACAGACACCCGCAAATCCACTTATGCAATACAAGTTGCATGTCAAGCGTGGAGCAAGTCTTATGAACGATGTCATGTAAGGTTAGCCCGGGCCGCTTCATCCCATCATACCGCAAGATGCAAAGTACACAAAAAAAATGATAATAAAAGCACCACCGCCCACAATGACCATTGTGTTCTACTCGTGCAACAGATCTACATATATACATGGCTCTGATACCACTGTTAGGGTTCGTAGCATGGAAAACAAAAAAATTCTACCGCATGCATACAAACAAGCCAAGATCTATCTACTAGATTGAAGCAACGAGTCGATTAGAGTACTCACCCTCGAAGATTCCAAAGCGGTTAACGAGAGCAGATTCTCGTGGGTGATGTAGTCGTACACTTGCCGATCTCAAGATCGCGTAGACGATCCTTCTGGCGCTGCGTTCCGGCAGCGCTTCCACAGTCGGTCACACGTTCGGTACACGATGAAGACCTTCCTCTCCCTTGTGCCAGCAGGCAACGGAGGTTGTAGTTCTCCCCTCGCGATTCCGGCAGCACGATGACGTGGTGTCGGAAGTAGAGGGAAGATCCCGTAGGGCTTCGCCTAAGCTGGTGCGAGTTATGGTGGATCTAGGGTTTCCGGTGATCTAGGATTAGAAGGCCGGAGAGGAGGAGGAGGTGTCAGCAACGGCTAGGGCGACGACGATGGGCCGGCGGCGGCGACGGCGTGCGGCGGAGGCGGCTTGGGTGGCGGCGGCGCACGGGTGCGGAGGGCTGGTGTTGTGTTATTTGGGGCATCCCTCTCCCTCTATTTATGAGAGGTAGGGCAGCTTTGGGAGAGGGGAGTCTGAATCCATACCCAAACCCAAGTTGCATAGAAGGAAGGACTCTTTCCTTCTTCTGCTAGGAAACTATTGTTCGAGTTTGACTTTTCAAACCTCCCCTTTGAGTTTCAATTTAGAGCTTTATTTCTCTCTCGCAAATGCCCAACCAAAGTGACCTAGGACATGATCCAATCATTCCAATTAACCATGACACATTCATGGACCATTCCCCTTCCGGTCCGGTGAACCTTCTAGACCCTTCTAGAACCTCTCCGATGAAAACATCAAAATCATTCCCGAACTCCGGAATCAGACTTTCCTTATATGAATCTTATTCTCCGGACCATTCTGGATATCCTCGTGATATCCCGGATCCCATCCGAGACTCTAAACAACATTTGGTTTCCCTACTTACATTCCATATCTACTAAACAACATCGAATCCTTAAGTTTGTCTCCCTATGGTTTGTGAATTATGCGGACATGACCGAGACACTTCTCCGATCAATAACCAATAGAGGAATCTGGAAATTCATATGGTTCCCACATATTTCTACAATTATTTTGCGATCGAATTGTAGGGTTCGCAGCATAGAAAACAAAAATTTTCCTACGATGTGAACTATATACCAAGATCTATCTACTAGATACAAACAACGGGCGGATGTATATCCGTAGAGAACATACCCTTGAAGACCGACAAAGCTTAACGAGTTCAACTCGTGGTTGATGTAGACGATCTCTTGCCGATCTCAAGATCGAGAGGAAGTCCTAGCGCCGCAAATCAGCAGCGCATCCGTGCTCGCACACACGTTCGAGGCACCGAGCAACCTCCGCCTCCTCACTCCAGCGATGCAGCGGAAGCACAACTCTTTCTTGCCGAATAGCCACCGGGAACATGTATCTCGCTAGTCCGAGACCATGGGGGATAAATTCTAGAGGGGGAGAGAGATCCTTCACGAGGAGGTGTGTGAGACAAGTGAGGAGGGGGGCTCCTTTTATAGGAGGAGGGGGGGACCCCAAGGGGTTGGCCGGCGCATGGGGCTGCCACCATGCCCTCCCCTCTTCATGTGGGTGGACACTCCACTCACAAATCTCCTTTAAATTCCCTCCACTCAAAAGTCCACTCAAATTCCCATTAAATTTCCACCAAATTTAATGCAAACTCTCATTAAATAAAACTCTTTTATTTTATTCAGAATTTTTTCAATTACTTTAATGACAAACATTCACAAATAACCCCTTGCTAGAATTCTATTTCACATGCATAACCACTTTATGCAATTTCACCCGAAAACCTGTTTCAGTATCTAGTGAAATAAATTCCTACGCTTGTTCATTCTTTCGGCATGAAACATTTGCTCCAATTGGATGTCGGTGTCTCTTAAGTGTGTCACCCTATGGTTCGTGAATAATGCGGACATGATAGAGACCCCTCTCGGATATAATCAGAAGCGGGATCTGGAGACCCATACTGACTCCCACACATTCAACGATGACTTTCTTGTGATCGTCGGAACCTTTTACGCTAGTATCTTAATCCCTTTGTTTCACGATATATTACATGTCCGAGATTCGATCATCGGTATCTCCATACCTAGTTTGATCTCGTTATCGACATGCACTCTTTTCTCGTTCCTGTGATATAACATTCTAGTGATCAAATCACTTGCTTGCAAGCTAATCAATGTGATATCACCGAGAGGGCCCAGAGTATATCTATCCATCATCGGGATGAACAAATTCCACTCTCAATACATGAGCCTCAACATAACACTTTATTAGTTCTGAATCCATCTTTATAATCACCCAGTTACGGTGTGACGTTTGATGTTATCAAGAAACTCTTCCGGTGTTAGTGATTGACATGATCTCATGGTTTAAGGATTAGGATCACTTCGTAAGTTGTTATAGCAATATAAACTCAATGACTTTGATCGTAATGCTATACTTCGGATGAATGTTCATCACACCATTACACTAATGTTGTGATCCCGTTATTAACAACATCCAATGTCCATGATCAGGAAACCTTGATCATCTTGTTAATCAACGAGCTAGTTTATGAGAGAGGCATAACTAGGAACTTTCTGTTTGTTTATTAAACACACATGTATTAACGTTTCTGTATTAATACAATTATAGCATGCAAAATAAACATCTATCATATACTTGGAATACACATAATAAACACTTTATTATTGCCTCTCAGGGCATATTCCCTTCAGTCTCCCACTTGCACTAGAGACAATAATCTAGTTACATAGTGATAAATCTAACACCCATTGAGTTCTGCTGTTGATCATGTTTTGCTCTAGGGAGAGTTTTAGTCAACGGATCTGCTACATTGAGATTCGTATGTACTTTACAAATCTTTATATCTCCATCCTTGACATGCTCGCGGATGGAGTGAAACCGGCGCTTAATATGCTTGGAATGCTTGTGAGACCTTGGCTCTCTGGCATTGGCAATGGCACCATTGTTGTCACAATAGATCACCATTGGGTCCAATGCGTTTGCCACCACTCCTAGTTCGGATATGAACTCCTTCATCCAAACTGCTTCCTGAGCCGCTTCTGAAGCAGCAACATATTCGGCCTCCGTTGTTGATCCCACTACCACAGGTTGTTTGGAGCTCCTCCAACTAACCGCTCCGCCATTCATGAGAAATACGTATCCGGATTGAGACTTAGAGTCATCCGGATCGGTGTCAAAGCTAGCGTCGACATAACACTTAGCGACGAGCTCTTCTTCACCTTCGTATACAAGAAACATATCCTTAGTTCTTCGTAAGTACTTAAGGATATTCTTGACCGCTATCCAGTGTTCTGAACCTGGATCCGATTGGTACCTACTAGTCAAACTAATAGCATGTGCCACATCCGGTCTTGTACATAGCATGGCGTACATTATAGAGCCTATGGCTGAAGCATAGGGGACTTTGTCCATTATCTCTCTTTCTTCCGCCGAAGCCGGACTTTGAGTCTTACTCAATGTCTTGCCTTGCAACATAGGTAAGAACCCCTTCTTACTTCCGTCCATTTTAAACTTCTTTAAAATCTTATCAAGGTATGTACTTTGCGATAGCCCTATTAGGCGCCTAGATCTATCTCTATAGATATTTATGCCTAATATGTATGACTCTTCACCTAGGTCCTTCATTGAAAATTTGCTGTTTAGATAACTTTTAACACTGTTTAAAAGATCTATATCATTTCCGATCAATAATATGTCATCCACATATAATATCAGAAATGCCACATTGCTCCCACTCACTTTCTTGTAAATACAAGCTTCTCCATAAGTTTGGACAAATCCAAACTCTTTGATCACCTCATCAAAGCGGAGATTTCAACTTCGTGATGCTTGCTTCAATCCATAGATGGATCGCTGAAGCTTGCACACCTTGTTAGCATCCTTAGGATCGACAAAACCCTTTGGTTGTATCATATACAACTCTTCTTCAATATTACCATTGAGAAACGCGGGTTTGACATCCATCTGCCATATCTCATAATCGAAATATGCAGCAATTGCTAACATAATCCTAACTGACTTTAGCATCGCTACGGGAGAGAAAGTCTCATCGTAGTCAACTCCTTGAATTTGTCGAAACCACTTTGCGACAAGTCGAGCTTTATAGACGGTCACATTACCATCAGCATCAGTTTTCCTTTTGAAAATCCATTTGTTCTCCACGGCCTTTTGGTCGTGAGGTAATTCCACCAAGTTCCAAACTTGATTTTCATACATGGATTCCATCTCGGATTTCATGGCTTCTAACCATTTGTTGGAATCCGGGCTCATCATCGCTTCTTCATACGTCGCAGGGTCATCATTTTCATCAACCATGAAATTCATGACAGGATTTCCATACAGCTCGGGAGCTGCACGCGTCCTGTTTGACCTGCGAGGTTCAGTAGTACTCTCTTTCGGAGTTTCATGATCATTATCATTAGTTCCCTCTTCAACAGGTGGAGCCAACTCCGGAACAACTTCCGGAGCTGCGCTACTCGCCATACTTTGAAGAGAAGGTTCCACAACCTCTTCGAGTTCTACCTTCCGACTACTCACACCTTTCGCGAGAAACTCTTTCTCTAGAAAGGATCCATTCTTGGCAACAAAAACCTTGCCCTCGGATCTGTGATAGAAGGAATACCCAATAGTTTCTTTAGGGTATCCTATGAAGATGCATTTTTCCGCTTTGGGTTCGAGTTTATCCGGTTGAAGTTTCTTCACATAAACATCGCATCCCCAAACTTTAAGAAATGACAGCTTAGGTTTGTTTCCAAACCACAATTCATACGGTGTCTTTTCAACGGATTTAGATGGTGCCCGATTTAAAGTGAATGCAGCAGTTTCTAGTGCATAACCCCAAAATGACAAAGGCAAGTCCGTCAGAGACATCATAGATCGAACCATATCTAATAAAGTACGATTACAACGTTCCGACACACCATTTCGCTGTGGTGTTCCGGCAGGTGTGAGTTGTGAAAGAATTCCACACTCTTTCATGTGAGTGCTAAACTCGTAACTTAGATACTCACCTCCACGGTCGGACCGTAGAAATTTGATCTTTCTATTACGATGATTTTCCACTTCATTCTGAAATTCCTTGAACTTTTCAAAGGTTTCAGACTTGTGTTTCATCAAGTAGATATAACCGTATCTACTCAAATCATCTGTGAAAGTAACAAAATAACGATATCCACCTCGCGCCGACACACTCATTGGACCACATACATCAGAATGTATGATTTCCAATAAATCTGTCGCCCGTTCCATTGAACCGGAAAACGGCGTTCTAGTCATCTTGCCCATAAGGCATGGCTCACATGTATCAAATGATTCATAATCAAGTGATTCCAAAAGTCCATCCGAATGGAGCTTCTTCATGCGTTTAACGCCAATATGACCTAGACGGCAGTGCCACATATATGCGGATATATCATCATTAAGTTTAATCCTTTTAGCATCAACATTATGAATATGTGTAACATTATCATCGAGATCTAATAGAAATAAACCATTCATCATCGGTGCATGACCATAAAAGATTTCATTCATATAAATGGAACAACCATTGTTCTCGGATTTAAATGAATAACCACTTCGCATCAAACACGATCCAGATACAATGTTCATGCTCAGTGCAGGCACCAGATAACATTTATTCAAGTTTATAACTAATCCCGACGGCAAGTGGAGAGGCAGCGTTCCGACGGCGATCACATCAACGCTTGATCCATTGCCGACACGCATCTTGACCTACCCCTTGCTAGCGGTCGCTTGTTCCGCAGCCCCTGATTCGAGTTACAAATATTAGCAACTGAACCGGTATCAAATACCCAGGTGCTACTGCGAGCACTAGTCAAGTACACATCAATAACATGTATATCATATATACCTTTGTTTGCCTTGCCGGCCTTATTGTCTGCCAGATACTTGGGGCAGTTGCGCTTCCAGTGGCCAGTCCCCATACAATAGTAGCACTCGGAATCAGACTTAGGTCCAACTCGGGGTTTCTTTTCAGGCGCGGCAACAAGCTTGCCGCCCTTACTTCCCTTCCGTTTTCCCTTCTTGTCTTTCTTGAAACCAGTGTTCCTATTGATCATCAACACTTGATGTTCCTTTTTGATCTCCACTTCTGCAGTTTTAAGCATTGACAGAAGCTCGGGGAGAGACTTCTTCATGCCTTGCATATTATAGTTCATCACGAAGCTCTTATAGCTAGGTGGCAGAGACTGCAGAACACGATGGATGCCTAAGTCAATGGGAATCGATATTCCCAAGGACACAAGCTTATCGGCGTAACCCGACATCTTGAGTACATGCTCACTAACGGAGCTGTGCTCTTCCATCATGCAGCTAAAGAACTTTTCTGAAGCGTTGTAGCTCTCTACAGCAGCATGTGTGTCGAAAATCATTTTCAACTCACCCATTGTATCAAATGCATTGCCGTTTTCGAAACGCTTTCGAAGTTCCGGCTCTAGCCCATACAATATGCCGCAATGAACTAAGTTGTGGTCCTCCTGACGAGTCTGATAGACATTCTTCTCCTCGTCAGGGGCATCATCAAAAGGTGGGGGGCCTAACGGCGCTTCTAGCACATATTGCTTTTGTGCAGCAGAGAGGAGAATCCTCAAATTCATGGCCCATTTGGTAAAGTTGCTACCGTTCGTTGCTAGTTTCTCTTTCTCCATGAACACATTGAAATTAAAAGCAGGTGGTGCCATCTACAACAGAATTTGTAAAGTTTAGACTAAGTGTATGATAGATTGAGTTCAACTAATCTATATTACGAATGAACTCCCACTCAAAAACGACATCCCTCGTGCCTTTTTGGTGATTACATGAACCAAATCCACTACACCAAGTCCGATCATCACGTGAGTCGGTATAGCTTCAAAGGCGAGCATCAAATGGGCATCATATCAACTATATGACTCATGCTTAACCTTTCGGTCCGTGTTCCGAGGCCATGTCTGTACATGCTAGGCTCGCCAAGTTAGAACCTTAGTATTCGCGTGTGTAACTGTTTTACACCCGAAATATGGTCGTGGATCCAAGAACACCCGATCATCACGTGATGTCTTGGAGCGACGAAAACATAATCGGTGCATACTAAAGGAAGAACACATTCTTATCTTGATATTTAAATGAGGGATCATCTTATTATGCTAACAAAGCGCTAAACAAGCAATATAAGATGCTATCAAACATCATATGTTATTAGTGAAATTATATGGTTCCCGCAGATGATCTCTATCATGTGCATCGTGGTATGATCACTATCATACCTATATGCGTAAATCCAAGGTCTATGGATTTTACACGCTATGTGTGTTGTAAGAGTATCATCTCATACTTCTACTTACAACACTACCATATCATAACACTAGCCCAGCAACAATCTAAACTAGACGCCTCTAATTTATCCATTGCAAGTTTTACGTGGCTTAGGGCTTTCGAGATAGAACCGTTCTTACCTACGAACATGAACCACAACGAGGATAATCAAATTGTTGACAACTCGCTTGCAAAATAGATATTGACTATAGTAGGAGAGATAGACACCCACTAGCCACTTATGCAAACTAGTTGCATGTCAAGCGTGGAACAGGTCTCATGTGCGAGGACATGTAAAGTTTGTCCGGGCCGCTTCATCCCACTATGCCACCAATATCCAAAATTACAACAAAGGAGCAACAACATGATCATCATCGCCCACATACTCATATGTGTACTACCCGTGTAAAGTATCTACGCATAGATCCGGCTCTGATACCACTGTAGGGTTCGCAGCATAGAAAACAAAAAATTTCCTACGATGTGAACTATATACCAAGATCTATCTACTAGATACAAACAACGGGCGGATGTATATCCGTAGAGAACATACCCTTGAAGACCGACAAAGCTTAACGAGTTCAACTCGTGGTTGATGTAGACGATCTCTTGCCGATCTCAAGATCGAGAGGAAGTCCTAGCGCCGCAAATCAGCAGCACATCCGTGCTCGCACACACGTTCGAGGCACCGAGCAACCTCCGCCTCCTCGCTCCAGCGATGCAGCGGAAGCACAACTCTTTCTTGCCGAATAGCCACCGGGAACATGTATCTCGCTAGTCCGAGACCATGGGGGATAAATTCTAGAGGGGGAGAGAGATCCTTCACGAGGAGGTGTGTGAGACAAGTGAGGAGGGGGGCTCCTTTTATAGGAGGAGGGGGGGACCCCAAGGGGTTGGCCGGCGCATGGGGCTGCCCTCTTGCCCTCCCCTCTTCATGTGGGTGGACACTCCACTCACAAATCTCCTTTAAATTCCCTCCACTCAAAAGTCCACTCAAATTCCCATTAAATTTCCACCAAATTTAATGCAAACTCTCATTAAATAAAACTCTTTTATTTTATTCAGAATTTTGTCAATTACTTTAATGACAAACATTCACAAATAACCCCTTGCTAGAATTCTATTTCACATGCATAACCACTTTATGCAATTTCACCCGAAAACCTGTTTCGGTATCTAGTGAAATAAATTCCTGCGCTTGTTCATTCTTTCGGCATGAAACATTTGCTCCAATTGGATGTCGGTGTCTCTTAAGTGTGTCACCCTACGGTTCGTGAATAATGCGGACATGATCGAGACCCCTCTCGGATCAATAATCAGAAGCGGGATCTGGAGACCCATACTGACTCCCACACATTCAACGATGACTTTCTTGTGATCGTCGGAACCTTTTACGCTAGTATCTTAATCCCTTTGTTTCATGATATATTACATGTCCGAGATTCGATCATCGGTATCTCCATACCTAGTTTGATCTCGTTACCGACATGCACTCTTTTCTCGTTCCTGTGATATAACATTCTAGTGATCAAATCACTTGCTTGCAAGCTAATCAATGTGATATCACCGAGAGGGCCCAGAGTATATCTATCCGTCATCGGGATGAACAAATTCCACTCTCGATCCATGAGCCTCAACATAACACTTTATTAGTTCTGAATCCATCTTTATAATCACCCTGTTACGGTGTGACGTTTGATGTTATCAAGAAACTCTTCCGGTGTTAGTGATTGACATGATCTCATGGTCTAAGGATTAGGATCACTTCGTAAGTTGTTATAGCAATATAAACTCAATGACTTTGATCATAATGCTATACTTTGGATGAATGTTCATCACACCATTACACTAATGTTGTGATCCCGTTATTAACAACATCCAATGTCCATGATCAGGAAACCTTGATCATCTTGTTAATCAACGAGCTAGTTTATGAGAGAGGCATAACTAGGAACTTTCTGTTTGTTTATTAAACACACATGTATTAACGTTTCCGTATTAATACAATTATAGCATGCAAAATAAACATCTATCATATACTTGGAATACACATAATAAACACTTTATTATTGCCTCTCAGGGCATATTCCCTTCACGAATGAACCACTTACATACGATACCAATTTCCCTTTGTCTCGCGATAGTTTACTTATCCGAGGTTTGATCGTCGGTATCTCTGCATACCTAGTTCAACCTCGTTACCGATAAGTACTCTTTTCTCGTTCCCGTGATATGTGATCCCTTGTGAGCCAGTCACATGCTTGCAAGCTAATTAGATGACATTCCACCGAGAGGGACCAGAGTATATCTATCCGTCATATGGATGGACAAATCCCACTCTTGATCCATGTGCCTCAACCCATACTTTCCAAACACTCAATGCCACCTTTATAGCCACCCAGTTACGGTGTGGTGTTTGATGTCATCAAAGCATCCTTTCGGTGATGGTGATTAGCATGATCTCATGGTCGAAGGAATTAGGTTACTATGTATTAGAAAGCTTATAGCAAACGAACTATTAAAATGACTTGATCTTTATGCTACGCTTATCTATAGGATTATGTCCATCATACCATTTTCCTAATGATATGATCTTGTTGTTAATAACATCTCAGTGTTCATGATCGGGAAACCACGATCATCTATCAACCAACAAGCTAGTATTACAAAGAGGCTTTACAAGGGACTCTAATTTAATTTACAAATCACACAAGTATTAATGTTTCCGGTTAATACTATTATAGCATGAATGTAAACATTTTATCATAAACATAAAGATATAATAATAACCACTTTTATTATTGCCTCTAGGGCATATCTCCAACACGATTTTCTTATAAAGGTCACATATTTCTATACAAAGCATAAGATCAAAGTTTTTGATATGAAGGGCCCTTGCCATCCCGTTGGGTGAACTAGAAGGGGTTTCTATAATGGTGCAACGAATTTCCATCGCTTTCATGTTGATATGTATGTGAGTGTCATCGATGGGAAACTTTCTGAGTTGAATGTCAGATTTGATGAGGTAAACATGGATCTATTTTCTTGCATGGAAACATTTAGTCCACTTCATTTATTTTCCGCTTATGATCAGAAGAAGTTGGTTAGGTGTAACATCCCAAAAATATAAAACAAGGATCATCAAACTCTAATCGCTAAAATTAGGGTTAACAAAAACTTTGATTAATTTAACTCATATGAATGCATGTGTGTATGCGATGATTTGATTAATGCATGAATGATCTTGTGTGATTAACCTAAATTGCAAGAAATGGTTTAAAGACAAATATAACATCATCTAGAACATTTCCAAACAGAAACAAATAAAGAGAAAATCAAAAACAAACTAAATAAAGCAGATGGTCATTTTTGCCAATCTTGTTCACTAGGTCACTTTGAGTGTCTCTAGTCCAAGATTTCAAACAGAAACTTTTCCAATTCCTTTCACCCCTTTCTAGACCTAGTAAAAGTGAATCAAATCCCACCTTTCAAACTTACAGAAACATTTGGCAACCTCATTCAAATCACAATTCAAAAATGAATCTTTATCATATGTGAAGATCACACATTTTCAAAACCCAACCAAACCAGTGCCCCTTGGCTAATCCAACTAACCAGATACTCCCTAGTATGTGCCTAGCAAACCCACCAAGTTTGAATCCAAAATTCAAATTTCTTTTGGCCATTTTATCAAACACCTTGTAGATACAAATCAAACAAACATCTAACACTATTTGTAGCAGTAAAATTGGCCAACCTTGTTCCCTATCTGGTTGCAGCAAGCATTTAGTAGATCATCTAGCTTAATTATTAACCTCTAACACCACTATGGGCTTGCCATTGCCATCAATGGTAAGCAGGCCGAGCCTTACCTTGCCACCCTATTGTCGATAGCAAGCTAGGAGCAACACCAAGCCTAGTAAGCATGTCTAGCAGGCACTCCACCATCCACCGCCACCCCCTGTCCCAGCCCCGAGCACTGCCAGCCCCTGGACCACACGACAAGACCATGCAAAACCTCTCTTCGTACGAGCCGACAGCGCGCGAGTGCGCCACCCTCGACCAGCACCCACAGACCGCACCCCGCCCTCGTCGTGTGCGTGCGTGATCACCATCGTCCCAGCAACCCCGCAGACATGCCCGTCCGCCGCTGCGCGGACCACACGCACTGTGCGACATTAAAATCGCCGTCAGACCCGCCCAGAGCGTCGACGCGTTCTGACCGATCAACACCATCACATGCCTCGCCACCACGCCGTTGAGCTTCGCCAGGGAGCACAACACCGCCCCTACCGTCTCCCATGACAGTAGCCCTCTGTGCCATCGACCACGACGAGCTCAGCCCGCGCCCGTCGGTCCCCTGCAGCCACTATACATAGAGGCCTCCACCGCTTGTTTTCTGCACACCAGTTCACTCCCCTCTCCCTCAGAACCACCCCACCTCACTCCCGAAGCAAGGCGAGCAGCACATCGCCGGAATTTGGCCGGAGCCCGCCGCTGTTGGAGGAGAAGGGAGCCGTCAATTGGAGCCGTCCCAGGAGAAGCTCTCGGTACCAGGAGAACCGCCGTCGTCGACTTCGGCATTCGCCCCCGTTGCTGACCATTGTCTGAGACCCGGTGATCCTCCCACGACCCCCACCTGCCGTGCTAGGGTTCTGTCTTGCCGGCGCTCCCCGACGTGGATGATGAACCAGAGTCGTTCGATTAGAACTAGATCCCACGGTCCACGTTGCCCCGTACCGCTTCGCCCCTCCCTATCTCACTAACGCGTGGGGACAACCACTTAACCAGCCCGCGCGTGCGCTGTGCATAGTGAGCCGGCCCAGTTAACCCTCCCGCGCGACCCAACAATTCAAATTTACTTTTATTAATTTATTTTCAAACACAGTTCTGTACCTAGATTCAAAAATCAACCCAGCTCGATTCACCGAACCAAAATGCATGAAACTATTTTTTTTAGAAAGGTACTAAAATGCTTAATCCAAGACTGTTGGACTCAAACCATTTGGATGTATAGATCAACCATGGTAAAAATAATAAGGAGAAACTTTTCTGTATTCAAACATTTTTCAAAATTCAACCATAAGAGTTTTTGAGTTGATTCCAACTCTCAAAAATCACATTTGATCATACCTTTTAGAATATATAAAAACATATGGGTTTACTTGCAGAGATAATGTTCAATTAATAAAAGAATGCCCCATAGGCATTTCTAGTCACTTTATTTAATTAAAATAAAAAGGTTAAACCTTATTAAATTGTGACACCACTTTAAATCACATTCCCATGTACTGAAATATGTGGTGATGACATGTGTCAACATGATCCCATGTTTGAGATGGAGAATATTAAGTCTTAAGTAGTTTTTCAATGAGTAGAAATTACTTTTCTCAGAATAAAGTTAATGGTACAAGTGTTTTAATCTTGTAATGTTAGTGATGATGCTAGATCACCTAGTGTGAACCTTTGTGTGATGCTTAGAAATAGTTAAGTATTGTTTGGTGATTGTGTACCCCGTATTTATTTATAGACGCTAGTATCGACCAAGGATACGAGGAGGAAGGAGGATACTACGAGGATGAAGCCGAGGAGAACTTCAACCACTGCTCTACACAAGGCAAGCCTAATACTACTAGTTGAATTTTTGCAAGCTTATACTTGCAATTATGCAAGCTAACACTTGCAAGATACCCTAATTATGAGCAAGATATTAACTTAGCAAGCTTACACCATTTGATGACCCAATCCTAGCTTTACATGCAAGCTTAATACTTTATTTTCTTTATCAAAGCTTTTTCTTAGAGTTTACTTAAGTGACTTGTAGATTCTAGAAAGATAATTGAAGGTAGCATAAAGAGCATAAAATTTGGCCTAAGTTAGATAATCTTGATGTCACCCTAGGGCATGAGATTGAACTTAGCTAATCCCCACTTATTTACTACCCCTCATTAGTCTTTACCCCCACTGTTAGATGCTAGTGCTAAGCATAAAACTTGATCAACTTTAGATGGGAATACTTGGTGAAAATGTTTATGAAAACCTTAGAATGATGATTCATTCTACTGAAATGTTTTGACATGTGTTTGAACACCAGATGATTTTTTATGATGAAAATGTTGAGGCATGAGTCTTAGCCCTTTATAAAACTGATGATTGTCTAGATGCGATACCATTCCAATTTTATCGTACAACCACAATACCCGAAATTTGGGTAGGGCTTGACTGGAAATTTATATACCTTAGTATGGGTTCCCTTGCGGCCAAGGTCTGAGATGAGGCTACCTTGTGAAGATTGTCCACCTGTGCAGTACCCAAGATGACAGTTGGTCATGGTTGGGAGGCCAAACTCACAGGAGAGGTGCCTATACTAGGGCGTGTAATTGAAAGGTTAGGATTGATTATCCGCATACTGAGTATGGTGAATTCAGGATTGTTCCTGACGGATGTATCGAATGTTGTGGTGAAAGTGTACAATCTCTGCAGAGTGTCAAACTATTCGAATAGCCGCGTCCGCGGTTATGGACAGTTGGAGTGGCCATACTATTCCCCCGTCAGATGTTTTTCCAAAATGAGTTGTGACTTTAACTTGACCACAACAGAGTTGTGACATGAAATGCAAGTTCCCACTTAGGTGTTATAAAACTTTCAACTAGATTTCTTTGCTTTTGAACTTAGTAGAGGTAAATCTGGCTTTTTGCAAAACAACCCTAGAGCTTAGTATCCTACTACAAAAAACCCCTTAACTTATTAGTATTAGTTTGCGAGGACTTAAAGAGTACTCATGGCTTTGTCCCTAGCTATTCCCGTGGCCAGACTATGAAGAGGAGTATCAGGATGACGAGCCACAGGAAGGTTACAACAACTAGGATCATCTCCCATCGTCAGCATTGCCTGTGACCCTGAAGATGGAGCTTCGCCCATGCTATCATTACTATCATGAGATCCTTATTTGTGTAAGACCTTATGTATGGTTTGTAATGGATGATGTACTGTGATATCCAAATCTGTTATGTCTCGCAAAAATGGTAATCCTGTGATTGCGATGTATGGCATAACAGGCATCTGGGATTAAAAATCCGGGTGTTGAAAAGTTGGTATCAGAGCCATCCTGACCATAGGAGACCCTAGTTAGAATGGACGTTTGAATCAAAAACTTAGTTTCAAAAACCAAAGGAAGTGAGTATTTACAAAAACTTATTCTTATTCTTATCACTTGGATTCTTTCATGAAAATTCATTTTCCTCAAAAATTCTTGCAAACTTACATAAAATTTGACACACTTGATCACTCTACTAACTTACTCATCCTATATTCTTATAGATGGACATGAAGTACAGCAAGTTTTATCAGTTGGGGAATGGAGGAGACCTCATCTTTGAGCGTGACTTGGACCAGCTGTCGGAGATGCTGGAGCGTCCGCACCCCGAGTTCTTCGGAGCTCAGCTCAATGATCAGGAAGGAGAAGATTTGAAGTGTCTAGTTGTTGCAAGTCTCCGAGGGAAGATTGAACCTCCCACTACAGAGGGAATTCAGTTCACCTTAAGAGAGAACAACTGGATCGATGGACTTGTCAGGGCCATGCAAGAAGCTCTTGCCCATCTGTGTGGGCAGAGTATCAATCAGATCAAGGGTACCAGCTTTGAGTTCTACCCAAGGCGTGATGTTATGGGACAACCACTGGAGGCCCCATACCACCACGAGCTGAAGAGTCAATTGGGCCACCTCATCTTCATGATGTACGACCGTCAGAAGGAGTTGGACAATGCTCGTTCCTACGCCAACCACAAGTACACCATCGCCAAGAAGAAGGATCAGACCCTCGCCATGCTAGTGAAGGATCGCAAGTCTCGTCGCCATCAGATCGACAAGAAGGAGCGCATCATTGCCCGTCTTCGCCACCGGATCACGGATTTAGAGGATACCATCCACGAGAGAGACATGTAGTTGGAGGAGAGGGAGAATGCAGGGGAAGACCTTCTTTGAGACCCCTACTCCTATCTCAGCGATGATGATGACTTTCGGGAGGATCAAGCTATGGACTTCTTCACCGATGAGGATGACTTCGCCTTCATCGATGATGACGATGATGAGGACACTGACTCCGAGGAGTAGTAGCACTTGAGCACTAGCGTTAGTGAGTTGTAGTCGGTTCCACTGTATCATAGTTTCACAGAATGGTTCTTAAAACCATCTGTTCTTCTTTGTTGTGGTGTGTGTTTGTATCGTGTGCTATGAATGAATGAAAAGCAAGTTGCTAGAAAAATCTGAGTCGAACTTTTAAAACTTTTCAATAACCCCTAAACCTTAGAAATTTCCCTCTTTTCTCATGATCTATCTCAATCTTCAGATGCCTCGCAGAGGAAGCAACTCAGCGCCGGACCCGATGTTGCAACTCTTGGAAATGTTGGTTTCTGATCACGAAGCCAAAAGAGTCGAACGCCAAGCCAACTTAGCCACCCTCCAACATTGTCACATCCCAAGATTTCCAAATCTTGTAATGTGAAAATAAATTAATAAAATAAAACTTTGTTTAATTTTCAGAGCCAGAAGAAACTTTTTGAATTAAAATGGAACCTTAAACCCTTTTAAATTAAATAAAATCCTAAAAAGATTTAAAGGGATAAACATTTCATAAAAGGAAACAAATGGAAATTATTTTAACAATCAAATGAAAAGATTTGTTTTCAAATGAAATAGAAGTTTATAAATAAAGATTATTGTATAAAGCCAAATTAAACCTTGGCCAAGCTTTGGAATTAAAAACATTTTATTCTAAATAAAATTAGCAAAGGTTTATTTAAAATAAATTAGTAAGGATTTAATATCCAAGTTTTATTAATAAAGATTCTATCATTTATGAACCAACAAAAAACTTATTTGTTTAATTTAATAAAGTTTCCAAGTAATTAAAATTTCCAAATAAAACCTACTGGTTTGGTTTTGAAAATATTTAGGTTTCAAATAAAGAATTTATTAATAGAATCAAACTCTATTTGATTTAATAACTAAGGCCCATTTTATTTAGTTACTAATGGACCCTAAAATAAAAGGTTATTTTGTTTTAAAACAAATCTTTCAAATATTCTTTATTTTCAAATAAACCTACTGTTTTAGATTTGAAAGTGATTTTAAATGAGAATTATTATTAATCACACCATGTTAAATAAATAAAACTCCATTTTATTTAATTAAAGAATAGATAATAAAGTTATTATTATTTTATTTTGGGCTTTTGACCATATTACTAAACAGAACTAATTTCAATATTACAAAGTTTGAGTGTTGTTTGAATTGAAACTTGTTTGTTTATTTGTTTGAAAATTCAAAACAGAAATCAGAAAAAGAAAAGGAAAAAGTTACAGAATAAAAAAAATGGAGTTTGGCCAACCCAGCCCAGGCAGCCCAATAAGCCCACCAACCAGCCCAGCTCCTTTCCCCGCAGAAAACGATTCGAACCAACTACCTGACCCGCGCAGAGTATGACAGGTGGACCTCCTCCTCATTTCCTTTCCCCACTGACAGGTAGACCCACTCCTCCTGTTCTTCCTCTCCACCCCGCAGCGACCAGTTCTTCTCCCTCGTTCTGCCGTTGATTCCTCCAGCTTAAATTCGCCTTAACGCGACCGACGTTACCAGCCTTGATCACGCAGATGGAAACACCAAGGCATCCTCTATAATTCCCCTCTGACACCCCGCAATGGCAGGCCTTAGACCGCCCTCAATTCCTCCCCGAGCACCCTCTGCTCCGATGAGCTACTATCTCTGATTCCGGCCAACACCGCAACGCCCGATCCTCCTCGACCTAGCACACATCTTCCCCACTCCCAGACGCTTCTCCCCGTGCCCTTCCTTCAACCGCGGGCGCCCCGGAGCGTCGGCTTCGACAAGCTCCGATAGCGTCACCGTCTGTTTCTACTCCGGCGACGACTTTCAGGTGAACCAGACCGCCCCGACCCCTCTCGTTCGCGCACACAGCATCACCTTGCTTTCGCGCATCTGAATGTGCTCCTGTTCTACCTTAGGGCGATCTGCAGCGACGACTCCTACCGCCACCACCGTCTGCTTCATCTCCGGCGAAGCCCACAGGTAGTATCTGACCACCCCGCGCCTCCTCGTTCACACTCCCGCACTCGCCAAACCTTTCTGCATCTAACCGCATCATTGTTTTGCTTCGGGATGATCCACAGCGTCGCCCTCGACCGCGGACAGAACCACCCGACGCCGACGAAGTCTCCGACGAGCAATCGCCACCATTCCCGTGCGCCCCCTGCCTCGTCGACCACACGTTGAGCTTCCCCAACCAACTACGACCTCGGTGAGCCTACTCCCTCCCTCTCTCGCCTCCTATTTCACCAGCGCTGCCACTGACCGACCGTCGCCGCCGCGCGCAGCCGATGAGCGCCGCCAGACTTTGGCAAGCGTGTTAGTAACCGTAGGATCTGGATCTGACGGATACGATAGAACGTTAACGAAGGGGTAAGCGATGATCCTGTGCCGCACGATCTGACTTGATCCAACGCGCCGTAGCACGCGATCCAGACGAATCGGTATCGACCAATCACGACGCGACGCGTGGCCTGTAATAGATCTAAAAACAGTTTTGAAATCAGAATTATTTGCAAACTTCAAACCCCTATAACTTTCAAACCACACGTCCAAAAATTACAAATTTTATATCAATGAAATCAGGAGAACAAGCCCTAGCTAACCATGGCCTTAGTTTTGAAAATAGTATCTGTTAGCTTGGTTGAATTTGCAGAATCATTTGGGTACTTGTTTAGAGTATAAAAATTGTTTAAAATTGAATTTAATGATAAAACCTTTGCAAAATGATTTGTAGTGACCTTACTGACCCTAGGAACCAACCCATAGTGTTAAAAATGATTTTTGTGAAATTTAAGTTGAATTAGTTAACTTAGTCATTTTCTAGCCAAAATAAAACTCATTGATTTTATTATGGAAAAGTTTGGGCAAGGAAAACTTTGGGAAAATGTTTTGGACAAAAACTTACTGACCCAAAACACCAAACCTTACCAAAGGTAACCCACTCAGTGAAAAACATAAAGTCTTACTTTAAAAAGAATAATTTTCCCCACATAAAATGTTGAATGGATTTTAAAATAGACCTTGGGCAAAACCTCTAACTAATGACTTTGCCATTTTGGTAAATGACCAATGTGGACCTTACAAAGTTTATAAACCTAGTAGAGACCAACCTTGCAAAAGACACCACCTTTGCATGACTTAGACTCCTTTACTATGTGTGTGAAATGGTTTGTTTAACCTTGATTTGGAATGTTAGTTGATTTGGTGATTTGTTTGATTGACTTGTAGTGAAATTAGCAAAGTGTGAAACTAGCAAGATCAAGGAAGTGAACCCCCATTCCCTACCAAAAAGGCAAGTTACACTATCAAACAAATTCCTACTACTTTCATTATACTTAGTGGATTTTGAAAATATGCATGAAAAGATATTTCTGTACCTATGCTATGCTAAATCCTAATAGGATTCCCTATACACTCCTTAGTGAAAATATTGAAGTTGTACATGCTTAGCCATGCTATTTGCTAAAATTTGGAAAAGAGATACATGTTGAGATTTTACAAAGATTGAGAAAAGGTCTTGTGTTTTACATAATAAAACAAGGACTCAATGAACCACCTAGGTGGAAGATACTTTAAGTTTTGGAGAAGTGGCAACAAAAGGGAACCATGTCTATGGCAATCACTTTGTGTTGTGCTCCAAAAGAAAACCACCTAGGAAACTTAGAGATCAAACATGCTTCTCCAATTGTGGCTTTCGTGTACAACCACATGCTATTATGGCTCTGGCTTAGTCAATTACATTAGGAAGACCCATACATTGTCTTTAGTTACTGGACATGGGGATCTGGAATGCTTCATGGGGGCTGAAGACAAAGCTAGCAATGATGTATGGGAGGACCTTTTGGAAAGACTTCGTCACATTCTCAATCTGCCAGTACTCCATCTTGGTGAGCACTAATCCAGTAGGCCACTGGTGGCAACAAGATGGGTTTGTGTCATGTGGGTAAAGTGTACTCCTTCTGCAGAAGTAAATAAAATCTAAGTACTTAGCCGTGTCCCCGGTTATGGACAACACTGAGCAACTAAAGTTTGAACTATGGGAGATCTCGACATTCCAACTTCTAATATAAAAACTTGATGCCCTTGTGTGTCTACCAAGGAATTCAAAGAGATTTTGTAAAGCTTGTTGCACTTGGGGTTACCAAGGTGCTCAAGAGCATGAAGTACTTGGGGCTTTACCAAGGAATTCATGAGTTTTTGATAAAACTTGTTGCACTTGGGGTTACCAAGGTGCTCAAGGGATTTTGACAAGGATTTGAACACTTGAGTTTCTACCAAGGAGTTCAAGGAACTTGGAAAAAGAAATTTGACAAAAGACTTTAAAACCCTTTTGAAAAGACAGGATAAAATATTGCTTTCTGCAAATAAGCCTTAAACTCTACTTAGCCAAATATGCATATAATGATAGGATCCACTCTCATTATACATTAAAGTGAAGCTTGCCAATACAATTCAAAATGTATTGACCCTTGTGGCTGTAACTTGTAATGTTGCAGGTTGATTGTTTAAAATGAAGATTGTTTGATTGACTAGGACTACAAAATCTACAACCAACATCTGCCTGTGGCACTTTGAAGATGATGGACCCATACTTAGAGATATTCCGCTGCAAATGTAATAGCCATATGAGCTATGTTTGATGTAATAAACATATGTTATTCCTGGTTATAAATTTATATTATGACCTTTGTATCTTGATAATTACATCTTAACTGTGGATGCTAGCTATTGATCCAGGGACTAGCATTGTAAAACACAGGAGGACTCTACCTTATTGGGTTGGGACCTCTACAGATGGTATCAGAGCATTGTGTTGCCTGTAGGATTTGTAAACCCTAGGATTGGATAAAAACCCTTAGAAAATAGGAGTTGTATTTGTTCCAAAAACTTATTTACCAAAAACACTTGTAAACTCTTTCCTCAACCATTTTGGTTTTGACTCTACATCTCTTCTATTTCAACTTGATGGAAAACCTACCCATGGCCAAAGACTACACCATGTGCAAAGAACTTCTACAAACTTCTTCAACTCTAATGACTTCAACATCTTCAACTACTAATGATTTCAACATCCTCAACTCTAAATGACTTCAACATCTTCAGCATGATCACCAAGGACTTCCAACATGGAAACTACTAAGGACCACAAGTGTAACAAGGAAATCTTGCTCAAGATTTAGAGACTGAGGGAATGCAAAATAAGAAGAAGCCATTAACAACTTTGAAGTATTGTAACTAAGAGTTTTTCCTCAAGGAAACCATGGTCTCAAGTAAGAAGAATCATGAAGGAAGGAAAGACCACGAGTGAACCATATAGATGGACCACCATATTTTAGTTAAGTCAAAAACCACCAACTTATGTGGTGTAACAAAAATATTTTGTTGCCTAAGTATGTGCTTGAACCTTGTTTGAGTGAAATGTTTGATTGTGATTGCATGCACATTGTTTGTGTAAATTGTGATGTGTGTGATTAGAAATAGTTTCTTAAAAATAACATGCCTATTCTAAACTCCCTTCAACCCAAACAGATGACTACTCCAAAGGACTCCAAGGTTGATGACACCAACACCAACCAAGCTGATAGCATGAAAGAGCTCATAGCAACCCAACACCAGTTGAATCAACTAACATCTCAGTTCCTAGTCAACAATAGTGATAAGGATCCAGCACTCCAAAGATTTTTGGAAGAGCAGTCTCAACTGATGCTTAAAATGACTAATCAAATGATTAGCATAGAAGAAAGCTATCCAAAGAGAGTTTATGATAACAAGGATGAAAGGAATGTTGTTCTAGATGGAGCCCCAGCTTGCATTATTTGTGGAGACAAGGATCATACCTCCAAGGATCATGAAGGACAATGCCCCAATTGTGAAGAAGATCATCCTGTTGGACAATGTCCTACCTCTCAAGCTACTTGTTACCTGTGTGAAGGAAGTGATCATACTCCAGGTCTATGTCCCATCTATGCCATGGTGGAACAAAGAAAACAAGAAGGATCCAAGTCTACCAAAGGAAAAGGACCACTCCTACATCCAAACAAGACAACCCAATTCAAAGGATCAAGGAAAATCAAGAAGCCCAAGCAAGACATGAGCCTTGTGCAATGTCGTAAATGTAAAGAAATGGGACACTACTCCAGTGGATGCCCAGAAAACAAGAAGAATAAAGAGATTGACCAAGTGTGGTGCAACAACTACAAAGAACCAGGCCACTATGTAGCAACATGCCCACAAGAGCAACGCAAAGAACTCAAGGACATTAATTGTTTCAACTGCAAGAATCCAGGACATTATGCAAGCAACTGTCCAGAAAGGATGAAAAACAAGTTGAACAAGCCTATGGAGAAACTCAACCTTGGCCCATGAGACAAGTGTAGAAATAAAGCAAAAGTTTGCTTAGAGAAGTTTTCCAGGACCCAAGAAGGCCATATGTAATTTTTGTTTGAATATTTTAAGGGTGGTAGTACCCTGGTTGTTTGAACTTGCTTGTAACCCCAGCCTTCCCAAATCTCGGGACGAGATTTATTTTAAGGGTGGTAGCCTGTCACATCCCAAGATTTCCAAATCTTGTAATGTGAAAATAAATTAATAAAATAAAACTTTGTTTAATTTTCAGAGCCAGAAGAAACTTTTTGAATTAAAATGGAACCTTAAACCCTTTTAAATTAAATAAAATCCTAAAAAGATTTAAAGGGATAAACATTTCATAAAAGGAAACAAATGGAAATTATTTTAACAATCAAATGAAAAGATTTGTTTTCAAATGAAATAGAAGTTTATAAATAAAGATTATTGTATAAAGCCAAATTAAACCTTGGCCAAGCTTTGGAATTAAAAACATTTTATTCTAAATAAAATTAGCAAAGGTTTATTTAAAATAAATTAGTAAGGATTTAATATCCAAGTTTTATTAATAAAGATTCTATCATTTATGAACCAACAAAAAACTTATTTGTTTAATTTAATAAAGTTTCCAAGTAATTAAAATTTCCAAATAAAACCTACTGGTTTGGTTTTGAAAATATTTAGGTTTCAAATAAAGAATTTATTAATAGAATCAAACTCTATTTGATTTAATAACTAAGGCCCATTTTATTTAGTTACCAATGGACCCTAAAATAAAAGGTTATTTTGTTTTAAAACAAATCTTTCAAATATTCTTTATTTTCAAATAAACCTACTGTTTTAGATTTGAAAGTGATTTTAAATGAGAATTATTATTAATCACACCATGTTAAATAAATAAAACTCCATTTTATTTAATTAAAGAATAGATTAATAAAGTTATTATTATTTTATTTTGGGCTTTTGACCATATTACTAAACAGAACTAATTTCAATATTACAAAGTTTGAGTGTTGTTTGAATTGAAACTTGTTTGTTTGTTTGTTTGAAAATTCAAAACAGAAATCAGAAAAAGAAAAGGAAAAAGTTACAGAATAAAAAAAATGGAGTTTGGCCAACCCAGCCCAGGCAGCCCAATAATCCCACCAACCAGCCCAGCTCCTTTCCCCGCAGAAAACGATTCGAACCAACTACCTGACCCGCGCAGAGTATGACAGGTGGACCTCCTCCTCATTTCCTTTCCCCACTGACAGGTAGACCCACTCCTCCTGTTCTTCCTCACCCCGCAGCGACCAGTTCTTCTCCCTCGTTCTGCCGTTGATTCCTCCAGCTTAAATTCGCCTTAACGCGACCGACGTTACCAGCCTTGATCACGCAGATGGAAACGCCAAGGCATCCTCTATAATTCCCCTCTGACACCCCGCAATGGCACGCCTTAGACCGCCCTCAATTCCTCCCCGAGCACCCTCTGCTCCGACGAGCTACTATCTCCGATTCCGGCCAACACCGCAACGCCCGATCCTCCTCGACCTAGCACACATCTTCCCCACTCCCAGACGCTTCTCCCCGTGCCCTTCCTTCAACCGCGGGCGCCCCGGAGCATCGGCTTCGACAAGCTCCGATAGCGTCACCGTCCGTTTCTACTCCGGCGACGACTTTTAGGTGAACCAGACCGCCCCGACCCCTCTCGTTCGCGCACACAGCATCACCTTGCTTTCGCGCATCTGAATGTGCTCCTGTTCTACCTTAGGGCGATCTGCAGCGACGACTCCTACCGCCACCACCGTCTGCTTCATCTCCGGCGAAGCCCACAGGTAGTATCTGACCACCCCGCGCCTCCTCGTTCACACTCCCGCACTCGCCACACCTTTCTGCATCTAACCGCATCATTGTTTTGCTTCGGGATGATCCACAGCGTCGCCCTCGACCGCGGACAGAACCACCCGACGCCGACGAAGTCTCCGACGAGCAATCGCCACCATTCCCGTGCGCCCCCTACCTCGTCGACCACACGTTGAGCTTCCCCAACCAACTACGACCTCGGTGAGCCTACTCCCTCCCTCTCTCGCCTCCTATTTCACCAGCGTCGCCACTGACCGACCATCGCCGCCGCGCGCAGCCGATGAGCGCCGCCAGACTTTGGCAAGCGTGTTAGTAACCGTAGGATCTGGATCTGACGGATACGATAGAACGTTAACGAAGGGGTAAGCGATGATCCTGTGCCGCACGATCTGACTTGATCCAACGCGCCGCAGCACGCGATCCAGACGAATCGGTATCGACCAATCACGACGCGACGCGTGGCCTGTAATAGATCTAAAAACAGTTTTGAAATCAGAATTATTTGCAAACTTCAAACCCCTATAACTTTCAAACCACACGTCCAAAAATTACAAATTTTATATCAATGAAATCAGGAGAACAAGCCCTAGCTAACCATGGCCTTAGTTTTGAAAATAGTATCTGTTAGCTTGGTTGAATTTGTAGAATCATTTGGGTACTTGTTTAGAGTATAAAAATTGTTTAAAATTGAATTTAATGACAAAACCTTTGCAAAATGATTTGTAGTGACCTTACTGACCCTAGGAGCCAACCCATAGTGTTAAAAATGATTTTTGTGAAATTTAAGTTGAATTAGTTAACTTAGTCATTTTCTAGCCAAAATAAAACTCATTGATTTTATTATGGAAAAGTTTGGGCAAGGAAAACTTTGGGAAAATGTTTTGGACAAAAACTTACTGACCCAAAACACCAAACCTTACCAAAGGTAACCCACTCAGTGAAAAACATAAAGTCTTACTTTAAAAAGAATAATTTTCCCCACATAAAATGTTGAATGGATTTTAAAATAGACCTTGGGCAAAACCTCTAACTAATGACTTTGCCATTTTGGTAAATGACCAATGTGGACCTTACAAAGTTTATAAACCTAGTAGAGACCAACCTTGCAAAAGACACCACCTTTGCATGACTTAGACTCCTTTACTATGTGTGTGAAATGGTTTGTTTAACCTTGATTTGGAATGTTAGTTGATTTGGTGATTTGTTTGATTGACTTGTAGTGAAATTAGCAAAGTGTGAAACTAGCAAGATCAAGGAAGTGAACCCCCATTCCCTACCAAAAAGGCAAGTTACACTATCAAACAAATTCCTACTACTTTCATTATACTTAGTGGATTTTGAAAATATGCATGAAAAGATATTTCTGTACCTATGCTATGCTAAATCCTAATAGGATTCCCTATACACTCCTTAGTGAAAATATTGAAGTTGTACATGCTTAGCCATGCTATTTGCTAAAATTTGAAAAAGAGATACATGTTGAGATTTTACAAAGATTGAGAAAAGGTCTTGTGTTTTACATAATAAAACAAGGACTCAATGAACCACCTAGGCGGAAGATACTTTAAGTTTTGGAGAAGTGGCAACAAAAGGGAACCATGTCTATGGCAATCACTTTGTGTTGTGCTCCAAAAGAAAACCACCTAGGAAACTTAGAGATCAAACATGCTTCTCCAATTGTGGCTTTCGTGTACAACCACATGCTATTATGGCTCTGGCTTAGTCAATTACATTAGGAAGACCCATACATTGTCTTTAGTTACTGGACATGGGGATCTGGAATGCTTCATGGGGGCTGAAGACAAAGCTAGCAATGATGTATGGGAGGACCTTTTGGAAAGACTTCGTCACATTCTCAATCTGCCAGTACTCCATCTTGGTGAGCACTAATCCAGTAGGCCACTGGTGGCAACAAGATGGGTTTGTGTCATGTGGGTAAAGTGTACTCCTTCTGCAGAAGTAAATAAAATCTAAGTACTTAGCCGTGTCCCCGGTTATGGACAACACTGAGCAACTAAAGTTTGAACTATGGGAGATCTCGACATTCCAACTTCTAATATAAAAACTTGATGCCCTTGTGTGTCTACCAAGGAATTCAAAGAGATTTTGTAAAGCTTGTTGCACTTGGGGTTACCAAGGTGCTCAAGAGCATGAAGTACTTGGGGCTTTACCAAGGAATTCATGAGTTTTTGATAAAACTTGTTGCACTTGGGGTTACCAAGGTGCTCAAGGGATTTTGACAAGGATTTGAACACTTGAGTTTCTACCAAGGATTTCAAGGAACTTGGAAAAAGAAATTTGACAAAAGACTTTAAAACCCTTTTGAAAAGACAGGATAAAATATTGCTTTCTGCAAATAAGCCTTAAACTCTACTTAGCCAAATATGCATATAATGATAGGATCCACTCTCATTATACATTAAAGTGAAGCTTGCCAATACAATTCAAAATGTATTGACCCTTGTGGCTGTAACTTGTAATGTTGCAGGTTGATTGTTTAAAATGAAGATTGTTTGATTGACTAGGACTACAAAATCTACAACCAACATCTACCTGTGGCACTTTGAAGATGATGGACCCATACTTAGAGATATTCTGCTGCAAATGTAATAGCCATATGAGCTATGTTTGATGTAATAAACATATGTTATTCCTGGTTATAAATTTATATTATGACCTTTGTATCTTGATAATTACATCTTAACTGTGGATGCTAGCTATTGATCCAGGGACTAGCATTGTAAAACACAGGAGGACTCTACCTTATTGGGTTGGGACCTCTACAAACATATAGCTCAGATGGCCAACAATAATCAAGGCCATGGAAATCAGGACAACCATGGATCTAAGCTCAAGAATTTCCAGAACACCAATCCACCTGTTTTCACTAAGTCTGAAGAGCCCCTAGATGCAGACGATTGGCTACAAACCATGGAGAATAATCTGGAAGTCGCAGGAGTGGAAGCTAACGAGAAAGTTCTGTTCGCAACCCACTATCTGGCCAGAGATGCAAGAGCATGGTGGAACAGCGTTCGCGCAATGACCGGAGGACAGCTGATGACTTGGGAAGAGTTCAAAGTCAAGTTCAGCTGAACCCATGTGCCACCGGGTTTGATCAAGAGGATGAGAGATGAATTTATAGAACTGAAGCAAGGAAGGATGACAGTAGTGGAATACCGTGACAAATTCTTGTCATGAGCTAGGTATGCCCCAGATGAGATCGACACTAAAGCCAAGAAGAAAGAGAGATTCCTGAATGGTCTGCACGATGAGATGCAGACAGTGTTGGTCAATATCCCCTTTGCAGAAGCTTAGTTGACTCTGCCATTCAAATGGAAGGAAGGATCAACCAAGCCAATGAGAACCGCAAGCGTCGCATGATGCATCAACCAGGAACCCATCATACACCCAAGTATCGCCCCAACCCATCTCCAGGATTTGCCCCGAGAACCAACAGACCATCGATGAACCGTCCGACCTATCCTAACCGTGGAAACCCAAGGCCCGAAGGAAATCACAACAACCCCGGCAACTCCAGCAATTTTAACCGTGCACCACCTAAGTTCAACAACAACAATGCCGCCACCAACACCAACACTGCCCCAAGGACTGCAAGCAATGTTGTGCCTGTTGCAGCAAAAAGGACAAGTCGCAAGTGACTTGTTATGAATGTGGAACCAAGGGTAACTATTCCAATGAGTGCCCCAAGAAGATTGCCGTAGCCCCCAATGCAAATGCCCCAGCTTAGCAGCAGCGTCGTGTTCAGCTCGGACGAAGGTTTGCCCCAGGGAACTCGCTCAACCGCAACAAGAAAGCCCAAGAAGCGCCAGATGTTGTGCTGGGTATGTTTTCTGTTAACTCAGTACTTGCAAGAGTGTTGTTTGATTCTGGAGCATCACACTCATTTGTTACTGAAGAATTTGCATGCACTAGTAAGATTCAACCAACCAAATTGAAGCATGTTATGATTGTTCAAATACCTGGTTCAACCACCAAAGCTATGCAAATTTGCAAGCCGTCCCTATCCGAATCCATGGCATAGATTTTTATGATAATCTAATAGTACTCGGAACTAAAGGTTTGGAAGTAGTACTAGGAATAGATTGGATGTCCAAACACAAAGGATTAATTGACTGTGCCAAGAAAGCCATAACCATGACCAGTACAACCGGAATATCAGTCGAGCATGTATCTGAAACCTTGCCTCGTCAATTCATGTGCAACAAGAGTATAGCCTAGCCAACCATTGACCAAGTTCGGATAGTATGTGAATACCCCGATGTATTTCCAGATGTTTTGCCCGGTATGCCCCCAGATCGGGATATCGAGTTTATCATTGAACTAATCCCTAGAACCGGACCCATAGCCCAAATACCATATAGTATGAACCCGTTAGAACTAGCAGAAATAAAGAAGCAACTGGATGCCATGCTGGAAATTGGATTGATTCAACCAAGCGCGTCACCATGGAGATCACCTGTTTTGTTCGTGGACAAGAAATATGGAGGTAACCGTTTGTGTACGGATTATCGGAAGTTGAATGATGTTACCATCAAGAACAAGTACCCATTGCCAAATATAGAAGATTTGTTTGACCAGTTGACTGGTGCCAAAGTGTTTTCTAAGATTGATCTTAGAACTGGCTATCATCAACTCAAGATTCGCATAGAGGATATTCCAAAGACTGCCTTTACCACCAGTTATGGATTATATGAGTATACGGTCATGTCTTTTGGATTAACCAATTCCCCCGCTTATTTCATGAACCTCATGAATAAGATTTTTATGGACTTCCTGGATAAGTTTGTCGTTGTTTTCATCGATGACATTCTGATTTATTCCAAATCAGAAGAACATGAGATACACCTAAGGACCATTCTTGGAACCCTTAGAGAGCATCAGCTGTATGCCATGTTTAGCAAATGTGAATTCTGGTTACAGGAGGTAGGATTCCTCAGACATATTGTATCAGCTGAAGGAATTTCCGTTGACCCTGCGAAGGTGAAGGATGTCGAAGATTGGCAAGCCCCAACCACTCAAACACAAGTTCGTGCATTTCTCGGATTAGCGGGATACTACCGCAAGTTCATAGAAGGATTCTCGAGTATCGCCAGACCCATGACCCAATTGCTAAAGAAGGACAAGAAGTTTGAATGGACGGACAAATGTGAAGCGAGTTTTCAAGAACTCAAGAGAAGATTCATTTCAGCCCCAATCTTGATCATGCCGGATATCACGAAGCCCTTTGATGTGTATTGTGACGCATCCAAGATCGGTCTCGGATGTGTGCTAATGCAAGAAGGCAAAGTTATATCTTATCTATCCCGACAACTAAAACATCATGAACAAAATTATCCAACCCATGACCTTGAACTAGCTGCCGTAGTTCTAGCCCTGAAGACATGGAGGCATTACCTGATGGGAAACCGTTGTGAGATTTATTCAGATCACAAGAGCTTGAAATATTCACTCAGAAGGAGCTGAATATGAGACATAGAAGATGGATTGAGCTAATCAAGGACTATGATCTGGACATTCACTATCACCCCGGTAAAGCCAATGTGGTAGCAGATGCCCTTAGCAGATTGCCGTGCCGCTTGAACTCCATGATTTTGAAGGAGCAACCAAGTTTGCACAAAGAGATGGAAGATTTCCGAATGGAATTAGTGAGTGAAGGATTTTTGGCTAGCATCGAACTTCAACCCACTTTGATCAGTCAGATCAAGGAGGCGCAGAAAGGAAATGCTAGTATCGATGGAATCAAACGTCGTATCGGTACATGCAAAGTACCCGGATTCACGGAAGATGAAGAAGGAGTTCTGTGGTACAAAGGACGTCTTTGTGTACCAGCAGATTCAGAATTGAAAGAAATGATTTTGAAAGAGGCCCATGATACTCTTTATTCTATCCACCACGGAGGAACGAAGATGTATCAGGATTTGAAGGAGCAATTTTGGTGGCATAAGATGAAGAGAGAAAACGGAAGCTATATCGCCAAGTGTGATATATGTCAGAGAGTCAAGGCGGGACATCAAATACCCACAAGACTGTTGTAACCGTTACAAATTCCAGAATGGAAATGGGATTCAGTTGGAATGGACTTTATCACCGGATTGCCTACTTCTAGTAGGGGAAATGACTCTATCTGGGTCATAGTCGACAGATTGTCCAATGTCGCCCATTTATTACCAGTCAAGACCACATACCAGAGTTTGAAGCTAGCAGAGTTATACATCGCTAGAATCATTAGTTTGCACGGAGTCCCCAAGAAAATTATATCAGATCGAGGAACCCGACTAGATTTCAGCACAGCGTATCACCCGCAGACCGATGGACAAACGGATCAAGTAAATCAAATACTCGAAGATATGTTGAGAGCATGTGTGCTAGAGTATGGATCTAAATGGGAAGACTGTCTGCCTTTCGCAGAATTTTCATACAACAACAATTATCAAGCTAGTCTGCAAATGGCCCCATTTGAGTTCATGTATGGAAGGAAGTGTCGCACTCCTTTGAATTGGTCGGAAGTAGGAGAGAGTCAGATTTTTGGACCCGACATCCTACGAGACGCAGAAGAGAAAGTTCACAAGATTCGTGAGCACCTCAAGACCGCCCAATCAAGACAGAAGAGTTACGCCGACAAGAGACGTCGAGACCTCGCTTTCAATATCGGAGATTTCGTGTACCTTAAAGTGTCGCCCTTGAAAGGAATGCAACGTTTCCAGCTCAAAGGAAAGTTAGCCCCCAGATATATCGGACCCTTCAAGATTCTGAATCGTCGAGGAGAGGTATCATATCAATTGGAACTGCCCGAGGAGATGTCAGCGGTGCACAATGTGTTCCATATATTGTTACTTCGCAAATGTCTTGAAGTTCCGGAGAAGACTGAAGTTTTCAAGAACATTGATCACCGGACCATAGAGATCAACGAGGACCTGACGTACCCCGAAGTACCCATCCGTATTTTGGAAGAAGCTTTCAGAACCACCAGGACCCGACGCATCAAGTTTCTCAAGATTCAGTGGAGCAACCACACTGAAGAAGAAGCTACCTGGAAGCGCGAAGATCACATCACGACGGAGTTTCTCGATCTCTTTAAATCCTAGGTAATCTTTTTTTCTTCCTTTTTCAAATCTTGGGACGAGATTTTGTTTAAGGGGGGAAGGTTTGTAACATCCCAAAAATATAAAACAAGGATCATCAAACTCTAATCACTAAAAATAGGGTTAACAAAAACTTTGATTAATTTAACTCATATGAATGCATGTGCGTATGTGATGATTTGATTAATGCAAATGTGTGATTAACCTAAATAGCAAGAAATGGTTTAAAGACAAATATAATATCATCTAGAACATTTCCAAACAGAAACAAATAAAGAGAAAATAAAAAACAAACTAAATAAAGCAAATGGTCATTTTTGCCAATCTTGTTCACTAGGTCACTTTGAGTGTCTCTAGTCCAAGATTTCAAACAGAAACTTTTCCAATTATTTTCACCCCTTGCTAGACCTAGTAAAAGTGAATCAAAGCCCACCTTTCAAACTTACAGAAACATTTGGAAACCTCATTCAAATCACAATTCAAAATTGAATCTTTATCATATGTGAAGATCACACATTTTTAAAACCCAACCAAACCAGTGCCCCTTGGCTAATCCAACTAACCAGATACTCCCTAGTATGTGCCTAGCAAACCCCACCAAGTTTGAATCCAAAATTCAAATTTAAATTTCTTTCGGCCATTTTATCAAACACCTTGTAGATACAAATCAAACAAACATCTAACACTATTTGTAGCAGTAAAATTGGCCAACCTTGTTCCCTCTCTGGTTGCAACAAGCATTTAGTAGATCATCTAGCTTAGTTATTAACCTCTAGCACCACTGTGAGCTAGCCATTGTCATCAATGGTAAGCAGGCCGAGCCTCACCTTGCCACCCCATTGTCGACAGCAAGCTAGGAGCAACACCAAGCCTAGCAAGCATGTCTAGCAGGCACTCCACCGTCCACCGCCACCCCCTGTCCCAGCCCCGAGCACTGCCAGCCCCTGGACCACACGACAAGACCATGCCAAAACCTCTCTGCGTACGAGCCGAGAGCACGCCAGTGCGCCACCCTCGACCAGCACCCACAGACCGCGCGCCGCCCTCGCTGCGTGCGTGCGTGATCACCATCGCCCCAGCAACCCCGCAGACATGCCCGTTGTGCGACATTAAAATTTCCGTCGGACCTGCCCAGAGCGTCGACGCGTTCCAACCGATCAGCACCACCCCACGCCTCGCCACCACGTCGTTGATCTTCGCCAGGGAGCACAACACCGCACCC
The DNA here is from genome assembly GCA_916181665.1 of Avena sativa. NCBI lineage: Eukaryota > Viridiplantae > Streptophyta > Magnoliopsida > Poales > Poaceae > Avena > Avena sativa. Next base: position 37,127,062 of record OV702283.1, read on the forward strand.
TATCGTCGCCGATGCCAGTAGCCCTTTGTGCCGTCGACCACGACGAGCTCAGCCCACGCCCGTCGGTCCCCTTCAGCCACTATAAATAGAGGCCTCCACCGCTCATTTTCTTCACACCAGTTCACTCCCCTCTCCCTCAGAACCACCCCACCTCACTCCCAGAGCAAGGCGAGCAGCACATCGACGGAATTTGGCCGGAGCCCGCCGCTGCTGGAGGAGAAGGGAGCCGTCAATTGGAGCCGCCCCAGGAGAAGCTGTCGGTACGAGGAGAACCGTTGTCGTCGACTTCGTCATTCACCCCCGTCGCCGACCATCGCCTGAGCCCCGGTGATCCTCCCACGACCCCCACCTATCGCGCTAGGGTTCTGTCTCGCCGGCGCTGCCCAACGAGGACGATGAACCAGAGTCGTTCGATTAGAAATAGATCCCATGGTCCACATTGCCCCGTACCGCTTCGCCCCTCCCTGTCTCACTGACGCGTGGGGACAGGCACTTAACCAGCCCGCACGTGCGCTGTGCGTAGTGGGCTGGCCCAGTTAACCCTCCCGCGCGACCCAACAATTCAAATTTAATTTTATTCATTTATTTTCAAACACAGTTATGTACCTAGATTCAAAAATCAATCCAGCTCGATTCACTGAACCAAAATGTATGAAACTAATTTTGTTAGAAAGGTACTGAAATGCTTAATCCAAGCCCGTTGTATTCAAACCATTTGGATGTATAGATCAACCATGGTAAAATTAACAAGGCAGAAGCTTTTTTGCATTCAAACATTTTTCAAAATTCAACCATAAGAGTTTTTGAATTGATTCCAACTCTCAAAAATCACATTTGATCATACCTTTCAGAATATATAAAAACATATGGGTTTACTTGCAGAGATAATGTTCAAGTAATAAAAGAATGCCCCATAGGCATTTATAGTCACTTTATTTAATTAGAATAAAAAGGTTAAACCTTATTAAATTGTGACACCACTTTAAATCACATTCCCATGTACTGAAATATGTGGTGATGACATGTGTCAACATGATCCCATGTTTGAGATGGAGAATATTAAATCTTAAGTAGTTTTCCAATGAGTAGAAATTACTTTTCTCAAAATAAAATAAATGGGACAAGTGTTTTAATCTTGTAATGTTAGTGATGATGCTATATCACCTAGTGTGAACCTTTGTGTGATGTTTAGAAATAGTTAAGTATTGTTTGGTGATTGTGTACCCCGTATTTATTTATAGACGCTAGTACCGACCAAGGATATGAGGAGGAAGGAGGATACTACGAGGAAGAAGCCGAGGAGAACTTCAACCACTGCTCTGCACAAGGCAAGCCTAATACTACTAGTTGAATTTTTGCAAGCTTATACTTGCATATGCAAGCTAACACTTGCAAGATACCCTAATTATGAGCAAGCTATTAACTTAGCAAGCTTACACCACTTGATGACCCAATCCTAGCTTTACTTGCAAGCTTAATACTTTATTTTCTTTATCAAAGCTTTTTCTTAGAGTTTACTTAAGTGACTTGTAGATTCTAGAAAGATAATTGAAGGTAGCATAAAGAGCATAAAATTTGGCCTAAGTTAGATAATCTTGATGTCACCCTAGGGCATGAGATTGAACTTAGCTAATCCCCACTTATTTACTACCCCTCATTAGTCTTTACCCCCACTGTTAGATGCTAGTGCTAAGCATAAAACTTGATCAACTTTAGATGGGAATACTTGGTGAAAATGTTTATGAAAACCTTAGAATGATGATTCATTCTACTGAAATGTTTTGACATGTGTTTGAACACCAGATGATTTTTTATGATGAAAATGTTGAGGCATGAGTCTTAGCCCTTTATAAAACTGATGATTGTCTAGATGCGATACCATTCCAATTTTATCGTACAACCACAATACCCGAAATTTGGGTAGGGCTTGACTGGAAATTTATATACCTTAGTATGGGTTCCCTTGCGGCCAAGGTCTGAGATGAGGCTACCTTGTGAAGATTGTCCACCTGTGCAGTACCCAAGATGACAGTTGGTCATGGTTGGGAGGCCAAACTCACAGGAGAGGTGCCTATACTAGGGCGTGTAATTGAAACGTTAGGACTGATTATCCGCATACTGAGTATGGTGAATTCAGGATTGTTCCTGACGAATGTATCGAATGTTGTTGTGAAAGTGTACAATCTCTATAGAGTGTCAAACTATTCGAATAGCCACGTCCGCGGTTATGGATAGTTGGAGTGGCCATATTGTTCCCCCATCAGATGTTTTTCCAAAATGAGTTGTGACTTTGACTTGACCACAACAGAGTTGTGACATGAAATGCAAGTTCCCACTTAGGTGTTATAAAACTTTGAACTAGCTTACTTTGCTTTTGAACTTAGTAGAGGTAAATCTGGATTTTTGCAAAATAACCCTAGAGCTTAGTATCCTACTACAAAAAACCCCTTAACTTATTAGTATTAGTTTGCAAGTACTTAAAGAGTACTCATGGCTTTGTCCCTAGCTATTCCCGTGGACAGACTATGAAGAGGAGTATTAGTATGACGGATCGCGGGAAGGTTACGACAACTAGGATCATCTCCCATCATCAGCATTGCATGTGACCCTGAAGATGGAGCTTCGCCCACACTATCATTACTATTACGTTATTCCGCTGCTTGAATTGTATTAAGAACTGGATCATGAGATCTTTATTTGTGTAAGACCTTATGTATGGTTTGTAATGGATGATGTACTGTGATATCCAAATCTGCTATGTCTCGCAAAAATGGTAATCCTGGGATTGCGATGTATGGCATAACATGCATCTGGGATTAAAAATCCGGGTGTTGACATTAGGCTTGCTACAAAGTTTTATACTAATGATTTCACAAGTGATGAACTGGCAAGACTTCCATGGCATTTAAACACGTATATTAGGCATGAGCGCAGAGATGCAAGGTTAAAAAACTTGACGAATCTATTTCGTCTTTCAGTTATTATTGTGGAGGCAAACAAGCATGAACATTTTTTTATTGTTTACAAGCTTCTTAAGTTGGTATTGATTTTGCTAGTAGCTAGTGCAACTATTGAAAGGGTATTCTCCTCGATATACTATGTGAAGAAGAAACCAAGGAACAAAATGGGCTATGGATACTTTAACAATTGTTTGGTCACATTCTTTGAGAGAGAATTCTTCGGTCAATTGAAGGATGAGGATGTGATCAATCTCTTTCAACAAGGCGATCACAAAGTTATATTGTAATTTGTAAGATGTGGATATGATCAATTCTTCGATCAAGAGGCAATGCCTCAATGCTTAACTGTTATTGCACTATTTTTGTATTAGTAGTTATTATAGAATAATGATCTGATCTCTTATGAACTGTTAGTTGATTGAAAATTTGTTATTGTCATACTATTTCTATGCAACTGCTATCAATTGTTATAGTTTATGTACCGCATCGAGCATTTTTATTTTACAATTTTTTGAAATGGAGATTCTTTTTACAATGAATACCTACCACTTAGAAGTTGGCACCACCATTGTCCAGTGCCCTCTTTGACTAGGAGCACTAGGCGATTAGTACCATTGGGTTTACCTCACTATAATGGCCACCTCTCTATAATATCCAAGGGTGTCAAAGCTCAAATAAAAGCGATGGTACTAGGATGGAGTAAAATGTCTATACAGAGTACCAACACAAATAACATAATAGATAAAATAGTTAATTTAAAGCAATTTATATTTACTAGGAACTAGACATAGATTCATTGATACCATGTTTATTATATTTCATATTATGTGAGTATCTATGACCTAATTGTCGTATGTTATTTCTTCTCATCTTGGAGGCTTCATGATTATTCACTTTTATTTCTTCCTTACAATCAATATGTACACACTAAGCTATAAAAAATAAAGTGGGTTTGAGTCTCCCAACATTAAGAGTGGATCTAGCTTTGATCTTGTTTTTATTATATACCTTGAGACATTATTGGTAAGACGATAATCATTTTTTGGTTGTTGGTAAATGACACGCATGTCACCATGCATCATCTGAACAACATAAGTGCAAGTAACCCATCTCTCCTCTGAAACAATAATGAAAAGAATTTGCAACTTTTATGTGATCGACACTTCAACAAAAATAAGAACTTAACTTGAATATAGTGTTCTCCAAATAGCAAGTTGCAACTTCAGCGACATACACAACAATCTGCACGAACACCCATGTCCTTTGTGCATAAGGAAGCCAAAATGCAATCCGGCTCCAAGAGAAAATGCTTCTACATGCAGAAAGATAATTTTATGGATGTCAGAAAGAAACTAGACATGTATATGCCATTGTTAGTTGGTTGTTTTTGTAAATTTATGGACAAAACTAAAATATTGCAACCCATCCTAAAAAGACAAATTGAGTTCTGTCATGGTGGTGGGACGGCAGATGCCATGGCTAGGCTAAAGTATGGGGCCAATGGATGCTAGAGGGATCCGGAGAGGGAAGATGCAGTGATTTCTAAACTCAAATGACTAACATGAAGATCTTTATTTCTCCTTACAAGAACTACAAGCGATCCTTGAGCTGTTAGCAAGAGGAAGAAGACTACTACACGAGCCTTACGGCGTAGAATGAATCGATCCCTCCCCAGGAGCCCGCTTCTCCCCTTATAAAGGGGTCCCTTGGTCCTCCTAGGGCTGACGTGGCAAGCATATTCGAGGAATATGCTTGTCCCAATATGGTAACTCGGCGGCTCTCTTTCCGTGTCCCCCTTCTAACGACTACAATGTTCCAGAGAGCCCCACCTGCGCGCCTCGGGCTCCATGACTGTCACCTCCGTGACCTTCCTCTGACCTTCTGCAGCTCTGCTCCTTGTCCTTTGTGCTTGGCTCTATTCAGATTCTCCCTAGCTAGCGACTAGGGTTTGACTATAAGCACCTCCTTCTCCTGCAAGCTTCGTGTTAATCGGCCTTGTCTCGCATAACTCGGCTCGGCCTTCACCTGTATTCAAGTTAGTCAGACTTACTCGACCGACTTAACTCATATGTCGGCCGGATAAGGTGTTTATCCTTCTGTAGCCGTCATGGACTTGCTTAGCTCGGCCGACTCTTACATGACTCGGCCGATATAAACAGTAACTCGGCTCATGACAAGGGAGACTTCTTTCATCTTTCCCCTGTCTTGACCCTATCCGGGGTCACCTCCCCAACATTAGTCCCCAAAGCTGGTGTGGTCCTGCCTATAACCTCGACCGGGCCACATCAGTTTCCCAACATTCATTTCTCCTTACTTCTGAGTTACTGTTTCCCGTTCGAGGTATCTACGCAGGTTCTTGTGCATGCCTCGTCCTACGTGTTCCACTCATCATTGCTCTTCTAGTTTTTTGTTCCTCTACAGTGTCCACTGACAAGCTACAGTGATTACTGTGCCCTTCGCGTCGGCGCAGTGATGCCTCGAGTACCGCATTGGTCAGTAGGCCCGATCCTCTCCTGTGCCGTGTGGCCTAGGGTGTGGCTCCACCAGCTGTTCACGGTTTCGCGATACACGCGGTTATGTGGGTATCGTGGCGTAGCCACGATCTCACCACGGTTATTGTGGCGCAGCCACGATCTTACCACGGTTACTGTGGCGCAGCCATGATCTCACCATGGTTACCGTGGCGTGGTTATAAAAGAGGGGAGAGAGGTTTGGGCAGATCACTTTTCCCCTTCCGCTCTCCCTCATCTTCTTCCTCGCGCCGCCGCTCTTTTGCGCGTTCCGGTGCTCTCGCCACCGTCGATCTTCTTGACGGCGACGCTGCCGTTCTTCCGCTCCGACGACCTCATCGCCGAGCGCTTGCTCCAGCGCCGCCGCCGGTGAGTTTTTCTACAGTCTCGTCACTAGGCTCCTTCCCTAGGCGCATCTGCAATTTTATAGATTTCCTGCGGCGGTTCGTTTCCGTTCCGCCGCCTTGCTCGCTTAGAACCACGACTGGGCCCTGCGCCTCTAAGCTTCTCTCCGCCGCTAGTTCTTCTTCCGTTGATTCCTCCGGCGACCCTATGTCTAGTTCAGTTAGTGGTGCGCTCGTCGAAGACGACGACGTAGCTTCCGGCCCAGAGCGGGGCTCTTGTCAAGGCTCCTCCGTCACTCGTCGTGAGATTGAGTGGCTAGTTAGGACTCGCCGGATTCCTGCCGAGGTAAGCTGTTGCTTACCCGGCAGCGAATCGTCTCCTGTACTCAACAAAGGCGAGTACGTTGTTTTCATTTCCCACTTTGCTCATGGGTTCAGCCTTCCCCTTAGCGATTTTGCTAGGGAATTCCTTGATTACTTCGGCCTTCAGCCGTATCATCTTCCGGCTAATTCCATCGCCTCCCTATCGGCTTATATCTCGGCCTCGGAGGGGTACTTTTGCCTTTGGCCTTCTGTGCCCGTTTGGTCCAAATTTTTCCAGATACGATCTAACGTCGTTCTAGACAAATCCCTTCACCCCTCTGAGAAATCGCTTACCCAGTGTGGAGCTGCGTCCATCACACCTCGGAGAAAATCCGAGTTCCCTCGTGTCGCTAGCCTCGAGTCTTGCAAGAAGTGGCATAGATCGTTTTTCTATGTCAAAAATACTGGAAAGGAAGACAAGATTCGGCTCCCTGCCTTTTCTATCGGCCCCCCTTCCAAGACGAACTGGAATTACAACCCCAGGAAGAGCCATGCTTTGGCCGAGGCATTCGAGATTCAGGTGAAGGAATTGATCCGCGCCGGGCTCCGCGGTGAGGATTTGATGACCACATTTGTCAGCAGCCGGATTTGCCCTTTCCAGCTTCGCTCGCACAAGCTCTACTACATGAGCTGTCCTCTCGATCCCAACCGAGTTTCAACGGTTGAGCTCGACAACTATCTCATTTACAAGCGTGTCCGAGCTATCTTCAAGACTGATATGCCGGAGGACTGGACATGGGGGCTGAAGCCATTCACTCACGGGAATCCCCCTCCCGAGGTAAATTTACGCATGTTCATTTGCTTCCAAATTGCGTTTGTGACTTCTTTTGCTAACTCCACTTTGTTTCTTTTCTTGCAGAGGTTTGCGGAGCAAAAGATCAAGGATGCCGAGGTTCTGGCTCTTTCGTGGACCGCAGATCGGATCACCCCGGACAGCGGGGAACCTGACTCGGAGGAGTTCGTTCCTAAGTCGGATGTCGCTCCGGCTCGCGTCCGTGGCAAGACCTCGGCCCACGGGGAGGAAGGTGACTCGGACGACGTCCAAATTCTTGAGGTAGTCGCCGCAATGCCTATCTCTTATGCATTTCCGGCTTTTACTTTCCTAGCTAATCAGGTCGGTCAGATGCACGACGCCGAGCCTCTCGCCTCTCAACCTCCTGCTACCTCGAGGAAGCGCACTGCTTCGGTAGGTCCCTCCAAAGCTGCTCCGAAGAAGCGAACCAAGAAATCAGCCCAGCATCTTCCGAAGCGTAAAACCATGCCCGGAGTTACTGGGTGAGTTCATTTTCATTAGTATTTCTTGCTTCCCTCTTTCTGTCTTTTGATTCGACTTTTTGTGCTTTTGCAGCGCTCCTCTCTGCCAAGCCAAGCGGTCCGATTATGACGAGTCATACAACTCGTCTGCCTTCTCCTCCGCCCCCTGAAGATACCCGAGCTCCTAGTCCCGCTCGCGTTGACTCTCCTCCTGTGCTGACTCAGACATCACCTCGGCCAGATGTACCCACAGCCTCCATTGCTGACGCCGACATAACTCCGTCAGTAGATCCTCCTACCGAACCTATTGCCTCTGTTACGAACCCCAAAGTTTCCCCCAAAATTCCTTTGACTCCCCCAATTCCAACTGCGTCTCCAACTCCAACCGAGGATATCACCATCTCGGCCCCCTCGGAAACCATAGTTCCTCCTGCCTCCAAAGATTCCACTCCTAGTGCCGAGGTTGCGGCCCCTGCCGACGCCTCTTCTAAGGCTAAGAAGGTTGTTGTTACCAAACCTTCATCATCTCAGAAGGGGCTGGATAGCTCTTCTCAACCCAACATCGCTGATGCGTTCCGTAAGGGGGTTTCCTCTGCTAAGCCTGTTGTCACCCCGGCCGCTGATACTCAGCTTACTCTCCACAAGAGTCCCGCGGCGGAGATGGTTACACAACGGGTTCGAGGTAAAGTGTTGACCCGTACTGAGAGTGGGAACAGCCTCGGCTCCTTGGCGGAATATGCCAACAATTGGAATGCCGCCGATCAGCTTGAGGGCAATCCGAGTAACCAGCCGTTTCAACTTTCCGACATCAGCAGTCGTTTGCATATGGCTGCTAAGATTGTTCTTGAAAGTGATAAGATGAACGAGGTAAGCGCTTTTGTTGATATTTTGTCTGTTATTCAAATGATAGTATATATACACTAGTCCCCGAAGCTTGCAACCGAATAACTTGTTTCTCGTTTGGAAGCTTTGTTAGGCTTCAAATGCATCATTTTGCTAAGTTTATTTCTTGTATACCTTGGATTAATCGTTGTTCATCCATATTTCGAATTAAGCATAGCTTAATCCGGATCTATTTCGGCTTCGGTTATCCAGCCACCTAGATCCGAGTTAAGTTTTACTTGATTCGGATCTGTCTTAGCTTTGAATATCCAGCCACCTAGATTCGAGTTAAGTTTCACTCGATTTGGATCTGTCTTAACTTTGAATATCCAGCCACCTAGATCCGAGTTAAGTTTTACTTGACTCGGATCTGTCTTAGCTTTGTATATCCAGCCACCTAAATCCGGATTAAGTTTTACTTGATTCGGATCTGTCTTAGCTTTGAATATCCAGCCACCTAGATCCGAGTTAAGTTTCACTTGATTTGGATCTGTCTTAACTTCGAATATCCAGCCTCCTAGATCCGAGTTAAGTTCTGCTTGATTCGGATCTGTCTTAGCTTTGAATATCTAACTGTGTAATTCATTTTGGCACTTAGGTTGCCCATGACCGGCGGATAGCCGAATTCCAAAGGTTGCTTTTTGCGCACAAGAAATTGGAAGAGAAGTATGAGAAAGTTCTCCCCGTGGTGAAGAAAACTGGTAATTTAACAAATCTTTGTATTGTCCCATATATTCTTAATATTTTCAACTTGAGGTGCTAACCCATTTTTTTGCTGAGAAACAGGCAATATCAATAATCTTAATATCCGTCTTAACAAGAAGGTCAAAGCTCTGGAAGGTTAGTTATTCTTTTCCTCTATTGATTTTCGTTCGATACTTATCCTGGGTTTCTTATAACCTTCTGGCTTTGGTATAGCCGAGTTACAAACACTTGCAGCGTCGCATCAAGAATGCATACCCATGCCTGATATGATGCTGCATTTTTTAGAGCAAGCCGCCACTCATTAGGCGCAACTGAAAGAGAAAGATGACGAGATAACCCGGTTACATGCCGAGGTTGAGTCTCTCAAGCTTTCTCAGAAATACGAGTTATAGAAAGTTTACCAGGAGTTCTCTGAAGAAAAGAATCGACTAAGTCTGCAATTGCAGAAAGATAAAGAACTCCTCGATGCTGCCGAGCTGAAGAACCGCATGATAGGCGAGGAAATCGCTCGCTTTGAAAAGAATAAGGTCAACTGGATCCAGGATCTCCAAAAAATGTTGAGTTATATTCATCGTAAGTTTCCGACCGTGGCAGAGTTATCTTTTTCTCTTTCTTATTTTTAACTGATATTTTTTCCTTTCGTGTAGATCATTTTCCGGAAGCTAGACCAGTGATCTCTAAGGCGGTGATTTCTGCTCGCCAGCGCCGAGGTGTACCCACAGACTCGAGTCCAGAGTACTCAATGGAAGACTTCCTGATTGCCGTTGGCGCTGCAGTTGGACCGATGAAAATAATGGGCCGAGATTTGGTACAAGCGGCCATTCGGGCCTACCATGTTCTTTGGCCGAACACGTCAGGGACACCTGATATTGACGAAGTCAAAATACTCGTGGAGAGATTAATGGCATCTCAGAACCAGCTAAATCTCTGGAGGGAATCTGATGGTAGGGCTGGTGCTGACATGGCACTTATAGCTGTTCTATCTTGGTACGAGGACATTTCACTCGACACTTTGATAAAATTGCGCACTGGCTCTCGCCGGGTCGAGTATCCAGAATTCATCGCTCGTCGCCAAGCTCGTGCCTTCCAGCTTGTTGAGTATGCTGATGTGCATAATTGGATTGAAGGGCCGAGTTTTCTTTCCAACCCAGCGGATGACATCGAGATTGAAGACGCCTCTGATGATGATTCGGCCGACCAGGATGAGGCAGAGGGTGACTTGGAAAACTCCCGTGATTCCAATGCAAGCTCGGATGAGGACGATGATGCGCGATCATCTTCCAAAGGGACTGGGCACTCTCAAGCTCAAGCTAATATTTCTCAGCAGCCCAGGATTTCCCTCGAGGGTCCTATCACTTCTTTTGAAGGCGAAGTAACCTCAGCCGATGCGCCATCTACCTCGGAGCGCCCAATTCCTGAGAATGCCCCTGCACAAGAGACCGAGGTCGCGCCGCCTTCATCCGAGGTAGCCGTTCCTGATGCTCCTGATCATGCTGCTGCCCCGTAAGGGTGCTCTGGCCCTTTTCGCTGTTTATGTTCAAAAAACCTCTTAAGTTATTTTCAGTCCCCGAGTCATTGCTCTAGTTGCTGAAGTTTAATACGTGTTTTTAGATCAAGAAACAATCATGGGGCAGTCCCCGAGTCAGTGCTCAAGGTATCGATGTTTTAATGCATGATCCGAGATAGGGGATAATACGGTGCAGTCCTCGAGTCCCTGCTCGAGGTCTTGAAACTTAACACATAATTCAAGAATAAGAAATAACACGGTACAGTCCCCGAGTCACTGCTCGAGGTGCCGAGGTTTAACACATCACTTAAAATAAGAAATAACATAGAGCAGTACCCGAGTCACTGCTCGAGGTGCCGAGGTTTAACACATCACTTAACATAAGAAATAACATAGGGCAGTCCCCGAGTCACTGCTCGAGGTACCGAGGTTTACTACATAGTCTAAAAAATAAAAACAACATTGTGCAATCCTTGAGTCGTCGCTCGAGGTGCCGAGGTTCAATACACACTTGATACTTCTCCTTGAAGCGTCACATTACGACGTACCATATATGGCTCCTAAGTGTAGAATGGACGAAGTAAAGCTATGTTCCACGGTCTTTTCGATTCATCGCCGGCTTTGTTTGCCTTGTTTTTTTCTGGTGGCTGAGCATCGATTAGGTAATATGCATCATTGTGCAATGCTTTACTCACGATGAAAGGTCCTTCCCATGGGGGTGATAGTTTGTGCATGTCGGCTGTGCGCTGCACTAGCCAAAGAACCAAATCTCCTTCTTTAAAAACACTTGGATTGACTTTCTTGCTGTGATATCGCCGGAGATCTTGTTGATAAATAGCTGATCTTGATAATGCCAATTCCCTGACCTCTTCTAGCAAATCGACATCGTCTTGCCGAGCTACCTCATTTACCTCAGCGGTTGTATACTGGGTTACTCTTGGCGAATCATGTATTATGTCGGCTGGAAGCACGGCTTCTGCCCCATATACCAGAAAAAATGGGGTATACCCTGTTGACCTGTTTGGGGTAGTTTTGAGGCTCCATAATACTGTTGGTAGTTCCTCGATCTAGCATCCTGCCGACCTCTGCAGAGGTTCGACAAGCCGGGGTTTTATTCCGGACAATACTAGTCCATTTGATCTTTCTACTTGCCCATTTGATGTTGGATGAGCCACCGAGGCGACATCTAGTCTTATGTGTTTTTCTTGGCAGAATCTAGCAAAAGCCCCTTCAGCAAAGTTTGTGCCATTGTCTGTAATAACACTATGTGGATAACCATATATTAAGATAATATCTTTGAGGAATTTTACTGTCGTTGGTCCATCACATTTTTTTATTGGTTTTACTTCGATCCACTTTGTGAACTTATCCACCATGACTAAAATGTGAGTCATTCCGCCTCGGGCTGGCTTGAATGGTCCCACCATATCCAAGCACCATACAGAAAATGGCCAATTAATTGGTATCGTCTTTAACTCGGACGATGGCATATGTATCTTGCTGGCCTATCTCTGGCAACCATTACATTTTTCTATCAATTCTTTTGCCTCTTTCAACGCCGTCGACCAATAAAATCCATGCCTAAATGCTTTGGCCACTAAAGCTCTGGACGAGGCGTGATGCCCACATTCTCCCTGATGTATATCTAGGAGTATTTCCTGGCCTTCTTCCGAGTCAACACATCTTTGCAGCACGCTTGTGACGCTTCTTTTATACAGCTCATTATTTATGATTGTATAAGCTTTTGCTCTTCTTACTGTCTGTCTAGCCAGTATCTCATTACTCGGCAAGATTGCGTCCTTAAGGAAGGAAAATATGGGTTGCGCCCATGTCGGCATGATTTTCTCTGGGATAATTTCACTATCTATTTCCATATTTTCCGCCGACATAACAGCTTCAGATTTCTCTATATTCATTCGTGCGATGGCCGGGTTCACTTTCCGAAATTCCGGGTTGCATTCTTTGTCAACTTCCATTGGCATACTATCTTCTCTTGATTCTGCCGAGATATGAATGGACTCGGACTCTGGTGATGGTGTTATCGATGGTTTTCTCAGGTGCTCTAGGGCTATACCCGGGGGAATTGATTGCCTAGCTGATCCGAGTTTTGACAGCGTGTCTGCTGCGTTATTTTCTGCCCGAGGTATATGATGAAATTCACATCCATCGAAGTATCCACTGATTTTTTGCTCATGGAATCTATATAGGGCCATATTCGCATCTAGTGTGTCCCAATTGCCTGATACTTGTTGTACTACTAGATCTGAATCCCCGTAGCATAGGATCCGACGTATGCCAATCTCTTTTGCCACCTTTAACCCATGGACGAGAGCTTCGTACTCGGCTACATTGTTTGACGCGGCGAAATGTATTTGCAGCACATATTTCAGCTGATCTCTTTTTGGCGAAGTTAACACTATCCCTGCTCCCAAGCCATTCCTCAGTTTGGAACCGTCAAAATACATTGTCCAATAATTCGGATCTGGTAATGGCGGCTCATATTGTACCTCGGCCCAATCCACAAAGAAGTCGGCCACCGCCTGAGATTTGATTGCATCTCGCCTATCGAATTGCGGAGCATAAGGTGATAACTCGATTGCCCATTTTTCTATTCGGCCATTGGCATCTTTATTGCTCAATATCTCGGCTATGGGTGCTTCACAAATCACTTTTATCGGATGTTCCTCGAAGTAGTGTTTAATTTTTTTGCGCCGACATGTATACTCCATAAGCCATCTTTTGGTAGTGTGGGTAGTTATGTTTTGAGGCCGATAGTACCTCGCTTAGGTAATATACCGGCCTTTGTATTGACTTATCATCTTCATTCCGCTCCACAAGAACCACCGCACTTACCACTCTATTAGTGGCAGCTACATAAAGTAACATAGGCTCTTTTGATAGTGGAGAGGCCAGGATTGGTGCCGTGACCAACAATTTTTTTTAATTCATGAAATGCGTTATCTGCTTGTGGTGTCCAAATGAACTTATCAGACTTTTTCATTAGTTGATACAAAGGTAATGCCTTTTCCCCCAGCCGACATACAAATCGACTAAGCGAGGCCAGGCAACCCGTGAATTTTTGTACATCATTTAGACACCTCGGCAATTCCATTTTTTCTACTGCTCGTATTTTAGTTGGATTTGCCTCTATACCCCGGCTGGATACGAGAAAACCGAGTAATTTCCCAGCCGGCACATCGAAGGTACATTTTTCCGGGTTAAGCTTCATTCGGAACCTTCTCAGGTTTGCGAACGTCTGCCGAATATCATCCAGGAGTGTTTTACTTTCTTTGGTTTTTATAACCACATGGTCCACATACACTTGTACATTTTTCCCTATCTGGTCATGTAGACACTTTTGCATGCATCTCTGGTATGTTGCTCCTGCATTACGCAGGCCGAATGGCATGGTACGATAGCAATAAGCCCCGTACGGGGTAATAAACGCAGTCTTTATTTGATCGGCCGGATTTAACGGTATCTGGTGGAAACCAGAATACGCATCTACAAATGATAACAGCTCACAACCAGCGGTCGAATCAATAACTTGGTCTATCCTAGGTAAAGGAAAAGGATCATTGGGACACGCCTTGTTTAGGTTCGTGTAATCGATACACATTCGCCATACGACGGCTACATTTGGGTCATCCTTTTTCCTTTCTACTAACACCGGATTTGATAACCAATCTGGATGAAGCACTTCCATGATGAACCCGGCCGCAAGGAGCCGAGCTATCTCATCCCCTATTATTTTTCTCCTGTCTTCGGCGAAGCGGCGGAGAGGTTGCTTCACCGGCCTTGCTCCTGGCCTTACATGCAAAGAGTGCTCAGCCAACTCCCTCGGCACACCTTGCAGGTCTTGAGTTGACCATGCAAAGATATCCTGATTCTCACGGAGGAAGTTGGTGAGCTCGCCTTCCTATTTGGCATCTAGGCCAGCACCAATCGTGATGATACGCTCTGGGAACTGCTCGTTTATCTGGATCTTTTTTGTCTCTTTAGTCGGCTGGAAAGAAACACTTCCATGTGGGTTGGCTAATGCCGGCATATTTAGCTGTGCCGACTGAGCAAGAGCCGATACCTCCTGAATCCTTCTTTTTTCTCTTGCAATCACCAAAGACTCGGCCAGGTTTGATCTTGCCGAAGCACATTCCATCGACTTCCTGTAATCTCTGGCTACTATTATCACCCCTTGTGGTCCGGGTAGCTTCATTTTCAAGTAAGTAATATGGCAGCTGCTCATGAATTTGGCCAATGTCAGCCGTCCGAGTAAAGCATGATAACAACTTTCTAGGTCCACCACTTCAAATTCCAAGTTTTCCGCTCTGCAATTCTCCCTTGTGCAGAATAATACATCCACTCGGACTTTCCCAATGGGTTCACATGAAAGACCCGACACTATTACGTGGAATGTGGTCCTTGTGGATTGGAGCATATTCTGCGCTATTCCGAGTTTATGCATCGTATCTTTGTACATGATATTGATGCTGCTCCCATTGTCAATGAGCACTTTTGCAAATTTCACATTAATGCTGGGCCCAACAAATGTCAGATCTAGTACGAGTGCGTATGACCCTGGATTCGGCATTATTTTCGGGTGATCCTTTATGCTCCAAGTTATTTCCTGATCTGACCAAGGCACATATCTTGGTACCACCGGCATAACCGCATTTACCTCCATATGCCGACGTTGTACACTTTGCCTGTCTTGCTGTTCTGTTGTGAACACACAATATGATTGATGATGCTCTCCGTAATCATTACGTCCATTATTTCCGGGGTTAGCCCTTCCATCCTGACCTTGATTTATCACTTGATGCACTGCATCCCTCCGGTCCGAGTTATCATACCTCGGAGGAGGTGGGGGTAACATTAACTGCTGCGCATTTGCTCCGGTTAACTGTGGCTGCTGCTGTTGATGCGCTTGATGAGGAGGTGCTTGCATGTTCGTCGGGTTCCCCATTGCATTTTCATCCAGGCACATTGCCGAGTCGTATGATTAGCTGGCTTGGCCGGATTTGGTGTATGAAACTTACACGGTTGATCCAACATGGATTCAAACGTGTACTTCGGCCTTTCCTGCCACTGCTTCTTCTGTTCTGGTGTCCACTGTCTCTTCCCTTCATTCCTTGGCATCCACCGCTGAGGACCATTTTTTCTGCCGCTGAGTGTTTCCGTGACTCGGCTGATCTTGCACTACCGCTGCCACCTGGTTGGATGCATATCTGTACTCCGGTCTCTCCTCTCTTCTTCTACCTCTGAACTCGTTGCGCCTCGATGATCCGGCTGCATCTCTTGCATATTGGTCCTGATGCTCTCTATGTTCTGCCGACATTAGTTCTGGTTGTGTTGGATCCCCCAAAGCATATGAATCTGCTATCTTGATGGTTTCTGCCAAGGTGGTCGGCATATCTCTTTGCAACCTCTGCCACAAAACACTGCCATATCGGCAGCCCTGAGCGAACCAAGCTATCGCTTGAGATTCTATAACTCCTTCACATGAGTTTCTAAGGTTACACCATCGAGTCAAAAATTCTCTATTTGTCTCATTCGGCCTCTGTTTGCACATAGCAAGCTGCTGTGGCCTGTTTGGTCTTTTGTAAGTACTGGTGAAGTTGCTGACAAACATCTCTTCGAAATCTAGCCAATAGTTGGTACTGCCTGCTGGCAGATTGTTTAGCCATACTCTGGCTGGTCCTTCCAGCATCTGCGGGACATATCTTACCGCCCATCGCAAGTTTCCACCAGCTATCTTTACTGCAGTAGCATAGTCAATCAACCAATCCTGCAATTTGGTACTCCCATTGTATGTTCTCGTGCCCCTTGCCAGCTGAAAGTTCGACACTGGTGGCTCGCCCATGATCCGAGGTCCAAAACACGCCGGACCAGGCGGACCCTGCTCCTCTAACAACTCGGACAGGTACAACTTGTCTAGTTTTGATCTTGCATCATTTGACGACAAGTTTTTGTAAATGATTCTCTCCTGTATTCCATAATGGTTATTTCCACCATGCCCTGCATACTCCATATCCGAGTAACCATCATTGTACCTCTCGTTTGCCTGATTATGGTGAGCCGGTCTCACTTCTTGCTCTTGCCGAGGTTCATACCTCGGCTGAGGATTGGGCGGTGGGTCTCTCCTTCCTTCCGCCGGGTCATTGTTCTCATGATTTACTCTTTCGAGGTCTCCGTTACCTCGGCTTCCATTGCCTTTGTTGGCACGGCCGGGGTTTCTTTCGCCACTGTTACCTCGGCTCCCATTGCCTCTGTTCTCATTGACTTTTCCGGCTATTGCCGGGTCATACGGAATAATTTGCTTATTTCTCTTTCCTGAAGTTACTGCTCTATCTTTTCGCGCGTTGTTTCCGGGTGAGGATGCTGCTGCCACTGATAGGGCGGGTGCTGCCCCAGCCGAATGAACCATACGCGAGGCTCCCGGTCTTGCCGGGTCAGCCCTAAGCATTTCTCCATTCTGCTGGTTCGCAATGCATACCAGTTCATTCACTCTTTCTTGCTGTTTCTGCCGGGCTTCGCCGGTTAGTCCTTCTAACTCCAACGCAATGACATTTGCCGCCCTTAGGTTCTTTGCCGGGGTGTTGTACCTCGGCAAGCCTAGATCAACTGAATCTGCCTTATGAGTTTCATGCTCTTTGTTGATATCATTCATGAGGTTTTTTCCTCTCAATCTTAACTCATCTACCCGCTCGGGTGCAACATCTAGTTTATTTGCCTTGGCATATTCTCGTAGGGTCCTGTTCAAGGACTCCCGCAAGGCTGAGACCTTTTTTGCCTCTACCAGTACTTTCTGCCTAGTCTCTTCTAATTCGGCCTGAGCATTAGCCGGATCAAGTATCAGCGCTACAGGCGTGGTCAGATTATCTATAGTTGTCTGGAGAATATTTTCTGGTCTTTCCAGAGGTGGCCATCTTACCCTTGCTGCCTTCGGGGTTGTCTCCTGCACCTCGGCTGACTTGGCTGCCGACGGATCTACCTCGGTGAGCTGTGGAGCTTCTTGCTTTGTGGTCACCTGTCCTCCAGCCGCTGGTTCCTTGCTTGATCCGGCGCCTGCTGCTGCCGTCTGTGCCCCGGCTGCGACCATCACCTCGACGAGGCGTGCTCTACGCGGACCGTTGGCAGCGCTGAGGGGAGGATCTCCTGCATCAATAACTCAGTGAGGATAAACGCAGGAGGTGTCGATGCCGATGTAGATCTGGTGCATGCCCAAGTTGATGAAGACGTCGTTGCGCGGTGGAGCTTTCCTCCTGAAGCTGCATGCGTTATCGCTGACATAGTCCCAGAGATCAAATCTCTGGACCAAGCCAGAGACAACACGCTCGCCGGTGTGAATGAAGTTTCCCGTCCGGATCTTGACTCCAGCTAGCACCGCTGCTGGCCCCACGGTGGGCGCCAACTGTCGTGGTGGTGGCACGGCAGATGCCATGGGTAGGCTAAAGTATGGGGCCAATGGATGCTAGAGGGATCCGGGGAGGGAAGATGCAGTGAGTTCTACACTCAAATGACTAACATGAAGATCTTTCTTTCTCCTTACAAGAACTACAAGCGCTCCTTGAGCTGTTAGCAAGAGGAAGAAGACTACTACATGAGCCTTACGGCATAGAATGAATCGATCCCTCCTAGGAGCCCGCTTCTCCCCTTATAAAGGGGTGACTTGGTCCTCCTAGGGCTGACGTGACAAGCATATTCGAGGAATATGCTTGTCCCAATATGGTAACTCGGCGGCTATCTTTCCGTGTCCCCCTTCTAACGACGACAATGTTCTAGAGAGCCCCACCTGCGCGCCTCGGGCTCCATGACTGTCACCTCCGTGACCTTCCTCTGAACTTCTGCTGCTCTGCTCCTTGTCCTTTGTGCTTGGCTCTGTTCAGATTCTCCCTAGCTAGCGACTAGGGTTTGACTATAGGCACCTCCTTCTCCTGCGAGCTTCGTGTTACTCGGCCTTGTCTCGCATAACTCGGCTCGGCCTTCACTTGTATTCAAGTTAGTCAGACTTACTCGGTCGACTTAACTCATATGTCGGCTGGGTAAGGTGTTTATCCTTCTGTAGCCGTCATGGCCTTGCTTACCTCGGCCGACTCTTACATGACTCGGCCGATATAAACAGTAACTCGGCTCATGACAAGGGAGACTTCTTTTATCTTTTCCCTGTCTTGACCCTATCCGGGTCACCTCCCCAACAAGTTTCCAGTTTGTTGCTTGTTTAGATAAATGAAAACTTTGTTTTTTTATTGAAGAACATGCATGTTGATTTTTCATGATTTTTTCAGTCTCGTTTCTCAAACCAAAGTAACAAGAATAAGTCCATGAACTTTTAGATAAATTTTTTTTCCCAATTTACATTCTGACACATATGCTCCGGGACCCAAAACTCCATGCCCGCGAGGAAGTCACTTACCAAAAATCTCTTGATAAGGTATCCACTTAACAAAAGTACAAAATGATAAACCCTTTTTAAAGCGCTCTGCCGGCCACCTGCCCATCACAGGGGACGTGTACCCTCTTTTTTTAGGGACAGGGGACGTGCACCCTAAGTAATCTAGGATGCAAAACTTGCGGGCTGCGAAATGTCCAAAAAATCATATGATTATGATTACACTTTAAAATACACATCTCGTACGATCCAAATCGAACGGATAATATACCCCGCGACGACAACCATCAGTCGTGGATCAGGCGGTCAGGAAAGAACCCTAGTGCCCGTCGCGGCAAATATAAAGAGGGGAGCCATACCGCTCGGCCGAACCCTTTCCCCCAGACCCCTGCCACTCCTCGCCGCCGCCACCTCCTCCTGGTTCCCTCTCCTCCTTCCTTCGAGGTTAGTATCCCGAACCATCTCCCCTGTGATTAGACTCGTTGTGCATGCTAGGATCGAGTTTTGGGGTTCCTTTTGAGCGGACGCATCGTCTGTTTGTCTGTATGGCTGCCTCGATCCGTCGGGTTACTTGCCTCGCTCTGAAGATTTGCTACGAATTCTGTTTCTAACTTGCTATAACAGCTGTGAGGGCAAAATATTACCGAATTATCTGCGCTCTTTACTTCTGCGCGGAAGAATTTTTTGCTGGTTTATATTGTTACCTCGATCGGTCGATTTAGTAGCCCTTCCTGTAGATTTAGTTCGAATTATGTACCTAATTTACCTCGATCCTTGCTTGGTTGAGTTTGTCTGTAGGTTCACCTGTATATATTAGTAGGGTTCTACTGGATTTGTGTGTTTAATTAGGTAATTGCCTACCTTAATATGATTTGACTACTTGTCTACCTTGACTCTTTATTATATTCCCATGGCCTACCAGATTTAGCTAGCGATTATGCACAGCTGTTTTGCTATAGGTCTACAGCTAACAGTTTGTCAATTCCCTAGGTGTAGTGTATCTTAAGATCTATTTAAGCCTGCACTCTAATAGCCTTGAGTGCTGCACGGTCTGATTTAACCATCTCTTCACTAGTTTCATGGTCATTCTCTGAGGTCTTTAGTGTATGATTTTTCAATCGTTGTTTAATTTGATGATACAATTTGTATATGAACACCTCTGCCATGATTACCAGGGTTTTAGGATTTTTATTTGCAAGTTTGCACATAAGATTTTATCTATGAGATAATAGTGCTTGTTTGCATAATTACTATTTGAGCATGTTTCTAATGTCATTACTTAATTGTGTGTTGCAGTTTGTTAGCTGACACTTCAGCCATGGGTAAGGAGAAGACTCACATTAACATTGTGGTCATTGGCCATGTCGACTCTGGCAAGTCGACCACCACTGGCCACCTGATTTACAAGCTTGGAGGAATTGACAAGCGTGTGATCGAGAGGTTTGAGAAGGAAGCTGCTGAGATGAACAAGAGGTCGTTCAAGTACGCGTGGGTGCTTGACAAGCTGAAGGCTGAGCGTGAGAGAGGTATCACCATCGATATCGCTCTCTGGAAGTTCGAGACAACGAAGTACTACTGCACGGTCATTGATGCACCTGGTCACCGTGACTTCATCAAGAACATGATCACCGGTACCTCCCAGGCTGACTGTGCTGTTCTCATCATTGACTCCACCACTGGTGGATTTGAGGCTGGTATCTCCAAGGATGGCCAGACTCGTGAGCATGCTCTCCTTGCTTTCACCCTTGGAGTCAAGCAGATGATCTGCTGTTGCAACAAGGTACAAGTTAACTCTTTTTGTTCATTGAACAACATATTACTACACATGTCTGATGCTAGTCCTTAGCTTGGTTTAAGCTTGCTGCATGATCTAAATGTTCGATTTTAGTTAACATGGACCGCATGTTCGGTATCCTTTTCTTAATTTCAATTAGTAGCCGTGTTCTTAATGTCATGGTCTAATTGTTTGCTGATTGTGTATTAGTGCATGCCTGATCATGTGGATAATCATGTCTGAATGTAATGCATCCAGTGCTTGTGATTTCATATTAGTATACACATTCTGAATATTTTTATAAGTTGTTTGCTGAAATTTCTGCTTGTATATATAGCAGCTGCTATCTATAGTCAAGTAGGATTGCATGTTAGTCTATGCCTGATAATGGTTAACTCTGCTGTTCTATCTTCTACCCCTGCATTTTTTCTTGGAACTAGTTTGATTATTCAGCTGCTTTACATTATGATAATTGTGTACTATCTGTACTGTCCTGTGACTTCATTTGATACATATTTGTAATAACCATGTCTCTTGCTGTTATCTACTGTAACTATCTGTCAGTATATATTCAATTAATATTATTGTCCTGCTGCTCTCTCTAGATGGATGCCACCACTCCAAAGTACTCGAAGGGACGTTATGAAGAAATTGTGAAGGAAGTCTCTTCTTACCTGAAGAAGGTTGGCTACAACCCTGACAAGGTGCCATTTGTCCCCATCTCTGGGTTTGAGGGTGACAACATGATTGAGAGGTCGACCAACCTTGACTGGTACAAGGGCCCCACCTTGCTTGAGGCGCTCGACCAGATCAACGAGCCCAAGAGGCCCTCAGACAAGCCCCTCCGTCTTCCCCTTCAGGATGTTTACAAGATTGGTGGCATTGGAACTGTGCCTGTTGGCCGTGTTGAGACCGGTGTCATCAAGCCTGGCATGGTTGTCACCTTTGGTCCAACTGGTCTGACCACTGAGGTTAAGTCTGTTGAGATGCACCACGAGTCTCTCCTGGAGGCGCTCCCTGGTGACAACGTGGGGTTCAACGTCAAGAATGTTGCTGTGAAGGATCTCAAGCGTGGGTTTGTGGCGTCCAACTCCAAGGATGACCCTGCCAAGGAGGCAGCCAACTTCACCTCCCAGGTCATCATCATGAACCACCCTGGTCAGATCGGCAACGGCTATGCCCCAGTGCTGGACTGCCACACGTCACACATTGCCGTCAAGTTCGCCGAGCTGGTGACCAAGATTGACAGACGATCTGGCAAGGAGATTGAGAAAGAGCCCAAGTTCCTGAAGAATGGTGATGCTGGGATAGTGAAGATGATTCCCACCAAGCCCATGGTTGTGGAGACCTTCTCTACTTACCCTCCTCTTGGTCGCTTTGCTGTGCGTGACATGAGACAAACGGTTGCTGTTGGTGTCATCAAGGGCGTGGAGAAGAAGGACCCCACCGGTGCCAAGGTGACCAAGGCTGCTGCCAAGAAGAAATGAGGGATCTTGTCGTTGATCCTTTCAGTTAATATATCTAGCTCTCTTTTTTGTTACCTGTCGTGATGCGGTGAAGAGTCGTTCAGCATTTAGCTCTTTCTGCAATGTGCTCTTATCGTTTAAAACACTGTCGTGTTATTTGGGTTTCCTGGTAACCTGGAGGATGTGTAAGACTCGTTTGTGTTTTTATCGGCTGTGGAATGTGGTTTGGTAGTTATGCATGTCAAATTGTTTCATCGTTTTGCTTGCTTTCATTGTACCTCTCTGTTCAGTTTGGTCTGGCTTAGTATGTCTGGGATTAATTCCTTAGCTAGTCTTGAGCTTTTACAGTGATTTGTTTGCCTATGGTAGCAATGCTTCATATATGTCAAGATGCTGAATTCGCAATCCATTTTGAGGCGACAAGTTTGTTCTGTGGTATACTACGGGTATAAGCTTTTGCTGTTTATGTTTATATGGTAGCTGGTGCTTCTTTCTGAGGTGATTGATCGCCATTGTTAATTGGCTGTTATGTTTCAGTGCTTTCTCAAGATGCATATGTAGATCACTAGATGTATGTTGGGCCTGTACTTGTTTTCAGATTTTTGTTGTTGTCTGACTGTAATTTTCTCGGTAACATAGATTCATTACTAGCAGCAGGGACTTTCTTCTGGTCACTAGGACATGACCGTATGGAACGCTGGCCGCTTCTCAGCTCTCAGGCTTCGCCTAAGCTTAGTCTTAATCAGACATGATTCCCAAACATTTTGAGGCACAATAGGATAAGATCAACTCTAGCAAACCACAAGAGTAATCAAAGTGAAGATAGTGATTATTTTGTTAGAAGTCATGTTAATTTATTTCTATGAAAGTAGAAGTTACATCACGTCTCCATGACAAACTATTACAATGCCATGCATATGCAGATATTTACTCCCCCGTTTCAAAATATAAGATGTTTTAGATTTGTAAAGAAAATGTATCTAGACTTACATTTGCTTTACAAAGCTAAAACATCTTATATTTTAAAACGGAGGGAGTAGATCTTATTCCCTGGAAGCCAGGGAATAGGTTCATCTTCGTTCTCCCCGGAAAGCTTACTCTCTTGAACTGCAGATTCCAGGGAGAAACACCATACTAGCAAAACAAGCGTCAGTGATCAGGAAAGAACTAAATGTACCAACCAAAAAACAAGCGTCAGTGATCAGGAAAGAACTAAATGTACCAACCAAAAAACAGAGCACCACCCACCTCACTGTCCCTGGTCAAGCCATAAACGGAAGCATCCTTTCTTTCTACCAGTAAGCGTGCACGTGCAACGCACGTCTCTAAAATGTAAATATTTTAAATTCTATTTACCGAGCGTGCAAAAATATAGCAAACAATCCTAGTTTAAACCAACACTTAAGAGAACAACTATTAACTAATATTATCTAGTATTTATTTGCTGGAAAAGGTTACCTCTTCATGGTATCAATAATGACATAATAAATCTACTGTAATCCGGTGATAGAGACTTGTATTCTTGAATTCTCGTAGTGACCACAGTCTTATCAGCTCGTTGGGATGGAAGAGATACAGAACTATTTAATTAGTTTAATTAGTCTAATAAATGACCATGTTATCCTCGCAATGGTACTACTCTCCTTGGTCTCTTCGCTATACAGGCTGGACACAATGCCGTTTCGTCACAACCGTCCCTTCCACTGCAAAAGAAAAAAAATCCAAACCAGTCACTCTCCTCGCTCTCTATCTTCTCTCTTGAAAAAAAAACCACTCTTATTTCACGACGGCCCCTTCCAATATCTCCCCACCACCGGCGTGACGCCCCTCCACTGCTTCCTCGCCACCGGCCAGGTCCGGCGCGGCCGCCACCGGCCAGGTCCGGCGCGAGGGTCGCGCCCTCCCCTGGTTCCCCTTCACCGCTGCTACAAGTTCCGCCTCCCCCATATCTTGTGTTCTTGCCGCTGCCGCGACGACCGACCCCTCCCCTGCCTTGCCGCCGCTCGTTCTTGGCAGGCCAAGCGACCCTAAGCTTCATACCGCGCCTCCTCCGTTCGCGCGCGCGTTGGTGGGAACAATAGCACCGGCTTCCTCTTCCTGGCTCTAGGGCGACAACTGAAGCCGGCGAGGGCGCTCCGGCAGGTTGACCATGTCACGAGCCTTCCCGAGCGGCACAAGTAGGACATGATCGATCGACGCCCTTCTCCACCTCGCTCGTGACTGGTAATTTGTTGCCCCCCAACAGATTTAATTTTTTTGTTTCTATTGTTCCTTTATGTTCTATTTCAGTATTATACAACAAATTATATGGCTTCTATTTCAGTATTATACAACAAATTATATGGCCTGCAGACTTTCCATAGTCTGGCCAATCATGCATGCACACCTCTCTCAATCCAATAATCATAAAACCAAGGTTGTGGGGCATTCATTTTTATTTCTATGTCTGAATCTCATATGCTCGCAAGATCTCTAAACTGACTGCAATTGTAACAAACTTTTGCAGCTTTTCTTTGAAGAAATTTGCGGTGATATCTACAGTACAGATGAACTTTAATCCTGTTGGGGCTCATCCGAGTGGAAACCTTGGTGAAGACCCATGGAGAATACCGAATTATCTTGTGTCATATGCTCAGCAAGTTGCTGTTGGCAGGAGGCCAACTCTGGCACTATTAGGGAATTACTATGCAACAATAGATGAAACTGGGTAATTATTCTTATCATATTATATGCAGTTACTTACTTGTCATTTAAACGTGTTGTAATTTATTTATCCATAGCTGTGCATTTTCAAGATCCGTTAGGGTCTGCAATCTGGTTTTATTGTAGACAAGTGTGCATGTCATAAAATAGAGTTATCTAAGCCATAGGAGAAATTTCCTAGCTGTATTGCAATACCTGTTTTCTTAAAGCCTAAAACAACTTTCTATAATTTTGGAATTCTTATTCTGCCAGGCGTACCTAGCTTGAAATATTATTGCTTTATTTTGCTGCAGAGTGATGATTCTTCGGTTCACAGTGGGACGGTCCTCGCCTTCATGGTTGGCGGAAAGTGTAGCTAAGCCTGATACCAAGCATTTTGATCTCAAGGTTGAAAAGAATAATGCAGCCCCTGTCATGTTCTTTTCTGTCTGTACTACAGTGTTAAATCATAAAAGTGTCAATTTATCAATACTGCATTTCACAGGTAATAGTGGTTACTTCAGTCATGGCGGAAAATCACAGGGAATCTGATGCAATGTAGCCCTGCAAAAAAGGAACTTGCAGAACAAGAGGAAGGGGCAAGTGCAACTATTTGAAAGTTAACATCGTAAAGTCAATATTAGATGTTCTCTGTTAACAAATGGGTGATAATTATTTGCGAGTGTCATACTGGAAAACCAGAAGCGGAAAAAATAGTAAGTCTTCTAATGCTTGTTTTAGTTTGTACATGGCCATAAGCATATTTTGTCAGCTGTTATACTGCTAGTAGTAATTCTGCTATTGGCTATGAATCACTCCTTGACCAGCTTGTACCATGTAGATGCCTGATTGGAATGCAGTACATTTTGATTCGTTCACTCCCTGCTACTATTTTGTTCTTTCAAGATGTTTCTTTCTTGAAGGTCCATCTAGTTATACGCTCTATAATGAGGTGCTTCCTATCTGGGATATTCTTTAGAGCCTCATTCCCTTCATACTTCAATATATGAACCAAAAATCACCTCCTCAGTTCAATACCATCCTACATATCCATTATACAAACATTATTGTAAAAAACACGTGCATCATATATATATATATATATATAAATGAGCATGGTGTAAATATTCACCTTGGGTATTGGAAAATGTAGAGCTCCATCGTCCCATGAGTGCATGAGCATAAAAACTAAATAACCCGATAAAGGACTGCATGTATGAAATGTTACATTATGCATCTAATGAATCAATCAAGATTGTAATATACTGATTGACAAGATTCATATCCGTATGAGTTTGTCGGAACAACGGGAACTCTTAATCCCCATTTAAAGATATCGTACTTGAATGTAGGGTTGGCAGCTTGGAGTGTAAGGTTTAGATCGTTGACAATAGTTTTAGGATATTTTTTCCTAGGGTAGGTATTGGAAGTGGATCCAAAACAGAGACAACTCTTTTTTTTTGATTCAAGATAAACAATAGGAATACCCAAGAATATCCCAAGGCAATAAAATCTGCAAGGATGCAATCATTTAGAAACAATCAATCAATAAGACCAATTATAACACTATTATAAAGAAGTAAAATATTACCTCATTGCATTCTGAGATATGATACTCATTGCTATCAGGCCAGCTATGAAACAACCGCACCAACCTATCAGCATCAAAATTTTCGTGACAAATTGGGTCTCGCGCACAATGGGACATCGACTAAAATAAGAATAAGAAAACATTAGTACTATGGTATGAAGTAAATTGTAATATGTGAGTATAGTAACTTACACAGAAGTTTAGATCCATGTAGTGAACTGGAGTATCTCTGACAAGTTGGATGCCGTGGCACGCGAGTATCCGTACAACCATGTTAAAGCAATCAATATTCATGTATTCATCATTCTTTAATATTTTCCTTAATTGTCTAAGATTTATACTAATAGGATAAGGGTTGGAACTTTTCACCCATTCCCTCCTGTGAAAATCAGAATCCAATCAACTACAAATTATGTAAGAGTAATTTTGTAGAACATAAAATAAACTGAAAAAACGTGGCTTACTCTAGTGAAGGGACATCATCAGCCATGCTAATGCACAGGCAGAGTTCATCTATTAATTCATCATCAGTTGGATTGGAAGATGGTGAAAGGATCCATGGTTGCGAGATGTACTCAACTTCTGATGATATGTTGACTGTTTTGAGTTTTTTAGAGGGCTTATCCACAATCATACAATCTGTGGGATATCCTTTGTTTCCCTTGCTTTTATCATCTTCAAAGCCTCGATTTCTTATATTATCATCATTCAACCCTGAATCCACCAAAATGACAGCAAGTTTTCTTCTAAAATGTGTCATATGAAGCTGTCAAGTAGTAATAATTAGAGTTAGTTTTGAAATAATGAAACACCGTGAAATAAGTACCATGATACATAGCGAGTTATACCTGTTCAGGAATGTCGGATAAAACATCTCCCGTAAAATACTCCATGAAATTTAACATCCACAGACCACAAGATGACCTGCATGATTATGAATTTTTGTTGATACAAAGTTGTGAACAATTATAGAAAGACACTACGCCCCCTTATGATTATAGATTCTTTTTACTTTTTTAAAAAATTATAAAAAACTAATGTGATTTGTAACTGCATTTCAGTTCATACATTGTGATTACTTTGTTTCGTTAAAAATAATTATTGTTTCATATAAAAAAATAATTATTGTTTCTTAATTTGTTTCAGTAACCATGATGCATATCCTTGTGAGACGGTAATTATTGTGGAACCCCATTTGTTTGTACTATTCCTTTAACCTTTCTGTAGAGATATCCGGGTCATTCGATTAAAATCTGAATACTAACAATTATTCACTATTATGCACTGCCTTGGATCTGTCATATATGTATAAAAACATCTGTGTCAAAAGAGAACCGGAGCAGTGAACAATATATGCATGTCATAATTATAATTTCCACTACCAGAGATAAAATAAGGGACGGGACTTCCAATATTTTTTCTTGAGTCCTTGTGTTGCTTGAAGAAGTCCGCCATTTTGTTATCTATCATTTCAGCTTGTTTCTGTCCTTAAGATTTTCTGTACATGACCACAACCGGGGGGCTGTTGGGGCTGTTGGAGCTTATAGGAGCCGAAACTACACCACACGATATATCAAGGTACTCCTAGTTTTTTATATTATCTTGATAGTAGTGCATATGTTTTAATTTGTACATTCTATCTTTTTGTGGAGGTCCTTTGGTACATTTGTGCATATTCTCAATCATGAAGAAGACAATCATAGAAAAGGTAGAATTCTAAAAAGAAGTCATTTGTTGTTGAGATGTGCGTGGAAAGGCAAAAAAGGAAATGTTGAGACGTTCGTCGATGCCCCCTTATGCTTTGCTTAAAATTTGTCCAGCAAAGCTTAACGATTGGAGAGATTTTATATTTCATCATTATGCATTTTCCATTGTAGATAAATCTGCTCGCAAGGCTTTTGATGATATATCCACTTCACCAAATGTTTAAGGGATGATCGGTTGGAGAACATATTAATGTGACTACAAAGATATATTTTTAGGTGAGAAAACTATAAACTTATATACTGTATTATTTGGAATTCTAATCATTGGTAAACAGTCCATAATATCTTATTATTTCCCGTCTTGTTCATTTTAAGGATAGATGTGTATAATTGTTTTGTTGTATTTATTGCCATCAAGAATAGGCAGTGTATCACTTTGGCAGAGCACCATTAGGTTCAGACATGCATATAATGGGGTATACAAGAAACACATAATATCGATTACGTTGAGTTATGAGTGTACCCATCTGTCTGTAGGCTGCTCTTAATACACTCTTCCCTTGGCCATGTTGTGACATTTAGGTCCTTCCACTTATCAGACTTTAGTTACGTGTGAAGCGATGCGTATTTTAAAATATTTTTCAGTCCTGCTAGCTGTTGCATGAATAGTAAGAGACAAATTATTAGCATCATAAAATAGAAAAATAACATAAATCGTCTTATCAAAAGTCGGGTTAGTGGGTCTAATTACTGACCATTGCATCGAGGTCTTTACGGTGCAGTCGAGCACTTGGATACATCGTTTGCTAGCATTTATAACTGCTACGTACCAATGAAAGTCTACAATATTTATTGGAATGAATATCTGAAAAAAGGGATTGTTTTTAGTTGATTTAGGTCCCATCTATAGAAACATTAGTCCTTAATTAAATTGATAGTAATATGTACAAAACTGAGACTAACCATATCATGTTCCAAGTAAATTTTGGCTCTCCTTAATACCCATGCTGGTACTTCACCGTCCAGACATACACCACTTTTTATTGTTTTAGAGATACATGCATTCTCTAAGAACACACTTCCACCCGCCCTCACCTGTAGGTGGTCTATAGCACTTATGCAATTTATGTATGCATTTATGATCTACAATTTCAAGTGCATACATTGGTTATAGGAGATAATAATACTAATAGTAAATAGCATCTTCTTGTCATAAAGCTATATATACTTACTTCATCGCCAACGAATGCTCCGGGAGTTAAGAGTTCTACTAACGCTTTCTTATATAGATATGCGTCGTCGATACTCACTAAATATCTCTTGTCATCTGGTTCATTTATGATATTTTCAATCACTGTCCAATCATCGCCGGTGCAGGCATAATCTGTCATGATGGAAATGGAAGTCATAAAATTTACCAAGCTTGAAGAAAATAAATGTAGAAAAATAGGGTGTAAAAGGTTTTGTTATGTGCCTTCTGGAGAAATCACATAGTCTTGTGCCTTCTTAGGCTTGTTATGCTGTCGGACAGGTTTCTTTATCTGCACGGGCAATGCTAGCTCCTTCTCTACAGTTCCTGGCATTTCCTTATCAGGCGTTTGTGATAATTCTTCTTCTTGACCTGCTAGCATTTGTTGACTTGATTCGTTGTAGGATATTTCCTAAGAACACAAACAGGACAGAATTATCACTCTGAAGACTTAGAATTTTTGGGGAGATTAAATAGCAAAAAGGAAAACTCACCTTTGTCAACTCGGGGTTTGTATCATTGTCAATGGTCACTGCCTCTTCAGTTAGCACATTTTTGTGACCCTCTATAATGATTTGTTGTTCTACTTGACGATTCTCACATTTCGTAGTTGGTAATGCTTGTTCCTTTACTCCCTCATTGATGTTTTCCTGTAAACAACCCAGATAGAGCTATTATTACTATAATTGTTTTTCTACTAAACAACTAAATAGTGAAAATCTTCAAATATATATATATATATATATATATATATATATATTGGTTATCCTATTGCCTTTGTCGACTCAGGGTCTGTATCCTTGTGTATGGTCATCACATCTTTGATCTGCAAAATTTCTGTGTCCTCGTCCTTGGACCCTGTATTGATGTTTTCCTGAAAACCCAAGCACATATCACTTTTAGATAAAATTTTTGGCAAAAGATGAAGTTATAGAAATATATATTACCGTGTTGATAGCATGGACAATTGTACCCAATATGGTTGGAGATTGATCTGTACAGTACATCGGGGATGGTGGCGCAGACATTGAGAACGATGCACAGCAAGCAGATTCGTCGGGTGAGTGCAGATACTTGTGTTGGAGGAGGCTGGCGAGGTGGAGGAGGTTAGGGATGCAGCAGAGAGATCGCTGGGAGGAGAGATCGCTGGGAGGAGAGGTGGGAGGGAAGAGAGGTGGGAGGGAAGAGAGGTCGGAGAGATCTGTATCATCAGGGCAAAAAACCTAGGTATCTATCGTTGTCGTGGGAATGGTCACGGCAGACGCTGCAATCGGCAGCGAGTAGTAGAACGAGGGGCAAGGGCGGCCAGCCATCTGCGGTGCGAGATGAGGGCAAAGACACAGGGTTTTACCCAAGTTCGGCCCCCCGGAGGGTAAAGACCTACTCCTGCTAGATTGTATTATGGAGGTGTTACAATGGGCGAGCTCGGGGGCTAGGCGGCGAGTCGCTTGGGTGTATCAGGGAACATGTCTCTTCTCACCCTGTAGGGAGGTTTATATAGGCTCACCTCCCCTAGGGTTTACATATCTCAACCGATTCGGTTAAGGCTTCAGTAGTCGTTTAACCTAGTCCGACTGGGCCTATCTACTCGCCTGGGCCTTCAGCTTCCAGTCGCTCGGTACCTTGCTGGGCTTCAATCCACTCGCCGTTCTGCAGGCCCACTCGCCAGCTCACGGGCCAGTCGGAAACGCCCTGCTGGGTATACCCCAGTAGGCATATCCCCCTCAGTAGTCCCCGAGGCCGTCGTCGATTGGGCGTAAGTGGCTGCTGGCAGTCGGAGTATACGGCTTCAGAGTAGGCATCCAGTCGAATCGTCGGCGGGCTCCTATATAAAGGAGGAAACCCGGTGAACCAAGTCGCGGCTTTGACGAGTCAAGTCGGCGAGACGCGGTCATAGTGATTGACTTGGCGAGCCGAGTGGCTGGAGTTGGACCGTCAGGCGCGGTCAAACTAGCCGTTGGGGTAATCCAACGGTAACTTTCGGCGTAATCATCGCGCGGTAACGGCCTCCTGATTTGGCGGGTATCTCCCGCTATATAAGAGGAATGGCAGGCAATCGTAGAGCCAACTGCTCACCACTTCTTCCGAGTGCACGCATTTTCCTTCCTTCGCCCCGCGATCCAGTCGACCCGAAATCCTCCGATCTCCAACCAACCTCTCGGCCATGGCCCTTTCCACCGAACCATGGGGTAGGTCCAAGTGCACGAGGGCGCAGCTGGCCTCTTTCGAGGAGGCCGGGATCCTGCGAGCCGGCTGTTGGCGTATCCCCGCAGCCGGAGAAACGACCTCAAACCCGCGAGAGAGGGAATTCGTCTGTTTCACCAGTCATCTCGAGCGGGGGCTAGGGTTTCCCACGTCCTTGTTCTTCCGGCGCTTTTGCGCCTACTACGGGATCCAGCCTTCAGATCTGGGTCCCCACAGCATCGAGCAGCTCGCCATCTTCGTGGCGTTCTGCGAATGCTACTTGGGCTGCCGGCCCTACTTTCCCTTGTGGCAAGATCTGTTCCACGGACGGATCAGCCGCGAGGAGGCAGGCGGCCCAATGCTAGCCGCGGGCGGCTTGACGTTCCAGCTCAAATCCAAAGCCTCTTTCTTTGATCTGATGCTACCCGCCAAGGCAGCGAGCGACTGGAAAAAGTCGTGGTTCTACGTGACCGAGGCGACCCCGGAGGGCGAGGCAGCGATCCCGCGGTACTCCGCTAGTCGTTCCGAGCCATGCCATCTCCAAGTTGGCAAGCTCCCTGACGACCAGCGGATGGTCGTCGACGAGATGCTCCAGACCATCCGTGGTCTGAAAAAGAAGGGCCTTCAAACAATAAATTTGTACAATTGCTGGCTTGGGCGGCGGCTCGTTCCACTCGCCCGGCGCGACCACTACATGTACCAGTACACGGGCCGGGGAGACTCGACGAAGGCCTGCCTCGACGAGTGGAAGCTGGAAGATTATCTCCCAGGGTTGAAGAAGATTACCCAGGCGGTGTACCTGGATGCGCAGGCCGGGATCGCCCCCTACACCGCGAAGCGTCCGGCTCCAACGGTAATTTCTTTACCTTGCTCGCAGTCGCAGTATATGCAGTTGCGGTAATTCTGACTCCATTTTATATTCGTCGCAGTTATTTCAAGTGGTGGAAGGGTGGCTCCCACCTTCGTATGACGAAAGCTCGGGCCCATCCGCCCAGGACATAGGCGAATCGCCGCCTGCCAAGGGCAACGAGGACGACGAGGGCGAGTCCGAAGAGGAGGTCGCCCCGCTGGTCCGAAAGACCCGCGGGCAACGACAGCGCGAGATCGAGGCAAGCAGAAGCCTCGAACGTCATGATGACGACGACGAGCTCCCAGAGACCACCTCGCGCCGTCAAGCCACTCCGTCAAAGAAGAAGAGGAAGGAGAGGGAGGCGAGGGCCCCCCCGAAGAAGAAAACGAAGCCGTCGAGGACGGCCTCACCGCCGCACTCGGCGAGCAGCTCCGATGCTCCCAGCCCAGCTGGTGACGGCGCGCCACCAGCGACAACCGCGCTGGACACGGCGACCATGGAAGTGCCTCTGGCCTCAATGCCTCCGCCATTCGCCCCAGTCTCTGGGCTAGGGGAGGCTCCGGCTGCGGCGACTTCGCCTCGCAAGGAGGCTCCGGCTGCGGCGGCTTCGCCCCGCAAGGAGGCTCCGGCTGTAGCGGCTCCAACTCGCGAGGAAGCTCCCGCCGAGGATGTCCCAGAGGCGCCAGCTGTGGCGTCAACGACGAAGAAGCCGTCCGTGTCTTGGGCACATGACGTCCTGGAACTGGGGCTCAGTCGCCGACTGGGCCCTGAACTGGAAAAACCGGCCGGCCTTCGTACGGGGCTACGTTTCATCCCAGTCGCCAAGTGAGTGCGCTCACCCCTCCTCATTTTCCATAACTATTTCAATTGTCTTTGTTGATTCGATTAATGCGCAGGAACGGAGTGAAAAGGATGGGCCATCCGACCGTGGCCAAGGTGCCCTCTGCCGCTAGCGAGGAGGATCCTTCCCGCAAGAGGAAGGCGGACGAGGTCGTCGCCTCAGCGGATGGCAGTAAGAAGGCCAAGGGCGACGACATCGTCACTATCTCTGACGACACGGCGGCCGCGCCGGCCGGGCCCGCGGTGGAGGCAGCCGCGTCTACGAAGGAGGGCGCTTCCTTGCCTGGAACGGCGGAGGCGACCTCCCTTGGAGCGGGTGCCTCTATCGCTACCTTCCCCCGCTTCGTGACCAAGGCGGCCACGGCGAGTGGGGTTGCGCCCTCGAGCCACGCTCCTGGGACCGCCGATGCTGAAGTCGACCAGCGTCGTGGGCACACGCCAGCGTTACTCGCGTCCGTGGACGCGATACAACTCCATGGCATGCTTGGCGCAGCCATCCAGGTACATCCAGTCCCCGAGGATCAGGTCGGTGCTTTGCAGCGGCTTGATTCTTATAATTTCTCATCTTTTATTTTCGTATCCAGTCCCCGAGTGCGCACGCACTAAATTTTAGCGGGTGGGTACTTAGGAATTTCTTGATCGCCAGTCCCCGAGTGCACACTCGCTGAATTTCAGCGGGTGGGCACTTAGGAATTTCTTGATCGCCAGTCCCCGAGTGCGCACTCGCTGAATTTCAGCGGGTGGGCACTTAGGAATTTCTTGATCGCCAGTCCCCGAGTGCGCACTCGCTGAATTTCAGCGGGTGGGCACTTAGGAATTTCGTTTTAACTAACTTTTTCGGTGATGTGCAGGGTCTGCAGCTTGAGTCGACGGACCGATTGGCCGCGAAACAGCGCGCAGAGAAGGAGCTGGCCATCGTCCAGGAGGCGAACAAAGGGCTTCAGGCTGTTGCTGCGAAGGCAGAGGAAGATCGCCAGGGGCTTGTCCCCGCTGGTGAGTTGGCGGCGACACGATCTGCTCTGGGTGCCGCTGAACTGCGGATCGCCGACCTCGAGCGTGAACTGCGGGAGGCGAGAGAAGAAGCGAGCTCGGCGGACGGGCGAGCTAAGGCCGCCATTGCGGCCGCTGAGGAGGATCGCAAGGTGTCGGAAGTCCTTATTGCTGGGCTTCAGGACGACCATACGTCGCTTCAGTGCTTCATCACGGGACTCGCCCGCCCGTTGCTTGGTGAGTGCATCCTCCCTTTCTTATAGTTGTGGTTTTTGTGGTGTCCGTCATACTCATCATTGTCTTCTTCTTCGCAGGTCGCATCATTGATAGCGAAGAAGAGGCGAGTTCGCTCGATGCGAGGCAGTGCGTAAGCATGCTCGTCGACTCGGCGACGCTGTCGGCGACCTGCATCCGCGCCTACCTCCAAGAAATATCGCCCACGGAGGTGATTCCCAGCGACCTCGTTGAGGTGTGGAAGTACTTGGAGAAGGCACCCGCGGTCGTTGAATTCATGACGCGATCGGCGTTTCGGCGTGGAGCATCGACGGCCCTGAGCCTTGGACTCGCCCACTTACCCGAAGATTTCGACATCGACGATGTGACGAGTGGATACCCATCGTCAACTGGCGCGGTGGAGCTGTCCGAGGTCCTCAAGTTGCAAGAGCGTGCCGCCACGTACTCGGAACGTGTCTGGGCAATGGGCGACCTCCTTCCGTACCAGGAGACGGTCGTCGCGCCGAACGACCCCGAGCCGCCGCATCGTGACTTCAAAGTTGAGCAACCTTTTCGCGCGGCGATGGCGGGTGAACTGACGACGTATCCGTCAAATCCGTACACGGCGTTCATCCGCAATCGCCGGGATGTTGGCGAGTCGTCATCGAAGCCTGCAGAGTAGGGTAGTTTGCCTTGTGGCGTTAGCAGCAGTTCTGCCACGCAGGCATATTTTGTAACACGAAACAATGCAACGTGCAACTGAATGAGACGTCGTGTCTATTTTGTTATTTGTTTGTGTGCTTTTGATTGATGTTGAACGAGTCCCCGAGCGCGTCCGCCCTTTTGTGGGGTTTACCTCGTGTATGATATATGTGTTGTTATCATGTGTTTTGTTGTTTTGGTCGACTCGCCCGAGCTCGGAGACCCAGTCGCAAGGCGACTCCCTTTAGTGCTCTGTACTTTACCATTTTCCCGTGCGCGAACGAGGTCGGGTGGCCGAGTCCCCGAGCGTGGTACTTGGTAGTTCTAGGCACGACTCGAGGGTGGTTGAGGACTTAGCGCGTTGGTGTGAGCGCGTCACTCCTGCCTGGCCCGTGGGGTCAGTCGCGTGGCGAGTCCTGGGCATGCTCTCTTACTTGGCGTTTTCCCTGACCGCTCCCGACGAACTGGTCTTCAGTCCCCGAGCGTGGTACTTAGCCGTTCGAGTCGCTATGCCGAGGATGCGGAGGACCAAGGTCGCTGTGAGGAGCGAGGGCAGTTGTCTTGGCTCATAGAACCAGTCGAGCTAGGCGACTCCAATGGGGCTCCGGGTTGGCGTTATTCGTGGACGATGCAAGACCTGAAGTGATTCAGTGTTCTTACACCGCACTACTTAGCCGTGCCGATCGCAGTACCAAAGGTTGACTTCTGCATTTAGCGTAACGCTGTTTTTACGAGTG
This sequence comes from Avena sativa, assembly GCA_916181665.1. NCBI lineage: Eukaryota > Viridiplantae > Streptophyta > Magnoliopsida > Poales > Poaceae > Avena > Avena sativa. The sequence continues at coordinate 37,162,960 of OV702283.1, forward strand.
CGAGTGGCACAAGTCATGGAGAGTAAGCGCAATTTGCGGTAACCGTTTCTTTTATTTCATAGTGACTGGAGAGTACATGTGTGGGGTTCTAGGAGTAGAACTTCCGGAGGAGGTTTACATTCCATGGTCGCTTGACGTCGAGTTCGCCGTCCCCGCGGACGTCGATGAGGTAGTAGGCTTCGTTGCCGAGTACGCGCCCGATAGCGAATGGGCCTTCCCACGGAGGGGAGAGCTTGTGCATGCCCTTCTTGTCCTGGATGAGGCGTAACACCAGGTCGCCTTCCTGGAAGGTGCGAGCTTTCACCCGCCGGCTGTGGTAGCGGCGGAGTCCTTGCTGGTAGATGGCGGTGCGTGACCGAGCGAGGTCGCGTGCTTCGTCCAGTTGGTCTACCCTGTCTTGGCGGGCCAGCTCGTTTGCGGCCTCCGTATAGTGGACGACCCGCGGCGAGTCGTGTTCGAGGTCGGTGGGCATGACTGCTTCGGCACCGTAGACCATGAAGAAGGGAGTGAACCCCATCGATCTGTTGACTGAGGTGCGGATCCCCCAGATGACAGAGGGCAACTCCTCGACCCAGCACCCGGCGGTGCGCTCGAGTGGTACTTGGAGTCGCGGCTTCAGGCCGTGGAGGATGCTTTGGTTGGCCCGTTCCGCCTGGCCGTTGGATTCCGGGTGGGCGACTGACGCGAGGTCGAGCCGGATGTGGTGCTCTTCGCAGAATTCGGCCATGGCTCCCTTGGCGAAGTTGGTGCCGTTGTCCGTGATGATGCTGTTTGGGAACCCGTAGCGATATATGAGTTCGCGTAGGAATTTAGTGGCGGTCTTCCCGTCGCATTTCCGGACTGGCTTGGCCTCCACCCACTTCGTGAATTTGTCGACGGCGACTAGCAGGTGGGTGTAGCCGGAAGGGGCCTTCTTGAAGGGGCCTACCATGTCCATGCCCCACACAGCGAATGGCCAGGTGATGGGGATTGTTTTGAGCGCCGAGCTCGGTACGTGCGTCTGATTGGCGTACTTCTGGCACCCGGCGCATCGCTGGACGATGTCGACAGCGTCGGCGTGTGCGGTGGGCCAGTAGAAGCCGTGTCGCATAGCCTTGGCGACCAGGGAGCGAGCGGCGGCGTGGTGGCCGCAGTCACCTGAGTGAATGTCGTGGAGGATTTTGCGTCCTTCAGCTGGTTGGACGCAGCGTTGGAACACGCCGGTGACGCTGCGCTTGTGGAGCTCGCCGTCGATGATGGTGTAGGACTTGCATCGACGAGCGATCATTCGAGCGTCTGTCTCGTCTGCTGGCAGGGTGCCGGCTTCTAGGTAGGCGATGTAGGGCTTGGTCCAGTCGTCTGGCTCGTTGACGAGTGCGACCAAGGCTGCCTCTGGTTGGAGTGGGACTCCGATGTAGATCTCCCTCGGGGGAGAGACTGATGGCTTGGAGATAGTGTCGAGGAAAACGCCGGCGGGTGGTGCGAGTCGAGCCGACCCGATGCGAGAGAGGGCGTCGGCCTCCTCGTTTTTCCGCCTGTCGATCCACTCGACAGAGTAGCCGGTGAAGTGGCCGCCCAGCTTGTCCACCGCTTGGCGGTACGCCGCCATGGTAGGGGAGACGGCGTCGCAGGTGCCGGCGACTTGCCCCGCGACAAGGTCGGAATCTCCGTAGCAGCGGAGGCGATTGACGTTCATCTCCTTGGCGGCTCGCATGCCGTGGAGTAGGGCCTCGTATTCAGCCATGTTGTTGGTGCAGGGCGTGAAGTCGAGGCAGAGGATGTAGCGGAGCTTGTCGCCCTTTGGTGAAGTCAACACTATCCCTGCGCCTGCACCGTCCGCGTTCTTGGAGCCGTCGAAGTGCAGGCTCCAGTAGTGGAGGTACGGCAGCTTCTCTGGCTGCTGGGCCTCCTCCTACTCGGCGATGAAGTCTGCCAGTGCCTGCGACTTGATCGCCTTTCGTGGCTCGTATTTGATGTTGTGGACGCCGATCTCGACGGCCCACTTGGCGACCCGCCCGGTCGCCTCGCGATTGCGGATGATGTCTTGCAGTGGTGCTGAGGAGACGACCGTGATCGGGTGCTCCTGGAAGTAGTGCGGCAGGCGCCGCTGAGCCCTGAAGACCGCGTATACTAGCTTTTGGTACTGTGGGTACCGCTGGCGCGACTCGGTGAGGACCTCGCTGATGTAGTACACCGGCCGCTGAACCGGGCATTCCTTTCCTTCTTCTGGTCGTTCGACGACCATCACGGCGCTGACGACGCGCTCGGACGCCGCGACGTAAACCAGCATGGGTTCTTTGTCGGCGGGGGCGGCGAGTAGTGGTGCGGCGAGTAGCACCTTTTTGAGGTCGCGGAGCGCGTCGTCCGCCTCCTTGTCCCACTGGAAGGTGGGGTTCTTGCGCATCTGGCGGTATAGGGGCATCGCCTTTTCGCCCAGGCGGGGGATGAAGCGACTGAGAGCCGCTACTCGCCCGGCCAGCTTCTGGATGTCGCGCAGGCACTCGGGTTTGCCGAGCCGGGCGATCGTGTCGATCTTTGTTGGGTTCGCCTCGATCCCTCGTTTGGAGACGACGTACCCCAGTAGTTGTCCGGCGGGTACACCGAAGGTGCACTTGCCTGGGTTGAGCTTTATCTTGTATCTTCGCAGGTTGGCGAAAGTTTCCGCCAGGTCGGCGAGTAGGTCGCCTTGGCGAGCGGACTTCACGACCACGTTGTCGATGTAGACGTGGATGTTGCGGCCAATTTGGCTCGCGAGGCATTCTTGCATGTATCGCTGGTAGGTCGCCCCGGCGTTCTTGAGGCCGAAGGTCATGGCGGTGTAGCAGAAGGCTCCGAATGGCGTGATGAACGCCGTCTTCTCCTCGTCTTCGACAGCCATTTTGATCTGGTTATACCCAGAGTAGGCGTCGAGGAAACATAGCGACTCCGAGCCCGCGGTTGAATCGATTATCTGGTCGATCCGCGGGAGGACGAACTGCTCCTTTGGGCAGGCGCTGTTCAGGTTTGTGTAGTCTATACACATTCTCCAGGTCCCGTTTTTCTTCTCGACCAGGACTGGGTTTGCCAGCCACTTGGAGTACTTGATTGGCCGGATGAAGCCGGCAGCGAGTAGACGCTGCACTTCCTCGGCGATTGCTCGACGGCGTTCTTCATTGAAGGGCCGTAGCGACTGCTTGACAGGTCGCACTTTGGGGTCGGCGTTCAGCTTGTGCTCAGCGAGCTCCCTAGGGACACCGGGCATGTCGGAGGGTTTCCATGCGAAGATGTCCCTGTTCTCACGGAGGAACTCGATGAGCGCGCCTTCCTATGCTGGGCTCATGCCTGTCCCGATCGTCACCATCTGGATGGAGTCGCCTGGGACCAGCTCGACGGTGCGAGTGTGCGTCATGGCCTCAAAGGTTGAGGTGTTTGCGCCCTCTGAGTTGGGCTTCTTGAGTATTGTGGGGTCGTCATTGTTGACCCCGCTCGCGTACTTGGCGAGCGATCGGCGTGATTAGTCTCCGCCGCGATGACGGCGTCGGCGAGCTCGGCTCCTTTGGCCTCGCACTCGGCGGCCATGTCGGGGTCGCCGTTGATGGTGATGACGCCGCACGGCCCGGGGAGCTTCATCGCGTTGTACGCGTAGTGGGGCGCTGCCATGAATTTAGCGAACGCCTGGCGTCCCAGGACGCAGTGGTAGGGGCTGTCGAAGGGCACCAGCTCGAAGACGATCCGCTCGGTGCGGAAGTTTGCCGGTGTGCCGAAGGTGACTGGCAGCGTGACCTTGCCGATCGGGTACGCCTTCCGACCGGGGACGATGCCGTGGAACGTGGTGTGGGTCGTCTCGATCATCGACTGCGGGAGCCGCAGCCGCCTGAAGGTGTCGAGGTAGAGGATGTTGATGGAGCTACCGCCGTCCATCAGTGTCTTGGGGAGCCAGTAGTCGCCAACCTTGGGCTTGACCACCAAGGCGACTCGTCCTGGGTACTCGATGCGCGGCGAGTGGTCTTGGCGGCTCCAGGTGATGGGCTGCTCCGACCAGTTCAGGAACTGGGGGACATCTATTTGGGCCACCGCGTTGACGGCGACGGCGCGGGCGATGACCTTCTTCTCGCGCTTCGTGTTGAAGCCTGTGAAGGTGTGGAGCGAGCCGGCTACTTTGCCGAATTTTCCGCCGTTTGGCGGGTCGTTGTCGGGGTCCTCCCGCGCTTGCCGTGCCTTCTCGATTTCCCTGAGGGTGTGGCAGTCGGCGGTGGTGTGCGTTGCGGGCTTCCCTTCCCTGCTATGGAACGCACATGGTTGGTTAAGGAGGTCCGCGGGGTCGAACCTTGGCTTGTTCTTGTAGTTGCCGCCGTCGCGGCATTGCCCTTCGTCGCGGCGAAAGCTCTTGGGCTCGTGCTGCGCGTGCCCGGCGTTGGCGACGAAGTCGACTCGCCCGTCACTGCGGCGCTTGCCAGTGAGGCGAGTGCCGCTGTAGCGTAGGTCGGTTCGGCGTCCGCCGTCGTTGCCGTCTGCGCAGTGTTGACCTCCTGACTCGTCGTCAGTTTCCTGGTTTGGGTCTTCCTCGGCGTACCGTTTGGCGATCTTGAGGAGGTCGGGGATGTTGTCGAGTGTGCGGGAGTGTCGCTTGAGCTTGGCGACTAGGGGCTCGTAACAGCACGAGGTCTTGAAGCAGTGGATCGCGGTGTCCGGGTGGATGCCGACCGCGTTGTACCAAAGCTCTTGCCACCGTTGGACCCAGTTGCGGGTCGACTCGCGGGGTCCCTGGACGCACCGTTCCAGGTCCTCGATAGTGGTGGCGCGGGTGTAGGAGCACTCGAAGTGCCTAACGAAGGCGTCGCGCATTTCCTCCCAGGAGTCGATACTGTCCTGGGGGAGAGTGTTGATCCACTGCCTGCACATCCCCTCCATCATAAAGGGGAGGTAACGGGCGGCGAGCAGGTCAGTGTGACCCGCGATCCCCATCGCCATGAGGTATGTGTCGAGCCAGACGGCGGGGTCGTACGAGGAGTCGTACTTTTCTATCTCTTTTGGCGCCTTGAAGTTTGGCGGGTACTTCTCGCCTCGGATCATTGGTCCGAGCACTTGGGTCCGAGTCGACTGAGCGACCCCATAGGCTCTCCGTCGCGGCGATTAGTTAGGGTGTGCCGCAAGTCGTCGGGCTGGCGTGCGCGCCAGCTTTGGTTGTTGATGATGTGGGTGCGGGCGTCGATGGGTTGCCCGTTGGCGGCGACAAGGTTGGTTGCCGGCCTTGGGTCGTTGGTGGATAGTGTCGCGTTCGCGGGTCGGTGTTGGAGCTGCAGCGGCTCTGGTGGCGGGCAGTTGAGGGTGTTTGCCGCCGCTGGGCGGCCGCTGGAGGCCGCTCTGCTTCCCGAGGAACGCGAGTATACTCGACCTGCCGAGTCGGCGCCCGCTTTTTGCTGCTCGACGGCCTTCGCGAGCAGGGCCCTGACGTATTGGATCTGTAGGGCGCCGTCGCCTGTGGCTATGATGCTGTCGGCTGCTGCTCGTCCTGCCACGAGGTTGTCCATTGGGGTGGAAAACAGTGGGAGGCCGTTTGCGTCTCGCTCCCGTGAGGAGACTACTATCCGCGGCTGGTCCCTGGGAGGGGTGCGGTTGGGTGGTGGTGGGGCGCCCCTCGCCGTTGATCCTGGCGGGGGCCGGGCGCTTCCTCCTGGTGGCGCGTTCTCGCAGATCGCGCGTTCGGCCACGCGGGCCGGGTCGTTTTCGTCGTCGAAGTTCAGGGCACGCCCTTGAACGGTGGGGTTCAGGCGTGACCTGATCCGCTGCTGGTGGTAGCGTGATAGCTCCTGCGCCGTCACCTGCTCGAGGCGAAATTTTTCGCGCTCGGCTAGCTCCTTGCGCACCGCCTCCGCCAGTTTCAGGCGGAGTTCCTCGACCTCCGTTGCCGTGGCGTTAGGAGGGATTGGGGTGGAGAAAGGATCCTCCGGCGGATCGGCGCCGGTGGCCATGTAGGTCGCGGCGTGGCGACCGGTTCCGTCGCGGAGGTCGGCGGAGTTCTCCGACCCGGAGTCGAATTCGAAGATCCCGAGGATGGAGGGGTCCTCGAAGTCTCCCGCGTTGGAGACCTGGGCGATGGAGCCCGCGGACGAGGCCGCGGTGATGGATCCGGCGAGTGACGCCGGGGTCGCCGAGTCGGCGTCGTCGGTGAGGGCCGCATCCTCTGCGGCCGCTGAATTCCCGGCCACGTTGCTGTGGGCCGAGTCGTACTCGGAGGCGAGGCGGTGGATCGTGCGGATCTGGCTCTCGGAGAGCCGATCGCGTGGCGGCGACTCGCGGATGCGAGTCGAGTCCTCCGAGACGATGACGTCGGTGAGGCCGACGAAGAGGCTGATCGTGCCGATAGGCAGGATCACGCTGTGCGTGACGGGTCGCGCCGCCGGGACGTAGCTGCTCGGCAAGATCTGGAGCATCTCGCCGATCGCTATCATGCGGCCGGTGGCAACCGTCTCGTTGATGGGCAGATTGGATCTCGCCGCAGAACACCGGCCAGACCGTCCAGGCCCCACGGTGGGCGCCACTGTCGTGGGAATGGTCACGGCAGACGCTGCAATCGGCAGCGAGTAGTAGAACGAGGGGCAAGGGCGGCCAGCCATCTGCGGTGCGAGATGAGGGCAAAGACACAGGGTTTTACCCAGGTTCGGCCCCCCGGAGGGTAAAGACCTACTCCTGCTAGATTGTATTATGGAGGTGTTACAATGGGCGAGCTCGGGGGCTAGGCGGCGAGTCGCTTGGGTGTATCAGGGAACGTGTCTCTTCTCACCCTGTAGGGAGGTTTATATAGGCTCACCTCCCCTAGGATTTACATATCTCAACCGATTCGGTTAAGGCTTCAGTAGTCGTTTAACCTAGTCCGACTAGGCCTATCTACTCGCCTGGGCCTTCAGCTTCCAGTCGCTCGGTACCTTGCTGGGCTTCAATCCACTCGCCGTTCTGCAGGCCCACTCGCCAGCTCACGGGCCAGTCGGAAATCCCTGCTGGGTATAGTGCGAGGAAGGGAAACAAAAATCGCTTTGATTCCTCTTTATTGAGCTATATAAATATCCCGCTGATTTATATGAGGCTTCAGACTTTTAATTATTATTTCCAAAGCGCAAGGTAGGAAATAAAAATCACTATGATCACGCTTCCATCGTGCTTTTATTGAGCTATATACCCGTCTGATTTATCTCAGGGCCCATGTTTTTTTTTTCCTTTTCTTATACCCCACGTACACATACGTTGGTGTACCATTTTTTTAGCAGCAGCTGTTTTGTTTTTTAAAGTGGCCTCTTTAGTTGGTTTGGCTTGGTAGTATAGTTGGCATTGGCTATTTGAGTGTATCAATCTTCTCTGTTTAAATATATCACACAAATGAACATGTTATTAGGCAATATAATTAGGTGGCAATTATGTTACAGAGAAGTGAAAACTTGTCCATAGTGTATGCTTATTGAGTCATTATAAATCTCAGATAATTAATCAAGCTGATTCAAGTTCAAACAACGGTACCATGATCTTTGCTCGGAGTTTCATTCAGACCAATTAAAAACTTCGGATTGTCGGATGATAAAATATATATATGGTTGTGTATGTGTCGAAGAAAACACTTTCTGAACGCATGCACTATAAACATTACTCCTCTTTATAACATTATATATATCGTTGCCATGAAACACTTACAAAGATCACATATCAAGATTCCATGATCACGTTTGACATATAGTTCATGTAAAGTGGCAGACTTGGACCTATGCCATGTCCTAGAAATAGTAAACCAAATAACATATCCATCTTATTAGCATATTTTCAATCATTCTGATAAACGGCTGATGTACAGGGTCAAGATCACATGAACATCAGTCTTATGCAATGATTACGAATAGCCAGGTCTTGATCAAAACCTGCAAAACAAATGAATAGTGTTAGGTCCAATGTATAGATGCAGTAGTAAAGCCGCAAGGAAAACACTAAAGAACGCACCTGCGTCAACCCTCTAAAACATCTCTATAGACTATGTTCTTTGTACTTTTTCCGAATTTATCAACCTCCTTGTTCGGCTTGGCCAAAATCCGTGTCATCTGTCTCGACACACCCCTTGACAATGCAACATATAGCTGGCCATGTGAAAATACTGGCTCGGGAAGGTAAATACCGACGTTTGGTATGGTTTGACCTTGGGCCTTGTTAATAGTCATTACAAAACTCAGGCGGATGGGAAACTATTTTCTCTTAAGTTTGAAGGGAAGTGAGATGTCCTCCGAGGGCGACATAGGGATCCTAGGTATGAACACCCTCTTTCCAGCATGCTGGCCACCTACAATCTCCGCGTCGATTGCATTATCCTGAAATGCTCTGATCATGAGCCGTGTCCCATTGCATAGGCCGTTATGAGGGTCTAGGTTCCGAAGCAGAATAACCGGGCAGTTGACCTTTACTCGCAAGACATGCGGGGGAAGCCATTTGGTGTGATCGCGTTCAAAAAGTCAATGGTGTAATTACTTTGCAAGTCATCCTCAATTGAGTCGAAGCTATGATATACCTTTTCCTCGCCTGGAAACCTAGAGATCATTTTTTCATTAAGTTTATCCACATGCTTGTTCTTGGTCGAAACAATTGCACGTGCGCTCATGTACTCCCTCGACCTAGCATTTGCATGGAGCGATGGGAATACATCTTCGATGAGTTCGTTAATTGCTTTCTCATCCTCAGTATAGCCGATCACAATATCGTCTAGGAGACGCACATAGTCGTCGCCTATTGTCTCTTCTGTTCCATTGCCGATTCGTAGGAGGTACTCTGAAAATGAAGGATCGGCCTGTGCACGCATATTGCGTGTGAGGGGAATCTTGCGGATCTTATCCCACAAGTAGGATCTCCGCAGTGTAGCATCCGTGATTTGTGCTCTCGTCCTTCGTGCCACAACAGGAAGGACCTGCCTGAAATCCTCACCAAAGACGACAACCTTTCCACCAAACGGCAGAGAACATCCCATTATATCCTGGAGTGATCTATCAAGCGTTTCAACTGCTTGACGCTTTGTCATAGCGACTTCGTCCCAAATTACCAAGGACGCCTGCTTAAGCAATTCCGCTGTTCCACTTTGCTTTATGAAACCACACATGTTGTAGTCAGTGAGCTTGATAGGAATTTTAAATCTGGAGTGTGCAGTTCGGCCTCCAGGCATAATCGACGCCGCTATGCCCGATGTAGCTGTTGCGATTGCAATTAGGCCCATGTCACGCACCTTTGCAAGCAATGCCTTGTACAAGTACGTCTTCCCGGTGCCTCCTGGACCATCAACAAAGAATATCTGGCTCCTTTTGTTCCTCACATGATCCATTATTTCATTGTAACTAGCCTGTTGTTCATTGTTCAAACAACCAATTAGATCTAGATGTTCTTGGTCTGCAGTGACTTGTCTCTCCTCTGTAACCTCTCTGTACTCGGCGTCAGAAGAACTATCTGTCTCAACCAAATCCGGAAGTCCATAGCTTCTAATATCCTTCCCCATGGATTGCACAAGATCTCTGATTTCTCTTAGGACCATCTGCTCAAGTGTCGCCTCATTGTACTGATTGAGGCGGTAATCCTCAGACATTGATGCTAGATGTTTATCCCACAACTGTCGGATTTCTGTTGCCTCGCAGAATACCGGTATTGTTGCGAACAGCCTTCTAAGAGCACACGACATCTGAAATGTGGCGGCCTCTGTCATGCAGTCATCAAGGGACCTGTCGTGCTCAATGAGGCCTAAGTGCTCACACGCCTCTCTAAAGGAACTGCATAGATTGCCATTAACTATTTTTAAGTCATCAAACGAAGTAGCACCTCAGACATGACTTAGGAGCACCCGCAAATAGTACCTCTCTCCACCCGCAAATAGTACCTCTCTCCTTCAGCAGGATGTGCATACACAAGTCGTCCAATCTGTGATCTCTTATTTTGTCTCTTCTGTCACTTCTTATCTCCGGCGATCCACCTATATTGTTCTGGAAACTCTCTATACAACCATTTCCGTGCCTCCAAATACTTTCGGTTCATCTCAAAGTACTCGGTAAGCATGGATTTAGATGAAGATGGCCGAGCGACAACATCTTCTAGATTATCGCCGGCTTTAAACGCAACAGTATGCATGTTGGGAAAATGAAGTTGTAGTTGTAGAACAGACGGACTGACACCAAACATGCGGAATCCAAAAATCCTATAAATAGCCTCTGGAGGAGATATATAGCGTGCATCCCTGTATTGACGAATTTCATTGATGATTCCCCCATCATTGATGACATCTTTCTCGAATGCAAAGGATGTTTTATCATGACCTTTGTAGATGTACTTGAACAAATACTTGACCGCCTTGATGCTCGAGCAAGCCTCGACATTAATGTGGCAGTTGTATCGCATGAGAAGAAATGGGTTGTAAGGGACCACCCATCTATTGTCCAGTTTTGCTCCTCTAATCTTAACTACACAACCATCAACCCTCCTTCTGTAGATGGGATATGAATCCTTCCCCTGTTGCGTGTGGCTGCAAAACTGTCGAGGATAGTGGAAACGACACTATCCATCAATCATACAAGGACAATTTTTTTTCAACTCACCACAAGGTCCGTGTAGCATGTGTTTGAAGACCAGATCATGTAGGACAGGATACTTCTCTTTGTCAGGTATTTCTGCAGATATCACCCGATCATAGTCATCTGGGGTCTTTAACTTGCTATCTGATTTCATGATTAGAAGGATATGCTCATGCGGGAGACCTCTTTTCTGAAACTCGGTGACATGCACATAAGCAGCGACTTCTCCAAAATGTTTCCCCTTGGTCAATAAATCCATCATATCGCGCTGCTTAGCCTTGTAAACTCTTGCCACAAGGTCTGGACGATCTTGTGGCAGTTGACCTGGCAATAGTTTATCTGTTATCTCCTCCCAGTAAGTGTTGCATGTCATTGTGATAAAATAGTCTGGTTTACCCCAATGTTGGACTATAGCCATTGCATCCAGGAACCTCCTTTGCATATCTCTGTCACCGCCTGGGAAAGTCCGTGGGAGCACAATTCTGTTGGAATTATGCCCTAGAGGCAATAATAAAGATGTTATTATTATAATTTTTGTTCATGATAATGTTTATATTCCATGCTAGAATTGTATTAAGCGGAAACTTTAATACTTGTGTGGTTTGTGAACAACACCGTGTCCCTAGTACGCCTTTATGGACTAGCTCATTGATCAATGATGGTTAAGGTTTCCTAACCATAGACATGAGTTGTCAATTGATAATGAGATCATATCATTGGGAGAATGATATGATGGATAGACCCAAACTAAGCGAAGCAATTAGATCGTGTCATCGTGTTCGTTTGCGAAGCTTTTCTTATGTCAAATATTGTATTCCTTAGACCATGAGATAATACAACTCCCTGGTATCGGAAGAAAGCTTTGATGTCATCAAACGTCATCCTATGAGAGGGTGATCATAAAGGTGTCTCTCAGGTGATCAGAAAGTATCTGTTGGGTTGTATGTATCGAGATGGGATCTGTCCCTCCCAAGTCGGAGAGATATACTTCGGGCCCACTCGGTAATCGATATCAACACCGCTTGCAAGCATGTGGTTAAGGAGTTAATCACAAAGTGATATCGGATTACGGAACGAGTAAAGTACTTGCTGTGAACGAGATTGAACTAGGTATGACGGTACCGACGATCAAAATCTCGGGCAAGTAAAATATCGCGAGACGAAGGGAATATATATATGGGATTGATTGAATCCTGGCATCGTGGTTCATCCGATATGGTCATCGATGAATGTGTGGGAGTCAATATGGGTTTCCAGACCCCGCTGTTGATTATTGATAGAAGATCATGGCTGCATATTCTCGAACCCGCAGGGTCACACACTTAACGTGTCTTGACTCTAGGATAGATTGGATAATTGGTTTATGAGTTTTTGTTCGGAGTCTCGGATGGGATCCGGGACATCACGAGAGGTTCCGGAGTGGTCCGGAGAATAAGATTCATATAAGGCAGTGCAGTTTTTGGAGTTCGGAATTGTTCCGGATAATCGGTATTGTACCGGAAGCTTCTAGAACCTTCCGGAAGGAGACCAACGTGTCCCCACCTTCCGGGAGGGGGCTTGGGCCTATGAGGGAGTGCCCTGGCCGCATTGGGCCAGGGGCACAAGGCCCCATAGGGCCCAGCCGGCCAAGAGAGGTTTAAACTCGAGATAGACCTTCTAGAAGGGGGGGTTTCCTTGCCCCCCACTCCTTCTCCTTGGGGCCGCCGGCCTTGGCTTGGGGGAGGGGCTAGGGCTGCGCCCACCCCTCTATATATAGAGGGATGGGGGCGCACCACCCCCCCACACCTTCCCCTCCAACCCTAGCCGCCCTGCTGCCCTCCTCTCTCCCTCCCGACTGCTTATAGGCGAAGCCCTGCTGCAGAAATTCTCCACCAATTGCACCACGCCGTCGTGTTACAGATCCAATCCGTCTCTCCACCATACTTGCTGGACCAAGGAAGGAGGAGACGTCGAGGTGCTGCACGTGTGCATCTCACGGAGGCACCACCACTTGTGGTGCTAGATCGGATCGGATCGCGAGGAGGAGAAGCGAGTACGACTACATCACCCACGTTCCGACGAACGTTCCGCTGTGCGAATCTTCAAGGGTATGAAGATCTAATCCAATCTCTCTCGTTGTTTGCATCTCCTAGATTAGATCTTGGCTTTCCCTCTGTTCGCATCCGTAGAAATTTTTTATTTACTATGCCCCGAAACCCTTCAGTGGTATCAGATCTAGATCTATGCGTAGATGTGTTTCACGAGTAGAACGCAACATGGTTGTTGCGGGCGTTGATGTTTTCTGTTGCAAGCCTCTTGTTTGTGTTCTTCTTATGACGCGGGATAGTGAGATTGAAGCGGTCCAGGCCAACCTTACGCGACGTCGTTCGCGAGACCGGCTCCGCACTTGACGTGTGGCTTGTTCCACACATGCGGCTGGTGGATGTCAGTTTCTCTCACTATAGTTGTCATGGGATTAACACCGGAGTTTGGCAATTATAATATCACCGTTGTGGCTTTCCGTAGGTAAGAATCGTTCTTAGCATCTACTCCCATAAGCCACGTAAAACATGCAACAACAAAGTAGAGGCGTCTAACTTGTTTTTGCAGGGAGTGTTTTCTGTGATATGGTATGGCCCAAGATGTGATGTGTATATTGTATGCGATGATCATGTTTTGTAATGTTTCACGACTTGCATGTCGATGAGTACACAACCGGCAGGAGCCATATGGTTGTCTTTATAATTGTGTATGACCTGCGAGTCAACTTCTTATACGCCATGTAATAGCTTTACTTTATCGCTAAGTAGTTAGCAATAGTTGTAGTTGCTATTCGTGGTGGAGGCAATCATGGTGGAGTGATGGAGATCATACCGGAACGCACAAGATGGAGATCATTGCGCGAAGATTGGCTATACCATGTCACATAAAGTTATATGCATGTGATGTTTATCCTTTTATGTATCTTATTATGCTTAGATCGCGACGGTAGCATTATAAGATGATTCCTCACTTAAAGATCAAGATAAAAACTGTGTTCTCCCCAAGTATGCACCGTTGCGAAAGTTCGTCGTGTCCAAGCATCACGTGATGATCGGGTGCTATAGACTCTACGCTCACATACAACGGGTGCAAGCCAGTTTTGCACACGCGGAAATACTTGGGTCTAACTTGACGAGCCTAGCATGTACAGACATGGCCTCGGAACACATGAACCGAAAGGTTAAGCATGAGTCATATGAATGATATGATCGACACTTCGTTGTCCACCATTGAAGCCACATCTCTTCTCGTGATGATCAGATTAGGTGTGGTGAATTTGGATCGTGTTCACTAAACAACTTGAGGGATGTTGAATTTAGTGGGAGTTCATCTAGTAATTTGATTAAGTTGAACTAGTTATCATGAACATAGTCTAATTTGTACTTGCCAATACTGTAGATCACATGGCTAAGTCCAACTTCAACTTCAACGTTTTTGCTGAGATAGAAAAGCTTAGAAACAATGGGTCTAACTTCACCAAATGGTTCCGCATTCTGAGAATCATTCTCGCTGGCGGACAAAAGGACTATGTCCTTGAGAAAGCGCTAGGTGACGCCCCTGCTATAGATGCGCCGGCTGATGAGAAAGCTGTTTATCAGTCGCACAAGGATGATTATGATTTGATTAAGATCGCCATGTTGTATGTTATGGAATCGGATCTTCAAAATCGTTTTGAGGAGTTCGCCGGGCCCTTTGAGATTCTTGAGGAGCTGAAAACTATGTTTCAGACTCAGGCCTGTTCTGAGAGATATGAGATCTCTAAGAAATTCTTTAACTACAAGATGGAGAAAGGGAGTTCCGTTAGTGAGCACGCCATTAAGATGTCGGGCTACACTCAACGCCTTGAGCAACTGGACTGCAAGATTCCAGAGGAGCTCAAGATTGACAGAGTTATGCAATCACTCCCTCCTAGCTACAATCAAATTGGTTCCACTGATATGATCACTGAGCTCTTCGCTAAGATGAAAGTAGCGGAGGTGGACATAAAAAAGAATAATCATATGTTGATGGTCAACAAGCCCCCCACCTTCAAGAAAGGTGAGGGTGCAAAGAAGCCCTTCAAGAAAGGCGGCGGCAAGCGCGTTTCCCCTGCTGAGAAGAAGCTCAGGTCTGGTCCTAAGCCGGACACTGAGTGCTTCTATTGCAAGGACAAGGGTCACTGGAAGCGCAACTGTCCGAAGTACTTAGCGGACAAGAAGGCTGGCACCATCAAAGGTATATTTGATATACATGTTATTGATGTTTTCCTTACTAGCCCTCATTGTAGTGCCTGGGTATTTGATACTGGTTCAGTTGCTAATATTTGTAACTCGAAACAGGAGCTACGGAATAGACGACGGCTTGCGAGGGATGAGGTGACGATGCGCGTTGGCAACGGATCAAGAGTTGATGTGATGTCCGTCGGCACGCTCTCCTTAGTTTTACCTTCGGGATTAGTTTTAAACCTTAATAAGTGTTATTATGTGCCTGCGTTGAGCATGGACATTATTTCTGGATCTTGTTTATTGCAAGACGGTTATTCATTTAAATCGGAGAATAATGGTTGTTCTATTTATATGAGTAACATCTTTTATGGTCATGCACCTATTGTGAATGGTTTATTTCTTCTAAATCTCGAAAGGGATGAAACACACATCCATAACATTGAGGCTAAGAGATGCAAAGTAGATAGTGATAATACTACTTATTTGTGGCACTGTCGTCTAGGTCATATTGGTGTAAAGCGCATGAAGAAACTCCATTCTGATGGACTTTTGGAGTCTCTTGATTTTGAATCATTTGACACATGCGAACCATGCCTCATGGGCAAGATGATCAAAACCCCGTTCTCCGGTATGATGGAGCGAGCAACGGACTTGATGGAAATCATACATACCGATGTATGCGGACCGATGAGTATTTCGACGCGCGGTGGATATTGCTATTTTCTCACTTTTACCGATGACTTGAGTAGATATGGGTATATCTATTTAATGAAACATAAATCTGAAACGTTTGAAAAGTTCAAAGAATTTCAGAATGAAGTGGAGAACCATCGTAACAGAAAGATTAAGTTTCTACGATCCGATCGTGGAGGTGAATATTTGAGTTATGATTTTCTCACGCATCTTAAAGCAAGTGGAATCGTTTCACAACTCACGCCACCCGGAACACCACAGCGCAATGGTGTGTCTGAACGCCGGAATCGAACCCTATTAGATATGGTCCGATCAATGATGTCTCTTACTGATTTGCCGTTATCATTTTGGGGTTATGCATTAGAAACCGCTGCATTCACTTTAAATAGGGCACCATCTAAATCCGTTAAGACGACACCGTATGAACTGTGGTTTGGTGCTAAACCTAAGTTGTCGTTTCTTAAAATTTGGGGATGCGAAGCTTACGTCAAGAAGTTGATGCCGGACCAGCTCGAACCCAAAGCGGAGAAATGCGTCTTCATAGGATACCCTAAGGAAACTATTGGGTATACCTTCTATCACAGAACCGAAGGCAAAGTGTTTGTGGCAAAGAACGGTTCCTTTCTTGAGAAGGAGTTTCTCTCGAAAGAAGTGAGTGGGAGGAAAGTAGAGCTAGACGAGGTTATTGAACCTTCTCTTGAATTGGAGAGTAGCGCAATACCTGAAATTGTTCCAGTGCCGCCTGCACCAACAATAGAGGAAGCTAATGACAAGGATCATGAAGCTTCGGATGATGCTGCTACTGAACGTCGCAGGTCGACAAGGTCGCGTGCCCCTCCTGAGTGGTACGGCAACCCTGTCTTGACTGTCTTGTTAGTAGAAGACAGTGAACCTACGAACTATGAGGAAGCGATGATGAGCCCAGACTCTGAGAAATGGCTAGAAGCCATGAAATCCGAATTGGGATCCATGAGCGAAAACCAAGTATGGACTTTGGTGGACCCTCCTAGCGACCGAAAGGCCGTTGAGTGCAAATGGATCTTCAAGAAGAAAACGGACGCGGATGGTAATGTTACCGTCTATAAAGCACGACTTGTCGCAAAAGGTTCTCAACAAGTTCAAGGTGTTGACTACGATGAGACTTTCTCTCCCGTAGCGATGTTTAAGTCCATTCGGATTTTATTAGCAATTGCTGCGTTTCATGATTATGAAATATGGCAGATGGATGTCAAGACTGCTTTCCTCAATGGCA
This sequence comes from Avena sativa, assembly GCA_916181665.1. Taxonomy (NCBI): domain Eukaryota; kingdom Viridiplantae; phylum Streptophyta; class Magnoliopsida; order Poales; family Poaceae; genus Avena; species Avena sativa. The sequence goes on from OV702283.1 coordinate 37,179,666, forward strand.
ACATTGATGAAGAATTGTATATGATGCAACCCGAAGGTTTTGTCGATCCTAAGGATGCTGATAAAGTATGCAAACTTCAACGTTCCATTTATGGACTGAAGCAAGCATCTCGGAGTTGGAACCTTCATTTTGATCAAGTGATCAAGAGCTTTGGATTTGTTCCAAATTGCTACGAAGCTTGCATCTACAAGAAAGTGAGTGGGAGCTCGGTGACATTTCTGGTACTGTATGTGGATGACATTATTGATTATTGGAAATGACATCAACATTCTTAACGATGTGAAGAGTTATTTGAACAAGTGTTTTTCAATGAAAGACCTAGGTGAAGCTGCTTATATATTGGGCATCAAGATCTATAGAGATAGACAAAGACGCCTGATAGCTTTAAGCCAGAGTACATACCTAGACAAAGTTCTGAAAAGGTTCAGAATGGATAAGGCAAAGAAAGGTTCGGTGCCTATGTTGTCAGGTAAGATATTGAGCAAGGCTCAGTGTCCAGCTACGGTAAATGATAGGGAAGCTATGAGCAAAGTGCCTTATGCCTCGGCCATAGGTTCTATCATGTATGCCATGCTGTGTACTAGACCGGATGTGTCCAATGCTCTTAGTTTGACGAGCAGATATCAAAGTGATCCAGGAGTGGAACACTGGACAGCCGTGAAGAACATCCTAAAGTACCTAAATAGGACTAAAGAAATGTTCTTAGTCTATGGGGGTGATGAACAACTTGTCGTAAAAGGTTACGTCGATGCTAGTTTCGACACCGACAAGGATGATTCTAAATCTCAGACAGGATACGTGTATATTTTAAATGGAGGAGCTGTGAGCTGGAGAAGCTGCAAGCAAAGCGTGATCGCGGGATCTACAGTAGAAGCGGAATACATGGCTGCTGCAGAAGCGTCAAGTGAAGGAGTTTGGATCAGGAACTTCATCACTGAGCTTGGCGTGGTTCCAAGTGCATTGGACCCACTGGAGATATTGTGTGACAACACTGGCGCCATAGCACTCGCTAAGGAACCAAGATATCATCCAAAGACCAAGCATATCAACCGCAAGTTTCATATAGTCCGAGATTATATAGCAGATGGAGATCTGAAGATTAGCAAAGTACATACAGATCTGAATGTCGCAGATCCATTGACTAAACCTCTTCCACGTGTAAAACATGATCAGCACCTCAGTGCCATGAGTGTGAGATTGTTGCCAGATGTAAACTAGATTATTGACTCTAGTGCAAGTGGGAGAATGTTGGAATTATGCCCTATAGGCAATAATAAAGATGTTATTATTATAATTTTTGTTCATGATAATGTTTATATTCCATGCTAGAATTGTATTAAGCGGAAACTTTAATACTTGTGTGGTTTGTGAACAACACCGTGTCCCTAGTACGCCTCTATGGACTAGCTCATTGATCAATGATGGTTAAGGTTTCCTAACCATAGACATGAGTTGTCAATTGATAATGAGATCATATCATTGGGAGAATGATATGATGGACAGACCCAAACTAAGCGAAGCAATTAGATCGTGTCATCGTGTTCGTCTTTGCGAAGCTTTTCTTATGTCAAATATTGTATTCCTTAGACCATGAGATAATACAACTCCCTGGTATCGGAAGAAAGCTTTGATGTCATCAAACGTCATCCTATGAGAGGGTGATCATAAATGTGTCTCTCAGGTGATCAGAAAGTATCTGTTGGGTTGTATGTATCGAGATGGGATCTGTCCCTCCCAAGTCGGAGAGATATACTTCGGGCCCACTCGGTAATCGATATCAACACCGCTTGCAAGCATGTGGTTAAGGAGTTAATCACAAAGTGATATCGGATTACGGAACGAGTAAAGTACTTGCTGTGAACGAGATTGAACTAGGTATGACGGTACCGACGATCAAAATCTCGGGCAAGTAAAATATCGCGAGACGAAGGGAATATATATATGGGATTGATTGAATCCTGGCATCGTGGTTCATCCGATATGGTCATCGATGAATGTGTGGGAGTCAATATGGGTTTCCAGACCCCGCTGTTGATTATTGATAGAAGATCATGTCTGCATATTCTCGAACCCGCAGGGTCACACACTTAACGTGTCTCGACGCTAGGATAGATTGGATAATTGGTTTATGAGTTTTTTTCGGAGTCTCGGATGGGATCCGGGACATCACGAGAGGTTCCGGAGTGGTCCAGAGAATAAGATTCATATAAGGCAGTGCAGTTTTTGGAGTTCGGAATTGTTCCGGGTTAATAGGTATTGTACCGGAAGCTTCTAGAACCTTCCGGAAGGGGACCAACGTGGCCCCACCTTCCGGGAGGGGGCTTGGGCCTATGAGGGAGTGCCCTGGCCGCATTGGGCCAGGGGCACAAGGCCCCATAGGGCCCAGCCGGCCAAGAGAGGTTTAAACTCGAGATAGACCTTCTAGAAGGGGGGGTTTCCTTGTCCCCCACTCCTTCTCCTTGGGGCCGCCGGCCTTGGCTTGGGGGAGGGGCTAGGGCTGCGCCCACCCCTCTATATATAGAGGGATGGGGGCGCACCACCCCCCCACACCTTCCCCTCCAACCCTAGTCGCCCTGTTGCCCTCCTCTTTCCCTCCCGACTGCTTATAGGCGAAGCCCTGCTGCAGAAATTCTCCACCAATTGCACCACGCCGTCGTGTTGTAGATCCAATCCGTCTCTCCACCATACTTGCTGGACCAAGGAAGGAGGAGACGTCGAGGTGCTGCACGTGTGCATCTCACGGAGGCACCGCCACTTGTGGTGCTAGATCGGATCGGATCGCGAGGAGGAGAAGCGAGTACGACTACATCACCCACGTTCCGACGAACGTTCCGCTGTGCGAATCTTCAAGGGTATGAAGATCTAATCCAATCTCTCTCGTTGTTTGCATCTCCTAGATTAGATCTTGGCTTTCCCTCTGTTCGCATCCGTAGAAAATTTTGATTTACTATGCCGCGAAACCCTTCAAATTCTCTTGCCAATCCGATCACCACATGCCTCACCAGCAACAACAGTGTCAACCAGACCCTATAGGGTAAAGAAAACACTTAAATGAGGACATTTTAAAGTTTGTTCAAAAACATTAACAAACCAATTATATTATGGTGGTGCTACCTGGTAGAGGTCAGCTCGTATAATCTTCTGATTACTCGGCTTTGAGTACCAGTCAAGCCTCATAGTTTCTATCTTGATGTACATATCAACAGCCCATTGTTGGAAGAGGCGCCCCCCGAACAAGATGATGCTAAAGAGATTCTTACGGACTTGCAACTTGAAGCAGTAGTACTCCCTTGCGCTCACAAATCTGCTGGACTGTGCAAACTCGATAACATCCTCCAATTGGTTGTCAACTGCTTCATATATAATATAAAATGATTTAGAAACACAATAATTTAGACTGATGTTTGTAAATTATTTAAAACTGCGAGTGATTATCATACCTGGTGGTAAACCAGTAGCATTGTATTTATCTTGCTCAGGTAGATCGGTGGCCTAGTCTTCATAGTGTGTAGACGTACCAAGTGGATCTGAAATGAAATTATGTTAATAATGTAATAGATAAGCATCATCATTTAAGTATAACAAACCAGTAATAATAAATTCATGACATCGATCAATTGAACACCTGTGACTAAATCAGAATTGTGAAGTAAATGTTGAGGTGTCTCATCAGGGGGCTCAATATATGGAATCTTTCGATTCCAGCCGGTTTCTCCACCCGGGAAAAATAGTGGATATGCCAATGGATCGTAGCAACCATAGTATGCCCTAATATACAAGGGACGACCTCCTTTAGCATGCACAACAACACTCCTATTGAAGCAGTTTGTTGGGTCATTCCCTTCAACCCATATTGCAGCAACTTCTGAAGTAGTGAGTGCGTTGTACCGACGTTGATCCAGATTTATATCTGTGTTCAGCTCAATCTTGTACTCATCAAGATTTGGAAAGGAACCGACACTCTTGAAAGTCTGCACATAAGGGTTGTGCTCAAGTATCCTCAATATTTTCCGAATGAGATCTAAATTAAGATCAGGCGACCTGAGGACTCTGTGAGACAAGGTTTCATCGCCGTCATAAATGTAAAGTTGCAAATGACGTGGCCCATTACTGCCAGACACCAGATCATCCATTTTGTAGTACAACATGCCATGTGCACGAAATGTATAGTTGCCAGTTCCTGCCGCGGTGCTTACTCGACGGTCAAGTGTAACTCCAAGACTCGTGAATGAGAAGTGGGAGTTAAAGTAGCGGATATGCTCTCTAAAATATATCGCATCCTCGTCATCCTGACTTGTCCACAGCCATTTCAATTCAATAGGAACCTTCAGAATGAATATACCGACTTTCCCTTTTCTACAGCAAAATGCAGGCCCCTCGAACGGAAACCGCATTGCTCCACAGTGGTTGCAGTCTTGAACCTTTCTAAGGACATGGTGTCTACTTGGTAGGTTTCCATAGATTCTATTGGCAATATCATCATTCATGGGGTTTCCTTCAGTAGATTGGGGTTCTTCTCGAAGCGATTCGTAATCAACACCTATAGATGTATATGAACAATAAATTAACAAATAATATAGAAACAATGTTACTTTTTAAATTGAAGGTGTCCCTATACATACGATGTTCCTTTAATATCATTGCTTCCTCATCAATCTCATCGTGTGTGACTTGTCCATTATTATTATGTACTCCGTCCAAACATTCTAGTATGCACATAAGGTTAGGGACATGTATGAGAGTAAAATATTTACAAAAAATATTCTTAAGAAAAGAAAAGAGTGTAGGTACAATCAAAGTTTAACAGGTGATTATTGGGCTCAAATATTCCGTAGGCATCTTCTTCTTGTTGGTCATTCCCTGCTATCAAAAATTTATATTAATTACAACCTTTGAGAACTGAAAGGGTAGTAAATGTGGTCTGATCAGTAAAATGACATATAACCCTGTACACTAATATTGAGATTAGCATGAGAGTACATACCAATATTCTCCTCTCTAGGTACCTCTGTAGTATGCATAGATGTAAGGTAGTCAGTAGTACTTTGCAGATGTTGACTATCATAATTAGCTTGGGTCATTTGAGGTTGATTGGAGCCATAAAAAGGACATCCAAATGAGTGAAAGAAAGATCGGTCGTATTAAGTCCAATTAAACACAATCGAATATTATGCACTATAAACAAATGTATGAACTTACCTGAGTTTTGAAATGTGTGGCATGAGGTGTGTAAGTTGACGGTTCTACTCACTTGGGGTATTTCAACCCCTAACAATTGTGTGGGGGGGGGGCGTGTATTGTGTTGCGTTCTTTCTGGCTTATTATGACCAAGAGGCACAACAACTGCTCTCATCCTTCCTGCAATTTTTTGCATTTGGTATGGATCATTCCTGTGCAACCAATTAAAGTCATTTTCGTCATTCACATTATTCTCGTTCTCTTGGGGGATGCCTCCAAGTGATTGATATGATTCTGGTCTAGTTGATAAATCTGCAAGAAAATTGCACATAGAATTAATAATTGGCAAACTATAAACATTCAATCAATATTTGTGATAGTAGAGAACCTGTAGATGTTATTTTGTGTACTTCTGTGACAACTGATTGTCCTGTAGCTGGTGAATGTGTCAAAGTGTCATTTATGTTCAGGAGCGTAATAGATTTTTTTCTGCTCACGTGATTGTCATTGTCGCTTCAGAATTTCCTCTCTATTCTGTGCATAATATAACCTTGCCTTTTGCCTCTTTATCTCTTTAGGATCTGCATATGGATGAAAAACAGAAATTAGTATTATATGAAAACACATGGGTGTATGTAGTACTTGATCATCCTCTACCGAGAGATATGGAGACCAGAGTTTGTGCTTCGATTTCTTGGACATCGATATCAGCGGGAGCTGCAGGCATCATTTGCTCATTAGTAAGCAGGTTTGACGAAGCAGGTTTTTTTTGAAGGGCCTCACGCCGTCTTTTCCGGATATCATCTGCATGGCGTGCATAATATTCTGTCTCTAATCCTCTTCAATTCTCTAGGGTCTGTAGATATACATAACGTTATTTAGCAGTACAACACCAATATGGTTCACTACATGATAAAATAGAAGCGATTTGCTGATATTACCTAAGGGGCGGGTGTTGCTTATATCCTGAAATGGGGTGCGCGCCCCATTGCGAGTGGGAAATGACATACCGGTTGGATGTTCACTATCCTGTGAATAAGCATATCATGAAATTTAAAAGAACTATATATTGTGACATATATAAAGATAAACACCGCGATGAAGCGTCAGTTTAGTTGCCAAGCAATATAATATAGTAATGTACTACTTATAGTTATGCCAGAATAGTTCAGGAAAGATTAGTTAAGGAGAGGCATCCATACAAGTGCATAATATTTAGTTTATGTGAATTGTGGTGGTGACGGGTGAATCATGAAATAAATTTCTAGTATTTTGACAACATGCTATGCATCAGAAATAATATTACAAATAAAAGTCTTGCTTACTCCAACTTAATTTTTTTTGGTAAGATTATAAGGACAGTAGCAGTTTTTTGTGTGTCAGGATTATAATTTTTTTAACTACGTATATGTTTTTTAACTACGTTAGATATAATACTTAGTCCTCATTTGATAAGCTCTTGTAGAACTGATAAACTTGTATTGCTCGGTGAGTATTTCTTATCTGAAATAGTACTACAACTAGCTATGTTGGTGTACCATGCAAGTAATGATTTCTTATTAAAAGAACGCTTGTCACCGTTTTACAGGATGGCCTTGGCGATGGAGAATGCGGTGCTGCAGGGAGGTGATGGTGTGATGGAAGTGTGGAGGCGATGGTACTACAACTAGCTATGTTGGTATATGTTTTACAGTGCAATGAAGGAGGGCGAAGGTGCTGCTGACCGACAATTTTGACGTTGAGGAGGGTGAAGGTGCTACCACGGCGAGGGCACCATTAAAGAAGGCGTCGAGGTCTGTGGCGACAGCGTCATCCGTCAAGAGCTCCAGGAAGGCTATGATGGCGAAGGCTAGAACGCCATCCAAGAATTCGTCGAGGGCGCCGTCCGTCAGGCGCTCCAGGAAGGCAGGAAGGGAGGCGGCTAGGGCACTGTTCGTGAGGCGCTCCAGCAAGGCGGCGAGGGAGCCGTCCGTGGATCGTCAGGAGGGATCTAGCGATTGTGAAGGGAAGCGTTGATCGTGGATGCGTTGATCGCGGTTATGTTTTTTTTCCTGCGTTTGTGAACGATGAACGGGAGCGATACGCGTGGGCAGGAGTTTCCGTCCGGCCGACAGAGTATAGTCCGTTCAACCTATTTGCTATGTGCACCCAAGAGAATTGTAGGAAGATATAAGACGTTAGATTGAGTTAGAGTGCTTGATCGTGTGGATATAGGATGTCCGTGTATGGTAGATGGGGTGTCTAGGAAAGATCTTATTTGAGGCTTTATAAGTAGTAGAGATAGAGACTAACTCTTTTTTCTTGCAAAGTAGCATGTGTTAAACGGGCACACCTTCATAGATAGCCACCCTTTTTTTTTGTTTTTCCTCTCCAATCAATCTATAGAATCTATGCTAAGATGGCTGACTGGTTAAGCATCGACTATTGCTCTCCTCCGTGGTCATGGAGAAGGTACTACTCCACTGGATAAAATGGAGACAAACCCTTCTCGAAAAGAGATGAAGCTGGATCCCGTGGACATCTATAGCAACGGTACATCAGATCAAATTTCTCTTCGAACTTCTCATTGTGTTCTAGACACCTTCCACACTGCCCGCATCTCTTGATGCAAACCTCGCATGCCCTGCACTTTCCACATCTTCTGTCATTGCACTCCTCTTCAGGGCAGTCAAAGACAAGCTTGTAACTCTCGCATATAGGGCACATCTCAATATCAAGAGCATATCCGTCTCTGCAACCTGATAAAAACTGGTTAGCATGACGGAACCGTGGGGCCCGGTTGTGCAGCTCCTGCATCTTGTCAATGTTCAGTAAGGATAATAACTCCTCATATTCCTCTTTTGGTAAACTGAAGTTTTTATCGATTCTGAGGCTCTTAATACCAGACTTTTCCTTCATATCGAATGACTTCAGATTGGCGATAAGACCATCTAAAGTCAACCGCGGGCAGCACGCGATGCTCAACTGTATAAGAAAGGAAAAGTTAGAGCAGATGATAAAACGAAAAATGTTTCTGTTGAACTAAAAAATGTACAACACAAGCATGTGCATAAAAAGTTGATAGGACACATTATATTCTCATAATATTTCATCTTTGAACTCGTGCTAGAAATTATAAAACATGTATGATCATTTTAGAAGTCATCCGGTCAAAGATTCCACATGGTACTCTTGCAACGCAATTAGTACTGTTGGAGAAAACATTACATCCACAATAATTTTCTGCTTTTGCTGCCAACTGTCCCACAGCTCTTGCAGCGGTCTCACCTAACTAGGTTTGCCCTAGAGACTGTGATCCAGGCAGACATATGGACAAGTTAACTGTAGGAGTACTATTAGCTAAAACCAAATAAAACAATGTGAAATCTGCGATTTTTTTTAAATAATACACACTTTTTAATATTTTTCAAATCTATTACGCGTTTTTTAGATTTTACAAAAGTAGTACTTTGTCGGTCTGGAGGAAGCCGATTAGTGCAGTCGGCCTAAAGAAAGCCGACTGAGTGTCGGCCGTAGGGCCGCTGGGGCCCACGTCCAGGCCAATTTGAAAAACAAATGCTAATCGTTGTTGTATCATTTTAGGCGGCGGCGGCGACCCATAGCACTCCAGTCGGCTTGCCCCAGGCCGATTGGGGCAGTCGTCCTGCCCCAAGTCGATTAGGGCAATCGGCCTGCCCTAGGCCGATTGGGGCAATGCGGGCCCCAGCTGCCCCACGCCCAACGCTCAGTCGGCTACCTGTTGGACGAGTGCAAAGCTGTCGGCCAGGTCCTGGCCGATTGGCCCAGTCGGCTTGCCCCAGGCCGACAAAGTGCTAGATCTGTAATTTCAAAAAACGTATAATAGAACTCAAATTAATTAAATAATGCGTATTATTTTAAAAAAAATCGCGTGAAATCTAAGATCTTTTTATTTGTGCTATAAAGCTATAACCATAGAAACTATTGAAGTTACCAAAGGATATAAGTAATCCACAAGATTGAGTACCACCATAATAAGCATGCTAAGATAGGAAGTACATTGGTGCAACTAAGAACAAACATACAGATAAATCTGTTGCCAAAATATGATTGGAGGCCTTCAAGTACTAGCTGAATTAATCTTAGAGGATCGTGACAACACTAACCTTCGTTAACTTGGGATTACTTTGGAGCACATCATTCAGACCCTTATCAGTGATATTTATGCAGTCGTTGATAGTTAGACACTGCAAAACACCTGGCATCTTCCGTGTCAGGCGTAGGAGATCAGGATCAGATATCTTCCAGCGCAAGACCGGTTCGACATGGATGCATTTCCATAACGACTCGTCGCCGCGAACAGCGGAACGCAGAGACTTGCACACCATCTCCACTGCTAGTCTGTCGCGGAGTCCGAGATAGGGAAGAGCGAATACGATTATATCCTCGGAATCAGCTGTGTCACGGCACAGCAATGCGGCGTTGCCGGAGGCGTCCCTGGATACGGATGCAGCTGGCTCTGTGCAGGAGGAGGATGAAAGGGGAGGCGGTCCTGGAGAGCCGGAGAGGAGGCTAGCGAAAGCGCTCCCGGTCAGTGGGTTCCCCCTGGAGAGCGCAAAGGCTGCCTGATTCAGGTAATGGTAACTCAGGCCGGAACCGCCGTCGCCGTTCCCGAAACGCGCGGCGCCGCGGGCCAGCATCCGTGTCTTCGCATCGTGACGCTCGTCGTTCGGCAGAAACGAGCACGACGGGTGATAATTCAGCGCCATGTGTAGCCTCCAAAATCCCGTCCGCTCTTCTTTTCTCTTTTGTGTGTGTTTTTTTCTATGGAATATATGCACAGAACGATAGAATAGAAGACGCAATCCGCAAGAGAACAACCTTCTATTCCTGATCTGGCCTGGGGAACAGAAAAGTATCGCTAGAACCAAGAATTTGACGGAGCAATCCCGACAACGGTTCCCAAATCAATGCAGTAACAGAGGAACTGGGGGCTCCATATAGACAGCACAATCTCCTAATCAAAGCCCAAGCCGGAATAGGCAGCAGTTCGGAATCCGAAACTCCGAATCCCCACCAGTACGGTACGGGCGACGATGGACCGACATCGACACAGACGTGGTCTGTCGGGGAGGGGATTGCCGAGCGGCGAGTCTGCACTGGACGCGGAGTTCAGACAGACACCTTCAAATGCGTATTGGAGCAGAGCGGCTAGCGGGAGGGTGGACGGGTGAATTCCTCTGTCGATTTTAAAAAAATAAAAAGGAGTGACATCAGTACAAGGATGGCATACACAAGATGAAACGAATCTTAGTCTAAAACCGTAGATTCATACAGCTCCACGTCAGGAAATACGATGTTGTACAAACACTAGTGAGCGGAGATGAACCTCTAGCCTGTATTTAGTAACAGTAAAATTGTATTTTTAATATACAATGATTGAACTGATTTTGCTTGACAAGTTCAATGATTATCGATGGATTTAATTCAAACGCTATCACCATTGGGTGCATGGTGGATTTAACTCAAACGCTATGACCGGTGAGTGCATGGTGTTGTCGACATCACCTGCAAAAGCAACCATGATAAAAGTGACCTCGTGCATATTCACATCTCAACAATTTATTGATTTAATCATCACAACAATGATTGAGTAGTTCACTTGTGTCGTTGGTCCACGACCACGAGCAATAATTTCTGCGCCATGTAGGTGTTCTTCCAATGTTTTGCTACCGTCTATGAAAGGCCATGTACTCCTGCTTTGAAATCACAAATTACTATCACCATATTTAGAAATCATGTTTTTTCAGAGAGCTCGGTCAATCCATATAATCCTAATCGTTATCCAACGATTTCAGTTATATGATGTTAGTGTCTAACAAGGCCAATTGTTAGGATGAAATATGATTGGTTGTATGAGAACGCGGGGCGAAGGTTCTCAATATATGTGTCAGACCAGATGTACGCGAAATTAACACTTCTACTTATTTAATCATATCATGATTCGCTATTAATGCTATGATTTTAATATACCTTGTAAGTTTAGCGATGCAACCACTTCGAGTACGAAGATGAGGATTTCCCCCGGAAGCTAGAGTTTCGATTTACAACAACCATGTGGAGACTGAGAGGTTGAAGACGTTGGTTCATAGTCTAGGTGGTGAACCATAGAGTTCTTGCGATTATCTTCTTTATATGTATGTCGGTGCTCATTTGGTCGCCAAATAAAAGATCGATCTTTTCTTAGAATATCTCCTCTCTCTCGTGGGAGAACGGCGCCTTTACAAATGATACCGCTATCACTAAACTACGCTCCATTGAAAGAGGCGCTGACATCTGGCCATTTTTTTGGCACTATTTAGGGCGGTGCCTACATGAAGGAACTCAACGCCTTTTAGTTCAGCGTCGATGACGGCATCGATCATGGTCGGAAGATGATCACCATAGTATCCCTATTGGCATAGAAAAACGAATGGCACTGATATGTCGGCGCCGGTTGGAACGACGCTAAACCTAGGCACCTCGGCTCGCTAGGCGCCGACTCTTCTCATCTTTCGGCGTCGGTAAGAATGACGTCTACATGAAGAACCTCGGCGCCACTAACCACGACGCCGAATTCATTGAACGTTTTTGGAGATAGAAATGATCAATGCAATATCCCTGTTGGCGCCGAAAACGAACGGTGCCGACATGTCGGCGCATTCCAAACGGCGCCGAACCTAGGAACCTCGGCTCTAGCTAAAGTGGCGCCGACTCTTCCCATTTTTGGCGCAGGTAAGAACGGCGTCTACATAAAGAACATCGGTGCCACTAACGCGGCGCCGAATTCACTGTCCATTTTCAAAGAAAGAATGATCACTTCACTAACCCTATCGGCGCTGAAAATGAACAGTGCCAGTAAGAATAACGTGAAACTTTTTCATCTCGAATCCATTTAAAGTGGCGCCGAGGCGTGGCTGGAGGCACCATGGTGAAGCCTAGATATAGGCTCCATCTGAAACAATGCCATAGTTGCACAGGTTGGCATTCGTTGGGGGAAGAGAAGCACAACCGCGCCACTTGCGGTGAACCCCGAGGATAGTTTCAATCAACAGATATGCAGCAAAAATAAAAACAATGAGCACATACGCAGGTGACACAAGGATTTACATGGAAAAACCTTCTCAATGTGAGAAGGAAAAAAATCACGGGTACGGACCAACCGGTCCACGCGAGCTTCATTATGAGCAACCTGGATACAGAGCCTTCTCTATAACATCTAGAGATATACAACACACTCAGCATGTTGCCAACCAGCAACAACAAAAACCACTTGAGAGAAACATTACAGCAAAACAGAGTATCTCAGTTTCTATCCCCTTCGGTAATCAGCAAAGTGCTCTTAAACGCATATCCAATCAACACCAAACTTGGTAGACAAGCTGACATACGAGTACCCAACATAAGTGCCAAATTTCAGGCCAATCGGATACCGTTTGCCTACCCAAACTGTTCGTCTACCAAAACTGCTCTGTGCTGAAACTGCAGTAGTCCGAACTGACTAAACCGCTTTCAAATATAATGCTACACCGATCCAAATCTCAAACCAGCTAACAAGATCGAAGTACTCAAATAAAGGAACAAGATCACCAAGTTTGGAGCCAATCCAAGCACGTTTGAGTCTTCAAACACCAGCTTGAAGACAGACCGGTCAGATCTCAAAAATCTGGACAAAAATCACCTCTCATTCCTCTCTTCTCACTAGGTTGTGGTATTCTTCTGTGTTCTCTCACCCTCTCTCTTGCTCAGCTCACTGTCTAATTGAGACACACAGCCACCAAGGGTTTATAGGGTTTTCTTTTCTACTCCTCTCCCAAGGAGCACCTTAGCCGTTAGATACGAACGTCGATCAACGGTTGAAACGTGTTGGACTTTCACGAGCTGATGTTGGGATGCCAACACACCTCCATGTGGAGGGACATGTCCCAACAAACTCCCCTCCCAACATCATGGAGGGTCTCACTGCCAACCGATAGTCATGCCGGCGAGCCAACGACATACCTCGAGCTTTCCTCTTGTCACCACCTTGGTCAACATATTAGCCCCATTGCCATCTGTGTGCACCTTCTCAATTTGCATTTTCTTGGAATTCAGCACATCTCGAATCCAATGATAGCGAACATAAATATGCTTCGACCTCGAATGAAAACTTGCATTTTTACTCAGGTGAATGGCACTTTGGTTGTCACAAAACAACACATACTTGTCTTGCTCAAAACCAAGCTCACAAGCCAATCGTTTCAGCCACAATAGCTCCTTGCTCGCCTCAGTTACTGCGATGAACTCGGCCTCAATTGTGTTCAGCGCCACACACTTTTGCAACCTGCTTTGCCATGCCACTGATCCCCCTGAATGGGTAATCAAATAACCTGAAGTAGACTTCCTTCCATCAACTTCTCCAGCTAAGTCTGAATATGAATATGCAATCAGCTTGGGCTCACTACCACCAAAGCAAAGCTTCATATTAGTGCTGCCCCGGAGATACTTGAAAATCCACTTCACGGATTCCCAATGTGGTCTTCCTGGATTTGACATGAATCTTCTCACATTGAGAAATGTTAGGCTGCGTGCACATCACAGCATACATCAAACTCCCAACAGCTGAAGCATGAGGAAATTTTTGCATTTCCTTTTCCATATCTTTAGTGGAGGGACATTGCTTTTTACTCAACTTGAAATGATATGCGAGTGTACAGCTCACTTCCCTTGCCTTGTTCATCTTGAACTTGCGAAGTACCTTCTCAATATATTTGTCTTGAGACAAGTACAACTTGTTGGATTTTCTGTCTCTCTCAATTCTCATGCCAAGAGTACACTTTGCTGGACCCAAATCTTTCATGGCAAAACATTTGCTCAACTCTTTATTTAGCCTAGCAATACTAGAGACATTCTTGCCAACAATCAAGATATCATCAACATAGAGCAACAACATGATAAAATCATCACCTAAGAACCTCTGAATAAACACAAAATGGTCTGAGCTACACCTCTTGTAGCCTTGCTCCCCCATGATAGATTCAAACTTCATGTACCATTGTCTTGGTGCTTGTTTCAGGCCATAAAGACTTCTCTTGAATTTGCACACATAGTCTTCTTTGCCTTTAACAAGATACCCCTCGGGCTGCTCCATGTAGATTTCTTCCTCCAACTCTCCATGAAGGAAAGTTGTCTTCACATCCATTTGCTCAACCTCCAAGTTGAGACTTGCGGCCATGCCAAGGATCATTCGGATTGATGTCATCTTCACCACCAGAGAAAATATTTCATCAAAGTCAATACCTTTTCTCTGGCTGAATCCTTTTACAACTAGTCTGGCCTTGTAACTTGGATGTGACGTGTGCTCTTCTTGCTTGATTCTATAGACCCACTTATTCTTTAGAACTTTCTTGCCCTTGGGCAACTTCATCAACTCATACGTATGATTCTTATGCAAGGAATCCGTCTCTTCTTGCATAGCCTTCTTACACTCCTTCTTGTTCTCATATTTCATTGCATCTTGAAAGCACTCAGGTTCTGAACCATCAGATAATAACACCACATATTGGTCTGAATCATACCTATTGGAAGGAACACGACCTCGGCTGGACCGTATGAGTGGAGCAGTTGGTGGACTATCTGGTTCAGGTGCTTGCTGATCATGATCATCTTCTTCAGCATCATACTCTTGCTGCTGTGGAGCATCCTCACCTATACCACTATGTGCATCATCTTGCACATCTTCTGCATCATCATTTTCAGCTTCTTGTTGAGATGAATCTGTAGGAACTGGGTCAGACTCTGACATGGTTATACCCAGGAGAAACATGTACTGGAACTTGCTCTGGAACCTGCACCTTTGTCTTCACAATATCCTCAATTGTTTGGTCTTCAACAAACACAACATCACGGCTTCTCACAACCTTTCTTGCTATTGGATTATACAACTTATAGCCGAACTGATCACCTCCATAGCCAAAAAATATACACTGTCGTGTCTGTGAATCAATCTTTGACCTTTCATCTTGAGGGATATGAATAAAGGCATTGCACCCAAAAACCTTTAGGTGCTCATACGATACGTCCTTGTCATAAAAGACCCTGTTTGGAACATCACCCTACAATGGATAACTTGGTGAGAGATTAATAAGAAAAACTACAGTCGACAAAGCCTCACCCCAATAATGTTTAGGCAGCTTTGCACTTGATAGCAAGCATCTAACTCTCTCAACAATTGTCCTGTTCATCCTCTCAGCAAGACCATTCAGATGTGGTGTCTTCGGAGGAGTAAATTGGTGCCTAATTCCCTGCTCCTTGCAATGGGCATAAAATGGGCCAATATACTCTCCCCCATTATGAGTGCGAATGCACTTGATCTTATTCTCAGTTTCTCTCTCAACTGAGACTTGGAATTGCTTGAACACACTTAGTACTTAATGTTTGTTCTTCAAAACATAGACCCAGGCCTTCTTCGAAAAGTCATCAATAAATGTGACAAAGTACTTTGCTCCACCCATTGACCTCACCGACATTTTGCAAACATCGGAATGTATCAAGTACAACACCTCGGGCTTCTTGTGAGGAGGTTGACTCTTGAATGCAACTCTGTGTTGCTTCCCCGCTAGACAATCTGAACATTTCTTGATGTGAACACCTTTCACACCTTTCAACAGATTTTTCTTCACTAGCACCGTCATCCCCTTCTCACTCATGTGCCCAAGTCTCTTGTGACATAAGGCACACACATCCTCTTTCTGCAATGCATTGACACAAACAGCAGGAAGCTTAGCATGAACATGATACAAAACTGAAACCATGTTACCTTTTGCAACAACCAGATTTCCTTTGGTGAGCTTATACTATGCATTTCCAAATTTGCTCAAGTACCCATCTCCATCAAGTAATACAACAGAGATAATGTTGAGCCGAAGGGCCTCAACATGCCTCACCGACTTGAGGACTAGTGTCGTACCATTTTTAGTCTCCAAGTGCAGATCTCCTCTTCCAATGATTTTTGCTCTATCATTATTATCCATCTTCACAACACCAAAATCACCTGCTGTGTAGTTGGTGAAGAGCTCTCTACGAGATGTAGCATGTATGGTAGCACCCTCGACGGAATCCAAGTCATCTCATCACCATCTACAAGGTTGATGGTATCATCAGAAACTACAGTGATCCTCTCCCCAGTGGTGGAAACACTGCTGCCTTCATGTTCTTCATGCATGAGAAACATGATCTCCTCAACCGCAGCAATCTAGCCTCCATCACTATCACTGTCGGTTTGTTTCTAAACTTTCTTCTTTTTTCTTTTTGTCTATCTTCCTTTGTTCACAATGCCACTTGATGTGGCCCTTCTCATGGCAGTGATGGCATATAATACCAGCATACTTGTCTTTTCCTCTTCATTTCCTTCTACTTCTTTCTCCTCCCTTACTCGGACCTTTTCTCTTGCTTCTCCCCCGTGACTCGGTAACTAACATTTCAGAATGTGAGGAAGAACCGTCCTTATCAGCAATTTTTCTAGATTCTTCATTTAGTACCTTGGTCTTCACAAGGTTCCAAGTGACTACTCCATTAGGTGTTGTATTGCACACGGTAACCTTACTGAAAGTACCGACTCGATACGACTAGAGGGGGGTGAATAGGCGTCTACCCAATTTTAATTTGTTTCTCACTTTTGGGCTCAACGAGAAAGAAAGTTAACTATATGTTCAACTAAATGAACAACCTAAATGCAAGATAACTCCCAACAACCACAAGAACGGTAAATAGCAAGAAGTAAAGGAAGGGAACAAAGTAACCAGAGCAGGGACACGGAGATATAATTCCCGTAGTTCACTCCCAAGGAGCTACGTCTATGTTGGAGAGGTGTCGGGGCCACACAAGGTAACCCGAGCGCCACAAAGGCCTCACCTTCTTATCCCGTGAGCTCCCCCACAAAGGAGGCCTCACAATCCACTAACCGATGACCTTGAAGGCGCCAACCGAAACCTTTACAACAAGGTTGAGGGGGAAGCTCCACAACTCAATTGGAGACCCTCAACGACACCTCAAAGCTTTACAACACAAGCATTAGCTCCAAGGATGCCCTACACCGTCTAGGGTTTCAAGAAACCCAAGAGCAACAAGATCCACAAAGGATGGGTGGGGGAAATCAAATCTTCTTTGGTGGAAGTGTAGATCTAGGTCACCTCCCTCACCTCTCAAAAGATCAAGTCATTTGAGTGGCTAGAGAGAGAGATCTAGTGAGGTGAAGCTCAAGCATTAATGGAGGAGAGAGAAAAATTCGCAGTAGGTGGGAGGAAGAAGAGGGGCGCCTTAAATAGGCCCCCTCCGCACTGAACCGTTACAGCCCCCGTGACCTCACCGGGTGTTCCGGTGAGAGGCCGGAAGTTCCGGTGAGAGGCCGGAAGTTCCGCCCAGCCTGGCTCCAACGGTCATCAGACCGTTGACGCCCGCTCCAGAAGCTCAACCAGAAGTTCCGGTCATAACATACCGGAAGTTCCGGTGAACTTCCGATGCAAGTTCCGACCCAAGTTCCGGCAAATAGAACACATCAAACAGAAGGTTACTGAGCCTTCAGCGGAACTTGGAGCAGAACTAGGGGCAGAAATTCTGGGTTGCGAACCATGTCCGACCGGAAGTTCCGGCGGCTGGGCGGAAGTTTCGCTCAAGACTTTTTGGCAGGACAAGTTCCGATGCAAGTTTCGGCCCAAGTTTCGGCAAATAGAACACTTCATACAGAAGGTTACTGATCCACCAGCGGAACTTGGGGCGGAACTAGGATCGAAACAAAGCTGAGAACAGCCCGCAGAAAAAGCCTGAGCGGAACTTCCGGTGCCAGGCCGGAAGTTCCGATGAGACACAGAAAGCTCCAACAGAACAGAAACTCACTCTCTCACGGAAAGGTAGGATGGCTGTGGCGGTGCATATAAGTTTGTGCAAGAACAAGTGATTTCCCACAGCCTTCCGAGATGGACCCCCTCTTAATAGTACGGTGACCTAAAACAACAACCGAAGAGAAACTAGGAGAAAACTAAAGGCCACCGTCTTCATGAGATCCCAAGAGAGCATCCACACAGATTGAAGGAGACATCAACATCGTTTTCCCTGAAACTCAAGCGCACAATTAAAACACAAATGGGATTGTCATTAACACCAAAAACAACATGGGAAAATATAGTCCTTTCAATCCCTCCCTTTTTGGTGTTAGATGACAATCTCAAAGATTTGCATAGTATAGAAGCAATCTTTGCAATGGATGGGACAAGCTCCCCCTATATGTGTGCTAGGTAAAGATACTGACACACATACAAGGAGGCTCCCCCTTCCAATGCAAAGACAGCACAAGTGCAAGGTACAAGAAAGGATAGAAATCATACCCGGTACCAACCAACTGTGGTGGAGACAAAAGAGTAATAATAAGCAACAAGAGCTACGAGGCTCCACCACCATATGCATATGCCCATAAGATGACAATGAGAAAACCACATACACAGCATTGCATAAGATACCACATAGATACCACATAGTCTCAAACATAACAAGGTCCACAAGTAAGTTCACAGACATAAAAGGTCCACAATACACAAATAAACTAGAGAGTTCGCGAGCTAGAAAAGATCAAAGGCAAGAAGAGGCTCGCGACTCAACCCATGCAAATCCCGTAGACAACCTAATAGACATCTTTCTCCCCCTTTGGCATCGAGACACCAAAAAGGAAGAAAAGATCAATCTAATCGCCCCAGCCATGAAAGGGAGGAGGAGAAGACTGAGGGACCCAAGGACCCCACTCAGGCGGCGGACCAGTGACCTCCTCCTTAGACTCATCCTCAGACCAGCGACAGTAGTCGCGAATCCAATCATCCTTGGGAACAGTGACAGAGCTAGTGACCGGTGAGCTAGGAATGTTGAGAGCTGTCATGATGGCCTTCTGGCGCTGAACATTGTGACGCTGATCCACATACGTCTGATACTCACGGTCCTGGAGAAAGTAGAAAGTCTTCTTCACCTTCCCAAGCAGCTTCTTTGCCCAAGACGGCTGCCTATGGAGAGAAGGACCACAAGCACTAGAGCCACCAGGAGCAGAGGAGGGACCACCAGCTTCATCTCGAGCCTTTTGGAGTTTAGCTTCCTTTTCTTCTTGAGAACGAGGCTTTTGGTGCTTACTCACACGAAACTTCTTCTCCTCATGAATGGTGATGTTGTCTTCAGGAAAGCGAGTGCCAGTCGTCTCAAGCCACTTGTGATTGATGAGAGTCTGAATGTAGGGAGCATAGATGCAGGAGCGCTTTTCAATAATAGCCTGCCACATCTCTATGTAGATGAAGTGCATAACATCCATTGACCTTTCAGTGTCACGCCGGAGATAAGTCTGATGCATGAGGTCAACCTGATAGCCATGAAACTGATCAAAGTTGCCAGCCTTGGGAGAGATGGTGTTCAAGTACACCCTGCGCATGATGTCATAAACTGGCAGCAGATGATTCACATACCCAACAGTGCCCCACCCTTCAATGTAGAGAGGCTCCAGGACCTCAGGATCAGCAGCTTCAGGGCCGTGAACACGCCAACCATTTTCCCCGTTGCCAGGCTGAAGGGGATAGACAAGAAGCTCAGCAAACTCATACCAAGTGGCAGTAAGAAACACTCCCCTAGTCATCCACTTCAACACACCTTCAGTAGAGGATTGCATGTGAATAAATAGAGTAGAGTAAAACTGAGCAATAGCAGCCACATCATAGTTCTGACGGTGCTCCATGAGGGGAATCAGCCCAAACCTCTGGCAAATATCAAGAGCCTCGCCAAAATATGCATGCTTCTCTTCCATGTGAGTCACATTGATGTACTTTTGAGGAGCAACCACGAACTTCGTCTTCGTTGCATAGATCTCAGCAAATATTTGTTTCTGACGGCAGTTGTGGAAGTGAGGATCCAAGCAAACACGGTCACAAGGAACGAGGTAGGGATCCGTACGCCTGAATTTAGAGTAAGCCTTCTGAGTCCATTTGGAGATTTTGGCCTTGGTCTTGTATGGCCCAGCAGCAGTGGCCTTCTGAGAAGCAAGAGCAGGCCTCTTCCCTGCAGCAGCAGCACGATGAGCAGCTGCAGCCTTCTGACGGCTAGTCTGAGTAGTTGGACGCACAACCTCAACATCTTCTTCATCAATCTCAGGAGGAATATCAGAGGATGGTCGACGGACACGCTTGCCTTGGCGGGTACCACTTTGCCCTGAGAAGAAAGCACAAGAATAGGGAGGGAAGGTAGGGTAAGTGCACAAGTTCGGAAGAGGAAACAAAAGAAATAGATTGGAAAAATACAATCAGGAAAAAGTTTCACTGTCGCCGGAACTTCCGCTGAATCGCTGGAACTTCCGGTGAAAATGGTCCACCGGAAGTTCCGGTCGTGGCTCACCGGAAGTTCCGGTGAGACCATGAACTGGCGGTTCAAAGCAGCAGTTCACTAGATCTAGATCTATAAGCCACAAGTGTAAATATTTTCAAGAGTGTATTGGACCAATCTACTCTAGCATGATACCCTAGGCCTACCAAGATCTCCCAACAAGTTCTAGCCAAAGAACTAGCCTAGACATGGTGTGCCCTAACTCAAGCAATGGTGAGAGAGCTAGATCTCCATTAATGGAGGGAGTTGAGGGCAAATACCGGAGTCCATGGCGGGAGATCGAGGTGGGGAAGGTTCCCACGGAGCAGATCTGCGGAGGGGTGGCCGGAGACGAAGGGGCCAGAGCACCTTCGCGGAGAATACTTGGCCGACGGCTGCTCCAAATAGAAGATGGGTCTTGGGGGAAAAAGGAAGAAGATCCCGTTTTCCCCCAGGGCCCGCCTTATATAGGACAGAGAACACCACCGGAAGTTTCGGGTCAGGCTGAACAAGTTCCAGGTCAGCAGGTGGTTCAGACGAACAACCAGCTGACCGGAAGTTCCGGCTACTGACCGGAAGTTCCGGTGACGCCTGAAAGATCTTCTAAGGTTTGGAAGATAACAAGGAAGAACTTGGCAGGGAATAGAGAGGGCTTGAGGAAAGGAAAGGCTTAGGATAGAGAGCTCAAACTGTGAAGAACCAAAGCCAACAAAAACGAGGAAAAACACAAAAGGGTCAACGACACAAATAAAAATGGGTCGGTGGCCGAGGCCACCTTATATAAGAGTAAATGGCTTGACACCGCGAAGATATATCTTGGGTTCATTACCAACACTCATCATGAAGCTCAAATGGTCTCCTTTAGAGACTATAGAGTATGAAAACTTTAATGTGCGCATAATAGGGACATCGTTTGTTCATAAGAGGAACTACACTCCCCCTAAATCCATGCCTACATCCAAACAAGATACACATTGAGACGCGGATAGGTGTGCAAGGTACTCAAGCAACATTGCTCGAATCAATGATATTTATCTCATGCCTTAACTCCCGGAACCTTGCTTCATCAAGAGGCTTCGTGAAAAGATCCGCAAGATTTGCCTTGGTGGGAACATACTCCAAAGAAATGTCTCCTCTAGCAACATGGTCCCGAATGAAATGATGAAGAATCTCACGTGCTTGGTCCGGTTGTGTTGCACGGGATTGTGAGCAATAGCAATGGCACTCTCATTGTCACAAAGAAGAGGCACCTTGTCAAAAGATAGTCCAAGATCCTTCAAAGTTTGCTTCATCCATAGCAATTGAGCACAACAGCTTGCGGCAGAGATGTACTCAGCTTCGGCAGTGGACATAGACACACAGTTCTGCTTCTTCGAGGACCAACAAACCAATGATCTTCTGAGAAACTGACAAGCTCCGGAGGTTGACTTTCTTCCCTCTTTGTCACCAGCCCAATCCGAGTCCGTGTAACCAATAAGATCAAAGCTGGCTCCCTTGGGGTACCACAACCCAAAGTTTGGGGTATGAACTAAATATCGAAAGATTCTCTTGACTGCCACCATGTGGCTTTCCTTTGGTGTGGCTTTTAATCTTGCACACATACCCACACTCAACATAATATCCGGTCGGGATGCACAAAGATAGAGCAAAGAACCAATCATAGAACGATAGAGTTTTTGATCCACCTCCTTACCCTTGGGATCGAGATCAAGATTAACCTTAGCTGGCATGGGAGTCTTGACACCTTTGACTTGATCAAACTTGAACTTCTTGAGCATGTCTTGGATGTACTTGGCTTGGTTGATGAAAGTCCCTTTCCTCAATTGCTTGACTTCAAACCCAAGGAAAAACTTCAACTCCCCCATCATGGACATCTCGAAGCGATTGGTCATGAGCTTGGCAAAATACTCATTAAAAGTTTTGTTAATAGACCCAAAGATAATGTCATCAACATAGATTTGGCATATGAACAAGTGGCCTCCAACTTTCTTAGTAAAAAGATTGGGGTCAATGAGGCCCACTTCGAAGCCACGGTCTAACAAGAGCTCCCTAAGGCAATCATACCACGCACGTGGGGCTTGATTGAGACCATAGAGTGCCTTATTGAGCTTGTAGACATGGTTCGGAAAAAGTGGATCCTCAAAGCCCGGAGGTTGCTTGACGTATACCAACTCTTTCAAAGGACCATTAAGAAAAGCACTCTTAACATCCATTTGATGCAACTTAAAGTTATGATGGGTAGAAAAAGCAAGAAGCATACGAATGGATTCAAGGCGAGCAACGGGGGCATAAGTCTCACCGTAGTCGATGCCCTTAACTTGTGAGTATCCTTGGGCAACTAACCTTGCCTTGTTGCGCACGATAATTCCATTCGCATCACACTTGTTCTTGAAGACCCACTTGGTTCCAATGATGTTTTTAAAATCTTTGGGCCGCTCAACCAATGTCCAAACATTGTTCGTCTTGAAGTTGTGAAGTTCTTCGTTCATATCATCAAGGCAATCATCATCTTCAAGAGCTTCGAAGACTTTCTGTGGTTCCACAAGAGAGATAAACGCATGGTGAGAGCTAAAGGAAGCTAGTTGCCTCCTAGTAGTGGAACCTTTATTGAAATCTCCATAAACATTATCAAGGATATGGCCATCTCGAACAAGCTTGGCGAGACGATAGGCTTGACGGCGGGCTTGTGCTTCAACACGAGATTCTTGAGCTACCACTTGGTCATTGCCACCAATTGAGCCGCCGCCTTGACTATAAGCACGAACACGAGGGTCATCTTCATCAATTTACACTTCGGGGGAGTCATCATTTGGAGTGGAGCCTTGAGTATCATTTACTTGCTCTTGATCTTGACGAGCTTGACCTTGGGGAGAGCCATGACCTTGAGGAGGAGCCCCATCTTGGGGAGGTTGATGAGGTTGATGAAGAGCTTGTCCGTGGGAGGTGCCTTGAGGAGGAGCCCCATCGTGGGGAGGTTGATGTTGTTGATGAAGAGCTTGATCTTTGGAGCTTTGAGAGTCATGAGCATGGGAAGCTTCGGAAGAGCTTGAGGGAGCTTGTGCCAAGAATGTAGGTCCTTGAGGGGCAAGATTATCTTGTGAAAGTGAGGCCTCCACTTGAGTACAACTTGGTCCTTCTCCTTCGTCCACAAGGGGATCCTCAATGGGGAGGTGGAAACCCACACCCATTCTTCTTATGGCCTTAGGAGGAATTTCATCACTTGGATCACAAACACCATCTTGCCTAACAAGAGACTCATGGTTTTCATCAAACTTCGCATTGCTCGTCTCTTCAACTCTTCCATTGGCTTTGTTGTAGACTCTATAAGCATGGGACTGATTTGAGTAACCAACAAAAATTCCTTCTTGAGCCTTGGATTCAAACTTGGACAAACGAACTCCTTTCTTGAGAATGTAGCACTTGCAACCAAACACCCGAAAGTAGCTAACATTTGGCTTTTCCCAGTGAGGAGTTCATAGGGGGTCTTGTTCTTTTTCTTGCGGAGATAAAGCCGGTTGGTTGCATGGCAAGCGGTGGAGATGGCCTCAGCCCAAAAGTTGTATGGAGACTTGAACTCAGCTAGCATAGATCGAGCCGCATCCATCAAAGTGCGATTCTTCCTTTTGGCAACCCCATTTTGTTGAGGGGTATAGGCAGTGGAGTATTGATGCTTGATTCCTTCATCACTAAGAAACTCATCCAAGGTATAGTTTTGAACTCGGTGCCATTGTCACTTCGAATTGAGAGAATAGTTGCATTGTGCTTCCGTTGAACCTCATTAGCAAAATCGATGACGGTTTGTTGAGTTTCACTCTTGTACTTGAAAAAGAACACCCAAGTGTATCTTGAGAAATCATCCACAATAACTAAGCAACACTTCTTGCCTCCAAGGCTATCATGAGAGGGTGGACCAAAAAGGTCCATATGCAAGAGCTCCAAAGACCTCTCGGTGGTGATTTGATTGAGTGCTTTGTGAGGAGTTTCATGCATCTTCCCTTCAATACAATCCCTGCAAACACGATCTTTGGCAAAAGAAACATCGTTAATTCCAAGGATGTGGCCCTCAGAGTGAAGTCTTTGCAAAGTTCTCATGTTAACATGGGCTAGGCGGCGATGCCACAACCAGCCCTTGTCGGCTTTAGCATAGAGACATAGAGCATGATGAGTAGTGGTCCCTAAAAAGTCCACCACATATAAGTCATGCTCTACATACCCTACAAAATCCACCTTGAGAGACTTGATCCACATGAGGACCACGGTATGAGCATTAAAGAATGAAGAAAGACCCATAAGAGCAAGAGCACGAACTGAGAGTAAGTTGTAACCAAGAGTTTTGACAAGCATGACGTCAACCAAGGATACATCCAGGGTTACCACCACTTTGCCAAAACCCAAAACCTGAGAGCTTGTTTTGTCACCGTAGGAGACCATGGTGTTGGCAATATTGGGCCTCATCTCGGTCATGATATACTTGCTTCCGGTCATATGACTCGTGGCACCACTATCAAGTACCCATTTTGATACACCGGAAGCATAGTCCTACAAGAAAATCAAGCTTTGGTTTTAGGTACCCATTTTGCAATGGGTCCCCTTTTGTTAGTAACAAGAGCCTTTGGCACCCAAATGGCCCAATGATAATCATGCATGTAAGAAGTTCCCACATATCTAGCATATGCATGACCATCATATGATTTGCAAAGAATATAAGAGGGATTTTTCTTTCCGGCAAAGTTGTCACTTTGCAAGAGGGTTAGGCCATTAGAAGCCCCTTGAGCCATCCCTTGTTCTTTTTCTTATTCTTGTTCTTCCTCTTCTTCTTCTTAGTCTTGGAAAGTTGATCCTTCAACACCTTGACTTCCTCTATGAGATGCTCATGCTTGCAACAAGGGTTAGGAGTGCTAGACAAGTCTATAATTTGCACAACGGAAGACTTAACATGATCGCAAGTTAATTGAGTTTGAAGCTGTTCATGGGCTTCAAAAAGATTTGAGAATTTGCTCTCCAAGGATTTGTATTCCTCTTTGAGTTTCTCAAGATCCTTTTGAGTCCTATCATGAACACCCACAAACTCAACTTTTTATTTCTTAAGCACCTTAACCAAAGCAAGAGCATGATCACGTTCTTTAATTATAGAGCACAAGGTGTTATTATGATCATATACAAGCTTAGACACACTTTCTTCAAGATTAATTCTCATATTTTGTTCATCCTCAAGACTTTGAGTGAGAGAATCAATTTCATCAGCGGCATCTCTTTCATTTTTTACTTAGAAAGTCAAGAAGTTCTTTCTTTTCATCTAAGGCATCCCTAACATTGTCAAGTTGTGCAAGCAAGGACTCAAAGCAAGTTTTAGTTTCTTCATCCAAGGCAGCAACAAATTCACACATGTCAATCATCTCTTTCTTCACCTCTAGACCAACAAGATCAAGAGAGGAAGGCTCACTAGAGATAGGTTGAGGAGTGGGTTTTGGTGTTACCTCGGTGGCCTTGGCCATGAAGCACTTTTGGTTGGAGGAGATGACATTTTCATTTGGTGAGTCGAAGAGGGATAGACGTGGAGTTGAGGTAGTGGCAATAGCAGCAACTCCCGCAATCTCTCCACCGTGAACTTCATCATCATCATCTTCATTCGTGCCCGAAAGGTATTCTTCATGGACCACTATTGCTCGTTCCTTGTTGGCGACGTTCTTGACAGCGTAGTTCTTGTTCAAGGGATGAGGAGGTCTTGACTTGATCTTGCGAATGAGATGACCACCATTATCTTCATGGTTATCAAAGGGACACTTGGCCACGAAGTGACTCTTGTCATTGAAATTGTAGCATGACCTTGCCTTGGGAGACTTGTTGGGTGAGTTGAATCTTGAGTTGTCCCTTGATATTGACTTCAACCCGGACTTGTTCCAAAAGGCCCTTGAAGCGAGAGCAAGATGTTCGTTGAAGGCACACTTGAGATCCTCTTGAGACCACTCACCATATGTATCATCATCAACTTCAATAGCCTTGGCCTTCAAAGCAAGATTCACTTTGGTTGACCCAATGGCCCTAGCACGAGCGGACTCCGCATTCTTCTTGGCAATAGTCATGGCAATTACTTCGCTCAAGACTTATTGGGAGGTCATTAGGTGAAAGTTGGTTCTTCCCTTGATTGAGTTGAGCTTTTGTTCTTCAAACGGAAGGAGAGCTTGAATGAACTTCCTCTTCATAAACTTGTCATCAACATAGTGGGCCCCAAGGTCCCTCATAGTGGAACAAAGGACTTTGAGGCGCCTATACATGTCTTCGGGGGTCTCATCATCTTGCATTGCAAAACCATCGCAATCGTTGTTGATTTCATCAAACTTGGAGCTTTCGATGCTTGCATTCCCAACAAAGAGCTCGGTGAGTTGATCCCAAGCTCCCTTGGCGGTGTCGATTGGAGAATGTGAGCAAAGTCCTTTGGATTCAAAGCCTTTTGAATCATCCCCAAAGCTGTGGCATTGAGTTGCTTGTCCACCACTTCTCCTCGTGTCAACTTCTTTGGGTAATATGGAGAGAATCCATCCTCCACAATCCTCATTAACTCAATAGAAGAGCTGGAAATATGTGAGCGCATTAGATATTGCCAATTGGCGAAATTAGAAGTATCTAGCATGGGTGGTGCTCCTTGAGGAATGATGTGTGTCATGGGAATGGGTGGATCCGGAGTGTACTTAGGCGGTGGGGGTACCGCCGAGTAGTCCTTTCCTCCATTTTCCTCTTTGGAAGTTGGGTTCTCGGGCTCCTCGGTGTTCTCACTTGGAACCTTGGTAGAGGTTTGAGCAACAAAACCAAGTCCCAAGCGAGTGGTGACGGCCGCGGGAGTCACCCCGGGGGCGGTCACCGTAACGGTGGGAGGAAGATCGGTGGTTTGGGGTGTGTCAAGAGCAACCATGGGGTTTGGCTTGAGAGACTGCAAGATAGTCATCATTTCCTCGAACTTGGACATCATGGATGACTCCAATTGCTAGTGGCCAAGTTCTTGGATTTTTCGGTTTCACTACCCCCTTCGTCGGCCATAGTATCTTAGGCGGTAAAGCCCAAAATAAGAGCCTTGGCTCTGATACCAATTGAAAGTACCGACTTGATACGACTAGAGGGGGGTGAATAGGCGTCTACCCAATTTTAATTTGTTTCTCACTTTTGGGCTCAACGAGAAAGAAAGTTATCTAGATGTGCAACTAAATGGACAACCTCAATGCAAGATAACTCCCAACAACCACAAGAACGGTAAATAGCAATAAGTAAAGGAAGGGAACAAAGTAACCGGAGCGGGGACACGGAGATATAATTCCCGTAGTTCACTCCCAAGGAGCTACGTCTACGTTGGAGAGGTGTCGGGGCCACACAAGGTCACCCGAGCGCCACAAAGGCCTCACCTTCTTCTCCGGTGAGCTCCCCCACAAAAGAGGCCTCACAATCCACTAACCGGTGACCTTGAAGGCGCCAACCGAAACCTTTACACCAAGGTTGAGGGGGAAGCTCCACAACTCAATTGGATACCCTCAACGACACCTCGAAGCTTTACAACACAAGCCTTAGCTCCAAGGATGCCCTACACCGTCTAGGGTTTCAAGAAACCCAAGAGCAACAAGATCCACAAAGGATGGGTGGGGGAAATCAAATCTTCTTTGGTGGAAGTGTAGATCTAGGTCACCTCCCTCACCTCTCAAAATATCAAGTCATTTGAGTGGCTAGAGAGAGAGAGATCTAGTGAGGTGAAGCTCAAGCATTAATGGAGGAGAGAGAAAAATTCACAGTAGGTGGGAGGAAGAAGAGGGGCGCCTTAAATAGGCCCCCTCCGCACTGAACCGTTACAGCCCCCGCGACCTCACCAGAAGTTCCGGTGAGAGGCCGGAAGTTCCGCCCAGCCTGGCTCCAATGGTCATCAGACCATTGACGCCCGCTCCAGAAGCTCAACCGGAAGTTCCGGTCATAACATACCGGAAGTTCACCGACCTAAGTTCCGGCAAATAGAACACTTCAAACATAAGGTTACTGAGCCTTCAGCGGAACTTGGAGCGGAACTAGGGGCGGAAATTCTGGGTCGCGAACCATGTCCGACCGGTAGTTCCGGCGGCTGGGCGGAAGTTCCGCTCAGGACTTTTTGGCAGGACAAGTTCCGATGAAAGTTCTGGCCCAAGTTCCGGCAAATAGAACACTTCATACAGAAGGTTACTGATCCACCAGCGGAACTTGGGGCGGAACTAGGATCGGAACAAAGCTCAGAACAACCCGCAGAAAAAGCCTGAGCGGAATTTCCGGCGCTAGGCCGGAAGTTCTGGTGAGACACAGAAAGCTCCAACAGAACAAAAACTCACTCTCTCATGGAAAGGTAGGATGGTTGTGGCGGTGCATATAAGTTTGTGCAAGAACAAGTGATTTCCCACAGCCTTCCGAGATGGACCCCCTCTTAATAGTACGGTGACCTAAAACAACAATCGAAGAGAAACTAGGAGAAAACTAAAGGCCACCGTCTTCATGAGATCCCAAGAGAGCATCCACACAGATTGAAGGAGACATCAACAGCGTTTTCCCTGAAACTCAAGCGCACAACTATAACACAAATGGGATTGTCATTAACACCAAAAACAACATGGGAATATATAGTCCTTTCACTTACAGGTCTCCCAAGTGTCCGGTAATGAGCCAAGTAGCAACAAGGCTCTCACTTCATCTTCAAATGTGATTCCCATTGAAGATAGCTGATTTATAATGCCCTGAAATTCATTCACATGATCTGCAATTGGAGTTCCCTCCTTGTACCTCAAACACATCAATTTCTTGATGAAGAACATCTTGTTGGTACCTTCTTTGCGGGCATACAACTCCTCCAATTTCTGCCGCAAGGTACGTGCATGTGACTCATCAATGATATGGTTTAAAACATTATCATCCACCCATTATCGGATGAACCCACAAGCTTGGAGATGAAGTACCTCCCAATAATCTTCTTGCAAATCACTAGGCATCTCAGTGGAGAACAACGGCTTCCAGTAATCCTTCACATATAACAAGTCCTTCATCTTGCTCTTCCATGCTTAATAATTTGTACCATTCAAATAAATCATTATGTTGGTATTCACTTCCATCCTTCACCACAAGCAAATGCACTCAGCCCAAAACAAACCTTGCTCTGAACTGACCATGAACTGAACCTCAGCTCTAATACCTCTTTGGGGGGAAGAGAAGCACAACCCCTCCGCTTGCGGTGAACCCCGAGGATAGATTAAATCAATAGATATGCAGCAGAAATAAAAACAATGAGCACATACACAGGTGACACAAGGATTTACATGGAAAAACCTTCTCAAGGTGAGAAGGAAAAAACACGGGTGCGGACCAACCGGTCCACGCGAGCTTCACTATGAGAAACCTGGGTACAGAGTCTTCTCTAGAATATCTAGAGATATACAACATACTTAGCACGTTGCCAACCGACAACAACAACCACTTGAGAGAAAGATTACAGCAAAGCAGAGTATCGCAGTTTCTAACCCCTTCGTTAATCAACAAACTGCTCTTAAACCGCAGATCCAATCAGCACCAAATTTGGTATACAAGCTGACATACGAGTACCCAACATATGTGCCAAATTTCAGGCCAATCGGACATTGTTTTCCTTCCCAAACTGTTCGTCTACCAAAACTACTCTGTGATGAAACTGCAGCAGTCCGAACTGACTAAACCGCTACCAAATCTGATGGTACACTGACCCAAGTCTCAAACCAGCTTATCAAATCTAAGTACTCAAATCAAGGAACAAGCTCACAAAGTTTGGAGCCAATCCAAGCATGTTTGAGCCTCCAAACACCAGCTTGAAGACAGACCGGTCATATCTCAAAAATCCTGACAGAAATCACCTCTCCTTATTCTTCCTCTCTTCTCACTAGGTTGTGGTGTTCTTGTGTGTTCTCTCACCCTCTCTCTTGCTCAGCTCACACTCTGATTGATACACACAACCACCAAGTCTCTCAGACTTTGTTGAGTTGCAAGATTAAGGATGGTGATCCACTGAGTACGCGTGCGATCAAAATGGTTGGTTACGTGCAGTCTCTGGAGAGGCTTGGTTACCCCATTAGCGAAGAGTTCTCTACGAACATAATTCTGAACTCTCTTCCTAGTGCGTCTGGTCAGTTCATATTGAACTACCACATTCATGGTATGGATAAGAATCGCACTGAATTACATGGGATGCTCAAGCAGGCAGATGCGGATATCAAGAAGGACACCAGTCAAGTGTTGATGGTCCAGAATAAGGCTAAGTTCAAGAAAAGTCCTTGGACTAAGAAGAAGGTTAAGTCAGGAGGCAAGGCTCAAGACCCGGTCCCAAGCGCTTCCTCAGGGACTAAGCCATCTCCTTCAGCCGGATCAACTTGCTGATATTGCAAGGCGGATAGCCACTGGAAGAGGAACTGCATCAAGTATTTGGCCAACAAAGAAAGAGTTGAGGTATGACTTCTGACTCAGTGTCACATCCCAAGATTTTCCAAATCTTGTAATGTGAAAATAAATGAATAAAATAAAACTTTGTTTGATTTTCAGAGCCAGAGAAAACTTTTTGAATTTAAATGGAACCTCAAACCCATTTGAATCAAATAAAACCCTAAAGGGATTTATAAAGATAAACATTTATTAAAGGAAATTAAAATGTTTTAAAAATTACTATTTTGAATCTTTAAATAAAAAGGCTTTGATTTTCAAATGAAAAAGAATGAATTCATAAATAAAGAATATTTTATAAAGCCAAATTAAACCTTGGCCATACTTTGGAATTTAAAACATTTTATTTTTAATAAAAGTTGCAAAGGTTTATTTAAATAAATTAATAAGGATTTGATATCCAACTTTGTTTAAATAAAAGGTTTTATCATTTTAAATTAAAATATCAAACTTATTAAACTATTTTAAATAAGTTTTCCAAGTATTTTATTTTCTTAAATACAACCTACTAAAGTGTTTTAGCTTTATTTTATATTTCAAAATAAACATCTCAATTAGAACAAACCCTATTTGATTTAATAATGGAAGTCTATTATAAAAATTAATAATGGACACTAAAGTAAAAGGTTAGTTTGTTTTAAAACAAATTTCCAAATATTATATATTTCCCAAATCAAACCTACTAATTTGATTTTGAAAATATTTAGGTTTCAAATAAAGATTTTATTAATAAAATCAAGCCCTATTTTGATTTAATAACTAAGTTCCATTTTATTTAATTATTAATGGACCCTAAAGTAAAAGGATTATTTTATTTTAAACAAGATTTCCAAATGAAATTTATTTCCAAATAAACCTACTGATTTGGTTTTGAAAACATTTGGATTTCTAATGAAGATTTTATTAATTAAAACAAACCCTAATTTATTAAATAACTAAAGATCCATTTTATTTAATCAATAAATGAGTCTTAAAATAAATAAAAATATTATTTTGGACTTTGGACTTTGTTGATGAACAGAACCAAAAACACAATGCAAAGTTTAAATGATTGTTTGAATTGTTGAATTATCTGAATGCTTGAACAAGTGTTTGAAATAACAAATCAGGAAATAGAAAAGGAAAAATAAAGCAGACAGAAAAAAAATAGTGCAAAAGGCCCAGCCCACTAAGCCAATCCAGCCCAGCTCCCCTCTCCTCCCCGAACCATTTTCCTCACCGCTGAAACAACCCACAAAGCCCCTGACAAGTGGACCTCCCCCTTTCTCTCCTTTTCTCACTGACAGAGGACCCCACTCCCCTGTTCTTCTTCTCCACCCGCAGCGACCCGTTCCTCGCCGTTTACTGCCGATTGATTGCCTCGTCAATTCGCTTCAATGCCGTGCGATTAACGCCCCCTGACCACACACACTTAAACGCCAGTGACTCCTCTCTCGTTCCCCTCTGTTTCCTTCCCCGAGCACGCCTCCAGTCCATCGCAATTTGTCCTCGAACAGCTTCGTCTCCGACGAGCTTCCACCGACGAATACGGCCGAGCCACACCACCTCCTGCCTCCCCGAACACACGAGAACACTCACCACACCCTTGCGCATCTTACCATACCACCCATTTGACCGCGGGCGCCCCAGAGCCTCGGCTACGACAAACTTCTGAGCACCGCCATCTGTCTCGCCTCCGACGAACTCCTCCGGTAATTCCAGACCACCCCGACCCTTTCCGTTCACGCACACATCCTTGCCATGGTCTTGCGCAATTAACCCCGTCCTCCATTTGTCTTCTCGTGGACCACAGCCTCGTCTTCGACCGTGGACAGAACCGTCCGTCGCCGTCCACTACTCCGGCGAGAAATCCTGCCCGTCCCCGTGCGCCCCTCGACGGACCAGTCCCACGTTGAGCATCAGCATCGCTCCACTAACCCGGTGAGCACACTTCCCCTCTGCTCCGCTTCCTGTATCGCCGGCGCCGCCGTGAAACAGAGTCGCCGTCGCCAGCAGCCGTCGCAGCGCCGCCCGACTATGGTCGAGCACGCTAGCACCATCCGATCTAGATCGCAGCGTCACGATAGACTCACTTAAGCGAAGGGGTACCAAGCGATCTGTGCCGCACGATTAGACTTGATCCAACGCACCACAGCCGCGATCCAACCAAAACGGTACCGACAAATAAGAAGCCGCCGCGTGTCACCAGATAGATTGAAATTAGAATTTGAAATCAGAATTATTTACAAACTTCAAACCCTTATATCTTTTGATCCACACGTCCAAATTTGGCAAATTTTATATCAATGGATCCAGGAGAACAAGCCCTAGCCAACCATGGCCTTAGTTTAGAAAATAGTACCTGTTAACTTGTTTGAATTTGCAGAAACATTTGTGTACTTGTTTAGAGTATAAAAATTGTTTAAAAATGATTTTTGGATTAAAACCTTTGCAAAATGGTTTGTTGTGACCTTACTGACCCTAGGAACCAACCCTTGGTATTAAAAATGATTTTTGTAAGATTTAGGTTGGATTACTTGACTTAGTCATTTTCTAGCCAAATAAAAAGAATTGATTTTATTATGGAAATGATTATGGGAAGAAAACTTTGAGTAGATGGTTTGGACCAAACCTACTGACCTAAAACACCAAGTTTTGCAATAGCAACTCATTTTGTGAACCCTATGGGCTAATGCCTTAATAAAAATATTTCTACACCACATAAAATAACACTTTGTTTTGAAAATGATTTTAAGGTGAAACCTTTTGCAAACGACTTGGCCACTTTAGGAAATGACCATTAGATGCACCCAAATAACTATGACCTACTAGGAACCACTTTTTCAAACAAAACAAAGCTTAGCATGCTTGCATGCATTTCTTTGACTTTGTTATTTATATGTGTTGTTTTGCTTGATTGGTAGATTGAGTTTGTGCCTTGCTTGATTGATTTGTAGTGACTTGAAGAGTGTGATTGTTGCAAAGATCAAGAAGTGAACCTATACTCTACCAAAAAGGCAAGTGATGCTTCATACTTTTTGTCCCATTACTTTCTCTATGCATTAGTGATTTTGCTAAGTAAAACTTGCATGGATTTTGCTAGTATAGATATTGCTATAAGAAAACCTAGTAGATGAATCCTTAGTAGGATTTCCTAAGTTAAGTTTCTTATTACTACCAAGCTTAGCCTAGATAATAGAAAACATGGGTGGAATATATATTCACACTATGGAAAAATATTCTAAGTCTAAGGACTTGTGATTTTGTCTAATAAAACAACTAAGTTAATGAATCACCTGGGTGGAATGGAACAGCTTGGTGGAGAATGGTTGAGTGGTTCACAATGCCATGGACTTGGATTGTGTATCTCACTTGTGGATGGCCACCCAGGAAACAAAGGGATTTGAGATGTCAAATGTTGAGAAGCTTCAAGTGCAACCACTTGGCAATATGGGCTCTGCCATGATCATATAGGTTGCAAGAACTTAGCCATATGGACAGTGGGTGGTAGTGTTTGATAGGTTGGAGCGCGTCCATTTTGGTCTAAGGGAAAGCTTCTGAAAGATCTTGTCTTGGGAAACCAAGTCTTGTGGGGAAAGTGCACCACCTCTGCAGAGTGTAAAATCTAAGTACTTAGCCATGTCCCTGGTAAAGGACAATTTGAGCATCAAGACATGGAAGCAATCAAGAATCTCATCATTCAAATTTCTAAATTAAAATCTTGTGGTTTGAACAAGGGTTGTTTGAATTCTTCCATCATTGATGGAGAGATGGCTTGGTACAAGGATCTTGAAATCTTTGATTGAGGAAATGATTTTGTCAAGCAAAAACTTAGTATTTTCAAAATGATAAGAAAAATCTATTTTGAGCAATGCAAGCCTCAACTCCACTTAGCCAAATGCATATAGATGATAGACTCCACTATACAAATATAGTATCACTTGCCAATACAATTCAAATGTATTGACCCTTTGTGGCTGTAACTTGTATGTTGTAGGTTTGATTGTTTTTAAGTGAAGATTGATTGTTTAGGATTACAAAGTCTACAACCAACATCTGCCTGTGGCACTTTGAAGATGATGGACCCATACTTATTGTTATTCCGCTGCAATGTAATGTAATAGCCATATGAGCTAAGTTTGATGTAATAAACTTATGTTATTCCTGGTTATAAAGTTATATTATGACCTTTGTTTCTTGATATTACATCTTAACTGTGGATGCTAGCATTTGATCCAGGGACTAGCATTGTAAACACAGGAGGGATCAATCTTATCTAAGGTTTGGACCCCTACAGATGGTATCAGAGCATTGTGTTGCCTGTAGGATTTGTAAACCTAGGATTGGACAAAACCCCTTAGAAGAATAGGAGTTGTATTTTGTTCCAAAAACTTATTTACAAAACACTTGTAAACTCTTTCCTCAACCATTTTGGCTTCAACTCTACATCTCTTCTATTTTCAAACTTGATGGAAAAGCCTACCTCATGACCAAAGACTTCATCATATGCAAAGGACTTCTTCAACATCTTCAACTCTAATGACTTCAACTTCTTCAACTCTAATGACTTCAACATCTTCAGCATATTCCCCAAGGACTTCCAACTTGGAAACTACCAAGGACTACAAGTAAGACAAGGAAATCTTGTTTAAGATTTAGAGACTGAGGGAATGCAAAAGTTAGAAGGAGCCTACATCATTTGAAGTATTGCAACCAAGAGTTTTTCTCAAAGAAACCATGATCTCAAGTAAGAAGAATCATGAAGGAAGGAAAAATCACAAGTAAACCATGTAGATGGACCACCATTTATAGTTAAGTCAAACACACCAACTTATGAGGTGTAACAAAAAAATATTTTGTTGCCTAAAAGTGTGTACTTGAACTTGTTGTTTGAGTGCAAAGTTGTTTGTGAAATGTTTGTTTGATTGCTTGAACATTGCTTGTGTGAATTGTGATGTGTGTGATTAGAAATATTTCCTTAGAAATATCTTGCCTATTCTAATCTCCCATCAAAACCCAAATAGATGACTACTCCAAGAGACTCCAACATCAAGGTTGATGACAACAACAACAACCAAGAGGACAACATGAGAGAACTCATAGCAACCCAAACCCAGTTGAGTCAAGAGACAACTCAGCTTTTAGCCAACAACAATGGACTAGACCCAGCCATACAAAGGATTTTGAAACTTCAATACCAAATGTTGCAAGGATTAGTTACTCAAATGATCAACATGAGAGAAAACTTTTTCCAAGGAGCTAATGACAACAAGGATGACAAAGATGCTATTCTAGAAGGAACCCAAGCTAGTAATGTTTTTAGAGACAAGGATCATGCATCCAAGGAGCATGAAGATCAATGCCCCAAGAAGAGAGAAAGATCTCCCACCTATGAAGAACATGAACTAGAAGAACTCTTAGCTTTGGAGAGACCCAAGAAGAAGAAGAAATTCCCCAACACTAGCAAGAAGGATATTACTCAAGAGCAATGTTACACTTGCAAAGAGATGGGACACTATTACAATGAATGCCCAGAAAAGAAGAAGAGACAAGAAGACAAACAAAAGCTAGTGAAACCCAAGATAAGAAAGGATTTTAGCCAAGTGAAGTGCAAACACTGCAAAGAGTTAGGACATTATGCAAACCACTGTCCTGAAAAGATGAAGCATAAGATAAACCAGCCAATGAGGGATCTCAGCCTTGTCACATGTTTCAAATGAAAGGAACTAGGCCACTATGCAAACAATTTTCCAGAAAGGATGGAGAACAAGTTAAACAAGTCTATGAAGGATCTCAACCTTGGCCCATGAGTCAAGTATCGAAATAAAGCAAAAGTTGGCTTAGAGAAGTTTTTCCAGGACCCAAGAAGGCCAATATGTAATTTTTGTTTGAAAATTTTTAAGGGTGGTAGTACCCTAGTTGTTTTGAACTTGCTTGTAACCCTATCCTCCCCAAATCTCGGGACGAGATTTATTTTAAGGGTGGTAGCCTGTCACATCCCAAGATTTTCCAAATCTTGTAATGTGAAAATAAATGAATAAAATAAAACTTTGTTTGATTTTCAGAGCCAGAGGAAACTTTTTGAATTTAAATGGAACCTCAAACCCATTTGAATCAAATAAAACCCTAAAGGGATTTATAAAGATAAACATTTATTAAAGGAAATTAAAATGTTTTAAAAATTACTATTTTGAATCTTTAAATAAAAAGGCTTTGATTTTCAAATGAAAAAGAATGAATTCATAAATAAAGAATATTTTATAAAGCCAAATTAAACCTTGGCCATACTTTGGAATTTAAAACATTTTATTTTTAATAAAAGTTGCAAAGGTTTATTTAAATAAATTAATAAGGATTTGATATCCAACTTTGTTTAAATAAAAGGTTTTATCATTTTAAATTAAAATATCAAACTTATTAAACTATTTTAAATAAGTTTTCCAAGTATTTTATTTTCTTAAATACAACCTACTAAAGTGTTTTAGCTTTATTTTATATTTCAAAATAAACATCTCAATTAGAACAAACCCTATTTGATTTAATAATGGAAGTCTATTATAAAAATTAATAATGGACACTAAAATAAAAGGTTAGTTTGTTTTAAAACAAATTTCCAAATATTATATATTTCCCAAATCAAACCTACTAATTTGATTTTGAAAATATTTAGGTTTCAAATAAAGATTTTATTAATAAAATCAAGCCCTATTTTGATTTAATAACTAAGTTCCATTTTATTTAATTATAAATGGACCCTAAAGTAAAAGGATTATTTTATTTTAAACAAGATTTACAAATGAAATTTATTTCCAAATAAACCTACTGATTTGGTTTTGAAAACATTTGGATTTCTAATGAAGATTTTATTAATTAAAACAAACCCTAATTTATTAAATAACTAAAGATCCATTTTATTTAATCAATAAATGAGTCTTAAAATAAATAAAAATATTATTTTGGACTTTGGACTTTGTTGATGAACAGAACCAAAAACACAATGCAAAGTTTAAATGATTGTTTGAATTGTTGAATTATTTGAATGCTTGAATAAGTGTTTGAAATAACAAATCAGGAAATAGAAAAGGAAAAATAAAGCAGACAGAAAAAAAATAGTGCAAAAGGCCCAGCCCACTAAGCCAATCCAGCCCAGCTCCCCTCTCCTCCCCGAACCGTTTTCCTCACCGCTGAAACAACCCACAAAGCCCCTGACAAGTGGACCTCCCCCTTTCTCTCCTTTTCTCACTGACAGAGGACCCCACTCCCCTGTTCTTCTTCTCCACCCGCAGCGACCCGTTCCTCGTCGTTTACTGCCGATTGATTGCCTCGTCAATTCGCTTCAATGCCGTGCGATTAACGCCCCCTGACCACACACACTTAAACGCCAGTGACTCCTCTCTCGTTCCCCTCTGTTTCCTTCCCCGAGCACGCCTCCAGTCCATCGCAATTTGTCCTCGAACAGCTTCGTCTCCGACGAGCTTCCACCGACGAATACGGCCGAGCCACACCACCTCCTGCCTCCCCGAACACACGAGAACACTCACCGCACCCTTGCGCATCTTACCGTACCACCCATTTGACCGCGGGCGCCCCAGAGCCTCGGCTACGACAAACTTCTGAGCGCCGCCGTCTGTCTCGCCTCCAACGAACTCCTCCGGTAATTCCAGACCACCCCGACCCTTTCCGTTCACGCACACATCCTTGCCATGGTCTTGCGCAATTAACCCCGTCCTCCATTTGTCTTCTCGTGGACCACAGCCTCGTCTTCGACCGTGGACAGAACCGTCCGTCGCCGTCCACTACTCCGGCGAGAAATCCTGCCCGTCCCCGTGCGCCCCTCGACGGACCAGTCCCACGTTGAGCATCAGCATCGCTCCACTAACCCGGTGAGCACACTTCCCCTCTGCTCCGCTTCCTGTATCGCCGGCGCCGCCGTGAAACAGTCGCCGCCGCCAGCAGCCGTCGCAGCGCCGCCCGACTATGGTCGAGCACGCTAGCACCATCCGATCTAGATCGCAGCGTCACGATAGACTCACTTAAGCGAAGGGGTACCAAGCGATCTGTGCCGCACGATTAGACTTGATCCAACGCACCACAGCCGCGATCCAACCGAAACGGTACCGACAAATAAGAAGCCGCCGCGTGTCACCAGATAGATTGAAATTAGAATTTGAAATCAGAATTATTTACAAACTTCAAACCCTTATATCTTTTGATCCACACGTCCAAATTTGGCAAATTTTATATCAATGGATTCAGGAGAACAAGCCCTAGCCAACCATGGCCTTAGTTTAGAAAATAGTACCTGTTAACTTGTTTGAATTTGCAGAAACATTTGTGTACTTGTTTAGAGTATAAAAATTGTTTAAAAATGATTTTTGGATTAAAACCTTTGCAAAATGGTTTGTTGTGACCTTACTGACCCTAGGAACCAACCCTTGGTATTAAAAATGATTTTTGTAAGATTTAGGTTGGATTACTTGACTTAGTCATTTTCTAGCCAAATAAAAAGAATTGATTTTATTATGGAAATGATTATGGGAAGAAAACTTTGAGTAGATGGTTTGGACCAAACCTACTGACCTAAAACACCAAGTTTTGCAATAGCAACTCATTTTGTGAACCCTATGGGCTAATGCCTTAATAAAAATATTTCTACACCACATAAAATAACACTTTGTTTTGAAAATGATTTTAAGGTGAAACCTTTTGCAAACGACTTGGCC
Source organism: Avena sativa (assembly GCA_916181665.1). Classification (NCBI taxonomy): domain Eukaryota; kingdom Viridiplantae; phylum Streptophyta; class Magnoliopsida; order Poales; family Poaceae; genus Avena; species Avena sativa. The sequence continues at coordinate 37,219,361 of OV702283.1, forward strand.
ACTTTAGGAAATGACCATTAGATGCACCCAAATAACTATGACCTACTAGGAACCACTTTTTCAAACAAAACAAAGCTTAGCATGCTTGCATGCATTTCTTTGACTTTGTTATTTATATGTGTTGTTTTGCTTGATTGGTAGATTGAGTTTGTGCCTTGCTTGATTGATTTGTAGTGACTTGAAGAGTGTGATTGTTGCAAAGATCAAGAAGTGAACCTATACTCTACCAAAAAGGCAAGTGATGCTTCATACTTTTTGTCCCATTACTTTCTCTATGCATTAGTGATTTTGCTAAGTAAAACTTGCATGGATTTTGCTAGTATAGATATTGCTATAAGAAAACCTAGTAGATGAATCCTTAGTAGGATTTCCTAAGTTAAGTTTCTTATTACTACCAAGCTTAGCCTAGATAATAGAAAACATGGGTGGAATATATATTCACACTATGGAAAAATATTCTAAGTCTAAGGACTTGTGATTTTGTCTAATAAAACAACTAAGTTAATGAATCACCTGGGTGGAATGGAACAGCTTGGTGGAGAATGGTTGAGTGGTTCACAATGCCATGGACTTGGATTGTGTATCTCACTTGTGGATGGCCACCCAGGAAACAAAGGGATTTGAGATGTCAAATGTTGAGAAGCTTCAAGTGCAACCACTTGGCAATATGGGCTCTGCCATGATCATATAGGTTGCAAGAACTTAGCCATATGGACAGTGGGTGGTAGTGTTTGATAGGTTGGAGCGCGTCCATTTTGGTCTAAGGGAAAGCTTCTGAAAGATCTTGTCTTGGGAAACCAAGTCTTGTGGGGAAAGTGCACCACCTCTGCAGAGTGTAAAATCTAAGTACTTAGCCATGTCCCTGGTAAAGGACAATTTGAGCATCAAGACATGGAAGCAATCAAGAATCTCATCATTCAAATTTCTAAATTAAAATCTTGTGGTTTGAACAAGGGTTGTTTGAATTCTTCCATCATTGATGGAGAGATGGCTTGGTACAAGGATCTTGAAATCTTTGATTGAGGAAATGATTTTGTCAAGCAAAAACTTAGTATTTTCAAAATGATAAGAAAAATCTATTTTGAGCAATGCAAGCCTCAACTCCACTTAGCCAAATGCATATAGATGATAGACTCCACTATACAAATATAGTATCACTTGCCAATACAATTCAAATGTATTGACCCTTTGTGGCTGTAACTTGTATGTTGCAGGTTTGATTGTTTTTAAGTGAAGATTGATTGTTTAGGATTACAAAGTCTACAACCAACATCTGCCTGTGGCACTTTGAAGATGATGGACCCATACTTATTGTTATTCCGCTGCAATGTAATGTAATAGCCATATGAGCTAAGTTTGATGTAATAAACTTATGTTATTCCTGGTTATAAAGTTATATTATGACCTTTGTTTCTTGATATTACATCTTAACTGTGGATGCTAGCATTTGATCCAGGGACTAGCATTGTAAACACAGGAGGGATCAATCTTATCTAAGGTTGGGACCCCTACACTCAGGTACACTTGTTTGCAATGTTATACACATCTATCTTGTTGATGCACCTAATAGTTATTGGGTATATGATACTGGATCAGTTATTCACATCTGCAACTCGTTGTAGGGACTGGTAAGAACTAGGAGCGTAACAAGAGGCGAGGTCGGCAACAAAGCGAGAGTCGCTGCGTTGGAAGTCGGCATGATGCAACTTCATTTACCTTTCGGATTCATTGTGGAACTGAATAATTGTTATTATGTTCTAGTGCTCAGTCAAAACATTATTTCTGCTTCATGTTTGATGAGGCAAGTCTATGAGTCGGATATTAAGAATAATGGTTGTTCTTGATATTTGAATGATATGTTAAATGGCTTTTCTCCCGTCCAAGACAGGTTATTTATTTTGAATCTTGATGGTGAGTCAGTTTATAACATAAATGTTAAAAGGTTGAAACCAAATGATCTGAATATGACTTACTTTTGGCACTGTCAGCTTGGTCATATAAGATGGAAACGCATGAAGAAGCTCCATGATGATGGACTCCTAACTTCATTCGACTTGGAGTCATTCGAGACATGTGTATCTTACCTACTCGGCAAAATGACCAAGACACCTTTTGCAAAGAGTTGCAAAAGGGCGTCCGACTTGTTGGGACTAGTACATTGTGATGTGTGTGGACCAATGATCACGATAGCCAAGGGTGGTTATGAATACTTCATTACCCTCACCGATGATTTGAGTCGGTATGGATATATCTACTTGATTAAACATAAGTCGGAAGCCTTTGAAAAGTTCAAAGAATTCCAGAATGAAGCACAGAATCAACTCGGCAGGAAAATAAAGTTTCTTCGTTTAGACCGAGGAGGCGAGTACATCACCCATGAGTTTGATGACTATCTAAAAAGTTGTGGATAGTTCCTCAACTTACTCTGCCAGGAACACCGCAGAGGAACGGTGTGTTGGAAAGGCAGAATGGGACCTTGTTGGACATGGTACGATCAATGATGAGTTGGACAGATCTGCCTTTATCATTTTTGGGTTATTGTCTAGAAACTGCAGCGTTCACACTAAACAGAGTACCATCAAAGTCGGTAGAGAAGACACCGCATGAGATGTGGACATGCCAAAAGCCGAGTTTGTCTTTTCTTAAGATTTGGGGTTGTGAAGCATTTTTCAAGCGACTTGAGTCGGCGACGAGGGTTCGACTCGTCAATGCCCATTGTTATGGAATTGGGTTTTAATAAGATGGGGATGCTGGAGATCACGAGACGGTTAATAGACACGCAAGAAGGGGACACAATGTTTACCCAGGTTCAGGCCCCCGGAGGGAAACCCTACTCCTGCTTGTCTGTTCTTGATTGATGGCGGAACCGAAGGTTACATAGGGTGAGCAAATGCAATATGGCGTGAGGTGTGTGTATGAGTTGGAGAGATCCTCCTCGTCGTGCTCTCCTGACCTTTATATGGGGAGGCCAGGTCTCGGGTAGGTCGAGTTGGTTACAAGTTAGGGTTTCACCCTTCAAGATTCTATCTACAGCTTGGACGTTTTCTCCAAGGAGTCGAACTTCTACCGGGCTTGGGCCATCTGGAGTCTCCTTGGTCTTCGCGTTAACAACAAGTATTCGTGTGGGCCTTCACTAGGCTGGACCGGGTAGGCCAATGTTAGGTACCCGTAGGGCATATCCATGCCAGTAGCCGTAGATTCGACTGAAGACTCTATAGTCTTTCGAGTGTTTCTCATCCGAACATGTTTTCGGGTGAATATGCTGGTTCAGAGGGATTGTTAATACGTGTGCCTGACTCACCCGATGGATCAGGGTCAGTTAATGTCTTTGGACAAAACAACACGATCTACTTTAGACTCGAGTCCCCAGACTCGAATCTAGAAAATTGCAGGCGTAATTCGACTCAGGCCGAAGAGGTCTTACAGGAGTCGAATTCCAGAGTTTAAGTTAAGTACCCAAAACGTCCATTGGGATTTTTCATCATGCCTGCTGACACGGTATGTTACTGGTAGAGCACAGTCAGGTGCGATACCAGGACATCAGATGATATCTATAGGTCTTATATTTGCATCGCAGACACAACATCCGAAAAATTATCACCGCGGAGGTGTTTAAGGTGACCAACAAGACGATATCTCTCTCAACGTTAGTTCGGGCAAAGTTGCCAAAAAGGTTTTTTTTGTCACGTGTGATCCGAAGGATCTCATCCGAATAGTTCATAGGGTGTGCAACCAGCGCTCCCTATGGGAGTAGCCCCCGAGTGTCTGTTCGAATCGTAGACTCGAGCGAAGACTTTAAATCTGCGGATGTCATCAACGCTAATGCTTTTTTGAATGCGCGATCAGCGCTCCTATGGGAGTAGCCCCCGAGTACGTAGTGGAGTCACAGACTCAACGAAGGACTCGAAGTATTTCCAAAGAAGTGTTTCCACCATGTCAATTTCTCAGGTGCATAGCCACCACTCCTGATAGGAGTAGCCCCCGAGTAGTTGGTTGATTCGTAGACTCGAGTAAGTACTTTTATGTGCAGTCGAAAGTTTTTAGCCGTTGTTGGACTTTGCTTTGATGAAATCATTGCTGACACTTGGTGAGCTCAATTGTTTGCGGCAGCAGAGGCAACAAGACGAGACGATCATGGGTCCCATGTTCTGACTTGGATTTGACTAGTCATGCGTAGTTTATGCGATAATTATGGCGTCTCCTCGATTTTCCCATGCATAGTGGACAACGTGTTTGAAAGGATACAGATGTCGCCTAGAGGAGGGGTGAATAGGCAATTCATTTTTTTAGAGTAGCTCAACAAAGGCAGAATTAAACTAGCGTTTACTTTGTTAAGCACAAAACCTAGAACAATCTAGGGTTCACCTATGTGTACCAGCAACGTATGCTTAGCAAGACAGACAACTATGTGATAACAAGATATATACTTCAAGCACAAAGGCTATGACAAAGTAAGGTGCATAAGTAAGAGCTCGGGTATAGAGATAACTGAGGCACGCGAGGATGACGATATTTTACCGAGTTCCTCCCAACATGGAGTACGTCTAATTTGGATAGGGGGTGGTACCAAACCACCTACGCCACAAAAGGCCTCCCTTGTTCTCCTGTGAATCTCCCCCCAACGGGATCAATTTACACTTCCACTATCAGTGCACTTGTCGGTGGTAATCCGAAACATCTCACAAGGTTGGGGCACTTCTCCACAACTTAATTGGAGGCTCCCAACAAACATTTGGGGAAAGATCCACAACTTAATTGGAGGCCCCAAGTAATCCACAACCTGCAACACAACCAAACCGTCTAGGGTTCCAAAAACCCAAGAGTAAAAATCTTCTCAACTTTCACTCACCAAATCCTCCGAGGAGAACTCAAACCGATGCACCGAATGCAAGAGGAAAGAACACCACAAATATGCTCCAATCCCTCACTCTAAAGTTACAACAAAGCTACTAAAGCTATTGGTGGAACAAGAGAGGAAGAACACAAAGGGGAACACAAAATCCCCCAAGATCTAGATCCCAAAGGATTCACTCACAAAGAGATGGAATGGATTGGTCAAATGTAGATCTAGATCTCCTCTCTCTTCCACTCAAATATGGGCAAGAATCATTGGAGGGGAAGAGTTTAATCAATATTTTAGAGTAAGAGCAAATGGGGCAAAGCTTAGACAAAATAGAGGAAGAAGAAGCAGTCCAAACGCTAAAGGGGCAAAGCTATTTAAAGGGCAGGGCAAGTTCTACCCATTGGGGCTGAAAATCGGCCTGGTTCGGTAGTACAGTAAATCCTCGGTACTACCGCACCTGACAGCACCTGGCGTAGGCGAGCAAGCAACAAACGAGCGAGGGCAGCCAGAAGGGCGAGCGAGCAATTGGCAGGGCGTGCGGCGGCAGCGAGCAGCACTTGCACAAGGTGGGGACGGCAGGGCGGCAGGCGCGTGGGTCAACGCGGTGGCGCGAGTGCGCGCGAGGCGAGCGGCGGCTACGCGCGGGAGCAAACAAAGCAGAGCGCGGGTGGGCCACGGTAGCCCAGCAAGCAAGGTAGCATGCATGCGCGGGTGGTCAACGCGGGAGCCAGCGCGAGCGGGGGCGAGGCAGCGCGCGCGATGCTAGGGGCTGGCGGCGTGGCGGATAAGCGAGGCAGCATGCATGCGCGGGTGGTCAACGCGGGAGCCAGCGCGAGCGGAAGCGGGTACCGCGGGAGGTAGAGAGCTGGGCGGCGCCACGGGCTCGACTGGTACTGGGATACCGGCCGGCCCAGAAAATAAAAGGACTTTTCTTTTTCTGTTTTAAACCAAATAGAGGGCAAACTCAAACTGTGATAACTTTTGATTGGTAACTCCAATTGACCCGATTCCAATTGCGTTGGAAATAGGACGACATGAGATACCCTATAAAATATTGGATACCACCAAGTGAGAATTCTTGATGTATTTTATAGTGTGATACCTCATTTGGTGAGAATCCGGAAGACCCCCAAGAACAAACTCGCAACAAGATATAAAGGGGAGATCCGCTATTGATGAACAAGAGCTTGTTATGGAGATTACCACAAGCTCTAAATCCTCATGTGGATAAGACCAAATAACAACCAAATATGATTATGCAAGTATGCAAAGGTTTGAGCTCTCTCTAAATGATATGATCGAGTTACTCATTCGATATCCCCTCTTGATAGTACGGTTATCTATCCTAAACCCGGTCTCCCAATAACAACATGAGACCGGCAAAAGGGAAAACCTATCAAGATTATACCTTTTCCTTGAGCAATCTACTTGAGCCTGATGTAGACAATCTTGTCCTTCTCAAGATGGAACGCTTTTCATGATTCCTCATCATCGATCCATGTTCACCGAGGATGGCAAGCATCAAACATGAGATCTTCTATAGATGGCACATTTTGAGCTTGCACAACACATATTCTTCTCATTTCATCGACCTGGAAGCCATCACATGCTCCAAGCGATTCCAATGGATAATTACTACAAGTGCAACTTAATACACACATTAGTCCATAAAGATTGTCATTAATTACCAAAACCACACATGGGGGGCCCACATGTTCTTTCAGTGTTTGCGACGGTTCGGTAGATGCCTACCACGTGTTCGGTGCGATGAAGGACACACGTTAGGGCATAGAAATCGATGGTTCTGTTTCATCATCTTCATCTTTTTATACTGCATGAGGACTAGAGTAGTTTTTCCCCTGGCCATTTGCTTTCATCTCTCTGCCTCCGCCATTTATAGAGCTCGTTCGTACTACGCACTGGAATTCATGCATGTCTTTCCTTCCTCTTTCCTATGTGATCTGCGTGTTGCGCACCATGCCGCCAATATGGGCAAGCCAAATAAGACCACTTTCGCTGCTACGGGGACGAGCGCCGCTGGCGCTAACAAGAAGACCTCCACCGCCGGCCGCGTCACCGATGGTGATTGGCGATGGTTTGCTATCAGGGAGGCAGACCTGCGTCGCCTGCACGAATCCAGCCTAATCTCGAAGGAGAAAGGTGATGCCCTTATTCCTGATGAGAAGGTAATCTCGGACCCACCCGAAGGTTTTCGGGTTATGTTTTATGCGTTTGTTGTCCGAGGGCTTTCTCTTCCTGCCCACGAGTTTCTTCGTGGGCTTCTTTTTCTCTATGAGCTACAACTTCATCAGTTGTCGCCCAATTCCCTTCTTCACATTGCGTGTCTTATCACACTTTGCGAGTGCTGGCTCAGCATCAAGCCACACTATGGCCTCTTCAGAAAGCTCTATTTCCTGAAGAGGCAATCTGGCACCGGCGGCGTTTATGCGCTAGGTGGGTGCGGGATATCTATCTGCCCATCGTCCAATTTTTCTCCTTCCACCTCTGTGAATCCATTCAAAAATGGAGGAACAAGTGGTTTTATATTCGCGATTATAAGCTCGATGGTCAGCATTATGGGTTGTCCCCCTTCGACGCCAGCAAGCCAGTCATCCGAAATCGCTCATGGTCGAATGACATCATGGAGGGTGAGACCGAAGTGGTGGAGAAGCTCCACTAGTGAGTGAAGGATCTCTAGCTGGTGCAAGGCAAGGAAGTCTGATGTGTCGACATCATCCAGACATTCCTCAAGCGTAGGGTGCAGCCTCTCCAAGCGAGGGCGTACCCGATGTTTCTGTACTATGGCGTCACCGACCTGACAAGAGTGTCAGATGAGGAGATGTCCTCAGCCGACCTCGACCGGGCTCTTCGAACCTTGCTGAAGTACAAGGCTGACGAGGAGCTGCCGAGGAAGTCTTTGACTAGCCCCTTCTCTGGCAGGAAGGAAGTTCCTTGGGTGAATTTCCGGTTTGCATGTTGTGCATCTTTGATAGCTTGTTTCTTGTGTTTTTGACGTTTGTCATGTGTATATTTTGCTTCGCAGGAGTTCAAGGTGGAGGCCATGATGCCTCCCCTTCCCAAGAAATATATGTATGCGCCCGATGGCGGGGATGGTGAGTCTGAATCCATGCCCCCCCTGCGTCGTCGCCAACGATGGAAGCCCCGAGCACAGCAAAGGGCTATCTCGAAAGAGGGCCCGAAGCGAAAGTTCAGATGGGGCGACGCCGCCAACTCCAAGGGGACCTGCCTTCCTCGAGCATCACACTAGGGATGAAGCTGCAACCTCCCCCATTCATGTCGTTCCCCTCCAGGTCGTGGCTCCTCAGCCACCGACCAAGAAGAAGGAGACACCGATCTTTGACCTCTCTGACATCCCATCATGAGTATCGAGTGATTTTGCACTGTTGATTGTATTTCTCCTTGATGATACTTTGAGTGACTTGTTTGCCTTTATCATACCAGAAGGTCCTCCTCAGCCGAATTCGTAAAGGATGAGAACGAAGAGGTCGCGGTGGAGTTGCAGATGTTGCTGGCGAAAACTGCAACTGCCTCCGCGAAGATACCGGCCAACTCCGGTTAGGGGTGGAATCGAGCCGAGCTGAGCCGAGCCGGCTCGTGGCTCGGCTTGATCAGGCTCGGAAAAAATCGAGCCGATCTGGCTCGGCTTGGTACTCCAAATATTCTAAAACCTGGGCTTGAGGCTCACTCGATTAGGCTCGAGGCTCGGTCGATAGGCTCATCGAGCCAACACTTCGCCCAGACGACGGACAACCTCCTGTGTGATTCCCTTATCTCCTAACACACCTCGATGTCCCATCGCGCTAGGGCCGGTGCCGTCATGCCGCCACAACCAACACCAACGCCGGCCGGCCGCCTTGTTCCCCTAATCCCCATCTCCTCCCAGGCTCCACACCAACCTCGCGCCTCTTCTCCATTGCCAGGCAGCTCTGCTCCGGCATGCCCTGCTGCTCAGGAGCTAGAGTCAACAGAGTTGGAGGCATGGAATCAGACGAGGGTAGGGGCACATCGCGGGATCTAGAGTTCGCGACGCTGTGAGGGCCTGCAATTCGTGGAGCTCGCGGCAGGGTCTCCGTCCAGGGAAGTGTGCTGGTATTGAACGAAGCTGGACGGGCTGTTGATTTCTGAATACGTTCCCTCCCCTCACCTTGAAATCTGAATCTTCAATGCTAGGTACTCTAAATGCTAGGATCCATAATCGCAAGTTGCGTTGCTGTCTCATGTTTAGATATTGTTTACTTATCTCCCTCTAATTTATATGTGTTGTATGCACGGATCTATTGTCTTGTTTGGCTAATTTCTTTTCTAGCACTGGCCGAAGGGAGAGACATTGTGTGGACAGATCTTTCAATAATTGATGAGTGTACATATGTTGAACAACCGATTAGTCAATAGTTGGAAGAAGCTTATTTTGAACCAAGTAGATCTATGTGCATGTGTTTATGATGTATAATAAGTACTGTTGGATTAAGTTGATCTGTTCACAAAAAAAAAAAAGTTGATCTGTGTTGTGAACTTGTGTTGTATGCTATTGTTATGGTTATTGGTATTTTATGAAACTTGTTAGACTATTTTATGGATGCATTCATGATCAATTGCTGTTTACAATTGTGAATTGATACATTTTTTTAGCAAAGATTATGGCAGAATTTTTAATTACACCGAGCCTTCAAGCCGGCTTGCGAGCTTCATCGAGCTGGCTTGTCGAGCCTCGAGCCTGAGTAGAAGGGTTTAGGCTTGGCTTGACTAACCTCCGAGCCGAACCGAGCCCGAGCCGAGCCTTGTCAAGCCCGAACCGAGCCTCGAGCCTCAAGATTTGTGTCCACCCCTAACTATGGTGATGCCGCATCGAGCTCCTCGAAGCTGAGGACTCGAATGGTCTTCACCCGGAAGACGCAAGCCACTCCTTCAGAGTGGTTAGGTGGTCACATAAGTCCTTTTTCAATTTGCCACGACCGAGCCCCCGAGTCCTTTTGTTTGCCTGATTTTGCATGTTTCTTGTTTGTAGCCCTTCATCCGCGACATCAATCACCTTGGCCAGCAATATCTTGCCCTGGAGTACAACCTTTAGTAGCTTCGAGGTGCGTGTACTACTTCTATTTGTTTAGGAATACTGATGAGTACCGTTTTTATTGATCCATTTCTTGTTGATTGCCGTAGATGAGAATAATGAAGCTCTCCGCAAGCTGAACACACTCAAAAAGAGTCATAGCCAGGCGGAGACAAAGGCAAAGGATGCCGTGGAGGCCCTTCAGTGCCACCAGCAGGAGGCCCAAGAGCGCGAACGACAGCTTGCGTCCGCCGCGCCGTCTCGGGAGAAGACCATGGTCGAGCAGCTTATGGCTGTTACCAAAGCATTGTCCGTTAAGTTATCGTGTGCTCCTCTACCTGGGCTTTTTTTTTTCTTGTGTGCTTCCTATGACTCATTCGAATTTCTTTTTGCTGCACCTTGTAGATGCTACAGGTGTCGCGTTTGATCGCGATGCCATGGAACATGGGGATCTCATGGCAGATGTTGTTGCGACGATCGAAGACCGCTGCAACTCTATTGTAGAGACGTTAGGCAAGGCCAGGGAGGTCCTCGCCGACTTTTATCGGGAGATCAACCCGATGGGCGTCGCTCTTGACGATGTTGTCTCCCTAGCGAAGGCCTTGGAGGGCGATGCCCTTGCGAGCTACAAGAGGGCTCAGAAGGGTGTGGGTGCCGCCATGGGGCTGGCGATGGCGGTGGCGTCTGGCGCGTAGCTAGATCTTCCTCAGATCACCTCCGGGATGCCGATTGCAGCAGATGGCATCGAGGTAGCTTTTGCTCCGTTTGCCTCCCACTGCAAGCATGTTGGCCTGAAGCTTATTGACCTGCTGCCCACATATGCGCTGGAGCAGCAGCGGGCAGCCAAGGCGAAGGCCTCGGAGTCCTAAGCTGCTCCAGATGCGACTCCTTAGGTCTTCTGCGCCGTAGTTTATTTAGTAGTATTTTGATTTTGCTTTGCCAGCGTGCATGTAATGCTTTGTGCTAGACAAATTTGACTCTACCATGTAGTTGTTGCTCGATGTAAATATAAGTGTCTGTTTTGACTACTGTCAATTTCTTTGTTTTTATACTCTGTCACTTGTGCACCTTTGATGACCCACAAGTATAGGGGGTGTATCTTAGTACTTTCGATAAATAGGAGTGTCGATCCCAACGAGGAGCAGAAGGTGCTGAACAGTGGTGTGGAGCAAGAACTCTCTGCAAATACTTAGCAAACGGATTTTTAGGGGTTTCTATCTGTGGCGGAATACTCAGAGGTGGCGGAAATCTATCTGTGGTCGCTCCCTTGGCCTTAGGATTTCATAGGGAAGATATAGGCGAAGGGGCAGAGTCGGGAGCCATGCAGGTGGGCCACACCTTCCCCTAGGCGCGACCCCGGGTGTGTGGGCCCCCTGTGGACCCTCTTTGCTCCTCTTTCTGGCTTCCTCATTCTTCTGGAAAAATAATATTTTCCCATATTTTCCTGGTATTTTTCTGATCTTCGCGAAATTGCACCGAAACGCCTTCTTTTCCATCAGAATCCAGACTCCGGCAGTCCATCCTCCAAGAATCATCCAACATGCATAAATAGATGAAAAGCCATAAGTAATACCTCACAATAAGACATATATCTATGAATAGAGGTAAATTATGATATAGAATGGTGATGCAAATTGGGCGTATCAACTCCCCCAAGCTTAGACCTTCGCTTGTCCCCAAGCGAAAACTGAGCTCAGTAAACATGTCCACAGGTTTATGGAGTGAAGTGTCGATAAAATAATATGAATAAGAAGCACCGCACTTACCATTGCACAACTCATAGAAGAAATCAACTCACCATTATATAACTTAGCTTGCAACCAAGTACATCAGTCACAATAGAGATGCATAAAAATAAATCATAATTGGAATTGGAAAACTCTTGTTCCTGGTCAGAGAACAACTGGCAAACAGTTTCACAAATAAAGCTTTGTAGAAGTTTTCAAAATAGGAGCACTCTTTGCTCAAAAAGGTTTTTCACAATGAAGGCTTTCAAAGTAATACTCAATAGATAAGAGTTTTGTGCAAACAAGGAAGATAAATAACATGATAGGATAAATCACCATATGAATGCTTGAAACACAACAACTAAAATGCTTGCTAGAGATAGAGAGGAAGTAGGTTTACTGACTCAACTTGGAAGTGGGAGAAAAGTCCCTTTATAGAGGGAAGCAGGGATTACAAGTCATAAAGAGCTTCCAAAAGATTATGGTACTTACTAGCTTTGAGCCCTCATTGCCCCTATCATAGGCATCTTGAGATGATTATGGTTAAAGTGCACAAAGATGGAGTATATGCTTGACAAAATATAAGTTGGCAATCTCATGTCCCTTGAATATGAGGGCCACTCCTCATGCTACTCAACTTCAGTTACCGGTAAGTTATTGTCATTGTAAGTACATGCGTATCATAGAGAACCGCCAACAGGGTACCCCTTGCACATGGTACAGGAGCTATCCCATAACCAAAATGACAAGGCAAGCAGACAATGAGCATCTCAGCGATCTTTTTATTTACTATGTGCATAGCTTTTTATTGAGGATGCTTCATAGATAGCTCACTATGGTGATGCTGCAAGTTTCTACCATGATTAGGCATGGCTTAGGCTAGCGGCCCAGGCGTTTCTCTAACACAAAATACAAACTCCATGGACTTACAAGTTCCCTCTTTATTTCACACCATTGACATCCATAGACAAAAGAGCATGATATCAACTGAGTACAAGGTACATGTGCAATGTTGAAAACGTTCCCCGTGACGGCACGGTTCTGCTAATTCCAACGTATAGATGCAAGCATATACAACTTCGATGGCACAATGGTTCAAGTCTATTAGGGGCAATAAAATAAGGTGTGCCATCAAGTTCGTGAAAGCTTTACTAACTAGTTTTCTCATAACAAAATACTTTTTAATTCGAAAGGTAGATGAAGCTTGAGAATTTGCTTGGAATAGCAATAATGCTACTAGGTAGATATGGTGGACACAAGTGGCAAAGGTTTTGATTCAAGGGGATTTGGAAACATGAGAAGTATGCCTTCTCAAAACAGGTTTTTGGCTAGCAAGGCTAGGTAGCAAGCAAGAGAGTTGAAAGAAACAAGCAAACATACAAGTAATAAAGCCAAACATGCAATCTTCCTTGAAGACACAAAAGATCTTAAATAAATAATACTAAGCTTATGAGCCAACAAGAAAGAAAACAAATGATACAAAATACCTACAAGGTTTTTCTCTTTTTCTTTCAAACTTCAAAAGGTATCGCTACTGACCAGAACTCGGTTTGCCAAAACCAATTTAGATCCACTTGATGCTCCCAAAGTCATGCCAATACTGATCAACAAGATCCACCATATAATAGAGATTGCAAACTAAAATAAGAAGTGCAAAAAGTAAAAGATGAGACTTCTCATTAATATTCAATAAAGGCACTCACACCAAGGGATACATAGATAATAAACTAAAGGAGAGATACTTCCACATGCAAACCAAACTATAAGATAACCTATGTACCACAGATATGAATCCACTAAAAAGGTAAAAGATAATAGATGATGGTGGTGATACCGCGGCACTCCCCCAAGCTTGGAACAAGCCAAGGGGATGCCAAACCTGATGATGAATTACTCCTTCGGTGGTGGTGGTGTTCTTTTGTTTAGGGTCATAGAATCCTAAGTCTGTTATTTTCCTCTTGAAGCATGTCCACCTTCATCCTTAAAGCACGGTACTTATCGCAAAACTCTTCAGTGGTCCGAAGGGCTTCCACTGCCTCAGGGCAGTATCTGAAGTCTGGACCGAAGGCTATGATTCCCTGCATGTTGCGAGAAAAAGCATCCCCAGTGTTAATTGCTCGTACAAAAGTAGGTTTCCTTTCCCTTGTCCCTGCGGCGGTTTGTTCTTCCAACTTTAACTCTTCCACGGGCTTCTTGCCTTTGTCATTGGCAGAGACCATGGTGCTCTAAAATTGAGAAGATTTCCTGATAGAAATAGATTGAAACGAAAACACGACGAGAACACGATGCACGAACCTCGGGGGATCCGGGGGGATTATATATTACGAAGTTTTAAAGCATAAGGAAGGTCTTGACACGGAAACAAGGTGGATTCGGAGCTCGAGGGTGGCACACCCCCTCTAGGCGCGGCCAGGCAGGGGCCCACGCCTGGGGTGGGTTTGTCCACCACGGGCTCCGTTTGCTCTTCTGTTCCGTCTCGTAACTTTCCTTATGTAATAAAAACATCAAAATATAAAAAGATTGGGTTTCCACGAACCTTCTGTTTTCACCACTTTTACCTAGTCAATGACGAACTCTGTAGACTCCTTTTCTCCTTCTCCTGGATTTTCCTTCATACAAAACCCTTGCACAAACTCAATGACAACATTAGTATAAGCAAAAAACAATAACCTTTAGGTACACACTTCAACTAAAAACCCATCAACACAAAAGCTTCTATAAGAGGCAAATGCAAACGAAGGAACAAATCTGTCAAAACAGACCAGTGGGTAAAGATTGATTTTTTCGAAAACCTTCTATTGCTCAAATAAAAAAGTGAAGAACTGGTGAAAGTTGGGTAACAACTTGGAGAAAAAACTCAGAAAAATGCAGCTCCATCCGACGTACTGAGCTCCCTCATGAATTTTTACGGTGCAGCACAAAAATATGTCCCAGGACAACCACTTTTCACAACTCCTCTACTTCACAAAAGTAGTTGAACTTGACACAAAAACCAAAACAAAAAGGATAAGGAGCGGTTATTACTGAAGTAATAACTTCCAAGACTCGACAAAACTCTTGGGTTATCTCCCAACAAGTAATTTTCTTTAATGCCTTTAAGTTAGGCTCGAAACTTTCAAAGATGCTCACAAAGGAGATAAATATTTGAAGTGAAAGAGAGCATCAAGAAGCAAATAACCAACACATTTGAGTCTAACCCACTTCCTATGCATGGGAGTATCATGAGAAAACGAATTGTTGAAACAAAAATCCACTAGCATAGGAAGATAAAACAGATGCAACTTCAAAGCTTTCAACATAAAACGGGGAAACTTAACATTATTGAGATGCATAAAACCATGTTTCCCTCTCTCAAAATAACTTTCAGTAGCACTTTGAATAAAGTTGACAATATAACTGTCACTGGAAACAACTTTATCATCAGAATAAGCATACTTACAGCCACCAAAAAGAGGTCCAAGGTCATAAACCGGATCAATAGAAGCAAGTTGTTCCATCCTGAAATCTTTATTAGGCAAGCTGTTTTCACAAGGAGCTTTAGCAAACTTGGAAAAGTTAAACTCATAAGAATCTCCATCAAACTTAGTTAAAACTTTCTCCTTCTTACAATCTATAATAGCTCCACAAGTGTTCAAGAAAGGTCTACCAAAAATGATAGGACAAGTTTTGCTAGCTGCAGAATTAAGAACAAGAAAATCAGCAGGATACTTAATCTTACTGCAGAGAACCTCCACATCTCTTACAATGTGTAACATCCCAAAAATACTAAGCTTGGATCATCAAACTCTAATCATCAAACTTAGGGTTAACAAAAACTTTTCTAAGTAAATTTATGAATGCATGCATATGTGTATGCATTGATTTTGAATTCTTTTAAAACCACCTTGTTTGTTTGTTTCATTGCTTGTAAAATGTTTCTTAGGTGAAATAAACATCATCTAAAACATTTCCCACACTTTTCCTAAAGACAAGTAAATCAAAACACATATATCAAATGAATGGTCACTTTGACCAATTTAACTCTCATGCCTACTTTGGCTGTCTCAAACTTTTAGAACCTAACAGAAACTTTTCTGGATCTTTGCACCCCTTGAATGTACTCATAACAAAGTATCAAGGCCCACTTTGTGATCATCCAGAAACTTTCAAATGCATAGTTTAAATGACAATTCAAAATTGAATCTTTCTCATATGGGAAGATGCCACTTTTTCTAAAACCACTCAAACAAGCTCAACTTTCAAAACCCAAGTATCTGCAGACTCACCAGCACCAATCTAGCAAACCCACCAAAAATCTTTTCAAAATTCAAAACTTGATTTCATGCGGCCATTTCATCAAACAGGTTGCAGACACAAATCAAACAAACATCAAACACTATAGTGTGCAGTAAAATTGGCCTAACTTGTTCCCTAGTTAGCTCACAACCATCTCAGTAGATCATCTAGGAAGATTAGCCAAGCACTAGCACCACTGTGAGCTTGCCATTGCCATCAATGGTGAGAAGACGAGCACACCCTTGCCACCATAGTCGACAGCAAGCTAGGAGCAGCAGCAAGCCTAGCCAGCATGTCTGGGAGGCAGCCCACCGTCCACCGCCACTCACTGTCCCAGCCGCGAGCGTTGCCAAGCCCTAGACCACGCGCAAGAACCGCGCCCAGACCGCCAGAGACCATGCCGAGCGTGCGCCAGAGCACCACCCTCGACCAGCGCCCACAGACCGCGTGCTGCCCTCACCGCGTGCACACACGATCGCCACCGACCCAGGAGACCGCCAGACATCCCCGTTTGCCGCCCCGTGCCGCACAGCCACCGCCCGTCGTCGAAGACGCCGCCTCTGCCGCGCAGAGCATCGCTCGTTCCAGACCAAGCCGCACCGCCCCACGCCTCAAAACCATGTCGTTGAGCATCGCCAGGAGACACCGCACCGTCCTCTACCCTTGCCCATGCCATTAGCCGCCTGTAACATCGCCCCCGACGAGCTCACCGTGCGCCCCGACGGTCCCCTCGCTCGACTATAAATAGAGGCCACCCCGCTCGATTTCTTCACACCATCTCACTCCCCTCTCCTCACTGATCGTGCCACACCGTTCTCAGAGCAAGGCGAGCACCACCCTGCCGGAATTTCACCGGAGCCCGCCGTCTCTGGAGAAGAAGGGAGCCATCGATTTCGTCCACCCCAGGAGCTGCCACGACCACCCCTGAGTTCGCCGTCGTCAACTTAGTCGTTCGCCCGCCTTGCCGACCCTCGCCCGTACCCCGGTGAGCCCCCAGCACCCCTCACTGGCCGCGCTAGGTTTCGTTCTCGCCGGCGATGTCTCGCGTCGACGATGACTCCCAGCCGTTGGATTAGAACCAGATCGAACGACCCACGTTGCCCCATACCGCTTCGCCCAGCCCCGTGTCACTGACGAGTGGGGACACCCACTTAAATAGCCCGCGGGAGCACTGCGCTTAGCAGGCCGGCCCGTTAACTTTTCCCGCGCAGCCCAGTTATTCAAATTAAACTTTTTCCATTTCAATTCAAACACACTTCTGTACCCAACTTCAAAAATCAACCCAGATCGATTCAGTGCACCAAATTGAATGAAACCAATTTTGTTGGAAAGGTCTATGAATGCTGAATCCAAGCCCGTTGGATTCAAGTCATTTGGATCTATAGATCACTCATGGTAAAAATAACAAGGCAGAAGCTTTTCTGTATTCAAACATTTTTCAAATTTAAACCATAATAGCTTTTGAGTTGATTCCAACTCTCAAAAATCACATTTAACCATACTTTTCAGAATATACAAAAATATATAGGTTTACTTGCAGAAATAATGTTCAAGTAATAAAAGAATGCCCCATAGGCATTTCTAGCCACTTTAATTAATTAAAATAAAAGGGTACAACCTTATTAAATTGTGACACCACTTTAAATCATATTCCCATGGACTACAATATGTGGTTATGAAATGTGTCAACATGATCCCATGTTTGGGTTGGAGAATATTAAATCTTAAGTAGTTTTTCAATGAGTAGAAATTACTTTTCTAAAAATAAAAGGAATTAAATCAAGCCTTAACCTTGTAATGATAGAGATGATGCTAGATAATCTATAGGACCCTTGTGTGTGATGATTGCAAGTAGTTAAGTATTGTTTGGTGATTGTGTACCTCGTATTTATTCATAGACGCTAGTACCGACCAAGGATACGAGGAGGAAGGAGGATACTACGAAGAAGAAGCCGAGGAGAACTTCAACCACTGCTCTGCACAAGGCAAGCTGATACTACACCAATGCAAGCTAAAACTTGCAAGACATTCTACTTTAGCAAGCCTAATACTACTAGTGAATTTGCAAGCTATTAACCTTGCAAGATAACACTTGCAAGTTAGCAAGCTTATACTGATTTTGTGCAAGCAAATACTTGCTTGTTACTATGCCTACTATATGCTTTAAGCATATGAGATCATACCCATTTGATAAACCAAACCTAGTTTTATTTGCAAGCTTCTACTTTATTTCTTTATCAAGGCTTCAACTTAGAGTTGACTTAAGTGACTTGTAGATACTAGAAAGATTCTGAAGGTTGCATAAAGAGCATAAATTTGGCCTAAGCTAGAAACCTTGATATCAGCCTAAGATATAAGGTTGGACTTAGTTGAAACTCCACTAGTTTACCACCCCTCATTAGTACTACCCCCACCTGTAGATGTTAGTGCTAAGCATAAAACTTCATCAACTTTAGATGGGAATACTTGGTGAAAATGGTTATGAAAACCTTGGAATGATGGATCATTCTATTGAAATGTTTTGGACATGTGTTTCCAAACACTTGATGATTTTGGTGATAAAAATGTTAAGGCATGAGCCTTAGCCCTTTATAAAACTGATGGTTGTCTGGATGCGATACCATTCCAATTTTATCATACAACCACAATACCCGAAGATTGGGTAGGGCTTGACTGGAAACTTATATCCCTTAGTATTAGTTCCCTCATGGCCAAGGTCTGAGCTGAGGCTACCTTGTGAAGATTGTCCACCTGTGCAGTACCCAAGATGACAGTTGGTCATGGTTGGGAGGCCAAACTCACAGGAGAGGTGCTTATACTAGGGCGTGTAATTGAAAGGTTAGGATTGATTATCCGCATACTGAGTATGGTGAATTCAGGATTTGTTCCTGACGGATGTGTCGAATGTTGTGGTGAAAGTGTACAATCTCTGTAGAGTGTCAAACTATTGGAATAGCCGCGTCCGCGGTTATGGACAGTTGGAGTGGCCATATTGTTCCCCCGTCAGACTTTTCAAAATGACTTGTGAAATGAATTGAGACTTTGACTTGACCACAATAGAGTTGTGATATGAAATACAAGATCCCACTTAGGAGTTATAAAATTGTGACTAGCTTTGGAACCTAGTAGAGATAAATCTGGCTTTTGCAAAACAACCCTAGAGCCTAGTGTCCTATTATCCAAAAACCCCTTTACCTGTTAGTATTAGTTTGCGAGTACTTAAAGAGTACTCATGGATTTGTCCCTGGCTATTCCCATGGCCAGAATTTGAAGAGGAGTACCTGGAAGATGGACCCTAGGAAGGTTACGACAACTAGGATCATCTCCCATCGTCAGCATTGCCTGTGACCCCGAAGATGGAGCTTCGCCTACGCTACCGTTATTATTACGTATTCCACTGCTTGAAGTTGTATTAAGAACTGGATCAGGAGATCCCTATTTGTGTAAGAACTTATGTATCATTTGTAATGGATGATGTACTATGGTATCCAATTCTGTTATGTCTCGCAAAAATGGTAATCCTGGGATTGCGATGTATGGCATAACAGGCATCTAGGATTGAAAAATCCGGGTGTTGACAAGTTGGTATCAGAGCCATCCTGACCATAGGAGACCCTAGTTAGACTGGACGTTTGAACCAAAAACTTACTTTCAAAACCAAAGAAAACAAATATTTACAAAAACTTATTCTCATTCTTATCTCTTTAATTCTTTCCTAAAAATTCATGTTCCTCAAAAACTCTTGCAAAATACATAAATTTTGACACACTTGATCACCCTGCTAATCTACTCATCCTCTATTTTTATAGATGGACGTGAAGTACAGCAAGTTTTACCAACTTGGGAATGGAGGAGACCTTATCTTTGAGAGGGATCTGGATCAGCTTTCGGAACTTCTAGAGCGTCCGCACCCCGTGTTCTTCGGAGCTCAGCTCAATGATCAAGTAGGAGAAGATCTGTAGTGGCTAATTGTTGCAAGTCTCCGAGGAAAGATTGAACCTCCCACTGCGGAGGGAATTCAGTTTACCTTGAGGGAAAACAACTGGCTCGATGGACTTGCCAGAGCAATGCAGGAAGCTCTTTCCCGTCTGTGTGGGCAGAGCATCAATCAGATCAAGGGTACTCGCTTTGAGTTTTGCCCAAGGCGTGATGCAAATGGACAACCCCTGGAAGCCCCATACCAACCCGAGCTAAAGACACAATTGGACCACCTTAGCTTCATGATGTATGATCGTCAGCAGGAGTTGGACAACTGCCGTGACTACTGCAACCACAAGTCTGCCATCATCAAGACAAAGGACCAGACCATCGCCATGCTAGCAAGGGATCGCAAGTCTCGCCGCCGTCACCTCGACAAGAAGGAGCGCCTTATTGCACGTCTTCGCCACCGCATCTCATCTTTGGAGGAGACCATCCACGAGAGAGACATGCAGTTGGAGGAAAAGGAGAATGCCGGAGAGGATCTTCGTGGAGACCCTTACTCCTATCTCAGCGATGACGATGATTTTCTGGAGGATCAGGCCATGGACTTCTTCACCGATGAGGATGATTTCTCCTTCATCGATGATGATGAAGATGATGAAGCCATAGACTCCGAGGAGTAGTAGCACTTGAGCACTAGCGTAGTGAGTAGTATTCGGTCCCACTGTATCGTAGTTTCCAGAATGGTTCTTAAAACCATCTGTTTTTCTTTGTTGTGGTGTGTGTTGTACTGTGTGCTATGAATGAATGAATGAAAAAGCAAGTTGCTAGAAAAATCTGAGTCAAACCTTTCAAACTTTTTAAAATACCCGAAACCTTAGAAATTTCCCTCTTTTCTCATGATCTATCTAAATCTCCAGATGCCACGTGGAGAAGTGGTTCAGCCCCGGACCCGATGTTGCAGATCCTGCAACTGTTGACTTCTGACCGCGAAGCTGAAAGAGCGGAACGTCAAGCCAACCTAGCCACTCTGCAACAGATAGCCCAGCTAGCCCACAACAACCAAGGCCATGGAAATCAGGACAACCATGGATCTAAGCTCAAGAATTTCCAGAATACCAACCCACCTATTTTCACTAAGTCATAAGAGCCCCTAGACGCTGATGATTGGCTGCAAACCATGGAAAATAACCTAGAAGTCGCCGGAGTGGAATCCAACGAGAAAGTCCTGTTCGCCACCCATTATCTAGCCGGAGATGCCAGGGCATGGTGGAACAGTGTTCGCGCAATTACCGGAGGCCAGATGATGACCTGGGAGGAATTCAAGGTCAAGTTCAGCAGAACCCATGTACCACCAGGTTTGATCAAGAGAATGAGAGACGAGTTCGGAGAGCTGAAGCAAGGAAGAATGATTGTAGTGGAATACCATGACAAATTTTTGTCATTAGCTAGGTATGCCCCGGACGAGATAGACACCGAAGCCAAGAAGAAAGAAAGATTCCTGAATGGTCTGCATGACGAGATGCAGACAATGTTAGTCAATATCCCCTTTGCAGATATTGAAGCCCTTGTCGACTCTGCCATCCAGATGGAAGGAAAGATCAACCAAGCCAATGAGAACCGCAAGCGTCGTATGATGCATCAGCCAGGAACCCATCAGACCCCAAAGTACCGCCCCAACCCATCTCCAGGATTTGCCCCAAGAACCAACAGACCCCTGATGAACCGTCCGACCTATCCCAACCGTGGAAACCCTAGACCCGGAGGAAATCACAACAACCCCGGCAACTCTAGCAATTTCACCCGTGCCCCACCCAAGTTCAACACCAACAATGCTACCGCTAGCACCAACACTGCCCCGAGGACTGGAAGCAATGTTGTTCCTGTAGCAGCCAAGGACAAGTCGAAGTGACTTGTTATGACTGTGGAAATAAAGGCCACTATTCTAACGAGTGCCCCAACAAGAAGAATGCTACAGCCCCCAATGCCAATGCCCCAGCTCAACAGCAGCGTCGTGTTCAGCCCGGAAGAAGATTTGCGCCAGGGAATTCACTCAACCGCAATGGCCGTCTTTTTCTCATGCATGCTGAAGAAGCTCAGGAAGCGCCAGACGTCGTGCTAGGTATGTTTTCTGTCAATTCAGTACTTGCAAGAGTGTTGTTTGATTCTGGTGCATCGCATTCATTTGTCACCGAAGAATTTGCATGCACTAGTAAAATTCAACCAACCAAACTGAAGCATGTGATGATTGTTCAAATTCCCGGATCAACCACCAAGGCTAGGCAAATTTGCAAAGTCGTCCCTATCCGAATCCATGGCATAGATTTTTATGCTAATCTGATAGTACTCGGAACTAAAGGTTTGGAAGTAGTACTAGGAATGGATTGGATGTCCAAACATAAAGGATTGATTGACTGTGCCAAGAAATACATCACCATGACCAGTACAGCCGGAATATCAGTCGAGCATATATCTGAAACCCTACCTCGTCAATTTAAATGCAACAAGAGTATAGCCCAACCTACCATTGACCAAGTCCGGATAGTCTGTGAATACCCCGATGTATTTCTAGATGTTTTGCCTGGTATGCCCCCAGATCGGGATATCGAGTTTATCATTGAACTAATCCCCGGAACTGGACCCATAGCCCAGAGACCCTATAGTATGAACCCGTCAGAGCTCGCAGAACTGAAGAAGCAACTGGATTCCATGTTTGAAATCAGATTGATTCAACCAACTGCGTCCCCATGGAGATCACCTGTCTTGTTTGTGGACAAGAAGGATGGAGGTAACCGTTTGTGTACGGATTATCGGAAGTTGAATGATGTCACCATCAAGAACAAGTACCCCTTGCCCAATATAGAAGATTTGTTTGATCAGTTGACCGGTGCCAAAGTGTTTTCTAATATTGATCTTAGAACTGGCTATCATCAACTCAAAATTCGTGCAGAGTATATTCCAAAGACTGCGTTTCCCACCAGATACGGATTATATGAGTATACAGTCATGTCTTTTGGATTAACCAATGCCCCCGCTTATTTCATGAACCTCATGAATAAGATTTTTATGGACTTCCTGGATAAGTTTGTCATTGTTTTCATCGATGACATTCTGATTTATTCCAAATCAGAAGAAGAACATGAGCTACACCTAAGGACCATTCTTGGAACCCTTAGATGCATCAGTTGTATGCCAAGTTTAGCAAATGTGAATTCTGGTTACAGGAGGTAGGATTCCTCGGTCACATTGTATCAGCCGGAGGAATTGCCGTTGACCCTGCCAAAGTGAAAGATGTAGAAGATTGGCAAGCCCCAACCACTCAAACCCAAGTTCGTGCTTTTCTCGGATTGGCGGGATATTACCGCAAATTCATAGAAGGATTCTCTAGTATCGCCAGACCCATGACCCAATTGCTGAAGAAGGACAAGAAGTTTGAATGGACTGACAAGTGTGAAGCGAGTTTTCAAGAACTCAAAAGGAGATTGATTTCAGCCCCAATCTTGATCGTGCCGGATATCACGAAGCCCTTCGATGTGTATTGTGACGCATCCAAGATTGGTCTCGGATGTGTGTTAATGCAAGAAGGCAAAGTTATATCTTATCTATCTCGACAATTGAAGCAACATGAGCAAAACTACCCAACCGATGACCTCGAACTCGCAGCAGTAGTTCTAGCCCTGAATACATGGAGACATTACCTGATGGGAAATCGTTGTGAGATTTATTCGGATCACAAGAAGGAGCTGAATATGAGGCAGAGAAGATGGATTGAGCTAATCAAGGATTATGACCTGGACATTCACTGTCACCCTGGTAAAGCCAACGTGGTAGCCGATGCCCTTAGCAGATTGCCGTGCCGCTTGAACTCCATGATTTTGATGGAGCAACCAAGTTTGCACAAGGAGATCGAAGATTTTCGAATGGAATTAGTAAGTGAAGGATTTTTGGCGAGCATAGAACTCCAGCCCACTTTGATCATTCAGATTAAGGAGGCGCAGAAGGAAAATGCTAGTATCGACGGAATCAAGCGTCGTATCGGTACAGGCAAAGTACCTGGATTCACTGAGGACGAAGAAGGAGTGTTGTGGTACAAAGACGCCTTTGTGTACCAGCCGATTCTAAGTTGAAAGAAGTTATTTTGAAGTAGGCTCATGATACTCTTTATTCTATCCATCCCGGAGGAACTAAGATGTATCAAGATTTGAAAGAGCAATTTTGGTGGCATAAGATGAAGAGAGAAATAGGAAGCTATATCGCCAAGTGTGATATATGTCAGCGAGTCAAGGCAGGACATCAAAGACCCGTTGGATTGTTGCAACCTTTGCAGATTCCGGAATGGAAATGGGATTCTGTAGGAATGGACTTTGTCACTGGACTACCTACTTCTAGTAGGGGAAATGACTCTATCTGGGTCATAGTGGACAGATTGTCCAAAGTCGCCCATTTCTTGCCCGTCAAAACCACCTATCAGAGTTCGAAGCTAGCGGAGCTGTACATCGCTAGAATCGTTAGTTTGCATGGAGTCCCCAAGAACATAGTATCGGATCGAGGAACTCAGTTTACCTCGAGATTCTGGAAGAAAGTTCAAGAAGGTTTAGGAACCCGCCTAGATTTCAGTACCGCGTATCACCCTCAGACCGATGGACAAACGGAGCGAGTAAATCAAATACTCGAAGATATGCTGAGAGCATGCGTGTTAGAATATGGATCCAAGTGGGAAGACTATCTGCCGTTCGCAGAATTTTCTTACAACAATAGTTATCAAGCCAGTCTGCAAATGGCCCCATTTGAATTCATGTACGGAAGAAAGTGTCGCACCCCTTTGAACTGGTCGGAAGTAGGAGAGAGTCAGATTTTCGGACCCGACATCCTACGAGAAGCAGAAGAGAAGGTTCACAAGATTCGTGAGCACCTCAAGACCGTCCAATCCCGACAGAAGAGTTACGCCGACAAGAGACGTACAGACCTCGCCTTCAACACATGAGATTTTGTTTATATGAAAGTGTCGCCATTGAAGGGAATGTAGCGTTTCCAACTCAAAGGAAAGTTAGCCCCCAGATATATCGGACCTTTTAAGATTCTGAACCGTCGAGGAGAAGTATCGTACCAATTGAAGCTACCTGGGAGCGCGAAGATCACATCAGGACGGAGTTTCCCGATCTCTTCAAATCCTAGGTAATCTTTTCGTCCTTTTTCAAATCTCGGGACGAGATTTTGTTTAAGGGGGAAGGTTTGTAACATCCCAAAAATACTAAGCTTGGATCATCAAACTCTAATCATCAAACTTAGGGTTAACAAAAACTTTTCTAAGTAAATTTATGAATGCATGCATATGTGTATGCATTGATTTTGAATTCTTTTAAAACCACCTTGTTTGTTTGTTTCATTGCTTGTAGAATGTTTCTTAGGTGAAATAAACATCATCTAAAACATTTCCCACACTTTTCCTAAAGACAACTAAATCAAAACACATATATTAAATGAATGGTCACTTTGACCAATTTAACTCTCATGCCTACTTTGGCTGTCTCAAACTTTTAGAACCTAACAGAAACTTTTCTGGATCTTTGCACCCCTTGAATGTACTCATAACAAAGTATCAAGGCCCACTTTGTGATCATCCAGAAACTTTCAAATGCATAGTTTAAATGACAATTCAAAATTGAACCTTTATCATATGGGAAGATCCCACTTTTTCAAAAACCACTCAAACAAGATCAACTTTCAAAACCCAAGTATCTACAGACTCACCAGCACCAATCTAGCAAACCCACCAAAAATCTTTTCAAAATTCAAAACTTGATTTCATGCGGCCATTTCATCAAACAGGTTGCAGACACAAATCAAACAAACATCAAACACTATAGTGTGCAGTAAAATTGGCCTAACTTGTTCCCTAGTTAGCTCACAACCAGCTCAGTAGATCATCTAGGAAGATTAGCCAAGCACTAGCACCACTGTGAGCTTGCCATTGCCATCAATGGTGAACAGCCGAGCACACCCTTGCCACCCCATAGTCGACAGCAATCTAGGAGCAGCAGCAAGCCTAGCCAGCATGTCCCAGCCGCGAGAGTTACCAAGCCTTGGACCACGCGCAAGAACCGCGCCCATACCGCTAGAGACCATGCCGAGCGTGCGCCAGAGCACCACCCTCGACCAGCGCCCACAGACCGCGCGCCGCCCTCACCGCGTGCACACACGATCGCCACCGACCCAGGAGACCGCCATACATCCCCGTTTGCCGCCCCGTGCCGCACAGCCACCGCCCGCCGTCGAAGACGCCGCCTCTGCCGCGCAGAGCATCGCCCGTTCTAGACCAAGCCGCACCGTCCCACGCCTGAAAACCATGTCGTTGAGCATCGCCAGGAGACACCGCACCGTCCCCTACCCTTGCCCATGCCATTAGCCACCTGTAACATCGCCCCCGACGAGCTCACCGTGCGCCCCGACGGTCCCCTCGCTCGACTATAAATAGAGGCCACCCCCGCTCGATTTCTTAACACCATCTCACTCCCCTCTCCTCACTGACCGTGCCACACCATTCTCAGAGCAAGGTGAGCACCACCCCGCCGGAATTTCACTGGAGCCCGCCGTCTCTGGAGAAGAAGGGAGCCATCGATTTCGTCCACCCCAGGAGCTGCCGCGACCACCCCTGAGTTCGTCGTCGTCAACTTTGTCGTTCGCCCGCCTCGCCGACCCTCGCTCGTACCCCGGTGAGCCCCCAGCACCCCTCACTGGCCGCGCTAGGTTTCGTTCTCGCTGGTGTTGTCTCGCGTCGACGATGACTCCTAGCCGTTGGATTAGAACTAGATCGAACGACCCACGTTGCCCCATACCGCTTCGCCCAGCCCCGTGTCACTGACGAGTGGGGACACCCACTTAAACAGCCCGCGGGAGCACTGCGCTTAGCAGGCCGGCCCGTTAACTTTTCCTGCGCAGCCCAGTTATTCAAATTAAACTTTTTCCATTTCAATTCAAACACATTTCTATACCCAACTTCAAAAATCAACCCAGATCGATTCAGTGCACCAAATTGAATGAAACCAATTTTGTTGGAAAGTTCTATGAATGCTGAATCCAAGACCGCTGGATTCAAGTCATTTGGATCTATAGATCACCCATGGTAAAAATAACAAGGCAGAAGCTTTTCTGTATTCAAACATTTTTCAAATTTAAACTATAATAGCTTTTGAGTTGATTCCAACTCTCAAAAATCACATTTAACCATACCTTTCAGAATATACAAAAATATATAGGTTTACTTGCAGAAATAATGTTCAAGTAATAAAAGAATGCCCCATAGGCATTTCTAGCCACTTTAATTAATTAAAATAAAAGGGTACAACCTTATTAAATTGTGACACCACTTTAAATCATATTCCCATGGAATACAATATGTGGTTAATACATGTGTCAACATGATACCATGTTTGGGTTGGAGAATATTAAATCTTAAGTAGTTTTTCAATGAGTAGAAATTATTTTTCTAAAAATAAAAGGAATTAAATTAAGCCTTAACCTTGTAATGATAGAGATGATGCTAGATCATCTATAGGACCCTTGTGTGTGATGATTGCAAGTAGTTAAGTATTGTTTGGTGATTGTGTACCTCGTATTTATTCATAGACGCTAGTACCGACCAAGGATACGAGGAGGAAGGAGGATACTACGAAGAAGCCGAGGAGAACTTCAACCACTGCTCTGCACAAGGCAAGCCAATACTATACCAATGTAAGCTAAAACTTGCAAAACATTCTACTTTAGCAAGCCTAATACTACTAGTGAATGTGCAAGCTATTAACCTTGCAAGATAACACTTGCAAGTTAGCAAGCTTATACTGATTTTGTGCAAGCAAATACTTGCTTGTTACTATGCCTACTATATGCTTTAAGCATATGATATCATACCCATTTGATAAACCAATCCTAGTTTTATTTGCAAGCTTCTACTTTATTTCTTTATCAAGGCTTCAACTTAGAGTTGACTTAAGTGACTTTTAGATACTAGAAAGATTCTGAAGGTTGCATAAAGAGCATAAAATTTGGCCTAAGCTAGAAACCTTGATATCAGCCTAAGATATAAGGTTGGACTTAGTTGAAACTCCACTAGTTTACCACCCCTCATTAGTACTACCCCCACCTGTAGATGCTAGTGCTAAGCATAAAACTTCATCAACTTTAGATGGGAATACTTGGTGAAAATGGTTATGAAAACCTTGGAATGATGGATCATTCTATTGAAATGTTTTGGACATGTGTTTCCAAACACTTGATGATTTTGGTGATAAAAATGTTAAGGCATGAGCCTTAGCCCTTTATAAAACTGATGGTTATCTGGATGCGATACCATTCCAATTTTATCGTACAACCACAATACCCGAAGATTGGGTAGGGCTTGATTGGAAACTTATATCCCTTAGTATTAGTTCCCTCACGGCCAAGGTCTGAGATGAGGCTACCTTGTGAAGATTGTCCACCGATGCAGTACCCAAGATGACAGTTGGTCATGGTTGGGAGGCCAAACTCACAGGAGAGGTGCTTATACTAGGGCGTGTAATTGAAAGGTTAGGATTGATATCCGCATACTGAGGATGGTGAATTCAGGATTTGTTCCTGACGGATGTATCGAATGTTGTGGTGAAAGTGTACAATCTCTGTAGAGTGTCAAACTATTCGAATAGCCGTGTCTGCGGTTATGGACAGTTGGAGTGGCCATACTGTTCCCCCGTCAGACTTTTCAAAATGACTTGTGAAATGAATTGAGACTTTGACTTGACCACAACAGAGTTGTGATATGAAATACAAGCTTCCACTTAGGAGTTATAAAATTGTGACCAGCTTTGGACCCTAGTAGAGATAAATCTGGCTTTTGTAAAACAACCCTAGAGCCTAGTGTCCTATTATCCAAATACCCCTTTAACTATTAGTATTAGTTTGCGAGTACTTAAAGAGTACTCATGGCTTTGTCCCTGGCTATTCCCATGGCCAGACTATGAAGAGGAGTACCTGGAAGATGGACCCCAGGAAGGTTACGACAACTAGGATCATCTCCCATCGTTAGCATTGCCTGTGACCCCGAAGATGGAGCTTCGCCTATGCTACCGTTATTATTACTTATTCCGCTGCTTGAAGTTGTATTAAGAACTGGATCAGGAGATCCCTATTTGTGTAAGAACTTATGTATCGTTTGTAATGGATGATGTACTATGGTATCCAATTCTGTTATGTCTCGCAAAAATGGTAATCCTGGGATTGCGATGTATGGCATAACAGGCATTTAGGGTTGAAAAATCCGGGTGTTGACACAATGCCAATGGGGCAAATGGTTTCCTTATTAGCAAGGTGAATAACCACATCAATGTCCTCAAGCTCACAAGGACCAATCTCATGCATAATTTCCTTGTAAAGCTCATAAGGAATAGCACTAGAACTAGCACCAATATCACACAAACCATAATAGCAATGATTACCAATTTTAACAGAAAGCACAGGAACACTAGCTTTACTAGGATGAGAGATAATATGAGAAGCGTCTTCACAGAAGACAATATGCTCATCCTCTATATTTCTAGTGACAGGGTCTCTCACAATGGCTACCACAGGTTCAACATTCAATTGCTTATCAGGCTCCACAGTTTCCTTTGTACCTTTGTTATTTGCACTAATAATCATAGAATACTCCTTTACCTTAGTTGGGAAAGGTAATTTCTCAACATGAGGTTCAGGCACAATATGATTAGTAGTACAAACTTGAGTACTTCTAACTGGAACATGACTAACAACATCTCTATAAGGAGCATGGTACTTATTTCACTTCTTTTGGGGAATTTCTATGTAAGAGGCAAAGGCCTTAAAACAGTTGGCAATACTTTGGGAATCAAGACCAAACTCATTGCTAATATCACGGAAGTCATAGGTTCCCATACAAGATTTAATGCATTCATAATCGTAGTTTATACCTGACTTTCTTTCTTTGTCATTCTCGCAAGCTTCAGTGTTATCTTGAATACGGTCTAAGAGATCCCATTTAGCTTCTTCCTTCATACGTGTGAATGATCCAGCACAAGAAGCATCTAGTAAATCTTTATCATGAAGAGGAAGCCTAGCATAAAAGTTATTGAGAATAATATTGTTAGGGAGTTCATGAATAGGACATTTAAGCATTAGTAACTTCAATCTCCCCCAAGCTTGAGATATACTCTCTCCCTCAAGAGGCCAAAAGTTATATATAAGATTTCTATCCTTATGAATTTCATTGGGAGGATAAAATTTAGAGTAAAAGAGAGATGCCATCTCCTCCCATTCCATGGATTGTCCATTCTTCAGCAGCTTATACCATTCTTCAGCTCTCCCTTTCAAGGATATGGAGAGTAACTTCTTCTTTACCTGTCCAGTTGTGATGCATGCACACTCAAACAACCCGCATAATTCATGGATAAAAATCAAGTGATCACCGGGATGGACAGTTCCATCCCCTAAATAATAATTATCCATAACACGATTAACAATACTTGTAGGTATCTTAAAAGGATATATCTCAACAGGTGGTGGTTCATCTACTACCCTAGCAGTGGTAGTAGTTTTCCCAAACAGAAAACCAAGTGGGTTATCCATATTGGAAACAAAGTAATAAGCAGTGACAAAAAGCAATACTCATAGTAGAAGTTTCCTTTACCAGTTCTACTCTTCAATAGCGCTTCACTCCCCGGCAATGGTGCCAGAAAATAGTCTTGATGACCCACAAGTATAGGGGGTGTATCGTAGTACTTTCGATAAATAGGAGTGTCGATCCCAACGAGGAGCAAAAGGTGCTGAACAGTGGTGTGGAGCAGGAACTCTCTGCAAATATTTAGCAAATGGATTTTTAGGGGTTCTCTGATAAGGCAACAAACCAAAGTGCAAGTAACAAAGAACAAATGCAGCAAGTGGCCCAATCCTTTCTTAGCAAAGGACAAGCCGGTGGAAATACTTATAAGGACCAAACATTCTCGAGGACACAGGGGAATTCTTTCAAGTGCTTTCGCTTCAAATAGCTGAGTAGTCTTCTCTGGTGTTTGTAAGTCTTGTGTGGGTGAACCTGTGCTAACATACCGCCCTTCCTAGGACTAATACATACTTGTGATTAAACCCCCTGCAAACATCCATAACTATAGGAAAGTAATTAAGATATAAATCTAACCACAGCCTTAAACTCTGAGATCCTACACTCCCTTGTGCAAAGGTGTCCTAACGGGGGTTCAGGTTTCTGTCACTCCGGCAACCCCACGATTAGTAGCCAAATACACAATGCATTCCCCTAGGCCCATAAATGGTGAAGTATCATGTAGTCGACGTTCACATGACACCACTAGAAGAATAGCACCAAAACTTAAATACTAAACCATTGAATAATAACTCATCATAGATTCACTACTAACAACATGACTTCTCCCATGTCCTCAAGAACTAAATGAACTACTCACAAGACATCATATGGATCAAGATCAAATATGATATGGTAATGGATAACAATCTAAACATAAACAATAATCCAATGGTTCCACTCACAAGCATCAACTACAATAGTAATCAATATCGGGAAAGTTTCCCCTAATGAACTAAATCAATATCCAACACAATTGTTACAGCGGGACGGAGTGGTGATGATGGTGTTGGTGGAGATGATGGTGTGGATGATGATGATCCCGATGAAGCCTAGCTTGATGGCGACGGTCTCCCCTCTCCGAGAAGGAATTCCCCCGGCAGAAATCTGTCTGCTGGAGAGATCCTTCTCTCTTGGTGTTTTCCGCCCCTAGAGGCGGCGGAAATCTATCTGCGGTCTCTCCCTAAGCCTTAGGGTTTCGAAGGGAAGATATAGGCGAAGGGGCAGAGTCGGAGGCCGGGAAGGTGGGCCACACCTGCCCTAGGCACGGGGTCAGGTGGGCCCACGCCTAGGAGAAAGGTCCCTTCTTAGAGGGTAGCAGGGATTACAAGTCATAAAGAGATTCCAAAATATTATGGTACTTACTAGCTTTGAGCCCTCATTGCCCCTATCATAAGCATCTTGAGATGATTAAGGTCAAAGTGAACAAAGATGAAGTATATGCTTGACGAAATATAAGTTGTCAATCTCATGTCCCTTGAATATGAGGGTCACTCCTCATGCATACTCAACTTTGGGCCCAGGTAAGTTCTTGTCATTGTAAGTATTTGCATATCATTGAGAACCGCCAACGGGTACCCCTTGCACATGGTACAAGAGCTTTCCCATAACCAAAATGACAAGGCAAGCAGACAATGAGCATCTCAGCAATCTTTTTATTTACTATGTGTATAGATTTTTATTGAGGATGCTTCATAGATGACTCACTATGGTGATGCTGCAAGTTTCCACCATGATTAAGCATGTCTTAGGCTAGCGGCCTAGGCATGGGAATTATTGTATGAAATACTTGTAAGGACCAAACATTCTCGAGGACACATGGGAATCCTGTCAAGTGCTTTCGCTTCATATAGCTGAGTACTCTTCTCTGATGTTGTAAGTGTTGTGTGGGTGAACCTGTGCTAATGTACCGACCTTACTTAGACTAATACATACTTGTGATTAAACCCCCTGCAAACATCCATAACTACAGGAAAATAATTAACATATAAATCTAACCACGGCCTTAAACTCTGAGATCCTACACTCCCTTGTGCAAAGGTGTCCTAACGGGGGTTCAGGTTTCTATCACTCCGACAAATCTGTCTGCCGGAGAGATCTTTCTCTCTCGATGTCTTCTGCCCCCAGAGGCGGCAGAAATCTATCTGTGGTTGCTCCCCTGGCCTTAGGGTTTCGTAGGTAAAATATAGGCGAAGGGGCAGAGTCCGGCGTCGGGCAAGTGGGCCACACCTACCCTAGGCGTGGCCCAGGGTGGGCCCGCGCCTAGGGGGTGTGGGGCCCCTGCGGCCCCTCTTCGCTCCTCCTTCTGGCTTCCTCATTCTTCTGGAAAAATAATATTTTCCTATATTTTTCTAATATTGTTCCGATCTTCGCGAAACTGCACCGAAATGCCTTCTTTTCCATCAGAATCCAGACTCTGGCAGTCCATCCTCCAAGAATCATCCAACATGCATAAATAGATGAAAAGCCATAAGTAATAGCTCACAATAAGACATATATCAATGAATAGACATAAATTATGATATAGAATGGTGATGCAAATTGGGTGTATCAACCTTTAGGGTCCTTCGAATGTTGAACCAGTGACCACGCCTCCTGCCTTGACTAGTGCCCATTCGCCAACGAGTGAGATGTCGCAGTTGCCTCTGCTACGCGATTGTATCCGAAGCCTGTAGAAGGATGTTCTCATGATCCGTGGCCACGCGATTGGAAGTCCAAGACCGAGCGAGCCGTTGCGAGAGAAGAATTTCTCCTTGAGGAATTTTGGGAAATCGGTGAGCAAATCCAGTGTAAGTCACGGTGAGCTTGTTTTCTTTTCGGTTGGGCCTGACCTTCATGTCTTCTCATCTGTTGCTTTTGCGTGTAGTTGTGAACCTTCTTCTGAAGGAAGAGAATGAGCGAGTTGCGATTCGGCTGAATTGTTTGATGCAATAGGAGTTGGAGGCCGATGGCTTCTTCTGGATGGATCATGACCGAGCGAATGTTGTCGCGATGGTTCAGGACTACATCCACCAAGTGCTTCGGGTTCTAAAGAACGCAAGGTTGTCACTCGCGGTTGTCTGGGCCATGATGTTTCCTTTGGATGCGGCTCCCTTCAGCTTCTTGGGATATCTGGGCAAATTTTGTGATGTGGACGCCATGAAGGAGCTTGTGCGTCATCAGCTGGTGGCAGGTGCGAAAGAAGCTCTATCACTTGTTCGGCTACATCATCGTGGTGTTGACCTGGCCGAGATAGCAGCTGGGCCACCCGCTCCTCAGGGTGGTATGGTATGGGACATGCGTCCACATTATGCCGCGGTGGCGCAGCATGCTGAGGAAATCGTTGACGTCTTCGAGGAGTGGACGAAAGTCCTGCTCCAACATAGCTGAGTCCTGCAAATAGTAAATATAACAATGTAAAGTCTGTATATTATCGAGTGGGTTTTGTGCCCTTGTAAATTTATATGTATTGGCACGTAGTGCATTGATGACTATGGGTTGTGCATGTCCTTTTCGTTAGCCTGACGTGGTTAGCTACTCAGGGTTTATGCGTTGTTGTGATCAATCGACAAAATCGTAAGCTGAGGCGCAACTCCCGAGCGTGTTTAACGATGTAAATGCATACAGGAGAAAGAAATTTGGGCAAAGGGACTTAGCTTTTATTCATAATAATGTAGGAGGTAAAGTATCCAACTGAGTAGCCTGGCTGAATAGCCTTATTGAAAGTAAAAGACAACTAGGGGTAGAAGCATCGCACCTGTGCGATATTCCAGGCGTTGGAGTATTCGACTCCAGATTCGACGTCCTTTAGGCGGTAGGCGCCACCTGGGATTACTTTGGTGACCATGTAGGGTCCTTCCCGGGGTGATTCGAGCTTCAGGTGCCCCTTTTGCTTGAGTCGCAGGACGAGGTCTCCTTTGATGAAGGACCTTGGGCGTAGCCGATGGCTATGGTAGTTGCGGAGACTTTGCTGGTACACTGTCGAACAGGCCGTGGCGATGTCGCGAGCTTCGTCCAGCGTGTCGACGGCATCTTCGAGCGCGGCCGATGATTCGGCTTCGCTATAGGCGACGACCCGTGGGGCCTTGTAGCGTACCTCAGCGGGCAGCATTGCTTAGGATCCGTGCACCATGAAGAAGGGTGTGTAGCTAGTGGAGCTGTTTGGCGTTGTGCGCAGACTCCAGAGGAAGGAGGGTAGCTCCTCTGCCCAGGCTCCCGCCAGCCTTTCAAGTGGGTGTAGAAGGCGCTTCTTGATGCCATTGCAGTAGAGGCCATTGGCTTTTTCGACCTGACTGTTGGTCTGCGGATGTTCCATAGAGGCGAATGTGAGTTTGATGTCGAGTTCTTCGCAGAAGTCTTGGAACTCGTTCGAGGTGAAGTTTTAGACGTTGTTGGTTATGATGCTATGAGGCACTCCAAACCTATAGACAATGGATTGAAAGAACTTGATGGCGGAAGTGCCGATTTGGTTACTAATGGGCTTGGCCTCGATCCACTTCGTGAATTTGTCGACTGCCACCAGGAGGAAGACATGCCCTCCGGGTAAGGACTTCTGCAGCTTGCCGACCATGTCGAGCCCCCACTGGGCGAAGGGCCAGGCCAATGGTATGGGCCGCAGCTCTGAGCCTGGCGCGTGCAGCTTGTCTGCGTACCTTTGATAGGCGTTGCACCGTTGGACGATGTCCTTGGCATCGCGCATCATGGTTGGCCAGTAGAAGCTAGCTCCCCGAGCCTTGGATACGAGGGCGCGGCTGCCTGCATTGTGACCGCAGATGCCTTGATGTATGTCGAGGAGAATTCTCTTCCCGTCATTGTTAGTGACGCATGCTGGAGCACACCCGAGATGCTGCGCTTGTAAAACTCGATGTTGATGATGGTGAAGGCCGGCGAGCGACGTGTCGGGTATCCGTCGGGTCCTCAGGCAGTTGTTTTCTCACTAGGTACTTGACGTACGGTTGAGTCCATGTCTATTCGACTGCTCGGACATGCATGAGGCTCACCAGTTCGACCTCCATGTCGAGCTCTTCGGGTCCTTTGACTTTCTCGGGTGGCGCATCCCCTGATGTCCCACGGCTTCGGTTGTGTCTTTTGGGAATTTTTGCTTGATAGAGGGCACACATATTTGCTCGAGGAACACACCCGGTGGCACTTTGGTGCAGGTGGAGCCGATGTTGGTGAGCTTGTCGGCTTCTTCATTGCTTTCCCTGCCAACATGTCGGAGTTTGCAACCGTCAAAGTCTCCTTCGGGTGAGTTGTAGAGCGCATAATATGCGATCATGTTAGCACTATAGGCGTTGCACTCGTTCATTGTCTGCTGGACGACGAGGTTGGAGTCACCGTAGATGACAAGGAACGTGGCGCCGCACACTTTTGCCATCTGCATGCCATGCATGAGAGCCTCGTACTCAGCCTCATTGTTGGATGCGCGGAACTTCATCTACAACATGTATCTCATCTTATCCCCTTGAGGGGACGTCAAGATAACTCCGGCTTCTGCTTCGGCCTCGCGTTTGTAGCTGTCGAAGTGCATTGTATAAGACTTGGACATGTCCGAAGTTTCCGATAGCTGGAGCTCCGTCTAGTGGACGAAGAAGTCAGGGAGCACCTGATACTTGATGGCGGTGCAACACTCGTAGATGATGTCCTGAGGGGATAGCTCGATGCCCCATAAAGCTACTCGCCTTATAGCTTCGGGGTTGTTCAAGATGTTTGACAGTGGTGCGTCGTTGACGACCACGATCTGATGTTCTTGGAAGTAGTGGCACAATCGACGTGCCGTCATGAATACACCATAGGCGAGCTTTTGGTACTAGGGATACCTTTGCTTTATTGGCATTAGTACATCGCTAAGGTAGTACACTGGGCGTTGTACCCTGTGGTTTTTGCCATCTTCATCTCATTTGACCACGAGGGAAGTGCTGACCACCTGGTGCATGGCTGTGATGTATAGAAACATGGGCTCCCTCTCCTTTGGTGTTACCAGTACTTGAGATGTAGAGAGCAAGCACTTGAGGTATTCGAATGTCTCGTTGGCTTCGGTCGTCCACTCAAACTTCTCTGCCTTGCGCAGCAGCTGGAAGAACGGGAGAGCATTTTCACCCATGCAGCTGATGAATCTGCTGAGTGTCGCGATTTGCCCAGCTAGCTGCTGGACCCCTTTGACGTTCTTGGGCTTCTCCACGGCTAGTATAGCCCTGATTTTCTTCGAGTTAGCCTCGCTGAGAGATGAAGTACCCGAGTAGTTGCCCTGACGGGACACCGAAGGCGCACTTGTATGGGTTTAGCTTGATCTTGTAGCGATCAAGGTTGTCGAACGTCTCGCGGAGTTCGTCGATCAATGTTTGAGCCTCCTTTGTCTTGATGACTATGTAGTCAACATAGACCTGGACGTTGTGTCCGATCTGGCTCTTCAGGCATGCCTGCATGCACCTTTGGCAGGTGGCGCGCGTGTTCTTCAGCCCAAAGGGCATCGTGTTGTAGCAGAACACCCTGAATGGCGTGATGAATGTTGTCTTCTCTTGGTCCTCGACCTTCATTCGAATCTAGCTGTAGCCTGAGTAGGCATCAAGGAAGAAGAGTCTCTCGCATCCTGCAGTGGAGTCGATGATTTGATCGATCCGTGGTAGGGGAAGTGGTCCTTAGGACAATGCTTGCTAAGTGACGTGAAGTCCACACACATCCGCAGGATGTCCGTGTCCTTCTTAGGGACCAACACGGGAATAGATACCCAGGTGTTTTCCCTTATCTCTCTTATAAAGTTGGCGTCGAGGAGTCTATTGACTTCGATGCCGATCACTTCGGCTCTTTTCTCGGATAGTCGATGCATCGACTGCTTCACCGGTTTGCATCTGAAAACACATTGAGTGCATGCTCGACGAATTCCTTGGGAACTCTTGGCATGTCTGCAGGACACCAGGCGAAGATTTCCCAGCGCTCATAGAGGAATTCGACGAGCGCGAGTTCCTCTATGGGACTCAGGTCGTTGGCGATCAGAGCCGTCTTGGAGGGGTCTGTCGCGTGTACCTATACCTCTTTGGTGTTAACTGTGGAGTCGCAAGACATGTCAGGTGCATTTTGCCTGGTGACTGGGGGCAGGCCATTGTCTATGACCTCTTTTAGCCTTGCGAGCTCCTCCTGCATGCCGAACGACTGGGAGATTCTGTTGAAGTCCCTGTCGCATCTATCTGACTTGGTGAAGCTTCCTGGGACGATGATGACACCGTTGGGTCCTGGCATTTTCAGCAGAAGGTATGCATAGTGTGGCACTGCCAGGAACCTTGCGAATGCCACTCGCCCAAGGATGGAGTGGTACTGTGACGGCTAGTCCACCACCTCGAACTCAAGCCGCCCATGCCTGAAGTTGCTAGGGGAGCCAAAGATGACGTCGAGCCATATCTTGCCCAGGGGGTATATTCCCTTCCCTGGGACAATGTCGTGGAATGTCGTGTCTGACGCCTCCAGGCTGCATAGTAGGATCCGCATAGCCGCGAGTGTGCTGGCAAACATTGGGTTGATGCCACTGCCGCTGTCCATGAAGATGCGGATCATCTCGAATCCCCCTATCTGTGCCTCGAGCACCAGGGCAGAATGACCCAGCCGAGGTATCTGGTGTGGGTGATCCGAACGATCGAATGTGATGCATGACTCTGAACCATTAAGGTACTCAGGTATGGCTGGCGGAGAGGTGACGGCCATGTTGACATGGTGGGTGATCGTCTTTTGCACCCTATTGGTTGGGAGCCACTTTTGTATCATTAGAGCCCCCGGAGGTGGCGGGTATGGATCTGCTCTGTTATTCTGGGTCGGCGCAGCCGCAGGCTGTGCGGGTGCTCTGGGTGGCGGAGGTGGAGCTCCATGTGCGACAGCTCCTAGGGCGGGGGCGAACCCTGGTTTCACCGCCTGGCAACTCATCTGGGCGTAGCCCTCATGGAGTTTCTGGAACTCCCTGCAGTCCTTGAGCATGTGGTTGGCTTTCCTTTTTCCATAATGCATGTCGATGTAGAAATGGATGGTGCAGGGACCCGACAACTTCTCGATAGCGGATGGCTCTTCGTCGTGGTTGCGGCGTTGCCATGTTTGTGTTGGTCTCCCACCATAGCGGTAATTTCCGCCACGATACCCGCTGTTGCGGTTTTCGTCCTCGCGGCGATCGGCGCAGCCAGCCACGACCATATCAATTTCTTCGCGCTCGTCTTAGACGCGCATTCTTCTTTTCCCGCAACAATCGCACCTCTGGCCGAAGTCATCTTCATCATCCAAATGTGTTCGGTTGACGGCATCTTTGCCATCGGCCCAACGATTGGCGATGTCCATCAAGTGATTGATGGTTTTGGGCTTGACGCGCCCGAGCACCTATATGAATTCGTGGCGCCTTACGCCACCATTGAAGGCGGCGATTTCCCTTTCATCCGAGATGTTTGTGGTAGAGTTCTTGATAATGGAACAACGTTGTATGTATGAGCGGATGGACTCATTGGACCGTTGGCAACAGGCACATGGCTCTTCGATTGAAGCCAGTCTTTTGCTGGTGCCCTTGAAGTTGCGGATGAAGCAGTAGGCCAGCTCTTCCTAGCTGCGGATGGATCCAGAGGGGATGTTGTTGAGCCAATCTCTGGCCGCGCCCGTCAGCTGTAGGTGAAGGCATTGCATGGGTATGTTTTTATTCTCGCCATGGAGTTTGACTGACGATAGATGGTCGTCCAGCCAGATCTTTGGCTCTTGCACGCCATCTAACTTAGGGTTGTCCGAAGGAATCTTGAAGCCCTTAGGCATCTACGACTGCCATACGACCCTGCTGAAGCACCTGGCGTCGCATAGATCCATGTCCTCATCCTTGGACTCCATGGAGCATGCTCGTTTTGCGCGTGACTTGTCAATCTTGCACTTCGTGAGCTTGCTAAGAGCATCGTAGTTGTGGCTCCTGCGCCGTGGGATGCAGCGGCATCGTGGAAGGTCATGTTCTTCCTC
This sequence comes from Avena sativa, assembly GCA_916181665.1. NCBI lineage: Eukaryota > Viridiplantae > Streptophyta > Magnoliopsida > Poales > Poaceae > Avena > Avena sativa. The sequence continues at coordinate 37,258,783 of OV702283.1, forward strand.
GTCGGATGAGGGTGTGCGACTTCGGGTGAATTTTACCGTGGCCTTTTTCTTTGGCTCCATGGCTGCTTTGTCGTGGAGCGCGGCTTCGACAATTCTAAGACCTACAATCACAAATTTGTGGATGGCAATACCGTGGGTCCCCCTCCGGTGGCGGGTTTGATGCCAAGTCGGTAGTGGCCGCCATGACCGCGGCCTGCGGCGTTGTGGGCATGATATTGCCCTTCGAGTCCATCGTCATGAAGGACATGTCAAGTGCCTTGGTGGGCTCGCGCCGTGCGGCGGGATCCATGCGCTCCATGCGGGAGTGATACTTGCGTCTGTTGTAGCCTTTCGAGGAAGAGCCACCAATAGAGGAGAGCGCAGCTCGCTGAAGGGAATATACTCGAGAGGCAATAATAAAGTGGTTATTATCGTATTCCTTATTGATGATAAATGTTTATTTTGCATGCTATAATTGTATTAATACAAAAACTTCAATACATGTGTGTTTAATAAACAAAAAGAAAGTTCCTAGTTATGCCTCTCTTATACACTAGCTCATTGATTAACAAGAGGATCAAAGGTTTCCGGATCATGGACATTAAATGCTATTAATAACGAGGTCACAACATTATTGGAATGGTGTTATGAACATTCATCCAAAGTATAGCATTACAATCAAGGTCATTGTGTTTATATTGCTATAACATTATACGAAGTGATCTTAGTCCTTAGACCATGAGATCATGTCAATCACTAACACCGAAAGGGTATCTTGATAACATCAAACGTCACACCGTAACAGGGTGACTATAAAGATGGGTTCAGTGCTATGAAGGTGTTATGTTGAGGCTCATGGATCAAGAGTGGAATTTGTCCATCCCGATGACGAAGAGATATACTCTGGCCCTCTCGGTGATATCACATTAGTTAGCTTGCAAGTAAGTGATTTGATCACTAGAATTTTATATCACGGTAACAAGAAAAGAGTACATGTCGGTAACAAGATCAAACTAGGTATGAAGATACCGATGATCGAATCTCGGAAATGTAATATATTGCGAGACAAAGGGATTAAGTTACATGCATATAAGGTTCACACGATCACATAAGTCATCGTTGAATGTGTGGGAGTCAGTACGGATCTACAGGTCTTGCTGCTGATTATTGATCGGAGAGGGGTCTCGATCATTTCTGCATTATTCACGAACCGTAGGGTGACACACTTAAGGGATACCGACACCATTTGGAGCAAATAATATGCCAGAGAAAGAATTACAAAGCGCAGGAATTATTTCACTAGACACCGGAACTATTTCGATTGAAATTGCCGAAACTGGTTCTACATGTGAAATTGAAATGATGTAAGGGGTTTTATGTGAATTTTTGTTAATTAGAGTAATTAACAAAATTATGAATAAATTAATAAAATGAGTTTTATTTAAAGCGAGATTACATTAAATTTGGTGGAAATTTAATGGGAATTTGAGTGTAGAAAATGGAGGGCCATCTTTATGTGAGTGGAGCTTCCACCACATGAATGTGGGAGAGGTGGGGGCACCCTCCATGGCCAGAGTCCATGCTCCCTTGGGCTTCCCCCCTCCCTATATAAGGACCTCCTCCTCCACTCTCACACCTCCTCGTGAAGGATCTCTCTTCCCCCTTTAGAATTTCCCCATGGTCTCAGATCAGCGAGATACATGTTCCCGGTGGCTTTTTCTGGAAGGATTTGTTGCTTCTACTGCTTCTCTAGAGCAAGGGCACGAAGGTTGTCAGGGTACCTGAACGTGTGTGTGATCACGGATGAACCACTGCTTTGTGGTGCTGAACTAGATGGTGCTGGACCTGGTGGATCGAATGGACTTCTTCTCAATCTTGAGATCGGCAAGCGTTCGACTACATCATCCACGAGTACAACCTCGTTAACACTATTCGGTCTTCGAGGGTATGTATTCTATGGAAGTATATCCACCCGTTTCTTGTATCTAGTAGATAGATCTTGGTACTTAGTTGTTCTCATCGTAGGAAAAATTTTGTTTTCTATGTTGCGAACCCTACAGTGGTATCAGAGCCAGATCTATGCGTAGATGCTTTGCACGGGTAGTACACATATGAGTATGTGGGCAATGATAATCATGTTATTGCTATGTAGTTGTACTTTGGATATTGGTGGCATAGTGAGATGAAGCGGCCCGGACAAACTTTACATGTCCTCGCACATGAGACCTGTTCCACGCTTGACATGCAACTAGTTTTGCATAAGTGGATAGCGGGTGTATGTATCTCCTACTATAGTCAATATCTAATTTGCAACGAGTTGTCAATAATTTTGTTATCCTCGTTGTGGTTCCATGTTCGTAGGTAAGAACGGTTCTATCTCCGAAAGCCCTCAGACACGTAAAACTTGCAATGGATAAATTAGAAGCGTCTAGTTTAGATTGTTGATGTGCTAGTGTTTTGATATGGTGATGTTCTAAGTAAAAGTATAAGTCGATACTCTTACAACACACATAATGTATAAGTTCCATAGACCTTGGCCTTACACATAAAGGAATGATGAATATCATACCACGATGCACATGATAACGATCAAGTGCAAGGACCATATCATTTCACTTTTCACATGTGATGTTTGTTGCATCTTATATTGCTTGTTTGGCATTTTATTAGCATAATAGGATGATCCCTCATTTAGATATCAAGATAAAAATGTGTTCTTCCTTAAGTATGCACCGATAATGTTTCGCCGCTTCAAGACATCACGTGATGATCGGGTGTACTTGAATCCACGAGCATATATCGGGTGTAAGACAGTTTTACACACGTGAATACTAAGGTTCTTACTTGGTGAGCCTAGCATGTGTAGACATGGCCTCGGAACATGGACCAAAAGGTTAAGCATGAGTCATATGTTTGATATGATGGCCATTTAGATGCTCGCCTTTGAACCTACATCGACTCACATGATGATCGGACTTGGTGTAGTTGATTTGGTTCATGTAATCACCAAAAAGACATGAGGGATGTCGTTTTTGAGTGGGAGTTCATTTCTAATTTGGATTATTAGAACTCAATTTATCATAAATTAAATCAAAGTAAATTTTCATAATTTGTTGTAGTCATTGTCATTCGTCACCACCTTATGATTAGTTGTAATTGAGATAATAAAACTATAAAATTCTGGATATTTACTTTACGAACTAGTATCGTATTTGTCACATGCCAAAATTTTGCAAATTTTGAAATGTGGAAAAACATAAAAAAAATGAAAAACTAAGTCTTGGAAATTCAGAGGAAACAAAAACTTTTTGACTATTTAATATAACTCCTTCAAAACAGAAGTTAAATAAAATAATTATGTTTGTGAAGTTGTATGCATGTTTTCAAAACCTCAAAATAATGAAGCATGCATGGTTGCATTCTAAAAACTAAGAGAAATAACTTTCTTCTCAAAGTTAAAATGACCACTTAACAATATGAGACTTTGGATATATTCCATATTTAAAATATACAAAAGAATTCCTAAGTGAGCTAAAAAGATAAAGGGAAAATTATAAAGCCATATAAATTATTTTGACTCTATTCGAAGCTCCAGATAAAATGATACGAAATTTATAAAAATATAGGAAGAAAAATAAAGTAAAGTTAAGGCAATGACTAAAACGAAATAAAAATATTCTTAAATGAGTGATTATGATAAAGAATAAAATTATAAAGCTAAGGAAATTGGTTTGAACCTTTTTGGAGTCCTAAGTCAAAAGATATGGTTTTTATAAGAAAAGGGAGTAGAAAATAATAAAACTAGGCATATGTACCATGCTCAATATTTTTTAAAAATGAATTATACTTTATTTAAAAAGATATTCTAAATAGTAAATACTCTAAATTGGAATAAATTTTCAAACAATATTTTATATAATTTTTAAAAAAGGTTTGGTACAAACTTGAATCAAATTGAAGAGACAAATTGGAAACTAGAAAATAAAACAGAAAAAGAAAAGAAGAAAACATTGAAAAAAAAGAAAGGGCAGCCCAAACCCAACTCCCTTGACCCTCTTTTTTTTCCTCCTTCATTTTTTTGTTGGACTGCTCTTCGTGGCCCATCTAGGAAGCCCCGCACCAGTCGTCTTCTTACTTGCCAGGAACACGTACAAACACATGCACACCTGAACATTATGGCCATGAAAGCTCCATCTTTCCCCTTCCCAATTCCACTCAATCAAGTGGACGTTTTGTTTCAACTTCAACATGAGAGTTATTCGAAATTCAATGGAATCCGTTTAGACAATTTATTTTCCTCTTAGCCTCCTTAATCTTGCAAATCAATCTCAAGAACCAAACGTCACCCGTCGGCATACGTCTCTCGATCTCTCTCCACATACCACCTTAGCAAGAACCGAAGAGAGCACCATATTCCTCTCCTCCTCCTCCATCACTTTCGTTCCTAAACTTTTTTTTAGAGAAGCTCTCTATAACACACATGAACCATGCCAAGATCAGCCTAATCTAGGAGTTCATCGTTAGATCTTGTCGTCCACAGTGAGTCCCTCGTCGATTCCTTCTACCAGTAGAGTCTTCTCGATGCTGCCTACCTCCAGGACATGATTGTGCATCTTCTTGTTGTAGTTGGCCGCGTCGCCCGACGTCACGCGTCGCTCCAGGTGTAGATTGTCGTCACTGTTGGGGACGAACAACATCTAAATCACGTCCAGTAGCACCGCCTCGACGTCCTCTACACCGTCCGAATCTTCTTCAACTCCGGATAGATTCCTCGCGACGGGAACGGCAACGCCAAGCCCATGCTCGCAAATCCGGCAAACTCTTCGGCGAGCTTTCCGGTGAGCCATCCTGGACCATTAGATCTTCATCTAAAGGTCATCATAGATCACTTAAACGAAGGAGTATCCTCCAATTAGAATCTGCCAAGAATCATATCTATTCCCATTTTTGGACTTTTAGACATAAGAACATAGAAACTTGTAAAAATCATATCTTTAGTCTGTATATCCAAATTTAGCAAATAATATGTCTATGGTTTTACAAAAACGAGTAGAACACAGTGGCGCCATAATTAGATATTTTTGAGTCTGTTAAAATCACGTTTTATACAGAACCATTTGTGGAGTATTTTGAGTATAAAAATTGTTATGTAAATTATTCTTAAGTGAATACTTTTGCAAATGGTCGTATATTGAACCCTCTGTATAGTAATACCAAAATATAATTTTAGTCTAGTATAAATAATACCGTGGCAATTATTTAGTGAGCCTTTCCAAGTGTTAGAAAATATTGCTAATTGTTACAATTGCACAAATGTTCAGAAATCACTTAGTAATGTTTAGAACCTTGTTATACCAATTTTTAAAACAAGATTTTCCATCTTGCATGTTTGCATACTTTGCATGATTTTGGTATTGCCATTAGTGTTGATCTTGTGTATGTTTTATCTTGGTTGTTTTGTTTAATAGATTGTGTGAATTGCCAAATGTGTAGTTGCGAAGAGTGTACCAACACCACCAACTACTAAGGCAAGTGGAACTATCATCCATGTCATACTATTTTCATTACACTAAGTGAAATTTTGTAGTATGCATGATAGGATTACTATGTTACTATGCTATGTCCTATTAGGATATCCTTTATATCTTCCTTAGTGGAAACATCGTAATAGTAGTATGCTTAGCCCTACTATAGATTCGGGGTGGAATACCATATTATGATTATATGAAGTGTTGGAAAAAATATATGTTTTATATAATAAAACAAGTACTCAATGAATCACCTGGGTGGAATGTGGATACTCAGTTGTGAATAAGGTGGCAACGAAGGGAACCATATCTATGGCTATCTTTCTTGTGTGTGCACAAGAATAATACCACCCAGGAACTTAGAGATTGAACATGTTTCTCGTACAGTGGCTTCCGTGTACAACCACGTGCTAAATGGGCTCTGGCTTAGTCAATTATATAGTGGAAGACCCTTGCATTGGTACCTCTTCAGGTTAACTAGAATTATGTATTGGAAGTATATCCTTATATTGGTGCCTGGTAGACGTGCTAGCATTATGTATTGGGAGGACTTTTATGGAAAGACTCTGTCACATTATCGATGTGTCGGTACTCCATTTGGTGTATACTTATCCAGCGGCCACTGGTGGCGTGAAGACGATATTGTGTCATGTGGGTGAAGTGTACAACTTCTGCAGAAGATCAAATTCTAAGTACTTAGCCGTGTCACCGATTACGGACAATTCTGAGCAACTAAGGCCTGAAGCTATGGAAGATCTCGACATTCCAATTTCTCAAAGTAAAACTTGATGGTTTCAACAAGGGATTAGAATCACTTGGAGTTTGCCAAGGAGTTCAGAAAGTTATTGAAAGATCAAAACTATTTTGAAAAAATAGGATAAAACCATATTGCTTTCTACAAATGAGCCTAAACTCTACTTAGCCAAATATGTATGTATTGATAGGTTCCAACTTATTTCCACATAGTAGTGACACTTGCCAATACAATTCAAATGTATTGACCCTTGTGGCTGTAACTTATCATGTTGCAGGATTACTTGATGATAGTGATGTTTGATGAGTAGGGGTTACGAGTCTGCACCCAACATATTTGCATGTGGCACATGAAGATGAAGGACTCCATGCTTTACTTTTATTCCGCTGCTTTGTAATAAGATAGCCTAAGGCTATGAGATTGTAATAAGTATTTATATTCTGGATCATACGATGTAATATGACCTTTGTATCTTGATATTACATCTAAAACTGTGGGTGCTAGCTATTCGATCCAGGGACTAGCACTGTAATCGCAGGGATTTCGAACCAAGCCGGGTTCGGGTCCACTATAGATGGTATCAGAGCACTCTGTTGCCTGTAGATTCGTAACCCTAGGATTTGGACAAAGACCCTTGTTAGGAATGAACTTATAATTTTATACTTAGCAGGTTTTCTCGTATACCTTGATCATTCTTTACTAAATCTCTTCTCCTTCAAACATGTAGAAAAACAACCTTTTGCTTTTTCTAAGGACCTTCAAGATGGATCGTGTCAACAAGAAGTTCAAGATACAAGTTGCAACAAGTCCTCGAGCTTGCAAAATATGTGGAGAAGTAGGCCACACCTCTAAGGAACATCAAGATCAATGTCCCCGTTGTGATGACAACCATCCAGTTGAAGAATGCCCCGTATCTCAAGTCACTTGTTTCCTATGTGAAGTAACCAACCACATTCCTGCCAAGTGCCATCTTGAGTTCATAGTGCAACAAGTGAAAGAACAAATCAAGGATGGAATGTATCAAGCTCTAAGGAAGATAGAATAAAACCTTATACATATCACTTGCTCCAAATGCAAGAAGAAACGTCACAATATTAATGAATGTCTAGAGAAGGAACTTCAAGACAACCACAACAACACTTCAAGGAAAAGGACCCAAGAGATGACAAAGGTGTTTTTCCATCGTTGCCGGAAGATAGGATACTTCACCGATGATTGCCCAACTCAAAAGAGAGCTCCCACTGATGTTATTATAGTGTGAACCAAGAGAAATTAGATTGCCTACCAGCTATTTAAGACTTCCGTATCGTGTTAGTATATGGATCATACCGACATATGTGGTATGACTATACTAGGTTGCTTGTTTTAAGAAACTTGTTGTTTTCTTCAACTTATGAGTTTACTAAGTGATTAGTTGTTTGTTGATTGTTTGACTGTACTTGTTTGTTTTGGGTTGTGTGTTAGAACTTCCTTAGATCTATCTATCATTACTTATCCCTATTAAACCAACAGATGCCTCCGAGATGTGTCAAAAACCTTTGGATTTCAATCATTGAACCCATAGTCAAGTGAACCATCAATGAAACCCTACAAAATTTCCTTTTAAGGGTGGTAGCACCCAAGTTATTCTAAAACCCAACCTGTTCTTTCTAGCCTTCTCGAATCTCGGGACGAGATTCCTTTTAAGGGTGGTAGTCTGTCACATCCCAAAATTTTGCAAATTTTGAAATGTGGAAAAACTTAAACAAAATGAAAAACTAAGTCTTGGAAATTCAGAGAAAACAAAAACTTTTTTACTATTTAATATAACTCCTTCAAAACAAAAGTTAAATAAAACAATTTTGTTTGTGAAGTTGTATGCATGTTTTCAAAACCTCAAAATCATGAAGCATGCATGGCAGCATTCTAAAAACTAAGAGAAATAACTTTATTATCAAAGTTAAAATGACCACCTAACAACATGAGACTTTGTATATATTCCATATTTAAAATATACAAAAGAAATCCTAAGTGAGCTAAAAATATAAAGGGAAAAATTATAAAGACATAGAAATTATTTTGACTCTATTTGAAGTTCCAGATAAAATGATATGAAATTTATAAAAATATAGGAAGAAAAATAAAGTAAAGTTAAGGCAATGACTAACGAAATAAAAATATTATTAAATGAGTGATTATGATAAATAATAAAATTATAAAGCTAAGAAAATTTAGTTTGAACCTTTTTGAAGTCCTAAGTCAAAAGATATGGGTTTTATAAGAAAAAGGAGTAGAAATAATAAAACTAGGCATACGTACCATGCTCAATTTTTTTAAAATAAATTATATTTTATTAAAAAGAAATATTCTAAATACTCTAAATTGAAGTAAACTATCAAACTATATTTTATATAAATTTTCTAAAAAAAGTTTGGTATAAACTTGAATCAAATTGAAGAGACAAATTGGAAACTAGAAAATAAAACAGAAAAAGAAAAGAAGAAAACGTTGGAAAAAAAAGAAAGTGCAGCCCAAACCCAACTCCCATGTCCCTCTTTTTTTCCGCCATCATTTTCTTGTTGGACTGCTCTTCTTGACCCATCTAGGCAGCCCCGCACCTGTCGTCTTCTTCCTTGCCCGGAACACATACATACACATGAACAGCTGAACATTATGGCCATAAAAGCTCCATCTTTCCCCTCCCAATTCCACTCAATCAAGTGGACGTTTCGTTTCAACTTCAACACGAGAGTTACTCGAAATTCAATGGAGAATCTGTTTAGACAATTTATTTTCTACTTAGCTTCCTTAATCTTGCAAATCAATCTCGTGAACCGAACGTCATCCGTCGGCATACATCTCCCGATCTCTCTCCAAAAACCACCTTAGCAAAAACCGAAGAGAGCACCATTTTCCTCTCCTCCTCCAACACTTTCGTTCCTAAATTTTTTCGAGAGAAGCTATATAGAACACACACGAACCATGCCAAGATCAGCCTAATCTAGGAGTTCATCGTCAGATCATGTCGTCCACGGTGAGTCCCTCGTCGATTTCTTCTACCAGCAGTCTTCTCGAAGTTGCCTACCTCTAGGACATGATTGTGCATCTTCTTGTTATAGTTGGCCGCACCGCCCGATGTCACGCGTTGCTCCAGCTGTGGATTGTCGTCACGGTTGGGGACGAACGACCTCTAAATCACGTCTAGTAGCACCGCCTCGACGTCATCTACGACGTCCGCATCTTCTTCAACTCCAGATACGTTTCTAGAGACGGGAACGGCAATGCCAAGCCCGTGCCCGCAAATCCGATGAACTCTCCTGCGAGCTTTTCCGGTGAGCCATCATGAACCATTAGATCTTCATCTAAAGGTCATCATAGATCACTTAAATGAAGGGGTATCCTCCAATTAGAACCTGCCAAGTGTCATACCTATTCTTATTTTCGGATTTTTAGACATAAGAACATAGAAACTTATAAAAATCATATCTTTACTTCTGTATATCCAAATTTAGCAAATAATATGTCTATGTATTCACAAAAATGAGTAGAACATAGTGGATCCATAATTCGATATTTTTGAGTCTGTTAAAATCACGTTTTATACAGGACCATTTGTGGAGTATTTTGAGTATAAAAATTGTTGTGTAAATTATTCTTAAGTGAATCCTTTTGCAAATGGTTGTATATTGAACCCTCTATACAGTAACCCTCTGGATCATGCGATGTAATATGACATTTGTATCTTGATATTACACCTTAAAGTGTGGGTGCTAACTATTCGATCCAGGGACTAGCACTGTAATCACAGGGATTTCGAACCAAGCCGGGATCGGGTCCACTACAGTATTGTGTTGAGTGTCAATCTAAAGTTTAAAGTTCTATTGCAAACTTTCAGCAAACTCTGTTTACTCTGTGAAATTTGATAATTATTATTAAATCGAGAGTATCAATTCTACTGTTAGTATTTTAAGTATCATGTTTGCCTCCATGATTGTTGATTTAAATATCGAGATTATCTAGGAGCTGAAAGAATTGTTTCAGAAACCATCATATGTGGCAGATATAACGATCTCTAAAACAATGTTTTGGTTGAAATATGATAGAGTATAATATATGTTCTCATATTGGATGAGAATTTGCAAAGGTTGGAGACTAGACATCCTAATCATCCAAAAGGGTTTTGAAAGTAACGTTATACTCACGATTCACCTTTATAAGCTACATTAGCTTGGTTGGTATGAAATTTCATACATAACGACGCAATTTATGAACTACAATGGCCTAAGTAACTAGCAAGAGAATATGTGATGATGATCATCGAAAACAAACAAGCCGTTGTTTGTATTTCTCGTTGACATCAAAGCCTGCCTTCAATATTTGTTTTAATAATAGTTATTTAAATCAGGTATTATGAGAATAAAGATTGTTCAAATAATTACTGTATTCCATATAAGATGGATGATTTATAAATCTAGTTGGAGAAATTACATTCATAAAACCTAATGCTAAAATGTCGCAAGACAAATGATTGAAAGATCACTTACGAAGTGACATCTCCGTTTAAATTATATTGGAAAGAAAACATGAAGAAACTCCATTTTCATGGTTTTTGGAGTCTTTGATTTGACCAAATGACACTTGTGAGACTTTCCTCGGGATAATTAAAACTTCGTTCAAAGGCCAAAGAAGAACGATTGACTAAATTATTGGAATTTATACATATCAATGTATATAGTACATTATGTATAGTCGTAAGCGATGGATTTCAACTTCATATGCTTTCTCCGGAAATTTGAGTGAATATTCACTTAATGAGAAAGAAGTATGAAATATTTGAAAACGTTCAAAGGCTTTCAAGATGAAGTGGAAAATCATTGTAACAAGAAAATAAATAATTTATGATTTTATCATAAAGGGATTTATTTGAGTTGCAAGTTTAGCAAAACACCTAGATTTGCATCTCCCGAAACACCATAGGAATATGGATTGTTTGAGATTTATAATGAAACCTTGTTTGACAGGGTTGGATCAAAGGTCTTATTTATAAAACTACCATTATGTTTTAAAAGATTAAACCTTTAGATACTATCGCTTTTTTACTGAAAAGAGATCCATCTTGATCCGTTGAAATGACACCATATATGTTATGGTTTGGGGTAAAACCCAAGTTGTCCTTTCTCAAATTTTGGTATGCTAAGCATAAGTAAGATGGTTTACAACCAAAGTCGGATGAGCATGTATTTGTAGGTTATTTCGAATAATCATTGGGTATTCCTCCATAACACTGAGGATAAAAGGGTTTGTCGCTTGAAACGTGAAGTTTCTTGAAAAAAAAATCGTAAAAGTTAAGTGGGAGGACAATAGAACTTTAATAAGGTTAACGGACCTTAGCTATATGTGTTGAGTTGCGCAGCACCGGAAACGTTCCGGAGGCAGCCACAATGCTCATGGCTCACGTTCCTCAAAAGTTGCGATCACGGAGGTCTAAGTTCCTATTGAACCAAGTAGGTCGGATAAATAATCAAATGCTGAGATTTGAGAGTAAATCATTGTTGTTTAACAATGATGAACCGACTACATGCAAAGAAGCGATGATGGGCCCGGACTCCGTCAAATGGCTTGAAGCCATAAAATCCGTGATAGTTCCATACACGAGAAATCAAGTTTTTTGAACTTGGAAGACCCTTGGAAAGGTGTAAAAACCTATCGGTCATATTTGGATCTATAAAGAAACAGACATGGATGCTTCACATCTATGAAATAATCGACATGTCGATAAAGTTTTTACGACAATATTCAAGGAGTTGACTATGACAAGATTTGATCTTTCATAGTGATATTTAGTCTAGACGGATTAATGTAGCAACCACTACATATAATTTTGGTATATGGTAGATGAATAAACAAAACAAAGTTCTTAGACAATGAAGATTAAATGGTTGAAGTAAGCATCACGGAGTTGGAATATTCACCATGATGAAACTATTAAAGGAGTTTTCATCAGGAGACGATGAAGATGCTTGCATTTGCAAGAAATTAAGTGGGAGCGCTGAGACATATTTCTAATACATTATGTGGAGGACATCTTGTTGATTGGAAATTATGTATCTTTTATTGACAAAGGTTAAGAATTTCATTTCGATGAAAGACTTAGAGAAAACCAGAATATTTAGCATGAATATCTACATGGATAGACTGTGACACTAATATGGTTGTGTTAAATGTACATATATGAGATATTGAAGGAGTTCAATATAGAAACGACGAGAAAAAGGTTCTTGTCGCATGGAAAAGAATTGAATCAAGATTCAAGTGTACTAACACTTGGTAAGTGAAACAAGATTCAAGTGCTTTCACACTTGATGAGTGAAATCACAAGAATGTTTTGATCAATCATACCATGAAATGTACACATCCAGATATGTCCTATGCTTTAAGTGTTATGAGCATATACCAGAATGAATCATAAAATGATCATTGGATGATAGTAAGGATATTCTTATAATCTTTTAGAAGAATTAAGAATATATTTCATTTGTATAAGAGATAGATAGTTCATTGAAAAATGATACTAGTTTTGTCACAAGATACAAATTAAGTTTATCTCAATTTAAACTATGGGTGGCACATGAAATGGAAAGAAGTTTCCATGATGGATTTGGATGAATTCTAAATTTAAGACATTGTGACGGATATGATAACAAAAGGCTAAGTATATGACTGTTATAGTAGCAGCAAAGGAGGGCATTTGTGTCAAGTAGTTTGTTATCAAACTAAGGTGTGGTTCTCAATAGGCTAACACTAAAGATATATTATACAACAATAGTATCGACATGATTTAACCCCAAGGAACTAAAGGTCTCACCAAAAGAACAAATTTATACAATGTCATCTCATTAGAGAATGAGTGATGCGTGAAGACGCAAAGACATGCAAATACACATGGACCTGAAAGCGTCAGATCCGTAGATTATGTTAACCACTTGCAAACGCGTATATAGAACACCAGAAAGCCATAGGTGTTCAACACTCAAAGTTTTCAAACTAGATTATTGTCTCTAGTGCAAGTGGGAGACTGAAGGGAATATGCCCGAGAGGCAATAATAAAGTGGTTATTATCGTATTCCTTATTTATGATAAATGTTTATTTTGCATGCTATAATTGTATTAATACGGAAACGTTAATACATGTGTGTTTAATAAACAAAAAGAAAGTTCCTAGTTATGTCTCTCTTATACACTAGCTCATTGATTAACAAGATGATCAAAGGTTTCCTTATCATGGACATTTGATGTTGTTAGTAACGAGGTCACAACATTATTGCAATGGTGTGACGAACATTCATCTGAATTATAGTATTACGATCAAGGTCATTGTGTTTATATTGCTATAACATCATACGAAGTAATCTTAGTCCTTAGACCATGAGATCATGTCAATCACTAACACCAGAAGAGTATCTTGATAATATCAAACGTCACACCGTAACAGGGTGACTATAAAGATGGGTTCGGTGCTACGAAGGTGTTATGTTGAGGCTCATGGATCAAGAGTGGAATTTTTCCATCCCAATGACGGAGAGATATACTCTGGGCCCTCTCGGTGATATCACATTAGTTAGCTTGCAAGCAAGTGATTTGATCACTAGAATGTTATATCACGGGAACGAGAAAAGAGTACATGCCGGTAATGAGATCAAACTAGGTATTAAGATACCGATGATTGAATCTCGGACATTTAATATATCACGAGACAAAGGGATTGAGTTACATGTGTATAAGGTTCACACGATCATAGAAGTCATCGTTTAATGTGTGGGAGTACAGATCTCCAGGTCCCGCTGCTGATTATTGATCGGAGAGGGGTCTCGATCATGTCTACATTATTAGAGAACCGTAGGGTGACACACCATTTGGATCAAATAATATGCCAGAGAAAGAATTACAAAGCGCAGGAATTATTTCACTAGACATCGGAACTGTTTCGGTTGAAATTGCTAAAACTGGTTCTGCATGTGAAATTGAAATGATGTAAGGGGTTTTATGTGAATGTTTGTTAATTAGAGTAATTAACAAAATTTTGAATAAATAAATAAAATGAGTTTTATTTAAAGAGATATTACATTAAATTTGGTGGAAATTTAATGGGAATTTGAGTGGAGAAAATGGAGGGTCATCTTTATGTGAGTGGAGCTTCCGCCACATGAATGAGGGAGAGGTGGGGGCACCCTCCATGGTCGGTGGCCATGCCCCCTTGGGCTACCCCCTCCCCTATACAAGGACCTCCTCCTCCACTCCCACACCTCCTCATGAAGGATCTCTCTCCCCCCTTTAGAATTTCCCCATGGTCTCGGATCAACGAGACACATGTTCCCGGTGGATTTTTCTAGAAGGATTTGTTGCTTCCGCTGCTTCGCTAGAGCGAGGGCGTGGAGGTTGTCGGGGTACCCGAACGTGTGTGCGATCACGGCTGCACCACTGCTTTGAAGTGCTGGACTAGATGGTGCTGGACCTACTGGACCGGATGGACTTCTTCTTAATCTTGAGATCGGAAAGCGTTCGACTACATCATCCACGAGTACAACCTCGTTAACGCTATTCGGTCTTCGAGGGTATGTATTCTATGGATGTATATCCACCCGTTGCTTGTATCTAGTAGATAGATCGTGGTACTTAGTTGTTCCCATCGTAGGAATTTTTTTGTTTTCTATGCTGCAAACCCTACACTCGTCGCATGCTCGGCCGTTGGCAGCTCGCCTACGTTGCTCGAGTTCGTGTTGTTACTTAATTTTTTGATTGTGCTCCTCGATGAGGAGCCAGTGGTAACCTATCAACATGTGCGAGGGGCGTCAATTGGCAGAGGATTGGTACCTCGCACAACTTCGCACACCCTCTCCCACTTGTCGTTGTTGAGGTTGATCTAATCGCGAACACGGTTGATACCCTCAGCGTTTTCGGGTGCCCTGTTCCCATTGGGATTGGGCGGGGGTGGTCCATTTCCTCCATTCCCAGCCTGCGGGTTGGGAGGGGGATTTGCTGGATTGGCGTCGTCGTCGACGTTGCCATTGTGGACAGCCGCGCATATGTAGCGACGAAGGGGATCGTTGCTCCCACAACTTTCAGATCCAGAACCATAGGTTCCTTCGTCCGTAGGAGGGTCGCAGAGGTCGGAGTTTTAGCTACCGCTGTCATCCGGATCGCTTGTCAACAACGGTGTGCACAGGGCACCGATTGGTGGCAGCCACGAGGCGGGCCTGATCGATGGAGGTGGCACCCGCTCTAGGAGGCGTAGGGTGCCGATCTTTCCCACCTGGAAGGAGAAGCTTCCGAACAGCATCTTGACTCTGTCTCCTATGGAGTCAAAGTCCTTGCGGGTGGCCGAGGAGTGGGCGGTGAAGTCAAGGGCATTGAAGTCAAGGGCATTGAAGAGGAGGTGATTCTCTGTTGCCGAGGAATCGAAGATTGCAGTAGATGGAACCGTCACGATCACACGATCAGCGTCCCCAGTTCTCACAGACGGCGCCAATTGACGAGGGTTCGACTCGTCAATGCCCATTGTTATGGACTTGGGTTTGGAAAAGATGGGAATGCTGGAGATCGCGAGACAGTTAACAGACACGCGGCAAGGGGACACGATGTTTACCCAGGTTTAGGCCCCCGGAGGTAAAACCCTACTCATGCTCTCCTGTTCTTGATTGATGGTGGAACCAAAGGTTACGGGGGGTACGCGTTTGCAATCTGGCATGAGGTGTGTGTATGAGTTCGAGAGATCCTCCTCGCCGTGCCCTCCTGGCCTTTATATGGGTAGGCCAGGTCTCGGGTAGGTCGAGTTGGTTACAAGTTAGGGTTTCACCCTTTAAGATTTTATCTACAGTTTGGTCGTGTTCTCCAAGGAGTCAAACTTCTACCGGGCTTTGGCCATCCAGAGTCTCCTTGGGCTTCGTGTTAACAACAAGTCTTCATGTGGGCCTTCCATGGCTGGACCGGGTAGGCCAATGTTAGGTACCCGTAGGGCATAACCATGTCAGTCAGTGACAAGGTTTAATCTCGTCAATGTCCATTGTTATGAGCTTGGGTTTTGGAGAAGATGGGGGTGCTGGAGATCACGGAACGCTTAACAGACAAGCAACCAGGGGACACGAGATTTACCTAGGTTCAGGCCCCCGGAGGGAAAACCCTACTCCTGCTTGTCTGCTCTTGATTACGGCGGAACCAAAAAGTACAGGGGTGCGTAGATGCAATCTGGCGTGGAGGTGTGTATGCGGTGAGGTAGAGATCCTCCTCGTCGTGCCCTCCTAGCCTTTATATAGAGGTAGGCAGGTCCCGAGCACAGATCGAGTCGGTTACAAGTTTAGGCTTTGCCCCTTTGAATATTCTATCTGTTCTAGTCTTGCTCTCCAAGGATCCGAAGACGTCATGGGCTTGGGCCACCCGAAAATCTTCATGGGCCGTGTATATTCTTGTGGGCCTTCCTTGGGCTAGACCATGTATGCTAATGTCGTGTACCCGTAGGGTATAACCATGTCAGTAGCCCCCGAGTGTTCAGTCGAATCGCAGATTCGGCCGAGGACTCTTCAATCTTTTGGGTGTAGATGTTTCTGTTCAGAAAAGAATGATTTTAGTGTGTAGGAATTATTGATGCGTGTGCCTGACTCTCTTGACGGATCAGGGTCAGTTAACTGTCTTAGGACAAAACAACACGATCTTCTTTAGATTCGAGTCCCTAGACTCGAACCCGGGACAGATGCTGGCGTAATTCGACTCAGGCCGTTGAGGTCTTATAGGAGTCGAATCTCAGTAGTTTTCAAATGATGTACCCAACGCGTCCGTCGGGATTTTCATCGCGCCTATTGGCACGGATTTTTACTAGCAGAGCGCAGTCGGGTGTGTTACCAGGCCATCAGATGGTATCTGTAGGTCTTATCTTTGCGTCGTAGACACAACATCCAAAATTTTATCACTGCGGAGGTGTTTCGGGTGGCCAAGGAGGATGTTACTCACTTAGCGTTTGTTGGGGCAAAGTTGCCAAAAAAATTGCATTATGATCCGAAGGATCGCAGTTGAAGAATTCATAGGGTGCGCGACCAGCGCTCCCTATGGGAGTAGCCCCCGAGTGTTTGTTCGAGTCGTAGACTCGAGCAGAGACTTTAATTTAGCCGTTGTTGGCTTCAGGTCCGTAGGACACAATTTTTTCGGATGCCTGAATCAATCCTCCCTATGGGAGTAGCCCCCGAGTCCGTAGGGGAGTCGTAGACTCGACGTAGGACTCAAAGAATAGATCATTGGCGTAGTACTTTATTCATGCTTCGGGTGCGCGGCCAGCGCTCCTGATAGGAGTAGCCCCCGAGTAGTTGCTCGAATCGTAGATTCGATTGAGTACTTTAGCTGTTTAGCCGAATATTTGTGACCGTTGCTAGTGTGGTTTTGATGATGTCAGTGCTGACGACTGGTGACCTCAATTGTCTGCGGCGCCAGAGGTGACGTGACTGGACGAACGTGGGTCCCACTTTCTAACTTGGAGTTGACTGGTCATGCGCGACGTGGCGAGAATTACGGCGTCTCCTCGATTTCCGTGTGTAGTGGACAACGTGCGAGCGACGGTTCGCTGCTGCGCCGACACGTGGATGGTTGGATTTGATTCTGACGTTACGGCTTCCAGATGAACGGTCGTTGTTCATCATCTTCTTCCTTATAACTGTGGGGAAAATTGTAGTTTGTTTTCACCCTAGCCATTTGCTTTCTACTGCTTTCATTTCCTCGAGCTTTTCCGTCGCGTGCTGGACATTCTCCGATCGTTCCCTTCCTCGTTCTTGCGTTCGCACCGCCACTGTCATCGCGCCGCGATGGGGAAACCGAAGAAGGCCTCCATCATAGCGGGCACCAGTGCTGCTGCCGGCGGCAAGAAGGGCAGTGCCGCCACTCGTGTCACCGAAGGTGGGTGGCGGCACACGGAGAGGCGCGAGGGCGACCTGCGCAAGCTTCGTGAGCGGGGTTTAATCCCGCCGGACAAGGAGGCCATCAAGATCCCCGGTGACGAGGTAATTCCTCGTCCACCCGCAGGGTTTCAGGTCATGTTCCTTGCCTTTGTTCTTCGGGGCCTCTCACTCCCGGTCCATGATTTTCTCTGTGGATTGTTTTTCTTCTATGGCATACAACTCCACCATCTCTCGCCCAATTATCTTATCCACATCTCATGCTTTATCACTTTTTGCGAGTGCTGGCTTGGTATCAAGCCACACTTTGGCCTCTTCCGGAAGCTCTATTCCGTGAAGAGGCAATCCGGCTCCGACGGAGTTTATCCGATCGGCGGCTGCATTATTTCTCTTCGATCTATTGTTCTTTTCTTCTCCTTCTGCATGTCTGAGTCTGTTCAATACTGGTGGAGGAAGTGGTTTTATATCCGCGACTCCATAGTGGGCGGGCAAAGTTTCGGCCTTGCCCCTTTCGACTCCACCCAGGAGATCTTGAAGAAGAGATCCTAGAAGAATCATATCCTGGAGGGCGAGGTGGAGGCGGTAGAGGAGCTCTACCTCGGGTGTAGGCTCTCCAGGTGGTTGCGGAGAAAGAGGTAAACGGTGTGGACATCATCCGCACCTTCCTCAAATGTCGGGTGCAGCCGCTCCAAGCGAGGGCGCATCCGATGTTCCTTTATTCTGGCCGCCATGACCCGATGAGAGTTTCGGCTGAGGAGCTCTCCAGGAGGGACCTCGACAGAGTTCTTCGGCCCCTAGTGAAGTACAAATCCAACGAGGACCTTCCGGGGAAGTCGCTGACGCCCCCGTTCAGTGCCACGAGACCAGTTCCGCAGGTGTAGATTTGCGACGTGCGCGTAGCGCCTTATTTTCGAGTGTGTTTCCTTGCAATTGCTTGTACTTATCATTTATTCTTCATTGTGCAGGAGCTCAAGGTGGCTGGCATGGTGCCTCCGCTACCCGAAAGGTTTCTGATTGCGCCCGACAACGAAGTTGTGGACTCCGAGTCCGAGCTTCCGCTGGCACAGTCGCCAACTAAGGAAGCCCCCGAGGCGAGCAAGGGACAAACCCAAAAGCATGCATGGAGCTCGAGAGAATCTTCGGATGCCTCGACTCCGCCAATGCCTAGGGACCCGCAGTTCCTTGTCCGCCATAGTGGAGGTGACGGTGCTTGTTCCTCTCACATCCCGGCCGTTTCGGTGCGGGCTGTAGCGCCGCAACCACCGGCGAAGAGGAAGAAGGAAGAGAAGAAAGGCAAGAGGGCCCTGCCTATTTTTGACTTGAGCGACATGGACTCGTAAGTGACTTCGGATGCCTTTTTCTACTTTTCTTGTCTTTATGTCTTCTTGATTATGATTGGTGCTTTCCTTGCAATCACTCCTCCGAGGGCTCTTTTAGTGAGGCCACTCAGGAAGCCGTGGGGGATTCGAAGGTGACGCCTCCTCCTTCTCAGGCGGTGGCCACCTCTGGGGGCGTAGGTCCGAACCCCTCTCCGCAGGAGGCTTGAGTGATCGTCTCCCAGAAGACTACAGCCGAACCTTCGGAGTCTCTGTCTGAGCATTTAAGTGTTTTCTCTCTTGCTGTGGGGGGAGCCCCCGAGCCATATTTTTGTGTGATATGCTGATCTTTGCTTCCTTTCTACGTGTCTCGGGGGAGCCCCCGAGCATTTTTCATGTGTTTGATGTCTTTGCTCGTTTCTTGGGCGCAGCCCCCGAGCCCTTTTTCTGATGCTTTGTTGCTTCTTGTAGCCCTTTGTGCAAGGTGTGAACCTGCTTGTGCAGCAGCACGTGGCACTGGAGGCCAGCATGCGGCATCTTCAAGGTACATATTAAATTGATCCTGTTCTTTTTCGTCTGCTTGCTAGCTTGTGAAGCTCATGTATGTTCTTGTTGCTTTTTGTAGATGAGAATAACACTGCCCTCCGCGAGATTGATGCTCTCAAAAAGAGCCTTGGGCGAGCGGAGAAGAAAGACGAGGATGCCGTTGGGGCGAAGGAGCGCCTCGAGCAGGAGCTGGCTGACATAGCCGCGGCTAAGGAGCACCTGCAGCAGGAAGCTACGGATCGCGAGGAGCAACTCGCCACTGCTGCGGCTTCGTGCGAGAAGGAGGTAGAAGAGAAGCTGATGGCTGTTGCCCAGGCTATTTTGAGTGAGTGCTTTTGCCTGTTTTGTCTATTTCGGCTGCTTTGTCTCCCTTCCCTTATTCGATTCCTTTGCTCCAGATGCCTCAGGCATCGAGTTTAATCGCAGTGCCTTGGAGCACAGGAGTGCTCTAGACGATGCCGCCGCGGCGGTCGAAGACCGCTGCAGTACTATCGTTGGCTCCCTTGCCAAGGCCAAGGAGATCCTCGGGCGCTTCTACAAGGAACTCGTTCCCAAGGGCGTTGTCCTTGAAGATGTCGACTCTTTGGCGGATGCACTGTCAGTGGATGCGCCTGCAGCCTACAAGCGCAAGCATAAGGGCATTGGTGCTTCCATGGGCCTGGCCATGGCCCTGGCGTCCGGGGCGGAGCTGGATCTTCACCAGGTCACCTCCCAGATTCCAACGGCTCCCGACGGTTCCGAGGTAACCTTCGCTCACTATGTTGCTCGCTGTAAGCGCTATGGGCCAAAGCTTATTGACCTTCTGGCGGAGTATGCGGCGAGGCAGCAGGAGGAGGTCAAGAGCAGGCACTCTGGCTCCGAGGCCACTCAGGATGCGTCTGCTTAGGCTTTGTCGTTGTAGTTGTAGGATAGTTGTCTTCTACTTTTGTTGTAATATCTTGATGAACAATTTCATGTGCCACGCAATGGCTTTTTGTTGTATATAAATGAGTTGTTTGCTAAGTCATTCGTTGTTCATACTCTTGTCTGTTTTCCTTTAGGGACCTTCAGGTGAGGACCTCGTTGATACTTCGTCTGCTCCGCAGCCGCGACCATCCTTGGATGATGCGCCGCAGCTTGTTTTTCTTCGTGGCCACGTCCGTAGTATTGAGAAGGAGTTACTTGGCATCCGAGGCCATGCGGACGTTTCGAAGTAGAAGGCGGAGTGAGGTACAACCAAAGAGGAATATCTGATGGGGGAGTTGCGGCAGTTGGCCGAGCAGCTGCAGTGTAAGTTTTTTTGAGCTGCTACTCATTTTCGGACGCGCCTGGTTTGTGGGTCATCTTACTTTTTAGTTGTTGCAGGTGCCAACCTTGTTCCTAGGGAGGAGAAGGAGCACGTTGCAGTTCGGATTAACTGCTTGACCCAGCAGGATATGGAAGCCGATGGCTTTTTCTGGATGGATCGCGACCGTGCCACGGTCCTTGCGACTGTGCATGATCGTGCTCATCAGGTGTCGCGAGTTCCCTGGCATTGATTCTGCACATCATGTTTCCCCTTGATGAAGCGCTGTCGACTCTCTGGGGCTTGCTGGCGAAGTTTCGAGACATGCGTCACGTTAGTGAGTTGGTGTGGCACCAGTTAGTTGCGGGGGTGAAGGCCGCTCTTTCCCTCGTGCGGCTGCATCACCCTGATGTGAATCTTGCGGCTGTGGCGGCTGGGCCGCCCCTCCGGCCAGATGGCGGCCTATGGGACATGCGCCCGCACTATGCGGCTATTAGGCAGTATGCCGAAGAGATTGTAGATCTTTTTGAGCATCGTGTGCAGGTGATCCTTCAGCGTAGGTAGGTCCTGTAAAAAATATAGATGTAAAACTTGTATGTATTTAGACTAGGCGTGTTATGCCCTTTATTTTAAAGCTTAATTGTATTAGCATGTGGTGCTTGATTGTATGCATGCCCTTTTCGTTAGCCTGACGTGATCAGCTACTCAGGTGTACATGCGTTATCTTCAGTCGACGAAGTTGTGAGGTGAGGGGAGCCCCCAAGTGTGTTGTAGCATAAAGAAATGCGAGGAAAAGATAGATTTTCGGGCGAGACACTTAGCTTTATTCATATCGTAACGAGGAGGTACATTGTTCGGCTGAATAGCCTTGGCTGAGTAGCCTTATTGAAAGTAAAGGGGGATACCTAGGGGTAGAAGCGTCGCAATTGTGCGACGTTCCATGGGTTGGAGTATGCGACTCCAGACTCCACATGCTTGAGGCGGTAGGCGCCACCTGGGATGACTTCGGTGACGACGTATGGTCCTTCCCAGGGTGACTCGAGCTTTTTCGATCGCTCTTGCTTGAGTCGTAAGACGAGGTCTCCTTCGACGAAGGACCTTGGGCGCAGCCGATGGCTGTGATAGTTGCAGAGGCTCTGCTGGTAGACCGCCGAGCGAGCCGCGGCGATGTCGCGTGCTTCGTCGAGTGTGTCGATGGCGTCTTCGAGTGCGGCCATCAATTCGGCTTCGCTGTAGGCAACGACCCGTGGGGCCTTATGGCGTACTTCTGCAGGTAACACGGCTTCGTGCGGTGACCCAGCATACCACTGCATGATGTAGTATACTATAGTCGTTGACATAACACCAATGAAACACTGTTCACTAGTATTACATCCCTCAGAATGGCACAACAGAAACACAGCGGGTCCAATACATGGCTAAAGGTTACAACTCACTCTTTACACAAGATCCAGAGAACACTCTAGGTTAAATAGAGAGAAAGAACTTATTACGGAGGAGGATAAAAAATGAACACCGTGATAACGATTATACTATTAAGTCTAGTATTCTAACTAAGAGGTGGGCATTGCTGCTATTGCAACGCATGACATAAATAGGTTCTTTGGCTAGATATTACACTCCTATATAATCCGTCACTTCGTCTTCACTTGAGTTGATGAATGTGTTGAATTCCTTGGCTTCACTGAAAAGCCTTAGCTTTTGATGATTCCTGGAGATAACTTGATGTAGACATCTTCTTAATGGCTTCAGAATCTAGCAAGGGTTAAGAAGATACTTTGAGTACGAGCGTACTTAGCAAATTAACTAGAAAAGGAGTGTTTGATGCACTATAACTATAGCCACAAACCGTAGGTCATAGGCAATGCAAGTTTTCATAAACATTTCTTCAAAGGTTGCTTTTATTCTGAAAAGCTATGTCCGTCAGCCTTCATGGGTTTACCAGAACTTTCATGGAGTTCCTTTCCCGCCGCGTTCGCAGCTCCTTCCCGGAACAGGGAGTAACAAGTTACAGTTTTTACACTCTGCAGAGGTGTGTTACTGTACTGATGAGAGATCAACTCTTTGTTGCACAACCGGGCAGCTTATTCCCGTCCACAATTCCATGATGTGGGGCCCAGAAGATGATCCAAGCCAATCACTACCCCCTTCGCAACCTCGCATACCTCCTTGGTGTACACCATGCCCACATAAAGAATTACGACAATGGTTTGTACAAACTGTTAGATGTCAGAACTATCATGGGGCGTTGAGAGTTCCCACCCATATGCTGCATATCCTCTACGAATTACCAATTAATATGCACGCTACGAGGATAACAGCAACGACCTGCACATCCGGCTTCATGCGAGAGGAAGAAGATACAGCTGACTTCTCCGTCCCATTCCAAATATCATGGTCAACGCGTAATATACGGCGCAATAATCACTGGAGACATTGGTTGTTAAGTCCTATGTGATATAGTTCTGAACAGTGGTATTCCAACTGTCAGATTTAATAGATTAGCTGATCACCCTGGATCAGTAACCAATAGTTCACATTATTACCGAAAATAGTGTTTTTAGACCTTTTTCAAATGCAGGTGATAACAACACTGGATTTGTAAAATACTTTATAGAAAATAAACAAAGGACATGAGCAAGTGTGAACTTGCCTTTTGTGATTGCAAGATTATGCACTCACGGTCTTCGAGTCAGTATAAGATCCAAAATCTGAAATCAGCATCATTGGTCCGGTAAGGACTAATGTTTAAAGAAGCAATATGCTTTTATGCATAAGTAATGTGATGCACGTTCTACACGCAAATCCCGGGGATAACGTTGTCCTAGGGTTTGGACTCCAGAAATGGTTACTTCGGAATGTGTGGTTCTTTTGGATAAGTTTTACAATTGTGTTTATATTAAAGCTTATAAGTGGTTGTGAGCAACACATATGTAGTAGTAAATTATACACTTATGAAACGCTAGTCAAGATTGCTTATACAAGAGTTCTTGTTTGAAGTGGCAAAAAGGATAACCTTCGAAGTAAAGGTTTCTCTTCTAAGGTCTACACACACTTTGTGGTTAGTTAGTGGTGATTGATGTTATTGGTTTACCCAAATGGTTTGGCTTGACTTGCTTTATAATTTAACAACTTCAGACCAAAGTTAACTATAAAACATAAAGTAATGTTTATTGTATTATATTTAGATTTTTGGAGACTAAAGTTAACTTTAAAAAAATAGATAGTTTTGAAAGTATAATACTTATACATTTGTACCTTGTGTATCTGAAATGTTTTCTTAAAGTTATTTAAGACTGGTTATTCTTTTACTTGAGATAATGGTTTCTTAATTCTATGATAGAGTAGTATCATTTACCTTTTATAGATGAGTGAGTATAGTTTATAATTCCAGATATATTTTCACTTAACTACTTTTGAACTTTCTATAGTGTTGTGGTAATTTTTGTAATTTGATAGTTAAAGTAGACAGAAAGGATCTGATTTATTCACAAGATGTTCTTTAAGGTTTTTATCATGAATTGGAATCCTTTGAGAATATAATCTTCACTTAGAGTTGAAGATAATTTAATACAAAGATGTTTATAATGTTTTAATCCATTATGGCTTCATATTATTAATATTTAAGACTAATATTATTTTTTAGACTTAATTGACTTATTTTAGAAATATTAATAAATTTTATGTATCCTTATATGATTTATTAATGAAGTAAATAAGTTTAAATTTGAGTTATTAAAATATTTAATTTTTATTTAACTCAAAAGTAGAATATTAGATTTTTAACATGTAGATATTATTTTTGTGATCATTTTGGTATATTACATTTTTTTGTGATTTATAAATAATAAGATGTGATTCTTATAATTCTTATTACTTTATAATTACTTAATAAATATTAAATATTTAATTGAGTGAAATAATAATACATGATTATAGTTTTAAATTAGAATTCTTATTTTTCTAAGATTTTTGGTATTTTATTTATATTATTAACATTTATCATTATAAAAATATGAGTTATCAAAGTTTTATTACTTATAAAACTTTTATTAAATACTATTTATTTAAATAATCATCATAATAATATTTGATAATGGTTTTAAGTTGTAGATTTTATTTTTCTGAAAATTTTCATATATTATACACATTTTTCTGAATTATAAATCAAAAGTTATTAATTAAACAAGATTTAATCATTTATTTGATTTCTGGAATATTATTAATTGAATTATAACATTTTATTTATTTATTAACAGAAAATACTTTTTACACCGCATCAAGAGCTAGCCCCAGTCACTGACTAGTGGGCCATGGTCCACCTCAGCTCTCAGGTTAAAGGAATTGCATTTGTTACCGATTGGTTATCTACCCTAGTCAATGACATATGGGACCTGGGCCACGTCACTTGCCACGCAGGAAAACGACAAGTCAAACTAGCTGACATGGTGTGATCATGACGTAACGATGGCGTCAGCACCACCACCGCCGCCAGAGGTTGGTCGCCGGCGACGATCTACTGCACCCTAGCAAGCGAGATAAGCCTAGTTCGAATAAGCGCAACCTACTGAACCTAATAGTGGCAGCGCCGCTCGGAATAGTCATCGGAGCTTCAGCTCCAACGAGCTCCGACGGTGGCCGACGGTGGCATATGATGAAACAACGATTTACAACGAGATCCGGTGATTGAATGTTACTGGGAAGTTCAGGAACTCACCCTGATGATGATTGAGTGGTCGGCAAGGACAGGCGCGGTCGGAATCGAGCTTCCCGAAGAGGATTCCGACGAAACTTTTGCGAAGAGGAATGGCAAAATTCACCTGCTCCAGTGCTCCCCCTGATGCAAGCTTCTACCCCGAGGATCTACGGAGGAAGGCGCTTCTCCATGACGGCTCAGAATGGTGTGGGGAGATGTGGTTCGACGGCGAGAGGTGGCTCCGGTATGCTAGGGTTTCGGTCTCGTTCGCATCTGAGAGGATAAGGAGGAATTGGATATAGGGATGGAGGCAATGCATCGCGGTGGCCTTCTTATCCCCTCCTGTCAATGACGGCGAGTATCTTGGCGCAAGGCTGACGACGACAGCATCGAGCGGCGGCGAGCTCCGCCAGCGAGCTGCCTGTGTGCGTGACGATGACGACGATGCAACTTTTGCAAATAACCCCTAGCAATTTCTTCAGCTCAACCTGTGGTCCTCTCCTGACCCCACTTGTCAGTCACAGCCAGAAAAGAATCTAGGCTGGTTACTAGGCTGTTGTGGGCTGCTCAGGGGCGTCAGATAGGTGTAGGGTTGTTGGGCCACGGCCAGGTAGTATTTTTATTTGTTTTATCCTTTTTCTATTTTCTGTTTTCTTATTCGGATTTGAATTTGATTTATATTTTGAACCTTTCTTTGTATGATTTGTTTGCTAGATATTTACAACAACACTAAAATATACCTAGTCTCATTTGTGAATTTTTTTATTATATCATCTTTTTGAATTTCTTTTATTTACTTAATATGAATCCCCTTGTTAATGGTTTGTAGAAACTTTTCTTATTATTTTTCTCTCCTATTTTAGCTAGGGATTTCTTGAATGATATCTTCTTATTTGTTTATAGACTTAACTCTAATTGGCTCATAATTTGAATATAAATTTTATATGTATAATGATCCTAGATCATTATTTGCTGCATGAAAACATGAAAGATATTGATATGGTTATTACTATTCCCATTAATTTAGAAAATGAAATGTATGTATTCTATTGTGATAAACAAAGAGGTTTAGGGTTTTGAATTATGAGTACTACCCTTGGCTTTAGGTTTTTATATAAGCTTAGATTCCTTTTAAGAGTCAAGATTTAATGACTAAGCATATTGACTTATGTATATAGTATTTGATGAAATCTCCCTTTTAATAGGAAGTTATAATTGGAGTGTTTTATAGAAGCGAATTGATAAAAATATACTTAAGCACATATAGTTATGATGGTTGAAATTAACAGAAATGTGCTTATGTAATTTGCTATAGGGAAATATTTCTATAAAGTGATATGGATATAAGATGATAGATCAACAACATAAGATGGATATTATGTTGATATGGGATTTAGAGTTGGTTGCTTACCAAGATTAAATAGGAAAATGATTTATAACATATAATTTTCACAATCTGGGATTTCTAATTAAGGAATTCCTTACCTAGATATAATACTTCTTTCTATCCATCATCATAGTTAGTATGATGAGCTTTACTCATTTAAATCTTCTTATTCATATATCATTCTTCTAAACTTATGGATGAATCCTATGAGTTTGATACAAGGATATTTCATAATTTTCTCATATCCTTGCTTGGTTGTATTTACTGTTCTACTGTTGATAAACTTCCATCCAACCAGTAGTTCCTTCAATTTCACTCACAATCTTCCTTAATATTCCATCACTGATATTTCTCTAAGGTTGATTATCTTTTAAGATGAATAACACTACTTCTAAACTCTATGCTATACTAGTTGTAATTGAATAATATTATCCTATATTTACTTAACTCTCATGACTTACACTTCAATCCCAGAATTATATTTATGTGGTTTGCAAATACTACTCTAGGATCACTTATCTCTACTAAGGTTCCAATCATGTTCTACCCACCAGTATTACTTATAATAAATATAAGCATTCAATATTGGTGGCCAAAGCATTACCATTATAATACTTTAATCATTTATTACTGAAGTTCTTAGTTGGCTAAGCAGGGCTTTATCAATCCAACCTTTTATTGTCTGGAAATTATCTTCTTAGTATCTTATATTGTATTAAGGTTATTAATGGACTATGCCCTCATTAGAAGATTTAAGTAGATGTTCTGATAAGATCAAATAATAGATCAAAGACTAATAGTTAAAGAATTTGTGAATCAATGGGGAATTATCCAACATTGATGAACAACAGATATTGAAATAAGTTCCATAAATATTCTATAGAAAGAAAGATATATATATATATATATAGTGGATGATCTTGACTTAATATCTTTCCAACTCCAACTTATCAAAGGAATTTTTAAGGTTAGGTGTTACTATGATACTCAGGATGTATGGAGATGGGATTAAGATATAGTGGTTACATTCTTATTATTTGTTTTATATCCTTAACTTGGTACTTATGAGTGATTATAATGAATACTATAACATGATCACCTAATGAAAATATAATTCACATTATATTAAGGTTTAACTTATAGTACATTTGATCTAGATCAAATCTCTCTTACCCAAAAATGAGATTTTAACAAAGATCTTATTAAAACTTATCGTAGTCAACTTGATGATCTACCTTAATTCCATCGATCTAAGAGAAGCTTCAATCACTTTGACAAGTTTTATTTAAAAGCGCGAAAATTATTCGGATTTTCTATGCATGAATGCAATGCACACATCTGGGTTCAGCTTATTTCTAGGTTCTAATGTTGGGATGTTACACTTCAGCTCCGTGCACCATGAATAAGGGCGTGTAGCCCGTTGAGCTGTTTGGCGTTGTGCGCAAGCTCTAGAGGACGGAGGGTATCTCTTCTACCCAGGTTCTCGCAAGCCGCTCGAGTGGGCTGAGTAGGCATTTCTTGATGCCGCCTCCTACGAGGTCGTTGGCCTTTTCGACCTGCCCGTTGGTTTGCGGGTGCGCCACGGAGGCATATGATATGTTGATCCATAGGCCTTCGCAGAAGTCCTATAACTCTTTGGAGATGAAGTTCGACCCGTTGTCCGTGATGATGCTGTGCGGCACCCCGAACCTGTAGACTATGGACTCGAAGAACTTCATGGCCGTTTTACCCTTTTGGTTGGTAATGGGCATGGCTTCGATCCACTTAGTGAACTTGTCGACTGCGACAGGAGGTAGACATGTCCTCCTTTTGAGGACTTGGGTAGTTTGCCGATCATGTCGAGGCCCCATTGGGCGAAGGGCCAGGCCAGGGGTATGGGCCTGAGCTCCGATCCTGGTGCGTGCAGTTTATCTGCGACCCTCTAGCAGCCGTTGCACCTTCGGACGATGTCCTTGGCATCATTCATGGCCGTTGGCTAGTAGAACCCAGCTCGTAGGGCTTTGGTGACGAGGGCGCGGTTGCCCGCGTGATGGCCGCAGATGCCCTCGTGGATGTCTTGAGGATGGTTTTGCCATCACCGATGGTGACGCACCTTTGGAGAACACCCGAAATGCTACGCTTGTACAACTCGCCACTGATGATGGTGAAGGCCTTGGACCGGCGAGATATGCGCCGAGCATCTGTCGGGTCATCAGGTAGTTCCCTGTTTATCAGGTACCGAAGGTACGACTATGTCCATGTTTCCTCGATGGCCATGACCTGCATCAGGTTGACCAACGCGACCTCCGTGTCGAGTTTTTCGGGTCCTTCTTGTCCTTCGGGTAGTGCAGCCCCCGAGTGATCTGCTTCTTCGGGTGATCCCTTGGGGAATTTCCTTTTGATGGATGGCACGCAGATTTGTTCGAGGAACACACCTGGTGGCACCCGTGCACAGGTGGAGCTGATGTTGGGGAGTCTATTAGCCTCTTTGTTGCTTTCTCTTCCAACGTGCCAAAGCTCGTAGCCGTCAAAGTCTCATTCGAGTGAGTTGTAGAGCGCGCGGTACGCGATCATATTGGCGACCTGTGCGTCGCACTCGTTCATCGTCTGCTGGACCACAAGGTTCGAGTCACCATAGATGATGAGGCGTGTTGCACTGCAGATCTTGGCCATCCTCATGCCGTGGATGAGGGCCTCATATTCGGCTTCGTTGTTGGAAGCTCATCCGGAGGATGTACTTCATCTTGTCGCCCTGCAGGGATGTCAGTATGACCCCGGCTCCTGCTCCAGCCTCGTGCTTGGAGCCATCGAAGTGCATCATCCATGACTGTGTCCTATCCGGGGTGTCCGGCAGCTGCAGCTCTATCCAGTGGATGAGAAAGTCCGGTAGGACCTGAGACTTGATCGCATGGCGTTTCTCATAGACTATGTCTAGAGGGTACAACTCGATGCCCCACAGGGTCACGCGTCCTGTGGCTTCCGGGTTGTTCAGGATGCTGTTCAGAGGTGCCTCGTTGACGACCATCACCTGATGCTCCTGGAAGTAGTGGCTTAGCCGACGAGCCGTCATGAACACGTCGTAGGCGAGTTTCTGGTAGTGAGGTACCTCTGTTTTGTTGGCGCCAATACCTCGCTGAGGTAGTAGATAGGGCGCTGGACCCCATGGGTCTTGCCATCTTCGGGTCGTTCGACCTGCGAGCACGGTGCTTACCACCTGATGTGTGGCTTCTATGTATAGCAGTAGAGGCTCGCGTTCCTTTGGCGTGACCAGGACGGGCGAGGTTGAGAGCAGCCGCTTCAGATCTTCGAATTCGTCGTCGGCTTCAGGTGTCCACTCGAATTTGTCTGCTTTGCGTAGCAGCTGGTAGAAAGGCAGGGCCTTCTCACCCATACGGCTGATGAATCTACTCAGCACCGCGATGCGTCCGGCTAGCTGTTGGACACCTTTGAGGTTCTTCGGTTTCTCCATGGCCAGTATGGTCTGGATTTTCTTCGGGTTCGCCTCAATTCCTCGCCGGGAGATGAAGTAGCCAAGCAGTTGGCCAGATGGGACTCCGAAGGCACACTTTTCTGGGTTCATCTTAATCTTGTAGTGATCAAGGTTGTCGAACGTTTCGCGGAGATCGTCGATCAATGTCTTGGCCTCCCTTGTCTTGACTACTATGTCGTCGACATAGACATGTATGTTGCGACCAATCTGGCTCTTCAGGCATGCCTGCATGCACCGCTGGTACGTGGCACCTGCGTTTTTCAGCCCGAAGGGCATTGTGTTATAGCAGAATACTCTGAACGGCGTGATGAACGCCGTTTTCGCCCGATCTTTGACCTTCAGTCGAATCTGATTGTAGCCTGAGTAGGCATTGAGGAAGGAGAGTTTCTCGCATCCTGCAGTCGAATCGATGATTTGATCAATCCGAGGGAGAGGGAAGTGATCCTTCGGGCAGTGCTTGTTCAGCGATGTGAAGTCCACGCACATCCGTAGGATGTCCGTGTCCTTTTTAGGGACCATCACGGTGTTGGCCAGCCACTCGTTTTCCTTGATCTCTCTGATGAAATCAGCGTCGAGCAGTATGTTGACATTGACTCCGATGGCTTCGGCCCGTGGCTCGGACAATCGTCGGATGGACTGTTTGACGGGCTTGGCATCTGGGAACACATTGAATGCATGCTCGGTGAATTCCCTGGGAACTCCTGGCATGTCCGCAGGACACCAGGCGAAGATTTCCCAGCGCTTAAGGAGGAATTCGATGAGCGTGCTTCCCTATGTGGGGCTGAGGTCATTGGCAATCAGCGCCGTCTTGGAGGCGTCCGTCGGGTGGACCTACACCTTCTTCATGTTGACTGTTGAGTCGAACGACATATCAGGTCCGTTTTGCCTTGAAACTAGGGGTGCCCCGTTGTCTGTCACCTCTCGGAGCCTTGTGAGCTCCTCCTGCATGCCGAATGACTGGGAGATTCTGTTGAAATCCCTGTCGTAGTGGTCGGACTGGGTGAATCTCCCATGGACCGTGATGACGCCCCTAGGTCCTGGCATCTTGAGTAGCAGGTACGCGTAGTGCGGTACTGCCAAGAATCTTGCGAATGCCACGCGCCCGAGGATGGTGTGGTATTGTGATGGCCAGTCCACCACTTCGAACTCGAGCCTTTCACACCGAAAGTTGTCGGGCTTGCCGAAGATGACATCGAGCCATATCTTTCCCAGGGGAAATATGCCCTTTCCTGGGACGATGCCGTGGAACGTTGTGTCAGATTGTTCCAGGCTGCACAGCGGGATCCGCATTGCTGCTAAGGTGCTAGCGAACATCAGATTGATGCCGCTGCTGCCATCCATGAAGACGCGGCTCATCTCGAATCCTTCGATCTGCGCCTCGAACACCAGGGCACCATGACCTGGGCGAGGGATCTGGCGGGGGTGATCCGAACGGCTGAATGTGAAGCATGACTCCGAACCGATGAGGTACTCAAGGATAGCGGGTGGAGCGGTCACAGCCAAGCTGACCTGGCGGGTGATCTTATTTTGCACCTTGTTTGTTGGGCGCCCCTTTTGGATCATCAATGACCCTTTCGGCGGGGGGTACCCATTTACGCCATTGTTCTACGTCGGTGCGACCGGGTGATTCGAAGGTCCCACGGGTGGTGGTGGAGGAGCTCCGTGGGCAATGTCACCTGGTGCAGGTGCGTGTCCGAACCCAGGGTTCGGGATCTGCTGTCTCATCTGGGACAAGCTCTCGCAGAGTTTCTGGAACTTGCGGCAGTCTTTGAGCATGTGGTTGGCCTTCTTTTTCCCATCCTGCTTGTCGATGTAGAAGGGGATAGTGCATGGGCCCGACAACTTGTTGTATGCCGAGGGCTCGTCGTCGCAGCCATGGTGTTGCCACGTATGCGTTGGATGTCCTCCATCATGAAAGTTGTTTCCACGGTATCCGCCGCTGCTGCTGTTTCTTTCGTTGCGGCGATCGGCGTAGCCAGCCACGACCATGTCAGGTCCGTCGCGATCGTCATAGACGCGCGATCTTTGTTTGCTGCGGCGATCGCGTCGGCGGTCGTAGTCATCTTCCTCATCCGAGTGTGCTCGGTGGACGGAGTCCTCGCCATCTGCCCACCTGTTGGCGATGTCCATGAGGTGTTCAAGCGTCTTGGGCTTGACACGCCCAAGTTATTCCTTGAAGTCCTGGCGCTTGACGCCATCTTTGAAGGAATCGATCGTTCTCTCCTTGGAGATGTGTGTCGCGGAGTTCTTGATATTGGACCAGTGTAGTATGTACGAACGAATGGATTCGCCTCTTCATTGAGTGCAGGCCCGCAGCTCTTCGATCGAGGCTGGCCTCTTGCTGGTACCTTTAAAGTTTCGAATGAAACTGTATGCCAGTTCCTCCCAACTTCGGATGGAGCCTGAGGAAAGGCTGCTGATCTAGATCCGGGCTGCGCCTGTCAGCTGCAGCTGAAGGCATTGCAGAGCAGTGTTTTTGTTTCCGCCGTGCAGCTTGACAGACGATAGGTGGTAGCTGAGCCATGCCTTGGGATCCTGCGTGCCATCGAACTTCGGAGTGTCCGAAGGAAGCTTGAAGTTTCTCGGCATCCGTGTCCGCCAAACATATCTGCTGAAGCATCGAGCTCCGCAGAGTTCTCCTTCGTCGTTATCCTCTTCGGATTCGGATGAGCACACGCGTTTGACGCGTGCCTTGTCGACCTTGCGCTGAGCGAGATCATTTCGAGCGTCATAGTCGCGGCTGCGACGTCGTGGACTCTTGCGTCGTCGCGGTAGGTCATGCTCGTCCTCTTCGGATGAGGGTGTGGGGCTATGATTGAATCTGACTGCAGCCTTCTTTTTCGGCTCCGTAGGAGCCTCCTCATGGAGCGCAGCTCCGACGAGTCCGAGCCCGGCTAGTGCGGACTTGTGCATAGCTCTCCCTGGGTCCCCCACCAGAGGTGGATGGGACGCGAGATATGTGGTGGCTGCCATGATCGCATCTTGTGGCGTCTTCGGGATGTCGTTGTCGTTGGTGTCCATCTCCATGAAGGACGTGTTGAGGGTTCGAGTCACCTCGCGACGTGCAGCGGGATCCATGTTCTCTACGCGAGAGCGGTGCTTGTTGGCATTGTTGCCGTGCGAGCTAGAGCCGCCAACGGCGGAGAGCGCAGCTCGCCGCGCGCTGGACTCCGAGGTCGCTTGCTTGCATTTGTCGAGTACCTCTTGCATCTTCACCTGCTTTTTGTGCTCTTCGATGAGGAGCAGGTGGTATGCCATCAGTAGGTCTCGTGAGGCACCCATAGGCAAGATCTTGTTACCTGCCACGGCTTCGCGTGTCCGGTTCCATCCTTCCTTGCTGAGGTGTATTACTCGATTGGCATCTGTGTCGTCCTCGTTGGGCGGGGGGACGGTTGCCTCCTGTTTTCGCCGTTTCTACCCTGCGGGTTGGGTGGCGGTATATGGGCACCCGAACCTGGTGGTTGTTGGTCCACGTCGCTTTGGATAACCACGTCGCTTTGGATGACCATGGCGCATTGGTAGCGTCCGTAGGTTGGATCGCTGCTGCCGCAGCTTTCAGATCCAGAACCGTAGGTCCCTTCATCCAACGAGGGATCGCACAGATCTGAGTTGCAGCTGTTATTGTTGTATGACTCATCTGTCGATGTTGACATGTGTAGCACGCTGGGATGCGGAGCCCATGAGGCGGGCCTAATCGATGGCAGTGGCACCCGCTCTGGGAGTCGGAGAGTGCCGGTCTGTCCCACCTACAAGCAGAAGCTCCCGAACAGGATATCGAGCCCGTCGCCTACGGGCTCGAAGTCCTTCATGGTGGCTGGCGAGTGGGCGGTGAAGTCGAAAGCGCCGAATAGGAGATGGCTCTCTTTCACCGAGGAGTTGTAGATCGCTTTGGTCGGGACCGTCACGATCGCACAATCAGTGCCACCAATTCCCACAGACGGCGCAAATTGACGAGGTTTAATCTCGTCAATGTCCATTGTTATGAGCTTGGGTTTTGGAGAAGATGGGGGTGCTGGAGATCGCGGAACGGTTAACAGACAAGCAACTAGGGGACACGAGATTTACCCAGGTTTAGGCCCCCAGAGGGAAAACCCTACTCCTGCTTGTCTGCTCTTGATTACGGTGGAACCGAAAAGTACAGGGGTCCGCAGATGCAATCTGGCGTGGAGGTGTGTATGCGGTGAGGTGAGAGAGATCCTCCTCGTCGTGCCCTCCTAGCCTTTATATAGAGGTAGGCAGGTCCCGGGCACAGATCGAGTCGGTTACAAGTTTAGGGTTTGCCCTTTTGAATATTCTATATGTTCTAGTCTTGCTCTCCAAGGATCCGGAGACGTCATGGGCTTGGGCCACCCGGAAATCTTCATAGGCCGTGTACATTCTCGTGGGCCTTCCTTGGGCTGGACCAGGTATGCTAATGTCATGTACCCGTAGGGTATAACCATGTCAGTCGGACAAGCTCACAACCAAGTCAGATAACTGTATTTTCGTGTGGTATCCAAGGGAAACCTTGGGATACTACTTCTACAATCGAAAAGAGGGCAAAGTGTTTATCGCTCGGAACAGTGTCTTCCTTGAGAAAGAGTTTCTTAGTCAGGGAGTCAGTGGGAGCACGATGCAGCTTGAAGAAATTCGAGAGGAACCGGCTAGTAGCGAGTCGTCAAAATCCTTGGAGGTTGAGCCGGTCATGGTAGCTAAACCGGCAACTGCACCCGAACCGCAAAGATCTGCCAGATTGTGAAGTGTTTGTAATGTATTGTTGTTAGACAGTGATGAGCCGGTAACTTATTCGGAAGCGATGGCGGGATCTGATTCCGAGTCATTGCTTGGAGCCATGAGATCCGACTTAAAGTCCATGGATGAAAATCAGGTTTGGAACTTGGTTGATCTGCCAGACGATACAAGAACCGTCAAGTGCAAATGGGTCTTTAAGAAGAAAACTGATATGGATGGAAATGTTTGTGTCTATAAAGCACGACTTATCGCGAAGGGGTTCCGACAGGTTCAAGGAGTTGACTACAACGATACTTTCTTGCCCGTAGCGACGCTTAAGTTAGTCCGGATCATGTTAGCCATAACAGCCTATTTCGATTATGAGATATGGCAGATGGATGTCAAAACGGCTTTCCTTAACGGAAATTTAACCAAGGACGTGTATATGATACAACCCGAAGGTTTTGTCGATCCGGCTAATGCTGACAAGGTTTGCAAACTTAAAAAATCCATTTATGGATTAAAGCAAGCATCTCGGAGTCGGAATATTCGCTTTGATGAGGTAGTCAAATCGTTTGGCTTCATCAAGAGTGATCATTATTCTTTTTTATACAAGAAGTTTAGTGGGATCAAATTAAACTTTCTGATCTTATATGTGGATGACATATTACTAATTGGAAATGATGTCCAGATGTTGCAAGAAACCAAGGAATCATTGGAAATGAGTTTCTCAATAAAAGACTTGGGCGAGGCAACATATATTCTCAGAATTCGGATCTATAGAGATAGATCAAGACGGCTCATTGGATTGAGTCAGAGTACATATTTGGACAAAGTGTTGAAGAAGTTCAACATGGAATCGTCTAAGAAAGGGTTCTTACCGATGTCCCATGGTGTAAAACTTAGCAAGACTCAGTGTCCTTTGACGACTAATGAGCGAAGTCGGATGAGTGCGATTACGTATGCTTCTGCAGTCGGATCCAGCATGTATGCCATGATTTGTACTAGACTGGATGTTTCCTATTCTCTAAGTGTTGTGAGAAGATACCAGGCTGATCCTGGAGAAATCCACTAGACAGCGGCTAAAAATATCCTTAAGTACTTGAGAAGGACCAAGGATATGTTTTTGGTTTATGGAGGTCAAGATGAACTCAGTGTAAAGGGTTACACGGATGCGAGTTATCTTACCGACTCTGATGATTCTCTTTCGCAATCCGGGTATGTGTTTGTGATAAACAGAGGGTCTGTGAGCTAGAAGAGTTCCAAACAAGAGATCGTGTCTACATCTACAACAGAGGCTAAGTATATTGCCGCCTCAAAGGCAACGAAGGAAGCTGTTTGAATGAGGAATTTCCTCATAGATCTTGGTGTGGTTCAGGTCTCGTCCAATCTGTTAGACATGTATTGTGACAACAATGGTGCTATTGCATAAGCCAAGGAACCTAGACAACACCAGAAGAACAAGCACATACTCATGCGGTACCACCTAATTCGCCAGTTCATGGATCAAGGTGATATCAAGTTATGCAAGGTACACACGGATGCAAATATTATGGATCCGTTGACAAAGTCGTTACCACAGCCAAAGCATGAGGCGCACCTGAGAGCTATGGGCATTAGATGCCTGGATATGTGATGTCGGAAGATTGACTCTAGTGCAAGTGGGAGACTGTTGGGAATATGCCCTAGAGGCAATCATGTATGATATGATTCCCAATGTATTCATAGAGTTATTAAGTAGTCCTTGTATAAATATCTGATGTGTATCATTGAATATGTGATTCAGTTGTGAAACTATACATTCATGTTGTTTGTACTAAATATCCTTGGTCATCGAGGTTGTGCTGGACACACAACTTAGACCAATGTGAAAGTAAGCAGATGACTCGGTTCCACTTGTCATGGGTATAGAGATGCCATTCCAACTTACACGGATTCGACTAAAGAGTTTAGCGAATTAGATTGACACATATTGAGATACAACGAACAAGTCGTCATTTGTATGTCTCAATCAATGTAATCCTTAGACCTGAGGCTATTGCATAATCCGAGTTGAGGATCACCGACTTAGGTTCTGTCAAACGTTGTTCCATCATTGGGCAGTTATAAAGGCAGACTTCGGGTCGACTTAGAATCAAGTTGCGTGATATGAATAGCCAAGATGTGATTTTACCCCTCTACTTGGAGAGATATTCTCTAGGCCCTCTCGTGGGATATGATTCGGAAAGCATGACCATGCACGACTCAGTTAAGTGTTAACCGAGGCAATCGATTAAAGAGTTAGTCGGATGAATCACTTATCTCGGATCGAGAAGAGAGTCAGACTATTTAAGGGATGAAATACTCCGACAAGGTATATCGTGAGGCGGAAGGGACTCGGACTCAATTCATATTGGAAAGGCATGTCATCATGACTCTTTGGTACCTGGGAGTCGGCACGTTCTGCTAGGAGCCGTTACCGACTGATCGATTGAGAGTCGGACTCCAATCGTGTCCAAGTTGCCATGAGCCTGCGGGGTCATACACTTAAGAGCGGGAGTAAGTTTGGATTAGATCTAAACCGGAAATCTGGTTGGGTTGGACCCGAGCCAGATTTTGTACCGAGTCAGTGAGTCAGAATCACGATGACTAATATGGGCTTTAGTGAATGAGACACAAGTGAGTGGATCCCACTTTCACTCCCTATATATAGTGGGGCACAGAAACCCAGGAGGGTTAACGGTTATGTCATTCCATGCGTTGGAAACCCTAGATCCACAGCAGTCCTGCCGCCATACTGGACCTAGCAGTCCACTGCCGGCGCTCCTCCTTGTACGTGTGGATATCAGCAACGGTGTTGTACGATCAACACCACGACGATCGGGATCAGATCAGATTGTGAGGACTGCACTGCATCAACAGACGTGCTACATCAGTAATCCGCAATCACGCGTTTATTCTTGTGGCCTTCTACCTCAGCTAAATCTTAGGATCACCGCGTTGGAGAAAAAAGTTTTATTTTATCTCTGTGTGGCCCAACAAGGCTATATGTTAATTTGTCTAGTGCATGCTATATGACGGATGTCCATGAAAGATGCACTTGGGAACACAAGGCTCCTGACTGTGCACCCACAGTTGCGCACATTTACGATGAAGTATCTACGAAATGAAGCCCTCGGAGAATCTTTACATACAATACACCAAAGATATCGACGCTTTGCGGAATCTCACGTGAGTTTAGAAGAAAAACACGCTACTATTATTTATTTTAATGTATGCTCTAATTATTGCATAACATATTTGGTTACTTCACTCATAGGATACATGGGAGTCGTATAGTGAGAGTGAGCTTGGTGAGGATTTCAACTTGAACTAGTAATGTCCGTGCATTGCCACCGCCTAACAAATTTAGATTATATTGGTTAAATTATTTTTTTATTTATGATATGTGCGATAGAAATAACTCATGATTGCATAGACTCCCATTATTTTAGAATAGAAACATCGATCAGGCAAAAAATGCAAGATGCAAGAAAATCCATGCATGAAAGAACAAATAAAACTACTAAACTGAACCCAAAAAATCCAGTAAAACCCTGACATAAAACATATTCTATGATAAAAATATATATTATATTAAGTGAATGAGAAAATGTATTCTTGACATTAAATAGTCTTAAAGACAGCTCTGAGCAATATACTCTCCAAAATCATGGGCAAATCTAGGAGCCAAATCAAATGATCATGTCATTTATTGTATTAAACTCTATAAGCAATCTCCATAAAAACATAACACATAATAGGTACTCGCAAAAAAATCTAATATTTTTACAACTATGAAACATGAATATACAGCAGGACAAAGACCAGAGCATTGAGTCAACAATGCTTATATGTATATCAGTAGTAGCTAATAAAATAGCAGAGGTCACATGTAAACATTGCTTTTGTTACTGAATCCTCTTGTAATTCATATATACTGGAAATTCTTGGCATAGACTACCATAACAACTGCCAATTATATTAATATATATATATATCAACGCGGATTTTCTAAACACAGGCGTAGCTATGCATAGGCTTAGGTCCGTTGGATAAAGAGATCACATGCAATGCTAGTTTAGATGGTAGTGGCTGGCTCTTGGAAGGACTAACGGTTTCTAACGGCGGTTGCACCACACCGACTGTGTACATGCATGCAATGCCTAGGGGCTTGAGCAAACCCTAATATTTAGCTCGCTGTTTGGCAAAGAAACTTTTAGCATCTAAAATGGAAAGATAAAGTGAACAAGGCTTAAAATGAGTTCTGGATGCAAACGTTTCGTGCTATGCAAACCCTAGTGAAAGTAGCAACTAAAGTATCTAGGCATTGTTAAACACATGGGAGCAGGTGCATGCAAAACGCTTCGTACTATGCAAACCCTAGTGAAAGTTTGTGGTAGCAATCGCTTATTCCGCCTTGTTTATCAAATGATCAAGGAATTTTGAAGAGAGAATAAATAAGTGAGGCTTGGGTCAGCAGCTCATAAAACAATACATAAAGTGAAAAAATGTTAAGTTCTGCATGCAATAGCTACCTAAAAGGAATAAGGCTTATCTAAGGCTTATTTGGGTTAGAGGTTACAACACGAAATAAGGTTTGACTCAAAAAGAAATAGCTACCTAAAAGTAATAAGGATTATTTGGGTTAGGGTTACAAAACGAAAAT
The DNA here is from genome assembly GCA_916181665.1 of Avena sativa. NCBI lineage: Eukaryota > Viridiplantae > Streptophyta > Magnoliopsida > Poales > Poaceae > Avena > Avena sativa. The sequence continues at coordinate 37,299,031 of OV702283.1, forward strand.
AAGGCTTATTTGAGTTAGGGGTCTGCTTCTATAGTACATTAGGGTTTGACTCAAAAACGCCTGAAATCAGATAAGCTTTGTTTTCTCGGTTTTCATGAAGTAACGGCGTTACTACCCATCAAATGAGAATCTAACGTTTTGGTTCAGGAAACATGTGCTCACTATATCAAAAGGAGAGAGAATCAACGGTGGATAGGCTATGCGCAGCTATGCCTGTGTTTAGCTGACTATTTCCCATATATATATATATATATATATAGAAACCCTATTCAGCACCCAGTGTGCAGAATAGTTATTTTGCACCCAACATATTTTTATGTTGTTAGATTTAAAAAAGTTATGTTTTGTATACAAATAATTATGTTCATAAATTCATCACAACAGTAAAAATGGACAAAAAATTGAGTTTATGGGTCATTATAGTGTAAAAAACACCAAAAATATGTATTTTGTGTTGAATTTTTATAAAACATGTAAACAAAAAAATTATGTCATTTCTAAATTTTATTATGTTCTTCTCTAATTACGAAGTAAGAGAAAATTTACGTGACGTAAAAATAATATACGGTTCTAAAGATAGAGGGTGGATGTAGAATAACTATTCTACACCCTAGGTGTCAAATAGCGCCACCCTATATATATATATATATATATATATATATATATATATATCAACGCGGATTTGCTATCTAGGATGCTACCAATGCACGTAAGCGTTGACGTTGGATACAGGGAGTATGTAAACTAGCTGCCAAGATGAGATGGAGCAAAATCTTGCATGCAGTTAACGGTGTTATTTGCCGTTTTATAGAATGGCAAGACTAGACTATATTGTAGCATACCAACCAGCTTATATTGTTGCAAAACTTTCTACAAATTGCACGTGTTTGCTAGTTGTACTTGCATGCACTAGACCTGACTAGCTGTACTAGTTGATGGGGATGTGTGCATATTAGCATGAATCCTAGCATCAAAACATACAAGAATTTCTGCAATAAAACCAACCGTGGGAGTAGACCAACATATCAAGCAAGTTATCATGTGTTCTAGGTTGCACGAATTTCGGCCAATATTTCCGCGCGTGGCTTTCGTTTTAGCGCGGGAGTGCTTCCCGCTTCCCGCTAGATTTTTTCGGTACAAAAGCAAAACCCATTCCTTTATATATAGATGGGATTCCAGATCATTCTCCCTATCAGCCTCCTTTAATGTACTAGTCGCCATATCCTTTTTAGCCTCCTACACAGACGGCTTTGCTTCTCTTAATCCTTCCGCCTGGTTATGGCTGATCCGGACTCAGTTGACGAGTGAGCTCTATGGCCTTTCTTGCGTTGCTCAAATATTGGTCTACTCAATGGTCTATGTATAGTGCTAATTTACATGCTCGAAAAATGGTCTATTCAATGGTCTACATGTAGTGCTAGAATGCGTGCTGAAATTTTGGCCGGTTCAATGGTCTAAATATATTGCTAGAATACGTGCTGAAATTTTAGTCAGTTCAGTGGTCTACTAGTATTGCTAGCTCGCATGCATGCATGTGCTAGCTTGCATGTGTACTTGCATGTACTAGCAATGCATGCAAAAAATGCTCGTGATGAAACGGATGATGTTTTCCGTTAGATATTTTATGCTCCTACTGCTCAACTTTATGCTATCTATAGAATATCCAATGGTTGAATTGGTATGCACATATAGCATCCTAGATAGCCCACTATTTCCCATATATATATATATATATATTAGTCATCAAGTTTGTTTTTGCCACTTTGTTAAGCATCAACTATGTTTTGTCAATGGTCTAAGTCTACCAATCACAAGATATTCCGTCCACTGTCTGCTCTTGAATGAGCTAATTCTACCCATAAATATATCGATCATAGTCTTATTTCACAAATGCATTCATCTTTCACCGCACGCCACCCTTTTTACCCACACCTTGTAAGAATAGAATGTGTTCCCTTGGTCCTCTACTCTGAAAAAAGTCTATCATGATGCTTTTTTCTAAATTTTGTATGACTTGAGGGATGTTGGTTTTATAAATAATTGTGCTTGTACGTGAGAAACCATTACTTGATGGTCGGACTATACAGAGAAGAAGAGCAGAGGAGGAGAACCAAAACTCTTACGGTCTTACCAAACCAAACTCGAGGAATACTGGATGCCGCAGGTCGAGGTTTTAGTAACAGCCATCGCCATTCTGCTGACGCTATTCTTGAGATATTCGTGATGGAGCAGAGTAGATGAGCTTGATATCTAAGAACACAGAAAAGTATAGTGGCTTCAGACACAATATGCACTTGCTGACTTGCATCGAAATACCAACAAGTTTTATCCTAAGTACATCATGTACACTTAAAAGGAAATTGGAAATTATTTGTATCCCTATCAGCTAAAAGGGCATATTAACTTCTTACAGATTAACAAAAGTAATGCAACTAACAATGTCATACATTCTCAAGGCTAGCATGGATAGATCTAAGCAGTAAGAACAATGAAAAAACATAATTGTTCTTATGAGCGCAGACGAAAGCATAGCATCTTATTCGGTTCTATGATTTCACAAAATATAGCACACTCCAAACCACAAATGAATGATGGTGCAAACATTGTGTAGCATATTGTTCAAGGTCTGAGGCATCATTTCCTACTTTCTTATATGTCCTATTCAAGGAAGCTTACCGTCTCGACAAGTGTTGAATGCCGGTCACACTTTGAGGCAGCCAGATAGAAATTTTCATGCAATTGAAGAACTCGGAGAGGCTCTGATACACACCAAACAGAACCATGCTAGCATTATATCTTTCTTTCTAAAGTATAAATTAGCATCACATCTCAATTCAGTCAAAAAAACTTTTTTGTGTTCATCACGAAGATGAAGAGAACTCAGCGTCAAGCGTATATAAGTGGATAGATTTGTGTGCTTAGAGCTAATAAATATTGAAAAATGATTTAACAAAGAAATTAAATTCCTACAAAGTGATAAAATATCTCACTTGTCCGGTAGTTTGACATTGCCGGCGGCCATGCCATTCCATAGGTTCATCCTAAAAGCCTCGGGACAAGCTAGTCTGTCACCTCGTCCAAGGAGATTGACAATACATGTGTAATGTTTGGGCTCGACCCATATTCCTTTTTTATAGTTTCATAATACCTGCATCAGACCATGAAAGTGGACCTAACAGGAACAAACGGAACTCTGATTTAAAAAAGCAAGTAAGATTAACTCAACAAACACAGAAACATCTTGAGCTTTATTCATGTATAATTCTTTTCATGATAAAGATGCTCGTGTGAAAAGTAATCTCATTTTCAACATGTTGCATGGACCAATGCACTAAGAAACTACAAGGCTTCCTTTGTATACTACGTCACACCATAAGACAATAGCATGTGTTTCCATTTCCCGAGACCTCCGCATTGGAGCATCAACATTTCCCGACCTGGCATACATAACATGTATGCAGGAGTTTCCCAGTCAATCGATCAAATCTAGATTTTCTCGCAAATCACTGGATCTGCTTATTTGTTCTTGCAATAGCCAAACTGGCACATGGAATCATCGTTGTAGATCTCGCTACCTAAATACATGAATCCATCTTCCATACATTCAGTTGAAGTACAAGTTAATGAGTGTGTGCTCCCAATAAAGTTTATCACTTTTGTGAATTCAAGGTCACTTACCTGTATACCTGATGACGAGTGAGTTTATGATGAACATGGCCCCGGCTAGCCTGATGGCCAGTGTGTGGACTGCCTTTCCCTATCTCAGGCTTGGCGCCACATACATCATACGTGAACTGGCATGCGTGTCCTTGACGTTGGCGGAGCGCCTGTCACGATATAAGGTCGAAAGAAAGGCTTCCGGATGGCTGGCGCATGAATTGACGTTGATGAGGGGGTTGAAGGAGACGACATTACGGCGGAACATTTCACCGAGCAGCTGGCGTGCTGGGGGTGCTGACAATATTTGTCTAGAAGGGTCTTGCAGAGGAAGAGAGAGGGGGAAATTTCATCGAGAAGGAGGCGCGCTGGGCACCGACACTATTTCATGAGCGTGGGCATGCGGGCGTTGGCTGTGACATGGCGTGCCATCGCGCAAAGAGGGGAGGAGGTGTAGGTAGTGGGCATCAAGGGACGGGAATGGCAGGGGCGTCCGCGGCGATGGCATCACGCTTCTCTTTGGTTCTTCCTCGCTTGGGTGTGGTGGCCTATGCGCACTCGCGTAGAGGTGTGGATGTGTGGGCGGCAATACGAGGACGCCATGAATCTCTTGTTAGCGACAGTAGTTCTAAGGATAGTCCTATTTGTTTGGGGATGTACGGTTCCATCTCAACTAATTGAGATGACATTCCGTGATAGAAAAAATGATCGCTAACAAGAGATCCATGATTCTAGGAGAAAATTTCTTTTTTTATGCCAAACAATAAAGCGCGGTGGCATTTTTCCAGTAATTTTGTCAAAGTGTGACACCGTGTGACACCACCACTTTGCTTTTAATAGTAAAGATATGCACTCAAGACACATCATCTTTTTTCTCTCTTTTCCACCGCATGAAAACCATATCCGACCGCTTTCTCATCATGGCCCGCGCGATTCTAGTCACCGTTTCCAAATCGCCACCACCAACCTACTTCCCACCGCTGATAAGCCTACGGCCAGTCAACCGCTGGCCAATTTTGACCGCCGCGACGCCATTTCCTCCTTCATGCAGCCATCGGCCGCAACCGCGATGAGCCTTCCTTGCAAGAGCGCTGCCACTGCATTTCCGAGGCTGTGCGTCAGCACATGGTCCTCTCTCGGTGCCACACTTCTTCTCCAATTTGAGATGTGATGGGCCTCACATGGACCAACACGATGTCGAGGCCAGCAGCTCGCACGCGGCTGGTGCGAGCTCCACCTTTTCCGCCCACTATGTCGCTTCACCAGAGCCCGTCGCGGAATCGCAGCTCATTGCGGTACCAGAGCCCGTGTCATACATCGTCGAGCTCGCGGATGACAACAACAACGAGCTCTTTGGCGACGATGACCCTCGTCATCGAGGCGACACAGCGGCCGGGGGAGAGCGTCGTTACTGAAGTGTAGGACATGGCCAAGCGCCGCCACATCGCCCACGAGTAGGAGGACGTGGACAAGGCGATTTACCGCTCCCTCGGCTTCTACATCGTCGACTACGCCAATGACTCCAACAACTCCTGAGTAGTTCGCCGACTGCCGTAGCCGTAAAAGCTCGGATACGATAGATCCCTGTGAGCGTGCTGGTTAGGGTTAGGTATTGGGAAAATGCTCAAAAAATATGGGTGTTTGATTTTAGATGTTAGTATGGTTGTTCTTACTTCAAAAAAAAATGTTAGTATGGTTGATTGATGGATTCATCCCCTATGTAAGAACTGCTTGTTAAGTTCTGGTGCGATATTTTTTTTTAGTTTCCAGTTTGATTTATCGTTTCTATTTTGCCGACGTGTTTTCAAACCGGCTTGCGGTCCGCGGAAAACTGGATCCGCGTTTTGCAGTTTGCCAGATGCTGTACCTGAGAAGCCGGTAATCCAGTATGCGGAACTTGCGGGTCGCGAAATGTCCAAACCGACATCCTTTCTCTATTGAAACATAATAATGGCCGTACGACCAAAATTGTACGGACCAGATTTGCCTCAGCGACAACCATCAGACTCGGATCAGGCGGCCAGGAAGGAACCCTACGCCCGTCGTCGCCAATATAAAACGGGGAGTCATTGCGCTCCCCCCAAGTCCCCTCCCACCCCCTTCCGCCGCCACCTGCTCCTCTCGGTCCGTTCTCCATCCTTCGAGGTCAGTGTCTCGATCTGTAGACGTGCTGTAGCGTTAATTTGCTGTAGCGTTCTCCATTATTGATGCATGAATCGAATCTTTAGATCTACGAGCGTGTCTCTGTTTTGTAGCGTTAATTTGCAGTAGATCGTGTTTCTGTTCATACTATTGCCTCGATCTGTAGACGTGCTGCGGTTTTTGTTTATATTTTGTTAGAGCGACTGCAATCGCGTAATATTATCAAATAATCTCAGTGCTTGGTTGATTTTATAGGTATATCTATGTGTATATTATAATGTCGTAGGATCTGTTCGTTTTCGTACTGGATTGACAACCTTACGAGACACACTATTTTCTTAATATAGAATTATTTCTTGTTCGTTTCGTACTGAATTGACAACCTTACGAGAAATACTGTGGTCTAATCTAGATTTTTTTTCTTATTGTTAGTAGACGCGTCGATCTGATATAGATCTAGCCCTAGAATTTTGTAAATCGTCCTTCGTCTAGTATCTAGAGCTAACCATGGCCTTCGTTCTGTTAGGCTATGAGTGCTATAGCATCTGCTTAGGGCACCTTTTTAATCATCATGACTTTGCAGATTAAGATATTTATCTATCAGTTGCTGCTTGTTCACATAATGACTATTTACGAATGTCGTTTCTAATCGCTGTTTAATGTGTGTTGCAGTTTGTTAGCTGACACTTCAGCCATGGGTAAGGAGAAGACGCACATTAACATCGTGGTCATTGGCCACGTCGACTCTGGCAAGTCGACCACCACTGGCCACCTGATTTACAAGCTTGGAGGAATTGACAAGCGTGTGATCGAGAGGTTCGAGAAGGAAGCTGCTGAGATGAACAAGAGGTCGTTCAAGTACGCGTGGGTGCTTGACAAGCTGAAGGCCGAGCGTGAGAGAGGTATCACCATTGATATTGCTCTCTGGAAGTTTGAGACAACGAAATACTACTGCACGGTCATTGACGCCCCTGGTCACCGTGACTTCATCAAGAACATGATCACCGGTACCTCCCAGGCTGACTGTGCTGTCCTCATCATTGACTCCACCACTGGTGGATTTGAGGCTGGTATCTCCAAGGATGGCCAGACTCGTGAGCATGCTCTCCTTGCTTTCACCCTTGGAGTCAAGCAGATGATCTGCTGCTGCAACAAGGTACAAGTTGACTCTTTTTGTTGTTAGTCCCTTTGTTTAAGCTTGCTGCATGATTTAATGTTTGATTTTAGTTAACATGACTAGATGTTTGGCATCCTGTTCTTAATTATAAATCAGTAGCCATGTCCTTAATGTCATGGTCTAATTGTTGTTCTGATTATGAATTAGTGCATGCCTGATCATGTGGATAATCCTTTCTAAATGTAATGCATCCTGTGCTTGATTTCAAATTAGTACACACATTCTGAATGAAATATTTGCTTGTAAATATAGTGGCTGCTATCTAATAGTCAAGTAGGATTGCTTATTATTCTAGTCTTATATTGGATAACTCTGCCGTCATATCTTGTGCCTCTGCATGGAACTACTTTGATTATTCTGCTGGTTTTACATTATGATAAACGTGTGCTATCTGTACTGTCCTTTGATTTCATTTCATACATCTGTATCTGATTTTGCAATAACTATGTCTCTTGCTAGTATCTACTTTAACTATCTGTCAGTCTGATATTTGCGGCAAGCTTATTTAATTTGCCTGCTGCTCTCTCTAGATGGATGCCACCACTCCCAAGTACTCAAAGGCACGTTATGAAGAAATTGTGAAGGAAGTCTCTTCTTACCTGAAGAAGGTCGGCTACAACCCTGACAAGGTGCCATTTGTCCCCATCTCTGGGTTTGAGGGTGACAACATGATTGAGAGGTCGACCAACCTTGACTGGTACAAGGGCCCCACCTTGCTTGAGGCGCTCGACCAGATCAACGAGCCCAAGAGGCCCTCAGACAAGCCCCTCCGTCTTCCCCTCCAGGATGTTTACAAGATTGGTGGCATTGGAACTGTGCCTGTTGGCCGTGTTGAGACCGGTGTCATCAAGCCTGGCATGGTTGTCACCTTTGGTCCAACTGGTCTGACCACCGAGGTTAAGTCTGTTGAGATGCACCACGAGTCTCTCCTGGAGGCGCTCCCTGGTGACAACGTGGGGTTCAACGTCAAGAATGTTGCTGTGAAGGATCTCAAGCGTGGGTTTGTGGCGTCTAACTCCAAGGATGACCCTGCCAAGGAGGCAGCCAACTTCACCTCCCAGGTCATCATCATGAACCACCCTGGTCAAATAGGCAATGGCTATGCTCCAGTGCTGGACTGCCACACTTCGCACATTGCTGTGAAGTTTGCTGAGCTGGTGACCAAGATTGACAGACGATCTGGCAAGGAGATTGAGAAGGAGCCCAAGTTCCTGAAGAATGGTGATGCTGGGATAGTAAAGATGATTCCCACCAAGCCCATGGTTGTGGAGACCTTTTCTACTTACCCCCCTCTTGGTCGCTTTGCTGTTCGTGACATGAGACAGACAGTAGCTGTTGGTGTCATCAAGGGCGTGGAGAAGAAGGACCCAACCGGTGCCAAGGTCACCAAGGCTGCTGCCAAGAAGAAATGAGGCGTTTACCCTATCGATCCATGTCTGGTTTTGAGATATACCCTAGTAGTTTTGTTAGAGGACATCGTTACCTTGAAGTGCCAGCAGTTTTCTTGCTGGTGGCACTGTGTTATATTTGCCTGTTGATGTGTTTGAGTACCAGTCATGTTATTTCGGCTTTATGGCAAAATCTGAATGCTTCTGATGCTAATTTTGTATCCTTTGTTTGCACCTGTTCAGGGCTATTATGGCAAATGGATGCAAAATAGTCTGTTAAGATTAACCTAGTTACACATTATTTTGCCCATATTTGAATGGTAGGTTTCTCTTAAACTTTGGTTAAACATAATTCTTTTGAATTGAATTAAAAGAAGAAATGAGTCAGCATTTTTAACCATATTCTTGGGTGACATCACCGTTTCTAGTGGTTAAATTATGTTTGTGATGCTGTCTGCCATCTGTACGTACTCACTCTGTCCTAACTACTAGATGTCAAATTTGAGACGGAGGGAGTGCTATCCGATGAAGGGGCCGCACCCGCAACTACTTACATTTGTTGTAGACAACGCCTTTCTTGACCACATATTCTTTTTCAAAGAAGTAAGTGGTCGCTGCAAGCATTACTCCCTCCGTTTAGAAATATAAGATGTTTTAGGTTTGTGAAGGAGATGTTTAGTGTCTAGATTTATTTGAACCTATACACTAAAACGTGTCTAGATACATCTCTTTCACAAATCTAAAACATCTTATATTTCTAAACGGAGGGAGTAGCTGCTAACTTTTGCTCTCCCCCGATCAAAATTATAAGATGTTAGTTTTTTTTTTAAAATGCATGTTTCTATACACTTTTTAGTTCGTATTTAGATCATAATATAGTATCTAAAGCATCTTATAATTCAAAACAAATGGATTAGATGATAGAGGAAAAGAACTGTATGGATTGTAGCTTGTTTCTGTTTTGCTCGTCATTAGCGGATTCCTAAATTTGACTCTATTTCATGGAATAAAAAGCAGCTTTTTTAGATGATGTGTCAATTCTAGATGCAAACCGTGACAGGTGTCAGATAAGAGTACTTCCTTCGATCCAAATTAATTGATTCCGATTTGTCTAGATTTGGATGTATCTAGACATGTTTTAATGCTATATACATCTAAATCTAGATAAATTTAAGGCAATTAATTTAGATCCGAGGGAGTAGTAGAGTTTACCCTCGGTCTTTTGTACTCCCTCCGTCCAAGGAGTAGTAGAGTTTATCCCTCGGTCTTTTGTACTCCCTCCGTCCGAAAATAAGTGAGTTGATTTTGTCTATATTTGCATTATCTAGACACGTTTTAGTGATTAGCAAATCCAAGTCACTGACCAAATAAAGTTCAGTCGATGCACAGCCTACAGAGTTCTTTGTTAATGATAATCATACAATTCGGTTCCAGTACAGCCAAACGATGTTAATAATCCCGTAAAAACACATCTCCTGGGGTGCCTGTTTCCTCGAGCCGTGGACAACTTTTACAAAAATAATTTGAGTCCAGCAGGTTTTCTAACGGAGGTGAGTAGGCTTAAAATTACAAAATATTTTTTTCTTGCATCTGACATAGTATAACATGCTAAGTTAACAACAAAGGCCAGAAGGCAGCACAAGCCAACTCGTTCTAAAAAATTAACCAGGTCAACAGTATTCGAAGTTGCTACACATGGGTATCATTGCCAATCAGCATGTCTTCATGTGGCTGCTACCAACACCCTAAAGCTCATCTTGAAGATGAGCCTCTCCTGCTTTCTCAGCTTCGTTTAACACAAAATTCTTGAGAGCCTCCACGTCTCTAGGCCCTGCAATACCATCAACAAGTTGGATTAGGACATTGGGTTAGCAGAATATTGACGAGAAAAGGATGCAGGTGATCATACAAAAAGGAACATAGAGCATGGCAGAAGGTTAAAACGGGCAGACAGAAAAAAGACTAAAAACATGTACTGCCAAGCGGCATATGATCAAGCCCCGCAATATCCAGAAGACACTCGATTGCATTTATCAAGGAAAACATCCCCTGTTAAGTGAAACGTAAGTTAGACCATCCCTACCAGAAGGAAGTCTTAGTAGATGAGTAGTTTTGATCTTTTGTGTGATGTCAGGAAATGCAAGCGAACTGTAACTAGTACACCTAATCAGCTTAAGTGGCATGATACAGTGTATTACAATGATTCTGATTTGGTGTTATACAAAGTCTTCCCCTCTGATGTTGGTTATTTATTTCTGAAATGTCGTCTCTGATATTAAGGATTAGTTGATGTACTCGTAATATCCAGGTGATGGCTTGTCTAAAGATGGCACCAGTTTAAACAGTTAATGTCATGTTAAATCCTGGTATATATTAGGATACAACGCGGATTTTCTACCCGCGGTGCTAGCTACGCTGTGCGCACAAACGATTCTTGAATAGACGTGGTAGCAGAATGAAAATATATAATAGCTAGCTGCAACATATTCATTGCACAACCTTGACGAATGGAGTACTTGGCAGAAATATTCTTTGTGTTTCTTTGTTAATCCATTGCTTAAATCACCTAGAGAAATAGGAGGATTGCCTTTGGGATTGTTGGGGGGTGGTGATCAGTGTGGCATGCATGGATACCGCCATGAGGGATTGTGATAACACGTGCAGGTTCAGATGACTGCCAAAATGCCTACAAAAAAGACAACGGGTGTGTCACCAGTTTTTAATTCTGCTACAATTTTGTTGTTGTTTGAAACAATACCGTGTTTTATTTGACTTACCCAAATTAATCACCATGCATGCATGCATGCTGATTTAAGCGAGGGCTGCATGCATTAGCTTACCTTAATTAAAAAGCCAAGCATGCATGTCGATTTAAACGAGGATATGCTCTGCACAGCTGGTCTGTGCTAGACTGCTAGTCGCCTCTAAATGTTGAAGTACATTGGTGAAATTTTGGGCTGCGGACTTGAGGTGGACATGCATTTTTGTGTGTGATAGGTTGCGAGTGGTGAGCCGGGATTTTTGTAGATAAGAATTTGTCCCGCTGAGCGCACCGGGCTCAATCTCTACAAAACATCCTTATAATCTGCTGTTGATCCAATGGTCAGATTGCTATGCATAGCTATACCCGTGGGTAGCTGGCTATTTCCCATATAGGATAATAGCCTAAATTGTACTCCCTCTGCCCTGAATTGAATGTCACAGATTTGTCTAAATTCTCATGTATCTATAAGCTAAAACGCGTCTAGCACATGCGTATATAGAAAAATCTGTGAGAAACAATTCGGGACGGAGGGAGTAATATTTTTCCAACCTATTGGTGCAAGTTCACAGAGGTTTTAATTTGTTTAGAGCCATGTCCTCAAGGATTACGAGTAGCTCAACAAGTCGCGATTTGTCACGCGACTTGTCTACCAGTCGCAACTTCGATGTCGACAACCTGGAGCGACTCGACTAGTTGAGGCTGTCGGTCGACAAGTTGACTAGTCGTTGACTATTCACGACAAGTCTATGATTTTGAGTCGATCGACAAGTTAGTTGCCTAGGAACAAAAAGGCGCCCGTGTGAGTGAAAACCCTAACCCCCCACAGATTGTTATTTCCCCCCACCCAGCCGCCTCTCTCCTGGCCACCTTCCCCTTGCACCGTCTCTCACCTGGCCGCCGCCAGGTCGCCGCCGGCGCTGCTGCCTCCCTCACCTTGCTGGACGCTGCTGGGCTCCTCTCCTCCTCGCCCTGATCTCTCTCCTTCACGGCTGTGCTCCACCTCGGCAGCAGGTAAATCTTCCCCCCTTCTCTCCTCTACTCTCTTGATCTCCTCTGCAGCAATTGCTCTAGATTTCATGTTTTGATTTCCTTCCTCTACTCTCCATGTCGTTTTTCATGCAGCATATCACCATGTCAACACCACAAATTTCATTTTATTGTAGGCTGCTGGCTCGAGGGGAAGTGGAGGCCCTGCCCACTGGACACAATTGTCACAGTACCAGGTTCCTCTTGACTCACCAATGCCATCAAAATAATATTGTCAACTTGTTAATATACTAATATCAGTAGACTAGTTGCTTAGTAATTTTTAGTAGTTAAAGCTCGATTTGTATCGACCAGTCCCCTTGTCGTCACCCCAGCGACAAGTTGTGACTCGTCAACTTGTAATCCTTGCATGTCCTACTCTAAGTCTCTGGTAATACAAGTCGACGGCATGGCTGTCAATTCTAATCTACCACTATGTCTAAATTTTTCCAAGAGAACTGAACCAAAATGAAAGGGATTCTAACATGGTTTTCATGGTAGTATCTAGTATATGTTCTCCTTGTGAATAGAAGACATGACAAAGGATTACCTTTATATTTTGCAACCTCTTCGCCATCATAAAACACCTTGAATGTCGGGTATGAATGAATGTCAACCTTTGAGCATACTGGTTTGCTTGCACCACAATCAACTTTGCCGACCTCAATTTCATCAGTACCTTCGATAACCTTCCCCAGGTCCTCCCAAAGTGTTCCTAGGCTCTTGCTGTAAAACATAACACGCATCCTAGTTTAGAACCAAGCAACCTAATCTTGTACTATGATAAGTGGAACATATCCATCTCACGGCACTGACATGTAGAGCTTACCAGTGTTTACACCACGGGACGCAGAATTGAACGAACCATACCGTGTCCTTCTCCTTTATCTAAACAAAACAAGAGATGAATTTTTCATGACGCAGCTAGTGAAGCAAGGCAATAATTCCCTAGAAACGAATTTACTAGCTCGCGTGCAAGTCTTAAATCCTGAACCTTTCCTAACTGGACCAAGTGAAACCAATAGACTTATGGTAGTAGTCTAATGGAGTAGAAACCAATGGAGAGATGAATTAGCACTGACGCGCTCGTCAAGCTGGAACCACTAACTAATCTGGCATATAGCGACTGCAGGTCAGCGACTAAGCATCACCTGTACAGTTCGACCCAACAACTAAACCCTCCTATGACCGTAAACCGGCAGCTCCTGGATCGAGCCGTTCGCTTTACAGCACGTACTAACTATTGCATCTGCGATGGGGAGAGGTCGACGAGGGGGAGGGAGACACGAGAAGGGGGCGAAGCAGTACCTTGTCGGTGAAGGTCTCCTCGGTGAGGGTGATGACCTCGGCGCCGGATCGCGCGGCGAGGAGTAGGAGTACCGTGACGGCCACCACCAGGAGGTGGATGGAGAAGCGGGAGCGGCGGCGAAGAGCCGGATCCATGGCTGGAACGAAGGTCGGGGACGGCGACCACGGTGGAGAACGGGAAGGAGGATGGCCGAGTTGGGGGTGGGTCGATGTTGTACTCGGTTGGGCCCGGTCCGGGCTGGGCTAGGCTTGGGTGACTTGGGTCTGGTTTATGGGCCTACGCACTGGCCTCATCCGCGACTTGCTTTCGCCCAGTGTCCTCGATTTCATGCTTTGCCGGAGCTGCCAAAAGAAAGCCAGAGGGGGGGGGGGGGGGGGGGGGGGGGGGGGGGGCAGCATATATTCCCCTCTCGTCAGCCACAGTGCTCGCCTGCCTCTGCCTGTACCAACTTTATTTACTCGGAGAAAAAACTCAGAATCCTGATGTCGAGTTATTATTGGCTGGCAACTGTCAAGCGTTGCCCCTTGCATCATACTCTCACCTACCTTATAGCATCTCCACTCGTTCCACTCGTTGGGTGAAGGTCGAAATTTTGATCAAAGTTTGGCCGAATGAAGCAAGTTTTGGCCTGGATACGCCGAGATTTCCACTCGCTTACCCAGCCCGAGTTCCAGGAACGTCCGTTTTCATTCAAATTCGGCTCAAGTGCGTCCAAATTTGGGCATAGTTCGGCATACAATGAATACAGAACAATACGGCCAAGTTTGGCGAAATTTTAAACATAGTTTGGCGTAAATGTAAATATAGTTCGGCCTACAGTAAAAGTACAACATATTTGGCCAAGTTCGGCCGGTTCATGCTTGGCATCTACGACGTGTTGTCCCTGCGTATCCATAGGTGCTCAACAAGATCATCCTGCAGCTGTTGATGCACCGCCGGGTCTCGGATCTCCTGACGCATGGCGATAAATGCAGCCCAGGTTGAAGGCACCTGATGATCAGGCTCGGCAAGAGGACCCTGTCTGTAGTATGGCTCGTCCTCCTCGAGCAAACTCACTGGATCCTTCCTCTCATCCTCGATGATCATATTGTGCAAGACCACACAATAGTTCATCACTTCCCACATCTCCTCCAGCAGTACGGCGAGCATCTCCTCGTCGTCGGAGTCCATGGCGAGTATCTCATCGTCGTCGGAGTCCATGGCCGAAACCGGCCAAATGTCGAACACTTGGCGGGCGTGGTGGTGGGAGCACGCAGCGAAGCAGAGCTATGGCGAAGTTCGGTCGGCGAAAGTGGTGGCGAAGGGGCGTTGAGGTGGGCGACAACTACGACGAGCATATCTAGAGGCATGGGCATGTCTCGGCGTGGAGGAGCTTCGCCGGCGAAGTCATGGCGACAGGGGCGCTAACAGGTCTTCGCCGCGGTCTAGGTGAGTGGAGTGGGTGAGAATGAGACTGTCTCGCCGACAGAACTGACCCACGCCTGTTTTCGCGGCTCCGGCGTCTCCAGGACGTGCCCGAAAATCTAGGTTCGGTCTGAAAAGTTAGGACCAAAATTCGCCTAAATCCAGATAAAAACAGGTCACTGAGTACACGACATGGGCCGATTTTTTGCGTTCGGACCGAACTCACGTACTAGTTAGGCGGGTGGAGATGCTCATAGTACGCGTTTAGTTTATTGTTTCATTGCACCCGTCCGTAACGTGCCCTGGCTCGTAGTCGCTCCGGGAGCAGTGTGATGATAGATTAATCATACAGATTAAGTTATCGAAGCTATAATTCTACTGGGCGTGAATATTTTATTTTTGTTCCACAGCATAGTTACGGATAAATCTAGGAATCAGGGAGACGGTCAGTTTCGGGACAGACACGCGCACGACGGTTGTTCCATCCTGCATGAGCTGTTCCACTCAGGAGAATAGAATCACGGGGGACCACCAGGAGCAGAGCGAGCCAGCGCGGTTAATCATCCGCGATTGCGTCGCTGTCAAAGCACTGCTAACCACCACGAGACTCCAAGCCGAAGAAGATCATGGAAGAATCGTCGTCGGTGTCCCGGACGCTTTAGGTGAGCATGAGCATGTTCCGTCGTGCCGGCCTGCCGCCCGTCCCGTAGCTTTTGTCAACCATCCAACGCACGCACGCTCGGCACGGCCACGTTCGACGCCGTCGGTTTGCGGAGAGGGAGGGTGATGATGACTCTTTACATGTCATCTTATCTCAAACTCACGACTCCACTGGATGGGTATCTAATCCATGTACGTGCTCTAGATTAAGAGCCCAGCTCGATCGTGAGTCACTTCGACGTCATCGCTTGTGGCCAACACGCGAAGCTAGGCTTTTGATTAATCGATGTGCTCGTTTGGAGGGGGAGGAGTCGTGAATGTTTATTGACACGCATAAGTTTCCACGTGCATCGTAGCTTGTCAAAATACTCCGTATAATTATCTGAATACAACGTACTCGTATAAGTTATGTCCATATTACAGCACGTGAGCAGAGCACCCAGACAAAGCTTAATGAAGACGAAGTTAATAGCATTTTACGGCTATTTTTTAAAATAATATACATATTTTTTATTTAATTTCACAAATAATACACGAAATTGAAAACTAACGCGGATTCGGAGACCCATGGCCCAACGAGTACATTCGTGAAATTGATTAAAAATATATTATTTTTTTTAAAATAGGGCATTTTAGTACCACTTTGACGGTGAAATTTACCGTGTCCTAGCAACCAAAATCTACCACTCTAATATATGTCTTTTGCAATTCCCGTAAACGATGGGCTTAGAGCAAATTAATAGCGGGACCCACTTGTCGGGATTACATGGCAGAATCAGATAAGGGCTCACGGATTTTAAATTTGGATCTTCTTGTAATTTTTTCATGTCTCTAAAAACTAAGTATAAAAAAATAAAAAGTCAAACAAATCGTCTCATACTCCCATGGGCATCCGCCGCCATGCGCATGGCCAATGGCCGCGCCTACCATCCTCCCTGGCACCGTCCCTACCATCGCGAGTGGTCGAGCGGCTGGCTGCTGCGTACCTGGCCCTCCACTCCAGCCATGTTCCAGCCACATCGCTTGACCCTCCTCCTTCCTCCGACATGGCCGCTAAGAGGAGGGCGGTCGTCGGTCGTCGGCCGCAAGTAGGGGAGCAGCGGTGGGGCTAGGCCGCGAGCACGGTGCGCGGCAATGGCGTTCGTTTGTCCACTAAACCAACTTGTGGATGAAGAAGAGAGATAGCAACTGACACGTGGCCTCATAAGTTCTTCAAAAAAATCTAAAATTTACAACCATCTCACATGTGTACGCATGTCTATTCTGCGGTGCCACGTCATCCCGACAGGTCGGTCCCACTGTCAGTTCTGGTGTTAATTTGCTTTTAGCATGTAATCTGCGTGAATTGCAAAAAGTATGCACTAGAGTGGTAGATTTTGGTCGTCAGAACACAAAGTGGTACTAAATGGTAAATTTCGCTGTCAAAGTGGTACTAAAATGCTATTAAGTCCTGAAGACCGGAGTCGTGAAACTTAAGATTAGCGAAGCCGCTATAGGTGTTGAAGGAAATATGCCCTAGAGGCAATCATAGAGATGATTATATTTCATATGTATCCATGAGTTATTGTAATGTTCCTTAAATATCCATATCATGCAACTTGTATTGATTGGCAATTATGTGAATTGTTTGTGAAACTTTTTACTTGTATGGTTATTTAATAGTTGTTCCTAGTCAGAGTTCATGTAAGGACACACGTGAATATTAGTCTAGCATATCGATTGGTTGATGACTATGTTTCGCAAGTCATAGACATGGAGATGTCAAACCAATGATGTGGACACATGTTATGAACATGGGGTTGGACTGGCCCAACTTGAGACTGGCAATTAGACTTGCAGTTCTCTCTACACATCGTGTATGTTTTGTCCTTAGACCTGAGATTGTCGCATGTACTTGAGATGTTGATCGACCTACTTTGGGGCTATCAACCACTACTTCGTAACTGGGTAGTCATAAAGGTAGTTTTCGGGTTTGTCCTAAAGCATGCTGCAAGGCATGGTCAATCAAGATGGAATTTGCCCCTCTCTACTTGAGAAAGATATCTCTGGGCCCCTCAAGTGATCGGATCCAGAAATGCATGGTCGTGCTACATAAGGTTAAGAGTTAACCTAGTAAAGGGATTCCGTATCACAGTATCGAGAAAGGGAGGTCAGCTTGGTGCTAGACCAAATATCGTGAGGCAAAGGGAAAGACATATACTAAATCTTGTGATGGTTCGTCCGATATGATCTTTGTATGCGTTTAGGAGTTGGCACGTCTTGCTAGAGGCCGCTACCAACTATTGACAGAATAAGTGTATTCGTGTCATGTCTACACGTATATGAACTATAGGGTCACACACTTAAGAGGCTGGAAGCCTAATGATGATTGGATCCGAATTAGACCAGGCTTAGGCTACTAATGAGCTGCTAATATAGAAGCCCACTAGGGACGCCTATATAAGAGAGGGTGGGCGAGCTGACCAGGGTGAGACCATTCCACCCAGCCGCCACTCCTCACGCCTATGTTGCACGCGCGGACCTAGCAGTCCGGCGTCTGACGCTTTCACCCCGCACGTGTGGATACCTCGGAGGTGTTGGATCTGTAGCACTTGGACGAGCCACGCAAGGGGAGCTGCTCGTGGGACGAGGAAAAGGAGGAGACGTGGAACGTTTGCACTGCCTCGACGCGCTTCATCAAGTTCCATAGCTGCATGTCTAGTGGTAATCCCGTGATCTATGACAACGGTATTCCTGGTTTACGCGGTAGAAAATTTTGATTTGCGCTAGTGTAGCCTACCCGTATCCCCACAGGTGTGAGGTGTCTTGCTATCAATAGAACATCCAAATCTTATTTGAAACAATAATCCAACCTCTAAATGAGTCACACAAGACATAAGCCTAGGGTTTGATGCGTGATAAAGTAGAGTTAGTATTAAACATTCCACTAACTATCCAATCCATGGTTGGTTCTATCCTATGAGATGACTGCTTTACATGAATATCAGAAAAATTGAACTTGTGGTTTAACTGTAGGAAAGTTTTCATGCATGTGCATGTGTTGTTTGTTTACCATATTGACTGCTATACTTGTATGCCAATTCAAGTTGTGATAGACTTATGTGATTGCTTGTTGTCAATAGTTTATCTTTAGACTAAATGGAATCATGTCGTAATCCTTACTGAAAACACATGTGTTATTAGCAGAAGCATCAATTACCACAAGATGTGCGAGACTATTGGATAAGATGTCGGGAAGGCTCAAACCTTCGTAGGTACGACATAAACACAATAGTTTGAGATAGTGATGACACCGCACAAAATGTGTACCGGCATCATTGTTGGTCGCGGTGTATGTCTTCTCACCATCTAGTGCTCTCTTATATCATTCTAGAGTTTAAGGTTTGCGTGGAAGGATAAAACCTCTCAAGAGTGTTTGTTGCATGGGGATTGGGGGAGGGGGGCTCAAGATCTCCTTTATCTATGTTTCATGGCGGCGTGGGACCTAAACCATCCATTCGTTCTAGCTCCGTCAACCAGGATGCGTGATTGGTTTGCGAACCCTAATATCTTGGATGTGAAAGGGCAAATAGCCCTTATCTAGTGTTTTGGTTAACTATGACATCCAAGCTAGAGAACGGACTAATGTTTCTATTAGCTTCTGTACAGGTGAGAGCCGTAGATTGTTGGTGAAAGGCGATGGGTGACCCCCCATTCGTTTCTATATGAAGAGCCGGTGGTGTTATTTATTATTCTCTCTTATTTACTCTTGAGTCAAATAGGAAACACCGCACTATTAAGAGAGGTGATCTCGATGCGCTCTTTGGGGTTGTTCTACACCAAATATACTTTCCATCATCCACCGCCACACACCTGTTCGAAGAGAGAGAGAGAGAGAAAACAACCTTGAAAAATGAGTCAAAATGGGGTTACTATGAAATCGGCAGAAGTGCCGGCACCGCCGGTGCTGCCACCGGAATTTCTGGTCCCCGCCGAAAATTCTCGGTAAGCACCGAAATGGCTTACTAGAAGCACTTTCGGCTGCTCGCCGAGAATTCCGGTTGCCGCCGAAATTTCCGGCATGTGGTCCGGTCCGCCGGAGCTGTCGCCGGAACTTCCGGCGAGCAACTCGGTCCAAACTGGACTTATTGTCGGTTCTATCGCAGGAACCCCCAAACGGCTCTTTTTCTCCCATACTATATATACCCTTTTCTTCTCCATTGAGAGGTTAGGCTTTTGATCAAACATTCATTTCTTGAAGCTCTCTCTCTCCCCCCCATTGTTGAAACACAAAAGCTTGAGGATCTCCCATTCTACCCAACCAAATCCAGATCCCTTTGGTAGAAAGGAAGAGGAGGTCCCGATCTACGTTTACACCAAGCCAAAGTTCATTCCCCCTTGAGTTCATCGAGTTAGCTTGTTACTCTTGGGTTTGTGGGAAACCCTAGGAGGCTAGGGTCGCCCGGAGGCATTCGGCTTGTGATTTGCTCCATGGAAAGTTTGTGAGGGTTTGGAGACTACCTTAAAAGTATACCACGAGTAAGTGAGCTATTCCTTCGTGGGATAGGCTCGGAGAAGAAGGTGAGCCTTTGTGGCGCGTGAGGAATCCTTCGTGGAACCTCACACCTCTCCAACGTGACGTAGCACCCTTCCCAAAGGTGGTGAACATGGGAATACATCTTCGTCTTCGCGTGCTTCGGTTATTCCTTAACCGATCTCTTACTTGTGTTGTTTACCTTGTGATAGCCTTCGAGCTTGAAGTATCTTGTTCATCATCTAGGTTGCCTCTCCTAGTTTGCATTTAGGCTCACTTATATTCCGCATAGCCTAAAACTTGCAAAATATTATAAAGAATTTTGTAGAAACCTATTCACCCCCTCTAGGTTAACCATCTTACACTTTCAATTGGTATCAGAGCCAAGGATCTTTTAAGGGCTTTACCGCCTAAGAGAAAATATGGTTTCTTCGATGATGAGGAGGATAAGACTTATTCGGTTAAGGAGCTTCGCGAAATCTTAGCCAAGGGTGCCCTTGAAAAGTCCAAGGCAGATTCCGATCTCCTTGTTCGAATGAGTTACCTAGAAGGACAACTTAAGGCCATTGGTGATGGGGCTTTTCTTGGTAACCCATTGGTAGTACCTCAAGGGAGACCAATGGACACCGGAAAGGAGAAGGATGCCGAGTCCGCTCATGAGAGCAGCTCGTCAAAAACTTCCATGCCCCCTAATAAATTTCCTTATGTTTATCCTAAGCAAAAGAACATCATGCCTCATATTAATGGTTCGGGTCCTGCACCTCATTATGATGGAACTCATTTCTCTCATTGGAAATATTCTATGGAATCTCATCTTCGCAGCTGCAGCATTGATCTTTGGGAGATTGTGTGCACCGGTTTCCATCCTCATGATCCCAACAACCTCACTCCGGGAGAGTACTACGGCCGTCAACTAAATGCAACGTCTTGTGACAAGATATCACCGCACTCTCCATGATCAAGTCAGCGACATCCCCACCGCAAAGGATCTTTGGGATAGGATTGCCATTCTCCAAGAGGGAACGTCTCTTATCCAAAAATCCAAGTATGAAGCTGCCAAGTCAGAGATGAACATTGTCGTGGTGGTATCACGACATATGCCATGGGTAGGCTAAAGTTGGGGCCGATGGACATGGAGGAATCCGGGGAGGGATGATGCAGTGAATACCGCACTCGTATGAACAAAGAGAAATACAATGTATATTGGATTGAAGCTCTCAAGTGGGGATAACACCTCATTCTATACATCTAATCTCTTATAATCTTGCCATACTTGTGGCTACAATCATGCTCCTGGAGCTGTATCTCCTATGCTTCTATCTAGATCTCTCTATGAGAGTGGAGGAAGAGGAAGAAGGAGAGCTCCTAGTGAGCAGAGAGGGGAGGAGCCCTTCAGGGCCTCCCCTCTGATCGATCCCCCTGGTGCTCCTTATAAAGGGAAGCCCAGGGGACAAATCTTGCTCCCCACGATTGGTATCTAGGCAGCATATTCCCAGCATTTTCTTAGATGCTCAGCATATGCCTTGGCATCTTTGGAGATGCCATGGCATATTCCCTAGCATATTCTTGATGCCAAGGGCATATTCCTTATGCCATGTGCCAGTCTGAGCCCTGGGAGTCCTAAGACTGGCACGGGACTTGTGGATCATGTCTTGACTTGATGGGGAGTCGCCGTGGATGTTGCGAAGGCATCTGGAGATGAATAATGGGGTGCTTAGGTCTTCATATCTCGGCCCAAACGCCCTTGAGGGAGTAGTTACTCGGCCTGGCCAAAGGCTGATTCGGCCTGGGTGGAAAACAGCCCAGCCGGCTAAGTGCTTGGCCCAGCCGAGCTCTGGTGCAAGTCGGCCCAGGCTGCTGGCTGCTCCCTTTGGCTGTACGGGGCCCCGCGGTGGGCCAAGTCAGCCCAGCCGGGTGATGTCGTTTCGGTGCATGGCGAGCTCGGCCCGGAGCAGACAGGAACCCGTGGTGGGCCAACCGGGCGAAGGAGATGCTGGCCCACTCGGGGGAGGCGGGGTGACGCGACGAGGTCCCGCGGTGGGCCGGATCACTCCGTTGCCGGCCCACCCGGGGGAAGCGGTGATGCTTCGATGCTGGGCGTCGCTCGGCGGGAGCAGGCGGGGGAGTCCCTGGCGGGAGGTGGTTCGTTAGTTCGGAAGAGGCGTCGACATCGGCGTTTGCTGCAGAGGTGGAGCGCTAGCTCCTGGGATGAGGTCGCCCAGTGGGCCAAATGAGTTAACTCGGCCCAGACAATTCGGCCTGGGAGGAGCAACCTAAGCCTGGGATGTATTCTGATCTGGCCGGATTTGTATTGATTCAGCCCATGTCACTTTCTCTTCTCCTTTTTGTTTACTCTATTTATATTTTTCATATTTTATTTAACTGATTCAACATTTCATCAATTTACTTAATTCATCAACTCTGGGGTACCCGGGGGTACACCCCCGACATTAGTCCCCGAGGCTATGTGGGACCCGTAGAGTCGTGCATAGGCTTTGTACTAAATATCTCCAGAGTTGTTTATCATGCCTATAGTCTTTTGATGGTTCATTGATTTCTGGTCCTCTAAGGTTCTGGTTCGTAACCCTTTTGGGTAAGTTTTTTAACTTCGGGCCTGCTTTGGCATTGGTTATAACCCATTTGGGTAAGTTTCTGGACCTCTGGCCTTCTTGGACACTGGTCATAACCTCTTTGGTCAAGTTTTTGGACCTCTGGCCTTCTTGGGCACTGGTCATAACCTCTTTGGGCAAGTTTTTGGACCTCTGGCCTTCTTGGGCTCTGGATATAACCTCTTTGGGCAAGTTATGAGTTCTGGCCTTCTTTGGCGCTGCTCTTTTAACCCCATTGGGTAAGTTATGAGTTCTGGCCTTATTTGGCACTGCTCTTTTAACCCTATTGGGTAAGTTATGGGTTCTGGCCTTCTTGGGCACTGCTCTTTAAACCTCTTTGGGTAAATTATGACTTCTGGCTTTCTTGGGCACTGCTCTTTTAACTTCTTTGGGTGAGTTATGACTTCCTGCCTTCTTGGGCATTGCTCTTTTAACCCCATTGGGTAAGTTGTGAGTTCTTGCCTTCTTGGGCATTGCTCTTTTAACCCCATTGGGTAAGTTATGAGTTCCTGCCTTCTTGGGCATTGCTCTTTTAACCCCATTGGGTAAGTTGGCCTTTTTTGGCATTGCTCTTTTGACCCCATTGGGTAAATTATGAGTTCTGGCCTTCTTGGGCACTGCTCTTTTAACCTCTTTGGGTAAGTTATGAGTTTTGGCTTTCTTGGGCACTGCTCTTTTAACCTATTTGGGCAAGTCATGAGTTCTGGCCTTATTGGGCACTGCTCTTTTAACCTCTTTGGGTAAGTTATTATCCGAGTCATCTGATTCCAAATCCGAGTTACTTTACTCAAAATTGACTTTATGTCTTAAGTTTGAGTCATCTGACTCAAATCCGAGTTATATGACTCAATTCCAAGTTAACTCATCCCAAATCCGAGTTACTTTACTCAAAATTGACTCTATGTCTTAAGTCTGAGTCATCTGACTCAAATCCGAGTTATATGACTCAAATCCGAGTTAACTCATCCCAAATCCGAGTTACTTTACTCAAAATTGACTTATATGTCTTAAGTCTGAGTCATCTGACTCAAATCCGAGTTATATGACTCAAATCCGAGTTAACTCATCCCAAATCCGAGTTACTTTACTCAATTTTGACTTATATGTCTTAAGTCTGAGTCCTCTGACTCAAATCCGAGGTATATGACTCAAATCCGAGTTAACTCATCCCAAATCCGAGTTACTCAAAATTGACTTTATGTCTTAAGTCTGAGTCATCTGACTCAAATCCGAGTTATATGACTCAAATCCGAGTTAACTCATCCTAAATCCGAATCATCTGTTTGCCACGATATAACTTGATTTGGCGTGATGACGATAATTTGCCTTTGATATGGATCCGAGATATAGATCCGAGATTAAGCTTTGGGATACGATAATAGGGCTAACCGCTGAGAGATCTGATTCGAGATGTAGATATGAGATATAGATTCGAGATATGATAAGTTGGCCAATAGTCATCCGAGATATGGGATAACCTGGCAAGATGGTGAAATATCAATCCGAGTCATAACATAACCTGGCAATATGGAGAACTGAATAACGCTTCGGCCTGAATCAGAGATATGATTAGTACGCCGAGTCTGAATACCAATCCGAATTATAATATACCCTGGCAAGCTGAATCAAATGTTAGTCCGAATCAGAGACAATCTACTAAGCTGAGTTAAAGGTTAATTCGAAGCATAAACAAATTGACTTCAAATTATATCCGAATCAACAATAAGCTGGCTGGTAAGCTGAGTTAAAGGACAATCCAAAGCATAAATAAACTGACTCAAATTCTATCCGACTCATAAGTAAGTTGACCCAAATTCTATCTAGATCATAAACAAGCTGATTCAACTTCTGTCCGAGTTATAAATAAGCTGGCTGGGGAGCTGAGTTACAGGGTAATCCAAAGCATAAGTAAACTGACTCAGAATCTATCTGAATCACAAATAAGCATATTCAACTTATGGCCGAGTTATAAATAAGCTGGCCTGTGAGCTGAGTCACAGGATAACCCAAAGCATAAACTAACTGATTCAAAATCCGTATGAATCACAAATAAGATGATTCAACTTATGGCCGAGTTATAAACAAGCTGGCTAGAGTACAGATCTAAATCAACATAATGCTCTCTTAATCTAAAGGTGACTCTACGGATAAGTTGACTAGTCCCCGGGTTGAGTTATTTTCTCCCTGGGATGAGGGATTGAGTGTAGGTGGCTGAGTTACCTGGCACTTATAATATACTTGGAGAAGTGTTTGGGTGAGTTTTGCTAGGTCATACCTGCCCTGCTGAGTTACTTGGTACTTACAGTAAGCTTGGAGTAGTGCTTGAGTCCTTCTTGCTGAGTCTTACCTGCTTTGATGAGTTAGACTTGGAGAGCCTCTGCGCTTACCTCTTTGTTCTCTGTTGGCTTGGTGAGGCTGAATGAGCCCTATGAGGAAGAAAGTTGATGAAGGTGTTCCCGTCCGGATGGAAACCCAACCAACGCCACTAGAAGGCCCCAAGGTGGGCGCCAAATGTCGTGGTGGTATCACGGCATATGCCATGGGTAGGCTAAAGTTGGGGCCGATGGACGTGGAGGAATCCGGGGAGGGATGATGCAGTGAAGACCGCACTCGTATGAACAAAGAGAAATACAATGTATATTGGATTGAAGCTCTCAAGTGGGGATAACACCTCATTCTATACATCTAATCTCTTATAATCTTGCCATACTTGTGGCTACAATCATGCTCCTGGAGCTGTATCTCCTATGCTTCTATCTAGATCTCTCTATGAGAGTGGAGGAAGAGGAAGAAGGAGAGCTCCTAGTGAGCAGAGAGGGGAGGAGCCCTTCAGGGCCTCCCCTCTGATCGATCCCCCTGGTGCTCCTTATAAAGGGAAGCCCAGGGGACAAATCTTGCTCTCCACGATTGGTATCTAGGCAGCATATTCCCAGCATCTTCTTAGATGCTCAGCATATGCCTTGGCATCTTTGGAGATGCCATGGCATATTCCCTAGCATATTCTTGATGCCAAGGGCATATTCCTTATGCCATGTGCCAGTCTGAGCCCTGGGCGTCCTAAGACTGGCACGGGACTTGTGGATCTTGTCTTGACTTGATGGGGAGTCACCGTGGATGTTGCGAAGGCATATGGAGATGAATAATGGGGTGCTTAGGTCTTCATATCTCGGCCCAAACACCCTTGAGGGAGTAGTTACTCGGCCTGGCCAAAGGCTGATTCGCCCTGGGTGGAAAACAGCCCAGCCGGCTAAGTGCTTCGCCCAGCCGAGCTCTGGTGCAAGTCGGCCCAGGCTGCTGGCTGCTCCCTTTGGCTGTACGGGGCCCCGCGGTGGGCCGAGTCAGCCCAGCCGGGTGATGTCGTTTCGGTGCATGGCGAGCTCGGCCCGGAGCAGACAGGAACCCGTGGTGGGCCAACCGGGCGAAGGAGATGCTGGCCCACTCGGGGGAGGCGGGGTGACGCGACGAGGTCCCGCGGTGGGCCGGATCACTCCGTTGCCGGCCCACCCGGGGGAAGCGGTGATGCTTCGATGCTGGGCGTCGCTCGGCGGGAGCAGGCGGGGGAGTCCCTGGAGGGAGGTGGTTCGTTAGTTCGGAGGAGGCGTCGACATCGGCGTTTGCTGCAGAGGTGGAGCGCTAGCTCCTGGGATGAGGTCGCCCAGTGGGCCGAATGAGTTAACTCGGCCCAGACAATTCGGCCTGGGAGGAGCAACCTAAGCCTGGGATGTATTCTGATCTAGCCGGATTTGTATTGATTCAGCCCAGGTCACTTTCTCTTCTCCTTTTTGTTTACTCTATTTATATTTTTCATCTTTTATTTAACTGATTCAATATTTCATCAATTTACTTAATTCATCAACTCTGGGGTACCCGGGGGTACACCCCCGACAAACATGTTCATGAACCATGATGGTGAGACTATCGCTGAAGCATATAAGAGACTTGTTGCCCTCCGCATGAAGATTGGTGGCCTAGGGTGTGAGAAGTATGATGATGGATTCAATTTGAATGATGAGCTTATCAAGTCCAAGATTGTCTCCATGATCGCGGTCACCGATAAGAAACTTGCCTTGAACTTGTAACTCCTTGGTAGAGCTAATCAATTCACTCCCGATGATCTAGTCTCTTATCTTGTTGCCACAGATAACTTGGCGGATGAAGAGCAAAATATCAAGGAGATCAACCATGCTATTGGGTCTTCCCACTCTCTAGCACTAAAGGCCAAGCATGTGCAAGAAGATGTTGTTAGTGATGAAGAAAGCGATGTTGATGGAGTTGATGATATGCCCACTCAACTTGCTCTCTTCACCAAGAACATGAAGTTCCAAAGAAGGAGAAGTTCAATGGGATCAAGTGAGAAGAAAAGGACGTGATACAATTGTGACGAGTCGAGCCATTTTGCCGATAAATGCCCATATGAGAAGAGGCTTGACAAGCCCAAGTATGAAGAAGGTTCCAAACCAAGATTGAAGTCCAACCCCATCAACGAAAGATACAAGAGGAACAATAGGCATGATGGCAAGGCTTCCTAGGTAAAAAATACATATCCGACAAGGAGGAAGAGGATGAAGATAAGTTCATTGGAATGGCCGGTTTGGCCTTTGCCGAACCCGGCTCTCTCTTCACCTACGACTACACCAAGGACTACACCGACGACTCTTCTACTCCCAAGGTCACCGCCACTTGCCTTATGGCAAGGAGCTCCAAGGACAAGTCCGACATGGAGTGTGGGGATACGGAGAAAGTGGTAGGTGTGACCGGTTTGGCATATGTCGAACCCGGTTCACCTCTCACCTACGACTACGTCAAGGACTACATCAAGAGTTCTCCTATTCCCAAGATCACCGACTCTTGTCTTATGGCAAGAAGCTCCAAGGTAATTGTCTCTCCTCCATCCCTATATAGCGTCTTGGATGATATTGAGAGCAACCATGATAGTGATAGTGATAGTGATGAATTTGGTAAAGAATATATAAAAGAAATGTATGCTATCATGAAGTCTCTTCCTCCCATTGCTCGTGCTAGAGTCAAGCAATTAATGGAACTTGTTAGCTCACGTGATGAGGCCATTGATAGCTTGGAATCTCATATTGATGATGAGAAACGAAGATTCAATCTTCTTGAGCAAGAACTTTGTGAGGAAAAGAATACCAATTCTTTTCTTAAACTACAAATTGAAATTTTTGAAATTGATAAAGCAAAAGACATGGACACTATTGATAGGGCTAACTCTTTGTCCCAAGAGCTTTATGCCTCAAAGAAAGAGCTTGAATTTGCTCATTCTTCTCTTACGAAGGACCTTTAGCACCTTGAAAAGGCTAGTTTGCTTGTCAAGCGTGAGCTCATAAAACTTGGAGAGAACCATGACCAACTTCAGGTGTCCTATGAGAAGTCTCTTGGTACATTGAAGGATCCAATTATTGTTGAAAATGATTCTTGTACCTCTAACTCTACCTTAGATCAAACTCTCCTCATTGAGGAAAATAAGAAGTTGAAAGAGCAACTTGAGAAAGAGCGTCGTGCACCTACCTCCAAGGGAAAGATCCTAGATGAGATTTTATCCCGTCAAAAGACGAAAATTTCCAAGGAAGGTGTCGGTTTTGATCCAAAGAACAACACGAGCAATGCCATTCCACCAAAGAAGATAACCTTTGTAAAAGAAGGTGACAAGGTGGTTGACCAAGTCAAAAGGAATGTTGTGAATGGGGGAGCCATAAGGGGCAATCCCAATCATAAGTATGCGGGAAATTCTAATCCTTCCTATGTGTTATGTAAGGGCACTCAAGGAGATGTATATGCCAAATATGTTGGGCCTCGAAATGGTTATGCTTATAGGTGGTACTCAATTTGGGTACCTAAGGATCTTGTTGCTAATGCTAGGGGACCCATTACTTAATGGGTTCCTAAATCAAAGAATTGATTTTGTAGGGTTATGCCTCCGGTGGATCAAAATGGGTGTTTGATAGTGGATGCACCAATCACATGACCGGAGGTAGAAGTGGGCTTGACCAATTCATTCACGATATCAACTCAACGTCAAGCATCACTTTTGGAGACAACTTAAAGGAAAGGTACTAGGATATGGTAAGTTGGTAATCTCCAAGGTTTTGACTCTAGAGACCGTATTACATGTTGAAAACCTTGGTTACAACTTGCTTTCAATTAAACATCTTGCGGATGCCGGCTATGACTCCTATTTCTCTAGAACTTTTGTGAAGGCCTTTAGGGGTGATGATCTCAGCTTGGTTCTCATTGGACACGTGGAAGACGACCTTTATGTGGTCGACCTCTTGAAAGAGAGCCAATCTCTTCCTACATGTCTAATGGCCAAGGCGGACAAGGGATGGCTTTCGCATCGTCGCCTAGGTCATGTCAACATGAGAAATCTCAATCAACTCCTAAAGGGTGAGCATATTATTGGACTAACCGGTGTCTCCTTTGAGAAAGATCGTGTGTGTAGTGCTTTGTGGCATCCCGCAAAACCACTGCTAGAAAATCGCGTTGTTTTTGTGCATTGCATCATCGTGACCGCATGCTCATGTCATCATGCCACATTGCATTTGAGCATCGTCATCATCATGCATATTATTTTGCCTAAAAACTATTTGCGAAAGACTATGTTATTTTCTAAACTAGCCCTCCTCTATTTTCAAATCCAAATCGTCGGTCCAGCCGGATCTTTCATTTATCTAAAACCAATTACAAAATCTATTGTTAAAATAAAAGAAACCCTAGTCTAAAATTTCTAGTCCTAAATTCACCCAATCCTAATCTACCCACCAATCCCCTCCCTCCACCTCACCTTTCCCTCCACCTCATCACACCCACCGCCACATCATCAATCCTTGATCCACCCCTCTCCCTTTGGACCCACCTCCCCTGGCCAGCACTCACACAAGCACACACGCCAGCCACTCTCTCCCCACCTCCCTGCCAGCCCGGACCCACCCCCCTGGACCCCACCGCCCACCAACCCGCTCCCTCTCTCCCCCTCTAGCCCCACCCGCGCGCCCCCACACCCCGACCCACCCCTGGTCAACCACACCCCGGCCCCGCCTGGACCCACTCCCCGGCCCCACCACCACCTCTCTCCCCTCCCCACCCTCTATCTCCCCGACGCGCTCCCTCCTCCTGCGACCCCCGCCTCCTCCACCGGCTCCCCGTGCGCCGCTCTCCGCCTCCAACCCTCCTCCGGCCACCGCCTCTGCCCCTCCGCCTTCCGCCGCCGGCCTCTCCTCCCCGCCAAGCTCGCCTGAGTCAGGCCGCCTCGCCGGCCCCGGCCCCTCCTGCGCCGCCGCGTCGCGACCTCCTCCTCCAGGCGCCGCCGCCCCGCCCTTCTTCCTCCCCTCCGGCGCCTGCCTCCCACCTCGCCGCGGCCTCCTCCCTCCGCTCTTCCTCACCTCTGCCTCACCTCCTCCCCGACCTCGCGCCCGCCGCCTCTAGCGCCGGCCCCGGCCGCGCCGACGCCCGCATCGCCGCCCCCCGGCCCGTATCATCACCGCCGC
This sequence comes from Avena sativa, assembly GCA_916181665.1. Lineage (NCBI taxonomy): Eukaryota > Viridiplantae > Streptophyta > Magnoliopsida > Poales > Poaceae > Avena > Avena sativa. The sequence continues at coordinate 37,329,182 of OV702283.1, forward strand.
CACCGACCGGGCCGCTCTTCTCCGGCACCCCCTCCCCGTCGCCGCCCGCCGCCGCCAAGGCCACCACCTCTCCTTCTCCGGCCCTGAGCCGTCGCTGCCTGGCCAGGAGCTCGCCGCCGGCGTCCCCTGCGAGCCCCGCCGTGTCACCGCCGCCTCCCCTCGCTCTCTCACAGGGCAGCCCGGCCCGGCTGCCTCGGGTCCTCCTTGGCCGGCCCCACGCGCCCCGTTGCCTTTGACGCACCCATCGACTGCAAGTTCCACCCGAGCCTCTGTCGCAAGTGCTTCTTGTGTATCTCCTCTGTGTGTCAAGCCAAGATCTACCGGTGTCGAGACCCCGACCCGAAGATGCCCGAAAACACCAAGGTTGCCCACACGGATCCTAAGACATCGAACCTCGACGAACCCCAATGGAACCTCAAGATCTTCCGGCGCCGAGATCCAAGATCGACCCCGAGGACCGATCCATCAGCACGCCAAGAACTTCATCACGGAACACGAATGCTCCTTCAAGTAACCGATCGCGGAACGGTGAGCTCTTCTTCCAGGAACCAGGGACGTCGAGACCCCAATTTCGAAGACCGATCTCGCCTAGGCCGAACCCGTGGAACCATCAACGTCGAGCCCTCGACACGACAAGACCTTCCGCATGGGAACCGAAGGCAATGACGTCGGATCCTCAAGTTCTCCTTCACGGACGCCAAGTACTTCCCTGGACGTCAAGTCTGACCCGAACCGCGGACCCGACAAGGTCTTCACGACGATAAGAACGACAGCAACCAGGGCGAGTCTGATGCCCCGATGCCAGACCAAGTACTTCCTCCCGGAACGCCAAGATCTCCGCGTGAGACGACAAGACCGACAACATGGCCCGACCACCGCGGATGCGACAAGATCTACTTCTGTTGTCCGAGACCGATCCCGTCGAACCCTGAACCCTGTCGGACCCCGAACCCCCGGAACCCCAAGTTCGTCGAGACCCCCTAATGTGTGACCCTTTTCTCGAGCCCTATTTTTATAAATGAAATATAAACTCGTGCATATTAAATTGTTCATGCATGCATATTGTCATGTGGTTTGGGGGCCTTATGCCGATTCACCTCATAACTAAATATGGGGCCCATATGCGGGCAAATCTAGTCTTATATTGGCCTCATTTAAATTTGTGTAGCGAACCGGTGATATATTTTGCCATGTTAAGACAACATTTAAATTGCGGGGGTTCTAAATAACTTGAACCGTTTAATTAATTGTCGGGACCCCGGTTCCGCTTAATATTGCCTAATCGCATCGCACCCTTGCCATGTCATACATCATACATGCATCATGCCGATCTTTTGTCGTAGTATTAAATATTGCATCCGGTGTTTCTTCTAGTGTTTTGCTTCTTCGCGGACTAGGCCGTTGAGTTGATGCGAGTGTCGACCCGATCTTCGGATGAACCGTCGGCAATGTTTTCAGGCGAGCATCTCCCCCTTTCTACCTATCTTACTTTTATAGCATTTATTCCCTCCTGTTGATCTATTGCTTTCTGTGTTGCGTTGCTCTAGTTTCCGTACCCGTGATATCCCTTGCAGCCTTATATTGCCTTGGACACCTCCTATTACCTGTTGTTTGGTAGATAGTTGGACCTGCGCGTCGTAGTCGCCTGCTCAAGTGCTGTTGCGTGTCGTCAAGTACCACAGTTGTTGGAGCATGGCCGCATGTTAATGTTGGAGATGATCATGGCTTTATTTATCGTTCACTTTAATTATTGTTTAACAACTAAAATTGAAGTAGGTAAGCAGAGGCACAGGTGGGCAATAGATGTTATTTGGTTGTTAACCGTCCACTTGTGTCCCGTAGGACCTCGAGTACTTGATACCTGTTCCTTGAATACTCGCGCTATCCACATACGGGGGAATTATGGGACCCCCCTGAGCCAGAGCTTGATTCAGTCTTATTTCTTGGGGCCACAAACTAGTTTGAGGTTTTATTTACTATCCTGTACTTATGCCATGCTTTACTGCTTTATTACGATTGTGCGAGGAGCACCTGTACTGTTTAGGTAAGCGGAGTGTTTTCGCGGTATCGACAAGCCCAGTTTTGGGTTCCCAGTCGTTTACAGCCATTGACGCAAACCTTGAGTCCGTCTCGGAGTCAGCTAGCTTCGTTGCGGGTGTACTCAATGGGGTGGACCCCTGAAATATTTCTGAATCCTGTGATTGCTTTGTCGTGAAGGCCTCGTTGGGTTTTGATTTGGTTTTTCCGAGGTTGATCGAGTGTGTGTTGCTATTTGTGCACCCCTGCAGGGTAAAACTTTCTGAAAGCCGTGTCCGCGGTTATGGACGACTTGGAGCACAGTATCTTGATCATAGACAACTATAACTAAAGTAGTGCTATAAATTTTACTTTATAATGACTAGTAATCAGCTTCACTATAATGGAATGGCTAAATAAAACTGCCAACAATTGCTTGTGTGGGTTGTCGTTTGCGCCCATTGTACCTGACTAGTAAGTATTGCAACTATAACGGAATGGCTAAATAAAAGTACCAACGACTGCTGGGTTTTGGGTTATCTCATGCTAATTGTATCTGACTAGTAAGTGTTGTAACTACAACGGAATGGTTAACTAAAATTGCCCACTGCTTATTATTTCAGGATGACTATCTATACTTGACTAGTAATATCTGCAACGATAACTGAATAAATAAAACTGCCAACGGTGTGAGTTCCTCGGTTGACTTCCTCGTTTGGTCTCGAGGGGGAAACACCAGGATGGGTTTGTTTGGTGTTAGAATCAGGTTGGTTCCGAATAGGTCTTTCTTACCCCTCTCTGTTTGCCGCTAGTTGTATCGAGTCTCTATAGGTTGTTCATTGCATGCTGCCGCTGCCGCTTCAGTCCACTATACCTATGTAGGCGAGGACCGCCGAATTCTAGTCTCGCCGTGTACTGGCCTCAGTACTGACCGCTCCTCTTTTTCCTTTGCCCTTTGTCGGCACCCCTTTTGTTTTAGCAGGTTTCGACGTCGTTAGCAGGGTTACCCTTCCGGCTTGGCCTGGGCAGGGTTATGAACTCCATTGGTTATTCTTCAGGGCTCTTAGCCCCATTCGCATCTTGTCCGTAGTCGGACGCGCTATCGTTTTCAAGGTGTTTTGGATCTTTGTATAATATATCTGTATTCTTGACTCATTGAGTCACTGTGGTATATATATCTGTTCTGTGGGTCCCATCGAGGACTGTTGTGTAATGTTATTACTTCGTTTTCCACCCGCACGAAAGTGCCTGGTGGGCACCTTTGAATCGTTTCTATGCGGGTTTGGCGGGAATCGCTGAAACTTGCATAGGGTCGATTCTGAGGGTGTTACATGCTTGCATTTCAGGAAAGCAAATTGGGAAGCATCATCCTTCCGTTACCAAGGTGGCCATGTCAAGACCCTTGGAGCTCCTTCATTTGGATCTCTTCGAGCCATCAACATATGACTCCCTTGGTGGAAGAAGATATGGTCTTGTCATTGTTGATGATTACTCAAGGTATACTTGGGTATTTCTTCTCAAGAAGAAGGATGAGACCTACAAGGAATTCATGATCTTCGCCAAGCAAGCTCAATGCACCCATGGAGTGGAGATCAAGACCATTAGAACCGATAATGGCACCGAGTTCAAGAATTACATCATGCAAGAATTTGTTGAAGATGAGGGGATCAAGAATGAATTCTTAGCTCCTTATACCCCTCAACAAAATGGTGTTGTTGAAAGGAAGGACCGAACAATCATTGAGATGGCAAGAACAATGTTGAGTGAATTCAAGTCCCCCAACAATTTTTGGGGAGAAGCCATTGCTACCGCGGTCCACTACATGAACCGGCTCTTCCTCCGAGCCCCCTTTGACATGACTCCATATGAGATTCTCACAAGTAAGAAGCCCAATGTCAACTACTTCCGTGTCTTTGGATGCAAGTGCCTCGTCAAGAACAAAAAAGAAAAGCTCGATAAATTCAAATCTAGAACTATAGAGGGTATATTTTTTGGTTTTGCGGAAAACTCTCATGCCTATAGATACTACAACAAAACCAATGGTTGTGTTTAAGTATCTTGTGACGTGGAGTTTTCGGAGAATAATGGCCCCCATGAGGGGCAAGTTTCTTCTCGTGCTGTAGGTGATGGCGATTCCTCTCAAGTCATCAATTTGATGGGTATTGGGCATATCTTGCCCACCGAGTCTCATATTCATGTTCAACAAGATGATGGGGGAGAATCAAGCTCAACTCAAGAAGAGCCGAGCTCTACTCAAGTTGAGCCATTGATGACCCACAAGTATAGGGGATCGCAACAGCCTGCGCGGGTAGTATTACCCAATTTATTGATTCGACACAAGGGGAGCCAAAGAATACTTGCAAGCCTTAACAAATGAGTCGTCAGTTCAGCTGCACCTGGAAATAGTTCTTGCCCACAGAATTTTATCAGTAGCAACAACAAAGCAACATCAACAGTGAAACAGGAGCAATAGTAACAATAACGGTAACAGTAGGATTCGAGTGCGGTAGGCATAGGGATGGATGGACGGGCGTTGCATGGACGAGTCTAAACATGTAACTTCAAGATCTAGGGCATTGGAGATAAATAATAACAAGCATCCAAGTACTAAATAATCCTAGGCATGTGCTCCAAATATAGTCATATATGCTCACAATGAGAACTTGCACAACAACTTCTGTCCAGCCAGCCCATGGTAGCGGGGCCTCTAGGGAACTACTGGCAATTAAGGTGCTCCTTTTAATAGAGCACCGGAGCAAAGCATTAACACTCCATGAACACATGTGATCCTCACACCACAGCCATCCCCTTCGGTTGTCCCAATTATTGTCACTTTGGGGCCTTTGGATCCGGACAATGATATGTGTACACAACTTGTAGATAAGATTACAAACAATACTATTATAATGATTCAATAATAAGTTCATATTTGAGATCATGGCACTCGGGCCCTAGTGACAAGCATTAAGCACAACAAGTTGCAACAAAGTCAAATAGCACTAATAGAGATACTAGGCACTATGCCCTAACAGATCTTATTCGATTACATGATAGAACTCATCCAATCCCTACCATCCCCAAGCCTACAACGGGGGATTACTCACTCATGGATGAGGAAACATCGGTGGTTGATGGAGATGCGATGGTGATGACGATGGCGATGATCCTCTACAAATTCCCTGTCCCGGCAGGGCGCCAGAACAGAGTTTCTGGATCCGAATCTTGGTTTCTGGTGGCGGCGGCGGAGCGGAACTCTTTTTGGAAAACTATCGACCCCCCATCGGTTTTTAGGTCAAAAGGCAACTTATAGGCGCAGAGGAAGGCCGAGGAGGTGCCAGGGGAGGCTGCACCCCCTCCAGGCGTGGGGTTAGGTGGGCCCGCGCCTGGGGTGGGTCTGGGCCCCCCAAGCCTCCCCTCCGTCTCTTCTTCTGGCTCCGTGGATCTTCTGGTGAAATATATTTTTGGCATATTTTCCGGGATTTTTCCCGAAGTTCATTTTCTGCACAAAAAATAAGACACCAAGGTAATTCTGCTGAAAACAGCGTCAGTCCGTGTTAGTTGTATCCAAATCGCACAAGTTTAGATAAGAAACAATAGCAAAGAGTTCGAGAAAGTAGATACGTTTTGGACGTATCAGCCATCAAATGCACCACAAGATCAACATCTCACTCAAGATGCCATGCAAACCGAAGAACAGGAACCAAGCCCTCAACCCTTTGAGCAAGACCAAGTAGAAGATCAACCTCCTCCATCCCAAGGCCAAGCTCAAGATCGTGTCAATGATCAAGTCCCCTCAAAAGATGAATTCGTTGATCATGAAGGCGCAATTTGGAAGATCAAGGCCGCCTCCATTGCAAGTGGAATTCAAGTCAACAATATCCTTGGAAGCATATCAAGAGGGATCGAGACCCGTGCCAAGAAGAAGAAACTCACAAACTTTTGTGGGCATCATGCTTTTGTGTCCAACTTTGAGCCCCTCAAGGTTCATGAGGCTTTGGAGGATCCGGATTGGGTCATTGCCATGCAAGAAGAACTCGAGTGTTTCACCCGCAATGAAGTTTGGTCTCTAGTGGATAGGCCTAAAGATCATCACATCAATGTCATTGGGACCATGTGGGTGTCCAAGAACAAGCAAGATGAGAACGGGGTTGTCACAAGAAACAAAGCAAGGTTAGTGGCGCAAGGGTATGCTCAAATAGAAGGTATTGACTATGAGGAAACCTTTGCGCCCATTGCTCGTCTTGAAGCTATTCGTCTCTTGCTTGCTTATGCTTCTTTCCATGACTTCAAGCTTTATCAAATGGATGTGAAAAGTGCTTTTCTTAATGGTCCCTTGAAAGAGGTTGCTTATGTAGCTCAACCCCCGGGTTGCGAAAACACATGCTATCCCAACCATGTGTATCTACTCCTTAAGGCTCTCTACGGACTAAAGCAAGCTCCTCGTGCTTGGTATGAGAACCTTAGGGTTTTTCTACTCATGGATGGGTTTAGCATGGGTAAGGTCGATTCCACCCTTTTCACCAAATGGGTTAAAGGGGGTGGCTTATTTATTGTTCAAATTTATGTTGATGATATTATCTTTGGTGGAACTAACGAATCTCATAACAAAGCTTTTGCCGAGTTGATGACTATGAAATTTAGGATGTCCATGATGGGGGAGTTGAAGTTCTTTCTAGGCTTCATCATAAAGCAACTTCCTCATGGCTTTCATCTCTCAAGAGAAGTACATTAAGGACATGCTCAATAAGTTCGAGATGGCCAAGGCTAATCCCATGAAAACACCCATGCCACTAAATGGACAACTTGGCCTTGGATTTGGTGAGAAGGATGTGGATAAAAAGGTATATCGTTCTATGATTGGTTCCTTGCTCTACCTTTTTGCTTCTAGGACGGATATCATGTTAAGTGTTGGAATGTGTGCTCGTTTTCAATCCGCTCCCAAGGAGTGCCACTTGATGGCGTTCAAACGGATTTTTAGGTATATTGTTCTCACTCCTACTCTCGGGCTTTGGTATCCAAAGGGTGTTGGAATTATGCCCTAGAGGCAATAATAAAGATGTTATTATTATAATTCTTTTTCATGATAAAGTTTATATTCCATGCTAGAATTGTATTAAGCGGAAACTTTAATACTTGTGTGGTTTATGAACAACACCGTGTCCCTAGTATGCCTCTATGGACTAGCTCATTGATTAATGATGGTTAAGGTTTCCTAACCATAGACATGAGTTGTCGATTAATAATGAGATCATATCATTGGGAGAATGATATGATGGACAGACCCAAACTAAGGGAAGCAATTAGATCGTGTCATCGTGTTCATCTTTGCGAAGCTTTTCTTATGTCAAATATTGTATTCCTTAGACCATGAGATAATGCAACTCCCTGGTATCAAAGAAAGCTTTGAGGTCATCAAACGTCATCCTATGAGAGGGTGATCATAAAGGTGTCTCTCAGGTGATCGGAAAGTACCTGTTGGGTTGTATGTATCGAGATGGGATTTGTCCCTCCCAAGTCGGAGAGATATACTTCGGGCCCACTCGGTAATCGATATCAACACCGCTTGCAAGCTTGTGGTTAAGGAGTTAATCACTAAGTGATATCGGATTACGGAACGAGTAAAGTACTTGCTGTGAACGAGATTGAACTAGGTATGACGGTACCGACGATCGAATCTCGGGCAAGTAAAATATCGCGAGACGAAGGGAATATAAATATGGGATTGATTGAATCCTGGCATCGTGGTTCATCCGATATGATCATCGATGAATGTGTGGGAGTCAATATGGGTTTCCAGACCCCACTGTTGATTATTGATAGAAGATCATGTCTGCATGTTCTCGAACCCGAAGGGTCACACACTTAACGTGTCTTGACGCTACGATAGATTGGATAATTGGTTTATGAGTTTTTGTTCGGAGTCTCGGATGGGATCCGGGACATCACGAGAGGTTCCGGAATGGTCCGGAGAATAATATTCATATAAGGCAATGCAGTTTTTGGAGTTCGGAATTGTTTCGGGTTAATCGGTATTGTACCGGAACCTTCTAGAACCTTCTGGAGGGGGACCAACGTGGCCCCACCTGTCGGGAGGGGGCAAGGGACTATGAGGGAGTGCCCTGGCCGCATTGGGCCAGGGGCACAAGGCCCCATAGGGCCCAGCCGGCCAACCTAGGGCTAAACCCTAGGAAAGCTTCTAAAAGGGGGGGAAACTTGCCCCTCCCTCCTCCCTCCTTGGCCGCCGGCCCTAGGGTTTGGGGGAGGGGCAAGGGCTGGCCGCCCACCCCTATATATAAAGAGGACTGGGGGCGCACCCCTCCCACACCTCCTCCTCAAGCCCTAGCCGCCCTACTGCCCTCCTCTCTCTCTCCCTCCCGACTGCACGTAGGCGAAGCCCTGCTGCAGAAACTCTCCACCACTTGCACCGCACCGTCGCGTTGTAGATCTAATCCGTATCTCCACCATACTTGCTGGACCAAGGAAGGAGGAGAGTCCGAGGTGCCGCACGTGTGCATCTCTTGGAGACATCGCCACTTGTGGTGCTAGATCGGATCGGATCGCGAGGAGGAGAAGCGAGTACGACTACATCACCCACGTTCCGACGAACGTTCCGCTGTGCGAATCTTCAAGGGTATGAAGATCTCATCTAATCCCTCTCTTTGTTTGCATCTCCTAGATTAGATCTTGGCTTTCCCGTTCGCATCCGTAGAAATTTTTTGATTTACTATGCCGCGAAACCCTTCAGTGGTATCAGAGCTAGATCTATGCGTAGATGTGTTTCACGAGTAGAACGCAACATGGTTGTTGTGGGCGTTGATGTTTTCTGTTGCAAGCCTCTTGTCTGTGTTCTTCTTATGACGCGGGATAGTGAGATTGAAGCGGTCCAGGCCAACCTTACGCGACTTCGTTCGCGAGACCGGCTCTGCACTTGACGTGTGGCTTGTCCCACACATGCGGCTGGTGGATGCCTGTTTCTCTCACTATAGTTGTCATGGGATTTACACCGGAGTTTGGCAACCATAATATCACCGTTGTGGCTTTCCGTAGGTAAGAATCGTTCTTAGCTTGCTACTCCCATAAGCCACGTAAAACATGCAACAACAAAGTAGAGGCGTCTAACTTGTTTTTGCAGGGAGTGTTTTCTGTGATATGGTATGGCCCAAGATGTGATGTGTATGTTGTATGCAATGATCATGTTTTGTAATGTTTCACGACTTGCATGTCGATGAGTACACAACCGGCAGGAGCCATATGGTTGTCTTTATAATTGTGTATGACCTGTGTGTCAACTTCTTATACGCCATGTAATAGCTTTACTTTATCGCTAAGTAGTTAGCAATAGTTGTAGTTGCTATTCGTGGTGGAGGCAATCATGGTGGAGTGATGGAGATCATGCCGGCACGCACAAGATGGAGATCATTGCGCGAAGATTGGCTATACCATGTCACATAAAGTTATATGCATGTGATGTTTATCCTTTTATGTTTCAACTGCTTGACGCTTTGTCATAGCGACTTCGTCCCAAATTACCAAGGACGCCTGCTTAAGCAATTCCGCTGTTCCACTTTGCTTTGTGAAACCACACATGTTGTAGTCAGTGAGCTTGATAGGAATTTTAAACCTGGAGTGTGCAGTTCGGCCTCCAGGCATAATCGACGCCGCTATGCCCGATGTAGCTGTTGCGATTGCAATTAGGCCCATGTCACGCACCTTTGCAAGCAATGCCTTATACAAGTACGTCTTCCCGGTGCCTCCTGGACCATCAACAAAGAATATCTGGCTCCTTTTGTTCCTCACATGATCCATTATTTCATTGTAACTAGCCAGTTGTTCATTGTTCAAACAACCAATTAGATCTAGATGTTCTTGGTCTGCAGTGACTTGTCTCTCCTCTGTAACCTCTCTGTACTCGGCGTTAGAAGAACTATCTGTCTCAACCAAATCCGGAAGTCCATAGCTTCTAATATCCTTCCCCATGGATTGCACAAGATCTCTGATTTCTCTTAGGACCATCTGCTCAAGTGTCGCCTCATTGTACTGATTGAGGCGGTAATCCTCAGACATTGATGCTAGATGTTTATCCCACAACTGTCGGATTTCTGTTGCCTCGCAGAATACCGGTATTGTTGCGAACAGCCTTCTAAGAGCACACGACATCTGAAATGTGGCAGCCTCTGTCATGCAGTCATCAAGGGACCTGTCGTGCTCAATGAGGCCTAAGTGCTCACACGCCTCTCTAAAGGAACTGCATAGATTGCCATTAACTGTTTTTAAGTGATCAAACGAAGTAGCACCTCAGACATGACTTAGGAGCACCCGCAAATAGTACCTCTCTCCACCCGCAAATAGTACCTCTCTCCTTCAGCAGGATGTGCATACACAAGTCGTCCAATCTGTGATCTCTTATTTTGTCTCTTCTTCCACTTCTTATCTCCGGCGATCCACCTATATTGTTCTGGAAACTCTCTATACAACCATTTCCGTGCCTCCAAATACTTTCGGTTCATCTCAAAGTACTCGGTAAGCATGGATTTAGATGAAGATGGCCGAGCGACAACATCTTCTAGATTATCGCCGGCTTTAAACGCAACAGTATGCATGTTGGGAAAATGAAGTTGTAGTTGTAGAACAGACGGACTGACACCAAACATGCGGAATCCAAAAATCCTATAAATAGCCTCTGGAGGAGATATATAGCGTGCATCCCTGTATTGATGAATTTCATTGATGATTCCCCCATCATTGATGACATCTTTCTCAAATGCAAAGGATGTTTTATCATGACCTTTGTAGATGTACTTGAACAAATACTTGACCGCCTTGATGATCGAGCAAGCCTCGACATTAATGTGGCAGTTGTATCGCATGAGAAGAAATGGGTTGTAAGGGACCACCCATCTATTGTCCAGTTTCGCTCCTCTAATCTTAACTACACAACCATCAACCCTCCTTCTGTAGATGGGATATGAATCCTTCCCCTGTTGCGTGTAGCTGCAAAACTGTCGAGGATAGTGGAAACGACACTGTCCATCAATCATACAAGGACAAATTTTTTTCAACTCACCACAAGGTCCGTGTAGCATGTGTTTGAAGACCAGATCATGTAGGACAGGATACTTCTCTTTGTCAGGTATTTCTGCAGATATCACCCGATCATAGTCATCTGGGGTCTTTAACTTGCTATCTGATTTCATGATTAGAAGGATATGCTCGTGCGGGAGACCTCTTTTCTGAAACTCGGTGACATGCACATAAGCAGCGACTTCTCCAAAATGTTTCCCCTTGGTCAATAAATCCATCATATCGCGCTGCTTAGCCTTGTAAACTCTTGCCACAAGGTCTGGACGATCTTGTGGCAGTTGACCTGGCAATAGTTTATCTGTTATCTCCTCCCAGTAAGGGTTGCATGTCATTGTGATAAAATAGTCTGGTTTACCCCAATGTTGGACTATAGCCATTGCATCCAGGAACCTCCTTTGCATATCTCTGTCACCGCCTGGGAAAGTCCGTGGGAGCACAATTCTGTTGGAATTATGCCCTAGAGGCAATAATAAAGATGTTATTATTATAATTCTTGTTCATGATAATGTTTATATTCCATGCTAGAATTGTATTAAGCGGAAACTTTAATACTTGTGTGGTTTGTGAACAACACCGTGTCCCTAGTACGCCTCTATGGACTAGCTCATTGATCAATGATGGTTAAGGTTTCCTAACCATAGACATGAGTTGTCAATTGATAATGAGATCATATCATTGGGAGAATGATATGATGGACAGACCCAAACTAAGCGAAGCAATTAGATCGTGTCATCGTGTTCGTCTTTGCGAAGCTTTTCTTATGTCAAATATTGTATTCCTTAGACCATGAGATAATACAACTCCCTGGTATCGGAAGAAAGCTTTGAGGTCATCAAACGTCATCCTATGAGAGGGTGATCATAAAGGTGTCTCTCAGGTGATCGGAAAGTATCTATTGGGTTGTATGTATCGAGATGGGATTTGTCCCTCCCAAGTCGGAGAGATATACTTCGGGCCCACTCGGTAATCGATATCAACACCGCTTGCAAGCATGTGGTTAAGGAGTTAATCACAAAGTGATATCGGATTACGAAACGAGTAAAGTACTTGCTATGAACGAGATTGAACTAGGTATGACGGTACCGACGATCAAAATCTCGGGCAAGTAAAATATCGCGAGACGAAGGGAATATATATATGGGATTGATTGAATCCTGGCATCGTGGTTCATCCGATATGGTCATCGATGAATGTGTGGGAGTCAATATGGGTTTCCAGACCCCGCTGTTGATTATTGATAGAAGATCATGTCTGCATATTCTCGAACCCGCAGGGTCACACACTTAACGTGTCTCGACGCTAGGATAGATTGGATAATTGGTTTATGAGTTTTTGTTCGGAGTCTCGGATGGGATCCGGGACATCACGAGAGGTTTCGGAGTGGTCCGGAGAATAAGATTCATATAAGGAAGTGCAGTTTTTGGAGTTCGGAATTGTTCCGGATAATCGGTATTGTACCGGAAGCTTCTAGAACCTTCCGGAAGGGGACCAACGTGGCCCCACCTTCCGGGAGGGGGCTTGGGCCTATGAGGGAGTGCCCTGGCCGCATTGGGCCAGGGGAACAAGGCCCCATAGGGCCCAGCCGGCCAAGAGAGGTTTAAACTCGAGATAGACCTTCTAGAAGGGGGGGTTTCCTTGCCCCCCACTCCTTCTCCTTGGGGCCGCCGGCCTTGGCTTGGGGGAGGGGCTAGGGCTGCGCCCACCCCTCTATATATAGAGGGCTGGGGGCGCACCACCTCCCCACACCTTCCCCTCCAACCCTAGCTGCCCTGCTGCCCTCCTCTCTCCCTCCCGACTGCTTATAGGCGAAGCCCTGCTGCAGAAATTCTCCACCAATTGCACCACACCGTCGTGTTGTAGATCCAATCCGTATCTCCACCATACTTGCTGGACCAAGGAAGGAGGAGACGTCGAGGTGCTGCACGTGTGCATCTCACGGAGGCACCGCCACTTGTGGTGCTAGATCGGATCGGATCGCGAGGAGGAGAAGCGAGTACGACTACATCACCCACGTTCCGACAAACGTTCCGCTGTGCGAATCTTCAAGGGTATGAAGATCTAATCCAATCTCTCTCGTTGTTTGCATCTCCTAGATTAGATCTTGGCTTTCCCTCTGTTCGCATCCGTAGAAATTTTTGATTTACTATGCCGCGAAACCCTTCAGTGGTATCAGAGCTAGATCTATGCGTAGATGTGTTTCACGAGTAGAACGCAACATGGTTGTTGCGGGCGTTGATGTTTTCTGTTGCAAGCCTCTTGTTTGTGTTCTTCTTATGACGCGGGATAGTGAGATTGAAGCGGTCCAGGCCAACCTTACGCGACGTCGTTCGCGAGACCGGCTCCGCACTTGACGTGTGGCTTGTTCCACACATGCGGCTGGTGGATGTCAGTTTCTCTCACTATAGTTGTCATGGGATTAACACCGGAGTTTGGCAATTATAATATCACCGTTGTGGCTTTCCGTAGGTAAGAATCGTTCTTAGCATCTACTCCCATAAGCCACGTAAAACATGCAACAACACAGAAGAGGCGTCTAACTTGTTTTTGCAGGGAGTGTTTTCTGTGATATGGTATGGCCCAAGATGTGATGTGTATATTGTATGCGATGATCATGTTTTGTAATGTTTCACGACTTGCATGTCGATGAGTACACAACCGGCAGGAGCCATATGGTTGTCTTTATAATTGTGTATGACCTGCGAGTCAACTTCTTATACGCCATGTAATAGCTTTACTTTATCGCTAAGTAGTTAGCAATAGTTGTAGTTGCTATTCGTGGTGGAGGCAATCATGGTGGAGTGATGGAGATCATGCCGGAACGCACAAGATTGAGATCATTGCGCGAAGATTGGCTATACCATGTCACATAAAGTTATATGCATGTGATGTTTATCCTTTTATGTATCTTATTATAGTTAGATCGCGACGGTAGCATTATAAGATGATTCCTCACTTAAAGATCAAGATAAAAACTGTGTTCTCCCCAAGTATGCACCGTTGCGAAAGTTCGTCGTGTCCAAGCATCACGTGATGATCGGGTGCTATAGACTCTACGCTCACATACAACGGGTGCAAGCCAGTTTTGCACACGCGGAAATACTTGGGTCTAACTTGACAAGCCTAGCATGTACAGACATGGCCTCGGAACACATGAACCGAAAGGTTAAGCATGAGTCATATGAATGATATGATCGACACTTCGTTGTCCACCATTGAAGCCACATCTCTTCTCGTGATGATCGGATTAGGTGTGGTGAATTTGGATCGTGTTCACTAAACAACTTGAGGGATGTTGAATTTGTTGGAGATATGCGCAAGAGGCAATAATAAAGTAGGTTATTATCATATCTTCATACTTATGATAAATGTTTATATACCATGCTATAATTGTATTAAAAGGAAACATTAATACTTGTGTGATTTGTAAACATAAAAGAGTCCCTAGTAAAGCCTTTTGTTAAACTAGCTTGTTGGTTAATATATGATCATGGTTTCCTGATCATGAACATAGAGATTTTATTAACAACAGGGTCATATCATTAGGAGAATGATGTGATGGACATACTCCTATAGTTAAGAATAGCATGAAGATCAAGTCATTTAATATAGTTCATTTGCTGTAAGCTTTCTAATACATAGTAACCTAATTCCTTCGACCATGAGATCATGTTAATCACCATCTCTGGAAGGATGCTTTGATGACATCAAACACCACACCGTAACTGGGTGGCTATAAAGGTGGCATTGAGTGTTCGGAAAGTATGGGTTGAGGCTCATGGATCAAGAGTGGGATTTGTCCATCCATATGACGGATAGATATACTCTGGGCCCTCTCGGTGGAATGTCATCCAATTAGCTTGCAAGCATGTGACTGGCTCACAAGGGATCACATACCACGGGAACGAGAAAAGAGTACTTCGGTAATGAGGTTGAAATCACAAAGATTCACGTATAGATTGATACTTGATGTATGAAATCACAAAGAGTATTTATATCAATCATGTTGTGATATGTACAAATCCAGATATGTCCTATGCTCTAAATGTTATGAGCATATACCAGAATGATTCATAAGATGATTATTGGACGATAGTAAGGATATTCTTATGATCTTGTAAAAGAACTAAGAATATATTATTTTGTAGAAGTGACAAATAGATGGTTAGTTCATTGTAAAAGTACTACATTGATACTAGTTTTGTCACAAAGTACAAATTAAGTTTATCTAAATCTAAACTAAGGGTGGCACAATATAATGGAAAGTAAGTTCCATAATGGATTTGGATGCTAAAAGGATGCTAAAAGCATATGCAAATTTCAATGGTTGAAGTAAGCATCGCGGAGTTGGAATCTTCACTATGATGAAACTGTTAAAAGAGTTTAATTTCATTGGAGACGATGAAGATGCTTGCATTTGCAAGAAATTAAGTGGGAGCGCTATGACATGTTTTAATACATTATGTGGAAGACATATTGTTGATTGGAAATGATGTATATTTTATTAACACAGGATAAGAATTTCATCTCGATGAAAGACTTAGGCAAACCCCAAATATTTGGCATCAATAGACGCTAATATGGTTGTGCCGAAAGTACATAGATGATATATTGAATGAGTTCAATATAGAAACTACAAGAAAGGTTCTTGTCGCACAGAAAGGATTGAATGAGTTCAATATTGATGATATATTCAAGTGTATAAACACTTGGTGAGTGAAACAAAGATTCACGTATAGATTGATACTTGATGTATGAAATCACAAAGAGTATTTATATCAATCATGTTGTGATATGTACAAATCCAGATATGTCCTATGCTCTAAATGTTATGAGCATATACCAGAATGATTCATAAGATGATTATTGGACGATAGTAAGGATATTCTTATGATCTTGTAAAAGAACTAAGAATATATTATTTTGTAGAAGTGACAAATAGATGGTTAGTTCATTGTAAAAGTACTACATTGATACTAGTTTTGTCACAAAGTACAAATTAAGTTTATCTCAATCTAAACTAAGGGTGGCACAATATAATGGAAAGTAAGTTCCATAATGGATTTGGATGAGTTCCAAAGTTAAGACATTGTGACAGATACTACAACAAAAGGCTAAGTATATGACTGCTATTATAGCAGCTAAAGAGGGCATTTGTGTCAAGTAGTTTGTTATCAAACTAGGTGTAGTTCACAGAGGAATAATACTATCAAGATATATTGTACGACAATATTATCAACATGTTTTAACCCCAAAGAACTAAAGGTCTCACCAAAGGACCAAATTTATACAAAGCCATGTCATTAGAGAATGAGTGATGCGTAGCGACGCAAAGACATGCAATTACACACGGACCTGGAAGTGTCAGATCCGGAGATCAGTTGACCACTAGCAATCGTGTACATACAACACCGGAAAGCCATAGGTGTTGAACACACAAAGGTTTGAAACTAGATTATTGTCTCTAGTGCAAGTGGGAGACTGTTGGAGATATGCCCAAGAGGCAATAATAAAGTAGGTTATTATCATATCTTCATACTTATGATAAATGTTTACATACCATGCTATAATTGTATTAAAAGGAAACATTAATACTTGTGTGATTTGTAAACATAAAAGAGTCCCTAGTAAAGCCTCTTGTTAAACTAGCTTGTTGGTTAATATATGATCATGGTTTCCTGATCATGAACATAGAGATGTTATTAACAACAGGGTCATATCATTAGGAGAATGATGTGATGGACATACTCCTATAGTTAAGCATAGCATGAAGATCAAGTCATTTAATATAGTTCATTTTCTATAAGCTTTCTGATACATAGTAACCTAATTCCTTCGACCATGAGATCATGTTAATCACCATCTCCGGAAGGATGCTTTGATCACATAAAACACCACACTATAACTGGGTGGCTATAAAGGTGGCATTGAGTGTTCGGAAAGTATGGGTTGAGGCTCATGGATCAAGAGTGGGATTTGTCCATCCATATGACGGATAGATATACTCTGGGCCCTCTCGGTGGAATGTCATCCAATTAGCTTGCAAGCATGTGACTGGCTCACAAGGGATCACATACCACGGGAACGAGAAAAGAGTACTTATCGGTAACGAGGTTGAACTAGGTATGCAGAGATACCGACGATCAAAACCTCGGATAAGTAAACTATCGCGAGACAAAGGGAAATTGGTATCGTTTGTAAGTGGTTCATTCGATCGCAAAGTAATCGTAGAAATATGTGGGAGCCATATGAATTTCCAGATTCCTCTATTGGTTATTGATCGGAGAAGTGTCTCGGTCATGTCCGCATAATTCACGAACCGTAGGGAGACACACTTAAGGATTCGATGTTGTTGAGTAGTTATGGAATGATGAGTAACATACCGAATGTTGTTCGGAGTCTCGGATGGGATCCGGGATATCACGAGGAGATCCGGAATGGTCCGGAGAATAAGATTCATATAAGGAAAGTCCTGTTTCGGGTTGGAGAATGGTTCCGGTGTTTTCATCGGGAATGTTCTAGAAGGTTCCGGAAGGTCCGGCACTCCGGAGGGGAAGGGTACATGAATGTGTCATAACAAGTTGGAATGGTTGCATCATTTACTAGATGTCATCGCTGAGCAAAATAAAGGGATAAATCAAATCCTAGTTTGAAAAGTCAAACGCCAATTTGAAAAGTCAAACGGCAAGTTTGCTTGGTGGAGGGAGAGTAGGAAACCTACTTAGGGAGGAAGTCCTACTCCCTCCACCCGACCAACCGCGCCTCCCTCCCACCTATAAAAGGAGGGGAAGGGGTGCCCCTCTTCTAGACACCTCTCTCCTCTAAACCCTAGCCCTAGCCGCCGGCCTCCACCAAGACGCCGCCGCTCCTAAGGTTTGCCTAGCCGCCGAGTTGGGGCCCTCCCCTTGCCCTAGCCATCGGCCTAGCCATATCACCTTGGTGCCTCTAAACCCTAGATCGCCAAGGCCTCTCTCATAGTCTACCATACTCGCTCCGGCTTAAGGCGAAGCCCTGCGAGATCTCTCCTCTACTTCCGGTACCACGCCGTCGTGCTACCGGAATCGAGAGGAGAGTGCTACAACCTCCGCTGCCTGCTGGAACATGGGAGAGGAAGGTCTTCATCGAGTACCGAACGTGTGACCGACTGCGGGAGCGCTGCCGGAACGCAGCGCCGGAAGGATCGTCTACGCGATCTTGAGATCGGCAAGTGTACGACTACATCACCCACGAGAATCTGCTCTCGTTAACCGATTTGGATCTTCGAGGGTTAGTATTCCATCGACTCGTTGCTACAATCTAGTAGATAGATCTTGGCTTGTTTGTTTGTATGCGGTAGATTTTTTTTGTTTTCCATGCTACGAACCCCTAGAGTGGTATCAGAGTCATGTCTATATGTAGATCTGTTGCACGAGTAGAACACAATGGTCATTGTGGGCGTTGATGCTTTTGTTGTCGATTGCTTCTTGTGTACTTTGCATCTTGCGGGATGGTGGGATGAAGCGGACCGGGCTAACCTTACATGACATCGTTCATGAGACTTGCTCCACGCTTGACATGCAACTTGTATTGCATAAGTGGCTTTGCGGGTGCATGTTTCTCCCAACATAGTTAAGATTCAATTTAGAACGGGTGATTGACAATACTAGTATCAATGTTGTGGTTCTTGTTCGTAAGTTAGAGCGACACTTATTGAAAGCCCCAAACCACGTAAAATATGCGAAGAAAATTAGAGGCGTCTAACTTTGTTTTGCAGGGGTGTGCTATGATGTGATATGGCCATGATTGTGATTATATTTGATGTATGCAATGTTCCTTATTGTAAGTTGGCAATCGGCAGGAGCCATATGGTTGTCTTTAAATTCTGTTAAGACTCGCGTGTCTATTCAAAGTAGTTGTAATAGTTGAAGCTGGTGGACGACAACCATGGAGCGGCGTCATTGACCTTGATGCAATGCCGGTGATGATGGAGATCATGTTCATGCTTGAAGATGGAGATAGAAAGCACAAAGAAGAAAGGCCATATCATATCACATATTATGAATTGCATGTGATGTTAATCCTTTTATGCATCTTGTATTGCTTAGTTCACGACGGTAGCATTATAAGATGATCCCTAAAGCACACAATTTCAAGTTTTAAAGTGTTCATCCTTAGTAAGCACCGTTGCTAAAGCTCGTTGTTTCGAAGAACCATGTGATGATCGGGTGTGTTAGATTCTGCGAGTGTATACAACGTGAGCAAGCCAGATTTGCTCATGCGGAAGCTAAGGTTTGATCTTGACGAGCCTAGCATGTACAGACATGGTCTCGGAACACGGATCACCGAAAGGTAAAGCATGAGTCATATAGTAGATATGATGAACATGTTGATTGTTCGCCATTGAAGCTACATCAACTCTCGTGATGATCGGTTTTGATGTGGTGAATATGGTTCGTGTGATCACTAAAACAGTGTGAGGGATATTGTTTTGAGTGGGAGTTCAACAGCAATTTGATTAAAAGATGAACACTATTTATCATAAATTAAATCAAAGTGAACTTTCATAGTTATTGTAGTCATTAGCATCTGTTTACCACCTTGCGCTTAGTTATAATTGAGATGATAGAACTATAGAATTCTGGTTAGTTGCTTTACGAACTGGTATCGTATTGTTTTTGAAGTGTTAATCTAAAGTTTAAAAGTCCTATTGTAAACTTTTAGTAAGTTCCGGTTACTCCATGAAGTTTAATAATTGGTATTAAATCAAGAGTGACAATTCCAGTGTTAGTATATAAGTATCATGTTCGTCCCCATGATTCTTGATATTCGAAAGATAGTTTCAATATCAAGGTAATCTAGGAGTTGAAAGAGTTGTTTCAGAAACCATGATGTGTGGAAGATATTGTGATATCTGAGACGAAGTTTTGGTTGTAACATGATAGAGTACAATATGACAAAAGTCATGTTCTCATATTTGATGAGAATTTGCAAAAGGTTAGAGATACTAGTTGTCTTAATTCTCCAAAAGGCTTTTGAGAGCAACATTATACTCGCGATTCACCGTTATAAGCTAAAGTAGCTTGATCATGAATAATTCCATGAGAAGGGTGAATATTTGATGTAGGTAAAATGTTTACTACACCAAGAGATTACTAAAGAAAGGAATTTGAAACAACATCAAACATTTGATGATGGTAATCTACTTCAAAGTGCAAGTCCAAAGACATTGGTATTTAACTATACACACTTTGGACTATGTGTCATGTGTATGGATCCACTATTGATGTTGATAGATTCTTTCAAACAAAAAATGAAATACTGAAAGAGAATCTCATAAATATATGGCAGAAAAGAAAAGACTAGAATTGTTCAGCTTAAGTATATAGATGATATACATGTTATGGCTATATTCTTTGCTTATTAAAAAATGTGGTTCTTAAGTATTTGATACTGAATTTGTTGGTATGAATCGTCATACGAAACAACAGAATTCATGAACTACAATGGCCTGAGTAACTAGCAAAAGAATATGTGAAGATGTTCATCGAGAACAAATAAAGGGTTATTGTGTTGCTCGTTAAACATCAAAGCTTGCCTTCAAGATTTGTTTTATCAGGTATTATGAGAACAAAAGGGTTGTTCAAATAATTGCCGTAATCCATAAAAGATGGATGATTTACAAATCTCGTTGGAGAAATCACATCCATAAAACTAGTGCTAAAAATGTCGAAAGACAAATTGATTGAAAGATCACTTAGGAAGTGACATAGCCGTTTAAATTATATTGGAAAGAAAACATGAAGAAACTCCATGTGGATGGAATTTTGGAGTCTTTTGATTTTTGATCAAATGACGCTTGTGAAACTTTCCTAGAGATAATTAAAACTTCGTTCATAGGCCAAAAGGGAACGAATGACTAACTTATTGGAACTTGTACATATTGTTGTATGAAGTCCATTATGTGTAGTCAAGAGCGATGGATTTCAACTTCATATGCTTTCTCCGAAAAAATTGAGTGAATATATGAATATTTACTTAATAAGGATGAAGTATGAAACATTTGAAAAGTTCAAGGATTTTCAAGATGAAGTGCAAAATCATTGTAACAAGAATATAAATAGTTTATGATAAGATCATAAAGGAAGATATTTGAGTTACAAGTTTAGCATAATACCTAAGATTTAAGGAATCGTTCCGTGGATTTGCATTTCCCGAAACACCATAAGAGTATGAAGTGTTCGAGATATGTAATTAAACCTTGTTTGACATGGTAAGATCAAAGGTGTAATTCTTAAAACTGCCATTATATTTTAAAGGTTAAAAGCTTTAGAGACTACCGTTTTTCCACTAAAAAGAGCTCCATCATAATCCGTTGAATTGACACCATATAAAGTTATGGTTTGGGATAAAACCCAAGTTGTCCTTTCTTAAACATTGGTATGCTATGCATAAGAAAGATGTTTGCAACCAAAGTCGGATGAACCTATCTTTGTATGTTATTTCGAATAACTGTTCCTCCATAACATCGGAGACAAAAATGTTTATCGCTTAGAACGTCAAGTTTCTTAGAGAAGGATTTTTTTGTGAAAAGTTAAGTGGGAGGACAATAGAACTTTGATAAGGTTAAAAGAACCTTAGCTATATGTGCAAAGTTGCGCAGCGCCAAAAAGTGTTCCGGAGGTAGCAACAATGCTCATGGCTCACGCGCCTCAAAGGTTGAGGTCACGGAGATCTAAGTTCCTATTGAAACAAGTAGGCCGGATAAACAGTCAAATACCAAGATTTGAGAGTTAAATCATTATTTAACAATAATGATCTGACTACATGAAAAGAAGCGATGATGGGCCCTGACTCCGTCAAATGGCTTGAAGCCATAGAATGCGTGATAGTTCCATATACGAGAGATCAAGCTTTGAACTTGAAAGACCCTCTGGAAAGGTACAAGACCTTACAGTCGTATTTGGATATATAAAGAAATAGACATGGATGTTTCACATCTATGAAATAGTTGACATGTTGGGAAAGAGTTCACAACAATGTTCAAATGTTGACTATGACAAGATCTGATCTTTCATAGCGATATTTAGTCTAGACGGATTAATGTAGCAACCATGACATATAATTTTGTTATGTGTTGAATAAACAAAACAAGTTCTTCTAATAGAATGGTTACCAAGGACGTGTGCATGACACGGTCCAAAGGGTTTTGTTAATTCAAAGGATGCTAAAAGCATATGCAAATTTCAATGGTTGAAGTAAGCATCGCGGAGTTGGAATCTTCACTATGATGAAACTGTTAAAAGAGTTTAATTTCATTGGAGACGATGAAGATGCTTGCATTTGCAAGAAATTAAGTGGGAGCGCTATGACATGTTTTAATACATTATGTGGAAGACATATTGTTGATTGGAAATGATGTATATTTTATTAACACAGGATAAGAATTTCATCTCGATGAAAGACTTAGGCAAACCCCAAATATTTGGCATCAATAGACGCTAATATGGTTGTGCCGAAAGTACATAGATGATATATTGAATGAGTTCAATATAGAAACTACAAGAAAGGTTCTTGTCGCACAGAAAGGATTGAATGAGTTCAATATTGATGATATATTCAAGTGTATAAACACTTGGTGAGTGAAACAAAGATTCACGTATAGATTGATACTTGATGTATGAAATCACAAAGAGTATTTATATCAATCATGTTGTGATATGTACAAATCCAGATATGTCCTATGCTCTAAATGTTATGAGCATATACCAGAATGATTCATAAGATGATTATTGGACGATAGTAAGGATATTCTTATGATCTTGTAAAAGAACTAAGAATATATTATTTTGTAGAAGTGACAAATAGATGGTTAGTTCATTGTAAAAGTACTACATTGATACTAGTTTTGTCACAAAGTACAAATTAAGTTTATCTAAATCTAAACTAAGGGTGGCACAATATAATGGAAAGTAAGTTCCATAATGGATTTGGATGAGTTCCAAAGTTAAGACATTGTGACAGATACTACAACAAAAGGCTAAGTATATGACTGCTATTATAGCAGCTAAAGAGGGCATTTGTGTCAAGTAGTTTGTTATCAAACTAGGTGTAGTTCACAGAGGAATAATACTATCAAGATATATTGTACGACAATATTATCAACATGTTTTAACCCCAAAGAACTAAAGGTCTCACCAAAGGACCAAATTTATACAAAGCCATGTCATTAGAGAATGAGTGATGCGTAGCGACGCAAAGACATGCAATTACACACGGACCTGGAAGTGTCAGATCCGGAGATCAGTTGACCACTAGCAATCGTGTACATACAACACCGGAAAGCCATAGGTGTTGAACACACAAAGGTTTGAAACTAGATTATTGTCTCTAGTGCAAGTGGGAGACTGTTGGAGATATGCCCAAGAGGCAATAATAAAGTAGGTTATTATCATATCTTCATACTTATGATAAATGTTTACATACCATGCTATAATTTTATTAAAAGGAAACATTAATACTTGTGTGATTTGTAAACATAAAAGAGTCCCTAGTAAAGCCTCTTGTTAAACTAGCTTGTTGGTTAATATATGATCATGGTTTCCTGATCATGAACATAGAGATGTTATTAACAACAGGGTCATATCATTAGGAGAATGATGTGATGGACATACTCCTATAGTTAAGCATAGCATGAAGATCAAGTCATTTAATATAGTTCATTTTCTATAAGCTTTCTGATACATAGTAACCTAATTCCTTCGACCATGAGATCATGTTAATCACCATCTCCGGAAGGATGCTTTGATGACATAAAACACCACACTATAACTGGGTGGCTATAAAGGTGGCATTGAGTGTTCGAAAAGTATGGGTTGAGGCTCATGGATCAAGAGTGGGATTTGTCCATCCATATGACGGATAGATATACTCTGGGCCCTCTCGGTGGAATGTCATCCAATTAGCTTGCAAGCATGTGACTGGCTCACAAGGGATCACATACCACGGGAACGAGAAAAGAGTACTTATCGGTAACGAGGTTGAACTAGGTATGCAGAGATACCGACGATCAAAACCTCGGATAAGTAAACTATCATGAGACAAAGGGAAATTGGTATCGTATGTAAGTGGTTCATTCGATCGCAAAGTAATCGTAGAAATATGTGGGAGCCACATGAATTTCCAGATTCCTCTATTGGTTATTGATCGGAGAAGTGTCTCGGTCATGTCCGCATAATTCACGAACCGTAGGGAGACACAATTAAGGATTCGATGTTGTTGAGTAGTTATGGAATGATGAGTAGCATACCGAATGTTGTTCGGAGTCTCGGATGGGATCCGGGATATCACGAGGAGATCCGGAATGGTCCGGAGAATAAGATTCATATAAGGAAAGTCCTGTTTCGGGTTGGAGAATGGTTCCGGTGTTTTCATCGGGAATGTTCTAGAAGGTTCCGGAAGGTCCGGCACTTCGGAGGGGAAGGGTACATGAATGTGTCATAACAAGTTGGAATGGTTGCATCATTTACTAGATGTCATCGCTGAGCAAAATAAAGGGATAAATCAAATCCTAGTTTGAAAAGTCAAACGCCAATTTGAAAAGTCAAACGGCAAGTTTGCTTGGTGGAGGGAGAGTAGGAAACCTACTTAGGGAGGAAGTCCTACTCCCTCCACCCGCCAGCCAAGGAGGAGGAGTTGGAGGAGGACTCCCTCCTCCCAACCG
This sequence comes from Avena sativa, assembly GCA_916181665.1. Taxonomy (NCBI): domain Eukaryota; kingdom Viridiplantae; phylum Streptophyta; class Magnoliopsida; order Poales; family Poaceae; genus Avena; species Avena sativa. The sequence goes on from OV702283.1 coordinate 37,353,975, forward strand.
TGCCTCCCTACCACCTATAAAAGGAGGGGTAGGGGTGCCCCTCTTCTAGACACCTCTCTCCTCTAAACCCTAGCCCTAGCCGCGGGCCTCCACCAAGACGCCGCCGCTCCTAGGGTTTGCCTAGACGCCGAGTTGGGGCCCTCCCCTTGCCCTAGCCACCGGCCTAGCCATCTCACCTTGGTGCCTCGAAACCCTAGATCGCCAAGGCCTCTCTCATAGTCCACCATACTCGCTCCGGCTTAAGGCGAAGCCCTGCGAGATCTCCCCTCTACTTCCGGTACCACGTCGTCGTGCTGCCGGAATCGAGAGGAGAGTGCTACAACCTCCGCTTCCTGCTGGAACAAGGGAGAGGAAGGTCTTCATCGAGTACCGAACGTGTGACCGACTGCGGGAGCGCTGCCGGAACGCAGCACCGGAAGGATCGTCTACGCGATCTTGAGATCGGCAAGTGTACGACTACATCACCCACGAGAATCTGCTCTCGTTAACCGCTTTGGATCTTCGAGGGTTATTATTCCATCGACTCGTTGCTACAATCTAGTAGATAGATCTTGGCTTGTTTGTTTGTATGCGATAGAATTTTTTGTTTCCCATGCTACGAACCCCTACAGAATTTAGTGGGAGTTCATCTAGTAATTTGATTAAAAGTTGAACTAGTTATCATGAACATAGTCTAATTTGTACTTGCAAACATTGTAGATCAAATGGCCAAGTCCAACTTCAACTTCAACGTTTTTGCTGAGAAGGAAAAGCTTAGAAACAATGGGTTTAACTTCACCAACTGGTTCCGCAATCTGAGAATCATTCTCTCTGGCGGTCAAAAGGACTATGTCCTTGAGAATGCGTTAGGTGACGCCCCTGCTGCAAGTGCGCCGGCTGATGAGAAAGCTGTCTTTCAGTCGCGCAAAGATGATTATGGTGTGATTAAGAGCAGCTTGTTGTTTGCTACGGAATCGGACCTTCAAAATCGTTTTGAAGACTATGCCGGGCCCTTTGAGATTCTTGAGGGGCTGAAAACTATGTTTCAGACTCAGGCCCGTTTTGAGAGATATGAGATCTCTGAGAAATTCTTTAACTGCAAGATGGAGGAAGGGAGTTTCGTTAGTGAGCACACCATAAAGATGTCAGGCTACACTCAACGCCTTGAGCAACTGGACTGCAAGATTCCAGAGGAGCTCAAGATTGACAGGGTTCTGCAATCACTCCCTCCCAGCTACAAAAGTTTTGTAGTGACTCATAATCAGATTGGTTCCACTGATACGATCATCGAGCTCTTCGCAAAGCTGAAGGCTGCGGAGGTGGACATCAAAAAGGATAATCATGTGTTGATGGTCAACAAGCCCCCCACCTTCAAGAAAGGTAAGGGTGCAAAGAAGCCCTTCAAGAAAGCGGCGGCAAGCGCGTTGCCCCTGCTGAGAAGAAGCTCAAGTCTGGACCGAAGCCGGACACTGAGTGCTTCTATTGCAAGGACAAGGGTCACTGGAAGTGCAACTGTCCGAAGTACTTAGCGGACAAGAAGGCTGGCACCATCAAAGGTATATTTGATATACATGTTATTGATGTTTTCCTTACTAGCCCTCGTTGTAGTGCCTGGGTATTTGATACTGGTTTAGTTGCTAATATTTGTAACTCGAAACAGGAGCTACGGAATAGATGGCGGCTTGCGAGGGATGAGATGACGATGCGCGTTGGCAACGGATCAAGAGTTGATGTGATGGCCGTCGGCACGCTCTCCTTAGTTTTACCTTCGGGATTAGTTTTAAACCTCAATAAATGTTATTATGTGCCTGCGTTGAGCATGAACATTATTTCTGGATCGTGTTTATTGCAAGACGGTTATTCATTTAAATCGGAGAATAATGGTTGTTCTATTTATATGAGTAACATCTTTTATGGTCATGCACCTGTTGTGAATGGTTTATTTCTTCTGAATCTCGAAAGGGATGAAACACACATCCATAACATTGAGGCTAAGAGATGCAAAGTAGATAGTGATAATACTACTTATTTGTGGCACTGTCGTCTAGGTCATATTGGTGTAAAGCGCATGAAGAAACTCCATTCTGATGGACTTTTGTAGTCTCTTGATTTTGAATCATTTGACACATGCGAACCATGCCTCATGGGCAAGATGATCAAAACCCCGTTCTCCGGTATGATGGAGCGAGCAACGGACTTGTTGGAAATCATACATACCGATGTATGCGGACCGATGAGTGTTTCGACGCGCGGTGGATATCGCTATTTTCTCACTTTTACCGATGACTTAAGTAGATATGGGTATATCTATTTGATGAAACATAAATCTGAAACATTTGAAAAGTTCAAGGAATTTCAGAATGAAGTGGAGAACCATCGTAACAGAAAAATTAAGTTTCTACGATCCGATCGTGGAGGTGAATATTTGAGTTATGATTTTCTCACGTATCTTAAAGCAAGCGGAATCGTTTCGCAACTCACGCCACCCGGAACACCACAGCGCAATGGTGTGTCTGAACGCCGGAATCGAACTCTATTAGATATGGTCCGATCAATGATGTCTCTTGCTGATTTGCCGTTATCATTTTGGGGTTATGCATTAGAAACCGCTGCATTCACTTTAAATAGGGCACCATCTAAATTCGTTGAGGCGACACCGTATGAACTGTAGTTTGGTGCTAAACCTAAGTTGTCGTTTCTTAAAGTTTGGGGATGCGAAGCTTACGTCAAGAAGTTGATGCCGGACAAGCTCGAACCCAAAGCGGAGAAATGCGTCTTCATAGGATACCCTAAGGAAACTATTGGGTATACCTTCTATGACAGAACCGAAGGCAAAGTGTTTGTCGCTAAGAACGGTTCCTTTCTTGAGAAGGAGTTTCTCTCGAAAGAAGTGAGTGGGAGGAAAGTAGAGCTAGACGAGGTTGTTGAACCTTCTCTTGAGTTAGAGAGTAGCGAAGCACCTGAAAGCTAATGAAAAGGATCATGAAGCTTCGGACGATGCTGCTACTGAACGTCGTAGGTCGACAAGGTCGCGTGCCCCTCCTGAGTGGTACGGCAACCCTGTCTTGACTGTCTTGTTGGTAGAAGACAGTGAACCTACGAACTATGAGGAAGCGATGATGAGCCCAGACTCTGAGAAATGGCTAGAGGCCATGGAATCCGAATTGGGATCCATGAGCGAAAACCAAGTATGGACTTTGGTGGACCCTCCTAGCGACCGTAAGGCCGTTGAGTGCAAATGTATTTTCAAGAAGAAAACGGACGCGGATGGTAATGTTACCGTCTATAAAGCATGACTTGTCGCAAAAGGTTTTCGACAAGTTCAAGGTGTTGACTACGATGAGACTTTCTCTCCCGTAGCGATGTTTATGTCCATTCGGATTTTGTTAGCAATTGCTGCGTTTCATGATTATGAAATATGGCAGATGGATGTCAAGACTCTGTTCCTCAATGGCAACATTGATGAAGAGTTGTATATGATGCAACCCGAAGGTTTTGTCGATCCTAAGGATGCTGATAAAGTATGCAAACTTCAGCGTTCCATTTATGGACTGAAGCAAGCATCTCGGAGTTGGAACCTTCGTTTTGATCAAGTGATCAAGAGCTTTGGATTTGTTCCAAATTGCTACGAAGCTTGTATCTACAAGAAAGTGAGTGGGAGCTCGGTGACATTTCTGGTACTATATGTGGATGACATATTGATTATTGGAAATGACATTAACATGCTTAACGATGTGAAGAGTTATTTGAACAAGTGTTTTTCAATGAAAGACCTAGGTGAAGCTGCTTATATATTGGGCATCAAAATCTATAGAGATAGACAAAGACGCCTGATAGCTTTAAGCCAGAGTATATACCTAGACAAAGTTCTGAAAAGGTTCAGAATGGATAAGGCAAAGAAAGGTTCAGTGCCTATGTTGTCAGGTAAGATATTGAGCAAGGCTCAGTGTCCAGTTACGGTAAATGATAGGGAAGCTATGAGCAAAGTGCCTTATGCCTCGGCCATAGGTTCTATCATGTATGCCATGCTGTGTACTAGACCGGATGTCTCCAATGCTCTTAGTTTGACGAGAAGATATCAAAGTGATCCAGGAGTGGAACACTGGACAGCCATGAAGAACATCCTAAAGTACCTAAATAGGACTAAAGAAATGTTCTTAGTCTATGGAGGTGATGAACAGCTCGTCGTAAAGGGTTACGTTGACGCTAGTTTCGACACCAACAAGGATGATTCTAAATCTCAGACAGGATACGTTTATATTTTGAATGGAGGAGCTGTGAGCTGGAGAAGCTGCAAGCAAAGCCTGATCGCGGGATCTACAGTAGAAGCGGAATACATGGTTGCTGCAGAAGCGTCAAGTGAAGGAGTTTGGATCAGGAACTTCATCACTGAGCTTGGCGTGGTTCCAAGTGCATTGGACCCACTGGAGATATTGTGTGACAACACTGGCGCCATAGCACTCGCTAAGGAACCAAGATATCATCCAAAGACCAAGCATATCAACCGCAAGTTTCATATAATCTGAGATTATATAGCAGATGGAGATCTGAAGATTAGCAAAGTACATACAGATCTGAATGTCGTAGATCCATTGACTAAACCTCTTCCACGTGCAAAACATGATCAGCACCTCAGTGCCATGGGTGTTAGATTGTTGCCAAATGTAAACTAGATTATTGACTCTAGTGCAAGTGGGAGACTGTTGGAATTATGCCCTAGAGGAAATAATAAAGATGCTATTATTATAATTCTTGTTCATGATAAAGTTTATATTCCATGCTAGAATTGTATTAAGCGGAAACTTTAATACTTGTGTGGTTTATGAACAACACCGTGTCCCTAGTATGCCTCTATGGACTAGCTCATTGATTAATGATGGTTAAGGTTTCCTAACCATAGACATGAGTTGTCGATTAATAATGAGATCATATCATTGGGAGAATGATATGATGGACAGACCCAAACTAAGGGAAGCAATTAGATCGTGTCATCGTGTTCATCTTTGCGAAGCTTTTCTTATGTCAAATATTGTATTCCTTAGACCATGAGATAATGCAACTCCCTGGTATCGGAAGAAAGCTTTGAGGTCATCAAACGTCATCCTATGAGAGGGTGATCATAAAGGTGTCTCTCAGGTGATCGGAAAGTACCTGTTGGGTTGTATGTATCGAGATGGGATTTGTCCCTCCCAAGTCACAGAGATATACTTCGGGCCCACTTGGTAATCGATATCAACACCGCTTGCAAGCATGTGGTTAAGGAGTTAATCACTAAGTGATATCGGATTACGGAACGAGTAAAGTACTTGCTGTGAACAAGATTGAACTAGGTATGACGGTACCGACGATCGAATCCCGGGCAAGTAAAATATCGCGAGACGAAGGGAATATAAATATGGGATTGATTGAATCCTGGCATCGTGGTTCATCCGATATGATCATCGATGAATGTGTGGGAGTCAATATGGGTTTCCAGACCCCGCTGTTGATTATTGATAGAAGATCATGTCTGCATGTTCTCGAACCCGAAGGGTCACACACTTAACGTGTCTTGACGCTAGGATAGATTGGATAATTGGTTTATGAGTTTTTGTACGGAGTCTCGGATGGGATCCGGGACATCACCAGAGGTTCCGGAATGGTCCGGAGAATAAGATTCATATAAGGCAATGCAGTTTTTGGAGTTCGAAATTGTTTCGGGTTAATCGGTATTGTACCGGAAGCTTCTAGAACCTTCTGGAGGGGGACCAACGTGGCCCCACCTGTCGGGGGGGCATGGGCCTATGAGGGAGTGCCCTGGCCGCATTGGGCCAGGGGCACAAGGCCCCATAGGGCCCAGCCGGCCAACCTAGGGCTAAACCCTAGGAAAGCTTCTAAAAAGGGGGGGGACTTCCCCCCACTCCTCCCTCCTTGGTCGCCGGCCCTAGGGTTTGGGGGAGGGGCAAGGGCTGGCCGCCCACCCCTCTATATAAAGAGGGCTGGGGGCGCACCCCTCCCACACCTCCTCCTCAAGCCCTAGCCGCCCTGCTGCCCTCCTCTCTCTCTCCCTCCCGACTGCACGTAGGCGAAGCCCTGCTGCAGAAACTCTCCACCACTTGCACCGCGCCGTCGCGTTGTAGATCTAATCCGTCTCTCCACCATACTTGCTGGACCAAGGAAGGAGGAGACGTCGAGGTGCCGCACGTGTGCATCTCTTGGAGGCATCGCCACTTGTGGTGCTAGATCGGATCGGATCGCGAGGAGGAGAAGTGAGTACGACTACATCACCCACGTTCCGACGAACGTTCCGCTGTGCGAATCTTCAAGGGTATGAAGATCTCATATAATCCCTCTCATTGTTTGCATCTCCTAGATTATATCTTGGCTTTCCCATTCGCATCCGTAGAATTTTTTTGATTTACTATGCTGCGAAACCTTTGAGCTTGTTGGCTATTCGGATGCCGATTGGGTAGGTGATAAGGTTGACCAGAAATCAACCTTCGGGGTTTGCCAATTCATTGGCCAGCCGTTGGTAAGTTTGTATTCCAAGAAACAAAACTCCACAACCCTATCCACCGCCAAAGCCGAAAACATATCCGCGACATCTTGTTGTGCTCAATTGTTATGGATGAGGCAAACCTTGAAAGACTATGGTGTGTCTCTTAGTACGGTGCCTCTTCTATGTGACAATGAAAGCACAATAAAGATCGCTAATAACCCCATCCAACATTGCCGCGCCAAACATATTGACATTCGCCACCACTTCCTACGTGACCATGTCGCAAATGGTGATATCATTCTCACTCTTGTGGGTACGATGTTCCAATTGGACGATATCTTCATGAAGGCTTTGGATGAAGCCCGGTTTGTCATGTTGAGGCGAGAAATAGGTATCCTAGATCCTCAAAACTTGGATTGATTTGCTTCTTGCACTATATTCTTTCTCTTAACGTGCTATGTAGCCTAGTTGTGCAGCACATGTAGGGATGGTCATTTTACCATGTCTTGGGTTGATGCTTACATATGTGTGCAACATAAATTGATCTCTTGTCATGATATGGGTCCAAGCATCTATATTTGAGGCGCCATGACATGTGTGCTTCAACATAGGGGGAGAAATACTCCGCCAAATGGTTGGTTTTGTGTATTGGGTGCTTAAACATAGGGGGAGAAATCCTCCAACATAAATTGCCCTTTGGATCTTGTGTAAATGCCTTATCTTCATGACCTTGTCATATGGATAGTGCTTTGTCTGGCTTTCATTTGGATCTTGTGTATATGCTCATATGATTTCTCACAATTCTTCATCTCCAGAAAAATTTGCTCATACGCTGTCTCCACAAAATTTCCGGCAATAATTCCGGTCCGCCGGCCTGGCGATGAAAATTCCGGCGACCGCCGAAAATTCCGGCAGCAGACCGAAAACCCTTCCAGTACACGTTTTCGGTTCTGTGCCGAAAATTTTGGTCGCCACCGGAAATCTCGGTCACGGGGCCGGTTCGCCGATGTTCTCGCCTGAAATTCCAGCAAGGGCACCGGATTTATCGCCGAAAATTTTCTGAGGTGGGTATTTATAGCCTGTGCGTGGGGGCAGTTCCGCCTTCTTCCTTATTTCTTCCCCACGCCCTCCCCTGGTTGCCGCCCCAAGCTTCCCCACCCCCATAGGCCCTTCCCTCCACCCAAATCCCTCCCCATTCCACCAAGTTGTAGATCGGGCCTCTACAAGTCTTCTCACTGAAGGTTTTGCTCTCTCCTTGCCCGCATTGGGAGATCGGGGAGTGATCTCCCTCCTTCTCATGTGGTGCTTTATTCTTGCCCATCTTTGGCAAGGGGGGCATGGCCTCTTCTTTGGCATCCGAGGGTATTTCACTCTTTCCTCTCCTTCTCACCTTTATTGTTGGTGGTGAAACCCTAGCTTTCATGTTCAAGCTTGTGCTTCCTTAGTTTTCTCTACCCCCTAGTAGAGTAACTAGGATAGTACCACCCTAGTTTCACCCTGTAGGGTTCGCATCATGGAAAACAAAAAATTTCCTACGATGGGAACTATGTACCAAGATCTAGATACTAGATACAAACAACGGGCGGATGTATATCCGTAGAGAACATACCCTTGAAGACCGACAAAGCTTAACGAGTTCAACTCGTGGTTGATGTAGACAATCTCTTGCCGATCTCAAGATCGAGAGGAAGTCCTAGCGCCGCAAAGCAGCAACGCATCTGTGCTCGCACACACATACAAGACACCGAGCAACCTCCGCCTCCTCGCTCTAGCGATGCAGCGGAAGCACAACTCTTTCTTGCCGAATAGCGACCGGGAACATGTATCTCGCTAGTTCGAGACCATGGGGAATAAATTCTAGAGGGGGAGAGAGATCCTTCACGAGGAGGTGTGAGTGAGAAGTGAGGAGAGGGGTGCCTTTTATAGGAGGGGGGGACCCCAAGGGGGTGGCCGGCGCATGGGGCTGCCCCCTTGCCCTCCCCTCTTCATGTGGGTGGACACTCCACTCACAAAATTCCTTTAAATTCCCTCCACTCAAAATCCCACTCAAACATGCCATTAAATTTCCACCAAATTTAATGCAAACTCTCATTAAATAAAACTCTTTTATTTTATTCAAATTTTTGTCAATTACTTTAATGACAAACATTCACAAATAACCCCTTGCTAGAATTCCATTTCACATGCATAACCTCTTTATGCAATTTCACCCGAAAACCTGTTTCGGTATCTAGTGAAATAAATTCCTGCGCTTGTTTATTCTTTCGGCATGAAACATTTGCTCCAACTGGATGCCAGTGTCCCTTAAGTGTGTCACCCTACGGTTCACGAATAATGCGGACATGATCGAGACCCTTCTCCGATCAATAATCAGTAGCGGGACCTGGAGATCCATACTGACTCCCACACATTCAACAATGACTTTTCCTGTGATCGTCGGAACCTTTTACGCTTGTATCTTAATCCCTTTGTTTCACGATATATTACATGTCCGAGATTCGATCATCGGTATCTCCATACCTAGTTTGATCTCGTTACTGACATGCACTCTTTTCTCTTTCCCATGATATAACATTCTAGTGATCAAATCACTTGCTTGCAAGCTAACCAATGTGATATCACCGAGAGGGCCCAGAGCATATCTATCCGTCATCGGGATGAACAAATTCCACTCTTGATCCATGATTCTCAACATAACACTTTAGTAGCTTTGAAGCCATCTTTATAATCACCCAGTTACGGAGTGACGTTTGATGTCAACAAGAAACTCTTCCGGTGTTAGTGATTGGCATGATCTCATGGTCTAAGGATTAGGACTACTTCGTAAGTTGTTTATAGCAATATAAACTCAATGACTTTGATCGTAATGCTATACTTCGGATGAATGTTCATCACACCATTACACTAATGTTGTGATCTCGTTATTAACAACATCCAATGTCTATGATCAGGAAACTATGATCATCTTGTTAATCAACGAACTAGTTTATGAGAGAGGCATAACTAGGAACTTTCTGTTTGTTTATTAAACACACATGTATTAACGTTTCCGTATTAATACAATTATAGCATGCAAAATAAACATATATCATATACTTGGAATACACATAATAAACATTTTATTATTGCCTCTCAGAGCATAATCCTTTCAGTCTCCCACTTGCACAGAGACAATAATCTAGTTACATAGTGATGTATCTAACACCCATGGAGTTCTGGTGTAGATCATGTTTTGCTCTAGGGAGAGTTTTAGTCAACGGATCTGCTACAATGAGATCCGTATGTACTTTACAAATCTTTATATCTCCATCCTTGACATGCTCGCGGATGGAGTGAAACCGGCGCTTAATATGCTTGGAATGCTTGTGAGACCTTGGATCTTTGGCATTGGCAATGGCACCATTGTTGTCACAATATATCACCATTGGGTCCAACGCGTTTGCAACCACTCCTAGTTCGGCTGAGCCGCTTCTGAAGCAGCAACATATTTGGCCTCCGTTGTTGATCCTGCCACCACAGGTTGTTTGGAGCTCCTCCAACTAACCGCTCCGCCATTCATGAGAAATACGTATCCGGATTGAGACTTAGAGTCATCCGGATCAGTGTCAAAGCTAGCGTCAACATAACACTTAGCGACGAGCTCTTCTTCACCTCCGTATACAAGAAACATATCCTTAAGTACTTAAGGATATTCTTGATCGCTTTCCAGTGTTCTGAACCTGGATCCGATTGGTACCTACTAGTCAAACTAATAGCATGTGCCACATCCGGTCTTGTACATAGCATGGCGTACATTATAGAGCCTATGGCTGAAGCATAGGGGACCTTGTCCATTATCTCTCTTTCTTCCGCCGAAGCCGGACTTTGAGTCTTACTCAATGTCGTGCCTTATGTCATAGGTAAGAACCCCTTCTTACTATCTTCCATTTTAAACTTCTTTAAAATCTTATCAAGGTATGTACTTTGCGATAGCCCTATTAGGCGCCTAGATCTATCTCTATAGATCTTTATGCCTAATATGTATGACGCTTCACCTAGGTCCTTCATTGAAAATTTGCTGTTTAGATAACTTTTAACACTGTTTAAAAGATCTATATCATTTCCGATCAATAATATGTCATCCACATATAATATCAGAAATGCCACATTGCTCCCACTCACTTTATTGTAAATACAAGCTTCTCCATAAGTTTGGACAAATCCAAACTCTTTGATCACCTCATCAAAGCGGAGATTCCAACTTCGTGATGCTTGCTTCAATCCATAGATGGATCGCTGAAGCTTGCACACCTTGTTAGCATCCTTAGGATCGACAAAACCCTTTGGTTGTATCATATACAACTCTTCTTCAATATTACCATTGAGAAACGCGGTTTTGACATCCATTTGCCATATCTCATAATCGAAATATGCAGCAATTGCTAACATAATCCTAACTGACTTTAGCATCTCTATGGGAGAGAATGTCTCATCGTAGTCAACTCCTTGAATTTGTCGAAATCCCTTTGCGACAAGTCGAGCTTTATAGATGGTCACATTACCATCAGCATCAGTTTTCCTTTTGAAAATCCATTTGTTCTCCACGGCCTTTCGGTCGTGAGGTAATTCCACCAAGTTCTAAACTTGATTTTCATACATGGATTCCATCTCGGATTTCATGGCTTCTAACCATTTGTTGGAATCCGGGCTCATCATCGCTTCTTCATACGTCGCAGGGTCATCATTTTCATCAACCATGAAATTCATGACAGGATTTCCGTACAGCTCGGGAGTTGCACGCGTCCTGCTTGACCTGCGAGGTTTGGTACTACTATCTTTCGGAGTTTCATGATCATTAGCATTAGTTCCCTCTTCAACAGGTGGAGCCAACTCCGGAACAACTTCCGGCGCTGCGCTACTCGCCATACTTTGAAGAGAAGGTTCAATAACCTCTTCGAGTTCTACCTTCCGACTACTCACACCTTTCGCGAGAAACTCCTTCTCTAGAAAAGATCCATTCTTGGCAACAAAAACCTTGCCCTCGGATCTGTGATAGAAGGAATACCCAATAGTTTCCTTAGGGTATCCTATGAAGACGCATTTTTCCGCTTTGGGTTCGAGTTTATCCGGTTGAAGTTTCTTCACATAAACATCGCATCCCCAAACTTTAAGAAATGACAGCTTAGGTTTGTTTCCAAACCACAATTCATACGGTGTCTTTTCAACGGATTTAGATGGTGCCCGATTTAAAGTGAATGCAGCAGTTTCTAGTGCATAGCCCCAAAATGACAACGGCAAGTCCGTCAGAGACATCATAGATCGAACCATATCTAATAAAGTACGATTACGACGTTCCGACACACCATTTCTCTGTGGTGTTCCGGCAGGTGTGAGTTGTGAAACAATTCCACACTCTTTCATGTGAGTGCTAAACTCGTAACTTAGATACTCACCTCCACGGTCGGACCGTAGAAATTTGATCTTTCTATTACGATGATTTTCCACTTCATTCTGAAATTCGTTGAACCTTTCAAAGGTTTCAGACTTGTGTTTCATCAAGTAGATATAACCATACCTACTCAAATCATCCGTGAAAGCAACAAAATAACGATATCCACCTCGCGCCGACACACTCATTGGACCACATACATCAGAATGTATGATTTCCAATAAATCCGTCGCCCGTTCCATTGAACCGGAAAACGGCGTTCTAGTCATCTTTCCCATAAGGCATGGCTCACATGTATCAAATGATTCAAAATCAAGTGATTCCAAAAGTCCATCCGAATGGAGCTTCTTCATGCGTTTAACGCCAATATGACCTAGACGGCAGTGCCACATATATGCGGATATATTATCATTAAGTTTAATCCTTTTAGCATCAAAATTATGAATATGTGTAACATTATCATCAAGATCTGATAGAAATAAACCATTCATCATTGGTGCATGACCATAAAAGATTTCATTCATATAAATGGAACAACCATTGTTCTCGGATTTAAATGAATAACCACTTCGCATCAAACACGATCCAGATACAATGTTCATGCTCAGTGCAGGCACCAGATAACAATTATTCAAGTTTATAACTAATCCCGACGGCAAATGGAGAGGCAACGTTCCGACGGCGATCACATCAACGCTTGATCCATTGCCGACACGCATCTTGACCTCACCCCTTGCTAGCGATCGCTTGTTCCGCAGCCCCTGATTCGAGTTACAAATATTAGCAACTGAACCGGTATCAAATACCCAGGTGCTACTGCGAGCACTAGTCAAGTACACATCAATAACATGTATATCATATATACCTTTGTTTGACTTGCCGGACTTCTTGTCTGCCAAATACTTGGGGCAGTTGCGCTTCCAGTGGCCAGTCCCCTTACACTACTAGCACTCGGTATCAGACTTAGGTCCAACTCGGGGTTTCTTTTCAGGCACGGCAACAGGCTTGCCGCCCTTACTCCCCTTCTGTTTTCCCTTCTTGTCTTTCTTGAAACCAGTGTTCCTATTGATCATCAACACTTGATGTTCCTTTTTGATCTCCACTTCTGCAGTTTTAAGCATTGACAGAAGCTCGGGGAGAGACTTCTTCATGCCTTGCATATTATAGTTCATCACAAAGATCTTATAGCTAGGTGGCAGAGACTGCAGAACACGATGGATGCCTAAGTCAATGGGAGTCGTTATTCCCAAGGACACAAGCTTATCGGCGTAACCCGACATCTTGAGTACATGCTCACTAACGGAGATGTGCTCTTCCATCATGCAGCTAAAGAACTTTTCTGAAGCGTTGTAGCTCTCTACAGCAGCATGTGTGTCGAAAATCATTTTCAACTCACCCATTGTATCAAAAGCATTGCCATTTTCGAAACGCTTTCGAAGTTCTGGCTCTAGCCCATACAATATGCCGCAATGAACTAAGTTGTGGTCCTCCTGACGAGTCTGATAGACATTCTTCTCCTCGTCAGGGGCATCCTCAAAAGGTGGGGGGCCTAACGGCGCTTCTAGCACGTATTGCTTTTGTGCAGCAGAGAGGAGAATCCTCAAATTCATGGCCCATTCGGTAAAGTTGCTACCGTTCGTTGCTAGTTTATCTTTCTCCATGAACACATTGAAATTAAAAGCAGGTGGTGCCATCTACAACAGAATTTGTAAAGTTTAGACTAAGTTTATGATAGATTGAGTTCAACTAATCCATATTACGAATGGACTCCCACTCAAAAACGACATCCCTCGTGCCTTTTTGGTGATTACATGAACCAAATCCACTACACCAAGTCCGAGCATCACGTGAGTCGGTATAGCTTCAAAGGCGAGCATCAAATGGGCATCATATCTACTATATGACTCATGCTTAACCTTTCGGTCCATGTTCCGAGGCCATGTCTGTACATGCTAGGCTCGCCAAGTTAGAACCATAGTATTCGCGTGTGTAACTGTTTTACACCCGAAATATGGTCGTGGATCCAAGAACACCCGATCATCACGTGATGTCTTGGAGCGACGAAACATAATCGGTGCATACTAAAGGAAGAACACATTCTTATCTTGATATTTAAAAGAGGGATCATCTTATTATGCTAACAAAGCGCTAAACAAGCAATATACGATGCTATCAAACATCACATGTTTATTAGTGAAATGTTATGGTTCCCGTAGATGATCTCTATCATGTGCATCGTGGTATGATCACTATCATACCTATATGTGTAAATCCAAGGTCTATGGAGTTTACACGCTATGTGTGTTGTAAGAGTATCATCTCATACTTCTATTTACAACATCACCATATCATAACACTAGCCCAGCAACAATCTAAACTAGACACCTCTAATTTATCCATTGCAAGTTTTACGTGGCTTAGGGCTTTCGAGATAGAACCGTTCTTACCTACGAACATGAACCACAACGAGGATAACCAAATTGTTGACAACTCGTTGCAAAATAGATATTGACTATAGTAGGAGAGACAGACACCCGCTAGCCACTTATGCAAACTAGTTGCATGTCAAGCGTGGAACAGGTCTCATGTGCGAGGACATGTAAAGTTTGTCCAGGCCGCTTCATCCCACTATGCCACCAATATCCAAAATTTCAACAAAGGAGCAACAACATGATCATCATCGCCCACATACTCATATGTGTACTACCCATGTAAAGCATCTACGCATAGATCCGACTCTGATACCACTGTAGGGTTCGCAGCATAGAAAACAAAAAATTTCCTACGATGGGAACTATGTACCAAGATCTAGATACTATATACAAACAACGGGCGGATGTATATCCGTAGAGAACATACCCTTGAAGACTGACAAAGCTTAACGAGTTCAACTCGTGGTTGATGTAGACGATCTCTTGCCGATCTCAAGATCGAGAGGAAGTCCTAGCGCCGCAAAGCAGCAGCGCATCCGTGCTCGCACACACGTACAAGACACCGAGCAACCTCCGCCTCCTCGCTCCAGCGATGCAGCGGAAGCACAACTCTTTCTTGCCGAATATCCACCGGGAACATGTATCTCGCTAGTCCGAGACCATGGGGAATAAATTCTAGAGGGGGAGAGAGATCCTTCACGAGGAGGTGTGAGTGAGAAGTGAGGAGAGGGGTGCCTTTTATAGGAGGAGGGGGGAACCCCAAGGGGTGGCCGGCACATGGGGCTGCCCCCTTGCCCTCCCCTCTTCATGTGGGTGGACACTCCACTCACAAAATTCCTTTAAATTCCCTCCACTCAAAATCCCACTCAAACATGCCATTAAATTTCCACCAAATTTAATGCAAACTCTCATTAAATAAAACTCTTTTATTTTATTCAGAATTTTGTCAATTACTTTAATGACAAACATTCACAAATAACCCCTTGCTAGAATTACATTTCACATGCATAACCTCTTTATGCAGTTTCACCCGAAAACCTGTTTCGGTATCTAGTGAAATAAATTCCTGCGCTTGTTTATTCTTTCGGCATGAAACATTTGCTCCAACTGGATGCCAGTGTCCCTTAAGTGTGTCACCCTACGGTTCGCGAATAATGCGGACATGATCGAGACCCTTCTCCGATCAATAATCAGTAGCGGGACCTGGAGATCCATACTGACTCCCACACATTCAACGATGACTTTTCCTGTGATTGTCGGAACCTTTTACGCGTGTATCTTAATCCCTTTGTTTCACGATATATTACATGTCCGAGATTCTATCATCGGTATCTCCATACCTAGTTTGATCTCATTACTGACATGCACTCTTTTCTCGTTCCCGTGATATAACATTCTAGTGACCAAATCACTTGCTTGCAAGCTAACCAATGTGATATCACCGAGAGGGCCCAGAGCATATCTATCGGTCATCGGGATGAACAAATTCCACTCTTGATCCATGATTCTCAACTTAACACTTTAGTAGCTTTGAAGCCATCTTTATAATCACCCAGTTACGAAGTGACGTTTGATGTCAACAAGAAACTCTTCCGGTGTTAGTGATTGGCATGATCTCATGGTATAAGGATTAGGACTACTTCGTAAGTTGTTTATAGCAATATAAACTCAATGACTTTGATCGTAATGCTATACTTCGGATGAATGTTCATCACACCATTACACTAATGTTGTGATCTCGTTATTAACAACATCCAATGTCTATGATCAGGAAACTATGATCATCTTGTTAATCAACGAACTAGTTTATGAGAGAGGCATAACTAGGAACTTTCTGTTTGTTTATTAAACACACATGTATTAACGTTTCCGTATTAATACAATTATAGCATGCAAAATAAACATCTATCATATACTTGGAATACACATAATAAACATTTTATTATTGCCTCTCAGGGCATATTCCCTTCACACCCATGTTCTCCCACATGTTGTTTTTTGCGCAAGTACTAAGTCATAAACAGTTCTCCATTCAATTGCCCTGAATTTTCAGTCCCAGGCTCGGTTGAGCCGATACCGTCGCCGAAATTTCCGGTCACGGTTCCGGTCGACCGAAATGCTCGCCGGAAATTCTGGTCGAGCTTCCGATTCGCCGGAACCATCGCCGATCATTCCGGCGACAGGATCGGTTCTGCCGGACCTGGAGCCGACACTGCGTTTTGCTTTCTTTTCTGTCCATGCACTTGCCCAACTTTCAACCTGTGTTCTTGTGAGCTCTCTTATGGCATATACACTCATTTGCTTTCTTTGCCTTGCGTTCTTGTGTGCTTCTTGTGCAGCGTCTGACCACAGCGATTTTGAGCCAGACACCAGAAAAAAGAGAAAGCTTACTATTCAACGGCCTCCTCCTCCTCCTCCTCCTCACCTCACTCAGCGTCAACAAGTAGCTGTTATCGTAGGGGGTTCTGGTTCTGCAAGTGGACATAAGAAGAAAGCCTCTGCTAGAAGATCCGCTCCCAAGGGCAAGTCCAGTCTTGGTCCTACTGAAGAAGTTCCTCCCAACTACAATACTTCTTCGGATATCTCTGTGAATCAGTGGAGGGACTTAAGGAGGCAGAATCTGTACCACTTTCCCAACCGCACTTATCTTGGGGCTGACAATATGTTCTGGACTGACACTCAGAAGTGCTTTTGGGATGACTTTACAATGAGCCAACTCGTATGCAGCGGGGTTTCTTTGT
Source organism: Avena sativa (assembly GCA_916181665.1). Lineage (NCBI taxonomy): Eukaryota > Viridiplantae > Streptophyta > Magnoliopsida > Poales > Poaceae > Avena > Avena sativa. Next base: position 37,371,033 of record OV702283.1, read on the forward strand.
TCCTCCCAAGTATATCAATGAGGACCACTATGCTCATTACCTCTCTGCATATTTCGAGCATGTGTATGTGGCCCTGAAGCAGATGGATGTCTTTGATCTTTCTACTATCAAGGTTAAGCTCATGCTAGATCTCATTCGCTAGTTCTTCTGCACTGCTTACTTTCACACTGATGATGCTCGCACTGTCACTTGGATGACCGGCGCCAAGCCGTACTCGGCTTCCTTTGATGATTTCTGTGATGGAGATATGCCCAAGAGGAAATAATAAAGTGGTTATTATCATATCTTCATACTTATGATAAATGTTTACATACCATGCTATAATTGTATTAACCGGGAACATTAATACTTGTGTGATTTGTAAACATAAAAGAGTCCCTAGTAAAGCCTCTTGTTAAACTAGCTTGTTGGTTAATATATGATCATGGTTTCCTGATCATGAACATAGAGATGTTATTAACAACAGGGTCATATCATTAGGAGAATGATGTGATGGACATACTCCTATAGTTAAGCATAGCATAAAGATCAAGTCATTTAATATAGTTCATTTGCTATAATCTTTCTGATACCTAGTAACCTAATTCCTTTGACCATGAGATCATGCTTATCACCATCACCGGAAGGATGCTTTGATGACATCAAACACCACACCGTAACTGGGTGTCTATAAAGATGGCATTGGGTGTTCGGAAAGTATGGGTTGAGACACATGGATCAAGAGTGGGATTTGTCCATCCATATGACGGATAGATATACTCTGGGCCCTCTCGGTGGAATGTCATCCAATTAGCTTGCAAGCATGTGACTGGCTCACAAGGGATCACATACCACGGGAACGAGAAAAGAGTACTTATCAGTAACGAGGTTGAACTAGGTATGTAGAGATACCGACGATCATAACCTCGGATAAGTATACTATCGTGAGACAAAGGGAAATTGGTATTGTATGTATGTGGTTCATTCGTTCGCAAAGTAATCGTAGAAATATGTGGGAGCCATATGAATTTCCAGATTCCTCTATTGGTTATTGTTCGGAGAAGTGTCTCGATCATGTCCGCATAATTCACGAACCGTAGGGAGACACACTTAAGGATTCGACGTTGTTTGAGTAGTTATGGAATGATGAGTAAGAGACCGAATTTTGTTCGGAGTCTTGGATGGGATCCGGGATATCACGAGGAGATCCGGAATGGTCCAGAGAATAAGATTCATATAAGGAAAGTCCTATTTCGGGGTTGGAGAATGGTGGAGGGGAAGTAGGAAACCTACTTGGGGAGGAGTTCCTCCCCTCCACCGCCGGCCCACTTGGGATCCGAGTTGGGGAGGGATTCCCCTCCCCTTGGCCGGTACCTCCCACCTATAAAAGGAGGGGCAGGGCTGCCCCTCCTAGCACAGAAGTTGCCCCCTCTAAACCCTAACCCTAGCCGCCGCCGCCCTCCATAGCCGCCGCCTAGGGCAAACCCTAGCCGCCGGCCTTGCCCCCTCCTTGGTGTGTCTAAACCCTAGATCGCCGAGGATCTCTCTCATAGTGCACCATACTCGCTCCGGCTTAAGGCGAAGCCCTGCGAGATCTCCCCTCTACTTCCGGTACCACACCGTTGTGCTGCCGGAATCGCGAGGAGAGTGCTACAACCTCCGATGCCTGCTGGAACAAGGGAGAGGAAGGTCTTCGTCGAGTACTGAACGTGTGACCGACTGCGGGAGCGCTGCCGGAACGCAGCGCCGGAAGGATCGTCTACGCGATCTTGAGATCTGGAAGAGTACGACTACATCACCCACGAGAATCCGCTCTAGTTAAACACTTTGGAATCTTCGAGGGTGAGTTATTCCATCGACTCATTGCTACAATCTAGTAGATAGATCTTGGCTTGTTTGTTTGTATGCGATAGAAATTTTTTGTTTTCCATGCTACGAATCCCTACATTCTGCAATTCCCTGGGTTACCCTCCTGACCGTGTCTCTGGCTTCTGCATTCACTCTGAGAAGGCCTTCAGTGACAACCAACTCCTTTCATGCTACCCCGGTGAGCCCAGCCATGAACCTCCCAGCTTGTCAGGCATGTACTACTACTATATGGTGCTTGCTCGGTTCTTCCGCTACAATCTTGTGAGCAAGGCTGGTGATGCAGTTGATATCCGTGGTCACCACAAGAACCTGCTGTACTACTGTGATCCTCGTCGCCTCCGGAAGATCAATGTGTGTGATATCATCTACTGTGAGATTCAGCGGTCCATCGAGAAGCGCATGACTCCCAATTTCTGTCAGTATGTTCAGTGTCTGATTGAGGCCATCGTCCCTGCATCTGCTATTCCCAAAGGTCCGCGTGAAGATATGGAGGAGTTCACCTTACCTCGTCGGGGCTCTCATGTGGATCTCCCTCAAATGATGCCATCTGAGCGCCGGACCAAGATTGCTCATGACCCTTGCAAGAAAGGTCTTGCCCGTTTCTTCAATAGCTTGTGGGATATGTGTCGCTCCTCATATGATATTGCCCATCGCAGTTTGGAGCTCAGTCAGGAGAATAGGAGGCAGCACAATGCTTTCTTGACAGAACGTGGTCGACCAGTGCCAGACTTGGGCAATGCTCTAGCTCATGTCCCTTATGTCGCTGGATGAGGACATGTTTAGGGGTTTTTATCCATCTATGTTCCTCGGGTTTGCCACTTCAAGTTCCTCTCAGCGTCTCGCTACATCTACAGGGAATGATGATGATGGTGAGGACGATGACGAAGAGGAGGGTGACGACGAAGAAGAAGAGGAGGAAGAAGCCTATGATGATGATGACGATGAGGACAACTTCGCTGGCTAGATCGTTCTCTCCGCTCTTTTCTTCCTTTTTGGTCTCGATGCCAAAGGGGGAGAAATAGTAGAGTTGCTTATTTCATGACTTGCCTCTTGCACAAGCCCTACTTTGTTCGTTTGTCTCTCATAGGCTTGTGCTTTTATTTGCTCTATCGAACCTTTTGTGTGTGTGTGTGTCTGGACAACTTTACAGTTCTCTTATTATACTTGGATTTCCTATCACTATGTGCTTGCTATTATGTGCTAGATCTAATCGTATCATAATATCATATTTTGACTCTAGCTCGGGTTGTCATCGTAAACCAAAAGGGGGGAGATTCAAAGGGCAAACAGCCCTTATCTTGTGTTTTGGTTAACTATGACATCCAAGCTAGAGAACGACTAATGTTTCTATTAGCTTCTCTACAGGTGAGAGTCCGCAGGTTGTTAGTGAAAGGCGATGGGTGACCCCCCATTCGTTTCTATATGAAGAGCCGGTGGTGTTATTTATTATTCTCTCTTATTTACTCTTGATCAAATAGGAAACATCACACTATTAAGAGGGGTGATCTCGATGCGCGCTTTGGGGTTGTTCTACACCAAATATACTTCCCATCATCCACCGCCACACGCCCGTTCGAAGAGAGAGAGAGAGAGAGAGAGAGAGAGAGAGAGAGAGAGATAATAGCCTTGAAAAATGTGTCAAAAATGGGTTACTGTGAAATCGGCAAAAGTGCTGGCACCGCCGGTGCTGCCGCCGGAATTTCCGGTCCCCGCCGAAAATTCTCGGTAAGCACCAAAATGGCTTACTAGAAGCACTTTTGGCTGCTCGCCGAGAATTCCGGTCGCCGCCGAAATTTCCGGCGTGTGGTCCGGTCCACCGGAGCTGTCGCCGGAACTTCCGGCGGGCAACTCGGTCCGCCCGGACTTATTGCCGGTTCTGTCACAGGAACCCCCCAACGGCTCTTTTTCTCCCCATACTATATATACCCCTTTCTTCTCCATTGAGAGGTTAGGCATTTGAGAAAACATTCATTTCTTGGAGCTCTCTCTCTCCCCATTGTTGAAACACAAAATCTTGAGGATCTCCCATTCTACCCAACCAAATCCAAATCCCTTTGGTAGAAAGGAAGAGGAGGTCCCGATTTACGTTTCCACCAAGCCAAAGTTCATTCCCCCTTGAGTTCATCGAGTTAGCTTGTTACTCTTGGGTTTTTGGGAAACCCTAGGCGGCTAGGGTCGCCCAGAGGCATTCGTCTTGTGATTTGCTTCGTGGAAAGTTTGTGAGGGTTTGGAGACTACCGTAAAAGTCTACCACGAGTAAGTGAGCTATTCCTTCGTGGGATAGGCTCAGAGAAGAAGGTGAGACTTTGTGGCGCGTGAGGAATACTTCGTGGAACCTCACACATCTCCAACGTGACGTAGCCCCCTTCCCAAAGGTGGTGAACACGGGAATACATCTTCGTCTCCGCGTGCTTCGGTTATTCCTTAACCGATCTCTTACTTGTGTTGTTTACCTTGTCATAGCCTTCGAGCTTGAAATATCTTGTTCATCATCTAGGTTGCCTCACCTAGTTTGCATTTAGGCTCACTTATATTCCGCATAGCCTAAAACTTGCAAAAGATTATAAAGAATTTTGTAAAAACCTATTCACCCCCCTCTAGGTTAACCACCTTACACTTTCAGGATTGCTTTGTGGATTAATCTAACATTTGTCCCTAAAGAGAAGAGTCCATGATGCTCTCTTATATTGACATGATTGTGATGTGCATCCACTTTCATATTGGTGAACCTTTTCATTTTTTCATCTTTCTCAAATAAATTCAATCGTACTAAAAGGTGATGAAATGTGTAGATTTAAATATCCGACAAATTATTCAATATAGAGTCACAAAAGGGTGTCTTAAGGAAAACAAATAATGGTAGTATTGAATAAGTGTCTTGTCATTTACAAAAATAAATGCAATTTCTTCTTCTTCTTCTATTTTTGCACAGTTATGCGGGCATGCTTATATTTTATTCAAGGAATACCGCATATCCGATTTACACAAGTTTTCACACCTTCATCATGAGTTTTTTTTATGACAACACCGCATGTAAGGGAAAGTACAATGGAGGCGCTTGAGCTTAGAAAAAAAATGGAAATCAATTCCAGCGTCTGAGCCAAGAGCCCAACGCTAGCCTCTAATTTGAAGTGCTTATTTCTTCAATTAGTTATACCTGATTTTCACAGCACAAGCCAAATCCCAATGAAGCGCTGGGCGTAACAACTTGCATCGACGCCCTATACTTTTTTTTGAAGTGACGCCCTATAACTTAAGTGCCTATCAGCAGGAATTCTACAAAACAACTGCCGATTTGCTGGGACTAGAATCCTGGCGCCGTGCTTACCCCTCCTCCATGTACATGCCCTAAGAGCATCTCCACTCGCCTACCCGGGATGCCGATCCGGACGCCGAAATTCGGCTCAGTCGCGTACTCAGGGACCTGTTTTCGTCCGGATTATGGCGTGTTTTGGTCCGGCCTACCCAGGCCGAACCCAGGTTCCCGGGTACGCCCTGGGGACGCCGCAAAAAAGGGCGTGGGCCAGCTCTGTCGGCGAGACATTCCCATTCCACTGTAAGGTTCCCAACCTTTAATAAGGTAGGGATCCATGTGTTTACAATGCTAGTCCCTGGATCAATAGCTAGCATCCACAGTTAAGATGTAATATCAAGAAACAAAGGTCATAATACAACTTTATAACCAGGAATAAAATAATTTATAACATCTTAATAGCTCATTTGGCCTATCTCATTACAATGCAGCAGAATATAACAATACCATGGGCTCCTTCATCTTCAAAGTGCCACAGGCAGACATGTTGGTTGTAGACTTGTAATCCTAATCATTACACTTCACTAATATCAAACAAACCTGCAACATAACAAGTTACAGCCACAAGGGTCAATACATTTGAATTGTATTGGCAAGTGATACTATGGTAGTATAGTGGAGTCTATCTTCTATATGCATTTGGCTAAGTGGAGCTTAGGCTTGCTTTGATCAAAATAGATTTTCCTTATCATTTGAAAACACTAAGTTTTTGTTTGACAAAATCTTTCCCAAGGCATCTCCCAATAGAAATTGGTGATCCTTTCAACCCTTGTTCAACCACAAGTTTTTAACTTAGAAATTTGGATGATGAGATTCTTGATAGATTCCATGTCTTGATGCTCAAATTGTCCTTTGCCAGGGACATGGCTAAGTACTTAGATTTTTCACTCTGCAGAGGTGGTGCACTTTCCCCACAAGACTTGGTTTCACAAAGACAAGATCTTTCAGAAGCCTTCCCTTAGACCAGAATGGACGCGTTCCAACCTATCATACCCTACCAACAACTGTCCATTTGGCTAAGTTATTGCAACCTATATGATCTAGGCAGAGCCCATAATGCCAAGTGGCTGCACTTGAAGCTTCTCAACATTTGACATCTCAAATCTCTTTGTTCCTGGGTGACCATCCACAAGTGAGATACACAAGGTTCACCAGTCCCCTGGCCTTGTGTAACCACTCAACACAAACCATTCCTTCCATTCCACCCAGGTGATTCATTAACTTAGTTGTTTTATTAAACAAAACACAAGTCCTCAGACTTAGAAATTTTTCCATAGCATGAATATATAATTCCACCCTTGTTTTCTACTAGCTAAGCTAAGCATGATAGTAGTAGGAATCTTAACTTAGGAAATTCTACTAAGGTTTCATCTACTAGGATTTCCCATGGCATAGTTTACACTTAGCAAAAATTCCATGCAAGTCCTACTTAGAAATATCACTAATGCATAGTGAAAATAATGGGACAAAAGTATGAAGCATCACTTGCCTTTTTGGTAGAGAGTATAAGTTCACTCCTTGATCTTTGCAATGTTCACTCACTTCAAATCACTACAATTCAATCAAGCAAACAATATTTCAATCTACCATTCAAGCAATTCATCACATAAAATAATAGTGACAAGACAATGCATGCAAGCATGCCAAAATTTGTTTTATTTATAAAAGTGGTTTATAACAGGTTATAAACATTCTAAAACACTTATTGGTCATTTTATAAAGTGGCAAAACTATTTGCAAAAGATTTTACCTATAAACCATTTTCAAACCAAATCATTATTTTATGGGGTTGAAAATGCCTTTATCAAGGTAGAAATATTTATAGGGTTTGCCAAATATATTTTTAAGTCATAAAACTTGGTGTTTAGGGTCAGAGAGTTTAAATCAAAACATTTCCCAAAGGTTTTCCTCCAAAATCATTTTTAACAATTAAACCATATTTGTATTTGACTAGAAATGGTTTAAATCAAGGATTTATTCTTCTGCTTTACCAAATACATTTTTGAAACCACAATTTGTTTCCTATGGTCTGTAGGATCAAAACACACCATTTTCCAAAGATTTTATCCTCAAAGTAATTTTGGAATAAATTTTATATCCTAAACATGCATACACAAGTTTCTATAAAAACAAACAATTTAACAGAATCTTTTTACTAAACAAAGTGCATGATTGGCTAGGTCTTGTCTTTCTGAATCCATTGATATAAAATTTGTAAAATTTGGACGTGTGGTTTGAAAGTTATGGATTTTTCAAAATTGATCGTCTAATAGACATGTTTCTGTTTTTAAAACAGATCTCAAGCCACGTGTCTTATTCCTATTCGCCCATACCGGTTCGTCTGGATCACGCTCTCTGGTGCGTTGGATCTAAGTCAGATCGAGCGGTGCAGATCAAGCGTAACGGTTCAGTTTAAGTGATCTATCGCATCCCTACGATCTACATCTAACGGCTATCAACACAACGACCAGGAACTGGCGGTGCTAAGCGACGGTGAGCGGCGGCGATGCTCGGCTAGCGGCGGAGCCGGCGAAATAGGAAGCGAGAGGACAAGGGTGATGGCTTACGAGAATCGCCTTGACGCACTGATGCTCAACGTGGCCTTCGACAGTCAAGGGGCGCACGAGGTGGTCGACAATTGCTCGTCGGAGATGCTCCTGGCGTCGGGTGCGGTCAGACGTCGACGGGGGCGAGGCTACAGAGCGTGCTAGGGTGAGTGGAGAGCACAGTCAGATGCGCAAGGACGTGGCGATGATGCGTGCGTGCAGGAGAAAGAGAGGGGCGGTCAGGTCTTACCAGAGGAGTCGCCGGAGAAGAAAGCAGACGGTGGCGGCGGTGGTCTTGGTCGTTGTCGAGGCTGTGGGGCGCGCGGGGACGAACTGGAGGTACAGTGGGGTGCGCCTGAGGCTAGGGAACATGTGAGCGTGGTCGAGGAGGCAGGGGGCGACGAGGGGCTGTCGGAGAGCGTCGGAACAGAGGGCGGTGGAGGGGCAAATTGGGCAGCCTGGGGGCGCGCTAGGTTGAGGCGACGGAGGGGAAAGAGAGAGGGGAGGCAGGCGATTAAGAAGGCGTGGTCAGGGGGAGGATTAACTGCGCCATTACTCGTGAATTTATCCCGCGAAATCAACGAAGTGAACGCTCAGACGAACAGGTCGTGGGGAGGAAGATGATGACGTGGTCGCAGGGCCCGTTTGACAGTGAGTGAGAGAGAGGGGAAGGTGGGTCCTGGTAGTCAGTGGCGGAGTGGGTAAGTTCTCTAGTTCGAAACGTTTTCTGCGGGAGAAGAGAGGGAGTGGGTTGTTGGGCTTAGTGGGCTGCCAGATGGGTTGGGTCTTTTTTTTTGTTCAGATTGTTTTTCCTTTTCCCTTTTCTTTTATTCTGTTTTGATTTTGATTAAACAATTCAAACATCAATTTGAATTCAAACCTCAACCACAATTTGTGTAGGTTTAAATATTGATTAGTGATATAATCTGAAGTCAATTTTTGAATAAAACTTTATCCTTTTTGGGGTCTTTTAATTATTTAAAGTAGGTCCTTGTATTAATCAAATAAGATTTAATAATATTTTCAAACACCACTTAAGTTTCTAAATTATTCCAAATCTTTTCAGTAGGTTTTTATTCATTTAATAGGGTGTCAAAATAATTCATCTTGAATTATTTAGAAGGTATTTAATATGAATCATAAATCATTTGAGTTGGGTTTTCATTTTAATTCCAATGGAATTAGATATAGTTTTAATTCTCTAAAGTTTATTTGGAAGATTTCTTTAATCTTAATTAAGTTGAATTAAACGACTTTTATTTCACTTGGGTAAATTCCAAAATACTATTTTCTTATGGTTTAATTAATCATTTCTTATTAGAGATTTGTCTTTATTAAAATAGGGATAGAATGGTTAATGCCATTTTATTTTATTTTGGAAATTCTTTATCCTTTTATTTTATTTGGATTTGGATTTGGATTCTATCCATTCCATTTGCTTATGTTCTTGGCCAAGATTTAATTCGGTCTTTAAATATTCCTTATTTAATATTTCTTTCTTTACCTTATAAAATCCATATCTTTTTATTTAGAGATCCAAACTTGGTGATTCCAATTTATAAAATCTTATTTAAGATTTATTTATCCTTTTAAATATCTTTAGGATTATTTGCTCACCATTGGGTATGGATTTTATATAAGGGCTTTATTAGCTTTAAAAATTCAATTTCCTTATCTTATTAAATTCATAAGATTTTATCTATGGCTCCAAATTAAGTGAAACCAATTTCTATGGTTTTATAATATTTCTATTTATCATTCTTGATCATTTATAAATGTTTGATGATAGATTTTTATATGGATAAAATCCATAGGCTTGGAGATAACTTGGAAATGATCTTTATTCCATTAGGGTTTAGGGTTTGGATTTATTTTCCAAGTGTTTAAATTTCAAGACACATTCATTGACGTATGCATTTCTCTTGATTTGGATTTTTGTTGGTTTCAAACTTTAATTAAAGTTTGTTCAAGATGGGATTTTAAGCTTCCATTTAAAAACAAAAGTTTATTTTTTACCCTAAATTTCAACAATAATTTATTTTGTTTATTTATTTTTCACATTACAAGATTTGGAAAATCTTGGGATGTGACAGGCTACCACCCTTAAAATAAATCTCGTCCCGAGATTTGGGGAGGGTAGGGGTTACAAGCTGGCTCAAAACAACTAGGGTACTACCACCCTTAAAATTTTTCCAACTAAATTACATCTTGGTTTTCTTGGGATCTAGTTGAAACTTCTCTGGGCACTTGTATACATAATGGCCTAGATCTTTGCATTTGAAACACATCACTTGGCTGATATCTTTCTTTTCTTTTGGTATCATTGCCTCTTGTTTGTTTCCTTGGTTCTTCTTCTTTTCTGGGCATTCATTGGCATAGTGTCCCATCTATTTGCAAGTGTAACATTGCTCTTGGGTAATATCCTTCTTGCTTGGGTTGGGGCATTTCTTCTTCTTCTTCTTGGGTTTCTCTAAAGCTAGGAGTTCTTTGTAAGGTTCCCAACCTTTAATAAGGTATAGATCCCTGTGTTTACAATGCTAGTCCCTAGATCAATAGCTAGCATCCACAGTTAAGATATAATATCAAGAAACAAAGGTCATAATACAACTTTATAACCAGGAATAAAATAAATTATTACATCTTACATAGCTCCTTTGGCTATCTCATTACAATGCAGCAGAATATAACAATAGCATGGGGTCCTTCATCTTCAAAGTGCCACAGGCAGACATGTTGGTTGTAGACTTGTAATCCTAATCAATAAACTTCACTAACATCAAACAAACCTGCAACATAATAAGTTACAGCCACAAGGGTCAATACATTTGAATTATATTGGCAAGTGATACTATGGTAGTATAGTGGAGTCTATCATCTATATGCATTTGGCTAAGTGGAGCTTAGGCTTGCTTTGCTCAAAATAGATCTTTCCTTATCATTTTAAAACACTAAGTTTTTGCTTGACAAAATCTTTCCCAAGGCATCTCCCAATAGAAATTGGTGATCCTTTCAACCCTTGTTCAACCACAAGTTTTTAACTTAGAAATTGGGATGATGAGATTCTTGATAGCTTCCATGTCTTGATGCTCAAATTGTCCTTTGCCAGGGACATGGCTAAGTACTTAGATTTTACACTCTGCAGAGGTTGTGCACTTTCCCCACAAGACTTGGTTTCACCAAGACAAGATCTTTCAGAAGCCTTCCCTTAGACCAGAATGGACGCGCTCCAACCTATCATTCCCCTACCACCAACTGTCCATTTGGCTAAGTTATTGCAACCTATATGATCCAGGCAGAGCCCATAATGCCAAGTGGCTGCACTTGAAGCTTCTCAACATTTGACATCTCAAATCTCTTTGTTCCTGGGTGGCCATCCACAAGTGAGACACCAAGTTTTCCCCAGCATACTGGACTTGCATGACCACTCAACACAAACCATTCCTTCCATTCCACCCAGGTGATTCATTCACTTAGTTGTTTTATTAAACAAAACACAAGTCCTCAGACTTAGAAATTTTTCCATAGCACGAATATATATTCCACCCTTGTTTTCTATTAGCTAAGCTAAGCATGATAGTAGTAGGAATCTTAACTTAGGAAATTCTACTAAGATTTCATCTACTAGGATTTCCCATAGCATAGTTTATACTTAGTAAAAAATCCATGCAAGTCCTACTTAGAAATATCACTAATGCATAGTGAAAATAATGGGACAAAGTATGAAGCATCACTTGCCTTTTTGGTAGAGGGTATAATTTCACTCCTTGATCTTTGCAATGTTCACACACTTCAAGTCACTACAATTCAATCAAGCAAACAATATTTCAATCTACCATTCAAGCTCATCACATAAAATGATAAAAACAAAGCAATGCATGCAAGCATGCTAAAGATTGTTTTATTTACAAAAAGTGATTTATAATAGGTTATAAACATTCTAAACCACTTATCAGTCATTTTATAAAGTGGAAAAATCATTTGCAAAAGATTTCATTTCATAAACCATTTTTCAACCAAGTCATTATTTTATGTGGTGAAGAAATGTTTTTAATAAGGCAACATTCTATAGGTTTAACAAAATATGTTTTCAAACCATAAAACCTTGTGTTTAGGGTCAGAGAGTTTATTTCCAAAACATTTCTCAAAGGTTTTCTTCCAAAACATTTCTCAAAGGTTTTCTTCCAAAACCATTTTTAATAATTAAACCATATTTTTATTTGACTAGAAATGGTTTAAATCAAAGATTTATTATTTTGTTTCACCAAATACATTTTTGAAACCACCAATTGATTTCTAGGGTCAGTAGGTTCAAAACAAACCATTTTCCAAAGATTTTATCACCAAAATCATTTTTTAACAATTTTTATATTCTAAACATGCACACACAAGTTTCTGCAAAAACAAACAATTTAACATAATCTTTTTACTAAACAAAGTGCATGGTTGTCTAGGGCTTGTCTTTCTGAATCCATTGATATAAAATTTGCAAAATTTGGACGTGTAGATTAAAAGTTATGCATTATTCAAATTGGAACATCAATTAGATAAGTTTCTAGTTTTTAGATCAAACAGAGGCCACGTGGCGTGTTCTTATTCGCTGGTACCTCTTCGGTTGGATCGACAGACAACAGCCGTTGGATCTAAGTTAAATCACGCGGCTCATATCACTCGATACCCCTTCGGGTTAGATTCTATCCTAATCGTCAGATCAAGATCGGACGGCGCTCAGCACACTTGCCAGAGATGGGCGGCGGTGGCGGCGGCAGGTGGCGGCGGCATGTTTGGCTACGGCGTCGCGGCGGTTACAGGAAGCGAGGGAGAGAAAGGTGTGGCTCACCAGGTTCGCCGTGGCGTGGGGAAGCTCAAGGTGGTGTTATCTCGTCGAGGGGCACACGGTGGTGACGGCAATCGCTCGCCGGAGCTGCGCTGCGCCTCAGGCTCGTACGGTCGTCGACGGGGGCGAGTTCCTGTGGCATGATAAGGCAGGGAAAATAGTTAGGAAGGTGCGCACGCTTGCAGGGGTTGCGATGGTACTCACCAAAACACGAGGGGCGCACTGGTTTGGCGTCAGTAGCTCGCCGGAGAGGTAGCAGGCGGCGGCGCTTGCTCAGTGATGATGTTGTTGATGATTCACAGCACGCGCGGATGAACGGGCGACACTGGGAGGTGCGCCAGGAGGTGGGGAGTATGTGATCTTGGTCGAGGAGGCAAGGGGCGGCAGAGTTCGGCCGGAATTGTCGCTGGAGTGTTGTCGGACAGAGGAGCTTCGAGGGAGAAATTTGTGCAGCCTGGTGGCTCCTGTGGGGTGTGGTCTGGGGGAGAAGGGAGAGGAAAGCCTAGCGTTTATTACTGCATGGTCACGGCGAGGGATTAACGCGGCATTAAGGCGTATTTACGTCAGCGTTTAACAGCAGAAACGGGGAGGAGGAAAGGGGGCATGGTCACCGCGGGGAGGAAGAAGGTGAGGTGGCAGTGGGGTCCTTTCGTCAGCGAGGAGAGAGGGGAGGTGGGGTCCACGTGTCATAGACTGAACGGGTGAGTGTCTGAGTGAATAACGGTTCGCTCGGTGAGAGGGAGAGGTGGTCTGGACTGGGCCTAGTGGGCTCGCTGGGCTGGGTCGAGTCTGTTACATTTTTTTGTTCCTGTTTCTTTTTCTTTTTCCATTTCTTTTATTCTGTTTTGGTTTTGTTTAATTAATTCAAACACTCATTTGAATTCAAACCTTTGCCATAATTTGTGTAGGTTTAAATATTGATTAGTATTATATTCTGAAGTCAATTTTTGAATAAAACTATATTCTTTTGGGGGTCCTTTAATTAATTAATTAATTAGGCCCTTGTTTTAAATCAATTAAGATTTAATAATATTTTCAAAACACCATTTAATTTCTTAAACCTTCCAAATCTTTTCAGTAGGTTTTTATTTGATTACTTTGGTGTCAAAATATTCATCTTGAATTATTTGTAAAGTATTTTAATATGATTCATAAATCATTTGAATTGGGTATTTGTTTTAATTCCAATGGAATTAGATATAGTTTTTATTCCCTAAATTTTACTTGGAAGATTTATTTTATTTAAATTAATTGAACAACTTCTATTCCACTTGGGTAAATTCCAAAATACTATTTTCTCATGAATTATATATTTATTCCTATTAGAGATTTGTCTTTATTGAAATGGAATTTGGTTTAAGCCATTTTATTTTATTTTGGAAATTCTTTATCCTTTTATTTATTTGAATTTGGATTCCATTCATTCCATTTGCTTAATGGATTAGTCCAAGATTTAATTTGGTCTTTAAATATTCTTTATTTAATAAATCTTTCTTCACCTTATAAAATCCATATCTTTTTATTTATAGATCCAAACTTGGTGATTCCAATTTGTAAAATCTTATTTGATATTTATTTATCCTTTTAAATATCTTTAGGATTAATTGCTAACCATTTGGTTTGGATTTTAGATAAGTGCTTTATTTGCTTTGGGAATTCCATTCCTTTATCTTATTTAAATTCATAAGATTTTATTTATGGTTCCAAATTAAATGAAACCAATTTATATAGTCTTATAATATTTCTATTTGTCATTCTTGATCATTTGTAAATGTTTGTTTACAAGTTTTTATATGGATCAAATCCATAGGCTTGGAGATAACTTGGAAATGATTTGTTTATTCCTTTAGGGTTTAGGGTTTGGTTTTATTTTCCAAGTGTTTAAATTTCAGATACATTCATTGAGGAAGGCATTTCTCTTGATTTGGATTTTGTTGAATTCAAACTTTAATTAAAGTTTGTTCAAGATGGGATTTTAAGTTTCCATTTAGAAAAAAAAGTTTCTTTTCACCCTGATTTTCAACAATAATTTATTTTGTTTATTTATTTTTCACATTACAAGATTTGAAAAATCTTGGGATGTGACATTCTTCTAGTTCATGCTCTTCATAATTTACCACAAAGGTGGGAAATCTTTCTCTCTTCTTGGGCATTTACTAGAGATATGACCTTCTTCTTCACAAGAGTAGCAACACTTTGGGATCACCTTGGATTTGGCCTTATGATGCATAGTTTTGACTTTGCCTTCATCCTTATTGGTAGAAGTTGTTCCTCCATGAGGGTTTACAAACTGTTGTTGCACTCCACCTTGTTTCCTTTGTTGAACTATGGAATAGATGGGGCATTGGATAGGGACATGATTATTTCCTTCACATAGGAAACAAGTAGCTTGAGATGTGGGGCATTGATTGGTTGGATGTTTCTCTTCACAATTGGGACATTGATCTTCATGTTCCTTGGAAGTGTTATCCTTGTCTCCACAAACATTGCAAGCTTGGGTTCCTTCTAAAATATCATCCTTGACATCCTTGTTGTCACAAACTCCTTTTGGAAGAGTTGCTTCCCATGTTGATCATTTGAGTGGCCATCCTTTGCAACAATTGGGATTGAATTTCCAAAAACTTTTGTATGGTTGGGTCTAATCCATTGTTGTTGGCTAAAAACTGAGTTGTCACTTGGTTCAACTGGGTTTGTCTTGCAAGTAGTTGGTCTCTCATGTTGACCTCTTGGTTGTTGTTGTTGTCACCATCCTTGATGTTGGAGTCTCTTGGAGAAGTCATCTGTTTGGGTTGGATTGGGATTAGAATAGGCAAAATATTTCTAAGGGAATAATTCTAATCACACACATCACAATTCACACAAGCAATGTGCAAGCAATCACAAACAAACTTTCCACTCAAACAACAAGTTTCAAGCATATTTTTAGGCAACCAAAAATATTTTTGTTACACCACATAAGTTGGTGGGTTTGACTTAAACTAAATATGGTGGTCCATCTATATGGTTCACTTGAAATCATTCTATCCTTCTTGGTTGGTTCTTCTTGCATGAGATCATGGTTTCTTTGGAAAAATTCTTGGTCACAAAACTTTAAAGTGATCATGGTTCCTTCTAAGTTGTATTCCCTTAGTCTTCAAGTATTGGGCAAGATTTCTTGTCTCACTTGTAGTCCTTAGTGATATCCAAGGTTGGAGTCCTTGGTGAAAATGTTGAAGATGTTGAAGTAATTAGAGTTGATGAAGTCCTTTGCACATGGTGAAATCTTTGGCCATGGGCTAGGCTTTGTCCATCAAGTTTGAGATAGAAGAGATGTGGAATCAAAACCAAAAATGGTTGAGGAAAGAGTTTACAAGATTGTTTGTAAATAAGTTTTGGAACAAATACAACTCCTATTTTTCTAAGGGTTTTGTCCAATCCTAGGTTTACAAATCCTACAGGAAACACAATGCTCTGATACCATCTGTAAGGTTCCCAACCTTTAATAAGGTAGAGATCCCTGTGTTTACAATGCTAGTCCCTGGATCAATAGCTAGCATCCACAGTTAAGATGTAATATCAAGAAACAAAGGTCATAATACAACTTTATAACCAGGAATAAAATAATTTATAACATCTTACATAGATCATTTGGCTATCTCATTACAATGCAGCAGAATATAACAATAGCATGGGGTCCTTCATCTTCAAAGTGCCACAGGCAGACATGTTGGTTGTAGACTTGTAATCCTAATCATTACACTTCACTAATATCAAACAAACCTGCAACATAACAAGTTACAGCCACAAGGGTCAATACATTTGAATTGTATTGGCAAGTGATACTATGGTAGTATAGTGGAGTCTATCTTCTATATGCATTTGGCTAAGTGGATCTTAGGCTTGCTTTGCTCAAAATAGATTTTCCTTATCATTTGAAAACACTAAGTTTTTGTTTGACAAAATCTTTCGCAAGGCATCTCCCAATAGAAATTGGTGATCCTTTCAACCCTTGTTCAACCACAAGTTTTTAACTTAGAAATTTGGATGATGAGATTCTTGATAGCTTCCATGTCTTGATGCTCAAATTGTCCTTTGCCGGGGACATGGCTAAGTACTTAGATTTTTCACTCTGCAGAGGTGGTGCACTTTCCCCACAAGACTTGGTTTCACCAAGACAAGATCTTTCAGAAGCCTTCCCTTAGACCAGAATGGACGCGTTCCAACCTATCATCCCCTACCAACAACTGTCCATTTGGCTAAGTTATTGCAACCTATATGATCCAGGCAGAGCCCATAATGCCAAGTGGCTACACTTGAAGCTTCTCAACATTTGACATCTCAAATCTCTTTGTTCCTGGGTGGCCATCCACAAGTGAGATACACAAGGTTCACCAGTCCCCTGGCCTTGTGTAACCACTCAACACAAACCATTCCTTCCATTCCACCCAGGTGATTCATTAACTTAGTTGTTTTATTAAACAAAACACAAGTCCTCAGACTTAGAAATTTTTCCATAGCATGAATATATAATTCCACCCTTGTTTTCTACTAGCTAAGCTAAGCATGATAGTAGTAGGAATCTTAACTTAGGAAATTCTACTAAGGTTTCATCTACTAGGATTTCCCATGGCATAGTTTACACTTAGCAAAAATTCCATGCAAGTCCTACTTAGAAATATCACTAATGCATAGTGAAAATAATGGGACAAAAGTATGAAGCATCACTTGCCTTTTTGGTAGAGAGTATAAGTTCACTCCTTGATCTTTGCAATGTTCACTCACTTCAAATCACTACAATTCGATCAAGCAAACAATATTTCAATCTACCATTCAAGCAATTCATCACATAAAATAATAGTGACAAGACAATGCATGCAAGCATGCCAAAATTTGTTTTATTTACAAAAGTGGTTTATAACAGGTTATAAACATTCTAAAACACTTATTGGTCATTTTATAAAGTGGCAAAACTATTTGCAAAAGATTTTACCTATAAACCATTTTTAAACCAAATCATTATTTTATGGGGTTGAAAATGCCTTTATCAAGGTAGAAATCTTTATAGGGTTTACCAAATATATTTTTAAGTCATAAAACTTGGTGTTTAGGGTCAGAGAGTTTAAATCAAAACATATTCCTCCAAAATCATTTTTAACAATTAAACCATATTTTTATTTGACTAGAAATGGTTTAAATCAAGGATTTATTCCTTTGCTTCACCAAATACATTTTTTAAACCACAATTTGTTTCCTATGGTCAGTAGGTTCAAAACACACCATTTGCCAAAGATTTTATCCTCAAAGTCATTTTGGAATAAATTTTATATCCTAAACATGCACACACAAGTTTTTGTAAAAATAAACAATTTAACAGAGGCTTTTTACTAAAAAAAAGTGCATGGTTGGATAGGGCTTGTCTTGCTGAATCCATTGATATAAAATTTGTAAAATTTGGACGTGTGGTTTGAAAGTTACGAATTTTTCAAAATTGATCATCTAATAGACATGTTTCTATTTTTAAAACAGATCTCAAGCCACGTGTCTTATTCCTATTCGCCCATACCGGTTCGTCTGGATCACGCTCTCTGGTGCGTTGGATCTAATTCAGATCGAGCGGTGCATATCAAGCGTAACGGTTCATTTTAAGTGATCTATCGCATCCCTACGATCTACATCTAACGGCTATCAACACAACGACCAGGAACTGGCGGTGCTGAGCGACGGTGAGCGGCGGCGATGCTCGTCTAGCGGCGGAGCTGGTGAAATAGGAAGCGAGAGGACAAGGGTGATGGCTTACCAGAATCGCCTTGACGCACTGATGCTCAACGTGGCCTTCAACAGTCAAGGGGCGCATGAGGTGGTCGGCAATTGCTCGTCGGAGATGCTCCTGGCGTCGGGTGCGGTCAGACGTTGATGGGGGCGAGGATATAGAGCGTGCAAGGATGAGTGGAGAACACAGTCAGATGCGCAAGGACGTGGCGATGATGCGTGCGTGCAGGAGAAAGAGAGGGCGGTCAGGTTCTTACCAGAGGAGTCGCCGGAGAAGAAAGCAGACGGTGGCGGCGGTGGTCTTGGTCGTTGTCGAGGTTGTGGGGCGTGCGGGGACGAACTGGAGGTACAGTGGGGTGCGCCAGAGGCTGGGGAACATGTGAGCGTGGTCGAGGAGGCAAGGGGCGACGAGGGGCTGCCGGAGAGCGACGGAACAGAGGGCGGTGCAGGGGCAAATTGGGCAGCCTGGGGGCGCGCTAGGGTGAGGCGACGGAGGGGAAAGAGAGAGGGGAGGCAGACGATTAAGAAGGCGTGGTCAGGGGGAGGATTAACTGCGCCATTACTCGTGAATTTATCCCGCGAAATCAACGCAGTGAACGCTCGGACAAACAGGTCGTGGGGAGGAAGATGATAACGTGGTCGCAGGGCCCGTTTGACAGTGAGTGAGAGAGAGGGGAAGGTGGGTCCTGGCAGTCAGTGGCGGAGTGGGTAAGTTCTCTGGTTCGAAACGTTTTCTGCGGGAGAAGAGAGGGAGTGGGCTGTTGGGCTTAGTGGGCTGCCAGATGGGTTGGGTCTTTTATTTTTTTTGTTCTGATTGTTTTTCCTTTTTCCTTTTCTTTTATTCTATTTTGATTTTGATTAAACAATTCAAACATCAATTTGAATTCAAACCTCAACCACAATTTGTGTAGGTTTAAATATTGATTACTGATATAATCTGAAGTTAATTTTTGAATAAAACTTTATTCTTTTTGGGGTCTTTTAATTATTTAAAGTAGGTCCTTGTATTAATCAAATAAGATTTAATAATATTTTCAAACACCACTTAAGTTTCTAAATTCTTCCAAATCTTTTTAGTAGGTTTTTATTCATTTAATAGGGTGTCAAAATAATTCATCTTGAATTATTTAGAAGGTATTTAATATGAATCATAAATCATTTGAGTTGGGTTTTCATTTTAATTCCAATGGAATTAGATATAGTTTTAATTCTCTAAAGTTTATTTGGAAGATTTCTTTAATCTTAATTAAGTTGAATTAAAAAACTTTTATTTCACTTGGGTAAATTCCAAAATACTATTTTCTTATGGTTTAATTAATCATTTCTTATTAGAGATTTGTCTTTATTAAAATATTGCCATTTTATTTTATTTTGGAAATTCTTTATCCTTTTATTTTATTTGGATTTGGATTTGGATTCTATTCATTCCATTTGTTTATGGTCTTGGCCAAGATTTCATTTGGTCTTTCAATATTCCTTATTTAATATTTCTTTCTTTATCTTATAAAATCCATATCTTTTTATTTAGAGATCCAAACTTGGTGATTCCAATTTATAAAATCTTATTTAAGATTTATTTATCCTTTTAAATATCTTTAGGATTATTTGCTCACTATTTGGTATGGATTTTAGATAAGGGCTTTATTAGCTTTAAAAATTCAATTTCCTTATCTTATTAAATTAATAAGATTTTATCTATGGCTCCAAATTAAGTGAAACCAATTTTTATGGTTTTATAATATTTCTATTTATCATTATTGATCATTTATAAATGTTTGATGATAGATTTTTATATGGATCAAATCCATAGGCTTGGAGATAACTTGGAAATGATCTTTATTCCATTAGGGTTTAGGGTTTGGATTTATTTTCCAAGTGTTTAAATTTCAAGACACATTCATTGAGGAATGCATTTCTCTTGATTTGGATTTTTGTTGCTTTCAAACTTTCATTAAAGTTTGTTCAAGATGGGATTTTAAGTTTCCATTTAAAAACAAAAATTTCTTTTTTACCCTAAATTTCAACAATAATTTATTTTGTTTATTTATTTTTCACATTACAAGATTTGGAAAATCTTGGGATGTGACATCCACCCACTCCAATCGCCCAGACTGCCGCGAAGAGCTCCCATTGCCCCCTGTCGCCATGACTTCGTCGGCGGAGCTCCTGCGCGCCGAGGCATGCCCACACCTCTAGCTACGCTCGCCGTAGTTGCCACCCACCACCACGCCTTCCCCGCCGCCGATCTCGCCGACCTAGCCTCGCTGTATCTCTGCTTCGCTACGTGCTCCCACCACCACGCCCACCATGTGTTTGGCGTTTGGCCGGAATCGGCCATGGACTCCGACGACGAGGAGATGCTCGCCGTTGACTCTGACAAGGACGAGATACTCGCCATGGACTCTGACAACGAGGAGATGCTCGCCGTACTCCTGGAGGAGAGCGCCGAGGTAGCCAAAGGTGAAGAGTACTTGCAGATCCTCGCATCGCTCGCCCAGCTGTACATGCAGATGGCGAAGCCGAAGCGCGGTGGTTCGGCGCCAGGTCGCCGAAAGTGCAAGGCGATACAAAGAATAGAGGGCTACTGGATGTTGTACACCGACTACTTCGCTGACCAGCCACTCCATGGAGAGGACGTGTTTCGCCGCCGTTTCAGGATGAGCTGGAAGCTCTTCCTCAAGATCGTGCATGCCATCTGGGAGTTCGACCCATATTTCCTTTGCAAGAAGGACTGCATCGACTTGGTTGGGTTTTCCTCGCTTAAGAAGTGCACCATGGCGATGAGGTTGCTTGCATATGGAGCGCCAGCTGACAGTGCCGATGACTATCTCCGCGTCGTCGATTCCACCGCCCTTGATTGCTTGTATAGGTTCTTCAGGGCAGTGATTGCAGTGTTCGGGGAATAGTACTTGAGATCACCCACTGTTGAAGACACTGCTCGGATCCTTGCAGTCAATGAAAGTAGAGGATTTCCTGGTATGCTTGGAAGCATAGATTTCATGCATTGGGAGTGGAAGAACTTTCCATTTGAATGGCAAGGATTGTACAAAGGCCACAAAGGAGGATGCACTGTGATACTTGAGGCAGTTGCTACACATGATCTTTGGATTTGGCACTCCTTCTTTGGCACGGCAGGATCGAACAACGACATCAACATCCTCAACTCGTCAACTGTCTTTTCCAAGATTGTTGAGGGTCATGCTCCCCCCGTGGAATTTGAGATCGGTGGGCACCACTACAACAAGGGATATTATCTAGCAGATGGCATCTATCCAAGATGGCCAACATTTGTGAAGACTATCTCAAGCCCAATGCTCCCCAAGCATTCTCACTTTGCCAAGGAACAACAAGCTTGCAGGAAGGACGTGGAGCAAGCATTTGGTGTGCTCTAGCAGAGGTTTGCAGTTGTCCGGTTCCCTGCTATGACCTGGTCGAAAGATCAGATGTGGAAAGTGATGAACTGTTGTGTGACCTTGCACAACATGATCATTGAGGATGAGAGTAAGGATCAAGTGAGTTTGCTCGAGGAGGACGAGCCATACTACAGACAGGGTCCTCTTGCCGAGCCTGATCATCAGGTGCCTCCAACATGGGCTGCATTCATCGCAATGCGTCAGGAGAACCGAGATCCGGCGATGCATCAACAGCTGCAGGTGACATGGTTATACCCCACGGGTACATGATCTTAGCATACCTGGTCTGGTCCAAGGAAGGCCCACAAGAATATACGCGGCCCATGAAGACTTTCGGGTGGCCCAAGCCCAGGATATTTTTGGATCCTTGGAGAGCAAGACTAGAGTAGATAGAATATTCAAAGAGGCAAACCCTAAAACCTATAACCGACTTGGTCTGTGTCTAGGACCTGCCTATATCTATATAAAGGCTAGGAGGGCACGACGAGGAGGGAACTTCATACCACCGCATACACACCTCCACGCCATATTGCATCTGCGCACCCCTGTAACTTTTGGTTCCGCCGTAATCAAGAGCAGACAAGCAGGAGTAGGGTTTTACCTCCGGGGCCTGAACCTGGGTAAACCTCGCATCCCCGTGTTGCTTGTTTGCTAACCGTTCCGCGATCTCCAGCATCCCCATCTTCTCCAAAACCCAAGCTCATAACAATGGGAATTGACGAGATTAAACCTCGTCAATTGGCGCCGTCTGTGGGAACTGGGGGCGCTGATTGTGCGATTGTGACGGTCCCAACCAAAGAAATCTACAACTCCTCAGTGACGGAGAGCCATTTACTCTTCGGCACTTTCGACTTCACCGCCCACTCGCTAGCCACTCTGAAGGACTTCGAGCCCGTTGGCAACGGGCTCGAGATCCTGTTCGGGAGCTTCTGCTTCCAGGTGGGGCAGACCGGCACTCTCCGTCTCCCAGAGCGGGTGCCCCTGCCATCGACCAGGCCCGCTTCATGGGCTCCGCATCCCATGCTATGCACATCGCCATCAACAGATGAGTCCTATGACAGCAGCAGCTGCAACTCAGATCTGTGTGATCCACCATCGGAGGAAGGGACCTACGGTTCCGGATCCGAAAGCTGCGACAACAGCAATCCGATCTACGAGTGCTACCAATGTGCCGCTGTCATCCAGAGCGACGTGGATCAGGAACACAACCCGCCACCCAACCCGCAGGGTAGAAACGGCGAGAACAGGAGAAACCAGTCCCCCCGCCCAACGAGGAGGACATCGATCCCAATCGGGTAATCCACCTCAGCGAGGAAGGATGAGCTCAAGCACGCGAAGCCGTGGCAGGCAACAAGATCCTGCCTGTGGGTGCCTCACGGGACCTACTGATGGCGTACCACCTGCTCCTCGTCGAAGAGCACAAGAAGCAGGTGAAGATGCAAGAAGTGCTTGACAAGCGCAAGCAAGCGGCCTCGAAGTCCAGTGCGTGGTGAGCTGCGCTCTCCGCCATGGGCGGCTCCAGCTCGCACGACAACCACGACAACAAGCACCGTTCTTGCATGGAGAACATGGACCCCACTGCACGTCGCGATGTGACTCGGACCCTCAACACGTCTTTCATGGTAAAGGATGCCGACGGCAACGTCATCCCGAAGACGCCGTGTAACTACCTCGGTGAATTACGCTCCTAGTTACAAGCCTGGATGAGCGGAAATGGTTGAAATAGTACGGTGGGGCCCAAATGCCACTCACAGGTAGACCTTTCGGTCGTCCCAACCATTTCCAAACATCGGGACCAGAACGGGCGGCGTAATCGGCAGGCGAAGGGATCAACTACATACACAAATGAGTATGTATGCAAGCCACCATACAACAGTACATCAGAGCCATTCCATCTAAAAGAAAGGAAATATAGCAACGCCATACGGCAAGATTCAAATGTCCTAGATGGATATAATAGTTTAGGATATCTCCTCATACATCAAACATCAGAGTATCAGGCGGAAGCGGCAAACAAGATCCGAGTACGGATAAGAAGCAAATCGGCATAAGATGCCCCATAAATAAGCACATCCCGCCCACAGATCTCACGGATCCCCGTTCCCGGAATCTCTACACCGAACGATCGTTGCCCACATCGTCCGCCTCCTCCACCCAGTATCCATCTTGTGAGTGTACCTGTTCATCTGAATCAAATAATTTATCGTGTGAGACCCTAGGGGTACTCAGCAAGTCTTTATGCCTCTAAAGGGGACACAACCTGGGGTGACGCAATTGCAGCAAAGATAAACCCTAACAATTCTATAGATACTCGCTAACCATCCGCCTAACCAAAGATAGACGGATGTCCGTGAATTAATGACAACAGTTATAACAGTAATATCATCAGATCCATCCTCCTCCTCGCTTACCAACGAGGAAGCGGACGAACAACCCCCATCCGTTGACAGTTTTATTATCCATTCCATGAGTGTTGCACTATTTACTAGTCAGTTACTTAGTCAAGTTAAAAGCGGTACTTTAGTTATGCTTGTCTATGATCGAGAAACTGTGCTCCAAGTCGTCCATAACCGCGGACACGGCTTTCAGAAAGTTTTACCCTGCAGGGGTGCACAAATAGCAACACACACTCGATCAACCTCGGAAAAACCAAATCAAAACCCAACGAGGCTTTCATGACAAAGCAATCACAGGATTCAGAAATATTTTAGGGGGCCACCCCATTGAGTACACCCGCAACGAAGTTAGCTGACTCCGAGACGGACTCAAGGTTTGCGCCAGTGGCTGTAAACGACTGGGAACCCAAAAATGTGACTGGGCTTGTCGATACCGCGAAAACACTCCGCTTACCTAAAAAAGTACAGGTGCTCCTCGCACAATCGTAAATAAAGCAGTAAAGCATGGCATAAGTACAGGATAGTAAATAAAACCTCAAACTAGTTTGTGGCCCCAAAAAATAAGAATGAATCAAGCTCTGGCTCAGGGGGGTCCCATAAGCCTCCCGGATGTGGATAGCGCGAATAATCAAGGAACAGGAATCAAGTACTCGGGGTCCTACGGGACACAAGTGAGCAGGAAAAACCAAATAGCAGATATTGCTCACCGGTGCCACTTTCATTAGTTATTCCATTACTACTCAAGTTAAGTTGTTTAGGTACCTCGTTATCCAATCAGACACTCACATACCCTACACATGCTGTTCTACGACTCGCATGGCTCAAACAACTCCTGTAGTAATGGCTCATGGGATGGAGGAACAAGCTTCGGTGGGGTTTAAAAGTAAAGGCTATGCAATACTTGGGATTCAGTTTAATGCAATCGCGACTCAATGATGCAAGAATAAGATAGAGGCAATAGGTACTGTATGTATGCAAGCATGTGATAGTGCTTGCCTGGCAGCTCAGTTGAAGCGAGAGACGGATCTGGGTAGTGCTCCTGGGTTTCTTGATATATCCCCTGCTCAGCGTCTATTCGAAGAAGAACCAAACAAACAAGGGCCAACATAAATATAGTGCACAAGCATATGAATTAAATGCGACAAGCAAACAATCATGCCATGATGAATGATGCACAATTTGCATGGCATTAAAGTAGCATGGCATGGGTGAGGTGTGGAATACAAGAATAAATCATTTTATTGAGTTTTGGCCACATTTTATCCTCATAATAGTTGCTGTTTGCATTATATTTATATGATGCATGCTGCAAAACAGAACATGGAATGCATAAACAGAAAGGTCTCGTCGAGCTGATCATTTTAGACATATCATTTGTGAAATTTGGAGTTATAAATCAAAAGTTATTAATTAATTAAGAAAAGGGTATTTTGTTGTAATTTTAATCAACTTGGAAAATTTAAAGTGTTCAAATAATATTTTGAATGGCATATTTGAAATCCTCCCATTTTTCTGATTCCAAAACATATATCATATGTTTAATTTGAATTTATATTTTAAAAGTTATTTAAAAACAGATTTGAATTTTGAATTTCAAAACAATTGAAAGGATTTAGTTTAAAACAGATAACAGAAAAGCCCTCTTGTACCCAGGAAGACCTAGCCACTGCCGCTGACGGGTGGGGCCAGGTCAACTGGGCCCAACACGCGCACAGAAAAAGGGGGGGACTACGGGTTGATGGAACCAAAAGCCGGGACCCTTTTTGCAAAAAGGCAACAGCCGCAGACATGTGGGGCCGGAGGGATCGCGGGTTGAGGAATCAAAAAGGAAGGGGTTTTTCTGAGAAAAGCCACGCGGCACTGTGGATCTTCTCCTCTGCCTTGCATGCACGGAGCGCGACGCAGCGAGGCGGGACTCGAGCCCGCGACGTGGGGCGCGCGCGCAGACGCGGCGACCACTGGGCTAGGTGGGGGTTGGTGTCCGAAGGGCGGCTGGCTGCTAGGTAGGGTTTGCGCGACGCGAGAGCGAGTAGACGCGCGCGCTCGCCGGTGCATGCAGTCTGCTCGACGATATGAACGGCGGCACTAGGCGGCGACAGCGAGGCGGTCCATGTCAGGGAAGACGGGAGGCTCACCGCGAGGTTGTTGCCGGTGGTGGTTCGGGCGGAGGCGCCGGTGATCGTCGACGAGGCAGGGGCCGAGCGTAGCTAGGGTTCCGTCGGGGCGGCGTCGGCCTGGGGGGCTTCTGGTCCTGCTCCTCCTCGCTGGGGCGTACGGGGCTGTTGCAGAGGACCTCCTCGTCCTCCGCGATCACCCCCTCGACGAGCTTGACGGCCGGAGCGTCGTGGACGGCGAGGTGCTGGCGGTGGGCGGCGTCGGCTGTTGGTGGACGGGGAGGTGGAAGGAGGAGGGGAGGCTGGCTCGGGCCAGATCTGGGCGAGGCCAGAGGAGGCGAGAGAGGGGTAGATAAGGACGGAGAGGAGAGGGGGTGCCGTGGGGGCTCGGGGTGGAAAAAGGTGGTCTCGGCCACCTTTCCTCCTCCTCACACGTGATCGAGCTAGGGGCAGGACAGGGGCAGGTAGGGCTTCCAGGTGGGGTCAAGGCAGGTAGGAGGGGGTGGTTCGGTGTGGGGCAGCTGTGGCAGAGAGAGAAGAGAGAGGGAGGGGAGGCTCGGTCTAGGGTCGGGTGTAGCTCGGTTAGGAGCTAGGGTTGGCTAGGGGAGGGGTAGATGGGGTGGTTAGGGATAGAGGGTGGTAGCTAGGTGGGGCCAGGGTGACCAGGTGGGGCCGAGCTAGGTGAGAGAGAGAGAGGCCGAGAGAGAGGGAGGAACTAGGGTTAGATTAGAGGGGCTCGGGTTAGGGTTTATGAGAGAGGTGAGATGGGGTAGAGTGTAACTAGGGTTAGATGAGGTGTGGCTTAGAGAGAAAAGAAAAGAGAGAGGAGAGAAAAGTGGATGTGGTGGTGACTTTTTGGCACGACCACACTAGATCAAACTAAAGGAGGAAGGGAGAAAGGGTTTTGGGCATGAACAAGATAAGGCAAACAACAAGGGGTTTGGGTGATGGAAAGAGGGTGAAGTTGCAAGGACAAAACAAAAGAATAGGGCCAACATGAGTAGACTCTCAAAGATCCATGCTTCACTTCCAAAAAAAATACAAGAAAAACCAAGGGAGGGAAAGGTGGTGAAATTTGCATGGCCCGTGCATGAATAGTAGATGCCACATTTGATTTTGTGAGAACAAAATTAAATCCCATGGCATTTATTTCCATGCATTCCCAAATATGGAATAAAGGTCAAGCAAAAGAAATTAGAATTAGATCCATCCCAACCACATGGGCTAGAGTAAATGCCAAAATAAAATAAAAGCCCATGGGTAATCAGGGTGGTAGAATTATAAGGTGGTGACAAAGAAAAGGTGATGGAGTCAATAAAAGATATGCCCCCAACTCAACTTGGGCATTTACACAATATCAAGAACCAAATACAATATCAAGAGGCAAATACAATTTTACAATGCAGATGAGAGAAGAACCAAATCAACAGGATTTTATATGATGCTCAAATGCAAGATGGCATGATGGCATGAGCATGATATAATGATGATGCAATAATTATATCTATGAAGTAGCCAATATATTACTAGATCAAGTAGCATTACAGTTGTTAGACAAATGGGATGCTACACGCCGCAAGCTACGATCATGGCAGCCACCACATACCTCGCATCCCATCCACCTCCGGTGGGGGACCCGAAAAGGGCCATGCACAAATCCGCACTAACCGGACTCGGACTCATTGGAGCTGCGCTCCACGGAGAAGCTCCTGCGGAGCCAAAAAAGAAGGTTGCGGTCAGGTTCAACTGCAGTCCCACGCCTTCATCCGACGAGGAAGAGCACGACCTACCTCGAAGGCACAAGAGCTCGCGACATCGCAGCCGCAATTACGACGCTCGAAGCGAGCTCACCCAACGCAAGATCGACAAAGCGTGTGCCAAGCGCGTATGCTCATCCAAATCCGAGGACGACGACGACGAAGGAGAACTCTGCGGAGCTCGATGCTTCAGCAGATCCGTCCGGTGGACACGGATGCCGCGGAACTTCAAGCTTCCTTCGGACACTCCGAAGTTTGACGGCACACAGGACCCCAAGGCGTGGCTTAGCGAGCAATTGTCGTCCGTCAAGCTACACGGCGGAAACAAGAACACCGCCCTGCAATGCCTTCAGCTGCAGCTGACAGGCGCAACCCGGATCTGGCTCAGCAGCCTATCCTCGGGATCCATCCGAAGCTAGGAGGAACTGGCGTATAGTTTCATCTGAAACTTCAAGGGCACCATCAAGAGGCCAGCCTCGATCGAGGAGCTACGGGCCTGCACCCAACGAACGGGCGAATCCATTCGCTCATACATACTACGCTGGTCCAACACCAAGAACTCCATGGCGCACATCTCTGAGGAGAGAGCGATCGATGCCTTCAAGGATGGCGTCAAACGCCAGGACTTCAAGGAAGAACTTGGGAACGTCAAGCCCAAGACACTTGACCACCTCATGGACATCGCCAACAGGTGGGCAGATGGCGAGGACTCTGTCCACCGAGCGCACTCGGAGGAGGAATATGACTACGGTCGTCGACGTTAACGCCGTAGCAAGAGAAGATCGCGCGTCTACGACGATCGCGACGGACCCGACATGGTTGTGGCTAGCTACGCTGACCGCCGCAGTGAAGGCAACCGTAGCAGCGGCGGATACCGTGGAAACAACTTCCACGACGGTGGATGCCCAGCGCAGTCATGGCAACGCCGCGACCGCGACGACGGACCCTTAGCATACGACAAGTTGTCGGGCCCGTGCACCATCCACTTTTACATCGACAAGCAGGATGGCAAGAAAAAGGCAAGCCACATGCTCAAAGACTGTCGTGAGTTCCAGAAACTCAGCGAGAGCATGTCCCAGATGAGGCAACAAGCCCCGAACCCCGGGTACGGGAACGCGCCCGCACCAGGTGACATCGCCCAAGGATCTCCTCCACCACCACCCGTGGGACCTTCGAATCATCCAATCACACCTACACAGAACAATGGCGAAAATGGGTACCCCGTGCCAAAAGGATCACTCATGATCCAAAAAGGGCGCCCAACAAACAAGGTGCAAAAGAAAATCACCCGTCAGATCAATCTGGTTGTGACCGCTCCACCCGCCATCCCTGAGTACCTCAGTGGTTCGGAGTCCTGCATCACGTTCAGCCGTTCGGATCACCCCTGCCAGGTCCCTCGCCCGGGTCATGCTGCCCTGGTGCTCGAGGCGCAGATCGGAGGGTTCGATATGAGCTGTGTCTTCATGGACGGTGGCAGTGGCATCAATCTGATGTTCGCCAGCACCTTAGCAGCAATGCGGATCCCGCTGTGCAGCCTGGAACAATCCGAGACAACGTTCCACGACATCGTCCCAGGGAAGGGCATTTTCCCCGTGGGAAATGTAGGGTTCGCACCATAGAAAACAAAAAATTTCCTACGATGGGAACATCTATGTACCAAGATCTATATACTAGATACAAGCAACAGGTGGATATACATCCATAGAATACATACCCTCGAAGACCGAATAGCGTTAACGAGGTTGTACTCGTGGATGATGTAGACGAACGCTTCCCGATCTCAAGATCGTGATGAAGTCCGTCTGGTCCAGCCGGTCCAGCACGATCAAGTCCAACACCTTAAAGCAGTGGTGCATCCGTGATCGCACACACGTACGGGTACCCCGACAACCTCCACGCCCTCGCTCCAGCGAAGCAGCGGAAGCAACAAATCCTTCCAGAAAAAGCCACTGGGAACATGTATCTCGCTGATCCGAGACCATGGGGAAATTCTAAAGGGGGAGAGAGATCCTTCGCGAGGAGGTGTGCTTTGAGAGGAGGAGAGGGGGCCTTTTATAGGGGAGAGGGGGGCACCCAAGGGGCATGGCGCCCAGCCATGGGGGCTGCCCCCACCTCTTCCACATTCATGTGGGTGGAGCTCCCACTCAAAATGAAAAGCCTCCACTCCCATTAAAAAGCCTCCACTCAAAAATCCACTCACATGCATTAAATTTCCACTAAATTTAATGCAAGCTCTCATTTAAATAAAACTCTTTTATTTATTTATTCAGAATTTTTTTAATTACTTTAATTAACAAACATTCACATAAAACCCCTTACAACATTTCAATTTCACATGCAGAACCAGTTTCAGCAATTTCAACCGAAACAGTTCCGGTGTCTAGTGAAATAAATTCCTGCACTTTCCTTTTCTTTTTCTGGCATATCATTTGCTCCGAATGGTGTCGGTATCCCTTAAGTGTGTCACCCTACGGTTCGCGAATAATGCGGACATGATCGAGACCCTTCTCCGATCAATAATCAGTAGCGGGACCTGGAGATCCATACTGACTCCCACACATTCAACGATGACTTATGTGATCATGTGAACCTTTTACGCTAGTATCTTAATCCCTTTGTTTTACGATATATTACATGTCCGAGATTCGATCATTGGTATCTCCATACCTAGTTTGATATCGTTACCGACATGCACTCTTTTCTCGTTCCCGTGATATAACATTCTAGTGATCAAATCACTTGCTTGCAAGCTAATCAATGTGATATCACCGAGAGGTCCCAGAGCATATCTATCCGTCATCAGGATGAACAAATTCCACTCTCGATCCATGGATCTCAACATAACACTTTAGTAGTTCTGAAGCCATCTTTATAATCACCCAGTTACGGTGTGACGTTTGATGTCATCGAGAAACTCTTCCGGTGTTAGTGATTGACATGATCTCATGGTCTAAGGATTAGGATCACTTTGTAAGTTGTTATAGCAATATAAACTCAATGACTTTGATCGTAATGCTATACTTCGAATGAATGTTCATCACATCATTACACTAATGTTGTGACCTCGTTATTAACAACATCCAATGTCCATGATCAGGAAACTTTGATCATCATGTTAATCAACGAGCTAGTTTATAAGAGAGGCATAACTAGGAACTTCCTTTTTGTTTATTAAACACACATGTATTAACATTTCTGTATTAATACAATTATAGCATGTAAAATAAACATTTATCATAAATTAGGAATACGATAATAACCACTTTATTATTGCCTCTCGGGCATATTCCCTTCAGTCTCCCACTTGCACTAGAGACAATAATCTAGTTTGAAAACTTTGCGTATTGAACACCTATGGCTTTCTGGTGTTCCATATACGCAACTGCAAGTGGTTAACATAATCTACGGATCTGATGCTTTCAGGTCCGTGTGTATTTGCATGTCTTTGCGTCTCCACGCATCACTCATTCTCTAATGAGATGGCATTGTATAAATTTGGTCTTTTGGTGAGACCTTTAGTTCCTTGGGTTTAAACCATGTCGATAGTATTGTCATACAATATATCTTTAGTGTTAGTCCGTTGCGAACCACACCTTAGTTTGATTTCAAACTACTTGACACAAATTCACTCCTTTGCTGCTACTATAGCAGTCATATACTTAGCCTTTTGTTGTAGTATCCGTCACAATGTCTTAACTTTGGAATTCATCCAAATCCATCATGGAAACTTTCTTTCCATTTCATTGTGCCACTCATAGTTTAAATTGAGATAAACTTAATTTGTAACTTGTGACAAAACTAGTATCAATGTAACGCGTTACAATGAACTATTTGTAATTGTTTGTCACTTCTACACAAATATATTCTTAGTTCTTCCAAAATATCATAAGAATATCCTTACTATAGTCCAATGATCATTTTATGATTCATTTTACTATAGTCCAATGATCATTTTATGATTCATTCTGGTATATGATCATAACACTTAGAGCATAGGACATATCTGGATGTGTACATATCATGGTATGATTGATCAAAACATTCTCGTGATTTCACTCATCAAGTGTCAAAGCACTTGAATCTTGTTTGACTTATCAAGTGTCGATACACTTGAATCTTGATTCAATTCCTTTTCCATGCGACAAGAACCTTTTCTTGTCGTTTCTATATTGAACTCCTTCAATATCTCATATATGTACGTTTGGCACAACCATATTAGCGTCACAGTCTATCCACTATAGACATTCATGCTAAATATTCGGGTTTTGCCTAAGTATTTCATCGAAATGAAATTCTTAACCTTTGTTAATAAAAGATACATCATTTCTAATCAACAAGATTTCCTCCACATAATGTATTAGAAATATGTCTTAGCGCTCCCACTTAATTTCTTGCAAATGCAAGCATCTTCATCGTCTCCTGATGAAAAACTCCTTTTTCATTATGGTGAAGATTTCAACTCCGCGATGCTTACTTCAACCATTGAAGTTTGCATGCCCTTTTAGCATCCTTTGAATTTAACAAAACCCTTTGGACCGTGTCATGTACATGTCCTAGGTAACCATTCTATTAGAAGAACTTTGTTTTGTTTATTCATCTACCATATAACAAATTATATGTAGTGGTTGCTACTTTAATCCGTCCAGACTAAATATCGCTATGAAAGATCAAATCTTGTCATAGTCAACTCCTTGAACATTGTCGTAAAATACTTTACCGATATGTCGACTATTTAATAGATTTGAAACATCCATGTCTATTTCTTTATAGATCCAAATACGACCGATAGGTTTTTACACCTTTCCAGAGGGTCATCCAAGTTCAAAACTTGATTTATCGTGTATGGACTTATACGGATTTTATGGCTTCAAGCCATTTGACGGAGTCAGGGCTCATCATTGCTTCTTTGTATGTATTCGGTTCATCATTGTCAAACAATAATGATTTACTCTCAAATCTTAGCATTTGATTGCTTAACCGACCTACTTGGTTCAATAGGAACTTAGATCTCCGTGACCACAACCTTTGAGGCACATAATCTATGAGCATTATGGCAGCCTCCGGAATGATTTCCGGCGCTGCGCAACTCAGCACATTTAGCTAAGGTTCGTTAACCTTATCAAAGTTCTATTGTCCTCCCACTTAACATTTATGAAAAAATTCTTCTTCAAGGAACTTCACGTTTCAAGTGACAAACCCTTTTGTCCTTGGTGTTATGGAGGAATAACCAATTGTTATTCGAAATAACCTACAAAGACATGCTCATCCGACTTCGGTTGTAAACATCTTACTTATGTTTAGCATACCAAAATTTAAGAAATGACAACTTGGGTTTTACCCCAAACCATAACTTCCATGGTGTCATTTCAACGGATCAAGATGGAGATCTTTTCAGTGTAAAAGCGGTAGTCTCTAAAGCTTTAATCTTTTAAAACATAATGGCAGTTTTATGAATAACACCTTTGATCCAACCATGTCAAACAAGGTTTCATTACAAATCTCAAACACTCCATACTCCTATGGTGTTTAGGGAGATGTAAATCTAGGTGTTTTGCTAAACTTGCAACTCAAATAAATCCCTTTATGATAAATCATAATTCATTTATTTTCTTGTTACACTTGTAACTCAAATAAATCCCTTATGATAAAATCATAAACCATTTATTTTCTTGTCACAATGATTTTCACTTCATATTGGATGTCTTTGAACATTTTCAAATATTTCACACTTCTTTCTCATTAACTGAATATTCACTCAAATTTCTAGAGAAAGTATATGAAGTTGAAACCCATCGCTTACGACTACACATAATGGACTACATACATCGATATGTATAAATTCCAATATTTTAGTCATTCGTTCTTCTTTGGCCTTTGAACGAAGTTTTAATTATCCCGACGAAAGTCTCACAAGCGTCACTTGATCAAATCAAAGACTCCAAAAATCCATGAAAATGGAGTTTCTTCATGTTTTATTTCCAATATAATTTAAACAGCGATGTCACTTCGTAAGTGATCTTCCAATCATTTGTCTTGCGACATTTTAGCATTAGCTTTATGGATGTGATTTCTCCAACTAGATTTGTAAATCATCCATCTAATATGGACTATGGTAATTATTTGAACAACCTTTGTTCTCATAATACCTGATTTAAATAACAATTATTAAAACAAATCTTGAAGTCAAGCTTTGATGTCAACGAGAAATACAAACAACGGTTTGTTTGTTTTCGATGAACATCATCACATATTCTCTTGCTAGTTACTTAGGCCATTGTGGTTCATGAATTGCGTCGTTCCGTATGAAATTTCATACCAACCAATTCGGTATCCAATACCCAAGAACCACATTGTTTAACAAGCAAAGAATACAACCATAACATGTATATCATCTATATACCTAAATTGGATATTTCCAATCTTTTCTTTTCTGCCAAATATATTTTATAGATTCTCTTTCAGCATTTCCTTTTTAATTTGCGCCATATACATGACACATAGTCCAAAGCGTGTATGTTCAAATAATAATACCTTTGGACTTGCACTTTGAAGTAGATCACCATCATCAAAATGATCGGTATTCTTTCAAAATACATTCTTTAGTAATCTTTTAGTATAGTAAACACTTTACATACATCTTCTATTCATCCTTATCATGACGACTTTCATGATCAAGCTACTGTAGCTTATAAAGGCGAATCGTGAGTATAACATTACTTTACAAAACCCTTTTGGATGATTAGGATGTCTAGCATCTCCAACCTTCGTAAATTCTCATCCAATATGAGAACATATATTATACTCTATCATATTGCAACCAAAACATTGTTTCAGATATCGTTATATCTTCCACACATGATGGTTTCTGAAACAATTCTTTTAGCTCCTAGATAAACTTGATATTAAAACAATCAAGAATCATGGAGGCAAACATGATACTTAAGATACTAACACTGGAATTGTTACTCTCGATTTAATACCAATTATTAAATCTCACGGAATAAGCAGAGTTTGCTGAAAGTTTGCAATAGGACTTTAAACTTTAGATTGACACTCAACACAATACGATACCAGTTCGTAAAGTATATATCCAGAATTCTATAGTTCTATTATCTCAATTACCTCTATGCATAAGGTGGTGAACGAATGCCAATGACTACAAAAAATTATGCAAATTCACTTTGATTTAATTTATGATAAATTGAGTTCTACTAATCCAAATTAGAAATGAACTCCCACTCAAAAACGACATCCCTCGTGTCTTTTGGTGATTACATGAACCAAATCCACTACACCAAGTCCGATCATCACGTGAGTCGGTGTAGCTTCAAAGGCGAGCATCAAATGGGCATCATATCTACTATATGACTCATGCTTAACCTTTCGGTCCGTGTTCCGAGGCCATGTCTCTACATGCTAGGCTCGCCAAGTAAGAACCTTAGTATTCGCGTGTGTAACTGTCTTACACCCGAGATATGCTCGTGGATTCAAGTACACCCGATCATCACGTGATGTCTTGAAGCGAAAAAACATTGTCGGTGCATACTTAAGGAAGAACACATTTTTATCTTGATATCTAAATGAGGGATCATCTTATTATGCTAATAAAATGCCAAACAAGCAATATAAGATGCTATCAAACATCATATGTTTATTAGTGGAATGATATGGTTCCCGCATATGATCTCCATCACGTGCACCGTGGTATGATCACTAACATACCTCTATGTGTAAGGCCAAGGTATATGGAACCTACACGTTATGCGTGTTGTAAGAGTATCATCTCATAATTCTACTTACAACATCACCATATCATAACACTAGCCCAGCAACAATCTAAACTAGACGCCTCTAATTTATCCATTGCAAGTTTTACGTGGCTTAGGGCTTTCGAAGATAGAACCGTTCTTACCTACGAACATGAACCACAACAAGGATAACCAAATTGTTGACAACTCGTTGCAAATTAGATATTGACTATAGTAGGAGAGACATACACCCACTAGCCACTTATGCAAAATTAGTTGCATGTCAAGCGTGGAACAGGTCTCATGTGCGAGGACATGTAAAGTTTGTCCGGGCCGCTTCATCCCACTATGCCACCAATATCCAAAGTACAACTAAGAAGCAATAGAATGATCATCACCGCCCACATACTCATATGTGTACTACCCGTGCAAAGTATCTACGCATAGATCCGGCTCTGATACCACTGTAGGGTTCGCAGCATAGAAAACAAAAAATTTCCTACGATGGGAACATCTATGTACCAAGATCTATATACTAGATACAAGAAACGGGTGGATATACATCCATAGAATACATACCCTCGAAGACCGAATATCGTTAACGAGGTTGTACTCGTGGATGATGTAGACGAACGCTTGTCGATCTCAAGATCGTGATGAAGTCCGTCTGGTCCAGCCGGTCCAGCACGATCAAGTCCAGCACCTCAAAGCAGTGGTGCATCCGTGATCACACACACGTACGGGTACCCCGACAACCTCCGCGCCCTCGCTCCAGCGAATCAGCGGAAGCAACAAATCCTTCCAAAAAAAGCCACCGGGAACATGTATCTTGCTGATCCGAGACCATGGGGAAATTCTAAAGGGGGGAGAGAGATCCTTCGCGAGGAGGTGTGCTTTGAGAGGAGGAGAGGGGGCCTTTTATAGGGGAGAGGGGGGCACCCAAGGGGCATGGCGCCCAGCCATGGGGGCTGCCCCCACCTCTTCCACATTCATGTGGGTGGAGCTCCCACTCAAAATGAAAAGCCTCCACTCCCATTAAAAAGCCTCCACTCAAAAATCCACTCACATGCATTAAATTTCCACTCAATTTAATGCAAGCTCTCATTTAAATAAAACTCTTTTATTTATTTATTCAGAATTTTGTTAATTACTTTAATTAACAAACATTCACATAAAACCCCTTACAACATTGCAATTTCACATGCAGAACCAGTTTCAGCAATTTCAACCGAAACAGTTCCGGTGTCTAGTGAAATAAATTCTTGCGCTTTCCTTTTCTTTTTCTGGCATATCATTTGCTCCGAATGGTGTCGGTATCCCTTAAGTGTGTCACCCTACGGTTCGCGAATAATGCAGACACGATCGAGACCCTTCTCCGATCAATAATCAGTAGCGGGACCTGGAGATCCATACTGACTCCCACACATTCAACGATGACTTCTGTGATCGTGTGAACCTTTTACTCTAGTATCTTAATCCCTTTGTTTCATGATATATTACATGTCCGAGATTTGATCATCGGTATCTCCATACCTAGTTTGATCTCGTTACCGACATGCACTCTTTTCTCGTTCCCGTGATATAACATTCTAGTGATCAAATCACTTGCTTGCAAGCTAATCAATGTGATATCACCGAGAGGGCCCAGAGCATATCTATCCGTCATCGGGATGAACAAATTCCACTCTCGATCCATGGGTCTCAACATAACACTTTAGTAGTTCTGAAGCCATCTTTATAATCACCCAGTTACGGTGTGACGTTTGATGTCATCGAGAAACTCTTCCGGTGTTAGTGATTGACATGATCTCGTGGTCTAAGGATTAGGATCACTTTGTAAGTTGTTATAGCAATATAAACTCAATGACTTTGATCGTAATTCTATACTTAGGATGAATGTTCATCACATCATTACACTAATGTTGTGACCTCGTTATTAACAACATCCAATGTCCATGATCAGGAAACTTTGATCATCATGTTAATCAACGAGCTAGTTTATAAGAGAGGCATAACTAGGAACTTCCTTTTTGTTTATTAAACACACATGTATTAACGTTTCCGTATTAATACAATTATAGCATGTAAAATAAACATTTATCATAAATAAGGAATACGATAATAACCACTTTATTATTGCCTCTCGGGCATATTTCCTTCAGGAAAGATATGGCTCGACGTCATCTTCGGCAATCCCGATAACTTTCGGTGCGAGCGATTCGAGTTCGAAGTGGTGGACTGGCCATCACAATACCACGCCATCCTCGGGCGTGTGGCATTCGCACGGTTCCTGGCAGTACCACACTACGCGTACCTGCTACTCAAGATGGCAGGACCTAAGGGCGTCATCACGGTTCACGGGAGCTTCACCCGATCGGACCACTACGACAGGGACTTCAACAGAATCTCCCAGTCATTCGGCATGTAGGAGGAGCTCATAAGGCTCGGAGAGGTGACAGACAACGGGGCACCCCCAGTCACAAGACAGAACGCACCGGACATGTCTTTCGACTCCACCGTCAACATAAAGAAGGTGCAGGTCCACCCGACGGACGCCTCCAAGACGGCGCTGATCTCCAACGACCTCAGCCCCGCATAGGAAAGCGCGCTCGTCGAATTCCTTTGTGAGCGCTGGGAAATCTTCGCATGGTGTCCTGCGAACAAGCCAGGAGTTCCCAGGGAATTCGCCGAGCACGCACTTAACATCTTTCCAGACGCCAAGCCCGTCAAACAGTCCATCTGTCCGAGCCATGGGCTAAAGCCATCGGAGTCAAAGTCAGCAGACTACTCAACGCAAATTTCATCAGGGAGATCAAGGAAAGTGAATGGCTCGCCTACACCGTGATGGTCCCCAAAAAGGACACGGACATCCTGCGGATGTGCGCGGACTTCAAATCGCTGAACAAGCACTGCCCAAAGGATCACTTCCCTCTTCCTCGGATCGATAAGATCATCGATTCGACTGCAGGATGCGAGAAGCTCTCCTTCCTCGACGCCTACTCAGGCTATAATCAGATTCGACTGAAGGTCGAAGATCAGGAGAAAACGGCATTCGTCACGCCGTTCGGAATGTTCTGCTATAACACAATGCCCTTCGGGCTAAAGAACGCATGTGTCACGTACCAACGGTGCATGCAGGCATGCCTGAAGGACCACGCAACATCCAAGTCTATGTCGATGACATAGTAATCAAAACAAGGGAGGCCAAGACACTGATCGACGATCTCCACGAGACGTTCGACAACCTTGATCGATACAAGATCAAGCTAAACCCAGAAAAGTGCGCCTTCGGCGTACCATCTGGTCAACTGCTAGGCTACTTCATTGTTTGAATTATGCCCTAGAGGCAATAATAAAGATGTTATTGTTATAATTCTTGTTCATGATAAAGTTTATATTCCATGCTAGAATTGTATTAAGCGGAAACTTTGATACTTGTGTGGTTTATGAACAACATCGTGTCCCTAGTACGCCTTGATGGACTAGCTCATTGATTAATGATGGTTAAGGTTTCCTAACCATAGACATGAGTTGTCGATTAATAATGAGATCATGTCATTGGGAGAATGATATGATGGACAAACCCAAATCAAGCAGAGCAATTAGATCGTGTCATCGTGTTCATCTTTGCAAAGCTTTTTCCTATGTCAAATATTGTATTACTTAGACCATGAGATAATGCAACTCCCTGGTATTGGAAGAAAGCTTGAGGTCATCAAACGTCATCCTATGTGAGGGTGATCATAAAGGTGTCTCTCAGGTAATCGGAAGGTACTTGTTGGGTTGTATGTATCGAGATGGGATTTGTCCCTCCTAAGTCGGAGAGATATACTTCAGGCCCACTCGGTAATTGATATCAACACCGCTTGCAAGCACGTGGTTAAGGAGTTGATCACAAAGTGATATCGGATTACGGAACGAGTAAAGTACTTGCTGTGAACGAGATTGAACTAGGTATGCCGATACCGATGATCGAATCTCGGGCAAGTAAAATATCGCGTGACGAAGGGAATATATATATGGGATTAATTGAATCCTGGCATCATGGTTCATCCGATATAATAATCGATGAATATGTGGGAGTCAATATGGATTTCCAGATCCCGCTGTTGATTATTGATAGAAGATCATGTCTGCATATTCTTGAACCCGTAGGGTCACACACTTAACATGTCTCGACGCTAGGATAGAATGGATAAATGGTTTATGAGTTTTTTTGTTCGGAGTCTCGGATGAGATCCAGGACATCACGAGATGTTCTGGAATGGTCCGGAGAATAAGATTCATATAAAGGAAAGCAGTTTTTGGATTTCGGAATCGTTTCGAAATGTTCGGTATTGTACCGGAAGGTTCTAGAAGCTTCCGGAGTGGGACCAACGTGGCCCCACTTGTCGGAGGGGTGCGTGGGCTACGAGGGAGTGCCCTGGCCGCATTGGGCCAAGGGCACAAGGACCCATAGGCCCAGCTAGCCAAAACCCTAGGGGAAACCGTAGGAAACCTTCTAGAAGGGGGGAAGACTTGCCCCCCCACTCCACCCTTGGGGCCGCCGCCCTAGGGCTTGGAGGAGGGGGCAAGGGGGCCGGCTAGCCCCCTATATAAGGTGGGCAGCGGGCGCACCCTCCCCTCACCCCAAACCCTAGCTGCCAGCTGCTGCCCTACCTCTCTCTCTCTCTCTCTCTCTCTCTCTCTCTCTCTCTCTCTCTCTCTCTCTCTCTCTCTCCGACTGCGTGTAGGCGAAGCCCTGCTGCAGAAATTCTCCACCATAGCACCACGCCGTCGTGTTGTAGATCCAATCTATATCTCCACCCCACTTGTTGTACCAAGGAAGGAGGAGACGTTGCGGCACCGTACGTGTGCATCTCTCGTAGGCGCCGCCACTTGCGGCGTTGGATCGGATCGGATCGCGAGGAGAAGAAGGCTAGTTCAACTACATCACCCACGTTCTGTTGAACGTTTCTGCTGTGTGATTTCTTCAAGGGTATGAAGATCTCATCTATCCCTCTCGTTGATTGCATCTCCTAGATTAGATCTTGGCTTTCCCATTCGCATCCGTAGAATTTTTTTTGATTTACTATGCTGCGAAACCCTTTCAGTGGTATCAGAGCTAGATCTATGCGTAGATGTGTTTCACGAGTAGAACGCAACATGCTTGTTGCGGGAATTGATGTTTTCTGTTGCAAGCCTCTTGTTGTGTACTTCTTATGACGCGGGATAGTGAGATCGAAGCGGTCCAGGACAACTTTACGCGACCTCGTTCGCGAGATCGGCTCCGCACTTGACGTGTGGCTTGTTCCATACATGCGGCTGGTGGATGCGAGTTTCTCTCACTATAGTTGTCATGGGATTTACATCGGATGTTGGCAACCATAATATCATTGTTGTGGCTTTCCGTAGGTAAGAATCATTCTTAGCTTGTTACTCCCATAAGCCACGTAAAACATGCAACAACAAAGTAGAGGTGTCTAACTTGTTCTTGCAGGGAGTGTTTTGTGATATGGTATGGCCCAAGATGTGATGTG
The DNA here is from genome assembly GCA_916181665.1 of Avena sativa. Classification (NCBI taxonomy): domain Eukaryota; kingdom Viridiplantae; phylum Streptophyta; class Magnoliopsida; order Poales; family Poaceae; genus Avena; species Avena sativa. Next base: position 37,412,269 of record OV702283.1, read on the forward strand.
TATGTTGTATGCAATGATCATGTTTTGTAATATTTCACGACTTGCATGTCGATGAGTACACAACCGGCAGGAGCCATATGGTTGTCTTTATAATTGTGTATGACCTGTGTGTCAACTTCTTATACGCCATGTAATAGCTTCACCTTATCGCTAAGTAGTTAGCAATAGTTGTAGTTGCTATTCGTGGTGGAGGCAATCATGGTGGAGTGATGGAGATCATGCGGGCGCGCACAAGATGGATATCATTGCGCGAAGATTGGCTATACCATGTCGCATAAAATTATACGCATGTGATGTTTATCCTTTTATGTATCTTATTATGCTTAGATCGCGACGGTAGCATTATAAGATGATTCCTCACTTAAAGATCAAGATAAAATTGTGTTCTCCCCATGTATGCACCGTTGCGAAAGTTCGTCGTGTTCAAGCACCTCGTGATGACCGGGTGCTATAAACTCTACGTTCACATACAACGGGTGCAAGCCAGTTTTGCACATGCAGAAATACTTGGGTTTGACTTGACGAGCCTAGCATGTACATACATGGCCTCGGAACACACGAATCGAAAGGTTAAGCATGAGTCATATGAATGATATGATCGACACTTTGTTGTCCACCATTGAAACCACATCTCTTCTCGTGAAGATCGGATTAGGTGTGGTGAATTTGGACCGTGTTCACTAAAGAACTTGAGGGATGTTGAATTTAGTGGGAGTTCATCTAGTAATTTGATTAAGTTGAACTAGTTATCATGAACATAGTCTAAATTGTACATGCAAATTTTGTAGATCAAATGGCTAAGTCCAACTTCAACTTCAACGTTTTTGCTGAGAAAGAAAATCTTAAGAACAATGGGTCTAACTTCACCAACTGGTTCCGCAATCTGAGAATCATTCTCACTTGCGGACAAAAGGACTATGTCCTTGAGAAAGCGCTAGGTGACGCCTCTACTATTGATGCGTCGGCTGATGAAAAGGCTATTTATCAGTCGCGCAAAGATGATTATGGAGTGATTAAGAGTACCATGTTGTTTGCTATGGAATCAGACCTTCAAAATCGTTTTGAGGAGTTCGCCGGGCCCTTTGAGATACTTGAGGAACTGAAAACCATGTTTCAGACTCAGGCCCGTTCTGAGAGATATGAGATCTCTGAGAAGTTCTTTAACTAAAAGATGGAGGAAGGGAGTTCCGTTAGTGAGCACGCCATTAAGATGTCGGGCTACACTCAACGTCTTGAGCAACAGGACTGCAAGATTCCAGAAGAGCTCAAGATTGACAGAGTTCTGCAATCACTCCCTCCTAGCTACAAAGGTTTTGTAGTTACTCACAATCAGATTGGTTCCACTGATACGATCACTGAGCTCTTCGCTAAGCTGAAAGCTGCGAAGGTGGATATCAAGAAAGATAATCATGTGTTGATGGTCAACAAGACCCCTAGCTTCAAGAAAGGTAAGGGTGCAAAGAAGCCCTTCAAGAAAGGCAGCGGCAAGCGCGTTGCCCCTGCTGAGAAGAAGATCAAGTCTGGACCTAAGCCGGACACTGAGTGCTTCTATTGCAAGGACAAGGTTCACTGGAAGAGCAACTGTTCGAAGTACTTAGCAGACAAGAAGGCTGGTACCATTAAAGGTATATTTGATATACATGTTATTGATGTTTACCTTACTAGCGCTCGTTGTAGTGCCTGGGTATTTGATACTGGTTCAGTTGCTAATATTTATAACTCGAAACAGGAGCCACAGAATAGACGGGGCTAGCAAGGGATGAGGTGACGATGTGGGTTGGCAACGGATCAAGAGTTGATGTGATGGCCGTCGGCACGCTCTCCTTAGTTTTACCTTCGGGATTAGTTTTAAACCTTAATAAGTGTTATTATGTGCCTACGTTGAGCATGAACATTATATCTGGATCGTGTTTATTGCAAGATGGTTATTCATTTAAATCGGAGAATAATGGTTGTTCTATTTATATGAGTAACATCTTTTATGGTCATGCACCTGCTATGAATGGTTTATTTCTTCTGAATCTCGAAAGCAATGAAACACACATCCATAACATTGAGGCTAAGAGATGCAAAGTAGATAGTGACATGGTTATACCCCGCTGGTACATGATCTCAGCATACCTGGTCCAGCCCAAGGAAGGCCCACGGCAAATATACGCTGGCCCATGAAGACTTTCGGGTGGCCCAGGCCCATGATGCCTTCGGATCCTTGGAGAGCAAGACTAGAGTAGATAGGAAATTCAAAGGGGTAAAACCCTAGAACTTGTAACCGACTAGGTCTATGCCCGGGACCTGCCTAAGTCTATATAAAGGCTAGGAGGGCACGACCTAGATCTCTCGACTCATACTTTCGCATACACACCTCCACGCCAGATTGCATCTGCGCACCCCTGTAATCACCGGTTCTGCCGTAATCAAGAGAAGACAAGCAGGAGTAGGGTTTTCCCTCCGGGGGCCTGAACCTGGGTAAACCTCGTGTCCCGTATTGCTTGTTTGCTAACCGTTCCGCGATCTCCAGCATCCCATCTTCTCCAAAACCCAAGTCCATAACAATGGGCATTGACGAGTCGAAATCTCGTCAATTAGCGCCGTCTATGGGAATCGGAGAGGAAGAGCCTCCATGCCCACCACTTTGATGTTCAAGACACAGTGGGTTCCTAGGAGTCGGAGGAGTCAAAGCATCCGAAGACTCGCTGGAGCTCCGTGATCGTTTGCGAGTGTGGTCCTCGCTCGACTCGTTGGCCTCTTCAGCCGGAGACCGCGCCGATGGTAGCTCGGACATGGAATCCACCAAATCATTATCTGGAGCATCCGGATATACTTCGGGTAGTGGAGGCGACATACCCGGCACTTTGAAGCTCTGCACAATATAAGAACAATTTGTTAGCAAACAAACACAAATACAACACAGTCGAAAAATAGCGTTACGCGCACGGATCTACACCTGTGGAACAGGAAGCGAAGAAGAAAACGGAGGAGTCAGCGACTTCCCCGGGATATCCTCTCCAGCCTTGAACTTCAGCAACGAACGAAGGGCCCTGTCGAGATCTCCCTGGGAGAATTTCTCAGTCGAAACCCTCGTCGGATCACGCCGGCCAGCATAAAGGAACATCGGGTGTGCCCTAGCCTGGAGTGGCTACACCCGACGCTCGAGAAAAGTGCGGATGATATCCACACCATTCACTTCCTTCTCCGGAATCAATTGGAGATCCTCCACTCGACGATAGAGAGCCTCTATCTCCGCCACCTCGCCATCCAAGATCTTGTTTTTCCAGGACCTTTTCGGCTCGATCTTTTGGGAGGGGTCAAAAGGAACAAGACCAAAATCCTGCCCAGGCACTACGGAGTCGCGGATATAAAACCATCGCCTCCGCCAGTACTGGACAGATTCGGACATGGAAAAAGAAAAGAAAAGCAGATTGGGCTTGAGGGAGATGATGCAACCCCCAATGGGGTAAACACCATCCGAACCAGATTGCCTCTTCACGGAATAGAGTTTCTGGAAGAGGCCAAAGTGCGGCTCAATACCGAGCCAGCACTCGCAGAAAGTGATAAAACAAGCAACGTGAAGAAGAGAATTGGGGGAAAGATGGTGCAATTGGACACCGTACAGAAAAAGCAGTCCACGAAGGAAGTCGTGGACTGGGAAGGAAAACCCGCGAATGACAAAGGCGAGGAACATAATCCAAAACCCAGCAGGGGGACGGGGGAGTACCTCATTGCCTGGGAGTTTGACGGCCTCCCTATCCTGCGGGATCAGGCCCCGCTCGCGAAGCTTGCGGAGATCACTCTCCCGCGTCTCCGATCGCCGCCAGCCATCGTCGATGACACGAGTAGCGACGGCATTCTTCTTCCCTCTAGCAGCGCTGGTACCAACCGCAAATGAAGACTTCTTCGACTTCCCAATCGTGGTACGGCGACGCCGGCGGCGAGAGCGCAGGATGGAAGATGGAAATGTGAAGGGATATTCCAGCGCGCAGCAAGAACTCTCAGAGAACAAGGAAGCAGTGAAAACGAGAATAGATGCGGTGAAAATAAACTGAAGTTTTCCCCAATGATTATAAAGACAAAGACGATGCACGACAGCCGTCCATCGAGAAGACCTAACGCCAACGGAAGGATCTGGCCATACACATGTCAGCATCACAACGAACCGTCGCTAACACGCCGTCCACTACGCGCGGAAATCGAGGCGACGCTGTAATTATCTGCACGCCGCGCGTGACCGGTCAATTCAAGGTTAGAAAGTGGGACCCATGTTCGTCCAGTCAAGTCATCTCTGGCGCAGCAGGCACTTGAGGTCATCGATCGTCAGCACTGACGTCATCAAAAGCTACACTAGCACTAGCTACAATTTCTTCGGCTTCAAAGCTAAGAGTACTCACTCGAATCTACGATTCAACTAATTACTCGGGGGCTACTCCTATCAGGAGCGCTGGCCGCGCACCCGAAAGAGGAACAACATGTTTCAGCATCAAACTATTTCTTCGAGTCCTACGTCGAGTCTACGACTCCACTACGGACTCGGGGGCTACTCCCATAGGGAGGGCGGATTTAAGCATCCGAAATTTTTTGTGTCCCACAGACCCGATACTGAACAACGACTGAATTAAAAGTATCTGCTCGAGTCTACGACTCGAACAGACACTCGGGGGCTACCCCATAGGGAGCGCTGGTCGCGCACCCTATGAATTCCTCGACTGCGATCCTTCAGATCAGTATACAAAAAAAAAAACTTTTCGGCAACTCTGCCCTAATTAACGCAAAGTGAGCAATGTCCTCCTTGGCCACCCGAAACACCTCCGCGGTGATAAACATTCGGATGCTGTGTCTACGACACAAAGATAAGACCTACAGATATCATCTGATGGCCTGGCAACGCACATGACTGCGCTCTGCTAGTAAAAATCCGTGCCAACAGGCGCGATGAAAAATCCCGACGGACGCGTTGGGTACATCAAGTAAATTCATTGGAATTCCACTCCTGTAAGTCCTCCGCGGCCTAAGTCGAATTACACCAGCATATGTTCCAGGTTCGAGTTGAGGGACTCGAGCCTGAATAAGATCGTGTTGTTTCGTCCTAAGACAGTTAACTGACCCTGATCCGTCGGGTGAGTCAGGCACATGCATCAACAATCCCTACACCTGAACTATTGAAATACATAGTCACACCCGAAGGATTGAAGAGTCCTCAGCCGAATCTACGATTCAACTGATCACTCGGGGGCTACTGACATGGTTATACCCCGCTGGTACTTGATCTCAGCATACCTGGTCCAGCCCAAGGAAGGCCCATGGCAAATATACGGCGGTCCATGAAGACTTTCGGGTGGCCCAGGACCATGACGCCTTCGGATCCTTGGAGAGCAAGACTAGAGTAGATAGGAAATTCAAAGGGGTAAAACCCTAGAACTTGTAACCGACTAGGTCTATGCCCGGGACCTGCCTAAGTCTATATAAAGGCCAGGAGGGCACGACCTAGATCTCTCGTCTCATACTTTCGCATACACACCTCCACGCCAGATTGCATCTGCGCACCCCTGTAATCACCGGTTCCACCGTAATCAAGAGCAGACAAGCAGGAGTAGGGTTTTCCCTCCGGGGGCCTGAACCTGGGTAAACCTCGTGTCCCGTATTGCTTGTTTGCTAACCGTTCCGTGATCTCCAGCATCCCCATCTTCTCCAAAACCCAAGTCCATAACAATGGGCATTGATGAGTCGAAACCTCGTCAGATAGTGATAATTCGACTTATTTGTGGCACTGTCGTCTAGGTCATATTGGTGTAAAACGCATGAAGAAACTCCATTCTGATGGAATTTTGAAGTCTCTTGATTTTGAACCATTTGACACGTGCGAGCCGTGCCTCATGGGAAGATGATCAAAACCCCGTTCTCCGGAATAATGGAGCGAGCAACGGACTTGTTGGAAATCATACATACCGATGTATGCGGACCAATGAGTGTTTCGACGCGTGGTGGATATCGCTATTTTCTCACTTTTACTGATGACTTAAGTAGATATGGGTATATCTATTTAATGAAACATAAATCTGAAACGTTTGAAAAGTTCAAAGAATTTCAGAACGAAGTGGAAAACCATCGTAACAGGAAAATTAAATTTCTACGATCCGATCGTGGAGGTGAATATTTGAGTTATGATTTTCTCATGCATCTTAAAGCAAGCGGAATCGTTTCGCAACTCACGCCACCCGGAACACCACAGTGCAATGGTGTGTCTGAACGCCGGAATCAAACTCTATTAGATATGGTGCGATCGATGATTTCTCTTATAGATTTGCCGTTATCATTTTGGGGTTATGCATTAGAAACCGTTGCATTCACTTTAAATAGGGCACCATCTAAATCCGTTGAGATGACACCGTATGAACTGTGGTTTGGTGTTAAACCTAAGTTGTCGTTTCTTAAAGTTTGGGGATGTGAAGCTTACATCAAGAAGTTGATGCCGGACAAGCTCGAACCCAAAGCGGAGAAATGCGTCTTCATATGATACCCTAAGGAAATGATTGGGTATACCTTCTACCACAGATCCGAGGGCAAAGTGTTTGTTGCAAAGAACGGATCCTTTCTTGAGAAGGAGTTTCTCTCGAAAGAAGTGAGTGGGAGGAAGGTAGAGCTAGACGAGGTTGTTGAACCTTCTCTCGAGTTGGATAGTAGCGCAGCACCTGAAATTGTCCAGTGTTATCTTCACCAACAAGAGAGGAAGCTAATGACGAGGATCATGAAACTTCGAACGATGCTACTGCTGAACGTCGCAGCTCGACAAGGTCGCATGCCCCTCCTGAGTGGTACGACAACCCTGTCTTAACTGTCTTGTTAGTAGACAACAGTGAACCTGCGAACTATGAGGAAGCAATGATGAGCCCAGACTCTGAGAAATGGCTATAGGCCATGAAATCCGAATTGGGATCCATGAGCGAAAACCAAGTATGGACTTTGGTGGACCCTCCTAGCGACCGTAAGGATGTTGAGTGCAAATGGATTTTCAAGAAGAAAACGGACGCAGATGGTAATGTTACTGTCTATAAATCTCGGCTTGTCACAAAAGGTTTTCGACAAGTTCAAGGTGTTGACTACGATGAGACTTTCTCTCCCGTAGCAATGTTTAAGTCCATTCGGATTCTATTAGCAAGCTGCATTTCATGATTATGAAATATGGCAGATGGATGTCAAGACTGCGTTCCTCAATGGCAACATTGATGAAGAGTTGTATAGGATGCAGCCCGAAGGTTTTGTCGATCCTAAGGATGCTGATAAGGTGTGCAAACTTCAGCGTTCCATTTATGTACTGAAGCAAGCATCTCGGAGTTGGAACCTTCGTTTTGATCAAGTGATCAAGAGCTTTGGATTCGTTCCAAATTGCTACGAAGCTTGTATCTACAAGAAAGTGAGTGGGAGCTCAGTGACATTTCTAGTACTATATGTGGATGAAATATTGATTATTGGAAATGACATTGGTATGCTTAACGATGTGAAGAGTTATTTTAATAAATGTTTTTCAATGAAAGACCTGGGAGAAGCTGCTTATATATTAGGCATCAAAATCTATAGAGATAGACAAAGACGCCTAATAGCTTTAAGCCAAAGTACATACCTAGACAAAGTTCTGAAAAGGTTCAGAAAGGATAAGGCAAAGAAAGGTTCAGTGACCATGTTGTCAGGTAAGATATTGAGCAAGGCTCAGTGTCTTGCTATGGTAAACGATAGAGAAACCATGACCAAAGTGCCTTATGCATCGGCCATAGGTTCTATCATGTATGCCATGCTGTGTACTAGACCGGATGTGTCCAACGCTCTTAGTTTGACGAGCAGATACCAAAGTGATCCAGGAGTGGAACACTGGACAACCATAAAGAACATCCTAAAGTATTTAAATAGGACTAAAGAAATGTTCTTGGTCTATGGAGGTGATGAGCAGCTCGTCGTAAAAGGTTACGTCGATGCTAGTTTCGACACCGACCCGAATGATTCTAAATCTCAGACAGGATACGTTTATATTTTGAATGGAGGAGCTGTGAGCTGGAGAAGTTGCAAGCAAAGCGTGATCGCGGGATCTACAGTAGAATCAGAATACATGGCTGCTGCAGAAGCATCAAGTGAAGGAGTTTGGATCAGGAACTTCATCACTGAGCTTGGTGTGGTTCCAAGTGCCTTGGACCCACTGGAGATATTGTGCGACAACACTGGCGCCATAGCACCGGCTAAGGAACCAAGATATCATCCAAATACCAAGCACATCAACCGCCGATTTCATATAATTCAAGATTATATAACAGATGGAGATCTGAAGATTAGCAAAGTACATACGGATCTGAATGTCACAGATCCGTTGACTAAACCTCTTCTACATGCAAAACATGATCAGCACCTTAATGCCATGGGTGTTAGATTGTTGCTAGATGTAAACTAGATTATTGACTCTAGTGCAAGTGGGATACTGTTGGAATTATGCCCTAGAGGCAATAATAAATATGTTATTGTTTTAATTCTTGTTCATGATAAAGTTTATATTCCATGCTAGAATTATATTAAGCGGAAACTTTGATACTTGTGTGGTTTATGAACAACACCGTGTCCCTAGTACGCCTCTATGGACTAGCTCATTGATTAATGATGGTTAAGGTTTCTTAAACATAGACATGAGTTGTCGATTAATAATGAGATCATGTCATTAGGAGAATGATATGATGGACAAACCCAAATCAAGAAGAGCAATTAGATCGTGTCATCGTGTTCATCTTTGCGAAGCTTTTTCCTATGTCAAATATTGTATTCCTTAGACCATGAGATAATGCAACTCCCTGGTATTGGAAGAAAGCTTGAGGTCATCAAACGTCATCCTATGTGAGGGTGATCATAAAGGTGTCTCTCAGGTGATCGGAAGGTACTTGTTGGGTTGTATGTATCGAGATGGGATTTGTCCCTCCTAAGTCGGAGAGATATACTTTGGGCCCACTCGGTAATCGATATCAACACCGCTTGCAAGCACGTGGTTAAGGAGTTGATCACAAAGTGATATCGTATTACGGAACGAGTAAAGTACTTGCTGTGAACGAGATTGAACTAGGTATGCCGATACCGACGATCGAATCTCGGGCAAGTAAAATATCGCATGACGAAGGGAATATATATATGGGATTAATTGAATCGTGGCATCGTGGTTCATCCGATATAATCATCGATGAATATGTGGGAGTCAATATGGGTTTCCAGATCCCGTTGTTGATTATTGATATAAGACCATGTCTGCATATTCCCGAACCCGTAGGGTCACACACTTAACATGTCTCGACGCTAGGATAGAATGGATAAATGGTTTATGAGTTTTTTTTGTTCGGAGTCTCGGATGATATCCAGGACATCACGAGAGGTTCCGGAATGGTCCGGAGAATAATATTCATATAAAGGAAAGCAGTTTTTGGATTTCGGAATTGTTTCGGAATGTTCGGTATTGTACCGGAAGGTTCTAGAAGCTTCCGGAGTGGGACCGGCATGGCCCCACTTGTCGGAGGGGTGCGTGGGCCTACGAGGGAGTGCCCTGGCCGCATTGGGCCAGGGGCACAAGGCCCCATAGGCCCAGCCGGCCAAAACCCTAGGGGAAACCGTAGGAAACCTTCTAGAAGGGGGGAAGACTTGCCCCCCACTCCACCCTTGGGGCCGCCGCCCTAGGGCTTGGAGGAGGGGGCAAGGGGCCGGCTAGCCCCCTATATAAGGTGGGCAGGGGGCGCACCCTCCCCTCACCCCCAAACCCTAGCCGCCAGCTGCTGCCCTACCACTCTCTCTCTCTCTCCCGACTGCGTGTAGGCGAAGCCCTGCTGCAGAAACTCTCCACCATAGCACCACGCCGTCATGTTGTAGATCCAATCTATCTCTCCACCCCACTTGCTGGACCGAGGAAGGAGGAGACGTCGTGGCACCGTACGTGTGCATCTCTCGGAGGTGCCGCCACTTGCGGTGTTGGATCGGATCGGATAGCGAGGAGGAGGAGGCTAGTTCAACTACATCACCCACGTTCTGTTGAACATTTCTGCTGTGCGATTTCTTCAAGGGTATGAAGATCTCATCTATCCCTCTCATTGATTGCATCTCCTAGATTAGATCTTGGCTTTCTCGTTCGCATCCGTAGAATTTTTTTGATTTACTATGATGTGAAACCCTTTCATTCATCTCCCAGCGAGGGATCAAAGCGAACCCGAAGAAAATCTGAGCCATAATGGCCATGGAGAAGCCGAAGAAGCTCAAAGGCGTCCAGCAGCTCGTTGGGCGCATCGCGGCGTTGAGCAGGTTCATGAGCCGCATAGGCGAAAAAGCCCTGCCTTTCTATCAACTGCTATGCAAGGAAGACAAATTCGAGTGGATGCCTGAAGCAGACGACGCATTCGAAGATCTGAAGCGACTGCTCTCCACCTTGCCCGTCTTGGTCACGCCAAGGGAGCGTGAGCCTCTACTGCTATACATAGCAGCTACACATCAGGTGGTAAGCACCGTGCTCGTGGTCGAAAGACCCGAAGATGGCAAGACCCATGGGGTACAACGCCCAATCTACTACCTCACCGAGGTATTGACGCCGACAAAGCAGAGGTATACTTGTTGGAGATATGCCCTAGAGGCAATAATAAATGTAGCTATTATTATATCTTTGTGTTTATGATAAATGTTTACATTCATGCTATAATAGTATTAACCGGAAACATTAATACTTGTGTGATTTGTAAACTAAATAAGAGTCCCTAGTAAAGCCTCTTTGTAATACTAGCTTGTTGGTTAATAGATGATTGTGGTTTCCCGATCATGAACATTGAGATGTTGTTAACAACAAGATCATATCATTAGGAGAATGGTATGATGGACATACTCCTATAGATAAGCGTAGCATAAAGATCAAGTCATTTTAATAGTTCAATTGCTATAAGATTTCTGATACATAGTAACCTAATTCCTTTGACCATGAGATCATGCTAATCACCATCACCGGAAGGATGATTTGATGACATCAAACACCACACCGTAACTGGGTGGTTATAAAGGTTGCATTGAGTGTTTGGGGAGTATGGGTTGAGGCACATGGATCAAGAGTGGGATTTGTCCATCCATATGATGGATAGATATACTCTGGGCCCTCTCGGTGGAATGTCATCCAATTAGATTGCAAGCATGTGACTGGCTCACAGGGGATCACATATCACGGGAATGATAAAAGAGTACTTATCAGTAACGAGGTTGAACTAGGTATGTAGAGATACCGACGATCAAAACCTCGGATAAGTAAACTATCATGAGACAAAGGGAAATTGGTATCGTATGTAAGTGGTTCATTCGATCGCAAAGTAATCGTAGAAATATGTGGGAGCCATATGAATTTATATATTCCTCTATTGGTTATTGATCGGAGAAGTGTCTCGGTCATGTCCGCATAATTCACGAACCGTAGGGAGACACACTTAAGGATTCGATGTTGTTGAGTAGTTATGGAATGATGAGAAAGAGACCGAATGTTGTTTGGAGTCCCGGATAGGATCCGGGATATCACGAGGAGATCTGAAATGGTCCAGGGAATAAGATTCATATAAGGAAAGTCCTGTTTCGGAGTTCGGAAATAATTTCGGTGTTTTCCCTAGGAATGTTCTAGAAGGGTCTGGAAGGTCCGGAACTTCGGAGGGGGAAGGGTACATGGATGTGTCATGACAATATGGAATGGTTGCATCAAGTACTAGGTCACTTGGCTAGGCAAAATAAAGAGAGAAATCAAATCCTAGTTTGAAAGTCAAACGCCAATTTGAAAAAGTGAAATCTCAAGTTTGCTTGGTGGAGGGAGAGTAGGAAACCTACTTGGGGAGGAAGTCCCCTCCCTCCACCCGCCGGCCAAGGAGGAGGAGTTGGAGGAGGACTCCCTCCTCCCAACCGCCTCCCTCCCACCTATATAAGGAGGGGTAGGGCTGCCCCCTACCCTCACACTCCAAACCCTAGCCCCAAGTCGCTGGCGCCACCACCTCCTTGTGTTGCCGCCGCCTAGGGCACCTACAAATCGGCGAGTTGGGGTTTCCCCAAACCCCAGCCGCCGGCCAAGCCCTCCCCTTGGTGCCCTCTAAACCCTAGATCACCAAGGCCTCTCTCATACTCCACCATACTCGCTCCGGCTTAAGGCTAAGCCCTACGAGATCTCCCCTCTACTTCCTACACCACGCCGTCGTGCTGCCGGAATCGCGAGGAGAGTGCTACAACCTCCGCTGCCTGCTGGAACAAGGGATAGGAAGGTCTTCATCGAGTACCGAACGTGTGACCGACTAAGGTTTGCTCATGCGGAAGCTAAGGTTTGATCTTGACGAGCCTAGCATGTACAGACATGGTCTCGGAACACGGATCACTGAAAGGTAAAGCATGAGTCATATTGTAGATATGATGAACATGTTGATTGTTCGCCATTGAAGCTACATCAACTCTCGTGATGATCGGTTTTGATGTGGTGTATTTGGTTCGTGTGATCACTAAAACAATTTTAGGGATATTTTTTTGAGTGGGAGTTCACCTAGATTAATTTAACTATTAATTAGAACTCAGTTTGTCATAAACTTAGTCTAAACTATTGCAAATATGTTGTATATCAATGGCGGCCCCTACCATCAATTTTAATGCATTCCTAGAGAAAGAAAAGTTGAAAAACAATGGAAGCAACTTCGCGGATTGGTTCCGCAATTTGGGGATTGTCCTCAATGCTGGTAATTTGACCTATGTGCTGGATGCACCAGTGGGTGACCCACCTGCAGCTACTGCTACCGATGAAGTAAAGAATGTTTACCTCACTCGGAAGAATCAGTACTCCACAGTTCAATGTGCTATCTTGTATGGTTTGGAATCGGAGCTTCAGAAAAGGTTTGAGAACCATGACCCACATGATATTTCCCGTGAACTCAAAATGATATTTGAGGCTCACGCGGCAGTTGAGAGTTATGAGGCTTCTGAAAAGTTCTTTAACTGCAAGATGGAAGAGGGCAGCTCCGTCAGTGAGCACGTGCTTAAGATGTCTGGGCACGCAAACAAATTCCAAAGTTTGGGTATAGTGATTCCTAATTCTTTGGGGATTCACCGTGTCCTCCAATCACTACCACCAAGTTACAAGAACTTTGTGATGAACTACAATATGCAAAACATGGACAAGACGTTGCCAGAACTCTTCTCCATGTTGAAATCTGCAGAAGTGGGGATCAAGAAAGATCACCAAGTGTTGTTGGTCAATAAGACCACCAAATTCAAGAAGCAAGGCAAGTCTAAGCAAAAGGGAAACTTCAAGAAGGGCGGTAAGAAAGTTGTCGCGCCGGCGAAGAAGACCAAGGCTGGGCCTAAGCCTGATACTGAGTGCTTTTACTGCAAGGGAGAGGGTCACTGGAAGCGGAATTGCCCAAAGTACTTGGCGGATTTGAAGAACGGCAACATCAAGAAGAAAGGTATATCCGATATACATGTTATTGATGTGTATCTCACTAGTACTCGTAGTAGTGCCTGGGTATTTGATACTGGTTCGGTTGCTCATATTTGTAACTTGAAACAGGTGCTGCAGAATAAACGGAAGCTAGCAAAGAACGAGGTGACGATGCACGTTGGAAATGGATCAAAGGTTGATGTGATCGCGGTCGGCACGCTACGTCTTCATCTACCATCGGGATTAGTTTTATACTTAAATAATTATTATTTGGTGCCTGCGTTGAGCATGAACATTATATTTGGATCATGTTTATTGCGAGACAGTTACTTGTTTAAGTCCGAGAATAATGGTTGTTCAATTTATTTGAGTAATATGTTTTATGCACATGCACCTTTGATAGATGGTCTATTCTTATTGAATCTCGATAGTGGAAATACACATATTAATAACATTGAAGCTAAACGTTTGAAACTGAGCGATAACTCGACCTATATGTGGCACTGTCGTCTTGGTCACATTGGAGTGAAGCGTATGAAGAAACTCCATTCCGATGGACTTCTTGAATCACTTGATTTATAATCACTTGAAAGATGCGAAGCATGTCTGATGGGTAAAATGACTAAGACTCCATTTTCTGGTATGATGGAGCGAGCTATGGACTTATTGGAAATCATACATACCGATGTGTGTGGCCCAATGAGTGTAGCATCGCACGGTGGTTATCGTTATGTTCTTACCTTCACGGATGACTTGAGTAGATATGGGTATATCTATTTCATGAAACATAAGTCCGAAACTTTCGAGAAGTTTAAGGAATTTCAAAGTGAGGTAGAGAATCAACGTAACAAGAAGATTAAATTTCTACGTTCTGATCGTGGAGGTGAATATCTAAGTTAAGAGTTTGGCGAGCATTTGAAGAAATGCGGAATACTTTCACAATTGACACCGCCGGGAACACCACAGCGTAATGGTGTGTCCGAACGTCGTAATCGGAATCTCTTAGATATGGTTCGTTCTATGATGTCACTTACAGATTTACCGCTATCGTTTTGGGGTTATGCATTAAAAACAGCCGCATTCACTTTAAATAGGGCACCATCTAAATCCGTTGAACCGATACCGTATGAATTATGGTTTGGGAAGAAACCTAAATTGTCGTTCCTTAAAGTTTGGGGTTGTGAAGTCTATGTAAAGAAGTTACACCCGGACAAGCTTGAACCCAAAGCGCAAAAATGCGTCTTCATAGAATACCCGAAGGAAACTATTGGGTATACCTTCTATCATAGATCTGAGGGCAAAATCTTCGTTGCCAAGAATGGATCCTTTCTAGAGAAGGAGTTTCTCTCGAAAGAAGTGACTGGAAGGAAAGTAGAACTCGACGAGGTTGTTGAACCTTCTCTCGAACTTGCGAGTAGCGTAGCACCGGAAGTAGTTCCTATGGCGCCTACACCAGTAAGAGAGGAAGCTAATGATGTTGATCATGAAACTTTGGTTGAAGTTACTACGGAACCTCGCGGGTCAACGAGAACTCGTACCACTCCTGATTGGTATGATCCCGTTATGAGTGTCATGCTGGTGGATAACACTGATGACCCTGCGACATATGAGGAAGCAATGATGAGCCCATATTCCAATAAATGGCAAGAAGCCATGAAATCCGAGATTGGATCCATGTACGAAAACCAAGTATGGACTTTGGTGGACTTACCGGATTGCCGGAAGGCTGTCAAGAACAAATGGATTTTCAAGAAGAAAACAGATGCTGATGGTAATGTTACTGTCTATAAAGCTCGACTTGTCGCAAAAGGGTTTCGACAAATTCAAGGAGTTGACTACGATGAGACTTTCTCACCAGTAGCGAAGCTAAAGTCTGTGAGGATTATGTTAGTAATCGCTGCATATTATGATTACGAGATATGGTAGATGGATGTCAAAACGGTGTTTCTCAATGGAGACATTGATGAAGAGTTGTATATGATGCAACCCAAAGGTTTTGTCGATCCTAAAGATGCTAACAAGGTATGGAAACTTCAACGATCCATATATGGATTGAAGCAAGCATCCCGAAGTTGGAATCAATGTTTTGATAAAGTAATCAAAATTTTTGGTTTTATACAAACTTATGGAGAAGCTTGTATTTACAAGAAAGTGAGTGGGAGCTCTATAGCATTCTTAATACTATATGTAGATGACATATTGTTGATTGGGAATGATGTAGACCTTCTTAATAGTATCAAGGATTATTTGAATAATAGTTTTTCAATGAAAGATCTTGGCGAAGCAGCTTACATATTAGGCATAAAGATTTGTAGAGATAGATCGAGACGCCTACTATCATTGTCACACAGTACATATTTGGACAAAGTTCTAAAGAGGTTTGGAATGGAAGATAGCAAGAAAGGGTTCTTGCCCATGTTGCCCAATACAACCTTGAGTAAAACTCAAAGTCCTGCAACGGCAGAAGATAGGGAAAGGATGAGCAAGACTCCCTATGCCTCAGCCATAGGATCTCTAATGTATGACATGCTATGTACTAGACCCGACAGTGCATATGCTGTTAGTTTGACTAGCAGATATCAAAGTGATCCAGGAGTGGATCATTGGACAGCGGTTAAAAACATCCTTAAGTACTTGAGAAGAACTAAGGATATGGTTCTTTCTTATGAAGGTGATGAACAGCTTGTTATTAATGGTTACACCGATTGTCGTGGGAATGGTCACGGTAGATGCTGCAATCGGCAGCGAGTAGTAGAACGAAGGGCAAGGGCGGCCAGCCATCTGCGGTGCGAGATGAGGACGGAGACACAGGGTTTTACCCAGGTTCGCCCCCCCGGAGGGTAAAGACCTACTCCTGCTAGATTGTATTATGATGGTGGTACAATGGGCGAGCTCGGCGGCTAGGCGGCGAGTCGCTTGGGTGTATGATGGAACGTATCTCTACACGCCCTGTAGGGAGGTTTATATAGGCTTACCTCCCCTAGGGTTTACATATCTCAACCGAATCAGTTAAAGCTTCGGTACTCGTTTAACCTAATCCGACTGGGCCTATCTACTCGCCTGGGCCTTCAGCTTCCAGTCGCTTGGATCCACACCGGGCCTTGATCCAGTCGCCTTCTTGCAGGCCCACTCGCCAGTTCCTAGGCCAGTCGGAAACGTCCTGCTGGGTATACCCCGGTAGACATATCCCCATCAGTGGTCCCCGAGGCTGTCGTTGATTGGGCGTAGGTGGTTGCTAGCAGTCGGAGTATATGGCTTTCAACGCGGGCATCCAGTCGAATCGGCGGCGGGCTCCTGAATAAAGGAGGAAACTAGTCATTCTGGTCGCAGCTTTGGCGATTGGGTCAGCGAAATATTTAGTCACTGTTTGCAGTGATCGGGTCGGTGAGCCGAGTGGCTGAAGTTGGACCGTCCAAACACAGTCAAACTAGCCGTTGGGGTAATCCAACGGTAACTTTTGGCGTAATCACCGCGTAGTAACGGCTCCCTGATTTGGCGGGTAACAACCGCTATATAAAGGGGATGGTAGGCGATCGGAGAACCACCTCCTCGTCATTTCCTCCGATTGCGCGCACCTTCGTTTTCCTCCGCATCGCGATCCAGCCGAACCGAAATCCTCCGACCCCCACGAATCCCTCCGCCAATGGCCCCCTCCACCGAGCCATGGGGCAGATCCAAGTGCACGAGAGCGCAACTAGCGTCCTTCGAGGAAGCCGGGATCCTGCGCGCTGGTAGGTGGCGCATCCCCGCGGCCGGAGAAGTGACTCCGAACCCGCGCGAGGGAGAGTTCGTCTGCTTCACCAGCCACCTAGAGCGGGGGCTGGGATTTCCAACATCTCTTTTCTTCCGGCGCTTCTGCGCCTTCTACGGGATCCAGCCGTCGGACCTAGGTCCGCACAGCATCAAGCAGCTCGCCATTTTCGTGGCGTTCTGCGAGTGCTACCTGGGCTGCAGGCCCTACTTCCCCCTGTGGCAAGACATGTTCCACGGGAGGATCAGTCGCGAAGAAGCGGGCGGCCCAATGCTCGCCGCTGGTGGCCTGACGTTTCAGTTGAAATCGAAGGTTTCCTTCTTCGATCTGATGCTACCCGCCAAGGCGGCGAGTGAATGGAAGAAATCGTGGTTTTATGTCACCGAGGCGACTCCGGACGGCGAGGTGGTGATCCCAAGATACTCCGTCGACCGACCCGAACCGCGCCGACTCCAGGTCGGCAAGCTTCCAACGGACCAGCGGATGGTTGTGGATGAAATGCTTCAGACCATCCGCGGCCTGAAGAAGAAAGGTCTCCAGCCCATCAACCTGTATAACTGCTGGATCGGGCGGCGACTCGTCCCCCTGGCCCGCCGCGACCACTACATGTACGAGTACGCGGGCTGGGAGGACCCGACGAAGTCCTGCCTTGCCGAGTGGCAACTCGAGGATTACCTCCTGGCGCTGAAGAAGATCACCCAGGCGGCGTACCTCGACGCGAAGGCGGGGGTCGCCCCCTACACCGCGAAGCATCCAACCCCAACGGTAAGTTATCTTTTTATCATGCGCAATCGCAGTTAAATGTTGTCGCGGTTATACTGACATTGTCTTATGCTTGTTGCAGCTATTTCAAGTGGTGGAAGGGTGGCTTCCGCCCGCGGACGACGATAATTCGAGCTCGTCCGTCCAGGAGGTAGGCAATTCGCCCCCAGCAAGGGGCGGCGTCGAGAGTGACGGGAGTGGCGACGACGACGAATCTGAAGAAGAGGTCGCCCCGCTGGTCCGGAAAACTCGAGGACAGCGGCAGCGCGAGCTCGAAGCGAGCAAAAGCCTCAAGCGTCATGACGGAGATGACGACGAGCTCCCCGAGCACACCTCGCATCGCGAGGCTACTCCATCGAAGAAGTAGAAGAAGAAGAAGAAGAAGAAGAAGAAGAAGGTGAAGGCCCCTCCAAAGAGGAAAACAAAGCCAGCGAAACAGGCGTCTCCGCCTCACTCGCCAAGCAGCTCCGACGCCACCAGCCTGGCCAGGGGTGAAGCTCCACAGACGACAGCGGCGCCAGATATCACCGCCGTCCTGAGCGAGGTGCCTCTGGCCTCGATGCCTCCGTCGTTCGCCCCAGTCTCTGGGTCGGGGGCTGCTCCGGCCGCGGCAGCTTCGCCGCCCAGGGATGCTCCCGCCAGAAACGTTCCGGAAGCCCCAGTCGCGGCTGTCGTTGATTGGGCGTAGGTGGTTGCTGGCAGTCGGAGTATATGGCTTTCAACGCGGGCATCCAGTCGAATCGGCGGCGGGCTCCTGAATAAAGGAGGAAACTAGTCATTCTGGTCGCAGCTTTGGCGATTGGGTCGGCGAAATATTTAGTCACTATTTGCAGTGATCGGGTCGGCGAGCCGAGTGGCTGAAGTTGGACCGTCCAAACACAGTCAAACTAGCCGTTGGGGTAATCCAACGGTAACTTTTGGCGTAATCACCGCGTAGTAATGGCTCCCTGATTTGGCGGGTAACAACCGCTATATAAAGGGGATGGTAGGCGATCGGAGAACCACCTCCTCGTCATTTCCTCCGATTGCGCGCACCTTCGTTTTCCTCCGCATCGCGATCCAGCCGAACCGAAATCCTCCGACCCCCACGAATCCTTCCGCCAATGGCCCCCTCCACCGAGCCATGGGGCAGATCCAAGTGCACGAGAGTGCAACTAGCGTCCTTCGAGGAAGCCGGGATCCTGCGCGCTGGTAGGTGGCGCATCCCCGCGGCCGGAGAAGTGACTCCGGACCCGCGCGAGGGAGAGTTCGTCTGCTTCACCAGCCACCTAGAGCGGGGGCTGGGATTTCCAACATCTCTTTTCTTCCGGCGCTTCTGCGCCTTCTACGAGATCCAGCCGTCGGACCTAGGTCCGCACAGCATCAAGCAGCTCGCCATTTTCGTGGCGTTCTACGAGTGCTACCTGGTCTGCAGGCCCTACTTCCCCCTGTGGCAAGACTTGTTCCACGGGAGGATCAGTCGCGAAGAAGCGGGCGGCCCAATGCTCGCCGCTGGCGGCCTGACGTTTCAGTTGAAATCGAAGGTTTCCTTCTTCGATCTGATGCTACCCGCCAAGGCGGCGAGTGAATGGAAGAAATCGTGGTTTTATGTCACCGAGGCGACTCCGGACGGCGAGGTGGCGATCCCAAGATACTCCGCCGACCGACCCGAACCGCGCCGACTCCAGGTCGGCAAGCTTCCAACGGACCAGCGGATGGTTGTGGATGAAATGCTTCAGACCATCCGCGGCCTGAAGAAGAAAGGTCTCCAGCCCATCAACCTGTATAACTGTTGGCTCGGGCGGCGACTCGTCCCCTGGCCCGCCGCGACCACTACATGTACGAGTACGCGGGCCGGGAGGACCCGACGAAGTCCTGCCTTGCCGAGTGGCAACTCGAGGATTACCTCCTGGCGCTGAAGAAGATCACCCAGGCGGCGTACCTCGACGCGAAGGCGGGGGTCGACCCCTACACCGCGAAGCATCCAACCCCAACGGTAAGTTATCTTTTTATCATTCGCAATCGCAGTTAAATGTTGTCTCGGTTATACTGACATTGTCTTATGCTTGTTGCAGCTATTTCAAGTGGTGGAAGGGTGGCTTCCGCCCGCGGACGACGATAATTCGAGCTCGTCCATCCAGGAGGTAGGCAATTCGCCCCCAGCAAGGGGCGGCGTCGAGAGTGACGGGAGTGGCGATGACGACGAATCTGAAGAAGAGGTCGCCCCGCTGGTCCAGAAAACTTGAGGACAGCGGCAGCGCGAGCTCGAAGCGAGCAAAAGCCTCGAGCGTCATGACGGCGATGACGACGAGCTCCCCGAGCACACCTCGCATCGCGAGGCTACTCCATCGAAGAAGTAGAAGAAGAAGAAGAAGAAGAAGAAGAAGAAGAAGAAGAAGAAGAAGGTGAAGGCCCCTCCAAAGAGGAAAACAAAGCCAGCAAAACAGGCGTCTCCGCCTCACTCGCCAAGCAGCTCCGACGCCACCAGCCTGGCCAGGGGTGAAGCTCCACAGACGACAGCGGCGCCAGATATCACCGCCGTCCTGAGCGAGGTGCCTCTGGCCTCGATGCCTCCGCCGTTCGCCCCAGTCTCTGGGTCGGGGGCTGCTCCGGTCGCGGCAGCTTCGCCGCCCAGGGATGCTCCCGCCAGAAACGTTCCGGAAGCCCCAGTCGCGGCCTCGACAATGAAGAAACCGTCCGTGTCTTGGGCACGGGATGTCCTGGAGATGGGCCTTAGTCGGCGGCTGGGCCCCGAACTAGAGAAGCCGGCCGACATCCGCACGGGGCTGCGGTTCCTACTGGTCGCCAAGTGAGTGTTATTCTCCTGTCTTCGTTTTTCATTGTACTCGGACTACTTTCCTCATGTGATCAATTTGTAGGACTAGAGCCAAGAAGATAGGCCATCCAACCGTGGTCAAGGTGTCGCCAGTCGTCAGCGAGGAGGATCCCTCCCGGAAGAGGAAGACGGACGAGGTCATTGCCCCCGCGGATGGCGCTAAGAAGGCCAAGGGCGACGAGGTCATCACGGTGTCTGACGACACAACGGTTGCTCAGAGTGAGCCCGTGGCGGAGGCGGCCTTGACGACCAAGGAAGGTGCTCCCTCGCCCTGGGAGGCCGAACCAACCTCCTTTGGTGTCGGCGCATCCATCGCGAGTTTCCCGCGCTTCATGACCAGAGCGGCTACAGCGAGTGGTACCTCGCCCTCAAGCCGCGCACCTGGGGTCATCGATACGGAGGTCGAGCAACGTCGCGGGCACATGCCGGCTCTCCTCGCGTCCGTGGACGCGATACAGCTTCATGGTATGCTTGGCGCAGCCATCCAGGTATGTCCAGGCCCCGAGGATCAGGCCACTGTGTAGCGGCGGTCTGATTCTTTTAGTGTCTTGCTTTTATTTTCCGCGTCCAGTCCCCGAGTGCGCTCTCTCTGAATTTCAGCGGGTGGGCACTTAGGATTTTTGGTTGCCAGTCCCCGAGTGCGCACTCGCTGAATTTCAGCGGGTGGGCACTTAGGGTTTTTGATTGCCAGTCCCCGAGTGCGCACTCGCTGAATTTCAACGGGTGGGCACTTAGGATTTTGGTTGCCAGTCCCCGAGTGCGCACGCGCTGAATTTCAGCGGGTGGGCACTTAGGATTTTGGTTGTCAGTCCCCGAGTGCGCACTCGCTGAATTTCAGTGGGTGGGCACTTAGGATTCCGCTGTTGCTAACTGTTTGACTTGTGTACAGGGTTTGCAGCGCGAGTCAGTCGACCGGCTCGCTGCAAGACGTCACGCGGAGAAGGAACTGGCCGCCGTCCAGGAGGCGAACAAGGGGCTCCAGGCCATTGCTGCGAAGGCAGAGGAGGTCCGCCAGGGCCTCGTCCCAGCGACTGAGTTGGCGGCATCTCAAACTGCTTTAAGCTCAGCTGAGGATCGGATCGCCCGCCTTGAGCGCGAGCTGAAGGAGGCGAGGGAGGAGGCAACATTGGCGGATGGGCGAGCCAAGGCTGCCGTTACAGCCTCCGCTGAGGAGCGTAAGGTCTCCGACGCCCTTGTTGCTGGTCTGCAAGACGACTACACCTCTCTTCAGAGCTTCATCACGGATCTCGCCCGTCCCTTGATTGGTGAGTGTGCCTTCCTGTGCCTGTAACGTTTGCATTGTGTAATATTTGATGTACTCACTGTCGCTTTCTGTTCGCAGGTCGAATCATTGACAGTGCAGAAGAGGCGAGTTCGTTCGACGCACGGCAATGTGTGGCCACGCTGGTCGACTCGGCCACGTTGTCGGCGACGTGCATACGGGCGTATCTCCAGGAGATGTCGCCCACGGAGGTGATTCCCAGCGACCTCGTCGAGGTGTGGCGATACTTGGAGAAGGCGCCATCGGTCGTTGAGTTTATGACGCGATCGGCGTTCCGACGTGGAGCGGCGACGGCGCTTAGCCTTGGGCTCGCTCACTTCTCAGAGGACTTCGATCTGGACGATGTGACGAGTGGCTACCTGTCGTCAATCGGCTCAGTGGAGATCTCCGAGGTGCTGAAGCTGACGGACCGCGCCGGGGTATACTCCGAGCGCGTCTGGGCGATGGGCGACCTCCTTCCTTATCAGGAGATGGTCGTCGCACCCAACGACCCCGAGCCACAGCACCGGGACTTCAAGATCGAGCAACCCTTCCGTGCAGCGATGGCGGGTGAGCTGACGACGTACCCGTCAAACCCGTACACTCCCTTCATTCGCAGTCGCAAGGGTGTTGGTGAGTCGTCGTCGAACCTGCAGAGTAGAATACTATGCCCTGAGGCGTTAGTAACAGTGCTGCCATTGGGCATACTTTGCATGTTGTAACGCTTGCAACATGCTATTTAATGAAATATCGTGTTGTTTTGTGAATTGTTGTGTGTCTCTGATTGAGGTTTGAACGAGTCCCCGAGCGCATCCGCCCTTTTTTATGGGGTTTACCTCGTTTGTTATGTGTTTGCGGTTTTGAGTGTTTTGTTTATTGGTGTCGACTCGCCCGAACTCGGAGAGTCAGTCGCAAGGCGACTCCCATGAGTGCTCTGTACTTCACCGTTTTCCCATGCGCGAACGAGGTTGGGTTGCCGAGTCCCCGAGCGTGGTACTTGGTTGTTCTAGGCGCGACTCGAGGGTGGGTGAGGACTTGGCGCGTTATGGTGAGCGCATCGCTCCTTCCTGGACCGTTGGGTCAGTCGCGCGGCGAGTCCTGGGCATGCTCTCGTACTTGGCGTTTTTCCCTAGCCGCTCGTGTTGGACTGGTCGTCAGTCCCCGAGCGTGGTATTTGGTCGTTCGAGTCGCTATGTCGAGGATGCGGAGGATCATGGTCGTTGTGAGAAGCGAAGGCAGTTGTCTTGGCTCGTAGAACCAGTCGAGCTAGGCGACTCCAATGGGGCTCCGGGTAGGCGTTTTTGTGGACGTTACAAGACCTGGGGTGACCCAGTGCCCTTGTAACACACTACTTGGCCGTGCCGATCGCTGTGCCAGAGGTTGACTTCTGCAGTTAGCTTATCGCTGTTATTACGAGTGCGAGTGGCACAAGACATGGAGAGTAGGCGCAATTTGCGGTAACCAATTCTTTTTATTTCATAGCGACTGGAGGATACATATGTGGGGTTCTAATAGTAGAACTTCCGTAGGAGGTTTACATTCCAGGGTCGCTTGACATCGAGTTTGCCGTCCCCGCGGACGTCGATAACATAGTAGGCGTCGTTGCCGAGTACTCGCCCGATGGCGAATGGTCCCTCCCATGGGGGGGAAAGCTTGTGCATGTCTTTCTTGTCCTGGATGAGGTGCAGCACCAGGCCGCCTTCTTGGAAGGTGCAAGTTTTCACCCGCCGGCTGTGGTAGCGGCGGAGTCCTTGCTGGTAGATGGCGGTGCGTGATCGAGCGAGGTCGCGTGCCTCGTCGAGTTGATCGACTCCATCCTGTCGTGCGAGTTCGTTTGCAGCCTCCGTGTAATGGACGACCCTTGGCGAGTCGTGCTCCAAGTCAGTGGGCATGACTACCTCGGCGCCGTACACCATGAAGAAGGGGGTGAACCCTGTCGACCTGTTCACCGAGGTGCGGATGCCCCAGATGACGGAGGGTAGCTCCTCGACCCAGCACCCGGCGGTGCGCTCGAGTGGTACTTGGAGCCGCGGCTTCAGGCCGTGGAGGATACTCTGGTTGGCCCGTTCCGCTTGGCCATTGGACTCCGGGTGGGCGACTGACGCGAGGTCGAGCCGGATGTGGTGTTCCTCGCAGAACTCGGCCATGGACCCTTTGGCAAAGTTGGTGCCGTTGTCCGTGATGATGCTGTTTGGGAACCCGTAGCGATATATGAGCTCGCGTAGGAATTTGGTGGCGGTCTTCCTGTCGCATTTCCGGACTGGCTTGGCCTCCACCCACTTTGTGAATTTGTCGACCGTGACCAGAAGGTGGGTGTAGCCGGAGGGGGCCTTTTTGAAGGGGCCTACCATGTCCATACCCCACACGGCAAATGGCCAGGTGATAGGGATTGTCTTGAGCGTTGAGCTCGGCACGTGTGTCTGGTTGGCGTACTTCTGGCACCCAGCGCACCGCTGGACGATGTCGACGGCATCAGCATGTGTAGTGGGCCAGTAGAAGCCGTGTCGCATAGCCTTGGCGACCAGAGAGCGGGCGCCGGCGTGGTGGCCGCAGTCGCCGGAGTGGATGTCGTGGAGGATCTTGCGTCCTTCGGCGGGTTGGATGCAGCGTTGGAACACGCCGCTGACGCTGCGCTTGTGGAGCTCGCCGTCGATGATGGTGAAGGATTTGCATCGGCGTGTGTTCATCCGGGCGTCCGTCTCGTCTGCCGGCAAGGTGCCAGCCTCCAGGTAGGCGACGTAGAGCTTGGTCCAGTCGTCTGGATCAGCGACGAGTGCGACCAGGGCTGCCTCTGGCTGCAGCGGGACTCCGATGTCGATCTCCCTTGGGGGAGAGACTGATGGCTTGGTGATCGTGTCAAGGAAGACGCCGGCGGGTGGTGCGAGTCGAGCTGACCCGATGCGAGAGAGTGCGTCAGCCTCCTCGTTCTTCCGCCTGTCGATCCACTCGACGGAATAGCCTGCGAAGTGTCCCCCCAGCTTGTCTACTGCTTGGCGGTATGCCGCCATGGTGGGAGAGATGGCGTCGCACGTGCCAGCGACTTGCCCGGCGACGAGGTCGGAGTCTCCGTAGCAGCGTAGGCGGTTGACGTTCATCTCCTTGGCAGCTCGCATGCCGTGGAGTAGTGCCTCGTACTCGGCCATGTTGTTGGGGCAGGGGGTGAAGTCGAGGCAGAGGACGTAGCGGAGCTTGTCACCCTTTGGTGAAGTCAGCACGATCCCTGCTCCTGCGCCGTCCGCGTTCTTGCAGCCGTCGAAGTGCAGGCTCCAGTAGTGGAGGTATGGCAGCTTTTCTGGCTGCTGGGCCTCTTCCCAGTCGGCGATGAAGTCCGCTAGAGCCTGCGACTTGATCGCTTTTCGTGGCTCATATTTGATGTTGTGGACGCCGATCTCGATGACCCACTTGGCGACTCGCCCGGTCGCCTCGCGGTTGCGGATGATGTCCTGCAACGGTGCTGAGGAGACGACCGTGATTGGGTGCTCCTGGAAGTAGTGCGGCAGGCGCCGCTGTGCTCTAAAGACCGCGTATACCAGTTTCTGGTACTGCGGGTACCGCTGGCGCGACTCGGTGAGGACCTCGCTGATGTAATACACCGGGCGCTGTACTGGGCGCTCCTTTCCTTCCTCTGGCCGTTCGACGACCATGACGGCGCTGACGACGCGTTCGGAAGCCGCGACGTAGACCGGCATGGGTTCTTTGTCGACAGGGGCGCGAGTAGCGGTGCGGCGAGTAGCACCGTCTTGAGGTCGCGGAGCGCGTCGTCCGCCTCCTTGTCCCACTGAAAGGTGGGGTTCTTTCGCATCAGGCGATATAGGGGCATCGCCTTTTCGCCCAGGCGGGGGATGAAGCGACTGAGAGCCGCTACTCGCTCGGCCAGCTTCTAGACGTCGCGCAGGCACTCGGGTTTCCCGAGTCGAGCGATCATGTCGATCTTGGTGGGGTTCGCCTCGATCCCGTGCTTGGAGACGACGTACCTCAGTAGTTGTCCCGCTGGTACACCGAAGGTGCACTTGCCTGGGTTGAGCTTTATCTTGTATTTCCGCAGGTTGGCGAATGTTTCCGCCAGGTCGGCGAGTAGATCGCCCTGGCGAGCGGACTTTACGACCACGTCGTCGATGTAGACGTGGATGTTGCGGCCAATTTCACTCGCGAGGCACTCCTGCATGCACCGCTGGTAGGTCGCCCCGGCGTTCTTGAGGCCGAAGGTCATGGCGGTGTAGCAGAAGGCTCTGAATGGCGTGATGAACGCTGTCTTCTCCTCGTCCTCAACAGCCATTTTGATCTGGTTGTACCCAGAGTAGGCGTCGAGGAAACACAGCGACTCCGAGCCCGCGGTGGAGTCGATTATTTGGTCGATCCGCGGGAGGACGAAGACTGGGTTTGCCAGACACTTGGAGTATTTAATTGGCTGGATGAAGCCTGCAGCGAGTAGACGCTGCACCTCCTCGGCGGCGCTCTTCATTGAAGGGCCGCAGCGACTGCTTGACGGGTCGCACTTTGGGGTCGGCGTTTAGTTTGTGCTCAGCGAGCTCCCTAGGGACACCAGGCATGTCAGAGGGATTCCATGCGAAGATGTCCCTGTTCTCACGGAGGAACTCGATGAACGCGCCTTCCTAGGCTGGGCTCATGCCCGTCCCGATCGTTACCGTCTGGCTGGAGTCGCCTGGGACCAGCTCGACGGTGCGGGTGTGCGTCGTTGCCTCGAAGGCGGAGGTGTTTGCGCCCTCCGAGTTGGGATTCTTGAGTATGGTGGGGTCGTCGTTGTTGACCCCGCTCGCGTACTTGGCGAGATCGTCGGCGTGGTTGGTCTCTGCCGCGATGACGGCGTCGGCGAGTTTGGCTCCTTTGGCCTCGCACTCGGCGGCCATGTCGGGTCGCCGTTGATGGTGATGACGCCGCACGGCCCGGGGAGCTTCATCGCGTTGTACGCGTAGTGGGGCGCTGCCATGAACTTGGCGAACGCCGGGCGCCCCAGGACGCAGTGGTAGGGGCTGTCGAAGGGCACCAGCTCGAAGACGATCCGCTCGGTGCGGAAGTTTGCTAGTGTGCCGAAGGTGACTGGCAGCGTGACCTTGCTGATCGGGTACGCCTTTCGACCAGGGACAATGCCGTGGAACGTGGTGTAGGTCGTCTCGACTATTGACTGCGGGAGCCGCAGTCGCCTGAAGGTGTCCAGGTACAGGATGTTGATGGAGCTGTCGCCGTCCATCAATGTCTTGGGGAGCCAGTATTCGCCCACCTTGGGCTTGACCACCAGGGCGACTCGGCCTAGGTACTCGATGCGTGGCGAGTGGTCCTGGCGGCTCTAGGCTATGGGTTGCTCCGACCAGTTGAGGAACTGGGGAACGTCCACCTGGGCCACCGCGTTGACGGCGACGGCGTGGGCGATGACCTTCTTCTCGCGCTTCGTGTTGAAGCCTGTGAAGGTATGGAGCGAGCCAGCCACATTGCCGAATTTTCCGCCGTTTGGCGGGTTGTTGTCGGGGTCCTCCGGCGCTCGCCGTGCCTTCTCAATCTCCCTGAGAGTGTGGAAGTCGACGGTCGTGTGTGTAGCGGGCTTCCCTTCCCTGCTGTGAAACGCACAAGGTTGGTTAAGGAGGGCCGCGGGGTCGAACCTTGGTTTCGCCTTGTAGTTGCCGCCGTCGCGACGTTGCCCTCCGTCGCGGCGAAAGCTCTTGGGCTCGCGCTGCGCGTGCCCAGCGTTGGCGACGAAGTCGACTCGCCCGTCATTGCGGCGCTTGCCAGTGAGGCGAGTGTTGCTGTAGCGTAGGTCGGACCATCGTCTGTTGTCGTTGCCGCTCGTGCGGCGTTGGCCTCCCGAATCGTCGTCGGTTTCCTGGTTTGGATCTTCTTCCGCATACCGTTTGGCGATCTCGAGGAGGTCTGGTATGTTGTCGAGCGTCCGAGAATGTCGCTTGAGCTTGGCGACCAAGGGCTCATAGCGGCACGAGGTCTTGAAGCAATGGATCGCGGTGTCCGGGTGGATGCCGACCGCGTTGTACCATAGTTCTTGCCACCGCTGGACCCAGTTGCGGGTCGACTCGCGGGGTCCCTGGACGCATCGCTCCAGGTTCTCGATGGTGGTGGCGCGGGTGTAGGAGCACTCGAAGTGCCTGACGAAAGCGTTGCGCATCTCCTCCCAGGAGTCGATGCTATCCTGGGGGAGGGTGTTGATCCACTGCCTGCATGTCCCCTCCATCATCAAGGGGAGGTAACGGGCGGCTAGCAGGTCGGTGTGGCCCGCGATCCCCATCGCCATGAGGTATGTATCCAGCCACACGGAGGGGTCGTACGAAGGGTCGTACTTCTCTATTTCCTTCGACGCCTTGAAGTTCGCCGGGTATTTTTCGCCTCGGATCATCGGTACGAAGCACCTGGGCCCAAGTCGGCTTAGCGACCCCATCGGCTCGCCGTCGCGGCGATTGGTTAGGGTGTGTCGCAGGTCGTCGGGCTGGCGTGCGCGCCAGCTTTCGTTGTTGATGATGTGTGTGCGAGCGTCGATGGGCTGACCGTTGGCGGCGACGAAGTTGGTCGCTGGCCTGGGGTCGTTGGTGGAGAGTGCCGCGTTCGCGGGTCGGTGTTGGAGCTGAAGCGGTTCGGGTGGCGGGCAATTGAGGGTGTTTGCCGCCAATGGGCGGCCGCTTGAGGCCGCTCTACTGCCTGACGAACGCGAGTACACCCGACCCTGCGAGTCGGCGCCTGCGTTTTGCTGCTCGACCGCCTTTGCGAGTAGGGCCCTGACGTACTGGATCTGTAGGGCGCCGTCACCAGTGGCCGAGATGTTGTCGGCCGCTGCTCGGGCCGCCACGAGGTTGTCCATCGGGGTGGAGAACAGTGGTAGGCCATTCGCGTCTCTCTCCCGTGAGGAGACCACTATCCGCGGTTGGTCCTTGGGAGGTGTGCGGTTGGGTGGAGGTGGGGCGCCGTTCGCCGTCGACCCTGGTGGGGGCCGGGCGCTTCCTCCTGGCGGCGCGTTCTCGCAGATCGCGCGCTCGGCCACGCGGGCTGGGTCGTTCTCGTCGTCGAAGTTCAGGGCGCGCCCCTGGACTGTGGGGTTCAGGCGCGACCTGATTCGCTGCTGGTGGTAGCGCGACAGCTCCTGTGCCGTCACCTGCTCGAGGCGAAATTTTTCGCGCTCGGCTTGCTCCTTGCGGACTACCTCCGCCAGCTTCAGGCGGAGTTCCTCGACCTCCGTTGCCATGGCGTTAGGAGGGATCGGGGTGGAGAAAGGATCCTCCGGCGGATCGGTGCCGGTCGCCATGTAGGTCGCGGCATGTCGACCGGTCCTGTCGCGGAGATCGGCGGAATTTTCCGACCCAGAGTCGAAGTCGAAGATCCCAAGGATGGAGGGATCCTCGAAGTCTCCCAAGTTGGAGACCTGGGTGATGGAGCCCGCGGGCGAAGCCGCGGTGATGGATCCGGCGAGTGATGCCGGGGTCGCCGAGTCGGCGTCGTTGTTGAGGGCCGCGTCTTCCGCGGCCGCGGAGTTTTCGGCCACGTTGTTGTGGGCCGAGTTGTACTCGGAGGCGAGGTGATGGATCGTGCGGACCTGGCTCTCAGAGAGCCGATCGCGTGGCGGCGACTCGCGGATGCGAGCCGAATCCTCCGAGACGATGACGTCGGTGAGGCCGACGAAGAGGCTGATCGTACCGACAGGCAAGATCATGCTATGCGTGGCGGGTCGCGCCGCCGGGACGTAGCTGCTCGGCAAGATCTGGAGCATCTCGCCGATCGCTATCATGCGGCCGGTGGCGACCGTCTCGTTGATGGGCAGATTGGATCTCGCCGCAGAACACCGGCCAGGCCCCACGGTGGGCGCCACTGTCGTGGGAATGGTCACGGCAGATGCTGCAATCGGCAGCGAGTAGTAGAACGAAGGGCAAGGGCGGCCAGCCATCTGCGGTGCGAGATGAGGGCGGAGACACAGGGTTTTACCCAGGTTCGGCCCCCCGGAGGCTAAAGACCTACTCCTGCTAGATTGTATTATGATGGTGGTACAATGGGCGAGCTCGGCGGCTAGGCGGCGAGTCGCTTGGGTGTATGATGGAACGTATCTCTACACGCCATGTAGGGAGGTTTATATAGGCTTACCTACCTTAGGGTTTACATATCTCAACCGAATCAGTTAAAGCTTCGGTACTCGTTTAACCTAATCCGACTGGGCCTATCTACTCGCCTGGGCCTTCAGCTTCTAGTCGCTTGGATCCACACCGGACCTTGATCCAGTCGCCGTCTTGCAGGCCCACTCGCCAGTTCCTGGGCCAGTCGGAAACGTCCTGCTGGGTATACCCCGGTAGGCATATCCTCATCACCGATGCTAGTTGGAACACCGATCCGGATGATTCTAAATCTCAATCTGGATACGTATTTACTTTGAATGGTGCAGCAATTAGCTAGAGGAGTGCAAAGCAAAGCGTTTTGGCGAGATCTTCAATTGAATCGGAATACATAGCTGCTTCGGAGGCTTCACAAGAGGCGATATGGATGAAGGAGTTCATTACAGAGCTCGGTGTGGTTCCAAGTGCGCTGGACCCAATGTCTATCTACTGTGATAACATGGGCGCCATAGCCAATGCGCAAGAACCAAGGTCACACAAGAAGCTGAAGCACATCAAGCTACGTTTTCACGCTATTCGAGAACATGTCCAAGATGGTGACATAAAGATTTGCAAAGTACACACAGATCTGAATGTGGCGGATCCGTTGACTAAACCTCTCTCGAGGGCAAAACATGACCAACACCAAACTGCCATGGGTGTTAGGTATATTACCATGTAATCTAGATTAGTTGACTCTAGTGCAAGTGGGAGACTGTTGGAGATATGCCCTAGAGGCAATAATAAATGTAGTTATTATTATATCTTTGTGTTTATGATAAATGTTTACATTCATGCTATAATAGTATTAACCGGAAACATTAATACTTGTGTGATTTGTAAACTAAATAAGAGTCCCTAGTAAAGCCTCTTTGTAATACTAGCTTGTTGGTTAATAGATGATTGTGGTTTCCCGATAATGAACATTGAGATGTTGTTAACAACAAGATCATATCATTAGGAGAATGGTATGATGGACATACTCCAATAGATAAGCGTAGCATAAAGATCAAGTCATTTTAATAGTTCAATTGCTATAAGCTTTCTGATACATAGTAACCTAATTCCTTTGACCATGAGATCATGCTAATCACCATCACCGGAAGGATGCTTTGATGACATCAAACACCACACCGTAACTGGGTGGTTATAAAGGTGGCATTGAGTGTTTGGAAAGTATGGGTTGAGGCACATGGATCAAGAGTGGGATTTGTCCATCCATATGCCAGATAGATATACTCTGGGCCCTCTCGGTGTAATGTCATGCAATTAGCTTGCAAGCATGTGACTGGCTCACAAGGGATCACATATCACGGGAACGAGAAAAGAGTACTTATTAGTAACGAGGTTGAACTAGGTATGCAGAGATACCGACGATTAAAACCTCGGATAAGTAAACTATCGTGAGACAAATGGAAATTGGTATCGTATGTAAGTGGTTCATTCGATCGCAAAGTAATCGTAGAAATATGTGGGAGGCATATGAATTTATAGATTCCTCTATTGGTTATTGATCGGAGAAGTGTCTCGGTCATGTCCGCATAATTCACGAACCGTAGGGAGACACACTTAAGGATTCAATGTTGTTGAGTAGTTATGGAATGATGAGAAAGAGACCGAATGTTGTTCAGAGTCTCAGATGGGATCCGGGATATCACGAGGAGATCCGGAATGGTCCGGGGAATAAGATTCGTATAAGGAAAGTCTTGTTTTGGAGTTCGGAAATAATTCCGGTGTTTTCACCAGGAATGTTCTAGAAGGGTCTGGAAGGTCCAGCACTACGGAGGGGGAAGGTTACATGGATGTGTCATGACAAAATGGAATGGTTGCATCATGTACTAGGTCACTTGGGTGGGCAAAATAAAGAGAGAAATCAAATCCTAGTTTGAAAGTCAAACGCCAATTTGAAAAAGTCAACTCTCAAGTTTTCTTGGTGGAGGGAGAGTAGGAAACCTACTTGGGGAGGAAGTCCCCTTCCTCCACCCGCCGTCCAAGGAGGAGGAGTTGGAGGAGGACTCCCTCCTCCCAACCGCCTCCCTCCCACCTATATAAGGAGGGGTAGGGCTGCCCCCTACCCTCACACTCCAAACCCTAGCCCCAAGTCGCCGGCGCCACCACCTCCTTATGCTGCCGCCGCCTAGGGCACCTCCAACTCGGTGAGTTGGGGTTTCCCCAAACCCTAGCCGCCGGCCAAGCCCTCCCCTTGGTGCCCTCTAAACTCTAGATCACCAAGGCCTATCTCATACTCCACCATACCCGCTCCGGCTTGAGGCGAAGCCCTGCGAGATCTCCCCTCTACTTCCGACACCACGCCGTCGTGCTGCCGGAATCGCGAGGAGAGTGCTACAACCTCCGCTGCCTGCTATAACAAGGGAGAGGAAGGTATTCATCGAGTACCGAATGTGTGACCGACTAGGGAAGCGCTTCCGGAACGCAGCGTCAGAAGGATCGTCTACGTGATCTTGAGATCGTCAAGAGTACGACTACATCACCCACAAGAATCTGCTCTCGTTAACCGCTTTGGAATCTTCGAGGGTGAGTTCCTCTATCGACTCGTTGCTACAATCTAGTAGATAGATCTCGGCTTGTTTGTGTGCATGCGGTAGAAATTTTTTGTTTTCCATGCTACGAACCCCTACAATCCTCACTACCAGAAACTCGCATACGGCGTGTTCATAACGGATCCTCGGCTGAGCCACTACTTCCAGGAGCATCAGGTGATGGTCATCAAGGAAGCACCCCTGAACAGCATCCTGAACAACCCGGAGGCCACATGACGTGTGGCCCTATGGGGCATCGAGCTGTCACCTCTAGACATAGTCTATGAGAAGCGCCACGCGATCAAGTCCTAGGTCCTATCGGATTTCCTAGTACACTGGATGGATCTGCAGCTGCCGGACACTCCGGACATGACGCAGTCATGGACAATGCACTTCGATGGCTCCAAGCGCGAAGCTGGAGCAGGAGACGGGGTCATACTGACCTCCCCGCAGGGCGACAAGATGAAGTACGTCCTCTGGATGAAATTTCGAGCTTCCAACAACGAATCCGAATACGAGGCCCTCATCCACAACATGAGGATGGCCAAGATCTATGGCGCAATGCGCCAGGTCATCTACGGCGACTCGAACCTCCTCGTCCAGCAGACGTTGAACGAGTGCGACGGACACGTTGCCAACATGATTACGTACATCACACTCTACAACGCACTCGAAGGAGATTTTGATGGCTGCGAGCTTCGGCACGTTGGGATAGAAAGCAACGAAGAGGCCGACAGACTCACCAACATCGGCTCCACCTGCGCACGGCTGCCACCAGGTGTGTTCCTCGAACAGATCTGCGTGCCATCCATCAAAAGGAAATTCCCCAAGAGATCACCCGAAGAAGTAGAACACTCGGGGGCTACGCTACCCGAAGGACAGGAAGGACCAGAAAAGCTCGACACAAAGGGTCTCAGTGGTCAACCTGATGCAGGTCATGGCAGTCGAAGAAACATGGACACGGCCATACCACCGATATCTGATAGACGGGGAGCTGCCTGACATCCCTACAGATGCCCGACGCATATCTCGCCGGTCCAAGGCCTTTACCATCATCAATGGCGAGTTGTACAAACGCAACATTTCGGGCATACTCCAAAGGTGTGTCACCATCGGTGATGGCAAAACTATCCTCCAAGACATCCACGAGGACATCTGCGGCCATCACGCGGGCAGCTGTTCCCTTGTCGCCAAAGCTCTACGAGCTGGATTCTACTGGCCAACATCCATGAACGATGCTAAGGACATCGTCAGAAGATGCAATGGGTGCTAGAGGTTCGCAACTAAACCACACGCACCAAGATCGGAGCTCAGGCCCATACCCTTGGTCTGGCCCTTCGCCCAATGGGGCCTCGACATGATCGTCAAACTGCCCAAGTCCTTGAAAGGAGGCCACGTCTACCTCCTGGCCGCAATCGACAAATTCACCAAGTGGATCGAGGCCATGCCAGTTACTAACCAAAAGGGCAAAACGGCCGTGAAATTCTTCGAATTCATAGTCTACAGGTTCGGCGTGCCGCACAGCATCATCACCGATAACGGGTCGAACTTCATCTTTAAGGAATTCCAGGACTTCTGTGAAGACCTTGGAATCAACAAAACATACGCCTCCGTGGCGCACCCGCAAACGAACGGGCAGGTCGAAAAGGCCAATGGCCTCGTCGGCGGCGCCATCAAGAAGCGCCTAATGAGTCCACTCCAGCGACTCGCAGGAGCCAGGACACAAGAACTACCCTCCGTCCTCTGGAGCCTGCGCACGACGCCAAACAGCTCAACTGGATACACGCCCTTCTTCATGGTGCACGGAGCCGAAGCCGTGCTGCCTGCAGAAGTACGCCATAAGGCCCCACGGGTCGTCGCCTACAGCAAAGCCGAATCGATGGCCGCACTTGAAGAAGCCA
This sequence comes from Avena sativa, assembly GCA_916181665.1. Classification (NCBI taxonomy): domain Eukaryota; kingdom Viridiplantae; phylum Streptophyta; class Magnoliopsida; order Poales; family Poaceae; genus Avena; species Avena sativa. The sequence continues at coordinate 37,446,830 of OV702283.1, forward strand.
TTGACACACTCGACGAGGCACGTGACATAGCCGCAGCTCGATCAGCGGTCTACCAACAGAGCCTCCGCAACTATCACAGCCATTGGCTGCGCCCAAGGCCCTTCGTCGAAGGAGACCTAGTCTTACGACTCAAGCAAGAGCGACCGAAGAAGCTCGAGTCACCCTGGGAAGGACCCTACGTCGTCACTAAAGTCATCCCAGTTGGCGCCTATCGCCTCAAGCACATGGAGTCTGGAGTCGAATACTCCAACCCATGGAACGTCGCACAATTGCGACGCTTCTACCCCTAGCTATGCCCTCCTTTTACTTTTAATAAGGCTACTCGGCCAAGGCTACTCAGCCGAACAATGTACCTCCTCATTACGATATGAATAAAGCTAAGTGTCTCACCCCAAAAATTTATCTATTATTCGCATTTTCTTCATGTTACAACACACTCGGGGGCTCCCCTCACCTCACGACTTCGTCGACTGGGGATAACGCGTGTACAACTGAGTAGCTGATCACGTCAGGCTAACGACAAACAAAGCACCACGTGCTAAAAGCAATCAAACTTTACAGCAAATGGCATAACACGCCCAGTCGAATACATACAAGTTTTACATCTATCTTTTTATAGGTCCTACCTATTCTGAAGAATCACTTGCGCACGATGCTCAAAGAGATCTACAATTTGTTTGGCATACTGCCTTACACCCGCATAATGCGGATGCATGTCCCACATGCCACCATCCGGCCGAAGAGGCGGCCCAGCCGCCACAGCAGCAAGATCTACATCAGGGCGATGCAGTCGCACGAGGGAAAGCGCAGCCTTCACCCCTGCAACCAACTGATGTCGCACCAGCTCCCTGACATGATGCACATCTTGAAACTTCGCCAGCAGGCCCCATAGAGTCGATGGTGCATCATCCAGGGGAAACATCACGTGCAGAATCGACGCCAAAGAAGTCTTCACTTGCCGCAGCACCCGCGACACCTGGTGAACACGATCCTGCATAGTCGCAAGGACCATAGCACGATCACGGTCCATCCAGAAAAAGCCGCCGGCCCCCATGTCCTGCTGGGTCAGGCAGTTGATCAGAACAGCAACACGCTCTTTTTCCTCCCTAGGAACAAGGTTAGCACCTGCAACACCTGCAAAGTAAGATGACAAGCCAACAGGCGCATCCGAGAAATGAGTAGCAGCTCAAAGAAACTCATATTGAAGCTGTTCGGCCAAACGCCACAACTCCCCCATCAGATACTCCTCTCTGGCGGCGCCCCGCTCCGCCTTTGACTTCCAAACATCCGTGTGGCCTCGAATGCCAAGCAATTATTTCTCAAGACTACGGATGCGGTCACGAAGAAATACAAGTTGCGACACATCATCCAAGGATGGCTGCAGCTGCGGCGCAGACGAAATATCAATAGGATCATCACCCGAAGGTCCCTAGAGGAAAAGAAGGCAAGGATATGAACAAACGCACGAATGATCAAACAACTCCGAGATTCATTATATGCAGAAAAAGCCACTGCATGGCACAAGGAGTGTTCATAAATACATTACAGTAAAGGAGACGAAAGCTATCCTACAACTACAAGGCCTAAGAAGCTACATCCTAAGTGGCCTCGGAGCCGTATTTCCTGCTCTTGGCCTCCCCCTGCTGCCTCACCGCGTACTCCGCCAGCAGGTCAATCAGCTTCGGCCCATAGTGTTTACAACGATCAGCGTAGAGGGCGAAGGCTACCTCAGATCCGTCGGAAGCCGTTGGCATCTGGGAGGTGACCTGATGAAGATCCAGCTCCGCTCTAGACGCCATGGCCATCGCCAGCCCCATGGCGGCACCAATGCCTTTCTGCTTGCGCTTGTATGCCGCAGGCGCCTCGGCCGACAGCGCATCCGCCAACAAATCGACATCCTCGAGGGTGACGCCCTTGGGGACAAGCTCCTTGTAGAAGCGCCGAAGAACCTCTTTGGCCTTGGCAAGCGAGCCGACCACGGTACTGCAGCGGTCTTCGACCGCCGCAGTGGCATCATCCAGAGCACTTCCGTGCTCCAGGGCATCACGGTCAAACCCAATGCCCGCGGAATCTAGATAAACGAAAGAGGCAAAGTGAAAACCAAACAAAACTAGAGAGACAAGGAAGCCTAAAAGGAACAGACGAAACTACTCACCTGAAATAGCCTTGGCAGCAGCCATCAGCTTGCCGGCTACCTCCTTCTCGCGATCCATGGCCTCTCGCTGCAGGTGCTCCTTGGCCAGAGCCGCGTCGGCTCCTTAGCACCAACGACATCTTCAGCATTTTTCTTCGCTCGCGCGAGGCTCTTTTTGAGAGCATCAAGCTCGTGGAGGACAGTGTTATTCTTGTCTGCAACAAAGAACAAGCATGAGATTCATAAGTAAGCAAGCAACCGAAGAAGCAGAATATCGATAAAAAAACACGAACCTTGAAGCCGCTGAAGGCTGGCCTCCAATGCCAGATGCTGCTTCACCAGTTGGTTGACACCTTGAACAAAAGGCTGCGAGAAGATGCAACTTGTCAGGAAAAGGCTCGGGGGCTGCGCCCAAGGAAACGAGCAAAGCAAATCACGCATACGAAAAGCGCTCGGGGGCTCCCCCTGAGACACGAGCAAAAGGAAAAAAATGATCAGCAGATCATCCGAAAAATGCTCGGGGGCTCCCCCACGTCAAGAACGAAAGCACTTACATGATCAGACGGCGACTCCGAAGGTCTGGCTGTAGTCTTCTGAGAGACAATCACCCGAGCCTCCTGCGGAGAAGGGTTCAGAGCAACGCCCCCAGAAGTGGGCACCGTCTGAGGAAGAGGAGGCGCAACCTTCGACTCCCCCACCATCTCCCAAGCGCCATCGCTGAACGAGCCATCGGAGGAGTGGCTACAAAAGAAAACATCAGTCAAATACAAGCAAGCAAAAATGAAACAAAGCAAAAAAAGCAACTGCAGATACTTACTAGTCCATATCGCTCAAGTTGAAGACAGGCAAGGTCCTCTTGCCCTTCATCTCTCCCTTCTTCTCTTCCTTCTTCCGCTTCACCGGCGGCTGCGTCGCCATAGCCAGCACGGGCGCGACCGGAATAGGAGAGGAAGAGCCACCATCACCTCCACTGTGACGCACAAGGCATGGTGGGTTCCTAGGTGTCGGCGGAGTCGAGGCATCCGACGATTCGCTCGAGCTCCACGTCCGCATTCGAGTCTGCTCCTCGCTCGACCCAAAGGTTTCTTTAGCCGGCGACCGCGCCGAAGGGAGCTCAGACATGGAGTCCACTACCTGTGCATCCGAAAAACGTTCGGGTAGTGGAGGCGTGATGCCAGGTACCTTGAAATCCTGCACAAAAGAAAACAAACTCTCAGAATAAACGAACTACAAGAAGATGCAGTCGAAAAAAGCGCTATGCGCATGTCCTAGATCTACACCCGCGGCACCAGTCGAGAGGCCCTGAATGGAAGGGTCAGCGAGCTACCCGGAATGTCCTCGTCAGCTTTAAACTTCAGCAGCAGCCGGAGGATTCCGTCAACGTCCCCCTTGGATAGCTCTCCAGTCGAAATCCTAGTCAGGTCATAGCGGCCAGAATAAAGGAACATCAGGTGCGTCCTAGCCTAGAGCGGCTGCACCCGACGTTGGAGGAAGGTGCAGATGATATCCACACCGTTCACCTCTTTATCCGGAATCACCTAAAGATCCTCTACCCGACGATAGAGTTCCTCTATCTCCGCCACCTCACCATCCAAGATGTGGTTTTTCTAGGACCTCTTCAGCTAGATTTTCTGGGAGGGGTCGAAAGGAGCAAGGCCAAATTTTTGCCCGTCCACTGTGGAGTCGCGGATGTAAAACCATCGCCTCCGCCAGTATTGGACGGACTCAGACATAGAAAAAGAAAGAATAGAAGGTTGGATTTAAGGGAAATGATACATTCGCCAATGGAATAAACGCCATCGGAGCCAGATTGCCTCTTCACGGAATAGAGCTTCCGAAAGAGGCCAAAGTGCGGCTCGATACCGAGCCAGCACTCGCAGAAGGTGATGAAGCAGGCAATGTGAAGAACAGAATTCTGTGAAAGATGATGGAGTTGGATGCCATAGAAGAAAATCAATCCACGGAGAAAATCGTGGACTGGGAGAGAAAGGCCCCAAAGGACAAAAGCTACAAACATGACCCGAAACCCAGCGGGTGGACGGGGAATTACCTCGTCGCCGAGAATCTTGACGGCCTGCTTGTCCTGCGGGATTAGACCCCGCTCACGGAGCTTGCGAAGATCGCTCTCGCACGTCTCCGACCGCCGCTAGCCACCATCGGTGACGCGAGTAGCGGTGGTACCCTTCTTGCCGCCGGCAGCAGCGCTGGTACCAACTGCGGTGGAGGCCTTCTTTGGTTTCCCCATTGCAGTACGGCGACAGTGTGAGCGCAGGAACAAAGATGGAAAGGATCGAAGAACTTACAGTGCACAGCGAGGAAAGCTCAAGAAGGTGGAAGCAGTGAAACGAGAATGGCTGCGGTGACAACAAACAAAATTTTCCCCAATGATTATAAGGACGAAGAAGATGCACGGTGACCGTTCATCGGGAAGCCCTAGAGCCAACACTAAAATCCAACCATCCACGTGTCATCACGACAGCGAACCGTCACTCGCACGCCGTCTACTACGCATGGAAACCGAGGCGACACCGTAATTATCTCCACGTCGCGTGTGGACAGTCAATTCAAAGTCAGAAGGTGGGACCCACGTTCGCCTAGTCACATCATCTATGGCGTCGCGGACGCTTGAGGTCACCAATCGTCAGCACTGACGTCATCAAAGCTATACTAGCAACGGTTACAAATCTTCGAACACAAGGCTCAAAGTACTCACTCGAATCTACGATTCGAGTAACTACTCAGGGGCTACTCCTATCAGGAGCGCTGACTGCGCACCCAAAATATGACCAAGGTACTACACCACTGAACTATTCTTCGAGTCCTACGTCGAGTCTACGACTCCACTACGGACTCGGGGGCTACTCCCACAGGTAGGATGGATTCAAGCATCCGAAAAATTTGTGTCCTACGGACCTAAAAGTCAACAAAGACTGAACTAAAAGTCTCTGCTCGAGTCTACGACTCGAACAGACACTCGGGGGCTACTCCCATAGGGAGCGCTGGTCGCGCACCCTATGAATGCTTCGACTGCAATCCTTCGGATTAGCATGCAAATTTTTTTTGGCAACTTTGCCCCAGTTAACGCTAAGTGAGTAACATCCTCCTTGGCCACCCGAAACACCTCCGCGGTGATAAACATTCGGATGCTGCGTCTGCGACGCAAAGATAAGACCTACAGATACCATCTGATGGCCTGGCAACGCACACGACTGCGCTCTGCTAGTAAAAATCCGTGCCAGCAGGCGTGATGGAAATCCCGACGGACGCGTTGGGTACATCATTTGAAAATCACTGGAATTCCACTCCTGTAAGTCCTCAACAGCCTAAGTCGAATTACGCTAGCATATGTTCCGGTTTTGAGTCGAGGGACTCGAATCTGAAGAAGATCGTGTTGTTTTGTCCTAAGACAGTTAACTGGCCCTGATCCGTCGGGAGAGTCAGGCACACGCATCAACAATCCCTACACTCTAAAATCATTCTTTGATAAACGGAAAACAACTGCACCCGAAAAGATTGAAGAGTACATGATCTTAGCATACCTGATCCGGTCCAAGGAAGGCCCACAAGAATATACGCGGCCCATGAAGACTTTCGGGTGGCCCAAGTCCAGGATGTTTTCGGATCCTTGGAGAGCAAGACTAGAGTTGATAGAACATTCAAAGAGGCAAACCCTAAAACCTGTAACCGACCCGGTCTGTGTCCGGGACCTGCCTATCTCTATATAAAGGCTAGGAGGGCATGAGGAGGAGGGCACTTCATACCACCGCATACACACCTCCACGCCAGATTGCATCTGTGCACCCATGTAACTTTCGGTTCCGTCGTAATCAAGAGCACACAAGTAGGAGTAGGGTTTCCCTCCGGGGGCCTGAACTTGGGTAAACCTCGTGTCCCCGTGTTGCTTGTTTGCTAACCGTTCCGCGATCTCCAGCATCCACATCTTCTCCAAAATCCAAGCTCATAACAATGGGCATTGACGAGATTAAACCTCGTCAGCAGGATGATCTTGTTGAGCACCTATGGATACGCAGGGGCAACACGTCGTAGATGCCCAGCATGAACTAGGCCGAACTTGGCCGAAATATATTGTATTTTCACTTCTGGCCAAACTATGTTTACATTTACGCCGAACTTTGGTCTTAAAATTTTGCCGAACTTTGGTCTTAAAATGTTCTGTATTCATTGTATGACGAACTATGCCGAAATCTGGACGAACTTGAGCCAAATTTGAGCGGAAAGGGGCGACCCGGGAACTCGGCCTGGGTACGCGAGTGGGAAACTGGGCGTACCCAGGCCGAAAACTTGCGCCGTCCGTCCAAAGTTTGGTACGGATTTCGGACTGGGTTCGCCCAACGAGTGGAGATGCTCTAAGGCCATCTCCACCGGGCCGACCCAAACGGTCCAAACGCGTCTGAAATGGTCCGCGCGGACTGGCTGACAGCTGCGCGCCGGCCCGACGGGGCGACCAATACGGACCGACTCGCGTGGACCGACCCATCCATGCACCAAATTTGGGCAACGGTTGCGTCAACCTGGACATCGTCCTTGTCCTCCCTTCACCTTGGCGGTCCCACACGTCAGTGGCACACAAACCACTCCACTCCTCCCCCCAAAACCTTCTCCCAAATTTCCACTGGCAGGAGCGGGAGCGGAGGCGTTGGATCCCACCGCCAGAGCCTATGTTGTGCCCTTCGGCAGTCCTGTTGCCAAGACGCGCAGCCGACCAAAGAAGCTGGCCAAGGATATGACATTGGCCGAGCAGAAAAGTTGATTCGGAGAAGCGCGCTGGATGATGGGGAGCCACGAAAGCTCAAGTCATCGCTGCCAAGCTCGACCCGTAGTGCCGGGAGGATAACGAGCGCATACTCGTCAAGTAGGCCGGGACCAAGGAGGTCGAGGCCGGGTCTAGGGTATTGGAGGCAGAGGCCTAGGACAAGGAGGCCAAAGAGAAGATCATGGCCAAGAAGAATGCCATCATGCTACCGACCTGGATACTCACCGACCCGATCGCAGGGCTTGGATCGAGAGAAAGCTACTAATCATCCGGGCTCGCGATATTTGAAGGGCAATGGCGACGGTGAATGCCACTTTTTTTTGGAGGAACTTGCCACTTTTTTGACGTAGTGAATGATATTGCCCCTTTTGCATATTTCAGATCAACGGACCACTTGTTGGCAATGTCCAAAGGACATGACACACATATGTCATATTATTTGCTTGTCAATTTGTGCATTTGTATATGTATTTGAGCTGATTGACAAAAGATTGACCAAATTGGCCAGTGACACCAACAACCAGGACAGACAGATGAGTCATGCCGCTGAGCGCGGCTGGCCGGATATGCCGAACCACGATCTAAAATTATCCGTGGCTTGATTCAAACGGATAGAAACGAACGTTTTGGGTCATCAGTTTGAATCGGCCAGGTCGAAATGCCCTATGAGGCTATGAGTATTTGCTAGATAATGTTCAGATAAAATAATCACCGGTGCAATTGGAAAGCCACACACTTGAACGCTTTCCACTGTAATTGCTTTTTCACCCGAATATGTTGTCCACATCCAAAGATTTTTATGTGGCACATGACCGGGAATGATTCATCACCTTTCTTTTTTCCTGATCGGATTTTCCCCTAGTTGTATCTATATTTCTTCGGAACTTTAATCCTTCTTCTAACTAAAGTATCGTAGCATGCCTCTTGAGGCCTCCTCCCACCCTCCCACGCTCCGCCGCCGCCAGAGAGGATGCCGGCGAAGCCGCGCACGCCCCGGGGAAGGTGGCGGTGGGGCATTTCTTCTCCTCCCGTGACCCCGCCCATGGAGGTCGAGATCTTTCCTGGCGGTGCGGGTCGACGGCGACGTGGTGGCGTGCGCGGCGGTGATGCGGTTGCCGGGCGCTGGGCGGCTCGCGCGCTGGCGGGCCGGCTCCGGGCTTGGTGGCTTTGGTGCGGAGCATGTGGGGGCCTCGCCGATGCGGGAAGATGCTGGGCACTGGTGCTGCTGGCGTGAGGAGGTCGGGGTTGCGCGGAAGGTGGGGCGGTGGTGTCGCGGCGGCCGGTTTTGGTGCTCTTGTCTACGGATGTCGGTGCTCGTCCTCGAGCCCCGCGTCGGTGTTGGTCGGCGCCCCCTCTATGTGGCGTTCCGACGGCGCCCTTGGGGCTCTTCGGCGGTGTTTTGTCGGCGGCAGCTGGTGCGGCCTGATGATGATCTTCTGCACTTTTTCGCCGTGGCGGCTGCCCGAGTTCGCTCTGGTTGTTTTTGGCAACTATCTCGTGGGCAGCGGTGATGATCCGGACAGCGGCTTTGGTCGCGGCGACGGGGAGCCTAGGCGTGGTGGCGGGAGGTGTGCTCGATGATCGTCGGGGGTTTGGAGGGAAGGGGATGTGTGGTGGTTGGTTCCGGTCCTTGTTGGGCGGGCGTGAGGTTTGGGTTTCTTCGCTGGGCGAAAGCTTGTCCTGGCGGCTGGCCGGACCGACGACGGCGACGCCCGTGGGCGCCGCTTCCTTCTTGAAGTCGTCGTCAAAGCGGATGTTTCTTGCTCCTCCGTCAGGGCTCTCCGGGGAAAACCCTAGATCCCTCGCAGGATCGAGCGTGGGCGACGCTCTTTGTGTCGCTTTGCCTCTTGGGACCCCACTTTGGACGTCCGCTGAGGGTTTTGTGGAGTGTTTTTGATGGTTTTGGCGGAGGCGCGTTCGTCTTCGGCCAGGTGGGGTGCGGCCCTGGGGCCGACGTGGTAGTTGGAGCGGTGGCTCCGGTCTTTCGCCTCCGCCTGATGCGTTGAGGTGTGGTGTCGGCCTGTTTGGTCGTCTGCCCGTTTAGAGCGCAGCCTTGAGGCTGACGTGTGGAATCGTGTTGTAACGGTTCTTAAGGCCGGTTCCTCTTATAAACGGGTCGGCTCTCTTCTACTATATCAATGATGAAAGGCAAAGTTTTTCGCCCCGTTTCAATAAAGTACCGTAGCATGCGAGTATGTGACGTTAATCAGCGCTGGAGAGCATAAAAGCTTCTTGATAGTAGTAGTAATAATATAACACATAGGAAATGTACTGATCAAGAAATCTATCTAGAGGAGTACCACTCGAGAACATATATTATATTCTTATAGATTCTCTGTTAGTTGCTGTCAATGGCAGTTAACATCACAATCATCTCCACGGCTCTGCCACCTCTGCCACGTTCACTCACGCAGGGCGAATGATCAGCCAAGGTCGTTAATCCACGACGTGGCACGACGCCACTGGCCAACACGTGTACCCAAAACCCAAAGTTAAAAGAGCAGCGCGGCGGAAGGACCGTAACCTCAAACGCAGCAAGGGGAAACCGTACGTCCCACTCCCACCCACGCACAGACCCCACCGTCCGATCCAAGATCCGGCCGTCCGGGAATAGAAAATCGCGCGACGGCTGCTCGATGCGCGGGGCGGGAGCACCGGATCCCGCCGCGGAACGGCCAGCGGGCGGTAGGGTGCCGTCCCAGTCCCACCACCACGCCACCTGCCCCATTCCCCAAGCGTAGCCGGTACGCGCGCGTGGGTGGCTCGGACGGAATCGGCCGTGGCCTGTGCCGTTGCGGGCGGCTTACTTGGTGGGACCCAGGTGGCATCGGGAGGTGTGAGGTATGTCTGAGAGATGGGGTCCCACGGATGGGCGGTCGCTGGGGCCATCGCGGTCGTTCTCCGCCCAGCCCAGTCCACCCGATGCGACCGTCTGGTCCGCGCGTCGGCTTGTGCCGCCATTTCGTTTTCATTTTTCAGCTAGAGAGTAGACTAGACTATACTGCTGGAACGTTCTAGGCACGCTGCTTTGAAAAAACAGATCGTCGGTACTGTAAAAAATAAATAATACTCCTAGTTTCTCCATCCCAAAACAAATACTCGCTTCATCCAGAAATAACTGATTTAAATTTATTTAGATATAAACATATCTATACATTAAAACGTGTCTAGATACGTTGAATCGTAAGTTATTTCTGGACGGATGGAGTATCAAAAATTTGTTTTGAATTCGTGTATATATAACACTAGATCGTGACTAGATATATACATGTGTAAACAAATTTGTGATACATAAAATATGTTCATACAAAGAAGATCTTCGTTGAGTGACTATGTCTACAATTTTAAGCCCATACTTGCAAAGTTGCAAATAAGAATTCACCGGGAAAGGTCAATAACATGAAAAAGCAAAGTGGCTGAACGAAGGAAAATAGGTAAATGTACACGGGGTCACGGACACCCAAGTTTCAAAATGTACAAACTTCCCTATTTTTTGTTCATGATTTGTTTGAAAGTATGCAGATGCATAACAAGTTGAAAATTGCTCTTTTAAATTTTCAAGAAAAAATATGATCTCATATTTGGCCCATACAAAAAGAAACATGGATTTTTACCGGTTAATTTTTGGTGCCTTATTGTTGCCCGGGCATTTTGTTAGTTTTGCTCAAGTTACATATCTTTTTGTGTGTGAGTTTTAAACTTTGCGTGCACATACCTGACGTGCTCTACATGTTTTGGTTTATTTTGTATTCTTACCAAAATTATTGTTTAGCCGAGGTTAGGAGTACCCATGTTCTAAAAAGATACCTATGCCAGAACAACATAATATATGGGGAAAGTCTCTTGGAGGTATGTGATTGAAAATGTTGGAAGTTTTGATCATTTTTCTGTTGCACCACTCAAGAACAATTATACAAGCAAGAAGTGCGCTGCGCGTATGTGATTGAAAAGGTTGAAAGTTTCAATTATTTTCATGTCCCATTACTAAATAACAATTATATGAGCAAGAAGTGCAATTTGAACAAATTAAATATCTTAGCAATTTCACTTAATGATAACTAGAAATAGTGAAAATTGAACAAAACCTTATAAATGACTAAAATTTCACAAAATGAAGCATGTCAAGCATCATGTGTTTTACCAACTCTTTGTTGTTTTTGCAAGGCACCATCGACAATTCTTTTGTTCTTAATAATTTTATTTTCCAAGACATCTCAAATTCATGCATTATAACAGCCATTTGACGCGAGTCTTTCATTATCTAGATACATATAGGAGAAAGTAATTTTCATGTAACAACCTTCGTTTTGCCTAGCGGTAAAAGTTTCTCAAAGACAAGGTTGAAACAAACACCAAGAAGATCATGTCTACTCTCCACACCTATGGTGGATATTTATCACGAGTTCTTTAACATGTTTTTCATCAAAAGTTTATGCTGATAACATTTACCTAAACAAAACCCGCTAAACATAATCATTTCAACCATAAGAACATTTGCTAGTACTCCTTTCGTTTAGAAATTTAAGATGTTTTAGTTTTGTGAAAGAGATGTATCTAGACACCTTTTAGTGTTTAGATTAACCTACATACTAAAAGTTGTCTAGATACAACTCCTTCACAAATCTAAAATATGTTATATTTTCAAACGGAGGGAGTACAAACCAAAGGGTACGGGCATTCCACGTCAATCCAACCGCCTATTAACAGCAGATGCCGTTCCACGCTCACATCCTACGGCGCACATCCGTGGACGCATGCGTCGACGAAAGCAACCTCAGAGCAACCAGCGATCGAAACCACCCGGACACATACCCATACCCGCCGGTGGGACCCACTCGCCAGCCCCCGCTACAGTTTCCAGTCCGCCTCCGTTTCAATTTCAACCCCTCCATTTTCCAGTGTGTCGCCACTCCTCTCAGCGGAGTTTCTCTCACAGCACCCCCCACCAAACGCACACCGAGGCACGTACGCACGCCAAGTGATCGGCGGCGGGATGGCGTCGGCGACGACGATGACGTGGCACGAGGAGCTAGCCACGCTCGTCGGCGACGCGGGCGTGCGCCTCCCCGCGGATGTGTCGCCGGCAGCGGCGGCGAATTTGGCGGCGGCGGTTGGGGGCGGCGGCTGGTACGAGGAGGAGGAGGAGGGGGTGGGGAAGGCGGAGGAGGGGTGGGCGCAGCAGGCGAAGGGGTTCGCGCAGTCGACTGCGGAGATGCTGCGGGAGCTGGGCCTCGGGGTGTGGGACGTGGCCGTGCAGAGCCTCGCCGGCGCCGAGGACAGCGAGCTCGCACGGCGGCTGCGGAGGCCCGCCGCGGCCGCGGGCAAGCGCCTCAGCTTCATGAACGAGTACCTCCCGGAGGACCGCGACCCCGTCAGGTGCTGGGTCGTCGTCGCCGCCGTCGCGTTCGTCGCGCTCCTCGGTAATCGCCGCTGATCTCTCCTCCACCGCCCTCTTCTGCCTTCAGTACCTCGCGTGCACGTCCCTCTCTGCCTCCGGATCAGCGTGTAGTGTGGGTCGCGTCGTCGCGCATCATGATATGCGCGTTACCCGTAGTATTTTGCTGATTTGCGGGGGTGGATCTAACTGTCAACTCTGGGAAATGCGAAGTATGTGGTGCTCTTTTCGCGAGGGTTTGCTTCGGATTACAGATTCAGCCTCCTTTCTCTTTCGCGGCTTTTGTTTTCCCGAATGTTGACGAGAAAAGGTTCCAATGTGGGATCCATGGCTACTGCCTAGTGTGCTTGGGCAAACATTTGTTGACGGGGTAGAAAAAGCAAAGCATTACGCAGTGGGTTCCAATCTTGTATCCAGGGTGTCTTTGGGTTGGTATTATGCTGAACTTTATCTCCAGTTTATACTGCACGATTGTACTTCTCTCTTAAATGATGAATGAATGAGCTTCAGTTTATTCTAAAAAAATTGAATAAAAAAACACCATGGTCTCTTTTTAAATTCTGTTATATCTGCCAAGTCAGCCTAATAGATAATGTTATTTGCAGTCAATTGTTTTAGTGTTGAGTCAGCCTAGCTTGCTAAGTGGCAGCTGTTGTTTTAAACATGGTTATTGTGTGAACATAAAGCTTCTTGCTTGCTAAATGACAGCTCTTGTTCAACTTCACATTTTACTCAGTTCTCTAATTTTTGGTGATTTCATTCTTTTTATCCTGCTAGAAAAGGAAAAATGATGTAACAGATCTATCCAGCAGTGCCATGGCAAAAGCTTATATACCAAATTTACTCTGTTTGACATTGAGCTACTCCCTCCGATCCAAATTTTTTCACTGCGCCTGTTTTGTAATATGAAGTGTTTCATTCACCAGCCAAATAGTATGCAGTACATGTAGAATACACACAGTACTCCTAATTTGATTGCAACATTAGTGACACTTTTTCTGTGCAGTATTAGGTGTAGGAAGTGGCGATGATACCGCAACCCCGATAGAGCAACCAAAGAAACTCTACATAAGCCCCCCAAACGCTAAAAGGTTTGAACTTCCTGATGGACGGCATCTGGCTTATGAAGAAAAAGGAATTTCAGCTGACAGAGCAAGATTTTCACTTATCGCTCCCCATTCTTTTCTTTCATCAAGGCTAGCAGGTAAGGACGATGTTGAATTGTTTCTTGGCTATTGTATTGGCACCGTGCTGCAATTTTTATCCACTCTGTTCCTTTCTGTGCAGGAATCCCTGGAATCAGCACATCACTTCTCGAGGAATTTGGGGCACGACTTGTGACCTATGATCTTCCTGGTTTTGGTGAAAGTGATCCTCATCCAGGCCGAAATCTCAATTCTTCTGCATTGGACATGCTTCATTTGGCCGATGCCCTCGGGGTTGTAGACAAGTTTTGGGTTGTAGGTTATTCTGGAGGTGGCATGCATGCTTGGAGTGCTCTTCGCTACATTCCTGACCGAGTGGCAGGTAGCCGTCCCCAGATGCTTTTCCATGTTCTTATGGATTATTCTGTTCATAATCCTGTGATCCTGTCCATTTTCTATACATCCTCCCTTACTTTGATAAATTTTGTTGTAATTCTGAGATCGCTGTTAGTAGGATTGTTTTTATGCTTGTGAGCATCTGACATGAACATCATACTTTTCTTATGCTTGTCATTTAATGTTGGTCACAGTGTACATTCAGTTGAGTTTGTTACAGACAGTCCAACATGACTTGAGAAAAGGCAGTTTCCATCCTTTTTACTTGATAATAGTGGAATGATTATCAAATCAGATGACCAAACTGTCCATACATCCTCTAAATCTTTCTCAAGAGAGAGTCTTGTTTTCCATTCATTAAGCACAAGCTTGGGATATGCTTCTAATTGAGAGCACTGTATGCCTGTTTCTTCTTTGGAACCTTAGTTTTGTCAAGACATGGTAACAATGTTTTCAATTCCACGTCTATCAGGATTTCATCTTAAGCTGTAAAAGTTTTGTCCAATCAAAGTCATTATTGGGTGTATATTTCAAGTCTCCAGGAACATAGGCTTACATTTTTTATGATTTTTTGTGATATATTATGCTTATGATAGTATGCTCATGGGTGACACATTTCCCTAAATCCAGGTGCAGCAATGTTCGCCCCTATGGCAAATCCATATGACTCCAAGATGACCAAGGATGAGAAGCGTAAAATATGGGACAGATGGTCAACTAAAAGGAAACTAATGCACATTTTAGCTCGGAGGTTCCCGTCACTGTTGCGCCTCTTCTATCACCGAAGCTTCCTTTCTGGAAAGCAAGGACAGCCTGAGAGTTGGTTATCATTGTCATTGGGGAAGAAGGTATGCTGTTATTAGTGTTTTGTATAATCTTCAGGTGCAAATGCTATCTTGGGTCTGTTCTGTGAGTACCATTAGCCCTTATTGTCGATAAATGAACTAGATGTAGGATTTGTAGTGGGGTATCTTGTACCTCAAACGATGATACAATAGTAGGCCATACATTTTAGTTAGGAAGAGGAACTTCTCTTCTATATAGAAAAATATAACATCATATTAAAAAAAGCGTCTTAGCGCTCAAGTGATCTTATCTACCTAACAGAAGACCCAGTAGACTATAGCTACAGCATTTTGGGCTTGAGCTCTTGAGCGAACTGTCGTTTAATTTCTGTTAATGCATTGGTGTCATGCCTGGACTGCAACACCCTCTGAATCATCCCCAGTATCTGTTATTTTGTCCCTGTAATAATTTAACTGCAGCATCAGTTCCACTTCCACAAAGGATAGCAGCATCTAGTAACTGATTCTTTCAGTCATGTCCATGCCATTCCTTTGACAAATCCTGAAACTAATAGTGATTTTCCGATCTTGAGCATCCACCTTTTTATGCCGAATGCTAATCTTTTGTGCATTAATCAGGACAAAACTTTACTGGAAGCTCCTATGTTCAACACATTCTGGGAAAAGGATGTTGCAGAGTCTGTGCGCCAGGCAGATGCGCAGCCATTTGTAGAGGAAGCTGTGATGCAAGTATCTGATTGGGGTTTCAGCTTGTCTGACATTCAAATGCAGAAGAAAGAGGATCAGGGATTATTCGAATTGATCATGTCTCTATTCAGTCACGCTGAACGAGAGTGGGTGGGATTTCTGGGCCCAATACACATATGGCAGGTTGGTAGTCCGTTTGCTAGATTTCAAACCAAGTTGGCATATTCATGTACAACTGTAGTTACTCCAACTATATAGATATTTCAGCTTGATTTCTAATTGGATGAGAGTGGCTTGTGGTTAGTAGGACATACTGTTCAGCTGCTTTTCATGAGCACTCTTGTTAAACAACTTCAGTAGTTAAATCTGTTTTGAAAATGAACTATAACAGCACAGGGGAGTGTTTGCATGTGTAGTTTAATTATAATTGAAATGGTCATGGAGCATGATTGCAAAGCTCAAGGTCTACGTGTTAGTACTAATGGGAATGACTTAGCTATGTACTCAGAATGTCCTATGGCAATATAATTGATAAATGGCATTTGTTATACAGAAATTAGCACAGCCTGTCACCATTGTACGAAATATGGATGCTAGTTATTCCTGAAGCACTGAACTCCATTCATTCTGTAACAGGCTTGTCCTCAAAGCTGTGGTGGCCTGTGAATGTTCAACTGCTTTTCATATTGTTAAACAGCTTTAGTACGTAGTTAAATTTGTTTGGAAAATGAGTTATAGAGCACGGTGAAGAGTTTGCATATGTAGTAAATTACAGTTGAAATGGTCTTGGATCGCATGATTAGGTAACTGAAGGTCTACGTGTTGATATTAACAGGAATGGCTTGCCTATGTACTCAGAATGAATCCCAGATGGTAATATAACCAACAAGGGCACTGTTATACAGAAATTAGCACACCGTGCCATCATTTGATGCAATAAACTGCTAGTGTCCGATATATTGCTTGATGAATCCCATATTCCTCGAATTATATGGTGTGCCTACCCATTTGGCTGAGTTATTCCTGAATTCCATTCTTTTCTCTTAATTAACAGGGAATGGATGACCGGGTGGTGCCTCCGTCATCGACCGAGTTTGCCCGGAGGATGGTTCCAGGAGCCACGGTCCACAAACTTCTCGACGAGGGCCACTTCTCGTACTTCTGTTTCTGCGACGAGTGCCACAGGCAGATATTCTCCACCCTGTTCGGCACGCCGCAGGGCCCAATCGATCCTGCACCAGAAACCAGTGAAGCGCCCCCAGAAACCACGGAAGAATCACGGACAACATCTGAGGAAGCGGCAGAACAGGAGCAGGAAACAGCAGGCTCGGCCTGAGCTTCAGGATCATCATCAGTATAGATACAAGACGTTACTACGACTTTTAACACAAACCTCACAGGAAAAGATAGGAGGCTTTTCTTTGCCGGTAGCGGAGAACGCTGACCAACAGGTGGACTGATCTGAGCTGCCTGTGGAGCGCCAGTACAAACGAACAAAAAAAGGAAAAAGCTGTGGAGTCTGGTCGGGATCGGAGGAGGCTGCGCCGGTGAATGAGCTGGGTTCACTGTAATGTACAAAGAGTCTCGGAAGGTCTACACGTCACCTGCTTGGTGCGCCTCTAGTATAGGTCTCGGTATTGTCGTTCGATTGGCCTTTGATGTTGCGACGCCCTTTGCATACTACTTATTCTGCACATTCGCTTACGGCCTTACTCTATGTGATGTAATGGGATGGTTGGTTGTAATGCTCACTAAGCTATTATATGCAGTAGCCTTCCTGGTTCTTGAAATGCATTCGCTTTATTACTTTACTGTTGTGGCCAGTGGCTTTGCTGATTCCTGATATAAGAGACGATTAATCTCGGTCAGGTTTTGCTTGGGAGATATATTTCCCTGGAGGTCTCGCGGACTCGAACTGTTTCCTGTGAAATTGTTGCAGTCAGAAGTCCTGGAGGTCGGAGCAGGACGAGGCGCGGCCCGAGAGGAAATAGGAGTGTTGACTTTTGAGAGGTCGATCGGCAAGCAACTGGCCTGGATCGGCAAGCAACTTGGACGCCAAAACCCACAACCCAAAACCCTACAGAGGAAATGTCCGAACTGCCCTTCGTCGATCCAAAAGAAAAGAAAAGAAAAGGAAAAGCACGGCTCAGCTGCGATTCATCTCGTTCGCCTCTCTCCCCTCTCCGTCTCTCACACTCGCACGCACGCGCTCCGGCAGCGGCGGTCGGCAGCCAGCATAGAGGATCAGGAACACGGCCGGAAGGGCAGGGGTTCAGGTAAACCCCATCCCCCCCTCTCTTTCCTCTCTTCTATTCTCATCTTAAACCGACAGTTGAAGGATTAAGGCGCAGGTAAGCCCCCTCCCCGCCCGTCCCTTCCCTGCCCGTTCTCCCCCCTGGCCAGACTCTTCCACGGCCGCCTCCCTCCCCTTCGTCCCTGGCTCTCTTCCCCATCCTCCCTCGCCGCCTGTCCCTGGCTCTCTTCCCCCTCCTCCCTCCCCGCCCGTCCCTGGTTCTCTTCCCCCTGCTGCCCGCCCCCTCCCTGCCTGGTCCAAACCCTAGTTCGTGGGCAGGACCAGAACGGTGGCGGCTGGATGGTGAACGGTGGCGGCGGACGATTGGGCGGCGACATTCTGGGCGTATCCCTTCTTGGCCGTCTTTTTCTCCAGTGTAGCTGAACCACCTGGCCATTCCCAAGCATATGGAGCTCAAATGTTGAAAACGTGTGTATTTCTACCAAATTAAGTTACTATGTTATATGCTAATATGCTGCGTGCTGTCACTGGTCAGTATAGTTAACCCCAATGAAATACTGCTGGTACTTGACATCCATGTCTAGCTTTCATTGTGCTGATATTTTTTGACTCATTGTTGTGAATTGGACCATTTCATGATATATTTGTTTGCTAAAACTATATATACTCGCTGTCTGCGTCATGAAAGGTTGATTTGAGTACTGTGATAATCTGGTGCTTATTGGGTTCCTGTTAGTAATTTCGTGCTGTCAGTGAAGTCTTAAACTTTTGTATACTTGAACCTTAAGTCAATGGCAAAAAGGATGCACTGACAATCTGAATGTTCATAAACCATTTTACACTAGGACGTCCTAATTATGCATGAACATATCATTTCTTCATGATCCTGATACTCATTATTATCAACTGTTATGACCTTAAGTCAACTTTCTATTTTTGTGGTATTTACATTGCAAAGGTCAAATTACGCCATGAGTACAGCTCAGAAAATTGACCCAGCAGAACCAGCTGCTAAGATGGCAAAACAAGCCTCACAATTCAAACGATGGGGACGAAAACATCCATTTGTTCGATATGGCCTTCCACTCATTTCTTTGACAGTGTTTGGTGCGGTCGGTCTAGGTCATCTTATACAGGGAGGGTAAGTCATTCACCTTTTTGCACTGGCAAATTCTATGATGTTAGCATCAGTCTCGAATTGTATATAGGCATCCTCTTGTTTCACGTATTTGAAGGTGCTGGTTCATTTGTATTTTGCAGCAAAGAAGTAACAAAGGAAAAGGAGGATATTGAATGGGAGGTCGTAGAGACAACAAAAGCTCTGAGCCGAACAGGACCGGTGGAAGGGGCCTATAAGCCTAAGAACCTTTCCCTAGAGGATGAACTGAAGGTAATGTTATGTCCATCATATGTGAAAGAAACAAGGCCTGCCATTCTTTTCATTGTTGGTCTGACTGATGAGCTCTCTCTTCCTCTGTATTCTAGGCTTTGCAGCAAAAGGTGGACATAAACAGCTACGACTACAAGAGAATCCCCAAACCAAATGAAAACAAGTGAAGTAAAGCACCGCTTCCCATCCAGAGGAGTGGGAAGTTGCTTAAAAAGCTTTAGAAGTAGTTTCTTCTTGTTTCTTCGCGAGTTCCTTCGAATGTTGTCAAGATGAGATCAGGAAGACACTAACACCAGAACTTTGTGCTTTGTCGGCTACCAGCTATATATGGCGAATTAGGTTGAGGATCCTTGAGCTGTAGTCTGTTGCGACAAGAAACAGCTTGGCATACTTGTGAGAATTTTGTGGTGATCAAATACTGACTTATCAAGGGGCCAATAAATTGGTTCAGAGTACATGTTAGCAATCAGATTCCGTATGACATTTCTTGGAAGCGAATCAAGTTGTATTGCGATAAATTGTTGCCTTGTTGTTCAAACACTAGACAAAGGGGAGGGAAGTTCATATTCATATATATCTATATCTCTTTGCTTTAGTATTAAGATTCTAGGCAGCGGGATCCACAAATGGCAAATTAGTCTCTTGGAAAGTTCATTTTATCTCTATTTTCTATTGTTATGTGATGTATAATTATTCAAACATATTCACATGCTATGCCGAAATCATTTTGAAACATTTACACAAAGTGTAATGATCATATTTTTTTATTTATAAAACTGCAACTCAACACTTTTTCACCATCCAAATAGGAATTGGCACAAAAATAAAAAAACTAGAATTGGGATTCAAGCTCAATATCAATATCCTGTGATATTTGGCATTGGAGTCAATTCAAAGCCAAGCCCTTGAATGTATACATCCAAACATGCTGCACAGGAATGATTTTGAAACATGTACACTAAAGTTTAGTTTCCCCTCCGAAATCATTTTGAAACATGTACAAAAACGTATAGTTTCTCCGGGGAGAGCGGAGGAAGGGGAGGGGAGACTGTACAGAAATCATCCCAATGAGAAATCAGAAACCTAGTGGACTCAAATCTGAAAAACACAAGTGGACTAATATGCAATTATACCCCCAGAAGCTTTTTTTTCTCTCACTCGGACGGCCGACGCGATGGCCGCCGCCGGAGAAACTCCGCTGTCGCAGGCGAACTACTCCTTCGGGAGGCCATGGCCGGAGCTCAACGAAGGACTCTCCTACACCGACACGTTCCGGTGTGCTGGTCAGTCTTCCCTCCCCTCCTTCCTCTGCTCTCTTCCTTCCTTGTTTGGTTACCTCCTCTGATTTCTTCACACGCGAGCAGATGCGGAAACCACCACCACCTTAATCGAGTTCTACTCCGAGAACTACAAGAGCTCTGCGCCATTGCCGGGGTACGTATCGATGTTTCCTTCAAAAAAAAAAGAATAATGTGTTGATTTGACTGTTGGTGGTGCACGCCTCTGCAGGTGGATTCATAGGATTCGTAATGGCCAGGTAGAGTATGCAGCATCCAGTAGCTAACTTCGCTAACGTTCTGTTTTCTTACCCCTTTTTGTATCTGTCTGTTGTCGTGCGGCTGGTATATAGTAATATCTGCGTATGAACTAATGTAAGTTATTTATTTGTGTATGTTGTAGTAGCAACTTAGTTTCAAACAATATCTCCAGTAATTTATTTGATTTTGCAATTAGTCGATATTTCTTGATATGAATTGCTAGCTGTGAGGTTTATGGATCACCCATGCTTATGTTTTTCCCTTTGCTGTTTTGAGCTATCGAACGTTTCAAATGCGCGCATAAGAAAAAAATTGTATGTTGTGGTAGCAACTAATTAGTATGTTTCTGAGTTTTGCATCACATGTGATTCGGAAGACAAATGAAGGCTTTGAGATTATGTTTGCAGATAACAATTGATGGTCAAGTTGTCACTGATCCAGATACGATTCTCCGGTACTTTCCTTCTTCTATTTGCAGTATATATCTTTGCAACAAGAGTGTTATCATTGTTATCTCCCTTCACCATTTGCTTTACGTTTATAGCTACATTTTTAAAGTATGATATGCGTCTCATCTGGATCCTAATTTTCAGGGAGGGTTCTAAATTGGTGTATCATCGCCTCGCATGGCAGGAGCCATTTGCACCACATTTGCTTCAAGTGCTTTATGAAGATGACGACATGGTATGCCCATCAGGCTAAAACTCTTGCTGAATTGCATGGAAACACATTCTTCTATCTAACCGTCATTTAGCCTAGATGGTTGGCAAAGTCCAGGTCCCATCTGAGTTTTATCTAACTTTTGCAAGTCACGTGTTTTTTCCATTGTCATGTTTGTCTGTTGTTGCTATGGTACTTTTTTCTTTAACTGAAAACTGTAGGTTAGGCTCCAACAGTAAAAAATATTAATAAAAGAGAAGATGTACAAGAGAGAGCTGCACAAGATTGGAATTGCTGCGTTAGTTACAAACGATCTACTCCCTCCGATCCATAATAAGTGTCGCTGATTTTCGGCTAGTGTGAATCTCTTCTCATTCATGTTATCCTATATAGGTTTATTAAATTAGTTATAAACATTAAGCTATATAATCATAGTAATAAATCAGCTGATTTTGTCAGGTCGCCCTTAACAAGCCTTCCGGTTTGCAAGTTCTGCCTAAAGGACTCTTCCAGCAGCGAACTGTTCTAGCACAGCTTCAGTGGAAAGAGTGGAAGATGCCCCCATCAACCTGCTCGAAGAGAAAACATGTGCAATCACATCCTGTACCTGTTCATCGATTAGGAAGGGGCACGTCAGGTTTGTTTGTGTTTTATTTGGTTCACTCCTACCCAGAAACTCTGTTTCATAGATGATCAGTTGAGGTCTAGCAGACATGTACTTTTGTGTCTTGCATGTGAAACCAAGAATCTTGGAACCATGGTTTTCGTGGTATTACTCTGAAATGTTATGAGATGTTAATGCCTAAAAGTGATCCCATACAAACTCTACTGTCTCAGGAAAGCGCACAACTCGTAAGTTATTAATATTATAAACAGGAAGGGTTGTTCACTGGGATGATAATAAACTCTTTCTTACCATAATGTAACAAAGAGCTCTTCTCTAATGAAGCCTCACTTTCCGACTTCTTTTTTTGTTTAAAAAGTACTCCCTCTGTTTCAAAATATAAGATGTTTTAGGTTTGTGAAAAAAATGCATCTAGACTTCTTTTAGTGTGTAGATTCACTCTAAACTCGAGTGAACCTAAATACTAAAAGAAGTCTAGATACATTTGCTTCACAAAGCTAAAACATCTTATATTTTGAAACGGAGGGAGTATCTCACAAAAAAATGGTTGTTACCTCTGCATTGCCACATTTAATGTTCTTCGCTATTGATGATAACCTGCGCACTCTATCTTAGGTCTACTGATTTGTGCCAAGACAAAGCTTGCCAAAGTTCGACTTGCATCTTATTTTGCAGAAGGTGCTACAAATGCTGCGAATAAAAGGTGCACATTCTTCTCTTTAAAATTTGAAAAGAATAATCTCTATTGTTAGCACCACCCACTACTGTGTAAATGACTAATTCGATTTATAGGGATGAAACAGAGGTTGGCAAAGAACGGAAAATTTCAAAGTTCTATCGAGCATTAGTAACTGGTATACTTGAAAATGACGAGGTCCTGTTCCTGCCCCCCTCATGCCAATGAATTTCACAATCATTCTATTCAGTATCAAACTAATATCTCTCTCTTAAAAAAATGTGTATAATGGACATGTTGCAAAAATCTAGGTATGATTTCTTTTCCTTTGCACCTGCAGGATGTGATTACTCAACCCATAGGACTGGTTCATTACCCTGGAGTTGCAGAGGGACTTTATGCGGCATGTTCCTCAGGTAATACAAGTTTACCGAGCCAATAATGAGCTTACTGAAATTGGCAATACCGTGCAAATCTCGCTTGATTTCTTGTGTAGTTTTATCATGCACTAGTACTTTTCAGGGAAGCCAGCAATGAGCAAAGTGTGTGTTCTTGAGAGACTTGGACACCAAAATCAATCGCTGGTTCAGGTACAATGCTTATTTTTTTGGTGTTCTATCCTACTTATATATATTCCTTTAGATATGTACAGTGTTTCCCTCTGTTTGAATTATGTTTTCTTTATATATGTCACTCTTTCTTTTCCTCGTTTGGTGCAGGTTGAAATTCATTCAGGCCGTCCTCACCAAATACGGATACACCTTGCATACATCGGACACCCTCTTGTTGGTAAATAAAAAAAATTGTTTATTATGATGGGCATAATAGTATTTGAGCTCTTCTCTTCCAGGCTTGAGGGTAGATTCCAAAGTTCAGACTCTACATGTTTTCGCTTTCTTTTCATTTACCAGATGATCCTCTCTATGGTATTGGTGGGCAGCCTAAATTTGTTGACCTGGAATCTAGTAGCACAGATATTTCTTTTGCACATGACGGGTAATTCTTTCACTTACTATTTCTGCTGAGGTACCGTACCTCCATGGACGATCCCCCCTGTTCCTGTATTTAGTTTAACTAATCTTATGAGCCTCTTTTAGGGGTTATGAGAGGCCTTTGCAGCCTGTTCCTGGAGACTGTGGGTATCACTTACACGCGCACTGGCTGATCCTCTGTCATCCAACTACGAACAAGGTAACGAGAAGTGAATCTTTCTAAACTGGGTAGTATTCTCCGCTCGAATTAAAGAGAGGTCCAGATCAAAGTAGCTATTGATGCTGCGTCTTACACTCCTAACATTTTGTGGTTGTCTTTGCAGATGCTGAAGATAACCGCCCCTCTGCCGCATATCCTACAGACTCGAGAGGAGCGCTGCGATCAGCAAGCTGATACTTGAGCTCACGAATTCCCATCTGAAAACATATGCATGCATGAAGTGAGCAGTCGGCATATGAAGCCCTATCTCTACACAGCACAATTAGGTTGTAATACAAGCCTGCGGAGATGGAGGCCAATGGACGGACGAATGGAGTGCAGACAGACATATGAGGTGTTATGTGCAGAGCAGCTTACAGTGTCTGTCTTGAGGCTTTGCGTGGCTAGCAGAGTGGCTAGCAGTGTCTGTATTGTTGGGTTTGAACCGCCACTGGACTTATGAAGGGAAACTATGAGGAATATATTTTATACTACTACTCCCTCCAGTGGCGAACCTTGGAGGAAAATTAAGGGGGGGCCAAGATGCTAATTAAACCATTTAATAGCTATAACTATTCATATTTCTCATTAATTTAGTCTTAACAACACTACTAATTAGATAATTTGCAACAATGTTGGGGGGGCCATGGCCCAGTTTGGCCTCCATGAAGGTCCGCCACTGACTCCCTCCGTTTGAAAATATAAGATGTTTTAGATTTGTATACTTTGTCTTGTTTAGCTGTGTCTTTTGTATTGTATGGCGAAGACGACATACATTTTGGCTAAGATTACATGTTATAGCTGCTAGTCACCTCAAAGCATGTACAGACTAGATTACTGCGTATTCCGAGCCAACTTGTACTCCATTTCTGAATTCATTGTCATTCAAATTTTGATTGCTGACATTTACACACTTCAGTTATAAGCCAAACAAACTTATGAGTTTACTCCGTTGTGCACGGAGTTATGACTGGCCTTGTGCTGAACGCGTAGGCGTGGCAGTTGGCAGCAGAGTCCATCAATAACTCCCCAAACCTGCCCAAAGCTAGACGGAACGGAACGACAAGAAAACAGGGGCTGCGCGGCGACACCTCTCTCTCTCTCTCTCGTCACTCTCTGAATTAGACACCAATGGAAGCCTCGCCGGCGACGCGTCTCCCGGAGGCCGACGCGCTCCCCGATGGCTTCGTCGATAGCCCCTCCTCCGACCAGGCCCCGCCCGTCTCCTCCGCCCCCGCCGCCGGCGATTCCCCGCATCCCGCCCTCGGCCCCGATCACGAGGCCGCCACCGTCCCCGACGCCGACCAAACCCTAGGCGCTCCCTCTGGCACCTCCACCGCCGCCGATGCGCTTCGGGGCCTCGATCTGAACGTCGCCTGGGAGCCGGAGAGCGCTCCCGGGCAGCAGGGACCCGCCGCAGACATAGGAGGTGATCTCGCTCTCTCTCTCTCCCTCCCTACCTCACGCACTGACAACTACCTGGTCTGACTTTGTATATCTGTAACACCACACCATCAGTTACAGTTCGCCTATGTTCGCTTACCTTGTTTCGATGCTCTTGGCACAGAGGCTAAGGATTCACTCAAGGAGAGCTTTGTGCTGCAGCAGCCAGAACCGGTGGCCATTCAAAAGGTTGTCACTGCCGAAATGGCCATGGTTTAGATTTCCTCTATGTCTGCAGTACTGGCGTTGGTGACAATACCAATTGGATTGATTTCTGTGACTTTGTAGGAGAGTGGCGAGCCAAAGCGTAAGGTCGTGAAGCGGGGCAGTAAGCTAGAGAAGGACAGGGAGCTGTTGGAACTCGCCCAGAGGTACCATAGAGTGGTGACAGAGAGGGATGCAGGCAAGTTTCTATTATGTGAAATATGAACCCGAGTACTTTCTATTATGCGAAATATGAAACCAACTACTTGCCAACAGTCGAATGTAATGGGTAAATCCACTCTCAGCTAAGGAACCACTGTCCAAACATTGCAGTTGTACTCGTTTGGTCCAAATACATTCATCTGATATTCATGCCAATGTATATAAGTGTTATTGTTAATTTGATACTTCGGTCCTGGACCCTTCTCATTAGAACAAAAGTATAAATTATGTAACTAAATACCTGATCACTCTGGATTTTTTCCTCTTGTATACACATGGCACTCAAAAAATTCCTGAATGTATTGTTCTTGTATTTTATGACAAATAGCATGGACTATCTAGTAGACTAGAGCACATTTAACAAGAAGAATTTAGTCAAGTCTTCTGTTTCTGCTTCTTCCTTAGAAAATTGTTCCATTCTGTGTTAATGTACAGGAAAGCTGTATTAGATGATTACTTTATAAATTTACATATTTATTTAAAATTTGTGTTAATGGCTAAACCAAGAACATAGAGACATCTTAATTACACATGGCTAAAAAATGAGAACACCAAAATTCGTACGGATTCCATACACCTCCATCCAATGGGATCCCTACGTCTAATCCCAAAAGAAGATTCATATGCTTTTCCTCTGGTGCAACCAGATAGCCAAATAGTTCCTATTACTTGTTCATGTGCAAATATGCAATTCATGTAGGATTCAACATGATGGTGTTCAGTTACTAGGTACTCTCTTGTTAGGGAATGTAAGGCCCCCTCGAAATTTGAGCCCAATGTTGACCATGAATTTAACATATAAAATATATTTTATACATTCATTCCGAGCATTTCGCATACCAAACAATGACAACAGGTTCATTCATTCATTCCTACCGTTTGACATACCATATAATAAAAACAGGTTCATTGGATTTATATTTGAAATAAGATTCCAACGGTATAACTTTTGTGACAAATAAATTATATTTTGTTAGTTTATGGTCACAGTTAGGCTCAAACTTCAAGGGGGCCTTATAATCCCTAACAGATGGAGTATTATTCTATTCTGTGTTCATGGCCCCTTTATTCCAAAGAAGTCTTGAATTAGTTTGATCGTAATAAAAATCATTGCCTAGAAGTGTTCAATTAGGAATGAAATTTCCAGAGTGGTAGCAGAGAGGGATGTACATGGTAACTGTATCAGTTGGAGTATTCATATTAATTGATAGTGAGTGTTGATTTGAGAATTTTGTCATGGACTCTTCTCATTAGAACAAACCAAAATCAACAAAACTGGGTTTTAGTCTTGTATGCACATGGTACTCCTAAAAGCCATCCTACCTAACATGTATTGTTTGTATTTGGTCTCTTGCAGCCGTTGCAGTTAAGGAAAAATTAGAATCTCTTTGTAGAGAATTTCAGCGTCAAAACAAAATGTTAAAGGTATGTCCATTTAGTTCTGAATTGTGAAACGAGTATATGTGAGTATATTTTCACTTCTATTCAGTCCTGATATATTTTTATTTTGGGTTCAGGAAGAGTGCCAAAGGGTGTCAACTGAGGGGCAGAACTTTCGGATGGACATGTCCGACAAATTCGAGAATGCTATGAAGGTCAATTATACATCTCTTGACAGTTATCTGGAATATATGTCTAACAGTGTCCTTTTTTTATTTCATTAGCTTACATTAATAATTTTTAGCAAATATTTACCACTACGATATTTTATAGGCTGTTGGTGTCAAGCTTGAGGAGCAGAAAAATGAATGCATTGCTCAGTTCGAAGAGAACAATTCGTAAGAATACTAAGCTTTAGGCATGTCTTCAGTGTTAAGAGTTTCATTGGTTTCAGTTTGCAAGTTCATTGCATACATATGTGTTGGATACATCTAATATTCTTCACTTATTATAAGTTTATATTTACCTTTTTCGATGGACACTGATGGCTGCTATTTTGTAGGCTGAGAAATAAACTCAAAGACCTTGCTGATCAATATAATATCATTCAGCAGAAATATGCTCATCAGGTATGCTGCATATATCCTGCAGGTTTTCATCCATGAGTATCTCCAATATTGCCACAAGGCCCACAACCATGACTTATGCATTTTTTTCCGTACTTTCTGTAAAATTTTGTTTCTCATCGGCTCATCATATATGCAGTTGAAAGAAAAGACGCTGGAACTTGAACTTGCTGATCTGAAACTAAAACAACATCAAGCGAAGGCAGCTCAAGAACACACTCAAATGGTGTTGTACGCCGAGCAAGTTTCTCAACTTGTCACAACTGAGAAGACCCTGCGGGAACAGCTAGCTAGTGATGGCGAAAAATTTCAGCACTTTCAGGTACTTTTGCAGATACAGTCATCCTCTTAAGCTTTAATCCATCGCTCCACTGTATTCTTAATGGTGGATTTGCCCCACTAGATGAACTTGTAGACAACATTCTAGTATATCCACTATAATGGGGGATTACAGGTGTAAATGCTAAGTGCTCCATTATATCGTTGCAGGATGCCCTGTCAAAAAGCAACTCAGTCTTTGAGACTTACAAGACGGAGATGGGACAGGTGTTTTAAAACTCATTTCGGCTCATTCTCAGTATCGTTGTATCTGATTTGACCTTTGTTCTTATTAATTGTTTGTCTAAGAAACTTAACAAGTATTTGTTATGTTTCACGTTAGATGGTGAAGGCAATTAAAGCATTTAGGAAGCAAAATGCAGACCTGAAGAGTAAATGTGAGAATTCAGATATTGCTCTTGTGAAGCTCATTGAGGAGGTAATGCATACATTATATAAACTAGTCAGAATGTTCGAAAACAGGATGCTGGGAGAATTTTATACTCCTACAAGTTGCGCTACGCTTTATGATACTAACTTGAACCTGTTTTGGTCATCTCTGCAGCGTGAGGTGATGAAGAAGCAACTAGACAAATATAAGAATCAAAAGGACAAACTCGAGTCCCTGTGCCGGTCACTGCAGGCAGAAAGGAAGCAAAGCCTTTCTCTCGATATTCCTGATGCCACTTCTAGCCAAGCAGATCTTACAACAAGTATGGAGGCAGAGTTTCCTGATACCACTTCTAACCAAGCAGATCTTACAGCAAGTATGGATGCAGAGTCCTAGATTTTGCGTGCTCCATGGCGCATACCTTGGTGCTACCGCTGCCTAAGCTACAGCTGGCCGAGATTTCTGAAGCCTGAAAATTGGATAATATGTGACGTTTATCCTGATTTGGTTGTGAGTTTGTGGGAGCTCTGGACATCGTGTATCACACATCCACCTTTCGCCTGCTAGATGTGTCTCGTGTGAGCCATCTCCTAACCTGCCTTTTTTACTCAGCACAAATAGACGACTAGCATCATGAGATTGTAACCAGTACCGACTGCCAAGACATATCAGCAATTACTTTTTTCTTTTCTTTTTGGTGTCTTTTATAAGCGATCAAACGTGTGCATCTGTGCATCGTTGACAACTGATGAATATTCATTCTGTGTTAAGCGAGCTTTATACTAGCTCAGGTTTTAGATCGTAAAGAAGATAATCAGGTAGTTTTGTCATCTTTTAAGGATTATGCTAGACCTGTTCCGGTTTATACTCCTGGCTCGAATTAGATGTCAAAAGTTTATCTAGATTGGCATGTGTTTATACATTAAAACACGTCTAAATACTTGTATATCTAGATAAATCTAAGACATCCATTTCAAGACCGAGGGAGTAATGTACAACTTTTTTTCTCTTCCAAACTACCCAACTTGCTTGGAGCAAAAGGTTTCTCTTTTCTTTGTTCCAGGGAGTCGAACAAGTGTTATATAATGTTACAAGCTAAAAAAGGTACTCTCTCCTACCAGAAAGGATGCCCGAGTTAAAAAAAAAGGATGTTTGTGTATTTGTCTAGATTTAGATTTATATGTATGTAGACACGTTTTGACAAACATGCGACATAATTTTTCGTGTAGAGGGAGTATTATAATTTTACACTCTTAATTCTCCTTGAATAATGAAATATTCTTTCCGTTCCAATTCCAAATTATAAGATGTTTTACTGTAGCTTTTTCAGAGCAAAATGAGTGAACCTACATACTAAATAACCTCTGGATACATGTGTTTCAAAAAAAATATGCTAAAACATCTTATATTCTAGAACATAGGGAGTATTGTACATATCATACAACGATGTTTTGACTAACACCGCTGCCCATGCAAACAAGTTCTTCACAATTCAGTAACATATAGTGCACATATAGTTCAGTCGCCTACAAAGAAACGGTGAACCAGCGACATTAATTCAGGTATACTTCACTGTGGTCATTTTGTACATGCAAACAAAACTCAGCTCATCACCGAACTATCTGATAAATCAAGGGTCTGAGCTTAAATAGAATAATAGCTTGTGGCCAGGAAAGCTGAATGCCACAAACGCAATGGGTATCTCATCTAATTAAATTGTAGCTGGGAGTACATGTCTTTGTGTCCAGCTTCAGCGAAGCAACTATCATGCCACATAAGTTCATATGATCTTATCCAACCTGAGATAAACCAGACATATAACCCAAAAGCAAAACCTGCATTGATATAAAAATATAAGCGACAGTTTGATACATAATGAGATGAGATAAAGTGATCTTGTCTCTTGGAATAAAGGTTGAGCCAAGTTGTCAGTGACAGAGAAAAGGCTACTGTTGGATGTTTTCAGGTCATAAAGATGATAAAACCCTTCCGTGGCACATAATTTAGTAAATATGGTAAAACCATAAAGGCTACTTGTCTCTTGCTATTTGTATATTATCAGTTATGACAAATGATAATGTGAGGTGAAGTTTAGTAGATCAAGACAGCTTTAGGAATCAGGGTGTCAAGTGGGATCCCACCAAAGTCCCACTTCTAGTTCATTTGGTGGGATCCCACTTGACACCTTATTTAGGATTGATAAATAGTAGACTAATGGCAACCTCAATTTCAACCATGCCAAGAATATATAATAAAATTAAGTCGGTGCACTCACAAGTAATTGCCATTCAATGAACATCAAATGATTTAACTGAATGTTTGGACTAAGCATCTCAAATTTTGAGATAAAATGCTTCATGTACGAGCAAAATAAAATAACTGATTTCAAAGTTTGAGCAACATCTGATAAATGAGTAAAATGTTAGATATGCTGTAACTTACATGCTCAATCAGTAGCAACTTTCTTCCTTGCTGCCCTTGCATTATCATACTCAAACTTGAGGACATCTAGAATATGTGAAGTATCCTTGATATACAACCACCTTCCAATTGCGCTTTCCTCTATCATTGGGAAGTATTCAACAAGAATGGTGTTGGCAATCCAGTACCAGATAGCACCAAAGACAAGGCCCACTACTGCTCCGGCACAAACCTAATGAACTCATTAAAGTGAAACTTTAGATTTTCAGCGGCAGTCAAGTTATTTTGCCTAAAAATAAAAGTATAAAAGTAGTACAATCACGATGTTCCAAGAAAGTATGTATGCAGGAAGATACCTACTTTTGTAAAGAGATATCTTAGTGAGATCACACTAACTGATCGAGGAAGAACTCTACCCTGAACATAACCATTTTTAAATTTTAATAGTGGTTTGAACTACTTTGCACATTATTCGCCATGCAAAGTTGTCATATAGCTTTCCATGGAAATGGAAAGATGATAATAGCTCGCTAACTTTTCAGCTGCTCTGTCTTACAACAGTTGGTTTTTAGCAAGGCTTTTTGTTAAGATAGAAGACAAATGCTAAAAGTTGTAAGAAATGTTTGGCAAGTGGCAAGTGCTGGTAGCCAGCAGAAACTTGTAAACCTGTTCTTGGGAACCTTGAGTTTATCTTCATGTACCAATCAGGACTCCTATAGTGCTATCAGGAACAGACATTCCAACTTGACAACTAAAATCACCAAAATTATTCCCATGCACCAACATCCTGCAAGCCTATCAAAGACTAAAAGGAGCAAACAACTTGGCAGTTGGCGTCGTATAAACAGCTTTTCTTAGCAAATGCCATAATTAGGTTGCTGCTGGTTGCAATTACTAGACGATGTTCTATATAAAGACCATTGTAGCATTGCCAAAGTCTGTTTACAAGCTAAAGATAACTTTTTACGCTAGGTTAAATTTGTACAGTTACTTATACGGTTTAACAGGCACTAAATGTTCATAGGGGCAGTTTTACCGCAAGAAAAATCTTGTCTTACGTCACAAATTATAGTATGGATCATCCAGTAGTCTAGAAGGAAAATTTTAGCATGGATATATTAGTCAAATATTCTCCTCTCTGCTTCTTCCATGGACAATTGTTGCATTCAAAAGATGTACCAGATGATTACTATTTCTTACTGTACATATCAGCAATTATCCCTAACAACATTGGACACAATCTTAATTACACATATTTCGTTCAAGGAACTCAGGAACATATCTTAAGAAAACACCAAAAACACAGCTAAGATGCTTTATGGCCCCTTTGGACTGGAGGATTTCCAAAGGAATTTTCTAGGACTCACAATCTATAGGGAATATTCCTCCTACACAGACCTATTGAATAGGTAAGACCACCAAAATTACCATGCTTTTCATGCAACGAGAAAGTCCATGCTCTTCCGTGTCTGACAACTGTGGCATATATCTAGTCTCTAGAGAAAGTTCATGCTATTTTCCTATAGTGCAACCAAATACCGGAGCCGTCTACATTACTTGTTGATGTTGATTCAATTCTTGAAGGATTCTTATCATGACATTCAATTACTATCCCTGTGATTATCAATTCCTGCATTCCATACCCTCAAAATAAAATTCCTGGATTCCAGAGAGCAGGACCTAAATAATTTTGACGGTAACAGAAGCCATGGCCTAGAAGTGCATCAAATAAGAACCAAAATCCCATCACGTCCCATCAGATCGGATCCTAAATTGAGGGGCTTCTCACCTGCGGGACGGTGTGGTAGCCGAGGTACACCCTGGAGAGCATGGTGAGGAAGGCGAGCGGCCATGAGAAGGAAGCCATGACGCGGCTCGCTGGGGACCGCCGGAGCACGAACAGCGAGAGGTAGGTGGCGAAGAAGAAGGTGTACTGCGCGTGGCTGGAGGGCCACCCGTGGGAGTCGCATGTCTCGAGCAGCTCGCAGTAGGCCGGGCGGGACTGCGCGACGGAGTGCTTGATGAGCTCGTTGAGGACCTGCGAGAGGAGGAGCCCCAGGGCGAAGCAGATGCCCTGGAGCTCGCGGCGGAACATGAAGTGGGAGATGAAGCCGCCGAGGCTGATGAAGACGGGGATGAGGGAGACCCAGGCGAGGAAGAGGCCGAGCCTGTCGTCCCGCGGGTAGCGGACGTGGGTGAGCGTGATGGCCTTGAGCGCCGGCGGCACCGACGCGGCCATCTCCTGGTACTCTCCCGCACCGGACATGGCGGACTTCTGCTTTTCCGGGGAGCGATTGGGGGTATTGCGGGGATCTGCGCCTCTGCGCGTTTGGTTTGGGGAGGGGTGGGAAGACGTGTGCGCGGAGCCGCGGGGGAGGGGTGGACGTGCCAGAAGAAGCGAGGCGTGGAGCCGTGGACGCGTGGGGGATGAATCTGATGGTCCAGATTCAGCTCCAAGAGGCGCCATTTTCAGCAATTCTTTCAGCGGTGAAAACAAAACAATTTCACAACCTTATTTCTAGTTTTCGATATTGCTACTCCCTCTCTTTCGAATCTAGATAAATCTAAATCTATTAATTTAGATAAAATATAAGGCGATTCCGTCTTTTGTAACATATGCTTTAACCAAGAGCTACATATTTAATTGACTTTGTACTATAGAGATCATATAATCATAAGTATGGTGCTTTTAAATAAAAATATAATGCTACCAGTTATAAACGTGCGGCAGTAAAAATATGAGGGGCCACATTCTACTAATGCTACTCCCACGGTTCTATTTTTTTGTCAGGGTTATATTTTTAATTTTTGTTTTTGTTTCTATGGTTTGAGTTTGGTCACAATACACACGTATAACGTTCGAGCATGTGTCGTACCCCACGCCAACTACCACAGTAGTGATAGTGGCATGTAAACCGAAGGACCGACCGGAGCTAACCATCAGAACACAATGAAAGAAAAATTTAGAGCAGAGAAAAAAGAAAACGAACCGGTGCGAGGAACATACAACCTCGGAGAACACAAGCATTCATGCCTAAAACAGGAGAAAGATGGCTCCAACGGTCAAAGCAACAGCGTATCGACCCCACGACATGTGTATCCCTTCTACCTTCTATGTAGGGCACATGTGGCCATAAGCGACCCGCCGCAATGCCACCAACACAGAAGCCACTCAGATAGGCTCGTCCACAGAGAAAACATTAAGACGCTGCCAGGTAAGCCGAACCTAACGCCGACTGGAGCATCTCCACTTGTTAGGCGTTTTAGGCTGAAATTCGGACAAAAATAGCGCCAAACGGACGCAACTTTCGGTTTAGGAACACTGAGTTTTCCACGCGCGTTCCTAGGCCGAGCTACTAGGCGAAGGAAAAACGACGAAAAATTTGAATATTTTTGTTTCCGCCGGCAAGTTCTCCGGCCCAAGGTGTTCGACAGGAGTACACCCAACAAGTTTGGTGACAAAATTATTACAGAACTAGGTAAAACGGTATGATGATCACTCGTTGATGTCTGCAAGTGCACATATCATTTGTAGCTAGTTTTGAAGTTAAGATATCTATTTCACAGGGAGCCCAAAGGAAAGTGTTTATGAATAAAGTCTCTGTCACACTCAAAGTTGTCATAAGTCTTCGAGTGAATTGACTGCAAGTGTTGAAATAAGAACAAAATTTGGAGTAAACTGAATGTATTTAAATAAATCTAAAATATAAATTTAGAATTAAAAAACATAAAAGTAAATAATAATTCGATTGTTTGTTGTTTTCCGTATATGACAAAATAGGCGTGGAGAGATACAGTTCATGGTGATAGTTAATGTGCCAGGTGGATGAGCGATAAGTGTAACAATTATAATGTTATAAGTGTGTGTGTAGGCGAGCAACCTCATAATTAGCCGGAACTCCTCTTGGTAGATTTTATCCCAACTTCAATAATCCTACTAGTCTGTTACCAAAACCATAGTCAGTCAATAGGCAATTAAGATCTTTCAGGTTGCTTAACAATTAAGCTCCTTAGATCAGACTAATGCAATAGGCACAGTGGCTCCTCGTGCTCCTCGAGTTAAACTAGTTTTCTATTGAT
Organism: Avena sativa; assembly: GCA_916181665.1. Taxonomy (NCBI): domain Eukaryota; kingdom Viridiplantae; phylum Streptophyta; class Magnoliopsida; order Poales; family Poaceae; genus Avena; species Avena sativa. The sequence goes on from OV702283.1 coordinate 37,481,586, forward strand.
ATCTCCGTTTCACTCGGGGGTCGCCGGTCTGCTAGCAAACAAGATCTTATCTATGTAGAACAAAGTATCATGTTGTCTGGGCCCTTAATTGGACAACAAACATTAGGCATCCCATAGATAGTCAAGCACACACAATATAGTAATTAAAATCAATCACAAATTAATGGAAAGTATATAGGCACATCACATCTCACCAATCCCCTACACCTCCCACGCTCAAAGGAACTTACTCACATATGAGAAAAGAAAGAATCATCGATATAATTAAATAAGGGGAGTTCTTCTCAATATTATCGTGGAGATCCACAATAATAATAGAAAATCAATCCAACACAATTCAAGATAGTAAGAAACAATCTCAAACCCTAATCTTGCGAGGTGAAGATCTCTCTTTCTCAAATCAAGTAATGGCTATGGGGGTGTTGTGTCTAGGAGGTTGAAGATCGTGGAGCGATATGAAGAATGTCTTCCCCGTCTTCTCCGGATCTCTTCTTTCTCCCTTTTGGATGGAACGATGACTGTTGTGTTATGATTTCGCGTATGCCTCCTTGACGAAAGTTGTTACTTTTGATAGGACGAGGGCGGTGGCAACTATACGGCGGGAACTATATGGCCGGAAAAAATGTTCCCGCCGTATAGTTGGTCGTTAAACCTACTGGTTTCCTTCCTCGATTGCTTCCAAAAAGAGATTTGCTTGTTTTCGCCTGAATATTGTATTTTTGCTGTTGAAACCTTCCGTTGGTGTTCAGAACCTGAAACATACACTAAAAACCAAGTTTTCCTTGCTACCGAAGTATTAGTGTTAGGTAAAGCTATAAAACCATCAAATCAAGGCGAAAACCATCAATAAAAACCATTAAAATGTATCGAATCTCACGGCTTTCAATTCCTCCAAGCTTAGATGTTGCTCGCCCTCGAATGATAAGGAAATAGAGAAGAATTGCGGTGATTCGAAACTGAAATAAAAGAAGTTACAGGCTCAAATTGGTGCCAAATTCCTTTCTTCATAATCCCTGCAATCTTAAACATGATCATACAAGTATTCACAAGATTGCACTGAGTCCACTTCCTAACCACGTATATGTTTCTAGTGAATAAATTATATGCCCGAGCAAGTGTCAATAGTTTAGTTAGGAAAGTGAAACAAATTCTTTTGGTTTCTCTCTTTGTTGAGTGATGTCTACGCGCTTCTATTCTTGTAGACAGTTGTTGGGCCTCCAAGTGCAGAGGTTTGTAGAACAACAACAAGTTTCCCTTAAGTGGATTACCCAAGGTTTATCGAACTCAGGGAGGAAGTGGTCAAAGGTATCCCCTCTCAAGCAACCCTGCAATCAAGATACAAGAAGTCTCTTGTGTTCCTAACACACCCAATACACTTGTCAGGTGTATAGATGCACTAGTTCGACGAAGAGATAGTGAAATACAAGTGGTAACGGTGCCAGAAAATAGCTTCTGACTTGTTGTTGTCATGGGGTAACGTGTGACAAACTGAAATAAAGATGGAAGCAAGCAAACATGCAACAGATCTAGATGCAAACGGTGTTTCAATGTTTAGAAACAAGGCCTAGGGATCATACTTTCACTAGTGAACACTCTCTCATATAAATATCCTTTTTTCATGATACTACTCTTAACTACTCTCTGGTTGGACACTCTAATCCATGGTAGGGCTATAACAGCACACATCAAAGTCCGCCTTCCCCAATCTATATAACCCCACACTGTCACCTTGAGCGCTAGATGGTTCCAACAAACACCAAAATTTCATAGAGACATCCAACTTCAAATATAACTCATAACAAATATTCAATCTAGCTAAAGTGCCACACACGGTATGCCCGCTGTCACTTTTGAAAGGGCATGTATGCCCCCATGTGTGGTTTTGGTAATTAATGACAATCTCTATGGACTAATGTGTAAATTGAGTTTCACTTGTAGGTTTGTCCATTGGCATCGCTTGGGCCATGTGTTGGTCTCAAGGTTGGAAGATGAAGAAATGTCCAAGGGCTTTGTGCCCATTGGAATCATGAAGAAGGAAGGAGCTTGAAGGTCGATCAAGGCATGTGCAAAGAGTTGCATCAAGATGGATCAACCTCAAACAAGTTCAAAGAAGAGGTTTCCCCATGGAGTATGGGGGAGCATTTTGCAAGTCTTCATCAAGCAAGAGCGAGCAAGAGCAAACAAGAAAGGTGTTCCCACTATAGAAGAACAAGACGGTCTACATCAAGTTCAAGTGGGACGCTCAAGGCAAAGGTATGTTGATAGGGCTTCTCTTTTGCCGGTCTCGTGTTGTTAGTTGGGAGACCGGGTTTAGGATAGATAGCCGTACTATCAAGAGGGGCTCTCAAGCGGGTGTCTCGTTTGCATCGTTCGGAGAGAGCTCAAACCTTTGCATTCATAGCATCATCTTTCTTGGTTGTTATTTGGTTCTTGTCCATGAGAGGATCTAGAGCTTGTGGTCATCATCATAACAAGCTCTAGTTCATCATATAAGGATTTCACTTGCATATCTTATTGCGGTTTTTGATCTTGCGAGTTTTCCGGCTCCACACTTTGGGGGGGTACTTCACATATATATTTATGATATTTTATCCCAAGGTGATACCCAATATTTCGAATTTTTGTTGGATTCTATTCGTCGTTATCTTTCCAACAAAATTGGTTTCATCCCATTTGGAGTTCGGATGCAAAAGTTATTGCGTTTCTGGTTTTCTGGTTTCTGGAATTTCCCTGACCGGAAGTTCCGGCTTCCCACCGGAAGTTCCGCTCAAACTTTGTTCTGCGGGCTGTTCTACAGTTTGTTCCGACGCTAGTTCCGCCCAAGTTCCGGTGGCGGTTCAGAAACCTTCTGTTTTGAAGTGTGCTATTTGCCGGAACTTGGCCGGAACTTGCATCGGAACTTGTCCTGGCAAAAGTTCTTGAGCGGAACTTCCGCCTGAAGGCCGGAACTTCCGGTCAGACTCGCTTTGCGACTCAAAAGTTCCGCCCCTTGTTCCGCCCCAAGTTCCGGTGAAGGGTCAGTAACCTTCTGTTTTGAAGCGTTCTATTTGCCGGAACTTTGTCGGAACTTGCTCGGAAGTTCACCGGAACTTCCGGTCTGTTTTGACCGGAACTTCCGGTTGCGCTTCTGGAGCGGGCGTCAACGGTCTGATGACCGTTGGAGCCAGGCTGGGCGGAACTTCCGCCCCAGAGCCGGAAGTTCCGGCCATGATTCGTTTTTTCAGTTTCTCACTCCGCAGTTTTCGTCTGTTGGCTGGGTGCCACCGGAACTTCCGGCCTACCACCGGAAGTTCCGGCCAGGTGTCGTGAATGCCCATAACGGGCAGATCTGGGAGCCCTTTAAAAGGGGCTCCTCTTCCCCTTCGTGGGCACTAGCTTTTCTTCTTGGTTCTTGGCTTTCTCTCTCTCCTCCATTGTCAACCTTGAAGAAGCTTTCCCTCTCCCTTTCCCCTCCTATGATTCTTGCATCTTTTTGAGGGATTTGAGAGAGGAGATCTAGATCTACAATCCCCCAAGTCAAATCCCTTCTTTGTGAAGGGATCATTGGGATCTAGATCTTGGAGAGTTTTGTGTTCTCCTCTTGTGTTCTTCCTCCCTTATTCCCCCAATAGCTTTTGTAGCTTTGTTGGAATTTGGGAGAGAAGGACTTGCCCTTGCATTTGGTGCATAGGTTTGAGTTCTACTCTTGTGTTCTTCCTCCCTTATTCCCCCAATAGCTTTTGTAGCTTTGTTGGAATTTGGGGGAGAAGGACTTGCCCTTGCATTTGGTGCATAGGTTTGAGTTCTCCTCGGAGATTCGGCGAGTTCAAGCTTGCGAGCTTGTTTCTCTTGGGTTCCTTGGAACCCTAGACGGTTGTGTGGTTGGATTGTTGACCTTTTGTGGTCTTGTTGACCTTTTGTGGTCTTGTAGCCTTTTGTGGCGTTGTTGGCCTTTTGTGGCATTGTTGGCCTTTTGTGGATTTGTTGTTGGGAGCCTCCAATTGAGTTGTGGAGTTAGCCCCAATCTTGTACGGGTTCGGTGACCACCCTCAAGCGTCCCATAGTGGAGCAAGTGCCCGCCTTTTATGGTGCGCACTTGGGATAATAGGGTGAGCCTTTTGTGGCGTCGGTGAGTTGCGTGCTTCCGCATCCGGGGTGAGGCCTTGTGTGGCGTTGGGTGAGCATCGAGCCACCACACCTCGAGGTGAGCCATTTGTGGCGTTCGGAGAGCATTGCGCCATCGCACCTCTCCAACGGAGACGTAGCTTCTTTGGAAGTGAACTTCGGGAAACAAATCTTCGTCTCCGCATCCATCGGTTATCTCTCAACCGAACCCTTTACTTATGCACTTTACATTGTGATAGCCATCGTGCTTGAAGTATTTTTACCTTGCTATCACCTTGTTGCTTGTTTTGCTTAGCATAGTTTGTTGGTGCACCTAGGTGAACTTAGTGGCTAGGTTTTGTGCTCAATAAATTAAACGTTAGTTTTATTCCGCATTTACTTGAGCCTAAACCGTAATAATTTTAAAAGCCTATTCACCACCCCCCCCTCTAGGCGACTTCCTTTGTACTTTCAACTTTCACACACGTGGGGAAAAGCATAGATCTATTAAAGCACAAAGAGTATTTATGTAGACTCAAGCCTAAGTGCCACCATGGCGTGCACGCTGTCACTTTCACACACATGGGGAGAGCAGAGATCTATTGAAGAACTTGAGTAACAAGGTAGATCTACTTGATTACAAAGCTCATGACCACAACAAGATGATGCATAGAGAGAGATGAACACATAGCTACCGGTAGAGCCCTTAGCCTCGAGGAAGAACCACTCCCTCCTTGGTTCCGTGTTGATCTAGGAAAAATAATGACTTTGGCATTTGTCCCGTCCAATTCCGAGAATATTGATTTTCTGCCTCTCTGGAACCAAAAACAGAAGAAAACAAGAAACTGGCACTGTGACATCTTGTTAATAGGTTAGTACCAGAAAGTGTATAAAGATACCTCAAAGTGAAGACAAAACAAAGCAAAGTAGATATTAAACAAGCAGGGAGCATCAATTAATTAAGAGTACTCAAGTTGGCACCAAAAACATTTAATTTAAGAACAAATCATCTACTCCCACGTAGAAATTTCAAGACCCTCAAAGAACCTTTTTCCTTTACTTGTTTTTCAAAAATTTTAGCTCTTCCATAGAGAAATCATGACACTATTGTTAACATGTTAATTGGGATTGTGTTGCATAATCGTGACCATGCCAATAGATAACTTTTGAGCAATAATGGGCCAGATGAGTACTACAACTTCACTTAGAACGTGAGACCACAAGGAGACTAAATTTTTTACTCGTCATAGCATTGTAGCTACAGACGCTTACATAACTCAATAGCCGAAATCAAGTGGTTTCTCACATTTAGATCGTTCGTTGGCCAGCAGAGTTAGTAGTTCCTCATGGAGCACGATAGTATTGTAATGACACATATAAAGTAACATCTTACTTTAATTATTAGAAAAGCAGTGGCATAATATCTACTACTTCAAAGCGTCTATTTTATCAAATAATTTCATTCAAAAGTGTTATCAAGTCTATTACATTAAGCTCAATGGGGTTGAGTAGTTTCTAAAATCAAATACTTTGGGCTAAACATGGACTCAAATCATCTTTTGGATGCCTTTTCTTGCTGTAAAAATGTTGGAAATATTTTAACCAAGTTTATTGCTTATTATTTCAAAGCTAAAAAGGAGACACTAGCAAAGGAATAGAATTTATAGGATAACAAGCTAAGTGGGGAGTGACTCAAGAGCAAGCGAGCAAATAGTTGTAGGGTCAATTTAAATTGCAGAAGAGGTGATGAAAGGAATATGATACCTCCTCTTACTTGCTTCATTCTTGTATTTAAGTTGAACCCCGTTATATTTCCCTATTGGAAAGTCACCTAAAATTGAGCAATTTACGAGAGAAACAAAGAAACAAATTTGCAATAGAAGTTACAACTATTTTTTTGTGTTTTTGATTTAGGAATGCAAAATTGAAAGTAAACATGCAATTTTTAAGGAAGTGAAATAAATCAAAAGAAGAAATAAAAATATGAATGCAAAGTTTGGAGGTTTTCAAACCTCCCCCAAGCTTAGGCTGTTGCCAGGCCTAGTTGTTGCCGTCATTCGACGGCTGGTACGGGTACTGCTGGTAGTAGTTGGGGAAGTTGGTCATGAAGTGACTGAAGCTGTTAGTGAGGGAACTAACATCCTCATTCACTCCCTGAAGAGTGTGGTCGATCTCCCCAACACACTGGTTAAGCTGCAGAAATTCTTGATAGGGGACGTTGTTGAACCCCTGCTGTTGTTGTTGCTGATTGGGCCATGGGTCCCAGGCTCCTTCTTGTTGCTGCCATTGTCCTTCCCAAGCAGGACTGTCCGGCTCCTGCTCCTCCTCCTTCTCATCCTGCTGCTCTCCTTCTTCATCATCTTCGGGGTTAGGCTGGAGTTCAGCCATGATCTCCCTCACTTGGTCTTGGGTGAGGATCCAGTTGTACTTTCCTAAAGTCGAGAAAGCTTGTGAACAAGGCAGCGACACCTGCTCTTCCTGTGAGGCATCAGGATAACCAAACTGATATGCTTGGATCCTTTTGTCAGCTCAGTAGACACCGAGGAAGCCACAAGCAGTTATATAATTGACGTCCATAAGTATGGAGCCATCAACAGGTTGCATACCAGGTATTGGAATCTCATAGGCTTGGACAAGGTGGGTTACCAATCCACCAATGCGAATGTCACCTTTTCTTTTGTTGCTCTGGTGGCGGAGGTGTTGGAGGAGTAGAGCCGCAAGATTGGGACTCTGCGGTGCACTAGGGAAGAGTGCCTTGGTGATCATGGCCATGTCTGCATTAGCCATGGAACCGGTATCTCCTCTTACCAATAGAGTGTTGGCGAGGAACAAGGCAAAGTAGCGGATTGTCGGGTTCTGAATGGTGGACATCTTCTGGTAGAAGTCCTTGCCACCATTAACAAAAATAACCTCACAAGTTTCTTTGCTTGAGACGCCATATAAATTTGTTATAGTTGGTTCCCCATCATGAGGGAATCCAAAAGCATCACAAAATTGTTGGAAATTTGATATGGCCGCTGGTTTATGGTGAAGCTCATCGTGCACACATTACATTTCTCCCTGTAGTCATCATAGAAGGAGGCGAGGAACTCAAAGGTGAGCTCAGTGTAGGTGTAGTGGCTTGCGAAGGCGAGGAGTGATAACCCTAAACTTGCACACATGTGGTCGAAATCCGATCTCAACCCTGCCGCAGTGAGAAAGGCATCATCGGCCCACCGTGTGGGCATCACCCGCCTTGATGAAACCATGGTGTACTTGTTGTCGAGCTCAGCCGGAGTCCCGAGCTCTCACCACATCGGCGCTTGTTCCTGCGAAAAAGGCTACCAAGCTTGTTCATCTTGATGTACTAATTTTTTTTAACATAAAACCTTAGGCATATAGTTTCTACATGATATACGAGCGATTCTACATAGAAAAATTTAATCATAACGTGAGAAATCAAAAGAAAAAATCAAAAGACTTGATTTCATCCACAAGATCAATGTGAGAATTTTAACAATGGAATTATGAAAATAAAACATGGATAGGGAGAGAAACATATCGATCTGTTGATTCCCCAACTCAAATAAACGAAATCCACGAAGAATCGAGAATTCTAGGTGGGTATTGAGGAGTTTGAAGAGAGGATATGAGAGAAAAAGTGAGGAGAAGGAAGAACCCTAGCCCTGTCGGCTCGTTTAAGTGGTCGCACAAACTATACGGCGTGAACTATACGGGCGGGATATGTAGTTCCCGCTGTATAGTTGTGGCAGCATCGAAAATTAGGTTTTTTTTGCCAGATCCAAACTATACGGCTGCAACTATACAGACGGATAAAAATCTCTCGCCGTATAGTTGGTCGTTAAACGTACTGTCCTTCGAGATACGGTTTGTGAAAATCTCAAGAAAACGACCATAAACATAAAAACTATGAGTTTTTGGTCATAACTCTTAAACATTAATCGGGTCTTACGAGCCTTGCACATCGCTCTAGAACCCCAAAAAGGTGCGCTATAGCTCATGAAAACGGTCCTAAACACGAGAACGGCTATAGTTTGGTGCTAACTCTTAAACATGTATCTGGTCTTACAAGCCATGCAAATCCCCCTAAACCCAAAACTATGGGCAATAGGGTTCGATAACTATACGACCAAAACTATATGGCCAGAAAAATATTTCAGAGATACATTTTTAATCAGAATAATATGTTTAGGCTAGTTTTTGGAGATAAAACTCAAACTTAATTTTTAAATTTAATCTACATTTATTTAGTTGATATTTCTACTACTTTTTGATAGCTGTATCTTTACAGGCGCGCTTCCGCAAGAATGTCTGTGAAAATTTTGTAGGAATGCGATGAACATTTTATTCTACAACTATTTTATTAATGTGATGGGTTGACTCCCATTAAGCATTTTATTAAAAATGGTCAAATATTTCAACCTTCTCTCTGTTTTCGAATTCTTACCTTTGGTTGCCCCTTATCAAGGGCACTTACCACTTGAACTCGTTTTGCCGGTGGAATAAACATTTCTCCTGCTTCTAGCTTCTTTACAAAATATTGGATGATTTCAGCATCATAAACATTGAAGATTATTTTTCCCTCAGCACAATCAACTGACGCTCCTATAGTACTAAGGAAAGGTCTTCCAAGTATCATAGATAATTTTTCATCCTCTGGCATTTCAAGAATAATAAAATCAGTGGGAATAACATGCTCATCTATTCTAAGTAGAACATCCTCAATCATACCAATGGGTTGTTTAGTGTATTTGTTAGCCATTTGTAAAGTGATATAAGTAGGGGAATACTCCCCCAATCCTAACCTTTTATAGAGGGAATATGGCATTACACTAACTCCTGCACCTAAATCACACAAGCCATTGTGAATCTCAGCTTTGCCAATTGAACATGAAATAGCTGGTATTTCGGGATCTCCCGACTTAGACAATAACCTCCCATTAGCAGGATAACTAGTCACCATGGCAAAGGTTTCAGTTATTTCTTTCTTTATGTTAAGAATATCATGGAGAAATTTAGTATAGGTAGGAACTTGTAACACCCTCAGAATCGGACCTATGCAAGTTTTAGCGAAGCCCGCCAAACCCGCATAGAAACGATTCAAAGGTGCCCACCAGGCACTTTCATGCGGGTGGAAAACGAAGTAATAACATTACACAACAGTCCTCGATGGGACCCACAGAACAGATATATATAACAGCGACTCAAAAGAGTCAAGAATACAGATATAATATACAAAGATCCAAATCACCTTGAAAATGATAGGGCGTCTGACTACGGACAAGATGCAAATGGGGCTAAGAGCCCTGAAGAATAACCAATGGCGTCCATAACCCTGCCCAGGCCAAGCCGGAAGGGTAACCCTGCTAACGACGTCGATCTCAAACCTGCTTAAACAAAAGGGGTGCCGACAAAGGGCAAAAGAAAAAGAGGAGCGTCAGTACTGAGGCCAGTACACGGCGAGACTAGAATTCGGCGGTCCTCGCCTACATAGGTATGGTGGACTGAAGCGGCAGCAGCAGCATGCACTCAACAACCTATAGAGACTCGATCCAACTGGCGGTTATCAGAGAGGGATAAGAATGACCTATCCGGATCCAACCTGAAGCTAACACCAAACAAACTCATCCTGGTGTTTCCCCCCCTCGAGACCAAACGAGGAAGTCAACCGAGGAACTCACACGGTTGGCAGTTTTATTTATTCAGTTATCGTTGCAGCAATTACTAGTCAGGTATAGATAATCATCCTGATAAAATAAGCAGTGGGCACTTTTAGTTAACCATTCCGTGATAGTGGCAACACTTACTAGTCAGATTCATTTAGCATGAGATAACCCAAAACCCAGCAGTTGTTGGCACTTTTATTTAGCCATTCCGTTGTAGTTGTCATACTTACTAGTCAGGTACAATGGTCGCAAGTGACACTCCAAACAAGCAATTGTGGGCAGTTTTAATTAGCCATTCCATTATAGTGAAGCTGATTACTAGTCATTACAAAGTCAAATTTATAGCAATAAACTTTAGTTATGCTTGTCTATGGTCGAGATACTGTGCTCCAAGTCGTCCATAACCGCGGACACGGCTTTCAGAAAGTTTTACCCGGCCGGGGTGCACCAATAGCAACACACACTCGATCAACCTCGGAAAAACCAAATCAAAACCCAACGAGGCCTTCACGACAAAGCAATCACAGGATTCAGAAATATTTCAGGGGGCCACCCCATTAAGCTACCCGCAACGAAGTAAGCAAGCTCCGAGACGGACTCAAGGTTTGGGTATACGGCTGTGAACGACTGGGAACCCAAAACTGGGCTTGTCGACACCCTGGAATCGTGTCCCGATCCTAAACAGTACAGTGTGCTATCCATCGCACAATCGTAAATAAAGCAGTAAAGCATGGCATAAGTACAGGATCGTAAATAAAACCTCAAACTAGTTTGTGGCCCCAAGAAATAAGACTGAATCAAGCTCTGGCTCAGGGGGGTCCCATATACCTCCCGGATGTGGATAGCGCGATAAATCAAGGAACAAGTATCAAGTACTCGGGGTCCTACGGGACACAAGTGGGAGTTCGGAAACCAAATATTATCTATCACCCACCGATGCCTCTGCTTACTTCAATTTTAGTTGTTAAACAGGAAATAAAGTGAACGGTAAGTAAAGCTATGATCATCTCCAACAACAACATGCGGCAATTCTCCAACAACTGTGGCACTTGACAACACGCAACAGCATTTTAGCAAGCGACTACGACGCGCAAGTCCAACTAGCTACCAAACAACAGGTAATAGGATGTGTCCAAGGCAATATAAGGCTGCAGGGGATAGCACGGGTACGAAAACTAGAGCATCGCAACACAGATAGCAATAGATCAACATGAGGGAAATAAATACTATAAAAGTAAGATAGGTAGAAAGGGGGAGATGCTCGCCTGAAAACATTGCCGAAGGTTCAACCGAAGATCGGAGCGACACTCGCATCAACTCAACGGCCTTATCCGCGAAGAAGCAAAACACTAGAATAAACACCAGATGCAATATTTAATACTACGGCAAAAAGATCGGCATGATGCATGTATGATGTATGGCATGGCAAAGATGCGACGCGATTAGGCAATATTAAGTGGAACCGGGGTCCCGACAATTAAATATATGGTTCTAGTTGTTTAGATACCCCGCATTTTAAATGTTGTTTTAACAAGGCAAGATATGACAACGGTTCAATGCACAAATTTAAATGAGGCCAATATAAGGCTAGATTTGCCCGCATATGGGCCCCATATTTAACTTATTAGGTGAATCGGCATAAGGCCCCAAACCAATGATATGCATGCGAGTATGACAATTCAATATGCGACAAGTTGTTATTATATTATAAAATGGGGTGTCGGGAAGGGGTTCACACATTAGGGGTCTCGACGAACTTGGGGTTCCGGGGTCGGGGTGGGTCTCAGGGTTCAGGGTTCGACGGAAGCGTTCTCGGACTCCGGGATCGTTCTCGGGTAGCGGGATAGATCTTGTCGCACGGTGTCCGCGAAGTAGATCTTGTTTGTTCTGTGTCGTGACCTCGGCATTCGGGAAGCAGGACTTGGTCCGGCGTCAGGGGCGCATCGGATTCTCCTGGTCGCTGTCGTCCTTGTCGTCGCGTAGGGCTTGTCGGTTCCACGGTTTCGGTCTTCGGGATCCAGGAAGAAGGCCTTCGGATCCTCGGGTCCGTGTCGGAGTACTTGGCATCCGTGCAGAATTCCTTCGGTCATCGAACCCTTGTAGGCGTACCCCGGTCTCGACGTCTAGGTTCCGTGAAGATCTTGGCTAATCCGGTCATCGGTCCTGCTTGTGCTTCCCGTTGTCGATCTTGTCGTATGGTCCCTGTACATCTCCGAATCATGCACTCCTCGACAGAGGCCCAAACCACGCATCCTTGTCTTCGGGAGATCTTGTCGAGCCTTGTCGCATGCGAGCACACAGGTACTAGGCAGATCGTCTAGCAGGAGCACAACAGCCTCAACCAAGCGCCAGGGGGCCTGGGGCGAGCTTGGCGGAGGTCGACGCGGAGGCCGCTGGAGGGAGGATTCGGGGGAGGCGGCGCACGCGGAGGTGGAGCTCGGCGGGGCAGATGAGTACGACGCCGGGGAGGAGGACGGGCGATGGCCGGAGCGCGGGCCGGCGGGGACGCGGGCCGCGGTCGCTGGCGGGGACGAGCCGGATGGGAGGAGGAGGCGGAGCTCCAGAGGCTCGGCCGGGCTCGGGCCCGGGAGGGGCGGACCGGCGAGGTGCGGCGAGGCCGGCGACGTGAGCCGCGGGACAGGCGGACGGTGGAGGAGGCGCGCGCGCGGTGGAGGCGTGGGGTAGGCCGGAGGGGCGGGCGTCGTCGGGAGGCAGAGCTTGACGGAGAGGAGAGGGGGTCGGAGCGGGGCCGGGTCGGCTGGCGCGACGCCGGCGCCGGCGGGGCCGGGCGGAGCTTGGCGGGGCGTGGAGGGGAGCGGCGCGCTCGGAGGAAGCTTGAGGGGGCGCGCGGGAGGCGGTGGCTTGAGGGAGGCGGCGGCGACTGGGGGCAGGCGAGCGCCGGCGACGGGGAAGAGAGGGGTAGCGGCGGCTGCGGGGAAAGGCCGAGGGCGGCGGACGGTCGGGGGTCGCAGGCTGCGCGCGAGAGGTGGTCAGGCGAGCGGGGTCGTCGGGGAGAAGGTGGGAGGAGGAGAGAGGAGCGGGGGAGGAAGAAGACGACGCGGGGTAGGGCGGTCGCGTGCGTGCGCGTGGGAAGCGTGCGTGGGGCCCAGGGGCGGGGTGTGGGCACTGCGGGTGGGGCCGGCTGCAGGAGGTGGGCCGGGTGGCAGGCGCTGCGCGCGCGTGTGGCGTGAGTGTGTCCAGGGGTGGGGCTGCTGGGGGTGAGGAGAGGGAGTGGGGGTGGGCTAGGTGGCAGGGTTTGATAGGTTTAGGGGAGGAGAGGGGTGAGGTGGCGGTCACGGGTTGGTCCGGGTGAGGTGGCCAGAGGGGTGGGTAGATAGGTTGGTAACTTTAGGATTTTAGGCGGACCGATCTGTTTTGTACGGGGGTGGTCGTTCGGGTCGATTTGGCCCGTTCGACTGCCCCACTAAAATAATTTAAATGCTTTATTTATTTAAAACAGGGCCTTGGCAACCCGATAACAGGCAAAACAAAATAATCCGGGGAACCGGGGTTTGCATTTTGAAAACAAGACGGGCGTTTAGAAAATAAAGACAGGTTTTTCTGCAAATAGTTTTATACAAGCACATGCAAGATAATGACGATGCCCAAATGCAATGTGGCATGATGACATGAGCATGCTGTCATGATGATGCAATGCACAAAAACAACGCGATTTTCTAGTAGTGGTTTTGCGGGATGCCACAATTCGACACCACTAACAAGGGATCTCGCCCTCGAGATCCGCCTCATGGTACCGGGAGGAAGGTCGGCGATCTGCGTCTTCTCGCTTCGTGTAGATCCTCGCGACACCACTAACAAGGGTTGTTGTACGTGATCGTCGAGAGAACACTCCGGGGACAAAAGGTCGAAGGTAGAGGTATCAACAAATAAAGCCACCCCTAACTTCCTTGGACGGAGTAAAACTGCTGGATCCACTGAATCGATGCATAAGAGCGAATGATAAGAGTAGTCGGATGGTGATCAGTCCATCGCGCACCCAAACCATTACTCAGCACACGAATAGGCGGATTAAGCAACCAACTCTCGGAATCAGACTGAAGATCTCGACAAGCGAGGTTCGGAACAACGGAGTGATGCAGACTCTGCATCGGATCTGGCGTAGCTGATGTCGTCGCGTCGGAAAACACCGGAAGGCACGAGAAAGAAGAAAGAGAAGTCCACCAGACGAAGGATTCCTCGGATAGCATGCAGACTAGATGTAGCAACACCATTACCAAAGGAGGAAGCGAAACCCTGAAGGTACGACGGAACCCAACCGCGAGAAATCCTGGACTCGAAGAGAGAGAAGAGAGCGGATTCAAAACACGCAGAGGTGAGAGGAGAATAGCAGAGGGGTAAGGAGTAAAATCAGACCTAATCAGAACTATCCAACCGATTTTGCAAAATAGTTTTGACACTCTACTTCGGCCGTTAGCTAGGTTATCCTACAGGCTGGACTTGTGGGGTATCGCAACTGCTGAGCTCTGATACCACTCTGTAACACCCTCAGAATCGGACCTATGCAAGTTTTAGCGAAGGCCGCCAAACCCGCATAGAAACGATTCAAAGGTGCCCACCAGGCACTTTCGTGCGGGTGGAAAACGAAGTAATAACATTACACAACAGTCCTCGATGGGACCCACAGAACAGATATATATAACAGCGACTCAAAAGAGTCAAGAATACAGATATAATATACAAAGATCCAAATCACCTTGAAAATGATAGGGCGTCCGACTACGGACAAGATGCAAATGGGGCTAAGAGCCCTGAAGAATAACCAATGGCGTCCATAACCCTGCCCAGGCCAAGCCGGAAGGGTAACCCTGCTAACGACGTCGATCTCAAACCTGCTTAAACAAAAGGGGTGCCGACAAAGGGCAAAGGAAAAAGAGGAGCGTCAGTACTGAGGCTAGTACACGGCGAGACTAGAATTCGGCGGTCCTCGCCTACATAGGTATGGTGGACTGAAGCGGCAGCGGCAGCATGCACTCAACAACCTATAGAGACTCGATCCAACTGGCGGTTATCAGAGAGGGATAAGAATGACCTATCCGGATCCAACCTGAAGCTAACACCAAACAAACCCATCCTGGTGTTTCCCCCCCTCGAGACCAAACGAGGAAGTCAACCGAGGAACTCACACGATTGGCAGTTTTATTTATTCAGTTATCGTTGCAGCAATTACTAGTCAGGTATAGATAATCATCCTGATAAAATAAGCAGTGGGCACTTTTAGTTAACCATTCCGTGATAGTGGCAACACTTACTAGTCAGATTCATTTAGCATGAGATAACCCAAAACCCAGCAGTTGTTGGCACTTTTATTTAGCCATTCCGTTGTAGTTGTCATACTTACTAGTCAGGTACAATGGTCGCAAGCGACACTCCAAACAAGCAATTGTGGGCAGTTTTAATTAGCCATTCCATTATAGTGAAGCTGATTACTAGTCATTACAAAGTCAAATTTATAGCAATAAACTTTAGTTATGCTTGTCTATGGTCGAGATACTGTGCTCCAAGTCGTCCATAACCGCGGACACGGCTTTCAGAAAGTTTTACCCGGCCGGGGTGCACCAATAGCAACACACACTCGATCAACCTCGGAAAAACCAAATCAAAACCCAACGAGGCCTTCACGACAAAGCAATCACAGGATTCAGAAATATTTCAGGGGGCCACCCCATTAAGCTACCCGCAACGAAGTAAGCAAGCTCCGAGACGGACTCAAGGTTTGGGTATACGGCTGTGAACGACTGGGAACCCAAAACTGGGCTTGTCGACACCGCGGAATCGTGTCCCGATCCTAAACAGTACAGTGTGCTATCCATCGCACAATCGTAAATAAAGCAGTAAAGCATGGCATAAGTACAGGATCGTAAATAAAACCTCAAACTAGTTTGTGGCCCCAAGAAATAAGACTGAATCAAGCTCTGGCTCAGGGGGGTCCCATATACCTCCCGGATGTGGATAGCGCGATAAATCAAGGAACATGTATCAAGTACTCGGGGTCCTACGGGACACAAGTGGGCGTTCGGAAACCAAATATTATCTATCACCCACCGATGCCTCTGCTTACTTCAATTTTAGTTGTTAAACAGGAAATAAAGTGAACGGTAAGTAAAGCTATGATCATCTCCAACAACAACATGCGGCAATTCTCCAACAACTGTGGCACTTGACAACACGCAACAGCATTTTAGCAAGCGACTACGACGCGCAAGTCCAACTAGCTACCAAACAACAGGTAATAGGATGTGTCCAAGGCAATATAAGGCTGCAGGGGATAGCACGGGTACGAAAACTAGAGCATCGCAACACAGATAGCAATAGATCAACAGGAGGGAAATAAATACTATAAAAGTAAGATAGGTAGAAAGGGGGAGATGCTCGCCTGAAAACATTGCCGAAGGTTCAACCGAAGATCGGAGCGACACTCGCATCAACTCAACGGCCTTATCCGCGAAGAAGCAAAACACTAGAATAAACACCGGATGCAATATTTAATACTACGGCAAAAAGATCGGCATGATGCATGTATGATGTATGGCATGGCAAAGATGCGACGCGATTAGGCAATATTAAGTGGAACCGGGGTCCCGACAATTAAATATATGGTTCTAGTTGTTTAGATACCCCGCATTTTAAATGTTGTTTTAACAAGGCAAGATATGACAACGGTTCGATGCACAAATTTAAATGAGGCCAATATAAGGCTAGATTTGCCCGCATATGGGCCCCATATTTAACTTATTAGGTGAATCGGCATAAGGCCCCAAACCAATGATATGCATGCGAGTATGACAATTCAATATGCGACAAGTTGTTATTATATTATAAAATGGGGTGTCGGGAAGGGGTTCACACATTAGGGGTCTCGACAAACTTGGGGTTCCGGGGTCGGGGTGGGTCTCAGGGTTCAGGGTTCGATGGAAGCGTTCTCGGACTCCGGGATCGTTCTCGGGTAGCGGGATAGATCTTGTCGCACGGTGTCCGTGAAGTAGATCTTGTTTGTTCTGTGTCGTGACCTCGGCATCCGGGAAGCAGGACTTGGTCCGGCGTCAGGGGCGCATCGGATTCTCCTGGTCGATGTCGTCCTTGTCGTCGCGTAGGGCTTGTCGGTTCCACGGTTTCGGTCTTCGGGATCCAGGAAGAAGGCCTTCGGATCCTCGGGTCCGTGTTGGAGTACTTGGCATCCGTGCAGAATTCCTTCGGTCATCGAACCCTTGTAGGCGTACCCCGGTCTCGACGTCTAGGTTCCGTGAAGATCTTGGCTAATCCGGTCATCGTTCCTGCTTGTGCTTCCCGTTGTCGATCTTGTCGTATGGTCCCTGTACATCTCCGAATCATGCACTCCTCGACAGAGGCCCAAACCACGCATCCTTGTCTTCGGGAGATCTTGTCGAGCCTTGTCGCATGCGAGCACACAGGTACTAGGCAGATCGTCTAGCAGGAGCACAGCAGCCTCAACCAAGCGCCAGGGGGCCTGGGGCGAGCTTGGCGGAGGTCGACGCGGAGGCCGCTGGAGGGAGGATTCGAGGGAGGCGGCGCACGCGGAGGTGGAGCTCGGCGGGGCAGATGAGGACGGCGCCGGGGAGGAGGACGGGCGATGGCCGGAGCGCGGGCCGGCGGGGACGCGGGCCGCGGTCGCTGGCGGGGACGAGCCGGTTGGGAGGAGGAGGCGGAGCTCCAGAGGCGCGGCCGGGCTCGGGCCCGGGAGGGGCGGACCGGCGAGGTGCGGCGAGGCCGGCGACGTGAGCCGCGGGACAGGCGGACGGTGGAGGAGGCGCGCGCGCGGTGGAGGCGTGGGGTAGGCCGGAGGGGCGGGCGTCGTCGGGAGGCAGAG
The DNA here is from genome assembly GCA_916181665.1 of Avena sativa. Classification (NCBI taxonomy): domain Eukaryota; kingdom Viridiplantae; phylum Streptophyta; class Magnoliopsida; order Poales; family Poaceae; genus Avena; species Avena sativa. The sequence continues at coordinate 37,499,181 of OV702283.1, forward strand.
CTTGACGGAGAGGAGAGGGGGTCGGAGCGGGGCCGGGTCGGCTGGCACGACGCCGGCGCCGGCGGGGCCGGGCGGAGCTTGGCGGGGCGCGGAGGGGAGCGGCGCGCTCGGAGGAAGCTTGAGGGGGCGCGCGGGAGGCGGTGGCTTGAGGGAGGCGGCGGCGACTGGGGGCAGGCGAGCGCCGGCGACGGGGAAGAGAGGGGTAGCGGCGACTGCGGGGAAAGGCCGAGGGCGGCGGACGGTCGGGGGTCGCAGGCTGCGCGCGAGAGGTGGTCAGGCGAGCGGGGTCGTCGGGGAGAAGGTGGGAGGAGGAGAGAGGAGCGGGGGAGGAAGAAGACGACGCGGGGTGGGGCGGTCGCGTGCGTGCGCGTGGGAAGCGTGCGTGGGGCCCAGGGGCGGGGTGTGGGCACTGCGGGTGGGGCCGGCTGCAGGAGGTGGGCCGGGTGGCAGGCGCTGCGCGCGCGTGTGGCGTGAGTGTGTCCAGGGGTGGGGCTGCTGGGAGTGAGGAGAGGGAGTGGGGGTGGGCTAGGTGGCAGGGTTTGATAGGTTTAGGGGAGGAGAGGGGTGAGGTGGCGGTCACGGGTTGGTCCGGGTGAGGTGGCCAGAGGGGTGGGTAGATAGGTTGGTAACTTTAGGATTTTAGGCGGACCGATCTGTTTTGTACGGGGGTGGTCGTTCGGGTCGATTTGGCCCGTTCGACTGCCCCACTACGGGAGTGGCAGGTTTTTCTGCAAATAGTTTTATACAAGCACATGCAAGATAATGACGATGCCCAAATGCAATGTGGCATGATGACATGAGCATGCTGTCATGATGATGCAATGCACAAAAACAACGCGATTTTCTAGTAGTGGTTTTGCGGGATGCCACAGAACTTTTATTGCATCCGCAAATGGAATTTCTAGACGGAGATCACCGAGTGCCTTTTTGAAAGAATCATAGATTACCCGATCAGGTGCTTTCTTTTTGCGACCTGGATATGGAAGTTTTTGCTCACCTTTCTTGTTCTTGTATTTTACCTTTTGTGGGGGATCAGGCTCTTTAGTTGTTTTCTTTTGTTGTTGATTATCGCTTTTCTTCTTTGCTACTACAACAACTTCATCTTCATTACTTATCTCCTTTTCTTCTCTTGAATCAACAGTCTCTGCATCAGAGTCATAGCGGTCATCTTGTGCGTCATTTGCTCCTCCAAGGTTGGTCTTGTGTTTCTTAAGCAATTTCATCTTGAGGATCCACTAGTGTGTCATCTTCTTGGCTTGCTTTGAGCAAGGATTTTTTCCTTCAATATTTTTCAGCTTCCTATTCTGGTGGTCCAAATGATCTTGTAAGAACTGCACCTCCCCTTGTAACAACACTAGTAGAAACACGAATATTTATATCATCTTGAAAAAAAAATTGATAACCAGATGCTACTTGTTCATATTGGGTTTCAATCATACTAAGGTACTTGTGAAATAATTTTATTTCTTGGCCAATCTCATCGTACTTTTCCATGAGTTCCGCCAAAATCTTCTTATGTCTTTGAAATTGCTTATGCATGTTATTATGATATTTGGCTTGTCGATGTTTTAATTCTTGAAAAACTTTCCTAGTTTCAACTTCTTCAGTAAAAATCTATAACAGATCTACATTGTTTTCCTTAACAAGTTCAGAAGGTACACCTTTTTCTTTCACTGTTTTGCGTATTACTTTTTCCAGATTAGTACTAAAATCGTGATTTTCAAGAGAATCATTCTTAGCCCTAGTGGACATTAATTCCAAACAAGCTTTAGCAGTTAAAGTATTTATCGATACTCCTGCTGATAAATCAAGAAACTCTCTGCACTGAGTATTAATACCATGGTAAAATAAGTGGCAAATAGTTGATTCGGAATAGCCATGATTAGTAATGCTATTAATCATTCCAAAAAATCTATCCCAAGCTTGTGGGTAGTTTTCTCCCACGTTCTGACTGAAGTTGCCTATATTCTTCCTAATTTCAGTTACCTTTTTAAAAGGATTAAATTTGTTTATGAATTTGACAATACGGTTTTCCTAGCAATTAATGCAATGATAAGGAAGATAATATAACCAATTTAAAGCTTTACCTTTAAGAGACCAACAGAATAATTTTAGACGGGAAAAATCTCTAGGTAAACATTTTGGTCCAATTGATGTTATCACATTGTCGAACTCTCTAAGATGTCTTCTAGGTATTCATATTCCCTTCCACTGAAAGCTTTTTCCTACAAAATTTTAATAATCCCACCATCAAATTGATATTCTCTAACTCCAGGATTAGGAAATTCTATTGGTTGTTTAATATAAGCAGGATCTGGAGCACTATATTATCTAAGAGTTTTCTCAAGTTTCTTTGCAGTTTTCCTATGAATAGACATGATTTCCATAAAATCACTCAGGTTTTTAACTTCAACCTTATTTGATCTCAAAAGTATTTCAATAATTTCTTCGCGCCTTTGAGCAGGCACGCGCTCAAAATAATTTGGTAGATAGGTCCTACCAGAGCGTGTAGACCTTTTGTCTCCTAGGGAGACCATTTTGGTAGTAGTAAACCTGAAATGTCAAGATACGAACACTTAGCACTTAGCTCCCCGGCAACGACATCAGAAAATAGCTTGATGTCTATAAGTGCACAGATTGTTTGTAGCTAGTTTCAAAGTTAAGATATCAATCCCACAGGGATCCCAAAGGAAAGTGTTTATGAATGAAGTCTCTGTCACACTCAAAGTTATCACAAGTCTTCGAGTGAATTAACTGCAAGTGTTGAAATAAGAACAAAATTTGGATTAAACTGAATGTATTTAAATAAATCTAAAATGTAAATTTTAGAAATAAAAAGCAAAAAAGTAAAGAATGATTTGATTGTTTGTTGTTTTCCGTAGATGACAAAGCAGGCGCGGGGATATACAGTTCATGGTGATAGTTATTGTGCTAGGTGGATGAGTGATAAGTATAACAATTATAATCTTAGAAGTGTGTGTGTAGGTGGGCAACCCATAATCAGCCGGAACTCCTCTTGGTAGATTTCATCCCAACTTCAATAATCCTACTAGTCTGTTACCAAAACCATGGTCAGTCACTAGGCAATTAAGATCCTTCAGGTTGCTTAGAAATTAAGCTCCTTGGATCAGACTAATGCAATAGGCATAGTGGCCCCTCATGCTTCTCGAGTTAAACTAGTTTTCCATTGATATCCCTGTGTCACTCAGGGGGTCGCCGGTCTGCTAGCAAACAAGATCTTATCTATGTAGAACAAAGTATCATGTTGTCTGGGTCCTTAATTGGACATCAAGCATTAGGCTTCCCACATATAGTCAAACACACACAATATAGTAATTAAAATTAATCACAAATTATTGGAAAGTATATAGGCACATCACATCTCAACAATCCCCTACATCTCCCACGCCCGAAGGAACTTACTCACACATGAGAGAAGAAAGCATCATCGATATAATTAAATAAAGGGAGTTCTTCTCAATTTTACCGTGGAGATCCACAATAAGAATAGAAAATCAATCCAACACAATTAAAGATAGGAAGAAACAATCTCAAACCCTAATATTGCAAGGTGAAGACCTCTCTTTCTCAAGTACAAGTAATGGCTATGGGGGTGTTATGGCTAGGAGGTTGAAGATCATGGAGCGAGATGAAGAATGTCTTCCCCGTCTTCTCTGTATCTCTTCTTTCTCCCTTCTAGATGGAACGGCGGCTGCTATGTTATAATTACGCGTATGCCTCCTTCATGAAAGTTGTTCCTTTTGATAGGACGAAGGCGGTGGCAACTATATGGCGGGAACTATACGACCGGAGAAAATGTTCCCGCCATATAGTTGGTCATTAAACCTACTTGTTGCTTTCCTCGATTACTTCCAAAAAAGATATTTGCTTGTTTTCGCCTGAATATTGTATTTTTGCTGTTGAAACATTCTGTTGATGTTCAGAACCTGAAACATACACTGAAAACCAAGTTTTCTTTGATACTGAAGTATTAGCGTTAGGTAAAGCTAGAAAACCATCAAATCAAGAAAAAAATCATTAATAAAAACCATAAAATGTAACAAATCTCATAGCTATCACTCGTTGACGGGGATGACCTCCTCCGGTGTGTCTGGTGCAACGGGGATGGGTGCATCGGCGGTGTTGCCGGACGACTGGTTGGAGGAGGTGGAAGCAGAGCTTGGCGTAGCCGTGGGGCGAAAGCGGTCAACGCAGAGCTTGGCGTGCTGGCGGCGTTGTCCTCCTGGAGAATAGCATTGCGGCGCACCATGTACCAAGCCTTGACCAGCGTGCTCATCGCCAAGGTGTCTTCGTCGCCCATGAGGAGCTGCAGATCTGTGTTCCTCTTCTTGACGGCATAGTTCACCTTGAGGAGGTCAAGCTTTCGGTCTTGGTTCTGGAGTAGCTGCGCCTGATACGTCCAAAACGTATCTACTTTTTCGAACACTTTGCTATTGTTTCTCCTCTAAACTTGTGTGATTTGGATACAACTAACACAGGCTGACGCTGTTTTCAGCAGAATTACCTTGGTGTCTTATTTTTGTGTAGAAAATGACCTATGAGGAGCTGCAGATCTGTGTTCCTCCCTCTGTGCCTATAAGTTTCCTTTCGACCTAAAAACCGAGGGGATTCGATAGATTTCCAGAAAGAGTTCCGCTCCACCGCCGCCACCAGAAACCAAGATTCGGATCCAGAAACTCCGTTCTGGCATCCTGCCGGGACGGGGAATTTGGAGAGGATCATCGCCATCATCATCATCACCAATGCATCTCCATCAACCATCGATGTTTCCCTCATCCATGAGTGAGTAATCCCCCGCTGTAGGCTTGGGGATGGTAGGGATTGGATGAGTTCTATCATGTAATCGAATAAGATCTGTTAGGGCATAGTGCCTAGTATCTCTATTAGTGCTATTTGACTTTGTTGCAACTTGTTGTGCTTAATGCTTGTCACTAGGGCCCGAGTGCCATTATCTCAGATCTGAACTTATTATTGAATCATTATGATAGTATTGTTTGTGATCTTATCTGCAAGTTGTGTACACATATCATTGTCTGGATCCAAAGGCCCCAAAATGACAATAATTGGGTCAACCAGAGGGGATGGCTATGGTGTGAGGATCACATGTGTTCACGAAGTGTTAATGCTTTGCTCTGGTGCTCTATTAAAAGGAGCACATTAATTTCCAGTAGTTCCCTAGAGGCCCCACTGCCACGGGCTGGCTGGACAGAAGATGTTGTGCAAGTTCTCATTGCGAGCACGTATGACTATATTTGGAGCACATGCCTAGGATTGTTTAGTACTTGGATGCTTGTTATTATTTATATGCAATGCCCTAGATATTGAAGTTACATGTTTAGACTCATCCATGCAACGCCCGTCCATCCATCCCTATGCCTACCGCACTCGAATCCTACTGTTAATGTTACTGTTACTATTGCTCCTGTTTCATTGTTGCTATTGTTGTTGCTACTGATAAACTTCTGTGAGCAAGAAGTATTTCCACGTGCAGCAGAACTGACAACTCAGTTGTTAAAGCTTGCAAGTATTCTTTGGTTCCTCTTGTGTCGAATCAATAAATTGGATAATACTACCCGCGAAGACTGTTGCGATCCCCTATACTTGTGGGTCATCAAAACTATTTTCTGGCGCCGTTGCCAGGGAGCATAGATTTATTTGTAGGTTCACTTGGATCTATTATTGTTCACTGCTACTCTTTTCATCATGGGGAAGTCTCGTGATGGAAAGTTCCCTATTTTACCATCCACTACAAGAAGAGCTACAGTCCTAAACACCTCTGCTGCTCTTGATTCACCGTCTGTTATAAGTAAGCTTGTTACACCACAACATACACATGCTACACACACTGCTACTACTGTTGAGTCTGAAACTGCTTTTGATGCTCATGATGTTACTTCTACTGTGCTTGATGCGAGTGGTTCATTAGGTCCTTTTCTAGATGCTACTATGGCTAGTCTAGGAAATACCGAAGCTCCTAGTGAAGACACTGTTACACCTGTTAGCTCACCTGAGGCTAGTGAGAGTTATGATATTAATGATGGTTACATTGAGTTCACTGATGATTTTGTTGAAGAGTGCCGAAACACACATGGTACTAGTGCTGTTAAGAGTCTCCTTGCTAGACGTACTATTATGCCTAAGTTGTCCACTGATCCTAAGTTTGACACTTCTCCCATGGATATTAAAGATGAAGATTATGATTTCTCTCTTGATTTATCTTATTTAGATATTGTTGAGAAAGAACCTTTTTGTGGAACTAAAAATGAGAGTGTTGTGGCTCATATGAATGAGCTTTCTACTATGAGTGCTTTATTCTCTGATGATTTTAAGCTGCGCAAGTACTTTGTTACTAAGATCTTCCCTTTTTCACTAAAAGGAGAAGCTAGGGATTGGTTTAATAGATTACCTCATGGTTCCATTGATAGCCCTGATTGCTTGATTGCTTCTTTCTTCCAGAAATATTTTCCTCCTAGTGCTAGACATGCTGCTTTGCAGAGACTTTTTGATTTTAAACAGGGAGAAGAGGAGAAATTGCCTGAGTCATGGAAAAGGTTCCGTGCCTTGATTCATGCACATCCTGGATGTCCATTACCTAAGAATGAGCTTCTTGATATTTATTATAATGGACCAACTGATGATTCTAGAACCTATCTAGATAGACTTTCCGATTGTGTTTTCAGGAAAAGAACTCCTACAGATGCTGAAGAATTAATGACTAATATAAGCAAGAATTATGATGATTGGACTTCAACTGAGCTGAATACACCTGAGCCTATTACTCCTGAACCAGTTATACATGAACCAGTTCCAACACCAACAACAAAGAAGAGGGGAGTTATTGCATTAAATGATGAAGTGATGAAGGAAGCTAAGAAGTGTCTAAAGGAGAAAGGTATTAGAGCTGAAGATGTGAAGAATCTACCTCCTATAGAAGAATTATGTAAGACAATTCCCCACTCATCCACTATTGAGGTGTATTTTAATAAACAAGTCCAAAATCATTTATTGGAAAACTCTAGAGCTATCCATGAGTTGAAAGATATTATGGAAAGAACTTCTAATGATATTAAAATGCTTTGTAAACACTTTCAAATGGTTCAAACCCAACTTGATCAACTTGCTAAGGTGCAAAATGATATGCTTGTTAATGCTTCAGGAGATAAACATGCTTATGGAATTAGAACTAGGAGTGGTATAGCTACTCAAGATCCTTTATATCCTGAAGATCACCCTAAAAGACTTGAGCAGGAGTCCCAACAAGGTGAGAGTAGTGGTAGTCCTCGTAAGAGAAAGAAAAAGAAACAGAAGAGAGTTGAGGAACCACTTGAACCTGCTGTAGATCCTAATAGTATATCTGTCTCTGATGCTGAAACTGAGAGTGGTAATGATAAAAATGAGTCTCCTGATAAGGAGGAAGGTGAGGAAGAACCTGAGAAGCACACTAAGAACACTAGGTACACAAAAGAAGATTTTATTGCTAATAAACATGGTAAGGAGAGAGAACCTTGGGTGCATAAACCTATGCCTTTTCCAGGTAAGAAACACAAGTCAAAGGAGGAAGAACATTACAACAAGTTTTGTGAATCGATGAAGCCTTTATTCTTGCAAATTCCTTTGACTGATGCTATTAAGTTGCCTCCTTATTCAAAGTATATGAAGGATATTGTATCTAATAAAAGGAACATTCCTAATGAGGAGATTTCTACTTTGCTTGCTAATTACTCCTTCAATGGTAAGGTTCCAAAGAAACTTGGTGATTCAGGTATACCAACTATTCCTTGATCCATTAAGAATAATTATGTAAGAACTGCTTTATGTGATTTGGGAGCTGGAGTTAGTGTTATGCCTTTTTCTCTCTATAAGAGACTCCAGCTAGAAAAGTTGATACCAACTGATATTTCTTTGCAAATGGCTGATAAGTCAACTACTATTCCTGTTGGTATATGCGAGGATGTTCCTGTTCAAGTTGCTCATAATTGCATGGTCTTAACTGATTTTGTTGTGCTTGAAATGCCTGAAGATGATAATATGTCTATTATTCTTGGGAGACCTTTTCTTAATACTGCAGGTGCTGTCATCAATTGCAATCAAGGAAAAGTAACATTCAATATTAATGACAAAGAGCACACTGTCTATTTCCCCAAGAAGGTTGTTAAGAGCTATTGCATGAATTCCATTGAAAATATTGAGAGCATCAAGGTTGGAGAAATATATTGTCCCATTCCACAAGAAAATTTTGAAACCATTATGATTGGGACCATTTCTATCAAGTATGAGGTAACATAATCACCTTGTGGAATGCAAAGTTTTGCTTCATATAAGATTGTTTTGGTAACAAGACTTGATCAACCTTGTTAACAAAAGGATTTTAATGAACAAAATAATGTTTCCACTGTGGTTATACTTGCTTTCTTTTACTTTTCTCCTTCCTAGTCTTTGCTTTAGCTTTAGTTTTGCTAGTTGTTTACTTGTTAGAGTTTCTTAGAGCTCATGTAGTTTGGCTTTTGGTTTGCTTTTGCTTCTTCTGAAAAAACTGTTTCTGCGAGAAAATCAATTTTCATACCCTGAAAATTGGCCAAAAATAAAGTTTCCCGAAAAATCCCAGAAAATTCAAAATATTTTTTTCTCAAAAAAAGAGGCAGAGAGGCACCTGAAGTGACCCAAGGGGCCACCCCAGGCCACCACACCTATGGTAGGTGCGGCCTACCAGGTGGCGGCGCCTGGGGGGTCTAGCCCACCTAGGGCCCTCCAGGCTGCCTCCTCAAAGCCACCTTCTTTCTCTCTCCCGAAAAACACCGGAAAACTTACTCAAGCTCGAGTTCTTGCTCGTGATTTTCTATCTCCTTGTTCAGCCCATCTCAAGTGCTGATTTTTGGAGGGTTTGCTCCTTGGTATGTGCCTCCTCCACTTGTCCAATTAGATTTGTGATTGGTAGATTGTATCTTGAGTATTTTGCTGCTATAGGTGATAGGTTGTTTGAGCTTTCATGCTTGTTCTATGCTTAGAAACTTTGTTTTGATGCATGTGTAGTCCTCTAGCAAGTTCCTATAGTAGTTGATCATCATTTATCAACCTAGAAATCACTTGGTTTGATGGTTGTTTAAAATTTCAGAAAAGTGAAGTCATGGACCACCACACATTTGGTGATATATTTGAAAGAGATGCACCTAGAAGGTCAAGGCTTCCAAGGTCATCTACCAGTACTAGACCCTCATACAATGAGGATCTCATCACTCCGCGATCTGGTGACGAGGGAGATGAAGGGGATGCACACCCCTCCACCTTTCCTTGCCAAACTTTCTTGCGAGCTACTGGGATTCTTAATGATTTTATGACTTTGATTCACAGGGATGGACTAACAAGTTTCATGCAGGATGAGAGCGCACAATATGCTTTGCTTACTAAAACATTTGTGGAGAGTTTCTCCTTTACTAATAGTATGTTCAAGCCTGCTGTGTCTTTCAAAATTTATGGCAGGGCTTATTCTATGACTTTGAAGCAATTTTGCAAGGCCTTGGGACTTGGTACAGCTGGGTCATCAAAGAAGATTCCAGCTCTTCCCGCTGATTTGCTAGAGCTTGACTGAGGAATAACCAATGATGATGACCGCAGAGCTCAACGAGAAAAGATAAAGAATATTCAACTTCCAGCCATCAGGTACTTTGCCTACTATCTTGCCACCAGTGTTCTTGGTGGGGAGAACACTAGTAATATTTCCAACTATCAATTGGCCTCCTTAGCTGTTGCGCTCAACAGTGAGGATAAGTATATTCTTGGTTCTCTCATTGCCCGTCGTTTAGCTGCTAAGAGACCCATTTATGGGGGGAATTATTGCTACTCGTGTTGCTGCTTCCTTGAACATTGTTGTTGATCCACATGATACAGTTTTGGCTCCTCAGAGGCTGATCTTGCTGCCATGAAGGCGCACCACTTTGTCACCACTAGCTCTACTCTTGAGAACTTGGTTTATAGAATGTTGTTTACTGACGGGGAAGAGAGAGAGATATCACTCTACCCCAAACCACTTTGTTTAGTATTTCTCAGGGACCTTGGTCATGCTCGAAGGCGGAGATGGATGACAAGTTGCGTTCTCTTAACTTCCATGGGAACTATCAGGAGGAAGCACCATCATACGACCCCTCTGCATATTACACAGGGGAGGCCTCGAGCTCGTACCAGGACGAGGGAGCTTCCTCGACATACTACAGAGGTGCATCTACTTGGGCACCATGGGATTGAGCCCCACTTAGGCCAAAAGCCTAAGCTTGGGGGGGAGGTACACCTTCATCACACTCGTCTATATATCATTTTTGGTCGGTTCTTTGTATATCCATTGTTTTTGCTTTCTTTTTGGTTTTTGTTGCTTCTTTCTAAAAAACCAAAAATATTTTCATTGTTTCTCTTGGTTTGTTTTTTTGTTTCTTTGCTTTGGTTTGCCTTAAAATAAAAATCCAAAAAGATGTTTGGTTTGCTTTGTTTTTGTTTGGTTTTTCTTTGTTTGCTTGTTTCTAAAAATTCGAAAACACCAAAAGTATTTGTTGGTCTTCTTTGGTTTTGTGAGTTCTTTGCAGGGTTCAGCCGTCCATAGTGGATTTTGGTTTCATGTTAATTATTCAAGTCACACAAGTGAAAGTCAATAATGAAGATTAAGACAACTCGAGGTGTGGTAAGAGGCTGGTAACGAACTCTATTTGTTTCATTCTTGTACATATACTCATCATTGTGAGCATGCTTAGCCTGTTTGTGTAAGGTGTATGTCATTATGGATGCTTAGTAGTTCTTGCTTGTCTATGATTAGCTCCAGCTGCTAATAGTTTGTAGCATTTCATATGAATGTTTGCTTGCATTGTTTTATTCATACTTTGGTATGATATTGTGGTATCCTCCTCTGAATGTTCATGTGAATCGACTTGGGACATGCTCATGCATGCATATGACTAATCAATAGTCCGTAAGCCTCGATGATTTATTTTGCCTTAGAGTTACTGTATCATTTTCATGCCATAATTAGTCATGTTTTGTTGCAAGCATGATTATGATAGCTATTGCTCTCTCGTTTGTCGCTCCCTCTCTATTGCTAGCCTTCACTTGCACTGAGTATGTGCTCTACCTATGCTTCCAACTCCCCAAAACCAATATTGCCAGCTGTGTCCACCATACCTACCTATTAGCGTCATTTGCTACTTCAGTGCATATTTTATATATGCCATGTTTTCTTCCAAAATAAAATGTTTGTCTGTTTTGAGAAAGTTAGTTAGTAAAGATCTCACGAACTTGATGGCACACTTTATTCTTTGCTTAATAATTCTGAACCATCGTGACATGTCCATGAAAGTTATATGCTTGCTAATTATATGCTGGGAGTCAGCAGAACCGTGCTGTCACGGGGAACGCTTTCAACACTTTTTGGATATCTCATCCAGTTGATTCCTTGCTCTTTTGTTTACGGATGTCTTGTGAAATAAAAAGGGAGGTTGTGAGTTCATGGACTTTATTCATTGTGTTAGAGAAACGCCTGGGCTGCTAGCCTAAGCCATGCCTAATCATGGTGGAAACTTGCAGCATCACCATAATGAGCATCTATGAAGCATACTCAATAAAAACCTATGCATATGGTAAATAAAAAGATTGCTGAGATGCTCATTGTCTGCTTGCCTTGTCATTTTGGTTATGGGAAAGCTCCTATACCATGTAAAAGGGGTACCCCGTTGGCGGTTCTCGATGATATGCATGCATTTACAATGACAAGAACTTTCAAGTGACCAAAGTTGAGTAGCATGCGAAGCGGCCCTCGTACTCAAGGGACTTGGGATTTCTGCTTTATGGTCTGTCAAGCATATGATTCAGAGTGGAACTCACTTTCACCTTGACCACATGAAGAAGCCTATGATAGGGGCAATGAGATCTCAAAGCTAATGAGTACCTTCCTTTCAGCATTGGGAAGCCTTTCAAACCTTCACAAAACCGTTTTCACAACTTTGTTGAGTCACCACTTATTCTATGAGCACCTTCTTGAGAGCATAGTTGTCATTCTTGTGTTTGTTTCAAAACTTGGTTAATTATGTCATGACTTTGATGCTTGTATCTCTGATATCTTTACTTCTAGTCTTCATGTGAACTTCAGAGGTGCCTTGGCATTTATATTGTGCTCTTAAAACAAAGGCAAGCGAGATACCACTTTATCATACCTTATTATGAGCATTGCAATGTTGCTTATGTTTATGTTTCATGCTACTTATTATTATTGAGTTGGTTTCTCTTCATATCTTGCAATGACTATTGAGTAGACTTAGTTGCATACTCCTTATTATGAATTGTCTAAGCATCTAATCATGTGCTGAGAATATTTACATCATTTGAAGCAAAGTGTTCGTGAAAGTTCTTTTATCACACTCAGTTTTCAGCGCCCACCTCTCGTCGGTCTTCTCCTCCCTATTCTCGGCATGGGCCTTGGTGTCGGTGATGCACTTCTCGATGAAGCATGGAGACGTGATGGTGGCTCTATTGATGTAGAACCTGTTGGGAAACCCCAAGAGCAAGGTATGATGGGCACATCAACAAGTTTTCCCTCGGTTGTGAAACCAAGGTTATCGAACCAGTAGGAGAAAGAAACACCTTCCGAAGGTGTTGCTAGCAACGTGGAACTTGCACAACACAACCAAAATACTTTGCCCCAACTTACAGTGAGGTTGTCAAGCTCACTGGTTTTGCTGAAAACAAAGGATTAAATGTATAGTGTGGAAGATAGTAATTGCTGAAAGTAAACAGTCGATAGTATATGGAATATCAATGGGAAGGAATGGACAGGGGTCCATAGTTCACTAGATGTGTTTCTCCATAAGATAAATAACATGTTGGGTGAACAAATTACAGTTGGGAAATTGACAGATAGAGAATGCATAACAATGCATGTACATGACATGATGATCACTATGAGATTCATTTGGGCATTACAACATAATACATAGACCGTAATCCAACTGCATCTATGACTAATAATCCACCTCCAGGATATCATCCGAACAACCCTTGGGTATTAAGTTGCAAGCAACAGATAATTGCATTAAGCAAAGTGTGTAAAGTAAACAATACAATTGCCCTTGGACAAAGGATTGTTGTTTTCTCCCTAGTAGCAACATCACATCTACAACCTTAGAGGTTTCTGTCACTCCCCAGATTACTAGAGGCATGAACCTACTATCGAGCATAAATACTCCCTCTTGGAGTCACAAGCAAATACTTGGCCAACGTAACCACTAGCAACGGAGAGCATGCAAGATCACAAATAACATAGACATGATAGAATCAATAATAAATATTGACGTAGCACTCAATATCCATCGTATACCAATAAACACAACATGTAGGATTACAAATAGATGATCTTGATCATGATAGGCAGCTCACAAGATTTAAACATGATAGCACAAAGAGGAGAAACAACCATCTAGCTACTGCTATGGACCCATGGTCCAAGGATGAACTACTCATGCATCACTCCAGAGGCTGGCATGGTGATGAAGAAGGCCTCCGGGATGATCTCCCCTCTCTGGCAGGGTGCCGGGAAGAGCTTCGGATCCCTCCTGATCTAGGGATGGAGATGGCAGCGGCTATGGACTTTTTCATGGAATTCTGATCGGGTACCTAGGGTTTTCTCCTTGGGGGATTATATAGGCGAAGGGGCAAGGTCGGTAGAGGTCCAGGGGGGCCACACCCTAGGGTGACGCACCCCTAGCCGCGCCTAGGCCAGTTGTGGCCGCCCTGGGGTGCGCCTCCCTCTGGCCTCTAGACTCCGTCTTTGCCTATGAAAAATAGGAAGTCCGGCTTTTGTTTTGTCCAATTCCGAGAATATTTCTTTACTAGCTTTTCGGAAACCAAAAACAACAGAAAATAGGAACTGGCACTGTGGCATCTTGTTAATAGGTTAGTTCCAGAAAATTTATAAAAATGCCTCAAAGTGTAGACAAAACATAAGATAGTTGGTACAAAACAAGCTTGGAGCATCAAAAATTATAGATACATTTACGACGCATCAAGCATCCCCAAGCTTAAGTCCCGCTTGTCCTCAAGTAGGTAAGTGATAAAAAGAATAATTTTTGAGGTGACATGCACCATCACAATCTTGATCAAGGTATTGTAAAGCATTGATAGCTGGGATCAAAGTACTCTAACATAAGCATGAAAGATATATTTCTAACAATAAGACATAGCAACTATGTTGCAACATGAAAGGCAACATAAAAAAAGATCATGAATGATGATTTGAAAGACGTTTGTTTGTTTCACATATAGAAAACAAAGCAAGAGTGGTATTCAACTTGTCCGTCATGAATAGCATAACATAAATGCATAGGACACCTTCAATGTTCATAAGGGTGACTAGATACGAATAAGTTAAGAACAAGCAATACCATAATTATGAATCAATCAACAAGTTTTGGGACAATGCACATTGAACTAAGAATGACAACTATGCTCTCTTAATTGGTGCATAAATATAGAAGATGGAGACTCAACAAAAAGTAAAAAATAAAGGCCCTTCACAGAGGGAAGTAGGGATTTCAAGTTTCATAAAGAGCTTCCAAAAATTATGGTACTTGCTAGCTTTGAGCTCTCATTGCCTCTATCATAAGCATCTTGAAGTGATTAAGGTTAAAGTGAGACAAATATGAGTTATATGCTTGATAAATCACAAGTTGAAAATCTCATGCCCCTTGAGTACGAGTATCGTTCCTCATGCTACTCAACTTTAGTCACAGGCAAGTTCTTGTCATTGTAAGTATATGTGTATCATAGAGAACTGCCAACGGGGTACCCCTTGCCCCATAACACAGGAGCTATCCCATATCAAAATGACAAGGCAACAAACAATGAGCATCTCAGCGATCTTTTTATTTACCATGAGCATGGTTTTTTTCTATTTTTTTGAAGATGCTTCATAGAATGCTCATTATGGTTATGCTGCAAGTTTCCACCATGATTCGGCTTGGCTTAGGCTATCCGCCCAGGCGTTTCTCTAACACATATACAAACTCCATGGACTTACAAGCTCCCCTTTTATTTCACACCAACGACATCCATAAACAAAAGAACATGATATCAACTAAATAGATATGTACAATATCGAAAGCGTGCCCCATGACAGCATGCTTCTGCTAACTCCCAACTTATAATTTGCAAGCATATAAGCAACATAGATGGGCACAATGGTTCAAGTTTATTAAGTGCAAGAAAATAAAGTGTGCCATCAAGTTCGTGAGAGCTTTCATCACTAATTTTCACATAACGAAAATTTATTTTGGAAGATAGATAAAAACATGAATATACTTGGAATGGTGTAACACACCATGCATAGGAGTTTATAGTGGACTCTTTGGGATAACTTGGTTTCTTGGGAGTTGGATGTATGAGTAGATCTCATACTCAGTTCCGGTGGAGGCTAGCAAAAGACTGGGAGGGACCAACTAAGAGAGCAATAATGGCCATAATCATGTAGAGCAACAAAACATTATTAATCAAAGCATAAAGTGATATCACAAGTCAAAACTAAATGATCATAAAGGCTAAGGTGACTGGTTCATAGTCTTAACATGGTGTAAGCACGTGCCAAGTGAACCCAAATAAAACATCAAAGGAGAATACCACAATATTATGCTTTTGTATGCTAAACAACGCATGATTCTTTCATGGCACATTAAGCAATCTCAATTGTTTGAAACAAGTCATGCTACGACAATAATGACTAAGCATATGGTCAAAGCAACATCTAACATGACATGATAAAGTCTAAGCCACAGTCAAAACAAGCTTCCTTGTGTACCACTATATGCATGAAACATTCTACTCTTTTCCAACACCAATCGACTTATTTGAAACAACTCACAAATATAATAATCAATAAAAACCAGAGAGCTTGTCTCACTGATACGTCCAAAACGTATCTACTTTCCTGAACACTTTTGTTATTGTTTCTCCTCTAAACTTGTGTGATTTGGATAAACTAACACGGACTGATGCTGTTTTCAGCAGAATTGCTTTGGTGTCTAGTTTTTGTGCAGAAAATCAACTTTCAGGAAAAATCCCGGAAAATATGTCAAAAATCCTATTTTACCAGAAGACTCGCGGAGCCAGAAGACGAGACGGAGGTGGGCCACGAGGGGCCCACACCCCCTGGCCACGCTGGCTGGGCCTGGCCACGCCTGGAGGGGGTGTGGCCACCTCGGGCACCCCCTCGGCCTCCCTATTCGCCTACATAAAGCCTTCTGACCTAAAAAATCCGTGGGGGTTCGACGTTTTTCCAAAGAGAGTTCCGCTGCGCCGCCACCACCAAAAACTGTGATTCGGAACCAGAAACTCTGTTCTGGCACCCTGCCAGGATGGGGAATTGGAGGAGATCGTCACCATCATCATCACCGACTTCTATCCATCAACCATCCATGTTTCTCCCATCCATGAGTGAGTAATCCCCCACTGTAGGCTATGGGTATGGTAGGGATTGGATGAGATCTATCATGTAATTGAATAAGATTGTTAGGGCATCGTGCCTAGTATCTTTATTAGTGCTATTTGACTTTGTTGCAACTTGTTGTGCTTAATGCTTGTCACTAGGGCCTGAGTGCCATGATCTCAGATCTGAACATGTTATTGATTCATGATGACAGTATTGTTTGTGATCTTATCTACAAGTTGTGTACACATATTATTGTCCGGAACCAAAGGCCCCGAAGTGACAGAAATTGGGACAGACGGAGGGGATGGCTATGATATGAGGATCACATGTGTTCACCGAGTGTTAATGCTTTGCTCCGGTACTCTATTAAAAGGAGTACCTTAATTGCCAGTAGATTCCCTTGAGGCCCCACTGCAACGGGCTGGCAGGACAAAAGATGGTGTGCAAGTTCTCATTGCGAGCATGTATGACTATATATGGAACACATGCCTATGATTGTTTAGTACTTGGATGCTTTATCTTATTTATCTGCAATTTCCCTAGATCTTGAAGTTATATGAATAGTCTCGTCCATGCAACACCCGTCCATCCATCCCTATGCCTACTGCACTCATATCCTACTACTTGCTACTACTATTACTATTGCTTTTGTTTTACTGCTATTGTTACTTTGCTATTGCTACTACAAAACTGTTGCTACTGATAAACTTCTGTGAGCAAGACTATTTCCAGGTGCAGCTGAATTGACAACTCAGTTGTTAAGGATTATAAGTATTCTTTGGCTCCCCTTGTGTCGTATCAATAAATTGGGTAATACTACCCTCGAAGACTGTTGCGATCCCCTATACTTGTGGGTCATCACTCACCTAACTACAAAGAAGAACTAAAAAGTTCTAAGCAAAAAGCAGAATAAAACTGAAACTAAATGCAGTGCTAGAAAAAGAGAACACTCACAGAACAATAAGAGTGAAAACTAGAGTGTTCTAGGCAATGAAGAACTAGGTGTGACTTCTCCAAAATAGGTGTGTTGGGGTCCAACCAACTTATTGCAGCAAAAAAGCAAAATAAAACTAAAAACAAAAACAAAGACGCTCCAAGAAAAACATATAGTGCATGAAGCGATTAAAATAAAGTGTCTTGAAAGAAGACCTAGGATTTTTATTGATGAAGAAGGGGATGCCTTGGGCATACCCAAGCTTTGACGCTTGTACCTCTTGAATATTTCTTGGGGTTACACGGGTGTCATCACCAATCTTGAGATTTTGTCCATACTTCATATCATCACATCATTCTCTCCTTACACTTGAAAACTTCCTTCATACAAAACTTCACACAATCTTCATTAGCAGCATTAGTGTATTCAAGGTAATAAGCTTTTGCGTTCAGTTTAAACTCAAGTAAATCATCCATTAAAACATAAGCTACTGTATCAACTCCTTTTAAAAGCTCAAGTGATCAAAGAGAACTCAAAAATAAACCGATGAAGAGGCAAATGCAAATAATGGCAGAAATCTATCAAAACAGACCAGCAGGTAAAGACCGATTTTTTCGAAAATCTTCTGATGCTCAAATAGAAAAGTATAAAACTAACTAAAGTTGTGTAAACACCAGGGGCATGCACACAAAACATTTCAGCTTAATCCGACGTTCTGGGGGTTTTCACGATTTTTTACAGTGAAGCACAGAAATCTGTTTCGGGACAGCAACTTCCCCAAATCTTACTTCCCTCTCATTAGAGGCTATTCTTGGCACAAAAACCACACAAAAAGGATAAGGAGAGGTTATTACAGAGGTAATAACTTCCAAGACTCAACAAAATAAAAACTTACTGAAATAAAAAATTGGTTTATCTCCCAAGAGTGCTTTTCTTTAACGCCTTTTAGCTAGGCATAGAAAGCAAGAATCAAGTATTTTCAAATGAAGAAGCATCAATATCAAATTTCTTACGTCTACCTCTCTTACCTTTATTCTTACCTTTAGGGAACACATGATTGCTTGGTCGAGAAGTGAAATTCATGGTGCCTTTTCCTCATCTATTGTTGCTCTAAGGAGTTTTAGCAGGGATCTTCCAAGTGTAATTTGTCCTTTTCCTACACATTTAATAACAAGATAATCAATAGATACCATTTTCCCTAGGATTTTTGTAAACACTCCTTCAACTATTCCAATGGGTAATATAGTGGCATTATTGATAATAGATATTTCTTCTCCACCCTCAGAAAGTCCCCAAAGATTTAGAGGTTCATAAATATCTTTAGGCATAAGATAGAACTCAGACATAATATCACAACAAGCAAGAAAAGTTTCATCATTTATAGAAACTTTTACTATAGGGAACCATTTTGATGGTTTAGAATTTATTGAAACATAATCATGATGCTCTTGAAGCATATTATAGCATTCTTTTAAACAAGCTGTATTTGTCTCAAGAGTGTTTAATCTAGCATAAATGCTTATAAAGGATGAATCAAATTTACTAGGCAAGTTATATGTTGCAATCAATTTTTTATAGCATTAAAAGTTCATCCCCATCACAATGAAGGAAAACTCCTCCTACTATGGCATCCAAAGCATATCTATAACAAAGAATAACACCAAAGTAGAAACTGCTAAGAAGCAAGCCTAGAGTCATTTTAGGTTCCATATTTTCATAAGAATCAGAAATTATAGAAAAAGCTTCTTTGAAACTCTCCTCACTCCCTTGTTTGAAAGTGAAGATCGTTTCCTCATGTGACATAGTGATTGGAGCAGAACTAGACATAGAAACAACTTGAAATATGAACTATTTTTTTGTGTTTTTGATAAAAAGAATCAAATCAAACAAAACAAAATAAACAGACCAAAACAAAAACAAAGTAAAGAGATTGGTAGTGAGAGACTCCCCTTGCAGAAATCTTCTTTCTCCTAGAAAAGCTTTTTGATGGGAGGAAGAGATTGAAGTTGTCCTATATCTCCCCGGCAACGGCGCCAGAAAATGCTTGATGGTGGCTCTATTGATGTAGAACCTGTTGGAAAACCCCAAGAGCAATGTATGATGAGCACAATAACAAGTTTTCCCTTAGTTGTGAAACCAAGGTTATCGAACCAGTAGGAGAAAGAAAAAGCTTCCGAAGGTGTTGCTAGCCATGTGGAACCTGCATAACACAACCAAAATACTTTGCCCCAACTTATAGTGAGGTTATCAAGCTCACTGGTTTTGCTGAAAACAAAGGATTAAACACATAGTGTAGAAGATAGTAATTGCAGAAAGTAAACAGTAGATAGTAGATGGAATATCAATGGGAAGGAATGGACCAGGGTCCATAGTTCACTAGAGGTGTTTCTCCATAAGATAAATAACTTGTTGGGTGAACAAATTACAGTTGGGCAATTGACAGATAGAGAATGCATAACAATGCATGTACAGTTATGATGATCACTATGAGATTCATTTGGGCATTACAACATAATACATAGACCGTAATCCAACTGCATCTATGACTAATAATCCACCTCCGGGATATCATTCGAACAACCCTCGGGTATTAAGTTGCAAGCAACAGATAATTGCATTAATCAAAGTGTGTAAAGTAAACAATACAATTGCCCTTGGACAAAGGATTGTTGTTTTGTCCCTAGTAGCAATAGCACATCTACACCCTTAGAGGTTTCTGCCAATCCCACAGATTACTAGAGGCATGAATCTACTATCGAGCATAAATACTCCCTCTTGGAGTCACAAGCAAATACTTGGCCAAAGTAACTACTAGCAATGGAGAGCATGCAAGATCACAGATAACGTAGACATGGTAGAATCAATAATAAATCTTGACGTAGTACTCAATATCCATTAGATCCCAACAAACACAACATGTAGTATTACAAATAGATTATATTGATCATGATAGGCAGCTCACAAGATCTAAACATGATAGCACAAAGAGGATAAACAACCATCTAGATAATTCTATGGACCCATAGTCCAAGGATGAACTACTCACGCATCACTCCGGAGGTTGGCATGGTGATGAAGAAGGCCTCCGGGACGATGATCTCCCCTCTCTAGCAGGGTGCCGAGAATAGCTTCGGATCCCTCCTGATCTAGGGATGGAGATGGTGGCGACTACGGACTTTTTCGTGGAATTATGATCGGGTACCTAGGGTTTTATCCTCTAGGGGTTATATAGGCGAAGGGGCAAGGTCGTTAGAGGTCCAGGGGAGCCACACCCTAGGGCAGAGCGCCCCCCTGGCCGCGCCTAGGCCAGGTGTGGCCGCCTTGGGGTGTGCCTCCCTCTGGCCTCTAGACTTCGTCTTCGCCTATGAAAAATAGGAAGTTCGGCTTTTGCTTGGTCCAATTCCGAGAATATTTCTTTACTAGATTTTCTGAAACCAAAAACAGCAGAAAACAGGAACTGACACTGTGGCATCTTGTTAATAGGTTCGTTCCGGAAAATGTATAAAAATGCCTCAAAGTGTAGACAAAACATAAGATAGTTGGGACAAAACAAGCACGGAGCATCAAAAATTATAGATACGTTTACGACATATCAAGACGCTCGGCGGGAGGACCTGCGGCTTTTAGCATCTTTGCCTTCTTTTGGCCGAGCTCCAGCCTTCCTTCGTCGACAACAAGGGGAGGAGCATTCAGGTTGTTCACGCCATCCTTGGTCTTGGAGAGGCTCAGGCGAGTGTCCAGCCATTTCTCGCATGTCTCTATCACGGAAAACACATGGTGAAACTTGAAATCTGTCTTGGTGTCATCCGATAGAGTCCGAGTGCACGGAGGAGCTGCAAAGGCAAGGCAAAGTGTGTCAGGTGATGAGTGCATATTTGCATCATATTTTAGATTATTATTTAGCATTATAGTGGTAGGATCTTGGTATTTTACGGCGTTCGCACGCACCTTTTATGTTTATTTTCACTAGGATCAGGACAGATGATGGATCCGATGGACACAATTCTTGGACTAGTTATATTGGAGTGAAAAGGAACCAAAAACTACGTAAATTTCTTTTTTGGGAAATATTAATAACACCAGAACAAAACCCTAAGCAATTGGAGGGTACAGAAGGGTTAACGACCAACTATACAGGGAGAGGAATTTTCTGGCCGTATAGTTCCCGCCATATAGTTGGCGTCGACATCGCCGCCTCAAATATTTTCACCCTGTGCAACTGGATTGGGGAGATGACATATAGAACACCTAGAAATCACCGAAACCTAACCTCCGGAAGGCATCTGGAGGGGTAACTCATCCACCGAGGATCCATCTCCGCCCTGCGCAGATCCATGAGGCTAAGGCATTGATCTTCATCATCAACCGCTGCATCACCACCATCTCCATCCATCCCATCTACATCTTGTCTAGATCTTGTTGTAATTTCCGTACTCGTTGTGGATTTATACAAGTACTATTCATCTATGATAGATCCCATTACTTTTGCCATGATGTTGATTGCCTCCATGTCTGAGTAGATCATTAGTTCTTGGGGAGATGGAGAAACCCTAGCATGGGATTGAAATAAGATAAAGTTTATTATGATATTCATCGCTGTGACCATGTGTTAGATTGTCTGCATCTTGATGTTGGGAGAAGTCGACCTCTCAATATTTGCCTCTAGTGGGGACTTGATGGAGGTAATTACTTGCTGGTAGACAGAGGGATGTTAGCACTTACAGCGACTATAAATTTGTTGGCACCCCTTACGTATCAACTTGGGAATCGAGAAAACTCACGAAATATTATCCATGCCATGGGATACGTCCTGCGGGATTATGTCCCTTAATAGCACAGTAATTCAATTGATGTTGATTGTTGTCTGCTATGGTTATGAGGATGATTTGAGTAGTGGTTGCTGCCTCATTGTCCAAATACGGAGTTCCTCCCACACATACATAGTTGATAATGTTCATGATGATAATCTTTACCTTAGCCCTTGATAATGCTAGTGGTGTATCCGCTAATCCCTAAAAACGCTTTTTCCCACTGAAGTTCCAAATCTCTTTTACATAGACGATACTTACTTTCTGTATTCAATTTTGTTTACTTTACTTATTGTTCTCTTATACCAAAAACCCCAAAACACTTTTGACACAATATTCACATTTTATCTTGTCACTTAGAACTTTATTTAGCATTTCTATTTTCAGTATTTATTTCAAGAATTCTTAGACTTCAGACTCCTGCTCCCTGTGGGATCGATATCTTTATTTTGAAACTATCTACAAACGATCTGTGCACTTGCAGTCATCAAGCTATTTTCTGGCGCCGTTGCCGGGGAGCTAAGCGTTGTAGGTATTTTAATTTTTGCTTATTTACTTTATTTTGTTAAGTTTTGTTTTGAGTTACAGGTTTCCACCAGCATGATGGATTTTGAGCATATGACTAGTGCTAACCCACCCAGCCACTTTGGGAAGCCCTATGATATTTATAAAAGAGACAACTCCAACGAGAAGACAGGAGGGTTTGAAATAAATCCTCTACTACTTGGTATTTTACACAAGAAGAAATTTACTAGAGATGAAGAAGATCCTGATCCATATGAGCATATTGCATGTTTCAAAGATATATGTGTCACTTTCCAACTAACGGGGTATACCAACGATGAGGTAAGGGTTAAACTTTTTAGTCAAACTTTGACAAGGACAACTCTCTCATGGTATAGATGTCTACCCTTAGAAGCCACTACTACTTGTGATAATTTAGCTTGAGAATTTCTATCAAAATATTATCCATTATCAAAATCTTTTTGGATCAGGCGTCTTATAATTACTTGGAGGAACCGTCCTAATGAAGGACTGGTAAGATCTTATATAAGATTTAAAGATTTACTTAATCAATGTCCTCATCATGATTTGCCTGAATGGTATTTATTGCATATATTTTATGGTGGTTTAATTGAACCTAATACAATTGAACTAGACTCTTGTGCAAGAGGAGATTTTATGGATTTACCTATAACTAAATCTTGGGCTTTATTTAATAGAATTCACGATCATAGAGTTTGATGTGGCTCAGTTGTATAACTTCGTTGGGAGACACCAAGAGCAAGGTGTGATGAGCACAACAGCAAGTTTTCCCTCAGTTATGAAACCAAGGTTATCGAACCAGTAGGAGCAAGGAAACAACTCCAATATGTTGCTAGCAACATAGAATCCTGCACAACACAAACTCAAGACTTTGCCCCAACTTACAGTGAGATTGTCAATCTCACCGATTTGCTGAAAACAAAGGATTAAAAGTATAGTGTGGAAGGTAATAGTTGCTGGTAGAAAGTAAACAGTAATAGTAGATGATGTAACAATGGTAAAGATTGGACCAGGGTCCACAGTTCACTAGAGGTGTTCTCCTTAAGATAGATAACATGCTGGGTGAACAAATTACAGCGGGGCAATTGACAGGACTGAGCAAGGCATAACAATGCAAATACTAGACATCATGATTCCTATGAGATTTGATTGGGCATTACAACAATATACATATACCGCCATCCAACTGCATCTATGACTAATAATACACCTTCAGGTTATCATCCGAACCCCCTCCAGTATTAAGTTGCAAGCAACGGATAACTGCATTAAGCAATGTTGCTCAAATCGAAAAGTGTTGAACTAACGAAAGTTAGATAACAACCTGGGGCATTTACTCAGATAATTACAGCTCAAACCGACATACAAAGATTTTTTACGAATTTTTATAGTGAAGCACAAAAATCTGTTTCGGGACAGCAACTTCCCCAAATCTTACTTCTCTCTTATTAGAGGTTATTCTTGGCATAAAAACCACACAAAAAGGATAAGGAGAAGTTATTACAGAAGTAATAACTTCCAAGACTCAACAAAAACTATTGGGTTATCTCCGAAGAAGTACTTTTCTTTAACGCCTTTAAGTTAGACATAATAGTTTGAGAAGATGCTCACATAAGAAATATGAATTGAAGTAAAAGAGAGCATGAAGAATCAAATTCAAAACAAATTTAAGTCTAACCACTTCATATGCATAGGAATATTGTAAGAAAATAAATCAAAGAAGCACATAGTAACAAGAATGGATAGATAAAACAAGAGCAGCTTCAAAATTTTCAGCACATAGAGAGATGTTTTAGTACCATGAAAACTTCTACAACCATATTTTCCTCTCTCGTAATAATTTTCAGTATCCTCATGAATAAACTCAACAATATAACTATCACATAAAATATGCTTTTCATGATCTAAAAACACACAATTTTTATCAAGCTCAAAATAGTGGGATTAAAACCATCAAACCCACTTTTAACAATTTTATAACAAGATGACTGACCATTCTCAAGAGGTATGGGGTTCGAAGAAGTCAAGACCTCTCCAATCTCATTTTTAATAATAGTACTATTAATATTATCAACCAATATAGGACCATCATCTATAGCTTTATCATAAACATTTTCTAAGCAAGACTCTTTAGTACCATGTATTTCGAAGCTAGGCACAAATAAGGGATTATCATAGATAACAGGAGCATAATTATTATCACAAGTTTTACCCAAAGTAGATATTTCAAAAGGATCCACAGGAACATAACATTCATCCTCCTTTGGTAAGCATGGGGAACAATCAAATAATGTAAGAGATAAAGAGTTACTCTCATTAGAAGGTAGGCATGGGTAGATACATTCTTCCTCCTTTTGCTCTCTCCTCCTCTTTTTCATCTAATGAGCTTCCCGTTTCAGCAATTTCTTCTACCATAAGCTCCTGCAAGGCATTAGTCTTGTCTGTTTGTGGAAAGCATCTATTAATATATTCAAGAATATAGCCATTTTCTTCCTTGTAATTATCAAAGCAATATTTAAGTATATCATAAACCTCATATTCATAAGGTGAGTCATCAGTATTTTCAAGCAAACTAGCAAGTTCAAATGCACCCTTCCAAGCAATAAATTCTTCAATTTGTCCCACATCATAAAAGTCATAATTTCCTTTAACATAAGAAGATATGGTAACATTATCATTATACTCACATTGAAAAGGGAGGTGTTTATACCTCCTACAGCAACAAGATTTATCAAAGCAATAAGTAACATTATAAGTAGAGCACACGTTTCTAGCAATGTTATTCAATTTATCAATTTGTTCCCATAACTGTTTCCCTTTTTGTAACAAGTGGTGTTCCTTATAATAATACTTTTGTTCTTCCGTGAACCCACCTTGCCAATAAGAACTAGTTTCAAAGAAACCAACCATTGATAGAAAGCATGACAAAACAAGGCAATAACAGGCCAACAACTATAGTAGGAAACAAATTTGTGTGTGTGTTTTTTATAAGAAAAAGCAAACCAAACAAAACTATTTTTTGTATTTTTGAAAGAAAGAAGCAAGCAAAACAAAGCAAAAGAAACAAAGAAAAACAAAAACAAAGTAAAGAGAATTGTTGGGAAAGACTCTCATTGTGAAGCTGTCCTTAACTCCCCGGCAACAGCGCCAGAAAAATCTTGATGTGGCTCAGTTGTAGAGCTTTGTTGGGAGACCCCAAGAGCAAGGTGTGATGATCACAACAGCAAGTTTTCACTCAGTTATGAAACCAAGGTTATCAAACCAGTAGGAGCAAGGAGACAACTCCAAGGTGTTGCTAGCAACTTGGAATCCTGCACAACACAAACTCAAGACTTTGCCCCAACTTACTGTGAGGTTGGCAATCTCACCGGTTTGCTGAAAACAAAGGATTAAACGTATAGTGTGGAAGGTAATAATTGCTAGTAGAAAGTAAACGGTAACAGTAGATGATGTAACAATGGTAAAGATTGGACCGAGGTCCACAATTCACTAGAGGTGTTCTCCTTAAGATAGATAACATGCTGGGTAAACAAATTATAGCGGGGCAATTGACAGGACTGAGCAAGGCATAACGATGAAAATACTAGACATCATGATTCCTATGAGATTTGATTGGGCATTACAAAAATATACATAGACCGCCATCCAACTGCATCTATGACTAATAATCCACCTTCAGGTTATCATTTGAAACCCCTCCAGTATTAAGTTGCAAGCAACGGATAACTGCTTTAAGCAATGTGTGTAAAGTAAACAATACAATTGTTCCATGAACAAAAGATTGTTGGTTTCTCCCTAGTAGCAACAACACATCTATAACCTTAGAGATTCCTGTCACTTCCCCAGATTACTAGAGACATGAACCTACTATCAAGCATAAATACTCCCTCTTGGAGTCACTAGCATCTACTTGGCCAAGATAGCTACTAGCAACGGAGAGCATGCAAGATCACAAACAACACAAACATGATAGAATCAATAATCAATATGAAATGATAGAATCAATAATCAATCTGACATAGTATCTCAATATCCATCGGATCCCCGCAAACACATGTATGATTACAAATAGATGATCTTGATCATGAACGGAGCTCACAAGATCTAAACATGATAGCACAAAGGAGTACAAACAACCATCTAGCTACTGTATGGACCCATAGTCCAAGGGTGAACTACTCACACATCATACCGGAGGCTGGCATGGTGATGAAGAAGGCCTCCGGGATGATCTCTCCCCTCCGGCAGGGTGCCGAGAAGAGCTTTAGTTCCCTCGATCTAGGGACGATGGCGGCGGCTACATACTGTTTTGTTTTGATCTGATCGGATTCTTAGGGTTTCTTCATCGGAGGGCTTTTATAGGTGAAGAAGAGAGGCACGAGGGCGGCCAGGGCGCCCACAACATAGCGCGGCGCGCCCTAGGGGGGCCGCGCATGTAGGGTTCGCAGCATATAAAACAAAAAAAATCCTACGATGGGAACAACTATGTACCAAGATCTATCTACTAGATACAATCAACGGGTGGATGTATATCCGTAGAAAACATACCCTTGAAGACCGACAAAGCTTAATGATTTCAAACTCGTGGTTGATATAGACGATCTCTTACCGATCTCAAGATCGAGAGGAAGTCCTAGCGCCGCAAACTAGCGGCGCATCCGTGCTCACACACACGTCCGAGGCACCGAGCAACCTCCGCCTCCTCGCTCCAGCGATGTAGCGGAAGCACAACTCTTTCTTTCCGAATAGCCATCGGGAACATGTATCTCGCTAGTCCGAGACCATGGGGGATAAATACTAGAGGGAGAGAGAAATCCTTCACGAGAAGGTGTCCTTTGAGAGGATGAGAGAGGGGCCTTTTATAGGGGAGAGGGGGGCACCCAAGGGGCATGGCGCCCAGCCATAGGGGCTGACCCCATCTCTTCCACAGTCATGTGGGTGGACACTCCACTCACTCAAATGCCTTTCAATTCCCTCCACTTAAAAACCCACTCAAATTCCCATTAAATTTCCACCAAATTTAATGCAAACTCTCATTAAATAAAACTCCTTTTATTTATTAAGAATTTTGTCAATTACTTTAATGACAAAAATTCACATATAACCTCTTGCTAGTATTTCATTTCACATGTAAAAACACTTTCTGCAATTTCACCCGAAAACCTGTTTTGGTATCTAGTGAAATAAATTCCTGCGCTTGTTATTCTTTTCGGCATGAAACTTTTGCTCCAATTGGATATCGGTGTCTCTTAAGTGTGCCACCCTACGGTTCACGAATAATGCGGACATGATCGAGACCCTTCTCCGATCAATAATCAGAAGCGGGATCTGGAGACCCATACTGACTCCCACACATTCAACGATGACTTTCTTGTGATCGTCGGAACCTTTTACGCTCGTATCTTAATCCTTTTGTTTCGCGATATATTACATGTCCGAGATTCGATCATCGGTATCTCCATACCTAGTTTGATCTTGTTACTGACATGCACTCTTTTCTCGTTCCCGTGATATAACATTCTAGTGATCAAATCACTTGCTTGCAAGCTAACCAATGTGATATCACCGAGAGGGCCCAGAGCATATCTATCCATCATTGGGATGAAAAAATTCCACTCTCGATCCATGGGCCTCAACATAATACTTTAGTAGTTCTGAACCCATCTTTATAATCACCCAGTTACGGTGTGATGTTTGATGTTATCAAGAAACTATTTCGGTGTTAGTGATTGACATGATCTCATGGTCTAAGGATTAGGATCACTTTGTAAGTTGTTATAGCAATATAAACTCAATGACTTTGATCGTAATGCTATACTTCGGATGAATGTTCATCACACCATTACACTAATGTTGTGACCTCGTTATTAACAACATCCAATGTCCATGATCAGGAAACCTTTGATCATCTTGTTAATCAATGAGCTAGTTTATAAGAGAGGCATAACTAGGAACTTACTTTTTGTTTATTAAACGCACATGTATTAACGTTTCCGTATTAATACAATTATAGCATGCAAAATAAACAATTATCATAAATAAGGAATACGATAATAACCACTTTATTATTGCCTCTCGGGCATATTCCCTTCAGCGCGGCCCTAGGGTTTGGCGGCCCTGCGGCCCTCCTTCGGCTGCCCTTCGGTCTCTGTGTTCGTTCCGGTGAAATATTGACTTTGGCTTTTGTCCCATCCAATTCCGACAATATTTCCTTACTAGCTTTTATGAAACCAAAAATAGCAGAAAACAGGCAACTGGCACTACGACATCTTGTTAATAGGTTAGTCTCAGAAAATGTATAAAATACCTCAAAGTGTAGACAAAGCATAGCAAAGTTGATACTAAACAAGCATGGAACATCAGAAACTATAGATACGTTTACGACGTATTAGAGTTTCATGGAATTTTGGTCTAGGAAGTGAAGGAGGCACATAAATAGATTATGAATTTATTCATGACTATAATAAGAAGGGCCATATTAATAAATTATCTAAAGAGATTTATTTTGTTAGATCTTGTATTGAAAGTTGTTAAAGCTTTTATAGAACACATCAAAGCTCCAAAAGAGGGTTCAGCCAAGTATGATCCACCACCCGAACCTGAGAAGAAAAGAGAAGTTAAAGCAGCATTGGCTTCCCTAGAACCAATGTATGAGATACCTTTCCCTAACACTGCACAGAAGCATATTTTGGAATATGAACAGGTCAAGGCAGTACAGGAGGAGAAAGAAGAGGAAAGTGTGCTTATAATTGAAGAACATCTGGATGAAACCAAAGATGAAGAGGTAACCAAGGAAGCAATTATGGCTATGTATGCACATTGTAACATAGTTGAACTTGACGAAGAGACTTCCGTATTGGTTGAAGGTAAAACTAAGGCAAAAGAAGTGGGTAAGCCTATTCTTCCCTTAATATTTAAAGAAACCTCGCATTACGGTTTATGTGATCTTGGCACCAAAGTTAATGTTATATCCTATGATTTTTATTTAGAAATAAAAAAAGAGATATAACTGGCTATAATATTAAATACTAATATGACAATTATGTTAGCCAATAAAAATCTTAGAATTCCAATGGGAGTAGTTGAAGATGCAACTATCACAACTGGCAATAAAAAATTCCTATAGATTTTGTAGTTGTTGATATTCCAGTTGACACTCTTTGCCCAATCATATTTGGAAGAAACTTTTTGAGTGATGTAAGCGCCACGGTCGACTTAAAAAAGGAGGTTGTATCCCTTAAGCTCGGGAAAGCGGAAAAATAATTCCACTTTTCCAAATTTAAAGACAAACCTCTACTTGTACAAGAAGAAGAGAAATAGAAGACTATTGAAGAAATGTCAGCTCTTTTCTTAAGTAATCAAGAAGAAGAAATAAATGAAGACTCAAATTATGAAGAAATAATTATGGAGGACAGGACTCTAGAAGAATTGTAAAGTGAATTTGATTAATTTCCCATTTTAGAACCTCCAACTGATGAAGCTTTTGAAGAGCCAGAAAAGAGAGGGATGAAGAATTACCACCCCCAGAATTAAAAACTCTACCAGATAATCTTAAATATAGATTCTTATATGACACTAATAAATTCCCTCTCATTATTAGTGCTAAATTTTCAAGGGAATAAGAAGAACTCATGAAGGTACTAAAGGAGCACCGCAAGGCCTTTGGGTACTCAATGGACGACTTGAAGGGTATTAGTCCTATGATAGCCGTACATCAAATATTCATGGAGGAAGGTGCTAAACCAGTTGCAAAATTTAATAGAAGACTAAAGCCTAAAATGAAGGAAGTGGTAAAAAAGAAATAGTACGCCTAATTGATGCAGGTATAATTTATCCTGTAAAAGAAAGTGAATGGGTAATTCATGTTCATTGTGTTCCTAAGAAATGCGGCTTTATTGTTGTTCCTAATGAAAACAATGAATTGGTACCTACTAGAACTATTATTGTACATAGGATGTGCATAGATTTCAGGAAACTGAATAAAGAAACTAGGAAAAATCACTATCCTTTACCGCTCATAGATCAAACTTTAGAGAGGTTAGCAATCGACACTCATTTTTTCTACTTGGACAGATACTCTGGTTTTTCCCAAATAGTTGTTCATCCTGATGAACAACTTAAAATGACTTTCATTAGTCCTTATGATTTACATGCTTACTGATGCATGCCTTTTGGTTCATGTAATGCTCTAGCTACTTTTCCAAGATGCATGACTGCTATTTTCACAAATTTTATAGAACTAATAATGGAAGTATTTATGGATGATTTTTATGTCTATGGAACTTCGTTTACTAGTTGCTTGGATAATCTCAATATAATCTTGCAGCGTTGCAAAGAAACCAATCTTGTTCTAAACTGGGAGAAGTGCCATTTTATGGTCAAAGAATGCATAGTCCTTGGACATAAAGTATCAGGTAAGGGTATTGAAGTAGATAGGTGATGACCCACAAGTATAGGGGATCGCAACAGTCTTCGCGGGTAGTATTACCCAATTTATTGATTCGACACAAGGGGAGCCAAAGAATACTTGCAAGCCTTAACAACTGAGTTGTCAATTTAGGTGCACCTAGAAATAGTTCTTGCTCACAGAGGTTTATCAGTAGCAATAGATTGTAGTAGCAACAGCAAAGCAACAACAACAGTAAAACAAGAGCAATAGTAACAGTAGTAGCAAACAGTAGGATATGAGTGCGGTAGGCATATGGATGGATGGACGGGCGTTGCATGGACGAGTCTAAACATGTAACTTCAAGATCTAGGGCATTGCAGATAAATAAGAATAAGCATCCAACTACAAAACAATCCTAGGCATGTGCTCCATATATAGTCATGCGTGCTTGCAATGAGAACTTGCACAACATCTTCTATCCAGCCAGCCCGTTGCAGCGGGGCCTCTAAGGAACTACTGGCAATTAAGGTGCTCCTTTTAATAGAGCACCGGAGCAAAGAATTAACACTCCATGAACACATGTGATCCTCACACCACAGCCATCCCCTCCGGTTGTCCCAATTCTTGTCACTTCGGGGCCTTTGGATCCGGACAATGATATGTGTACACAACTTGCAGATAAGATCACAAACAATACTATCATAATGATTCAATAATAAGTTCATATTTGACATCAGGGCACTCGGGCCCTAGTGACAAGCATTAAGCATAACAAGTTGCAACAAAGTCAAATAACACTAATAGAGATACTAGGCACTATGCCCTAACAATCTTATTCGATTACATGATAGAACTCATCCAATCCCTACCATCCCCATAGACTACAGCGGGGGATTACTCACTCATGGATGAGGGAAACATTGATGGTTGATGGAGAGGCGTTGGTGATGACGATGGCAACGATCCTCCCCAAATTCCCCGTCCCGGCAGGGTGCCAGAACGGAGTTTCTGGTCCTGAATCTTGGTCTCTAGTGGTGGCAGCGCAGCGGAACTCTTTCTAGAAAAACGATGAACCCCCTCGGTTATTAGGTCAAGAGGCTTCTTATAGGCGCAGAGGGAGGCCGAGGGGGTGCCTAGGGTGGCCGCACCCCCTAGGCGGGCCAGGCCTGGCCCGTGCCTGGCAGGGGTGTGGGCCCCCCCAGGCATCCACTCCGTCTCGTACTCTGGCTCCATGGATATTCTCGTGAAATAGGATTTTTGGCATATTTTCCAGGATTTTTCCTGATAGTTGATTTTCTGCACAAAAACTATACACCAAGGTAATTCTGCTGAAAACAACTTCAGTCTGTGTTAGTTGTATCCAAATCACACAAGTTTAGAGGAGAAACAATAGCAAAAGTGTTCGGGAAAGTAGATACGTTTTGGACGTACCAACTCCCCCCAAGCTTAGCTTATTGCTTGTCCTCAAGCAATTCAGTTAAAAACTGAGTGCGATGAAAGAACTTTCATGAACACATTTGCTTCATATGGTGTATATATTCCTAGGACAGGAGTAGATACTTAAACCATTCATAATAAGAAGTATGCAACTAAGTCTACTCAATAGTCACTGCAAGCTATGAAGAGAAACAAACTTAATAATAATAAGTAGCATGAAACATAAACATAAGCAACATTGCAATGCTCATAAGAAGGTATGATAGAGTGGTATCTCGCTTGCCTTTGTTTGTAGAGCACAATATAAATGCTAAGGCACCTCTGAAGTTCAAGTGAAGACTAGAAGTAAAGATATCAGATATACAAGCATCAAAGTTATGACATAATTAACCAAATTTTGGAACAAACACAAGAATTAAAACTATGCTCTCAAGAAGGTGCTCATAGAATAATTGGTGACTCAACCAGGAAGTCAAGAGGTTTGGAAAAGTTTGAAAGTCTTCCAAATGCTAAAAGTAAGGTACTCACTAGCTTTGAGCTCTCATTGCCCTATCATAGGCATCTTTATATGGTTAAGGTGAAAGTGAGGTCCAATCTGAGTTATATGCTTGATAGACCATAAATTGGAAATCCCATGTCCCTTGAGTATGAGGGCCGCTCCGCATGCTACTCAACTTTGGTTACCTGTAAGTTCTTGTCATTGTAAATACATGCATATCATAGAGAACCACCAACGGGGTACCCCTTGCACATGATACAGGAGCTATCCCGTGATCAAAATGACAAGGCAAGCAAACAATGAGCATCTCAACGATCTTTTTATTTACTATGTGCATAGCTTTTTATTAAGGATGCTTCACAGAATGCTCATTATGGTGATTTTGCAAGTTTCCACCATAATTAGGCATGGATTAGGCTAGCGGCCCAAGCGTTTCTCTAACACATATATATATATATACTCCATGAACTCACAAGCTCCCCTTTTATTTCACACCGACGATGTCCGCAAACAAAAGAGCAAGGTATCAACTGGATATGTACCCATAAGTGTTGAAAGCATTCCCCGTGATAGCACGGTTCTGCTAACTTCCAACCTATAATTTGCAAGCATATAACTTTCATGGACATGTCACAATGGTTCAGGATTATTAAGTGCAAGAAATAAAGTGTGCCATCAAGTTCGTGAGAGCTTTACTAACTAACTTTCTCAAAGCAGTCAAACATTTTATTTGGAAGAAAACAAGGCATAATGAATATGCACTGAAATAACAAATGATGCTAATGGGTAGGTATAGTGGACACAGTTGGCAATATTGGTTTTGGGGAGTTGGAAACACGAGTATAGCTCATACTCAGTGCAAGTGAAGGCTAGAAATAGAGAGGGAGCGACAAACGAGAGAGCAATAACTGTCATAATCATGCTTGCAACAAAATAGGACTAATTATGGCATGAAAGTGATACAAGAACTCTGAGGCAAAATAAATCATCGAGGCTTACAGACTATTGTTTAGTCATATACATGCGTGAGCATGTGCCAAGTCGATTCACATGAAACATTCAGAGGAGGATACCACAATATCATACCAAATTATGAATAAAACAATGCAAGCAAATATTCATATGACATGCTACAAACTATTAGCAAGTTGGAGCTAATCACAAGAAAGGAAGAACTACTAAGCATCCATAATAACATACACCTTACATGAACAGACTAAGAATGCTCACAATGATGACTATATGTACAAAAATGAAAACAAATAGAGTTCATTAACAGCCTCTCACCACGCCTCAAGTTGTCTTAATCTTCATTATTGCCCTTCACTTGTGTGACTTGAATAATAACATGAAACCAAAATCCACTGACGACGGCTAAACCCTGCAAAGAACTCACAAAACCAAATAAGAACAACAAATATTTTTGGTGTTTTCGATTTTTTTTTAAAACAAGCGAACAAAGCAAAACCAAACAAAGCAAAATCAAACAAAGCAAAATGTTTTTGGATTTGTCTTTAAGGAAAACCAAAGCTAAATATCAAAGAAACAAACCAAGAGAAACAACGAAAATATTTTTGGTATTTTTGTGTTTTTGAGAAAGCAGCAGCAAGAACCAAAAAGAAAGCAAAACATGGATATACAAAGAACCGACCGAACATGATATATAGATAAGTGTGATGTCGGTATACCTCCCCCAAGCTTAGGATTTTGGCCTAAGTGCGGCTCAACAACGCGGGTAGTAACTCCAAGCTGGTGGGTCATCATAGGAATGATCATAGTCAGGCGCTTGCGATGAAGAATAAGACGCGCCCCAATCATAGGAGGGCTACTGGTATGAAGACTTTCCCAAGTTGGAGGGCTGAACCGAATCATCTTCGGCATCCTCTCTAACATTCTCCTCTTGCTGGGAGAGCTCCGCCACGTACATGTCAAACTCCTCCGTGAGCGACCATCCTTGCCTGTTATCAAAATTAAACAAAGCAGGTGCAGGCAAATAAACTACTTTCTCAGTCCTACCCCCTCTCCAACCACGCTTGGCAGAAGATAGTTCAAATGGTAAACTTCTCACAGTATCCCCTAAAGAAACAAAGTTATGCTGAACCATGGATTCAAGATCAAGCCTCTCTATGGGGAACCGATAATCTGAACGGTGAGGCTCTAAACTATGGAAAGCTAGCAACCTAGAGGCAATGAGACCTCCACAAATTCCACCCTTCTCGCGGTTAGTAGTAAGACAGTAAGCTATCAAAGCACCCATGTTATAAGATCTACCCCTATTCAAAGCAGCTGCGATAAAAGCTAGATCAAAAGAAGATAACTTTCTAGCAATCTTCCTAGCAAGAACACACTTGGTAATGAAATAGGCAAAATATCTAATAGATGGGAACTGAATGTTCCGAATTTTACCACTTTCCTTCGAGAAGTCAAAACCTTGGCAAATTTCAGCATATAAATCCATAAGTGACTTAGTCCTCTCCTTGATCTTCTCACAAGATCCCCAATAGGGCACTCTAATATCTGCACAGAAATTAGCAAACGGCAGGTCGACAGCTATATTGTATATTTTATAATGGACCATGGGATTAGATGAAGACCAAATAAACCAGAAGTACTACACCACATCCATGGTTAGCTTAACATATTGAAGTGGTTCACCTTCAACAAAGTGTTCCAACCCTGCATTGGTAATCATAGTTTGGAAATCCTGGAGGATTCCCGCGGTTCTCATAAATTCATGGCATGGATATATGGAGGGGAAGACTCCTTCCTCACGATGAACTTTCATTGGCTCAGGTACAATCAAATCATATTGATTAAGTGGGTATACACTCATCTTCCTTTCTGAAATTTTTAGACAAAAATCAAACCAAGTGATTTCCAAGTTGATAAATGATGAGATACTACTATAGGAACTTGCTAGAGGGCTACACATGCATCAAAATGTAATCTATAAGCATAGAACAAGCATGCTAGCTCACACAACCTATCACCTATAGCA
Source organism: Avena sativa (assembly GCA_916181665.1). NCBI lineage: Eukaryota > Viridiplantae > Streptophyta > Magnoliopsida > Poales > Poaceae > Avena > Avena sativa. Next base: position 37,535,263 of record OV702283.1, read on the forward strand.
GCAAAATACTCAAGATACAATCTACCAATCACAAATCTAATTGGACAAGTGGAGGAGGCACATACCAAGGAGCAATCCCTCCAAAAATTAGCAACAAAGATGGGTTGAGCAAGGAGATCGAAATTCGCGAGCAAGAACAGCAAGAACCCGAGCTTGAGAAAGTTTTCCGGTGTTTTTCAGGAGAGAGAAAGAAGATGGCTGGGAGGAGGCATCTTGAAGGGGCCCACGTGGGCCACACCCTAGTCAGGCACCACCTAGGGGCTGGCCGCGCCCACCAGGGGTGTGCTGGCCTGGGGTGCCCCCCTGGGTCACTCCAGGTGTCCCTCTTCCCCCTTTTTTGAGGAAAATTTTATTTTGAATTTTCTGGGATTTTTTGGGAAACTTTATTTTTGGCCAATTTTCAGGGTATGAAAATTGATTTTCTTGCAGAAAAGACTTTTTTAGAAGAAGAAAAAGCAAACAAAAACCAAACTATAGAATTTCTAAGACACTCTGACAAGCAAAAAACTAGCAAAACTAAAGCCTACAAGAGAAAAAAAGCAAAGACTAGGAAGGAGAAAAGTAGAAGTGAGCAAGTATAACCACAGTGAAAACATTATTTTTTTCATTAAAATCCTTTTGTTAATAAGGTTGATCAAGTCTTGTTACCAAAACAATCTTATATGAAACAAAACTTTGCATTCCACTAAGTGATTATGTTATCTCAAGCTTGATAGCAATGGTTTCAATCATGATAGTTTCAAAACTTTCTTGTGGAATGGGACAATATATTTCTCCAACCTTAATGCACTCAATATGTTCAATGGAATTCAGGCAATATCTCTTAGCAACCTTCTTGGGGAAATAGACAGTATGCTCTTTATCATTAATATAAAATTTACTTGTCCTTGATTACAATTGATGACAACACCTGCAGTATTAAGAAAAGGTCTCCTAAGAATAATGGACATATTATCATCTTGAGGCATTTCAAGCACAACAAAATCAGTTAAAACCAAGCAATTATGAGCCACTTGAACAGGAACATCCTCACATATACCAACAGGAATAGTAGTTAACTTATCAGCCATTTGCAAAGATATATCAGTTGGTATCAACTTTTCTAACTGGAGTCTCTTATAGAGAGAAAAGGGCATAACACTAACTCCAGCTCCCAAATCACCTAAAGTAGTTCTAACATAATTGTTATTAATAGAGCAAGGAATAGTTGGTATACCTGGATCATCAAGTTTCTTTGGAACCTTACCATTAAAGGAATAATTAGCAAGCAAAGTAGAAATCTCCTCATTAGGAATCTTCCTTTTATTGCAGACAATATCCTTCATATACTTTGAATAAGGAGGCAACTTAATAGCATTAGTCAATGGAATTTGCAAAAATAAAGGGTTTCATCCACTCAAAAAACTTGTTGTAGTGTTCTTCCTCCTTTGACTTGTGTTTCTTACCTAGAAAAGGCATAGGTTTATACACTCAAGGTTCTCTCTCACTACCATGTTTACTAGCAATAAAATATTCCTTAGTGTACCTAGTGTTCTTAGTGTGCTTCTCAGGTTCTTCCTTAACTCCCTCCCTATCAGGAGCATCATTTTTATCATTACCACTCTCAGTTTCAGCATGAGAGACAGATATACTATTAGGATCTACAGCAGGTTTAGAGGGTTCCTCAACTACTTTGTGTTTCTTTTTCTTTCTCTTACGAGGACTACCACTACTTTCACCTTGTTGAGAATCCTGCTCAATTCTTTTAGGGTGTCCTTCAGGATATAAAGGATCTTGAGTATATATACGACTCCTAGTTCTAATTCCATAAGCATGTTTATCTCCTGAGGCATTAACTAGCATATCCTTTTGCACCTTAGCAAGTTGATCAATTTGGGTTTGAACCATTTGAAAGTGTTTACTAAGCATTTTAATATCATTAGAAGTTCTTTCCACAATATATTTCAACTCTTTAATAGCTCTAGAGTTTTCCAATAAATGATTCTAAACTTGTTTATTAAAATTACCTTGCTTAACAATAAAAATGTCAAGTTCCTCTAAACATTGATCAGGTGGCTCACCATAAGGAATATCACCTTCATCAAAGTGTTCGAGAGAGTGTACCTCAATAGTAGATGAGTGGGGAATTGTCTTACATAATTCTTCTATAGAAGGTAGATTCTTCACATCTTCAGCTCTAATACCTTTCTCCTTTAGACACTTCTTAGCTTCCTTCATCACTTCATCATTTATTGCAATAACTCCCCTCTTCTTTGGTGTTGGTGTGGAACTGGTTCAGGCACAACTGGTTCAGGAGTAATAGGCTCAGGTGTATTTAACTCAATTGAAGTCCAATCATCATAATTCTTGCTTATTTTAGCCATTAGTTCTTTAGCATCTATAGGAGTTCTTTTCCTGAAACACAATCAGCAAAGCTATCTAGGTATGTCCTAGAATCATCAGTTAGTACATTATAATAAATATCAAGAAGCTCATTTTTAGGTAATGGACATCTAGGATGTGCATGAATCAAGGCACAAAACCTTGTCCATGACTAAGGCAATTTATCTTCTTCTCCCTGTTTAAAATCAAAAAGTCTCTACAAAGCAGCATGTCTAGCACTAGGAGGAAAATATTTCTGGAAGAAAGAAGCAATCAAGCAATCAGGGCTATCAATGGAACTAGGAGGTAATCTATTAAACCAATCCCTAGCTTCTCATTTTTGTGAAAAAGGGAAGATCTTAGTAACAAAGTACTTGCACATCTTAAAATCATCAGAGAATAAAGCACTCATAGTAGAAAGCTCATTCATATGAGCTACAACGCTCTCATTTTCAGTCCCACAAAAAGGTTCTTTCTCAACAATGTCCAAATAGGATAAATTAACAGATAAATCATAATCTTTATCTTTAATATCTATGGGAGAAGTGGCAAACTTAGGATCAGAAGACAACTTAGGAATAATGGTACGTCTCACAAGGAGACTCTTAATAGCACTAGTACATGTGTGTTTCGGCACTCTTCAACAAACTCATCAGTAAACTCAATGTAACCATCATTGATATCGTATCTCTCTCTAGACTCAGGTGAGCTAATGTAACAGTGTCTTCACTAGGAGTTTCAGTATTTCCTAGACTAGCCATAGTAGCATCTAGGAAAGGACCTAATGAACCACTCGCATCAAGCACAATAGAAGTAACATCATGAGCATCAAAAGCAGTTTCAGATTCAGCAGTAGTATCAGTGTATGTAGCAGGGGTATGTGGTGGTGGTGTGACAAGCTTACTTATAACAGATGGTGAATCAAGAGCAACAGAGGTGTTTAGGACTGTACCTCTTCTTGTAGTGGATGGTAAAATAGGAAACTTTCCATCACGAGACTTACCCATGATGAAAGGAGTAGCAGCGAACAACAATAGATCCAAGTGAACTTACAAATAAAGCTATGCTCCCTGGCAACGGCACCAGAAAATAGTTTTGATGACCCGCAAGTATAGGGGATCGCAACAGTCTTCGCGGGTAGTATTACCCAATTTATTGATTCGACACAAGGGGAGCCAAAGAATACTTGCAAGCCTTAACAACTGAGTTGTCAATTTAGGTGCACCTAGAAATAGTTCTTGCTCACAGAAGTTTATCAGTAGCAATAGATTGTAGTAGCAACAACAAAGCAACAACAGCAGTAAAACAAGAGCAATAGTAACAGTAGTAGCAAACAGTAGGATATAAGTGCGGTAGGCATATGGATGGATGGACGGGCGTTGCATGGACGAGTCTAAACATGTAACTTCAAGATCTAGGGCATTGCAGATAAATAAGAATAAGCATCCAAGTACAAAACAATCCTAGGCATGTGCTCCATATATAGTCATGCGTGCTTGCAATGAGAACTTGCACAACATCTTCTATCTAGCCAGCCCGTTGCAGCGGGGCCTCTAAGGAACTACTGGCAATTAAGGTGCTCCTTTTAATAGAGCACCGGAGCAAAGCATTAACACTCCATGAACACACGTGATCCTCACACCACGGCCATCCCCTACGGTTGTCCCAATTTCTGTCACTTCAGGGCCTTTGGATCCGGATAATGATATGTGTACACAACTTGCACATAAGATCACAAACAATACTATCATAATGATTCAATAATAAGTTCAGATATGAGATCATGGCACTCGGCCCCTAGTGACAAGCATTAAGCACAACAAGTTGCAACAAAGTCAAATAACACTAATAGAGATACTAGGCGCTATGCCCTAACAATCTTATTCGATTACATGATAGAACTCATCCAATTCCTACCATCCCCATAGCCTACAGCGGGGGATTACTCACTCATGGATGAGGGAAACATTGATGGTTGATGGAGAGGCGTTGGTGATGACGATGGCAATGATCCTCCCCAAATTCCCCGTCCCGGCAGGGTGCCAGAACGGAGTTTCTGGTTCCGAATCTTGGTCTCTAGTGGTGGCAGCACAGCGGAACTCTTTCTAGAAAAACGATGAACCCCCTCGGTTATTAGGTCAAGAGGCTTCTTATAGGCGCAGAGGGAGGCCGAGGGGGTGCCTGGGGTGGCCGCACCCCCTAGGTGCGGCCAGGCCTGGCCCGCGCCTGGCAGGGGTGTGGGCCCCAGGCATCCACTCCGTGTCGTACTCTGGCTCCATGGATCTTCTGGTGAAATAGGATTTTTGGCATATTTTCTGGAATTTTTCCTGATAGTTAATTTTCTGCACAAAAACTAGACACCAAGGTAATTCTGCTGAAAACAGTGTCAGTCCGTGTTAGTTGTATCATCACACAAGTTTAGAGGAGAAATAATAGCAAAAGTGTTTGGGAAAGTAGATACGTTTTGGACGTATCAATAGTTCTAAAGTTGAAGCAATAGAAAGAATGCCACAACCAAGGGACATAAAAGGTATACGAAGCTTTCTTGGTCATGTAGGCTTTTATATAAGGTTCATTAGAAACTTTTCTGGAGTTTCTAAACCTTTGACTAATCTGTTGCAAAAGGGAGTAAGATTTAACTTTGATGATAAATGTCTTATTGCCTTTGATAAACTTAAATATGCTTTATCTCGTGCTCCCATCATTAAACCACCTATATGAGATATGACTTTTGATTTAATATGTGAAGCTAGTGATGATGTTGTAGGAGTAACTCTAGGACACCACATAGGTCGTAGATTTAATATTATACATCATGCTAGTAGAACTCTCAATAGTACTCAAAAGAATTATCCTAAGGAAGAAAGAGAAATCTTTGCTATATTTTTTCTTGTGATAAGTTTCGTTCTTATATTGTTGATGCAAAAGTAAGAGTTCATACAGATCGTGATGATTTAAAAGAACTCCTCGAGAGGAAGATTCATCATCCAAGACTAATCCGTTGGATCCTTTTACTTCAAGAATTTTAATTGCAGATTATGCAGAGACAAGAAGCAAAGGTAGTGGATGCAGCATCTATGTTTGTCCAGCAAGACACCGATCTTATTGATAGGAGCTTTAGTCCTAGCGATTTTATTTTTCGAGAATTATCGTATGAACTAAGGTCAAATCCTCCCAAGAAGAATAAGTCCTTGTTGCTGGAGGAGCTTGTCACTACTGACTAAATAAACGGTAAGTGGAAGGTAAGTTTTCTTACTCTAATAAGTGATTTGTTTTGATAGTTTCTACCTCTAAAAATTTCTCCTTTGAATTCCTCTTGTTGTTCTGAAGCTTTTGAGGGGTTTCCGTAACTATATGGGCGCAACTATACGGCCAGACAAAAATCTCCCGCCATATAGTTGGTCGTTGAAGCTTTAGTACCCCTCACAAAAATAATTTTGGTGAGCAGTATCTATACGACCGGAGAAAAATCTCCCGCCGTATAGTTGGTCGTCAAAGCTTCTATATCATCGACCCGCTTTCGTTCTTATTTATACTTTTATTAATTAAAAAAATGTTTTGTCGGTTCCTAGTCGGTAATCTAACCGACCTGGATTCGAGTTATTTGGAAATATTTTCCCGAAACTAACTATACGGGCCACGACCATACAGTTGGTCGTTACGGAGCAGGACTCCTCCAAATCCGCAATTTCTTTCCCTAATCAGATTGGATTGTTTTCTTGGGCATGAATTTGGTGTTTATTGCGAGTTTTACCGACCTCTGACCCCTCTTATATACTACCATTTTGCATCTCTCTAATTACAATAACCAGGAACCAATCCACCTTTTGTCTTCACGAGAGGCTAGAGCCAAGAATCCAAGGAGAGGATTTCCTATGGAGATCCGAAGAAATAGCGAGCAAGGAAAGGAGGTCAAGACCACCCCTATGGAGTTCTTTAACGCTATCAAAGAACGTCGGAGGAAGGAGTTGAAGGCCCTCAAGCTGAAGCTTGAAGAGATGTATAAGGAGGCGCCGGGGACACCTAGGCACCTTTGGTGGATGCGATTTTATCGTGATAAACTTGATGAAGATATCAAGCAAGCCAATGAAGCAGGATTTTCTATGCGTCTTATGGTGATACAAACCCTCCAAAGCAACAATGAGCTCATTAAAGAATAAGTGAAAGTGCTGGAGTGGAACAATCTTTTCTACAAGCTGCGTGTCAAAGAACTGGAAGCTATCAATCAATCATTCCGTCTCAAGCTGGCCCGTGCAGAAAAAATACCACGTACCATGGCACCACAGTGACCTTTAATAAAACACGGTATCAAATAATCGCGAGGGATTATTTGATCCCGCCCGTCTTGATTCCAAGGTCGAGGATATCTTTAAGACCTTGTAATCTATCTTACAAGTTTTTATTACTATTCAAGTTTATGCATTAGTTCGAGCTCATAAATAAAGTTTGGATCATTAGAATTTCCTTTAGGAATAGTTGATCCCTCTTATGAAATTATGAGTTTATTATAATATATGGAGCATTATTAAGTTTGAATTTGTCTTATTGGATATATGAATGGCTTGAGTATAATTTTACTTGCACTTGATGATAACAATAGGAGTCTTCCACACCATTGGTATTAACGAAACATATAAAGATAATTTGATCAGTATGTTGTAGGTCAATGGTTTGATTTACAAAAAAGAGAGATTATCTAATTAATTAAGTTGAAAAATAAAAACCTTGAACAAAAGAGAAATTATAAGTGCTATCAAATAGAGTGAGAACAAGTTGAGGTAGAATACTCAAGTTATAAAGATGCTTCATATATATTTGGAATTTGGTAATTGAGATCGTTAAACTTTGAATTCCTACACGAAGTAGAATATATGGCTAGCTCCTTTGCACAACACTTAAACAAAAATGTGAGCATAAATATATATAGAGAAAGAAGAAAAAAAGATGAAGAAAAAGAGCGAATATGCAAAGAGCAAATAGGCATATACCACTATATTATAGTAAGACAAAGAGACGTTTGAGATCTTGAATCCCAAGTGAATATGGTAATCCTAAAAACACTTGGGACTACCTCACTAACTCATTCGGTTGAACCGAATACTTTTACATCATGTTGAGAATAATCTTTTATGAACTGTTAATTGCTAAGGTGTGGAAGCCTGCTAATATTATTCGGATGGTTCGAGTAAGGTACTATTCATGAACTTATTTATATGTATTCTTTATGATAAACACATGCTGCAAATACCTCATTTATTTTATCGACTCAGCTTCATGAATATGAGGATCACATCCATTAAGCTAAACTTGCTCAGGACGAGCAAGAGTCTAAGCTTGGGGAAGTTGATGCGTGCATATTTTCATCATGTTTTAGATTATTATTTTGCATTATAGTGGTATGATCTTGGTATTTTATGGCTTTCACACACACCTTTTATGTTTATTTTCACCAGGATCTGGACAGATGATGGATCCGATGGACACAATTCTTGGACGAGTTATATTGGAGTGAAAAGGAGCCAAAAACTACGTTATTTGAGAAATATTAATAACACCAAAATAAAACCTAAGCAATTGGAGGGTATAGAAGGGCTAACGAACAACTATATAGCGGGAGGAACTTTTCCGGCCGTATAGTTTCCGCCGTATAGTTGGAGCCGACACCGCCTCCTCAAATAGTTTCACCCTGTGCAACTGGATCAGGGAGACGACATATAGAACACCCAGAAATCGCTGAAACCTAACCTCCAGAAGGAATCTGGAGGGGGAACTCATCCACTGGGGATCCATCTTCGCCCTGCGTAGATCCGAGAGGCTAAGGCATCGATCTTCATCATCAACCGCTGCATCACCACCATCTCCATCCCATCTACATCTTGTCTAGATCTTGTTGTAATTTCCGTACTCATTGTGGATTTATACAAGTACTATTCATCTATGATAGATTCCATTACTTTTGCCATGATGTTGATTGCCTCTATGTCTCAGTAGATCATTAGTTCTTAGGGAGATGGAGAAATCCTAGCATGAGATTTAAATAAGATAAAGTTTATTATGATATTCATCATAGTGACCATGTGTTAGATTGTCTGCATCTTGATGTTGGGAGAAGTCGACCTCTCAATATTTGCCTCTTGTGGGGACTTGATGGAGGAAACTACTTTTTGGTAGACGGAGGGATGTTAGCACTTACAATGACTATAAAGTTGTTAGCACCCCTTACATATTAACTTGGGAATCGAGGAAACTCACGAAATACTATCCATGCCATGGGATACGTCTTGCGGGATTATGTCCCTTAATAGCGCAGTAATTCAATTGATGTTGATTGTTGTCTAATGTGGTTATGAGGATAATTTGAGCAGTGGTTGCTGCCTCATTGTCCAAATACGGAGTTCCTCCCACATATACATCGTTGAGAATGTTCATGATGATAATCTTTACCTTTAGCCCTTTATAATGCTAGTGGTGTATCCGCTAATCCCTGCGAACGCTTTTTCCCATTGAAGTTTTAAATCTCTTTTACATACACGATACTTACTTTCTGTATTTAGTTTTGTTTACTTTACTTATTGTTCTCTTATACCAAAAACCCCAAAACACCTTTTTACGCAATATTCACATTTTATCTTGTCACTTAGAACTTTATTTAGCATTTGTATTTTCAGTATTTATTTCAAGAATTCTTAGACTTCAAACTCCCGATCCCTATGGGATCGATATATTTATTTCGAAACTAGCTACAAACGATCTGTGCACTTGCGGTCATCATTAGGACATGCATGAATGAGTCCCTAATGGTTGATGGGTGTGCGGCGAAGTACCTTGTTATCCATGCTTTCATCGCTGACGGGTGTGTGGTCGACCTCCTCGAGACAGCTGTGCCACTTGCTGCACGCCTACTGGATGAGGCCCCAATGGTTGGTCCTGGATTTCTCCCCTCGCTCCATGTGAATCTTGCTATACTTCGGGTTGCAAATTCCGTGCTCATCGAACGCTAGATTCACGTGCTTCTCGTAATTGTCTGAGTTTTGGTTGGCACCGGTGATGGAATCCATGCTCACCGATTTCCAGTCAGGAGACAAAGGTCCTCAAGCGTCGTCCACTTGATCCGGGGCTCCTGCGCCGACTTGCCTTTGCCTCTGGCTTTCGCCGGAGCCAAGGCATCCCCTTCAGTGCCCTCCACGTTCTCGGCCTGCGTTTGCTCGTCCTGGCCCTCGACAAAATCCTGAGACTCGATGCCGTGTTCGGCATTGGCCCGGGACTATTCTTGAGTGAAGAAAGAGGTGTTGCCGGTCACCACCAAACCTGAGGCGATTATGTCCTACATATGCGTCTCGTCTGACATTCCGTCAAACATGTTGTGGGCATCCACCTTGCCGAAGGTTGCGAGCGATGAGCTGCCGGCGAAAGGAAGAGGCCTGCGATGCATGGACGACGAAGGGCCTGCGTACGCTAGATAGGTGGAGTAGGGGACATTGATGTCGATGTTTAAGGGCGAAGGAGGGCGATGCGCGGGGCAGGGGAAGATCACGTTCGGGTTGAACCCACCGTCAAACTCGGGGGATGAAGAGTACCTCTGGTGCGGGTTCGCCTGGCTCTCCTGGAAGCCGGCCGGTGAGATCGGCGAGAACCCGGCCGGCGAGCCGACGCTTGGCTGGCTCCCCAAGTGGCGGTCGTACTGCGGGGGGACGACCGTCCTCGGGTGCAACATCGCCGCGCGCGACGCCATCGCCTACTTTGCCCTCATCGTCTGCTCTTCGGCGAGGCCCTGGGTATCGGCGAGCTCTTTCGCCGCTTTCGCCCTCTCCTTCCTCTGCCTCCATTCGTCCGACGCAAACTTCCTCTTCTGGACAAGGGCAAGCCACTTGGCGTTGGTCAAGCCTTTCGGCCTCTTCGTCAGTGCCCTCGGTTTCCTCCCCTTCTTCTCCTTTGGTTCAACGAGGTTGGATCGGGGTTTGACGAAACACTTGGGCGACATGGCGGGCGGAAGCTCGGCAAACTGGCGGGAGTTGGGGAGAATAGGGAGGAAAGGCGTGAGGGAAAGAAGAAAAGGGCGGGAGCTTGGCCTATACACGCCGACAGGGTTGGCCCACTAGCGTTTTTGCTTTGTTCGGCGTTCCCAGGGCGTTCCTAAGACCCCGGGATCGGCCTGAGAAGTCCGAACAAAAGTTGGGCCAAATTCAGATGAAATCAGCGTCCTAAAAACGCGACCGGGTAAAAATTCGTCGTTCGAACGAAAAAAACGCCCTAACACGTGTGGGGATGCTCTTGGTCGAAGTAGTACCAAGCATACAGAACCCTAAGAACCGGTCAAAGGAACAATAAAACAACACTTTCCAAACACCTTGTAGTTTTTGACAAAAAAACTGAGAAATAGTGCGATATGCTGAAAGTGTAGTATTACTCCCATGCATTGAAATAATTTAGTTTTAAAATACTGTGGTTTGAAAAAAAAACTTCCAAACAAAGCCTAGTATGTAGGCTCACTCAGGTTTAAAGTGAATCTTCTACACAACAAAAAGATATATATTTTTTATAAACTTAAAACATCTTATATTTTAAAACGGAGGGAGTACACGCTAATTTAGACAAACCACCTAGATCTTTTTTAGACGAAGAGAGTACTACTATTTTATATATATGTTATTATTGATTTATGCAAAATTCATCGCCCTAATACTTACCTATTTTTTTTGTGTTCATACGTTTTGGAATCCTATACGACTACCGGTAGAATTCAAATGAAAGGTAAAGTTGCGAGAGTCCTGGTTTTTGACCTGTTTCTGACACGATCTCGTATCGGATACCGCGATGCTGGGCCCAGTTGCCTCCCCTTAAACTCGAACGCAGTAGCACATCCCAATTTCAAACAGCTCGCTCGCCGTCGCCGCCGCCCACCTCAACCTGCGCGTCGCATCACCTCAGGCGTCCCACGGCGACGGCAACACCTGCATCGATGGAGTTTCGGCAGGGTGGCTCGCCGGGAAGCGGCGGCGGCGCCGGGAAGCCGCGGGACAAGTTCTCTGTGTACCAGAACCCGTCCCTCACCCGCGCGCTCGCCTCCCGCAGCGTCCGCCCCTCCCTCCCGGTCCTCCTCCTCCTGGCGCTCTCCCCCATCGCCTCCGCCTCATCCCTCATGGCCCTGTCGTCCCGGTAAGCCTAAATATGCGCCCTCCTCCCCCTCCACTCTGCATCTAAACCCTGAACCCCAGATCATTACAGCGCGTGGGTTCTCATGTGTCGCTGTTATCACAGGGAGGGGCAGCTTGTCAAGGTCGCTGGCCGTGCGGGTCTATCCACCGCTGCTGTCGGTAAGTTCGCTTGTCTCTCTGCTAGATTTGGTGTTTTGAAAATCCTCTGCCTGGGAGTGCCGCACTATGTTTGGTTGCTCATAAGGTGCTTGTAGAAATGCCAAGCTTGGCGAGAATGATGTCACAGAAGGTGCTGGCAGGAATGCCACATTTTCCTGCACAATTAATGATCTTACAAAATGACACTTTTAGGTCTATTTAAGATGAGTCAGAGGTTCCTGCAAAATCTAACTTGCCGTGCTCTTTCAGTGCTCGTCATTAGGTTGGTGGAGGCAGCACTGGGTCTTGTCGCACTTTTGACAGTGCCGGCGTTCTTCAGGGCACTGATGTTATACAATGGGAGGAGGGCGTTGGCCAAGGAGGACAAGGCTGTGTTGTCCGAACGCCAGCTAGGGCTTCTTGGGTTAAAGACCACAGGTTCAGATGGAGCTTCCGTGGGTGAGCAAACCAAGAAGCCTCCCAAGGCAAAGCCATCAACACCCTCAGAGCCGATTGTTCCTATCAGGAGATCTTCGTTCAGCTACACGCGCCAACCAAGGATTGGCTCCAGCCATTTGAGCGGTGGTGAGAGATTGACTGCATCGTTACAAATGTCGCCTTCCACTCCACTACAGAAGCCTGTTTCTTCCCCTTCAACTCCATGGTCAAGGAAAAGCACAGGCAGCGCCAATGGCATACAGACTGAGGCGATGTTGGACAATTTCTTGGCTCGCTTGGATGAAACTATCGATAATCTCACGGATTCAGCAAGTAAAATTGCAACGCCTCCAGCAACCATCACGGGCTTTGGCATTGCCAGCCCTGTCACGGTCACCACATCAACCACCCCTTCTGGTGCTACACGAAGCACACCTCTGAGGCCTGTGAGAATGTCTCCTGGCTCGCATCAGAAGTACAGCACGCCTCCAAAAAAGGGTGAGGGTGAGTTTCCACCTCCCATGTCCTTGGAGCAGGCAGTGGATGCCTTTGAAAATCTGGGTGTGTATCCTGAGATCGAGCAATGGCGAAACAATCTCAGGCAGTGGTTTTCTTCTGTTCTGATGAACCCGCTTGTCCAAAAGATTAAATCAAGCCATATTCAGGTGCTCAATCATTGGCATTGTTTTTACAGGAGCCTATCTTTCTAGTCCAGTTCAGTAGTCACCATTTTATTTTGCTATTACTCTCCTTTCAGGTTAAGCAAACGACAGCTAGTATTGGGGCTTCAGTTGATGTTAGCCAAGTTGGAAGCGATCTGCCAAGCACAACAGCACCAATTAGCTTATCTCCACTTGGCGGGACTAAAGATTGGCAGCCAACTGTCACAGTTGATGAGGATGCCATTCTTAATCAATTGCGCAGTGCACTTCTGCATTCTCGCAATGCTCCTGTTGGTGAGTTGCTTGTGTGCTCTTAACTTTCCTGCTGTAGTCTTGCGTGTTCATATGTTCCCATCAACTTGTGCAGCAAGGGCCTTGTGGTGTGGTTAAAGTTGGTGTACTCATTAAGTTTGGCACTTACTAGTAATTCTTTTCTCTGTACAGCCCAAACCTTCGGCAGTCCACAACAGCCACAAACAAACCCTCTCCTTCCAGCTATTCAAGCATGCATTGATGCAATTACAGAGCACCAGAGGCTTAATGCTCTAATGAAGGGAGAGCTGATAAAAGGCTTGCTGCCACAGAGTAGTGTTCGTGCTGATTATACTGTTCACAGAGTTCAAGGTGAGGTTCAATATTTATCTGAAAAGTAAACTATAGAGACTTTGTCCTTTGGTGCTATTTGGACCTGCAGTCACAAAATAGAGTGGTTACAAAGTCTAATATTGGTGTAACTTGTATTGCTTATATCGTGATGCAGAGCTTGCTGAAGGAACATGCTTGAAGAATTATGATTACATGGCTTATAGGGATGGATATGGTAAATCAGAGAAAAAATGGAGCAGCGATCTGCCAACTGACTCGCACCTTCTTCTCTATTTGTTTGCTGCTTTCCTTGAACATCCAAAGTGGATGCTTCATGTTGATCCTACCTCATACTCTGGTGCACAGTCTAGCAAAAATCCCTTATTTCTAGGAGTCCTTCCACCAAAAGAGAGGTTTCCGGAGAAGTATGTTGCTGTGATATGTGGTGCTCCAGCGGTTATTCACCCAGGGGCCCTTGTACTGGCTGTGGGCAAGCAGAGTCCTCCAGTTTTTGCTCTATACTGGGACAAGAAGCTGCAATTTTCTCTTCAGGTGATTCAAGCATTTCTGTTAATCAATTGTTCTTGTTGCCTTACGTGTTAAATATAACCATTGAACATGAATTGTGAAATTGCTGAAAAATGGAGTTGTTTAATAAGACACACAACATTGAAATTCAAAGGATTGATTTGAGAAACAAACCTAAAAGGTCATGAGTGGGATGTGATGCATTAGGGGGTAAAGACCTGAGGTATGTTTCATGCTAAAAATGCTAGAGAAAGATGTTTTGGGGAAGCAAGCATACATCTTTCTTTCCACCCCTTGCCTGGCTGTATTTTGGTGTGAACATGGTCTTGTTATGACAGATTATTGGTATGTAGCACGATTTTGACATGGATTATATGTTTGTACCACACCTAAATTTAGTTCATCTTCGTATCTGCCACTCCCTTGTTTTGTGCGTGTGCATGTGTGAGACAACTAGATTTACTTGAGTAAGTTCACATATGCTACTACTATTTTTGTTAGTTCGTGACAAAACCTGTTCACCATTTGTGACTTATTACATACCTGGGGTAGTGAGCAACTTACTAAGCTCAAAGAAAACTTATTATGTTCTGTATCTAGTGCTGCTAATGTTGCTCACATGTGTTTTCACTTTCCAGGGAAGAACAGCACTGTGGGATGCCATTTTGCTTCTATGCCACCAGATAAATGTTGGTTATGGCCGCATTGTCAGGGGAACCCACATCGGTTCTTCTGCCTTGAACATCCTGTCCGTTCTTGATTCAGACATGCAGAGCTGAAGAGGTGCTGCGTGCTTGTCACCAAGAGACTGTTACTCTGAAGGAGATGTATTATGACTAGCCCAGTTGCTGGTGTTATCAACACCAGCCGTGTCTCGAACTAACTTAGTTTTAGGTTGAGTTATGCTCTAGTCGAAGGACTCTTGGAATTTATTTCTGAGCTGTATCTTGAATCGCTGAATGTCCAAACCTGCTCCTTAATGCAATGTTTGCGTATCTTCAGTTATGTCTTATATCTTGTTGATAAAAAAAAAGCTTTTATCAGTTGTCCCGTGGCCCTTTCAAGTGCATCATACTCCCTCCGTTTTAAAATATAAGATGTTTTAGGTTTGTGAAGAAAGTATATCTAGACTTCTTTTAGTGTGTAGATTCACTTCAAACACGAGTGAACCTAAATACTAAAAGTAGTTTAGATACATTTGCTTTACACAGCTAAAACATCTTATATTTTAAAACGGAGAAAGTATATCACGCCGGCTGCCCTACTAACAGCGGGTGCCCCAAATCAGTTTTTTGGTGGGCACGGTAGAATATGGAATCCTTTTTCTCAAACTTTATTCAGACCTGTTTTTTCCGGTTGGTTTTGTCACGGCGAGATGTTCAACTAGATCTCATGTCATTTGTTTTCACAACTTTTTCTCCGACCCTAGTTACTATATTATAGTTGTTTGGTTGTCAGTACATTGCTTCCCCACTAATACAAGTCTTAGATGATGATAATGTCATATTTTACTTGTTAGAGTGGGCCAAATACTTACTTCCTGGACATGGAGATTGTTCTTATGACAACAAAAAATGTAAAATACTGTGTATTATTTGGCCGGTAATCGTAACTAGTAACCAGGTAGCTGTAGTACAATACTCTGACAACTTGCAACGGAAAAATGTTTTCGTCAAAACATATTAAGATGTGATCTTGTTTTAAATTCGTCGAGGCGGTGAAAATCGATCATCACTTCGATTGATAGTTTAAAAATAATTTATTTTGAGTTTTTAGATCGTGAAAAGATTATTTGTATGCATGCATGGCGTTAACTCTTCCGCCCTTATAGGGCCAAAGTCTAACTACCAGCGCAGCGCAGACAGGAATATTTTATGAACACGATCTCTTAATAGATTAATCGTTTAGTCTTTAGCCAATAATCCATGGTAAAAATCTCATAGTCTCACGTGACCCATTCATGTATGACAAGAGGTTAACCCAACGTTTACATGGAGGTTCCAAGACCAAATGAGCACGACCTTCACAAAACGAGTTGTTGACGTGCCACTGTCGCCGCTCCCCTACCGGAGACAACAACCTGACTTTATTGATGACATCTGAAAAGTCATCATGAACGTGCACCTAAGGATCATCCCCACTGTCAAAGTCATGGGCATTAAACCTCCGAATCAATCTGAAGCACCTACACCAAATCTCCACATGTCTCCTAGCAATACCCCAAATCTCCACATGTCTCCTAGCAATGCCAAGAAGCACCACCGGAACAGGGGCGAGGGTCATAGGACTTATTCCATGTCGCCGATGACATTATCTTCTCGCAATAGTCAACCAAATAACAAAACATAATTTGGTAGCAACAATTAGGGTACATGTCTCCATTATTAACTTATGAAAGGTCGTTGTTACACATGCCAACCATATGCTATCCGTCATCCTGATGATACTTTGGAAGTATGTGTTAGTCAGTCAGTCGTTCGATCTGCTATAGACTACATATTGTTTGTTGGATCAATGTAGCTGAAAGGATACGGATGTCGCCTAGAGGAGGGGTGAATAGGCGATTAAATTTTTTCCTAGAGTGGCTCAACAAAGGCGGGATAAAACTAGTGTTTACTTTATAAAGCACAACGTAGAACAACTAAGGTTCACCTGTGTGCACCAACAACTTATGCTAAGCAATACAAGCAACAAAGTGATAGCAAAATATATATTACTTCAAGCACGAAGGCTATCACAATGTAAAGTGCATAAGTAAAGAGCTCGGGTATAGAGATAACCGAGGCACGCGGGGACAACGATATTTTACTGAGTTCCTCCCAACATGGAGTACGTCTCGTTTGGAGAGGGGGTGGTATCAAACCACCAACGCCACAAAAGGCCTCCCTTATTCTCTGGTGAATCTCACCCTAATGGGATCGATCCACACTTCCACTATCGGTGCACTTGTCGGTGGCAAACCGGAACCTCTCACAAGGTTGGGGCACTTCTCCACAACTTAATTGGAGGCTCCCAACAAACGCCACCAAGGCCACAACCTGCAACACCAACAAACCGTCTAGGGTTCCAAGAACCCAAGAGTAAAAAAGCTTCTCAACTTTCACTCACCAAATCCTCCGGGGAGAACTCAAACCGATGTACCAAATGCAATGGCAAGAACACAAGTAGTGCTCAAATCCTTCTCTCCCAAATTCCACCAAAGCTACAAAAGCTTGTGGGGAATAAGAGAGGAAGAACAAAGGAGTAAATCCACAAAAGACTCCAAGATCTAGATCCCAAGATGTTCCCCTCACTTAGAGGAGAGATGGATTGGTGGGTTTGTAGATTTAGATCTCCTCTTCCAAATCCCTAAAGTATATGCAAGAATCAAGGGAGGGATTGAAGGGGGAGCAAGCTCAAGCGGGTCAAGAATGGAGGAGAAAGTCTATAAAACTCGAGCAGTTGCATTGGGGAAGAAGGGCCCCTTTTTATAGGCCCACATATTTCTGACCGTTTTCTGCCCGTTGGGGAAAAGTCAGACCGGAGATTCCGGCCCAATCTCCGGAACAGCCTCCGGACCGCCCATCTGAATGACCTGGGCCAGCCAAGACCCAACAAGACCGGAGACTCCGGTCTTCCAACACCGGAGACTCCGGACTGAGGAAACACCGGAGACTCCGGGGTAGCCTCCGGACCTAGCTCCGGACCCCCCATACAGTATGTCCCAGCCCTAATTCTGAAGTCACCACCGGAGACACATCCGGAAACTCTGGACCACACCGGAGACACATCCGGAAACTCCGGACCACACCGGAGACTTCGGTCTGGACCAAATAAGAGGCAAACTTCAAATGGCGATATCTAGAGTTTGGAAACTCCGATTGACCCGAAACCAATTTTGTTGGAAAGAGGACAACAAGGGCTACCCAACAAAAAGTGGAAATATTGTATACCACCAAGAGAGAACATTTCATGTCTTATAATGTGAGATACCTCTCTTGGTGAGAAACCGGAAAACCTCAAAGATCAAGAACACAATATGATATAAAAGGGAAATCCGTTTTTGATGAACTAGAGCTTGTTATGAATATTACCACAAGCTCTAGAACCTCACATGGATAAGATCCAAATAACAACCAAGAAAGGATGATGCTAAGTATGCAAAGGTTTGAGCTCTCTCGGAAAGATATGATCGAGTTACTCACTTGAGAGCCCCTCTTGATAGTACGGTTATCTATCCTATAAACCGGTCTCCCCAACGAACACCACGAGACCGGTAAGAAGGAAACCCTATCAAGATCATACCTTTGCCTTGCGCATATTCCACTTGATTATGATGTAGACGGTCTTGTCCTTCTCAAGATGGAACACCTTTCTTGATTGCTCTTGTACGCACTTGCTTGATGAAGACTTGCAAGTTACTCCCCCATACAACATGGGGAAACCTTTACTTTGACCTTGTCTTCATCGATCCATGATCACCGAGGATGGCAAGCTTTAAGCATGAGATCTTCTAGATATTGCACATCTTTAGCTTGCACATCATTTCTTCTTTTCTTCACTATGTTGATGCCTTGAAGGTACACCAGAGATATTACTCCATCTTATTCTTCAAGACATACTTGCCATAGCTTTAACTCTCATATGACCAATCTGTGGACCATTCTTTGAACACCTTGGTCACCACATGATCCTCTTCACTTCTTCTCCAAACCTTGAAGCCAACATATGGTTCAAGCATTGCCTATGGACATTTCCTGCAAGTACAACTCGATACAAGCATTAGTCCATAGAGATTGTCATTAATTACCAAAACCACACATGGGGGCCCACATGTTCTTTCACTAGCAACTTTGTGCAACATTTTGTAGGGGTTCGTAGCATGGAAAACAAAAAATTTCTACCGCATACAAACAAACAAGCCAAGATCTATCTACTAGATTGTAGCAAAGAGTCGATAGAATAACTCACCCTCGAAGATTCCAAAGTGTTTAACAAGAGCATATTCTCGTGGGTGATGTAGTCGTACTCTTCCCTATCTCAAGATCGTGTAGACGATCCTTCCGGCGCTGCGTTCCGGCAGCGCTTCCGCAGTCGGTCACACGTTCGGTACTCGACGAAGACCTTCCTCTCCCTTGTTCCAGCAGGCAGCGGAGGTTGTAGCACTCTCCTCGCGATTCCGGCAGCACGACGGCGTGGTACCAGAAGTAGAGGGGAGATCTCGCAGGGCTTCGCCTTAAGTCGGAGCGAGTATGGTGGACTATGAGAGAGGCCTCGGTGATCTAGGGTTTAGACACACCAAGGAGACAGGGCTAGGCCGGCGGCTAGGGCAAGTAGAAGCCCCAACTCGGCGGCTTGGGAGAAACCCTAGGGCGGCGGCGGCGACTTGGTGGCCGGCAGCTAGGGTTAGGGTTTGGTGGGGCAAGGTGTAGTCTTGGAGGGGCAGCCCTGCCCCTCCTTATATAGGTGGAGGGCGCCGGCCAAGGGGAGGGGAGTCCCTCCCCAACTCGGCTTCCAAGGCCGGCGGGTGGAGGGAGAGGAACTCCTCCCCAAGTAGGTTTCCTACTCTCCCTCCACCAAGCAAAATAGCCGTTTGACTTTTCAAATTGGCGTTTGACTTTTCAAACTAGGATTTGATTTATCCCTTTATTTCGCTCAGCGATGACACCTAGTACATGATACAACCATTCCAACTTGTTATTACACATTCATGTACCCTTCCCCTCCGGAGTGCCGGACCTTCCGGAACCTTCTAGAACATTCCCGATGAAAACACCGGAACCATTCTCCAACCCCGAAACAGGACTTTCCTTATATGAATCTTATTCTCTGGACCATTCCGGATCTCCTCGTGATATCCCGGATGCCATCCGAGACTCCGAACAACATTCGGTCTCTTACTCATCATTCCATAACTACTCAACAACATCGAATCCTTAAGTGTGTCTCCCTACGGTTCGTGAATTATGCGGACATGATCGAGACACTTCTCCGAACAATAACCAATAGAGGAATCTGGAAATTCATATGGCTCCCACATATTTCTACGATTACTTTGCGATCGAATGAACCACTTACATACGATACCAATTTCCCTTTGTCTCACGATAGTTTACTTATCCGAGGTTTTGATCGTCGGTATCTCTGCATACTTAGTTCAACCTCGTTACTGATAAGTACTCTTTTCTTGTTCCCGTGATATGTGATCCCTTGTGAGCCAGTCACATGCTTGCAAGCTAATTGGATGACATTCCACCGAGAGGGCCCAGAGTATATCTATCCGTCATATGGATGGACAAATCCCACTCTTGATCCATGTGTCCCAACCAATACTTTCCGAACATCAATGCCACCTTTATAGCCACCCAGTTACGGTGTGGTGTTTGATGTCATCAAAGCATCCTTTCAGTAATGGTGATATGCATGATCTCATGGTCGAAGGAATTAGGTTACTATGTATCTGAAAGCATATAGCAATTGAACTATTAAAATGACTTGATCTTTATGCTACGCTTATCTATAGGAGTATGTCCATCATACCATTGTCCTAACGATATGATCTTGTTGTTAATAACATCTCAATGTTCATGATAGGGAAACCACAATCATTTATTAACCAACAAGCTAGTATTATAAAGAGGCTTTACTAGGGACTCTAATTTAGTTTACAAATCACACAAGTATTAATGTTTCCTTGTTAATACTGTTATAGCATGAATGTAAACATTTATCATAAAAACAAAGATATAATAATAACTACATTTATTATTGCCTCTAGGGCATATCTCCAACAGTCTCCCACTTGCACTAGAGTCAACTAATCTAGATTACATGGTAATATACCGAACACCCATGGCAGTTTGGTGTTGGTCATGTTTTGCCCTCGGGAGAGGTTTAGTCAACGGATCTGCCACATTCAGATCTGTGTGTACTTTGCAAATCTTTATGTCACCATATTGGACATGTTCTCGAATAGCGTGAAAACGTAGCTTGATGTGCTTTAGCTTCTTGTGTGACCTTGGTTCTTGCGCATTGGCTATGGCGCCCATGTTATCACAGTAGATGGACATTGGGTCCAGCGCACTTGGAACCACACCGAGCTCTGTAATGAACTCTTTCATCCATATCGCTTCTTGTGAAGCCTCCGAAGCAGCCATGTATTTCGATTCAGTTGAAGATCTCGCCACAACGCTTTGCTTTGCACTCCTCCAGCTAACTGCTGCATCATTCAAAGTAAATACGTATCCAGATTGTGATTTAGAATCATCCGGATCGGTGTTCCAACTAGCATCAGTGTAACCATTAACAACGAGTTGTTCATCACCTCCATAAGAAAGAACCATATCCTTAGTTCTTCTCAAGTACTTAAGGATGTTTTTGACCGCTGTCCAATGATCCACTCCTGGATCACTTTGATATCTACTAGTCAAACTAACAACATATGCAATGTCGGGTCTAGTACATAGCATGGCATACATTAGAGATCCTATGGTTGAGGCATAGGGAGTCTTAATCATCCTTTCTCTATCTTCTGCCATTATTGGACTTTGAGTTTTACTCAACGTCGTATTGGGCAACATGGGCAAGAACCCTTTCTTGCTATCTTCCATTCCAAACCTCTTTAGAACTTTGTCCAAATATGTACTTTGTGACAATGATATTAGGCGTCTCGATCTATCTCTATAAATCTTTATGCCTAATATGTAAGCTGCTTCGCCAAGATCTTTCATTGAAAAACTATTATTCAAATATTCCTTGACACTATTAAGAAGGTCTACATCATTCCCAATCAACAATATGTCATCTACATATAGTATTAAGAATGCTACAGAGCTCCCACTCACTTTCTTGTAAATACAAGCTTCTCCATAAGTTTGTATAAAACCAAAACTTTTGATTACCTTATCAAAACATTGATTCCAACTTCAGGATGCTTGCTTTAATCCATATATGGACCGTTGAAGTTTGCATACCTTGTTAGCATCTTTAGGATCAACAAAACCTTTGGGTTGCATCATATACAACTCTTCATCAATGTCTCCATTGAGGAACGATGTTTTGACATCCATCTGCCATATCTCATAACCATAATATGCAGCGATTGCTAACATAATCCTCACAGACTTTAGCTTCGCTACTGGTGAGAAAGTCTCATTGTAGTCAACTCCTTGAATTTGTCGAAACCCTTTTGCGAAAAGTCGAGCTTTATAGACAGTAACATTACCATCAGCATATGTTTTCTTCTTGAAAATCCATTTGTTCTCGACAGCCTTCTGGCCATCCGATAAGTCCACCAAAGTCCATACTTGGTTTTCGTACATGGATCCAATCTCGGATTTCATGGCTTCTTGCCATTTATTGGAATCTGGGCTCATCATCGCTTCCTCATATGTCGTAGGGTCATCGGTGTTGTCCACCAACATGACACTCATAACGGGATCATACCAATCAGGAGTGGTACGAGTTCTCGTTGGCCTGCGAGGCTCTGTAGCAACTACAACCGAAGTTTCATGATCATCATCATTAGCTTCCTATCTTATTGGTGCAGGCACCACAGGAACTTCTTCCGGTGCTGCGCTACTCGCAAGTTCGGGAGAAGGTTCGACAACCTCGTCGAGTTCTACTTTCCTTCCAGTCACTTCTTTCGAGAGAAATTCCTTCTCTAGAAAGGATCCATTCTTAGCAACAAAGATTTTGCCTTCGGATCTATGATAGAAGGTATACCCAATAGTTTCCTTTGGATATCCTATGAAGACGCATTTTTCCGCTTTGGGTTCAAGCTTGTCCGGCTGTAACTTCTTTACATAGGCTTCGCAACCCCAAACTTTAAGGAACGACAATTTAGGTTTCTTCCCAAACCATAATTCATACGGTGTTGTTTCAACGGATTTAGATGGTGCCCTATTTAAAGTGAATGCGGCTGTTTCTAATGCATAACCCCAAAATGATAGCGGTAAATCTGTAAGTGACATAATAGAATGAACCATATCTAAGAGAGTTCGATTACGACGTTCGGACACACCATTACGCTGTGGTGTTCCCGGCGGTGTCAATTGTGAAAGTATTCCGCATTTCTTCAAATGCTCTCCAAACTCGTAACTTATATATTCACCTCCACGATCAGAACGTAGAAATTTAATCTTCTTGTTACGCTGATTCTCAACCTCACTTTGAAATTCCTTAAACTTCTCGAAAGTTTCGGACTTATGTTTCATGAAATAGATATACCCATATCTAGTCAAGTCATACGTGAAGGTAAGAACATAACGATAACCACCGCGCGATGCTACACTCATTGGACCACACACATCGGTATGTATGATTTCCAATAAGTCCGTAGCTCGCTCCATCATACCAGAAAATGGAGTCTTAGTCATTTTACCCATCAGACATGCTTCGCATCTTTCAAGTGATTCGAAATCAAGTGATTCAAGAAGTCCATCGGAATGGAGTTTCTTCATACGCTTCAATCCAATGTGACCAAGACGATAGTGCCAAACATAGGTCGAGTTATCGCTCAATTTCAAACGTTTAGCTTCAATGTTATTAATATGTGTATTTCCACTATCGAGATTCAATAAGAATAGACCATCTATCAAAGGTGCATGTGCATAAAACATATTACTCATATAAATCGAACAACCATTATTCTCGGACTTAAACAAGTAACCGTCTCGCAATAAACAAGATCCCGATATAATGTTCATGCTTAACGCAGGCACAAAATAACAATTATTTAAGTATAAAACTAATCCCGATGGTAGATGAAGAGGTAGCGTGCCGACCGCGATCACATCAACCTTTGATCCATTTCCCACGCGCATCGTCACCTCGTTCTTCGCTAGCTTCCGTTTATTCTGCAGCACCTGCTTCGAGTTACAAATATGAGCAACCAAACCAGTATCAAATACCCAGGCACTACTACGAGTACTAGTGAGATACACATCAATAACATGTATATCGGATATTCCTTTCTTCTTGATGTTGTCGTTCTTCAAATCCGCCAAGTACTTTGGGTAATTCCGCTTCCAGTGACCTTCTCCCTTGCAGTAAAAGCACTCTGTATCAGGCTTAGGTACAGCCTTGGTCTTCTTCGTCGGTGCAGTAACTTTCTTACCACCCTTCTTGAAGTGTCCCTTTTGCTTAGACTTGACTTTCTTGAATTTGGTGGTCTTATTGACCATCAACACTTGGTGCTCTTTCTTGATCTCCACTTCTGCAGATTTTAACATGGAGAAGAGTTCTGGCAACTGCTTGTTCATGCTTTGCATATTGTAGTTCATCACAAAGTTCTTGTAACTTGGTGGCAGTGATTGGAGGACACGGTAAATCCCGAAAGCATTAGGAATCACTATACCCAAGCTTTGAAGTTTGTTTGCGTGCCTAGACATCTTGAGCACATGCTCACTGACGGAGCTACCCTCTTCCATCTTGCAGTTAAAGAACTTTTCAGAAGCCTCATAGCTCTCAACTGCCGCGTGAGTCTCAAAAATCAATTTGAGTTCACGGACAATATCATGTGGGTCTGAATTCTCAAACCTTTTCTAAAGCTCCGATTCCAAACCATACAAGATAGCACATTGAACTGTGGAGTACTGATTCTTCCGAGCGAGGTAAACGTTCTTTACTTCATCGGTAGCATGAGCTGCAGGCGGGTCACCTAGCGGTGCATCCAGCACATAGGTCAAACTACCAGCATTGAGGACAATCCTCAAATTGCGGAACCAATCCGCGAAGTTGCTTCCATTGTTTTTCAACTTTTCTTTCTCTAGGAACGCATTAAAATTGATGGTAGGGGCCGCCATGGATCTACAACATATTTGCAATAGTTTAGACTAAGTTTATGAAAAATTGAGTTCTAATTAATAATTAAATTAATCTAGGTGAAGTACCACTCAAAACAATATCCCTCACATTGTTTTAGTGATCACACGAACCAAATCCACCACATCAAAACCGATCATCACGAGAGTTGATGTAGCTTCAATGGCGAACAATCGACATGTTCATCATATCTACTATATGATTCATGCTTTACCTTTTGGTGATCCGTGTTCCGAGACCATGTCTGTACATGATAGGCTCGTCAAGATCAAACCTTAGCTTCCGCATGAGCAAATCTGGCTTGCTCACGTTGTATACACTTGCAGAATCTAACACACCCGATCTTCACGTGGTGCTTCGAAACAACAAGCTTTAGCAACAGTGCTTACTAAGGATGAACACTTTAGAACTTGAAATTTATGTGCATGAGGGATCATCTTATAATGCTACCGTCGTTAACTAAGCAATACAAGATGCATAAAGTATTAACATCACATGCAATTCATAATATGTGATATGATATGGCCTTTCTTCTTTGTGCTTCCGATCTCCATCTTCAAGCACGAACATGATCTCCATCATCACCGGCATTGCATCAAGGTCAATGACGTTGCTCCATGGTTGTCGTCCACCAGCTTCAACTATTACAACTACTTTGAATAGACACGCGGGTCTTAACAGAAATTAAAGACAACCATATGGCTCTTGCCGGTTGCCAACTTACAATAAGGAACATTGCATAAATCAAATATAATCACAATCATGGCCATATCACATCACAGCACACCCCTGCAAAACAAAGTTAGACGCCTCTAATTTCTTTGCATATTTTACGCAGTTTGGGGCTTTCAATAAGTGTCGATCTAACTTACGAACAAGAACCACAACGTTGATGTTTGAACTATCAAGTGCCTGTTGTAAATTGGATCTATACTATAATGGGAGAGACAGACACCCGCAAAGCCACTTATGCAATACAAGTTGCATGTTGAGCGTGGAGCAAGTCTCATGAACGATGTCATGTAAGGTTATCCCGGGCCACTTCATCCCATCATACCGCAAGATGCAAAGTACACAAGAAGCAATTGATGATAAAATCACCACCGCCCATAATGACCATTGTGTTCTACTCGTGCAACAGATCTACATATAGACACGGCTCTGATACCACTGTAGGGGTTCGTAGCATGGAAAACAAAAAATTTCTACCGCATACAAACAAACAAGCCAAGATCTATCTACTAGATTGTAGAAACGAGTCGATAGAATAACTCACCCTCGAAGATTCCAAAGTGTTTAACAAGAGCGGATTCTCGTGGGTGATGTAGTCGTACTCTTCCCGATCTCAAGATTGTGTAGACGATCCTTCCGGCGCTGCGTTCCGGTAGCGCTTCCGCAGTCGGTCACATGTTCGGTACTCAACGAAGACCTTCATCTCCCTTGTTCCAGCAGGCAGCGGAGGTCGTAGCACTCTCCTCGCGATTCCGGCAGCACGACGGCGTGGTTCCGGAGCGAGTATGGTGGACTTGAGAGAGGCCTCGGTGATCTAGGGTTTAGACACACCAAGGAGAGAGGGCTAGGCCGGCGGCTAGGGCAAGTAGAAGCCCCAACTCGGCGGCTTGGGAGAAACCCTAGGGCGGCGGCGGCGACTTGGTGGCCGGCGGCTAGGGTTAGGGTTTGGTGGGGCAAGGTGTAGTCTTGGAGGGGTAGCCCTGCCCCTCCTTATATAGGTGGAGGGCGCCGACCAAGGGGAGGGGAGTCCCTCCCCAACTCGGCTTCCAAGGCCGGCGGGTGGAGGGAGAGGAACTCCTCCCCAAGTAGGTTTCCTACTCTCCCTCCACCAAGCAAAATAGCCGTTTGACTTTTCAAATTGGCGTTTGACTTTTCAAACTAGGATTTGATTTATCCCTTTATTTCGCTCAGCGATGACACCTAGTACATGATGCAACCATTCCAACTTGTTATGACACATTCATATACCCTTCCCCTCCGGAGTGCCGGACCTTCCGAAACCTTCTAGAACATTCCCGATGAAAACACCGGAACCATTCTCCAACCCCGAAACATGACTTTCCTTATATTTCTCCGGACCATTCCGGATCTCCTCGTGATATCCCGGATCCCATCCGAGACTCCAAACAACATTCGGTCTCTTACTCATCATTCCATAACTACTCAACAACATTGAATCCTTAAGTGTGTCCCCCTACGGTTCGTGAATTATCCGGACATGATCGAGACACTTCTCCGAACAATAACCAATAGAGGAATCTGGAAATTCATATGGCCCCCACATATTTCTACGATTACTTTGCGATCTAATGAACCACTTACACACGATACCAATTTCCCTTTGTCTCACGATAGTTTACTTATCCGAGGTTTTGATCGTCGGTATCTCTGCATACTTAGTTCAACCTCGTTACTGATAAGTACTCTTTTCTCGTTTCCGTGATATGTGATCCCTTGTGAGCCAGTCACATGCTTGCAAGCTAATTGGATGACATTCCACCGAGAGGGCCCAGAGTATATCTATCCGTCATATGGATGGAAAAATCCCACTCTTGATCCATGTGTCTCAACCAATACTTTCCGAACACTCAATGCCACCTTATAGCCACCCAGTTACGGTGTGGTGTTTGATGTCATCAAAGCATCCTTTCAGTAATGGTGATATGCATGATCTCATGGTCGAAGGAATTAGGTTACTATGTATCAGAAAGCATATAGCAATTGAACTATTAAAATGACTTGATCTTTATGCTACGCTTATCTATAGGAGTATGTCCATCATACCATTCTCCTAACGATATGATCTTGTTGTTAATAACATCTCAATGTTCATGATAGGGAAACCACAATCATTTATTAACCGACAAGCTAGTATTATAAAGAGGCTTTACTAGGGACTCTAATTTAGTTTACAAATCACACAAGTATTAATGTTTCCTTGTTAATACTGTTATAGCATGAATGTAAACATTTATCATAAACACAAAAATATAATAATAACTACATTTATTATTGCCTCTAGGGGATATCTCCAATAAATTTTTTCTTGTAAATTTGTGTTACTTGTGAAATTTTTTGCATCAATTTGAGCATGACTATATAGCAAAAAGTAGCGTATGTAACAAATTTTGCAAAAAATTTCTTGTAAATCCTAGAAATTGTGAAAACCTTTGCAAAATTTTGGGCATGTCCATGTAGCAAAAAATAATACCTTGTGTAACAAATCCCCATATGTTTGTAGTGACATGTAAAAATTGTGTCGTGGTCTACAACAAAAAGGCAATGATCCAACATTTGTCTCTAACTCAACCAACATTACAAGAGCACATATGTAACATTGGAGCGATCTCTCTATAGCACACCATAGAAATTATTATAACACTTTTCCCAAATCTACATAACAAAAACGATGCACACATGTAGAAAATCCCAACACCATATGTAAATTCGAAGAAAATTTCCCAAATTTTGACCTTCCCCGAGTACCATGGTGTCACCTGCATGTCCGAATGAAGCTCACTGGACAGTAATCCACCACACAGGATGCCCCTTGGAGTGAGATAGGGTGCTTCTGAAGGGATTTCGCAGTATGAAAAACAAAATTATTATTACAAGAGTGCGAGAAGAATCAATATGCAATCTAGAGACTCTAGCTATGAGAGATAGATCTACATAATCGTATAGAACACGAGTTGAAATGTTCTTATGAACATGGTTGATGTAGTCATACTTTTCTCGCGATCAGATCCCATCCAGCACCGCACGAACGACACATTTGAAATGTGCACACATACGGCTCGGTGACGTCTCTTCCTTCTTATCCAACAAGGAGAGGGGAGAGGTATGAGATCACCTCCAACAGTACGACGACGTGATGGTGGTATTTCTGTAGGGCTTCACCAAACCGTCGTGAGGAAGATAAGGGAGAGGGAGAGAGGTGAGGCAGCTAGGGTTCAGGGGTATGGTGCCCAGACCTCCCCTCCTCTTTATATAGGCATGAGCATGAGGGGGCAGGACTTGCCTTGCCCCCTCCAAGATGATGGGGTAGCGACCAAAAGGCGGGGAAAACTCCCCTTCCATACATACCTCGAGGGTTTCCCCATGAGGTTTGGTGCATGGTCCTTTGGAGCTATGGCACCCTGGCCCATGTAGGACGGGGTGCCCATCTTACAGGTCCATATGGCCCCTCCATACAAGGCCCTACTGGTGGACCCCAGAACCTTCTAGGTACGATATTGGAAAATTCTCGAACATTTCCGGGACTCTGAAATCAACTTCCCTTATATGGAATTTTATTCCTGGATCATTTTTAAGCTCCCTATGATGTCATGTATCTCATCCGAGACTCCGAATCAAAAATCGATATCACCATCTTAATATCTCATTAGTACCTTAGCGTCATCAAACATTAAGTGTGTGATCCTATCTAACACCCTCAGAATCGACCCTATGCAAGTTTCAGCGATTCCCGCCAAACTCGCATAGAAACGATTCAAAGGTGCCCACCAGGCACTTTCGTGCGGGTGGAAAACGAAGTAATAACATTACACAACAGTCCTCGATGGAACCCACAGAACAGATATATATACAGCAGCGACTCAAAGAGTCAAGAATACAGATATACAATACAAAGATCCAAATCACCTGTCAAGCGATACAGCGTCCGACTACGGACAAGATGCAAATGGGGCTAAGAGCCCTGAAGAATAACCAATGGCGTCCATAACCCTGCCCAGGCCAAGCCGGAAGGGTAACCCTGCTAACGACGTCGATCTCAAAACCTGCTTAAACAAAAGGGGTGCCGACAAAGGGCAAAGGAAAAAGAGGAGCGTCAGTACTGAGGCCAGTACACGGCGAGACTAGAATTCGGCGGTCCTCGCCTACACAGGTATGGTGGACTGAAGCGGCAGCGGCAGCATGCACTAAACAACCTATAGAGACTCGATACAACTAGCGGCTATCGGAGCGGGGTAAGAAAGACCTATTCGGAACCAACCGGATACTAACACCAAACAAACCCATCCTGGTATTTTCCCTCGAGACCAAACGAGGAAGTCAACCGAGGAACTCACATAGTTGGCAGTTTTATTTATTCAGTTATCATTGCAGCAATTACTAGTCAGGTATAGATAATCATCCCGATATAATAAGCAGTGGGCAGTTTTAGTTAACCATTCCGTTGTAGTTGCAACACTTACTAGTCAGATACAAATAGCATGAGATATCCCAAAACCCAGCAGTTCTTGGTACTTTTATTTAGCCATTCCGTTATAGTTGCAATACTTACTAGTCAGATACAATGGTCGCAAGCGACGACCCAAACAAGCAATTGTTGGCAGTTTTATTTAGCCATTCCATTATAGTGAAGCTGATTACTAGTCATGATAAAGTCAAATTTATAGCACTACTTTAGTTATAGTTGTCTATGATCGAGATACTGTGCTCCAAGTCGTCCATAACCGCGGACACGGCTTTCCGAAAGTTTTACCCGGCCGGGGTGCACAAATAGCAACACACACTCGATCAACCTCGGAAAAACCAAATCAAATCCCAACGAGGCTTTCACGACAAAGCAATCACATGATTCAGAAATATTTCAGGGGGCCACCCCATTGAGTACACCCGCAACGAAGCTAGCTGACTCCGAGACGGACTCAAGGTTTGCGTCAATGGCTGTAAACGACTGGGAACCCAAAACTGGGCTTGTCGATACCGCGAAAACACTCCGCTTTCCTAAACAGTACAGTGTGCTATCCATCGCACAATCGTAATAAAGCAGTAAAGCATGGCATAAGTACAGGATAGTAAATAAAACCTCAAACTAGTTTGTGGCCCAAAGAAATAAGAATGAATCAAGATCTGGCTCAGGGGGGTCCCATAATCCTCCCGGATGTGGATAGCGCGAATATTCAAGGAACAGGTATCAAGTACTCGGGGTCCTACGGGACACAAGTGGACGGTTAACAACCAAATAACATCTATTGCCCACCTGTGCCTCTGCTTACTTACTTCAATTTTAGTTGTTTAAACAGTAATTAAAGTTATGATAACCTCCAACAATAAACAATGCGGCAATACTCCAACAACTGTGGTACTTGGCGACACACAACAGCACTTGAGCCAGCGACTACGACGCGCAAGTCCAACTATCTACCAAACAACAGGTAATAGGATGTGTCCAAGGCAATATAAGGCTGCAAGGGATAACACGGGTACGAAAACTAGAGCATCGCAACCAGATAGCAATAGATCAACAGGAGGGAATAAATACTATAAAAGTAAGATAGGTAGAAAGGGGAAGATGCTCGTCTGAAAACATTGTCGAAGGTTCAACCGAAGATCGGGTCGACACTCGCATCAACTCAACGGCCTTATCCTCGAAGAACCAAAACACTAGAATAAACACCGGATGCAATATTTAATACTACGGTAGAAAATCGGGCATGATGCATGTATGATGTATGCCATGGCAAAGATGCGATGCAATTAGGTCATATTAAGTGGAACCGGGGTCCCGACAATTAATTAGATGGTTCATGTTATTTATCTACCCCGCAAATTAAATGTTGTAATAACAGGGTAAGATAAGTTACCGGTTCGCTACACAAATTTAAATGAGGCCAATATAAGGCTAGATTTGCCCGCATATGGGCCCCATATTTAATTATATGGTGAATCGGCATAAGGCCCCCAAACCACATGACAAGTATGCATGCAAGTATGACAATTTAATATGCAACAATGTATATATCATTTAATAAAATAAGGGCTCGGGTTTGGGTTCACACATCGGGGTACGACAGATCTTGGGGTTCCGGGGTTCGGGGTCTCAGGGTTCAGGGTTCGACGGGATCGGTCTCGGCAGAAACATTCTCGAACAACGGAGTAGATCTTGTCGCATCCGGGTTCTCGGCGAGCTCGGCGTCCGGGAAGAGAACTTGTCGTCCAGGGTCTCGGTGTCCGGGGTGAAGTACTCGGCGTCCTCGAGGGAGTACTTGGCGTTCCGGATCGGTCGCGGATCCATGAAGCAGATCTCGTCGGGGCCTCATGTCGCTCTTGGGTTATCATGTGCAATTGTCGGTCTTGTCCGTGGATGAACTTGACTTGACGGTTCGATGTCGTTGCAGCGCTTGGCATCGGCGGGATCGGCCTTCGGATCTTGGGCGGGTCAGCGGTAGATCTTGTCCATGTCGAAGATCTTGCCGGAGGTTCGTCGAGTGCCACCGGTTGGTACGGTCTTCGGTCTCCAGGGAGGTCTTGGTGTGGCCTTCGAATTACCGGGATCGGTCTTCGAACGTCGGAACGGGACTTGGCATCTTCGGGTCCGCGAGGAGAGCTTGGTTTTCCTTGACGAGGGTCCTAGCGAGGAGTGTAGGGGTCATGATGATCGTCTCTTCGTCCGTGGCGAACTTGGCCGATGGCATTTGGCTTACAACAACCTAGGGCCAAACTTGTCCAGTACCCACGCGGAGATCTTGGCAGCGGCAGTTGGTCGCGAGGGGCCGAGCTCGGGCAGAGCCAGCTCGAGCAGAGGGGCGTGGCGGGGCTGCACGCGGGATTGGCCCGAGGAGCAGAACGCGGGCTCGGCGTCGGCTTGCAAGAAGCCCGCGGTGGCGGCGCTGGCCTGCGGGCGACGACGCGCGGGAGGCGACCGGAAGAAACTCCGGCGGGCAGAGGGAGAGGAGAAGGAGGAGGGGGACGGTCGCGCCGGCGGGCTCGGGCGGAGGAGCGCGGGCGAGGGTGGCGGAGCTCGCCGGAGGGGCGAGGGGCGGACGCGGCGGAGGACGGGGTGGAGGGCGCGCCGGCGGCGGCGGCGCCCGCGGTGGAGAGGAGCCCGGGGAGGAGAGGGAGGCCGGAGGCACGGGCGCGTCGGGGAGGGTCGCCGGCCGCGGGGAGCGGGAGAGGGGGTGGACGGCGAGGCGCGTCGGCCGGAGAGGTTGGAGAGGAGGCGGCGGCGAGGCGGGGAAGGGAGCTCGGGCCGGCGAGCTCGCTGCGGCGGCGGGGACGCGGGGGTGCAGAGGCAGCCGCGAGGAGGGGGCGTCGCCGGAGGAACGGCGGCGCTGGCCGAGCGGAGAGGAAGGACGGCGCGCGGCCAGGTGGCGGCGGGGCAGGAGGAGCCGACGGGGACGTGCCGGCGCAGAACGGCGGTGGGGGAAGAAGGTTGGAGAGGAGGGAGGAGGAAGAGAAACAGGGGAGGGGCGCGCGCGTCGGGGAGGGCCCGCGCGGGGTGCGTGCGTGGTGGCCAGGGGAGCGTGGGGGTGGGAGTGGGTTGGTGGCGGTGGGGTCAAGCAGGAGTGGGTCCAGGGTGTAAGGGAGAGGGGTGGCTGAGTGGGTGGCGTGTGCTGTGTTGTGTGCTGCTGCGGGTGGGGCCAGGGTGTAAGGGAGAGGGGGTAGAAAGGGGCTGTGTGAGAGAGGGAGAGGGGCTGGCGGATTGATGAGGTGGCAAGGTGGGTGGGGATTGGGTCCAGGGGTGAGGTGGCGAGCTGTGATTGGTGGGTAGAATAGGATTGGGTAGGAATAGGATTTAGAGTTTAGGTTTTATTAGTTTGTAAATATTTGTTTGTTTTGTTTTGTTTATTTTAAAACAAGGCTACTTTGCAATTAGTTTATAGGTAAATAAAATATCCGATACGATCGGGGCTTTGCATTTGAAATAAAGAGGGGTATTTGTACAAAGCAAAACTAGGCTTTTAGCAAATTCTTTTAGGCAAACAGATGCATGCTGAGGTCATGATGATGCAATGCACAAAAACAACGCGATTTTCTAGTAGTGGTTTTGCGGGATGCCACAATTCGACACCACTAACAATGGATCTCGCCCTCGAGATCCGCCTCATGGTACCGGAAGGAAGGCGGCGATCTGAATCTTCTCGCATCGTGTAGATCCTCGCGACACCACTAACAAGATGTCGTTGTTCGTGATCATCGAGAGAACTCTCCGGGAACAAAAAGTTGAAGGTAGAGGTATCAACAAATAAAGCCACCTCTAGCCTCCGTGGACGGAGTAAAATTGCTGGATCCACTGATTCGATGTACAAGAGCGAATGATAAGAGTAATCGGATGGTGATCAGTCCATCGCGCACCCAAACCATTACTCTGCACACGAATAGACGGATTATGCAACCAACTCTCGGAATTAGACTGAAGATCTCGACAAACGAGGTTCGGAAACAGAGGAGTGATGCAGACTCTGCATCGGATCTGGCGTAGATGATGTCGTCGCGTCGGAAAACACCGAAAGGCACAAATAAGGAACAAAGAATGGTACCACAGAAGACGGATTCCTCAGGCAGCTTGAACACCGGATGGTAGAACACCATTATCAAAGGAGGAAGCGAAACCCTGAAGGTACGACGGAACCCAACCACGAGAAATCCTGGACTCGAAGAGAGACAAGAGGTGGATTCAAAATGCGTAGAGGTAAGAGAGGAATAGCAAAGGGGTAAGGAGTAAAATCAGACCTAATCAGAACTATCCAACCGATTTTTAAAAATAGTTTTGACACTCTACTTCGGCCGTTAGGTAGGTTATCCTACAGGCTGGACTTGTGGGGTATCGCAACTGCTGAGCTCTGATACCACTCTCTAACACCATCAGAATCGACCCTATGCAAGTTTCAGCGATTCCCGCCAAACTCGCATAGAAACGATTCAAAGGTGCCCACCAGGCACTTTCGTGCGGGTGGAAAACGAAGTAATAACATTACACAACAGTCCTCGATGGAACCCACAGAACAGATATATATATATAGCAGCGACTCAAAGAGTCAAGAATACAGATATACAATACAAAGATCCAAATCACCTGTAAAACGATACAGCGTCCGACTACGGACAAGATGCAAATGGGGCTAAGAGCCCTGAAGAATAACCAATGGCATCCATAACCCTGCCCAGGCCAAGCCGGAAGGGTAACCCTGCTAACGACGTCGATCTCAAAACCTGCTTAAACAAAAGGGGTGCCAACAAAGGGCAAAGGAAAAATAGGAGCGTCAGTACTGAGGCCAGTACACGGCGAGACTAGAATTCGGCGGTCCTCGCCTACACAGGTATGGTGGACTGAAGCGGCAGCGGCAGCATGCACTAAACAACCTATAGAGACTCGATACAACTAGCGGCTATCGGAGCGGGGTAAGAAAGACCTATTCGGAACCAACCGGATACTAACACCAAACAAACCCATCCTGGTATTTTCCCTCGAGACCAAACGAGGAAGTCAACCGAGGAACTCACATAGTTGGCAGTTTTATTTATTCAGTTATCGTTGCAGCAATTACTAGTCAGGTATAGATAATCATCCCGATATAATAAGCAGTGGGCAGTTTTAGTTAACCATTCCGTTGTAGTTGCAACACTTACTAGTCAGATACAAATAGCATGAGATATCCCAAAACCCAGCAGTTCTTGGTACTTTTATTTAGCCATTCCGTTATAGTTGCAATACTTACTAGTCAGATACAATGGTCGCAAGCGACGACCCAAACAAGCAATTGTTGGCAGTTTTATTTAGCCATTCCATTATAGTGAAGCTGATTACTAGTCATGATAAAGTCAAATTTATAGCACTACTTTAGTTATAGTTGTCTATGATCGAGATACTGTGCTCCAAGTCGTCCATAACCGCGGACACGGCTTTCCGAAAGTTTTACCCGGCCGGGGTGCACAAATAGCAACACACACTCGATCAACCTCGGAAAAACCAAATCAAATCCCAACGAGGCTTTCACGACAAAGCAATCACATGATTCAGAAATATTTCAGGGGGCCACCCCATTGAGTACACCCGCAACGAAGCTAGCTGACTCCGAGACGGACTCAAGGTTTGCGTCAATGGCTGTAAACGACTGGGAACCCAAAACTGGGCTTGTCGATACCGCGAAAACACTCCGCTTTCCTAAACAGTACAGTGTGCTATCCATCGCACAATCGTAATAAAGCAGTAAAGCATGGCATAAGTACAGGATAGTAAATAAAACCTCAAACTAGTTTGTGGCCCAAAGAAATAAGAATGAATCAAGATCTGGCTCAGGGGGGTCCCATAATCCTCCCGGATGTGGATAGCGCGAATATTCAAGGAACAGGTATCAAGTACTCGGGGTCCTACGGGACACAAGTGGACGGTTAACAACCAAATAACATCTATTGCCCACCTGTGCCTCTGCTTACTTACTTCAATTTTAGTTGTTTAAACAGTAATTAAAGTTATGATAACCTCCAACAATAAACAATGCGGCAATACTCCAACAACTGTGGTACTTGGCGACACACAACAGCACTTGAGCCAGCGACTACGACGCGCAAGTCCAACTATCTACCAAACAACAGGTAATAGGATGTGTCCAAGGCAATATAAGGCTGCAAGGGATAACACGGGTACGAAAACTAGAGCATCGCAACCAGATAGCAATAGATCAACAGGAGGGAATAAATACTATAAAAGTAAGATAGGTAGAAAGGGGAAGATGCTCGCCTGAAAACATTGTCGAAGGTTCAACCGAAGATCGGGTCGACACTCGCATCAACTCAACGGCCTTATCCTCGAAGAACCAAAACACTAGAATAAACACCGGATGCAATATTTAATACTACGGTAGAAAATCGGGCATGATGCATGTATGATGTATGCCATGGCAAAGATGCGATGCAATTAGGTCATATTAAGTGGAACCGGGGTCCCGATAATTAATTAGATGGTTCATGTTATTTATCTACCCCGCAAATTAAATGTTGTAATAACAGGGTAAGATAAGTTACCGGTTCGCTACACAAATTTAAATGAGGCCAATATAAGGCTAGATTTGCCCGCATATGGGCCCCATATTTAATTATATGGTGAATCGGCATAAGGCCCCCAAACCACATGACAAGTATGCATGCAAGTATGACAATTTAATATGCAACAATGTATATATCATTTAATAAAATAAGGGCTCGGGTTTGGGTTCACACATCGGGGTACGGCAGATCTTGGGGTTCCGGGGTTCGGGGTCTCAGGGTTCAGGGTTCGACGGGATCGGTCTCGGCAGAAACATTCTCGAACAACGGAGTAGATCTTGTCGCATCCGGGTTCTCGGCGAGCTCGGCGTCCGGGAAGAGAACTTGTCGTCCAGGGTCTCGGTGTCCGGGGTGAAGTACTCGGCGTCCTCGAGGGAGTACTTGGCGTTCCGGATCGGTCGCGGATCCATGAAGCAGATCTCGTCGGGGCCTCATGTCGCTCTTGGGTTATCATGTGCAATTGTCGGTCTTGTCCGTGGATGAACTTGACTTGACGGTTCGATGTCGTTGCAGCGCTTGGCGTCGGCGGGATCGGCCTTCGGATCTTGGGCGGGTCAGCGGTAGATCTTGTCCATGTCGAAGATCTTGCCGGAGGTTCGTCGAGTGCCACCGGTTGGTACGGTCTTCGGTCTCCAGGGAGGTCTTGGTGTGGCCTTCGAATTACCGGGATCGGTCTTCGAACGTCGGAACGGGACTTGGCATCTTCGGGTCCGCGAGGAGAGCTTGGTTTTCCTTGACGAGGGTCCTAGCGAGGAGTGTAGGGGTCATGATGATCGTCTCTTCGTCCGTGGCGAACTTGGCCGATGGCATTTGGCTTACAACAACCTAGGGCCAAACTTGTCCAGTACCCACGCGGAGATCTTGGCAGCGGCAGTTGGTCGCGAGGGGCCGAGCTCGGGCAGAGCCAGCTCGAGCAGAGGGGCGTGGCGGGGCTGCACGCGGGATTGGCCCGAGGAGCAGAACGCGGGCTCGGCGTCGGCTTGCAAGAAGCCCGCGGTGGCGGCGCTGGCCTGCGGGCGACGACGCGCGGGAGGCGACCGGAAGAAACTCCGGCGGGCAGAGGGAGAGGAGAAGGAGGAGGGGGACGGTCGCGCCGGCGGGCTCGGGCGGAGGAGCGCGGGCGAGGGTGGCGGAGCTCGCCGGAGGGGCGAGGGGCGGACGCGGCGGAGGACGGGGTGGAGGGCGCGCCGGCGGCGGCGGCGCCCGCGGTGGAGAGGAGCCCGGGGAGGAGAGGGAGGCCGGAGGCACGGGCGCGTCGGGGAGGGTCGCCGGCCGCGGGGAGCGGGAGAGGGGGTGGACGGCGAGGCGCGTCGGCCGGAGAGGTTGGAGAGGAGGCGGCGGCGAGGCGGGGAAGGGAGCTCGGGCCGGCGAGCTCGCTGCGGCGGCGGGGACGCGGGGGTGCAGAGGCAGCCGCGAGGAGGGGGCGTCGCCGGAGGAACGGCGGCGCTGGCCGAGCGGAGAGGAAGGACGGCGCGCGGCCAGGTGGCGGCGGGGCAGGAGGAGCCGACGGGGACGTGCCGGCGCAGAACGGCGGTGGGGGAAGAAGGTTGGAGAGGAGGGAGGAGGAAGAGAAACAGGGGAGGGGCGCGCGCGTCGGGGAGGGCCCGCGCGGGGTGCGTGCGTGGTGGCCAGGGGAGCGTGGGGGTGGGAGTGGGTTGGTGGCGGTGGGGTCAAGCAGGAGTGGGTCCAGGGTGTAAGGGAGAGGGGTGGCTGAGTGGGTGGCGTGTGCTGTGTTGTGTGCTGCTGCGGGTGGGGCCAGGGTGTAAGGGAGAGGGGGTAGAAAGGGGCTGTGTGAGAGAGGGAGAGGGGCTGGCGGATTGATGAGGTGGCAAGGTGGGTGGGGATTGGGTCCAGGGGTGAGGTGGCGAGCTGTGATTGGTGGGTAGAATAGGATTGGGTAGGAATAGGATTTAGAGTTTAGGTTTTATTAGTTTGTAAATATTTGTTTGTTTTGTTTTGTTTATTTTAAAACAAGGCTACTTTGCAATTAGTTTATAGGTAAATAAAATATCCGATACGATCGGGGCTTTGCATTTGAAATAAAGAGGGGTATTTGTACAAAGCAAAACTAGGCTTTTAGCAAATTCTTTTAGGCAAACAGATGCATGCTGAGGTCATGATGATGCAATGCACAAAAACAACGCGATTTTCTAGTAGTGGTTTTGCGGGATGCCACAATTCGACACCACTAACAATGGATCTCGCCCTCGAGATCCGCCTCATGGTACCGGAAGGAAGGCGGCGATCTGAATCTTCTCGCATCGTGTAGATCCTCGCGACACCACTAACAAGATGTCGTTGTTCGTGATCATCGAGAGAACTCTCCGGGAACAAAAAGTTGAAGGTAGAGGTATCAACAAATAAAGCCACCTCTAGCCTCCGTGGACGGAGTAAAATTGCTGGATCCACTGATTCGATGTACAAGAGCGAATGATAAGAGTAATCGGATGGTGATCAGTCCATCGCGCACCCAAACCATTACTCTGCACACGAATAGACGGATTATGCAACCAACTCTCGGAATTAGACTGAAGATTTCGACAAACGAGGTTCGGAAACAGAGGAGTGATGCAGACTCTGCATCGGATCTGGCGTAGATGATGTCGTCGCGTCGGAAAACACCGAAAGGCACAAATAAGGAACAAAGAATGGTACCACAGAAGACGGATTCCTCAGGCAGCTTGAACACCGGATGGTAGAACACCATTATCAAAGGAGGAAGCGAAACCCTGAAGGTACGACGGAACCCAACCACGAGAAATCCTGGACTCGAAGAGAGACAAGAGGTGGATTCAAAATGCGTAGAGGTAAGAGAGGAATAGCAAAGGGGTAAGGAGTAAAATCAGACCTAATCAGAACTATCCAACCGATTTTTAAAAATAGTTTTGACACTCTACTTCGGCCGTTAGGTAGGTTATCCTACAGGCTGGACTTGTGGGGTATCGCAACTGCTGAGCTCTGATACCACTCTCTAACACCATCAGAATCGACCCTATGCAAGTTTCAGCGATTCCCGCCAAACTCGCATAGAAACGATTCAAAGGTGCCCACCAGGCACTTTCGTGCGGGTGGAAAACGAAGTAATAACATTACACAACAGTCCTCGATGGAACCCACAGAACAGATATATATATATAGCAGCGACTCAAAGAGTCAAGAATACAGATATACAATACAAAGATCCAAATCACCTGTAAAACGATACAGCGTCCGACTACGGACAAGATGCAAATGGGGCTAAGAGCCCTGAAGAATAACCAATGGCATCCATAACCCTGCCCAGGCCAAGCCGGAAGGGTAACCCTGCTAACGACGTCGATCTCAAAACCTGCTTAAACAAAAGGGGTGCCGACAAAGGGCAAAGGAAAAATAGGAGCGTCAGTACTGAGGCCAGTACACGGCGAGACTAGAATTCGGCGGTCCTCGCCTACACAGGTATGGTGGACTGAAGCGGCAGCGGCAGCATGCACTAAACAACCTATAGAGACTCGATACAACTAGCGGCTATCGGAGCGGGGTAAGAAAGACCTATTCGGAACCAACCGGATACTAACACCAAACAAACCCATCCTGGTATTTTCCCTCGAGACCAAACGAGGAAGTCAACCGAGGAACTCACATAGTTGGCAGTTTTATTTATTCAGTTATCGTTGCAGCAATTACTAGTCAGGTATAGATAATCATCCCGATATAATAAGCAGTGGGCAGTTTTAGTTAACCATTCCGTTGTAGTTGCAACACTTACTAGTCAGATACAAATAGCATGAGATATCCCAAAACCCAGCAGTTCTTGGTACTTTTATTTAGCCATTCCGTTATAGTTGCAATACTTACTAGTCAGATACAATGGTCGCAAGCGACGACCCAAACAAGCAATTGTTGGCAGTTTTATTTAGCCATTCCATTATAGTGAAGCTGATTACTAGTCATGATAAAGTCAAATTTATAGCACTACTTTAGTTATAGTTGTCTATGATCGAGATACTGTGCTCCAAGTCGTCCATAACCGCGGACACGGCTTTCCGAAAGTTTTACCCGGCCGGGGTGCACAAATAGCAACACACACTCGATCAACCTCGGAAAAACCAAATCAAATCCCAACGAGGCTTTCACGACAAAGCAATCACATGATTCAGAAATATTTCAGGGGGCCACCCCATTGAGTACACCCGCAACGAAGCTAGCTGACTCCGAGACGGACTCAAGGTTTGCGTCAATGGCTGTAAACGACTGGGAACCCAAAACTGGGCTTGTCGATACCGCGAAAACACTCCGCTTTCCTAAACAGTACAGTGTGCTATCCATCGCACAATCGTAATAAAGCAGTAAAGCATGGCATAAGTACAGGATAGTAAATAAAACCTCAAACTAGTTTGTGGCCCAAAGAAATAAGAATGAATCAAGATCTGGCTCAGGGGGGTCCCATAATCCTCCCGGATGTGGATAGCGCGAATATTCAAGGAACAGGTATCAAGTACTCGGGGTCCTACGGGACACAAGTGGACGGTTAACAACCAAATAACATCTATTGCCCACCTGTGCCTCTGCTTACTTACTTCAATTTTAGTTGTTTAAACAGTAATTAAAGTTATGATAACCTCCAACAATAAACAATGCGGCAATACTCCAACAACTGTGGTACTTGGCGACACACAACAGCACTTGAGCCAGCGACTACGACGCGCAAGTCCAACTATCTACCAAACAACAGGTAATAGGATGTGTCCAAGGCAATATAAGGCTGCAAGGGATAACACGGGTACGAAAACTAGAGCATCGCAACCAGATAGCAATAGATCAACAGGAGGGAATAAATACTATAAAAGTAAGATAGGTAGAAAGGGGAAGATGCTCGCCTGAAAACATTGTCGAAGGTTCAACCGAAGATCGGGTCGACACTCGCATCAACTCAACGGCCTTATCCTCGAAGAACCAAAACACTAGAATAAACACCGGATGCAATATTTAATACTACGGTAGAAAATCGGGCATGATGCATGTATGATGTATGCCATGGCAAAGATGCGATGCAATTAGGTCATATTAAGTGGAACCGGGGTCCCGATAATTAATTAGATGGTTCATGTTATTTATCTACCCCGCAAATTAAATGTTGTAATAACAGGGTAAGATAAGTTACCGGTTCGCTACACAAATTTAAATGAGGCCAATATAAGGCTAGATTTGCCCGCATATGGGCCCCATATTTAATTATATGGTGAATCGGCATAAGGCCCCCAAACCACATGACAAGTATGCATGCAAGTATGACAATTTAATATGCAACAATGTATATATCATTTAATAAAATAAGGGCTCGGGTTTGGGTTCACACATCGGGGTACGGCAGATCTTGGGGTTCCGGGGTTCGGGGTCTCAGGGTTCAGGGTTCGACGGGATCGGTCTCGGCAGAAACATTCTCGAACAACGGAGTAGATCTTGTCGCATCCGGGTTCTCGGCGAGCTCGGCGTCCGGGAAGAGAACTTGTCGTCCAGGGTCTCGGTGTCCGGGGTGAAGTACTCGGCGTCCTCGAGGGAGTACTTGGCGTTCCGGATCGGTCGCGGATCCATGAAGCAGATCTCGTCGGGGCCTCATGTCGCTCTTGGGTTATCATGTGCAATTGTCGGTCTTGTCCGCGGATGAACTTGACTTGACGGTTCGATGTCGTTGCAGCGCTTGGCGTCGGCGGGATCGGCCTTCGGATCTTGGGCGGGTCAGCGGTAGATCTTGTCCATGTCGAAGATCTTGCCGGAGGTTCGTCGAGTGCCACCGGTTGGTACGGTCTTCGGTCTCCAGGGAGGTCTTGGTGTGGCCTTCGAATTATCGGGATCGGTCTTCGGACGTCGGAACGGTACTTGGCATCTTCGGGTCCGCGAGGAGAGCTTGGTTTTCCTTGACGAGGGTTCTAGCGAGGAGTGTAGGGGTCATGATGGTCGTCTCTTCGTCCGTGGCGAACTTGGCCGATGGCATTTGGCTTACAACAACCTAGGGCCAAACTTGTCCAGTACCCACGCGGAGATCTTGGCAGCGGCAGTTGGTCGCGAGGGGCCGAGCTCGGGCAGAGCCATCTCGAGCAGAGGGGCGTGGCGGGGCTGCACGCAGGATTGGCCCGAGGAGCAGAACGCGGGCTCGGCGTCGGCTTGCAAGAAGCCCGCGGTGGCGGCGCTGGCCTGCGGGCGACGACGCGCGGGAGGCGACCGGAAGAAACTCCGGCGGGCAGAGGGAGAGGCGAAGGAGGAGGGGGACGGCCGCGCCCGGCGGGCTCGGGCGAAGGAGCGCGGGCGAGGGTGGCGGAGCTCGCCGGAGGGGCGAGGGGCGGACGCGGCGGAGGACGGGGTGGAGGGCGCGCCGGCGGCGGCGGCGCCCGCGGTGGAGAGGAGCCCGGGGAGGAGAGGGAGGCCGGAGGCACGGGCGCGTCGGGGAGGGTCGCCGGCGGCGGGGAGCGGGAGAGGGGGTGGACGGCGAGGCGCGTCGGCCGGAGAGGTTGGAGAGGAGGCGGCGACGAGGCGGGGAAGGGAGCTCGGGCCGGCGAGCTCGCTGCGGCGGCGGGGACGCGAGGGTGCAGAGGCAGCCGCGAGGAGGGGGCGTCGCCGGAGGAACGGCGGCGCTGGCCGAGCGGAGAGGAAGGACGGCGCGCGGCCAGGTGGCGGCGGGGCAGGAGGAGCCGACGGGGACGTGCCGGCGCAGAACGGCGGTGGGGGAAGAAGGTTGGAGAGGAGGGAGGAGGAAGAGAAACAGGGGAGGGGCGCGCGCGTCGGGGAGGGCCCGCGCGGGGTGCGTGCGTGGTGGCCA
Source organism: Avena sativa (assembly GCA_916181665.1). Taxonomy (NCBI): domain Eukaryota; kingdom Viridiplantae; phylum Streptophyta; class Magnoliopsida; order Poales; family Poaceae; genus Avena; species Avena sativa. The sequence continues at coordinate 37,578,513 of OV702283.1, forward strand.
GGGGAGCGTGGGGGTGGGAGTGGGTTGGTGGCGGTGGGGTCAGGCGGGAGTGGGTCCAGGGTGTAAGGGAGAGGGGTGGCTGAGTGGGTGGCGTGTGCTGTGTTGTGTGCTGCTGCGGGTGGGGCCAGGGTGTAAGGGAGAGGGGGTAGAAAGGGGCTGTGTGAGAGAGGGAGAGGGGCTGGTGGATTGATGAGGTGGCTAGGTGGGTGGGGATTGGGTCCAGGGGTGAGGTGGCGAGCTGTGATTGGTGGGTAGAATAGGATTGGGTATGAATAGGATTTAGAGTTTAGGTTTTATTAGTTTGTAAATATTTGTTTGTTTTGTTTTGTTTATTTTAAAACAAGGCTACTTTGCAATTAGTTTATAGGTAAATAAAATATCCGATACGATCGGGGCTTTGCATTTGAAATAAAGAGGGGTATTTGTACAAAGCAAAACTAGGATTTTAGCAAATTCTTTTAGGCAAACATATGCATGCTGAGGTCATGATGATGCAATGCACAAAAACAACGCGATTTTCTAGTAGTGGTTTTGCGGGATGCCACATCCTACAGGTTCGAGAACACGTGGGCAAGATTGAGACATCCGTCCGATCAATCATCAATAGCGGGATCATGGATCTACATAATTTTTTTTTGGAAAAGAGTATATATTAATATCACAGGGATACCAATTACATCCAGCCTCTGCAACAACGCATGCCCTAATGGCCCTACGGATGCACACAATCCAGAAAAAATAAAGAAGAATTACAAAAAAGAAAAGTCCTGCTACAGAGAACTAATCCTCAAAGCAACGACACTGACACCATCAGAACAACACCAATAGTCCTCCACTCCAATAACAACGCCTTCAAGAAGGAAACAGTGCCCAAGCGCCGTCGTTGCCCGATTAAAGATCATAGGTTTTCACCTTGGAGAAAGTCCTCGCTCACAAAACAATGCCTTCAATAAGGTCATTGCCAGGCACAACCAGTTAAGGCCAGACCTTGGATTTTCACCCTGCAAGGTAAGATTGGAACTCCCTCTGTGTTGTCTTCCCGCACCAACAGTCGCTGCAACGATTCCCAAATCACGCAGCCAGTTCTCCATCGCCACAAGAACAAAAATCACCATCGCTACCCTCATATTTCTGCTTTCCTGGCTTTCTCAACATCTGACTTTACCATGGCTCTAAGAATGGCACTTGGTGGGAACAAACAACAGAGCTTCGCAATGCTCCCGCTAAAACCAAACGGCCAAAAAAACAAGGTGCGTACGACCGAATACCTTCCGATCCAGCAATCTTCAGGCATGATACGCCCATGGGTGTTTGTCGGCGGAGCCTTCTGGAACCCGCCTCTATAGACCAGATCAACGAGGGCAGACATCAAGCAGATCTTTATCTTCGTGCGAAAGAAATCAAAGGACCACCTCCTATATTAGATCTGACACAGCGATCCCCACACCACCGGCCGGTTTCCGGAGAACGGATCGAGCAGGCAATTAGGGTTAGAGAGCCGATCTAGGTCTTCCAACGGAATCCCATTGCCGGCACCTCCTCCACGAAATCGCCACCACAGGGAACCGATGCCTCCTCCCCGACCAAGGGACGCCGCCCAGGTCGCCGCGCTTTAGCCTTCGCCACCGCCGCCCCAGCAGCTCCGACATCCGCCTCCGACGCACCGCCCCCCAGCCACCTTCGGCAGCTAGGCCCGCCGCCACCGCGGCGAGGGCCGACGACAGCGGCGATGACTGGATCTAGATGGGGTCTCTGGCGGCGGCGAAAGTCACCCCTGGCGTCGCCCTGGAGAGCGACGCGAGAGGGTATCACAACTCAAAAAAAATGATTTCATAATGATTTCACATAGTTAACGGAGATGTTTTATCGGTTGAACCACGATGTTAAGGATTCAAACAATCCCATATTTTATTCCTTTTGTATCGTGATATTTTATATGTCCGAGATTCAATCATTGGTATCATGTTACCTCGTTTAATCTTGTTTCTAGCAAGTTCTCTTTACCGTGAGACAATATCCCTAGGACTACATTCATTTTTTTTGCGAATAGGACTACATTCATTAGTCACTTGCTTGCAAGCTATTTAGGATGTTGTGTTACCGAGTGGGCCCAGAGATATATTTCTGTCACGTATAATAACAACTCTTAGTCTTGATCCATAAAACTAAACTAGCACTTTTCGAGATATCTAAAAGACATCCCTATAACCATGCATGTTTCGCTAGTGTGATAGATCCTTCGTTGGTCAGTGGACATTGATATTGAGACTGAATGCAAATTGCATATTCGAAACCCAATACAATGTCATCAAGACCCTAATGTAAACATCCAAACGGAGCATTGTTAAATTCATTATGACTTTATTAAGCAAAAAAGATTGGGTCAAATATACAGACACATAAGAAAGTGGGCCTGAATGCACGAGTAATATCCGGCCCATAAAAAAGACCGCCCGCCCACCCGCTCGCCGGAGAGAAGGCCAGTTCAAAATATTTCGAAATCGCCATTTTCCAACGGCAACTCGCCCCACCTCCCCCACTTTCCCCATCTCGGTTCTCCGAAGTTCCCATCAACCCAACACCGCCCGCTCCTCCGCATCTGCGCCATTTCCATCCACCACCCAAACACCGGCCGCTCCTCCGCACCTCCTCCTTCCCATCGGACGCCATGGATCCTCACCCCACCCCCTTCCGAGGTAAGAAACCAGCGCCGTTCCACTCTCAAGATCCGAGCCGTGCATACCAATTTCGGGGGTTAATTCTCTATACAGAGAAGCGGCGGTCGGTCGCCGCGCCGGCGAAGAATGCAGCCCCGAAGCCCAAGTCCGTAGCCACGACACGCGGGAAGACGGCCAAGAAGTCGCCCACCGGCAACGCCGTCTCCACGGCCGGCGCTCCCCCGCCACGGCAAGGATCGCTAGATGCTTTAGATTCGTTTCTGTGTAATCCTGTTCGTTTTGCTCACTACGGTTGGGTCGATTGTTTTCAGGCCACGGCGCGTATTCGGCACCGTCCGGAGCAGCAACTCTCTGGCCGAGAAGCAGGCGTCTGCAAAGCTATCGCCGCCCCCTCCGCAGAAGCCTGCAAAAGCGTCACCACCGCCGCTGCAGAAGCCTGCAAAGGTGTCACCGCCGCCTCCCCAGAAGCCTGCAAAGGTGTCGCCGCCGCCTCTGCAGAGGCCTTCGAAGCTGACGCCGCCGCCTCTGCAGAAGCCCTCGAAGCTGTCGCCGCCGAATCCGGTCAGGGCGGCCAGGCCTTCTCGTCCCGCAGCAAAGGCCCTGAAGAAAGCTTGTCCAGGCCTGGATCTGGAGGCGAAGGCCAAGAAGAAGAGTCACAAGGTGAGCTTCCAGGATGACACGGCCGCGCCGGTGGCGGCCCCGGGAAGCGGGAAGAAGGTCAACAAAGCTTCTGCCGAGGATGCTGCTGGTCACACCCCTATGGTGCCTGTGAAGGCCCTGGAGAACAGGCCGGCGAAGTCTGTGGTCACAGAGACACCCTTCTTTAGCGCTCAGAATTGCAGCAGTTGTACGCTTGATCCGCTCGAGTCTGCCTCCTACTGGCTGACACAGATCCATCTGGCTGAGTCTGTTGGCAAGCACGGTGTCTCTGCCGCATTCTTTCGCCTTGCGTTTGAATGCCAAGCTCAGGTAAGAATTCACATGACATCGATTTTATGTGCCAGTCATGCCAAACATGTCAACTCTAAGTATAGTTTTTTACTTTCAGAACTAAAAAAAATATTACCCCTACTTTCAGTTTGTGTTTGTTTGAATAGCGAACTGTCTGGAGCATAACGATCACCCATCATGCCTATTGATTTCCTTGATTTTTTACTTCACATTGGCTGCATGATTTGTACTAAGTACTAACCCATGTAGATGCTAAGTTGACGTTTATTTCACATTGAAAATAAACATGCGTTTATGTTTGTGGGCAGCCATTTCACAGGATCAAAGGTGAGCTCAGAAATTATGTGGTCCGCCATGAGAGTGCTAGCACATTGACCCCCTTATTCGATGAGCTTCGCCTTGCCCATGGCATGGCAGTGAACCAGCCAAAGTTTGACATTGACGGATCTGAAAAGATGGATAAACTTGTAACTATAAATATAGTTGATAAGAAGCTTGATGATACCACATTGGTGCATGAATGCTCGGATTGTGATTGTGCTGGTGAAGTTGATATGACAAGGGAAGTAAATATTGTCAAACAAGGAGAGGAAGAAATGGACCAGCCGAGCTTTGAAAGGAAACTGGATGAAAGTTTTGAATTTGATGATTGTGAAGCTGTCATCGTGGACCGGCTAGTAAAAGAACATTCTGATCTTGAAAAGGATGTTGGTGTGGAAGTCCCTTGCGATGATGAAATAGTCCAGTCAGCATGCCGCTCCTCTGTTAGTTTGAAAGAATCCCCTGTAGCAAGTGGATCATCTGAAAGACGGATCTCATTAGATAAACTGTCTCCCTCTGCAAGATGCTTATCTGCAAAGCGCCTATCATCAGGTAGCCCTTTCGACAAGAAGTCTCCACTTGGCAGCGCCACACTGAAGAGGCTCACATCCAGTTGCCCTTCTTACAAGAAGTCCTGCACTAAAGGCCTGTCATCAAAGCGGATGTCATCTGGTGGTTGCTCTGACGGGGAGCATAATGCTACTGCTGGAGCTGCTGATTCGAGCAAAGTGATTCAAGAAGAGGAACCTGCCTCCTATGCTTTAGGTAAGTTAATGTGTACAGAGCTTTTCCTTTGACTTACTGATTCAAGATGAGCTATGTTCTAACTAGAGCACCACGCAGTTGAACCTCTGGAACTGAAAGAACAAGGGGAGCATGCTGCCGTTGGTGAGGTGCGTTTATGAACTGATAATTGTACTTGCATTATCTTCTGTTGTAATAAAGCTAATGGCGTACTCAGCCGTTGGTGAGTAGTAACAGATTCACTATAACTCCATCCTTTCATTGGAATGTGCTTATCCAAGTACCAAGTTATCATTGGACACCAGTTATCGTTCCTGCATAGATGTATGTCTTGTCTTGAGTGCTGCCAGCTTGCCGTAACAATTCTCTAATACTGCAAAACATCCTTACGACTAGCACTATGTTGACTTGTCAAACCTGTCAGTAGTTACAGACCCGAGACACTTATCTACTCATCATCGATTCGTCGAACATATCAGTAGCTTATTGACTCGGTCTTCAGATTTCATTGCAGATACTGATAGTGCACTGTTGTTAATCTGTGGACTTATTTGCCTCTAGATCTCAATCATCTTCTGAAAAGATAGTTACAATATCAGACGGAGATGTTTACAGTTTTTGTTCTGAACTGTTACGACGTTTTGTTTTAGGTGATTACGTGGGTTTCATTAATGAGCAAAAAATGGTTTAGCTATGTTCTCAGGGAGCTGTTTATGCAATGCGTGAACCTTTTTATACTCTTCAGGCAACTAAAAGTCTATGTTTGAGTTCACACAGAAACAACTTGGAGCTAATGTTGCATTCTTTACAGATCCATTAGCCGCTGGAGCTGGAGTCACGGCAACGTGAAGTGGCTGCTAATATGTAGTTGGATGCTAGCAGCTAGCTAGTTTGATTCCGCGTGTGATGTGTGTGTGTGCTGTCAATTACTTTGAACCTCCGGCTTGTCTAGGTTTGCTCTGCTTTTTATTAAGAGATGAGATCATCATGCTCAAGCGATCTTTGTGGGATTGACAGGCTTTTGCGTGTGTGCTTGCTTAGCATCAAGGTGTTCTGTGGTCATCTTGGTTGATATGGAGATCAACCAGACCGTTGGGTGTTGTGATATATGTAAGGTTTGCAAGCGGAGCTGTGCCTATGACCCTGTGCATACTCAGACATATCATGATTTAGTCGATTGATGAGTGTATTCAATGTCTTGATTTTGAACTTTTCTGAACCTTTTAATTAGCATGCGAATATCCCTGACTAAAGACTGACAACGCCGGCGCTGCATCGCGCAGCTCGTGGACTCCCAACCGTGGAAGCCGTCAGCCGGCAGGGCTAGATCACGGATGTGCACGATTGATACATTCGCTTCTGTTGCTAAACAAACAAACCACCTTTGACTGACGCATTACATTCTATCCTTCTTGACCCTGCGGTGCGGCGAAGTGGCACGTTAGCTACAAGATCAAGGGTGCAAGGCCCCTAAAAAAAGATCAAGGGTGCAGTAGATGGTGCCGTCACATTACTTACTTTAGTTTTTTACAGCAATGTGATGTTAACTTTAGATTAGAGATGGTTACGCAAAATCGGAACTTCAAAAAAAGCTAGAATCAACTACCTCCTGGTGCTGGCCCTCTCGTCCGCCCCGCGTCGTGACAGGAGGAAAAACCCTACCACCCCAGCCGCCGCCAAGGAGCTTGGTCGTCGTGAGCGGCACAGGGTGAGGGGGTGGCTTCCCGGCCACCTCGCATGTGGGTTCGGCGCATAGGACGCCTAACCCGTTCTCCCGTTCCCCTGGACATAGTGCGGCCGAGCACCTCGGCGGTGCAGTCTGGTGGCGGTGGCTCGCTGGGCAGCGTTTTAGAGCTCATTTTGATTGGATGGTCTGGAAGGGAAGCAGTGCTTCTTCTTGCTCATCATCGATGACAAGTCTTGGCGGCATTGTGCAATGGAGCCTCGGCGTGGGTCACGTGATGGTGTACTAGTGCAGGGTGGAGGCGCTGTCTAGCACCATGGCAACATCGACAATAGGACTGTCAGGGGGTATGCGGATCACTGTCCTGAAGATTGATCAACGGTTGATGGCGGTGACGGTTTCTGTAGCATGTGCACGAGGTACTCACTAAGAGTCTACTAGATCATATGACTGTTTCGTTTCGCTTAGGGCGTCTCGGAGTATACGATATGTTCCCGGTTCATAGCTAATGGAGGAATTTCATAGTTTTTTCTGAAATAAAGCCATGTTGACATGATTTTCACCCATTGTCGGGCCCGTAGGTGTTGTGATATGGTATCCCTTGTGGGATTGACCCTAGGGTGGCCCGATATTTACGGATTTTGAGACGGGGAGTGAGGGAAACACGATGAACGCAACACAAATGCAAGGAAAAGATACAAACACACGCAAACACACCCGATTTGATTTGCTCCCGTTGGTTCGAATAACCAATCCAATAGAATCCTTGGCGAGAGACCGTGAGGTAGAATCACCGTAGGAGAGATCGGCAAGTGGATTTTAGAATCCCAATCAAAGGATAGAATACTAACCAAGTAGAATCCCATAGGGGAGAGACCTAGCACTACTAGAGTCCTTGATAGGGAGAGACCAAACACTTGCTAGCACTACTAGAATCCTTGATAGGGAGAGACCAAACACTTGAGAAGTGAGGAGGGTCTTAACGACTTGGAGACGAACACCAAACTCCAAGGCCTTGTACAACTCATAGATTAACTATAGAGAGGGGTTCCCATCTAGAGTTAGGCACACACCTTCATTCATCTTCAACTCTACCTAGATTTGAGCCAAAGGGGATATTTATAGTACTAGGGGCAAAGGGGTAGGAAGGATGGAATATTATGGGCATCAAACCCTAAAAAATGCATAGAATGGCAATTTTGGCGGTAAGCTCAGCGTTGCCGGATTTGGCGCCGGAAGTTCCGGCGGTCGCCGGTTTGGTTTCGGCGGCCACTGGATCGGCGCACTGGGCAACATTTCAGTGGGCGCTGGTTTGGTTCGGCGGGGACTGGGCGGGTTCCGGTGGCAGTTCCGGTTCGCCAGATCTAGCGGAACGTTTCAGCGTGGGTTCCAATTCGCCTGATCTGGCGCTGGGAGATTTGGCGTGGACTCCGACGCCGTCGGGACTGGCGCCGGAAACCTTCTTCCGTCTTCTCTTCCATGCTTCTTGCCTATGCGTTTTGGCTCTCGTGGTATCATTATCTTCTCCGCTTGGCATTATGGTTATGAGCCTGGTCATAGCATTGACACTTGTCTCAAGTATAACCCCATTCTCATGATAACCAAGAGAGGGTGAAATATGGAAGGAAATCACCTTTGGAGTGATGGTTGGTGTGACATGATGTGAACCAATGGTGTTTGCCATATGTTGAGCTGCATCATGTTGTGTGGTGGATTCAATTTTTTTTGATGTATGCTCTTTGTTGAATAAATTAATAAAGGTTATATGCATCTTTTCTATGCAGGTACCGAGGTGTTGTCCTTCGTTTCAAAAAAATGCATGTTTACAATATTTTGGAAGAACTTTCCATATTTAAAAGAGGGTGAAATATGGAAGGAAATCACCTTCCATATTTTGGAAGAACTTTCCATTATGGTTATGGGCCTGGTTATAGCATTGACACTTGTCTCAAGTATAACCCCATTCTCATAATAACCAAGAGAGGGTGAAATATGGAAGGAAATCACCTTTGGAGTGATGGTTGGTGTGACATGATGTGGACCAATCGTGTTTGCCATATGTTGAGCTGCATCATGTTGTGTGGTGGCTTCAAATTTTTTGATGTATGCTCTTTGTTGAATAAATTAATAAAGGTTATATGCATCTTTTCTATGCAGGTACCGAGGTGTTGTCCTTCGTTTCAAAAAAATGCATGTTTACAATATTTTGGAAGAACTTTCCATATTTAAAAGTGGGCCTAAAAGACGAGTCATCTACGTTCTGTGATATGTATTTTTTTTGAAAGAAATGCGGTAGGGGAAGCCCCTACAGCGAGTTTTTTTTTGAATAATAAGAACCCAAATCTGCGTCCGTGAGGACTTGAACCTAGGCGGTTGGGCTGTACATCCACTTCCCTAACCAAGTGAGCTAGGCTCACTCCTTACGTTCTGTGATATGTAAGTAGTAAGATTTAGTTTGTGGCCTCTAGACATCAATGTAAACATTAGTTCCTTATTTTGGCAAATTGATTGCCCCTATCAAAATTGATGGTGGGCACTCTCCCTTGCATCCATCTCGGTATATGGTATACCATTGGTATTTGGTAATGTAAAATTGCAAAAGAAAAAACAACACGATCGACGACGCCACCCAAAACACAGAACCCCTCATTTGTTGGCCAACAAGAAAGGGAAAGATGGATCAATATATGACAAGTTGCACAAAGATCTTGGATTTGTGTCCTTTAAGGAAAATGGAAATGATTTCCATCTGGAATTTTTTACTCCCTTCCCGAACACCGATGGTTTCATCCATGGGTTGCACCAACTGTGACATCTATTCCACATGCTTTGTCTAATTGTGCAATTCCATGGCACAAACGCATATGTTCTCCCAACACACATAGACCATTATTATAGCTAACGCCAAAGCTAAATGCAAACCATTATGCTTGGATCCTCACCCAAAACAAGACCCATCCAATCGACAACCCTCGTCGGGCGGGTCTTAGATTCTCAACCCCCATGTGTGTCCTCTTCGCAACACAATGTCAAGAATGGATCGCCACCTCTATCTCAAAAGTCCTTCCGTGGTGGAAGAGGAGTGTGCTCTTCCAATATAATATGAACATCCAATACCTCGTATGACGAGGTTTGATATCTTCAATGCCCATTGTTATGAGCTTGGGTTTTGGAGAAGATGGGGGTGCTGGAGATCGTGGAACGGTTAACAGACAAGCAGTCAGGGGACACGAGATTTACCCAGGTTTAGGCCCCCGGAGGGAAAACCCTACTCCTGCTTGTCTGCTCTTGATTGCGGCGGAACCGAAGGTTACAGGGGTGCGCAAATGCAATCTGGCGTGGTGGTGTGTATGTGGTGGAAAAGATTGGTCCTCCTCGCCGTGCCCTCCTGGCCTCTATATAGAGTTTAGGCAGGTCTCGGGCACATATCGAGTCGGTTACAAGTTTAGGGTTTGCCCCTTTGAATATTCTATTTGTTCTAGTCTTGCTCTCCAAGGATCCGAAGATGTCATGGGCTTGGGCCACCCGAAAATCTCCATGGGCCGCGTGTATTCTTGTGGGCCTTCCTTGGGCTGGACCAGGTATGCTAATGTCGTGTAACCGTAGGGTATAGCCATGTCAGTAGCCCCCGAGTGTTCAGTCGAATTGCAGATTCGGCTGAGGACTCTTCAATCTTTCGGATGCCGTTGTTTCTGTTCAGAAAAGAATGATTTTAGTGTGTAGGGATTGTTGATGCGTGTGCCTGACTCTCCTGACGGATCAGGATCAGTTAACTGTCTTAGGACAAAACAACACGATCTTCTTCAGATTCGAGTCCCTAGACTCGAACCTGGAACAGATGCTGGCGTAATTCGACTTAGGCCGTTGAGGTCTTACAGGAGTCGAATCCCAGTAGTTTTCGAATGATGTACCCAACGCATCCGTCGGGATTTTCATCGCGCCTGTTGGCACGGATTTTTACTAGCAGAGCGCCGTCGGGTGTGTTACCAGGCCATCAGACGATATCTGTAGGTATTATCTTTGCGTCGCAGACACAACATCCGAAATTTTACCACCGCGGAGGTGTTTCGGGTGGCCAAGGAGGATGTTACTCACTTACCGTTTGTTGGGGAAAAGTTGCCAAAAAGTTCTTGCATTCTGATCCCAAGGATCGCAGTCGAAGAATTCATAGGGTGCGCGACCAGCGTGAAGGGAATATGCCCTGAGAGGCAATAATAAAGTGTTTATTATGTGTATTCCAAGTATATGATAGATGTTTATTTTGCATGCTATAATTGTATTAATACGAAAACATTAATACATGTGTGTTTAATAAACAAACAGAAAGTTCCTAGTTATGCCTCTCTCATAAACTAGCTCGTTGATTAACAAGATGATCAAGGTTTCCTGATCATGGACATTGGATGTTGTTAATAACGGGATCACAACATTAGTGTAATGGTGTGATGAACATTCATCCGAAGTATAGCATTACGATCAAAGTCATTGAGTTTATATTGCTATAACAACTTACGAAGTGATCCTAATCCTTAGACCATGAGATCATGTCAATCACTAACACCGGAAGAGTTTCTTGATAACATCAAACGTCACACCGTAACAGGGTGATTATAAAGATGGATTCAGAACTAACAAAGTGTTATGTTGAGGCTCATGGATCGAGAGTGGAATTTGTTCATCCCGATGACAGATAGATATACTCTGGGCCCTCTCGGTGATATCACATTGATTAGCTTGCAAGCAAGTGATTTGATCACTAGAATGTTATATCACGGGAACGAGAAAAGAGTGCATGTCGGTAACAAGATCAAACTAGGTATGGAGATACCGATGATCGAATCTCGGACATGTAATATATCGTGAAACAAAGGGATTAAGATACTAGCGTAAAAAGGTTCTGACGATCACAAGAAAGTCATCGTTGAATGTGTGGGAGTCAGTATGGGTCTCCAGATCCCGCTTCTGATTATTGATCCGAGAGGGGTCTCGATCATGTCCGCATTATTCACGAACCGTAGGGTGACACACTTAAGAGACACTGACATCCAATTGGAGCAAAAGTTTCATGCCGAAAGAATGAACAAGCGCAGGAATTTATTTCACTAGATACCGAAACAGGTTTTCGGGTGAAATTGCATAAAGTGGTTATGCATGTGAAATAGAATTCTAGCAAGGGGTTATTTGTGAATGTTTGTCATTAAAGTAATTGACAAAATTCTGAATAAAATAAAAAAGTTTTATTTAATGAGAGTTTGCATTAAATTTGGTGGAAATTTAATGGGAATTTGAGTGGACTTTTGAGTGGAGGGAATTTAAAGGACTTTTGTGAGTGGAGTGTCCACCCACATGAAGAGGGGAGGGCAAGGGGGCAGCCCCCATGCGCCGGCCACCCCCTTGGGGTTCCCCCTCCTCCTATAAAAGGAGCCCCCCTCCTCACTTGTCTCTCACACCTCCTCGTGAAGGATCTCTCTCCCCCTCTAGAATTTATCCCCCATGGTCTCGGACTAGCGAGATACATGTTCTCGGTGGCTATTCGGCAACAAAGAGTTGTGCTTCCGCTGCATCGCTGGAGCGAGGAGGCGGAGGTTACTCGGTGCCTCGAACGTGTGTGCGAGCACGGATGCGCTGCTAGGACTTCCTCTCGATATTGAGATCGGCAAGAGATCGTCTACATCAACCATGAGTTGAACTCGTTAAGCTTTGTCGGTCTTCAAGGGTATGTTCTCTACGGATATACATCCGCCCGTTGTTTGTATCTAATAGATATATCTTGGTACATAGTTCACATCATAGGAAATTTTTTGTTTTCTATGCTGCGAACCCTATAGTGGTATCAGAGCCGGATCTATGCGTAGATGCTTTACACGGGTAGTACACATATGAGTATGTGGGCGATGATGATCATGTTGTTGCTCCTTTGTTGTAATTTTGGATATTGGTGGCATAGTGGGATGAAGCGGCCCGGACAAACTTTACATGTCCTCGCACATGAGACCTGTTCCACGCTTGACATGCAACTAGTTTGCATAAGTGGCTAGCGGGTGTCTGTCTCTCCTACTATAGTCAATATCTATTTTGCAAGCGAGTTGTCAAAAATTTGGTTATCCTCGTTGTGGTTCATGTTCGTAGGTAAGAACGGTTCTATCTCGAAATCCCTAAGCCACGTAAAACTTGCAATGGATAAATTAGAGGCGTCTAGTTTAGATTGTTGCTGGGCTAGTGTTATGATATGGTAGTGTTGTAAGTAGAAGTATGAGATGATACTCTTACAACACACATAGCGTGTAAACTCCATAGACCTTCGATTTACACATATAGGTATGATAGTGATCATACCACGATGCACATGATAGAGATCATCTGCGGGAACCATATTATTTCACTAATAAACATGTGATGTTTGATAGCATCTTATATTGCTTGTTTAGCGCTTTGTTAGCATAATAAGACGATCCCTCTTCTAAATATCAAGATAAGAATGTGTTCTTCCTTTAGTATGCACCGATTATGTTTTCGTCGCTCCAAGACATCACGTGATGATCGGGTGTTCTTGGATCCACGACCATATTTCGGGTGTAAAACAGTTACACACGCGAATACTAAGGTTCTAACTTGGCGAGCCTAGCATGTACAGACATGGCCTCGGAACACGGACCGAAAGGTTAAGCATGAGTCATATAGTTGATATGATGCCCATTTGATGCTCGCCTTTGAAGCTATACCGACTCACGTGATGATCGGACTTGGTATAGTGGATTTGGTTCATGTAATCACCAAAAAGGCTTGAGGGATGTCGTTTTTGAGTGGGAGTTCATTCGTAATATGGATTAGTTGAACTCAATCTATCATACACTTAGTCTAAACTTTACAAATTCTGTTGTAGATGGCACCACCTGCTTTTAATTTCAATGTGTTCATGGATAAAGAGAAACTAGCAACGAACGGTAGCAACTTTACTGAATGGGCCATGAATTTGAGGATTCTCCTCTCTACTGCACAAAAGCAATACGTGCTAGAAGCGCCACTAGGCCCCCACCTCTTGATGATGCCCCTGACGAGGAGAAGAATGTCTATCAGACTCGTCAGTGGGACCACAACTTAGTTCATTGCGGCATATTGTATGGGCTAGAGCCGGAACTTCGAAAGCGTTTCGAAAACGGCAATGCATTTGATACAATGGGTGAGTTGAAAATGATTTTCGACACACATGCTGCTGTAGAGAGCTACAACGCTTCAGAAAAGTTCTTTAGCTGCATGATGGAAGAGCACAGCTCCGTTAGTGAGCATGTACTCAAGATGTCGGGTTACGCCGATAAGATTGTGTCCTTGGGAATAATGATTCCCATTGACTTAGGCATCCATCGTGTTCTGCAGTCTCTGCCACCTAGCTATAAGAGCTTTGTGATGAACTATAATATGCAAGGCATGAAGAAGTCTCTCCCCGAGCTTCTGTCAATGCTTAAAACTGCAGAAGTAGAGATCAAAAAGGAACACCAAGTGTTGATGATCAATAGGAACACTGGTTTCAAGAAAGACAAGAAGGGAAAACAGAAGGGTAGTAAGGGCGGAAAGCCTGTTGCCGTGCCTGAAAAGAAACCCCGAGTTGGACCTAAGTCTGATACCGAGTGCTACTATTGTAGGGGACTGGCCACTGGAAGCGCAACTGCCCCAAGTATCTGGCAGACAAGAAGGCCGGCAAGGCAAACAAAGGTATATATGATATACATGTTATTGATGTGTACTTGACTAGTGCTCGCAGTAGCACCTGGGTATTTGATACCGGTTCAGTTGCTAATATTTGTAACTCGAATCAGGGGCTGCGGAACAAGCGACCGCTAGCAAGGGGTGAGGTCAAGATGCGTGTCGGCAATGGATCAAGCGTTGATGTGATCGCCGTCGGAACGCTGCCTCTCCACTTGCCGTCGGGATTAGTTATAAACTTGAATAATTGTTATCTGGTGCCTGCACTGAGCATGAACATTGTATCTGGATCGTGTTTGATGCGAAGTGGTTATTCATTTAAATCCGAGAACAATGGTTGTTCCATTTATATGAATGAAATCTTTTATGGTCATGCACCGATGATGAATGGTTTATTTCTATTAGATCTCGATGATAATGTTACACATATTCATAATGTTGATGCTAAAAGGATTAAACTTAATGATGATATATCCGCATATATGTGGCACTGCCGTCTAGGTCATATTGGCGTTAAACGCATGAAGAATCTCCATTCGGATGGACTTTTGGAATCACTTGATTTCGAATCATTTGATACATGTGAGCCATGCCTTATGGGCAAGATGACTAGAACGCCGTTTTCCGGTTCAATGGAACGGGCGACAGATTTATTGGAAACCATACATTCTGATGTATGTGGTCCAATGAGTGTGTCGGCGCGAGGTGGATATTGTTATTTTGTTACTTTCACGGATGATTTGAGTAGATACAGTTATATCTACTTGATGAAACACAAGTCTGAAACTTTTGAAAAGTTCAAGGAATTTCAGAATGAAGTGGAAAATCATCATCATAGAAAGATCAAATTTCTACGGTCCGACCGTGGAGGTGAGTATCTAAGTTACTAGTTTAGCACTCACATGAAAGAGTGTGGAATTGTTTCACAACTCACGCCTGCCGGAACACCACAGTGAAATGGTGTGTCGGAATGTCGTAATCGTACTTTATTATATATGGTTCGATCTATGATGTCTCTGACGGACTTGCCGTTGTCATTTTGGGGTTATGCACTATAAACTGCTGCATTCACTTTAAATCGGGCACCATCTAAATCCGTTGAAAAGACACCGTATGAATTGTGGTTTGGAAACAAACCTAAGCTGTCTTTTCTTAAAGTTTGGGGTTGCGATGTTTATGTGAAGAAACTTCAACCGGATAAACTCGAACCCAAAGCGGAAAAATGCGTCTTCATAGGATACCCCAAGGAAACTATTGGGTATTCCTTCTATCACAGATCCGAGGGCAAGGTTTTTGTTGCCAAGAATGGATCCTTTCTAGAGAAGGAGTTTCTCGAAGGTGTGAGTAGTCGGAAGGTAGAACTCGAAGAGGTTATTGAACCTTCTCTTCAAAGTATGGCGAGTAGCGCAGCGCCGGAAGTTGTTCCGGAGTTGGCTCCACCTGTTGAAGAGGGAACTAATGATAATGATCATGAAACTCCGAAAGAGAGTACTACCGAACCTCGCAGGTCAAGCAGGACGCGTGCAGCTCCCGAGCTGTACGGAAATCCTGTCATGAATTTCATGGTTGATGAAAATGATGACCCTGTGACGTATGAAGAAGCGATGATGAGCCCGAATTCCAACAAATGGTTAGAAGCCATGAAATCCGAGATGGAATCCATGTATGAAAATCAAGTTTGGAACTTGGTGGAATTACCTCACGACAGAAAGGCCGTGGAGAACAAATGGATTTTCAAAAGGAAAACTGATGCTGATGGTAATGTGACCGTCTATAAAGCTCGACTTGTCGCAAAGGGGTTTCGACAAATTCAAGGAGTTGACTACGATGAGACATTCTCTCCCGTAGCGATGCTAAAGTCAGTTAGGATTATGTTAGCAATTGCTGCATATTTCGATTATGAGATATGGCAGATGGATGTCAAAACCGCGTTTCTCAATGGTAATATTGAAGAAGAGTTGTATATGATACAACCAAAGGGTTTTGTCGATCCTAAGGATGCTAACAAGGTGTGCAAGCTTCAGCGATCCATCTATGGATTGAAGCAAGCATCACGAAGTTGGAATCTCCGCTTTGATGAGGTGATCAAAGAGTTTGGATTTGTCCAAACTTATGGAGAAGCTTGTATTTACAAGAAAGTGAGTGGGAGCAATGTGGCATTTCTGATATTTGTCACATCCCAAGATTTTCCAAATCTTGTAATGTGAAAAATAAATAAACAAAATAAATTATTGTTGAAAATCAGGGTGAAAAGAAACTTTTGTTTCTAAATGGAAACTTAAAAGCCCATCTTGAACAAAATTTAATTAAAGTTTGAATTCAACAAAATTAAAATCAAGTAAAATGCATTCATCATAAAATGCATCTGGAAATTTAAACACTTGGAAAATAAATCCAAACCCTAAACCCTAATGGAATAAAAATCATTTCCAAGTTATCTCCAAGCCTATGGATTTGATCCATATAAAGATTTGTCAACAAACATTTACAAATGATCAAGAAAGACAAATAGAAATATTATAAGACCATATAAATTGGTTTCACTTAATTTGGAACCATAAATAAAAACTTATGAATTTAATAAGATAAGGAAAAGTAATTTCCAAAGCTAATAAAGAATCTGTCTAAAATCCAAACCAAATGGTGAGCAATTAAATCTAAAGAGATTTAAAAGGATAAATAAATATCAAATAAAATTTTACAAATTGGAATCACCAAGTTTGGATCTCTAAAATAAAAAGATATGGATTTTATAAGATGAAGAAAGAAATATTAAATAAAGAATATTTAAGGACCAAATTAAATATTGGCCTAATCTATTAAGCAAATGGAATGAATATAATCCAAATCCAAATGAGATAAAAGGATGAAGAATTTCCAAATAAAAATAAAATGGCATTAACCATTCTATCCCTATTTTAATAAGGACAAATCTCTAATATGAATAAATATGAAAATCATGAGAAAATAGTATTTTGGAATTTACCCAAGTGAAGTAAAAGTTGTTTAAGTCAACATAATTAATATTAAAGAAATCTTCCAAATAAACTTTAGGGAAATTAAACTTTATTTAATTCCATTGGAAATAAAACAAATGCCCAATTCAAATGATTTGAGAATCACATTAAATACTTCCAAATAATTCAAAATGAATTATTTTGACACCCTATTAAGTAAATAAAACTTACTGAAAGGTTTTGAAAGGATTTTAGAATTTAAATGGAAATTAAAAACTATATTAAATCTCATTTGATTAAATACAAGGACCTACTTTAAGTAATTAAAAAGGCACTAAAGGAGTAAAAGTTTTATTCCAAATTTGACTTCAGATTACAATACTAATCAATATTTAACCCTACTCAAATCTTGGTTGAGGTCTGAAATTCAAATGAATGTTTGAATTGCTTATTCAAAATCAAAACAGAAAAATCAAAAGAGAAAAAGAAAAACAAGCAGAACAAAAAAATGTAAACAGACTCGACCCAGCCGGCCAGCCCAACAGCCACTCCCTCTCTCCCCCGAAGAAAAACGATTCGCACCCACTTATAAACCCGCAAAGCCGCTGACAGAATGACCCCACCCCCACTCTCTCTCACTCACAGACAGCCAGGCCCCACAGCCACCTCACCTTCTTCCTCCCCGCGACGACCCCTTCTTCCTTCCCTCGACGCCGTTTCTGGCTGTAATTCCGCAGATTAAATTCACCTTAACTCCGCGAGTAATCGCCGCTGCAACTACGCCCTACTAATCACCCCTCTCGCCCCTTCATTTCCCCTCCGACACCGCGGCAAAAGAGCCCCCAGGCCGTCCCCATTAACACCTACACCGCCGCTGCTTCCGACGCTTTCCGGCGGCAATTCTGGCCAGCCCACGCCTCCCCTTGCTCCCTGGTGCACACGGGCGTGCTCCCCCTTGATCACTGCATCTCCCAGTACCTCCCGTTTGACCGCGCGTGCCCTAGAACCTCGACTTCGTCCACGTCTGAGCGCCGCCGTGGTCTGCCATAACTCCGACGAGCACTGCTGGTAAGACCAGACCTCCCCTCTCCCTCTCTTTCACACGTGCATATTCGCTGTGACCCCGCGCATCTAACCGCGTCTTCTTTTCTCTCTAGCGTGCCCCGTGCCTTCTCCATCATCTTCAACAGAACGAGCCCGAGCAAGAGCTCAACTCCGGTGAGCGATTAAGGACATCCCCGTGCGCCCCTTGCACTCACGCGAGCACCTTGAGCATCACCGCGACTCTGTGATTCTGGTGAGCATTCCCTTCTTCTCCCTCGCTTCCTGTAACCGTCGCGACGCCGTAGCCAGACACGCCGCCGCCACCTGCCGCCGCCAGCGCCGCTCGTCTCTGGCAAGCGTGCTGTGCGCCATCCGATCTTGATCTGACGATTAGGATAGAACGAGAGCGAAGGGGTAAGTAGCACCTGTGCGCCGTGTGATGTAACTTAAATCCAACGTCTGCCATCGCTCGATCCAACCGAAGCGGTATGGGCGAATAGAAATAAGACACGTGGCTCTGTTGATTTGAATTAAAACAGATTTGATCTATTAGATGCTAGATTTTGTAAAATCTATAACTTTTGATCTACACGACCAAATTTTTAAAATTTGATATCAATGGATTCAGCAAGACAAGCCCTAGCCAACCATGCCATTTGTTTAGTAAAAAGCTTCTGTTAAATTGATTGTTTTTGCAGAAACTTGTGTATGCATGATTAGGATATAAAATTTATTCCAAAATGTTTTTGAGGATAAAATCTTTGGCAAATGGTGTATTTTGAACCTACTGACCATAGTAAACAAATTGTGGTTTCAAAAATGTATTTGGTAAAGCAAAAGAATAAATCTTTGATTTAAACCATTTCTAGTCAAATGAAAATATGGTTTAATTATTAAAAATGGTTTTGGAAGAAAACCTTTGAGAAATGTTTTGGAAATAAACTCTCTGACCCTAAACACAAGGTTATATGGTTTGAAAACATATTTTGTGAAACCTATAGAACTTTTCCTTATTAAAAGCATTTCTACACCACATAAAATAATGACTTGATCTAAAAATGGTTTATGAAGTAAAATCTTATACAAATGATCTTGCCACTTTATAAAATGACCATTAGGTGTTTTCAAATGTTTATGAACCATTAGAAACCACTTTTACAAATAAAACAATCTTTAGCATGCTTGCATGCATTGTCTTGTCACTATTATTTTATGTGATGAATTGCTTGAATGGTAGATTGAAATATTGTTTGCTTGATTGAATTGTAGTGATTTGAAGTGAGTGAACATTGCAAAGAACAAGGAAGTGAACGCATACTCTCTACCAAAAAGGCAAGTGATGCTTCATACTTTTGTCCCACTATTTTCACTATGCATTAGTGATGTTTATAAGTAGGACTTGCATGGAATTTTTGATAAGTATAAACCATGCTATGGGAAATCCTAGTAGATGAAACCATAGTAGAATTTTCCTAAGTTAAGATTCCTACTACTATCATGCTTAGCTTAGCTAATAGAAAACAAGGGTGGAATATATATTCATACTATGGAAAATTTTCTAAGTCTGAGGACTTGTGTTTTGTTTAATAAAACAACTAAGTGAATGAATCACCTGGGTGGAATGGAAGGAATGGTTTATGTTGAGTGGTCATGCAAGTCCAATATGCTGGGGAAAACTTGGGCATCACCAAGTCCAGTATGCTGGGGAAAACTTGGTGTCTCACTTGTGGATGGCCACCCAGGAACAAAGAGATTTGAGATGTCAAATGTTGAGAAGCTTCAAGTGCAGCCACTTGGCATTATGGGCTCTGCCTGGATCATATAGGTTGCAATAACTTAGCCAAATGGACAGTTGGTGGTAGGGGATGATAGGTTGGAACGCGTCCATTCTGGTCTAAGGGAAGGCTTCTGAAAGATCTTGTCTTGGGAAACCAAGTCTTGTGGGGAAAGTGCACCACCTCTGTAGAGTGAAAAATCTAAGTACTTAGCCATGTCCCTGGCAAAGGACAATTTGAGCATCAAGACATGGAAGCTATCAAGAATCTCATCATCCAAATTTCTAAGTTAAAAACTTGTGGTTGAACAAGGGTTGAAAGGATCACCAATTTCTATTGGGGGATGCCTAGGGAAAGATTTTTGTCAAGCAAAAACTTAGTGTTTTCAAATGATAAGGAAAATCTATTTTGAGCAATGCAAGCCTAAGCTCCACTTAGCCAAATGCATATAGATGATAGACTCCACTATACTACCATAGTATCACTTGCCAATACAATTCAAATGTATTGACCCTTGTGGCTGTAACTTGTTATGTTGCAGGTTTGTTTGATATTAGTGAAGTTATTGATTAGGATTACAAGTCTACAACCAACATGTCTTCCTGTGGCACTTTGAAGATGAAGGACCCCATGCTATTGTTATATTCTGCTGCATTGTAATAAGATAGCCAAATGAGCTATGTAAGATGTAATAATTTATTTTATTCCTGGTTATAAAGTTGTATTATGACCTTTGTTTCTTGATATTACATCTTAACTGTGGATGCTAGCTATTGATCCAGGGACTAGCATTGTAAACACAGGGATCTCTACCTTACTAAAGGTTGGGAACCTTACAATATTATATGTGGATGACATATTATTGATCGAAAATGATATAGATCTTTTAAACAATGTTAATAGTTATCTAAACAGCAAATTTTCAATGAAGGACCTAGGTGAAGCGTCATACACATTAGGCATAAAGATCTATAGAGATAGATCTAGGCGCCTAATAGGGCTATCGCAAAGTACATACCTTGATAAGATTTTAAAGAAGTTTAAAATGGACGAAAGTAATAAGGGGTTCTTACCTATGTTACAAGGCATGACATTGAGTAAGTCTCAAAGTCCGGCTACGGCGGAAGAAAGAGAGATAATGGACAAAGTCCCCTATGCTTCAGCCATAGGCTCTATAATGTACGCCATGCTATGTACAAGACAAGATGTGGCACATGCTATTAGTTTGACTAGTAGGTACCAATCGGATCCAGGTTCTGAACACTGGAAAAGCGGTCAAGAATATCCTTAAGTACTTGCGAAGAACTAAGGATATGTTTCTTGTATACGAAGGTGAAGAAGAGCTCGTCGCTAAGTGTTATGTCAACGCTAGCTTTGAAACCGATCCGGATGACTCTAACTCTCAATCTGGATACGTATTTCTCATGAATGGCGGAGCAGTTAGTTTGAGGAGCTCCAAACAACCTGTGGTGGCGGGATCAACAACGGAGGCCGAATATGTTGTTGCTTCGGAAGCGGCTTAGGAAGCAGTTTGGATGAAGGAGTTCATATCCGAACTAGGTGTGGTTGCAAACGCGTTGGACCCAATGGTGATCTATTGTGACACCAATGATGCCATTGCCAAGGCCAAAGAACCAAGGTCTCACAAGCCTTCCAAGCATATTAAGCGCCGGTTTCACTCCATCCGCGAGCATGTCAAGGATGGAGATATAAAGATTTGTAAAGTACATACGGATCTCAATGTAGCAGATACGTTGACTAAAACTCTCCCTAGAGCAAAACATGATCTACACCAGAACTCCATGGGTGTTAGATACATCACTATGTAACTAGATTATTGTCTCTAGTGCAAGTGGGAGACTGAAGGGAATATTCCCTGAGAGGCAATAATAAAGTGTTTATTATGTGTATTCCAAGTATATGATAGATGTTTATTTTGCATGCTATAATTGATGGGGATATGCCTATTGGGGTATACCCAGCAAGGCGTTTCCGATTGGCCCGTGAGCTGGCGGGTGGGCCTGCAGAAGGGCGAGTGGAATGAAGCCCATCAAGGTACCGAGCGACTGGAAGCTGAAGGCCCAGACGAGTAGATAGGCCCAGTCGGACTGGGTTAAACGACTATTAAAGCTGTAACCGAATCGGTTGAGATATGTAAACCCTAGGGAAGGTGAGCCTATATAAACCTCCCTAAAGGGTGAGTAGAGATACGTTCCCTCCTACACCCAAGCGACTCGCCGCCTAGCTGCCGAGCTCGCCCATTGTAACACATCCATAATACAATCTAGCAGGAGTAGGTCTTTACCCTCCGGGGGGCCGAACCTGGGTAAAACCCTGTGTCTTTGCCCTCATCTCGCACCGCAGATGGCTGGCCGCCCTTGCCCCTCGTTCTACTACTCGCTGCCGATTGCAGCATCTGCCGTGACCATTCCCACGACAGTGGCGCCCACCTTGGGGCCTGGCCGGTCTGGCCGGTGTTCTGCGGCGAGATCCAATCTGCCCATCAACGAGACGGTCGCCACCGGCCGCATGATAGCGATCGGCGAGATGCTCCAGATCTTGCCGAGCAGCTACGTCCCGGCGGCGCGACCCGTCACGCACAGCGTGATCCTGCCAATCGGCACGATCAGCCTCTTCGTCGGCCTCACCGTCGTCATCGTCTCGGAGGACTCGGCTCGCATCCGCGAGTCGCCGCCACGCGATCGGCTCTCCGAGAGCCAGATCCGCACGATCCACCGCCTCGCCTCCGAGTACAACTCGGCCCACAGCAACGTGGCCGGGAATTCAACGGCCGCAGAAGATGCGGCCCTCACCGACGACGCCGACTCGGCGACCCCGACGTCAATCGCCGGATCCATCACCGCGGCCTCGTCCGCGGGCTCCATCGCCCAGGTCTCCAACGCGGGAGACTTCGAGGACCCCTCCATCCTCGGGATCTTCGAATTCGACTCCGGGTCAGAGAACTCCGCCGACCTCCGCGATGGAACCGGTCGCCACGCCACGGCCTACATGGCCACCGGCGCCGATCCGCCGGAAGATCCTTTCTCCACCCCAATCCCTCCTAACGCCACGGCAACGGAGGTCGAGGAACTCCGCCTGAAACTGGCGGAGGCAGTGCGCAAGGAGCAAGCCGAGCGCGAAAAATTTCGCCTCGAGCAGGTGACGGCGCAGGAGCTGTCACGCTACCACCAGCAGCGGATCAGGTCACGCCTGAACCCCACCGTTCAAGGGCGTGCCCTGAACTTCGACGACGAAAACGACCCGGCCCGCGTGGCCGAGCGCGCAATCTGCGAGAACGCGCCACCAGGAGGAAGCGCCCGGCCACCGCCAGGATCAACGGCGATGGGCGCCCCACCTCCACCCAACCGCACCCCTCCCAGGGACCAGCCGCGGATAGTAGTCTCCTCACGGGAGCGAGACGCAAACGGCCTCCCACTGTTCTCCACCCCGATGGACAACCTCGTGGCAGGCCGAGCAGCAGCCGACAGCATCACGGCCACCGGCGATGGCGCCCTACAGATCCAATACGTCAGGGCCCTGCTCGCGAAGGCCGTCGAGCAGCAAAAAGCGGGCGCCGACTCGCAAGGTCGAGTATACTCGCGTTCCTCGAGAAGCAGAGCGGCCTCCAGCGGCCGCCCAGCGGCGGCAAACACCCTCAACTGCCCGCCACCAGAGCCACTGCAGCTCCAACACCGACCCACGAACGCGGCACTCTCCACCAACGACCCCAGGCCGGCGACCAACTTCGTCGCCGCTAACGGGCAACCCATCGACACCCGCACCCACATCATCAACAACCAAAACTGGCGCGCACGCCAGCCCGACGACTTACGGCACACCCTAACTAATCGCCGCGACGGCGAGCCCATGGGGTCGCTCAGTCGACTCGGGCCCAAGTGCTTCGGACCAATGGTCCGAGGCGAGAAGTACCCGCCAAACTTCAAGGCGCCAAAGGAGATAGAAAAATACGACTCCTCGTACGACCCAGCCGTCTGGCTCGACACATACCTCATGGCAATGGGGATCGCGGGTCACACTGACCTACTCGCCACCCGTTACCTCCCCCTGATGATGGAGGGGACGTGCAGGCAGTGGATCAACACTCTCCCCCAGGACAGTATCGATTCCTGGGAGGAAATGCGCGACGCCTTCGTCAGGCACTTCGAGTGCTCCTACACCCGCGCCACCACTATTGAGGACCTGGAACGGTGCGTCCAGGGACCCCGTGAGTCGACCCTCAACTGGGTCCAACGGTGGCAAGAGCTTTGGTACAACGCGGTCGGCATCCACCCGGACACCACGATCCATTGCTTCAAGACCTCGTGCCGCTACGAGCCTCTAGTAGCCAAGCTCAAACGACACTCCCGCACACTCGACAACATCCCCGACCTCCTCGAGATCGCCAAACGGTACGCCGAGGAAGATCCAAACCAGGAAACTGACGACGAGTCAGGAGGGCAACGCCGCACGAGCGGCAACGACGGCGGACGCCGAACCGACCTACGCTACAGCGGCACTCGCCTCACCGGCAAGCGCCGCAGTGACGGGCGAGTCGACTTCGTCGCCAACGCCGGACACGCGCAG
Source organism: Avena sativa (assembly GCA_916181665.1). Lineage (NCBI taxonomy): Eukaryota > Viridiplantae > Streptophyta > Magnoliopsida > Poales > Poaceae > Avena > Avena sativa. The sequence goes on from OV702283.1 coordinate 37,602,952, forward strand.
CGCGAGCCCAAGAGCTACCGCCGCGACGGAGGACAACGCCGCGATGGCGGCAACTACAAGAACAAGCCAAGGTTCGATCCCGCGGCCCTCCTTAACCAACCATGTGCGTTCCATAGCAGGGAAGGGAAGCCCGCAACGCACACCACCGCCGACTGCCACACCCTCAGGGAAATCGAGAAGGCACGACAAGCACGGGAGGACCCCGACAACAACCCGCCAAATGGCGGAAAATTTGGCAAAGTAGCCGGCTCGCTCCACACCTTCACAGGCTTGAACACGAAGTGCGAGAAGAAGGTCATCGCCCGCGCCGTCGCCGTCAATGCGGTGGCCCAAATAGACGTCCCCCAGTTCCTGAACTGGTCGGAACAGCCCATCACCTGGAGCCGGAAAGATCACTCGCCGCGCATCGAGTACCCAGGACGAGTCGCCTTGGTGGTCAAGCCCAAGGTTGGCGACTACTGGCTCCCCAAGACACTGATGGACGGCGGTAGCTCCATCAACATCCTCTACCTCGACACCTTCAGGCGGCTGCGGCTCCCGCAGTCGATGATCGAGACGACCCACACCACGTTCCATGGCATCGTCCCCGGTCGGAAGGCGTACCCTATCGGCAAGGTCACGCTACCAGTCACTTTCGGCACACCAGCAAACTTCCGCACCGAGCGGATCGTCTTCGAGCTGGTGCCCTTCGACAGCCCTTACCACTGCGTCCTGGGGCGCCAGGCGTTCGCTAAATTCATGGCAGCGCCCCACTACGCGTACAACGCGATGAAGCTCCCCGGGCCGTGTGGCGTCATCACCATCAACGGCGACCCCGACATGGCCGCCGAGTGCGAGGCCAAAGGAGCCGAGCTCGCCGACGCCGTCATCGCGGCAGAGACTAATCACGCCGACGAGCTCGCCAAATACGCGAGCGGGGTCAACAATGACGACGCCACAATACTCAAGAAGCCCAACTCAGAGGGCGCAAACACCTCAACCTTTGAGGCAACGACGCACACTCGCACCGTCGAGCTGGTCCCAGGCGACTCCAGCTAGACGGTGACGATCGGGACAGGCATGAGCCCGGCATAGGAAGGCGCGCTCATTGAGTTCCTCCGTGAGAACAGGGACATCTTCGCATGGAAACCCTCCGACATGCCCGGTGTCCCTAGGGAGCTCGCTGAGCACAAGCTGAACGCCGACCCCAAAGTGCGACCTGTCAAGCAGTCGCTACGGCCCTTCAATGAAGAACGCCGTCGAGCAATCGCCGAGGAAGTACAGCGTCTACTCGCTGCCGGCTTCATCCGGCCAATCAAGTACTCCAAGTGGCTGGCAAACCTAGTCCTGGTCGAGAAGAAAAACGGGACATGGAGAATGTGTATCGACTACACAAACCTGAATAGCGCCTGCCCAAAGGAGCAGTTCGTCCTCCCGCGGATCGACCAGATAATCGATTCAACCGCGGGGTCGGAGTCGCTATGTTTCCTCGACGCATACTCTGGGTATAACCAGATCAAAATGGCTGTCGAAGACGAGGAGAAGACGGCGTTCATCACGCCATTCGGAGCCTTCTGCTACACCGCCATGACCTTCGGCCTCAAGAACGCCAGGGCGACCTACCAGCGGTGCATGCAAGAATGCCTCGCGAGCCAAATTGGCCGCAACATCCACGTCTACATCGACGACGTGGTCGTGAAGTCCGCTCGCCAAGGCGACCTACTCGCCGACCTGGCGGAAACCTTCGCCAACCTGCGAAGGTACAAGATAAAGCTCAACCCAGGCAAGTGCACCTTCGGTGTACCCGCCGGACAACTACTAGGGTACGTCGTCTCCAAACGAGGGATCGAGGCGAACCCAACAAATATCGACACGATCGCCCGGCTCGGCAAACCCGAGTGCCTGCGCGACGTCCAGAAGCTGGCCGGGCGAGTAGCGGCTCTCAGTCTCTTCATCCCCCGCCTGGGCGAAAAGGCGATGCCCCTATACCGCCTGATGCGCAAGAACCCCACCTTCCAGTGGGACAAGGAGGCGCACGACGCGCTCCGCGACCTCAAAAAGGTGCTACTCGCCGCACCACTACTCGCCGCCCCCGCCGACAAAGAACCCATGCTGGTTTACGTCGCGGCGTCCGAGCGCGTCGTCAGCGCCGTGATGGTCGTCGAGCGACCAGAGGAAGGAAAGGAGCGCCCGGTCCAGCGGCCGGTGTACTACATCAGCGAGGTCCTCACCGAGTCGCGCCAGCGGTACCCACAGTACCAAAAGCTAGTATACGCGGTCTTCAGGGCTCAGCGGCGCCTGCCGCACTACTTCCAGGAGCACCCGATCACGATCGTCTCCTCAGCACCACTGCAAGACATCATCCGCAATCGCGAGGCGACCGGGCGGGTCGCCAAGTGGGCCGTCGAGATCGGCGTCCACAACATCAAATACGAGCCACGAAAGGCAATTAAGTCACAGGCACTGGCAGACTTCATCGCCGACTGGGAGGAGGCCTAGCAGCCAGAGAAGCTGCCGTACCTCCATTACTGGAGCCTGCACTTCGACGGCTCCAAGAACGCGGACGGTGCAGGAGCAGGGATAGTGTTGACTTCACCAAAGGGAGACAAGCTCCGTTACATCCTCTGCCTCGACTTCACGCCCTGCACCAACAACATGGCTGAATACGAGGCCCTACTCCACGGCATGCGAGCTGCCAAGGAGATGAACGTCAATCGCCTCCGCTGCTACGGAGATTCCGACCTCGTCGCGGGGCAAGTCGCCGGCACCTGCGACGCCGTCTCCCTACCATGGCGGCGTACCGCCAAGCGGTGGACAAGTTGGGCGGCCACTTCACCGGCTACTCTGTCGAGTGGATCGACAGGCGGAAAAACGAGGAGGCCGACACCCTCTCTCACATCGGGTCGGCTCGACTCGCACCACCCGCCGGCGTGTTCCTCGACACAATCTCCAAACCATCAGTCTCTCTCCCGAGGGAGATCAACATCGGAGTCCCATTCCAACCAAAGGCAGCCTTGGTCGCACTCGTCACCGAGCCAGACGATTGGACCAAGCCCTACATAGCCTACCTGGAAGCCGGCACCCTGCCAGCAGACAAGACAGACGCTCGAATGATCGCTCGTCGATGCAAGTCCTACACCATCATCGACGGCGAGCTACACAAGCGCAGCGTCACCGGCGTGTTCCAACGCTGCGTCCAACCGGCTGAAGGACGCAAAATCCTCCACGACATTCACTCAGGTGACTGCTGCCACCACGCCGCCGCTCGCTCCCTGGTCGCCAAGGCTATGCGACACGGCTTCTACTGGCCCACCGCACACGCCGACGCTGTCGACATCGTCCAGCGATGCGCCGGGTGCCAGAAGTACGCCAATCAGACGCACGTACCGAGCTCGGCACTCAAAACAATCCCCATTACCTGGCCATTCACCGTATGGGGCATGGACATGGTAGGCCCCTTCAAGAAAGCCCCCTCCGGCTACACCCACCTGCTAGTCGCCGTCGACAAATTCACTAAGTGGGTGGAGGCCAAGCCAGTCCGGAAATGCGACGGGAAGACCGCCACTAAATTCCTACGCGAGCTCATATATCGCTACGGGTTCCCAAACAGTATCATCACGGACAACGGCACCAACTTCGCCAAGGGAGCCATGGCCGAATTCTGCGAAGAGCACCATATCCGGCTCGACCTCGCGTCAGTCGCCCACCCGGAATCCAACGGCCAGGCGGAACGGGCCAACCAAAGCATCCTCCACGGCCTGAAGCCGCGACTCCAAGTACCACTCGAGCGCACCGCCGGGTGCTGGGTCGAGGAGTTGCCCTCCGTCATCTGGGGAATCCGTACCTCGGTTAACAGATCAACGGGATTCACTCCCTTCTTCATGGTCTACGGCGCCGAAGCAGTCATGCCCACCGACCTCGAACACGACTCGCCACGAGTCGTCCATTATACGGAGGCTGCAAATGAGCTGGCCCGCCAAGACGGGGTCGACCAGCTCGACGAAGCACGCGACCTCGCTCGGTCACGCACCGCCATCTACCAGCAAGGACTCCGCCGCTACCACAGCCGGCGGGTGAAAGCTCGCACCTTCCAGGACGGTGACCTGGTGTTACGCCTCATCCAGGACAAGAAGGGCATGCACAAGCTCTCCCCTCCGTGGGAAGGCCCATTCGCTATCGGGCGCGTACTCGGCAATGACGCCTACTACCTCATCGACGTCCGCGGGGACGGCGAGCTCGACGTCAAGCGACCATGGAATGTAAACCTCCTCCGGAAGTTCTACTCCTAGAACCCCACACATGTACTCTCCAGTCGCTATGAAATAAAAAGAAACGGTTACCGCAAATTGCGCCTACTCTCCATGACTTGTGCCACTCGCACTCGTAATAACAGCGTTATGCTAAACGCAGAAGTCAACCTTTGGTACAGCGATCGGCACAGCTAAGTAGTGCGGTGTAAGAGCACTGAATCACCTCAGGTCTTGCATCGTCCATGAAAAACGCCCACCCGGAGCCCCATTGGAGTCGCCTAGCTCGACTGGTTCTACGAGCCAAGACATCTGCCCTCGCTTCTCACAGCGACCCTGGTCCTCCGCATCCCCGGCATAGCGACTCAAACGGCTAAGTACCACGCTCGGGGACTGAATACCAATTCGTCGCGAGCGGTCAGGGAAAACGCCAAGTAAGAGAGCATGCCCAGGACTCGCCACGCGACTGACCCCATGGGCCAGGCAGGAGTGACGCGCTCACACCAACGCGCTAAGTCCTCAACCACCCTCGAGTAGCGCATAGAACTACCAAGTACCACGCTCGGGGACTCGGCCACCCGACCTCGTTCGCGTACGGGAAAACGGTAAAGTACAGAGCACTCAAGGGAGTCGCCTTGCGACTGGCTCTCCGAGCTCGGGCGAGTCGACCAAAGCACCAAAACACATGATAACAACACACACATCATATACGAGGTAAACCCCACAAAAGGGCGGACGCGCTCGGGGACTCGTCCAAAATCAATCCAAAACACACAAACAAATACCAAAATAGACACGACGTCCCATTCAATCGCATATTGCATTGTCTTATGTTACAAAATATGCCCAGGTGGCAGAACTGCTGCTAACGCTTCAAGGCAAACTACCCTACTCTGCAGGCTTCAATGACGACTCGCCAGCCTCCCGGCGATTACGGATGAACGCGGTGTACGGGTTTGATGGATACGTCGTCAGTTCACCCGCCATCGCGGCGCGAAAAGGTTGCTCGACCTTGAAGTCACGATGCGGCGGCTCGGGGTCGTTCGGCGCGACGACCGTCTCCTGGTATGGAAGGAGGTCGCCCATCGCCCAGACACGCTCCGAGTACGTGGCGGCACGCTCTTGCAACTTGAGAACTTCAGACAGCTCCACCGCGCCAGTTGACAATGGGTACCCACTCGTCACATCGTCGATGTCGAAGTCTTCGGGGAAGTGGGCGAGTCCAAGGCTCAGGGCAGTCGATGCTCCACGCCGAAACGGCGATCGCGTCATAAATTCAGCGACCGCGGGTGCCTTCTCCAAGTACTTCCACACCTCAACGAGGTCGATGGGAATCACCTCCGTGGGTGATATCTCTTGGAGGTAGGGGCGGATGCAGGTCGCCGACAGCGTCGCCGAGTCGACGAGCATGCTTACGCACTGCCTTGCGTCGAGCGAGCTCGCCTCTTCTTCGCTATCAATGATGTGACCTGCGAAGAAAAGACAATGATGACTATGACAGACACCACAAAAACCACAACTATAAGAAAGGGAGGATGCACTAACCAAGCAGCGGGCGGGCGAGTCCCGTGATGAAGCACTGAAGCGACGTGTGGTCGTCCTGAAGCCCAGCAATAAGGACTTCCGACACCTTGCGATCCTCCTCTGCGGCCGCAATGGCGGCCTTAGCTCGCCCGTCTGCCAAGCTAGCTTCTTCTCTCGCCTCCAGCAGTTCGCGCTCGAGGTCGGCGATCCGTTGTTCAGCGGCACCCAGAGCAGACCGCGCCGCCACCAACTCACCAGCGGGGACAAGCCCCTGGCGAGCTTGATCTGCCTTCGCAGCAACAGCCTGAAGACCCTTGTTCGCCTCTTGGACGATGGCCAGCTCCTTCTCCGCGCGCTGTTTCGCGGCCAATCGGTCCGCTGACTCAAGCTGCAGACCCTGCACATCACCGAAAAAGTTAGTTAAAACGAACTTCATAAGTGCACACCCGCTGAAATTCAGCGAGTGCGCACTCGGGGACTGGCGATCAAGAAATTCCTAAGTGCCCACCCGCTGAAATTCAGCGAGTGCGCACTCGGGGACTGGCGATCAAGAAATTCCTAAGTGCCCACCCGCTGGAATTCAGCGAGTGCGCACTCGGGGACTGGCGATCAAGAAATTCCTAAGTGCCCACCCGCTGAAATTCAACGCGTGCGCACTCGGGGACTGGCAATCAAGAAATTCTCAAGTGCCCACACGCTGAAATTCAGCGAGTACGCACTCGGGGACTGGATACGAAAATAAAAGACGAGAAATTATAAGAATCACGCCGCCGCAAAACACCGACCTGATCCTCAGGGACTGGATGTACCTGGATGGCTGCGCCAAGCATGCCGTGGAGTTGGATCGCGTCCACGGACACGAGTAACGCTGGCGTGTGCCCACGACGCTGGTCGACTTCAGCATCGGCGATCCCAGGAGCGTGGCTCGAGGGCGCAACTCCACTCGCCGTGGCCGCCTTGGTCACGAAGCGGGGGAAGGTAGCGATGGAGGCACCCGCTCCAAGGGAGGGCGCCTCCGCCGCGGGCTCCTTCGTAGACGCGGCTGCCTCCACTGCGGGCTTGGCTGGCGCGGCCGCCGTATCGTCAGAGATGGTGACGATGTCGTCGCCCTTGGCCTTCTTACTGCCATCCGCTGAGGCGACGACCTCGTCCGCCTTCCTCTTGCGTGAAGGATCCTCCTCGCTAGCGGCGGAGGGCACCTTGGCCACGGTCGGATGGCCCATTCTTTTCACTCCGGTCCTGCGCATGAATCGAATCAACAAAGACAATTGAAATATCTATGGAAATTAAGGAGGGGTGAGCGCACTCACTTGGCGACTGGGATGAAACGTAGCCCCGTACGAAGGCCGGCCGGCTTTTCCAGTTCAGGGCCCAGTCGGCGACTGAGCCCCAGATCCAGGACATCGCGTGCCCAAGACACGGACGGCTTCTTCGTCGTTGAGGCTGCAGCTGGCGCCTCTGGGACATCCTCGGCGGGAGCTTCCTCGTGAGTCGAAGCTGCTGCAGCCGGAGCCTCCTTGCGAGGTGAAGCCGCCGCAGCCGGAGCCTCCTTGCGAGGCGAAGTCTCCGCGGCCGGAGCCTCCCCCAGCCCAGAGACTGGGGCGAATGGCGGAGGCAATGAGGCCAGCGGCACCTCCATAGTCGCCGTGTCCAGCGTGGTTGTCGCTGGTGGCGCGCCGTCACCAGTTGGGCTGGGAGCATCGGAGCTGCTCGCCGAGTGTGGCGGTGAGGCCGTCTTCGACGGCTTCGTTTTCTTCTTCAGGGGGGCCCTCGCCTCCCTCTTCTTCTCCTTCTTCTTCGACGGAGTGGCTTGACGGCGCGAGGTGGTCTCTGGGAGCTCGTCGTCATCGTCATGGCGCTCAAGGCTTCTGCTCGCTTTGATCTCGCGCTGACGTTGCCCGCGGGTCTTTCGGACCAGCGGGGCGACCTCCTCTTCGGACTCGTCCTCGTCGTCTTCGTTGCCCCTCGAGGGTGGTGATTCGCCTGTGTCCTGGGCGGATGGGTCCGGGCTCTCATCATCCGAAGGTGGGAGCCACCCTTCCACCACCTGGAATAGCTGCGATGAATACAAAACAGAATCAGGATTACCGCGACTGCATACGCTGCTACTGCGAACAAGGTAAAGAAATTACCGTCGGAACTGGACGCTTCGCGGTGTAGGGGGCGATCCCGGCCTGCGCATCCAGGTACACCGCCTGGGTAATCTTCTTCAATGCTGGGAGGTAATCTTCCAGCCTCCACTCGTCGAGGCAGGCTTTCGTCGAGTCCCCCCGGCCGGTGTATTGGTACATGTAGTGGTCGCGCTGGGCGAGTGGAACAAGCCGCCGCCCAAGCCAGCAGTTGTACAAATTTATCGTTTGGAGGCCCTTCTTCTTCAGACCACGGATGGTCTGGAGCATCTCGTCAACGACCATCCGCTGGTCGTCGGGGAGCTTGCCGACTTGGAGATGGCGCGGCTCCGAACGACTAGCGGAGTACCGCGGGATCGCCGCCTCGCCCTCCGGGGTCGCCTCGGTCACGTAGAACCACGACTTTTTCCAGTCGCTCGCTGCCTTGGCGGGTAGCATTAGGTCAAAGAAGGAGGCTTTGGACTTGAGCTGGAATGTCAAGCCGCCCGCGGCTAGCATTGGGCCGCCTGCCTCCTCGCGGCTGATCCGTCCATGGAACAGATCTTGCCACAAGGGAAAGTAGGGCCGGCAGCCCAAGTAGCATTCGCAGAACGCCACGAAGATGGCGAGCTGCTCGATGCTGTGGGGACCCAGATCTGAAGGCTAGATCCCATAGTAGGCGCAAAAGCGCCGGAAGAAGAAGGACGTGGGAAACCCTAGCCCTCGCTCGAGATGACTGGTGAAACAGACGAACTCTCTCTCTCGCGGGCTTGGGGTCGTTTCTCCGGCTGCGGGGATACGCCAACAGCCGGCTCGCAGGATCCCGGCCTCCTCGAAAGAGGCCAGCTGCGCCCTCGTGCACTTGGACCTACCCCATGGTTCGGTGGAAAGGGCCATGGCCGAGAGGTTGGTTGGAGATCGGAGGATTTCGTGTCGACTGGATCGCGGAGCAAAGGAAGGAAAATGCGCGCACTCGGAAGAAGTGGTGGGCAGTTGGCTCTACGATTGCCTGCCATTCCTCTTATATAGCGGGAGCTACCCGCCAAATCAGGAGGCCGTTACCGCGCGATGATTACGCCGAAAGTTACCGTTGGATTACCCCAACGGCTAGTTTGACCGCGCCTGGCGGTCCACCCCAGCCACTCGGCTCGCCAGGTCAATCACCACGACCGCGTCCCGCCGACCCGACTTGCCCAAGCCGCGACTTGGTTCACCGGATTTCCTCCTTTATACAGGAGCCCGCCGACGATTCGACTGGATGCCTACTCTGAAGCCGTATACTCCGACTGCCAGCAGCCACTTACGCCCAATCGACGACGGCCTCGGGGACTACTGATGGGGATATGCCTACTGGGGTATACCCAGCAAGGCGTTTCCGACTGGCCCGTGAGCTGGCGGGTGGGCCTGCAGAACGGCGAGTGGAATGAAGCCCAGCAAGGTACCGAGCGACTGGAAGCTGAAGGCCCAGGCGAGTAGATAGGCCCAGTCGGACTGGGTTAAACGACTATTAAAGCTGTAACCGAATCGGTTGAGATATGTAAACCCTAGGGGAGGTGAGCCTATATAAACCTCCCTAAAGGGTGAGTAGAGATACGTTCCCTCATACACCCAAGCGACTCGCCGCCTAGCTGCCGAGCTCGCCCATTGTAACACATCCATAATACAATCTAGCAGGAGTAGGTCTTTACCCTCCGGGGGGCCGAACCTGGGTAAAACCCTGTGTCTTTGCCCTCATCTCGCACCGCAGATGGCTGGCCGCCCTTGCCCCTCGTTCTACTACTCGCTGCCGATTGCAGCATCTGCCGTGACCATTCCCACGACAATAATTGTATTAATACGGAAACGTTAATACATGTGTGTTTAATAAACAAACAGAAAGTTACTAGTTATGCCTCTCTCATAAACTAGCTTGTTGATTAACAAGATGATCACAGTTTCCTGATCAAAGACATTGTATGTTGTTAATAACGAGATAACAATATTAGTGTAATGATGTGATGAACATTTATTCAAAGTATAGCATTACAATCAAAGTCATTGAGTTTATATTGCTATAAACAACTTACGAAGTGATCCTAATCCTTAGACCATGAGATCATGCCTATCACTAACACCGGAAGAGTTTCTTGTTGACATCAAACGTCACACTGTAACTGGTTGATTATAAAGATGGCTTCAAAACTACTAAAGTGTTATGTTGAGACTCATGGATCAAGAGTGGAATTTGTTCATCCCGATGACGGATAGATATACTCTAGTCCCTCTCGGTGATATCACATTGGTTAGCTTGCAAGCAAGTGATTTGATCACTAGAATGTTATATCACGAGAATGAGAAAAGAGTGCATGTCGGTAACGAGATAAAACTAGGTATGGAGATACCGATGATTGAATCTCGGACATGTAATATATCGTGAAACAAAGGGATTAAGATACTAGCGTAAAAAGGTTCCGACGATCACAAGAAAGTCATCGTTGAATGTGTGGGAGTCAGTATGGGTCTCCAGATCCCGCTTCTGATTATTGATCCGAGAGGGGTATCGATCATGTCCACATTATTCACGAACCATAGGGTGACACACTTAAGAGACACCGACATCCAATTGGAGCAAACGTTTCATGCCGAAAGAATGAACAAGCGCAGGAATTTATTTCACTAGATACCGAAACAGGTTTTCGGGTGAAATTGCATAAAGTGGTTATGCATGTGAAATAGAATTCTAGCAAGGGGTTATTTGTGAATGTTTGTCATTAAAGTAATTGACAAAATTCTGAATAAAATAAAAGAGTTTTATTTAATGAGAGTTTGCATTAAATTTGGTGGAAATTTAATGGGAATTTGAGTGGACTTTTGAGTGGAGGGAATTTAAAGGACTTTTGTGAGTGGAGTGTCCACCCACATGAAGAGGGGAGGGCAAGGGGCAGCCCCCATGCGCCGGCACCCCCTTGGGGTTCCCCCTCCTCCTATAAAAGGATCCCCCTCCTCACTTGTCTCTCACACATCCTCGTGAAGGATCTCTGTCACATCCCAAGATTTTCCAAATCTTGTAATGTGAAAAATAAATGAATAAAATAAAACTTTGTTGAATTTCAGGGTGAGAAGAAACTTTTTGAATCCAATTGGGAACTTTCAAAACCTATTTGGATCAAATAAAATCCTAAAGGGATTTAAAAAGTTAAATAAACAAGAAACTTAAAAATATTTAAAATTTCTATTTTGGATCCTTTAATAAAAAGGATTTGGTTTTCAAAAGAAAAGGTGGATTTATAAATAAAGATTATTTTATAAAGCCAAATTAAAACTTGGCTAAGCTTTTGAAATAAAATGTTTTGTTTTGATTAAAAATAGTAAAGGTTTATTTAAATAAAATAATAAGGATTTCATATCCAATTTTATTTAAATAAAAGGGTTTTACCATTTTAGTTAAAACATCAAAACTTATTAAATTATTTTAAATAAGTTTTCCAAATATTTTATATTCTCAAATAAAACCTACTGAAGTGTTTTGGTTTTATTTTAGATTTCAAAATAAAGGTTTTAATAAAACAAATCCTATTTGAGTTAAATGAATAAGGTCCATTCATTTAATTGTTATTGGACCCAAAAATAAAATGTTATTTTATTTTAAAACAAGTTTTCCATTTCCAAATAAAACCTACTGATTTGGTTTTGAAAATATTTGGATTTCAAATGGAGATTTTATTAAATAAATCAAACCCTATTTGATTAAATAACTAAAGGTCCATTTTATTTAATTAATGAATGGATCCCAAAAAGAATAAAAATATTATTTTGTTTTGGGATTTGGTTTATGTTGATAAACAGAACCAAAAACTCATTACAAGTGTGGTGATTGCTTGAATTGTTTGAATGTTTGAATAGTTGATTGAAATTCAAAACAGAAATTTGAATTAGAAAAAGAAAAAAGCAAACAGGAAGAAAAAAATAGAAACTGGCCAACCCAACCCAGCAGCCCAACTAAGCCCAGCAGCCCACCTCCTCTTTCCCCCTGAAGTGTTTTCCCTCACTCGCGAAACGACCCGCACAGTCACTGAACACTGGCCCCCACCTCCACTCCTTTTCTTTCACTGCCAAGCGGACCCCACCCCTCCAGCTCACCGTCTTCAACCCCGCGACCAGTTCTTCTCTCGTCTCTGCCACTGATTTCGCGTCGTCAATTCGCCTTAATGACGAGATTAAACCTCGCAGTGATCACGCGTGATAAATCCCCTCTTACTCCTCTTCCATTCCCCCCAAACACCACGCCTCGAGAGCCACAAGGCTGTCGCAAATTTCTTCTGCACCGCCGCCGTCTCCGACGACGTTCCCGGCCAATTCCGGCAGCACCGCATCACCCCTTGCCTTCCCGACCAAGCTCACATCCTCTCCAAACCCTGGCGCATCTTCTGTGGACTCATCTTGGCCGCGAGTGCCCTGCAAGCTCGTCAACGTCCTCGACTGAGCGCCACCGCCCAACTACATCAGCTCCGGTGACCCTCCCCGTAAGCCCCGTCCTTCCCCCTTTCTCTAGAGGACACCACTACACCCTGCATTCCTTCGCGCTTCTAATGCCCCCTGTTTCGCGTCCTGTCGCACCTTGTAGGATCGTCTCCGACAGCACCAGAGCACGCCGTCGCCAGAAGGAACTCCGGCGAGAAATTATTACTACCCTCGTACGCCCCCTGCTTCCCCGAGAGCACGTTGAGCATCAGCATCGTTCAGCGAACCAGGTGAGCACCCTCTCCCTCCTTCTCGCTTCCTGCAACACCGGCGACGCAACTGTCAAGCCGCCGCTGCCGCGCGTCAGAGTCCAGCGCCGCCCGTTCTAGGTCATTAGATTAGGACCGTTGGATCTTGATCCTGAGGCTTAGATAGGACCACTTAAAACCGAAGGGGTATGCGATCTATGCCGTGCGATCCCACTTTGATCTAACGCTCCACAGCGATCGATCCGCACGAAGCGGTACCGACCAATTACGGCGCGACGCGTGGCCAGTTTCTGTTTAAAACAGATTATGAAATCAGATTTAAATGCCATTTTGAAACCTTTGTAACTTTTGATCCACACGTCCAAAAATTGCAAATTTTATATCGTTGGAATCAGTGGAGCAAGACCTAGCCAACCATGGAATTTATTTAGCAAATAGTATCTGTTAGATTGGTTGTTTTTGCAGAAACATTTGTATGCTTGTTAAGGATGTAAAAATTGTTTAAAAATGAATTTGGGGATAAAATCTTTGGAAAAAGGTGTGATTTGAACCTACTAACATTAGGAAACACTTTGTGGATTCAAAAATGTATTTGGTGAAACAAAATAAAGATTCTTTGATTTAAAACCATTTCTAGTCAAATAGAAATGTGGTTTATTTATTAAAAATGGTTTTGGAAGAAAACCTTTGGAAAATGTTTTGTTTTAAACTCTCTGACCCTAAAAACAAGGTTTTGTGGTTTGAAAACTTATTTGGTGAACCCTAGAGATTAATACCTTAGTAAAAATATTTCTACACCACATAAAATGATACTTTGTTTTGAAAATGGTTTAGGAGGTGAAACCTTTTGCAAATAACTTTGCCACTTTACAAAATGACCATTAGGTGTTTTCCAATGTTTATGACCCATTAGGAACCACTCTTCAAACAAAACAAAGCTTGGCATGCTTGCATGCATTACTTTGACTTTGTCATTTTATGTGTTGTTTTGCTTGATTGATAGATTGAGTTTGTTCCTTGCTTGATTGATTTGTAGTGACTTGAAGAGTGTGATTGTTGCAAGGACAAGGAGTGAACCTATACTCTACCAAAAAGGCAAGTGATGCTTCATACTTTCTATCCCATTACTTTCACTATGCATTAGTGATTTTGCTAAGTAAAACTTGCATGGATTTTGCTAAGTATAAACCTTGCTATAGGAAAACCTAGTAGATGAAACTTAGTGGAATTCTTCCTAAGTTAAGATTCCTATTACTATCAAGCCTAGCCTAGCTAATAGAAAACATGGGTGGAATATATATTCACACTATGGAAAAATATTCTAAGTCTGAGGACTTGGTTTTTGTTTAATAAAACAACTAAGTTAATGAATCACCTGGGTGGAATGGTAATTGCTTGGTGGTTTTTGGTTGAGTGGTTACACAAGGCCAGGGGACTGGTGAACCTTGTGTATCTCACTTGTGGATTGCCACCCAGGAACAAAGAGATTTGAGATGTCAAATGTTGAGAAGCTTCAAGTGCAACCACTTGGCAATATGGGCTCTGCCATGATCATATAGGTTGCAAGAACTTAGCCATATGGACAGAGGGTGGTAGTGTTTGATAGGTTGGAACGCGTCCATTTTGGTCTAAGGGAAGGCTTCTGAAAGATCTTGTCTTGGGAAACCAAGTCTTGTGGGGAAAGTGCACCACCTCTGCAGAGTGTAAAATCTAAGTACTTAGCCATGTCCCTGGTAAAGGACAATTTGAGCATCAAGACATGGAAGCAATCAAGAATCTCATCATTCAAATTTCTAAGTTAAAATCTTGTGGTTTGAACAAGGGTTGTTTGAAAACTTCAATCTTTGATTGAGAGATGCCTTGGTTAAAGGATCTTCAATCTTTGATTGAGAAAAATGATTTTATCAAAGCAAAAACTTAGTATTTTCAAATGTTAAGGAAAAATCTATTTTGAGCAATGCCAGCCTCAACTCCACTTAGCCAAATGCATATAGATGATAGACTCCACTATACTATTATAGTATCACTTGCCAATACAATTCAAATGTATTGACCCTTCGTGGCTGTAACTTGTAATGTTGCAGGTTTGATTGATTTTAGTGAAGATTGTTTGATTAGGATTACAAAGTCTACAACCAACATCTGCCTGTGGCACTTTGAAGATGAAGGACCCCATGACTATAGTTATTCCGCTGCAATGTAATGTAATAGCCAAATGAGCTATGTAATGATGTAATAAAATTATGTTATTCCTGGTTACAAAGTTATATTATGACCTTTGTTTCTTGATATTACATCTAAACTGTGGATGCTAGCTATTGATCCAGGGACTAGCATTGTAAACACAGGGGACTCCACCTTATATTGTTGTAAGGCTGGGACACTCCCTCTACAGATGGCATCAGAGCATTTTGTTGCCTGTAGGATTTGTAAACCTAGGATTGGACAAAAAACCCTTAGAAAATAGGAGTTGTTCTTGTTCCAAAACTTATTTACAAAAACACTTGTAAACTCTTTCCTCCACCACTTTGGTTTCAACTCTACATCTCCTCTATTTCGACTTGATGGAAAAACCTACCCCATGACCAAAGACTACACCATGTGCAAAGGACTTCTTCAACTCTAATGACTTCAACTTCTTCAAATCTAATGACTTCAACATCTTCAGCATGTTCACCAAGGACTTCCAACTTGGATATCACTAAGGACTACAAGTGAGACAAGGAAAACTTGCTCAAGAGTTAGAGACTGAGGGAATGCAAAAGTTAGAAGGAGCCTACATCATTTGAAGTATTGCAACCAAGAGTTTTTCTCAAGGAAACCATGATCTCATACAAGAAGAATCATGAAGGAAGGAAAGATCACAAGTGGACCATATAGATGGACCACCATATATAGTTAAGTTAAACACACCAACTTATGTGGTGTAACAAAAATATTTTTGGTTGCCTAAATATATGCTTGAAACTTGTTGTTTGAGTGGAATGTTTGTTTGTGATTGCTTGCACATTGCTTGAGTGAATTGTGATGTGTGTGAATAGAATTATTCCCTTAGAAATATTTTTGGCTATTCTAATCCCAATCCAACCCAAACAGATGACTTCTCCAAGAGACTCCAACATCAAGGTTGATGACAACAACAACAACCAAGAGAACAACATGAGAGAACTTATAGCAACCCAAAACCAGTTGAGCCAAGAGACAACTCAGCTTTTAGCCAACAACAATGGACTAGACCCAGCCATACAAAGGATTTTGAAACTTCAATCCCAACTGTTGCAAGGATTGGTTACTCAAATGATCAACATGGGAGAAAACTTTTCCCAAAGAGCTAATGACAACAAGGATGACAAAGATGTTATTCTAGAAGGAACCCAAGCTAGCAATATTTATGGAGACAAGGAGCATACATCCAAGGAACATGAAGATCAATGCCCCAAGAAGAGAGAAAGATCTCCCACCTATGAAGAGCATGAACTAGAAGAACTCTTAGCTTTGGAGAGACCCAAAAAGAAGAAGAAGAAGAAATGCCCCAACCCTAACAAGGAGGATATTACTCAAGTGCAATGTTACAATTGCAAAGAGATGGGACACTATGCCAATGAATGCCCAGAAAATAAGAACAACCAAGGAAACAAACAAGAAGAATTATTACCCAAGGAAAAGAAAGATATCAGCCAAGTGATGTGTTTCAAATGCAAGGAACTAGGCCACTATGTAAACAATTGTCCAGAAAAGATGAAGAACAAGTTAAACAAGTCTATGAAGGATCTCAACCTTGACCCATGAGTCAAGTATGGAAACAAGAGACACAATGCAAATGTTTGCCCAGAGAAGTTTCCCCAGGATCCCAAACAAGCCAAGATGTAAACTAGTTGGAATTTTTTTTAAGGGTGGTAGTACCCTAGTTGTTTTGAGCCAACTTGTAACCCTAGCCTCCCCAAATCTCGGGACGAGATTTATTTTAAGGGTGGTAGCCTGTCACACCCCAAGATTTTCCAAATCTTGTAATGTGAAAATTAAATGAATAAAATAAAACTTTGTTGAATTTCAGGGTGAGAAGAAACTTTTTGAATCCAATTGGGAACTTTCAAAACCTATTTGGATCAAATAAAATCCTAAAGGTATTTAAAAAGTTAAATAAACAAGAAACTTAAAAATATTTAAAATTTCTATTTTGGATCCTTTAATAAAAAGGATTTGGTTTTCAAAAGAAAAGGTGGATTTATAAATAAAGATTATTTTATAAAGCCAAATTAAAACTTGGCCAATCTTTTGAAATAAAATGTTTTGTTTTGATTAAAAATAGTAAAGGTTTATTTAAATAAAATAATAAGGATTTCATATCCAATTTTATTTAAATAAAATGGTTTTACCATTTTAATTAAAACATCAAAACTTATTAAATTATTTTAAATAAGTTTTCCAAATATTTTATATTCTCAAATAAAACCTACTGAAGTGTTTTGGTTTTATTTTAGATTTCAAAATAAAGGTTTTAATAAAACAAATTCTATTTGAGTTAAATGAATAAGGTCCATTCATTTAATTGTTATTGGACCCTAAAATAAAATGTTATTTTATTTTAAAACAAGTTTTCCATTTCCAAATAAAACCTACTGATTTGGTTTTGAAAATATTTGGATTTCAAATGGAGATTTTATTAAATAAATCAAACCCTATTTGATTAAATAACTAAAGGTCCATTTTATTTAATTAATGAATGGATCCCAAAAAGAATAAAAATATTATTTTGTTTTGGGATTTGGTTTATGTTGATAAACAGAACCAAAAACTCATTACAAGTGTGGTGATTGTTTGAATTGTTTGAATGTTTGAATAGTTGATTGAAAATCAAAACAGAAATTTGAATTAGAAAAAGAAAAAAGCAAACAGGAAGAAAAAAATAGAAACTGGCCGACCCAACCCAGCAGCCCAACTAAGCCCAGCAGCAAACCTCCTCTTTCCCCCTGAAGTGTTTTCCCTCACTCGCGAAACGGCCCGCACAGTCACTGAACACTGGCCCCCACCTCCACTCCCTTTCTTTCACTGCCAAGCGGACCCCACCCCTCCAGCTCACTGTCTTCAACCCCACGACCAGTTCTTCTCTCGTCTCTGCCACTGATTTCGCGTCGTCAATTCGCCTTAATGACGCGATTAAACCTCGCAGTGATCACGCGTGATAAATCCCCTCTTACTCCTCTTCCATCCCCCCCAAACACCACGCCTCGAGAGCCACCAGGCTGTCGCAAATTTCTTTTGCACCGCCGCCGTCTCCGACGAGGTTCCCGGCGAATTCCGGCAGCACCGCATCGCCCCTTGCCTTCCCGACCAAGCTCACATCCTCTCTAAACCCTGGCGCATCTCTCTGTGGCCTCAGCTCGGCCACAAGTGCCCTGCAAGCTCGGCAACGTCCTCGACTGAGCGCCACCGCCCAACTACATCAGCTCCGGTGACCCTCCCCGTAAGCCCCGTCCTTCCCCCTTTCTCTAGAGGACACCACTACACCCTGCGTTCCTTCGTGATTCTAATGCCCCCTGTTTCGCGTCCTGTCGCACCTTGTAGGATCGTCTCTGACAGCACCAGAGCACGCCGTCGCCAGAAGGAACTCCGGCGAGAAATTATCACTACCCTCGTATGCCCCCTGCTTCCCCGAGAGCACGTTGAGCATCAGCATCATTCAGCGAACCAGGTGAGCACCCTCTCCCTCCTTCTCGCTTCCTGCAACGCCGGCGACGCCACTGTCAAGCCGCCGCCACCGCGCGTCAGAGTCCAACGCCTCCCGTTCTAGGTCATTAGATTAGGACCGTTGGATCTTGATCCCGAGGCTTAGATAGGACCACTTAAAACCGAAGGGGTATGCGATCTGTGCCGTGCGATCCCACTTTGATCTAACGTTCCACAGCGATCGATCCGCACGAAGCGGTACCGACCAATCACGGCGCGACGCGTGGCCAGTTTCTGTTTAAAACAGATTATGAAATCAGATTTAAATGCCATTTTGAAACCTTTGTAACTTTTGATCCACACGTCCAAAAATTGCAAATTTTATATCGTTGGAATCAGTGGAGCAAGACCTAGCCAACCATGGAATTTATTTAGCAAATAGTATCTATTAGATTGGTAATTTTTGCAGAAACATTTGTATGCTTGTTAAGGATGTAAAAATTGTTTAAAAATGAATTTGGGGATAAAATCTTTGGCAAAAGGTGTGATTTGAACCTACTAACATTAGGAAACACTTTGTGCTTTCAAAAATGTATTTGGTGAAACAAAATAAAGATTCTTTGATTTAAAACCATTTCTAGTCAAATAGAAATGTGGTTTATTTATTAAAAATGGTTTTGGAAGAAAACCTTTGGAAAATGTTTTGTTTTAAACTCTCTGACCCTATTATAGTATCACTTGCCAATACAATTCAAATGTATTGACCCTTTGTGGCTTAACTTGTAATGTTGCAGGTTTGATTGATTTTAGTGACGATTGTTTGATTAGGATTACAAAGTCTACAACCAACATCTGCCTGTGGCACTTTGAAGATGAAGGACCCCATGACTATAGTTATTCCGCTGCAATGTAATGTAATAGCCAAATGAGCTATGTAACGATGTAATAAAATTATGTTATTCCTGGTTACAAAGTTATATTATGACCTTTGTTTCTTGATATTACATCTAAACTGTGGATGCTAGCTATTGATCCAGGGACTAGCATTGTAAACACAGGGGACTCCACCTTATATTGTTGTAAGGCTGGGACACTCCCTCTACAATCTCTCTCCCCCTCTAGAATTTATCCCCCATGGTCTCGGACTAGCGAGATACATGTTCCCGGTGGCTATTCGGCAAGAAAGAGTTGTGCTTCCGCTGCATCGCTGGAGCGAGGAGGCGGAGGTTGCTCGGTGCCTCGAACGTGTGTGCGAGCACGGATGCGCTACTGATTTGCGGCGCTAGGACTTCCTCTCGATCGTGAGATCGGCAAGAGATCGTCTACATCAACCACGAGTTGAACTCGTTAAGCTTTGTCGGTCTTCAAGGGTATGTTCTCTACGGATATACATCCACCCGTTGTTTGTATCTAATAGATAGATCTTGGTACATAGTTCAGAACGTAGGAAATTTTTTGTTTTCTATGCTGCGAACCCTACACAGCGCTCCCTATGGGAGTATCCCCTGAGTGTCTATTCGAGTCGTAGACTCGAGCAGAGACTTTAATTCATCCGTTTTTGGCTTCTGGTCCATATGACACATTTTTTTTCGGATGCTTGAATAAATCCTCCCTATGGGAGTAGCCCTCGAGTCCGGAGTGGAGTCATAGACTCGACGTAGGACTTGGAGAATAGATCATTGGTGT
Organism: Avena sativa; assembly: GCA_916181665.1. Lineage (NCBI taxonomy): Eukaryota > Viridiplantae > Streptophyta > Magnoliopsida > Poales > Poaceae > Avena > Avena sativa. The sequence goes on from OV702283.1 coordinate 37,622,872, forward strand.
AGTACCTTATTCATGCCTCGGGTGCGCGGCCAGCGCTCCTGATAGGAGTAGGTCCGAGTAGTTGCTCGAATCATAGATTCGAGTGAGTACTTTTAGCTGTCAACAAAGATTTGTTACCGTTGCTAGTATGGTTTTGATGACGTCAGTGCTGACGATCGGTGACCTCAACCATCTGCGGCGCCAGAGATGACGTGACTAGACGGACATGGGTCCCACTTTCTGACTTGGAGTTGACTGGTCATGCGTGATGTGGCGAGAATTACGGCATCTCCTCAGTTTTCGTGCGTAGTGGACGGCGTGTGAGCGACGGTTCGCTGCTGTGTTGATGCGTGGACGGTTGGATATGATTCGGGCGCTAGGGCTTCCAGATGAATGGTCTCTGTTCATCGTCTTCGTCCTGATAACTGTGGGGAAAACTGTGGTTTGTTTTTCACCGTAGCCATTTGCTTCCTACTGCTTCCATTTTCTTGAGCTTTTCCCATCGCGCGTTGGACATTCTCCGATCGTTCCCTTCCTATTTTCTCCGCTCGCACCGCCGCCGTCGTTGCATCGTGATGGGGAAATCGAAGAAGGCCTCCACCGGAGCGGGCACCAGCGCTGCTGCTAGAGGCAAGCAGGGTACCGCCTCCACTCGTGTCACCGATGGTGGGTGGCGGCGCACGGAGACGCGTGAGGGTGACCTGCGCAAGCTTCATGAAGCGGGCTTAATCCTGCAAGACCAGGAGGCCATCAAGATCCCCGGCGATGAGGTAATTACCCGTCCACCCGCAGTGTTCCGGGTGATGTTCGTTGCTTTTATTCTTCGCGGCCTCTCGCTCCCAGTCCACGATTTTCTCCGTGGACTGTTGTTCTTCTATGGCATCCAACTCCACCATCTTTTGCCCAATTCTTTTCTCCACATCGCCTTCTTCATCACTTTTTGCGAGTGCTTGCTCGGTATCGAGCCGCACTTTGGCCTCTTCCGGAAGATCTATTCCGTGAAGAGGCAGTCCGGCTCCGACGGAATTTATCTGATCGGCGGCTGCATCATTTCCCTTTGATCCACTTTTCTTTTCTTTTTCTATGTCTAAGTCCGTCCACTTTTTATATCCGCGACTCCATAGTGGACGGGCAAAACTTCAGCCTTGCCCCTTTCGACTCCACCCAGGAGATCTTGAAGAAGAGATCCTAGAAAAATCATATCCTCGAGGGCGAGGTGGAGGAGATAGAGGAGCTCTACCGTCGGGTGGAGGCCCTCCAGGTGGTTCCGGAGAAGGAGGTGAACGGTGTGGATATCATCCGCACCTTCCTCAAACATCGGGTGCAGCCACTTCAGGCTAGGGCGCATCCGATGTTCCTTTATTCTGGCCGCCACGACCCAATGAGAGTTGCGGCTGAGGAGCTCTCCAAGGGGGACCTCGACAGAGTTCTTCGGACGCTGCTTAAGTACAAGACCGACGAGGACATTCTGGGAAATCACGGACCCCCTCCCCCCGTTCAGTGCTTCTCGACCAGTTCCGCAGGTGTAGATCTGTGACGTGCGCGTAGCGCTTTTTTCGAGTGCTTTTCCTTGTAAATATCTGTTCTGAAAGTTTGTCTTCATTGAGCAAGAGCTCAAGGTACCTGGCATGGTTCCTCCACTACCCGAACGGTTTTCGGATGCGCCGGACAACGAGGTTGTGGACTCCGAGTCTGAGCTTCCGCCGGCGTAGTCGCCTACTGAGGATGGTTGCCTCCTGTTTTCGCCGTTTCTACCCTGAGGGTTGGGTGGTGGTACGTGAGCACCCAAACCTGGTGGTTGTTGCTCGTTTTCGCTTTGGATGATCACGGCGCATTGGTAGCGTCCGCGGATTGGATCGCTGCTGCCACAACTTTCGGATCCGGAACTATAGGTCCCTTCATCCGATGGAGGATCACACATATCTGAGTTGCAGCAGCTGCTGTCATATGACTCATCTGTCGATGTTGACGTGCATAGCACGCTAGGATGTGGGGCCCATGAGGCAGGCCTGATCGATGGTAGTGGCACCCGCTCTAGGAGGTGGAGAGTGCCGGTCTGTCCCACCTGGAAGCAGAAGCTCCCGAATAGGATCTCGAGCCCATCGCCTACGGGCTCAAAGTCCTTCAGGGTGGCTGGCGAGTGGGCGGTGAAGTCGAAAGCGCCAAAGAGGATATGGCTCTCCGTCGTCGAGGAGTTGTAGATCGCTTTGGTCGGGACCGTCACGATCGCACAATCAGCGCCCCCGATTCCCATAGACGGCGCCAATTGACGAGGTTTGGTCTCGTCAATGCCCATTGTTATGAGCTTGGGTTTTGGAGAAGATGGGGGTGCTGGATCGCGGAATGGTTAACAAACAAGCAACCAGGGGACACGAGATTTACCCAGGTTCAGGCTCCCGGAGGGAAAACCCTACTCCTGCTTGTCTGCTCTTGATTATGGCGGAACCGAAGGTTATAGGGGTGCGCAGATGCAATCTGGCATGGTGGTGTGTATGCGGTGGAAAAGATTGGTCCTCCTCGCCATGCCCTCCTGGCCTTTATATAGAGTTTAGGCAGGTCTCGGGCACAGATCGAGTCGGTTACAAGTTTAGGGTTTTCCCCTTTGAATATTCTATTTGTTCTAGTCTTGCTCTCTAAGGATCCGAAGATGTCATGGGCTTGGGCCACCCGAAAATCTCCATGGGCCGCGTGTATTCTTGTGGGCCTTCCTTGGGCTGGACCAGGTATGCTAATGTCGTGTACCCGTAGGGTATAACCATGTCATCGTATGGCCTAGTGACTTCTCCAACATCATCAAGTGATGAAAACATGCCTCCAAGATCATATGCGAGGATTACCGGTGAGCGATAGATAACATTGCCATCTATACTATGTGGAGTCTTTGGAAACCATGGAACATGAAGATCTCTGGAAAACTATCTAAGTCATCATGGGCATCTCCTTGGTGAAAGATGACACCATCTTGTGTGGCGGGTGTTCTAGCCCTTGATGAAAGAGAGGAATAGGAAGATCACATAGTATTTTGCTTTTTTTCTCTCGTTTTTGGCTTGGATAATCGGTCCTCACGGTGGGTCAAATATGTGACATCGAGTACGGGGTCAACATGCGGCTGGTATCTAGTTCAGCAGTCCTTCGAAGCAGTTTGGCTACTATGTGAATACGATGGCCTTAGAAAGCCTCTCGGAGGACTCAGTGAAGGATCGGTCGGACCCAAATCCTCTTACATGGTCTTTAGTCGCTTCTTGGAAGGATGCACTTAGAGGGCGATGAAGGTGGCCACCACGCCAGCTTCCATGAAGGCCGCGACGAAGTTGCATGTATGACCGATCCCGGAGGATGCTGATATCGCCCGAACTCTCGATCGGAGGTGGGCTCTCCCATGATGATTGGAAGATGGGAAATACGCCCCTATACTTGAGAAGATATCCCTCTACATCAGTGTCACAGAACTATTAATACCCCCATCCGCAATAACATCGCTAGACAGGAACCACTGGGTAAAATGGCCCCTATAGAGGGATAAGCTCGAAAAGAACCCCGCCGTTATTAGAGACCACTGATGAGAAGCATTGGTAATAGCACGGAAAAGGCTGCACCACATGGACATCTAAGGAGGAAGGCTGAGATAACTCTCATAAACGATGTTGAAGTAATACACTTGCATAATGCTTATAGGGTGGATATTATGGACCTGGACCCCATAAAAATCCATCAATTTCCGGAGGAATCGATGCACCGGGAAAGAGAAATCATACATGACGAAAGCAACAAACAAGATCACCTCACCAGTGCCTAGATAAGGGCACTACACATTGTGAGAGGCGCACACGTCCAGGCCGGCAGGAAGCACCCCTTCCTCCTCTAGCTTCTTCAACGTCTCGGCCGAGATCTTGGAGTGCTGCCATTCCTTGGTGGGCACCATTGAGGACTCGTCTTCTAGATCTTCCTCACGTAGAGGGTTCTTAGAATTCACCGGCGGTGGACCGGTGTCCGCCGTTAAGGCATCAAACAGATCGTTCTCTTTGATCCTAGTCACCATTTTTTCAACAACAAACTCAACTTCTATTACACATCTGTGGCGATGGATGTAGAGAAAATTGAGCCACAGATGTGTGAGGGGAAGGAGAATTGACCTTCCTTTATGTGAGTGGGAAGTTGCCCTTAAAAAGGTTGGCTGGCCCCACCTCTTTTCTAGGGCAATCACTCATTGAAGCTGCGACAGATATTTCCCTCCCCATACACGATCTGTAACAAAAGCCCCCTTCACGCAGGAGGATACGAAGTGCTCCAAGATTGCACCCCATGCCCAACTGAAACGGTCGGGCAGGAACAACAAGAGCTAGAAGTAACACCCCCGGGATCAGGGCTAAACAAATCCGAGACCTTAGTCTGACAGAAGTTTAACCTTGAGCTTGAGGATATCCAGTGAAGAATCGGTAACACAACAATGACCCTAAGACACAAAATATTATTACATCAAGCTCATAACTGAGCAAAGAACATAATTATTACAAGCAGAGGTCACTGACCACAAACATCAAACAACGGAAGGCAAATTATGCTATTAAGTATAGCAAACTTAACAAATGTCCTAAGAGGCCTAAAGCATAATGATGAAGTCTCAGCCCATAGATTCCAGGCTGCCAGCCGGGAACCCCAAGCTACTCGTCGGTGTCGATGTCGTACCAAACTTGTCTTTAAGGGAACACTTACTCTGCTAAAAAAGTATCAACAAAGCAAGGGTGAGTACAACATGTACTCAGCAAGACTTATGACTAGTGGGGCTATTTTGCATAAAGCTATCTTTGTTTGTAAAACAAGAGGAAGAAGAAGCTCGTATAATCAAAATATTTAAAAAGGGGATAAGAGAGCGGCATCTCCAAAGTATTGATCATCATCTTTTGATATCCACCAAGTCATCATCATCACCTATCCACTAGGATCACCCCCTCGTACCCATGAGGAAGCATCCTTAAGCACATGTTGATCTGCCAAGTTTTATGATTAGGTTTAAAGTTCTCTACGATCAGCACGTCTGTTCCCAAGTCGTCCATAACCGCGGACACAACTTTTCAAAAAGATTAATAACTTGCAGGGGTGTACAACTTTACCCACATGTACCAACTGACTCTTAATGCCACTATAGATTATCCCTCTTCCTTGGAAGGCCGGCAGAGGGTGGTTGGACACGACCTTTACCTTGCTTTCGACGAGACCATGGGTCACGCCCTAAGTATGGTTCCGCCATAACGGGTCAAATCCCGAAGCCGGTCCCTAGATATGTGAGGAAAGGTTGGTTTACCAGGGGCGCTATCTATCCCAAGCAACCGCGGCCATGCTTCCCTACCTGTTATGATGCACCTCCTTCTCCTCCTCTTTTGAAAACATTTTCAATGCGTATGCCAAATGGAAATCCCAAACTATGTGACTCATGGAATCTACTAGGCAAGTAGTCAATCGAGGGGTTCCCAAGACCCGTGTGCTTGTACGCTCGTCTTGGTTCAAGAGGCGAACTCGGTTCCTAGTGGTGGCGAGCATGGGACTACAAGAACCAGATCCCACCTTGGCCTCCCATACAAGCCTTGGCATGTTTGAACTCATATCACCTCTGATCTCATCTCATCATGTTCTCCTATCATAATAGATTATTTGCATCTGATACATCTTCTGTATGTACCAAACTCAACAGCTAATGGCTAAGTAAGACATAGATATAAGCTCTAGCAGTGCACAAGCCAAACCTAGTTATGCTAGGAGCAGTGGATCAGGTAATAAAAGTTCAACAAGAGTAATGTGTTGGAGATATGCCCAATATGCAATAATAAAGTGGTTATTATTATATCTTTGTGTTTATGATAAATTTTTACATCCCATGTTATAATTGTATTAACCAGAAACATTAATACTTGTGCTTTTGTAAACATAAAAGAGTCCCTAATAAGCCTCTTGTTAAGCTAGCTTGTTGATTAATAGATGATCATGGTTTCCTAATCATGGACATTAGATGTTATTAATAAAAAGATCATATCATTAGGAGAATGATGTGATGGACAAACTCCTATAGTTAGCATAGCATAAGATCAAGTCATTTAGAGTTTGTTTGCTACAACTTTCAAATACATAGTAACCTAATCCTTCGACCATGAGATCATGTTAATGACCATCACTGATGAGTACTTTGATGACATCAAACACCACTTCCGTAAATGGGTGGTTATAAAAGGTGGCATTGGGTATTTTGAAATTATGTGTTGAAGCGCATGGACCAAGAGTGGGGTTTGTCCATCCATATGACGGATAGATATACTCTAGGCCCTCTCGGTGGAATGTCATCCAATTGGCTTGCAAGCATGGGACTAGGTCATAAGGGATTTCATATCATGGAACTTGTAAAGAGTACTTATCAGTAACGAGGTTGAACTAGGCATAAAAGATACCGAGGATCGAACCTCGGATAAGTAAAGTATCGCGCGACAAATGGAATTGGTATCGTATGTAAATGGTTAATTCGGTCACGATGTCATCGTTGAAATATGTGGGAGCCATATGGATTTCCAGATCCCTCTATTGGATATTGAACGAAGAGGTGTCTTGATCATGTATGCACAGTTTGCGAACCGTAGGGAGACATGCTTAAGGAATCGATGTTGTTTAAGTAGATATGGAATATGAGTTGGAGACCGAATGTTGTTCGAAGTATCATATTGGATCCAGGACATCACAAGGAGATCCGTAATGGTCCGAAGAATAAGATTCATATAAGGAAAGTGGTTTTCCGGGGTTCATAAAAAGTTTCGATGTTTTGACCGGATACTTCTAGAATGTTCTAGAGGGACCACCAGTGGTTCCACCACCCCGGGAGGGGGTCACTTGGATATTGGCATTCCCTAGGGGCCAGCCGCACCAAACCCTAAAGGGACAATTCGGCCAAGACTAGTAAAAGGGTCAACCCCTAGTTTGAATAGTCAAATCCTAGTTTGAATAGTCAAACTCTAGTTTTTGGTAAGAAGGAAGACTTGGTGGAAAAGGTTTCAACCTCTTCCCTTGGTGGCCGAGTTGGGAGGGGGGGACATGGCCTGGTCTAGGAACACTTGCCCCCCCCCCAACTATATAATGAGGGGTGGGGGTGCACCCCCCACACACCCTTGTCCATTGGCACCTAACCCTAGCTGCCCCTCTCTTATCTCTCGTCCATCGTCCTTGTCCGACTTAGGCGAAGCCCTGCAGAAATCTCTCCTCCTCCACCACCACCACACTGTCATGATGTTGGGATTCCGAGGAGATCTACAACCTCCACTTCCCTGCATGAACAAGGGAGAGGAAGGCCTTCATCGACTACCGTACGTGTGACCGACTGCGGAAGCGCTGCCGGAACGCTGTGCCAGAAGGATCGTCTACACGATCTTGATATCGGCAAGTGATCGACTACATCAACCATGAGAATCCGATATCGTTAAACGCTTTGGATCTACGAGGTTAGTTCTCTACAATCTCGTTGCACCGATCTCATAGATTAGATCTTGGCTTTTCCATAGATTGGATCTTGGTTTTATGCGTTCTTGCGATAGATTCATGCAAAGAACCCTAGATAATGCAATAGATAGGATATTTTATCTATCGATAAGATACCATAATAGAATCATATGCATCATGGAAATAATTGAAATGCTTTTAAAACCATAGGATTGTATAATGGTGGGGCTATGCTTGCCTTTGCTCATTGATAACTAATAAGAAGAGCTTCGGACATCTGGTACTTGACTTGGTTATAGTTGGTCAAGTATTGTTTGTTGATCTTCAATGGTGTTGATCTTGGTCTTCGATCTCGATCTTTATATCGTATTCTACCGAAGAAGAACCAAACACCGGAAAGAAAGGAAAACAATCAACACATAGCATCAATGCAATGGTCAAGCAAGGATGATGATATGACAAGTTAAATTGTATTGGAATGTAACCGTAAAAACATGCTTGGAAATCTAAACAGGGTCCAAGGGTGCAAACCCTAGAACAGGGGGAACCTCGAAGTCACCTACGAGGGTTCACTTTGTTCTCTAATTAAACTTGTAATTAAAGTTGTTCAACAATGCATGATTTTGATGCTATGAGATAGATCTCATTTTTCTGAACATTTTGATATATTATACATATTTTATGACTTAAGAATTAGTTATTGATTTTACAAGATTTAAACCAATTTATGAAATTATTAAACCAATTAAGTTGAATTACTGCACCATGCTGACGTCGGCACATCATCATCTCACCCTAACCCTAACTCTTTTCTCACATGCATCTAGCCACTAAGGCTGACGGGTAGGGCATGGGCCACGTGGGCACCACGTCACCACGACGAGCCGCGCGGCAAACGGTGGCCGACGACGACATAGGAGAGTGCACGGACCTACGGGACTAGTTGTGTTCTAATCAGCGCATCGAGGCGGACCTAAAAGAGGTGGCGCCGCTATGGGGTGGTCACCGGAGCAGTGGATGCAATGGCGCACGGCAGCGAAGCTTGCAGGCGATCGAGGCAGGGAAGAAGAAGAGCAAGGGAAAGGGAAAGGAGGGCACCAGGGGACTCAGTGGCTCACCAGGAGTGCGGTGGTGGCTACGATGAACTCAGGGGAGGCCAGAATCACACATGGCAACAACGACCGAAGTCGGGGAAGGAGGGCCCAATTGGGGCGATTGGGGGCTCTCCAGCTTGCGGGCTTCGATGAGAAGACCGAGTTGGTCAAGGGGATCACGTTGGTGTGCTCATACGGACGGGAGGTGGTTAGGAACGATGGGGCACTGGAGATCCTATGAGCTAGGGTTTCTGCCAAGCTCAGGAACGAGAGGAAGAGGCACTGGGGAAGAGTGAGAGGATAGGGGTGAGCGAGTGTAAGGGTCCCAACCTTTAAATAAGGTAGAGTCCCCTGTGTTTACAATGCTAGTCCCTGGATCAATAGCTAGCATCCACAGTTAAGATGTAATATCAAGAAACAAAGGTCATAATATAACTTTATAACCAGGAATAACATAATTTTATTACATCTTACATAGCTCATTTGGCTATTACATTACATTGCAGCGGAATAACTATAAGCATGGGGTCCTTCAGCTTCAAAGTGCCACAGGCAAACATGTTGGTTGTAGACTTTGTAATCCTAATCAATCAATATTCACTAAAATCAATCAAACCTGCAACATTACAAGTTACAGCCACAAGGGTCAATACATTTGAATTGTATTGGCAAGTTTCACTACTATGTGGAATATAAGTGGATCTTATCATTACATGCATTTTTGGCTAAGTAGGGTTTAAGGCTCATTTGCAGAAGCAAAATTTATCCTATCTTTTCAAAATGGTTTTGATCTTTTGTCAAATCTCCTTTTCAAAATCCCTTGAACTCCTTGGTAAATTCCCAAGTGTTCAAGTCCTTGTCAAAAAATCTCTTGAGCTCCTTGGTACCCCCAAGTGCATCAAGTTTTATCAAAATCTCTTGAGCTCCTTGGTACCCCCAAGTGCATCAAGTTTTATCAAAATCTCTTGAGCTCCTTGGTACCCCCAAGTGCATCAAGTCTTTTGTTGTCACTTAAAAGTTTTCTTTTAGAAAATTGGAATGTCGAGATTTCCCATAGCTTCAAGCTTTAGTTGCTCAGTATTGTCCATAACCGGGGACACGGCTAAGTACTTAGATTTTTATTATCTTCTGTAGAAGTAGTACACTTTACCCACATGTCACAATCTCATCTTGTTGCCACCAGTGGCCACTGGATTGGTACTCACCAAGATGGAGTACTGGCGGATTGAGAATGTGACGAAGTCTTTCCAAAGGGTCCTCCCATACACCATTGCTAGCTTGTCTTCAGTACCCATGTAGGATTCCAGGTCCTCATTTTCAGTAACCTAAAGACAATGCATGGGTCTTCCCAATGTATTTGACCAAGCCAGAGCCATAAGTAGCATGTGGTTGTACACGAAAGCCACAATTGGAGAAACATGTTCAATCTCTAAGTCCCTGGGTGGTTTTCCTTTGGAGCACAACACAAAGATATTGCCATATTCATGGTTCCTTTTGTTGCCACCTTCTCCAAAACTCAAAGTTTCCTTGTCCACCCAGGTGGTTCATTGAGTCCTTGTTTTATTATATAAAACATAAGTCTTTTATCAATCTCATAAAATCTCAACATGTGTCTCTTTTCAAAATATAGCATGGCTAAGCATGCAACAACTACATTGTTTTCACTAAGGAATGTATAGGGTATCCTATTAGGATTTAGCATAGCATAAGTATAGAAATTCTTTTCATGCATGTTTCAAAATCTACCAAGTATAATGAAAATAGTAGGACTTTAGATGACAATGTCACTTGCCTTTATTTTGGTAGGGAATGTTGGTTCACTCCTTGATCTTGCTAGTCTCACACTTTTCTAACTTCACTACAATCAATCAAGCAAACACAATATCAACTAGCATTCCAAACCAATAATCAATCAAACAATTCACACACATAAAACAATGGGATCTAAGTCATGCATCTAAGCATGCAAGAGATAGTTTTATTTGCAAAGATGGTTTCCTCTAGGCTCTAAATTTTGTAAGGCTCAAGGTGGTCACTTCCTAAAGTGGCATAGTCATTTGCAAAAGGGTTTCATCCATAAACCATTTTTAAATCCATTCATCATTTTAAGTGGTGGAAAATGTTTTTATCAAATCAAAAACTCCATGTTGTTTACCAAATAAGTTGTTGTTTCTCAAAACTTTGTGTTTAGGGTTAGTAGGTTTGATTCAAATCATTTTCCCAAAGTTTTTACTCCAAAAACATTTTCATAACAAAACCAATATTTTTATTTGGCTAGAAATGGGCTAAATCGATTAATCCATCCTAAACTTCACCAAATACATTTTTAAATCCATGGGTTGGTTCCTAGGGTCAGTAAGTTCACCACAAACTAATTTGCCAAGATTTCAACCTCAAAAACATTTTTGAACAATCTTTCTAATCTAAACAAGCATACAATTGTTTCTGCAAAAACAAACAATCTACCAGAGGATTTTTACTAAACAAATTGCATGGTTGGCTAGGGCTTGTTCCACTGATTCCATTGATATAAAGTTTGCAATTTTTGGACGTGTGGATCAAAAGTTACAAGGGTTTCAAATCTGCAAACAAATTTTGTTTCAAATCTGTTTTTAAATCGAAACTGGCCACGCGTCGCGATGTTACTGGTTGGTACCGTTTCGGTCGGATCGTGCTCTACGGGGCGTTGGATCTAAACAGATCGCACGGCTCTGGTTGCATACCCCTTCGGCGTTTAAGTGATCTATCGGCGTTCGTCCGATCTAGATCCTACGGACGCTACTGCTTGGTCAACGATGGGCGGCGCTGCGCGGCGGCAGACGGCGGCGACGGTCAGGCGGTGGCGCTAGCGGCGGTTCCAGGAAGCAAGGAGGGAAGGGGAAGTGCTCACCGGGTTCAGGAGGTCACGGTGAAGCTCGAGGCGGTGTTGGTCTGGCGAGGGGCGCTCTGGTTCTAGCAGGATTGCTCGCCGGAACGGGGAACGGCGTCGGGTGGCTCTGGTCCTGGTCGAAGGCGACGCTGCAGATCGCCCTAAGGCAATACAAGAGCATGGTCAGATGCAGGAGGATGTGGCGAGTGTGGGAGCGTGAACGAGAAGGCGTGGGGCGGTCTGTGCTTACCAGGGGACTTCGCCGGAGAGAGGCAGACGCGGCGGCGCGGTCAGTGGTTGTCGAAGTCGACGCTCAGGGGCGCCCGCGGTTGACCGAAGGGTACAGGCAGAAGCGCCAGAGGTTGGGGAAGGTGTGAGCTTGGTCGGGGAGGCAAGGCGGTGGCTGGGCTCGCCGGAATTTGCTAGGGACGGTTGTCGGAGCAGAGGTGTTGTGAGCTCGAATTGAGGCAGCCTAGGGGCTATCGTGCTGCGGTGTTTGAGGGGAAAGGAGGAAAAGGAGTGGGCGTTTTAACATGCGTGGTCGCAGTGAGTAATGGCGAAGGCGTTAAGGCGAATTTAACCGCGGCATCAACGGCAGGAAACGGCCGGCGTAGTCGTCGCGGGGAGGAAGAAGATGAGCTGGAGAGGTGGGGCATGCCTGTCAGCGAGAAAGAGACAGGGGGAAAGGGCCACCAGTAAGTGTCTGCGCGGGTTCAAAAATGAGTGTGAATCGTTTTATTTCGGGAGAGAGGGAGTGGGCTGGTACTGGGCCTTGTTGGGCTTGGCCAGTTGGGCTGCTGTCTGGTTCCATTTTTTTCTTTCCAAATGTTTTATCTTTTTCCAATTCTATTTTCTGTTTTGAAAATCAAACAACAAATCAAACATTCAAATTAATTCAAACATTCACCACACTTGTAATGAGTTTTGGTTCTGTTTAACAACATAAACCAAATCCCAAATAAAATAAAATAATTTTATTCTTTTTAGGATCTATTTAATAATTAAATAAAATAGATCTTGATTATTAATTCAAATAGGTTTTGATTTATTTAATAAAATATCCATTTGAAAACTAAATATTTCCCAAACCAAATCAGTAGGTTTTATTTGAAAATAATAAACACTTGGAAAACTTTTTTTTTAAATAATTTAATAAGTTTTGATGTTTTATTTAAAATGGTTAAACCTTTTATTTAAATAAAATTGGATATTAAATCCTTATTATTTTATTTAAATAAACCTTTTCTATTTTTATTAAAACAAAATGTTTTATTTCAAATGCTTGACCAAGGTTTATTTTGGTTCCATAAAATAATCCTTATTTATAAATCTACCTTTTCTTTTGAAAACCAAATCTTTTATTTAAAGATCCAAAATAGTAATTCCAAATATTTTTATTTCCTTTATTAAATTTTTATCTTTTTAAATCCCTTTAGGATTTATTTGATCCAAATTGGTTTGAAAGTTTCCAATTGGATCCAAAAAGTTTCTTCTCACCCTGAAAATCAACAAAGTTTTATTTTATTCATTTATTTTTCACATTACAAGATTTGGAAAATCTTGGGATGTGACAAGCTACCACCCTTAAAATAAATCTCGTCCCGAGATTTGGGAAGGCTAGGGTTACAAGTAGGCTCAAAACATCTAGGGTACTACCACCCTTAAAAATTTTCCAACTAAATTACATGTTGGCTTGCTTGGGATCTTGGGGAAACTTCTCTGGGCAAACATCTGCATTGTGTCCTTTGTTTCTACACTTGACTCATGGGCCAAGGTTGAGATCCTTCATAGGCTTGTTTAACTTGTTCTTCATCTTTTCTGGACAATTGCTTGCATAATATCCTGGGTTTTTGCAATTGAAACAGTTGATATCTTTGAGTTCTTTACGTGTCTCTTGTGGACAAGTTGCCACATAATGGCCTAGCTCTTTGCAGTTGTTTCACCTCACTTGGCCAATCTCCTTATTCTTCTGGTTCTCTGGGCATTCACTGGAATAGTGTCCCATTTCTTTACATTTATGACATTGCACATGGCTTTTGTCCTTCTTTTTCTTTTTGGGTTTCTCTAAATCTAGGAGTGCATCCAGTTCATGTTGTTCATATGTTATCTGGTAGGTAGGAATGTCTACATGTTTCTTGGGCCTTCTATTGCTCTTTGGATAATTCATATGCCCTTTCTTTGGTCCTTTGAATTGGGTTGTTTTGCTTGGAGGTATAAGTGGACCTTTTCCTTTGTCATCAACCTTCTTGGTAGACTTGGATCCTTCTGGATAGTTTGCAATCATTTGTTGCACTCCACCTTGTTTCCTTTGTTCAACAATGGAATAGATGGGGCATTGGATAGGGACATGGTTGTTTCCTTCACATAGGTAGCAAGTAGCTTGATAGGTGGGACATTGGCCAACAGAATGTTTCTCTTCACAGTTGGGGCATTGATCTCCATGCTCCTTGGAAGTGTGATCCTTGTCTCCACAAATAATGCAAGCTGGTGCTCCATCTAGAATAACATTTCTGTCATCCTTTTTGTCACAAACTCTTTTGGAATAGTTTTCTTCCATATTGATCATTTGATCTGTCACCTTAAGCATCAATTGGGCTTGAGTTTCCAAAAATCCTTGCAGGGTTGGATCTTCTCCACTGGTGTTGGCTATGAATTGAGCTGTCACTTGGTTCAACTGGTTTTGGGTTGCTATGAGCTCTTTCATGCTATCCTCTTGGTTGGTGTTGGTGTCATCAACCTTGATGTTGGAGTCTCTTGGAGTAGTCATCTGTTTGGGTTGAAGGGAGATTAGAATAGGCAAAAAAAATTCTAAGGAATTAGTTCTAATCACACACATCACAATTCACTCAAGCAATGTGCAAGCAATCTCAAGCCAAACATTTTACTCAAACAACAAAGTTCAAGAACTTACTTAGGCAACAAAATATTTTTGTTATACCACATGAGTTGGTGTGTTTAACGTAACTAAAATATGGTGGTCCAACTACATGGTTCACTTGTGATCTTTTCATCCTTCTTGGTTGATTCCTTCTTGCATGAGATTATGGTTTCCTTGAGAAAAACTCTTGGTTACAATACCTCAAGTGAGGTGAACTCCTTCTAATTTTTTTTTTCATTTCCTTAGTCTCCATATTTTGAGCAAGATTTCCTTGTCTCACTTGTAGTCCTTAGTGGTATCCAAGTTGGAAGTCCTTGGTGAATATGCTGAAGATGTTGAAGTCATTAGAGTTGAAGATGTTAAAGTCATTAGAGTTGAAGAAGTCCTTTGCACATGGTGAAGTCCTTGGCCATGGGGTAGGTTTTTCCATCAAATTGAAATAGAAGAGATGTAGAATTAAAAACCAAAATGGTTGAGGAAAGAGTTTACAAGATTTTTTGTAAATAAGTTTTGGAACAAATACAACTCCTATTTTCTAAGGGTTTTTTGTCCAATCCTAGGTTTACAAATCCTACAGGCAACACAATGCTCTGATACCATCTATAAGGGTCCCAACCTTTAAATAAGGTAGAGTCCCCTGTGTTTACAATGCTAGTCCCTGTATCAATAGCTAGCATCCACAGTTAAGATGTAATATCAAGAAACAAAGGTCATAATATAACTTTATAACCAGGAATAACATAATTTTATTACATCTTACATAGCTCATTTGGCTATTACATTACATTGCAGCGGAATAACTATAAGCATGGGGTCCTTCATCTTCAAAGTGCCACAGGCAAACATGTTGGTTGTAAACTTTGTAATCCTAATCAATCAATCTTCACTAAAATCAATCAAACTTGCAACATTACAAGTTACAGCCACAAGGGTCAATACATTTGAATTGTATTGGCAAGTTTCACTACTATGTGGAATATAAGTGGATCTTATCATTACATGCATTTTTGGCTAAGTAGGGTTTAAGGCTCATTTGCAGAAGCAAAATTTATCCTATCTTTTCAAAATGGTTTTGATCTTTTGTCAAATCTCCTTTTCAAAATCCCTTGAACTCCTTGGTAAATTCCCAAGTGTTCAAGTCCTTGTCAAAAAATCTCTTGAGCTCCTTGGTACCCCCAAGTGCATCAAGTTTTATCAAAATCTCTTGAGCTCCTTGGTACCCCCAAGTGCATCAAGTTTTATCAAAATCTCTTGAGCTCCTTGGTACCCCCAAGTGCATCAAGTCTTTTGTTGTCACTTAAAAGTTTTCTTTTAGAAAATTGGAATGTCGAGATTTCCCATAGCTTCAAGCTTTAGTTGCTCAGTATTGTCCATAACCGGGGACACGGCTAAGTACTTAGATTTTTATTATCTTCTGCAGAAGTAGTACACTTTACCCACATGTCACAATCTCATCTTGTTGCCACCAGTGGCCACTGGATTGGTACTCACCAAGATGGAGTACTGGCGGATTGAGAATGTGACGAAGTCTTTCCAAAGGGTCCTCCCATACACCATTGCTAGCTTGTCTTCAGTACCCATGTAGGATTCCAGGTCCTCATTTTCAGTAACCTAAAGACAATGCATGGGTCTTCCCAATGTAGTTGACCAAGCCAGAGCCATAAGTAGCATGTGGTTGTACACGAAAGCCACAATTGGAGAAACATGTTCAATCTCTAAGTCCCTGGGTGGTTTTCCTTTGGAGCACAACACAAAGAGATTGCCATAGTCATGGTTCCTTTTGTTGCCACCTTCTCCAAAACTCAAAGTTTCCTTGTCCACCCAGGTGGTTCATTGAGTCCTTGTTTTATTATATAAAACATAAGTCTTTTCTCAATCTCATAAAATCTCAACATGTGTCTCTTTTCAAAATATAGCATGGCTAAGCATGTAACAACTACATTGTTTTCACTAAGGAATGTATAGGGTATCCTATTAGGATTTAGCATAGCATAAGTATAGAAATTCTTTTCATGCATGTTTCAAAATCCACTAAGTATAATGAAAATAGTAGGACTTTAGATGACAGTGTCACTTGCCTTTCTTTTGGTAGGGAATGTTGGTTCACTCCTTGATCTTGCTAGTCTCACACTTTTCTAACTTCACTACAATCAATCAAGCAAACACAATATCAACTAGCATTCCAAACCAATAATCAATCAAACAATTCACACACATAAAACAATGGGATCTAAGTCATGCATCTAAGCATGCAAGAGATAGTTTTATTTGCAAATATGGTTTCCTCTAGGATCTAAATTTTGTAAGGCTCAAGGTGGTCACTTCCTAAAGTGGCATAGTCATTTGCAAAAGGGTTTCATCCATAAACCATTTTTAAATCCATTCATCATTTTAAGTGGTGGAAAATGTTTTTATCAAATCAAAAACTCCATGTTGTTTACCAAATAAGTTGTTGTTTCTCAAAACTTGGTGTTTAGGGTCAGTAGGTTTGATTCAAATCATTTTCCCAAAGTTTTTACTCCAAAAACATTTTCATAACAAAACCAATATTTTTATTTGGCTAGAAATGGGCTAAATCGATTAATCCATCCTAAACTTCACCAAATACATTTTTAAATCAACCTCAAAAACATTTTTGAACAATCTTTCTAATCTAAACAAACATACAATTGTTTCTGCAAAAACAAACAATCTACCAGAGGCTTTTTACTAAACAAATTGCATGGTTGGCTAGGGATTGTTCCACTGATTCCATTGATATAAAGTTTGCAATTTTTGGACGTGTGGATCAAAAGTTACAAGGGTTTCAAATCTGCAAACAAATCTGGTTTCAAATCTGTTTTTAAATCGAAACTGGCCACGCGTCGCGATGTTACTGGTTGGTACCGTTTCGGTCGGATCGTGCTCTGCGGGGCGTTGGATCTAAACAGATCGCACGGCTCTGGTTGCATACCCCTTCGGCGTTTAAGTGATCTATCGACGTTCGTCCGATCTAGATCCTACGGACGCTACTGCTTGGTCAACGATGGGCGGCGCTGCGCGGCGGCAGACGGCGGCGACGGTCAGGCGGTGGCGCTAGCGGAGGTTCCAGGAAGCAAGGAGGGAAGGGGAGGTGCTCACCGGGTTCAGGAGGTCCCGGTGAAGCTCGAGGCGGTGTTGGTCTGGCGAGGGGCGCTCTGGTTCTAGCAGGATTGCTCGCCGGAACGGGGAACGGCGTCGGGTGGCTCTGGTCCTGGTCAGAGGTAACGCTGCAGATAGCCCTAAGGCAAGACAAGAGCATGGTCAGATGCAGGAGGATGTGGCGAGTGTGGGAGCGTGAACGAGAAGGCGTGGGGCGGTCTGTGCTTACTAGGGGACTTCGCCGGAGAGAGGCAGACGCGGCGGCGCGGTCAGTGGTTGTCGAAGTCGACGCTCAGGGGCGCCCGCAGTTGACCAGAGGGTACAGGCAGAAGCGCCAGAGGTTGGGGAAGGTGTGAGCTTGGTCGGGGAGGCAAGGCGGTGGCTGGGCTCGCCGGAATTTGCTAGGGACGGTTGTCGGAGCAGAGGTGTTGTGAGCTCGAATTGAGGCAGCCTAGGGGCTCTCGTGCTACGGTGTTTGAGGGGAAAGGAGGAGAAGGAGTGGGTGTTTTAACATGCATGGTCGCAGCGAGTAATGGCGAAGGCGTTAAGGCGAATTTAACCGCGGCATCAACGGCAGGAAACGGCCGGCGTAGTCGTCGCGGGGAGGAAGAAGATGAGCTGGAGAGGTGGGGCATGCCTGTCAGCGAGAAAGAGAGACAGGGGAAAGGGCCACCAGTCAGTGTCTGCGCGGGTTCAAAAATGAGTGTGAATTGTTTTCTTTCGGGAGAGAGGGAGTGGGCTGGTACTGGGCCTTGTTGGGCTTGGCCAGTTGGGCTGCTGTCTGGTTCCATTTTTTTCTTTCCAAATATTTATCTTTTTCCAATTCTATTTTCTGTTTTGAAAATCAAACAACAAATCAAACATTCAAATTAATTCAAACATTCACCACACTTGTAATGAGTTTTGGTTCTGTTTAACAACATAAAACAAATCCCAAATAAAATAAAATAATTTTATTCTTTTTAGGATCTATTTAATAATTAAATAAAATAGATCTTGATTATTAATTCAAATAGGTTTTGATTTATTTAATAAAATCTCCATTCGAAAACTAAATATTTCCAAAACCAAATCAGTAGGTTTTATTTGAAAATAATAAACACTTGGAAAACTTTTTTTTTAAATAATTTAATAAGTTTTGATGTTTTATTTAAAATGGTAAAACATTTTATTTAAATAAAATTGGATATTAAATCCTTATTATTTTATTTAAATAAACCTTTTCTATTTTTGTTAAAACAAAATGTTTTATTTCAAATGCTTGACCAAGGTTTATTTTGGTTCCATAAAATAATCCTTATTTATAAATCTACCTTTTCTTTTGAAAACCAAATCTTTTATTTAAAGATCCAAAATAGTAATTCCAAATATTTTTATTTCCTTTATTAAATGTTTATATTTTTAAATCCCTTTAGGATTTATTTGATCCAAATTGGTTTGAAGGTTTCCAATCGGATCCAAAAAGTTTCTTCTCACCCTGAAAATCAACAAAGTTTTATTTTATTCATTTATTTTTCACATTACAAGATTTGGAAAATCTTGGGATGTGACAGCGAGAGGGCGTCGTGGCGATCTTATATCCTCCAGAACAGCGGCAGAGTGGGAATCTTGGCGTGAAAATGATCAACGACGGCGGCACGGGCGCACAACAGCTTCCAGCTGGGGAAGACGACGAGCATTTTGCGGAAACCCCCTAGGAAAAACAAAAAGCAACCCGGGGTGCCTCTCTGCTAAAAGTGCTGTTAAAAACTCCCTGGACTTTTATAAAACAGAGGAAAACAGCTAGAGGAACTCTAAATTCATTTTATTTTGAATTCTTTTCACCCTTTTGAGTGGTTTGCAATATATTGGTGCTCCCAAAATACACCAAACTTGCACAAAAATTTGTATAAAATAATTGTGTCTTTCCTTGATCAATTTGGAAGGACCACAAGGCTCATTTGAATTGTTTTGGAAGGATTCAAAATATATAGCACTCATAGATAGATTTAGGGTTATGAAGGAACAAATCTGAATAGAACTTTTGTCTTAGAACCCTCCAAGTTGTTGTTTAAGCTCAACTAACTTGTTCAAGGGTATCTAGTATGGATCCTTGGAGGAAGGAGCAGTTCATATAACTGACTTGCTCAGGAACTTGACAACACAGTCATGTGGTGACATGTCAATACTTCTAGTAGACATCTAGAATATCATAAACCACCGATATGTCACTTAGTTCGAGAGGAAACTTGCTTGGTAATGCAAGCAAACATAGTCTCAAAGTTTCGGCATGAGCCTAACTCTTTGACAAAAGAGAGTGTACCAGAATAGAGGACTTGGCAACACAAGCACCCTTTGCTTAATGATAGGGTTAACTAATCATGCTAAGAATGACACAAATGTCCTTAGAGGTCAAATCTTTAAGAATTGCTAAGAATCTCAGATAGCCACATTATTATGCACACACATCATTCATGGGCATAAACAACTCAGAGGAAGGGTGGGCATCTATGTGTAAGAGCATTACTTCATTAAGAGGGTCATGAAACTCAGCACGACCTCTTAGTATAAAAGGGTGTGATACCTTGAGGTGGAACAAATAGAAGCTAATCAACGCCTCTTGACCTGCGGATTACAGCACTTTGACCTGGTCCTAGATATGACAAGGTATTGGAGTTTGTTTCTCCTAGACATCCCAAAATGGTTTGTCATGACAGTCCACAAGAGTATCTTGCATCGAAAGACACTGATGCACATTTACTACTTGGCTACCAACTGGTAGACAAAGGTCAGAAAACAGCAAGGGAAAGGAACATGCTCAGGATAAAATCCAGAGATGTTGATGCATAGATTATCATTCTTCTAAAAGACAATGCAAAGAATAGGGAAAGGTGTGGAAGATGTTGGAATTATGCCCTAGAGGCAATAATAAAGATGTTATTGTTATAATTCTTGTTCATGATAAAGTTTATATTCCATGCTAGAATTGTATTAAGCGGAAACTTTGATACTTGTGTGGTTTATGAACAACACCGTGTCCCTAGTACACCTCTATGGACTAGCTCATTGATTAATGATGGTTAAGGTTTCCTGACCATAGACATGAGTTGTCGATTAATAATGAGATCATGTCATTAGGAGAATGATATGATGGACATACCCAAATCAAGCAGAGCAATTAGATCGTGTCATCATGTTCATCTTTGTGAAGCTTTTTCCTATGTCAAATACTGTATTCCTTAGACCATGAGATAATGCAACTCCCTGGTATCGGAAGAAAGCTTTGAGGTCATCAAACGTCATCCTATGTGAGGGTGATCATAAAGGTGTCTCTCAGGTGATCGGAAAGTACTTGTTGGGTTGTATGTATCGAGATGGAATTTGTCCCTCCCGAGTCGGAGAGATATACTTTGGGCCCACTCGGTAATCGATATCAACACCGCTTGCAAGCACGTGGTTAAGGAGTTAATCACAAAGTGATATCGGATTACAGAACGAGTAAAGTACTTGCTGTGAACGAGATTGAACTAGGTATGCTGATACCAACGATCGAATCTCGGGCAAGTAAAATATCGCGTGACGAAGGGAATATATATATATATATATATATATATATATGGGATTAATTGAATCCTGGCATCGTGGTTCATCCGATATGATCATCAATGAATATGTGGGAGTCAATATGGGTTTCCAGATCCCGCTGTTGATTATTGATAGAAGATCATGTCTGCATATTCTCGAACCTGTAGGGTCACACACTTAACGTGCCTCGACGCTAGGATAGAATGGATAATTGGTTTATGAGCTTTTGTTCGGAGTCTCGAATGAGATCCAGGACATCACGAGAGGTTCCGGAATGGTCCGGAGAATAAGATTCATATAAAGGAAAGCAATTTTTGGATTTCGGAATCGTTTCGGAGTATTCGGTATTGTAGCGGAAGGTTCTAGAAGCTTCCGGAGTGGGACCAACATGGCCCCACTTGTCGGATGGGTGCATGTTCCTACGAGGGAGTGCCCTGGACGCTTTGGGCCAGGGGCACAAGGCCCCATAGGCCCATCTGGCCAAACCCTAGGGGAAACCCTAGGGAAACCTTCTAGAAGGGGGGAAGACTTGCCCCCCACTCCACCCTTGGGGCCGCCGCCCTAGGGCTTGGAGGAGGGGCCAAGGGGGCCGGCGAGCCCCCTATATTAGGTGGGCAGGGGGCACACCCTCCCCTCACCCCAAACCCTAGCCGCCAGCTGCTGCCCTTCCTCGCTCTCTCTCTCCCGACTGCGTGTAGGCGAAGCCCTGCTGCAGAAACTCTCCACCATAGCACCACGCCGTCGTGCTACAGATCCAATCCATCTCTCCACCCCACTTGCTGGACCAAGGAAGGAGGAGACGTCGCGGAACCGTACATGTGCATCTCTCGGAGGCGCCACCACTTGCGGCGTAGGATCGGATCGGATCGCGAGGAGGAGACAGCTAGTACGACTATATCAACCACGTTCTGTTGAACGTTTCCGCTGTGCGATTTATTCAAGGGTATGAAGATCTCATCTATCCCTCTCGTTGATTGCATCTCCTAGATTAGATCTTGGCTTTCCCGTTCACATCCGTAGAATTTTTTTGATTTACTATGTTGCGAAACCCTTTAGTGGTATCAGAGCTAGATCTATGCGTAGATGTGTTTCACGAGTAGAACGCAACATGCTTGTTGCGGGTGTTGATGTTTTCTGTTGCAAGCCTCTTGTTGTGTACTTCTTATGGCGCGGCATAGTGAGATCTAAGCGGTCCAGGCCAACTTTACGCGACCTCGTTCGCGAGACCGGCTCCGCACTTGACGTGTGGCTTGTTCCACACATGCGGCTGGTGGATGCCAGTTTCTCTCACTATAGTAGTCATGGGATTTACACCGGATGTTAGCAACCATAATATCACCGTTGTGGCTTTCCATAGGTAAAAATCGTTCTTAGCTTGTTACTCCATAAGCCACGTAAAACATGCAACAACAAAGTAGAGGCGTCTAACTTGTTTTTGCAGGGAGTGTTTTGTGATATGGTATGGCCCAAGACATGATGTGTATGTTGTATGCAATGATCATGTTTTGTAATATTTCACGACTTGCATGTCGATGAGTACACAACCGGCAGGAGCCATATGGTTGTCTTTATAATTGTGTATGACCTGTGTGTCAACTTCTTATACGCCATGTAATAGCTTTACTTTATCACTAAGTAGTTAGAAATAGTTGTAGTTGTTATTCGTGGTGGAGGCAATCATGGTGGAGTGATGGAGATCATTCTGGCGCGCACAAGATGGAGATCATTGCGTGGAGATTGGCTATACCATGTCACATAAAATTATATGCATGTGATGTTTATCCTTTTATGTATCTTATTATGCTTAGATCGCGACGGTAGCATTATAAGATGATTCCTCACTTAAAGATCAAGATAAAATTGTGTTCTCCCCATGTATGCACCGTTGCGAAAGTTCGTCGTGTTCAAGCACCTCGTGATGATCGGGTGCTATAAACTCTACGTTCACATCCAACGGGTGCAAGCCAGTTTTGCACACGTGGAAATACTTGGGTTTGACTTGACGAGCCTAGCATGTACAGACATGGCCTCGGAACACACGAATCGAAAGGTTAAGCATAAGTCATATGAATGATATGATCGACACTTTGTTGTCCACCATTGAAACCACATCTCTTCTCGTGAAGATCGGATTAGGTGTGGTGAATTTGGATCGTGTTCACTAAACAACTTGAGGGATGTTGAATTTAGTGGGAGTTCATCTAGTAATTTGATTAAGTTGAACTAGTTATCATGAGCATAGTCTAAATTGTACTTGCAAATTTTGTAGATCAAATGGCTAAGTCCAACTTCAACTTCAAAGTTTTTGTTGAGAAAGAAAAGCTTAAGAATAATGGGTCTAACTTCACCAAATGGTTTTGCAATCTAAGAATCATTCTCACTGGCGGACAAAAGGACTATGTCCTTGAGAAAGCGCTAGGTGACGCCCCTGCTATTGATGCGCCGGCTGATGAAAAAGCTGTTTATCAGTCGCGCAAAGATGATTATGGAGTGATTAAGAGTACCATGTTGTTTGCTATGGAATCGGACCTTCAAAATCGTTTTGAGGAGTTCGCCGGGCCCTTTGAGATACTTGAGGAACTGAAAACCATGTTTCAGACTCAGGCCCATTCTGAGAGACATGAGATCTCCGAGAAGTTCTTTAACTGCAAGATGGAGGAAGGGAGTTTCGTTAGTGAGCACGCCATTAAGATGTCGGGTTACACTCTACGTCTTGAGCAACTGGACTGCAAGATTCCAGAAGAGCTCAAGATTGACAGAGTTCTGCAATCACTCCCTCCTAGATACAAAGGTTTTATAGTTACTCACAATCAGATTGGTTCCACTGATATGATCATTGAGCTCTTCGCTAAGCTGGAAGCTGCGGAGGTGGATATCAAGAAAGATAATCATGTGTTGATGGTCAACAAGACCCCTAGCTTTAAGAAAGGTAAGGGTGTAGGGGTTCGTAGCATGGAAAACAAAAAATTTCTACCGCATGCACACAAACAATCCAAGATCTATCTACTAGATTGTAGCAACGAGTCGATGGAGGAACTCACCCTCGAAGATTCCAAAGCGGTTAACGAGAGCAGATTCTCGTGGGTGATGTAGTCGTACACTTGCCGATCTCAAGATCGCGTAGACGATCCTTCCGGCGCTGCGTTCCGGCAGCGCTTCCGCAGTCGGTCACACGTTCGGTACTCGACGAAGACCTTCCTCTCCCTTGTTCCAGCAGGCAGCGGAGGTTGTAGCACTCTCCTCGTGATTCCGGCAGCACGACGGCGTGGTACCAGAAGTAGAGGGGAGATCTCGCAGGGCTTCGCCTTAAGTCGGAGCGAGTATGGTGGACTATGAGAGAGCCCTCGACGATCTAGGGTTTAGACACGCCAAGGAAGAGATGCTAGAGCGGCGGCTAGGGTTTGGGGCTTGCCCAAGTTGGCGCCAAGAGGAGCCCTAGGAGGCGGCGGCAGCTGCAGGAGGTGGCGGCGCCAATCTAGGGTTTTGGGGTGGAGAACTTGTGTCTTGGAGGGGCAGCCCTGCCCCTCCCTTTATAGGTGGGAGGTGCGGCCAAGGGGAGGGGAGTCCCTCCCCAACTCGGCTTGGAGGTGGGCCGGCGGTTGGAGGAGGGAACTCCTCCCCAACTCGGTTTCAACCTCCTCCTCCTCTTTCCAAAAACTGCCGTTTGACTTTTCAAATTGGCGTTTGACTTTTCAAACTAGGATTTGATTAAACCCTTTATTTTGGACAGCGATGACACCTAGTACATGATGCAATCATTCCAACTTGCAATGACACATTCATGTACCCTTCCCCTCCGGAGTGCCGGACATTCCGGAACCTTCTAGAACATTCCCGATGAAAACACCGGAATCATTCTCCAACTCCGAAACAGGACTTTCCTTATATGAATCTTATTCTCCGGACCATTCCGGATCTCATCGTGATATCCCGGATCCCATCCGAGACTCCGAACAACATTCGGTCTCTTACTCATCATTCCATAACTACTCAAACAACGTCGAATCCTTAAGTGTGTCTCCCTACGGTTCGTGAATTATGCGAACATGATCGAGACACTTCTCCGAACAATAACCAATAGAGGAATCTGGAAATTCATATGGCTCCCACATATTTCTACGATTACTTTGCGATCGAATGAACCACTTACATACGATATCAATTTCCCTTTGTCTCACGATAGTTTACTTATCCGAGGTTATGATCGTCGGTATCTCTGCATACCTAGTTCAACCTCGTTACCGATAAGTACTCTTTTCTCGTTCCTGTGATATGTGATCCCTTGTGACCTAGTCACATGCTTGCAAGCTAATTGGATGAAATTCCACCGAGAGGGCCCAGAGTATATCTATCCGTCATATGGATGGACAAATCCCACTCTTGATCCATGTGTCTCAACCAATGCTTTCCGAACACTCAATGCCACCTTTATAGCCACCTAGTTACGGTGTGGTGTTTGATGTCATCAAAGCATCCATCCGGTAAAGGTGATATGCATGATCTCATGGTCGAAGGAATTAGATTACTATGTATCAGAAAGCATATAGCAATTGAACTATTAAAATGACTTGATCTTTATGCTACGCTTATCTATAGGAGTATGTCCATCACATCATTCTCCTAATGATATGACCCTGTTGTTAATAACATCTCTATGTTCATGATCAGGAAACCATGATCATATATTAACCAACAAGCTAGTTTAACAAGAGGCTTTACTAGGGACTCTTTTATGTTTACAAATCACACAAGTATTAATGTTTCCTATTAATACAATTATAGCATGGTATGTAAACATTTATCATAAGTATGAAGATATGATAATAACCACTTTATTATTGCCTCTTGGGCATATCTCCAACAGTCTCCCACTTGCACTAGAGTCAATAATCTAGTTTCAAACCTTTTGTGTATTCAACACCTATGGCTTTACGGTGTTGTATGTACACGATTGCTAGTGGTCAACTGATCTCCGGATCTGACACTTCCAGGTCCGTGTGTAATTGCATGTCTTTGCGTCTCTACGCATCACTCATTTTCTAATGAGATGGCTTTTGTATAAATTTGGTCCTTTGGTGAGACCTTTTAGTTCTTTGGGGTTAAAATATGTTGATAATATTGTCGTACAATATATCTTCATAGTATTATCCCGCTATGAACTACACCTAGTTTGATAACAAACTACTTGACACAAATGCCCTCTTTAGCTGCTATTATAGCAGTCATATACTTAGCCTTTTGTTGTAGTATCTGTCACAATGTCTTAACTTTGGAACTCATCCAAATCCTATTATGGAACTTTCTTTCCATTATATATTGTGCCACCCTTAGTTTAGATTGAGATAAACTTAATTTGTACTTTGAGACAAAACTAGTATCAATGTAGTACTTTTACAATGAACTAACCATCTATTTGTCACTTCTACAAATAATATACTCTCAGTTCTTCCAAAAGATCATAAGAATATCCTTACTATTGTCCAATGATCATCTTATGAATCATTCTGGTATATGCTCATAACATTTAGAGCATAGGACATATCTGGATTTGTACACATCACAGCATGATTGATATAAATATTCTTTGTGATTTCATACATCAAGTATCAATCTATACTTGAATCTTTGTTTCACTTACCCAGTGTCAATACACTTGAATATATCATCAATATTGAACTCATTCAATCTTTTCTGTGTGACAAGAACCTTTCTTGTAGTTTCTATATTGAACTCATTCAATAAATCATCTATGTACTTTCGGCACAACCATATTAGCGTCTATTGATGCCAAATATTTGGGTTTTGCCTAAGTCTTTCATCGGGATGAAATTCTTAATATGTGTTAATAAAAGACACATCATTTCCAATCAACAATATGTCTTCCACATAATTTATTAGAAATATGTCTTAGCGCTCCAACTTAATTTCTTGCAAATGCAAGCATCTTCATTGTCTCTGATGAAATTAAACTCTTTTAACAGTTTCATCATAGTGAAGATTCCAACTTCGCTATGCTTACTTCAACCATTGAAGTTTGCATATGCTTTTAGCATCTTTTGAATTAACAAAAACCCTTTGGACCATGTTATGCACACGTCCTAGGTAACAATTCTATTAGAAGAACTTGTTTTGTTTATTCAACTACCATATAACAAAATTATATGAAGTGGTTGCTACATTGATCCGTCTAGACTAAATATCGCTATGAAAGATCAAATCTTATCATAGTCAATCCTTGAACATTGTTGTGAACTCTTTCCCAACATGTCGACTATTTCATAGATGTGCAACATCCATGTCTATTTCTTTTATAGATCCAAACACAACTGTAAGGTCTTACACCTTTCTCGAGGGTCCTTCAAGTTCAAAACTTGATTTCTCGTGTATGGAACTATCACGGATTTTATGGCTTCAAGCCATTTGACGGAGTCAGGGCTCATCATCGCTTCTTTGCATTTAGTCGGATCATTATTGTCAAATAATGATTTAACTCCCAAATCTTGGTATTTGATTGTTTACCCGACCTACTTGTTTTAATAGGAACTTAGATCTCCGTAACCACAACCTTTGAGGCACGTGAGCCATGAGCATTGTTGCTGCCTCCGGAACACTTTTCGGCGCTGTGCAACTTTGCACATATAGCTAAGGTTCTTTTAACCTTATCAAAGTTCTATTGTCCTCCCACTTAACTTTTCACGAAAAATTCCTTCTCAAAGAAACTTGACGTTCTAAGCGACAAACACTTTTGTCTCCGGTGTTCATGGAGGAATACTTAACAGTAATACAAATACAGGTTTATCCGACTTTGGTTGCAAACATCTTTCTTATGCATAGCATACCAATGTTTAAGAAAGGACTACTTGGGTTTTATCCCAAACCATAACTTTATATGGTGTCATTTCAACGGATTATGATGGAGATCTTTTCAGTGGAAAAACGGTAGTCTCTAAAGATTTTAATCTTTAAAATACAATGGCAGTTTTATGAATTACACCTTTGATCTTTACCATGTCAAACAAGGTTTTAATTACATATCTCGAACGCTCCATACTCTTATGGTGTTTCGGGATATGCAAATCCACGGAACGATTTCTTAAATCTTAGGTATTATGCTAAACTTGTAACTCAAATATCTTCCTTTATGATCTTATCATAAACTATTTATATTCTTGTTACAATGATTTTGCACTTCATCTTGAAAGTCTTTGAACTTTTCAAATGTTTCATACTTCATCCTTATTAAGTAAATATTCATATATTCACTCAAATTTTTGGAGAAAGTATATGAAGTTGAAATCCATCGCTCTTGACTACACATAATAGACTTCGTACAACAATATGTACAAGTTCCAATAAGCTAGTCATTCGTTCCCTTTTGGCCTATGAACGAAGTTTTAATTATCTCTAGGAGAGTTTCACAAGCGTCATGTGATCAAAAATCAAAAGACTCCAAAATTCCATCCACATGGAGTTTCTTCATGTTATCTTTCCAATATAATTTAAACGGCGATGTCACTTCCTAAGTGATCTTTCAATCAATTTGTCTTTCGACATTTTAGCACTAGTTTTATGGATGTGATTTCTCCAACGAGATTTGTGAATCATCCATCTTTTATGGATTACGGCAATTATTTGAACAACCCTTTTGTTCTCATAATACCTGATAAAAAAAATCTTGAAGGCAAGCTTTGACGTTTAACGAGCAACACAATAACCTTTTATTTGTTCTCGATGAACATCATCACATATTATTTTGCTAGTTACTTAGGCCATTGTAGTTCATGAATTGTGTTGTTTCGTATGACGATTCACACCAACAAATTCAGTATCAAATACTTAAGAACCACATTGTTTAATAAGCAAAGAATATATCCATAACATGTATATCATCTATATACTTAAACTGAACAATTCTAGTCTTTTCTTTTCTGCCAAATATTTATGAGATTCTCTTTCAGT
This sequence comes from Avena sativa, assembly GCA_916181665.1. Classification (NCBI taxonomy): domain Eukaryota; kingdom Viridiplantae; phylum Streptophyta; class Magnoliopsida; order Poales; family Poaceae; genus Avena; species Avena sativa. The sequence continues at coordinate 37,651,808 of OV702283.1, forward strand.
ATTTATTTTCTGTTTGAAAGAATCTTTCAACATCAATAGTGGAGTCATACATATGACACATAGTCCAAAGAGTGTATAGTTAAATACCAATGTCTTTGGACTTGCACTTTGAAGTAGATCACCATCATCAAATGTTTGGTGTGCTTTCAAATTCCATTCTTTAGTAATCTCTTGGTGTGGTAAATATTTTACCTACGTCAAATATTCACCCTTATCATGGAATTATTCATGATCAAGCTACTTTTAGCTTATAACGGTGAATCACGAGTACAATGTTGCTCTTTAAAAAAACTTTGGTGGTTTTAGGACAACTAGTGTCTCCAACCTTTTGCAACTTCTCATCAAATATGAGAATATGTCTTTTGCCATATTATACTCTATCATGTTGTAACCAATACTTCGTTTCAGATATCACAATATCTTCCACACATCATGGTTTCTGAAACAACTCTTTCAGATCCTAGATAACCTTGATATTAAGACAATTCTTTGAATATCAAGAATCATGGAGACAAACATGATACTCATACACTAACTCTTGGAATTGTCACTCTTGATTTAATACCAATTATTAAACTTCATGGAGTAACCGAAACTTACTGAAAGTTTGCAATAGGACTTTTAAACTTTAGATTAACACTTCAAAACAATACGATACCAGCTCGTAAAGTAACTAACCAGAATTCTATAGTTCTATCATCTCAATTATAACTAAGCGTAAGGTGGTAAACGGATGCCAATGACTACAACAACTATGCAAATTCACTTTGATTTAATTTATGATAAATAGTGTTCAACTTTCAATTACATTGTCGTTGAACTCCCACTCAAAACAATATCCCTCACATTGTTTTAGTGATCACACGAACCAAATCCACCACATCAAAACCGATCATCACGAGAGTTGATGTAGCTTCAATGGCGAACAATCAACATGTTCATCATATCTACTATATGACTCATGCTTTACCTTTCGGTGATCCGTGTTCCGAGACCATGTCTGTACATGCTAGGCTCGTCAAGATCAAACCTTAGCTTCCGCATGAGAAAATCTGGCTTGCTCACGTTGTATACACTCGCAGAATCTAACACACCCGATCATCATGTGGTGCTTCGAAACAACGAGCTTTCGCAACGGTGCTTACTAAGGATGAACACTTTAAACTTGAAATTGTGTGCTTGAGGGATCATCTTATAATGCTACCGTCGTAAACTAGGCAATACAAGATGCATAAAAGGATTAACATCACATGCAATTCATAATATGTGATATGATATGGCCTTTCTTCTTGTGCTTCCGATCTCCATCTTCAAGCACGAACATGATCTCCATCATCACCGGCATTGCATCAAGGTCAATGACGCCGCTCCATGGTTGTCATCCACCAGCTTCAACTATTACAACTACTTTGAATAGACACGCGGGTCTTAACAGAATTTAAAGACAACCATATGGCTCCTGCCGGTTGCCAACTTACAATAAGGAACATTGCATACATCAAATATAATCACAATCATGGACATATCACATCACAGCACACCCCTGCAAAACAAAGTTAGACGCCTCTAATTTTCTTTGCATATTTTATGTGGTTTGGGGCTTTCAATAAGTGTCATTCTAACTTACGAACAAGAACCACAACATTGATACTAGTATTGTCAATCACCCGTTGTAAATTGAATCTTAACTATGTTGGGAGAAACAGGCACCCGCAAAGCCACTTATGCAATACAAGTTGCATGTCAAGCGTGGAGCAAGTCTCATGAACGATGTCATGTAAGGTTAGCCCGGGCCGCTTCATCCCACCATCCCGCAAGATGCAAAGTACACAAGAAGCAATCGACAACAAAAGCATCAATGCCCACAATGACCATTGTGTTCTACTCGTGCAACAGATCTACATATAGACACGACTCTGATACCACTGTAGGGGTTCGTAGCATGGAAAACAAAAAATTTCTACCGCATGCACACAAACAATCCAAGATCTATCTACTAGATTGTAGCAACGATTCGATGGAGGAACTCACCCTCAAAGATTCCAAAGCGGTTAACGAGAGCAGATTCTCGTGGGTGATGTAGTCGTACACTTGCCGATCTCAAGATCGCGTAGACGATCCTTCCGGCGCTGCGTTCCGGCAGCGCTTCCGCAGTCGGTCACACGTTCGGTACTCGACGAAGACCTTCCTCTCCCTTGTTCCAGCAGGCAGCGGAGGTTGTAGCACTCTCCTCGTGATTCCGGCAGCACGACGGCGTGGTACCGGAAGTAGAGGGGAGATCTCGCAGGGCTTCGCCTTAAGCCGGAGCGAGTATGGTGGACTATGAGAGAGCCCTCAACGATCTAGGGTTTAGACACGCCAATGAAGATATGCTAGAGCGGTGGCTAGGGTTTGGGGCTTGCCCAAGTTGGCGCCAAGAGGAGCCCTAGGAGGCGGCGGCAGCTGCAGGAGGTGGCGGCGCCAATCTAGGGTTTTGGGGTGGAGAACTTGTGTCTTGGAGGGGCAGCCCTGCCCCTCCCTTTATAGGTGGGAGGTGCGGCCAAGGGGAGGGGAGTCCCTCCCCAACTCGGCTTGGAGGTGGGCCGGCGGTTGGAGGAGGGAACTCCTCCCCAACTCGGTTTCAACCTCCTCCTCCTCTTTCCAAAAACTGCCGTTTGACTTTTCAAATTGGCGTTTGACTTTTCAAACTAGGATTTGATTAAACCCTTTATTTTGGACAGAGATGACACCTAGTACATGATGCAATCATTCCAACTTGCAATGACACATTCATGTACCCTTCCCCTCCGGAGTGCCGGACATTCCGGAACCTTCTAGAACATTCCCGATGAAAACACCGGAATCATTCTCCAACTCCGAAACAAGACTTTCCTTATATGAATCTTATTCTCCGGACCATTCCGGATCTCCTCGTGATATCCCGGATCCCATCCGAGACTCCGAACAACATTCGGTCTCTTACTCATCATTCCATAACTACTCAAACAACGTCGAATCCTTAAGTGTGTCTCCCTACGGTTCGTGAATTATGCGGACATGATCGAGACACTTCTCCGAACAATAACCAATAGAGGAATCTGGAAATTCATATGGCTCCCACATATTTCTACGATTACTTTGCGATCGAATGAACCACTTACATACGATATCAATTTCCCTTTGTCTCACGATAGTTTACTTATCCGAGGTTATGATCGTCGGTATCTCTGCATACCTAGTTCAACCTCGTTACCGATAAGTACTCTTTTCTCGTTCCCGTGATATGTGATCCCTTGTGACCTAGTCACATGCTTGCAAGCTAATTGGATGAAATTCCACCGAGAGGGCCCAGAGTATATCTATCCGTCATATGGATGGACAAATCCCACTCTTGATCCATGTGTCTCAACCAATACTTTCCGAACACTCAATGCCACCTTTATAGCCACCTAGTTACGGTGTAGTGTTTGATGTCATCAAAGCATCCATCCGGTAAAGGTGATATGCATGATCTCATGGTCGAAGGAATTAGATTACTATGTATCAGAAAGCATATAGCAATTGAACTATTAAAATGACTTGATCTTTATGCTACGCTTATCTATAGGAGTATGTCCATCACATCATTCTCCTAATGATATGACCCTGTTGTTAATAACATCTCTATGTTCATGATCAGGAAACCATGATCATATATTAACCAACAAGCTAGTTTAACAAGAGGCTTTACTAGGGACTCTTTTATGTTTACAAATCACACAAGTATTAATGTTTCCTATTAATACAATTATAGCATGGTATGTAAACATTTATCATAAGTATGAAGATATGATAATAACCACTTTATTATTGCCTCTTGGTCATATCTCCAACAAAGGGTGCAAAGAAGTCCTTCAAGAAAGGCAGCGGCAAGCGCGTTGCCCCTGCTGAGAAGAATCTCAAGTCTGGACCTAAGCCGGACACTGAGTGCTCCTATTGCAAGGACAAGGGTCACTGGAAGCGCAACTGTCCGAAATACTTAGCGGACAAGAAGGATGGCACCATTAAAGGTATATTTGATATACATGTTATTGATGTTTACCTTACTAGCGCTCGTTGTAGTGCCTGGGTATTTAATACTGGTTCAGTTGCTAATATTTGTAACTCGAAACAAGAGCTACGGAATAGACGGTGGCTAGCAAGGGATGAGGTGACGATGCACGTTGGCAATGGATCAAGAGTTGATGTGATGGCCGTCGGCACGCTCTCCTTAGTTTTACCTTCGGGATTAGTTTTAAACCTTAATAAGTGTTATTATGTGCCTGCGTTGAGCATGAACATTATATCTGGATCGTGTTTATTGCAAGACGGTTATTCATTTAAATCGGAGAATAATGGTTGTTCTATTTATATGAATAACATCTTTTATGGTCATGCACCTGCTATGAATGGTTTATTTCTTCTGAATATCGAAAGCAATGAAACACACATCCATAACATTGAGGCTAAGAGATGCAAAGTAGATAGTGATAATTCAACTTATTTGTGGCACTGCCGTCTAGGTCATATTGGTGTAAAACACATGAAGAAACTCCATTCTAATGGACTTTTGGAGTCTCTTGATTTTGAATCATTTGACACATGCGAGCCGTGCCTCATGGGCAAGATGAAAACCCCGTTCTCCGGAATAATGGAGCGGGCAACGGACTTGTTGGAAATAATACATACCGATGTATGCGGACCAATGAGTGTTTCGACGCGCGGTGGATATCGCTATTTTCTCACTTTTACTGATGACTTAAGTAGATATGGGTATATCTATTTAATGAAACATAAATCTGAAATGTTTGAAAAGTTCAAAGAATTTCAGAACAAAGTGGAAAACCATCGTAACAGGAAAATTAAATTTCTACGATCCGATCGTGGAGGTGAATATTTGAGTTATGATTTTCTCACGCATCTTAAAGCAAGCGGAATCGTTTCGCAACTCACGCCACCCGGAACACCACAGCGCAATGGTGTGTCTGAACGCCGGAATCGAACTCTATTAGATATGGTGCGATCAATGATGTCTCTTACATATTTGCCGTTATCATTTTGGGGTTATGCATTAGAAACCGCTGCATTAACTTTAAATAGGGCACCATCTAAATCCGTTGAGACGACATCGTATGAACTATGGTTTGGTGCTAAACCTAAGTTGTCATTTCTTAAAGTTTGGGGATGTGAAGCTTACGTCAAGAAGTTGATGCCGGACAAGCTCGAACCCAAAGCGGAGAAATGCGTCTTCATAGGATACCCTAAGGAAACGATTGGGATACCTTCTACCACAGATCCGAAGGCAAAGTGTTTGTTGCAAAGAACGGATCCTTTCTTGAGAAGGAGTTTCTCTCGAAAGAAGTGAGTGGGAGGAAGGTAGAGCTAGACGAGGTTATTGAACCTTCTCTCGAGTTGGAGAGTAGCGCAGCACCTGAAATTGTTCCAGTGTCGTCTGCACCAACAAGAGAGGAAGCTAATGACGAGGTTCATGAAACTTCGAACGATGCTACTGCTGAACGTCGCAGGTCAACAAGGTCGCGTGCCACTCCTGAATGGTACGACAACCCTGTCTTAACTGTCTTGTTGGTAGACAACAGTGAACCTGCGAACTATGAGGAAGCAATGATGAGCCCAGACTCTGAGAAATGACTAGAGGCCATGAAATCCGAATTGGGATCCATGAGCGAAAACCAAGTATGGACTTTGGTGGACCCTCCTAGCGACTGTAAGGCCGTTGAGTGCAAATGGATTTTCAAGAAGAAAATAGACGTGGATGGTAATGTTACTGTCTATAAGGCTCGGCTTGTCGCGAAAGGTTTTTGACAAGTTCAAGGTGTTGACTACGATGAGACTTTCTCTCCCGTAGCGACGTTTAAGTCCATTCGGATTTTTTTAGCAATTGCTGCATTTCATGATTATGAAATATGGCAGATGGATGTCAAGACTGCGTTCCTCAATGGCAACATTGATGAAGAGTTGTACATGATGCATCCCAAAGGCTTTGTCGATCCTAAGGATGCTGATAAGGTGTGCAAACTTCAGCGTTCCATTTATGGACTGAAGCAAGCATCTCGGAGTTGGAACCTTCATTTTAATCAAGTGATCAAGAGCTTTGGATTTGTTCCAAATTTCTACGAAGCTTGTATCTACAAGAAAGTGAGTGGGAGCTCAGTGACATTTTTAGACCTAGGAGAAGCTGCTTATATATTAGGCATCAAAATCTATAGAGATAGAAAAATACGCCTAATAGCTTTAAGCCAAAGTACATACCTAGACAAAGTTCTAAAAAGGTTCAAAATGGATAAAGCAAAGAAAGGTTCATTGCCCATGTTGTCAGGTAAGATATTGAGAAAGGCTCAGTGTCCAGCTATGGTAAACGATAGAGAAACTATGAGCAAAGTGCCATATGCCTCGACCATAGGTTCTATCATGTATGCCATGCTGTGTACTAGACCGGATGTGTCCAATGCTCTTAGTTTGACGAGCAGATACCAAAGTGATCCAGGAGTGGAACACTGGACAGCCGTAAAGAACATCCTAAAGTATTTAAATAGGACTAAAGAAATGTTCTTGGTCTATGGAGGTGATGAGCAGCTCGTCGTAAAAGGTTACGTCGACGCTAGTTTCGACACCGACCCGGGTGATTCTAAATCTTAGATAGGATACGTTTCTATTTTGAATGGAGGAGCTGTGAGCTGGAGAAGCTGCAAGTAAAGCGTGATCGCGAGATCTACAGTAGAATCGGAATACATGGCTGCTGCGGAAGCATCAAGTGAAGGAGTTTGGATCAGGAACTTCATCACTGATCTTTGTATGGTTCCAAGTGCCTTGGACCCACTGGAGATATTGTGCGACAACACTGGCGCCATAGCACTGGCTAAGGAACCAAGATATCATCCAAAGACCAAGCACATCAACCACCGTTTTCATATAATTCGAGATTATATAACAGATGGAGATCTGAAGATTAGCAAAGTACATACGGATCTGAATGTCGCAGATCCATTGACTAAACCTCTTCCACGAGCAAAACATGATCAACACCTTAATGCCATGGGTGTTAGATTGTTGCCAGATGTAAACTAGATTATTGACTCTAGTGCAAGTGGGAGACTGTTGGAATTATGCCCTAGAGGCAATAATAAAGATGTTATTGTTATAATTCTTGTTCATGATAAAGTTTATATTCCATGCTAGAATTGTATTAAGCGGAAACTTTGATACTTGTGTGGTTTATGAACAACACCGTGTCCCTAGTACGCCTCTATGGACTAGCTCATTGATTAATGATGGTTAAGGTTTCCTGACCATAGACATGAGTTGTCGATTAATAATGAGATCATGTCATTAGGAGAATGATATGATGGACATACCCAAATCAAGCAGAGAAATTAGATCCTGTCATCGTGTTCATCTTTGCGAAGCTTTTTCCTATGTCAAATATTGTATTCCTTAGACCATGAGATAATGCAACTCCCTGGTATCGGAAGAAAGCTTTGAGATCATCAAACGTCATCCTATGTGAGGGTGATCATAAAGGTGTCTCTCAGGTGATCGGAAAGTACTTGTTGGGTTGTATGTATCGAGATGGAATTTGTCCCTCCCGAGTCAGAGAGATATACTTCGGGCCCACTCGGTAATTGATATCAACACCGCTTGCAAGCACGTGGTTAAGGAGTTAATCACAAAGTGATATCGGATTACAGAACGAGTAAAGTACTTGCTGTGAACGAGATTGAACTAGGTATGCCGATACCAACGATCGAATCTCGGGCAAGTAAAATATCACGTGACGAAGGGATTATGTATATGGGATTAATTGAATCCTGGCATCGTGGTTCATCCAATATGATCATCGATGAATATGTGGGAGTCAATATGGGTTTCCAGATCCCGCTGTTGATTATTGATAGAAGATCATGTCTGCATATTCTCGAACCCGTAGGGTCACACACTTAACATGCCTCGACGCTAGGATAGAATGGATAATTGGTTTATGAGTTTTTGTTCGGAGTCTCGAATGAGATCCAGGACATCACGAGAGGTTCCGGAATGGTCCGGAGAATAAGATTCATATAAAGGAAATCAGTTTTTGGATTTCGGAATCGTTTCGAAGTATTCAGTATTCTAGCGGAAGGTTCTAGAAGCTTCCGGAGTGGGACCAACTTGGCCCCACTTGTCGGAGGGGTGCGTGGGCCTACGAGGGAGTGCCCTGGCCGCTTTGGGCCAAGGGCACAAGGCCCCATAGGCCCAACCGGCCAAACCCTAGGGGAAACCCTAGGGAAACCTTCTAGAAGGGGGGGGGGGAAGACTTGCCCCCCACTCCACCCTTGGGGCCGCCGCCCTAGGGCTTGGAGGAGGGGCCAAGGGGGCCGGCGAGCCCCCTATATAAGGTGGGAAGGGGGCGCACCCTCCCCTCACACCAAACCCTAGCCGCCAGCTGCTGCCCTTCCTCTCTCTCTCTCTCTCTCTCTCTCTCTCTCTCTCTCTCTCTCTCTCTCTCTCTCTCCCGACTGCGTGTAGGCGAAGCCCTGCTGCAGAAACTCTCCACCATAGCACCACGCCGTCGTGCTGCAGATCCAATCCATCTCTCCACCTCAGTTGCTGGACCAAGGAAGGAGGAGACGTCACGGCACCATACGTGTGCATCTCTCGGAGGCGCCGCCACTTACGGCGTAGGATCGGATCACGAGGAGGAGATGGCTAGTACGACTACATCAACCACGTTCCGTTGAACGTTTCTGCTGTGCGATTTCTTCAAGGGTATGAAGATCTCATCTATCCCTCTCGTTGATTGCATCTCCTAGATTAGATCTTGGCTTTCCCATTCGCATCCGTAGAATTTTTTTGATTTACTATGATGCGAAACCCTTCAGCAAAGTCACGAGTATAGATGCGAGACTCACGAGGAGTACTATTGTTGTGACCTATTTGGTTCCATTAAGAACATCTTCCATAGCTAGTGGTAGGGGAAGTCCTTAGTTGTCACAACTCAATCGCGACAAAGACCACAAGCTTGAAGGCTATAATTGTAGTACCATCCATCCTGATGTAATGTATGAACGTTAACAACAAGGGTCAAAGGAATGGATCTTGGGTTAAAGGTCAGCTTCATGTACAAGATTCACAACACTAGAATCCAACACAATCCGGGATCTTTGGTTCAAATCCAAGGGTTAAAACCCGAGAAAGAAGTAACTACTATTTGACTGGCACTGCATACACTGCAAGATAGTAGTCACGAAGTAGCTTCTGAGAGAAGAAATACCTTCTGAAGTACCCAAACAAGTGAAAGTAGGCACACGAGGCAAAAGGGAACCTCGAAGCCTAGAACATAACACTATGGAACCAACAATTTAATATTGTGGGCTCATAAGATAGAGAGATCGTGATAGAAAGGAATCTCTTAGAATAAGAAAAACAAAGGAAACAAGGAACACACACACAACTCTAGAGAATTCAACACAAGGTTAACTGGTTGAGAAACGACATGCCCAAAAGGCATCTAAGCTTTGAAAGACTAGAAGAGATATCAAAACTTTTCAAAGTCAACACAAGATAAGATGACCCAGAGTTAGAGCGATACTAGATAAGGAGTAAAATAAGCATACTAGAGTTTTAGCAAATACTTTTCATCTTTGAAATAGTTTTCACAAGCACTAGACTCAACATCGACCAATAGCAAGGTTTTCCTACGGTCGGTACTGCTGTGATACAAAAAACTATAACACCCCCGAGATTAGGGCTAAATAAATCGTCTGACATAAGCTTAACCTTGAGATCGAGGATATCTAGTGAAGAATCGGTAACACAACAGTGACCTTAAGACACAAAATATTATTGCAGCAAGCTCATAACTGAGGAAAGAACCAAATTATTACAAGCATAGGTCGCTGACCACAAACATCAAACAACGGAAGGAAAATTATGCTATTAAGTATAGCAAACTTAACAAATGGCCTAAGAGGCCTGAAACATAATGATGACGTCCCAGCCCATAGATTCCAGGTTGTCGGCCGAGAACCCCAAGCTACTCATCATTGTCGATGCCGTACCGAACTTGTCTTCAGGGGAACACTTACTCTTCTACAAAAGTATCAACAAAGCAAGGGTGAGTACATGGTGTACTTAGCAAGACTTATGGCTAGTGGGGCTATTTTGCATAAAGATATCTTTGTTTGTAAAACAAGAGGAAGAAGAAGCTCGTCTAATCAGAATATTTTAAATGGGGATAAGATATAGGCATATCCAAAGTATTGATCGTCATCTTTTGATATCCACCAAGTCATCGTCATCACCTATCAACTAGGATCACCCCCTCGTACCCATGAGGAAGCATCCTTAAGCACACGTTGATCTGCCAAGTTTTACGATTAGGTTAATGTTCTCTATGATCAGCATGTCCGTTCCCAAGTCATCCATAACCATGGACACGTCTTCTCAAAAGATTAATATCGTGTAGGGATGTACAACTTTACCCGTACATACCAACTGACTCTTAATGCCACTATAGATTAGCCCTCTTCCTTGGAAGGCCGGCAGAGGGTGGTTGGACGCGAGCATTACCTTGCTTTCGCCAAGACCATGAGTCATGCCCTAAGGATGGTTCCATCGTAACGGGTCAAATCCTAAAGCCAGTCCCTAGAGATGTGAGGCGAGGTTGATTTACTAGGGGCGCTATATCCCCCGAGCAACCGCAGCCACGCTTGCCTACCTATTATGATGCACCTCCTTCTCCTCCTCTTTCGAAAATGTTTTCAACGCATATGCCAAATGGAAAGCCCAAACTATGTGACTCATGGAATCTACTAGGCAAGTTAGTCAATCGAGGGGTTCCCAAGCCCCGTGTGGTTGTACGCTCATCTTGGTTCAAGAGGCAAGAACTCAGTTCCTAGTGGTGGCGAGCATGGGACTACAAAAACCACATCCCATTGTGGCCTCCCATACAAGCCTTAGCATGTTTGAACTCATATCACCTCTGATCTCATCTCATCACGCTCTCCTGTCATACTATATTCTCTGCATCTCATACATCTTCTGGATGAACTAGACTCAACATCTAAGCATGGCTAAGCGGGACATAGATATAATCTCTAGCAGTGCACAAAAGCCAAACCTAGTTATGCTAGGAGTAGTGGATTAGGTAATATAAGCTCAAAAGGAGTAATGCAATAGATAGGATATTCTATCCATCGATAAAAGAACACAGTAGAATCATATGTATCATGTTAAGAATTGAAATGCTTTTGAAACCATAGGATTGTATAATTGTGGGGCTATGCTTGACTTTGCTCGTTGATAACCAATAAGCAGAGTTTTGAACATCTGGTACTTGACTTGGTTATATTTGGTCAAGTATTGTTCGTCGATATTCAATGGTGTTGATTGATGACTTCAAGTGCATAGATCGTTTGTAGCTAGTTTCGAAATAAAGATATCGATCCCACAGGGAGCAGGAGTTCTGAATTCTAATAACTCTTGAATTAAATACTGAAATAGTAATGCTAAATAACGTTCTAAGTAATAAGATAAAATGGTTTTGTGTAAAAAGGTATTTTTTGGTTTTGTATAAGAGAACAATAAGTAAAGTAAAACAAACTAAATACAAAAAGTAAGTATCACGTATGTAAAATAGATATGAAACTGCAATGGGAAAAGGTGTTCTCAGGGAGTAGCGGATACGCCTCTAGCATTCTAAAGGGTTTAAGGTAAAGATTATTATCATGAACATTCTCAACTATGTATGTGTGGGAGGAACTCCGTAATTGGACGAATAGGCAGCAACCACTCCTCACATCATCCTCATAACCACAGCAGACAAGTAATCGACATCAATCGAATTACTGCGCTATTAAGGGATTTTATCCCATAGGATGTATCACGTGGCATGGACAATGTTCCATGAGTTTCCTCAGTTCCCAAATTGATACATAAGTGGTGCTAACAGCTTTATAGTCACCGTAAGTGCTAGCACACTTCCGTCTACCAACAAGTAGTTCCCTCCATCAAGTCCCCACAAGAGGAAAATATTGAGAGGTCGACTTCTCTGAACATCAAGATGAAGACGATCTAACACATAGTCACAACGATGAATATCATAATAAACTTTATCTTATTTCAATCTCATGCTAGGGTTTCTCCATCACCCCAAGAACTAATGATCTACTCAGACATGGAGGCAATCAAAACATAGAAAAGACAATGGAATCTATCATAGATGAATAGTACTTGTATAAATCTACAGCGAGTACGGAAATTAGAACAAGATCTAGACAAGATGTAGATGAGATGGATGGAGATGGTGGTGATGAAGCGATTGATGATGAAGATCGATGCCTTAGCCTCCCGGATCTGCGTAGGATGAAGATGGATCCCCGGTGGATGAGTTCCCCCTCCAGATCCCTTCCGGAGGTGAGGTTTATGTGATTTCCGGTCGTTCTGTATGTCGTCTCTCTGATCCGATTGCTCGGGGTGAAACTATTTGAAGAGGCGGTGGCGGAGGCAACTATACGCGGTAACTCTACGGCCGGGAAAATATTCCCGCCGTATAGTTAGTTGTTAAAGCCACTGCTTCCTACGATCGCCTCGGGTTTTCTTCTGGTGTTATTGATATTTCCCAAATTAGCGATTTACTCTGTTTTTGACTCCTTTTCGCTCCAATATAACTGGTCCAAGAATTGTGTCCATCGTATCCATCATTTGTCCTGATCCTAGTAAAAATAGACATAAAAGATGCGTGCGAATACCATAAAATACCAAGACCCCACCACTACAGTGCAAAATAATAATATAAAACATGATACAAATATGCACTCATCATTGATCTCGGTCTTCGATCTCGATATTGTATTCTACTGAAGAAGAACCAAATAGCGAGAAGAAAGGAAAACAATAAATACATAGCATCGATGCAATGCTCAAGTAATGATGATGATATGACAAGTTAAATTTTATTGTAATGTAACCCTAAAAACATGCTTGGCAATTTAAACAGGGTCCGAGGGTGCAAACCCTAGAACAAGGGGAACCTCGAAGTCACCTGCGAGGGTTCAGTTTGTTATCTAATTAAACTTGTAGTTAAAGTTGTTTAACAATGCATGATTTTGATGCTATGAGATAGATCTCATTTTTTCGAACATTTTGATATATTATACATATTTTTCTGACTTAAAATGAATTATTTATTGATTTTACAAGATTTAAACCAATTTCTGAAATTATTAAACCAATTAAGTTGAATTACTCCACCACGCCGACGTCAACACATCATCATCTCACCCTAACCCTAACTCTTTTCTCACCGCACAGGCATCTAGCCACTGAGGCTGACGGGTGGGGCTTGGGCCACACGGGCACCACACGGCAGCCACGCGAGCACCATGTCACCAAGACGGGTGGCACGGCAGACGGTGGCCAACGACGACGCAGGAGAGCGTGTGGGGATGTGGGACTAGGCGTGTTCGAATCAGCGCATCAGGGCGGACCTAAAAGAGGCGGTGCAGCTACGAGGTGGTCACCGGAGCAGTGGTTGCAACAACGCATGACGATGAAGCTTGAAGGAGATCGAGGTGGGGGGAAACTAGAGCAAGGAAAGGAAAAGGAGGGCCCCAGGGGACTCAGTGGCTTACCAGGAGTGCGATGGTGGCGACGACGAACTCGGGGGAGGACAGAATCACCCATGGCGATGATGGCCGGAGTCAGGGAAGGAGGGTCCGATTGGGGCGATTAGGGTCTCTCTAGCTTGAGGGCTTTGACGAGAAGACCGAGTTGGGCAAGGGGATCATGCTGGTTTGCTCAGACGGTCGGGAGGTGGTCGGGAACGACAGGGCACCAGAGATCCTGTGAGCTAGGGTTTCGGCCAAGCTCAGGAACAAGAGTGAGAGGCGTTGGGGAAGAGTGAGAGGATATGGGTGAGTGAGAGGGCATCGTGGCGATCTTATGTCCTCCAGAACAGCGGTGGAGTGGGGATCTTGGCATGGCGATGATCGACGGCGGTGGCACGGGCACGCAACAACTTCCAGCTAGGGAAGATGATAAGCATTTTGCAGAAACCCCCCTAGGAAAGATATAAAGAAACCCGGGGTGCCTCTCTACTGAAGGTTTTTTTAAAAACTCCCTGGACTTTTCTAAAATAGAGGAAAACAGCTAGAGGAACTCTAAATTCATTTTATTTTGAATTATTTTCACCCTTTTGAGTGGTTTGCAATAATTTGGTGCTCCCAAATTACACCAAACTTGCACAAAACTTTGTATAATCTTTCCTTGATCAATTTGGAAGGACCACAAGGCTCATTTGAAATGTTTTGGAGGGATTCAAAATAGATAGCACTCATAGATAGATTTAGGGTTCTGCTTTATTCTTATTTGCATGCATTCTTACGTATGATGCTCATGAATGCACAAACCACCCTAATTAATATTTAACTAAAACTGGGGTGTTACACTGGATATGCCAATTAATGAATTATGTACACAATGGTTCAAAGTGAGTGAAGCGCGATCATTGGAGTTCAACATGAAGACACTAGTATCGATTCAGTAAAGTTTGAATCGAGAGCTTCATAGTCAGGGTTGCTTCCGAGCCTGCCAAGAACGCGGCATGCCATGCCAGGCAGTAGACGGGTCCTAATGAATGACCGGGCACAAGTAATGGAGGGTCAGAAACTTCACATTCCACTAGCTAGCCTTGATGGTAGGATGCAATCATATGCCATCGGCATTCCCTGGTATTAGCTCAGCCACGGAGGCAAATCGGATTAGCTCCTATGTTAAGGTTGTAACCCATCCAAGACATGGGGGCGCACTTGATCCGACCCAAAGTCCGTGCTCGAAATTTCTGATGAGCATTCAACATTCAGCAAACTGGATTAGTCGATAAACCGACAGAACAGTCTTAGGGTGACCTCTATGTTGGGGATATGCTAAATGGGTATCACCGTGGCATGTCTCTAATCCGGTTAACCCGGGTGGACCATAGTTGGTATCAAGGCCTATGGCCTGCTAGGCGGCCCAGTTAGATGGATCCAAAAGGGAGTCCCATGCTAGATAAAGGAAGGATGGAGTCACTGACATACTCGGAGCCTTGGAGTGCAAGACACAAAGACTAGTTAGTACTAGTGTAGGACTCTGTAACCTGTCCAGCTAGGACTTTTCCCTATAAACCTAGGATCTGGCATCTTTATAAGCCGGACCTCTTTGAGCCTTTAGGGCATCGATTTACACACCTCGCATAGCGAACCAATCCCTGTAACTCGGCGTATTGCCCTTATAGTGATTTATATCAGGAGTAGGGTTCTGCCATTATCGTGGGACCTAAGCCTGGGTAAGCTGTGTTACCTTGTACCACCAACTTGCCACCTTCCCCCACGTCTCCAAACACGCATTTTGAGGACCCCTCCATGGCGTACTCGTCGGCAATACCATGGCAGTTGGTGCCCACCATGGGGAAAGAGGCGCTTCAAGATCTACAAGTGAGGTCCAAGCTCTTTGCAGGAATTGGCGAAACCATAGCCATTGGACATGTTATATTCTCCGGCAACGTTCCGATCGTCCCTCCTGACGAGTTCTGGATCCCGGCAAAGACAAACCCCACCCACTGCTTGATCTTCCCGATCGGGACATCCACCTCTTCATCGATGAAACTAACTCGGGCGCTAGTTTCCTGGAAGTCGGAGGATCATCAAGGCCCACATGGACCGCCTCTTGGCAGGACACCTTCGCGGAAGGATCGAAGTCGTATCTCTCTACAGAGTTTGTCAGCTTATATCAAAAAAAATCATGGCCCACCCAAACCGCCCTTGTGTAGGATATAATGGTGGAAGATCACTGCAAATCCGCCGGGTTAACCTATGCATCTAGAAAGCAGCAATCGCGGTTCGTCGGCGTCGTGACCATCTTCGATCTGGCCCGTTGCATTCAGAGAGAGGGTGAAGGCCCTCGATACTACCTTTCCAGATGGCTCCGGATACTGGCTGACTTGGAGGGATACCCAAACGATGATGTAATCTACCACTTCGTCGAAGGGCTTATGCGCGACACACTTCTCCGGCATGCGCTCAGGAGAAAACAGGTCACAGGGACCCTTACTTTCGAGCAGATGGTCAACACAGTTAACAGTTTTGCTGCTACTAATGACATGGCCCAGGCCTGTCCTATCGCCTTACCCGGGCCACCGCCGCCTCCGTCGCCTCCCAATGGTCCCGCTTCCTCAGCATCGTCATCCTCCATCGACGAAGCTCCCACACCCTCCGAATCTGTTTTGGACGCACTTTACAACGACATTAGCATGGACTCGGAGGAGATGGACGTCAACTCGGAAGAGCTAGACTCTGCCATAAAGGAGATGGAGGACGAGATAAACCGTGAGGAGCGGGTCGACAAGGCCGTCACTTCCCATCAGGTGCTAGTCGCCATCGGGAGTGTGATGGAAGAAGAACAAACCAGAGCAGCTCCGCCTAAGCCGCAGGACACCGGGTAAGGACCAGCCGATAAAGCTGACAATGCTCAGGAAAAGGCCATGCCCCCTTTTGCTATCCTAGCGCAATAGCCGTAGGAAATTGCCACCAGCCCAAGCACCATCAATCCTCCGAATCTGCCACCACCACCATCTATGTATCCAGCTTCCCAAATCACTCCAGTTGATAGAGTGATGTACGAAAATTTGCTCGTCGAGCCTATGGCCATGGCCCATATACAGAATGTTGTCTAGCTCGATGAGAAATGCCATCAACTACTGGAGGAAGCGCATGCCATCACGGAGCAAGGCGCAAATTTGGATCGAGATCTGGCCAAGGCGCAGAAATCGATCGAGGCGGCTAGATCCATGGAGGCCGAGTATAAGACTCTGCTCAAGCAGCCGAAGAGCAAGGAATCCGTGGCTTGCATCGTCAACGATGCAAATTGGGGTGGGCTCCTTCGAAGCCGGCACAAGCAAAGCCATACATTGACAAAGACGGAAAGCAAGTCATGCCCATGCTCGCCCTCAACTTGGCCGTCATGAAGACTCTACTTGAGCAGGATAGATCGCCCGCAGCTATGGAACAGGTCTATGACCTTGTCGCCAAGGCGGTCAAACGATAGGAAAAGGCCACCTCTCAGAGGATCGAGTCTGACCCTTCATATTGTTACTCTAGCGCACCCAAGCAGCACAGAGCAAGTGTCGCATCCCAAAATTTTCCAAATTTTGAAATGTGAAAAATAAATAAACAAAAGAAACAATTGTTGAAATTTAGGGTGAAAAGACACTTTTTGCTTCTAAATTGAAACTTCAAAAACCCTACTTGAACAAAATTTGAATAAAAGGTAACCCAACAAAATTTCAATCAAGTGAAATGCATTCATCAATGAATGTATCTTGAGATTTAAACACTTGGGAAAATAAACCAAAACCCTAAATTCCTAATGGAAGAAAATCATTTCCAAGATGTCCTTAAGACTATGGATTTGATCCATATAAAAATTTAGCAACAACCATTTATAAATGATCAAAAATGATAAACAAAAAATATTATAAAACCATAGAAATTGGTTTCATCTAATTTGGAATCATGGTTAAAAACTTATGAATTGAATAAGATAAAAGGAAATAATTTCCAAGGCTAATAAAGCTCCTATCTAAAAACCATACTAAATCATGAGCAAAGTAATCCTAAAAGGATTTGAAAATATAAACAAATATTAAGTAAAATTATACAAATTGGAATCACTAATTTCGGATCTATAAATAAAAATATATGGATTTTTTAAGACAAAGAAAGAAAGAAATAATTAAGGAATATTTAAAAAAAACAAATTAAATCTTGGTTAAATCCATAATCAAATGGAATAAAGATAATCCAAATCCAAATAAAATAAAGGGTAAAGAATATTCAAATAAAAGCATACGAGGTTAAACCATATTCTAATTATATTTAAATGAAGATAAAATTCCTAATATAAATGATTAATTAAATCATGAGAAAATAATAAATTGGAATATGCCAAAGTGGATTAAATAGTTATCTAATTAACTTAAAAAGAATTATTTGAATAAAATTTATATGGGTTTAAAACCATATTTGATTTTATTTGAATAAAGACAAATGCCCAGTTTAAATGAATACTAAATCATATTAAAATATTTGAAATAATTCAAAATGAATTATTTAAACACACTAATGAATAAATAAACCTACTAAAAGGGTTTGATGAAATTTTGAATTTAAATGAAGGCTTGAATAAATGGTTTGAATAAAAACAATTGTCTATTTTAAATAAATAATAACCATAAGAGAATACAAAGAAATATTCCAAAATGGACTTTAGAATATATTAATAAATAGTATTAAAACCTACTAAAGGTTTAGAAAAAGATTTGAAAAGAAATCTGAATTCAAATGAGGTTTGAAATTCAAAACAGAAAAATCAAAAAATAAAAAGGAAAAAGAAACAGAAATAAAAACAAAAAATAAGAAAAACTAGCCCAGCCCAGCAAGGCCTCAGGCCCAACAAGCACAGCCCACCCGGCAGCCCCTCGCGAAACGTTTTCTTACTCATTCGCCTACCCCCTCACCCGCTGACAACCCGATCCCACCGAACCCTCCTCTCATTCGCTGACCGCGAGGCCCCACAGCCAGGTCATCATCCTCAACCTCGCGTTGACCCCGTCCTCTCTTCCCTCCGGCCGTTTCATGCCGTTGATTGCCGGTGTAAATTCGCAGTAACGCCGCCAGTAATCAGCCTCGCGACCGAGCCCTCTTAAAAACCCACGTTCCCCCTCTCTTTATCCTCACTCGCTGCTCCCTCTCTGCCCCCAGGCTGCTCCAATTCATCCTCACACCGCACTGCCTCCGACCACACTCCGGCAACGATTTCGGCCATCACCTCCCCTTGCTCCCTGGCACCTACTAGCTTGCTCCCCATCGCCAGGCGCACCTGCCCATAGCCCCAGCTCGCCTGTGCGTGCCCTAGAAGCTCGGCTTCGTCATCACCCGAGCACCACGGCGCACTACTTCGACTCCGACAGCCTCCCCCGGTAACCCTAGGTCGTCCCCTCCCCTCTGGTTGATACTCATATGCTTGCCTCTCTCACCTGCGTCTAACGGCACCTCTGGTTTGTCTTAGCGCGGTCCGTAACATCGCCAACAACGACAACCCGAGCACACCGTCGTCAGCAACATATCCCACGAGCGATTCAGTCCAACCTCGTGTGCCCCTTCGTCCACTCCAACCACCTCAAGCATCCTCTTGTCACTGCAAACTCGGTGAGCCACCTCATCCCCTCTCTCGCTTCCTAGTTCGTTGGCAACGTCACTGCCCGAGCGTCGCCACCGCTCGCCATTGCCCCAGCGCCGCCAGTACTTGGTCACAACGCCCTGAGCCATTAGATGTTGATCTAGTGGTCACGATAGAATCTTAAACGAAGCGGTATGATTACATCTATGTTGTGCGTGGTTATTTAGATCCAACGTTCCACACTGACCGATCCGTGCGAACCGGTATGCTCCAATAGAAACAAGACACGTGGCCTGATTCTGTCTGTTCAAAATCTAGAAAATGAATTAGATTGATTTGCAAATTTTATATCATTGCAATCAGGAAAAAGAAACCTTTGCAAACATGCCCTTACTTTAGTATTTTTCTTCTGTAAAATTGATTGTTTTTGCATAAACATGTTTAGGCTTATTTTGTGTATTAATTTTTTTATAAAAATGTTTTTAGGGTAAAATCTTTGGTATAAGGTTTGTTTTGAACCTACTGACCATAAAAACCACCCTTTGGATTAAAAGGTATATTTTGTGACACTAAGGAATTATTCCTTGAATAAAAGCATTTCTAGTAAAGTAGAAATGTTGATTCTGTCTTAAAAATAATTTGTGAGTAAAACCTTTTGCAAATGGTTTGATTTAAACTCTCTGACCCTAAACACTAAGTTTTGAATTTAAAAATGTATTAGATTAACACTAGAAAATTATTACTTTGATTAAAGACATTTTTAGTAAAATAAAATGTTGCTATTGTTTAAAAATGATTCTTGGGTAAAACCTTTTGTAAAATGAATTTATTTTAAACACTTTGACCATAAACACTAACTTTGTGTTTAAAAATATATTTTGTCTAACACTAGAAATTATTCCTTGATTAAATCATTTCTAGCAAAACAAAAATGATTTAAATGGCCTATTTCCATTAACTTGATTTTAAATGGTTTTGCCACTTTTATAAATTACCAATAGGTGTTTTAAAATGTTTATAACCTATTAGAAACCACCTTTCCAAATAAAACAATCTTTTGCATGCTTGCATGCATTGTTTGTTTTCATTATTTTATGTGGTGAAATTGTTTGAATGCTAGATTGAATTTGTGCCTTGATTGAATTGTAGTGAACTTTGAAGAGTGTGCCATTTGCAAGATCAAGGAGTGAATCTAGTTTCTCTACCAAAAAGGCAAGTGGTGCTTCATACATTTTGTCCTATTATTTTTCACTATGCATTAGTGATATTTTGAGAAGGACTTGCATGGAATTTTTACTAAGTATGCTATGCCTTGGGAAATCCTAGTAGATGATGCCTTAGTAGATTTTCCCTAAGTTAAGATTCTTGCTACTATTATGCTTAGTCGCTAGTATAAAACAAGGGTGGATTATGTTCATGCTATGAAATATTTCGAAGTCCATGACTTGTGATTTGTTTAATAAAACAACTATGTGAATGAATCACCTGGGTGGAATGGTGTGAATGGTTTGTGTTGAGTGGTTACCTAGGGCCCATATTCATGGCCTACCCTAGTGTATGTCACTTATGGAAAGCCACCCAGGAACAAAGAGATTTGAGATGTCAAATGTTGAGAAGCTTCAAGTGCAACCACATGGCATTATGGGCTCTGCCTGGATCATATATGTTGCAATAACGTAGCCAGATGGACAGTTGGTGGTAGGGGATGATAGGTTGGAGCGCGTCCATTTTGGTCTAAGGAAAGGCTTCTAAAAGATCTTGGCTCGATGCATGTTGAGTCTTGTGGGGAAAGTGCACCACCTCTCGAGAGAGTAAAATCTAAGTACTTAGCCATGTCCCCGGCAATGGACAATTTGAGCATCAAGACATGGAAGCTATCAAGGATCTCCTCATCCCAATTTCTAAGTTAAAAACTTGTGGTTAAACAAGGGTTAAAGGATCTTCAATCTTTGATTGGTAGATGCGTTGGGTGATTTTGACAAACAAAAAAACTTAGTGTTTTCAAATGATAATGAAAATCTATTTTGAGCAAAGCAAGACTAAGCTCCACTTAGCCAAATGCATATAGATGATAGATACCACTATTCTACCATAGTATCACTTGCCAATACAATTCAAATGTATTGACCCTTGTGGCTGTAACTTATTATGTTGCAGGTTTGTTTGATGTTAGTGAAGTGTGGTTAATAGGATTACAAGTCTACAACCAACATGATTGCCTGTGGCACTTTGAAGATGAAGGACTCCATGCTACTTATTTATATTTGCTGCATTGTAATGAGATAGCCAAATGAGCTATGTGAGATGTAATGAATTATTTTATTCCTGGTTATAGAGTTATAATATGACCTTTGTTTCTTGATATTACATCTTAAACTGTGGATGCTAGCTATTGATCCAGGGACTAGCATTGTAAACACAGGGATCTATACCTTATCAGGTTGGGACCTCTACAGATGATATCAGAGCACTGTGTTGCATGTAGGATTGTAACCCTAGGATTGGACAAAACCCTTAGAGAAAATAGGAGTTGTATTTGTTCAAAATTATTTACAAACAATCTTGTAAACTCTTTCCTCAACCTTTTTGTTTTGATTCTACATCTCCCCTCTTTTCAACTTGATGGACAAAGCCTCCACCATGAGCAAGGACTTCAATATCACCAATGACTTCAACTTTAGTTTCACCTAGGACTTGAACTTGGACATCACTAAGGACTACAAGTGAGACAGGAATGTTACTCAAGACTTGGAGACTAAGGAAACACAACTTAGAAGTAACCATCATCACCTTTGAAGCTTTGTGACCAAGATGCAAGAATGTTTCCAAGGAAACCATGATTTCATTCCTAAAGAAACAACTAAAGAAGAATGGAATGATCTCAAGTGAAACCTATAGTTGTACCACCATATTAGTGTTTAGTTAGATCAATCACACCAACTTATGTGGTGTAGCAAAATATTTTGTTGTATAAAATGTGCTTGAACCTTGTTGATTAAGTGGAATGTTTGTTTGTGATTGCTTACACATTGCTTGTGTGAATTGTTGTGTGTGATTAGAATTCTTCCTCTAGAAATCTTTTGCCTACTCTAATCCCAATCCAATCCAAACAGATGACTTCTCCAAGAGAATCCAACATCAAGAATGATGACAACAACAACCAAGAGATGCACATGAGAGAACAACTTCTAGCAAGCCAAGCCCAGTTGAATCAAGTGACAACTCAGTTTTTAGCCAACAAAAATTAGTTAGACCCAACCATGCAAAAGTTTATAGAAATCCAATCCCAATTGTTGCAAAGGATGACCAATCAAATGATCAACATGAGAGACAACCTTTCCCAAGGAGGTTGTGACAACAATGATGTCAAGGAAGATATTATGGAAGGAACTCAAGCTTGCAATATTTGTGGAGACATAAAACACACTTATAAAGAGCATGTGGACCAATGCCCTAATTGTGAAGAGAAACATCCAACTAAACAATGCCCCACATCTCAAGTGACTTGTTTCCTATGTGAAGGAAATGATCATGTCCCTATCCAATGCCCCATCTATCCAATAGTTCAACAAATGAAACAAGGTGGAATGCATCAAATGTTTGGAAACCCCCATGAGGAAACAACTTATACCAAGAAGGATGAAGACAAAGGAAAACCTCAGATTGCACCTCCATACATTGGGACTCACCTTGATGGACAAAAGAGGAAACATGGGCATTATCCCAGGAATCATTCAAGAAACCGAGGAAGTTTTCCCAGCTTCGTGGTGAAATATGAAGAACATGAACTAGAAGAACTCCTAGCTTTGGAGAAACCCAAGAAGAAGAAGAACCAAGGAAACAAACAAGAGGAAATGAAATCAAAGATAAAGAAGGATATTGGCCAAGTGATGTGCAACAACTGCAAAAAGCTAGGTCATTATGCATCACATTGTCTAGAAAAGAAGAAGTACAAGACAAGCAAGCCTATGAAGGATCTCATCCTTGTCACATGTTTCATGTGTGGAAATAAAGGACACTATGCAGATGTCTGTCAAGAGAAGTTTCATCAAGACCCCAAGTAAGCCAAGATGTAACCTAGTTGAAAACTTTTTTAAGGGCGGTAGTACTCTAGTTGTCTTGAAGCCAACCTGTAACCTCTAGCCTTCCCAAATCTCGGGACAAGATTTCTTTTAAGGGTGGTAGCCTGTCACATCCCAAAAATTTCCAAATTTTGAAATGTGAAAAATAAATAAACAAAAGAAACAATTGTTGAAATTTAGGGTGAAAAGAAACTTTTTGCTTCTAAATGGAAACTTCAAAACCCCTACTTGAACAAAATTTGAATAAAAGGTAATCCAACAAAATTTCAATCAAGTGAAATGCATTCATCAATGAATGTATCTTGAGATTTAAACACTTGGGAAATAAACCAAAACCCTAAATTCCTAATGGAAGAAAATCATTTCCAAGATCTCCCTAAGACTATGGATTTGATCCATATAAAAATTAAACAACAACCATTTATAAATGATCAAAAATGATAAATAAAAATATTATAAAACCATAGAAATTGGTTTCATCTAATTTGGAACCATGGTTAAAAACTTATGAATTTAATAAGATAAAAGGAAATAATTTCCAAGGCTAATAAATCTACTATCTAAAAACCATACTAAATCATGAGCAAAGTAATCCTAAAAGGATTTGAAAAGATAAACAAATATTAAGTAAAATTATACAAATTGGAATCACTAATTTTGGATCTATAAATAAAAAGATATGGATTTTATAAGACAAAGAAAGAAATAACCAAATAAGGAATATAAAAAACAAATTAAATCTTGGCTAAATCCATAATCAAATGGAATAAAGATAATCCAAATCCAAATAAAATAAAAGGGTAAAGAATATTCAAATAAAAGCATACGAGGTTAAATCATATTCTAATTATATTTAAATGAAGATAAAATTCCTAATATAAATGATTAATTAAATCATGAGAAAATAATAAATTGGAATATGCCAAAGTGGATTAAAAGTTATCTAATTAACTTAAAAATAATTATTTGAATAAAATTTATATGGGTTTAAAACCATATTTGATTTTATTTGAATAAAGACAAATGCCCAATTTAAATGAATATTAAATCATATTAAAATATTTGAAATAATTCAAAATGAATTATTTAAACACACTAATGAATAAATAAACCTACTAAAAGGGTTTGATGAAAATTTGAATTTAAATGAAGGCTTGAATAAATGGTTTGAATAAAAACAATTGTCTATTTTAAATAAATAATAACCATAAGAGAATACAAAGAAATATTCCAAAATGGACTTTAGAGTATATTAATAAACAGTATTAAAACCTACTAAAGGTTTAGAAAAAGATTTGAAAAGAAATCTAAATTCAAATGAGGTTTGAAATTCAAAACAGAAAAAACAAAAAACAAAAAGGAAAAAGAAACGGAAATAAAAACAAAAAATAAGAAAAACCAGCCCAGCCCAGCAAGGCCTCAGGCCCAACAAGAACATCCCACCCGACAGCCCCTCGCGAAAAGTTTTCTTACTCACTTGCCTACCCCCTCACCCGCTGACGACCCGACCCCACCGAACCCTCCTCTCATTCGCTGACCGCAAGGCCCCACAGCCAGGCCATCATCCTCAACCTCGCGCTGACCCCGTCCCCTCTTCCCTCTGACCGTTTCTTGCTGTTGATTGCCGGTGTAAATTCACAGTAACGCCGCTAGTAATCAGCCCCGCGACCGAGCCCTCTTAAACGCCCATGTTCCCCCTCTCTTTCCCCTCACTCGCCGCTCCCTCTCTGCCCCCAGGCTGCTCCAATTCATCCTCACACCGCACTGCCTCCAACGACACTCCGGCGACGATTTCGGCCATCCCACACCTCCCCTTGCTCCCTGGAACCTACTAGCTTGCTCCCCATCGCTAGGCACACCTGCCCATAGCCCCAGCTCGCCCGCGCGTGCCCTAGAAGCTCGGCTTCGTCATCACCCGAGCGCCACCGCGGACTACTTCGACTCCGGCAGCCTCCCCCGGTAACCCTAGGCCGTCCCCTCCCCTCTGGTTGATACTCATATGCTCGCCTCTCTCACCTGCGTCTAACGGCACCTCTGGTTTGTCTTAGCGCGGTCTGTAACATTGCCAACGATGACAGCCCGAGCACACCGTCGTCAACAACATCTCTGACGAGCGATTCAGCCCAACCTCGTGCGCCCCTTCGTCCACTTCAACCACCTCAAGCATCCGCTCGTCACTGCAAACTCGGTGATCCACCTCATCCCCTCTCTCGCTTCCTAGTTCATCGGCAATGTCACTGCCCGAGCATCGCTGCCGCTCGCCGTTGCCCCATCGCCGCTAGTACTTGGTCACAGCGCCCTGAGCCGTTAGATGTTGATCTAGTGGTCACGATAGAATCTTAAACAAAGCGGTATGATTGCATCTGCGCCGTGTGTGGTTATTTAGATCCAATGTTCCACACTGACCGATCCGTGCGAACCGGTATGCTCCAATAGAAACAAGACACGTGGCCTGAGTCTGTCTGTGAAAAATCCAGAAAATGAATTAGATTGATTAAACGTGTAAAATCTATAACTTTTGATCCACACATTCAAAAAATTTATATCATTGCAATCATTAAAAAGAAACCTTTGCAACCATGCCCTTACTTTAGTATTTTGCTTCTGTAAAATTGATTGTTTTTTCATAAACATGTTTAGGCTTATTTTGTGTATAAAATTTATTCTAAAATTTTTTTTAGGGTAAAATATTTTGTAAAAGGTTTGTTTTGAACCTACTGACCATAAAAACCAACCTTTGGATTCAAAGGTATATTTTGTGACACTAAGGAATTATTCCTTGAATAAAAGCATTTCTAGTAAAGTAGAAATGTTGATTATGTTTTAAATTTTTTTTTTGAGTAAAACCTTTTGCAAATGGTTTGATTTAAACTCTATGACCCTAAACACTAAGTTTTGAATTAAAAAATGTATTAGATTAACCCTATAAAATTATTACTTTGATTAAAGACATTTTTAGTAAAATAAAATGTTGCTATTGTTTAAAAATGTTTCTTGGGTAAAACCTTTTGTAAAATGAATTTATTTTAAATACTTTGACCATAAACACTAACTTTGTGTTTAAAAATATATTTTGGATAACACTAGAAATTATTCCTTGATTAAATCATTTGTAGCAAAACAAAAATGATTTAAATGGACCATTTCCATTAACTTGATTTTAAATGGTTTTGCCACTTTTATAAATGACCAATAGGTGTTTTAAAATGTTTATAACCTATTACAAACCACCTTTCCAAATAAAACAATCTTTTGCATGCTTGCATGCATTGTTTGTTTTCATTATTTTATGTCGTGAAATTTTTGAATGATAGATTAAATTTGTGCCTTGATTGAATTCTAGTGAACTTTGAAGAGTGTGAGATTTGCAAGATCAAGGAGTGAATCTAGTTTCTCTACCAAAAAGGAAAGTGGTTCTCCATACATTTTGTCCTATTATTTTTCATTATGCATTAGTGATATTTTGAGAAGGACTTGCATGGAATTTTTACTAAGTATGCTATGCCTTGGGAAATCCTAGTAGATGATGCCTTAGTAGATTTTCCCTAAGTTAAGATTCTTGCTACTATTATGCTTAGCCTAGCTAGTAGAAAACAAGGGTGGATTATGTTCATGCTATGAAATATTTCTAAGTCCATGACTTGTGTTTTGTTTAATAAAACAACTATGTGAATGAATCACCCTGTTGGAATGGTGTGAATGGTTTGCATTGAGTGGTTACCTAGGGCCCATATTCATGGCCTACCCTAGTGTATCTCACTTGTGGAAAGCCACCCAGGAACAAAGACATTTGAGATGTCAAATGTTGAGAAGCTTCAAGTGCAACCACATGGCATTATGGGCTCTTCCTGGATCATATAGGTTGCAATAACATAGACAGATGGATAGTTGGTGGTAGGGTATGATAGGTTGGTGAAGGGAATATGCCCGAGAGGCAATAATAAAGTGGTTATTATCGTATTCCTTGTTTATGATGAATGTTTATTTTACATGCTATAATTGTATTAATACGGAAACGTTAATACGTGTGTGTTTAATAAACAAAAAGGAAGTTCCTAGTTATGCCTCTCTTATAAACTAGCTCGTTGATTAACAAGATGATCAAAGGTTTCCTGATCATGGACATTGGATGTTGTTAATAACGAGGTCACAACATTAGTGTAATGGTGTCATGAACATTCATCCGAAGTATAACATTATGATCAAGGTCATTATGTTTACATTGCTATAACATCATACGAAGTAATCTTTGTCCTTAGACCATGAGATCATGTCAATCACTAAAACCGGAAGAGTATCTTGATAACATCGAACGTCACACCATAATAGGGTGATTATAAATATGGGTTTAGTGCTACGAAGGTGTTATGTTGAGGCTCATGGATCAAGAGTGGAATTTGTCCATCCCGATGACGGAGAGATATACTCTGGGCCCTCTCGGTGATATCACATTGGTTAGCTTGCAAGCAAGTGATTTGATCACTAGAATGTTATATCACGGGAACGAGAAAATAGTACATGTCGGTAACTAGATCAAACTAGGTATGGGGATACCGATGATCGAATCTCGGACATGTAATATATCGCGAGACAAAGGGATTGAGTTACATGCATATAAGGTTCACACGATCACAGAAGTCATCGTTGAATATGTGGGAGTCAGTATGGATCTCTAGGTCCCGCTGCTGATTATTGATCGGAGAGGGGTCTCGATCATGTCTGCATTATTCGCGAACCGTAGGGTGACACACTTAAGGGATACCGACACCATTCGGAGCAAATGATATGTCAGAGAAAGAAAAGGAAAGCGCATGAATTTATTTCACTAGACACCGGAACTGTTTCGGTTGAAATTGCTGAAACTGGTTCTACATGTGAAATGGAATACTAGCAAGGGGTTTTATGTGAATGTTTGTTATTTAAAGTAATTAACAAAATTCTGAATAAATAAATAAAAGAGTTTTATTTAAATGAGAGCTTGCATTAATTTTGGTGGAAAATTAATGCATGTGAGTGGAATTGTGAGTGGAGATGTTTTTATGTGAGTGGAGCTTCCACCACATGAATGAGGGAGAGGTGGGGGCACCCTCCTTGGTCAGCGGCCATGCCCCCTTGGTATGCCCCATCCCCTATAAAAGGACCCCCTCCTCTCACTTGTCACTCACACCTACTCGCGAAGGATCTCTCTCCCCCCTTTAGAATTTCCCCATGGTCTCGGATCAACGAGATACATGTTCCCGGTGGCTTTTTCTGGAAGGATTTGTTGCTTCCGCTGCTTCGCTGGAGCGAGGGCGCAGAGGTTGTCGGGGTACCCGGACGTGTGTGCGATCACGAATGCACCACTACTTTGTGGTGCTGGACTTGATGGTGTTGGACCGGCTGGACCAGATGGACTTCATCATGATCTTGAGATCGGAAAGCGTTCGTCTACATCATCCATGAGTACAACCTCGTTAACGCTATTTGGTCTTCGAGGGTATGTATTCTATGGATGTATATCCACCCGTTGCTTGTATCTAGTAGATAGATCTTTGTACTTAGATGTTCCCATTGTAGGAATTTTTTTGTTTTCTATGCTGCGAACCCTTCAGTTGGAGCACGTCCATTTTGGTCTAAGGGAAGGCTTCTGAAAGATCTTGTCTCGATGCATGTCGAGTCTTGTGGGGAAAGTTCACCACCTCTCGAGAGAGTAAAATCTAAGTACTTAGCCGTGTCCCCGGCAATGGACAATTTGAGCATCAAGACATGGAAGCGATCAAGGATTTCCTCATCCCAATTTCTAAGTTAAAAACTTGTGGTTGAACAAGGGTTAAAGGATCTTCAATCTTAGATTGGTATATGCCTTGGGTGATTTTGACAAACAAAAAAACTTAGTGTTTTCAAATGATAAGGAAAATCTATTTTGAGCAAAGCAAGCCTAAGCTCCACTTAGACAAATGCATATAGATGATAGATACCACTATTCTACCATAGTATAACTTGCCAATACAATTCAAATGTATTGACCCTTGTGGCTGTAACTTATTATGTTGCAGGTTTGCTTGATGTTAGTGAAGTGTGTTGAATAGGATTACAAGTCTACAACCAACATGATTGCCTGTGGCACTTTGAAGATGAAGGACTCCATGCTACTTAGTTATATTTGTTGCATTGTAATGAGATAGCCAAATGAGTTATGTAAGATGTAATGAATTATTTTATTCCTGGTTATAGAGTTGTAATATGACCTTTGTTTCTTGATATTGCATCTTAAACTGTGGATGCTAGCTATTGATCCAGGGACTAGCATTGTAAACACAGGGATCTCTACCTTATCAGGTTGGGACCTCTACAGCAAGATCTCCGCACGATGTCGGATCTCAGACGGGTTCATCGGAACGAACAAAGAGGGATGCATGCAACATGACTGACCTTATCCCCATATCCTCCAACCACAGAGGCAAGGCTCACCCTCGTCACTCGCCCCGACATTCCCGGCATCACGAAGACCCAAAGGCTCACCATTGCACGAGAATGCCTCCACCTGGATGCCCCCAGGGCGGCATTGTCATTCGCTACAATGTGGAACAGCCTCGGCATGATGGAGAGCGCAGTGGCAACCACGGGCATATGAGAAGGTCACACCATGACCCTCCGCATTCGACAAGCAACCGCGATAGGCGTGAGGGTTCGTAGGAGGGAAATAGCAAGAAGGCTAACCCACCGCCACCTCCGTCTCCATCGCCACCTAGCAGCCACCATGGCGGAGGAGAACCACGTTGCTCACGCAGCCCTTCCCGTGGAGGCGACAAAAACAAAGCAAACCCGGAGCCATACGATGCACACTCACGCTTGGATAAGATTCATGAGGCCTAGGAAGGACAATACCTAGGACCCCGTTACTTCGGCCATGTGATACGGGCCACAACTTACCCCAGGGGTTTCCGGATTGATAAGACGATCAAGCCCTATGATGGCACTGCCAGGCCAGCTATGTGCTTGCATGATTACAGTGAAGCAGTCGAGATTGCCGGGGGAAACCCCAACGTCGCTGTCAATTACCTCCCACTAATGTTGACGGGCACCGCTCGCCAATGGATCAACGACCTGCTGGAGAAGTCCATATGCAATTGGTTGGACATGCATAAAGCATTCACCAAGAATTTCAAGGGTACGTAGAACCATCCCTGCATTTTCGGTGATCTGCAGCGGTGCGTCCAGGAAAAGGACGAGACATCTCGAGCCTACCTCTCCCGCTGGCTGGATATGAAAAATTCATGTGCGGGAGTGCATGATCAGATCTCTATGGCCGCTTACATCGATGGTTTGGAAAAGGGCACCTTTCTCCATAATAAGTTAAAGCTCCTACAAGACAATCACAAGCTATATCTCAATCAGATGATCTCCTTGGCCAGTGAGTTCGCGGCTGCCGATGATGATGCTCACGTATCCTTGCCGGCAATATCCATTCCAACCCTAGCCAATAGGAACAACAACAATAAGCGAAAGAATCCACCATAAGAAAATCTAGCCTCCGACATGGTCGCTGTAATGTTTGCAAGCATAGGTGATGGCGGATGGCGTGGCCGAGGCTGGGGGGCTGGTCGTGGGCAGCAGCGCGGTAGTGAAACTACCTCGGCAGCGCCCCGCGTTCCCAGACGTACGTGGTATACCGCGACATGTCGTGATTCGTACACCTCGATGCCAATGGAAAAGCTACCCACACCAACCGCTGATGCAAGTTTGTCAACGATCTCAAGGAAGACCCAAAGTTAGGCTACAAGCAAAGCCGGAAGAACCGACCACGAGGCAAGGGCAAAGGAAAGAAGAAGGAAGAGGAGTCCAAGGATTCAACTGACATGGACGAGGAAATAGACCCCAATCATGCCGACAAGGGAGATGGCAAAGGCAAGAACCCCTTCGAGAAGAAGGCCCCCGTCTACCACACTTTCCATGGCACCCCAACTATCCGGGCACAAAAGACCTCACTAAGGATACTGATGGACACCCTACCCCCAGTTCCCTTGTACCTATGCTGGTAGGAGGTTCCAATCACATCAGATAGGATGGATCACCCGAGCCTTGCTCCAACAGAGAACTAGTATGCCATGGTCATCAACCCCCTGATTGATGGCTGCAAGTTCACCAAGTGCCTTGTGGATAGTGGAAGCAGCATCAACATCTTGTACCTAGATACGCTGCACAATATGAACTTTATGGAGACCAACCTAAGGCGGACCAGCACCATGTTTCATGGCGTAGTTCCTGGTCGGGAAGATTGGTCCCTTGGGTGCATCACCCTTTCGGTCACCTTTGGTGATGTCAACAATTACCACCAAGAGCGCATGACCTTCAAAGTAGTCCCCTTCAATATCATGTACCACGTCATATTCGGACGCGACATCTTCCACTCCTTCATGGCCAAACCATGCTTTGTCTACAACAAGATTATGATACCCGAACCAAACGGTGTCATCATCGTTCCCGGAAGTTTCACAAAGGCAAGGGACTACGAGATTGGAGAAGCAGCCTTTATGGAAGCCATCTTCTACGGCAAAGAATTCAAGGAGATACAATGCCGGGTTGATGCCTCGGAGAACCGGCATTGAAGAAGCAAATTTCTAACTCTGATCCTGCCTTCAAGACCACCATCTACCAAGCCGGTGGAACTTGTGGTAGGCGATGACTCCAAGATCACCACCATTGGTACGAACCTAGATCCCAAATAGGAAAGTGTGCTCATCGAGTTCCTCTATGAGAATAGGGACATCTTCGCCTGGCATCCTGCCGACATGAAGGGTGTACCTAGGGAACTTGCCGAGCACAGCTTAAATATTGATCCTAAATGCAAACCGATGAAACAACCTCTATGACGCTTTGGGGACGAGAATAGACGCGCCATTGGCAAGGAGATAGCTAGGTTACTTAAGGCTAGTTTTATCCGATAAGTTCTTCACACCCGATGCGTGGCCAATCTTGTACTTTTTCCCAAAAAGGTAACCAAAGAATTAAGAATGTTTGTTGATTACACCGTCTTGAACAAAGCATGTACAAAGGATCCGTTTGCTTTGCCCGTATTGACCAAGTCATTGACTCGACGGCTGGCTCGGAACTTATGTGTTTTCTAGATGCATACTCAGGATACCACTAGATCAAGATGTGTAAGTCGGACCAATTGGCCACATCATTCACCACACCTTATGACATGTTTTCCTATGTCATTATGCCCTTTGTGCTAAAAATATGGCTGCTACGTACCAACGGACAATGCAACATTGCCTCCATGATCAAATTGGTCGGAATGTTAACGCCTACGTGGACGATATCATGGTGATGTCAAAGAAATCAAATGACTTAATCGGCGACTTAAAGGAAACCTTTGATAACCTCTAAAAGTACAACATGATGCTTAACCCTAAGAAGTGCGTCTTCAGGGTTCTAGGCGGCAAATTGTTGGGCTTCATCGTTTCCTAGTGCAGAATTGAGGTCAACCCAAAGAAGATCAAGGCCATCCTCAACATCAATCGTTCAACATTCTTGAAGGACATCCAAAGGCTCATAGGCTACGTTGCAGCAGTAAGCTGGTTCGTTAGCCGACTTGGCGAGAAGGCTCTACCGCTATACAAGTTGCTGAAGAAGGCGGACAAATTCGTATGGACAGATGAAGAAGACGCTGCTCTTAAGGAGTTGAAAAGGATACTTTCTTCTGCACCTATACTTGCAGCACCTGAATCAATGGAGCCTATGTTGATCTACATGGCAGACACCAACCGGGTTATCAGAATCATCGTCGTGGTGGAGAGGAAGGAACCAACGCATGAGTACAGAGTACAATGACCAATTTACTATGTAAGTGAGGTCTTGACGGAGTCCAAGCAGTATTACCCGTACTACCAAAAGCTAGCTTATGGAATTTTCCTTGCTTCTCGGAAGCTAAGGCACTACTTCTAGGAGCACCCAATCATAGTAGTGAGCAAGGCTCCACTGTTCGACCTCATCAACAACAGCGACGCTATAAGAAGGGTGGCAAAGTGGGGCATTGATCTTGCCGCCTTTGAAATCACCTACAAGATACGAGACGCTATCAAGTCACAAGCCTTGGCGGATTTTGTTGTAGATTGGACATAGCTGCTAGATGATACTCCTATACTAGAGCCAGAATATTGGGTAATGCACTTTGATGGATCAAAGATACTCAATGGCTCGGGGGCTAGTGTGTTACTGTAATCACCAACAGGAGAAAAGCTACATTATGTCCTGCAAATTCACTTTGAGGCTACATACGACATGGCGGAATATGAATCACTCATTCACGGACTTAGCGTAGCCAAGGATATTGGAATCAAGCACATAGCTTGTTGTGGAGATTCCGACTTGGTTGACCAGCAGGTGGCTGGCACCTGGAACACGCGGAACCCTATGATGGTGACATATAAAGACAAAGTAGATGATATATCCAAGTGCTTCAAAGGCTACGAAGTCAACTACGTCAAGAGAAATGAAAATGATGCAACATATCTACTGTCAAATCTTAGATCTGCCCACAAACCAATTCCGCTAGGCATTTTTCTGGAGCATCTACGGACCCCATCCGTGAACGGAGCGGAGCCCGAGAATCCAGATAGAGTTGACTCATTTGTTAGTGCAGTAACAATAGTCCCTCCGGCTTGGACAAAACCGTTCATAGATTATCTCAAACACGAAACTTTGCCCATCGATGAAGTCGAAAGTCGGCAAATATTACTTCGAGCAAAGGGCTATACCATAATAAATGGGCAGCTCTACAAAAGAAGCACTATGGGTGTATTCCTAAAGTGTGTTTCCCAGCAGCAAGGTATGGATATCCTTCATGAGATTCATCTCGGAGATTGCAGGAATCACGCCGCTCCCTGATCTTTGGTCTCCAAAGCCTTCCGACAAGGATTCTACTGGCCGATCGCGAAGGCGGATGCCGACAAGCTCGTTGAGACATGTATCAGGTGTCAATATTATGCCCGTCAACCACATGCATCAGATCTCAAGAATTGCGAACCATACCAATAACTTGGTCGTTCATAGTCTAGGGGCTTGACATGGTTGGACCACTGCAGACATCACCTTGTGGGTTTACGCATCTGCTTGTAGCAGTTGACAAATTCACAAAATGTATAGAAGCTAAACCCATTAGAAAGCTCGATGGGGCAATTGCCCTTAAGTTTGTACGGGATCGCGTGGTGAGATTTGGTCTCCCACATACCATCATCACCGACAATGGTAGCTACTTGTCAGTCGGAGAAGTAGAGGCTTATTGTTATGAGAAAAGCATCTGCCTTGACCTAGCATCTATATCTCACCCACAATCTAACGGGGCAATGGACTAATTCTGTACGGAATAAATCCACGTCTAGAAGGACAGCTACATAGAGCAGCAGGAGCCTGGGCGTAGGAATTGCCATTTGTCTTGTGGAGTTTGCGAACTACTCCCAATAGGAATTGTCTTGTGGAGTTTGCGAACTACACCCATTTGTTCATGGTATAGGGAGCAAAAGCAGTCCTATCTTTCGACATCCTTCATTATTCACCAAGAGTTGCTGCCTACGATGAGGATGACGCTTAGACGTGGACCTGCTCAAGGAGGAATGCGTGCTTGCATGCCAGAGATCCGCCATCTACCAGCAGAAGCTACACAGCTACCATAGTTGTTGCGTTCGGCATCACTCATTTAAAGAAGGGGGTCTGGTGCTCCGACTTCAGCAGAAAAAGTCACACAAATTATCCCTGCCATGGGAAGGACCGGTCATCATAAGCAAGGCTCTACTCAATGGTTCCTATTACCTCATCGGTAACCGTGAGTTTAAAGATAGGCCAAACGAGGATCATAAGTGTAAGCGACGTGACCCAGATGATGATTACCCGGAGATTGATCGGCCATGGAACATAGCATAGCTATGTCCTTTTTACACTTAGCATATTTTATTATCTACTATGTACCCCTTATATGATCAATGAAATAAAGCTTTTGGTTCACTCATATGCCTGAGTCTTTTACCTCCTTTAGTGTTCATTTTTGGATCATGTAAAACCTTTATGCACAAGCTTTGCATTTGCACTTGTGAAAATTCCGCCTACGGCCATTACCTTAAGTTTTCTGGTCTACATGTTCTTTGTTGTTTTTATGTGGATTCTGGAGTAGTGACTTTTGGCACTCAAAGTCGGCGATTTTGCGCTCATGTTCTTAACGGTGCCATTAGGCATCATCGCTTGAATGCATGGTTCTGTCTGAGAGTCTTCCAACTCATGAAAGGTCAAGCATAAAATCCGAAGTAATGGATAAGCCAGCACTTGCTTAAAAATGTATACAATCATACATGCTGGAACTAGTTCTTAAGTAGCTGGAGGCTTGTAGCCAAGTTTTCTGCCTTAGAAAAACACCATTGTTTTCCGCATATTACATAGCCAGAAGAAAAAAATATTACAAATGTTTTTCATTCTTCTGACGCAGTGGGCTTCGAGGCTGCATCATCGGCAACGAGGGAGCCATCTTGTTCATCAACAAATTTGGTGATTTTTAGGGACTCAGAGGCAACTTGGTCAGCATCAATCACCTCTAGAGGCACAAATATGTCCTCCTTGACCATATGGGCAACCCTGGTGTCATAGCCGACGAGATAAGACCAAATTGCATCGTTTTTGATCTTCTGTCCGTCTTCGTCTATGTTGGGGAGATCAGCGGTTACCATGTCGATGTCGACATCGACATAGTGAGCTTTGACCCTGGCCAAGGCCATCCTAGCGTCGTCCCGGGTACATGAAGCTTTCCAGCTTACGATACGCTCAGGGTCTCGGCGGAGGATTTCTGAGTACTTCATTACATAGTCCACCGCTTTGATGTTGATGTCCAAGGGCTTGACAATCTCTTTGGCCTGGGTGATCATGGTATTTATGAAGTTGCCAGCAAGAACCATGCACTCTTTCGGCGGAGGAGAATTTTCACCCGAGTTGGCTAGACCAATCGGAGTTGCATTTCCGACAAAGAAATTGAGCACATGAGTTCAACAAATCAGTTAAAAGTACCTGACTTACAGAAATGAAAGACGGAGGAAGCTTATGTTGGGGGGGTGACCCCGGGTAGGTCAAGGACGAGGAAAGACAGAGGTACGATCCCCGTCTGGTTTCCGAGTTATAGTCTAACTCGGCCGAATCATGAAGAAGTCGGCCGACATACGGAAGCGAGAGACCCGTATAAGTATACTAAGGCATTACCCGGCCGAGTTACTGCGTGGGTCGGCCGGGTTAGCCTGAGTGATCTTGATGCAGGTAAAGGATAATCCGAGCTATGCAGGGAAGGGCCGAATGATGTGAGGCTTGCAGGAGAAGGAGAAGCCTGAAGTCAAACCCTAGCTGCAAGCTAGGGAGAATCTAAGCAGTGCCAAGCGCTACGGACAAAGGCGCAGAGCGACAGAGAGGCAGGAGGAGGTCACGGAGGTGACAGTCAGGAAGACCGAGGCGCGCAGGTGGGTCCCTCTGGAACCTTGCCGTCATTAGAAGGGCGACAGGGAAAGGAGAGCGCCGAACTGCTATATTAGGACAAGCATATTCTTCGAATATGCTTGCCACGTCAGCCCTAAAGGAACCCAGGGTTCTCCTTTATAAGGAGAAGCTGGGACTCAGAAGGGGGGATGGGCTCATTTTGGTACCGTTAGGCTAGTAAAGTTCATCTTCTCTCCCTGTATACAGCTCAAGGAGCACTTGTAGCACTAGAGAAGAGAAATAAAGATCTTTGCCCTAGCTTCTTGTGTGTAGAATTAACTGCATCTTCCCTCCCCAGATCCCTCTAGCATCCATTGGCCCCCATACTTTAGCCTACCCATGGCATCTGCCGTGCCACCACCACGACAGTTGGCGCCCACCGTGGGGCCCGTAGCGATGCTAGCTGGAGTTATGATCCGGACGGGAAACTTCATCGACACGGGCGAGCGCGTTGTTTCTGGCTTGGTCCAGAGATTTGGTCTCTGCGACTATGTCAGCGACAATGCAGGGAGCTTCAAAGGGAAAGTTCCCCCGCGCAATGCTGTCTTCATCAGCCTGGGCGAGCACAAGGTTTACGTCGACGTCGACATCACTGGCATTTATCCTCACCAAGTTGTTGTTGCAGGAGAGCCACCTCTTAACGCAGCAAGCCGTCCATCCAAAGTACATCCTGCAGGCAGCGTCGAGGTGATGGTCGCTGCAGGAGCGCAAGCTGGAGCAGCAGTAGCCGGGTCAAGCAGAGAACCCGCCACAGGCGTACAAGGCGCACCCAGGCAAACCGCGCCACAACTCACCGAGGTAATCCCACCAGTGACCGACCCGACCGAGCTGCAGGACACCACCCCAAAGGCACCAAGAGTAAGAGGGCCACCTCTGGAAAGGCCAGAAAACATTCTTCAGGCAACCATAGAAAACTTGACTACACCTGTAGCGCCGATACTTGATCCGGCAAATGCTCAGGCAGAGTTGGAAGAAACCAGGCAAAAGGTGCTGGTAGAGGCCAAGAAAGTATCGGCCTTGCGGGAGTCCTTGAACAGGACCCTGAGAGAATATGCCAAAGCCAATAAGCTTGATATCGCACCCGAGTGGGTGGATGAATTAAGATTAAGAGGGAAAAACCTCATGGATGACATTAACAAAGAGCATGAAGCTCACAGAGCAGAATCAGGTGATTTGGGTTTGCCGAGGTACAGTACCCCGGCGAAGAACCTGAGAGCGGCGAACGCTGCAGCTCTGGAGTTAGAGGGGTTGACCGGGGAAGCCCGGCAGAAACAACAAGAAAGAGTGAATGAGCTGGTGCGCATCGCGAACCAGCAAAATGAGGAAATACTCAGAACAAACCCGGCAAGGCCAGGGGCCTCGCGGATGGTTCACTCGGCAGGGGCAGCGCCTGCCTTATCCGCGGCAGCGGCATCTTCACCCGGAAACAACGCACGAAGGGACAGAGCAGTAACCTCAGGAAAGAGGAACAAGCAAATTGTTCCATATGATCCGGCAATGGCTGGAAAGGCGAATGAGAACGGAGGCAATGCGAGCCAAGGTAACAGTGGGGAGAGGAACCGTCGCTACATGGAGAAAGACGGCGGAAGCCGAGGCAATGGAGACCTCGGCAGAAGAGAACCCGCGAGAGGTAATCATGAAAACCAGATCCCGGCCGAAGTAAGGAGAGAGGTGCCGCTCAACCCGCAGCCGAGGCATGAACCTCGGCAGGAAAGAGAAGCGAGGCCAGCTCGCCACAATCAAATGAATGAAAGGTACAATGATGGTTATTCCGAGGTGGAATATGCGATCCATGGTGGAAATAACCACTATGGGATGCAGGACAGAATCCTGTACAGAGATTTACCAGCAAGTGATGCAAGAGTGAAGCTGGACCGGCTATACCGGTCCGAGTTATTGGAAGAACAGGGTCCACCAGGTCCGACATGTTTTGGACCACGGATCATGGGCGAACCACCAGTGCCGAACTTTCAGTTAGCGAGAGGCACAAAAACATACAATGGAAGTACCAAGCCACAAGACTGATTGATTGACTATGCCACTACTGTGAAGATAGCGGGTGGGAACTTAAGATGGGCAGTGCGGTATGTCCCACAAATGTTGGAAGGACCAGCTAGGGTATGGCTGAATAATCTACCAGCCGGCAGTATCAACTGTTGGTTAGATTTCGAAGAAATGTTCGTCAGCAACTTTACCAGCACATACAAGAGGCCAAACAGGCCACAACAGTTAGCCATGTGCAAGCAGAGGCCGAATGAAACAGATAGAGAGTTTTTGACTCGATGGTGCAACCTGAGAAACTCATGTGAAGGGGTTATAGAATCGCAAGCAATAGCTTGGTTCGCGCAAGGCTGCCGTTATGGCAGCGTGTTGTGGCAACGTCTGCAAAGAGATATGCCAACTACATTGGCAGAAACTATCAGAATAGCAGACTCCTATGCATTAGGGGACCCAACGCAACCGGAATTAATGTCGGCAGACCATCGCGAGCAACAGGACCATTATGCAAGAGATTTGGCCGGATCATCCAGGCGCAATGATTTCAGAGGAAGAAGAAGAGAGGAGAGGCCAGATTATAGATATAACTCGGCCCAAGTGGCAGCAGTAGCACAGGATCCGCCGAGTCATGGAGCGACTCAGCGGCAGAAGAATGGTCCTCAGCAGTGGACACCAAGGAATGAGGGAAAAAGACAGTGGACCCTAGAACAAAAAAAGCAGTGGCAGGAAAGGCCGAAGTACACATTTGAATCTATGTTAGATCAGCCGTGTAAATTTCACACGTCAAACCCATCCAGGCCGGCCAACCATACGACCCGTCAATGTGCATGGATGAAAAATGCGATGGGAAATCCCGTAGGCATTCAAGCAGCACCCCATCAAGTAAATCAACAGCATCAACCGCAATTGACAGGAGCAAATGCATAGCAACTGATGTTACCGCCTCCTCCCCCGAGGTACGATGACTCGAATCAGAGGGATGCAGTACATCAAGTGATGAACCAGGTTCAGGATGGAAGGACAAATCCAGCGAGTACTGGACGCAATGATTATAGAGAGCATCATCAGTCATATTGCGTGTTCACAACTGAGCAGCAAGACAAGCAGAGTGTGCAGCGCCGGCATATGGAAGTAAATGCAGTTATGCCAGCAGTACCAAGATATGTGCCTTGGTCAGATCAGGAAGTAACTTGGAGCATAAAGGATCACCCCAAGATAATGCCGAATCCAGGGTCATATGCACTCGTGTTGGATCCGACATTCATTAGACCAAGCATCAATGTGAAATTTTCAAAAGTACTCATTGACAATGGAAGCAGTATCAACATCATGTACAAAGATACCATGCATAAACTCGGAATATCGCAGAACATGCTGCAGTCCACAAGGACCACTTTCCATGGGATAGTGCCGGGACTTTCATGCGAGCCCATCGGTAAAGTCCGAGTGGACGTGTTATTCGGCACGAGAGATAACTGCAGAGCAGAGAATTTAGAATTTGAAGTGGTAGATCTGGAAAGTTGTTATCATGCTCTACTCGGACGGCCTGTGCTGGCTAAATTCATGAGTAGCTGTCATGTAAGTTATCTGAAGATGAAACTACCCGGACCACAAGGAGTAATAACAGTTGCAGGAGATTACAAGAAATCCATGGAGTGTGCTTCAGCCGGGTCAAATCTGGCCGAGTCATTGGTTATAGCGAGAGAAAAGAGAAGGATTCAGGAGGTAGCAGCCCTCGCTCAGTCGGCCCAGCTGAACATGCCGGCGCTGGCCAACCCACATGGCAGTGTTTCTTTTCAGCCGACTAAAGAAACGAAGAAATTACAGATCGATGAGCAATTCCCGGAGCGTACCGTTACCATTGGTGCAGGCCTGGACGCTAAATAGGAAAGCGAGCTCACCAACTTCCTCCATGAGAATCGGGACATATTTGCATGGTCTACTCAGGATTTGCAAGGTGTTCCGAGGGAGTTGGCTGAGCACTCTTTGAATGTGAGGCCAGGAGCAAGGCCGGTGAAGCAACCTCTCCGCCGCTTCGCCGAAGACAGGAGAAAAATAATAGGAGATGAAATAACTCGGCTCCTCGCGGCCGGGTTCATCATGGAAGTGTTGTACCCGGATTGGTTGTCGAATCCGGTGCTAGTAGAAAAGAAGAAAGATGATCCCAATGTAGCCATTGTATGGCGAATGTGTATCGATTACACCAACCTGAACAAGGCATGTCCAAAAGATCCTTTTCCATTGCCTAGAATAGACCAAGTCATTGACTCGACCGCTGGTTGTGAGTTATTATCATTTGTAGACGCGTATTCTGGTTTCCACCAGATACCGTTAAATCCGGCCGATCAAATAAAGACCGCGTTTATTACCCCGTACGGGGCTTATTGTTATCGCACAATGCCATTCGGCCTGCGAAATGCAGGAGCGACATACCAGAGATGCATGCAAAAATGTCTACACGATCAAATAGGGAAAAATGTACAGGTATATGTAGATGACGTGGTCATCAAAACCAGGGAAAGCAAAACACTACTGGAGGATATACGACAGACTTTTGCGAACCTGAGAAGGTTCCGAATGAAACTTAATCCAGAAAAATGCACATTTGGCGTACCGGCAGGAAAATTACTTGGTTTTCTTGTGTCTAGCCGGGGTATAGAGGCCAACCCAACAAAGATAAAGGCAGTAGAAAGAATGGAATTGCCAAAATGTTTAAATGATGTACAAAAATTCACGGGTTGTCTAGCCTCGCTTAGTCGGTTCGTATGCCGGCTAGGAGAAAAAGCGCTACCACTCTATCAGCTGATGAAGAAATCAGATAGATTCGTTTGGACTCCACAGGCGGACATCGCATTTCATGAATTAAAAAAGATGTTGGTTACAGCACCCATTTTGGCTTCTCCATTATCAAAAGAGCCTATGTTACTTTATGTAGCAGCTACCAACAGAGTAGTTAGTACTGTAGTCGTAGTGGAACGACTTGAAGATGGTAAGTCGGTTCAGAGGCCGGTGTATTATTTAAGTGAAGTATTATCCACTTCAAAGCAAAATTACCCACATTATCAGAAGATGGCTTATGGGGTATATATGTCGGCGAAAAAGCTCAAACATTACTTCGAAGAGCATCCCATCAAAGTGATCTGTGAGGCACCCATAGCCGACATATTGAGCAACAAAGACGCAAGTGGCCGAATAGCAAAATGGGCAATCGAGTTATCACCATACGCTCCACAATTTGATAGGAGAGATGCAATTAAATCTCAGGCAGTAGCCGACTTTTTCGTAGACTGGGCCGAGGTGCAGTATGAACCATTGCTGCCAGATCCAAATTATTGGACTATGCATTTTGATGGTTCCAAACTAAGGAACGGTTTGGGGGCAGGAATAGTGTTAACCTCACCCAAAAAAGACCAACTGAAGTATGTGTTACAAATACATTTCGCTGCGTCCAACAATGTAGCCGAATATGAAGCACTGGTCCATGGATTGAAAGTAGCAAAAGAAATTGGCATACGCCGAATCTTATGCTATGGTGACTCGGACCTAGTAGTACAGCAAGTCTCAGGCAATTGGGACGCATTAGATGCTAATATGGCTTTATACAGATTTCACGTGCAAAAGATCAGTGGATACTTTGAAGGATGTGAATTTCACCACATACCTCGGGCAGAGAACGATGCCGCAGACACGTTGTCAAAGCTAGGATCAACTCAGCAATCGATTCCTCCGGGTATTGCCTTGGAGCACCTCAGGAAACCATCAATACTCCCATCGCCAGAATCCGAGTCTATCTTTATCCCGGCAAATTCAGCAGAAGATAACGCGCCGATGGAAGTAGATCAGCAATATAACTCGGAACCCCTCGAGAGGAGAACGGCCGGAGTAAGCACAGTCAGAAATAGACAGTGAGACTACACAGGAAAAAGTCACACCATTATGGGCGCAGCCCATATTTTCCTACCTCAAAGACTCGGCATTGCCAAGTGATGAGGTATTAGCTAGACAAACTATAAGGAGGGCAAAAGCTTACACAATCATAAACAGTAAGCTATATAAGAGGAGCGTCACAAACGTGTTGCAGAAATGTGTGAGTTCGGCAGAAGGTCAGGAGATCCTCCAAGATATACACCAAGGAGAATGTGGACACCACGACTCATCTCGTGCCTTGGTAGCCAAAGCATTCAGGCATGGATTTTATTGGCCAACGGCATTGAAAGAAGCTAAAGAGTTAGTTAAGAAATGCAATGGATGTCAGAGGTACGCAACCAAAATACACATGCCATCGGCCGAGCTAAAAACAATACCTGTCACTTGGCCATTTTCTGTATGGGGTTTGGATATGGTAGGACCGTTTAAGCCGGCACGAGGGGGAATGACTCACATATTGGTTATGGTGGACAAGTTCACGAAATGGATTGAAGTAAAACCAATAAAAAAGTGCGATGGGCCCACAGCAGTCAAATTTCTCAAGGATATTATCTTAAGATATGGGTATCCACACAGTATCATCACAGATAACGGCACAAACTTTGCAGAAGGAGCCTTCGCCAGATTTTGCCGAGAGAAACACATAAGACTAGATATTGCCTCTGTGGCTCACCCAGCATCCAATGGGCAAGTGGAAAGGTCGAATGGATTGGTGCTATCAGGAATAAAACCACGACTCGTCGAGCCATTGGAAAGGTCGGCAGGGTGTTGGATTGAGGAACTCCCGGCCGTACTATGGAGCCTCAGGACTACTCCGAATAGATCAACAGGTTATACACCATTCTTTCTGGTATACGGGGCAGAAGCCGTACTTCCAGCCGACATACAATATGACTCGCCAAGAGTTACTCAGTATACCACCTCGGAGATAAACGAGATAGCTCGGCAAGATGCTGTAGACCTACTAGAAGAAGCCAGAGAACTGACATTATCACGATCAGCTATTTATCAGCAGAACCTGTGACGATATCACAGCAAAAAGGTGAATCCAAGAGTGTTCAAAGAAGGAGATTTAGTCCTCCGACTCGTGCAACGTACGGCCGGCATGCACAAGTTGTCACCTCCATGGGAAGGACCATTCATTGTAAGCAAAGCATTGCATAATGATGCCTATTATCTAATCGATGCTCAGACCCCCGGAGGGAGCAAGGCAGACAAGGCTGGCGAAGAAACGAAGCGTCCATGGAATGTAGCTTTGGATAATCCTCGGGCATCTCCGTCTTAAAGATAGCTCGGACACGCTTATAGATAAGGTAGTTGTCCAGCTCCACGGTCGAGACTCGGTTAGGGTCAAGAGGACCACTCATGTAGCACAGCTTGTGAGTCCGCTTCTGGAATGGGTAGATCCGCATACCCCGGCACGGATCAGTTCTTTAAGCCGAATCTCAAAAGCCTCGGCCAAGGCGTGAGTTTTCCTCGGATTGTAAAGCCAATTCACCTTGGAAGGCGGACCGATTGAGAAGGCAGGAAGCCGAATCTTGTCCTCTGTCCCTCTGTTCTTGACATAAAAGAAGGATTTGTGCCACTTCTTGCACGACTCTAACCCGGTGACACGAGGAAATACGGACTTCCTCCGAGGTGTAATAGACGCTGCCCCACATTGGGTAAGCGATTTCTCGGAAGGGTGCAGAGATTTGTCAGGGACTACGTTGGAGCGAATCTGGAAGAACTTCGACCAGACGTGCACTGACGGCCACATGCCAAAGTATCCCTCCGACGCGGAGATGAAAGCAGAAAGAGAAGCGATGGCGTTCGCAGGAAGATGATGCGGCTGAAGGCCGAAGTAGTCGAGAAATTCTCTAGCGAAGTCGCTAAGAGGAAGACCGAATCCACGCGCGAAGTGCGACATAAAAACCACATACTCGCCCTCCCTAACATCCGGAGAGGACTCGCTGCCGGGTAAGCGGCAAGAGACCTCGGCGGGAATCCTCCGAGTTCGGATCAGCCACTCAATCTCGCGGCGCGTAACGGAAGAACCTTGCCACGAGCCTCGCTCGGGCCCAGAGCCAGCATCGTCATCCTCAACCAGAGCACCACTAAAGGAGCTAGACATGGGTGGTACGCCGGAGAGATCGACGGAAGAAGAGCTAGCGGCGGAGGGGAGTTTAGAGCTACG
Organism: Avena sativa; assembly: GCA_916181665.1. Classification (NCBI taxonomy): domain Eukaryota; kingdom Viridiplantae; phylum Streptophyta; class Magnoliopsida; order Poales; family Poaceae; genus Avena; species Avena sativa. The sequence continues at coordinate 37,696,688 of OV702283.1, forward strand.
AGGCCCCGTCGTGATTTTGCACGGAAGCGGCGGCGGAGGAAAAGAGGAACCGCCGCACAAACACGAGATCGAAACGGAGAAATCTGGGGCAAAACCTAGGCAATACGGCTGGAAAGGACTCACCGGCGACGGCGCCGAAGCTGGCGAGCGCGGGCGAGGCGAGCAGAACGGCGCGGCGGAGTCCTCGTCGTCGGAAGCTCTGATGAGCGCGCGGCGGCGGAGCGGCGAGAAGGCGCGCAGGCGAGAGGAACAAGGAGGGCAGAGACGAATGAGGAAGGGAAAAATAAATCCTCAAACACCGTGCCCCTCTTTATAGTCGAGCCACGAGCAAGGTAGTGGGATCGTGGGGGTAGTGGTTAACCGTGTAGATCGTGGGTGCGGCACGAACGCACGACGATAAGTGGAGCCGCACCAACGGCCACACAGGAACGAAGAAGGTTGCGATCCCCCAGGGAAACGGCACGCGAGGCGTCGCAGCGGCGGCGCAGCAGGTACAGAGTTAACTGTAGCCTGTCAGTTGTCACATCCCAAGATTTTCCAAATCTTGTAATGTGAAAATAAATTAATAAAATAAAACTTTGTTTGATTTTCAGAGCCAGAAGAAACTTTTTGAATTTAAATGGAACCTCAAACCCATTTGAATTAAATAAAATCCTAAAAGGATTTAAAAAGATAAACATTTTAAATAAAGGAAAATAAAATATTTTGGAAATAATATTTTGGACCTTTTAAAATAAAAGATTTGGTATTCAAAAGAAAAGATGGATTTATAAATAAAGATTATTTTATAAAGCCAAATTAATCCTTGGCCAAGCTTTGAGAATTAAAAACATTTTATTTTAAATAAAATGGCAAAGGTTTAATTAAAAATAATAAAGGATTGCTTAAATAAAATAATAAGGAAGTAATATCCAGGTAAAAGGTTTTGCCAATTTAAAATTTAAACATCAAAACTTATTAAAATATTTAAAATAAGTTTTCTCAATTATTTGAAATTCACAAATAAAATCTACTAAAATGTTTTGGCTTTATTTTAGATTCAAAATAAATATCTCAATGAAATAAAACCTATTTGAAATAATAATGAAAGTCTATTATATTTAATTACTAATGGACCCTAAAATAAGAGGTTATTTTGTTTTAAACAAATCTTCCAAATATTCTTTATTTCCAAATAAACCTACTGATTTAGATTTGAAAGTGTTTTCAAATGAGAATTTTTTTTAATAAATCAAACCATGTTAAATAAATAAAGTTCCATTTTATTTAATTAAAGAATGGATTAATAAAGTTATTATTATTTTATTTTGGGCTTTTGACCATATTACTAAACAGAACTAATTTCAATATTACAAAGTTTGAGTGTTGTTTGAATTGATTTGGTTGATGTTTGTTTGATTGGAAATTCAAAACAGAAATCAGAAATAGAAAAAGAAAAAGGATCCAGACAGAAAAAAATAGAGCAGCCCACTAAGCCAGTCCAGCCCAGACAGCCCAGCTTCCCTCTCCCACGTCGAAGCGTTTTCCCACTCAGTATCTGACCCGCGGAGCAACCGACAAGTGGACCCCTTCCCTTCTTCTTTTCTTTCACTGCCAGCGGACCCCACACTGCCTCCTCCTTCTTCTTCCTCGCGCGAACCACGCCTCTTCCCCCTCGCTGCCGTTGCAGGTCTTGATTCCGCGCGTTTAATTCGCCTTAACGCCGCGTTAATTCCTCGTCGCGGCCACGTCCATTTAACCGCCTGCTCCTCCTCCTCTTTTCCCCTCACTCGCCACTCCCTCTCTACCCCGAGGCTGCTACAATTTGAGCTCGCACCGCCGCCGTCTCCGAAGAGCTATCGCAGCAATTCCGGCAACCCCTCACCGCCACTTGCCTCCTCGACCATCCTCTCGTGATCCCCACCTCCTGGCGATCATCCCTGTAGCACCAGCTTGCCCCCGAGCGATCCAGAGCGTCGACAACCACGACGACCACCGTCGCCACCGTCTGCCTCTTTCTCCGACAAACCCCACAGGTAGATTCTGGTCACCCCTCTCCTCCCCGAGAACACGATGATGATCTCCAAGCTCATACGAATCTAACGGCACTTCCCGTTTGTCTTAGGGTGCCCCCAATCCTCGCCATCGTCAAGCACAGAGCGCCGCTGTGTCTATTTCTTCTCCGACGACGACTCCCCGGTAAACCAGACCGCCCCTCTCCTTCTCGTTCACGCTCACAGCACCCCCGTGAACTCCTGCGTCTAACCATAACCTCGGTTGGCCTTCTCGTGATTTGTAGCGACGTCATCGACCACGACTGCGACCACCCGACGCCGTCTTCAACACCGGCGAGCAATCAAGACCGACCCAGTGCGCCCCATCACCAACCCGTACCACGTTGAGCATCAGCGAGTATTAGCGAACCCGGTGAGCACACTTCCCCTCTGCTTTGCTTCCTGTATCGCCGGCGCCGCCGTGAAACAGAGTCGCCGCCACCAGCAGCCGTCGCAGCGCCGCCCGTCTATGGTCGAACACCCCACAGCCGTCAGATCTAGTTTGAACGAGCGAGATTAGATCACTTAAACTCGAAGAGGTACACAGCCAGCGCCGTGCGATCCCACTTAGATCCAACGATCCAGAGAGGTCAATCCGACCGAACCGGTATCGACCAGTAAGAACACGCCGCGTGTCACCTAATTCGTTTTAAAAAGAAATTTGAAAACAGATTTATTTGCAAACTTCAAACCCTTGTAATTTTCAAACCACACGTCCAAAATTTACAAATTTTATATCAATGAAATCAGGAGAACAAGCCCTAGCCAACCATGGCCTTAGTTTTGAAAATAGTATCTGTTAGCTTGTTTGAATTTGCAGAAACATTTGTGTACTTGTTTAGAGTATAAAAATTGTTTAAAATTGATTTTAGGATTAAATCTTTTGCAAAATGGATTTGTGTGATCTTACTGACCCTAGGAACCAACCCATAGTGTTAAAAATGATTTTGGTGAAATTTAAGTTGAATTATTTAACCTAGCCATTTTCTAGCCAAATAAACTCATTGATTTTATTATGGAAATGTTTTTGCAAAGAAAACTTTGGGAAAATGTTATGGACCAAACTTACTGATCCAAAACACCAAGCCTTGCCAAAAGCAACTTACTTGGTGAAAAGCATAAAGTTTTGCTTTGAAAAGAATAATTTTCACCACATAAAATGTTGAATGGATTTTAAAATATACTTTGAGCAAAACCCTCTAACTAATGACTTTGCCATTTTGGTAAATGACCAATGTGGACCTTACAAAGTTTATAAACCTAGTAGAGACCAACCTTGCAAAAGGAACCCTCTTTGCATGACTTAGACTTCATTGCTTTGTGTGTGAAATTGTTTGTTTAACCTTGGTTTGGAATGTTAGTTGATTTGGTGATTTGCTTGATTGACTTGTAGTGAAATTAGCAAACTGTGAGACTAGCAAGATCAAGGAGTGAACCATCATTCCCTACCAAAAGGCAAGTTACACTATCATACAAAATCCTACTACTTTCATTATACTTAGTGGATTTTGAAAATATGCATGAAAAGATATTTTATACTTATGCTATGCTAAATCCTAATAGGATTCCCTAAACACTCCTTAGTGAAAATATGGAAGTTGTACATGCTTAGCCATGCTATGTTTTGAAAAGAGATACATGTTGAGATTTTACAAAGGTTGAGAAAAAGACTTGTGTTTTACATAATAAAACAAGGACTCAATGAACCACCTAGGTGGAGGATACTTTAAGTTTTGGAGAAGGTGGCAACAAAAGGGAACCATGTCTATGGCAATCACTTTGTGTTGTGCTCCAAAATAAAACCACCTAGGAAACTTAGAGATCAAACATGCTTCTCCAATTGTGGCTTTCGTGTGCAACCACATGCTATTATGGCTCTGGCTTAGTCAATTACATTAGGAAGACCCATACATTGTCTTTAGTTACTGGACATGGGGATCCGGAATGCTTCATGGGGGCTGAAGACAAAGCTAGCAATGATGTATGGGAGGACCTTTTGGAAAGACTTCGTCACATTCTCAATCTGCCAGTACTCCATCTTGGTGAGCACTAATCCAGTAGGCCACTGGTGGCAAAAGGATGGGATTGTGACATGTGGGTAAAGTGTACTCCTTCTGCAGAAGTAAATAAAATCTAAGTACTTAGCCGTGTCCCCGGTTATGGACAATACTGAGCAACTAAAGTTTGAACTATGGGAGATCTCGACATTCCAACTTCTAATATAAAAACTTGATGCCCTTGTGTGTCTACCAAGGAAGTCAAAGAGATTTTGTAAAACTTGTTGCACTTGGGGTTACCAAGGTGCTCAAGAGCATGATGTACTTGGGGTTACCAAGGAACTCATGAGTTTTGATAAAACTTGTTGCACTTGGGGTTACCAAGGTGCTCAAGAGATTTTGACAAGGTTTTGAACACTTGAGTTTCTACCAAGGAGTTCAAGGAACTTGGAAAAGAAATTTGACAAAGGATTTTAAAACCCTTTTTGAAAAGATACGATAAAATATTGCTTTATGCAAATAAACCTTAAACTCTACTTAGCCAAATATGCATATAATGATAGGATCCACTCTTATTATACATAAAAGTGAAGCTTGCCAATACAATTCAAAATGTATTGACCCTTGTGGCTGTAACTTGTAATGTTGCAGGTTGATTGTTTTAAAAATGAAGATTGTTTGATTGACTAGGACTACAAAGTCTACAACCAACATCTGCCTGTGGCACTTTGAAGATGATGAACCCATACTTATAGTTATTCCGCTGCAAATGTAATGTAATAGCCAAATGAGCTATGTTTGATGTAATAAACTTATGTTATTCCTGGTTATAAAATTTATATTATGACCTTTGTATCTTGATATTACATCTTAACTGTGGATGCTAGCTATTGATCCAGGGACTAGCATTGTAAAACACAGGAGGAACCTAACTTATTGGGTTGGGACCTCGACATCAGTAAACACTGTAGAGGAACCAAAAAACTAGAAAAACAATGATGGGAGTGACACGTAGGACGAGGCGTACGAGAGAAGGAACAAGTATACCCCGGAAGAGAAAAAGATAACTCGGAAACAGTATTGAAAAATGTGATGAAGCTGATACGACCCGGCCGAAGTTATCGACAGGGTCACACCAGCTTCGGGGACTAATGTTGGGGGGGTGACCCCGGGTAGGTCAAGGACGGGGAAAGACAGAGGTACGATCCCCGTCTGGTTTCCGAGTTACAGTCTAACTCGGCCGAATCATGAAGAAGTTGGCCGATATACGGAAGCGAGAGACCCGTATAAGTATACTAAGGCATTACCCGGCCGAGTTACTGCGTGGGTCGGCCGGGTTAGCCTGAGCGATCTTGATGCAGGTAAAGGATAATGCGAGCTATGCAGGGAAGGGCCGAATGATGTGAGGCTTGCAGGAGAAGGAGAAGCCTGAAGTCAAACCCTAGCTGCAAGCTAGGGAGAATCTAAGCAGTGCCAAGCGCTACGGACAAAGGCGCAGAGCGACAGAGAGGCAGGAGGAGGTCACGGAGGTGACAGTCAGGAAGACCGAGGAGCGCAGGAGGGGCCCTCTGGAACCTTGCCGTCGTTAGAAGGGCGACAGGGAAAGGAGAGCGCCGAACTGCTATATTAGGATAAGCATATTATTCGAATATGCTTGCCACGTCAGCCCTAAAGGAACCCAGGGTTCTCCTTTATAAGGAGAAGCTGGGACTCAGAAGGGGGGATGGGCTCATTTTGGTACCGTTAGGCTAGTAAAGTTCATCTTCTCTCCCTGTATACAGCTCAAGGAGCACTTGTAGCACTAGAGAAGAGAAATAAAGATCTTTGCCCTAGCTTCTTGTGTGTAGAATTAACTGCATCTTCCCTCCCCAGATCCCTCTAGCATCCATTGGCCCCCATACTTTAGCCTACCCATGGCATCTGCCGTGCCACCACCACGACAGCTTACCAAAGATGTTTCTCTCAGCTTGCTAGAGAACCTTTGCCATGGAGTCCCGGTCTTGTAAGAGAGTCTTGTACGCCTCAAAGTTGCGAGCATTTTGCTTGTCGGCAGCTTTATTTTGCTCCTTCAGGATGGCAATCTCTTTCTTAAGACGGTTGATCCCTGTATTGGCAGATTCTTGCATGGCAGCCAGCGCTTCTTCATGCATCTTGATGGTATTAGCCCTTTCCTGCTTCAAGATCTTTTTCTCACTGTCGAGCTCTTGGATATGCTTGGATTGCTCGACAATGTCCTCGGCCTTGGCAACAGCTTCTGTAAGGCGGAGAAATAATGAAGCATAATGAGTAGTTGGAAGATGAAGGAACATGACCAAGCCGAGAATGAAACTAAGAAGAAAAAATATTCTTGTTATTGTTGATCTGTTCCTTCAAATTGGTGATTTTACCCTTTTCAATTTCAGGATCCTTGCGCATCTTGTGAAACTTCTCGTTGGCGGTAACCTCTGGGCATTCTCGTTCTGCAAAAGAAAAAGTTGTCAGTCTACTTGGAGCATCTAGCCGGAATTATTAGGTTCCACCTGGGGCTACAATATGAGTTTTTAACTCGAAAGTTCTACTTAGTCTTTCTTTAAGCATCTATTCGGAACTAATTTTGTTTCAAATAAAGGCTTGGGGGCTAATTGAAATTTACAAACACTGTGTATGCTACTCTAAAGTATCTAGTCGGAATTATTAATTCAAACTACATACTTGGGGGCTACAACACAAAGTTTCTTACTTAGTCACTCTTAGAGTACTCAGACCGAAATAACTACGGCTTTCCATCTAAGTCCTCGGGGGATATAGTGGGATATTATAGGTAAAATGCAAAGGCATAAAAAAATTACATGGGCAATTCTTGAGGTTATTGGCTGTAAATCCCAGCATTAGAGCTTAGAAATAAGCTGAACATAGATGTGTGCATTGCATTCATGCATAGAAAATCCGAATAATTTTCGCGCTTTTGAACAAAACTTGTCAAAGTGATTGAAGCTTCTCTCAACTTGATGGAATTGAAGTAGATCATTAAGTTGAATGCGATAAGTTTCAATATGACCTTTGCTAAAACCTTATTTAGGGAAAACATGATTTGATCTAAGGGCAGATCAAATGTAATAAAATTAAGCCATTGCATATTGTTTAATGATTAATATCTAATACTTAAGAGATCATATCATATAATTCATTACAATAACCCATGAATACGAAGCTATGGATATAATTCAAGTAACAAGAATGTAATAACTAACTCTTGACCTATTTTATCCTTATCTATTTCTACCATGAGGATCATGGTAATACTTCACTCTAACTCTTTAGTTATATGGAGTAGGAAGGAAACCAAGTCAAGACCATTCACCACATATCTTTCTTTCCATACCAAACCTCATCATCTCTATTGAATCTTATCTTAATTTCTGTTGTTCATCAATGTTGAGTAATCAACTATTGATTCACCAATTCTTAGACTATTAAATATTGATCTATCAACTCTTGTCCTTATCATAGCATTCACTCTAAAGCCTTTAGAGAAAGAAGTAAGAAGAGGTAAGTGGTAATGCTAGCTTTAGATATCATCTATATATGGGAGTGTTTGAAGATAATCAAATCAATATGATAATTGATAGAGTTAACTCACTCCTGAATGGATAGAAGAGTTATTTGAAATAAAGATATATGTGGTAACAAATAGGATCATCAGGATGAATTCTAAAGACAATTACAAGGAGTAATCCTATTGGATCAAGTAGATATAGTCAATGAATAAATCTCCTAGTCAAGTAGAGATACTAAGAAGATAATTCTAATACAACTATAATGTTGTATTGATGAAGCCTTGATTAGCCACTAGAAACCTAAGCCATAAATGATCAAAGGATTATAGTGATCATGCTTTAGTCACTAAGAGTGAATGATTATATCATATATAAGTGACATTGGTGGATATAACATGATTAAACCCTAGTATAGATATGTTATCCTAGGTTAGTCATGACAAGTCACAATGGTCAAATGAGAAGTTGGTGTATGAGTTACTGGAGATAAGTAGAGTTACGATAGTATGACTAAGCTGAAGCTAGAGTAACAGGGAGTTATTGAAGTAGTGTTATTACTCTTAAAGGATAGTAAGCACTTGAGGAAAGTAGAATTTTATATATGAATCCATTGGAGTAATATTAGTGATGGATGATAAAGAAGTGTATGAATGGAGTTAAAAGTAACTACTTAATTGATTAGAGATTATCATTAGTGAAGTAGTGGATATAACCAAGTATAGATATGATAATATTATGAAAAGCTTCAGTGACAAGCTTCTGAGATTTATAAGTGAGATTACAAAGTAATTTGTGAAGTATGAGAGAAATCATTCAAATGGAATTGGATTCATTAGAATCATTCCAAAACTGGGAGGTATTTCTATGAGGAAATCATGTAGAGCTTAAGTGTCAAGCTCATTGGATTTATAAATGGATTTAAGAGGAGAAATTATTAATAAGAATATTCTTGTAAAGTAAGGCTCATCATGTTAACACATGATGATGAATATGAAGAAATAGTATATCTAGGAAAGGAATTCCTTAATTAGAAGTCAAGGGTTATGAAGTATGGAAGATAGGAATTCTTGGTAAACACTAAACCTTAAATCTATAATCAAATTTAATATCTATTTCATATTTTTGATCTATCATCCTATTTCCCATTGGTTTATAGGAATATTTTCCTATAGCAAATTACTTAAGCATATCTTGCCACTTCACAACATTAAAACCATAAGTGCCTAGAAAATATAATTATCAACTCTTACTCTTAAGACATCCTAAAGAACAACTCTATTACTTTACTTTAAATAGTGGTATCATTCCTAATCACAAGCATAAAGACAATATGTATTAAACCTTAAATGTTATTCCTATCTATAAAATAATATATAAATCAAGCCTCCTAAACCTCATAGTAATTAGTTATAATTTTTAAACCCTAACTTATATGCAAGTTTTAATAAACTATTTATCTTGATATTATTTAAACTCATGGGAATAATATTAACCATATTAATACCTTAGAACCTTATGTGTCATATAATAATGAAGGATCACCATATAAAAGTTCCTTTAATATTATAAGTTAATAAGAATCAAATCTCATGAATTAATAGTAATACCTTATTTAATAAGTTATGGTGTTTATTAGGTAAATTAAATTCATAACAAAGGTCCTCCAAATTATTAAAAGGAAAAAAGACCTATATATAAAGGAAATAAAGAAAATATAAAAATTACATAATAAAAGTTCACCATATGATATTAAATAAACTTTATTTTTAGTGCATGTATTTAGCAAATAAAATTATATAAGGAATATTCAAAACAAATATAAAATACAACTCTGAAAAAATAGAAATTGAAAAAGGAAAACAGAAAAAAATCATTTCTGGTCGTAGCCCATGTTCTCCTCTACCAATCTACCACCTGGTGCACTTTGCTGCAGCCCACTAAGGCCCAACAACGAGCCCAACTCATCACCCAGTGTGACTGACATGTGGGACACCGAGGAGGGACTACGGGTTGAGATTGGAAGATTGCTAGGGGGTTCTCCACAAAAGCGTCCTGGTTGTCTTCCTCCTCCAGCTGGAAGCAGCTCGCTGGACGCCGGCGATGCCGTCCGCCGCCGCATCTGCGCCAAGATTAGCACTGCCGACACCGAGAAGGACAAGAACACCATGGAGCCCTATCCTCTCATCCTTATCCCCATTTCTCTCTTTTTCCTCTCTATCTCCTCTATACCGAAACCCTAATCTCGCCGAAGTTGATTGTCGTTGTCTGCAGAGGCCACCCCAAGGCCAAGCGAAGATGCTACGAGCTCCGCTGTGACGTGCTCTAACTCCACAAGGAAGGAATCGAGCCGGCGTGCTCCTAATTGACCCCGTATTCCCCAAGTCCGATGATCACCGTCGATTCCGATCACCCCGCGACTCGTCGACCACATTGTCGCCTTCCTGGTGAGCCACTAGTTCTTCGAGTAACTTCCGTTCGTCTCCTTTTTCTCTAATTCGCGTTCGCCATGAGCACCCGACACTGCCGCCGTTGTTCGCCGTCATTGCCCAACCTCCGACGACCATTAGCTAGCGGCTCCGCCACTATTAGGTTCCTTGCGACGCCCTCTTTCCAACAAGACCAACCACAGTCGCGCGCTTGCATCCCAGCGATCGATCGAACATCGATCTGTGAGTTCATCCATCGATGATGTCATCTCGACGTCATGCCAGCGTCACCCTTGACCTAGTCCACCATTTGACCAGTCCACGCTTAGGTGGCAGCTGATGTGGCCCTAACCCCACTGGTCACTGAGCTAGTGTAGGTATAGTTTCCTGTTTAGTAAATAGACAAAACAATATAAATTCAAATATGAATATTTTCCAGAAATTAAATAAAATGATTAAACATTGTAAATTCAATAACTTATGTTTTATAATTCAGAAAAATATGTTTAATATATTAAAATGTTTAGAAAAATAAAATCTATAATTCAAGTTTATTATCAAATATTATTATGATAATCATTTAAACAATTATTATTCAATAAAGGTTTTATAAGTAATAAACTTTGAAAATTCATATTTAAATATTGGTAAATGTTAAAAATATAAATAATATATCCAAAAATCTTAGAAAAATAAGAACTATAATTTAAAAACTATAATCATGTATTATTATTTCACCTAATTAAATATCTATAATTTATTAAGTGTTTATAAATTAATAAATTTTATAAAAATCATATCTTATTATGTATAAATCACAAAAATAAATGTAATATACCAAAATGATCACAAAACTAATATAACATCCCACTTTTGAAGTAAATAATAAATTAAACACTCTAATAACTTGAATTTAAACCAATTTCCTTAATGGATAATTCATATTAGGATAAATAAAAAATTGCTAATAATTCTAAAAACTATACATCTAAGGCCTAATAATAATATTTGACTTAAATATTAATAGTATGAAATTCATATAATCCAAAAACATCTTAATTACAATTTTTGAAGAATTGTCATTCATCTATAAGTAGTAAATAATATTGTTTACTTATTCATAAACCATAACCACACCTTTATAATGAGATAAATGCTTTTATTCCATTATAACATAAAGAAACCACTACTCAAATAGAAGTAATATCACTCTTAAAGCATCTTTAAGGAAACATTATGAAGTGAACAAGGTACAAATATCATAAGCATTACACTTTAAGTCCATCTATGTCCTTAAAGTTAAACTTTAGTCTACAAGACTATAAACATTATGATAAAGACTTTATTATGTGTTTTATAGTTTACTTTGGTCTGTTTCAATTAAGACCTAATGCATCTCAAGAGATCGGCCATATTCTATTAACCATCAAGATTGTTTAAACCTTAGAAAAGAAACCTTTTCTTCGAAGGTTATCCTTTTTGCCACTTCAAACAAAAAAAATTATAATAATCTAACTCTTAACAACTAAACTCAAGGACTTTTATCATAGTCAACAGATGAAAATTAATCATAATCATATACTTTACTGGTATATTTAGGATTGTTAACACTTAAGTTCCTTATGAATGCCATTACTTGTAAAGTAAAATTTGAAGATAAAACAATTCTTATATAAGTAGTCTTTGAGTAGCATTCCACATTTGTGTATCTTATTGTTGTATGATATTATAATTAAACATTGTCTCACACACATACACAAGCCTTAATAAGAAGCACAAGTGTGGATCTTAATCTAATAGGGCAACACATTCCAAAGAAACCAGTATCAAAACCCTAGAACCATGTTATTCTGGGGATTCGAGTTTCACAAATTGCATTACATTACTTATGCATAATAGCATCTTGCTTCTTTAAACATTAGTCCTTATCGGACCAATGATGCTGATTTTAGATATTGGATCTCATATTGTCTCGAAGACCGTGAGTGCATAATCTTGCAATCACAAAAGGCAAGTTCACACTTGCTCATGTCCTTTGATTATTTTATATAAAGTATTTTGCAAATCCAGTGTTGTCATCACCTGCATTTGAAAAAGGTCAGAAAACACTATTTTCATAATAATATGATTATAGGATATTTACCATGAGGTAATAACCTTATATTAAAATTCTGGTGGTAAATGAACATATTATAGAGGACTTAACAACCAATGTCGCCAGTGATTCTTGCACCGTATATCACGCGTTAACCATGAGATTTGGAATGGGATGGAGAAGTCATCTCTATCCCTTTCCTTTCATATGTAGGCAAGAAGACCTTAACGTGACGTTGTGATTCCTTGTGCGGATCCAACATATGGGTGGCCACCCTTAGGCCTCACGCTCTCGGTGTCTAGATTATCTATGAGTGGCTGTCGGAGGTATAGCCGGACCTATTTGGTACTTTCCAGGGACATCACCAGCTCATAGAGTCGTTGGGAACTCATCAGGGTTTTAGCGTGCCCAAAAGGGGTCTAACGGAGGTGAGCTAGCCCCGAAGGATCGTGCAGACATGCAGGGTCGCGGAAAGGGCAGTTATTGGCTTGGATCGCCTACTAGGCCCCACATCATGGAATTATGGACGGGTAAGCTGCTCGGTTGTGCAACAAGGAGTTGATATCTCATGGGTAAAGTAATGCACCTCTGCAGAGTGTAAGAACTGTAACTTGTTACTCCCTATTCCGGGAAGGAGCTACGAACGCGGTAGGAAAGGAACTCCACGAAAGTTCTGGTAAACCTGTGAAGGCTGACAGACATAACTTTTCAGAATAAAAGCAACCTTTGAAGAAATGTTTACAAAAACCTATATTGCCTACGACCTATGGTCTGTGGTTGTAGATATAGTGCATCAAACACTCCTTTTCTAGTGAACTTGCTGAGTACGCTCGTACTCAATGTATCTTCTTAACCCTTGCTAGATTCTGAAGACATTAAGACGACGTCTACATCAAGTTATGCTCCAGGAATCATCATCAAAATCTCAAGATCTTCAATGAAGTAAAGGAAGTCAACATATACATCAACTAAAGTGAAGAGGAAGTTGCTGATTAGACAGGAATTTAATTTCTAGTAATAGAACCTACTTCTGTAGAGTATTGCAATAGTAGCAATACAAGCCTAATAGTTAGATGCTAATCTTGCTAGCATAATAGTTATGAGTTGATTATTTATTGTTCTTCTTTATAAGAAGTTTCTTTCTGTCTCTTTAACCTAGAGTGTTCTCTGGATCTTGTGTAAAGAGTCGAGTTGTAACTGATAGTCATGTCTTGGACCTGCTGTGTTTCTATTGTACCACTCCGAGGGATGTAATACTAGTGAACGGTGTTTCATTGGTGTTATGTCAACGACTATAGTGTACTAAATCATCCATTGGTATGCTGGGTCACCGCATTGGCGGCCTCAGTATACAGTTTGCCAAAGGAAACTATGTTTAGTCGAAGGATTTCTGCCTGTTTGAGAAGCTCCTCAAGGCCGCATGTTGGAGAAGTCGGTGCTGCACCGGGAGCTGCGGACGAAGCCCTCGGAACAATTGTCGAGCTTATAGGCTTGGGGGCTTTCGCCTGGCTCACGATCGCCACAGATCCGCCTTCCATTGCCAACTCTTTACCTTTCTCAGTGGCATCCTTAGCCGGAGCTTTAGCCACTTTGTAGGAGGTGCTTTCTTGCATCACTTGATCGCCAGGAACGGGGATCAACGCGGCAGCATCTGGGACCTCCTGCAAAGGAGTGTTGTCCACTTCATGACAGAAGGATCAGATGCTGCCATAGTCGGATATCTGACGGGTGCGGTAGATGGTTGGACGGCAGGGGCAGGAGGAGCGATGGCGGGGGAAGCCTGGATCAACATATCACGAATATATTTAGAAGCCCCAACAGTCTTGGAGGTCATCTTCAAACTTAAATTGGTCTTTTTCCTAAGACATACAAAGCAATGCATAAGTACAGGAATAAGCAAGGAAAACGACAATCTCGGAGGAAAATAAACTTACACGACCATTGGCGCCTTAGTCAAAGGCATGCCAATTGCCCTTCTTTTTTTCGCCTCTAGGGAGGCGGTGGATTTCTTGGAGACTCCACCCTTCATCTTCTTCTTCTTGCCTCCGCCGACAGCGTCAGAGGTGGAGCTCTTCCGCTTTCGCGCCAGCGGGACTTTGTCGTCGGACACGAAAATGACTTCCTTCATCTTGGGGCCATAGAATTGGGAAGCCTGATACGTTGGAAACGTATCTATAATTTTTTATGCTCCATGCTTGTTTTGTATCTACTTTGCTTTCCTTGTCTACACTTTGAGGTGCTTTTTACATGTTTTCTAGTACTAACATATTAACAAGTTGCAACAGTGCCAGATGCATGTTTTCTGTTGTTTTTGGTTTCAGAAAAGTTAGTAAAGAAATGTTTTCGGAATTAGACGGGACAAAGGACAAAGTCAATTACTTTCCATGGGGAACAAGAAGTCCAGAGGAGAGCCGGAGGGGCCGACCAGAGGGGCCAGACCCACCCCAGCCACGGGTGGGCCCCACCCCGCGCCTGGCTAGGGTTTGGTCACCCTGGCCGCCGCCTCGGTCTCTCCCGTCGCTTATAAGAAGCCCCCGATGCAGAAACCATGAGTACCCGATCAAATATCCATGAACCGTCTTTAGCCGCCGCCACCGTCGTCCCTAGATCGGGGGATCTGAAGTTCTTCCCGGCACCCTGTCGGAGGGTAGATCATCCCGGAGGCCTTCTCTCCGGTATGATGCGTGAGTAGTTCCACCTTGGACTATGGGTCGATGTAGTAGCTAGATGGTTGTATCTCCTCCTTTGTGCTTTCATGTATAGATCTTGTGAGCTCCGTTCATGATCAAGATCTAATCTATTTGTAATCATGCATGTTGTGTTTGTAAGGATCTTATGGATATTGAGATTATTATGTTGGTTTGATTAATGGTTTTATCTTTATGATTCTATCATGTCTGTGTTGTTTGTGATCTTGCATGCTCTCCGTTGTTAGTAGCTATCTTGGCCAAGTAGTTGCTAGTGACTCCAAGAGGGGACATTTATGCTCGATAGTGGGTTCATGCCTCTAGTTTCCAAGGGAAGTGACAATAATCTCTTCGGTTGTAGATGTGCTGTTGCTACTAGGGAGAAAACAACGGTCTCTTGTTCATGGAACATGTGGACTGTTTACCTTACACACTTTGCTTAAAGCAGTTGTCTGTTGCTTGCAACTTAATACTGGAGGGGTTTTGGATGATAACCTGAAGGTGGACTTCTAGTCATAGATGCAGTTGGATGGCGGTCTATGTGTCTTGTTGTATTTCCCAATCAACCTCATAGCATATTTCTGACTAGTAATTGCATTGTTATGCCTAGCTCAGTTCCTGTCAATTGCCCTGCTATAATTTGGTTACCCTTCATGCCATGTTGTTTATCTAAGGAGAGCACCTCTAGTGAACTATGGACCCCGGTCCAATCTTTACCATTGATACATCTTCCGATGTTGCTTGTTTACTTGCAGCAAACCATTACCTTTGTCGTGGTGGTGGCACGGCAGATGCCATGGGTAGGCTAAAGTATGGGGCCAATGGATGCTAGAGGGATCTGGGGAGGGAAGATGTAGTTAATTCTACACACAAATGACTAACATACAGATCTTTATTTCTCCTCTCTTGGACTACAAGTGCTCCTTGAGCTGTATGCAGGAAGAGAAGATGAACTTTTACCAGCCTAACGGTATAGAATGAGTCGATGCCCTTCTCAGGATCCAAGCCTCTCCTTATAAAGGGGTGCCTTGGCTCCTCTTGGGCTGACGTGGCAAGCATATTCGAAGAATATGCTTGTCCCAATATAGTAACTCGGCGGCCTCCTTTCCGTGTCCCCCTTCTAATGACGGCAAAGTTCCAGAGAACCCCACCTGCACGCCTCGGGCTCCAGGACTGTCACCTCCGTGACCCCCTTCTGCCCTTCTGCTGCTCTGCGCCTTGTCCTTTGCGCTTGGCTCTGTTCAGATTCTTCCTAGCCTGTGACTAGGGTTTGACTATAGGCACCTCCTTCTTCTGCAAGCTTCATGTCATTCGGCCCTGTCTCGCTTAACTCGGCTTGGCCTTCACCTGCATTTAGGTTATTCGGACTTACTCGGGCGACTTAACCCGTACGTCGGCCGGGTAACGTACGACCCTTCTCATAGGTGTCATGCTCGTTCTTACCTTGGCCGACCTTTACATGATTCGGCCGATATAGACAGTAACTAGGAATACGACAGGGGAAACTCCTTTCATATTTCCCCGTCATGACCCTATCCAGGGTCACCTCCCCAACATTAGTCCCCGAAGCTGGTGTGGTCCTGCCCGTAACCTCGGCCGGGCCACATCAGTTTCCCAATATTCGTTTCTCCTCGTTTCTGGGTTACTTTTCCCCTGTCCGAGGTATCCGCGCAGCTTCTCGTGCATGCCTCGTCCTACGTGTAACACTTATCATTGTTTCTCTAGTTTTTTGTTCCTCTACAGTGCCCACTGACAAGCTACAGTAATTACTGCGCCTGTCGCGTCGGCACTGCGACGCCTCGCGCACCGCATCGGTCAGGGGGGCTGATCGTCTCCTGCATCGTGTGGTCGTCGGTGCGGCTCCACTCAGCCACGAGCGGTTACGTCGCACACACGATCTACACGGTTAGTACCCGCATGCACGATCCCACTACCGCCAAGGCCACGCGGTTATAAAGAGGGGCACGGGGCTATAGGGTTCACTTTCCCCCTTCGCTCGCCGTTGCTCTTCTTCCTCCTCGCACCCGTGCACCTGCTCGTGTTCCTGCGGCGGCGCTATCGTCGAAATCTTCGACGACGAGGCCTCAGCTTCTCTGCTCCGTCGACCTCGTCTCCCTGCACTTGCTCCGGCGTCGTCGCCGGTGAGTTTTTCTGTGGTCTCATTGCCTAGATTTCTCTCTAGACGCATATACTGTTTTCTAGGCTTCTCGCGGCGGTTCTTTTCCGCTCCGCCGCCGTCCTCGTTTAGAGCCACGATGGGGCCTTGCACCTCTAGGTCTTGCTCTGCCGCTAGTTTCTCTTCTGTGGACTCCTCCGGCGACCCTATGTCAAGCTCAGCTAGCGGCGTGCTCATTGAGGATGACGATGCAGCGTCTGGTCTAGAGCGGGGCTACTGGCAAGGTTCCACCGTTACTCGCCGAGAGGTCGAGTGGTTAATTAGAACTCGCTGGATTCCTGCCGATGTAGCCTGTCGCTTACCCGGCAGCGAATCTTCTCCCGTTCTTAACGAAGGCGAGTACGTCGTCTTTATGTCCCATTTCGCTCGCGGGTTTGGTCTTTCCCTTAGCGATTTCGCTAGGGAATTCCTCGATTACTTCAGCCTGCAGCTGCATCATCTTCCGGCTAACGCCATTGCTTCTCTATCCGCTTTTATCTCGGCCTCAGAAGGATACTTCGGCCTCTGGCCATCTGTGCATGTATGGTCCAAGTTCTTCCATATCCGATCCAATGTCGTTCCAGACAAATCACTTCATCCTTCTGAGAAATTGCTTACCCAGTGTGGAGCTGCGTCCATCACACCTCGGAGGAAATCCGAGTTTCTTCGCGTTGCTGGTCTCGAGTCATGCAAAAAATGGCACAGATCGTTTTTCTATGTCAAGAATTCTGGGAAGGAAGACAAGATTTGGCTCCCTGCTTTCTCCATCGGCCCCCCTTCCAAGAAGAACTAGACTTATAATCCCAGGAAGAGCCATGCTCTGGCCGAGGCCTTTGAGATTCGGCTGAAGGAGCTGATCTGCGCTGGGTTACGTGGCGAGGATCTGATGACCACCTTCATCAGCAGCCGAGTCTGCCCTTTTCAGTGTCGCACGCACAAACTCTGTTTCATGAGCGGTCCCCTTGATCCCAATCGGGTTTCAACGGTTGAGCTCAAGGACTATCTTGTTTATAAGCGTGTGTGAGCTATCTTTAAGAAGGATCTGCCAGAAGATTGGACCTAGGGGCTGAAGCCATTCACCCGCCGGAATCCCCCTCCCGAGGTAAGCTAGAGCACATGTGTTCTTGTTTCCTAATCGCGTTTGCGATTCCTTTTGCTGATTCTTCTTTGTTTCTTTTCTCGCAGAGATTTGCGGAACAACGGATCGAGGATGCCGAGGTTCTGGCCCTCCCATGGACTGCAGATCGGAACACACCGGACAACGGAGAGCCTGACCCGGAGGAGTTCGTTCCTAAGTCGGACGTTGCTCCAGTTCGCGCCCATGGCAAGACTTCGGCTCATGGGGAGGAAGGTGATTCGGACGACGTCCAAGTTCTTGAGGTAGTTGTCGTAATGCCTATCTCTTACGCATTTCTGGCTTCTGCGTCCTCAGCTAATCAGGCCTCTCTCCTCCCAACCTCCTGCTACCTCGAGGAAGCGTACCGCTCCTTCAGGTGTCTCGGAAGCCACTCCCAAGAAGCGAATGAAGAAGTTAGCCCAGCACCTTCCGAAGCGTAAAACTATGCTCGGGGTTACTGGGTGAGTTCCTTTTCATCTGTATTTCTTGTTTCTCTTTTTCTGTCTTCTGACCTGACTTTCTGTGCTTTTGCAGCGCTCCTCTTTCTGTTAAGCCCAGTGGTCCGAGTATGACGAGTCATACGACTCAGCCGCCTTCTCCTCCGCCTCCTGAAGATACCAGAGTTCCTAGTTCTGCTCGCGCAGACTCTCCTCCTGCTCCGAATCAGACGTCACCTCGGCAAGATGCGCCTGTGGTTTCCCCTGCTGATGCCAACATAACTTGGCCAGTAGATCTTTCTACTGAGCCTGCTGCCTCCGTTGTAAACCCCGGAGTTTCCCCTGAGATTCCTTCGACCCCCACAATTTCAACCGCAACTCCTACTCCAACCGAGGATATCACCACCTCGGCGCCCTTGGAAACCGTAATTCCTTCGGCCCCCAAAAATGCCACTCCAAGTGCCGAGGTTGCGGCCCCTGCCGACATTTCTTCCAAGGCTAAGAAGGTTGTTGTTACTAGACCTTCCTCATCTCAGATAGGACTTGCCAGCTCTTCTCAACCCACCATTGTTGATGCGCTCCGCAAGGGGGTTTCCTCTGCTAAGACCGTCGTCACCCCGGCCGCTGATACTCAGCTTACTCTCCACAAGAGTCCCGCGGCGGCGGTGGTTACACGACGTGCCCGAGGTAAAGTTCTGACTCGTACTGGGAGTGGGAATAGCCTCGGCTCCTTGGTTGAGTATGCCAAAAATTGGAACGTTGCTGATCAGCTTGAGGGCAATCCGAGCAATCAGCCATTTCAACTCTCCGACATCAGCAGTCGCTTGCACATGGCTGCCAAGATCGTGCTCGACAGCGATAAGATGAACGAGGTAAGTGCTTTTGTTGACATTCTATTAGTTATTCGAATGATAATATATATACTCTAGTCCCCGAAGCTTGCAATCGAGTAACTTGTTGCTCGTTTGGAAGCTTTGTTTAAGCTTTAAGTGCATTATTTTGCCAGTAAGTTTCCTGTATGATTTTGACTCATTGTCTTAGCTTTGAATATCCAGTCGCCTAGATCCGAGTTAAGCTTTGCTTGATTCGGATCTGACTTAGCTATAAATATCCAGCCGCCTAGATTAGAGTTAAGCTTTGCTTGATTCGGATCTGCCTTAGCTTTAAATATCCAGCCGCCTAGGTCCGAGTTAAGCTTTGCTTGATTCGGATCTGCCTTAGCTTTAAATATCTAGCCGCCTAGGTCCGAGTTAAGCTTTGCTTGATTCGGATCTGCCTTAGCTTTAAATATCCAGCCGCCTAGATCCGAGTTAAGCTTTGCTTGATTCGGATCTACGTTAACCTCAGGTATCTGTCAGGTATCTGATTGTGTAATTTTCTTTATCGCTTAGGTTGCCCATGATCGTCGGACAGCCGAATTCCAAAGGCTGCTTTTTGCGCACAAGAAGTTGCAAGAAAAGTATGAAAAAGTTCTTCCCGTGGTGAAGAAAGCTGGTAACAAATCTCTGCGTTGTCCCTTAAGCTATTAATATTTTCGATTTGAGGTGCTAACTCATTTTGCTTGTAATCAGGTAATATCAATAATCTTAATATTCATCTTGAGAATAAAGTTAAAGCTCTGGAAGGTTAGTTATTCTTTTCCTTTATCAATTTTCGTTCAAAGCCTGTCCTGAGTTTCTTATAACCTTCTGGCTTTGGTATAGCCGAGTTACAAACTCTTGCAGCATCGCATCAAGAATGCATACCCATGCCTGATATGATGCTGCATTTTTTAGAGCAAGCCGCCACTCATTCGACGCAATTGAAAGAGAAAGATGACGAGATAAACCGGTTGCGTGCCGAGGTAGAATCCCTCAAGCTTTCTCAGAAATCTGAGTTAGAGAAAGTTGATCAGGAGTTTTCCGACGAAAAGAACCGGCTGAGTCTGCAAATGCAGAAGGATAAAGAACTCCTCGAGGCTGCCGAACTTAAGACTCGGACGATGAGCGAGGAAATCACTCGCTTTGAGAAGACCAAGGTTGATTGGGCTCAAGTTCTTCAGAAAATGCTGAGCTATATTCATCATAAGTTTCTGATCGTGGCCGAGTTATCTTCTCTTCTTTCTTATTTTTAACTGATATATTTTTGTTTTGCGTAGATCATTTTCCGGAAGCTAGGCCTGTGAGCTCTAGAGCGGTGGTTAATGCTTGCCAACGCCGAGGTGTCCCCGCAGATGCGAGTTCAGAATATTCAATGGACGACTTATTGGTTGTTGTTGGCGCTGCTATTGGGCCAATGAAGATTATGGGCAGGGATTTGGTGCAAGCAGCCATTCGGGCCTATCATGTTCTCTGGCCGAATACTTCTGGAACTCCTGATATTGACGAGGTCAAGATACTTGTGGAAAGGTTAATGGCATCCCAGACTCAGTTAAATCTTTGGAGGGAATCTGCTGGAAGAGCTGGTGCTTATATGTCACTCACAACCGTTATGTCTTGGTACGAGGATATTTCGCTCGATACCTTGATAAACCTGCGCACTGGCTCTCGTCGGGTTGAGGAACCCGAATTCGTCGCTCGCCGCCAAGCTCATGCCTTCCAGCTTGTGGAATATGCTGATGTGCATAACTGGATTGAAGGGCCAAGTTTCCTTCCCAACCCAGCGGATGACATAGAAATCGAAGATGCCCCCGAAGATAATTCGGCCGACCAGGAGGAGGGTGAGGGCGACTCGGACAGCTCTGGTGATTCCAGCGCAAGCTCGGATGGGGATGGCGACGCGCGATCATCTTCTAAAGAGACTGGGCATTCTCAAGCTCAGACTAATGCCTCTCAGCAGCCTCGGATGCCCCCCGAGGCTACTATCGCCCCTATTGAAGGCGAAGTAACCTCGGTTGAGGCACCGTCTTTCTCGGCACGCCCACCTTCTGGGAATGCCCCTGCACCGGAGACCGAGGTCGTGGCTCCGTCGTCTGAGACAGCCATTCCTGACGCCCCGGGTCATGCTGCTGCCCCTTAGGTTCAAGAAACTTCTTAAATTATTTCCAGTCCCTGGTATGCCGGGCGTATGATGTGTGTGAAACAATTATGCGACTTTCTGTGTGGTACGAACCTTTTTTGCCTTTTGCTGCTGAGACATGAGTGATGATAATCATTATGGCTTTGCTTAAGCGGGTCTCACTGCCTTATATCTTTGTTTTGGCGACCTTTTATTCCATAAACCCGGATTGTATTTCTCCATGTGGCTAGCCTTAGTTCGGCATATATCATGTCTGTCCTTTTGAAAACAGTGGATTATATCAATTAGTCGCCGAGTTATTACTTGGGTTGCCAAAATATTTTGCATAGGTTATTATTGCAGGGTATTCCCTGAGTTGTTGTTCGAAATGCTGAAGTGTTCAGGCAACAAATAATCATGGGGCAGTCCCCGAGTCACTGCTCAAAGTGCTGAGGTTTATTACTTAACTCAAAAATAATAAATATCATTGGGCAGTCCCCGAGTCACCGCTCAAGGTGCCGAGGTTTAGTACATAGCTCATAATAAGAAACAATATAGGGAAGTCCCCGAGTCACTGCTCAAGGTGTCGAGGTGTAATACACAACTCACCATAAGAAACAATATAGGGCAGTCCCCGAGTCACTGCTCAAGGTGCCGAGGTGTAATACATAACTCATAATAAGAAACAATATAGGGCAGCCCCGAATCACTGCTCAAGGTGCCGAGGTGTAATACACAACTTACAATAAGAAGCAATATAGGGCAGTCCCCGAGCTACTGCTCAAGGTGCCGAAGTTTAATACATAGTTGATACTTCGACCTGAATTGTCATATTCAACACGCCATAGGAGGCTCCTACGAGTAAAATGAACGAAGTAGATGTTCCATGGTCTTTTTGATTCCTCGCCGGCTTTGTTTGCCTTGTTCTTTTCTGGCGACTGAGCATCGATTAGGTAATATGCATCGTTGTGCAATGTTTTGCTCATGATGAATGGTCCCTCCCATGGGGGTGATAGTTTGTGCATGCCGGCTGTGCGTTGCACTAGCCTAAAAACCAAATCTCCTTCTTTAAACACTCTTGGATTGACTTTTTTGCTGTGATATCGTCATAAATCTTGCTGATAAATAGCTGAACTTGATAGTGCCAACTCCCTGGCCTCTTCTAGCAAATCGACATCATCTTGCCGAGCTACCTCATTTACCTCGGCGGTTGTATATTGGGTTACTCTTGGCGAATCACGTATTATGTCGGCTGGAAGCACGACTTCTGCTCCATATACCAGAAAAAATGGGGTATATCTTGTTGACCTGTTTGGGGTAGTTCTGAGGCTCCATAGTACTGCTGGTAGTTCCTCGATCCAGCATCCTACCGACCTTTGCAGAGGTTCGAAAAGTCGGGGTTTTATTCCGGACAATACTAGTCCATTAGATCTTTCTACTTGCCCATTGGATGCTGGGTGGGCCACGAGGCGACATCTAGTCTTATGTGTTTTTCTTGGCAGAATCTAGCAAAAGCCCCTTCAGTGAAATTTGTGCCATTGTCTGTAATAACACTATGTGGATAACCATATCTCAAGATAATATCTTTGAGGAACTTTACTGCTGTTGGTCCATCACATTTTTTTATCGGTTTTACTTCGATCCACTTTGTGAATTTATCCACCATGACTAAAATATGGGTCATCCCGCCCCGGGCCGGCTTGATTGGTCCCACCATATCCAAGCACCATACCGAAAATGGCCAAGTAATTGGTATCGTCTTTAATTCGGACGATGGCATATGTATCTTGCTGGCATATCTCTGGCAACCATTGCATTTTTCTACCAATTTTTTGGCTTCTTTCAACGTCGTTGGCCAATAAAATCCATGCCTGAATGCTTTGGCCACTAAAGCTCTGGACGAGGCATGATGCCCGCATTCTCCTTGATGTATATCTAGGAGGATTTCCTAGCCTTCCGCCAATTCAACACATCTTTGCAGCACGCTTGTGACGCTCCTTTTATACAACTCATTATTTATGATTGTATAAGCTTCTGCTCTTCTCACTGGTTGTCTAGCCAGTACCTCATTATTCGGCAAAGTCGCATCTTTAAGGAAGGAAAATATGGGTTGCGCCCATGTTGGCATGATTTTCTCTGGGATAATTTCACTATCTATTTCCATATTTTCTGCCGACATAACAACCTCGGGTTTTTCCATATCCGTTCGTGTGACGGCCAGGTTCATTTTTGGAAACTCCGGGTTAAATTCTTGGTCAATATCCATCGGCATGCTATCTTCTTTTGATTTTGCCGGGATAAATATGGATTCGGACTCTGGTGATGGTGCTATTGATGGTTTTCTCAGGTGCTCTAGGGTGATACCCGGGGGAATTGATTGTCTGGTTGATCCGAGTTTTGACAACGTGTCTGCAGCGTCATTTTCTGCCCGGGGTATATGATGAAATTCACATCCATCAAAGTATCCACTGAGTTTTTGCACATGGAATCTATATAAGGCCATATTCGCATCTAGCACGTCCCAATTACATGATACTTGCTGTACTACCAGATCTGAATCTCCATAGCATAGGATCCGACGTATCCTAATCTCTTTTGCCACTTTTAATCCATGGACGAGTGCTTCGAACTCGGCTACGTTGTTTGACGCGGCAAAATGTATTTGCAGCACATATTTCAGCTGATCTATTTTTGGCGAGGTTAGCACTATCCCTGCCCCCAAGCCATTCCTTAGCTTGGAACCGTCAAAGTGCATTGTCCAATAATTCGGATCTGATAATGGTGGCTCATATTGTACCTCAGCCCAATCCACAAAGAAGTCGGCCACTGCCTGAGATTTGATTGCATCTCGCCTATCGAATTGCGGAGCATAAGGTGATAATTCAATTTCCCATTTTGCTATTCGGCCACTTGCATCTTTGTTGCTCAATATGTCAGCTATGGGTGCTTCACAAATCACTTTGATCAGGTGTTCTTCGAAGTAATGTTTAAGTTCCTTCGCCGACATGTATACCCCATATTCCATCTTTTGGTATCGTGGGTAGTTTTTTTTCGAGGCTGATAGTACCTTGCTCATGTAATATACCGGCCTTTGTACTGATTTATCATCTTCCATTCGTTCCACAACGACCACCGCACTTACCACTCTGTTTGTGGCGGCTATGTAAAGTAACATAGGCTATTTTGACAATGGAGAGGCCAAGATTGGTGTTGTGAGTAGCATCTTTTTTAGTTCATGAAATGCATTGTTTGCTTGTGGTGTCCAAATGAACTTATCAGATTTTTTCATCAGTTGATATAGTGGTAATGCCTTCTCTCCCAGCCGACATACAAATCGGCTAAGCGAGGCCAGGCAACCTGTGGACTTCTGTACGTCATTTAGACATCTTGGCAATTCCATTCTTTCTACTGCTCTTATCTTAGTGGGATTGGCCTCTATACCTCGGATGGATACGAGAAAACCGAGTAGTTTCCCAGCTGGTACGCCGAAGGTGCATTTCTCCAGGTTAAGTTTCATTCGGAACCTTCTCAAATTCACGAATGTCTGTCGAATATCATCCAGTAGTGTTTTGCCCTCTTTGGTTTTGATAACCACATCATCTACATATACTTGTACATTTTTCCCTATCTGGTCATGTAGACACTTTTGCATACATCTCTGGTAGGTTGCCCCTGCGTTACGCAGGCCGAATGGCATTGTGCGATAGAAATAAGCCCCGTACAGGGTAATAAACGCAGTCTTTATTTGATCAGCCAGATTTAACGATATCTGGTGGAAACCAGAATACGCGTCTACAAACGATAACAGCTCACAACCAGCGGTCGAATCAATGACTTGGTCTATACTAGGTAAAGGAAAAGGATCTTTGGGACACGCCTTGTTCAGGTTCGTGTAATCAATACACATTCTCCATACGATGGCTACATTTGGATCGTCCTTTTTCTTTTCTACTAACACCAGGTTTGATAGCCAATCCGGATAAAGCACTTCCATGATGAACCCGGCCGTAAGGAACCGAGCTATCTCATCCCCTATTATTTTTCTCCTGTCTTCGGCGAAGCGGCGGAGAGGTTGCTTCACCGGCCTTGCTCCTGGCCTTACATTCAGAGAGTGCTCAGCCAACTCCCTCGGTACACCTTGCAGGTCTTGAGTTTACCATGCAAATATATCCCGATTCTCACGGAGGAAGTTGGTGAGCTCGCTTTCCTATTTGGCATCTAGGCCGACACCAATGGTGACGGTGCTCTCTGGGAACTTCTCATCTATCTGGACCTTTTTTGTTTCTTTAGTCGGCTGGAACGAGACACTTCCATGTGGGTTGGCCAATGTCGGCATATTCAGTTGTGCCGACTGAGCGAGGGCCGCTACCTCCTGAATCCTTCTTTTTTCTCTTGCGATTACCAATGACTCAGCCAAGTTTGATCCGGCTGAAGCACATTCCATTGACTTCCTATAATCTCCTGCTACAGTTATCACCCCTTGTGGTCCGGGTAGCTTCATTTTCAAGTATGTGATGTGGTAGCTACTCATGAATTTGGCAACGCTGGCCTCCCGAGTAAAGCATGATAGCAACTTTCTAGATCCACCACCTCAAACTCCAAATTTTCCGCTCTGCAGTTATCCCTTGTGCCGAATAACACATCTACCCGAACCTTCCCAATGGGTTTGCATGAAATTCCTGGCACTATTCCATGGAACGTGGTTCTTGTGGATTGCAGCATATTCTGCGATATTCCGAGCTTATGCATTGTATCTTTGTACATGATATTGATACTGCTCCCATTGTCAATGAGTACTTTTGAGAATTTCACATTAATGCTAGGCCCAACAAATGTCGGATCTAATACGAGTGTATACGACCCCGGACTCAGCATTATTTTGGGATGATCTTTTATATTCCAAGTTACTTCTTTATCTGACCAAGGCACATATCTTGGTACTGCCGGCATAACTGCATTCACTTCCATAAGCCGGCACTGTACACTTTGCCTGTCTTGCTGTTCTGTTGTGAACATGCAATATGATTGATGATGCTCCCTATAATCATTGCGTCCATTATTTCCGGGGTTAGCCCTTCCATCCTGACCCTGATTTATCACTTGATGCACTGCATCCCTCCGATCCGAGTTATCATACCTCGGGGGAGGAGGGGGTAACATTAACTGATGTGCATTCGCCCCAGTCAATTCCGGCTGCTGCTGCTGATGCGCCTGATGGGAAGGTGCTTGTATACCCGCCGGGTTCCCCATTGCGTTTTTCATCCAGGCGCATTGCCGGGTTGTATGATTAGCCGGCTTAGCTGGGTTTGGGGTGTGAAATTTACACGGTTGATCCAACATGGATTCAAACGTGTACTTCAGCCTCTCCTGCCATTGCTTCTTCTGTTCTGGTGTCCACTGTCTCTTCCCTTCATTCCTTGGTGTCCATTGCTGAGGACCATTCTTCTGCCGCTGACTATTTCCGTGACTCGGCTGATCTTGCACTACTGCTGCCACCTGATTAGAGGCATATCTGTAATCTGGTCTTTCCTCTCTTCTTCTACCTCTGAACTCGTTGCGCCTCGATGATCCAGCCACATCTCTTGCATATTGATCTTGATGCTCTCGATGGTCCGCCGACATCAGCTCTGGTTGCGTCGGATCTCCTAATGCATACGAATCCGCTATCCTGATGGTTTCTGCCAAAGTGGTTGGCATATTCTTTGCAGTCGCTGCCACAAGACACTGGCATAGCGGAACCCTTGAGTTAACCAAGCTATTGCTTGTGATTCTATAACTCCCTCGCATGAATTCCTGAGGTTACACCACCGAGTCAAGAATTCTCTGTCTGTCTCATTCGGCCTTTGCTTGCACATCGCAAGCTGTTGTGGCCTGTTCGGTCTCTTGTAAGTGCTGGTAAAGTTGCTGACAAACATCTCTTCAAAATCTAACCAATAGTTGATACTGCCTGGTGGCAGATTATTCAGCCATACTCTGGCTGGTCCTTCCAGCATTTGTGGGACATATCTTACTGCCCATCGCAAGTTTCCGCTTGCTATTTTTACAGCAGTGGCATAGTCAATCAACCAATCCTGTGGTTTGGTGCTCCCATTGTATGTTTTCATATCTCTTGCCAGCTGAAAGTTCGGCACTGGCGGCTCGCCCATGATCCGGGGTCCGAAACATGCCGGACCAGGCGGACCCTGCTCTTCTAACAACTCGGACCGGTACATCCTGTCTAGTTTTAGTCTTGCATCACTTGATGGCAAGTCTCTGTACATAATTCTTTCCTGCATTCCATAGTGGTTATTCCCACCATGACCTGCATATTCCATATCTGAGTAACCATCATTGTATCTCTCATTTTCCTGATTGTGGCGAGTTGGTCTCACTTCCCTTTCCTGTCGAGGTTCATACCTCGGCTGAGGATTGGGCGGCGGATCCCTCCTTCCCTCTGCCGGGATATTGTTCTCATGATTTCCTCTTCCGAGGTCTCCATTACCTCGGCTTCCGTTGCCTCTGTCGGCACGGTGGGGGTTTCTTTCTCCATTGTTATCTCGGCTTCCATTGCCTCTGTTCTCATTGATCTTTTCAGCTACTGCCGGATCATACGGTACAATCTGCTTGTTTCTTTTTCCTGAAGTTACCGCTCTATCTTTTCGCGCATTGTTTCCGGGTGAAGATGCAGCTGCCACCGAAAGGGCAGGTGCTGCTCCAGCCGAATGAACCATACGTGAGGCACCAGGTCTTGCCGGGTCTGCCTTAAGCATTTCTTCATTCTGCTGGTTCGCAATGCGCACCAGCTCATTCACTCTTTCTTGCTGTTTTTGCCGGCCTTCACTGGTCAGCCCTTCCAATTCTAGTGTTGCGGCATTTGCCGCCCTTAGGTTTTTCGTCGGGGTGTTATACCTCGGCAAACCTAGATCGACTGAATCTGCCTTATGAGCTTCATGCTCCTTGTTGATATCATTCATGAGGTTTTTTCCTCTCAATCTTAACTCATCAACCCGCTCAGGGGCAACATCTAGCTTATTTGCCTTAGCATATTCCCGCAGGGTCCTTTTTAGGGACTCCCGCAATGCCGACACCTTTTTTGCCTCTACAAGCACTTTTTGCCTAGTCTCTTCTAACTCTGCCTGAGCATTAGCTGGATCAAGTATCGGCGCTACAGGCGTAGTCAGATTATATATAGTTGCCTGGAGAATATTCTCTGGTCTTTCCAGAGGTGGCCATCTTACCCTTGGTGCCTTCGGGGTCGTCTCCTGCACCTCGGTTGGCTTTGCTGCCGATGGATCTACCTCGGTGGGCTGTGCAGCTGCCTGCTTTGTGGTCACCTGTCCTCCTGTCCTCGGGTCCTTGCTTGATCCTGCTCCTCCTGCTGCTACCTGCACTCCTGCTGTGACCATTACCTCGATGATGCTGGCGAGGCGTTCTCCACGCGGACCGTTCACAGCGCTGAGGGGGGGCTCTCCTGCAACAATGACTCGGTGAGGGTAGACGCAGGAGGTGTCGATGCCGACGTAGATCTGGTGCATGCCCAGGTTGATGAAGAAGCCGTTGCGCGGAGGAGCTTTTCCCCCTGCCTGCGTTGTCGCTGACATAGTCACAGAGATCAAATATCTGAACTAAGCCAGAGACAACGCGCTCGCCAGTGTGGATGAAGTTTCCCGTCCAGATCTTGACTCCAGCTAGCACCGCTGCTGGCCCCACGGTGGGCGCCAATTGTCGTGGTGGTGGCACGGCAGATGCCATGGGTAGGCTAAAGTATGGGGCCAATGGATGCTAGAGGGATCTGGGGAGGGAAGATGTAGTTAATTCTACACACAAATGACTAACATACAAATCTTTATTTCTCCTCTCTTGGACTACAAGTGCTCCTTGAGCTGTATGCAGGAAGAGAAGATGAACTTTTACCAGCCTAACGGTATAGAATGAGCCGATGCCCTTCTCAAGATCCAAGCCTCTCCTTATAAAGGGGTGCCTTGGCTCCTCTTGGGCTGACGTGGCAAGCATATTCGAAGAATATGCTTGTCCCAATATAGTAACTCGGCGGCCTCCTTTCCGCGTCCCCCTTCTAATGACGGCAAAGTTCCAGAGAACCCCACCTGCACGCCTCGGGCTCCAGGACTGTCACCTCCGTGACCCCCTTCTGCCCTTCTGCTGCTCTGCGCCTTGTCCTTTGCGCTTGGCTCTGTTCAGATTCTTCCTAGCCTGTGACTAGGGTTTGACTATAGCCACCTCCTTCTCCTGCAAGCTTCATGTCATTCGGCCCTGTCTCGCTTAACTCGGCTCGGCCTTCACCTGCATTTAGGTTATTCGGACTTACTCGGCCAACTTAACCCGTACGTCGGCCGGGTAACGTACGACCCTTCTCATAGGTGTCATGCTCTTGCTTACCTCGGCCGACCTTTACATGATTCGGCCAATATAGGCAGTAACTCGGAATATGACAGGGGAAACTCCTTTCGTCTTTCCCCGTCATGACCCTATCTAGGGTCACCTCCGCAACAACCTTCCACACCATACGTTTAATCCTTTGTTACCACAAACCGGTGAGCTTAACAACCTCACTGATTCATTGGGGCAAAGTCTTGACTTTGTGTTGTGCAAATCTCCATGTTGCTTGCAACACCTATGTGACGTTTCCGTCCTCCTTCTGGTTCAATAACCTCGGTCTCTACTGAGGGAAGACTTGCTGTCGTGCTCATCACAACTTGCTCTTGGGGTTTCCAACGAAGTGCTCCACCACTGTCAAGTTCTCTAGCGCCATCAAGGAGTCATCAGAGCCATATAGGTCTCTTCCAAGACCCCTAGATATTAAGTGAATCAAAAGTGTTAGACAGAAGGACATGTTCCAGTCGGAAGAACTGGAGTATATGTCAAATCAATGTAAATAAGTGAAAATTACCATTGGGCACTTGTCGCCCTTGAACATGTCGTACGTGATGGCGAAGATGCTCTTTCGGTCCTTCACCTTGACGATGTCCTTGAGGTGGAGCTTGATGGAGTTAGTGGAAAAGTTATCCTCGGAAATCCGGAGGGTATCTTTTCTGTCCTTTGTGTACTGACACATCAGCTTTTCATGGTGATGTAGAGGCTAGATCCGCCTTATGAACCAGCACATGGCTAGGTCCAAGCCGGTCAGAACCGTCTCTACAAGCCACTCAATCCGCCTTACGGCACGGGAGGCTTCATCCTCGAAAGGAAGGAGGGCTTGTGATCTCCATGTGGGGGCTTCGGCGGCGGCCCCTTCAACAAATTCCAGGTATGATGCTTCTTGGCCAGCCAGAGGGATATCTAGGCCATAGAAGTACGTCAACTGCCAGTTCTTGTAGGACTCGTGTCCTACAATGTCGGGGAACCACCGGCCATGACAGATCTTGAAGTTGATGGTCCCACAGTTCCTAAGCTCCTCCTTGCTCACTCCGGCTTCCCTCTTGATGGTGAAGAAATATATAAAAAGATCTAACCTAGGCCTAATCCCTAGGTATCCCTCGCACAGAGATGCGTAGTTGCTAATTGCGAGAATGCTATTCGGGGAGAGGTTCTAAGGTTGAACCCGGAGGTGTTGGAGGACTTGGATGCAGAAGTCGGACAACAGCAGGGAAACACCGCGTACCAACTGGGCTTTGAGGTATACCCTTTCTCCAACTTGGGGAGAAGGGACGACCTCACTGACCAGCGTCGCCCGCCAGACCAGACCCTCCATAGCCGGAAGGTATCCTTTAGTGATCATCTTCTTGATGTCGCCGTCGGAGATGTCCAAGCCACACCACTCCCCTTTGTGAGAGTCAGCCTCCTCTTCTAGCAGCTTGACGTGGCTCAGTCAATTGCAGAGCTTCGTTGGGAGACCCCAAGAGGAAGGTGCGATGAGAACAGCAACAAGTCTTCCCTCAGTTATGAAACCAAGGTTATCGAACCAGTAGGAGCAAGGAAACAACTCCAAGGTGTTGCTAGCAACTTGGAATCCTGCACAACACAAACTCAAGACTTTGCCCCAACTTACAGTGAGGTTGTAATCTCACTGGTTTGTTGAAAACAAAGGATTAAACGTATAGTGTGGAAGGTAATGGTTGCTTGCAGAAAGTAAACGGTAACAGTAGATGATGTAACAACAGTAAAGATTGGACCAGGGTCCACAGTTCACTAGAGGTGTTTTCCTTAAGATACATAACATGCTGGGTGAACAAATTTCAGCGGGGCAATTGATAGGAACTGAGCAAGGCATAAAAATGCAAATACTAGACATTCATGATTCCTATGAGATTTGATTAGGCATTACAACAATATACATAGAGCACCATCCAACTGCATCTATGACTAACAATCCACCTTTAGGTTATCATCTGAACCCCCTCCAGTATTAAGTTGCAAGCAACGAATAATTGCATTAAGCAATGTGTGTAAAGTAAACAATACAATTGTTCCATGAACAAAAGATTGTTGGTTTCTCCCTAGTAGCAACAACACATCTATAACCTTAGAGATTCCTGTCACTTCCCCAGATTCAATAGAGGCATGAACCCACTATCGAGCATAAATACTCCCTCTTGGAGTCACTAGCATCTACTTGGCCAAGATAGCTACTAGCAACGAAGAGCATGCAAGATATCAAACAACATAGATATGATAGAATCAATAATCAATCTGACATAGTACCTCAATATCCATCAGATCCCCGCAAACACAACATGTATGATTACAAATAGATGATCTTGATCATGAACGGAGCTCACAAGATCTAAACATGATAGCACAAAGGAGGAGAAACAACCATCTAGCTACTGTATGGACCCATAGTCCAAGCGTGAA
Source organism: Avena sativa (assembly GCA_916181665.1). NCBI lineage: Eukaryota > Viridiplantae > Streptophyta > Magnoliopsida > Poales > Poaceae > Avena > Avena sativa. The sequence goes on from OV702283.1 coordinate 37,728,938, forward strand.
CTACTCACGCATCATACCGGAGGCTGGCATGGTGATGAAGAAGGCCTCCGGGATGATCTCTCCCCTATGACAGGGTGCCGGGAAGAGCTTCCGATCCCCCCAATCTAGGAACGATGGTGGTGACGGCTACGGACTGTTTCGTGGAGATATCATTGGGTACTCAGGGTTTTGGCATCGTGGGGCTTTTATAGGCGAAGAGGCGAGGCAGGAGGGCGGCCAGGGGGCGCACACCATAGGGCGGCACGCCCTAGGGTGGGCCCACGCGGCCCTAGGGTGTGTCCGCCATGTGGCGCCCCTTCGGTTGCTCTTTGATTTCTGTGTTCGTCTTGGTGAAACATTGACTTTGGCTTTTGTCCCGACCAGTTTCGAGAATATTTCTTTACTAGCTTTTATAAAACCAAAAACATCAGAAAACAGGCAACTGACACTGCGGCATCTTGTTAATAGGTTAGTCCCAGAAACTGTATAAAAATACCTCAAAGCGAAGACAAAGCATAGCAAAGTAGATACTAAACAAGCATGGAACATCAAAATTATAGATACGTTTACGATGTATCACAGCTCGAGCGCTGCTGGAATATGGTCGCCGCCGGTGGATTCCACCACTACGGAACATGGCACCACCACCCCCTTCGGCAGGGCGTGGAACGTGCTAGAAGGCTTGGCCGAAGCCTCGCCAGATGCTGCCATCGAAGGGTTGCTGCTGCTCTCCATTGGTGAAGGAGAGGTGGACTGAGAGGTGGGGATAACTAGGGTTTTCTCTCTACGTGCGATGTGCTCGAGGAGGATTTGGGCTAGAGGAAGAAGATGATGCGAGAGCGAATGAGGGTAAAAAATAATTGACCACCATAGTTAAAATATATAGTCCCGACATCAAGATTCGTGCTAGATGATCCAATGGTCGATGCATGGACACCACGTGCGCGAGCATGCGCGGAGATTTTGCTACGTTCCCACCGCTGTCGCTTGACGTTTCGAATTTATCGCGCGGCAAAATCGCTATCATTATGTTTCCTGCATGTGTGAGTTAAGAGGCGTCGCTAGCCTATGGTCTACGTCATCTCACTAACAAATGCAGACGAACTGTCCCATCTGAAGATTCTGGCATGGACGGATCCTGTCTGGCCACGAGAAGAGTACGATGGAAGACTTGGTGATTCTCCGACCTATGTATTGAAGACGGATAATATTGCAGGGTTCTTTGGAGGACTACAAGATATTGCTTGACAATTTGCCGATATCACTTAGACAGAGCACTAAAACTGAAGAGGCAAGACGACGAAAGATCTCGGAGTTCTCCGGGGGCTACTATAGCGGATATGATAAATGGGTATCACCATGGCATATCTATAATCCGGTTAACCCGGGTGGCCCATAGTTGGTAGCAAGGCCCATGACCTGTTGGGCGGCCTGGTTAGATGGATACAGAAGGGAGGCACATGCGGGATAAAGGAAGGCTACGGTGAAGTCACCGACATACTCGGAGCCTTGGAGTGCAAGACATAAAGACTAGTTAGTACTAGTGTAGGACTCTGTAACCTGCCCGGCTAGGACTTTTCCATGTAACCGGACCTCTGTGAGCCTTTAGGGCATAAATTTACACACCTCACATAGTGAACCAATCCCTGTAACTCGGCGTATTGCCCTTATAGTGATTTATAGCAGGAGTAGGGTTCTGCCACCATCGTGGGACCTAAACCTAGGTAAGCTGTGTTACCTCGTACCCGCCAACTTGCCGCCTTCCCCCACGTCTTTAAACACACACTGTGAGGACCCCTCCATGGCTTACTCGTCAGCAATACCATGACACTCTGCCCACTCAAAGGACTGGCGTTGGAATTCCATGGGATTTATGCATTTGACAAAACCAGACTAGTTGATTGACCGACAAAACTGTGTCAGGGTTCCCTCTGCCTCCTTAGAGGGTAAATGCCAAGATCTCAAAAGAAATCGGAAGCCGGCAAAACCATACTAGTTTATTAAATCGACAAAAAAGTGTTAGGGTGAGTTCTGCCCTCTGAAAAGATTAGTACTAGTATCCCACGAGAAATTGGCATCTGGCAAAGGTCACTCAATTAAACGACGAATGATCTTGGGGACTCCTCTCCCTCTTAGAGGAATGTCGCCTTTTGATCCCAAGGGGTCATTAGTAAAAACTATCATGAAGGGAAAATGCATGATCAAAACTCTGATATGCAGATTCAAGTATGTACTCCTTCTTGACCTCCGTTCGACATCTCTGAACGGGACCTAAAGCTGCATTCTCTCTGATCACAAAGGACCCAAGAGCTACTAACAAGGTCATAGATACCAGGTGGGCCTAGACAACCGTAAGAGGCCCACTTGGAACCACGGTGGCCAATCATGAAGGCTCGGGCCTCAGGCATAGGCCCAAATGGAGATGCCTTGGCAGCCAAGCCAGTGCATATCGCCAAACTTATTCTTTGGGATATCAAGATTACTCCACCAAGATAGGATATAGATATTTAGTTTACTGTTTTGTATAAGCGCCATCACTTATAACCCATCTCGACAATTTGTAACCCTAGCTCCAGATCGTGTATATAAGAGGAGGTAGGGACGCCGAATGGCACGTCTGACACCTCCCACCTCATCTCTCTCATACCACTGTCGTATAGAGTCTGCACGACATCACCATCCACTATACGTGAGATTGAGCTTTATCTCGAGATCACCCGAGCACACTACGATAATCCCAAGCGCTCACAAATAGGAGTAGAGTTTTTACCAGGCATTGTATGTCCAGGGTCTGAACCTGTATAAATCTCTGTCTCAGTGTCCTACCATCCCAATCACCGGGCGTGACCCCTTCAAATATAAATCTACCATAGTAAAATGCCTCGACACAATCATATGTATCTTCTTTATAGCCCAAGATTTCTGAGTTTTTATCACACAACAAAGAGAGAAATAGAAAGATCTTACAAAAGACCTTGGCCCTGGACATCGCGGCTGCCTCCCTCACATAAGATGACATCAACACGCATTTGTAGATTTTGCCATGACTGCTTCTTTCTATCTCACTTTTGGATTTTCCACTCGGTCATCGCTGCCGGTTTGGTAGGCCAATTTGTTTTTTTCCCCTTATTCTACGTAAGATTTCTTTCCCTTCTAGTATTGCAGGACATGTGTTTTCTTATAATATTACACAACACAAATTTTTTTATTCGTGGAAAATATCTCCTAAGAACATTAGAAACAAAATCACTACATTTACCACAATGATATATATCTTGTTCTTTATAGCCAAGGAATTTCATATTTTATCAGGCAACAAAGACAGGAACATCAAGAGTTTCTAAAACACCTTGGTCCCAACCATCATGGTCGCCTCTACTGTTAGCCGCTTCTTTCTATCTCACTTTTGGCTCTTCCACCCGGTCATTGCGTCCGGTTCGGCGCGTCGGCTTGTTGCTTTTTCCCTCGTTGTATGTAAGATTTTGTTCTCTTATGGTATTGCAAGACATGTATTTTCTTATAGTATTACACAACACGAATCCTTTTGACTATGGAAAATAGCTCGTAATAACACTAGAAACAAGATCACTGTATTTACCCCAATGATATCTATCTTGTTCTTTCTAGCCAAGGAATTCAAGTTTGTACCACACAACAAAGAGAGGAATAAAAAGAGTTTCCAAAACACGTTGGCCCCCAACCATCATGGTCTCCTAAAAAGAGTTTCCAAAACACCTTGGCCCCAACCATCATGGTCGCCTCCCCATCAGCGGCTTCTTTCTATCTCACTTTTGGCTCTTCACGCGGTCATTGTGGCCGGTTCGGTGGGTCAGCTTGTTCCTTTTTCCCTCGTTGTACGTAAACTTTTTTCTCTTATGGTATTGCGGGATATGTGTTTCTTTATAATATTGTAGACATGAATGCTTTTATTCACGAAAAATAGCTCCTGAGAACACCAAAAAAAGATCACTAGATTTACCAAAATAACATCTATCGTCTTCTTTTTAGCCAAGAAATTTGAGCTTTTATCACCCAACAAAGAGAGGAACATAAAGAGTTTCCAGAACACCTTGGTCCCAACCATCACGGTCGCTTCCCCCGTCAGCATAGATTCTTTCTATCTCACTTTTGGCTCTTTCACCCGGTCACTATGGCCGGTTCGGCGGGTCAACTTGTTGCTTTTTCCTCGTTGTACGCAAGATTTTGTTCTCTTATGGTATTGCCACACATGTGTTTCCTTATAATATTACAGACATAAATCATTTTATTCATGGAAAATGGCTCCTAAGAACACTAGAAAAAGATCACTGCATTTACCAAAATAATATATATCGTCTTCTTTATAGCCAAGAAATTTGATCTTTTATCATGTAACAAAGAGAGGAACATAAAAACTTTCCAAAACACCTTAGCCCAAACCATGATGCCCCCTTACCGTCAACCACTTCTTTTTATCTTGTTTGTTGCTCTTTGGCCGGCGGGTGAACATTTTGCCCGCCTTTGTTTCCTTTTAATATTGCATCATAGGTTTCTGCTTTTTGCGGAAGATATGCCTCCTAGAAACTGCTCAGAAAACTAGGACATCGCATTCATTAAGTGATGAGTCTTTCCTTCTTTATACCTAAGAAATTTGAGCTTTTATCTGGCATTAAAAGAGAGTTGAACAATCACATAGTTCAATCAGATGATTTTCATAAAAAAAGAGTTCGATTAGAGGGCAATGCAATTAAAAGTATCATTATGTACATCTAAATACTAATTCCAAAACCATAACTTGAATATATAATGAAAGTGTAAACCATTAAGTTTATAATAATTCTTTTGAACTTTAAATTCAATTTAAACATAATAACCTTGAAACTAACATTATACATCATTCATCTATATTATGGGTGAGTGATCTTTATCTCTTAATCATTATTAACATGACCTCAAATCCTAACAAAGTACTAAGATCATCTAATTATGCTCTCATTAATAAGTTGCATATTATTTTCCTAATAACACATCCAATCTCAAACTCATCATTCATTTAAACTGAAAGTGAATGATTCTACATTAACAACTATACTAATCAAAACTCTATTTTTTTGATAATGTTCTAAAAACATTACATGTTAAGATTCACTTCTAGTTTATAGTTAACTTTGGTCTAAACAATCATAAACGTCTTATTTGAAGTTTATTCATGTTTTTATAATTAACTTTGGTCACTTATAAAACCAACTAAAGTATAATAACTCAACATCATTTGTAACCATCAAAACCACTAATGTAAACCCTTGTAACCTTCAAGATTGATTAACCTAATCTAAACACTAGTTTCTTCAAATGTTATTCTTTTTTCCACTTCAAACAACAATTCTATAATCAGTTCTTTCAACTCTTAACAATCCAAAACATGAATTTTCATCCTAATTAGAAGATGATAATTAATTCTAATCTTCACATGAATTGTACTCAACTTTTATATCTTGTATGCTAATACTTAAGTTCCTTACAAATATAATTGTTAAGTAAAATTGAAAATAAATCAAATCTTAAAGTAATCACCTAAGTTCAATTCACTTTAAATATTGGGAATTCACTTTAGGAATTTTATAAAATGCATAGCATTACTTATGCATAATATCATATTGCTTCTTTAAACATTAGTCCTTATCGGACCAATGATGTTTTCAGATATTGGATCTTTTATTGTCTCAAAGATCATGAGTGCATAATCTTGCAATCATAAAAGGCAAGTTCACACTTGCTCATGTCCTTTGGTTATTTTCTATCAAGTATTTTACAAATCCAGTGTTGTCATCATCTGCATTTCAAAAAGTTCAGAAAACACTATTTTCATAATAATATGATTTTGGATTATTTACCAAGAGGAAATAACCTACTATGAAAGTTCCGGTGGTAAAGGAACATAATACCTAGGATTTAACAACCAATATCGTCAATGATTCTTGCGCCATATATTACGCGTTAACCATGAGATTTGGAATGGGACAGAGAAGTCAGCTGGATCGGCTCCCTTTTGCATACGAACGGATGACCGGGTCATGGCTGTAACTCCTCTTGTAGAGGGTTGGCAACATATGGGTGGGATCCCTCAACGTCCTACGGCTTCTGGTATCTATGAGGGCTGTACACCTTAGGCTGCTATTGGAAACAAGTTTTATCCTAGGCCTGATGTGCAATACGTAGGGTATTCGGGGTCGCGGAGAAGGGCAGTGATTGTCTTGGATATTAGGTTGGGCCTCAAACCATGGAAGTTTGAACAAGGACATACTCCCGGCCGTCCAACAAAGCTTAAGGTCTCTCATGGATGAAGTAACGCACCTCTGCAGAGTGTAAGAACTATAACTTGTTACTTCCTGTTCTGGAAAGGAGCTACGAACACGGCAGGAAAGGAACTCCATGAATGTTCTGATAAACCTATGAAGGCTGACGGACATAGATTTTCAGAATAAAAGCAACCTTTGAAGAAATGTTTACAAAAACCTGCATATCCTACGACCTACGATCTATGGTTGTAGCTAGTGCATCAAACACTTATTTTTAGTAAACTTGCTGAGTACACTCGTACTCAACCATATCTTCTTAACCCTTGCTATATTATGAAGCCAATACACATGATGTCTACATCAACTTATTCTCAAAGGAATCATCACCAAAAGCTCAAATTCTTCAATAAAGTCTACATATACATCAACTGAAGTGAAGATGAAGTTACTGATTAGATAAGAGTATAAACTCTAGCCATGGAACCTACTTCTGTAGATTATCGCAAGAGCAGCAATGCAAGCCAAATAGTTAGATGCTAATCTCATTAGCATGATAAGTTATGAGTTGTTATTTCTGGTTCTTCTTTGTAAGAATTGCTTTCTCTCGCTATAACCTAGAGTGTTCTCTGGACCTCTTGTAAAGATTCGAGTTGTAACCTATAGTTATGTTTTGTACCTGTTGTGTTTCTGTTGTATCACTCCGAGGGATGTAATTTTAGTGAACGGTGTTTCATTGGTGTTATTTCAACAACTATAGTGTGCTACATCATGCAGTGGTATGCTGGGTCACCGCAAGTACTTACTTTGAGAAGATTTTGAAGAGGTTCAAAATGGAATATGCCAAAAGAGGTTGTGTGCCTCTAGTAAAAGGTAGCACACTGAGTAAGACTCAATGTCCAGCAACAACTGTCGATAGAGAAATGATGGCTAATGTCCCCTATGCCTCAGCCATAGTCTTTATCATGTATGTTATGCTGAGTACTCGACCTGATGTGGTCCTGGATCTTAGTTGGATAGGACATTTCCAAAGTAATCTAGGAGTGGGACATTGGACAACTGTCAAGAATATCCTAAAGTATCTCAAGAGAACTAAGGATATGTTCCTAGTCTATGGAGGTAGTGACGAAGCTCTAAACGTAACTGGTTAAGTGGATGTGAGCTTAGACACGAACTCTGATGACTCAAAGTCTCAAACGGAATATGTGTTTTTGGTGAATGGTGGTGTGGTAAGCTGAAGAAGCGTGAAGCAGCCAATGGTGGCACAATCTTCAATGGAGTCGGAATACATTGCAACTAATGCAGAAGCGAATGAAGCTGTTTGGCTAAGGAATTTCTTCATCAGACTGAGAGTTTTTCCAAGTGCGCATGACCCCATGCCGATCTATTGTGACAACACGGGTGCCATTGTGAACGCACAGGAACCAAGAACTCATTACATGGTCAAACATATCAAGCGACGATTTCACACCATTAGACAAAATGTTGAAGATGGTGAAGTCAATATTTGCAATGTACATACGGATCTAAATACTGCAGATCCATTTACCAAGGGACTTCAAAGAGCCAAGCATGAGCAACACCTGGATATTATTGGTGTTAGATCATTGCCTGATGTAAACTAGATTAATTTATACTATAGTGCAAGTGGGAGACTAAAGGAGATATGCCCCAGAGCCAAATAATAAAGTATTTTATTTGATGTATCTCTTGTATGCTCATAATACGTTTCATGTCGTGCTATAGTTGTATTAATACGAAATATTAATACACGTGTGGTATCTAAACAAACCGTGTCTCTAGTTACCTCTAGCGAACTAGATCATTGGTCAACATGATGATTTAGGGTTTTCGAGATCAGGGCGTTAGTGCCAATTGACAATAAGGTCATATCATTGGTTAAATGATGTGATAGACATATACCCAAAGTCATATCACAATGAGATCTAGTTACAAACGCTCGTCATTGATGATAACATAGAGAAACTCGCAACCTAATCCTTTGACTGTGAGATAATACATAATCATCGTTATTGGAAGGAGCCTTGATGGTATCAAGTATCAAGATGTGAAAGGGTGATAAAAAGGTATTGTCGGGTTTCCTGAAGGAACGTGTTAATGAGTATATATCAAGACCAGGATTTGCCAATCCAAGTAACGGATAGATACACACGACCAACTCGGTGACATTACATTAACGAAGCTTGCAAGCGTATGACTAGGTCATGGAATGCAACGACACGAGAACGAGTAAACGAGTTCATCAGTAACGAGATCGAACTAGGTATGGAGATACTGAAGATCAAATATCAGATGAACTAGATATCGAGTGGCAAAGGGAGTGGGATGTGACGTTGAAGGTTCAAGCGATGAGATTCGTGAAACGCACGGGTGGTCATTATGGGCATCCAAGTCCCGCTGATGATCATTGATGCGAGAGGGGTCTTGGTCATATCCGGTGTGTTTTTGAACCTAAGGGTGGCACACTTAAGGGTGGGGACGCATAGGGATTGATTCGGCACCATAGGATAAATGAGAGAGAAAACAGAAAAGTTCTGTGTAACTCCCGATGTTGATCAGAGGGGTACGGAAGAAGTTCTAGAGTAAAAGATATAATAATATATGTGTTTTATATTAATTAGTTGAATTAATATTAAAACATAATATTTTATTTTATTTTTAGAGGCAGCCCATGCCTAATGGGCCTCACCCGGAGGGGAGGCCCAAAGGGGCAAGACGCCATAGGAGGAGGGCCAGCCGGCCAAGACCTAGTAGGATCCCCCCTTGGGGCCCACCTAGGCCACCGTCGGTGGCTCCCTGGCGGCGGATGTGATCATAGTCCCACACCGCCCGCCCCTTGGGGTTTGCACCTCCTCCTCCTACTATAAATAAAGGGGAACCCCCTTCCCTTTGAGACACACCATTCTATCCTCACTCTCTCATTTCCTTAGAAGTTTTCTCTGTAATATTGGAGAGGATTTCGAGGAAATTGGTTTCTCTACCTCCACACTACCGTCGTGCGTTGGACGGTCCGACTTCTTTCTTCTTCCGCTGATCGGCTGGATCGGAGTCCGGGAGACGTCGCCTATACCGAACGTGTATAGAACTTTGGAGGCGTCACACTTGGGGCGCTAGGAGCTGCTTTTCTTCATCAACATACGCCTACCTGCGTAAGGCGTACCTCGGTCTTCAAGGGTATGAATATCGTTTCCTTATCCGTTACTTATGTCTACATAGTATAGATCTTGGTTATCGTATTCGTGTTGTTAGAATTTTTTTTGTTTTCTGCTACGAACCCCAACATGATATATATCTTGTTTTTTATAGCCAAGGAATTTCATCTTTTATCACGCAACAAAGAGAGGAACAACAAGAGTTTCCAAAACACCTTGGTCCCAACCATCATGGTCGCCTCCCCCCATTAGATGCTTCTTTCTATTTCTCATTTGGCTTTTCCACCCGGTCATTGCGGCCGGTTCGGCGCATCAGCTTGTTGCTTTTTCCCTCTTTGTACGTAAGCTTTTGTTCTCTTATGGTATTGCGAGACATGTGTTTTCTTATAATCTTACACCACACGAATCCTTTTGACTATGGAAAATAGCTCGTAAGAACACTAGAAACAAGATCACTGTATTTACCACAATGATATCTATCTTGTTCTTTCTAGCCGGGGAATTCAAGTTTGTATCACACAACAAAGAGAGGAATAAAAAGAGTTTCCAAAACACCTTGGCCCCAACCATCATGGTCGCCTAAAAAGACTTTCCAAAACACATTGGCCCCAACCATCATGGTCGCCTCCCCATCAGCGGCTTCTTTCTATCTCACTTTTGGCTCTTCACGCGGTCATTGTGGCCGGTTCGACGGGTCAGCTTGTTCCTTTTTCCCTCATTGTACATAAACTTTTGTTCTCTTATGGTATTGCGGGATATGTGTTTCTTTATAATATTATAGACATGAATGCTTTTATTCACGGAAAATAGCTCCTGAGAACACCAGAAAAAGATTACTAGATTTACCAAAATAACACCTATCGTCTTCTTTTTAGCCAAGAAATTTGAGCTTTTATCACTCAACAAAGAGAGGAACATAAAAAGTTTCCAGAAAACCTTGGTCCCAACCATCACGGTCGCTTCCTCCGTCAGCATAGCTTCTTTCTATCTCACTTTTGGCTCTTTCACCCGGTCACTATGGCCGGTTCGGCGGGTCAACTTGTTGCTTTTTCCTTGTTGTACGCAAGCTTTTGTTCTCTTATGGTATTGCCACACATGTGTTTTCTTATAATATTGCAGACATGAATCCTTTTATTCATGAAAAATGGCTCCTAAGAACACTAAAAAAGATCACCGCATTTACCAAAATGATAACTATCGTCTTCTTTATAGCCAAGAAATTTGAGTTTTTATCACTCAAAAAAGAGAGAAACATAAAGACTTTCCAAAACACCTTAGCCCAAACCATCATGGCCCCTTCCCAGTCAGCCACTTCTTTTTCTCTTGCTTTTTGCTCTTTCGCCGGTGGGTAAACCATTTTACCTGCCTTTGTTTCCTTTTAATATTGCACGACGGGGTTTCTGGTATTCACTAAGTGACGAGTCTTTCCTTCTTTCTACCTAAGAAGTTTGAGCTTTTATCCGGCATTAAGAGAGAGTTGAACAGTCACATAGTTCAATCAGATGGTTTTCATAAAAAGAGTTCGGTTAGAGGGCAATGCAATAAAAAGTATCATTATGTACTTCTTTTGGAACTACCATTTTGTACTTTAATACTGGCCAACATTACTAGCCAATCGTTGCCCCCCAAAATTCTCAAATTCATACTTCCTCCATACCGGTTTGTTGGGTTAACACGGAACCTAAGAAATATGTTTGACTATAAATTTGACCAATTAAATATAAACTATATTCAATGATATAATTTTTTTTGACATATAACTCATGTTTTATTGATAAATTTTATGATCAAACTTTTTTCTTAAACTTCGTGTTAGTTAAATAAACCGGTATGGAAGTAGTACCTCTAAAGGGGCAAATACTGCTACGTCGTATACTTTTTCCTGAAATTTTTAATGGTGCCACTTGATGCAAGATCAAGCGATTGAAGCCTCAGCCTAGCGCGCACCGTCATGGACAGCAACCTTTCTTGCCACATCCCATCCCGAAGAAAAACTGGGGCCATGTGACACAAGTTGCATCGGCAACAAACCAGAAAACGAACGTGCCCAAGCCGGCGAGCAGCGCCTACGTTGCGTCGCCGCCACCAGTCAAGCACGGGAATCGCTAGCGCCTCCAGCGACCGATCACAGGTAGACAGCTCGCGAAACACCACGGGAAAGCAACACGAAGCACGTGCTATGCTAAAGCTAAACAAACAAAATCTAGCGCCCTGGCGTCGCGCACGTACTATACAATCGTTCCAACCAACCTCCGAGTCCGACGCCGCGCGGCATCGGATCCTCGTCACCACGCTCGCCCTTTCCGCAGGCCGTCCATCCATCCATCCCTGTAGCGAAAGAGCGGGCCACGCGATCAACTGACGGAGGGATACATGCGACGGAAAACGATGGCTGGAGAGGGAGAAACGGGCGGGGGAAACGACAAAGGAGAGAAAAAAAATGGAGGGAAGCAGAAGGGGATGCCCGCCGAAGTCAGCAAGCGAACTACTCAGACTCAGCAAAGCAAGCGGCGCGCGAGGGAGCCGACACGCAAGCTGATCTTTCCCCGCGTACGCCGTCGCCATAAACTAGTATTAAGCTCTTGTGCCTAAAGCCTCCTCCCTCCCCTCCCCCGGCGTGACAGCCAACCAGCCGAGGCCTCCCTCCCTCCACCCAGTGGGTGCTCTCCTCGTCTCCTCCTTCCACTCCCCGCCCGGTTGACCCAGGTAAGCCAACCGATCGCCCTGCTGATTTCGTAGATTTACGCACTCTCTGTCTGTCTCTCTCTTCGTTGTTCCGGGTTTGCGTCTGCGCTTGTTGTCTGTCTGGGTACCAAGCTCGTGGGGCGGGGCCGGGCGGCTTGGTGGGGAGCTGGGGGTGGATCGCGTGAGCTCTGGGTTCCCGGTGCTGCTTGGCGCGTTTGGATGAGGAGAGCGAGGCGAATCCGCGGGTTTGACTGATTATGAAATGGGGAATTTAATTTCTGCGCTGCTTTGCCCGTTGGGATTTCGGGGGGCGCAGCAGCTGGTCAGCAAGTCTTCTAGTCCCGCTTCATCATGTTTCTTCAGGTAGTTATTCTACCCCAGATCCATCCGCCCCAACGTTCACCTCCTGTTTGGAGGGGGGAGGTACTAATCCGTCGGTCGGGCGATGTTACTTTCCCAAATTTACTGTGTGAGCGGAGGGATCTTCCAGAGGGAAGCTTATCCTGATTCTGATTCCATCCTGATACCGCCACGTTTCCTTCCTTTTTTTTGTGTGTGTGTGTGTGTGAACAATTAATGGGTGTCGCCCTTGTCTGAGAAGATACTAACAGATTTTTCATGTGTAGCTTAACAGAATAATTTTATTAGAGTATTTATTTATGTACAGCGCTACTTACTGTATTTATGTTATATCGACTATAACCAGCCATTTATTGATCTCTGTCCTGTTCCATCTCAGTTTGTTGGATGAATGAATGTCTACCACGCATGTGCAGCCATGGTTTTAGGAAACTTTTTAAGAAAGCTTTGCATGTTAAACCACTAGGATTCCATGTGTAACACGCAAATACCTGGCGGTTGTTTGTTACCTAACCATTCCTCCTCGCCCTCATGCATATCACGAAACAGCAATTATTGGTGCTGCGCATGCGATTTCTTATGATAATAGCCTATGAGCCTACTCTCGATACAACATGCTTGTTGGTTGCCGATTATCTCACCGAACCACACTTCGGTGATTGAATTTGCACATGGGTCTGTCACTATTTGACAAGGGAACTTCACCAGTTTCATTGACCTTTGAACCATTCTTGGCCTCCCTATACATGTCCATAGAGAGTATCCGATTCATTTCACTCTCAAGAGCACTGAAGACAGTATCCGAATCAAGATGTTTCGGATTTCAGCCTCCTTAATGTCTGTACTTTGAGTCAGCTGCAATCATCCAAGCAGGAACTAGATAAGGAATAAAAATACATGTAATTATTTCCCTGAACGAGAAAGCTGTGGCAAAATCCTTGCAGATCTGTTTTTAGCCGGCACAGTAGACATGCCTGCTCAGCCCCAACATCCACCAAGCAAATATCTTTCTTGTTTATCGCCTCGACATCCATTGGAGGATAAGATGTAAGGAGCACACATAGTGTAAAAGTCGTGCTGCCATGGCGAGGTAACTCCAGGATCACAACGAGCGTTTTGGGTAGAAGGTCCTGATAAAGAATCATTTTGAGGTGGGACCAATGGCTCATATTAAGGATTTAGTTTAGAAGAGAATGGGATCGCGGAGATGATATTTCTGACTCCGGAGGAAGATACTTTTTCCAATTGCCACCATTGCTGGACAGCATATCCTAGTACATATAAATTTTGTTGCCACCCGTCTAACTAGACGTGAATGGTCATTGCTCAAGAATTATATATGGTCAGAAAAGATGGAAACCTAGTGTGCTGCGATCGAGCCAAGCATATATTTTCTTGGTGTTATTTTTTAAATTGCATGGATGGCATTGAGACACACTAAATGTTTCATATTATTCATGATCAAATATTCAGCATAACTCATCTTGAGGCATATTTTTCCCCGGTTCAAAGTATTGATCAATCTTGCTCTGAAATATAAAGTTGTTTCCTGAACCAGATATATCATTTCTCTTGTTTTATAATGCCATAGTGAAAATGGATGGGAACACTAGAGGAGGTGGGCATTCTGACGCGTTAAAGAACTACAATCTGGGCAGAACATTAGGTATTGGAACATTTGGAAAAGTGAAGATTGCAGAGCATAAGCATACAGGTCACAAAGTTGCTATAAAAATCCTGAACCGTCGTCAAATGAGAACTATGGAAATGGAAGAGAAAGGTATGCCTCCTTGTACAAATAGACCACATTATTTGCTAAATATGTTTTTCATCCTTTGCTTGCTCGAGATTTTAAGTTATCTGCTTCCAGTGCTGGTTAGACTTGTCAGTGTGTTCCAGATCCCACCAAATCGGTCGATAGTAAGTATATTAGTCTAGGGTACATTCAGTTCCCTTTTTTTTAGCTGAAGGGTACCTTAAGTTTTGGTGAAGACGAAAGTATTGAATTGCATGCACTAGCCAACGCAACCAAAAGTCCGAACTGATGGAAAGGGCTAGGCAATATATTTCAACACTCACCCTACGTCTTTGCCCTTTGGCCTATTGTGACGCATGTTTGGGGAGCCACAATATTTGTTTTTAATTTTTGCGTTGGCCAGGATTTGATCCTAGGACCTCCTGCTCTGATACCATATTGAATTGCATGCACTAGCCAACGCAACCAAAAGTCCAAACTAATGGAAAGGGCTAGGCAATATATTTCAACAGAAAGTTCACCTTCTGTTGTGCTTTGGGAGGGTAATATTAGCAGCTGGAATTTCTTTCTAGGCTGAATGACTAATTCTTTCTATTTGTTTTTCTTATATAATGCTTCCAGCAAAGAGAGAAATCAAGATATTGAGGTTGTTCATTCACCCCCATATCATCCGGCTTTATGAGGTCATTTACACACCTACAGATATATTCGTTGTGATGGAATATTGCAAGTATGGTGAGCTATTCGACTGCATTGTTGAGAAAGGCAGGTTACAGGAAGATGAGGCTCGCAGAATCTTCCAGCAGGTGCTCCTTTTGCTCTTCTTGGCGTATAGGTTGTGTTGGCATAACAATAGGTTTCATTAATGATCCACTGCACTGTTTATTTTGATCGATCACAATGTATGGACACACTGTCCAATTGTCCAGTGTCCACATTCATCCACAGTCCTCATGATCTTACTGTACATGTCATAGTCATTTAGCTAAATTATCATTTTGGACTATTTTTTGGCTCCTGATATCTACATTGCATTTTTTGAGTTGGACTGGTAAGAAATTGGTGTCTTCCTGATGCCTTGATTGTCTTAGTATCAAACTGGGGCATCTTCTTGATGTCTCGATGGTCTTAGTATCACTACTTAAATCAAGTTGTGTTTTAAATGACATTCTTCTTCTTGATGCCCTTATTGTTAGTATCACTACTTAAATCAAATTGTGTTGTATATACATATTCATGCTTTGTTTTATTAGTATTTACTAAAATTTTCTTGAACAGATTATATCTGGTGTTGAATATTGCCATAGAAATATGGTTGTTCATCGTGATCTAAAGCCAGAAAACCTGTTACTTGATTCCAAATATAATGTCAAACTTGCTGACTTTGGGTTAAGTAATGTCATGCATGATGGACATTTTTTGAAGACTAGCTGCGGGAGTCCAAATTATGCTGCTCCAGAGGTATGCTTGTATTTGTATTAATGGAGTCTTTATCTCCACGCTTCGTGTTAATAGCTTAGTGTGTCTTCCTGCACAGGTTATCTCAGGCAAACTGTATGCTGGACCTGAGGTTGATGTTTGGAGCTGTGGTGTTATCCTTTATGCTCTTCTTTGTGGTACTCTTCCATTTGATGATGACAACATTCCCAACCTCTTCAAAAAGATAAAGGTGAGACAGCACATATATGGACTTAGTTCGATCTTGCAAGAGTACATTTCTTGTTCTGGAAATCAACAAACATTCATGTAGACTAGTTGGACCTTAGCATATACACTTTTTGTCCGGAGATTTGACCCCATTTGTTTGGTGTTCCAGGGAGGTATCTATATCCTTCCAAGTCATTTATCTGCTCTTGCAAGGGATTTGATCCCAAGAATGCTTGTTGTTGATCCTATGAAGAGAATTACAATTCGTGAAATCCGAGAGCATCCGTGGTTTCAGAATCACCTTCCTCGCTACCTAGCAGTGCCTCCACCAGACACAGCACAGCAAGCCAAAATGGTATCTCATCTATTTCACATTTTAAGTGACTGTCATATTGCACTATAAAGCTTTTAAAACTCTATCCACTAATATATACATGGACTTCCTTTTTCCCAAAAAACATATATATAGGAACTTGGATAAATCGCAGGAACAATAGGATTGATACTTCTGTCATGAAATAGCTTTTTTAAGTATAATCTTATACTCCCTCAGTCACAAAATAAGTGACGCGGCTTTGTGTAGATACGCATGTATCTAGATGCGCGTTTTAGCGTCTAGATACATGCATATCTAGACAAAACTGCGTCACTTATTTTAGGACGGAGGGAGCAATAATATTTAGCTAACACAATATTATAGAGATCAATGGCTCAAAGTTGTGGCTCAAAGGTTATGAGAAGTTAAACATAATGTAATATGAAATGAAGGGAGCAATTCCTTACTCTAGTAGTTTGTCTTAGACTTCTAGTAGCATAACATGTACTCACACAGGATGCAAGAGTAGCACAACTCTTCTTGCAATTCCCACTGTTATGTAGTATTAAATTGTTCTTTTACTAGTGAGCTCTCTAAAGCCATTTTCACGGCGATGGTATTCTGATTTCGTATATTTCCATTTCTGAAGATTGATGAAGATACACTTCAAGATGTTGTCAACCTGGGATATGACAAAGACCATGTGTGTGAGTCACTGTGCAATAGGCTGCAAAATGAGGTATATGCAAACAAAAAATCAATGGTTCATTCCATTCAATTATTCATAATTGACTTTAGATAATGTTTCCAGGCAACTGTTGCATATTACTTACTCTTGGACAATCGGTTCCGAGCTACTAGTGGCTATCTGGGGGCAGAACATCAATCAATGGTCAGTCCACATTTGCATCATCTGGGTCTTGTTTAATTCATTAAAGGTTTATTAAGCACTATTAATTGTCTGAATGGATGGTTCTATAGGATAGGAGTTATAATCAGGTTGCATCATCGGAATCAGCAAGTTCAAGTACCAGGAATTATCTTCCAGGAAGCAATGATTCTCATGGCAGTGGCTTGCGGCCATATTATCCAGTTGAAAGAAAATGGGCTCTCGGGCTTCAGGTCTTCCACATTCTTCATTTTACTTCTCTTAGTGTTTTGTTATTCAGCTGTTAAACTAATGCATCACTTATCCAACAGTCCCGAGCTCACCCACGTGAGATAATGATTGAGGTTCTAAAGGCACTTCAAGAATTAAATGTCTCCTGGAAGAAAAATGGACACTACAACATGAAATGCAGGTGGTGCCCCGGGTTTCCTCAGGTCAGTGATATGTTAGATGCCAACCACAGCTTTGTTGATGACTCTACCATCATGGATAATGGCGACGCAAATGGGCTACCTGTTGTGATCAAGTTTGAAATCCAGGTGTGCAATTTCACCATCTAATACAAACTTAATTTTGTTCCATACTAACAGTAACGAGAAAAAAATGTTGAGTTTCTACTCAATATTGTCTTCAACAGTTGGATTTTAGATAGAATAACCTTGTTGCTGGAATGAAGACTGACCAATATATTTCCTATTTCATTCAATCATGTGTTTTGGTTCATTATCATATAGTCTACATATTTAACCTCTGTCGGTATACTTCAGGTGTTGCTGTTAGCCGGATGGTACTAATATATGCTTTCTGTTTAGCAATTAATTTGTTATTTTCTTCTTCAGCTTTACAAGACCAGGGATGACAAGTACCTGCTGGATATGCAGAGAGTTACTGGACCTCAGCTCCTTTTCCTGGATTTCTGCGCAGCCTTCCTCACCAACCTTAGGGTTCTATAGTGCCTATTTGGGCTGAGGGGTGAATATAAAGACATATGTCTATCGCGTGTGGTTCATCACTGCAACGATGAATAAATGAATCCATGTAAATAGGTGTGTTTCATCTTCCTTTTACAATGTCAAGTCCCTGACAGCGAAACGTGTTGTTTGAGTGACTAGTCTTGTGTCAAGCACCAAAAAGTTAATCGGTGATTGTTTGACTTGCATAGGCTGTGGTGAGGCATGTGGGCGAATCCTTGCTTATTCATAAGCAAAAAAATTGACAATGTTCAGATTTGCTCAATTTCACATGATAATGTGTAGGTGTGACGACCCAAAGTTGTCACTGAGCCATTTTCATCATAACTTCGTCGTTTGTGGCTCGAACTCTCGAGCACTTAAGAGTTTAGTACTAGCCAACTGCGCACCAACCGCTTTGTGCTAACTGAGCGAAACAGCCCATTTTGTTCACGGGAGCAGCGAAACGACACGTACATCAGAAGTAGCGCGGTATGCTTAATCCAAACTCGTACACCAGAATCCATGAGTGTAGCTGTGGAAGATTTCCAAAACCTCTGACGATGGTGGCTAGTAGCCCTTGTTTCTTCACATTCAGTTCAATAGAACTCACTGAACATCTATACAGGAGATTTAAGACAGTCAGGATTTTTCTTTCCGAAAAGGGAAATGGAGACCCAAACTCGATACATGTTCACCCCGGAAAAGAAAACCAAGGCCATATGCCTCGTGACAGTAACTACACCATGGAACCACTTACCCTGTGAAAAAGAACATAAAAAAGGAAAAATATACAACTCCTAAACTAAGCCTTCAAGAAGAAAACAGCCTACATTTGTCGATAGCGACGATCCAACCATAGGCTGATCTCGGGATTTTCATCCCAAAAACCAAGCCTCGATCCACTACCTTCAGCAAGCAAACGACACGGACGCACGTCGACATAACTTCAGAAATCTCGTGTTTCCACCAGAGTGCGGATACTTGTTGATGAAGTTGCATCTATCATCATCTCTTGTCCGGCTCACGACACCTCGAAAGCCGGATTCCATTGGAGGAGATGTCGAAAGACGAAGACATCCCACATCGCCTCGCCTCCCGTCATTGTCGCATCAACTTTGATCTAGAAGCAACATGCATGACTTGACACCTCTGTAGGAGCCACCATGAGTAGCATCTGCTAGTATCAGACATGACTTGGCGCCTCCACTGAGTCGTGGTGTGCAGCACCTACCGGTGACATGCATGACTTGGCACATCTGCATGAGTTGCCGCACCGAGAACCTGATGATCCAGATCGAACCCAGTTTGCGGGTGGAGGGGGTCCTATACTGCCGCTGGCCTCGAAAGGCCATCACCAACTCGAGACCTAGTCGCCGCGTCATCCTCATGACCACGGAGGACGCTGTCACCAAATAACTAGAGTTGCCACCCCTATTGCCAAACTCATGTGCCACTATTGGCGACGCAACAAGGTCAATGTGGCTAGACCACCGCCACTTTACCGATTACCAGCTACCATGCTACCACACATCTACAACCTCTAGCAATCACCATATTCCCACCGCAAGCCGTGTCAGATCCTGCTCCGTAGGCCTGTCAACCCAAAGAGACGGACTATCACGGCCTCAGAGCTGCCACTAGGCCACCGTCGACTGCCCTTGCAACCGCTGGCTGCCATGCCACCATCGTCCTAGGTCCACCGCCCCGAGACTCCATGCTCCGCCTTGCATGCAACCAATGTCCAAGGTCGTTGTTGCGATCTAGGCTAGAGATTTCCTGCTACGAAACAGATGAGGAGACGAGATCTCGTTGTCCGCTGGCTTCCTCGGCGACGATGAGGAGTTGCAAGGGAGGAGGTGCAGGGACAACGCTAGGGTTTTGCCGGGCTTCCCCTGGAGTGACGCTAATGTCTTCAACCCAATCATGTTTCCCACACAAACTGAACAACGTGTCCAACACACACTAATCATACTTACAACATCAGTGCAACTTTCTACACATCTGGATAAAGTTCGCTTTTGGCTAATCAATTATGCTTCCAACATTTGTATATTGTTCCTCAAGGGCTCAAATTTTAGGTTGCCTATGTCCCAAGATCAAAAGAAACCTAAGCTAGAGGAGGATTCTTAGAAGTTTTTCCGGGAGCAGTTTATTGGGAATAGATTTTTTGGGAGATGTTAGGATGCATTTGGCATTGCGGTAGATTATCACAATACCGTTTGTCCCACCCGTTTTTGTTCTTTTATTGTTTGCTGCTTTTGTCTACTTTTATGGCAAAGTTTTAACATCCATCATATAAAATAAACACAACACAATTCGGCAACCTTAAACTAAGCTTAAAAGAGTAGGCAATGGAGGACTTATTTCCTAATCAAGGGGTAGGTAATTTGTTCCTTAATCAAATGGAAAATTCCTCATAATTTCCTAATAGGCCATGCTAATCCAACGCCTCGACACAACACTCTCTTATCCAATGACTGCCCAAGCATTCCGATGGAACAGCGATCCCTAGAGTTTTTCTTTGGAAAACCACCCGACGCACTTTATTGATTGGTAAACACATTTACATTGTTTAGGCTATTGTTTAGGCTCGTAAATAGTGGGAGTATCACAACTAGTTTCATGTATGTCATGTTGGTAAAAATATGACATAGCATGCTAATTAATAAGGAAAAAGATGATGGTTGTATCATATTATGATACAATATCATATCACATAAAACTAGATATTTAATTCCAAATAGATCATGTACACATATTTATATTGATATTCTAAAAAACCAGTATGCAACTATAATAATACTATGTGATATTATGCATTAGAGATTGATAACCCACAAGTATAGGGGATCACAACAGTCTTTAAGGGTAGTATAACCCAATTTATTGATTCGACACAAGGGGAGCCAAAGAATAGTTATAAGACTCAACAACTGAGTTGTCAATTCAGCTGCACCTGAAAATAGTCTTGCTCACAGTAGTTTATCAGTAGCAATAGCAAAGTAACAGCAGCATCAGTAGTAAAAATAGTAGCAAACGGCAGGATTTGAGTGCGGTAGGCATAGACGGACATTGCATGAACAAGACTATTCATGTAATATCAAGATCTAGGGCATTTACAGATAAATAAGATAAAGCATCCAAATACTAAATAATCATAGGCATGTGTTGTCATAAGTGCTCGCAATGAGAACTTTCACAACATCTTCTGTCCTGTCAGCCCGTTGCAGCGGGGCCTCAAGGAAATCTACCGACAATTAAGGTACTCCTTTTAATAGAGTACCGGAGCAAAGCATTAACACTCCGTGAACGGACTCAGCTTCAGTGACTTGATTATATCAAGTCTCAACGTAACTTGGTGGCCACATCCACCATCAATTTCAGATCGGACGTGCAAGGATTAGAGGAGGCAAAAGTTACAGCTTTTAGCCATTCTCCATCTTCAAATGCCTCCTGTTCACAAACCATATACTCAAACAGCCTGAAAATTTCTCAAAATGGATGATATAATGTATATGATTTACTGGAATTGTTTCAATTTTTCTGAAAAGTTTGAATTTCGAGTTCAACTTTCGGACAAAAATTTAAAATGATTCTTTTTCACAAATCGTATGTTCAACATGGCTGAAAATTTCCCAAAATGCATGATAATGTACTCTCTCCAATCCAAATTAGTTGGCTCAAATTTTTCAAGATACATGTATCTAATATTAAATCATGTCCATATACAATCGAATCTAGAAAAATCTAAGTCAACTAATTTGGTTCGGAGGGAGTATATGATTTACTGTAATTTTTCCAATTTTTTCTTAAAATTTTAAATTTTGAACCACTTCTAGCTCTTGTATTTTTTTTGTACTCCGTTCGACCCATATTAGTTGACTCAAAATTGTCTAGATACGAGTGTTTCTAGCACTAAAATTCGACTAGATACATTCGTACCTAGATAAATCTAAGTCAACTAATATAGGTCGGAGGGAGTAGTATTTGAGTAGCATTCTTGCACTATTTTTAGTTAGTTTTTTGCTAGCCAAGTCATTGATTTACTATGCAAATAGTAGACTGTAACTATAACCGGACTATAAGTCTTGGTAGAATATAATAAGGGAAATACATATACATATTATATCATCCATTCTAAGAAACTTTCGGGCTATTTGAGAATATGGTTTGTGAACCGGAGGCATTTGAAGATGGAAAATGGCTAAGAGTTGTAACTTTTGCCTTCACTACTCCTTACCCGTCCAATCTGGAGTTAATGGTGGATGTGGCCATCAAGTTACGCTGAGACTTGATATCATAAAGTCACTGAAGCTGAGTCCCTGTGAACACACGTGATCCTCATATCACAGTCATCTCCTCCGGTTATCCCAATTTCTGTCACTTCGGGGCCTCGGATATGTGTAAACAACTTGCAGATAAGATCACAAACAATACTATCATCCTGAATCAATAACATGTTCAGATCTAAGATCATGGCACTCGGGACCTAGTGACAAGCATTAAGCATAACAAGTTGCAACAATGTCAAAAATCACTAACAAAGATACTAGGCACCATGCCCTAACAATCTGATTCGATTACATGATAAATCTCATCCAATCCTTACCATCACCATAGCCTAGAGCGAGGAATTACTCACTCATGGATGGGGGAAACATGGATGGTTGATGGAGAAGCGTCAGTGATGATGATGGCGATGATATCCTCCAATTCCCCGTCCCGGCAGGGTGCTAGAACAGAGTTTCTGGTTCTGAATCGCGGTTTCTGGTGGTGGTGGTGTAGCGGAACTCTATCTATAAAAACGTCGAACCCCCCCTCTGTTTTTAGGTTAGAGGGCTTATGTAGGCGAAGGGGGAGATCAAGGGGGTGCTGGAGGTGGCCACACCACCCCCAGGCACGGCCTGGCCTGGCCCGCGCCACCAGGTGGTGTGGGCCTCTCGTGGCCCTTCTCCGTCTCGTCTTCTGGATTCGTGAGTCTTTTGGTAAAATAGGAGTTTTGCGATATTTTCCGGGATTTTTTCTGAAAGTTGATTTCCTACACAAAAACTAGACACCAAAGCAATTCTGCTGAAAACAGCTGATGCGTGCAGCAGCACTTCGTTGGGAGACCCCAAGAGGAAGGTATGATGTGGTACATCAGCAAGTTTTCCCTCAGTAAGAAACCAAGGTTATCGAACCAGTAGGAGGAAGGAAACGTCCCAAAGTTGTTACAACCAACGTGGAAACCTGCACAACACAAACTCAAGACTTTGCCCCAACTAAGAGTGGGGTTGTCAATCTCACCGGTTGTTGTAACAAAGGATTAACTATATGGTGTGGAAGGTGAAAGTGGTTTGCAGCAAGTAAACAGTAACAGTGGAAGATGTATCAATGGTAAAGATTGGACCGGGGTCCATAGTTCACTAGAGGTGTTCTCCTTAGATAAACAAACATGGCATGTTGGGATGTTGGGTAAACAAATTATAGCAGGGCAATTGATAGGACCGAGCAAGGCATAACAATGCAACACTAGACAAAAAGATCCTATGAGATTTGATTGGGCAATACAACAATATACATAGACCGCCATCCAACTGCATCTATTACTAGAAGTCCACCTTCAGGTTAAAATCTGAACCCTCTCCAGTATTAAGTTGCAAGCAATAGACAACTGCTTTAAGCAAAGTGTGTAAGGTAAACAATCCACTTGTTCCATGAAGAAGAGATCGTTGTTTTCTCCCTAGTGGCAAAAGCACATCTACAACCGTAGAGATTTCTGTCACTTCCCTTGATTAAGTAGAGGCATGAACCCACTATCGAGCATAAATACCCCCTCTTGGAGTCACTAGCAACTACTTGGCCAAGATAGCTACTAACAACGGAGAGCATGCAAGATCACAAACAACACAGACATGATAGAATCAAATAGACAAAACCATTAATCAATCTTACATAGTAATCTCAATATCCATCGGATCCCCGCAAACACAACATGCATGATTACAAATAGATGAGATCTTGATCATGACGGAGCTCATAAGATCTATACATGAAAGCACAAGGAGGAGATACAAACATCTAGCGGAGGCTGGCATGATGAAAGCACAAGACTACATGGACTCGTAGTCCAAGGTGGAACTACTCACGCTTCATACCGGAGGCTGGCATGATGAAGAAGAAGGCCTCCAGGATGATCTCCCCTCCGGCAGGGTGCCAGGAAGAGCTTCAGATCCCTCCCGATCTAGGGACAACGGTGGCGACAGCTATAGATGGTTTCGTGGAATATTGATCGGGTTACTTAGGGTTTAGGCATCAGGGGCTTCTTATAGGCGAAGAGGCGAGGCTGGGAGGCGGCCAGGGGGCCCACACCCTGACCAGGAGTGGGCCCACCCTAGGCCGTGCCTGGGGTGTGTGGCCACCCTGTGGCACCCCTCCGTCTCTCCTCTGGACTCCGTGTTCTCCTCGGTGAAATATTGACTTTGTCTTTTGTCCCATCCAATTCCGAGAATATTTTCTTACTAGCTTTTGTG
Organism: Avena sativa; assembly: GCA_916181665.1. NCBI lineage: Eukaryota > Viridiplantae > Streptophyta > Magnoliopsida > Poales > Poaceae > Avena > Avena sativa. The sequence continues at coordinate 37,753,483 of OV702283.1, forward strand.
GAACCAAAATAACAGAAAATAGGCAATTGGCACTGTGGCAACTTGTTAATAGGTTAGTACCAGAAAACATGTAAAAAGCACCTCAAAGTGTAGACAAAGAAAAGCAAAGTAGATACTAAACAAGCATGGAACATAAAAAATTATAGATATGTTTCCGACGTATCAAGCATCCCCAAGCTTAACTCCTGCTCGTCCTCGAGTAGGTAAGTGATAAAAAGAATAATTTTCGATGTGACATGCACCATCAAAACCAAGATCAAACCATTTGCAAGCATTGAAAGCTGGGATCAAAGAACTATAAACATGCACATGAAAGATGGAGTTCTAACAATAAGACAAAGTAACTATGCATGCAACATGAAAGGCTACAAACAAAGATCATGAATAACATGCATTGAAAAACGTTTGTTTGTTTCATATACAGAAAACATGGCATAGTGGCATTCAGCTTGTCCCTCATGGAGTAGCAAATCGATGCATAGGACACCTTCAAAGTTCATAAGAGTGACTAGATACAAATATCACAAGAACAAGTAATATCACAATATGCATCAATCAATAAGTTTTGGGACAATGCACATAGAACTAAGAATGAAAACTATGCTCTCTTAATGGTGCCTAAAGGTAGAAGGTGGAGACTTAATATAATAGTGGAAGAAGGGCCCTTCATAAACGGAAGCAGGGATTTGAAGTTTCAAAAAGAGCTTCCAAAAATTATGGTACTTGTTAGCTTTCAGCGCTCGTTGCCCCTATATAAGCATCTTGAAGTGATTAAGGTTAAAGTGAACAAACTATGGAGTATATGCTTGACAAAGTATAAGTTGGCAATCTCATGTCCCTTGAATACGAGGGCCGCACCTCATACTACTCAACTTTGGTCACATGTAAGTTCTTGTCATAGTAAGTACATGTGTATCATAGAGAACCGCCAACGGGGTACCCCTTGCACATGGTACAGGAGCTTTCCCATAACCAAAATTAATAGGCAAGCAGACAATGAGAATCTCAGCGATCTTTTTATTTGCTATTTGCATAGGTTTTTATTGAGGATGCTTTACAGATTGCTCATTATGGTGATGCTGCAAGTTTCCACCATGATTAGGCATGGCTTAGGCTAGCTGCCCAGGCGTTTCTCTAACAAAAAATACATAACTCCATGGACTTACAAGCTCCCTTTTTATTTCACACCGGCAACATCCATAGAAAAAAGAGCATGATATCAACTGTGTACAAAGTACAAGTGCAATGTTGAAAACGTTCCTCATGAAAACATGGTTCTGCTAATTCCAACGTATAAGTGCAAGCATATACAACATAGATGACACAATGGTTCAAGTTTATTAGGGGCAAGGAATATAAAGTGTGCCATCAAGTTCATGAGAGCTTTAATCACTAAGTTTTCACATAACAAAATACTTTTTAATTGGAAGATAGCTGAAAACAAGAATATACTTGGAATGGTGTAACACACCATGCATAGGAATTTATAGTGGACACTTTGGAATAACTTAGTTTCTTGGGAGTTGGAAGCATGAGTATAGCTTACTCATACAAGTGGAGGATATCAAAAGACTAGGAGCAACCAACTAAGAGAGCAATAATGGTCATAATCATGCGGAGCGACAAAACATTACTAACCAAAGCATAGAGTGGTACTACAAGTCAAGGACTAAATGATCATAGAGTCTATGGTGAATTGTTAATAGTCATAACATGGTGTGATCATGTGCCAAGTCAACCCAAACAAAACATCAAATGAGAATACCACAATACAATGCTTTTGTATGCTAAAACAATGCATGATTGTTTAAAGGCAATCCCAATTGTTTGGAACAAGTCATGCTACAGCAATAATCACTAAGCATAAGGTCAAAACAACACCTAGCATGACATGCTAAAGTCTAAGTCATAGTCAAAGCAAGCTCCTCTTGCACTTTCAAGCAAGAACTTTCTATTCCTTTCCAACACCAATCGACTTATTTGAAACAACACAACGAAAATGGGGGTCCAAACTACTTTATTCAAGCAAACTAAACAAACTAAGCAAAGCAAACAAAAACTAAGACGCTCCAAGAACAACACAACAGTGCATGAAACAATAAAAATGAAGTGTCTAGAAAGACCTGAGCTTTTTAATGATGAAGAAGGGGATGTCTTGGGCATCCCCAAGCTTTGACGCTTGTACCTCTTAGATATTTCTTGGGGTGACACCGGGGTGGCATCCCCAAGATTGAGATTTTATCAATTCTTCATCTTATTACATCATTCTCTCTCTACACCTGAAATTTTTCCTTCATTCAAAACTTCACACAATCTTCATTAGCAACATTAGTGTATTCAAAAGATAATAGACCCTTGGGTTTAGCTTTAGAACAGCAAAATTTTTCACTAAAAACACAAGATACTGTAGCAACTCCTTCAAAAAGCTAAATTTCCCAAAAAAGAACCCAAAAAGGAATCAATAAGAAGCAAATACAAATAATGGCATAAATCTGTCAAAACAGACCAGCAGGTAGAAACCGATTTTTTTCGAAGACCTTCTGAAAGGATCGTATGGGCACCTAGAGGGGGGGGGGTTGAATAGGTGCTACTTCAAATTTTACTCTTTTTCAAATTAGGGTTTGACAAGAAAGGTAAATTCTCTAGAATATGCAACTATGGTGAATTTACCTATATGTCAATCAACCACAAACTAACACAACACTAAGCAAGAACAAGTAAGTAAAGTGCGGTAAAGGATAGAAGTAACCAAGGGAGTGGACGCGGAGACACAAGGATTTGTTTCCCGTAGTTCCTTCCTTTTGAGGGGAAGTACGTCTACGTTTGTAGAGGGGGTGGTTTCAAACCACCAACGCCACGAGAGGCCTCCCTTGTTCTCCGATGAACCTCACCCCAACGGGCTCGATTCACCTTCCACTATATCGGCAACCTTCGAGGTGGAAGCCGGCACCTTTACAACAAGTTCGGGGCACACATCCACAACTGAATTGGAGGCTCCCAAATACAAGCAAGCTGTTAAGACAGATCAAAGACAAGCTTGTAAGAACCAAATCAAAGTTAGGGTTTCCAAAGAAATACTAGAGCTTGGGGGCCCTCAAGTGAATGAGGGGGAAATGAAGATCTTTCTTGGTGAAGATGTAAATCAAGGCCTCCTCCTTCGATTCTCCAAAGATCAATGACTTTGGATGGTTGGATGAAGAGATCTTGTAGATTTGGTGGCTCTAATGGGGTTGGTGTTCTTGAGCAGCTCGAGCAGCTGGAGGAAGAAGATAAGGGTCCCTTTTTATAGGCAGCCCCCTCCACGAACCGTTTTCTGACCATTGTAGAAAAGTCAGACCGGAGACTCCGGTCTACACCGGAGACTCTGGCCAATCTCCGGACCAGTCTCCGGACTGCCCTTCTGACTGACCCAGACCAATTCTGCACCAGCAACACCGGAGACTACGACCTTTCAACACTGGAGACTCCGGACTGACCAAAGTCCAGAGACTCCGGAGTAACCTCCGGTGCAGCCTCCGGACCCCTAGTCAGAATGTCCCAGCCAGGTCCTGGGAAGCACCACCGGAGCCAGAACCGGAAACTCCGGACCACACCGGAGACTCCGGTCTTGGTAGACCGGAGACTCCGGTCTGGAGTTTCCAGATCAGTGGCAAATGAATGTGGTATTTTCCCAAGAGTGTGTGTGCAGTATATCAATGATAATACCAACCTATGGAGAATAACAAACATTAAAATGATCTAATTGTTGTTACACCAAAAGTGATTATGACAATAAATGCCCTTTCAATCTCCCCCTTTTTGGTGTTCGATGACAACAAGTGATTTGCATGGAATAACATATAAATGTGGCTCCCCCTGACTATGTGTAGCAAGATAATGAAGTAAATCATGTAAGGAAGATAGTATCAACGATAGCACACGCAGATCTCACATGAGTTACAATAGGTGTTGCACACAATCACATAGTCATAGACACACATAAGAACAGCAGATAACACACATAAAGTTCAAGTTCGAATATCCAAATAAAAGGCAATAAAGCAGATAGACGCAAATCCCAAATCCCATGCAAAGTGATGAAAATGTCTTCTCCCCCTTTGGCATCGAAACGTCGAAAAAGGGAAAAGACCTATACTAGAGCCCCAATAACTTAGTAGTCATCGTCATCCTCGTCATCCTCATCCTCATCCTGGTCACCCTCATCCTGGTCATAGTCATCATCATCATCATCATCCTCAGGGACAGCATGCCCTTTTCCGTGAGGGCGAGAAGAAGAAGTACCCTGGTACCCAAACCCTGAGGTGACATCAGCAAACGTCTTTCAATCCACCAGACTATCCTATTGAGCATTCCATGCCCCAAATGAGAGTGTATGATCAGACTCCATGGACTGCTGAGCCCCATGCTCATCATTGTATTCATCTTCACCTTCCTCATTATCCGTATCACCTTGTTCCTTGATTTCTTTGAGAAGCTTCTCAATGCGGCGGTTGCTTTGGTAGGATGCATGCTGCTGCTTCCGAATGTCGACATTCATGCAACAAAGGGTCCTCTCCCAAAAGCTGGCCTTCTTGACCCTCTCATGCACATAGTATCGAGTCATGGTAGGCATAGGGGCATTGGAGGCATTCTTCCTCCAAACTCTAGGTGGAGAGGGAGCCCTCTCCGTCTCAATCTCCTCCTCATCATCATTCCCATAGCGACGCCTTGGAGCAGGCCCCATGTGCCCCTTATGCTGTAGAGAGACTAGAGTGTGCACAGTGAGGTGTGGTGGTATGCCATGTGGAGAATCATGCTCCTGGGAGTTGATGAGCCTCATAACCAAGGGTGCATATGGATGAGATTTCTTGTAAAGAATGGCATGGAACATCTCCTCGAAAATGAAGTCCATCACATCAATGGGTGCAGCATCAGCCTCAGGTCCAGCATTGAAGGTCCGGTGAGTATGGCACAAGAGGTTGACAAGCCCACCCCTGATAGCATCATCATTTCCAGCACTTGGAGCAATATAGTGACGGAAAATCCTCAACATAAGGTTGTAAAGGGTCTTGAGTCCCTTGGAACCCCCCACAACACCATCATCATACAGAGGTGCCAGCTTCATCTTGTTCTCCCCCAAAGCTGCCGAGTGCATGCGCAGCCCCACAGGGGTAGATACACCATGAAAGGTCTCAAAGATGACATTGGCAAAGTCATGAAATGTAGCCGTGCAGCGAGTAGTGCCAGTCATCCACACCATGGTCCTGTCAAGATCAGACCCAAACACAACTGTGGCATAAAAACTGCTGAACAAGGTGTACACTGTAGTCTCCGCGCAGCTCCATCAAGTTGTAGAGACCCAACTTCTCACAGATCCACAGGGCATCATTGAAGTAAGGGCTCTGGCACATTTGCTCAACACTCATGTGACGAGGTTTAATCTCGTCAATGCCCATTGTTATGGACTTGGGTTTTGGAGAAGATGGGGATGCTGGAGATCGTGGCACGGTTAACAGACAAGCAACCAGGAGACACGAGATTTACCCAGGTTTAGGCCCCCGGAGGGAAAACCCTACTCCTGCTTGTCTGCTCTTTGATTACGGCGGAACCGAAGGTTACAGGGTGCACAGATTCGATCTGGCGTGGATGCGTGTGCGAAAGTATGAGTCGAGTTTTTCTAGGACGTGCCCTCCTGGCCTTTATATAGACTTAGGCAGGTCCCGGGCGTAGTCCTAGTCGGTTACAAGTTCTAGGGTTTTACCCCTTTGAATTTCCTATCTCCACTAGTCTTGTTCTCCAAGGATCCGAAGGCGTCATGGGCCTTGGCCACCCGAAAATCTTCATGGTCCAGTGTATATTTACTGTGGGCCTTCCTTGGGCTAGACCAGGTATGCTGAAGTCACGTACCCGTAGGGTATAACCATGTCAGTAGCCCCCGAGTGTTCAGTCGAATCGTAGATTCGGCTGAGGACTCTTCCATTCTTCGGGAGCAGCTATATGTTAATAGTATATGTGTGTAGGGATTGTTGATGCGTGTGCCTGACTCACCCGACGGATCAGGGCCAGTTAACTGTCTTAGGACGAAACAACACGATCTTATTCAGGTTCGGGTCCCTTAACCCGAGCCTGGAACATATGCTGGCGTAATTCAACTCAGGCCGCGGAGGACTTATAGAAGTGGAATTCCAGTGATTTTAATTGGTGCACCCAACGCGTCTGTCGGGATTTTTCATCGTACCTGCTGGTACGGATTTATACTAGCAGAGCGCAGTCAGGTGCGTTACCAGGCCATCAGATGATATCTGTAGGTCTTATCTTTACGTCGCAGACGCAGCATCCAAACATTTATCACCTCGGAGGTGTTTCGGGTGGCCAAGGAGATTGTCACTCACCCAGCGTTTTGTTGGGGCAGAGTTGCCAAAAAGTTTTTGCGTGCTGATCCAAAAGACCGCAGTCGAAGATTTCATAGGGTGCGCGACCAGCGCTCCCTATGGGAGTAGCCCCCAAGGGTCTGTTCGAGTCGTAGACTTGAATGGAGACTTTTAGTTCAAGCATTGTTTCTGTCGTCAAGTCCGCATGACTCAAAAATTTTCGGATGCTTAAATCCATCCTCCCTATGGGAGTAGCCCCCGAGTCCGTAGTGGAGTCGTAGACTCGACGTAGGACTCAGAGAAGTAATGTTGTCCTCATTTGTCTGTCGGGTGCGCGACTAGCGCTCCTGATAGGAGTAGCCCCCGAGTATTTAGTCGAATCGTAGATTCGAGTGAGTACTCTTTAGCTGTGGAGCCGAAGTAGTGCTAGTATAGCTTTTGATGACGTTAGTGCTTACGATCGATGACCTCAAGCGTCTGCTACGCCAGAGATGACTTGACTGGACAAAGCGTGGGTCCCACTTGCTGACTTTGAATTGACCGGTCACGCGGGGCGTGGAGATGATTACGGCGCCTCCTCAATTTCCGTGCGTAGTGGACGGCGTGGTAACGACGGTTCGTTGTGGTGTTGACACGTGTACGGCCAGATCTACCGTTGGTGTTAGGTCTTCTCGATGGACGGCCAGCATGCATCGTCTTCGCTGTTATAATCCTGGGTGAAATCTTGGTTTGTTTTTCACCGCACCAGTTCATCTGTTCACTGCCTCCTTGTTCTTGAGCGATTCTTGCTGCGCGCTGAGCTTTCCTTCCACATTTCCTTCGTTCTTTCTGCGTTGTCATCGCCACCACCGCTGCAACGCCATGGGGAAAACAAAGAAGTCCTCATCTGCGGTTGGGACCAGCGCCGCCGGAGGGAAGAAAGGTACCGCCGCTGCTCGCATCACCGATGGTGGCTGGCGACGATCAGAAACGCGGGAGAGCGATCTCCGCAAACTGCGCGAGCGGAGCCTGATCCCGCAGGATGCGACGGCCGTCAAACTCCCCGGCAATGAGGTAATCCCCCGTCCCCCATCTGGGTATCGGGTTATGATTGTTGCCTTCATCTTGCGTGGGTTTTCGTATCCAGTCCATGACTTCCTTCGTGGATTGTTGTTTTTCTATGGGGTTCAACTCCATCATCTGTCTCCCAACTCCCTTCTCCACATTGCGTGTTTTATCATGCTTTGCGAGTGTTGGCTTGGCATTGAGCCGCACTTTGGCCTCTTCCGGAAGCTTTATTCCGTGAAGAGGCAGTCTGGTTCGGATGGTGTGTATCCCATTGGGGGTTTCATCATCTCCCTCAGTCCCAATGTGCAATTCTTTTCCTTTTCCATGTCCGATCTGTCCAGTACTGGCGGAGGAAATGGTTTTACATCCGTGACTCCGTACTGCCTGGGCAAGATTTTGGTCTCGTTCCTTTTGACCCCTCCCAATTGATTGAGAAGAAAAGATCCTGGAAAAACCAAATCTTAGACGGTGAGGTGGCGGAGATAGAGGCCCTGTACCGTCAGGTGGAGGATCTCCAACTGATTCCTGAGAAGGAGGTGAACGGTGTCGACGTCATCCGGACGTTTCTTGAGCGTCGGGTGCAGCCTCTCCAAGCGAGGGCGCATCCGATGTTTCTTTACTCTGGGCGCCGTGATCCGACGAGGGTTTCGAGTGAGAAAATCTCCGAGGTGGAACTTGACAAGGCTCTTCGCGCGCTGTTGAAGTTCAAGGCCGATGAAGAAATTCCGGGGAAGTCGCAGACTCCTCCCTTTTCTTCGACGTTGGCCGTACCGAAGGTGTAGATTTGCGCACGTAGTGCTCCCCTTTTGTTTTTGTCAGCTGTGTACTTTTTCCGTTGTTTGATAACAAAGTTCCTTTTCCTTTTGTAGAGCTTCAAAGTGCCGGGCATGGCACCACCGTTGCCCGAAAGGTATCCGAATGCCCCGGATAATGAAGTGGTGGACTCCGTGTCCGAGCTACCGTCAGCGCGATCTCCAGCGGAGGATGCCGACGAGTCGAGTGAGGACCATTCGCGCAAGCGATCACGGAGCTCCAGCGAGTCTTCGGATGCCTCGACTCCTCCGACTCCCAGGAATCCTCTGGGCCTTGAGCGTCATGATGATGCTCATGGGGGTTCTTCCTCTCCCCTTCCTGCCGTTCCTGTGCGAGTTGTTGCTCCACACCCGCCAGCAAAGCGGAAGAAAGAAGAAAAGAAGGAGGAGAAGAAGGAAGAAAAGAAGGAAGAGAAGAGGGCCCGAAGGGCTTCTCCGATCTTCGACCTGAGCGCGTCGGGCTCGTAAGTTTTTTTGTTGCCATTGTTGTCCCTTTTCCTTGATGGTGTTTGCACCTGTGTTGATTGGCTTCGAATGCAGGCAATCCTCCGACGGCTCTAGTGATGGTGGGCAGGAGATGATGGGGGAGTCGAACATTGCGTCGCCTCCTCCTCAGACTGTGGCAACTTCTGGTGACGTTGCGCCAGTTCCTCCTGTGCAGGAGAGGCTGGTGGTTGCGCCCCAGAATTTTGCAGGCGGTCCTACGGGTTCGCCTTCGGAGCACGTAAGTTTTTCTGCTTGATGTTACGGGGGGAGCCCCCGAGTGTCTTCGAGTGCTGATGTTGTTTTTGCTTCTTTGTGTTGGGCATAGCCCCCAAGTCCTGTTCTTACTGCTATTGCCTTTTTTCTGCAGCCTTTTGTCCAAGAGGCCAAGCGGCTGGTGGAGGAGCGCCTGACGCTGGAGGCGAAACTGCGGCAGCTTCAAGGTATTCGTCTACCTTGTAGTAATTCTCTTGCTTATCCTGGTTCTGTTCTTTGACACTTGCTTGTTGTATATACAGAGGAGCATAATGACTCTCTCCGTGAGGTCGACGCTCTGAAGAAGAGCCTTGGCCAATCGGAGCAGAAGGCCGAAGCTGCCGCTGGTGCGAGAGAGCGCCTTGAGCTGGAGCTGACGAAGGCAGCCGAAGCGAAAGAGCGTTTGCAGCAGGAGGCCGCAGATCGCGAGGAGCAGCTGGCCACCGTTGTGGCTGCTCGTGAGAAGGGGGTGGCAGATAAGCTCATGGCTGCTGCCAAGGCCATTTTGGGTGAGTACAAGCTTTTGGACTTGTTTCTTTTTCGACAGATCTTCTTCAATGCTGCCTTCCTTCATGTTTTCTTCTTTTTGTCTCAGATGCCGCAGGCATCGAGTTTGACCGCGGTGCTCTAGAGCACGAGAGTGCTCTAGATGATGCCACTGTGGCGGTCGAAGACCGCTGCAGCACCGTCGTCAACTCCCTTGCCAAGGCGAAAGAGGTCCTTGGTCATTTCTACCAGGAGCTCTTCCCGAAGGGCGCACCCCTTGAAGATGTGGATGCCCTGGCAGAGGCTCTGTCAGCCGAAGCGCCTGCAGCGTACAAGCGCAAGCAGAAGGGCATCGGCACGGCCGTCGGGCTGGCGATGGCCATGGCGTCTGGGGCGGAGCTGGTCCTGCCCCAGATTACTTCTCGGATGACTACGACTGCGGATGGATCCGAGGTAGCTTTTGCTGCCTACTCCGCTCGCTGCAGACGATATGGGCCCAAGCTCATTGACTTGCTGTCTGAGTACGCACTGCGGTAGCAGGGCGAGGCCAAAGCTAGGCAGTCTGGTTCTGAGGCGACTCAGTGTCCTGCACCTGAGTCACAATAGACGTAGGGTAGTTTGTAGTCTTCTTTTGTTGTAAATATCTTTTGTAGTACCATCCTTGTGCCACGTAGTGGCCTTATATATTTTAATGAATTCCTCCGAGTTATGCTTCATCCTTGGCTGAATGTCTGTGTGCCTTCTTCTTTATGCTGCTGTAGGTTCCTTCTGGTGCTGACCCAGTTGGTACTTCATCCGAAAGGCCCTTGCGAGCATCATTGGATGATTCTTCGCAGCTCGCTTTTCTTCGGGATCGCGTGCGCAGCTTGGAGAGAGATTTGCTTGGGTTACGCGGTCGCTCTGACGTTTGGAATTCCAAAGTAGACCGTGGTGCAGCCAGAGAGGAGTATTTGATGGCGGAGCTGGGTCGGCTTTCCGAGCAGCTGCAATGTAAGTTGATCCTTCTTTCGGGCTGTAGCCCAGTTCTTCGGGTGAGCCTGCTGGCCTTATTCTTGTTTTGTGCGGTTGTCGCAGGTGCCAATATTGCTCCGAGGGAAGAAAAGGAGCGTATTGCTATTCGAGTCAATTGCTTGACTCAACAGGACATGGAGGCCGGTGGCTTCTTCTGGATGGATCGTGATCGCGCCATAGTTCTGGCGACGGTGCAAGATCGCGTCTACCAAGTTTCGCGGGTGCTTCGCCAGGTGTAGACATCACTTTCCTCGGTGCTGCACGTCATGTTTCCATTGGACGCCGTGCCGACGACCCTTGCAGGTCTTCTGACGAAATTTCGGAGTGCCAGCAATGTCAAGGAGCTGGTGCGGCAGCAGCTCTTCGCAGGGGTGAAGGCTGCCTTGTCTCTTGTGAGGGTGCACCGCCCTGACATAGATTTGGCTGCTGTAGCGACTGGGCCACCTCCTCGACTAGATGGTGGCGAGTGGGATATGCGTCCGTATTACGCGGCTGTAAGGCAGTATGCCGAACAGATTGTAGATTTGTTTGAGCAGCGTGCTCAGGATATTCTTCAGAATAGGTAGGACCTGAAAATAAACAGATAAATGTAAAATTTGTATATTGCGGCTGGGCGTTTTATGTGCCCTTTGTTGTAAAGGTTTGTGAGCACGCAGTGCTTTGATTGAGTACGTGCCCTTTTCGTTTGCCTGACGTGGTCAGCTACTCAGGTGTACACGTTTTGTCCTCAGTCGATGAAATCGTGAGGTGGGGGAGCCCCCGAGTGCGTATGTAGCATGTAGTAAGTTTGCAGAAAATGGTCAACCGAAGGTTGGGGCGAGACACTTAGCTTTATTTATATCGTAATGGAGGAGGTACATGGTTCGGCTAAGTAGCCTTGGCTGAAATCCTTATTGAAAGTAAAAGGGGGTAGGTTGCTACGGGTAGAATCGTCGCAGGTGCGAGACGTTCCACGGGTTGGAGTATGCGACTCCAGATTCCACGTGCTTGAGGCGATAGGCGCCACCTAGGATGACCTCGGTGATGGCGTAGGGTCCTTCCCATGGTGAATCGAGTTTGTTTGGTCGCTTTTGCTTGAGTCGCAAGACGAGGTCTCCTTCGACGAAGGACCTTGGGCGCAGCCGGCGGCTGTGATAGTTGCGGAGACTCTGCTGGTACACTGCTGATCTAGCTGCTGCTATATCCTGTGCTTCGTCGAGTGTGTCGACGGCATCTTCGAGAGCAGCCGTGGATTCGGCTTCGCTGTAAGCGACGACTCGTGGAGCCTGGTGGCGTACTTCGGCTGGTAGCACGGCCTCATCTCCGTGCACCATGAAGAACGGTGTGTAGCCGGTGGAGCTGTTTGGCGTAGTACGTAAGCTCCACAGGACAGATGGTAGTTCTTTCGTCTAGTTTCCAGCTTTGTGCTCGAGTGAGCTCATGAGGCGCTTCTTGATGCCGGCGCCGATTAGGCCGTTGGCCTTTTCCACTTGCCCGTTTGTTTGCGGGTGTGCCACTGAGGCATACATGATATTGATCCCGAGGCCTTCGCAGAAGTCCTGAAATTCTTCGGAGATGAAGTTCGATCCGTTGTCGGTGATGATGCTGTGCGGTACGCCAAACCTGTAGACAATGGATTCGAAGAACTTGACGGCTGTTTTGCCCTTCTGGTTGGTGACTGGCATGGCTTCGATCAACTTGGTGAATTTGTCGACTGCGACCAGGAGGAAGACGTGTCCCCCTTTCGAGGATTTTGGCAGTTTGCCGATCATGTCGAGGCCCCATTGGGCAACAGGCCAGGCTATGGGTATGGGTCGAAGTTCGGACCCAGGTGCGTGCGGTTTGTCAGCGAACCGTTGGCACCCGTTGCATCTTCGGACGATGTCCTTTGCGTCGCTCATGGCCGTTGGCCAGTAGAATCCTGCTCGCAGAGCTTTGGCGACGAGGGAGCGACTGCCTGCATGGTGGCCGCAGATGCCCTCATGGATATCTTGGAGTATGGCCTTGCCATCGTCGATGGTGACGCACCGTTGTAGTACACCCGTAATGCTGCGTTTGTACAGCTCGCCGTTGATGATGGTGAAGGCTTTTGACCGACGGGATATGCGCCGGGCATCTGTCGGGCTGTCAGGCAATTCTCCGTTTATCAGGAACTGGAGGTATGGACGTGTCCAAGTTTCTTCGACTGCCATGACCTACATCAGGTTGACCATGGCAACTTCGGTATCCAACTTTTCGGGTCCTTCATGACCTTCGGGTAGCGTAGCCCCCGAGTATTCTGCTTCTTCGGGTGATCCCTTGGGGAATTTCCGCTTGATGGATGGCACGCAGATATGTTCGAGGAACACACCTGGTGGTACCTTTGCACAAGTGGAGCCGATGTTGGCGAGTCTATCGGCCTCCTCGTTGCTCTCTCTTCCAACGTGCCGAAGTTCACAGCCGTCGAATTCTCCTTCGAGTGCGTTGTAGATCGCGCGGTACGCGATCATGTTTTCGGCGTGTGCGTCGCACTCATTCATCGTCTGCTGCACGACAAGGTTGGAGTCACCGTAGATGACCAGGCGCGTTGCGCCGCATATTTTTGCCATCTTCATGCCATGGATGAGGGCTTCGTATTCGGCCTCGTTGTTGGAGGCTCTGAATTTCATCCGAAGAACGTACTTCATCTTGTCACCTTGCGGGGAGGTCAGTATGACTCCTGCCCCTGCTCCGGCTTCGCGTTTGGAGCCGTCAAAATGCATTGTCCAGGACTGCGACATGTCTGGGGTGTCAGGTAGCTGCAGCTCCATCCAGTGTACCAGGAAGTCCGGAAGGACTTGGGATTTGATTGCGTGTCGCTTCTCGTAGACGATGTCCAAGGGTGATAGTTCAATGCCCCACAGGGCCACACGTCCTGTGGCCTCTGGGTTATTCAGGATGCTGTTCAGGGGTGCCTCGTTGACGACCATCACCTGATGCTCCTGGAAGTAGTGGCTCAGTCGTCGAGCCGTCATGAACACGCCGTAGGCCGGCTTCTGGTAGTGCGGGTACCGCTGTTTTGTTGGAGTGAGAACCTCGCTGAGGTAGTAAATTGGGCGTTGTACCCCGTGGGTCTTTCCTTCTTCGGGTCGTTCGACCACGAGTACTGTGCTGACCACCTGGTGTGTGGCATCTATGTACAGCAACAGGGGCTCGCGCTCTTTTGGCGTGACCAAAACGGGCGAGGTGGAGAGGAGCCGCTTGAGGTTTTCGAATGCATCGTTGGCTTCTGGTGTCCACTCGAACTTGTCTGCCTTGCGCAGCAGCTGGTAAAATGGTAGGGCCTTCTCGCCCATGCGGCTGATGAACCTGCTTAGTGCCGCTACTCGCCCTGCGAGCTGCTGAACGCCCTTGAGGTTTTTCGGCTTCTCCATTGTAATGATAGCTTTGATTTTCTTCGGGTTCGCTTCGATCCCTCGTTGAGAGATGAAGTACCCGAGCAGCTGACCCGAGGGGACGCCGAAGGCGCACTTTTCTGGATTGAGCTTGATCCTGTAGCGATCAAGGTTGTCGAACGTATCGCGGAGATCGTCGATAAGTGTTCTTGCCTCCTTTGTTTTTATGACTATGTCGTCGACATAGACTTGGACGTTGCGACCGATCTGGTCCTTGAGGCAGGCCTGCATGCATCGCTGGTACGTGGCACCCGCGTTCTTTAGCCCGAAGGGCATTGTGTTGTAGCAGAATACTCCGAACGGTGTGATGAACGCCGTCTTCTCTTGATCTTCGACCTTGAGTTGAATCTGGTTATAGCCTGAGTAGGCGTCGAGGAAGGAGAGCTTCTCACAACCTGCAGTCGAATCGATGATCTGGTCGATCTGAGGAAGAGGGAAGTGGTCCTTTGGGCAGTGTTTATTTAGTGACGTGAAGTCCACGCACATCCGCAGGATGTCCGTGTCCTTCTTCGGGACCATCACCGTATTTGCCAGCCACTCGCTTTCCTTGATTTCCCGGATGAAGTCTGCTGCGAGTAATCTGTTGATTTCCTTGCCGATAGCTTCGGCTCGTGGCTCCGACAGTCTTCGGATGGACTGCTTGACTGGTTTGGTGTCTGGGAAGACATTGAGTGCGTGCTCGGCGAATTCCCTGGGAACTCCTGGCATGTCCGCAGGACACCAGGCGAAGATTTCCCAGCGCTCACGGAGGAATTCGACGAGCGCGCCTTCCTATGCGGTGCTGAGGTCGGTAGCGATCAGCGCCGTCTTGGAGGCGTCTGTCAGATGGATCTGCACTTTCTTGGTGTTGACGGTGGAGTCGAAGGACATGTCGGGTGCGTTCTGCCGTGTGACTGGGGGTAGCCCATTGTCCGTCACCTCGCAGAGCCTTACGAGCTCGTCTTGCATGCCGAAGGACTGGGAGATTTTGTTGAAATCCCTGTCGCATTGGTCCGATCGGGTGAAGCTCCCGTGGACTGTGATGACGCCCCTTGGTCCTGGCATCTTGAGTAGTAGGTATGCATAGTGTGGGACGGCCAGGAACCTTGCGAATGCTACATGTCCCAGTATGGCGTGGTATTGCGACGGCCAGTCCACCACTTCGAATTCTAGGCGCTCCTGCCGAAAGTTGTCCGGCTTCCCGAAGATGACGTTGAGCCCTATTTTGCTCAGGGGGAAGATGCCCTTCCCTGGGACTATGCCGTGGAACGTTGTGTCCGATTGTCCCAGGCTGCATTGCGGGATCCGCATAGCTGCTAGGGTGCTTGCGAACATTAGGTTGATGCCGCTGCCGCCGTCCATGAAGACGCGACTCATCTCGAAGCCTCCGATCTGCGCCTCCAGCACCAGGGCAGCATGACCTGGGCGAGGGATCTGGCAAGGGTGATCCGCGCGAGTGAATGTGATGCAGGACTCCGATCCGCTGAGGTACTCAGGGATTGCAGGCGGAGTTGCCACGGCCAAGTTGATTTGTCGGGTGATTTTCTTCTGCACCCTGTTTGTTGGGCGTCCCTTCTGGATCATGTTTAGTGCTCCCTTTGGTGGGGGATATGGGACTGCGGTGTTGTTTTGCGCTAGTGCGACTGGTTGGTTTTGGCCTCCAATAGGCGGCGGTGGAGGAGCTCCGTGTGCTATGTCACCTGGCGCAGGTGCGTTTCCGAACACAGGAATTGGAGCTTGTGCCTCATCTGCATCATGCCTTCGCTGAGTTTCTGGAACTCGCGGCAGTCCTTGAGCATGTGGCTGGCTTTCTTTTTGCCATCTTGTTTGTCGATGTAGAAGTGGATGGTGCATGGACCCGAAAGTTTGTCGAAATGTGAGGGTCCGTTGTCGCGGTCGCAGCGTTGCCACGACTGCGTTGGTCGTCCGTTGTCGCGGAAGTTTCCGCTGCGGTATCCTCCGCTGTTGCGGCTGTTGTCGTTGCGGCGGTCGGCGTAGCCGGCCGCGACCATGTCGGGTCCGTCGCGGTCCTCGTAGACACGCGATCTCCTCTTGCTGCGGCGTTCGCGTCTTCGGCCGTAATCGTCCTCTTCATCTGATTGCGGTCGCTGGATGCAATCTTCGCCGTCTGCCCAACTGTTGGCGATTTCCATGAGGTGGTCGAGTGTCTTGGGCTTTACACGCCCAAGTTCCTCCTTGAAGTCGTGACGCTTGACGCCGTCCCTGAAGGCGTCGATGGCCCTCTCTTCGGAGATGTGTGCTGCGGAGTTTTTGGTCGTAGACCAGCGTAGTATGTACGAGCGAATAGATTCACCCGTTCTTTGAGTGCAGGCTCGCAATTCTTCGATTGAGGCGGGCCTCTTGCTGGTGCCTTTGAAATTTCGGATGAAGCTGTAAGAAAGCTCCTCCTAGCTTCGGATGGATCCTGATGATAGGCTGCTGAGCCAGACTCACGCCGCGCCTGTCAGCTGCAGCTGAAGGCATTGCATGGCGGTTTCTTTGTTGCCTCCGTGAAGTTTGACGGATGACAGATGGTCACTGAGCCAGGACTTTGGATCTTGCATGCCGTTGAACTTCGGAGTATCCGAAGGAAGCTTGAAGTTACGTGGCATCTGTGTTCGCCGAACGGATCTGCTGAAGCATCGAGCTCCGCAGAGTTCTCCTTCGTCTTCATCCATCTCAGATTCGGACGAACATGCGCGTTTAGCGCGTGCTTTGTCGATCTTGCGCTGTGTAAGCTTGTCTCTGGCGTCGTAGTCGCGTTTATGGCGGTGCGAGCTTTTCTTTCTTCGAGGGAGATCGTGCTCCTCTTCCTCTTCGGATGAGGGTGTGGGGCTCCGGTCGCGCCTGGCCGGAGCTTTCTTCTTTGGCTCCGCAGGAGCGTCTTCATGGAGCGCAGCTCCGATTAGTCCTAGTCCGGTGAGTGCGGACTTATGCATGACCCTTTTCGGGTCCCCCTCCGGAGGTGGGTGAGCCGCGAGATATGCAGTGGCTGCCATGATCGCAGCTTGTGGCGTCTTCGGGGTTATGTTGCCGTCAGCGTCCATATCCATGAACGATGTATGGAGAGTTCGTGTCATGTCATGCCGCTCCTTGGGGTCCATGTTTTCCACCCGAGAGCGGTGCTTGTTTCCCTGGTTTCTGTTTGTGCTAGAGCCGGGTTCCATGGCGGAGAGCGCAGCTCGTCGCGCACTGGACTTAGAGGCTGCTTGCTTGTGTTTGTCGAGCGTCTTCTGCATCTCGACTTGTTTCTTGTGCTCCTCGATGAGGAGGTAGTGGTATGCCCTCAGCAGATCACGTGGGGAGTCCAGAGGTAGGACTATTTCGCCTACGACGGCGCGGCGTTCTTCGACCCATCCTTCTTTGCTAAGTTGGATGAGGTGGCCACGGTTTTCCCCGTTTTCGCCGTTTCCGTCCTGCGGGTTGGGGTTGGGCGGTGGGTTAGGCGTTTCCTCGTCGGTTTGGATGACTGCGGCACACAGATAGCGCCTGCAGATTGGTTGGCTGCTACCGCAACTTTCGGATCCGGAACCGTATGTCCCTTCATCCGAAAGTGGATCGCACAGATCGGAGTTGCAGCTGCTGCTGTTGTAGTACTCATCTGTTGATGGTGACGTGCGTAGCACGGGGTGTGGAGCCCACGAAGCGGGCCTGATTGACGGCACGGGCACCCGCTCAGGGAGGCGGAGGGTGCCAGTTTGTCCCACCTGGAAGCAGAAGCTCCCGAACAAAATTTCGAGTCCGTCGCCTACGTGCTCGAAATCCTTCATGGTGGCCGGCGAGTGGGCGGTGAAGTCGAAAGCGCCGAAGAGGAGGTGATTCTCCGTCGCCGCGGAGTTGTAGATCGATCGGGTCGGAACCGTCACGACCACACAATCAGCAGCCCCAATTCCCACAGACGGCGCCAATTGACGAGGTTTAATCTCGTCAATGCCCATTGTTATGGACTTGGGTTTTGGAGAAGATGGGGATGCTGGAGATCGTGGCACGGTTAACAGACAAGCAACCAGGGGACACGAGATTTACCAGGCCCCCGGAGGGAAAACCCTACTCCTGCTTGTCTGCTCTTTGATTATGGCGGAACCGAAGGTTACAGGGTGCGCAGATTCGATCTGGCGTGGATGCGTGTGCGAAAGTATGAGTCGAGTTTTTCTAGGATGTGCCCTCCTGGCCTTTATATAGACTTAGGCAGGTCCCGGGCATAGTCCTAGTCGGTTACAAGTTCTAGGGTTTTACCCCTTTGAATTTCCTATCTCCACTAGTCTTGCTCTCCAAGGATCCGAAGGCGTCATGGGCCTTGGCCACCCGAAAATCTTCATGGGCCAGTGTATATTTACTGTGGGCCTTCCTTGGGCTAGACCAGGTATGCTGAAGTCACGTACCCGTAGGGTATAACCATGTCATCATGAACTTCTGAGGGCAGACAGGTGATCTGGTGAGTACACCATACACATCCTTCATGAACACAGCCTGTTCTTTCCTCCAGAAACGAGGGTCATCACTGGTACGAGGCAGCGCATAGAAATCTGTCTTTCTTAGCTCACGGTACTCCTCTTTAGACATCTTGGCTAGGGACTAGAGGTTGTCATACTTGGATCTCTTTGCACGTTCCTACCGTTCAGCCCTCTCCTGATCCCTCTTCATGTAAGCTGCATCACGTGCCCGCTGTTTCCGGTTGGACGGAGGCACGATAAACTGACCCTGAGCTTCATCATAGCGAGGATTGCCTCTTTGGGACTTGGCCTTGGTACGACGAGGACGACCAGAACCATCACCTGTGAACAGCAGTGAGGGAGATAGCATGGAGATGAGTATATATGTCCCAAAGATGCAGTACAAGAGCTTTGATGCATTTCTGGACTACTTTGATTTACCCAACACCGGAGTCTCCGCACCAGATACCGGAGTCTCCGGCTCAGACCGGAGTCTCCGGTCCTGGGGACCGGAGTCTCCGGACCTAAGTCCGGAGTCTCCGGTCAGGAGGCTCGGGTATGAGATGGGAAGACGCTGGTGAGGGTGAATTTAGTAGATCGGGCAATGCAACAAGGCTAAAGTACAGGAGTGCACGCAAACAAGTGATTCCAATGGACAAATCAGCAACAATCCTCAAAAACACATCTAGGGATGAACCCTAGGAGCAAAAGGAGAGGAGAGGTACCATATATATCCATGGGATCAATTCCTCCGGTGGGAATGACCCAATGGAGGAGAGGGGAAGGTTGGCCGGCGGCACGGCGGATCCCGGGGGCTTCTTGACCTCCGGAGAGGATATTTGGAGGAGGAGGCGACGGGTTTGGAGGTAGGGGACAGGGTGAAGAATGAGGAACTGCTGTACCAGTTCACCCCCGTGCCCCCTTCTTTAAGTGACATAAACCTAGATGGTCCGGTCCTCCTCGACCAAAAGTTCCAGGAAAGGTGTTTGGGGACATATATGAGAGATAGATGGTTTTTAAAATAGGGAAAGGGCTTGGGTTGAGACATCAAACTGTGAAGAACCAACAAGAGCCATAGGGATTCAAAAAATGTTCAGAAAAGCTTCAATTGACTAGAATCAAGCAAATGACAAACATGAGTAAATGCCAACCTCTCAAATGAGAGAGAGCGGTGGCCTAGGCCATCATATTTGAGTATACTTGGCTTGGCACCACGAAGATATATCTTGGGTCCATTACCAAAACTCATCATTAAGCTCACATATCACTAAATGATATTAAGAGGAATGATTTTGATTGCTTTGGGAATAATGGGGGAGGGATGGTCCAATTAATTAGGACCGCACTCCCCCTATATCCATGCCTACACCTAAACCAAATATGAGATGAAACATAGGTGAGGGTGCAAGAATATCAAGTCAAGCTCCTTGAATCTACGATATTTAGTTCATTCCTCAAGTAGCAAAACCTTGCTTCATCAAGTGGCTTCGTGAAGATATCGGCAAGTTGATCCTTGGTTGATACATATGATAGATCAATATCACCTCGAGCAACATGATCTCTAATAAAGTGATGGTGAATCTCAATATGCTTTGTCCTTGTGTGATCCACCGGGTTGTAGGCAATCTTGATGGCACTTTCATTGTCACATAGAAGAGGCACTTTGTCGCAATGGACACCGTATTCCTTTAAAGTTTGCCTCATCCATAGCAATTGAGTGCAAGCACTAGCAGCTGCCACATACTCGGCTTCGGCGGTGGAGAGAGATATACAATTTTGCTTCTTGGAAGACCAACATACCAAGGACCTACCAAGGAATTGGCAAGCCCCGGATGTTGATTTTCGATCATCCTTGTCACCTTCCCAATCCGAATTCGTGTATCCACAAAGAGCAAATGTTGAGCCTTGAGGATACCAAAGACCATAAAATGGGGTATGAACCAAATATTGAAAGATTCTCTTGACCACCATTAAATGGCTTTCTTTAGGAGCCGCTTGATATCTTGCACACACACCTACACTCAACACAATATCGGGTCTAGATGCACAAAGGTAAAGCAAAGAACCAATCATAGACCGGTATACCTTTTGATCCACATCTTTACCATTTGGATTTTGTTCAAGATGAGTCTTTGTAGCCATGGGAGTAGGAGCTCCATTTAAATCTTGCATTTTGAATCTCTTGAGCATATCTTGAGTATACTTGGCTTGATTGAAGAATGTCCCTCCTCTAACTTGCTTGATCTCAAAGCCAAGAAATACTTTCAACTCCCCCATCAAAGACATCCGGAACCTACTAGTCATAAGCTTTGAGAATTCATCATTAAAAGCTTTGTTAGATGAGCCAAAGATAATATCATCAACATATATTTGGCATACAAAAAGCTCCCCATTAACCCTCTTTGTAAAAAGAGTGGGATCGATTTTCCCAACCTCAAAGCCACGGTCAAACAATAACTCTCTAAGGTGCTCATACCATGTGCGTGGGGCTTGCTTGAGCCCATAGAGCGCCTTATCGAGTTTGTAGACATGGTTTGGGAAGTTGGGGTCCTCAAATCCCGGGGGTTGCTTAACATATACCAACTCATTTAATGGACCATAAAGAAATGCACTTTCTACATCCATTTGTTGCAACTTAAAGTTATGATGTGCCGCATAAGCAAGAAGGATACGGATGGACTCAAGGCGAGCCATGGGCGCATAATTCTCTCCATAATTAATGCCTTCAATTTGAGAATACCCTTGTGCAACCAATCTAGCCTTGTTCCTTACTATAATTCCATGCTCATCTTGCTTGTTCTTGAATATCCACTTTGTTCCAATAACATTGTGGCAATCCTTTGGCTTCTCAACTAATTTCCATACTTTTTTTCTCTCAAAGTTGTTGAGCTCTTTATGCATAGCCTCTAACCAATCTGAATCTTCAAGAGCTTCCCACACTTTCTTTGGTTCAATCATGGAGATGTGAGCTTGGTGTTCACTGAACCTCTTCAATTGTGCTCTTGTGGAAATACCTTTCCTTAGATCACCAACTACATTTTGTAGAGTGTGATCTCTTAGTTCCAACATTATTTCCTTTCTAGCTTCGCGACGAGCGTGGATATCCGTGTTGTTTCTTGGAGGACCCTCTTCATCATTTTGATCCTCGTCTTGACCATCAACTTGACCTTGATCATCATTGGAGTCATCCTCTACATTGGGAGGCAAAGAATGACCTTGGTCTTGATCAAGTGCTCTTCTAGCATCAATTTGAGCTTGTCTCAAAACAGTTTGGATGGATCTTCCTTGACAAATTGACTTGGCACCACTTGACAACCCATCGAATGGACCAAGCTCCCTTTGACTAGAGTTCACACAATGATCACTATGTTGAGGGTCCACATCTTATCTTTGGCTTGAGTCAATGTCCTCTTCGGTAGATGGATCATGTTGAGGTTGTGAAGATGAGGGCTCCACTCGAGTGGAGCATAGTTCTTCTCGATCCGCCATAAGGGGTTCCTCAATGGGGCGGATATATCCCACACCCATTCTTCCTATGGCATCCTGAGGCATTTCATCATTTGCATCACAAGCATCAACACGCCCCCCTTGGGGACCATCATATTCTTCGAAGGTCACACTACAAGATTCTATGACAGCTCCGAAGAGTTTGTCGTAGATTCTATAAGTGTGAGATTCGAGACCATAGCCAACAAAAATACTCTCTAATGCTTTAGACTCGAATTTAGACAAACGAACACCTTTGATGAGATAGAAACACTTACAACCGAACACCCAGAAATAAGATATGTTGGGCTTGTTATCGATAAGTATCTCATATGGAGTCTTGTTGATTTTCTTGCGGAGGTAGAGTCGGTTTGAAGAATGGCAAGCGGTGGAGATGGCTTCGGCCCAAAAGTTGTATGGAGATTTAAACTCCGCCAACATGGTCCTAGCCATCTCAATAAGAGTCCGGTTCTTCCTTTCGGCCACACCATTTTGTTGAGGGGTGTATGCAGCGGAATATTGATGTTTAATCCCCTCATCACTAAGGAAATCATTCAAGGTATAGTTCTTGAACTCGGTGCCGTTGTCACTTCTTATAATCAACACGGGAACATTGTATTGCCGTTGAACCAAGTTGATGAAGTCGATAAAAGTATTTTGAGTTTCACTCTTCAACTTGAAGAAATAAACCCAAGAGTATATTGAAAAGTCGTCAACAATCACCAAACAATATTTCTTCCCTCAAAGACTTGCATGAGATGGAGGACCAAATAGGTCCACATGGAGGAGTTCCAAGATCTTGTTAGACTTGATTTGGTTCGTGGGCTTGTGAGGAGCGTCATGCATCTTCCCTAGAACACATGCCCTGCAAACACGATCTTTGGCAAAGGAAACATTTTCTTTTAGTCCAACTATATGGCCCTCTTTATGGAGACTTTGCAAAGTTCTCATATTGACATGGGCTAGTCGGTGATGCCATAACCAACCCACATCGGCCTTTCCGAATAAGCACATCGGACCTGTAGTGGTTTGCTCCGAGAAGTCCACCACATACAAGTCATGTTCGACGTGCCCAACGAAAGTGACCTTGAGATACTTGCTCCACAAGAGGACCACAATATCTACATCAATGAAGACGGCAAAGCCCATCTTACCAAGAGCAAGGACAGAAAGTAAATTCTATCCAAGGGTCTCAACAAGCATGACGTTCACGAGTGTAATGTCGTGAGCAACCACAACCTTGCCGAAACCCATTACCTTAGACTTTGATTTGTCGGCATATGTCACGGTAATTTGATCATCATTAGGCTTTAACTCCTTGACAATAGACGAGCTTCCGGTCATATGACTTGTGCAACCACTATCAAGCACCCACTTTGACCCTCCGGAAGCATAAGTCTACAAGAGATCAAGCTAATTTTTTAGGTACCCATTTTTCAATGGGTCCTCTTTTGTTAGCAACAAGGGTCTTGGGAACCCAAATAGACCAAGCAATATAACCATCATAAGGACCAACATATTGTGCATACACATCACCATAGTAATCACGCATTAGAACATAGTGAGGGTTAGCACTTCCCGCAAAGTCATCATGTGACATAGTTTTACCACTTGTGGTATTACTCTCCACAATGGTTTTGTTGGTCTCTTGTGCGGGCTTGTCCTTATTCTTCTTATTGTTCTTCTTCTTGGTTTTGGAAACAAAACCAATGACCCCTTTATCACCACTACGCCTTTGGTTGCTCAAAAGATCATCAATGGACTTGTTGCCTTGTGGAAATGTGGCCTTAGCAAGCTCCCCCTTCAACCTAGCATTCTCTTCAAGAATAGTTGTGCTACTAGATGGAATGAAGTTACTAGGTGAAGGAATATTGGCCAATTGAGTTTGAAGCGTTTAATGGGACTTTGTGAGTGACAAGAGTTCACCCTCCAAGACCTTGTGGGCCTTGTTAAGCAAACTAAAGTCCTCGGCAAGTTTTTCATGAACCACACCGAACTCAACCTTGTCCTTTTTAGCTCTTTTGTATTTAGCAATAGCATGATCACGCTCTTTGATGAGTTTGTTAACAATAATGTCATTGGCCTCATCAAGCCCTTCAAGTTTTAATTCAAGTGACAACCTAGTTTCTTGTTCCTCTTCTAGAGCATTGTTTAGAGCCTCTAGCTCAATCATATGTCCATGCCCAAGTTTGCATCTTACATCTAGAAGTTCTTGAGTATGTGAGAGTTGATCTAAGATGTTTCCAAAATGTAGCTTAGCATCACCTTCTAGGTTAGTCATGAACTCATCAAAGGCAATTAATTCCTTTTTAACATCAAGAGACATCTCATCATCAATTTCATCATTATCTAAGTGGGTAGAGCGGGATGATGAGGATACCTCCATTCCTCTTGCCATAAGGCAAGTGGCGTTCTTGGTGGAAGAGTTCTCATTTGGAGAATCGAAGAGTGAGAATGTCGGAGTAGAGGTGGTGGCTAGAGCGGCCACACCATGAGAAGTTTCCTCTTCCTCATCTTCATCATCTTCATTGTCGGAGGAGTACTCTTCATGAGTGATCAAGACAATTTCTCCCGACTTCTTGTTGATGGGATTATTTTTGATGAAAGGTTTCTTGTAAGGTGCCTTGAGAGTCTTCTTCAACACAAGCTTACCACCATGATCTTCTCTCTTCTCATAGGGGAAACTAGCCACAAAGTGGTAGCGGTCACCACAATTGAAGCAAGTTCTCAACCTAGTGGTATTCTCTCTTTTCCCATTTGGATTGTTTCTCCGTTCCATTTCCATCTTGGCCTTGGCGGGGTTCTTCCAAAAGTTATTTGCATAGAAAGCCATATATTGACCATGATCAATCTTGACTTCATCGGGATGGTCCATGGAAAGCCCTTCATCACTATCATCTTCATCCCCATGGTCCACAACTTTGGCCTTCAAAGCAACATTGACAACATTGCTCATACCAAGGGCACGAGCACGGGCATCTTTGGCATTCTTGGCGGCAACCTTGAAAGCAGCCATCGCTTGCATAACTTCATTTGAGGTCATGAGATGGTAGTTGTGTCTTCCTTGTAGACTCTTCAAGTCGGTGGGCTCAAAAGGCATGAGTGCACTCACATATTTCCTTTTTATCCATGCATCATCCACATGTGAGGCACCCACATTTCTAAAGGCAGTGGCGGTGGTATTGAGCCTTCGGTACATGTCTTCATGATCTTCACCTTCTTTCATGTAGAAGCCTTCAGCTTCATTGCTTAGAGCATCATATCGGTTCCTCCTCATACTCTCATTTCCAACAAACAACACAATGAGAGCATCCCAAGCTTCCTTGGCAATGCTAAAGTGCTCAATGTGTGGGTAATCCTTTGTTCACAATCCTTGTTGAATCATATGCAAAGCAGTGGCATTGAGTTGACTATTGACAACCTCTCTTCTTGTCAAGTTGTTTGGATCCCCAATAAAGAGTCCATGCTCGATGATGTTCCATAGTTCAATGCAAGAGCTGCGCACATGAGTTCTCATTAGTGATTGCCATTGAGAAAAAGTAGCAGACTCTTCTAGCTTAGGTGGGTCACCTCTATTGTACACATGAGGGTGAGGGACGGGAGGATCGGGAGAGTACCAAGAATCACGGTGCTCACCCTTCCCCCCATCAAGTTGTGTGGAAGAATTAGCGTTGTCTAGTTTGCCCCCTACCACCATACCCTCGGGGGATACCGAAGTATTCCCTTTAGGTACAACGGATGGTAGATCCTCTTGAGGAGATGGGGGTGATGAGCCATCTTTGTCTTTAAGAAGTTTCTCAAGCATCTTCTTGACTTTGTTGACCAAGGAAGAGCGCAATATTGTTTCCAAGTTTCTGAGATCTTCCATGGTCACCGGGGTCGGCTCACTACCACCATCCCCTTCTTGGCTACCCATATTATCTTAGGCGGTAAAGCCCAAATAAAGAGCCGAGGCTCTGATACCAATTGAAAGGATCGTATGGGCACCTAGAGGGGGGGGTGAATAGGTGCTACTTCAAATTTTACTCTTTTTCAAATTAGGATTTGACAAGAAAGGTAAATTCTCTAGAATATGCAACTATGGTGAATTTACCTATATGTCAATCAAGCACAAACTAACACACCACTAAGCAAGAACAAGTAAGTAAAGTGCGGTAAAGGATAGAAGTAACCAAGGGAGTGGACGCGGAGACACAAGGATGTGTTTCCCGTAGTTCCTTCCTTTTGAGGGAAAGTATGTCTACGTTTGGAGAGGGGGTGGTTTCAAACCACCAACGCCACGAGAGGCCTCCCTTGTTCTCCGATGAACCTCACCCCAACGGGCTCGATTCACCTTCCACTATATCGGCAACCTTCGAGGTGGAAGCCGACACCTTTACAACAAGTTCGGGGCACACATCCACAACTGAATTGGAGGCTCCCAAATACAAGCAAGATGTCAAGACAAATCAAAGACAAGCTTGTAAGAACCAAATCAAAGTTATGGTTTCCAAAGAAACACTAGAGCTTGGGGGCCCTCAAGTGAATGAGGGGGAAATGAAGATCTCTCTTGGTGAAGATGTAAATCAAGGCCTCCTCCTTCGATTCTCCAAAGATTAATGACTTTGGATGGTTGGATGAAGAGATATTGTAGATTTGGTGGCTCTAATGGGGTTGGTGTTCTTGAGCAGCTCGAGCAGCTGGAGGAAGAATATAAGGGTCCCTTTTTATAGGCAGCCCCCTCCACGAACCGTTTTCTGACTGTTGTAGAAAAGTCAGACCGGAGACTCTGGTCTGAAGACCGGAGACTCCGGTCTACACCGGAGACTCTGGCCAATCTCCGGACCAGTCTCCGGACTGCCCTTCTGACTGACCCAGACCAATTCTGCACCAGCAACACCGGAGACTCCGGCCTTTCAACACCGGAGACTCCGGACTGACCAAAGTCCGGAGACTCCAGAGTAACCTCCGGTGCAGCCTCCGGACCCCTAGTCAGAATGTCCCAGCCAGGTCCTGGGAAGCACCACCGGAGCCAGAACCGGAAACTCCGGACCACACCGGAGACTCCGGTCTTGGCAGACCGGAGACTCCGGTCTGGAGTTTCCAGATCAGTGGCAAATGAATGTGGTCTTTTCCCAAGAGTGTGTGTGCAGTATATCAATGATAATACCAACCTATGGAGAATAACAAACATTAAAATGATCTACTTGTTGTTAACGAACACCAAAAGTGATTATGACAATAAATGCCCTTTCACTTTCTGTTGCTCAAATCAAAAAGTGTTGATCTAACGAAAGTTATCTAACATACTGGGGGATTTATTCGTAAATTTTCAGCTCAATCTGAATTACATAGACTCCTCACTAATTTTTATGGTGGAGGACAGAAATCTGTTTCGAGACAGCAACTCCCCAAATCTTACTTCCCTCTCATTAGAGGTCATTCTTGGCACAAAAAGCAAAAATAGTATAAGGAGAGGTCATTACTGAAGTAATAACTTCCAAGACTCAAGAAAACTCTTGGGTTATCTCCCAACAAGTACTTTTCTTTGACGCCTTTAAGTTAGGCACAAGAAGCAAGAAATCAAGTATTTTCAAATGAAGAATTAAGATCAATACTTGCATAGTCCTCAACTATGAGAGGTATCTCATTCAAATGAGTCTTGGAGGATCCCTTCTCATCTCTCTTTGGTTTACTACTTTCTTCAAAAGGATTTTCAGGAACAATCCAATCAAAATTATTTTCAAAGGCTTCATGCATCCCAACAAGCTTAAAGGGTATGGGTATCAAGAATTCCTCTCTAGGTTTGGTTTTATCTGAAGTACCCACAACATCTACACATGAGCCTAGCATATTAAATTGCTCAAAGACCTTTTTGGATTCCTTAGCAACATCATGGAACTCTTTTAGTAAAGTTTCAAGAATAAATTCTCTCTTTTTAGCATTCTTTTCTTCTTTTAGTTTTAGGAACAAAATTTGCATCATGGGGTTAAGGCTAACAAACCTAGCCTCCAACATATGAACTAAAGAAGCTGCAACAATTTTATAATTAGGAGAAAGTTCTGCTATAGATATATCCTCAATATCCTCATGCTTGCTAACATTATTAAAGAATTCTTCAATATTATCTTTCCCAATTATGGAGCCACTACCTATTGAAAGGTCTTTCAGGGTGAACTTGGGGAACAACATGGTGAGCTAGAGCAAGGTGACAACTAGAGTAGGAGCTAATTTTTTTGTGTTTTTTATAAGAGAAACCAAACCAAACTAAACTATTTTTTTGGAGTTTTTGATAAAAAGAGGCAAACAAAACCAAACAAAAGAAACTAAGCAAACTAAAAATAAAGTAAAGAGAAAGGTTGAGGAGGACTCCCCTTGTGAAGGAGTCCTTAGCCTCCCCAACAATGGCGCCAGAAAAAGTCTTGATGTGTGCAGCAGCACTTCGTTGGGAGACCCCAAGAGGAAGGTATGATGCGGTACAACAACAAGTTTTCCCTCAGTAAGAAACCAAGGTTATCGAACCAGTAGGAGGAAGGAAATGTCCCAAAGTTGTTGCAAGCAACGTGGAAACCTGCACAACACAAACTCAAGACTTTGCTCCAACTAACAGTGAGGTTATCTATCTCACCGGTTGCTGTAACAAAGGATTAACTGTATGGTGTGGAAGGTGAAAGTGGTTTGCAGCAAGTAAACAGTAACAGTGGAAGATGTATCAATGGTAAAGATTGGACCGGGGTCCATAGTTCACTAGAGGTGTTCTCCTTAGATAAACAAACATGGCATGCTAGGTAAACAAATTATAGCAGGGTAATTGACAGGACTGAGCAAGGCATAACAATGCAATACTAGACAAAAAGATCCTATAAGATTCGATTGGGCAATACAACAATATACATAGACCGCCATCCAACTGCATCTATGACCAGAAGTCCACCTTCAGGTTTTCATCCGACCCCCCTCCAGTATTAAGTTGCAAGCAATAGACAACTGCTTTAAGCAAAGTGTGTAAGGTAAACAATCCACTTGTTCCATTAACAGGAGACCGTTGTTTTCTCCCTAGTGGTAAAAGCACAAGGAGGAGATACATGCATCTAGCTACTACATGGACATGTATACTAAGGTGGAACTACTCACGCTTCATACCGGAGGATGGCATGATGAAGAAGAAGGCCTCTAGGATTATCTCCCCTCCGGCAGGGTGCCGGGAGGACCTTCAGATCCCCCCGATATAGGGACGACGGTGGCGGCGGCTATAGATGGTTTCGTGGAATATTGATCAGGTTACTTAGGGTTTAGACATCGAGGGCTTCTTATAGGCGAAGAGGCAAGGCTGGGAGGCGGCCAAGGGGCCCACACCCTGCCCAGGCGCGGGCCCACCCTAGGCCGCGCCTGGGGGTGTGGTGATGGTTCTTGACGTGGAGCACTTCGTTGGAAACCCCAAGAGCAAGGTGTGATGAGCACATCAGCAAGTATTCCCTCAGTAGAGACCTAGGTTATCGAACCAGAAGGAGGAAGGAAACGTCACACAGGTGTTGCAAGCAACGCGGAGACCTGCACAACACAAACTTAAGACTTTGCCCCAACGAATCAGTGAGGTTGTCAAGCTCACCGGTTTGATGTAACAAAGGATTAAACGTATGGTGTGGAAGGTAATGGTTTGCAGCAAGTAAACCAGTAACAGTGGAAGATGTATCAATGGTAAATATTGGACTGGGGTCCATAGTTCACTAGAGGTTCTCTCCTTAGATAAACAACATGGAATGAAAGGTAAACAAATTACAGCGGGGCAATTGACAGGAACTGAGCAATTACTACTCATAAAGATCCTATGAGATTCGACTGGGCAATACAACAAGATACATAGACCGCCATCCAACTGCATCTATTACTAGAAGTCCACCTTCAGGTTATCATCCAAACCCCCTCCAGTATTAAGTTGCAAGCAATAGACAACTGCTTTAAGAAAAGTGTGTAAGGTAAACAGTCCACATGTTCCATGAACAAGAGACCGTTGTTTTCTCCCTAGTGGAAATAGCACATCTACAACCGAAGAGATTTCTGTCGCTTCCCTTGGAAACTAGAGGCATGAACCCACTATCGAGCATAAATACCCCCTCTTGGAGTCACTAGCAACTACTTGGCCAAGATATCTACTAACAACGGAGAGCATGCAAGATCACAAACAACACAGCCATGATAGAACCATAAAGACAAAACCATTAATCAGACCAACATAATAATCTCAATATCCATCGGATCCTCGCAAACACAACATGCATGATTAGAAATAGATTAGATCTTGATCATGAACGGAGCTCACAAGATCTATACATGAAATCATAAAGGAGGAGATACAACCATCTAGCTACTACATGGACCCATAGTCCAAGGTGGAACTACTCACGCATCATACCGGAGAGAAGGCCTCCAGGATGATCTCCCCTCCGGCAGGGTGCCAGGAAGAACTTCAGATCCCCCCGATCTTGGGACAATGGTTGCGGCGGCTACAGACGGTTTCGTGGAGATTTGAATGGGTCCTTAGGGTTTCTGCATCGGGGGCTTCTTATAGGCGAAGGGGGATGCCGAGGAGGCGACCAGGGAGGCCAAACCCTGCCTAGGTGTGGGCCCACCCCTGGCTGCACCTAGGGGGGTTTGGCCACCCTGGCACGCTTCTCCGTCTCTCCTCTGTACTTCTTGTTCCCCAGAAGGGGCTTTATGAGTAGTAATTGCTCAGTTCCTGTCAATTGCCAACGGGGTATCCCTTGCCCTATGACACAGGAGCTATCCCATATCAAAATGACAAGGCAACAAATAGTGAGCATCTTAGCAATCCTTTTATTTACCATGAGAATGGTGCATTTTTTCTTATCTCTCTTCTTTTTCTATATATTTTTCTCAGAGGATGCTTCATAGATTGCTCACTATGGTTATGCTGCAAGTTTCCACCATGATTAGGCATGGCTTAGGCTAGCCACCCAGGCGTTTCTCTAACACATATACATAACTCCATGGACTTACAAGCTCCCCTTTTATTTCACACCGCCGACATCCATAAACAAAAGAGCGTGATATCAACTAGATAATATTTTCAGGTGTTGAAAGTGTTCCCCATGACAGCACGGTTCTGCTAACTCCCAGCCTATAATTTGTAAGCATATAACTTTCATGGACAGTCACAATGGTTCAGGTTTATTAAGTGGAAGAAAATAAAGTGTGCCATCAAGTTCATGAGAGCTTTACTAACTAACTTTCTCATAACAAGAAAACATTTTATTTGGAAGAAAACGAGTCATAATAAATATGCACGGAATAGCAATGATGCTAGTAGGTAGATATGGTGGACACTTTTGAAAATTTTGGTTTTGGGAAGTTGGATGCACGAGTAGAGCTCATACTCAGCACAGGTGAAGGCTAGCAATAGAAAGGTAGCGACAATCGAGAGCGCTATAACTGTCATAATCATGCTTGCAACAAAACAAAATTAATTATGGCATAAAAGTGATACTAGATCTTTGAGGCAAAATAAATCATTGAGGCTTAACTGACTTTTGTTCAGTCATATGCATGCATGAGCATGTTCCAAGTCGATTCAAATGAAACATTCAGAGGAGGATACCACAATGTCATACCAAATTATGAATTGAACAATGCAAGCAAACATTCATATGACATGCTACAAACTATTAGCAAGTTGGAGCTAATCATAAGAGAGCAATAATTACTAAGCATCCAATACACCTTACATGAACAGACTAAGCATGCCCACAATGATGAGTGTATGTACAAGAATGAAGACAAATAGAGTTCATTACCAGCCTCTTACCACACCTCGAGTTATCATAAATCATCATTATTGCCTTTCACTTATGTGACTTGAATAATAAGATAAACCAAACTCCAAAGGAGTCACTGAGGACCACTGAACCCTGCAATGAACTTTACAAAACTAGAGAAGAACAAAAAATATTTTTGGATTTTCGTTTTTAAAGTAAGCATTGAAGGCAAAAGCAAACAAAGCAAAATCTTTTTAGATTTTTCTTATAACAAACTGTAACACCCTCAGAATCGGACCTATGCAAGTTTTAGCGAAACCCGCCAAACCCGCATAGAAACGATTCAAAGGTGCCCACCAGGCACTTTCGTGCGGGTGGAAAACGAAGTAATATCATTACACAATAGTCCACGATGGGACCCACAGAACAGATATATACAACGGCGACTCAAAGAGTCAAGAATACAGATGTACAATACAAAGATCCAAATCACCTTTAAAACGATATAGCGTCCGAGTACGGACAAGATGCAAATTGAGCTAAGAGCCCTGAAGAATAACCAATGGCGTCCATAACCCTGCCCAGGCCAAGCCGGAAGGGTAACCCTGCTAACGACGTCAATCTCAAAACCTGCTTAAACAAAAGGGGTGCCGACAAAGGGCAAAGGAAAAAGAGAGAGCGGTCAATACTGAGGCCAGTACACGGCGAGGCTAGAATTCGGCGGTCCTCGCCTACATAGGTATGGTGGACTGAAGCGGCAGCGCAGCATGCACTAAACAACCTATAGAGACTCGATACAACTAGCGGCTATCAGAGAGGGGTAAGAAAGACCTATTCGGAACCACACCTAGGCAACACACACTCGATCAACCTCGGAAAAACCAAATCAAAACCCAACGAGGCCTTCACGACAAAGCAATCACCAGATTCAGAAATATTTCAGGGGGCCACCCCATTAAGCTACCCGCAACGAAACTGGCCGGCTCCGAGACGGACTCAAGGTTTGCGCCAATGGCTGTAAACGACTGGGAACCCGAAAATGTGACTGGGCTTGTCGATACCGCGAAAACACTCCGCTTACCTAAACAGTACAGGTGCAGTACTTCGCACAATTTAAATAAAGCAGTAAAGCATGGCATAAGTACAGAATAGTAATAAATCCCCAAACTAATTGTGGCCCCAAGAAATAAGAATGAATCAAGCTCTGGCTCGGGGGGGTCCCATAATCCTCCCGGATGTGGATAGCGCGAATATTCAAGGAACAGGTATCAAGTACTCGGGGTCCTACGGTACACAAGTGGACGGTTAACAACCAAATAACATCTATTGCCCACCTGTGCCTCTGCATTTACCTACTTCAATTTTAGTTGTTAAACAGTAATTAAAGTCTTGATCATCTCCAACATTAAACATGCGGCAATACTCCAACAACTGAGGTACTTGACGACACGCAACAGCACTTGAGCAAGCGACTATGACGCGCAAGTCCAACTATCTACCTAACAACAGGTAATAGGATGTGTCCAAGGCGATATAAGGCTGAAAGGGATATCACGGGCACGAAAACTAGAGCATCGCAACACAGATAGCAATAGATCAACAGGAGGGAATAAATACTATAAAGTAAGATAGGTAGAAAGGGGGAGATGCTCGCCTGAAACATTGCCGAAGGTTCATCCGAAGATCGGGTCGACACTCGCATCAACTCAACGGCCTTATCCGCGAAGAAGCAAAACACTAGAAGAAACACCGGATGCACTATTTAATACTACGGCAAAAGATCGGGCATGATGCATGTATGATGTATGACATGGCAAAGGTGCGCTGCATTTAGGCCATATTAAGCGGAACCGAGGTCCCGAAAATTAATTATCAGGTTCGAGTTATTTATCTACCCCGCAAATTAAGTGTTGGGTTAACAGGGCGAAACATGGCATTGGTTCGCTACACCAATTTAAATGGAGTCCGGAATAAGACAAAGATATCCCGCATAAACACTCCATATTTAATTATGAGGTGAATCGGCATAATGCCCCCAAACCACAGACAAGTATGCATGCATGAACAATTTAATATGCAACAAGTTTTATATATAGCATTTATAAAATAGGGGCTCGGGAAAAGATTCACACATCTGGGTTCGGAAGATCTTGGGGTTTCGAGGGTTCGGGGTCCGGTCTCAGGGTTCAGGGTTCGACAGGATCGGTCTTCGAAGGTCGGATACAAGAGGAAGAGCTTGGCGTTCCGGGAAGAAGGACTTGGTGTGGCGTCGGGGGCGCATCGGACTCGCCCTGGTTGGTGTCGATCTTGTCGGGTCCGCGTATCAGGTCGGTCTTGGCGTTCGGGATGAAGAACTTGGCGTTCTGCGTCGTCGGCATCGGTGCGGAAGGAGGTCTTGTCATTCCGTGTCGGTGACCTTGGCATCCAGGTTCTCGGCGAACTTGGCGTCCGGGCAGGAGTACTTGTCGCACCGGGGTCTCGGTGTCCTCGGATCCGAGAGGAAGAACTTGGCGTGCGGGTTCGGTCTTCGCATTCCAATCCCCTGGGTGGTCGGCGAACTTGGATCTAAGGTCGAAGTTTTCTCTCGAAGATCTTGGGGTTCCCTCTTGATTTGCCGATGTCGATCTTGGGATCTGTACCGTCTTCAGGTGGCCTTATGCCTGTCACAGTTCTTCGAACAACACCACATCATCTGCACACCGCCTTGGAAGTAAAACCCACATGGGGGCCTTGGTGGTCTTGTGTCCAGAAGCCAGAGGTCACGTGTGGCCAACTCACGCGGGTGCACTGGTCAACCTATGCAGGAGCAGAGCACTGGAGCGGCCATAGACTTCACCGCAGAGACGTGGAGACACACGACTGCGAGGGGGCCGGCGCCATGGGATCGGCTTCGACGGTGCTCTGCGGGGGACGCGGGGAGCGGTACTGCGGTGAACGAGGTCGGCGATGGAGCGCTGCGGCGACGACTTGACAACGAGGCAGCGAGCCAGAATGGCTCGGGCGAGGAACCAACGGGGAGCAGGGAACCGGGGGCAGGCAGCGGGGCGCGGTTTGCAGGTCAAGGAAGGGGCGGCCGGAGAGGCAGGGAAGCGAGCGCGCCGGAGGAGGGCTTGCGGCATGGCAGAGGGCGCCCGCGGCAGCGGTGGATGGTGCTGGAGGAGGCGACGCCATGTGGCGGCGGTTACTTGAGGCGGACGGAGGCAGGGCCTGCAGAGGCCGGTGGCGACGAGGGGCTCGACGGCAAGAGCCGCGGAACCTCCTGGTGGTGGGGAGGACCGGAGCTAGGAGAGGGAGGCGCTCGGATGCAGAGGATTGAGGCGGGGCGAGCGATTGCGATGGCGAGGCGGGCCGGGCCGAGGAAGGCCGGTGGGTGGAGGAAGAAGCAGCGGCGGGGCTCGCTACCGGCGGCGGCGGTACAAGATCTGGGGAGGAGCGGGGGAAGAGACATCGCGAGGGGAGAGGTGGGCGACCTGGGCGGTCATCGCGTGCAGGGTGGGCCAGGAGCGGGGCCGGGGTGGTGCGGAACGGTGTGTGTGTGCTGTAGGCGTGTGTGGGACCCGGCTAGTGGGGACGGGTGGCTGTGTGGGAGAGAGAGGGAGGGGGTTGGGGCAGGAGGCTGATGTGGCGCACAAGGGTTGGAGGGAGGATAGGGCCAGGGGGAGGTGGCGACCGGTGATTGGCTGGGGTGAGGTGGCTGGGGATGGTTAGACTAGGTTTGGGTAGGTTATTTGGTAGCTTAGGTTTTGGGTGTTCTGGGGTAGATAGGGTTTTTGTCTAGAGGTGGCCGGCTGGGCTTTCGGGCCTGGCTGGCTGCCTCCCAAAATAATTTAAATATTTTATTTATTACAAACGAGGCGTTTGTAAACCGTTGGCAGACAAAACAAAACATTCCGGAGACCCGGGTTTTGGTTTTGAATTAAAGACGGGGCGTTTAGAAAACAAAACCAGGCTTTTCAAAATAGTTTTATGCAAACAAATGCAAGATGACATGACGATGCCCAAATGCAATGTGGCATGATGACATGAGCATGCGGTCATGATGATGCAATGCACAAAAACAACGCGATTTTCTAGTAGTGGTTTTGCGGGGCGCCACACAAACCAAAGCTAAAAGAAGGAAAATAAAAACAAAGCTAAAAGACAAAGATACAAACAAAGAGAAACAATTAAAATATTTTTGGTCTTATTGTGGTTTGGACAGGAAAAACTAAAAAAGAAAGAGAAACATGGATATACAAAGCACCGACGGAACATGATATATAGATGAGTGTGATGTCGGTATACCTCCCCCCAAGCTTAGGCTTTTGGCCTAAATGGAGATCATTCCCAGCCTGGCCAAGAAGGAGTGCCTCTGTAATGTGACAAAGAGGTACCTTCATCCTGGTACGTACTCGAGGAAGCCCCTGTGTAGTGCGCAGAGTAGTCATAAGAGGGCGCATCCCCCTGGTAGTGCCCATGGAAACCAAGCAAGCGGAGCTGATCGTCCATCTCCTCCTTGGAGTGTGACCATGGTCTCCTGCAAATACTGAACAAAGTAGACTGTGGCAAAGAAATTTCCCTCTCATTCCCGTCAGTAAACATCATCCTGTAAACTAAATTCTCAAGGCTAGAGCTAGCAGTAACAAAGTGATGTACTTTCATGGCAGATAGATTAAGCCTCTATGGAGCCAGTACTGTATCATTTGGATCAATAGAAAGGTCCAAGGCAACAACTACGCGTGCAACACTAATACCCCCATAAATGGGTCCTCTAACAGCTAGGCGGTGAGCAATGAGAGAACCAAGATTATACCTGGTTTCATTATTAAGCGCAGCAGCGATGTAACATCCCAAAAATCATGATTTGTAAAGTTTGCATATCATTCATGCATTCATAAGAATTTGGTCTTTTCAAATAAAATTCCAAAATAAGAAACCATATTTTGCCTATTATTTTATGCAAGTAAGGCAATGTTTTTTTTACTTTGCAAGTATGAGAAAGCTTGGGATTGATCAGAAATGTTTTATAATTGAATACAAAGATCACACAAAATGTTTCAAAACAAAATTCAAATATAAAACCATTCTTATGCCTAATATCCATATATTAATAAAGGCATGGTTTTATTTTTATTTTCAAACCCAAATTGGTTTTTGAATGTAAGTATGTGTTTGACACATCTTTGGACACTATAAACATAGTACAGAAGTCTGGAGAAAATTTAAATTCAAACAGATTTGAATTAGCCATTCAAATTCAATCTAGAAAATCAAAACAGAAAAAGAAAAAGAGAAATGGAGAAAAAAATAACAGGAACAGCCTAACTAGCCCAACCCACCCCGCGGCCCAGCTAACAGCCCACCTAGCCCACCCGGGAAACCCCCTCTCCCACTTTGTTTCTCATCCCGCCCGCGCACACCCCTCTCGCTGACAAACAAGGCCCACTGCCACCTCAGCTCATCGTCTTCGCGTGACCCGCTCCCCTTTTCCTCGCTGCCATTTCCTGCAATGAAATCGTGACGTCAATTCGCGTTGATTGCGCCAGTGATTCGCCCCACGACCACGCCCTACTTAAGCGCCCTTTCCCCCTCTTCATTTCCCCTCAAACCCCAAGCCCTGAGCGCCACCAGGCTGCAAGAATTTCTCGCCCAAACCCTTCTGCTCCGACGAGCTGCAATGTTGATTCCGGCCAACTCCAGGCACCCCTCCGCTCCTGGTTCCCACGAGCACACTCCATATCACCTCACGCATCTCCCAGTACCTTTCCCTAGCCCGTGCGCGCTTTAGAACATCGGCAAGGACAACGCCAGCATGCCATCGTCCTCTGCTGCAACTTCGGCGAACCTTTCTAGTAAACCCTGGCTGCCCCTTACTCTCTGTATGATACGCGTACACTCTCCATGACCATGCGTGTCTAACGCTGCATCTGTCTTGTCTTTTAATGCCTTGTAGCATCGTCAACAACCACACCCGAGCAAGCCCGACGCTGATGCCAACTCCGACGAGCAATCGACGCCGTGCCCGTATGCCCCCGCTCCGTCCACGACCACGTTGAGCATCACCGCATCTCTATGATCTCTGTAAGCACCCGCACTTTCCCCCGTACACCCTGGCCTCGCCGGAGCGCCGTCGCCAGACGCGCCGCCGCCGCGCTCGCCATTTGCACCGCCCATCTATGGCAGTGCATTTAGATCCACTAGATCTAGATCCAGCGGCTAAGATTAGAAGAGAGAGTGAAAGGGTACGGGTAGATCTGGACCGTTAGATCTCACTTAGATCCAGTGGCTCGCGAGTGTGATCCGCACGAAGTGGTACTGACCAATCAGGAGCTGCCGTGTGTCAGGATCTTTCTTTTAAAATCCAGATTTGATTTAATTAGATGAATTAACTTGTAAAATCCATTACTTTTGTTCTGTTCATCCAAAAAATGCAAATAATATATCAATGGATTCACAAAATTAAATCCTACACATCTATGGGCTTATTTTTGTATTTTTCTTCTGTTAAAATGGAATTTTATGCAGAGACATTGGTAGACTTATTTTGAGTATATAAATTATTTAGAAAATGTTTTAAAATCCAAATTAAGTTTATTTAGTCTCTAATATGTTTAGTTTAGTGTTCAGTACTGTTTACTTGTCTTGTTTAGTTTAATAAAAATCATCACATGGCATTTGCATGCATTCATATATTTTTGTTTGATTGTTTGGAATGTAAATTTGGTGCTATCATTTCATGTGTAGATTTTGGTGCTAGTGGTGATTGTGACTATGAGGATTGTTTCTATTCCCCCAACTACCAAGGCAAGTGGTGCTTCATGTATCTGTCCCATTATTTTGACTATGCACTAGTGATATTTTGTATAGGGCTTGCATGATATTTTTGCTAGTATCTTTATGCTATGCTATGGGAAATCCTAGTAGTTGTAGAATTGGTAGAAACATTCTCTAAGTTAAGATACTTGCTATATTATCATGCTTAGCCTAGCTAGTAGCAAACAAGGGTGGTTTATATACACATGCTATGGAAATTTTTCTAAGTCTTTTGACTTATGTTTTTGCTTAATAAAACTACTAAGTGAATGAATCACCTGGGTGGAATGGAAGGAAAGGGTTATGTTGAGTGGTTACCCCAGGGGCAATACCTGGTGTATCTAACTTGTGGAAAGCCACCTAGGAACAAAGGGATTTGAGATACTTAGTGTTTAGAAGCTTCTAGTGCAACCACATGGCATATGAGCTCTGCCTTGATCATATAGGTTGCAATAACTTAGCCAGATGGATAGAAGGTGGTAGGGGTGATAGGTTTGGAACGCGTCCATTTGGTCTAAGGGAAGGCTTCTGAAAGATCTCGTCTCGATGCATGTCGAGTCTTGTGGGGAAATTGCAGCACCTCTCGAGAAGGAAAAATCTAAGTACTTAGCCGTGTCCTCGGCAATGGACAAATTGAGCATCAAGACACTGAAGCTATCAAGGATCTCCTCATACCAATTTCTAAGTTAAAAACTTGTGGTTGAACAAGGGTAAAGGACCACCAATTTTATTGGTAGATGCCTTGGATGATTTTGATAAACAAAAACTTAGTGTTTTCAACTGATAGGCAAAACCTATTTTGAGAAAAGCAAGCCTAAGCTACACTTAGCCAAATTCATGTAGAAGTTATAAGCTACTATTCTACTAAGGTATCACTTGCCAATACTATTCCAATGTATTGACCCACTATGGTTGTAACTTATGATGTTGCAGGTTACTCTGATGAGGATTAGGGTTATGAGTCTACACTCAACATGCTTGCCTGTGGCACATGAAGATGAATACTTTACTTTATTTACTTATGTTATGAACTCTTGTACTAGCCTATGGCTATGGAGTTGTAAAAGACTATGTTATCTCTAGAATGACAATGTAATAAAGACCTTTGTATCTGTGTACTTCATCTTAAACTATGGATGCTAGCAATTGATCCAGGGACTAGTATTGCAATCGTAGGGATCCTTTACCTTATAAAGGTGGGGTCTTACAAGTGAGAAAAACCAAATGATAGTTGAAAATATTGCTAGTGTTCTCCCTACCAAGAATGCTAGTGGCAAGATAATAAGCAAAATATATAAGAGTTGGGAGTTCAATGTTTCTTATCTTCCCGTGTTGGGGTGTGCGGTCATCATCATTTGTTACCCCACGGTAGAGCTCCAACAAATCAGAGGGTCGACCTTGAATCTTCTTCACTATCCCAGCCACGCCAATACATATAATGCTGCAAAATCTTTCCAATGTCATGGTAAAAGGCCTATCATAGATTTTGAATGAAATTTTTGAACTGAAAGGGGTGTTAGTGAAAGTGAAACTCTCCACAAATTTTTTGATGAGCAAAACATATTGCTCACTCTCATCCTACATGTAATCGGTTAGACGAACCCTCTGAACAAGAATTAGGAAATCATCGAGGATCCTTGCAGCTTGCAAAAAGGCAAAACAGTGGAAGGTAGAAGGGTGCGCATCTCCCTCATCTCCCTCATTGCCAAAGCGCGGCGCAATAAGATCCTCATTGTATGATGGCCTAAATTGAGAGGATGATCTCGAAGGCCTTGTCCTCCTAGCTGCATCTATTTCAAACACTTCTCCAAAAGTATGGTTGTCCATGGCCCTTTTTCTAAAATTTTAGATAAACATCAAACAAGTGATTTCCAAGTTAATAAATGATGGGGAACTACTATAGAAACTTGCAAGAGAGCTAAACATGCATCAAAATGAATTCTCTAAGCATAGAAAAAGCATGTAAGCTCACATAACTTGTCACATATAGTAAAAAAATACTCAAGATACAAACCACCAATCAAATATCTAATTGTACACGCAGAGGAGGCACATATCGGAGAGCAATCCGTCCAAAAATCAGCAGCAAAGATGGGCTGAGCAAGGAGATCGAAAATCGGGAGCAAAAATGGCAAGAACTCAACCTATGTGACGTTTTCCGGTGTTTTCGGGAGAGAGATAAAGAAGTGGAAGGAAGGAGACTAGGTGGAGGGCCAGGGGTGGCCCATACTAGGGCCAGGCCCGCCCCTAGTCTGGTCGTTCCACCAGGGGGTGTGCCTGCCTGGTGGGTCCCCTCGGGTCACTCCAGGTACCCCTATGCCCTTTTTCGCGTAAAAAATTAATGTGATTTTTTTGGAATTTTTCTGGAAACTTTATTTTTGGGAAATTTTCAGGTTGAAAATTCATTTTCTCGCAAAAAAAGATTTTGGAAAGACGCAAAAGCAAACCAAAACTAAAACTACAAAAGTTATGATACGTCGTAAACGTATCTATAATTTTTGATGCTCCATGCTTGTTTAGTATCTACTTTGCTTTACTTGTCTACACTTTGAGGTGCTTTTTACACGTTTTCTGGTACTAACCTATTAACAAGTTGCAACAGTGCCAGATGCCTGTTTTCTACTATTTTTGGTTTTAGAAAAGGTAGTAAAGAAATATTCTCGGAATTGGACGGGACAAACGTCAAAGTCAATTACTTCCCGTGGGGAACAAGAAGTCCGCGGGGGAGACGAGGAAGCGGGCCAGGGCAGCCAGAAACCCCCTCAGGCGCGGCCAGGGGTGGGTCCGCGCCTGGCTAGGGTTTGGCCCCCTGGTCGCCTCCTTGGCCTCCCCCTTCGCCTATAAGCATCCCCCGATGCAGAAACCATGGGCACCTGATCAAATATACACGAAACCGTCTGTAGCCGCCGCCACCAACTTCCCTAGATTAGGGGGTCTGAAGTTCTTCCTGGCACCCTGCCGAAGGGGAGATCATCCCGAAGGCCTTCTCTCCGGTATGATGAGTGAGTAGTTCCACCTTGGACTATGGGTCCATGTAGTAGTTAGATGGTTGTATCTCCTCCTTGTGCTTTCATGTATAGATCTTGTGAGCTCCGTTCATGATCAAGATGTAATCTATTTGTAATCATGCATGTTGTGTTTGCGGGGATCCAATGGATATTGAGATTATTATGTTGGTTTGATTAATGGTTTTGTCTTTATGATTCTATCATGTCTGTGTTATTTGTGATCTTGCATGCTCTCCGTTGTTAGTAGCTATCTTGGCCAAGTAGTTGCTAGTGACTCCAAGAGGGGGTATTTATGCTCGATAGTGGGTTCATGCCTCTAGTTTCCAAGGGAAGTGACAATAATCTCTTCGGTTGTAGATGTGCTATTGGTACTAGGGAGAAAACAATGGTCTCTTGTTCATGGAACATGTGGACTGTTTACCTTACACACTTTACTTAAAGCAGTTGTCTGTTGCTTGCAACTTAATACTGGAGGGGGTCCGGATGATAACCTGAAGGTGGACTTCTAGTCATAGATGTAGTTGGATGGAGGTCTATGTATCTTGTTGTATTGCCCAATCGAATCTCATAGGATCTTTCTGACTAGTAATTGCATTATTATGCCTTGCTCAGTTCCTGTCAATTGCCTCGTTGTAATTTGTTTACCCTTCATGCCATGTTGTTTATCTAAGAAGAGCACCTCTAAAGAACTATGGACCCCGGTCCAATATTTACCATTGATACATCTTCCACTGTTACTTGTTTACTTGCTGCAAACCATTACCTTCCACACCATACATTTAATCCTTTGTTACAGCAAACCGGTGAGCTTGACAACCTCACTAATTCGTTGGGCAAAGTCTTGAGTTTGTGTTGTGCAGGTTTCCATGTTGCTTGCAACACCTTTGAGACGTTTCCTTCCTCCTTCTGGTTCGATAACCTTGGTCTCTACT
The DNA here is from genome assembly GCA_916181665.1 of Avena sativa. Classification (NCBI taxonomy): domain Eukaryota; kingdom Viridiplantae; phylum Streptophyta; class Magnoliopsida; order Poales; family Poaceae; genus Avena; species Avena sativa. Next base: position 37,795,701 of record OV702283.1, read on the forward strand.
AAGGGAAGACTTGCTGCTGTGCTCATCACACCTTGCTCTTGGGGTTTCCAACGAAGCGCTCCCACATCAAGGAGGCGCCATCAAGTTCTAAGACACTCTAAAAAATCAAGCAACTAGCAAAACAAAGACGAACAAGACGAAGAGCAAAGATTGGAGTAGATAAAATAAAGGTGAGCAAGGATAATCATTGTGAAAACATTGATCTGTTCATTAAAATCCCTTTGTTAACAAGCTAGTCTTGTTACCAAAACAATCTTAAATGAAACAAAACTTTGCATTTCACTAAATGATTATGTTACCTCAATCTTGATAGCAATAGTCCCAATCATAATAGTTTCAAAATTTTCTTATGGTATGGGACAATATATTTCTCCAACTTTGATGCCCTCAATATTTTCAATTGAATTTAGGCCATAACTCTTATCAATCTTCTTGGGGAAATAGATAGTATGCTCTTTGTCATTAATATTAAAAGTTACCTTTCCTTGATTACAATTAATGACATCACATGCAGTATTAAGAAAAGGTCTCCCAAGAATAATAGACATATTATCATCTTCGGGCATCTCAAGCACAACAAAATCTGTTAATACCAAGAAATTATGAGCCACTTGAACAGGAACGTCCTCACATATACCAACAGGAATAATAGTAGACTTATCAACCATTTGCAAAGATTGGTATCAATTTTCTAGCTAAAGTCTCTTGTAGAGAGAAAAGACATAACACTAACTCCTGCTCCCAAATCACACAAAGCAGTTCTAACATAATTATTTTTAATAAAGAAAGGAATAGTTGGAATCCCTAGATCCCCAAGTTTCTTTGGAACCTTACCATTGAAGGAATAATTAGCAAGGAAAGTGGAAATTTCCTCATTAGGAATCTTCCTCTTATTAGAGACAATATCCTTCATATAGTTTGAATAAGGAGGGAAGTTAATAGCATCAGTCAAAGGAATTTGCAAAAATAAAGGTTTCATCCACTCACAAAACTTGTTATAGTGTTCTTCTTCCTTTGACTTGTGTTTCTTATTAGGAAAAGGCATTGTTTTCTGCACCTAAGGTTCTCTTTCACTACCATGTTTATTAGCAACAAAATCTTCCTTAGTGTACTTAGTGTTTTTAGTGTGCTTTTCAGGTTCTTCTTCAATTTCTTCCTTATCAGGAGCATTATTGTTATCATTACCACTTTTAGTTTCAGCATCAGAGACAGATATACTATTAGGATCTATAGCAGGTTCAGAAGATTCTACAACTGTTTTATGTTTCTTTCTCTTTCTCTTAGAAAAAGTACCACTATTTTCAGATTGTTGAGAATCTTGCTCAATTCTTTTAGGATGTCCCTTAGGATATAAGGGATCTTGAGTGGTAGCACCTCAAGAAACTTGGTGATCCAGGTATTCCAACTATTCCTTGCTCTATTAAAATAATTATGTTAGAACTGCTTTATGTGATTTGGGAGCTGGAGTTAGTGTTATGCATTTTTCTCTCTACAAGAGACTCTAGCTAAATTTTTTATACCAATTGATATATCTTTGCAAATGGCTGATAAGTCCACTACTAATCCTGTTGGTATATGTGAGGATGTTCCTGTTCAAGTGGCTTATAATTGCTTGGTACTAACTGATTGTGTTGTGCTTGAGATGCCTGAAGATGATGATATGTCTATTATTCTTGGTAGACCTTTTCTTAATACTGCAGGTGCTGTCATCAATTGTAATCAAGGAAAAGTAACTTTTAATATTAATGACAAAGAGCATACTGTCTATTTCCCAAAGAAGAATGATAAGAGCTATGGCCTGAATTCAATTGAAAATATTGAGAGCATCAAAGTTGGAGAAATATATTGTCCCATTCCACAAGAAAGTTTTGAAACTACTATGACTGGGACTATTGCTATCAAGATTGAGGTAACATAATCATTTTGTGAAATGCAAAGTTTTGTTGCATTTTAAATTGTTTTGGTAACAAGACTTGATCAACCTTGTTAACAAAAGGATTTTTATGGACAAAACAATGCTTTCACAATGATTATACTTGCTGACTTTTATTTTTCTCCTTTCTAAGTTTTGCTTTCCCTCTTATTAGCTTTAGTTTTGCTACTTGTTTGCTTTTTAGAGTGTCTTAGAACTTCTACAGTTTTGGTTTTGGTTTGCCTTTGTGTCCTTCAAAAAAATCTTTTTCTGCGAGAAAATCAATTTTCATAACCTGAAAATTGGCCAAAAATAAAGTTTCCCGAAATATTCCAGAAAATTCATATTAAAACTTTCCTCGAAAAAAGAGGCAGAGGGGCACCTAGATGGGCCCAGGGGGACCCACCAGGCCAGCACACCCCTGGTGGCGCGGCCAGCCCAGGGCGCGCCTGGCCTGGGTGGGACCCACCTATGGACCTCCAAGTTGCCTCCTCCCAGCCACTTCTTTCTCTCTCCCAAAAAACACCGGAAAACTTTCTCAAGCTCGAGTTCCTGCTATTCTTGCTCCCAATTTTCTATCTCCTTGCTCAGCCCATCCTTGCTGCTGATTTTTGGAGGGAATGCTCTCCGGTATGTGCCTCCTCTACTTGTCCAGTTAGATTTTTGATTAGTGGATTGTATCTTGAGTATTTTGCTACTGTAGGTGACATGTTGTGTGAGCTCGCATGCTTGTTCTATGCTTACATATTTCATTTTGATGCATGTTTAACCCTCTAGCAAGTTCCTATAGTAGTTCCTCATCATTTATCAACTTGGAAATCACTTGGTTTGATATTTGTCTAAAAATCTCAGAAAAAAGGGTCATGGAGAACCACACCTTTGGACAAATGTTTGAAATTGATGCACCTAGGATGAAAAGGCCTTTGAGATCATCCTCTTGAGCTAGGCCATCATACAATGAGGATCTTATTCCACCGCGTTTTGGCAGCGAGGGAGATGAGGGGATGCGCACCCTTCTACCTTCCCTTTGGTTTACATTTTTGCAAGCTACAGGGATTCTTGATGATTTCCTAACTCTTGTTAAGAGGGTTGGTCTAACTTATTATATGCAGGATGAGAGTGAGCAATATGCTATGCTCACCCAAACTTTTGTGGAGAGTTTCTTTTTCACTAACAACCCTTTCAGGACAGATGTGTCATTCAAAATCTATGATAGGCCTATCACCATGACATTGAAGAAATTTTGCGGCATTATAGGTATTGGCATGGATAGGACGATGAAAAAGATTCAAGCTCGACCCGCGGATTTGTTGGAGCTTTACCGCGGGGTAACTAACTATGATGACCGCAAAACCTCCGCGGGAAGATAAGAAATATTCAACTCCCACTATCATATATTTTGCTTATTATCTTGCCACTAGTATTCCTGGTAGCGAGAACACTAGCAATATTTCCAACTATCATTTGGCCTTTCTAGCTGCTTCACTCAACAATGAAACCAGGTATAATATTGGTTCTCTCATTGCTCGTTGCCTAGTTGCTAGAGGACCCATTTATGGGGGTATTATTGTTGCATGTGTAGTTGCTGCCTTAGAACTTTCTGTTGATCCAAATGATAAAATATTGGCTCCATAGAGGCTTGATTTAGCTGCCATGAAATCACATCACTTTGTTACTGCTAGCTCTACCCTTGAGAGTTTGGTTTACAGGATGATGTTTACTGATGGGGAAGAGAGGGAAATTCATTTTCCATAAACCACTTTGTTCAGTATTTACAGGGGACCTTGGTCACGCTCCAAGGGGGAGATGGACGATCAGCTGCGCATTCGTGGCTTCCACGAACACTACCAGGGGGACGTGCCCTCTTATGACCACTTTGTGCACTACACGGGGGCTTCCTCGAGCACGTACCAGGACGAAGGGGCTTCTTCGTCGCGGAGGCACACCTTCTTGGCCAGGCTGGGATTGAGCCCCACTTAGGCCAAAATCCTAAGCTTGGAGGGAGGTATACCGACATCACACTCATCTACATATCATGTTCTGTCGGTTCTTTGTATATCCATGTTTCTCTTTGTTTTTAGTTTTTGTTCCTGCTTTCCCAAAACACAAAACGAACAAAAATATTTTCGTTGTTTCTTTTGGCTTGTATCTTTCCTTTTTAGCTTTGGTTTGCTTTAAGAAAATTCCAAAAAGATTTTTTCTTTGTTTGTTTTTGCTTTGATTGCTTGCTTTAAAAATCGAAAACCCAAAAATATTTGTTGTTCTTATTTGGTTTTGTAAAGTTCGGTGCAGGGTTCAGCAGTCCTTAGTGGAGTTTGGTTTCATGTTATTATTCAAGCCACACAAGTGAATGGAAATAATGAAGATTGAATACAACTTGAGGTGTGGTAAGAGGCTGGTAATGAACTCTATTTGTCTTCATTTTTGTACATATACTCATCATTGTGGGCATGCTTATTCTGTTCATGTAAGGTGTATGTTATTTAATGGATGCTTAGTAGTTCTTGCTATCTTATGATTAGATCCAACTTTCTAATAGTTTGTATCATGTCTTATGAATGTTTGCTTGCATTGTTCTATTCATAACTTGGTATGACATTGTGGTATCCTCCTCTGAATGTTTCATTTGAATCGACTTGGCACATGCTCATGCATGCATATGACTGAACCAAAGTCTGTTAAGCCTCGATGATTTATTTTTCCTCAAAGTTATTGTATAACTTTTATGCCATAATTAATTATGTTTTGTTGCAAGCATTATTATGACAGTTATTGCTCTCTCTCTATTGCTAGACTTCACTAGCACTGAGTATGAGCTCTACTCGTGCTTCCAACTCCCCAAAACCAATATTGTCGAAAGTGTCCACCATAGTATCATTTGCTATTCCGTGCATATTCATTGTGCTTTGTTTTCTTCCAAATAAAATGTTTTCTTGTTATGAGAAAGTTAGTTAGTAAAGCTCTCACGAACTTGATGGCACACTTTATTTTATTTTATTTTTTTGACATGGGCACACTTTATTTTCTTGCACTTAATAAACCTGAACCATTGTGACTGTCCATGAAAGTTATATGATTGTAAATTATAGGCTGGGAGTTAGCAGAACCGTGTTGTCACAGGTAACGCTTTCAACACCTGTAAATATATACCCAGTTGATATCATACTCTTTTGGTTTACGGATGTCGTCGGTGTGAAATAAAATGAGAGCTTGTAAGTCCATGGAGTTATGTATATGTGTTAGAAAAATGCCTGGGCCGCTAGCCTAAGCCATGCCTAATCATGGTGGAAACTTGCAGTCGCCATAGTGAGAAATCTATGAAGCTTTCTTCTTATAAAAAAAGAGAGACCTTGAAAAGAGGAAAGAGATAAAAAAGCACCATTTTCCCATGGTAAATAAGAAGATTGCTGAGATGCTCATTGTCTGCTTGCCTTGTCATTTTGATATGGGATAGCTCATGTATCATGTGCAAGGGTACCCCGTTGGTGGTTCTCTATGATACACATGTATTTACTATGACAAGAACTTACCGGTAACTAAAGTTGAGTAGCATGAGGAGCGACCCTCGTACTCAAGGGACATGAGATTTCCAGTTTAAGCCCTGTCAAGCAAATAACTCATATTGGACCTCACTTTAAACTTAACCATCTAAAGATGCCTATGATAGGGGCAATGAGAGCTCAAAGCTAATGAGTACCATACTTTAGGCATTTGGAAGCCTTTCAAACTTTTCAAAACCTTTTCACTTCCTTGTTGAGTCACCACTTATTCTTTGAGCACCTTCTTGAGAGCATAGTTGTCATTCTTAGTGTAATGTGCTTGTCTCAAAACTTGGTTAATTATGTCATGACTTTGATGCTTGTATCTCTGATCTTTACTTCTAGTCTTCACTTCAACCTTAGAGGTGCCTTGGCATTTATGTTTTGCTCCAAAATCAAAGGCAAGCGAGATACCACTCTATCATACCTTTTTATGAGCAATGCAATGTTGCTTATGTTTATGTTTCATGCTACTTATTATTATTGTGTTGGAATATCTTCATAGCTTGCAATGACTATTATGTAGACCTAGTTGCATACTCCTTATTATGAATTGTCTAAGTATCTACTCTTGTGCTGAGAATATGTACATCATATGAAGCAAATGTGTTCGTGAAAGTTTCTTTTATCGCACTCAGTTTTCAACTGAATTGCTTGAGGAGAAGCAATAAGCTAAGCTTGGGGGATTTGATACGTCCAAAACGTATCTACTTTCCCGAATACTTTTTCTATTGTTTCTCCTCTAAACTTGTGTGATTTGGATACAACTAACACAGACTGACGCTGTTTTCAGCAGAAATGCATTGGTGTCTAGTTTTTGTGTAGAAAATCAACTTTCAGGAAAAATCCCGGAAAATATGCCAAAAATCCTATTTTACTAGAAGATTCACGAAGCCAAAAGACGAGACAGAGTAGGGCCACGAGGGGCCCACACCCCCTGGCCGCGCGGGCTGGGCCTGGCCGCGCCTGGAGGGGGTGTGGCCACCTTGGGCACCCCCTCGGCCTCCCTCTTCGTCTACATAAAGCCTCCTGACCTAAGAACTCCGGGGGGAAGGGGGTCGACGTTGTTCCAGAAAGAGTTCCGCTGCGCCGCCACCACCAGAAACCGCGATTCGGAATCAGAAACTCCGTTATGGCACTCTGCCAGGACGGGGATTTGGAGGAGATCATCGCCATCATCATCACCGACGCCTCTCCATCAACCATCCATGTTTCCCCCATCCATGAGTGAGTAATCCCCCGTTGTAGGCTATGGGGATGGTAGGGATTGGATGAGTTCTATTAGGTAATCGAATAAGATTGTTACGGCATGGTGCCTAGTATCTTTATTAGTGCTATTTGACTTTCTTGCAACTTGTTATGCTTAATGCTTGTCACTAGGGCCCGAGTGCCATGATCTTAGATCTGAAATTATTATTGCTTCATGATGATAGTATTGTTTGTGATGTTATCTGCAAGTTGTGTACACATATCATTGTCCGGAACGAAAGGCCCCGAAGTGATAGAAATTGGGATAACCGGAGGGGATGGTTGTGATATGAGGATCACATGTGTTGCTCCAGTGCTCTATTAAAAGGAACACCTTAATTGATAGTAGATTACCTTGAGGCCCCGCTGCAACGGGCTGGCTGGACAAAAGATGTGCAAGTTCTCATTGCGAGCACGTATGACTATATATGGAACACATGCCTATGATTGTTTAGTACTTGAATGCTTTATCCTATTTATCTGCAATTGCCCTAGATCTTGATGTTATATGAATATAGTCTTGTCCATGCAACGCCCGTCCATCCATCCCTATGCCTACCACACTCATATCTTATTGTTTGTTACTATTGTTACTGCTTCCTTTGTTTTACTGCCGTTGTTACTTTGCTATTGATACTACAAAACTATTGCTACTGATAAACTACTGTGAGCAAGACTATTTCTAGGTGTAGCTGAATTGAAAACTTAGTTGTTAAGGCTTATAAGTATTTTTTGGCTCCCCTTGTGTCGAATCAATAAATTGGGTAATACTACCCTCGAAGACTGTTGCGATCCTCTATACTTGTCGGTCATCAAACCATCATTAATATCATAACTTTCTCTAGACTCAGATGAGCTAACAGGTCTAATAATATCTTCATTAGGAGATTTAGTGTTTCCCAGTATAGTTCTAGCAATAGTATCATGTAGGAAAGGACCTAATGAACTACTTTTGACGTGGGAATGGTCACGGCAGATGCTGCAATCGGCAGCGAGTAGTAGAACGAGGGGCAAGGGCGGCCAGCCATCTGCGGTGCGAGATGAGGGCGGAGACACAAGGTTTTGCCCAGGTTCGGCCCCCCGGAGGGTAAAGACCTACTCCTGCTAGATTGTATTATGAAGGTGGTACAATGGGCGAGCTCGGCGGCTAGGCGGCGAGTCGCTTGGGTGTATGATGGAACGTATCTCTTCACGCCATGTAGGGAGGTTTATATAGGCTCACCTCCCCTAGGGTTTACATATCTCAACCGAATCAGTTAAGGCTTCGGTACTCGTTTAACCTAATCCGACTGGGCCTATCTACTCGCCTGGGCCTTCAGCTTCCAGTCGCTTGGATCCACACCGGGCCTCGACCCAGTCGCCGTCTTGCAGGCCCACTCGCCAGTTCCTGGGCCAGTCGGAAACATCCTGCTGGGTATACCCCGGTAGGCACATCCCCATCAACTTTCATCAAGCACAGTAGAAGTAACATCATGAGCATCAGAAGCAATTTCAGATTCAGTAGTAGTAGCAGTGTGTGTAGCATGTGTATGTGGTGGTGGTGTAACAAGCTTACATATAACAAATGGTGAATCAAGAGCAACAGAGGTGTTTAGAACTGTACCTCTTCTTGTAGTGGATGGTAATATAGGAAATTTTCCATCACGAGTTTTCCCCATGATGAATAGGATAGTAGCTAACAATAGTAATCCCAAGTGAACTAAAGGGGATCACAATAGTATTCGAGGATAGTATAGCCTAGTTTATTAATTCAACACAAGGGGAGCCAAAGAATACTTATAAGCCTTAACAACTGATTTGTCAATTCAGCTGTACCTAGAAATAGTCTTGCTCACAGTAGTTTATCAGTAGCAACAATTTTATAGTAGCAATAGCAAAGTAACAACCTCAGTAAAATAAAGGCAGTAGTAACAATAGTACTCCCTCCGATCCTAAATAAGTGTCACAGTTTTGAACTAACTCTAGTTCAAAATGGTGACACTTATTTAGGATCGGAGGTAGTAGCAAACATCAAGATATGAGTGCGGTAGGCATAGGGATGGATGGACGGGTGACATGGTTATACCCTACGGGTACACGACCTTAGCATACCTAGTCCAGCCCAAGGAAGGCCCACGAGAACATACGCCATCCCATGAAGACTTTCGGGTGGCCAGGGCCCATGACGCCTTCGGATCCTTGGAGAACAAGACTAGAGTAGATAGAATATTCAAAGGGGCAAACCCTAGAACCTGTAACCTACTCGATATGTGCCCGAGACCTGCCTATCTCTATATAAAGGCCAGGAGGGCACGACGAGGAGGCTCTCTCGCATACCACCGCATACACACCTCCACGCCAGATTGCATCTGCGTACCCCTATAACCTTCGGTTCCGCCGTAATCAAGAGCAGACAAGCAGGAGTAGGGTTTTCCCTCCGGGGGCCTGAACCTGGGTAAACCTCGTGTCCCCGTGTTTCTTGTTTGCTAACCGTTCCACGATCTCCAACATCCCCGTATTCTCCAAAACCCAAGTCCATAACAATGGGCATTGACGAGATTAAACCTCATCAATTGGCGCCGTCTGTGGGAACTGGGGGCGCTGATTGTGCGATCGTGACGGTCCCAACCAAAGCGATCTACAACTCCGCGGCGACGGAGAGTCATCTCCTCTTTGGCGCTTTCGACTTCACCGCCCACTCTCCAGCCACCCTGAAGGACTTCGAGCCCGTTGGAGACAGACTCGAGATCCTGTTCGGGAGCTTCTGCTTCCAGGTGGGGCAGACCGGCACTCTCCGCCTCCCAGAGCGGGTGCCCCTGCCATCGATCAGGCCTGCTTCATGGGCTCCACACCCCGTGCTACGCACATCTACATCGACAGATGAGTTCTATAACAGCAGCAGCTGCAACTCAGATCTGTGCGATCCACCATCGGACGAAGGGACCTACGATTCTGGATCCGAAAGCCGTGGTAGCAGCAATCTGATCTACGAGCGCTACCAGTGCGCTGCAGTCATCCAGAGTGACGTGGATCAGGAACACAATCCGCCACCCAACCCGCAGGGTAGAAACGGTGGGAACAGAAGAAGCCAGTCCCCCCCCCCGCCCAACGGAAACGACACCGATCGGGTCATCCACCTCAGCGAGGAAGGATGGGCTCAAGCACGCGAAGCCGTAGCAGGCAACAAGATCCTGCCCGCGCATGCCTCACGGGACCTGCTGATGGCATACCACATGCTCCTAATCGAGGAGCACAAGAAGCAGGTGAAGATGCAAGAGGTGCTTGACAAACGCAAGCAAGTAGCCTCGAAATCCAGTGTGCGGCAAGCTGCGCTCTCCGCCATGGGCATTGGCTCCAGCTCGCACGGCAACCATGGCAACAAGCACCGTTACCGCACGGAGAACATGGATCCCAAGGCACATCGCGAGGTGACTCGAGCTCTCAACGCGTCCTTCATGGAGATGGATGCCGAGGGCAACGTCATCCCGAAGACGCTGCAAGCTGCGATCATGGCAGCCACCGCATACCTCGCGTCCCATCCACCTCCGGAGGGGGACCCAAAAAGGGCCATGCACAAGTCTGCGCTTACCGGACTCGGACTCGTTGGAGCTGCGCTCCACGGGGAAGCTCCTGCGGAGCCAAAGAAAAAGACTGCGGTTAGGTTCAACCGCAGCCCCACGCCCTCATCCGAGGATGAAGATCACGACCTTCCTCGAAGGCACAAGAGCTCACGCCGTTGCAGCCGCGATTACGACGCTCGAAGCGAGCTAACCCAACGCAAGATCGACAAAGCGCGCGCCAAGTGCGTATGCTCGTACGAATCCGAAGAGGATGACGATGAAGGAGAACTCTGCGGAGCCCGATGCTTCAGCAGATCTGTTCGGAGGACACGGATGTCGCGGAACTTCAAGCTTCCTTTGGACACTCCGAAGTTCGACGGCACACAGGACCCCAAGGCGTGGCTCAGTGACCACCTATCGTCCGTCAAGCTACACGGCGGAAATAAGGAAACCGCCATGCAATGCCTTCAACTGCAGCTGACAATCGCAGCTCGGATCTGGCTCAGCAGCCTATCTTCGGGATCCATCCGAAGCTAGGAGCAACTGGCGTACAGTTTTGTCCGAAACTTCAAAGGCACCAGCAACAGGCCTACCTCGATTAAGGAGCTGTAGGCCTGCACCCAACGAACGGGCGAATCCATTCGCTCATGCATACTGTGCTGGTCCAACACCAAGAACTCCGTGGTGCACATATCTGAGGAGAGATCTATCGACGCCTTCAAGGATGGTGTCGGACGCCATGATTTCAAAGATGAACTCGGGCGCGTTAAGCCCAAGACACTCGACCATCTCATGGACATCGCCAACAGGTGGGCCGATGGCGAGGACTCCGTCCATCGAGCGCACTCGGAGGAGGAAGACGACTACGGCCGGCGACGTGAGCGCCGTAGCAAGAGAACATCGTGCGTCTACGACGATCGCGATGGACCCGACATGGTCGTGGCTAGCTACGCCAAACGCCGCAGCGACTGTCGTGGGAATGGTCACGGCAGATGCTGCAATCGACAGCGAGTAGTAGAACGAGGGGCAAGGGCGGCCAGCCATCTGCGGTGCGAGATGAGGGCAAAGACACAGGGTTTTACCCAGGTTCGCCCCCCCGGAGGGTAAAGACCTACTCCTGCTAGATTGTATTATGGAGGTGGTACAATGGGCAAGCTCGGCGGCTAGGCGGCGAGTCGCTTAGGTGTATGATGGAACGTATCTCTACTCGCCCTATAGGGGGGTTTATATAGGCTCACCTCCCCTAGGGTTTACATATCTCAACCGATTCAGTTAAAGCTTCGGTACTCGTTTAACCTAATCCGACTGGGCCTATCTACTCGCCTGGGCCTTCAGCTTCCAATCTCTTGGTTCCTCGCTGGCCTTCAATCCAGTCGCCGTCTTGCAGGCCCACTCGCCAGTTCTTGGGCCAGTCGGAAACGTCCTGCTGGGCATACCTCTGTAGGCATATCCCCATGAGTAGTCCCCGAGGCCGCCGTCGATTAGGCGTGGGTGGCTGCTAGCAGTCGGAGTATTCGGCTTCAAAGTGGGCATCCAGTCGAATCGTCGGCGGGCTCCCGTATAGAGGAGAATCCAATCATCCAGGTCGCAGCTTTGGCGTGTCGAATCGGCAAAACACTGTCACAGTGAGAGGGTCGGCGAGTCGAGTGGCTGAAGTTGGACCGTTAACCGTGGTCAAACTAGCCGTTGGGGTAATCCAACGGTAACTTTTGGCGTAATCACCGCGTAGTAACGACTCCCTGATTTGGCGGGTAACAACCGCTATATAAGAGGAATGGCAGGCGATCAGAGAACCACCTTCTCACCATTTCCTCCGATTGCGCGCACCTTTCGCCTCCCTTCGCATCGCGATCCAGCCGACCTGAAATCCCCCGACCCCCAGCAAATCTCTCTGCCATGCCCTCTCCACCGAGCCGTGGGGTAGATCTAAATGCACGAGGGCGCAACTGGCTTCCTTCGAGGAGGCCGGGATCTTGCGAGCCGGCTGTTGGCGCATTCCTGCAGCCGGAGAGACGACCCCGAATCCGCGAGAGAGGGAGTTCATCTGCTTCACCAGCCACCTTGAACGGGGGCTAGGGTTCCCCACGTCCCTGTTCTTTCGGCGCTTCTGCGCCTACTACGGGATCCAGCCTTCGGATCTGGGTCCCCACAGCATCGAGCAGCTCGCCATCTTTGTGGCGTTCTGCGAATGCTACTTGGGCTGCCGGCCCTACTTCCCCTTGTGGCAAGATCTGTTCCACGGACGGATCAGCCGCGAGGAAGCGGGTGGCCCAATGTTAGCCGCGGGCGGCCTAACCTTCCAGCTCAAGTCGAAGGCTTCATTCTTCGACCTGATGCTGCCCGCCAAGGCAGCGAGCGACTGGAAGAAGTCGTGGTTTTACGTAGCCGAGGCGACCCCGGAGGGCGAGGCGACGATCCCGCGGTACTCTGCCAATCGGTCCGAGCCGCGCCGTCTCCAAGTCGGCAAGCTCCCCAACGACCAGCGGATGGTCGTCGACGAGATGCTCCAGACCATCCGCGGTCTGAAGAAGAAGGGCCTCCAGACGATAAACCTGTACAACTGCTGGCTCGGGCGGCGGCTCGTCCCGCTCGCTCGACGCGAGCATTACATGTACCAGTACACGGGCCGGGAAGACTCGACGAAGGCCTGCCTCGACGAGTGGAAGCTGGAGGACTACATCCCAGCACTGAAGAAAATCACCCAGGCGGTGTACCTGGATGCACAGGCTGGGGTCGCCCCCAATACCGCAAAGCGTCCAGCCCCAACGGTAATCGCCTCACTTCATTCGCAGTCGCAGTTTATGCAGTCGAGGTAACTTTAATTTCATCTTGTATTCATTGCAGTTATTCCAAGTGGTGGAAGGATGGCTCCCACCTTCGGACGATGAGAACTCGAGCTCGTCTGTCCAGGACGTGGGCGAGTCGCCTCCCGCCAAGGGCAATGCCGGGAGCGACGAGGACAACAGCGACGACGAATCCGAAGAGGAAGTCGCCCCACTGCTCCGCAAGACCCGTGGGCAACGTCAACGAGAGCTTGAGGCAAGTAAAAGCCTCGAGCGTCATGATGACGACGACGAGCTTCCAGAAACCACCTCGCGCTGCCAGGCGACTCCGTCGAAAAAGAAGAAGAAGGAAAAGGAGGTGAAGGCGCCTCCGAGGAAGACGAAGACCAAGCCGACGAGGCCGGCCTCACCGCCACATTCGGCGAGCAGTTCTGACGCCCCCAGCCCGGCCAAGGACGAGGCACCGCCAACGACAGCCGCGTTGGACACGGCCACCATCGAGGTGCCCCTGGCGTCGATGCCTCCGCCATTCTCCCCAGTCTCTGGGCTGGGGGATGCTCCGGCCGTAGCGACTTCGCCTCGTAGGGAAGCTCCTGTCGGAGAGGTCACAGAAGCTCCGGTTGCATCCTCGACGACGAAGAAGCCGTCCGTGTCTTGGGCACGCGACGTCCTTGACATGGGGCTCAGCCGCCGACTGGGACCTGAACTGGAGAAGCCAGCCGGCCTCCGTACGGGGCTACGCTTCATTCCGGTCGCTAAGTGAGTACACTCGCCTTCCTTTGTCTTCCATAATCGCTTGAATTATCTTGCTTACATGATTATTGAACAGGACCGGGGTGAAAAGGATGGGCCATCCAACCGTGGCTAAGGTGCCACCCGTCGTTAACGAGGAGGACCCTTCCCGCAAGAGGAACACGGACGAGGTCGTCGTCTCTGCGGAGGGTGGCAAGAAGGCCAAGGGTGACGATGTCGTCACGATTTCTGACGACACGGCGGTCGCGCCAGCTGGACCCGCAACGGAGGCGGCCGCGTCCACGAAGGAGGGCGCTCTGTTGCCTGGAACGGCCGAGCCGACCTCCTTTGGGGCAGGTGCCTCTATCGCCACCTTTCCACGCTTCATGACCAAGGCGGCCGCGGCGAGTGGAACTTCACCCTCGAGCCACGCTCCTGGGACCGCCGATGCTGAAGTCGACCAACGTCGTGGGCATACACCGGCTCTCCTCGTGTCCGTGGACGCGATACAACTCCACGGCATGCTTGGCGCGGCCATCTAGGTACATCCAGTCCCCGAGGATCAGGTCGGTGCTTTGCAGCGGCCTGATTCTTTTAATGTCTTATTTTTATTTTCGCATCTAGTCCCCGAGTGCGCACGTGCTGAATTTCAGCGGGTGGGCACTTAGGAATTTATTTGAGTACCAGTCCCCGAGTGCGCACTCGCTGAATTTCAGCGGGTGGGCACTTCGGGATTTTTTGATTGCCAGTCCCCAAGTGCACACTCGCTGAATTTCAGCGGGTGGGTACTTAGGAATTTTTTGATTGCCAGTCCCCGAGTGCGCGCTCGCTGAATTTCAGCGGGTGGGCACTTAGGAATTTTGCTTTGATTAACCTTTTTGGTGATGTGCAGGGTCTGCAGCTTGAGTCGGCTGACCGATTGGCCGCGAAGCAGCGCGCGGAGAAGGAGCTGGCCATCGTCCAGGAGGCGAACAAAGGGCTTCAGGCTGTTGCCGCGAAGGCAGAGGAAGCTCGTCAGGGGCTTGTCCCCGCTGGTGAATTGGCGGCGGCGCAATCGGCTTTGAGTGCGGCTGAATAGCGGATCGCCAACCTCGAGCGCGAGCTGCGGGAGGCAAAGGAAGAAGCGAGCTCGGCTGACGGGCGAGCTAAGGCCGCCGTTGCAGCCGCTGAAGAGGATTGCAAAGTGTCGGAAGTCCTTATTGCTGGGCTTCAGGACGACCATACGTCGCTTCAATGCTTCATCACGGAACTCGCCCGCCCGCTGCTTGGTGAGTACATCTGCCTCTCTAAATAGTTGTGCCATTTATGGTGTCCGTCGTATTCATTATTGTCTTCTACCCGCAGGTCGCATCATCGACAGCGCGGAAGAAGCAAGCACGTTCGACGCGCGGCAATGTGTGAGCACGCTTGTCGATTCGGCGACGTGCATCCGTGCCTATCTCCAGGAAATATCGCCCACGGAAGTGATTCCCAGTGACCTCGTTGAGGTGTGGAGGTATTTGGAGAAGGCGCCCGCGGTCGTTGAATTCATGACGCGGTCGGCGTTTCGGCGCGGGGCGGCGACGACGCTTAGTCTTGGACTTGCTCACTTCCCCGAAGACTTCGACATTGATGATGTGAAGAGTGTCTACCCATCGTCGACTGGCGCGGTGGAGCTTTCCAAGGTCCTCAAGTTGCAGGACCGCGCCGCCAAGTACTCGGAGCGTGTCTTGGCGATGGGCGACCTCCTTCCGTACCAAGAGACGGTCGTCGTGTCTGGCGACCCCGAGCCGCCGCATCGTGATCTCAAGGTTGAGCAACCCTTCCACGCGGCGATGGCGGGTGAACTGACGACGTATCTGTCGAACCCGTACACGCCGTTCATCCGCAATCGTCGGGGTGTTGGCGAGTCGTCGTCTAAGCCTGTAGAGTAGGGTAGATTGCCTTGTGGCGTTAGCAGCAGTTCTGCCATGCGGGCATATTTTGTAACATGAGACAATGCGACATGCAATCGAATGAGATATCGTGTCTATTTTGGTATTTGTCATGTGTTTGTGATTGATGTTTGAACGAGTCCCCGAGCGCGTCCGCCCTTTTGTGGGGTTTACCTCGTATGTGATATGTTTGTTGTTTTTATGTGTTTTGCCATTGTGGTCGACTCGTCCGGGCTCGGAGAGCCAGTCGCTAGGAGACTCCCTTGAGTGCTCTGTACTTTGCCGTTTTCCCTTGCGCGAACGAGGTCGGGTGGCCGAGTCCTCGAGCGTGGTACTTGGTTGTTCTAGGCGCGACTCGAGGGTGGTTGAGGACTTAGCGCGTTAATTTGAGCGCGTCACTCCTGCCTGGCCCGTAGGGTCAGTCGCGTGGCGAGTCCTGGGCATGCTCTCCTACTTGGCGTTTTCCCGGACCGCTCGCGATGAACTGGTCTTCAGTCCCCGAGCGTGGTACTTAGCCGTTCGAGTCGCTATGCCAAGGATGCGGAGGACCATGGTCGCTGTAAGAAGCGAAGGCAGTTGTCTTGGTTCGTAGAACCAGTCGAGCTAGGCGACTCCAATGGGGCTCCGGATAGGCGTTTTTCATGGACGATGCAAGACCTGAGGTTACTTAGTGCTCTTGCACCGCACTACTTGGCCATGCCGATCGCTATACCAAAGGTTGACTTTTGCGGTTAGCGTAACGCTGTTGTTACGAGTGCGAGTGGCATAAGACATGGAGAGTAGGCGCAATTTTGCGGTAACCATTTCTTTTTATTTCATAGCGACTGGAGAGTACATGTGTGGGGTTCTAGGAGTAGAACTTCCGTAGGAGGTTTACATTCCATGGTCGCTTGACGTCGAGTTCGCCGTCCCCGCGGACGTCGATGAGGTAGTAGGCGTCGTTGCCGAGTACGCGCCCGATGGCGAATGGCCCTTCCCACGGAGGGGAGAGCTTGTGCATGCCCTTCTTGTCCTGTATGAGGCGTAACACCAGGTCACCCTCTTGGAAGGTGCGAGTCTTCACTTGCCGGCTGTGGTAGCGGCGGAGTCCCTGCTGGTAGATGGCGGTGCGTAACCGAGCGAGGTCACGTGCCTCGTCGAGTTGATCGACCCCGTCTTGCCGGGCGAGCTCGTTTGCGGCCTCCGTGTAGTGGACGATCCGCGGTGAGTCGTGCTCGAGGTCGGTGGGCATGACTGCCTCGGCGCCGTAGACCATGAAGAAGGGGGTGAACCCTGTCGACCTGTTGACTGAGGTGCAGATCCCCCAGATGACAGAGGGCAACTCCTCGACCCAGCACCCGGCGGTGCGCTCGAGTGGTACTTGGAGTTGCGGCTTCAGGCCGTGGAGGATGATTTGGTTGGACCGTTCTGCCTGGCCGTTGGATTCCGGGTGGGCGACCGACGCGAGGTCGAGCCGGATGTGGTGCTCTTCGCAGAATTCAGCCATGGCTCCTTTGGCGAAGTTGGTGCCATTGTCCGTGATGATGCTGTTTGGGAACCCGTAGCGATATATGAGCTCGCGTAGGAATTTTGTGGCGGTCTTCCCGTCGCATTTCCGAACTGGCTTGGCCTCCACCCACTTTGTGAATTTGTCTACTGCCACTAGCAGGTGGGTGTAGCCGGAGGGGGCCTTCTTGAAGGGGCCTACCATTTCCATGCCCCACACAGCGAATGGCCAGGTGATGGGGATTGTTTTGAGCGCTGAGCTCGGCACGTGCGTCTGATTGGCGTACTTCTGGCACCCGGCGCACCGCTAGACAATGTCCACAGCATTGGTGTGTGCAGTGGGCCAGTAGAAGCCATGTCGCATAGCCTTGGCGACCAGAGAGCGGGCGCCGGCGTGGTGGCCGCAGTCGCCGGAGTGGATATCGTGGAGGATCTTGCGTCCTTCGGCGGGTTGGACGCGGCGTTGGAACAAACCGGTGACACTGCGCTTGTGGAGCTCGCCGTCGATGATGGTGTATGACTTGCATCGGCGAGCGATCATCCGGGCGTCCGTCTCGTCTGCCGGCAAGGTGCCGGCTTCCAGGTAGGCGATGTAGGGCTTGGTCCAGTCGTCTGGCTTGTTGACGAGAGCGACCAGGGCTGCCTCTGGTTGGAGCGGGACTCTGATGTCGATCTCCCTCGGGGGAGAGACTGATGGCTTGGTGATCGTGTCGAGGAATACGCCGGCGGGTGGAGCGAGTCGGGCCGACCCGATGCGAGAGAGTGCGTCGGACTCCTCGTTCTTCCGCCTGTCGATCCACTCGACGGAGTAGCCTGTGAAGTGTCCGCCCAACGTGTCCACTGCTTGGAGGTACGCCGCCATGGTGGGGGAGACGGCGTCGCAGGTGCCAGCGACTTGCCCTGCGACGAGGTCGGAATCGCCGTAGCAGCGTAGGCGGTTGACATTCATCTCCTTGGCCGCTCGCATGCCATGGAGTAAGGCCTCGTACTCAGCCATGTTGTTGGTGCAGGGTGTGAAGTCGAGGCAGAGGACGTAGCGGAGCTTGTCGCCCTTCGGCGAAGTTAGCACGATCCCTGCGCCTGCACCGTCCGCGTTCTTGGAACCGTCGAAGTGCAGGCTCCAGTAATGGAGGTATGGCAGCTTCTCTGGCTACTGGGCCTCTTCCCAGTCGGCGATGAAGTCCGCTAGGGCCTGCGACTTGATTGCTTTTTGCGGCTCGTATTTGATGTTGTGGACGCCAATCTCGACGGCCCACTTGGCAACCCGCCCGGTCGCCTCACGGTTGCGGATGATGTCCTGCAGTGGTGCCGAGGAAACGACCGTGATCGGGTGCTCCTGGAAGTAGTGCGGCAGGCGCCGCTGAGCTCTGAAGACCGCGTATACCAGCTTTTGGTACTGGGGGTACCGCTGGCGCGACTCGGTGAGGACCTCGCTGATGTAGTACACCGGTCGCTGCACTGGGCGCTCCTTTCCTTCCTCTGGTCATTCGACGACCATGACGGCGCTGACGACGCGCTCGGAAGCCGCGACGTAAACCAGCATGGGTTCTTTGTCGGCGGGGGCGGTGAGTAGCGGTGCGGCGAGTAGCACCTTCTTGAGGTCGCGAAGCGCGTCGTCCGCCTCCTTGTCCCACTGAAATGTGGGGTTCTTGCGCATCAGGCGGTATAGGGGCATCGCCTTTTCGCCCAGGTGGGGAATGAAGCGACTGAGAGCCGCTACTCGCCCGGCTAGTTTCTGGACGTCGCGCAGGCACTCGGGTTTGCCGAGCCGGGCGATCGTGTCGATCTTCGTGGGGTTCGCCTCGATCCCTCGCTTGGAGACGACGTACCCCAGTAGTTGTCCTGCAGGTACACCGAAGGTGCATTTGCCTGGGTTGAGCTTTATCTTGTATTTTCGCAGGTTGGTGAATGTTTCCGCCAGGTCGGCGAGTAGGTCGCCCTGGCGAGCGGACTTTACAACCATGTCGTCGATGTAGACGTGGATGTTGCGGCCAATTTGGCTCGCGAGGCATTCTTGCATGCACCGCTGGTAGTTCGCCTCGGCGTCCTTGAGGCCGAAGGTCATGGCGGTGTAGCAGAAGGCTACGAATGGCGTGATGAACGCCGTCTTCTCCTCGTCCTCGACAGCCATTTTGATCTGGTTGTACCCAGAGTAGGCGTCGAGGAAACACAGCGACTCCGAGCCCGCGGTTGAATCGATTATCTGGTCGATCCGCGGGAGGACGAACTGCTCCTTTGCGCAGGCGCTGTTCAGGTTTGTGTAGTCGATACACATCCTCCAGGTCCTGTTCTTCTTCTCGACCAGGACTGGGTTTGCTAGCCACTTGGAGTATTTGATTGGCCGGATGAAGCCTGCGGCGAGTAGACGCTGCACCTCCTCGGCGATTGCTCGGCGGCGCTCTTCATTGAAGGGCCGCAGCGACTGCTTGACAGGTCGCACTTTGGGGTCGGCGTTTAGCTTGTGCTCAGCGAGCTCCCTAGGGACACCGAGCATGTCAGAGGGCTTCCATGCGAAGATGTCCCTGTTCTCACGGAAGAACTCGATGAGCGCGCCTTCCTATGCTGGGCTCATGCCCGTCCCGATCGTCACCGTCTGGCTGGAGTCGCCTGGGACCAGATCGACGGTGCGGGTGTGCGTAGTGGCCTCGAAGGTTGAGGTGTTTGCGCCCTCCGAGTTGGGCTTCTTTAGTATTGTGGGGTCGTCATTGTTGACCCCGCTCGCGTACTTGGCGAGCTCATCGGCATGGTTGGTCTCCGCCGCGATGACGGCGTCGGCGAGCTCGGCTCCTTTGGCCTCGCACTCGGAGGCCATGTCGGGGTCGCTGTTGATGGTGATGACGCCGCACGGCCCGGGGAGCTTCATTGCGTTGTACGCGTAGTGGGGCACTGCCATGAACTTGGCGAACGCCTAGCGCCCCAGGACGCAGTGGTAGGGGCTATCGAAGGGCACCAGCTCGAAGACGATCTGCTCAGTGCGGAAGTTTGCCGGTGTGCCGAAGGTGACTGGTAACGTGACCTTGCCGATCGGGTATGCCTTCCGACTGGGGACGATGCCGTGGAACGTGGTGTGAGTCGTCTCGATCATCGACTGCAGGAGCCGCAGCCGCCTGAAGGTGTCGAGGTACAGGATGTTGATGGAGCTGCCGCCGTCCATCAATGTCTTAGGGAGCCAGTTGTCGCCGACCTTGGGCTTGACCACCAGGGCGACTCGTCCTGGGTACTCGATGCGTGGCGAGTGGTCTTGGCGGCTCCAGGTGATGGGCTGCTCTGACCAGTTGAGGAACTGGGGAACGTCCACCTGGGCCACCGTGTTGACGGCGACGGCGCGGGCGATGACCTTCTTCTCGCGCTTCGTGTTGAAGCCTGTGAAGGTATGGAGCGAGCCGGCCACTTTGCCGAATTTTCCGCCGTTTTGCGGGACGTTGTCGGGGTCCTCCCGTGCTCGCCGTGCCTTCTCGATCTCCCTGAGGGTGTGGCAGCCGGCGGTGGTGTGCGTTGCGGGCTTCCCTTCCCTGCTATGAAACGCACATGGTTGGTTAAGGAGAGACGCGGGGTCAAACCTTGGCTTGGCCTTGTAGTTGCCGCCGTCGCGGCGTTTCCCTCCGTCGCGGCGGAAGCTCTTGGGCTCGCGTTGCGCATGCCCGGCGTTAGCGACGAAGTCGACTCGCCCGTCACTGCGGCGCTTGCCGGTGAGGCGAGTGTTGCTGTAGCGTAGGTCGGACCGTCGTCCGCTGTCGTTGCCGCTCGTGCGGCGTTGACCTCCTGACTCGTCGTCAGTTTCCTGGTTTCGATCTTCGTCTGCGTACCGTTTGGCGATCTCGAGGAGGTCGGGGATGTTGTCGAGTGTGCGAGAGTGTCGCTTGAGCTTGGCGACCAGGGGCTCGTAGCGGCACGAGGTCTTGAAGCAATGGATCGCGGTGTCCGGGTGGATGCCGACCGCGTTGTACCAGAGTTCTTGCCACCATTGGACCCAGTTGCGGGTCGACTCGCGGGGTCCCTGGACGCATCGCTCCAGGTCCTCGATAGTGGTGGCGTGGGTGTAGGAGCACTCGAAGTGCCTGACAAAAGCGTCGCGCATCTCCTCCCAGGAGTCTATGTTGTCCTGAGGGAGGGTGTTGATCCACTGCCTGCACGTCCCCTCCATCATGAGGGGGAGGTAACGGGCGGCTAGCAGGTCGGTGTGGCCTGCGATCCCCATTGCCATGAGGTATGTGTCGAGCGAGACAGCAGGGTCGTACGAGGGGTCGTACTTTTCTATCTCCTTCGGCGCCTTAAAGTTTGGCGGGTACTTCTCGCCTCGGATCATTGGTCCGAAGCACTTGGGGCCGAGTCGACTGAGCGACCCCATGGGCTCGCCGTCGCGGCGATTGGTTAGGGTGTGTCGCAGGTCGTCGGGCTGGCGTGCGCGCCAGCTTTGGTTGTTGATGATGTGGGTGCGGGTGTCGATGGGTTGACCGTTGGCGGCGACGAGGTTGGTCGCCGGCCTGGGGTCGTTGGTGGAGAGTGCCGCGTTCGCGGGTCGGTGTTGGAGCTGCAGTGGCTCCAGTGGTGGGCAGTTGAGTGTGTTTGCCGCCATTGGGCGGCCGCTCGAGGCCGCCCTGCTTCCCGAGGAACGCGAGTATACTCGTCCTTGCGAGTCGGCGCCCGCTCTTTGCTGCTCGACGGCCTTTGCGAGCAGGGCCCTGACGTATTGGATCTGTAGGGCGCCGTCGCCGGTGGTTGTGATGCTGTCAGCTGCTACTCGACCTGCCACGAGGTTGTCCATCGGGGTGGAGAACAGTGGGAGGCCGTTTGCGTCTTGCTCCCGTGAGGAGACTACTATCCGCGGCTGGTCCCTGTGGGGTGTGCGGTTGGGTGGAGGCGGGGCGCCCATCGCCGTCGACCCTGGCGGGGGTCGGGCGCTTCCTCCTAGTGGCGCGTTCTCGCAGATCGCGCGCTCAGCCACACGGGTCGGGTCGTTTTCGTCGTCGAAGTTCAGGGCGCGCCCCTGAACGGTAGGGTTCAGGCGCGACCTGATCCGCTGTTGGTGGTAGCGCGATAGCTCCTGCGCCGTTACTTGCTCGAGGCGGAATTTTTCGCGCTCGGCTTGTTCCTTGCGCACCGCCTCCGCCAGTTTCAGGGGAGTTCCTCGACCTCCGTTGCCGTGGCGTTAGGAGGGATCGGGGTGGAGAATGGATCCTCTGGCGGATCGGTGCCGGTCGCCATGTAGGTCGCGGCGTGGCGACCGGTTCCGTCGTGGAGGTCGGCGGAATTCTCCGACCCGGAGTCAAATTCGAAGATCCCGAGGATGGAGGGGTCCTTGAAGTCTCCCACGTTGGAGACCTGAGTGATGGAGCCCGCGGGTGAAGCCGCGGTGATGGACCCGGCGAGTGACGCCGGGGTCGCCGAGTCGGCGTCATCGTCGAGGGCCGCGTCTCCTGCGGCCGCTGAGTTTTCGGCCACATCGCTGTGGGCCGAGTTGTACTCGGAGGCGAGGCGATGGATCGTGCGGATCTGGCTCTCTGAGAGCCGATCGCGTGGCGGCGACTCGCGGATGTGAGTCGAGTCCTCCGAGACGATGACGTCGGTGAGGCCGACGAAGAGGCTGATCGTGCCGATCGGCAGGATCACGCTGTGCGTGATGGGCCACGCCGCCGGGACGTAGCTGCTCGGCAAGATTTGGAGCATCTCGCCGATCGCTATCATGCGGCCGGTGGCGACCGTCTCGTTGATGGGCAGATTGGATCTCGCCGCAGAACACCGGCCAGACCGGCCAGGCCCCACGGTGGGCGCCACTGTCGTGGGAATGGTCACGGCAGATGCTGCAATCGGCAGCGAGTAGTAGAACGAGGGGCAAGGGCGGCCAGCCATCTGCGGTGCGAGATGAGGGCAAAGACACTGGGTTTTACCCAGGTTCGGCCCCCCGGAGAGTAAAGACCTACTCCTGCTAGATTGTATTATGGAGGTGGTACAATGGGCGAGCTCGGCGGCTAGGCGGCGAGTCGCTTAGGTGTATGATGGAATGTATCTCTACTCGCCCTACAGGGGGGTTTATATAGGCTCACCTCCCCTAGGGTTTACATATCTCAACCGATTCAGTTAAAGCTTCGGTACTCGTTTAACCTAATCCGACTGGGCCTATCTACTCGCCTGGGCCTTCAGCTTCCAATCGCTTGGTTCCTCGCTGGGCTTCAATCCAGTCGCCGTCTTGCAGGCCCACTCGCCAGTTCTTGGGCCAGTCGGAAACGTCCTGCTGGGTATACCCCTGTAGGCATATCCCCATCAGCGACGGCAACCGCAGAAGCAGCGGATACCGTGGAGGCAAATTTCGCGACAGAGGACGCCCAACGCAGTCATGGCAACATCACGGCCGCGACGACGGACCCTCGGGGTACGACAAACTGTCGGGTCCATGCACTATCCACTTCTACATCGACAAGCAGGATGGTAAAAAGAAGGCAAGCCGCATGCTCAAAGACTGCCGCGATTTCCAGAAACTCAACGAGAGCATGGATCAGATGAGGCAGCAAGCCCCAAACCCTGGATACGGGAACGCACCCGCACCAGGCGAGATTGCACATGGAGCTCCTCCACCACCATCGGCGGGACCTCCGAACCACCCAATCGCACCCGCGCAGAATAACGGTGGGCACGGTTACCCCGCGCCGAAAGGATCACTGATGATCCAAAAAGGATGCCCAACGAACAGGGTGCAGAAAAAAATCACCCGTCAGATCAATCTGGCTGTGACCGCTCCACCAGCCATCCCTGAGTACCTCAGCGGATCGGAGTCCTGCATCACGTTCAGTCGTTCGGATCACCCTTGCCAGGTCCCTCGCCCAGGTCATGCTGCCCTGGTGCTCGAGGCGCAGATCGGAGGGTTCGACATGAGTCGCATCTTCATGGACGGCGGCAGCGGCATCAATCTGATGTTTGCCAGTACCTTAGCAGCAATGCGTATCCCGCTGTGCAGCCTGGAACAATCCGACACACCGTTCCACGACATCGTCCCAGGGAAGGGCATATTTCCCTTGGAAAAGATATGGCTCGACGTCATCTTCGGCAAGCCCGACAACTTTCGGTGCGAGCGACTCGAGTTCAAAGTGGTGGACTGGCCATCACAATACCACGCCATCCTCGGACGTGTAGCATTCGCACGATTCCTGGCAGTACCGCACTATGCTTACCTACTACTCAAAATGCTAGGACCCAGGGGCGTCATCACGGTCCACGGGAGCTTCACCCGATCGAACCACTGCGTCAGGGACTTCAACAGAATCTCCCAGTCATTCGGCATGCAGGAGGAGCTCGTAAGGCTCCACGAGGCGACGGACAACGGGGCACCCCCAGTCACAAGACAGAACGCACCAGATATGTCCTTCGACTCCACCGTCAACACAAAGAAGGTGCAGGTCCATCTGACGGATGCCTCCAAGACGGCGCTGATCGCCAACGACCTCAGCTCCGCATAGGAAAGAGCACTCGTCAAATTCCTTCGTGAGCGCTGGGAAATCTTAGCCTGGTATCCTGCGGACATGCCAGGAGTTCCCAGGGAATTCGCCGAGCATGCACTGAACGTCTTTCCAGATGCCAAGCCCGTCAAACAGTCCATCCGACGACTGCCCAAACCACGGGCCGAAGCAATCGGAGTCCAAGTCAACAGACTACTCGACGCAAACTTCATCAGGGAGATCAAGGAGAGCGAATGGCTCGCCAACACCGTGATGGTCCCCAAAAAGGACACGGACATCCTGCGGATGTGCATGGATTTCACATCGCTTAACAAGCACTGCCCGAAGGATCACTTCCCTCTCCCTCGGATCGATCAGATCATCGATTCGACTGCAGGATGCGAGAAACTCTCCTTCCTCGATGCCTACTCAGGCTACAACCAGATCTGACTAAAGGTCGAAGATCAGGAGAAAACGGCGTTCATCATGCCGTTCGGAGTGTTTTGATACAACACAATGCCCTTCGGGCTGAAGAACGCAGGCGCCACGTACCAACGGTGCATGCATGCATGCCTGAAGGACCAGATCGGCCGCAACATCCAAGTCTATGTCGACGACATAGTCATCAAAACAAGGGAAGCCAAGACGCTCATTGACGATCTCCGAGAGACGTTCGATAACCTTGATCGGTACAAGATCAAGCTAAACCCAGAAAAGTGCGCCTTCGGCGTCCCATCTGGTCAGCTGCTAGGCTACTTCATCTCCTAGCGAGCGATCCAGGCGAACCCGAAGAAAATCCGGGCCATAATGGCCATGGAGAATCCAAAGAAGCTCAAGGGCGTCCAACAGCTTGCCGGGCGAATCGCAGCATTGATCAGGTTCATCAGCCGCATGGGCGAAAAAGCTCTGTCGTTCTATTAGCTGCTACGCAAGGCACACAAATTCGAGTGGACGCCCAAGGCGGATGACGCATTCAAAGATCTAAAGCGGCTGCTCTCTACCTCGCCCGTCTTGGTCACGCCAAAGGAGCGCGAGCCTTTACTGCTGTACATAGTAGCCACACACCAGGTGGTAAGCACCGTACTGGTGGTCGAGCTACTTGAAGAAGGCAATACCCATGTGGTTCAACGCCCAATCTACTACCTCAGCGAGGTATTGACGCCGACAAAGCAGAGGTACCCTCACTACCAGAAACTCGCCTACGACGTGTTCATGACGGCTCGTCGGCTGAGCCACTACTTCCAGGAGCATCAGGTGATGGTTGTCAACGAGGCACCCCTGAACAGCATCCTGAACAACCCAGAGGCCACAGGACGTGTGGCCCTGTGGGGCATCGAGCTATCACCTCTAGACATCGTCTACGAGAAGCGCCACACGATCAAGTCTCAGGTCCTTCCGGACTTCCTCGTCCACTGTATGGAACTGCAGCTACCAGACACGCCAGACATGACACAGTCATGGATGATGCACTTCGACGGCTCCAAGCGCGAGGCCGGAGCAGGAGCCAGGGTCATACTGACCTCCCCGCAAGGCGACAAGATGAAGTACGTCCTCCGGATGAAATTTTGAGCTTCCAAAAACGAGGCCGAATACGAAGCCTTCATCCACGGCATGAGGATGGCCAAGATCTACAGTGCAACGTGCCTGGTCATCTACGAAGACTCGAACCTCGTCGTCCAGCAGACGATGAATGAGTGCGACGCACACGCCATCAACATGATCATGTACCGCACACTCTACAACGCACTCAAAGGAGACTTCGACGACTGCGAGCTTCGGCACGTTCTAAGAGAAAGCAACGAAGAGGCCAACAGACTCGCCAACATCGGCTCCACCTGCGCAAGGGTGCCACCAGGTGTGTTCCTCGAACAGATCTGCGTGCCGTCCATCAAAAGGAAATTCCCCAAGGGATCACCTGAAGAAGCAGAACACTCGGAGGCTGCGCTACCCGAAGGACAGAAAGGACCCGAAAAGCTCGACACAGAAGTCGTAGTGGTTAACCTAATGCAGTTCATGGCAGTCGAAGAAACTTGGACATGGTCATACCTCAGGTACCTGATAGACGACGAACTGCCTGATAGCCCGACAGATGCCCGGCGCATATCTCGCCGGTCCAAGGCCTTCACCATCATCAATGGCGAGCTGTACAAGCGCAGCATTTCGGGTGTACTCCAAAGGTGCGTCAACATCGGTGACGGCAAAACCATCCTCCAAGACATCCACGAGGGCACCTGCGGCCATCATGCGGGAAGCCGCGCCCTTGTCGCCAAAGCTGTATGAGCCGGATTTTACTGGCCAACAGCCATGAACGATGCCAAGGACATCGTCCGAAGATGCAATGGGTGACAGAGGTTCACCGACAAACCGCACGCACCCGGATCGGAGCTTAGGCCCATACCTCTAGCCTATCCTTTCGCCCAATGGGGGCTCGATATGATTGGCAAACAGCCAAGGTCCTCGAAAGGAGGACACGTCTACCTCCTGGTCGCAGTCGACAAATTCACCAAGTGGATTGAGGTCATGCCCGTCACTAACCAAAAGGGCAAAACTGCCGTCAAGTTCTTCGAATCCATTGTCTACAGGTTCGGCGTGCCGCACAGCATCATCACCGACAACGGGTCGAACTTCATATCCAAAGAATTCCAGGACTTCTGCGAAGACCTCGGAATCAACATCACATATGCCTCCGTGGCGCACCCGCAAATGAAAGGGCAGGTCGAAAAGGCCAACGGCCTCGTCGGCGCTGGCATCAAGAAGCGCCTAATGAGCCCACTTGAGCGACTCGCAGGAGCCTAGACACAGGAGCTACCCTCGGTCCTCTGGAGCTTGCGCACGACACCGAACAGCTCAACTGGCTACACACCCTTCTTCATGGTGCACGGAGCCGAAGCCGTGCTACCAGCAGAGGTACGCCATAAGGCCCCACGGGTCGTCGCCTATAGCGAACCCGAATCAATGGCCGCACTCGAAGACGTCGTCGACACACTCGACGAGGCACGCGACATAGCCGTAGCCTGATCGGCGGTCTATCAACAGAGCCTCCGCAACTACCACAGCCGCCGGCTGCGCCCAAGGTCCTTCGTCGAAGGAGACCTAGTCTTGCGACTCAAGTAAGAGCGACCGAAGAAGCTCGAGTCGCCCTGGGAAGGACCCTACATCATCACTGAAGTCATCCCAGGTGGCGCCTATCGCCTCAAACACGTGGAGTCTGGAGTCGCATACTCCAACCCATGGAATGTCGCACAATTGCGACGCTTGTACCCCTAGCTACCCCCGTTTTTTACTTGCAATAAGGCTATTCAGCCAAGGCTACTCAGCCGAACAATGTACCTCCTCCTTACGATATGAATAAAGCTAAGTGTCTTGCCCCAAAATTTTGTCTATTATTCGCATTTTTTCATGTTACAACACACTCGAGGGCTCCCCTCACCTCACGACTTCGTCGACTGAGGATAACGCATGTACACCTGAGTAGCTGACCACGTCAGGCTAACGAAAAGGACGCGCACACAAACAAAGCACCACGTGATAACGACAACAAACCTTTACAGCAAAGGGCATAACACGCCCAGTCGTATAAATACAAATTTTACATCTATCTTTTTACAGGTCCTACCTATTCTGAAGAATCACCTACGCACGCTGCTCAAAGAGATCTACAATGTGTTCGGCATACTGCCTTACAGCCGCATAATGTGGACGCATATCCCACACACCGCCATCCGGCCGAAGAGGCGGCCCAGCTGCCACAGCAGCAAGGTCCACATCAGGACGATGTAGCCGCACGAGAGAAAGCGCAACCTTTACCCCTGCAACTAGATGATGCCGCACCAACTTCCTGACATGATGCACATCCCGAAATTTCGCCAGTAGGCCCCATAGAGTCGACAGTGCCTCATCCAGGGGAAACATCACGTGAAGAACCGACGTCAACGAAGCCTTCGCTTGGCGCAGCACCCGCGACACCTGGTGAACACGATCCTGCATAGTCGCAAGGACCATGGCATGATCGCGGTCCATCCAGAAAAAGCCACCGGCCTTCATGTCCTGCTGGGTCAAGCAATTGATCCGAACAGCAACACACTCCTTTCCCTACTTAGGAACAAGGTTAGCACCTGCAAAAATGGCACAGTAAGATGATAGGCCAGCGGCCGCATCCGAACAAATGAGCAGCAGCTTGAAAAACTTACATTGAAGCTGTTCGGCTAGACGACGCAACTCGCCCATCAAATACTCCTCTCTGGCAGCGCCTCGCTCTGTCTTCGATTTCCAAACATTGGCATGGCCGCGCACTCCAAGCAATTCTTTCTCAAGACTATGGATGCGATCACGCAGAAACGCAAGCTGTGACACACCATCCAAAGATGGCCGCAACTGCGGCGCAGACAAAGTGTCAGCGGGACCATCACCCGAAGGTCCCTAGGGAAAAAGAAGGCAGCGATATGAACAACCACAAAAATGGACAAGGAACTCAGAGATTCATTATATGTAGCAAAAATCCACTGCGTGGCACAAGGATTGTTCATAGATATAATTACAACAAAAGAAACAAAAGCTATCCAACAACTAAAAGGCCTAAGAAGCCGCATCCTGGGTAGCCTCGGAACCAGACTGCATACTCTTGGCCTCCCCCTGCTGCCTCGGCGCGTACTCAGCCAGCAAGTCAATCAACTTCGGACCATAATGTTTACAGCGGATAGCATAGAGGGCGAAGGCTACCTCGAATCCGTCAGCATCCGTTGGAATCTGGGAGGTGACCCGATGAAGATCCAGCTCCGCACCAGACGCCAGGGCCATCGCCAGCCCCACGGATGCACCGATGCCTTTTTGCTTGCGCTTGTACGCCGCAGGCGCTTCAGCTAACAGCGCATCCGCCAACAAGTCGACATCCTCGAGGGCGATGCCCTTGGGAACGAGCTCCTTATAGAAGTGCCCAAGAGCCTCCTTGGCCTTGGCAAGTGAGCTGACCACAGTACTGCAGCGGTCTTCGACCGTCGCAGTGGCATCATCTAGAGCACTCCTGTGCTCCAGAGCACCGCGGTAAAACTCGATACCCGCGGCATCTAAAACAAACGAAAAAGGCGACGTGAATAAAAATCATAGCAAGAAAGGACAAGGAAGCCGAAAAGGAAAAGACGAAACCACTCACCCGAAATAGCCTTGGCAGCCGCCATCAGCTTGCCGGCTACCTCCTTCTCCCGCGAGGCCGCGGCGGTGGCGAGTTGCTCCTCGCGGTTCGTAGCCTCCTGCTGCAGGCGCTCCTTGGCCGCGGCTGTGTTGGCTAGCTCCTGTTCGAGGCGCTCCTTCACACCAAGGGCGTCCTCGGCTTTCTTCTCCGCTCGCCCAAGGATATTTTTGAGAGCATAAAGCTCACGGAGGGTGGTATTGTTGTCCTCTGCAAACAACAGAACACTTATTAGATCGAAGAAAAGGAAATAGAAGAAGACGTAAAAAGACCAACCCATGAACGTACCCTGAAGCTGTTTGAAGCTGGCCTCCAACGCCACGTGCTGCTGCACCAGTTGGTTGGCGCCTTGCACAAAAGGCTGCAAAAAGACACTACTCGTCAAAAGAAAGGCTCGGGGGATACGCCCAAAGAACGAGCAAGACAGAATACACACACAAAAAGAACGCTCGGGGGCTCCCCCCGAGGCAAGTACAAACAAAAAAAGGAAAAAAAAGGCATGATCAGCACATCACCCGAAAGATGCTCGGGGGCTCCCCCCGAGGCACGAAGAAACAATGATCAGCGGATCATCCGAAAAGGCTCGGGGGCTCCCCTGCGGCAGAAAACAAAATCACTTACGTGGTTAGACGGCGACTCCCAAGGTTCGCCTGCAGTCTTCTGAGGAACAACCACCCGAGCCTCCTGCGGAGAAGGGTTCGGAGCAACGCCCTCAGAGGTGGCCACCGTCTGAGGAGGAGGAGCAGCAACCTTCGACTCCCCCCACCATCTCCCGAGCGCCATTGCTGAAGGATCCGTCGGAAGAGTGGCTGCAAAAGAAAACATCAGACAAGAACAATCAAGCAAAATCAAAAGAAAGCAAAAGGCAACTGGATAAACTTACGAGTCGAGATCGCTCAAGTCTAAGACATGCGGGGTCCTCCTGCCCTTCTTCTCTTCTTTCTTCTCTTCCTTCTTCCGCTTCGCCGACGGCTGCGGCGCTATAGCCCGCACGGGAACAGCAGGAATAGGAGAGGAAGAGCCATCATGACCCCCACTGTGACGCTCAAGGCACGTCGGATTCCTAGGAGTCGGTGGAGTCGAAGCATCTGACGTCTTGCTCGAGCTCCGCGTCCGCTTTCGAGTCTGCTCCTCGCTAGACTCAAAAGCCTCCTCAGCCGGCGACCGCGCCAAAGAAAGCTCAGACATGGAGTCCACTACCTCATTGTCCGGTGCATCCGGAAATAGTTTGGGTAGTGGCGGCGACATGCCCGGCACCTTAAACTCCTGTGCAAAAGAAGCAAATTTGTAAGAACACAAGCAAATACAAGGAAAACACAGTCGAAAAAAGCGCGACGCGCACGTCCCAGATCTACACCTGCGGAACCGGACAAGAAGCAGCGAATGGAGGAGTCAGCGACTTCCCCGGAATATCCTCTCTAGCCTTGTACTTCAGCAGCGGACGAAGAATCCCGTCGAGATCCCCCTTGGAAAACTCCTCAGCCGAAACCCTAGTCGGATCGCGATGACCAGAATAAAGGAACATTGGGTGCGCCCTAGCCTAGAGCGGCTGCACCCGACGTTTAAGGAAGGTGCGGATGATATCCACACCGTTCACCTCTTTATCCGGGATCAACTGGAGATCGTCCACCCGATGATAGAGCCCCTCTATCTCCGCCACCTCGCCATCCAAGATCTGGTTCTTCCAGGACCTCTTCGGCTCGATTTTCTGGGAGGGGTCGAAAGGAGCAAGACCAAATTTCTGTCCGGCCACTGTGGAGTCGCGGATGTAAAACCACCGCCTCCGCCAGTACTGGACAGACTCGGACATAGAAAAGAAGAAGAAAAGCAAGTTGGATTTAAGGGAAATGATGTAGCCCCAATGGGATAAACACCATCAGAGCCAGATTGCCTCTTCACGGAATAGAGCTTCCGGAAGAGGCCAAAGTGTGGCTCGATACCGAGCCAGCACTCGCAGAATGTGATGAAGCAGGCGACATGAAGAAGAGAGTTTGGGGAAAGATGATGAAGCTGGATGCCATAAAGAAAAAGCAATCCACGGACAAAATCGTGGATTGGGAAAGAAAGGCCCCAAAGGACAAACGCGATGAATATGACCCGAAACCCAGCGGGAGGACGGGGAATTACATCGACGTCGGGGACTCTGACGGCCTCCCTATCCTGCGGGATAAGACCCCACTCACGGAGCTTGTGGAGGTCACCCTCGCGCGTCTCCGATCGCCGCCAGCCACCATCGGTGATGCGAGTGGCGGTGGAACCTTTTTTGCCGCCAGCGGTAGCACTGGTACCAACTGCAGTGGAGGACTTCTTGGGCTTCCCCATCGCAGTATGGCGGCGACGACGATGAGCACGCAGAATCAAAGATGGAAAAGTGCGAGGAAATTCCAGAGCGCAACGAGGAAAACTCAAGAAGATGAAACAGGAATGGCTGCGGTGAAAACAAACTCACCTTTCCCCAATGATTATAAGGACGAAGACGATGCACGACGACCGTCCATCGGGAAGACCTAGAGCCAACACTCAGATCTGACCGTCCACGTGTCAGCACAGCAGCGAACCGTCGCTCACACGCCGTCCACTACGCACGGAAATCGAGGCGACGCCATAATTATCTCCATGCCACGCGTGATGAGTCAACTCAAAGTCAGAAGGTGGGACCCATGTTAGGACAGTCATGTCATCTCTGGCGCCGCGGACACTTGAGGTCACAGATCGTCAGCACTGACGTCATAGAAAAGCTATACTAGCAACGGTTACAATTCTTCGGCTACACAGCTAACAGTACTTGTCGGGGATATTACCCCAGGTACCCCAGAGTTGGTCTATAAATAAAATAATAAGAGACATGAATAAAGGAAAGAATGTTTGATAAGAGGATATTAAGTCAAATGGAAAAGGGAAAAGAGTAAAGGGAGACCCGGGCCGAACTAAATAAAAGTCGGCCTGGTTCAGTACACTCCAGGCCGAATTAGGCCATCCTGGGCCGAGTTGATCGAATATGAAAAATCATATAAGGGCCGAGTTCTCCTCCCAGGGTGGGCCGATAGAGCGTAATTCGGCCCAACGCAGGCCTGCACCAATCCTCCTAGCCGAACTCCACCACCACGCCTCGCTCCCGCTGTCTCCTGCCAGCGCTATGACGCTCCCGCGCCAAGCTCCTTCATCGCCACCTCGCCACCCTGAAGTCGCCCGGGTGGGCTGACTAAGGGAAATTCAGCCCACCGCGGGGCCACGTCTCCCTACCGCGCTGAGCCACACCAACATACCCCGGATGTTCCGGCTTAGCACGATCAGGCCCACCACGGGTCAATTCCCAGGAATCATCAAGCTCCCCAAATGGGCTGGCGTCTGCTTCGACCCGGCCAGCCCACCACGGGCCGACACACCTCTTCCGGCTGGGCCTTTCCCAGTTCACCTAGGCCGAATTGAGAAGACCCCGGCTGGGCTATTTCCTCCACCTGGGCCGAGTTTGATGACCCGGCTAGGCTGCAGCTTCACCCGGCTGGGCCGGACTGACCCTAGGGATAGTTCGGTTGCTCTCTCCCTTATCCTCTGGGCCGAATCAACTAACAACTGGGCCGGATCAGCAGGACCCAGGCCGAGTTCACCCTTCAGATTTATCATCTGGTCCGAGTTAATTCATCCTAGACACCACGTTATTCATCTCCAGGTGCCTCCACAGTCTCCACAAAAACACACCATCGGATCAAGACAAGACTAACAAGTATTGTGCCAGTCTTGGGAGCCCACCAGCTCAGACTGGAACATGACGTATGGAATATGCCTGTGGCATCTAACAAGATGCTAGGGATATGCCCTTGGCATCAAATAAGATGCTAGGGAATATGCCTGACATCTCCAAAGATGCCAAGGCATATGCTGAGCATCTCCAGAAGATACCGAGAATATGCCACACATATTCCAAGCGTGGGGAACAAGTCTTGTCCCCTGGGCTCCCCTTTATAAGGAGCACCAGGGGGATCGTTCTCAGGGAGGCCCCGAAGGGCTCTTCCCCTCTCTGCTCAATAGGAGCCCTTCTTCTTCTTCCCCCTCCAATCTCACAGAGAGATCTAGATAGAGGTATAGGAGATACAACTCAAGGAGCATGATTGTAGCCACAAGTATGGCAAGATTATAAGAGATTAGATGTATAGAATGAGGTGTTATCTCCACTTGAGAGTCTCAATCCTAGATGCATTGTATTTCTCTTTGTTCATACGAGTGCGGTCTTCACTGCATCATCCCTCCCCAGATTCCTCCACGTCCGACGGCCCCAACTTTAGCCTACCCATGGCATGTGCCATGATACCACCACGACATTTGGCGCCCACCGTGGGGCCTCTTAGTGGCGTTGGTTGGGTTTTCATCCGGACAGGAGCATCTTCATTAACTTTTTCCTCATAGAGCTCATTCAGCTCCACCAAGCGAACAGAGAACAAAGAGGTAAGCGCAGAGGCTCTCCAAGTCTGACTCATCAAAGCAGGTAAGACTCAGCAAGGACTCAAGCACTACTCCAAGCCTATTGTAAGTACCAGGTAACTCAGCAGGGCAGGTATGACTTAGCAAGACTCACTCAAACACTTCTCCAAGTATACTGTAAGTGCCAGATAACTCAGCCACCTACACTCAATCCTTCACCCCGGGGAGAAAATAACTTAACCCGGGGACTAGTCAACTTATCCGTAGAGTCACTTTTGGATTAAGAGAACATTATGTTGATTCAGATCTGTATTTGATTCAGCTAATTTATAACTCGGATAGAAGTTGAGTCAGCTTATTTATGATTCAGATAGATTTTGAGTCAGTTAATTTATGCTTTGGATTGACCTGTAACTCAGCTCACCAGCCAGCTTATTGATGATTCGGATAGAATTTGAGTCACCTTATTTATGATTCGGATAAGATTTGAGTCAGCTTATTTATAACTCGGATAGAATTTGAGTCAGCTTATTATAATTCGGATAGATCTTGAGTCAGTTTATTTATGCTTAGAATTGACCTGTAACTCAGCTTACCAGCTAGCTTATTGATGATTCGGACAGAATTCGGGTCACCTTATTTATGATTCGGATAAGATTTGAGTCAGCTTATTTATAACTCGGATAGAATTTGAGTCAGCTTATTATGATTCAGATAGAATTTGAGTCAGTTTATTTATGCTTTGGATTATCCTTTAACTCAGCTCACCAGCCAGCTTATTGATGATTCGGATATAATTTGACTCAATTTATTTATGCTTCGGATTAACCTTAAACTCAGCTCAGTAGCTTGTCTCTGATTCGGACTAACATTTGATTCAGCTTGCCAGGGTATGTTATAATTCGGATTTGTATTCGGACTCGGCGTACTAAGCATATCTCTGATTCAGGTCGAAGCTTGATTCAGCTCGCCAGATTGCCAGGTTATGTTATGACTCGGATTGATGTTTCACTATCTTGCCAGGTTACCCCATATCTCGGACGACTATTTGCCAGCTTATCATATCTCGAATCTATATCTCATATCTACATCTCGAATCAGATCTCTCAGCGGTTAGCCCTATTATCATATCCCAAAACTTAATCTCGGATCTATATCTCGGATCCATATCAAAGGCTAATTGACATCATCTCACCAAATCAAGTTATATCGTGGCAAATAGATGACTTGGATTTGAGTCATATACCTCGGATTTGAGTCAGATGACTCAGATTTGAGATGTAAGTCAAATTTGAGTAAAATAACTCGGATTTGGAATCAGATGACTCGGATTTGAGTCATATACCTCGGATTTAAGTCAGATGACTCAGATTTGAGATGTAAGTCAAAATTGAGTAAAGTAACTCGGATTTGGAATCAGATGACTCAGATTTGAGTCATATACCTCGGATTTGAGTCAGATGACTTAGATTTGAGATGTAAGTCAAAATTGAGTAAAGTAACTCGGATTTGGAATCAGATGACTCAGATTTGAGTCATATACCTCGGATTTGAGTCAGATGACTCAGATTTGAGATGTAAGTCAAAATTGAGCAAAGTAACTCAGATTTGGAATCAGATGATTCGGATTTGAGTCAGATGACTCAGACTTAAGACGTAAGTCAATTTTGAGTACAATAACTCGGATTTGGAAACAGATGACTCGGATTGGAGTCATATACCTCGGATTTGAGTCATATACCTCGGATTTGAGTTAGATGACTCAGACTTAAGACGTAAGTCAATTTTGAGTAAAATAACTCGGATTTAAGGCAAATGACCCGGATTTGAGTCATATACCTCGGATTTGAGTCAGATGACTCAGACTTAAGACATAAGTCAATTTTGAGTAAAATAACTCGGATTTGGAGACAGATGGCTCGGATTATAACTTACCCAAATAGGTTAGAAGACCAGTGCCAAAAATGGCCAGAAGTCCAAGAACTTGCCCAAAAGAGTTATGACTAGTGCGCAAGAAGGCCAGAAGTCAAAAACTAGCCCAAAAGAGCTATGACCAGTGCCCAAGAAGGCCAGAAGTCAAAAACTTGCCCAAAAGGGTTATGACCAGTGCCCAAGAAGGCCAGAAGTCAAAAAAACTTACCCAAAGGGGTTATGACCAGTGCCCAAGAAGGCCAGAAGTCAAAAAACTTACCCAAAGGGGTTAAGACCAGTGCCCAAGAAGGCTAGAAGTCAGAAACTCGCCCAAACGGGTTAAAAGACCAGTGTCCACGAAGGACATAACTTATACCTCACCCGCACGGGATAAAAACACCAATGCCCATAAGGGCTAGGTGTCACGAACTTACCCGAAAGGGTTATAAGACATGGAAATATGCTACCAGGATATTATAAGAACTCTGTGAATATTTTAATATAAAGTCTATGAGCGACTCTACGAATCCCACATAGACTCGGGGACTAATGTCGGGGATATAACCCCAGGTACCCCAGAGTTGGTCTATAAATAAAATAATAAGAGACATGAATAAAGGAAAGAATGTTTGATAAGAGGATATTAAGTCAAATAGAAAAGGGAAAAGAGTAAAAGGAGACCCGGGCCGAACTTAATAAAAGTCGGTCTGGTTCAGTACACTCCAGGCCGAATTAGGCCATCCTGGGCCGAGTTGATCGAATATGCAGAATCAGATAAGGGCCGAGTTCTCCTCCCAGGGTGGGCCGATAGAGCGTAATTCGGCCCAACGCAGGCCTGCACCAATCCTCCTAGCCAAACTCCACCACCACGCCTCGCTCCCGCTGTCTCCTGCCAGCGCTATGACGCTCCCGCGCCAAGCTCCTTCATCGCCACCTCGCCACCCCGAAGTCGCCCGGGTGGGCCGACTAAGGGAAATTCGGCCCACCGTGGGGCCGCGTCTCCCTACCGCGCTGAGCCACACCAACATACCCCGGATGTGCCGGCTCAGCACGATCTGGCCCGCCACGGGTCAATTCCCAGGAATCATCAAGCTCCCGGGATGGGCTGGCGTCTGCTTCGACCCGGCCAGCCCACCACGGGCCGACACACCTCTTCCGGCTGGGCCTTTCCCAGCTCACCTAGGCCGAATTGAGCAGACCCCGGCTAGGCTATTTCCTTCACCTGGGCCGAGGTTGATGACCCGGCTGGGCTGCAGCTTCACCCGGATGGGCCGGACTGACCCCAGGGATAGTTCGTTTGCTCTGTCCCTTATCCTCTGGGCCAAATCAACTAACAACTGGGCCGGATCAGCAGGACCCAGGACGAGTTCACCCTTCAGATTTATCATCTGGGCCGAGTTAATTCATCCTAGACACCACGTTATTCATCTCCAGGTGCCTCCACAGTCTCCACAAAAACACGCCATCGGATCAAGACAAGACTAACAAGTATTGTGCCAGTCTTGGGAGCCCACCAGCTCAGACTGGCACATGACGTATGGAATATGCCCGTGGCATCTAACAAGATGCTAGGGATATGCCCTTGGCATCAAATAAGATGCTAGGGAATATGCCTGACATCTCCAAAGATGCCAAGGCATATGCTGAGCATCTCCAGAAGATACCGAGAATATGCCACACAGATGCCAAGCGTGGGGAACAAGTCTTGTCCCCTGGGCTCCCCTTTATAAGGAGCACCAGTGGGATCGTTCTCAAGGAGGCCCAGAAGGGCTCTTCCCCTCTCTGCTCAATAGGAGCCCTTCTTATTCTTCCCCCTCCAACCTCACAGAGAGATCTAGATAGAGGTATAGGAGATACAGCTCAAGGAGCATGATTGTAGACACAAGTATGGCCAGATTATAAGAGATTAGATGTATAGAATGAGGTGTTATCTCCACTTGAGAGTCTCAATCCTAGATGCATTGTATTTCTCTTTGTTCATACGAGTGCGGTCTTCACTGCATCATCACTCCCCGGATTCCTCCACGTCCAACGGCCCCAACTTTAGCCTACCCATGGCATGTGCCGTGATACCACCACGACAGTACTCACTCGAATCCACAATTCGATTAACTACTCGGGGGCTACTCGTATCAGGAGCGCTGGCCGCGCACCCAAAAAATAATCAAAGCAACATACCATGGAACTATTCTTCGAGTCCTACGTCGAGTCTACAACTCCACAACGGACTCGGGGGCTACTCCCGTAGGGAGGACGGATTCAAGCATCCGAAAAATTTGTGTCCTACGGACCTATAATTCAACTAAGACTAAATTAAATTCTCTGCTCGAGTCTACGACTCGAACAGACACTCGGGGGCTACTCCCATAGGGAGCGCTGATCGTGCACCCTATGAATTCTTCGACTGCGATCCTTCGGATCAGCATGCAAAAAACTTTTCGGCAGCTCTGCCCCAATTAAACGCTAAGTGAGTAACATCCTCCTTGGCCACCTGAAACACCTTCGCGGTGATAAAAAATTCGAATGTTGTGTCTGCGACACAAAGATAAGACCTACAGATATCATATGATGGCCTGGCAACGCACATGACTGCGCTCTGCTAGTGAGAATCCGTGCCAGCAGGCGCGATGAAAATCCCGACTAATGCGTTGGGTACATCATTTAAATTTACTGGAATTCCACTTCTGTAAGTCCTCCGCGGCCTGAGTCGAATTGCGCCAGCATATGTTTCGGATTCCAGTCGAGGGACTCGAATCTGAAGAAGATCGTGTTGTTTTGTCCTAAGACAGTTAACTGACCCTGATCCATCGGGAGAGTCAGGCACACGCATCAACAATCCCTACACGCTCAAATCATTCTCTAGTAAACAGAGATAGCCGCACCCGAAAGAATGAGGAGTCCTCAGCCGAATCTACGATTCGATTGAACACTCGGGGGCTACTGCCATGGTTATGCCCTACGGGTACACGACCTTAGCATACCTAGTCCAGCCCAAGGAATGCCCACGAGAACATACGCCTGCCCATGAAGACTTTCGGGTGGCCAGGTCCCATGACGCCTTCGGATCCTTGGAGAATAAGACTAGAGTAGAAAGAATATTCAAAGGGGCAAACCCTAGAACCTGTAACCGATTCGATCTGTGCCCGAGACCTGCCTATCTCTATATAAAGGTCAGGAGGGCACGACGAGGAGGCTCTCTCGCATACCACCGCATACACACCTCCACGCCAGATTGCATCTGCGCACCCATGTAACCCTCGGTTCCGCCGTAATCAAGAGCAGACAAGCAGGAGTAGAGTTTTCCCTCTGGGGGCCTGAACCTGGGTAAACCTCGTGTCCCCGTGTTGCTTGTTTGCTAACCGTTCCGTGATCTCCAGCATCCCCATCTACTCTAAAACCCAAGTCCATAACAATGGGCATTGACGAGATTAATTCTCGTCAACGGGCGTTGCATGAACAAGACTATTCATGTAACATCAAGATCTGGGCATTTGTAGATAAATAAGATAAATCATCCAAGTACTAAATAATCATAGGCATGTGTTCTGTATATAGTCACACGTGCTCGTAATAAGAACTTGCACAACATCTTTTGTCCTGCCAGCCTGTTGTAGCTGGGCCTCAAGGGAATCTACTGGCAATTAAGGTACTCCTTTTAACAGAGTACCGAAGCAAAGCATTAACACTTCGTAAACACACGTGATCCTTATATCATAGACATCCCCTCTGGTTATCCCAATTTCTGTCACTTCGGGGCCTCGGGTCCCGGACAATGATATGTGTAAACAACTTGCAGATAAGATCACAAACAATACTATCATCATGAATCAATAACATGTTCAGATCTGAGATCATGGCACTCGGGCCCTAGTGACAAGCATTAAGCATAATGTTGGGGATATGCTATATGGGTATCCTCATAGCATGTCTCTTATCCGACTAACCCGGGTGGCCCATAGTCGGTAGCATGGCCTGTGGCCTGCTGGGCGGCCCAGTTAGCTGGATCCAGAAGGGAGGCCCATGCCGGATAAAGGAAGGCTACGGTGGAGTCACCAGCGTACCCGGAGCCTTGGAGTACAAGATACATAAGACTAGTGATAGACGGTGTAGGACTCTGTAACCTGTCCGGCTAGGACTTTTCCCTGTAACCCTAGGACCTGGCGACTATATAAGTCGGGCCTATGGGAGCCTTTAGGGCATCGTTTTACATACATCTCGCACAGCGAACCTATCTCTGTAACTCGGCGTATTGCCATTATAGTGATTTATAGCAGGAGTAGGATTCCGCCACCGTTGTGGGATCTGAACCTGGGTAAGCTGTGTTACCTCGTACCCGTTCACCGTCCGCCTTACCCCACGTCTCTAAACACGCACTGTGAGGACCCCTCCATGGCGTACTCGTCGGCAATACCACGACAGTTGGCGCCCACCGTGGGGCAAGATGCGCTCCAGGCTCTTCAGCGGGCGGGGACCAAGATCTTCGCGGGAATCGGCGAAACCGTAGCCATCGGTTGTGCTCTTCTCCGGCAACGTTCCGATCGTCCCCCCTAACGAGTTCTGGATCCCGGCGAAGATGAACCCTACACGGTGTTCGATCGTTCCTATCGGAGATATCCACCTCTTCATCGGCGAAACCGACTCGGGCACTAGTTCCCTGGGAGTCGGAGGAGCATCAAGACCCGCACGGACCGCCTACGGGTAGGATACGTTCACGGAAGGATCGATGTCGGATCTATCCTCGGAGTTTGCCGACAAAGATCGGAAAACATCAAGACCCGCACGGACCGCCTACGGGCAGGATATGTTCGCGGAAGGATCGATGTCGGATCTCTCCTCGGAGTTTGCCGGCAAATATCGGAAAACATCAAGACCCGCACGGACCGCCTACGGGCAGGATACATTCGCGGAAGGATCAATGTCGGATCTCTCCTCGGAGTTTGCTGGCAAAGATCAGAAAAATTCAAGACCCACCCAAACCGCCCATGTGCAGGATATAAAGGTGGAAGATCACTGCAAATCCGCCGGCTTTGTCCGTGCATCTGGACAACAGAGATCCAAGTTCGTCGGCGTGGTTACCATCTTTGATCTGGCATGCTGCATCCAGAGAGAGGGCGAAAACCCCCACGTTTACCTGGCCAGGTGGCTCCGTATACGAGCCAATCTGGCCCACTACCCCAATGATGATGCTATCTATCACTTTGTGGAAGGACTGGACCATGGCACGCTCCTCCGACATTCTCTAAGACGACAACAGGCTCAGGACGCCTTACCTTCGAAGGCATGGTGAACACCGCCAACAACTACGCGGAGGCTGAAGCGGCAGCTCAGACAGCGCTTGCGCTCATTGATGGAGCCCCTCCGATTCAGCCACCACCACCACCGCCTCCGGCCGCCATCGTCGCAGCAGCACCACCACCTCGAGTCATCGTCGAGGCCGTTGCACCTCCACCGCCCGTCATCGAGGAAGTCTTGGCACCCTCCGACTCTGTCATTGACGTGCTTTACGCTGATTTCAGTGCAGATTCAGAGGAAATAGACTTCAGTCCAGAAGAGCTAGACTCCGCTATGCAGGAGATGGAGGAGGAGTACTCGGGCGACGAGCAAGCTAATAATACCGTCATGTCCCGAGGGGTGTTCGTCACCATTGGGACGGCGATGGATGAAGACCAACCCGAGAAAGCTCCGCCTACCGCACTGGAAAAGGGGAAGGGGGCACTTTTTGCTACCGACGATGATCGCGCAAAGGTCATGCCTCCTCCGCCTAAACCAGTGCAGCAGCCGCAGGAACTCGGCACCGGTCCGAGCAACAACAACACCGCAAACTTGCCGCCTCCAGCATCCACGTCGGCAGTGGCCCAGGTTACTCCAGCTGATAGAGTGATGTACGGCAATCTCCTCGTCGAGCCACTAACTATTGATCATATCCGGAATGTGACTCAGCTTGACGAGAAACACCAGCAGCTGCTGGAGGAGGCGCAAGCCATCACGGAGCAAGGCGCCAAACTAGATAGAGATCTGGTCAACGCGTAGAAGTCCATAGAGAAAGCTAGAGTAATGGAGGTCGAGTACAAGACTCTGCTACAGCAGCAGAAGGCTAAGAAGGCTCCATCTCGCGTCATCAACGATCCTGGTGTACGGCGCAACCTAGGATGGGCTACCTCGAAGCCGGCATAGGCCAAGCCATACATTGATAGTGAAGGCAAGCAGGTGATGCCCACCCCACTCCTTAACCTCGTCGTCGCCAAGACCCTTCTAGAGAAGGATAGATCGCCTGAGGCAGTAGAACAGGTCTATGACCTAGTGGCCAAGGCGGTAAAGCAGTAGGAAAAGGCCACCTCTCAGAGGCTTGAGTCTGACCCAGCGCTCTGCCGATCCAGCCAGTACAAACCGCCAAGGGACAGATCTCCTCAGGATGTCGGATCACAGACGGGTTCATCAGAACGAAGACGGAGGGATGCGCTCAACAGAAAGGATGCTATCCCCATATCCTCCGACCACGGAGAAAAAGCCCGACCTCGTCGCCCATCGCCACCGCCCCGATCCCCCCGACGTCAGGAAGATTACAAGGCTCACCATCGTACGGATATGCCCCCTCCAAAGCAGTGTGGTATCGTCATCCGCGAAACGCGGCACAGACCCGTCATGATGAAGAGTGCCACCAAGGACATAAGAGCAGGTCACACCATGACCTTCCGCGTCCGACAAGCAACCGTGACAGGCGTGGGGCGTCGCAGGAGGGTAACAGTAAGAAGGCTAACCCACCACCGCCTCCGCCTCCGTCACCGCCAAGCAGTCACCATGACGGAAGAGGCCCGCGTCGTTCACGCAGCCCATCCCCTGTTGACAACAAGAAGAAGAACCCGGAGACGTACGATGCACGTTCACGGATCGATAAGATCCACGAGGCCCGGGAAGGACCATACCTGGGACCACGTTGCTTTGGACCTGCAATACGGTCCGCAACTTACCCCAAAGGTTTCCGGATTGACAAGACCATCAAGCCCTATGACGGCACCGCCAAGCCCGCCACATGGTTGCAGGACTACGGCAACGCAGTGGAGATTGCCGGAGGCAACCCCAACGTCGCCGTCAAGTACCTCCCGTTAATGTTGGCGGGCACGGCCCATCAATGGATCAATGACTTGTCGGAGAGATCTATCTACAACTGGCTGGACATGCAAGAAGCATTCACCAAGAACTTTGAGGGTACATATAAGCGTCCCTGCACTGTGGGCGATCTACAGCGGTGCGTGCAAGATAAAGACGAGACATCTCGCGCCTACCTCTCCCGCTGGCTGGATATGAAGAATTCCTGCGCAGGAGTGCACGCCCAGACCGCCATGTCCGCCTTCATCGATGGGTTGGAAAGGGGCACGTTGCTCCGACATAAGCTGAAGCGCTTGCAGTACAATCATCAGCTTGACTTGAATCAGATGATTCAGTTAGCCAGTGAGTTCGCAGCTGCCGACAACGATGCTCATGGCTCTTTGCTGGCAACGGCCGTTCCAACTCAAGCTCGGAGGAACAGAAGTACAAAGCGG
Organism: Avena sativa; assembly: GCA_916181665.1. NCBI lineage: Eukaryota > Viridiplantae > Streptophyta > Magnoliopsida > Poales > Poaceae > Avena > Avena sativa. Next base: position 37,839,338 of record OV702283.1, read on the forward strand.
AAAACCGCTCCAGAAGAAAAGAAATCTACCGACATGGTCGCCATGACTTTTGCAGGACGAGAAGGCGGACAACGTGGCCGAGGAAGGGGAGCAGGCCACGGGCAGCAACGAGGAAGTGAAACCAACTCGGCGCCGCTCCGCGTTCCCCAAACGTACGAGGAGTACCGCGATATGTCGTGCCTCGTACACCTCGATGTCAACGGCAAAGCCACCCATACCAATCGACACTGCAAGTTCGTCAACGACCTTAAGGAAGACCCGGAGTCCAGCTACAAGCGAAGTCGGAAGAACAGACCGCGAGGCAAGGGCAAGAGGAAGAAGAAGGAGGAGGAGTCCAAGGATTCAAGTGACATGGATGAGGACGTTGACCCCAAGCACGCCGACAAGGGCGACGACAAGGGCAAGAACCCCTTCACAAAGAAGGCCCCAGTCTACCACACATTCCTTGGTACCCCCACCGTCCGACAACATAAGACCTCTCTAAGGATCCTGATGGCCACTCTCCCCCCAGTTCCCCAATACCTACACTGGTCGGAGGTTCCAATCACTTGGGACAGGACGGACCACCCAGACCTTATGCCCACGGAGAACCAGTACGCCATGGTCATCAACCCATTGTTTGATGGCGTGGAGTTCACCAAGTGCATGGTGGATAGTGGAAGCAGCATCAACATCATGTACCTGGATACACTGCAGAAGATGAACTTGACAGAGGCAAACCTAAGGCGGACCAACACCGTGTTCCATGGCGTAGTTCCTGGACGGGAGGCTCGGTCCCTTGGGTGCATTACGCTTCAGGTAGCCTTTGGCGACGTTAATAATTATCGCCAAGAGCGTATGACCTTTGAGGTGGGACCCTTCAAGAGCGTGCACCACGTCATAATTGGCCGCGACATATTCCACACGTTCATGGCCAAGCCATGCTTCGTCTACAACAAACTCAAGATACCCAGACCAAACGGTGTCATTACCATATCCGGAAGCTTTACCAAGGCAAGGGACTGCGAGATCAATGAAGCAGCCGTTGCAGAAGTTGTCCTCTATAGCGAAGAATTCAAGGAGATCCAGAGCAAGGTCAATGACTCAGAGATGCCCGCGTCGAAGAAGCAGATCTCCGACTCTGCTCCTGCGTTCAAGGCCGCCATCGAGACCAAGCCGGTGGAACTTGTGGTAGGCGATGCCTCCAAGGTCACCGCCATTGGGACGAACCTGGATCCCAAATAGGAAAGCACACTCGTCGAGTTCCTCTGTGAGAATAGGGACATCTTTGCCTGGCAACCTGCCGACATGAAAGGTGTACCTAGGGAACTTGCCGAGCACAGCTTAAACATAGATCCAAAATGTAAACCAGTGAAACAACCTCTACGACGCTTCGGAGATGAGAAGAGATGCGCCATTGGCAAAGAGATAGCTAGGTTACTTAAGGCTGAGTTTATCCGAGAAGTCCTTCACACCCGATGGGTGGCCAATCCTGTACTTGTCCCCAAAAAGGGAACCAATGAATTAAGAATGTGCGTTGATTACACCGACTTGAACAAAGCATGTCCCAAAGATCCGTTTGCTTTGCCTCGCATTGACCAAGTCATTGACTCGACGGCTGGCTCGGAACTTTTGTGTTTTCTCGATGCATACTCAGGATACCACCAGATCAAGATGAGGAAGTCGGACCAATTGGCCACTTCATTCACTACCCCTTACGGCACGTTTTGCTACGTCACGATGCCCTTTGGGCTGAAAAACGCAGGTGCTACCTACCAGCGGACAATGCAACGTTTTCTCCATGACCAAATTGGTCGGAACGTCCACGCCAATGTGGACGATATCGCGGTGATGTCTAAAAAGTCAAACGACTTAAAAGAAACCTTTGATAATCTCCGGAAATACAACATGATGCTCAACCCTAAGAAGTGTGTCTTCGGGGTTCCAGCCGGCAAACTGTTGGGCTTCATCGTTTCCCAACGCGGAATCGAGTTCAACCCGGAGAAAATCAAGGCCATCTTAAACATAAACCGTCCGACATGCCTAAAGGACATCCAACGACTAACAGGTTGTGTTGCAGCAGTTAGTCGATTCATCAGCCGACTTGGAGAGAAGGCTCTGCCGCTCTGCAAATTGCTGAAGAAGGCGGACAAATTCACATGGACAGACGAAGCAGACACGGAATTAAAGCAGCTCAAGAAGATTCTTTCCTCAGCGCCTATCCTTGCAGCACCCAAGCCTGGCGAGCCCCTGTTAATTTACATGGCGGCAACCAACCGGGTTATCAGCATCGTCGTCGTGGTAGAGCGGAAGGAACCATGCCACGAGCACGGAGTTCAACGACCAGTTTACTATGTAAGCGAGGTCTTGACGGAGTCCAAGCAGCGTTACCCGCACTACCAAAATATAGCTTATGGAGTATTCCTTGCTTCTCGGAAGCTGAGGCATTACTTTCACGAGCACCCAATCACAGTAGTGAGCAAGACTCCACTGTCCGACATTATCAACAACAGCGACGCTACAGGAAGGGTCGCGAAGTGGGGCATTGAACTTGCCGCCTTCAAGATCACCTACAAGAGACGCGACGCCATCAAGTCACAAGCCTTGGCGGATTTTATTGCAGATTGGACGGAGATGTCAGATGCCACTCCATTGCCAGAACCAGAGTACTGGGTGATGCACTTTGACGGATCAAAGCTGCTCAACGGCTCGGGGGCTGGTGTGTTGCTACAGTCACCAAAAGGAGACAAGCTACACTACTTTCTGCAGATCCACTTCGAGGCTACAAACAACATGGCGGAGTATGAGGCACTCATTCACGGACTGCGTGTAGCCAAGGATATTGGCATCAAGCGCATAGTTTGCTGTGGAGATTCCGACTTGGTTTCCCAGCAGGTGGCTGGCACCTGGAATGCGCAGAACCCTATGATGGCGGCATATCGCGACGAATGGACGAGATAGCCAAGAGCTTCTTGGGCTACGAAGTCAAGTATGTGCCTAGGGAGCAAAACGAGGCGGCTGATCTACTGTCTAAACTTGGATCAGGGCGCAAGAAAATTCCGCCAGGAGTCTTCCTAGAGCATCTACGCACACCATCCGTGAAAGGCGCCGACATCGACAACCCGGATAGAGCGGACTCTTTCGTCAACACGGTGACAAAGATCCCTCTGGTTTGGAAAAAACCGTTCATGGAATATCTCGAACACGGAACTTTGCCCGACGACGAGGTCGAGCGACGACAAATAGTACGACGAGCAAAGGGTTATACCATAATCAATGGGAAACTCTACAAAAGGAGCACTACTGGTGTATACCTAAAGTGTGTTTCCCAGCTAGAAGGTATGGAAATCCTAAGCGAAATCCATCTCGGAGATTGCGGGCATCACGCCGCTCCTCGATCATTGGTCGCGAAAGCCTTCCGGCAAGGATTCTATTGGCTGACCGCGATGGCGGACGCCGACAAGCTGGTTGAGACATGCACAGGATGCCAGTATTATGCCCGACAACCACATGTTCCTGCTGAAGACTTGCGAACAATACCAATAACTTGGCCGTTTGCAGTCTAGGGGCTAGACATGGTGGGACCATTACAAACGGCACCGTGTGGATTTACACATCTGCTGGTAGGAGTTGACAAATTCACCAAATGGATAGAAGCTAAACCCATTAGAAATCTTGATGGGGCAACTGCCCTCAGGTTTGTCCGGGATCTGGTGGTAAGATTTGGTCTCCCACATAGCATCATCACCGACAACGGAAGCAACTTGTCACTCGGAGAAGTGGAGGCCTATTGCTAGGACAAAGGCATCCGACTTGACCTTGCATCTGTGGCACACCCACAATCCAATGGTCAAGTTGAGCGAGCCAATGGATTAATTCTGCAGGGAATCAAGCCACGTCTTGAGGCACCGCTACATAGAGCAGCTGGAGCCTGGGCGGAAGAATTGCCATCTGTGCTGTGGAGTTTACGAACCACACCCAACAGATCCACCGGCTACACCCCTTACTTCATGGTATATGGAGCAGAAGCCATCCTACCCTCCGACATCCTCCACGATGCACCAAGAGTTGCCGCCTACGACGAAGATGACGCTGAAGAATCCAGACGACTTGATGTGGACCTTCTCGAGGAGTAGCGTGTTTTGGCATGCCAAAGATCCGCCATCTACCAGCAGAAGATACGCAGCTACCATAGTCTCCGTGTTCGGCATCGCTCGTTTAAAGAAGGGGATTTAGTACTCCGACTTAAGCAGAAGAAATCACACAAATTATCCCCGCCATGGGAAGGACCGTTCATCATAAGCAAGGCGCTGCTCAATGGGTCTTACTACCTTGTCGACAATTGTGAGCTCAAGGATAGACCCAACGAGGATCATAAGCGTAAGCAACGTGACCCGGATGATGACTACCCGGAGCTTGATCGGCCATGGAACATAGCACAGCTACGTCCTTTCTACACTTAGCATTTTTTATCTAATCGTGTACCTCTTATATGATCAATGAAATAAAGCTTTTTGGTTCACTCATATTGCTGAGTCTTTCACCTCCTTTAGTGTTCATTTTTAGATCATATAAAACTTTTATGCACAAGTCTTGCGATTGCACTTGTGAAAATTCTGCCTACGGCGTTAGCTTAAGTTTTCTGGTCTACACGTTCTTTGTTCTTTTTATCTGGATTCTGGAGTAGTGACTTTCGGCACTTATTGTCGGCGATTTTGTGCTCAGGTTATTGATGGTGCCATTGGGCATCATCACCTAAGCGCATGGTTCCGACAACGAGTCTTCCGACTCACGAAAAGTCAAGCATAAAAACCAAAGTAATGGATAAGCCAGCACTTGCTTAAAAATATATACATGCTGGGACTTAATTCTTAAGTAGAAGGATACGACAGTCATTGTTTTCCGCCTTAAGATTGCATCAACAAGTTTTTTCCGTGCACATTCCAGAGGTGAAACAGAAATTATAAAGTGTCTTTCACTCTTTGGGTGCAGGAGACTTGGAGGCCGCATCATCACCAGCCGGAGAATCACCCTCAGCGTCGGCGCTGTGATGAGACTCGGAGGAATCCGGGTTGGCGTTGTCGAGAAAGTTCCTGGGCACGAAGACGTCAACATCTACCAACTCGGCAACCCTGGTATCATACCCCGCGAGTGATGACAGGATGGCTTCATGATCGATCTCCTTGCCGTCATCATCCATGTCGGGGATACCAGATGTCACCATGTCGATGTCGGCATCTTCATAGTGTGACTTCACCATGGACAACGCCATCCTTGCGCCAGCCCGTGCGCATGAAGCTTTCCAGCTTGCAACACGCTCGGGGGCTCGGCGGAGAATCTCTGAGTACTTCGTCACGGAGTCCAAGGCCTTGATATAAATATGGAGGGGCTTGGCAATCTCCTTGGCTTGGGAGATGGCGGTGTTGATGAAGTTTCCGGCAAGAATCATGCATTCCTTGTTCGAAGGAGGCGAGCGGGTTAAACCCATAGGCGCTGAAAATTCCGACAAGAATTGCATGAGTTCAATAAATTCTAAGTATCCAGACTACAGAACTACAAGGCGGAGGAAACTTACTGAAGATGCTGGCCTTGGCTTGCCAGACGATGTCCGCCAAGGATTCCTTCTCTTGCTGGAGGAGCTTAAACGCCTCGCTATGGCGAAGGTTTTGCTCATCGGTAGCTTGCTTCTGATCCTTTAGGATTGCAAGCTCCTCCTTCAAGCGGTTGATCTCCGCAGAGGCGGAATCTTGCAAGGCTTTCATATAATCCTCGTGCATCTTCAGCATCTCCTTCCTCTCTTCCTTCAGGATCTTGTTCTCGCTGTCCAGCTGTTGAATATGCTTGGACTGCTCAACAATGTCCTTGGCCTTGGCGACATGTTCTGCAAGTCGGAGAAAACAAAGTACATAGTGAGTACTCGAAGAAGGAAGACACAAAAGTAAGACGGAAATGCGCAAAAAGAAAACAGACTCTTGTTTTTGATGATTTGTTCCTTCAAGATGGCAGTTTTACCCTTTTCGGCTTCAATATCTGCGCGCATCTTCTGGTACTTGTCGTTGGCCATGCCCCTCCGAGCATTCTCATTCTGTGGAAACAAATACAAAGTTAAATCGCTGTTTGGTCTGCTTGGAGCCCCTAGTCGGAGATTCTCCATCTAGGTGCTCGGGGGCTATAGTGAGAGTTTTAAAAACTTATCAATATACTTAGCTTTTCTTTAAAGCGTCTAGTCGGAGCTAATTCAGTTCTCGATTAGAAGCTTGGGGGCTACGGTATAAAGTTTTTAGCTCGGAAAATGCTTAGCTTTTCTTTAAGCATCTAGTCGGAACTAATTCAGTTACAACTAGCAGCTTGGGGGCTACAGCACTGAAAAATATAAACACTATGTATGCTACTCTTAAAATCATCTAGTCGGAATAATTTCTTCCATCTAAATGCTTGGGGGCTACAGTTAGAGTTTTTCTAACTTAGTCACTCTTAGAGCATATAGATGCAACACCTATGGTTATCCGTCTACATCCTCGGGGGCTACAGTGGGATACTCATGCGAAATGCAAAATATAAAGTAAAAACTTACCAGTGCGATGATCTTGAGGTTTGTAGCGCTCTCGGCCAGCAGCTTGCCAAAGGAAATGTTGTTTCCTCGCAAGATGTCTGCTTGTCGGAGTAACTCCTCAAGACCACACGTCGGAGATGACGGCACTCCTCCAGGAACCATAGTTATGTTACTCAGCATGAGCACTGGGTAAACAATCTTCGGGAACTCGAAGGGTTTCTGGGGAGCAGAGGCGCCGCCTTCGGCAGAAGTACCAGCTCCCACCACCGCCTTGCCTCTACCGATGGCATCCTTAGCCGGAGCTTCAGCCATTTGAAGAGCAGCGCTCTCCTGCGTCGCCTGCTCGCCGACAACTGCGAGTTCGGTAGAGGCGCCAGAATCCACTTCCATGGCGAAAGGGCCTGGTGCCTCCTGGACTTGGGAGCGTGTCGGAGCAGAGGAGGGTTTGACGGCAGGAGTAGTAGGGGCGATGGCGGTGGAAGAGTCGCGATGCAGCATATCTTTGATATTTCTAGAAGCCCCAAGAGTCTTGGAGGACTTCTTGAGGCTGGTTGTGGCTTTCTTCCTGAAACGTGCAAAATGCATAAGTACAGGAATAAGACAGATAAAATAAGACAATGTCGGAGAATGAGAAGGCTTACACTAGGGGGGGCGCTTTGGCAAACATCCCGGTGGCTTTCTTCTTTTCCGCCTCTAGGGCGGCAGTACTCTTTTTGGAGGCTCCACCCTCCGTCTTCTTCTTCTTACCTCCGTCGGCAGCGTCAGAGGTGGAGCTCTTCCGCTTTTGCGCCAATGGGGCATCATCGTCGGACACGACCGTGACTTCCTTCATCTTGGGATCGTAGATTTGGGCAGCCAGGTTGCCCTCCTCTAGATCGCTAAGCTGTTAAGTGAGAAATCATCGTGTTAGACAAAGATGGTATTGGCAAGACGGAAAAACTGGAGCAATGTCATACACAGAAAATAAATATCTACCTTTGGGCACTTGCCGTGTACGAACATTTCGTAGGTGAGGGTGAAGCCACGCTTCTTATCCTTCACCTTGACGATGTCCTTAAGGCAGAACTTGACGGAGTCGCTTGAGAAGTTGTCCTCGGAGATCCGGAGGGTATCCCTTCGGTCGCCGGTGTACTCGTGCATAACCTTCGTGCGGTGCTGCAGAGGTTGGATCCGCCTGATGAACCAGCACATGGCTAGGTCCAAGCCGGTTAGACCCGTCTCTACGAACCACTCGATCCGCCTTATTACACGAGAAGCGTCGATGTCGGAGGGAAGGGAGGCATGGGACCGCCATGTGGAGACTTCAGCGGCGGATCCATCCACGAAGTCCGGGTACGTTACTTCTCGGACCGCCAAAGGAATGTCGGGGCCGTAGAAGTACGTTCGCTGCCAGTTTTTGCACGACTCGTGGCCGATGATGTCGGGGAACCGCCGGCCAGGACGGATCTTGAAGCTTATGGTGCCGCAGTTCCTAAGCTCCTCCCGACTATGTCCGGCTTCACAATTTGATGGTGAAGAAGTATACAAACAAGTCTAACCTAGGCCTAATCCCTAGGTAACCCTCACAAAGTGCCGCGAAGTTGCTAAGCACTAAGATACTATTGGGGAGAGGTTATGGGGTTGGACCTTGAAGTGATTCAAGACGGACAGAAAGAAGTGAGAGATGGGCAGAGAAACGCCGCGTACCAGTTGCGCCTTGAGGTATACTTTCTCTCCGGCTTGGGGAGAAGGGGTCACCTCGCCGACCGGCGCCACCCGCCAGACGAGATCCTCCGTCGCGGGGAGGTAACCCTCAGCAACCATCTCTTGGATGTCGCGGCCGGTGATGTCCGAGCCGCGCCAGTCGCCTTTGTGCGAGTCTGGCTCCTCTTCCAGGGGCTCCAGCGTCACCAAATTATGGTCGCCGCCGGTGGTTTCAATCACCGCTGATGCGGGGATGACCAGGCCCTCTGGGGGCACGACGACGGAGCTCGCCGGCTTCGCCGTGGCTTCGCTCGACGCCGCCATCGACGGGGAGGAGCTGCTGCTAGCCATGGAAGGAATGGAAGGGAGCGACTGGTGTAGAGAGAGGCTAGGGTTTCTCGAGGTTTTTCCGCGGAGAGCTCGAGGAGGCGTGCGGCTGGAGGAAGAAGACGATGATGCGAGAGAATGAGGTGAAAAAGTGGTAAGTGTCCAACGATTACTATTTATCTTACTCTGCGTCAAGATTCGTGTAGCTAATTGGACGGTTGCCGCGTAGACGACGTGTTCGTGAACGTGCGCGGTAATTTCGCCACGTCTCCCACCGCCGCCGCCAACGGTTCGTATCGCTCGCGCGGGAAAATCGGATATGATTACGTTCTCTGCATGTGTGAGTTACGAGGCGTCGCTGACCTACAGCCTACGTCGTCATAACTGACAAGGTAGATGAGCCGTCCCATCGAAGATTCCGGCATGGACGGATTTAATCCGACAACGGAGCGTACAATGGAAGATTCAGCATTTCTTCGACTTACTCATATAAGACGGAGAAACCTTTGCAGGGTTCTTTGGGAGGACTACAAGATATTGCTTGACGATTTGCCGACATCCATCTAGACGGAGCATTCCACGGGAAGAGGCAAGACGGCGCAAGATCTCGGAGTTCTCCGGGGGCTACTGTTGGGGATATGCTATATGGGTATCCTCATAGCATGTCTCTTATCCGACTAACCCGGGTGGCCCATAGTCGGTAGCATGGCCTGTGGCCTGCTGGGCGGCCCAGTTAGGTGGATCCAGAAGGGAGGCCCATGCCGGATAAAGGAAGGCTACGGTGGAGTCACCAGCGTACCCGGAGCCTTGGAGTACAAGATACACAAGACTAGTGATAGACGGTGTAGGACTCTGTAACCTGTCTGGCTAGGACTTTTTCCTGTAACCCTAGGACCTGGCGACTATATAAGTCGGGCCTATGGGAGCCTTTAGGGCATCGTTTTACATACATCTCGCACAGCGAACCTATCTCTGTAACTCGGCGTATTGCCATTATAGTGATTTATAGCAGGAGTAGGATTCCGCCACCGTTGTGGGATCTAAACCTGGGTAAGCTGTGTTACCTCATACCCGTCAACCGTCCGCCTTACCCCATGTCTCTAAACACGCACTGTGAGGACCCCTCCATGGCGTACTCGTCGGCAATACCACGACACATAACAAGTTGCAACAATGTCAAAAAGCACTAACAAAGATAGTAGGCACCATGCCCTAACAATCTGATTGGATTACATGATAGATCTCATCCAATCCCCACCATCCCCATAGCCTATAGCGGGGGATTACTCACTCATGGATGGGGGAAACATGGATGGTTGATGGAGAGGCATCAGTGATGATGGCGATGATCTCCTCCAATTCCCCATCCCGGCAGGGTGCCAGAACGGAGTTTCTGATTTCGAATCGCGGTTTCTGGTGGTGGCGACGCAACAAAACTCTATCTAGAAAAACGTTGAATCCCCCCTGTTTTAGGTCAGAGGGCTTATGTATGTTAAGTGGGAGATCGAGGGGGTGCCCGAGGTGGCCGCACGACCCCCAGGTGCGGCCTGGCCTGGCCCGCGCCACCAGGTGGTGTGGGACCCTCGTGGCCCTTCTCCGTCTCGTCTTCTGGCTCCGTGAGTCTTCTAGTAAAACAGGTGTTTTGCAATATTTTCCGGGATTTTTTCTGAAAGTTGATTTACTACACAAAAACTAGACACCGAAGCAATTCTGCTGAAAACAGCGTCAGTCCATGTTAGTTGTATCCAAATCACAGAAATTAGAGGAGAAATAATAGCAAAAGTGTTCGGAAAAGTAGATACATTTTGGACGTATTTAGTGATATAGTATCATATGCATGATAGTAGTATATGATACTCTCTACTATGATTAGTCTTTATAAGTTTGGATAAAATAAAGTTAGGGGACCATCATTCCAAACAAAACTAACATGATTAAGAAATTTTTGTCTAGCTTAGCTCGTGCGCCATTCGTTCGCTTTCCTATGAAAATGTTACAAGTTAACCTATTTTTGGCGAAATTCCACCAATCTATTAATAATCATCAATAGTGGTACAAAATAGCTAAAAGTAAAAAAAATTACAACTAGGTAATTGGACCACATAGCGATGACTACATACACTAGCACGAGCCGAAGGTGCGTCGCCGTCCTTGTCTCTCCATTGCCGGAGGCAGACAAATCTTGTCGTAGTAGAGCTCATTGTAGTAGACGGAAGAGAAGTCGTCATGTTAAGGCCCGAAGAACCAGCGCACCGAAGCAACAACCATCATCGAAGATAAAAATCGTAGATCGAGCCATACCAAAGAATAAAAAAAACGATTGGATCCAAAGGATCTGTCGAACACACGACTCCACGCGCTCTCCGTCGGTGCTAGGAGCACCACCGGAGCGAGGAGAGGACATTATTCTAACATCAGGACGTAGACGCCTCAACATACTAAGGAAGACACTGCAAATAGTCTAAACAAAAAACATGGACCTTCTCGATAAAATGTCATGGTCCGGCACACCTCCAAAACACCAAGATCACCGGAGACAAAGCGGACTAACGTTATAGCCGGCGAAAGGGATTGGAACCCTATGTTGAATATAAGAGCAATTTACCAAGCGAATTATCCATAATAAATGCTAGATAAAACATGATTAGAATAATAGGAAATATACTAATCATGTAAAATAGCGAATACATAATAAGGCATATAACCAAACAAACTGCAAGGCGTAAAACTTTAGATACGATCAGAATAATATTGAGAAAGAAGATATACACGGCAGTAGCAGAAGAGGAACCGCCGGCATTGGAACCGTCGTTGGCCATGTCGTCGAGGAAGAGGGTGCTGATGTTGGGGAAGAAGTCCTCGTCGGGAAAGAAATCGCCGTAGTCGTTATCCGTGTGGGAGTCCGTGACAAAGCCAGTAGTCGCCCCGATAGCGCTCCCCAAAAACCTTATCGCCCTTCTCCCATACAGGACTCGAAGCAGCGGGGTCTCGGAGGCCTACTGTCCCGGCTCGCGGTGCACGCCGCAAGACGGGATGGGGAAGATCTAGGTAGCGCCGTGCTCTGGAACTTGAGGCGCAAAGGAGTATGCGACGATGTGTTGCAGTGTATCTGAGAGGAGGCGCGACCTCTCTCTTATATAGACACAGAGTGATAGGCAGACAGGCTGCGCAGAAGATGAAACGAACGGACAGGAGTTGAAGCGAACAGGCGGCAGCCCACCGGACAACCTCCATTCAGTTTGTATTAAAAGTCCACTCGAGAAAAACGTTTCAACTTCTGTACGACTGTTCATATACCATTCATGTGTGGCAAAATAAAGCTCGGCTTGGCGAGACGAGGCGTGGCGTGGCGAGGCGAGCGAGGAGGAGGGTCGCGCGTGTGGAACTCTCTCCTTCTCCTTCTCATCCTTTTACCAAGTGGTAGGAGAGCTCACCTTATAAGCTGGTCCAACTTCCACTCAACTAGCAATGTGGAACTAAACATTTGTCCCAGCTCTTGCCTTGCATGAATGGGCCAAATGGGCCTCTAGGATTTCAGGAATTTATTAACATATAGTAAATGGGCTGGGCCTATTTAGGAAAAAATTCCAACAATTCCCCACCAGATCCCAGAGGCACATGAAGTTTGCCTTTGGTTCCAAAACATTGTTTATATACCGGTACTGTAGTGGAGACTGTTAAGTTGAACTTCCACCTAGAACTTTATGTTATACTAGGCTGCAACTTGTACAGTGCACTATGCCTTGAAATGCAAGTTTGCTGCAAACCTAGCTTCACAAAAAGTCTTGACCGATACTAGGCTACCGTGGGACTTCCCGCGGGTGGAGCTTATATGTCATAGTCATCAATAGCGGTACAAAATAGCTAAAAGTAAAAAAATTACAACTAGGTAATTGGACCACATAGCGATGACTACATACACTAGCACGAGCCGAAGGTGCGTCGCCGTCCTTGTCTCTCCATTGCCGGAGGCAGACAAATCTTGTCGTAGTAGAGCTCATTGTAGTAGACGGAAGAGAAGTCGTCATGTTAAGGCCCGAAGAACCAGCGCACCGAAGCAACAACCATCATCGAAGATAAAAATCGTAGATCAAGCCATACCAAAGAATAAAAAAACAATTGGATCCCAAAGGATCCGTCGAACACACGACTCCACGCGCTCTCCGTCGGTGCTAGGAGCACCACCGGAGCGAGGAGAGGACATTATTCTAACATCAGGACGTAGACGCCTCAACATCCTAAGGAAGACACTGCAAATAGTCTAAACAAAAAACATGGACCTTCTCGATAAAATGTCATGGTCCGGCACACCTCCAAAACACCAAGATCACCGGAGACAAAGCGGACTGACGTTATAGCCGGCGAAAGGGATTGGAACCCTATGTTGAATAAAAGAGCAATTTACCAAGCGAATTATCCATAATAAACGCTAGATAAAACATGATTAGAATAATAGGAAATATACTAATCATGTAAAATAGCGAATACATAATAAGGCATATAACCAAACAAACTGCAAGGCGTAAAACTTTAGATACGATCAGAACAATATTGAGAAAGAAGATATACACGGCAGTAGCAGAAGAGGAACCGCCGGCATTGGAACCGTCGTTGGCCATGTCGTCGAGGAAGAGGGTGCTGATGTTGGGGAAGAAGTCCTCGTCGGGAAAGAAATCGCCACAGTCGTTATCCGTGTGGGAGTCCGTGACAAAGCCAGTAGTCGCCCCGATAGCGCTCCCCAAAAACCTTATCGCCCTTCTCCCGTACAGGACTCGAAGCAGCGGGGTCTCGGAGGCCTACTGTCCCGGCTCGCGGTGCACGCCGCAAGACGGGATGGGGAAGATCTAGGTAGCGCGGTGCTCTGGAACTTGAGGCGCAAAGGAGTATGCGACGATGTGTTGCAGTGTATCTGAGAGGAGGCGCGACCTCTCTCTTATATAGACACAGAGTGATAGGCAGACAGGCTGCACAGAAGATGAAACGAACGGACAGGAGTTGAAGCGAACAGGCGGCAGCCCACCGGACAACCTCCACTCAGTTCGTATTAAAAGTCCACTCGAGAAAAACGTTTCAACTTCTGTACGACTGTTCATATACCATTCATGTGTGGCAAAATAAAGCTCGGCTTGGCGAGACGAGGCGTGGCGTGGCGAGGCGAGCGAGGAGGAGGGTCGCGCGTGTGGAACTCTCTCCTTCTCCTTCTCATCCTTTTAACAAGTGGTAGGAGAGCTCACCTTATAAGCTGGTCCAACTTCCACTCAACTAGCAATGTGGAACTAAACATTTGTCCCAGCTCTTGCCTTGCATGAATGGGCCAAATGGGCCTCTAGGATTTCAGGAATTTATTAACATATAGTAAATGGGCTGGGCCTATTTAGGAAAAAATTCCAACAATTTCCCACCAGATCCCAGAGGCACATGAAGTTTGCCTTTGGTTCCAAAACATTGTTTATATACCGGTACTGTAGTGGAGACTGTTAAGTTGAACTTCCACCTAGAACTTTATGTTATACTAGGCTGCAACTTGTACAGTGCACTATGCCTTGAACTGCAAGTTTGCTGCGAACCTAGCTTCACAAAAATTCTTGACCGATACTAGGCTACCATGGGACTTCCCGCGGGTGGAGCTTATATGTCATAGTCATCAATAGCAGTACAAAATAGCTAAAAGTAAAAAAAATTACAACTAGGTAATTGGACCACATAGCGATGACTACATACACTAGCACGAGCCGAAGGTGCGTCGCCGTCCTTGTCTCTCCATTGCCGGAGGCAGACAAATCTTGTCGTAGTAGAGATCATTGTAGTAGACGGAAGAGAAGTCGTCATGTTAAGGCCCGAAGAACCAGCGCACCGAAGCAACAACCATCATCGAAGATAAAAATCGTAGATCGAGCCATACCAAAGAATAAAAAAAAAATTGGATCCCAAAGGATCCGTCGAACACACGACTCCACGCGCTCTCCGTCGGTGCTAGGAGCACCACCGGAGCGAGGAGAGGACATTATTCTAACATCAGGACGTAGACGCCTCAACATCCTAAGGAAGACACTGCAAATAGTCTAAACAAAAAACATGGACCTTCTCGATAAAATGTCATGGTCCGGCACACCTCCAAAACACCAAGATCACCGGAGACAAAGCGGACTGACGTTATAGCCGGCGAAAGGGATTGGAACCCTATGTTGAATAAAAGAGCAATTTACCAAGCGAATTATCCATAATAAACGCTAATAAAACATGATTAGAATAATAGGAAATATACTAATCATGTAAAATAGCGAATACATAATAAGGCATATAACCAAACAAACTGCAAGGCGTAAAACTTTAGATACGATCAGAACAATATTGAGAAAGAAGATATACACGGCAGTAGCAGAAGAGGAACCGCCGGCATTGGAACCGTCGTTGGCCATGTCGTCGAGGAAGAGGGTGCTGATGTTGGGGAAGAAGTCCTCGTCGGGAAAGAAATCGCCGCAGTCGTTATCCGTGTGGGAGTCCGTGACAAAGCCAGTAGTCGCCCCGATAGCGCTCCCCAAAAACCTTATCGCCCTTCTCCCGTACAGGACTCGAAGCAGCGGGGTCTCGGAGGCCTACTGTCCCGGCTCGCGGTGCACGCCGCAAGACGGGATGGGGAAGATCTAGGTAGCGCGGTGCTCTGGAACTTGAGGCGCAAAGGAGTATGCGACGATGTGTTGCAGTGTATCTGAGAGGAGGCGCGACCTCTCTCTTATATAGACACAGAGTGATAGGCAGACAGGCTGCGCAGAAGATGAAACGAACGGACAGGAGTTGAAGCGAATAGGCGGCAGCCCACCGGACAACCTCCACTCAGTTCGTATTAAAAGTCCACTCGAGCAAAACGTTTCAACTTCTGTACGACTGTTCATATACCATTCATGTGTGGCAAAATAAAGCTCGGCTTGGCGAGGCGTGGCGTGGCGTGGCGTGGCGTGGCGAGGCGAGCGAGGAGGAGGGTCGCGCGTGTGGAAATCTCTCCTTCTCCTTCTCATCCTTTTACCAAGTGGTAGGATAGCTCACCTTATAAGCTGGTCCAACTTCCACTCAACTAGCAATGTGGAACTAAACATTTGTCCTAGCTCTTGCCTTGCATGAATGGGCCAAATGGGCCTCTAGGATTTCAGGAATTTATTAACATATAGTAAATGGGCTGGGCCTATTTAGGAAAAATTCCAACAATTCCCCACCAGATCCCAGAGGCACATGAAGTTTGCCTTTGGTTCCAAAACATTGTTTATATACCGGTACTGTAGTGGAGACTGTTAAGTTGAACTTCCACCTAGAACTTTATGTTATACTAGGCTGCAACTTGTACAGTGCACTATGCCTTGAAATGCAAGTTTGCTGCGAACCTAGCTTCACAAAAAGTCTTGACCGATACTAGGCTACCGTGGGACTTCCCGCGGGTGGAGCTTATATGTCATAGTCATCAATAGCGGTACAAAATAGCTAAAAGTAAAAAAAAATTACAACTAGGTAATTGGACCACATAGCGATGACTACATACACTAGCACGAGCCGAAGGTGCGTCGCCATCCTTGTCTCTCCATTGCCGGAGGCAGACAAATCTTGTCGTAGTAGAGCTCATTGTAGTAGACGGAAGAGAAGTCGTCATGTTAAGGTCCGAAGAACCAGCGCACCGAAGCAACAACCATCATCGAAGATAAAAATCGTAGATCGAGCCATACCAAAGAATACAAAAAACAATTGGATCCCAAAGGATCCGTCGAACACACGACTCCACGCGCTCTCCGTCGGTGCTAGGAGCACCACCGGAGCGAGGAGAGGACATTATTCTAACATCAGGACGTAGATGCCTCAACATCCTAAGGAAGACACTGCAAATAGTCTAAACAAAAAACATGGACCTTCTCGATAAAATGTCATGGTCCTGCACACCTCCAAAACACCAAGATCACCGGAGACAAAGCGGACTGACGTTATAGCCGGCGAAAGGGATTGGAACCCTATGTTGAATAAAAGAGCAATTTACCAAGCGAATTATCCATAATAAACGCTAGATAAAACATGATTAGAATAATAGGAAATATACTAATCATGTAAAATAGCGAATACATAATAAGGCATATAACCAAACAAACTGCAAGGCGTAAAACTTTAGATACGATCAGAACAATATTGAGAAAGAAGATATACACGGCAGTAGCAGAAGAGGAACCGCCGGCATTGGAACCGTCGTTGGCCATGTCGTCGAGGAAGAGGGTGCTGATGTTGGGGAAGAAGTCCTCGTCGGGAAAGAAATCGCCACAGTCGTTATCCGTGTGGGAGTCCGTGACAAAGCCAGTAGTCGCCCCGATAGCGCTCCCCAAAAACCTTATCGCCCTTCTCCCGTACAGGACTCGAAGCAGCGGGGTCTCGGAGGCCTACTGTCCCGGCTCGCGGTGCACGCCGCAAGACGGGATGGGGAAGATCTAGGTAGCGCGGTGCTCTGGAACTTGAGGCGCAAAGGAGTATGCGACGATGTGTTGCAGTGTATCTGAGAGGAGGCGCGACCTCTCTCTTATATAGACACAGAGTGATAGGCAGACAGGCTGCGCAGAAGATGAAACGGACGGACAGGAGTTGAAGCGAACAGGCGGCAGCCCACCGGACAACCTCCACCCAGTTCGTATTAAAAGTCCACTCGAGCAAAACGTTTCAACTTCTGTACGACTGTTCATATACCATTCATGTGTGGCAAAATAAAGCTCGGCTTGGTGAGGCGAGGCGTGGCGTGGCGAGGCAAGCGAGGAGGAGGGTCGCGCGTGTGGAACTCTCTCCTTCTCCTTCTCATTCTTTTACCAAGTGGTAGGAGAGCTCACCTTATAAGCTGGTCCAACTTCCACTCAACTAGCAATGTGGAACTAAACATTTGCCCCAGCTCTTGCCTTGCATGAATGGGCCAAATGGGCCTCTAGGATTTCAGGAATTTATTAACATATAGTAAATGGGCTGGGCCTATTTAGGAAAAATTCCAACAATTCCCCACCAGATCCCAGAGGCACATGAAGTTTGCCTTTGGTTCCAAAACATTGTTTATATACCGGTACTGTAGTGGAGACCGTTAAGTTGAACTTCCACCTAGAACTTTATGTTATACTAGGCTGCAACTTGTACAGTGGACTATGCCTTGAACTGCAAGTTTGCTGCGAACCTAGCTTCACAAAAAGTCTTGACCGATACTAGGCTACCGTGGGACTTCCCCGCGGGTGGAGCTTATACTTCATACTCCATGACTTTTCATGAGTTTATTAGAGAGCACCCTACTCTCATAGACTGCGACGTTTTATCAGTCAGACTCATATAGGTGTGTTCTTCAAAAGATGTTCTGTAGGACAACATTTTTGCTTAGGATAAGCCACTTACAACACATTAAGATAATAAATCAACCTGCCGTGCAGAATAGCAAAGTATTGCATCTTTATGGAGTGGTGTTTATTAAAGTAGGGATACTTTCCTCTCAGCTAACCAACAACTAGTCTCCCAATTCTAATTCACGGGATCTCCGATCACATAGAGTGGTTTACCACTGTGGAAAGCTCAAATTGTGGGTATCATACCCATCTCCTTCGATGCATTTTCTATCACGTTGCGTGATAGACCCTTTGTGAAGGGATCTGCCAGGTTTTTAGATGTTTGGATATAATCCAATGCAATAACTCCGGAGTTTCTCATTTTCCTGACAGATTTCAGTCTCCTCTTCACATGTCTTAATGACTTCATATTATCCTTAGAACTATTTAGCTTGAAAATCATAGTTTGATTATCACAGTTCATAAGGATTGCGGGTATTGGTTTTTCGACCACAGGTAAGTTCATCAAGAGTTCACGAAGCCACTCCGCTTCAACAGTGGCTGTGTCTAATGCTGTGAGTTCTGCTTCCATAGTTGACCTCGTTAAGATGGTCTACTTGCAAGACTTCCAAGAAACAGCGCCACCAACAAGTGTGAATACATATCCACTTGTGGCCTTTATCTCGTCAGCATCAGATATCCAATTTGAATCACTATAACTCTCTAGTACCCTTGGGTACCCGGTATAGTGTATGCCATAGCTCGCAGTGCCTTTTAGATATCGCATAACTCTCTCAAGAGCATGCCAGTGATCATCTCCGGGATTTGAAACAAATCGACTGAGTTTGCTTACAGCAAATGCGATGTCAGGCCTCGTGGCACTAGCTAAACACATAAGTGAGCCAATGATTTGAGAGTATCTAAGTTGGTCTCTAGCATTTCCTCGATTCTTTAGAAGCAACACACTAGGATCATACGGTGTAGGAGAAAACTTGAAGTCGCTATACCCGAAACGACTCAAGATCTTTTCCACATAGTGGGACTGAAGCAGTGTAATCCCACCATCATCATCTCTCAAAAACTTGATGTTCAGGATGACATCAGCTACTCCCAGATCCTTCATCTCAAAGGAACGAGATAAGAAATCTTTGACCTCCTTAATTGCATTAAGGTTGGTTCCGAAAATCAGTATGTCATCAACATACAAACAAAGGATGACTCCCTCACACCCACCATGGCGATGGTACACACATTTATCAGCTTCATTTACAACAAATCCTGCAGCAGTTAAAGTTCTTTCGAACTTCTCATGCCATTGCTTAGGGGCTTGTTTTAGGCCATATAAAGACTTCAACAACTTGCACACCTTTCCTTCTTGACCATTTACCACAAAGCCATCTGGATGATCCATGTAAATTTCCTCATCCAAATCTCCATTAAGTAAAGTTGTCTTAACATTCATTTGATGAACGAGAAGACCATGAGAGGCAGTCAATGAGAGTATTACTCAAATGGTGGTCAATCTGGAAACATGTGAGTAAGTGTCAAAGAAGTCTTCACCTTCCTTTTGAGTATATTCCTTGGCCACAAGACGTGCCTTGTACTTCTCAATAGTACCATCAGGTCGAAGCTTTTTATTAAACACCCACTTGCACCCTACAGGTTTGCACCCATAAGGGCGATCAGTGATCTCCCATGTTCCATTAGCTAAGATGGAATTCATCTCACTATGGATGGCTTCCTTCCAGTAGTCAGCATCAGGAGATGCATATGCTTCTGAAATGGAAGTGGGAGTGTCATCCACAAGGTACACAATGAAATCATCACCAAAGGACTTTGTAGTCCTCTGTCTCTTGCTCCTTTTAGGAATTTCATTATCATCCTCCTTAGGACTTTCAGAGTGTTCAATTGGAATAGTAGGTTTAGATAATGTAGTAAATTCCCGATTAGATGAACTAGGTATCTCCGGATTTGATGAGTTAGGTTTATCTTTCATTGGAAAGATATCCTCAAAGAAAGTCGCATCAGTCGACTCCATGATTGTACCGACGTGAATGTCAGGCACTTCAGATTTTACTATCAAGAATCTATAACCAATGTTATGAAAAGCATAGCCCAGAAAAACACAATCAATGGTTTTTGGTCCAAGCTTGCGCTTCTTGGGGACTGGTACATTAACCTTTGCCAAACAACCCCAAGTACGATAAGTAAGAGAGTTTTAATATTTTCTTCTCCCATTCTTTGAATGGAGTAATTTCTTTGTTCTTTGTGGGAACTCGGTTTAGGACATGACACGCAGTCAATAGTGCCTCCCCCCACCATTCCTTAGAAAGACCGGATGTATCTAACATGGCGTTAACCAAATCTGTTAGAGTACAGTTCATTCTTTCGGCTACTCCATTTGACTGGGGTAAGTAGGGAGGCATCCTCTCATGAATTATGCCATGTTCCGCACAAAAGGAATCAAACTCGTTGGATAAGTACTCTCCACCACGATCAGACCTAAGCCTCTTAATCTTTCGATCAAGTTGATTTTCAGCCTCAGCTTTATAGATTTTGAAGAAACTCAAAGCCTCATCTTTTGATTTCAGAAGATACACATGACAATATCTCGTAGAGTCATCGATCAAAGTCATGAAATTTTTTTCCACCTTTTGTCAACACACCATTCATCTCACAAAGATCAGAATGTATGAGCTCTAGTGGTGTTAAATTTCTCACTTCTGCAGTCATATGTGACTTGCGAGGTTGTTTAGCTTGCACGCGGACTTGGCACTTAGATCCCTTAACAGTTGTGAAATCAGGGATTAAATTCATTTTGGCTAGCCGCGTCAAACAACCAAAATTAATATGACAAATACGAGAGTGCTAGACATTTGATTCAAAATTCATGTAAATATGATTAACAACTTTATTACAAATGTCTGACAGAGATAAGTGGAACAAGCCTCCACACTCATAGCCTTTACCAACAAAGGTTCCATACTTCGAAATTACAAATTTATTGGACTCGAATACAATCTTGTAGCCATCTCGGCACATAAGAGATCCCTAACAAGATTTTTAATTATTGAGGGAACATGATGCACGTTCTTCAGGCGCACGGTCTTTCCCGAAGTGAACTTCAGATCGACCGTGAAGGGAATATGCCCTGAGAGGCAATAATAAAGTGTTTATTATGTGTATTCCAAGTATATGATAGATGTTTATTTTGCATGCTATAATTGTATTAATACGGAAACGTTAATACATGTGTGTTTAATAAACAAACAGAAAGTTCCTAGTTATGCTTCTCTCATAAACTAGCTCGTTGATTAACAAGATGATCAAGGTTTCCTGATCATGGACATTGGATGTTGTTAATAACGGGATCACAACATTAGTGTAATGATGTGATGAACATTCATCCGAAGTATAGCATTACTATCAAAGTCATTGAGTTTATATTGCTATAACAACTTACGAAGTGATCCTAATCCTTAGACCATGAGATCATGTCAATTACTAACACCGGAAGAGTTTCTTGATAACATCAAACGTCACACCGTAACAGGGTGATTATAAAGATGGATTCAGAACTAATAAAGTGTTATGTTGAGGCTCATGTATCGAGAGTGTAATTTGTTCATCCCGATGACGGATAGATATACTCTGGGCCCTCTCGGTGATATCACATTGATTAGCTTGCAAGCAAGTGATTTGATCACTAGAATGTTATATCACGGGAACGAGAAAAGAGTGCATGTCGGTAACGAGATCAAACTAGGTATGGAGATATCGGTGATCAAATCTCGAACATGTAATATATCGTGAAACAAAGGGATTAAGATACTAGCGTAAAAGGTTCCGACGATCACAAGAAAGTCATCGTTGAATGTGTGGGAGTCAGTATGGGTCTCCAGATCCCGCTTCTGATTATTGATCCGAGAGGGGTCTCGATCATGTCCGCATTATTCACGAACCGTAGGGTGACACACTTAAGAGACACCGACATCCAATTGGAGCAAAAGTTGCCGAAAGAATGAACAAGCGCAGGAATTTATTTCACTAGATACCGAAACAGGTTTTCGGGTGAAATTGCATAAAGTGTTTATGCATGTGAAATGTAATTCTAGCAAGGGGTTATTTGTGAATGTTTGTCATTAAAGTAATTAACAAAATTCTGAATAAAATAAAAGAGTTTTATTTAATGAGAGGTTGCATTAAATTTGGTGGAAATTTAATGGGAATTTGAGTGGACTTTTGAGTGGAGGAAATTTAAAGGGAATTTTGTGAGTGGAGTGTCCACCCACATGAATGAAGGAGCAGAGGGGGCTGCCCCCCATGGCCAGCGGCCACCCCTTGGGTGCCCCCCCTCCTCCTATAAAAGGAGCCCCCCTCCTCACTTGTCTCTCACACCTCCTCGTGAAGGATCTCTCTCCCCCTCTAGAATTTATTCCCCATGGTCTTGGACTAGCGAGATACATGTTCCCGGTGGCTATTCGGCAAGAAAGAGTTGTGCTTCCGCTGCATCACTGGAGCGAGGAGGCGGAGGTTGCTCGGTGCCTCGAACGTGTGTGCGAGCACGGATGCGCTGCTGATTTGCGGCGCTAGGACTTCCTCTCGATCTTGAGATCGGCAAGAGATCGTCTACATCAACCACGAGTTGAACTCGTTAAGCTTTGCCGGTCTTCAAGGGTATGTTCTCTACGGATATACATCCGCCCATTGTTTGTATCTAGTAGATAGATCTTGGTACGTAGTTCCTATCGTAGGAAATTTTTTGTTTTCTATGCTGCGAACCCTACAGTGGTATCAGAGCCGGATCTATGCGTAGATGCTCTACACAGGTAGTACACATATGAGTATGTGGGAAATGATGATCATGTTGTTGCTTCTTTGTTATAATTTTGGATATTGGTGGCATAGTGGGATGAAGCGGCCCGGACAAACTTTACATGTCCTCGCACATGAGACCTGTTCCACGCTTGACATGCAACTAGTTTGCATAAGTGGCTAGCGGGTGTCTGTCTCTCCTACTATAGTCAATATCTATTTTGCAAGCGATTTGTCAACAATTTGATTATCCTCGTTGTGGTTCATGTTCGTAGGTAAGAACGGTTCTATCTCGAAAGCCCTAAGCCACGTAAAACTTGCAATGGATAAATTAGAGGCGTCTAGTTTAGATTGTTGTTAGGCTAGTGTTATGATATGGTAGTGTTGTAAGTAGAAGTATGAGATGATACTTTTACAACACACATAGCGTGTAAACTCCATAGACCTTGGATTTACACATATAGGTATGATAGTGATCATACCACGGTGCACATGATAGAGATCATCTGCGGGAACCATATCATTTCACTAATAAACATATGATGTTTGATAGCATCTTATATCGCTTGTTTAGCGCTTTGTTAGCATAATAAGATGATCCCTTTTTTAAATATCAAGATAAGAATGTGTTCTTCCTTTAGTATGCACCGATTATGTTTCGTCGCTCCAAGACATCACGTGATGATCGGGTGTTCTTGGATCCACGACCATATTTCGGGTGTAAAACAGTTACACACGCGAATACTAAGGTTCTAACTTGGCGAGCCTAGCATGTACAGACATGGCCTCGGAACACGGACCGAAAGGTTAAGCATGAGTCATATAGTTGATATGACGCCCATTTGATGCTCGCCTTTGAAGCTATACCGACTCACGTGATGATCGGACTTGGTATAGTGGATTTGGTTCATGTAATCACCAAAAAGGCACGAGGGATGTCGTTTTTGAGTGGGAGTTCATTCATAATATGGATTAGTTGAACTCAATCTATGTTACACTTAGTCTAAACTTTAAAAATTATGTTGTAGATGGCACCACCTGCTTTTAATTTCAATGTGTTCATGGAGAAAGAGAAACTAGCAACGAACGGTAGCAACTTTACCGAATGGGCCATGAATTTGAGGATTCTCCTCTCTGCTGCACAAAAGAAATATGTGCTAGAAGCGCCGTTAGGCCCCCCACCTTTTGATGATGCCCCTGACGAGGAGAAGAATGTCTATCAGACTCGTCAGGAGGACCACAACTTAGTTCATTGCGGCATATTGTATGGGCTAGAGCCGGAACTTCGAAAGCGTTTCGAAAATGGCAATGCTTTTGATATAATGGGTGAGTTGAAAATGATTTTTGACACACATGCTGCTGTAGAGAGCTACAACGCTTCAGAAAAGTTCTTTAGCTGCATGATGGAAGATCACAGCTCCGTTAGTGAGCATGTACTCAAGATGTCGGGTTACGCCGATAAGCTTGTGTCCTTGGGAATATCGATTCCCATTGACTTAGGCATCCATCGTGTTCTGCAGTCTCTGCCACCTAGATATAAGAGCTTCGTGATGAACTATAACATGAAAGGCATGAAGAAGTCTCTCCCCGAGCTTCTGTCAATGCTTAAAACTGCAGAAGTGGAGATCAAAAAGGAACATCAAGTGTTGATGATCAATAGGAACACTGGTTTCAAGAAAGACAAGAAGGGAAAACGGAAGGGAAGTAAGGGCGGCAAGCCTGTTGCCGCGCCTGAAAAGAAACCCCGAGTTGGACCTAAGTCTGATTCCGAGTGCTACTATTGTAAGGGGACTGGCCACTGGAAGCGCAACTGCCCCAAGTATCTGGCAGACAAGAAAGCCGGCAAGGCAAACAAAGGTATATATGATATACATGTTATTGATGTGTACTTGACTAGTGCTCGCAGTAGCACCTGGGTATTTGATACCGGTTCAGTTGCTAATATTTGTAACTCGAATCAGGGGCTGCGGAACAAGCGACCGCTAGCAAGGGGTGAGGTCAAGATGCGTGTCGGCAATGGATCAAGCGTTGATGTGATCGCCGTCAGAACGCTGCCTCTCCACTTGCCGTCGGGATTAGTTATAAACTTGAATAAATGTTATCTAGTGCCTGCACTGAGCATGAACATTGTATCTGGATCGCGTTTGATGCGAAGTGGTTATTCATTTAAATCCGAGAACAATGGTTGTTCCATTTATATGAATGAAATCTTTTATGGTCATGCACCGATGATGAATGGTTTATTTCTATTAGATCTCGATGATAATGTTACACATATTCATAATGTTGATGCTAAAAGGATTAAACTAAATGATGATATATCCGCATATATGTGGCACTGCCGTCTAGGTCATATTGGCGTTAAACGCATGAAGAAGCTCCATTCGGATGGACTTTTGGAATCACTTGATTTTGAATCATTTGATACATGTGAGCCATGCCTTATGGGCAAGATGACTAGAACGCCGTTTTCCGGTTCAATGGAACGGGCGACAGATTTATTGGAAGTCATACATTCTGATGTATGTGGTCCAATGAGTGTGTCGGCGCGAGGTGGATATCGTTATTTTGTTACTTTCACGGATGATTTGAGTAGATACGGTTATATCTACTTGATGAAACACAAGTCTGAAACCTTTGAAAAGTTCAAGGAATTTCAGAATGAAGTGGAAAATCATCATAATAGAAAGATCAAATTTCTACGGTCCGACCGTGGAGGTGAGTATCTAAGTTACGAGTTTAGCACTCACATGAAAGAGTGTGGAATTGTTTCACAACTCACACCTGCCGGAACACCACAGCGAAATGGTGTGTCGGAATGTCGTAATCGTACTTTATTAGATATAGTTCGATCTATGATGTCTCTGACGGACTTGCCGTTGTCATTTTGGGGTTATGCACTAGAAACTGCTGCATTCACTTTAAATCGGGCACCATCTAAATCCGTTGAAAAGACACCGTATGAATTGTGGTTTGGAAACAAACCTAAGCTGTCATTTCTTAAAGTTTGGGGATGCGATGTTTATGTGAAGAAACTTCAACCAGATAAACTCGAACCCAAAGCGGAAAAATGCGTCTTCATAGGATACCCTAAGGAAACTATTGGGTATTCCTTCTATCACAGATCCGAGGGCAAGGTTTTTGTTGCCAAGAATGGATCCTTTCTAGAGAAAGAGTTTCTCGCGAAAGGTGTGAGTAGTCGGAAGGTAGAACTCGAAGAGGTTATTGAACCTTTTCTTCAAAGTATGGCGAGTAGCGCAGCGCCGGAAGTTGTTCCGGAGTTGGCTCCACCTGTTGAAGAGGGAACTAATGATAATGATCATGAAACTCTGAAAGAGAGTACTACCGAACCTCGCAGGTCAAACAGGACGCGTGCAACTCCCGAGCTGTACGGAAATCCTGTCATGAATTTCATGGTTGATGAAAATGATGACCCTGCGACGTATGAAGAAACGATGATGAGCCCGGATTCCAACAAATGGTTAGAAGCCATGAAATCCGAGATGGAATACATGTATGAAAATCAAGTTTGGAACTTGGTGGAATTACCTCACGACCGAAAGGCCGTGGAGAACAAATGAATTTTCAAAAGGAAAACTGATGCTGATGGTAATGTGACCGTCTATAAAGCTCGACTTGTCGCAAAGGGGTTTCGACAAATTCAAGGAGTTGACTACGATGAGACATTCTCTCTCGTAGCGATGCTAAAGTCAGTTAGGATTATGTTAGCAATTGCTGCATATTTCGATTATGAGATATGGCAGATGGATGTAAAAACCGCATTTCTCAATGGTAATATTGAGGAAGAGTTGTATATGATACAACCAAAGGGTTTTGTCGATCCTAAGGATGCTAACAAGGTGTGCAAGCTTCAGCGATCCATCTATGGATTGAAGCAAGCATCACGAAGTTGGAATCTCCGCTTTGATGAGGTGATCAAAGAGTTTGGATTTGTCCAAACTTATGGAGAAGCTTGTATTTACAAGAAAGTGAGTGGGAGCAATGTGGCATTTCTGATATTATATGTGGATGACATATTATTGATCGGAAATGATATAGATCTTTTAAACAGTGTTAAAAGTTATCTAAACAGCAAATTTTCAATGAAGGACCTAGGTGAAGCGTCATACATATTAGGCATAAAGATCTATAGAGATAAATCTAGGCGCCTAATAGGGCTATCGCAAAGTACATACCTTGATAAGATTTTAAAGAAGTTTAAAATGGACGGAAGTAAGAAGGGGTTCTTACCTATGTTGCAAGGCAAGACATTGAGTAAGACTCAAAGTCCGGCTTCGGCGGAAGAAAGAGAGATAATGGACAAAGTCCCCTATGCTTCAGCCATAGGCTCTATAATGTACGCCATGCTATGTACAAGATCGGATGTGGCACATGCTATTAGTTTGACTAGTAGGTACCAATCGGATCCAGGTTCGGAACACTGGATAGCGGTCAAGAATATCCTTAAGTACTTACGAAGAACTAAGGATATGTTTCTTGTATACGGAGGTGAAGAAGAGCTCGTCGCTAAGTGTTATGTTGACGCTAGCTTTGGCACCGATCCGGATGACTCTAAGTCTTAATCCGGATACGTTTTTCTCATGAATAGCGGAGCGGTTAGTTGGAGGAGCTCCAAACAACCTGTGGTAGCGGGATCAACAACGGAGGCCGAATATGTTGCTGCTTCAGAAGCGGCTCAGGAAGCAGTTTGGATGAAGGAGTTCATATCTGAACTAGGAGTGGTGGCAAACGCGTTGGACCCAATGGTGATATATTGTGACAACAATGGTGCCATTGCCAATGCCAAAGAGCCGGTCTCACAAGCATTCCAAGCATATTAAGCGCCGGTTTCACTCCATCCGCGAGCATGTCAAGGATGGAGATATAAAGATTTGTAAAGTACATACGGATCTCAATGTAGCAGATCCGTTGACTAAAACTCTCCCTAGAGCAAAACATGATCAACACCAGAACTCAATGGGTGTTAGATTTATCACTATGTAACTAGATTATTGTCTCTAGTTCAAGTGGGAGACTGAAGGGAATATGCCCTGAGAGGCAATAATAAAGTGTTTATTATGTGTATTCCAAGTATATGATAGATGTTTATTTTGCATGCTATAATTGTATTAATACGGAAACGTTAATACATGTGTGTTTAATAAACAAACAGAAAGTTCCTAGTTATGCCTCTCTCATAAACTAGCTCGTTGATTAACAAGATGATCAAGGTTTCCTGATCATGGACATTGGATGTTGTTAATAACGGGATCACAACATTAGTGTAATGATGTGATGAACATTCATCCGAAGTATAGCATTACGATCAAAGTCATTGAGTTTATATTGCTATAACAACTTACGAAGTGATCCTAATCCTTAGACCATGAGATCATGTCAATCACTAACACCGGAAGAGTTTCTTGATAACATCAAACGTCACACCGTAACAGGGTGATTATAAAGATGGATTCAGAACTAATAAAGTGTTATGTTGAGGCTCATGGATCAAGAGTGGAATTTTTTCATCCCGATGACGGATAGATATACTCTGGGCCCTCTCGGTGATATCACATTGATTAGCTTGCAAGCAAGTGATTTGATCACTAGAATGTTATATCACGGGAACGAGAAAAGAGTGCATGTCGGTAACGAGATCAAACTAGGTATGGAGATACCGATGATTGAATCTCGGACATGTAATATATCGTGAAACAAAGGGATTAAGATACTAGCATAAAAGGTTCCGACGATCACAAGAAAGTCATCGTTGAATGTGTGGGAGTCAGTATGGGTCTCCAGATCCCGCTTCTGATTATTGATCCGAGAGGGGTCTCGATCATGTCCGCATTATTCACGAACCGTAGGGTGACACATAAGAGACACCGACATCCAATTGGAGCAAAAGTTTCATGCCGAAAGAATGAACAAGCGCAGGAATTTATTTCACTAGATACCGAAACAGGTTTTCGGGTGAAATTGCATAAAGTGGTTATGCATGTGAAATGGAATTCTAGCAAGGGGTTATTTGTGAATGTTTGTCATTAAACTAATTGACAAAATTCTGAATAAAATAAAATAGTTTTATTTAATGAGAGTTTGCATTAAATTTGGTGGAAATTTAATGGGAATTTGAGTGGACTTTTGAGTGGAGGAAATTTAAAGGGCATTTTGTGAGTGTAGTGTCCACCCACATGAATGAAGGAGGGGAGGGGGCTGCCCCCCATGGCCGGCGTCCACCCCTTGGGTGCCCCCCTCCTCCTATAAAAGGAGCCCCCCTCCTCACTTGTCTCTCACACCTCCTCGTGAAGGATCTCTCTCCCCCTCTAGAATTTATTCTCCATGGTCTCGGACTAGCGAGATACATGTTCCCGGTGGCTATTAGGAAAGAAAGAGTTGTGCTTCCGCTGTTTCGCTGGAGCGAGGAGGCGGAGGTTGCTCGGTGCCTCGAACGTGTGTGCGAGCACGGATGCGCTGCTGATTTGCGGCGCTAGGACTTCCTGTCGATCTTGAGATCGGCAAGAGATCGTCTACATCAACCACGAGTTGAACTCGTTAAGATTTGTCGGTCTTCAAGGGTATGTTCTCTACGGATATACATCCGCCCGTTGTTTGTATCTAGTAGATAGATCTTGGTACGTAGTTCCCATCGTAGGAATTTTTTTGTTTTCTATGCTGCGAACCCTACAGACCGTACCAACACCATGAACAGAAGCATGCGAGCCGTTCCCCATCAGCACGGTTTGAGTCCCTCTGACCTGATATGAAGAAAACATGGAAATATCAGAACAGACATGTATATTAGCGCCCGTGTCAATCCATCAATCAGGATAATGACATAATGAAAGAATAGTAGGTAATATACCATACCCAACATCTTTCATCTCAACGTCACCCATGACAACATTAGCAGTGTTGCTGCCCTTTCCATGATGGCGCTTGTCAAAGCGGTTGGGACAAGCAGGAGCCCAATGATCAGGATCACCGCATACATGACAAGCACCTTTCCTCTTATCAGTCTTCTTCTTGAAGCTGGTAGACTATGAGGCCTTGTTCTTTCCATCGAACTTCCTTTTGCCGTCAAACTTGCCTTTGTTCTTGAATTTATGAGGCTGGAAGTTCCTTTTCTATACCAGATTGGCATTAGAACCTCCCTCGGTACCTCGAGCACGTGTGTCTTTTGCTCTCGCCTTCTCTTCCACATCAAGAGTTCCAATGAGATCTGTCACGGAGAACTCTTGTCTCTTGTTCTTCAAAGAAGTAGCAAAGTTCCTCCGTGACTGAGCAAGTTTGGAAATAATGCCTCCGACAACAAACTTGTCCGGTAACACACAAGTGAAGTGCTCAAGCTCCCTGGCAAGTGACTATATCTCATGAGCCTGCTCCATAATGGGGCGGTCATCAACCATCTTATAGTTATAGAATTGTTCCATGACATACAGTTCACTGCCAGCATCGGAGACTCCAAATTTTCTCTCGAGTGCATCCCACATATCTTTGCCATTGCTAAATGACATATATGAATCGACAATATTGTCGCCAAGGATGCTGATCAAGGCAGCCTTGAAAGTGGTATCAAGTTTTTGGAATGCCTCTTCCTGAGCGGGATTAAGTTCTCCCTCAGGTGCGCCATAGATGGCGTTATAGCAGCTCATGGTCTAAAACCAGAGCACTGCTCTCGCACGCCATCGTTTGTAATTCACACCTTCGAACACAGGTGCCTTCATAGAAGCAACAAAGCCACTTGGGGCAAATTGCCTGAAATAAGGTTTTTGGATTGTTGAATAAAAGAGAAATTTACCAAGCGAATTATCCATAATAAACGCTAGATAAAACATGATTAGAATAATAGGAAATATACTAATCATGTGAAATAGCGAATACATATTAATGCATATAACCAAACAAACTGCAAGGCGTAAAACTTTAGATATGATCAGAACAATATTGAGAAATAAGATATACACGGCAGTAGCAGAAGAGGAACCACCGGCATTGGAACCGTCGTTGGCCATGTCGTCGAGGAAGAGGGTGCTGATGTCGGGGAAGAAGTCCTTGTTGGGAAAGACGTCGCCGCAGTCGCTATCCGTGTGGGAGTCCGTGACAAAGCCAGTAGTCGCGCCGATAGCGCTCCCCAAAAACGTTATTGCCCTTCTCTCGTACAGGACTCGAAGCAGCAGGGTCTCGGAGGCCTACTGTCCCGGCTCGCGGTGCACGCCGCAAGACGGGATGAGGAAGATCTAGGTAGCGCAGTGCTTTAGAACTTGAGGCGCAAAGGAGTATGCGACGATGTGTTGCAGTGTATCTGAGAGGAGGCGCGACCTCTCTCTTATATAGACACAGAGGGGTAGGCAGACAGGCTGCGCAGAAGATAAAACGAACGGACAGGAGTTAAAGCGAACAGGCGGCAGCCCACTCAGTTCGTATTAAAAGTCCACTCGAGCAAAACGTTTCAACTTCTGTACGACTGTTCATATACCATTCATGCGTGGCAAAAAAAAGCTCGGCTCGGCGAGATTCCCACAACCCGCGGCGCGCGCTAGGAGGAGGAGGAGCGCACGTGTGGAACTCTCTCCTTCTCCTTCTCATCCTTTTACCAAGTGGTAGGAAATCTCACCTTATAAGCTGGTCCAACTTCCACTCAACTAGCAAAGTGAGACTAAACATTTGTCCCAGCTCTTGCCTTGCATGAATGGGCCAAATGGGCTCTAGGATTTCAGAAATTTATTAACATATAATAAATGGACTGAGCCCTATTTAGGCAAAAATTCCAACATCCTATACTGGTGTTTTGGCCGCCGCCTCTCTCCTTGTGCGACACACGCGTGTACAACTACAAGTTAGGGCCAGTTCTTTTGCCAGCTTAAAAAATAAGCTGCCCCCTCCCCAGCTTCTCTCATAAGCCACATGGCTTATTAGTCGAAGCTTCACAATTAGTTATGAGATAATTAGTTTGGAAGCCCCAACCGATAAGCTGAGTGGCTTATGAGAGAAGCTGGGGAAGGGGCAACTTATTTTTTAAGCTGCCAAAAGAACTGGGCCTTAGGGTGTCAAGTGGGATACCAACAAAATCTCACTTCTAGTTCATTTTAAAATCTAGTGTAAAATTTTCCTCAAAATTTGAACTAGATTTTGGCAAATGAAATAAAGGTGGGACTTTAGTGGGATCCCACTTGGCACCCTGCTACAAGTTAATCTTCGCAAATCCCGAAGAGAGAATTCCTAATCCACGAAAATAGCTGCTGAAGGAGTTGATGAAATGCCACCACTCAACATTGCGTCAATGAGCTAAAACTGTCAGATTGGATTAAAATTGAATTGTATTGGAATACTCTGATACTCTGTAACGCAGTCAAGCCAAAAAAAAGAAGACGCCGAAAGCCAGCGTTGGTCACCCGGAAGGAATCGCCATCTTGCAGTTGGGCACCGCGGATCCCCCCGATTCCTCCCCTCTTCCTCGCAGAGGCCAAAACCCAACTCCCCGATCTCCCAGCTCCCCAGATCTCGAAACCCTCGCCGTCGCCGCGGCCATGGCGAAGCAGTTCCCGGTGCCGCCGGTGGTGTTCACCCCGTCCACCCCGACCAACCGCCGCCACCCCATCCCCGGGGCCGGCGCCTCCCAGCCACCCGCCTTCGCGCCGCCCCGCCCCTCCACCTCATCCGCCGCCAACCCCCTCCCCTTCATGTCCTTCGACATCGGCCCCGCCCCCTCCAACTCGGCGCCGCCCCTCTTCACCGGCAACATCGGCGGCTCCGGCGCCTCCTTCGAGGACGAGCCGCCGCTCCTCGAGGAGCTCGGCATCAACACGCGCCAGATCTGGCGGAAGACGCTCTCCATCCTCCACCCGCTCCGCTCCGCCGACCCGTCCCTTCACGCCGACGCCGACCTCTCCGGCCCCTTCCTCTTCCTGCTCTCCTTCGGCCTCTTCCAGCTTCTCGCTGGCAAGTTCCACTTCGGGATCGTGCTTGGCTGGGTCACCGTCGCCTCCCTCTTCCTCTACTTCGTCTTCTCCATGCTCTCCGGCGGGCGCCGCGGCGATCTCGACCTCTACAGGTGCGTCAGCCTCGTCGGGTACTGCATGCTCCCCATGGTCATCTTCTCCGCGGTCTCCCTCTTCCTGCCGCGGGGCGGTGGGCTCATCTTCGGGGTTGGCATGGGATTCGTGCTCTGGTCGACCAGGGTCTGCACCAGGCTGCTAGCGGAGCTTGCATCCAGCGGCGACGAGCACAGGGGACTCATTGCCTACGCCTGCTGGCTCGTCTACATGCTCTTCTCGCTGCTCGTCATCTTTTGATGCTGTTTTATATGCAATGGAAGGTATGCATGCATAAATCTCCTAGATCATGCCAGTTATTATTATCACAAGATAAATGTTGTTGTTAGCAGTTCGGCTATGCTACTACAGAAGTAGTGTTGATTTGATAGTGAACTAGAACTTAGTGGGCACATCTGATTGAATAGTAAACCTTTAGCCAACAGAACTATGATTCATCAAGTTCATGAATTGGTTTTGAATGCTACACCTTATAATGGGTAGTTCTACACAGAGGTTGGTGGTTTTTAGAGGGTTATTAGTTTTGGTCTGTCCTTCCTTGAATATGCAAAGAACATCTGACTGTATGGTTGTTGCCGTGTTCTTCTAATATTGTTGAGAGAATGCTGCCATGGTTGTTCACTTCTTCTGCTGTTCAAGTTTGTAATTTATTTGGAAACTTCCTTTGCTGCCTTAGTTTCCTTAGATCACTACCTTGTTACTTTAGATTGTGTTAGGTTACACATGTGAATAAAATTAGTGTACAACAAAGCTGTAATCAGCCAGGTTCTCCAGGCTCTTGTTTCTGCACTTCCACCCCCCTAAAGAAAAACACAGTTTGCTGCAACCGTTGTGATGACAATAGATAAAATCAAATTAGTCCTATCCATACGTTCCTTTTCAACATTTACAATCTGTGTTACTTTTTAGAAAACCAGCGAATTATGAAATATGGGATACAACTAGAAAATACTTTACCAGTTCTGATGAAAATGCTGCTGGGCGTGCGATTAGGTGCTAGGCAGCAGCAAAACTATGGATTTACGCTTAGCACTCTTTGTCCAGTGTGGGTCTTAGCCCAATTAGATAAGCAGACAAGCTCATTAGCTGTAATGTAAGGGGATTTAAGGAGAAAATGATTACTTATAAGAGGAATGGAAACATATAACATCAACCTGTCTGAATCTCAATTGCAGTGGCTTTATTTCTCTTCTGTGGAACAAAGTTCTGTATTTCGCTGTTTTTTAGTGTTGTGTTTGCAACTTCTAAATCAGTCTCATCTATACATTTTTTTAATCATGCACAATCTGTGGTACTGTTTAGAAAATTAGAAAATTTCGAAATATTTGATACAACTGGAAAATATATAACCAGTTATGATAGAGCGCTGATAAGTGTGCGCTTAAGTCTGCCCAGGCACAAGGTGACAGAAGAACGCTTAGTCTCAAGACAAACTCATTTGCCTTGGGCTTAGGCGAGATAGGCAGAGGCAGAACTAGGGGACTCA
Source organism: Avena sativa (assembly GCA_916181665.1). Lineage (NCBI taxonomy): Eukaryota > Viridiplantae > Streptophyta > Magnoliopsida > Poales > Poaceae > Avena > Avena sativa. Next base: position 37,873,553 of record OV702283.1, read on the forward strand.
CACCTAGCGCTCTTTGTCCATTGTGAGTCTTAGCCCAAGTAGATAAGGAGACGAACTCATTTAGTAGTAACATAAGGGGATTTGTGGAGAAAATGATTACTTGCACGAGCAATGGAAACATATAATATCAACCTGTCTGAATCTCTATTTCAGTGGCTTATTTCTATTTTTTGCCAGATTCTGTTTGTTTGCTATTCTTCTAGTATTGTGTTTGCAATTCTAATTGTGTACCTATTATTGAATCTGTTCCTTCCCCTTGTATGCAGATCATGCTCAGAATTCTTTTGCCCTGTGGAGTGTAGAACTGCATTTGATCGGCCACTGGAGTGGTTTTGCTGTGCTGTTACAGAACTATTTGATGATCTAGTCAGTTTGGAAAAAAATGTTCTGTAACGATCTCTTCCTTTTCATTCTTAGTTCCTGTGGCGCATGGTAGGCGGCTGGTATAGATCTTGGTAAAGAAACGGAAGGCAAGACCAGGACAGTAAAAATGTTATAAGTAATTAGGTTGTGTTGATGGAATCTAGCAATTTTCAAAAGAGTACACCTGTGATCCCGTTCATCGTGCTTGCTTACCACGACTAGTTGTCTTAGGACCATGGTTCCAATTTTTTTCTGTATGATTTACTTCTTTTGTGTTTTCCAATTGTCCTATGTTTAGAGAATCTGGCAGCTACTCCATTAATTAGAGGTGGTTTTTACTGGTTATTCCTGGCTTTGCTAAAACAAGTCAATTCTAAGTTTCTTCTTTTATTTGGACTTGTTTCTACTCCCTCCGTTTCAAAATATAAGATGTTTTGGGTTTGTAAAGAAAATGAATCTAGACTTCTTTTAGTATGTACATTCATTCTAAAATTGAATGAACCTATATACTAAAACAAGTCTAGATTCATTTTCTTCACAAACCTAAAATGTCTTATATTTTGAAACGGAGGGAGTAGTTGTTTAACTACTTGCTGTCTCCATGGGCGTGGCCGTTCCATCTAAACAAAAAAACGCTACTCGGTGTTACTCTCTTTCCAGGCTTAAACTTCATTGTTTGTTAACCACTCCCTCTGTTCCAAAATATAAAATATTTTAGCTTTACTGAAGCACATGTATCTAGAGGTCGAGGTTTAGAGCAGTCGTTTATTGTGTAGGTTTAGAGCAAAATAAGTGAATGTACATACTAAAAGGTGTCTAAGGTGTCTACGTGTAGAGCTAAAACATTTTATATTTTGGACGAATCTAGATTCACTTATTTTGGAACGGAGTGACTTGGACAGTCTTAGTGTGTACAGAAAAAGACTAAAACATACCCTCTCTAGATTCATACGAATACGAATCTAGATTAATCGAAGTCACTTATTTTGGAACGGAACGGAGTGACTTGAACAGTCTTAGTGTGTAGATTCGTACGTATCTTGATCTTGATAAATTGAAGTCATTTATGAGACAGCGGGAGTATTATATTTTGGAATGAAGGGAGTACTTGACGTGGTTTTAGTTTAAATTTAAACTTAAGTTTTTGAACCGGAGGGAGGGACGTGATGTGTGCCTTCGCCTAACTAAAATCTTAGATAGGTATGAAAGCTCTTTTATCCTGCCCGCTCGTAATCCCTTACCTCCAGTTAGCCAATTTTTTACTTTACCAATCTGTGTCCGTACCGAATCTGAAATTCCACAAAATTAAACGTGACGGCGCGTCTTGCCTCTCCCCTTTAGATCGAAGAAATACGGAGCTAGCATTTGTTCGTTAAATTTCTCGGCAACAATTCTCTGCTAGAACAGCCGAAACCTGTCGCCTCCGGCCGCGCTGCACCCGGCGACCGCCACTATGGGTGAGGGTAACCGCCACCACGCAGAAATCAAGGAGCCTTCCGCCGACCCGACCGCCCGAGCTGGTGGTGTAGCAGAGGACCCCGCCGCCCCACGCGAAACCCCTTCCTCTTCTTCCAAACCCCACGAGGAGGGTCACGAGGACGAGGCGACCCTTGCCCCGCCGCTGAAGCACCGCGCAGACCCGCGCGCCCTGAGGCTGAGGCTGCTGAACCTGATCCGCACCTTCTACCTGGAGGCGCTCTCCCGCCTGCCCTCCGCCCGGCTCTGGGGCCCGCACGCCCGCGGCGTCCTCGTCGCCGGCCACTGCTACGGGCCCCTCTCCCCCGTCGAAAACATCCTCGTCAACGCCATCTGGTATGACACCGCCTTCCCCCGCCGCCCCACCACCGAATTTCACTTCGGCGACGTGCTCGAGATCAGCCCCCAATGCTTGGCCCGCGCAGCACACCGCTCCCTGGAGGGCCTCGTCGCCTGCCTCTTCCACCTCTGCCCCACCCTCTCCCGCGACGACGCGCTCTGGCACCTCCATCTCTCCGGGGCCGACCTCTCCCAAGCCATCGCCTCCGCCTCCGCCCCCGACTCCGCATTGGCGCCCACGCACGCTGCCTTTCTCGCCGCGGGGGAGACGGCCCACCACCCCACGCCACGGGCCATGGCGCACTTCGCCTCCTCAGTCCTTCCCACGGTGGAGCATGACGCGGGCACGCTTCTCCGCGCCAACCAGGTGCTCTCCGCCGCAGACCTCGACCACCTCTCTGCCATGCTGGTGCCCTCCCCGATCCCAGAAGACCTCTGTCCCCCTCCCCCTCTGCTGACGACCTGGGTGTCCGCCATAATCAAGTCTCGCATCGAAGGCTGCAGAGATTCCCAGGAAACCTCACGCCAGCTGACTGAAGCTGCGCTGCGCAAATATGCTCTGCAAACAGGTCAACACTACGAGCTGCATATGTTCTGTGGCCTGCATGTGTACTTTGGATCACAAGCCTTTTGGTTTTGGCACATCAACTTCTTGGCACGCCCAAAGGATGCCGCTGGTGAGCCGCCCATTTACTTCTTCGCCGAAGCGACTGTACCCATGGGTGACGACGATGAATTCCTCGACGAGGATATCGTCTTGTGCTGCCCGATCAAACCGTCTACAATTGGTATGTATGCGCTCTCCCACCACTACCATCCTACAACATTTTGATTTCTTTGCATATTCTATTTCTAGCAGTTATACTATGCTGCAGTTTTAGTCATCATATCATAGTTTGTATTACCGAATTATTGGCAGTTTTAGACATATCTTAGCTGCACGGTAACCAAAATGCGCATAAATTGTTCATTGCTAGCAATTATTTAAATCCTGGCATGAATTGCATGAGGTAGATTCTTGCAATAGATCCTGCAACCTCACTGATTAAAACAGGAATTTAAATAGAGTGAATTTCACTTTTTACCCCCTAGTTATGCATTTATGACACTACTTACCTGTCAAGTAAAAAATTGTCTGGATTACCCCTTTTAGAAGTTTTGAACCCTCATTTTCTGATGTGTGTCTATTGGGAAAGGTGTAAGGTGTTGACCGGAGTTCAAATGTATCAAGACGATGATGAGGAATTGAAAATATGGATACAAGAAGTATAAACGATTGTCGATCATGCCCTCCAATCTTTACAAATTTTACCACGCCACACTGGCGTAACATGCTAGCTCCATGTAACAAAAACAAGCAAAGTGTTAAATTGGGATAAAAATGTGTTCAAAGGCTCTTAAATGAGATATTTCGGTTTTAGTTCCACTAAATGGGGTAATTACTGTCACAATTGCACAACTAGGGAGTAAAAAATGGAATTTACTCATTTAAATATTACACAACTTCAGCTATTGCAAGGAAAACGGTCATGGTGTTCTCCTTTTCTTATTTACCGAACTTTCAGATACTTCATGCTTCTGTTTTATTGAAACCTATAAACTCCATCAAGATGTATCAGAACAGGTCATACTCCTTGAAAGGTCAAGAGTGATACGCAGTATAAAAAAAATTATGCCCAGAGCACCAGACCAAGTCACTAGTTTCTGGGGATCTAGACACAAAATGGTGTCCGTTCCCTGGCTTTGCAACGTTGGCTCATATCCTCTTCTTTATCAATATAGAAGCCAAAGCTTTTGCATCTTTCAAATAAAAAAATTGGCTCATAATATACAATCCTGAATTCCTGATACACAATTTTAGGGAATCCTCCACAGTAAGTAGTTTTGCTCCTTAAAAAAACGAATCTATTCCTAGAATGGTCGGTAGATAACCGATCCTGTCGGACTCACTCTTGCCGTTCATTCCGTGCAACTCCAGACGTGAGTGTGTACGTTCTACCGCTAAACGACAAAACGGATCAGAACTAGCTTAGAGTCAAATAAAAAACTTAAAATGACTTGTAGATCAAACCGTTTGTCTGATTTATGATCCGTTTTCACCGTTGGACTAGTAGCGGCGAGATCTTCGAAACTAGATCCCATGTTGATATATTTCGGTAAAAAAAATTGGACCAAAATGGTATCCATCCTTAATACAGAAGTTATCCATGTCATAATATGTATGTTATCCACCCTATAATACATAAGTTATCCAGCATATAAATGTGATGGGTATAGACGTTTAATTGGAGCGCGATAGGCTAGTTGTTAGGATACTGAGACTTTATTGCTATAAATACGTTAGCGTCGACGAGCGATGAAGTCTCAGTACCCTAAAACCCATCTAGGCTTCGTCACCCCTCGGTAGCGACGACAGACGACAAAGTCGAGCCGCTAGACTAATGATTGAGCATCAAGTTGTTCACTACGGCTTACTGTTGTGGATGGTTGGGGCATAAGACCCCATTTATTTATATTGTACGTAAAAAAATTAAATTTAGTTTTTTTAATAAAATTATGTTTGATGTTTCACGCGATGGACTTTCGAGATTGAGTAGTCCGTACGCTAGGAGAGCGGCGACGAGCAACGAGGCCGAGCTGTTAGAATAATATTTTATATTCTGTTTGTAGGTAAATTTTTATAGTGGTGGATAACTTATATGTTATTGAATGGATAATATATACTAAAGGCTGGATAACTTTTGTGTTAGTGATGGATAACTTATGGGTAAACAAGAAAGTTACCTACCTATTCATAACACGTGACTGTGAGCAGATTTTGTAGTAGTGGATAACTTAAATGTTATTGAGTGGATAACTTATATGCGTAAGTCCGGATAACTCCCGTGTTACGGGTGGATAACTTTTGGTCCAAAAAAAAGTTGTCAGAACATACCAATATAGAATCTAGTTTCGAAGATCTCAGCACGACTAGCCTAACGGTAAAAATGGATCTTAATTCGGACAAACTGTTTGACCTAGAAAACATTTTGAATATTTGTTTTTAATTCAGCTGGCTAATCAATCTCCGCGCTTGGCCAGTGTCGGAATGTCCGCCCGATTTTGCAATTCACATGGCGGTCGCCGGGTAGTGAAGTCTAAAAAAAAATGTAGTTTTGCTCCTTCAAATACCATTTATCGAACCAAATGCACATTGATGTGTCGGCTCCCTTCATGTACTCTTCCTTGCTCTACGGTGCTGACATATCCATCCCTAAATAGTTAGAGCTGAGTCACCCTCGGTATTTCCGACCTAATTCTGGTCATGGATTTACTCTTTCTGATGGTCTCCCAAACTAAATTCCACATCCACATGTCTTCGTTTTGTCTTGGTGATCCAGACTCCATTTTGTTTTATCAGTCCCTATGCAACCGTTTTTGGTAAATAAAAATAAAATGTGTCAGTAGTTATTGCATGGTCAGGTTATTCTGTCATATTCCTCTAGGTAAGCATGGCTAGCTGAACCTTATTGAACAAGTTATTCCCTCCGTTCTAAAATAGATGTCTTAGATTTATTAAAATTTAAATAAACCTATATACTAAATAGTGTTTAGATTTATCTAAATTTGACAAATTTTAGGACGGAGGGAGTACATAGTTTTATGATTTTATTTGCTACTTATATCTAAAGTGTTCTATATTTTTATGTCTTCTCTGTTGTGAAAAGCTCTTCTCCTAATTCTTCTTTCCTGGAACATGTAGGTGGTTGTGAAGCATGTAGCGCCCAATACATAAAGATCAACCACCCTGTCGACAAAGAACATAATGGTGGATTGGAGGAGTATGACGATGACGAGATTGGGAATGGAGATGATCAGTGGGATTATAATTTTCCTCTTGTGGACTTTGTCACGTTCGATGCTGAGAGGGACAGTGCAACTATACGTGCTATAGAGGAGAGCTTTCCTCAGAGTTCTGACGGGGATGAAAGCGTCGAGGACTTCTGGATTCGTGAAGTATGATAGCAGTTAGCAGTAGTAACCTATATAGTTATGCTTGCATACAGCATCTGACAGGTGGTGCCTTCCTTGAATAATGCATCTTTTGTTCTACTTTTTTTGCTGTTTTGTAAGACGTCTCATGCTCGTATTTGACACGATGTTGGCCAGTGGATATTGCTAAGTGGTTGCATCTGTATGAAGAGTTGGTATTGCTTCAACGCATTTAATAACATAATCAACAGCAAGAAGAATATGAGTATACCAGGGTGGAAATGGACCCATATAAGCCATTCCCCACACATCAAAAGGATCTACAGTAAGATTATACTCCCTCCGTTTCAAAATATAAGATGTTTTAGGTTTGTAAAGATGATGAATCTAGACTTCTTTTAGTATGTAGATTCATTTCAAAGTTGAGTGAATCTACATACTAAAACAAGTCTAGATTCATTTTCTTCACAAACCTAAAACATCTTATATTTTGAAACGGAGGGAGTAATTCATAGCTAACTCTTGTCTCCTACCTACATTACTCATTTGTTGACAAACATCACAATTTTTAGCATACTTGTGCAGTCTTTGAATAAAATTGGCCAATAAAATCTTGATTGAAGCACTTCAGCAGCTGTTTGATTAACAACATGATTCCCTCCATACAGGCTATCATAACAAGCTCGTAGGATCACATTCATCTCATAATCAGGCACACACTTTTTAATCATTCCATTAGGTCCATGATGGTATAAGTAAGGATCATCCCAAAAGCAACGTATTAAATCATATAAAAAGTTCTTTCTTTTGGTGAAATGTTATTTGAGTTGGCATAATTTTTCCTACTATGTAATTAGCATAATATGCAAACCAATGGTCATTAGCATCTAAAGTAGTACCATGAACAACAAAGTCATCCATGAGAACTTCCATTGTCTTTTCAACAGGTTCATCAAAGATTTATAAGACGTACCTTGAAAAGTTACAACCGCATTATATAAGTCAAGTGACATCAACTTGTAAGCATAAGTACGATAGGGACAAGTGAAGGTTTTTTATCTTGATCTTCTGGTTGGATGGCAATTTAAGAGTAACCAGAATAACCATCAAGAAAACTGAAATATAAGTTATTGGTGAGCCTTTCTACGATTTGCTCCATAAAGGGTAGAGGTTTACGATCCTTCCATGTTTTCTTAATCAATTTTCTGAAATCAATGCACATATGATACCCACGGGTAGTCTTGATTGGAATTAGTTCATCATCATTATTTTTAATAATAGTAAAACCTCCCCGTTTGGGTATACAGTGAGCTAGACTTACCCATTTACTATCAGAAATAGGTTAAATGACATGTGCATCTAGTAAAAGTATTACTTCTTTTTTATCACTTCTTTCATTTTAGTCTTAAGCCTTTGAGTATCAACAAAATGCTTAACATCTTAAATTATTGGTATTTTATGAGTTACTATAGAGGGAATTATACCTTTGATATCATTAAGTGTGTATTCAAAGGGTTCACTTTGTTCTATAAGTATTGTTGACATGGTTATACCCCGCGGGTACACAACGTTAGCATACCTGGTCCAGCCCAAGGGAAGGCCCATGACAGAACATACGGCCCGTGAAGATTTCGGGTGGCCCAAGCCCATGAAGCCTTCGGATCCTTAGAGAACAAGACTAGAATAGATAGAATTTCAAAGGGCAAACCCTAATCTGTAACCGACTCGACCTACGCCCGGGACCTGCCTATCTATATAAAGGCTAGGAGGGCACAACGAGGAGGACAATCAACTCACCTCATACACACCTCACGCCAGATTGCATCCGCGCACCCCTGTAACCTTCGGTTCCGCCGTAATCAAAAGCAGACAAGAAGGAGTAGGGTTTTTCCTCCGGGGGCCTGAACCTAGGTAAACCTCGTGTCCCCGTGTTGCTTGTTTGCTAACCGTTCCGCGATCTCCAGCATCCCCATCATATCCAAAACCCAAGTCCATAACAATGGGCATTGACGAGTTGAAACCTCGTCAATTGGCGCCGTCTGTGGGAATTGGGGGCGCTGATTGTGCGATCGTGACAGTCCAATCCGAAGCGATCTGGAACTCATCGTCCAAGGAGAGCCACCTCCTCTTCGGCACTTTTGACTTCACCGCCCACTTGCCAACCACCATGAAGGATTTCGAGCCCGTAGGCGACGGGCTCAAGATTCTGTTCGGGAGCTTCTGCTTCCAGGTGGGGCAGACTGGCACCCTCTGCCTCCCAGAGTGGGTGCCGCCACCATCCATCAGGCCCGCTTTGTGAGTCCCACCCATCGGCGTGTTACGCACGTCGACGCTGACAGATTAGTCCTATGACAGCAGCAGCTGCAACTCAGATCTATGCGGCCCTCCATCAGACGAAGGAACCTACGGTTCCGGATCTGAAAGCTACGGCAGCAGCAACCTAGTCCGCGGGCACTACCAGTGCGCCGTGGTCATCTAGGGTGAATCGAAACTGCCACCAGGTTCGAGTGCACCCAACCCAATGCCCGACCCGCAAGCTGGGAACATGGGAAACGGAGGAAACCCTAACCTCCAGCCCAACGAAGGTGACGCTGACGCCTACCAGAAAATCAACCTCAACGAGGACGGATGGCGTCAGGCACGCAAAGCCATGGCAGGCAACAAGATCCTACCTGTGAATGCTTCACGGGATCTGCTAATGGCATACCACCTGCTCCTCATCGACGAGCATAACCGGCAGGTAAAAATGCAGGAGGAACTCGACAAATGCAAGCAAGCATCTTCGGAGTCTAGCGCGTGGCGAGCTGCGCTCTCCGCCGCTAGAGGCTCCAGCTCGCACAGCAACAACGCCAACAAGCATCGCTCCCACGTGGAGAACATGGACCCCATTGCACATCGCTAAGCAACAAGGACCCTCAACGCGTCCTTCATGACAATGGACGTGAACGGAAACGTCATGCCGAAGACGCCTCAGGCTGCAATCATGGCAGCTACAACGTATCTCGCATCCCATCCACCTTTGGTGGGTGAACCTAAAAGCACCATGCACAAGTCCGTGCTAGCCGGACTCAGACTCGTCGGAGCTGCGCTCCACGACGAACCTCCTGCAGAGCCGAAAAAGAATGCTGCGGTCAGATTCAACCGCAGCCCCACACCCTCATCCGACGAGGACGAGCACGATCTGCCTCGACATCGCAAGAGCCCAAGGCATCGCAGCAGCGACTATGACGCTCGAAACGACCTTGCCCAGCGCAAGGTCGAAAAGGCACGCGCCAAACGCGCGTGTTCAACCGAATCCGACGAGGATGCCGACGGAGAGATGTGCGGAGCCCGATGCTTCAACAGATACTTTTGGCGCACACGGATGCCGAGAAATTTCAATATCCCTTCGGACATTCCGAAGTTTGACGACATGCAGGACCCGAAGGCCTGGCTCAGCGACCACCTCTCGTCCGTGAAGCTGCACGACGGTAACAAAAACACCACGCTACAATGCCTTCAGCTGCAGCTGACGGGCGCAGCTGGAATCTAGCTCAGTAGACTGTCCTCCGGCTCCATCCGAAGCTGGGAAGAGCTGGCGTACAGTTTCATCCGAAACTTCAAGGGCACCAGCAAGCGGCCAGCCTCAATCGAGGAACTATGCGTCTGCACCCAACTCACCGGTGAATCCATTCGCTCGTACATCCTGCGTTGGTCCAACATCAAGAACTCAGCCGCACATATCTCTGAGGAAAGGACAATCGACGCCTTCAAGGACAGTGTTAAGCGCCTGAACTTCAAGGAAGAACTTGGGCGCGTCAAGCCCAAGACGCTCAACCACCTCATGGACATCGCCAACAGGTGGGCAGATGGCGAGGATTCCCTCCACCGAATGCATTCGGATGATAAGGACGACTATGGACGCAGGTGAGAACGTCGCAGCAAGCGAAGATCGCGCGTCTACGACGACCGCGATGGAGTCGACATGGTTGCGGCTGGTTACGCCGATCGGCGCAATGATGGCAACCGCAGCAGCGGAGGATACCGCGGAGGAAACTTCCGTGACGGAGGACGCCCCACGCAAACATGGAAACGAAGCAGCCGTGAGGACAAGCCCTCAGCATACGACAAGTTTTCTGGCCCTTGCACCATCCACTTCTACATCGACAAGCAGGATGGCAAAAAGAAGGCCAACCACATGCTAAAGGACTGCCGCGGGTTCCAGAAGCTCAGTCAGGGTCTCACCCAAATGACGCCAGATCACCCTGGGTTCGGGCCCGCACCTGCACCAGGTGACATCGCCCACTGAGCTCCTCCACCACCCGTGGGACCGTCGAATCCAGCAATAGCACCTACACCAAACAATGGTACATGGGGATACCCACCGCCCAAAGGATCCCTGATGATCCATAAGGGACGCCCTACCAACAGGGTGCAAAATAAGATCACCCGACAAGTCAGCCTGGCCGTGACCGCTCCACCTTCTATCCATGAGTACCTCATTGGTTTGGAGTCCTGCATCACGTTCGATCGCTCGGATCACCCTCGCCAGATCTCTCGCCCAGGTCATGCTGCCCTGATGCTCGAGGCGCAGATCGGAGGATTCGAGATGAGTCGCGTCTTCATGGACGGCGGCAGCGACATCAACCTGATGTTCGCTAGCACCCTCGCAGCAATGCGGATCCCGCTGTGCAGCCTGGAACAATCCGACATGATGTTCCACGACATAGTCCCAGAGAAGGGCATCTACCCGCTGGGAAAGATATGGCTCGACGTCATCTTAGGCAAGCCCGAAAACTTCTGATGCGAGCGGCTGGAGTTCGAAGTGGTGGACTGGCCATCATAGTACCACGCCATCCTCGGGCGCATGGCGTTCGCAAGATTCCTGGCAGTACCGCACTACACGTACCTGCTGCTCAAGATGCCAGGGCCAAGGGGCGTCATCACGGTCCAGGGAAGCTTCACCCGATCGGACCACTGCGATAGATATTTCAACAGAATCTCCCATTCGTTCGGCATGCGGGAGGAGCTCACGAGGCTCCGAGAGGTGACAGACAACGGGGCACCCCCAGTCGCCAGGCAAAACGCACCCGATATGTCGTTCGACTCTACGGTCAAAACGAAAAAGGTGCAGGTCCACCCAAAAGATGTCTCCAAGACGGCGTTGATCGCCAATAACCTCAGCCCCGCATAGGAAAGCGCGCTCGTCGAATTCCTCCGTGAGCGCTAGGAAATCTTCGTCTGGTGTCCTGCGGACATGCCAGGAGTTCCCAGGGAATTCGCCGAGCACGCACTCAATGTGTTCCCCGATGCAAGACCAGTCAAGCAGTCGATCCGACGACTGTCTGAACCATGAGCCGAAGCAGTTGGAATTGAAGTCAACAGACTGCTCGATGCCAACTTCATCCGAGAAATCAAGGAAAGCGAGTGGCTGGCCAATACTGTGCTGGTCCCCAAAAAGGACACGGACATCCTGCGGATGTGCGTGGACTTCATGTCACTCAACAAGCACTGCCCCAAGGACCACTTCCCTCTTCCTTGGATCGATCAAATCATCGATTCAACTGCAGGATGCGAGAAACTCTCCTTGCTTGACGCCTACTCAGGCTACAATCAAATTTGGCTGAAGGTCGAAGATCAGGAAAAAACAGCATTTTATCACGCCGTTCAGAGTGTTTTGCTACAACACCATGCCTTTCGGGCTGAAGAACGCAGGTGCCACGACCAGAGGTGCATGTAGGCGTGTCTGAAAAACCATATTGGTTGCAACAACCAAGTCTATGTCGACGACATAGTTATCAAAACCAAAGAGGCCAAGGCACTGATCGACGATCTCCGCGAAACGTTCGATAACCTTAATCACTACAAGATCAAGCTGAATCCAGAAAAGTGCTCCTTTGGCGTCCCATCTAGCCAACTACTCAGCTACTTCATCTCCCAACGAGGGATCGAGGCGAACCTGAAGAAAATTCGGGCCGTACTGACCATGGAGAAGCCGAAGAACCTCAAAGGTGTCCAAAAACTAGCTAGGCGCATTGCGGTGCTGAGCAGATTCATCAGCCGCATGGGTGAGAAGGCCCTGCCCTTTTACCAGGTGCTGCGCAAGACGGACAAATTCGAGTGGACACCCGAAGCAGACGACGCATTCGAAGCACTCAAGTGGCTGCTCTCCATCTCGCATGTCCTGGTCACGCCGAAGGAGCGAGAGCCTCTGCTGCTATACATTGCAGCTACGCACCAGGTGGTAATCACCATACTCGTGGTCGAACGACCCGAAGATGGCAAGATCCATGGGGTCCAACGCCCAATCTACTACCTCAGCGAGGCACTGACACCAACAAAGCAGAGGTACCCTCACTACCAGAAGCTCGCCTACGGCGTATTCATGACGGCTCGCCGGCTGAGCCACTACTTCTAGGAGCATCAGATAAAGGTCATCAACGAGGCGTCACTGTCCAACATCCTGAACAACCCCAAAGCCACGGGACGCGTAGCCCTGTGGGACATCGAGCTATCCCCTCTAGACATAGTTTATGAGCGGCGCAAGGCAATCAAATCTTAGGTCCTCCCTGAATTCCTTGTCCACTGGATGGAACTCCAGCTGCCGGACACTCCGGACATGACGCAATCATGGACGATGCACTTCGACGGATCCAAACGTGAGGCCGGAGCAGGAGCTGGTGTCATACTGACATCCCCCCAGGGAAACAAGATGAAATACGTCCTTCAGGTGAAATTTCGCGCCTCCAACAACGAGGCCAAATGTGAGGCCCTCATCCATGGAATGCGGATGGCCAAGATCTGCGGCACAACGCGCTTAATCATCTACGATGACTCAAACCTTGTCGTCTAGCAGACGATGAACGAGTGCGATGCTCACAGCGCCAACATGATCGCGTACCACGCACTCTACAACTCACTCAAAGGGGACTTCGACGGCTGCGAGCTTCGGCATGTTGGACGAGAAAGCAACGAGGAAGCCGATAGGCTTGCTAACATCGGTTCCACATGCGCATGGGTGCCATCAGGTGTCTTCCTCGAGCAAATCTGCGTACCCTCTATCAAAAGGAAATTCCCTAAGGGATCACCTGAAGAAGCAGAACACTCAGGTATTGCGCTACCCGAAGGACAGGAAGAACCCGAAAAGCTTGACACCGAGGCTGAGCTCGTCAGCCTGATGCAGGTCATGGAAATCGAGGAGACATGGATGCAGCCGTACCTTTGGTACCTGCTAAACAAAGAACTGCCTTACGACCCAACAGATGCCCGACACATATCTCGTCGGTCCAAAGCGTTCATCCTCCACAATGGCGAGTTGTACAAGCGCAGTATTTCGGGTGTACTCCAAAGGTGCGTCACCATCGGTGATGGCGAAACCATCCTCCAAGACATCCATGAGGGCATCTGCGGTCATCATGCAGGCAGCCGCGCCCTCGTCTCCAAAGCTTTACGAGCTAGATTCTACTGGCCAACGGCCATGAATGATGCTAAGGACATCGTCCAAAGGTGTAACGGCTGCCAGAGGTTCACGAACAAGCCACATGCATCAGGATCGGAGCTCAGGCCCATACCACTGGTCTGGCCCTTCGCCCAATGGGGCCTCGACATGATCGGCAAACTGCTCAAATCTTCGAAAGGAGGCCACGTCTACCTCCTAGTCGCAGTCGACAAGTTCACCAAGTGGATCGAGGCCATGCCCGTCACCAACCAAAGAAGAAAAATGGCCGTCAAATTCTTCGAGTCTATAGTCTACAGGTTCGGCATGCCGCACAACATCTTCACGGACAACGGCTCAGACTTCATCTTGAAGGAATTCCAGGACTTCTGCGAGGGCCTTGGCATAAACATATCATACGCCTCCGTGGCGCACCCATAGACCAACGGGCAGGTTGAAAAGGCCAACGACCTCATAGGCGGCGACATCAAGAAACGCCTGCTCATCGCACTCGAACGACTTGCGGGAGCCTGGGAAGAGGAGCTACCATCCGTCCTCTAGCCTACGCACAACGCTGAACAACACAACTGGCTTCACATCTTTATTCATGGTGCACGGAGCCGAAGCCGTACTACCTGTCGAGGTACGCCACAAGGCCCCATGGGTCGTTGCCTACAACGAAGCCGAATCAACGGTCGGACTCGAAGAAGCCGTCGACACACTCGACGAGGCACGTGACATCGCCGCGGCTCGCTCATCAGTCTACCAGCAGAGCCTCCGTAACTACCACAGCCGTCGGCTACGCCCAAGGTCCTTCGTCGAAGGAGACCTCGTCCTACGACTCAAGCAAGAGCGGCCAAAAAAGCTCGAGTCACCCTGGGAAGGACCCTACATCGTCACAAAAGTCATCCCAGGCGGCGCTTACCGTCTCATGGACATCGCGTCAGGAGTCGAATACTCCAACCCCTGGAACGTCGCACGTCTGCGACGCTTCTACCCCTAGTTATTCCTTTATTTTCAATAAGGCTACTCAGCCAAATAATGTACGTCCTTGTTACTATATGAATAAAATCTAAGTTCCCCATCCGAAATTTTCTCTTACCCTGCATTACTTTTCGTTGTAATACGCTCGGGGGCTACGCCTCACCTCACGACTCCGTCGACTGAGTATAATGCATACAATCTGAGTAGCTGACCACGTCAGGCTAACGAAAAGGACATGCACATAACAAAGCACAACGTGCTCATACAAATAAACTTTACAAAGGGCACAACAAGCTCACTCGAATACATACACATTTTACATCAATCTGTTTTTCTTTATAGGACCTACCTATTTTGGAGTATTACACTCGCACGCTGCTTGAACAGATCAACAATTTCTTCGGCATACTGCCTTACAGCCGCATAATGCGGGGGCATATCCTAAAGACTACCATCTGGCCGAAGGGGTGGCCCAGTCGCCATCGCCGTGAGATCGACATCACGATAATGCAGCCGAACAAGTGAAAAGGCGGCCTTCACCCTAGCAACCAGTTGACACCGCACTAATTCCTTAACATGGCTCATGTCCCAAAATTTCGCCAGCAGACCCCAAAAATTGGAAGGTGCCTCGTCCAGGGGAAACATGGCGGCCCAAGTGGACGTCATAGAAATCCTCACCTGCCTCAGCACCCGAGAAACCTGGTGTGCGCGATCTTGCACCGTCGCAAGGACGATGTCCCGATCGCGGTCCATCCAGAAGAAGCCGCCAGCCTCCAAGTCCTGTTGGGTCAGGCAGTTCATCTGAACAGCAACGCGCTCCTTATCCTCCTTCAGAACGAGATTAGCGCCTGCACCAAACACAAGAAGAAGATGACACATAAGACAGGTGCATCCGAAAATAACAACAGTTCAAGAAGACTCACATTGAAGTTGTTCGCTGATCATCCGCAGCTCCCCCATAAAAAATTCCTCCCTAGCAGTGGCTCGCTCAGCCTTCGATTTCCACACATCCGCGTGGCCTCGAATGCCGAGAATATCCTTCTCCAGGCTGCGGACACGGTTGCAGATAAAAACAAGTTGCGACGCATCATCCAACGATGGTCGCGGCTCAGGAGCAACCGAAGTATCTACGGGAATCTCACCCGAAGGACCCTAAAGGCAAACAAGTAAGGAAATGAACATCACAAACATTGCTGGTGGGAGATCGAAGCATAACTTATATACACAAAAGCCGCCCCGTGGCATAAGTCAAGATTGTTCATCAGCAAAAGCATACATTACAAAAGGAAGAGGATATACTATCCTAAACTACATCAACAAAGCCTAGGCACCCGCATCCGGAGTGGCCTCAGAGCCAGACTACCTGCTCTTGGCCTCCTCCTGCTGCTTCGCCGTGTACTCCGCCAGCAGGTCAATGTGCTTTGGCCCATAACGCTTACAGCGGGAAGCAAGGAGAGCGAAGGCTACCTCTGAGCCGTCTGGAGCCGTCGGCATCTGGGAGGTGATGTGAGGCAGATCCTGCTCCGCTCCGGATGCCATGGCCATGGCCAACCCCATAAAAGCGCCGATGCCCTTCTGCTTGCACTTGTAGGCCGCAGGTGCGTCCTCCGCCAGAGCATCGACATCCTCAAGAGCAGCGCCCTTTTGGACGACCTCCTTGTAGAAGCGTCGAAGAACTTCCTTGGCCTTCGCCAAGGAGCCAGCAGCAGTACCGCAACGATCTTCGACTGCTGCGGTGGCATCATCCAGAGCATTTCCGTGCTCCATCACACCGCGATCAAACGCGATGCGTGCAGCATCTGAGAAAAAGAAAGAAAAAAGGGCCAGAATAAGAACGAGACAAGGAGCAGCCGAAAGAACAAGGACAAACCAAATGAAATAAACTCACCGGAGAAAGCCTTCGCCGCAGCCATCAGCCTGTCGGCCATCTCCTTCTCGCGAGCGGCAGCCGCAGAAGCAAGATGCTTCTCGCGATCCGCAGACTCCTTCCGAAGGCGCTCCTCGGCCTCAGCAGCATCGGCCACCTCCTTCTGCAGGCGCTCCTTCGCCTCCGCAGCATCCACAACTTGCTTCTCCGCGCGACCAAGACTCTTTTCAAGAGCGTCCAGTCGACGGAGAGCCGCATTATTTTCATCTACAAACATAAAGAACAAAGGATCAACAGAAGCAAAGATGAAGGGGACAGCCGAAACAAGAAACGAATGATCAAACTACGCACCTTGCAACTGCCGCATGTTGGCCTCCAGTGCCAAATGCCGCTGGATGAGGAGATTAGCTCTACGCACGAAGGGCTGCAAAACAGAAACACAACCAAGCATCATAAAGGACTCAGGGGCTATGCCCCACAAGAGCAAACCTAGACTAACAGATCATCCGAAAAGGGCTCGGGGGCTCCCCCCTACAAGACAAAAAAGCAGACAACTTACATGCTCAGACGGAGACTCCGAAGTTTCGCGTGCGGTCTTCTGAGTAACGAATACTCGAGCCTCTCGCGGGGAGGGGTTCGGGGTGTCATCCTCAGAGTCGGCCACCATCTGAGAATGAGGAGTTCTCAGCTTCGACTCCTCTACAGCCTCTTGAGCACCCTCACTAAGAGAACCCTCCGAGGAGTGGATGCAAGTAAAGTAATGATGAAGACAAGAATAAACATTACACACACAAATTACAGAACAAAACGCATCCGAAACAACTTACGAGTCAATGTCTGACAAATTGAAGACCTACGTGGCCTTCTCCTTCTTCTTATTTTTGGCCAGCGGCTGCGACGCCATCGCCCGAATTGGAATAGCAGGAAAAGGTGCAGAGGAGGCACCTTCATACTCACCATGCCTCTCCAGGAAGGAAGGTCCCCGAGGAGTAGGCGGCATCGACGCATCTGAAGAATCACTCCGGGAGTGCTTTCAGGTCTGCCCCTCACTCGGCTCGGGGGCTTCCTGAAAGAAAACATTTTATAATCCCTAGTGTTTTGTGTGTTAGATAACAATATCAAGGATTATTTAATGTGTGTTGAAGTGTTGCAGCTATCTATGAGAAAAAGGGAAAATGATTCGGCTTTTGGGGGGCGGATAATCCGCCCCCACCAGGGGTGGATAATCCGCCCCTCCCTCTTCCCATGTAGGCGCAAGCCCCAGAAGGGGGCGGAGTTTTGGCCGGATTCCCCCCCCCCCCCCCCCGGATAATCCGCCCCTAGGGGGGGCAGATGGTCTGCCCCCCCTGCTCATCACCAAGGCGCAAGCGCCAGAGAGGGGGAGGAGTGTTGGCCGGACTTTCCGGTCTGGCCGGATAATCTGCCCCTCAGGGGGGCAGATTATCCGCCCACCCAAGATCTTCACCAAGTTTCGCAGGCGCCAGCCCCAGAGAGGGGGCGGAGTTTCCCCCGGAGAATCCGCCCTTGGGGCGGAGTTTTCCCGGGGGGCGGATAATCCACCCCAAGTGGGGGGCGAATAATCCGCCCCCAAAGTTGTGCAACGGCCAGATCTGGGGAGGGGGTATTTAAGCCAGCCTTCCCCCTCCTGCCAGAACTCTTGATTCATTCGAAAAAGACCAGATCAGATATGAAAGCTTCATCCAAGAGAGCTCCACCTAGATCCACCCAAAGGCCCCGTTCCTTGGGGAATCGAAGGAGGAGAACTCGATCTTCATCATCTGCAATCAAGCGCTTCATCTCCTCTCCATTCATTTGGAGAACCTTCGATCTAGTATTTCTTGCAAATACCTAGATCCTTGTTTTTGTTTATATTGATAAACCTTGTTCTTGTGGCAGCTTGTTGTCATCTCAGGAGCCCCCAATTCGGTTGTGGGTGTGTGCCCCAATAGTGTTGTAAATGGCACCGGTTCCCGCCTCGAAGGGATCCAAGAGTGGAGAAGGTGGATCAGGCCTCTCGTGGCGAGATCCATCGGAGAATAGGGTGAGGCCTATTGTGGCGTGGTGGTCTTAGAACCGCCCACCCCTCCAATGCAGATGTACTTCCCTTAACAAGGAAGGAACTGCGGTAAAACAAATCCCTGTGTCTCCGCGTGCTCCACTACGGTTTCCTCGCTCCTCTTTTACGTGCTTAGTAGTTAGGGTTGCATATAGGGAAATTCTCGTAGTTGCATATCTAGAGAATTTACTTTGTGTCAAGCCTAAAATTGAAAAAGTATTAAAAATTGGTTAGCACCTATTCACCCCCCCCTCTAGGTGCCCATACGATCCATTTCAATTGGTATCAGAGCCTCGGCTCTTATTTCGGGCTTAACCGCCTAAGAGAGGTATGGGTTCCAAGGTAGATGGGAGTGATGCTCCGGAGGTAGTCACCATGAACGATCTCAAGACGTTGGAAACAACCTTGGTGAGTTCAATGGAGGCTAAGATGGAAGAGATGCGTCAATTGATAATGCGTCTCTCCACATCCGCAGCATCACCTCCATCTAACTCTGAGGATACCACTCCGCAATCCAAGGAAACGGGTAAAACTGTTTCCAAAGATAACGAAGTGGTTGGTGATGATACTAGCAAGACCTCCTCCTCGAAAAAGGATAGCGGTAAGGATGGATACAATGAGGTTTCTCATGTGTATTCCCCTGATCCACCTATCCCTCACCCACATATACATAATAGGGGTGATCCACCCAAACTTTTTGCATCTACTTTCTCTCAATGGCAATTTTTGATGAAATCTCATGTGTGCAGTTCCTCCATAGAGTTGTGGAAGATCATCGAAAATGGTCTTCATGTTGGAAACCCCAACAATCTCACAAGAAGAGAAGTGGTCGATAGCCAACTCAACGCTACAGCTCTACACATGATACAGCTTGGTGTGGGTGACAAAGACATGCCACACATTCAGCATCTTAGCACAGCTAAAGAAGCTTGGGATGCCCTCACCGAGCTC
The DNA here is from genome assembly GCA_916181665.1 of Avena sativa. Lineage (NCBI taxonomy): Eukaryota > Viridiplantae > Streptophyta > Magnoliopsida > Poales > Poaceae > Avena > Avena sativa. Next base: position 37,892,975 of record OV702283.1, read on the forward strand.
TTCATCGGAAATGAAAGTATGAGAAGGAATATATATGATGCTTTGAGCAATGAAGCTGAAGGATTCTATATGCTAGATGGAGAAGACCATGAGGACATGTATAGGAGGCTCAAGGCAATAGCCACAACCTTCAGAAACCACGGTGCAGCTCATGTTGATGATGCTTGGATCAAGCGCAAGTATGTCAGTGCTCTTATGCCATTTGAGCCCACAGATTTGAAAAGTCTCCAAGGTAGGCATAACTATCACCTCATGTCATCCAATGAGGTAATGCAAGAAATGGCGGCTTTCAAAGTGGCTGCCAAGAATGCCGAAGCTGCTCGTGCTCGAGCTATGGGGATGCAAAAGGGGGTCAACATGGCTTTGAAGACTAGTGTGATTGATCATGATGAATATGCGGTAGAAGGTCTGGACTGTCCCGAGGATATAAAAAGGATCCACGGACAATACTTGGCTCTTTATGCAAGAAACTTTTGGAAAGATCCAGCCAAGGCTAAGCTAAACTAGATCGCAAGAGTGGAGCCTATGGAAGAAAAGAAAATGGTCCCAAGCTGAGAACATGCTTCAATTGTGGTGACCGACTGCACTTTGTAGCTGAATGTCCATATCAAAGTAGGGAAGATAATGGAGGAAGACTTATTTTCAAGGACAAGTCAAAGGCTCCACGCAAGAAACAGTTTGTAAAGAAGAATGCTCCTTTCAAGAAGCAACCGAAGATTGTTCTAGTGGCTCAAGAAGAATATTCATCAAGAAGTGAAGATGAGGATGAGGACGATAACTCTCAAGAGGTGGCTGCTATAGCCACCACATCTACATCAACATCTCTCTTCGACTCTCCGAACGAAAACATCATCAACAAGAATGCTACTTGCCTCATGGCAAGAAGCTCCGAGGTAACTTCTTCTAACTCTTCTTTTCCTAAGGCTATGATTGACATGGATGATCCTACTAGTCTTAAGGTTAAATAAGAGACTATTGCTTTGGATTATTTCTACACTAACTTGCAAGGTGAGCACAAAGTTCTTTTTGAAGCTCTTATGGATTAGTTGGCCCAAAACGAAGCTCTCCTTGAAGAAAAGGGCAGAATTGAAAGGGAGGATGCAATGGAAATTGCATCCTTAAAAAATGCTCTTGAAGAGGAGGAAGAGGCTCGGGTCTCTCTTGAAGAGAGGCTTGAGTCTATTGAAGAGTCACATGATGAAATTGTGACTAAACTTGTTAAGGAACGTGACAATGTTGTCACCAAAGCAAAGAAGTTAAAGAAGGAAAGGATTGACTCTGGGGCTGCTCATGATAGACTCTCCGAGGAATTGGAGAAACTTGACAATGCTCACAAGGCGTTGAAAAACAAGTTATCTATTCTCAATGGTTCACATGATCAGCTTCAAAGTCGATTGGCCAAATATGATACTCCTAGCTCGTCCAACTCAACATATAGTAACAAGGAAAATGCTAATGTGGAAGAAGAAGTGATCAAGGACATCACTACCAAGGACAAAGGTGTGCTTGATGAAGTCCTTGGCAAGCAAAGGTCAAATCATGGTAAAGAGGGACTTGGGTATGTCACCAAGTCCAAGAAGAAGAAAACCAAGAAGAACAAGACCAAGAATGTGCAATCAAAGATAAGCACCGCTGAGAAGAATGTCACAAAAGACAAGACTAATAATACTGGTTTTGCAGGGTCTCACAATCCGAATTATGAACTCTTTTGTGATGACTATGGCGATGTTTATGCTTATTATGTCGGTCCCTTTGATGAATATATTGCTTGGTCTATTTGGGTCCCAAAGACCCTTGTTACTAACATGAAAGGACCCATTGAAAAATGGGTACCTAAAACCAAGAAGTAATTTTCTTGCAGGGCTATGCTTCTGGTGGGTCGAAATGGGTGCTGGATAGTGGCTGCACTAGTCATATGACCGGAAGCAAGGAGATCATCACGGAGATGCGTCCAAATCATGATAATATCACAGTCTCCTATGGTGATAAGTCTAAATCTCAGGTATTGGGTCTTGGCAAGGTTGTGGTTGCCCATGATATCTCTCTCGTGGACGTCATGCTTGTTGAGACCCTCGGTTACAACCTTCTTTCTGTTCGTGCCCTTGGCAAGATGGGTTTTGCTGTTTTTATCGATGATGATTTGGTGGTACTCTTGTGGAGCAAGTCTCTAAAGGTCACTTTCGTTGGATACGTCGAAAATGACCTGTATGTGGTGGACTTTTCGGGGAAAACCACTTCGGGTCCGATGTGTCTATTCGGAAAGGCCGACGTGGGCTGGCTATGGCATCGCCGTTTAGCCCATGTCAACATGAGAACTTTGCAAAGTCTCCAGAAGGGTGGCCACATCCTTGGACTAAAAGACAATGTCTCTTTTGCCAAAGATCGTGTTTGTAGGGCTTGTGTAGAAGGAAAAATGCATGACTCCTCCCACAAGAGGAAGACTATTGTGTCATGAAAGAGGATCTTGGAATTACTTCATGTGGATTTATTTGGTCCTCCTTCTCATGCAAGTCTTGGTGGGAAGAAATATTGCTTGGTCATTGTCGATGATTACTCAAGATATACATGGGTCTATTTCTTCAAGCTGAAAAGTGAGACTCAACAAACCGTCATTGACTTTGCCAATGAACTTCAACGTCAACACAATGTTCCTATCTTGGCAATTAGAAGTGACAACGGCTCCGAATTCAAGAACTACACTTTGAATGAGTTTCTAAGTGAAGAGCGGATTAGACATCAATATTCCGCTGCGTACACCCCTCAAAAAAATGGTGTAGCCGAGAGGAAGAACCGGACTTTGATGGATATGGCAAGATCTATGTTGGCTGAATTCAAGTCTCCTTTTAATTTTTGGGCTGAAGCCATATCCACTGCTTGTCACTCATCAAACTGACTCTACCTTCGAAAGATTTTGGACAAGACTCCATATGAAATACTTACCGGTAACAAGCCCAACATCTCATACTTCAGGGTATTCGGGTGTAAGTGTTTCTTTCTTATTAAAGGTGTCTGTTTGTCAAAATTTGAGTCCAAGGCTTTAGAAGGTATTTTTGTTGGTTACGGTGCCGAATCCCACACTTATAGAGTCTACAACAAGATCACTGGGATTGTTGTAGAATCTTGTAGTGTGGAGTTCGATGAAAATAACGGCTCCTTTGTAGGGCAAGTTGATGTTCGTGGTGCAGATGTTGAAATACCCCAAGATGCCATAAGAAGAATGGGCGTGGGATTTTTCCGCCCCATTGAGGAACCCCTTGTGGCGGATTGGGAAGGACAATGCTCCACACATGTGGAGCCCTCATCTACACAAGATCAACAAGCTCCTACCGTTGGAGAAAATCCTGCACCAACACCGCAATCTGCTGAAGATCATCTGTCCCCTGGACAAGTTGGTAGTCCCAGGCCGGACTATCCTCCCCCCCAAGGGGCGGACAATCCTCCCCTGGCACTCCAACTCGTTCTAGAGGATCCGAAGGAGAAGTCAACAACTCAGAAGCTCCCAGGCTGGATTCTCTGGCCCCCGAGGGCGGATTATCCGGCCCTGGGTCTCCAACTCCTGTTAGGCACTGTCAGGAAGAAGACACTGGTACTTCACCTCCCAAGCCGGATAGTCCGGCCCCTCCAAGGGGCGGATTATCCGGCCCTGAAGAACAAACTCAGCAGCAATCTTCTGGTGTTAACGCAGACCAAGATCAAGGGCAGGGCAGTAATCAAGACAAGGATACAAATACTGAATCAACTTCTTCTAGAAACAATAAGGACATTGAGGCTCGTCGCAAGGCTCGTGCTGATCGGAACCTTGAACTAAGAGGTCACACTCTTGACAAGGTTGTTGGTGATCTACGACGAAGGGTATCCACTAGAAGAGAACTTGCAAGCTTCTGTGATCATCAAGCTCACATTTCCATGGTTGAACCGAAGAAGGTTTTTGATGCTCTTGAAGACCCCGATTGGGTTGTTGCAATGCATGAAGAATTAAATAACTTTGAACGCAACAAAGTTTGGAAGCTCGTAGAGAAACCAAAGGATTGACGCAATGTTATCGGCACCAAGTGGATCTTCAAGAACAAACAAGATGAAAATGGCATTGTTGTGAGGAATAAAGAAAGACTCGTGGCTCAAGGATTTTCTCAAGTGGAAGGAATTGATTTTGGCGAGACTTATGCTCCTGTGGCTCGTCTTGAGTCCATCCGTATCCTTCTTGCATATGCAGCTAATCATAATTTTAAATTACAACAAATGGATGTTAAGAGCGCTTTCCTTAATGGTCTCTACATGAGTTAGTATACGTCAAGCAGCCCCCGGGGTTTGAGGACCCAAAATTTCCGAACCATGTCTACAAACTCGATAAGGCGCTCTATGGCCTTAAACAAGCCCCACGTGTGTGGTATGAGCACCTTAAAGAGCTTTTGCTAGACCGTGGATTCGAAGTTGGGCAAATCGATCCCACTCTTTTTACTAAGAAGGTTAATGGGGAGCTTTTTGTATGCCAACTTTATGTAGATGACATTATTTTTGGCTCTACTAACCAATCTTTTAACGATGAATTTTCAAAGCTTATGACTGACAGGTTTGAGATGTCCTTGATGGGTGAACTGAGGTTCTTTCTTGGATTTGAGATCAAACAACTTAGAGAGGGAACCTTTATTAATCAAGCTAAGTACATCCAAGACATGCTCAAAAGGTTCAAGATGACGGATCTCAATGGCGTTGCTACCCCAATGCAAACAAAGTGTCATCTTGAGCTCAATCCCAAGGGTAAAGACGTGGATCAAAAGGTATACCGATCCATGATCGGGTCTCTCCTTTACCTTTGCGCATCTAGGCCCGATATCGTGTTAAGTGTAGGAGTGTGTGCAAGGTACCAAGCCGCTCCTAAAGAAAGCCACTTAGTGGCGGTCAAGCGAATCTTCTGATATTTGGTTCATTCCCCAAATTTGGGGTTATGGTATCCCAAGGGTTCAAGTTTCTCTCTATGTGGTTACACTGATTCATATTGGGCTAGTGACAAAGATGATAGGAAATCAACCTCTGGTGCATGTCAATTCTTGGGCAGGTCTCTAGTGTGTTGGTCATCAAACAAACATAATTGTATTTCACTCTCAACCGCCGAAGCTGAATATGTTGCTGCTGCAAGTGCTTGTACACAATTGTTATGGACGAGGCAAACTTTAAAGGAATATGGTGTCAATTGTGACAAAGTGCCTCTATTATGCGACAATGAAAGTGCTATCAAAATTGCTTACAATCCCGTGCAGCATACAAGAACAAAACATATAGAGATTCACAACCACTTTATTCGGGATTATGTTGCTCGTGGTGATATTGCACTATCCTTTGTGAGCACGAAGAACCAACTTGCTGATATTTTCACGAAGCCTCTTGGTGAAGCAAGATTTTGTTATTTGAGGAATGAGCTAAATATCATAGATTCAAGGAGCTTGGCTTGACTACCCTTGCACACTCACTTGCTCTTATTCATGTATTTGGTTTAGATGCGGGCATAGACATAGGGGGAGTGTGGTCCTAATTGATTGGGCCAACCCTCCCCCCATAATGCCGAAAGCAAGTAAAATCATTTCGCTTAATATCATTTTGTGATATGTGGGTCATCGATGAGCATTGGTTTTGAAATCAAGATACATCTTCGCGGTGTCATGCCATGCGCTCCAACATGGTGGCTTCGGCCACCGCCCTCTTCCTCGAGAAGAGTTGGTTTCTCATGGGTCTCGTTGGATTTTCTTGCATATCTCTTGTTCTTATGGAAAACACACTCAAATTTGGCGTTAGCATCGCTCTTCTTCCTTTTTGGCGTTTCGATGCCAAAGGGGCAGAAGTAGTTCTATTAGGTCTCGTGGATTTGCAAGGGTCGCGCGCAAGCATCCTTCTTTCATTCATTTTATTTGCTTGCTTGTGCCTTTTTAGCGTGAACTCATTTGCTATTTGCGTTTGATTCTGTAAGACTTTGTCGTGTTTCACTAAGTTTGGTACGTTGTGTGGTATTCATGGATTTATCTATTATGGATCTCATGGAATTCTGGATTTATCTATGGAGGCATATTTAATGGCATATGGAATCATGGGCCTATCTAATGTATGCCTCAATATTGCTGGTATGATTGGGATGTGTTTGGAGGCTATCAAACAAACTATATTCTTTGGCTATATTCTCATCCCGGTGGTATGACCTTGTTTCCCAAACCACCTTGTTTCAATTATCTTTGTTATGCAAGTTGTGTACTCTCTAGTGTGTGTATTTGTATTCAAATACAAATTTTAAATATGCACACATCTAGGGGGAGCGTCTTCCATTATTTAAGGTGGCATTAGCCGGTTTCATTGCAAATCCTAATATTGTCATCTAACACCAAAAAGGGGGAGATTGAAAGAACATTTTATAATCCCTAGTGTTTTGTGTGTTAGATAACAATATCAAGGATTATTTAATGTGTGTTGAAGTGTTGCAGCTATCTATGAGAAAAAGGGAAAAGGATTCTGCTTTTGGGGGGCGGATAATCCGCCCCTCCCTCTTCCCAAGTAGGCGCAAGCCCTAGAAGGGGGGCGGAGTTTTGGCCGGATTTTCCGCCCCCCCCGGATAATCCGCCCCTAGGGGGGCCGGATAGTCCGCCCCCTGCTCATCGCCAAGGCGCAAGCCCCAGAGAGGGGGCGGAGTGTTGGCCGGACTTTCCGGTCTGGCCGGATAATCCGCCCCTCAGGGGGGACGAATTATCCGCCCTCCCAAGATATTCACCAAGTTTCGCAGGCGCCAGCCCCAGAGAGGGGGCGGAGTTTCCCCCGGAGAATCCGCCCTTGAGGCGGAGTTATCCGCCCCAAGTGGGGGGCGGATAATCTGCCCCCAAAGTTGTGCAACGGCCAGATCTGGGGAGGGGGTATTTAAGCCAGCCTTCCCCCTCCTGCCAGAACTCTTGATTCATTCGAAAAAGACCAGATCAGATCTGAAAGCTTCATCCAAGAGAGCTCCACCTAGATCCACCCAAAGGCCCCATTCCTTGGGGAATCGAAGGAGGAGAACTCGATCTTCATCATCTGCAATCAAGCGCTTCATCTCCTCTTCATTCATTCGGAGAACCTCCGATCTAGTATTTCTTGTAAATACCTAGATCCTTGTTTTTGTTTATATTGATAAACCTTGTTCTTGTGGCAGCTTGTTGTCATCTTGGGAGCCCCCAATTCGGTTGTGGGTGTGTGCCCCGATAGTGTTGTAAAAGGCACCGGTTCCCGCCTCGAAGGGATCCAATAGTGGAGAAGGTGGATCAGGCCTCTCGTGGCGAGATCCATCGGAGAATAGGGTGAGGCCTATTGTGGTGTGGTGGTCTTAGAACCGCCCACCCCTCCAACGCAGATGTACTTCCCTTAACAAGGAAGGAACTGCGGTAAAACAAATCCCTGTGTCTCCGCGTGCTCCACTACGGTTTCCTCGCTCCTCTTTTACGTGCTTAGTAGTTAGGGTTGCATATAGGGAAATTCTCGTAGTTGCATATCTAGAGAATTTACTTTGTGTCAAGCCTAAGATTGAAAAAGTATTAAAAATTGGTTAGCACCTATTCACCCCCCCTCTAGGTGCCCATACGATCCATTTCACTTCCTGGGTTGGAGATTGCGCCGGTGGAAGCTCGGACTCAGAGTCCACAACCTCGTTGTCCGGCGCAACCGGAAAATTCTCAGGCAGCGGAGGCATCATGCCAGCTACCTTCAGCTCCTGCACACAAATACAAAATTCATGATTAGCAAAAATATTACAACACTCGTAAAAAAGGCGCAACGCGCATGACACAGTTCTACACCTGAGGAACTGGATTCGAAGAACTAAAGGGGGCAGTCAAGGACTTCTTCGGGAGGTCCTCTTCAGCCTTGAACTTCAGTATTGGACGAAGAGCCCTATCAAGGTCGCCCCTGGACAGCTCCTCTGCCGAAACCCTCGTCGGGTCATTGCGGCCAGTGTAAAGAAACATCAGATGCGCCCTCGCTTGGAGCGGCTGTACCCGACGTTTGAGGAAGGTGCAGATGATATCCACACCATTGACCTCCTTCTCAGCAACCATCTGGAGCACCTCCACCCGACGGTAGAGCTCCTCCACTTCTGCCACCTCGCCCTCCAACACGTGGTTCTTCCAAGATCTCTTCGGAAGGATTTCCTGGGAGAAGTCGAAAGGAGCAAGGACAAAATCTTGCATGTCCACTGCGGAGTCGCGGATATAAAACCACTTCTTCCGCCAGTATTGGACGGACTCGCACATAGAAAAGGAAAAGAAAAGAACATAAGAATGCATAGAAATGATGCAGCCGCCGAGCGGATAGACTCCGCCGGTGCCAGACTGCCTCTTCACGGAATAGAGCTTCCGAAAGAGGCCAAAGTGCGGCTCGATACCGAGTTAGCACTCACAGAGAGTGATGAAACAAGTGACGTGGAGGAGAGAATTGGAGGAAAGATGATGAAGTTGGATGCCATAGAAGAAAAGAAGTCCACGAAGAAAATCGTGGACAGGGAGCGATAGACTGCGAAGAACAAAGGCGAACAAACATCACCCGAAACCCTACGGGTGGACGGGGAGTTACCTCATCGCCTGGAAGTTTCAGGGCCTCCTTGTCCTGCGGGATCAGACCCGCATCGCGCAGCTTGCGCAAGTCACCGTCGCACACCTCCGTGCGCCTCCACCCGCCATCAGTAATGCGAGCGGCGGTATCACCCTTCTTGCCGCCGACGGTGGCACTCGATCCAGCTCCCGCAGCGCCGTTCCTCGACTTTCCCATGGTGGTGAGTGCGGCGATGAGCGCGGAGAAACGAGGCAGGAAATGATCTGAGAACGTCCAGTGCATGTAAGAAAGCAAGTGCTCACGAAAATGGAGGCAACGGTGGAAAGAAATTGGCAAGGGGTGAAAACAAAATCACTGTTTTCCCCACGTTTATAAGGACGAGGACGACGAACAGGAACCGTCCATCCAGAAGCCCTAGCGCTCAGGACAGATCCAACCGTACATGTGTTAGCATAGCAATGAATCGTCGCCAGCATGCCGTCCACTATGCACGAAAACCGAGGGGACGCCGTAATTTTCGCCATGCCGCGCATGACTAGTCAACTCCAAGTCAGAAAGTGGGACCCACGCTCGTCCTGTCATGTCATCTCTAGCACCGCAGATGGTTGAGATCACCGATCGTCAGCACTGACGTCATCAAGACTAACCTAGCAACGGTTGAAAATCTTTAGCTGATGACTAAAGTACTCACTCGAATCTACGATTCGAGCAACTACTCGGGGCTACTCCTATCAGAAGTGCTGGCCGTGCACCTGAGACATGATTAAGGTACTACACCACTAACCATTCTACGAGTCCTACGTCGAGTCTACAACTCCACTAAGGACTCGAGGGCTACTACCATAGGGAGGATTGTTCAAAGCATCTGAAAAAATTGTGTCCTACGGACCTAAAGTTAAAAATATCTGAACTAAAGTCTCTGCTCGAGTCTACGACTCGAACAGACACTCGGGGGCTACTCCCATAGGGAGCGCTGGCCGCGCGCCCTATGATTTCTTCGACTGCGGTCCTTCGGATCAAAATACAAAACCTTTTTCTGGCAACTTTGCCCAAATATACACTAAGTGAGAGACCTACTCCTTGGCCACCCAAAACACCTCCGCGGTGATAACATTTTCGGATGCTATGTCTACGAAGCAAGGATAAGACCTACAGATATATCTGATGGCCTGGTAACACACCTGACTGCGCTCTGCCAGTAAGATACCGTGTCAACTACCAGTAACACACCTGACTGTTCCGGATTCGATTCCGGGGACTCGAATCTGAAGAAAATCATGTTGTTTTGTCCTATGACAGTTAACTGACCCTGATCTGTCAGGAGAGTCAGGCACACGCATCAACAATCCCTACGAGCTTAATTATTTCCTCTTACAAATAGGTCCAAGCTGCACCCGAAAGAATGAAAGAGTCCTCAGCCGAATCTACGATTCGACTGAACACTCAGGGGCTACTAACATGGTTATACCCCGTGGGTACACAATGTTAGCATACCTGTTCCAGCCCAAGAGAAGGACCACGACAGAATATACGGCCCGTGAAGATTTCGGGTGTCTCAAGCCCATGAAGCCTTTGGATCCTTGGAGAACAAGACTAGAATAGATAGAATTTCAAAGGGAAAAACCTAATTTGTAACCGACTCGACCTTCGCCCGGGACCTGCCTATCTATATAGAGTCTAGGAGGGCACGACGAGGAGGACAATCAACTCACCTCATACACACCTCACACCAGATTGCATCTGCGCACCCCTGTAACCTTCGGTTCCGCTGTAATCAAGAGCAGACAAGCAGGAGTAGGGTTTTCCCTCCGGGGGCCTAAACCTAGGTAAACCTCGTGTCCCCGTGTTGCTTGTTTACTAACCGTTTCGTGATCTCCAGCATCCCCATCTTCTCCAAAACCCAAGTCCAAAACAATGGGCATTGACGAGTTGAAACCTCGTCAATTGTTGCCAGTTTTGTACCTTCTACTTCTGACAGTTTATCATTAACAATAATTGGACACTTACCTTTTTCATCTAAGAATACGTACCTTAGTCCATCTGCAAGAGTTTTTACCGTAGGTGGTGGGAGTTCTTCATCTACCTCCCTCTCTAACTCCTCATACTTCTTATCAAAGAGATCTTCTGCCATAGGAGTTGTGTCTAATTAAGTATCAAGTTCCTATTTTTTGGTCATCAGGAATGGTGTCATGATTGGTCAGACATCTCTCCAATTCATCTTTCAGAGTGATAAAATGAATGGCACCCAATTCTACAACAATCATTTCTTTCTTCATTTTGACTTTCTTTTCATACGGTTGCTTCTTAAACTTGGCAACATGGAATTTTATTTCCTCTTCTCCAAATTGTAAGGAAACACCTCAATCTTAGTGAAGAGGGGTAACCTCGGCAATGCCCATTATTTGGACTTGGGTTTATGGAAAGGGGAGTGTTGGTTATTTCCTCGGCTTAACAGACAAACAAGGGAGGCGATTTACCCAGATTCAGGCCCTCATAGAGGAAACCATACTTCCTGCTTGTTTGCTCGTATTATCAGTGGAGAGTACAAATTCGTTGAGTCGACTAGATGCGATCTCGCTGAGAGAGACATGTGTATTTGTGTCTATTGTCTAGATCTATTGTGGGGTAGTGAGTCCTCCTCGTTGGACCCTCCTAGCCTTTATATATGGGGAGGCTATGTCTCAAATACCAATACGAGTAAGCTATAAGCTAGAGTTTGTATGTACTATAGCCTTGGACTTTCCTTGTCTTGTTTCGCCAGGAGTCTGTGTCCTTGTAGGTTTTGTATCAGCCGAACTGTCATAGGTTTCACGGATCTTGATACATCTTCGAGCGAGCCTTCTGTTAAACCACATCGTATATACCAATAATGGGCACCCGAAGAGTCATGCCAATGTCACTAGACCCCGAGACTCTACCTGAGTCGTAGGCTCGGGTTCAGTCTCAAGTCCATTTTAATATGCCCAGAAGGTGAGCTCGAAGATTTTTTCGAATGTGTGAACTTCTCGACTGGCTTGTTTGGATGATGCAATAAATGAAGTTGTCTTGTTCGTGAAATGATGTTGGCATTTTCATCGGATGTACCGTCAATGCTCCTGATGGGAGTAACCGTTGAGGCTATGCATGGATAGACTCAAATTTATTCTTCCATCGACTTTGTTGGAGGTTTTGTTTTCTTTTTATATCAGGTGCGCGGTCAGCGCTTCCTATGAGAGTAGCCCCCGAGGCTACGTTTGAATAATTGTATTGGAGTGTAGGCTCAGAGTTGTTCTTCGTGTACTTTCGCTTTTATGTCGACTCCGTTGGAGGATTTTTCTATTGGCTACATGACCAGCGCTCCCGATGGGAGTAGCCCCCGAGGCTATGTTCAGGTGCTTGCACCGGAGCATAGGCTCAGAGACCTTCATCTGAGGAGGTACTCGACTCAGGCCTTTTTTCTTTTGCGTCGACTCCATAGGAGTAATTTTTCTATCGAGTAGGTAAACTGTAAGTTTAATAAGTTTGTCATCGGGATTTGGTATAACGAGTTCGGTGCATCCGATGGATCAGGAACCAGTTAATTGCTCTTGGGAAAAAGCAAAGCGGACCTATATCAAGCTCAAGTACCCGGACTCGAACCCGGTACATACTGGGGTAATTCAGTTCGGGCCGTTTGAGATCTTGTCGAGTACTAAATTCCAGTTTTTGTGTTATGGGTACCCAGCGTGTCCGTCGGGATTTTTCATCGCATCATGGATACAGAAAATTTATTAGTAGAGCGCATTCTTGTGCGATTACCATGCCTCATAGGATGTATACCGGGGTCTTATCTTCATGTTGTGGACATGACATTCAGACGTTATCGCGGCGAATGCGGTATGGGAATTTAAATTTTTTTGTCGACTCCGTAGGAGGATTTTCCTTCTTCTTTCGGGTGCGCGAAGATGATCTTTCATCCAAGGAGGTTCTCTACTCGGGTCTTGTTTGTAGCGGTGTAAGTTGTTTTCATCAACGATCCGTTGGAGGATATATTTTCTATCGGGTACGTGGCCAGCGCTCCTGATAGGAGTAACCCCCGAGGCTATGTTCGGGTGATTGTACCGGAGCACAGGCTCAAAGTTCTATCATCTAAAGAGGTACTCGACTTAGGCCTTGCATTGATGACGCTAGGATTCCTCCATTGGTGGCGGGGCATAGCTGCTACGTAGATGGACGACAGCAGGGCCCGTCCGGCCCATATCTGGGACCATCTGGGCAGTGGCGGGCCAACGGGTTTTCTCGCGACGGTGATGCCTCCTGGAGGTGTAGATGGTGAACCTACGGTGTTGGTTGGTGGCGGCGCATAGCGGGCTTGCTGCAACATGGCAGCAGAGACTTTACGGGCCCGATCTGAGCCCGACCGAGCCCTTCGGGGGATAGGTGTGTCCTTGCTGTCGCGTCCTGTCGGCTATCGCCAGGGAGGTGGAGGTAGTTCCCTCCCGCTCGGTTGCGGTGCTGTCACCCTGATGGTGCTAACATGGAGCACTTCGTTGGAAACCCCAAGAGCAAGGTGTGAGGCATCAAGCAGCAAGTCTTCCCTCAGTAGAGACCGAGGTTATCGAACCAGAAGGAGGAAGGAAACGTCACACAGGTGTTACGAGCAACGCGGAGACCTGCACAACACAAAATCAAGACTTTGCTCCAACGAACAGTGAGGTTGTCAAGTTCACCGGTTTGCTATAACAAAGGATTAAACGTATGGTGTGGAAGGTAATGGTTTGCAGGAAGTAAACAAGTAACAGTGGAAGATGTATCAATGGTAAAGATTGGACCGGGGTCCATAGTTCACTAGAGGTGCTCTCCTTAAATAAACAACATGGCATGAAGGGTAAACAAATTACAGCATGGCAATTGACAGGAACTGAGCAAGACATAACAATGCAATTACTAGTCAGAAAGATCCTATGAGGTTGATTGGGCAATACAACAAGATACATAGACCGCCATCCAACTGCATCTATGACTAGAAGTCCACCTTCAGGTTATCATCCGAATCCCCTCCAGTATTAAGTTGCAAGCAACAGACAACTGCTTTAAGCAAAGTGTGTAAGGTAAACAGTCCACATGTTCCATGAACAAGAGACCGTTGTTTTCTCCCTAGTAGCAACAACACATCTACAACCGAAGATATTTCTGTCACTTCCCTTGGAAACTAGAGGCACGAACCCACTATCGAGCATAAATACCCCCTCTTGGAGTCACTAGCAACTACTTGGCCAAGATAGCTACTACAAACGGAGAGCATGCAAGATCACAAACAACACATACATGATAGAATCATAAAGACAAAACCATTAATCAAACCAACATAATAATCTCAATATCCATCGGATCCCCGCAAACACAACATGCATGATTACAAATAGATTAGATCTTGATCATGAACGGATCTCACAAGATCTATGCATGAAAGCACAAAGGAGGAGATACAACCATCTAGCAACTACATGGACCCATAGTCCAAGGTGGAACTACTCATGCATCATACCGGAGAGAAGGCCTCCGGGATGATCTCCCCTCCGGCAAGGTGCCGGGAAGAACTTCAGATCCCCTCGATCTAGGGACGATGGTGGCGGCGGCTACAGACGGATTCGTGGATTTCCGATTGGGTACCCAGGGTTTCTGCATCGGGGGCTTCTTATAGGTGAAGGGGCGAGACCGGGAGGCGGCCAGGGCCACCAAACCCTAGCCAGGCGCAATCCCACCTGCCCCCGTGCTTGGGGTGGGTCTGCCCCCCTGGCTGGCCCCTCCGGCTCTCCTCTAGACTTCTTGTTCCCCACGGAAAGTTATTAACTTTGACGTTTGTCCCGTCCAATTCCGAGAATATTTCTTTACTAAATTTTCTGAAACCAAAAACAACAGAAAATAGGCATCTGGCACTGTTGCAACTTGTTAATAGGTTAGTACCAGAAAACATGTAAAAATCACCTCAAAGTGTGGACAAGTAAAGCAAAGTAGATACAAAACAAACATGGAGCATCAAAAATTACAGATAAGTTTCCAACGTATCAACATCCCCAAGCTTAACTCCTGCTCGTCCTCGAGTAGGTAAGTGATAAAAAGAATAATTTTTGAGGTGACATGCACCCTCACAATAAAGATCCAACCATTTGCAAGCATTGAAAGCTGCGATCAAAGAACTTTAAACATGTGCATGAAAGATGGAGTTCTAACAATAGGACATAGTAACTATGCATGTAACATGGCAAGCTACAAACAAAGATCATGAATAACATGCATTGAATAACGTTTGTTTGTTTCACATGTAGAAAACATAGCATAGTGGCAATCATCTTGTCCCTCATAGAGTAGCAATATAGATGCATAGGACACCTGCAAAGTTCACAAGGGTGACTAGAAACAAGTAGCACAAGAGCAAGTAATAACACAATTTGCATCAATTAATAAGCTTTGGAACACTGCACATAGAATGACAACTATGCTCTCTTAATGGTGTCTAAAGGTAGAAGGTGGAGACTCAACAGTGGTGGAAGAAAGACCTTTTTGTAAAGGAAGCAGTGATTACAAGTTTCAAAAAGAGCTTCCAAAAATTATGGTACTTGTTAGCTTTCAGCCCTCATTGCCCCTATCATCTTGAAGTGGTTAAGGTTAAAGTGGCAAAGCTAGAGTATATGCTTGATGAAGTATAAGTTGGAAATCTCATGTCCCTTGAATACGAGGGCCACACCTCATGCATACTCAACTTTGGGTCCAGGTAAGTTCTTGTCACTATAAGTATTTGCATATCATTAAGAATTGCCAACGGGGTATCCCTTTCACATGGTACAGGAGCTTTCCCATAACAAAAATGACAAGGCAAGCAGACAATGAACATCTCAGCAATCTTTTTATTTACCATATGCATAGTTTTTTATTGAGGATGCTTCATAGATAGCTCATTATGGTGATGCTGCAAGTTTCCACCATGATTAGGCATGGCTTAGGCTAGCGGCCCAGGCGTTTCTCTAACACAGGATACAAACTCCATGGACTTACAAGTTCCCTCTTTATTTCACATTGGTGACATCCATAGACCAAAGAGCATGATATCAACTGAGTACAACAAGGTACAAGTGCAATGTTGAAAATGTTCCCCGTGGCAGCACGGTTCTGCTAATTCCAACTTATAAGTGCAAGCATATACAACAAAGTTGTCACAATGGTTCAATTTTATTAGGGGCAAAGAATAAAGTGTGCCATCAAGTTCGCGAGGGCTTTAATCACTAAGTTTTCACATAACAAAATAGTTTTTAATTGGAAGGTAGTTGAAAACAAGAATATACTTGGAATGGTGTAACACACCATGCATAGGAATTTATAGTGGACACTTTGGAATAACCTGGTTTCTTGGGAGTTGCAAGAATGAGTAGAACTTACTCATACAAGTGGAGGCTAGCAAAAGACTAGGAGCAACCAACTAAGACAGCAATAATTGCCAAAATCACGCAGTGCAACAAAGCATACTAATCAAAGCAAAGAGTGGTATTACAAGTCAAGGACTAAATGATCATAGAGGCTAATGGTGACTTGTCATAGTCATAACATGGTGTGAGCATGTGCCAAGTCAACCCAAGCAAAACATCAAACGAGAATACCACAATACTATGCTTTTGCATGCTAAAACAATGCATAATTTCTTCAAGGCACACTAAGCAATCCCAATTGTTTGGAACAAGACATGCTACAGCAATAATCACTAAGCATAATGTCAAAACAACACCTAGCATGTCATGCTAAAGTCTAAGTCACAGTCAATGCAAGCTCCTCTTGCACTTATAAGCAATAACTTACTACTCCTTTCCAAACACCAAGCAAACTTATTTGCAAAACAACACAACGAGAACAGGGGTACAAACTACTTAAGAAAAATAAGCAAACTAAGAAAAGCAAACGAAAACTAAGACGCTCCAAGAACAACACAACTGTGCATGAAACAATAAAAAACAAAGTGTCTAGACAGACATGAGATTTTTATTGATAAAGAAGGGGATGCCTTGGGCATCCCCAAGCTTTGACGCTTGTACTTATTGGATATTTCTTGGGGTGACACCATGATGGAATCCCCAAGCTTGAGCTTTTGTCCATTCTTCATCTCATTGCATCATTCTCTCTTTACACCTGAAATTTTCTTCACACAAAACTTCACATAATCTTCATTAGCAACATTAGCTTATTCAAAAGATATTAGACCACTGGCAAAGCTTTGGAATAGCAAGGATTTTCACTAAAAACACAAGATACTATAGTAAATCCTTTAAAAAGCTCAATTTATCTGAAGAGAACTCAAAAAGGAATCAATAAGAAGCAAATGCAAATAATGGCAGAAATCTGTCAAAACAGACCAGCAGGTAGAAAACAATTTTTTCGAACATCTTCTGTTGCTCAAATAAAAAAGTGTTGAACTAACGGAAGTTAGATAACAAACTGTAGGATTTACTCGTAATTTTTTAGCTCAATCAGAGTTACAGAGCCTCATCACGAATTTTTTTGGTGGAGGACATAAATCTGTTTCGGGACAACAACTCTCCAAATCTTACTTCCCTCTCATTAGAGGTCATTCTTGACACAAAAAGCAAACAAAAAGGATAAGGAGAGGTCATTACAGAAGTAATAACTTCCAAGACTCAAGGAAACTCTTGGGTTATCTCCCAACAAGTACTTTTCTTTAACGTCTTTAAGTTAGGCACAAGAAAAAAGAAGAATCAAGTATTTTCAAATGAAGAATTGCCCATCTTGTTCCTTCTTTTCTTACCTTTCTTTTTCTCCTTAGGGAAGATATGATTGCTTACCGGGGGAGAAAAGTGCATGATGCCTTTTCCCACATCTATTACTGCCCCAAGGTGTTTCAGTAGAGATCTTCCAAGTGTGATTTGTCCCTTGCCTACACATTCAAATACAAGATAATCAGTAGTCAACATTTTAACTGAAATTTTTGTAAACACACCTTCAGCTGTTCCAATGGGTAATATAGTGGCATTGTTGGTAAGAGAGATTTCCTCTCCTCCTTCAATAAGCCCCCAAAGACTCAAGGAATCAAAAATATCTTTAGGCATGAGACAAAATTCAGACATGATATCACAGCGAGCATCAAAAAGTGTAGTATTTATTGAGACTTTGATTGTGGGAAACCACTTTGAAGGCTTATAATTTATAGGAACAAAATCATGGTAAGCCCTAAGAGTGTGATAACAACTATTCGTAGCAGCAATACCGGTCTCAAGAGTGTTCAACCTAGCAAAAATATTTGTGAAAGAGGAATCAGACTTGCCAGGTGTACCATAGATCGTGATTAATTTCCTTATTACATCAAAAGCTTCATCCTCAGTACAAAGAAAAAAATCTTTTTCAGCCACAACATCCAAAGCATATCTATAACGAAGAGCAATACCACGGTAGAAACTATCAATAACCAAGCTGAGGCTTACCTCAGGCTCAATTTCCCTCTGGAAAGCAGAGATTCTAGACCAAGCTTCCTTAAAACTTTTTTTCACTTTTTTGCTTAAAAGTGGAGATTTCTAGCATAGGGGAAATAAAGGTTGGTCCAAAACCCGACATGGCAGCAACTAGAGCAAGAACTATTTTTTTTGTGTTTTTGAATAAAGAAAGCAAACCAAACTAGACTAATTTTTTGGGTTTTTTGGAAAGAGGCAAAAGAAACCAAGCAAACTAAAAACAAAGTAAAGATAAAGTAAGTGAAGTACTCCCCTAGTGAAGACGTCCTTAGACTCCCCGGCAACAGCGCCAGAAAAATTGTTGATGGTGCTGACATGGAGCACTTCGTTGGAAACCCCAAGAGCAAGGTGTGAAGCAGCAAGCAACAAGTCTTCCCTCAGTAGAGACCGAGGATATCGAACTAGAAGGAGGAAGGAAACGTCACACAGGTGTTGCGAGCAACGCGGAGACCTGCACAACACAGACTCAAGACTTTGCCCCAACGAACAGTGAGGTTGTCAAGCTCACCGGTTTGCTGTAACAAAGGATTAAACGTATGTGTGTGGAAGGTAATAGTTTACAGCAATTAAACAAGTAACAGTGGAAGATGTATCAATGGTAAAGATTGGACCGGGGTCTATAGTTCACTAGAGGTGCTCTCCTTAAATAAACAACATAGCATGAAGGGTAAACAAATTACAGCATGGCAATTGACAGGAACTGAGCAAGGCATAACAATGCAATTACTAGTCAGAAAGATCCTATGAGGTTGATTGGGCAATACAACAAGATACATAGACCGCCATCCAACTGCATCTATGACTAGAAGTCCACCTTCAGGTTATCATCCGAACCCCCTCCAGTATTAAGTTGCAAGCAACAGACAACTGCTTTAAGCAAAGTGTGTAAGGTAAACATTCCACATGTTCCATAAACAAGAGACCGTTGTTTTCTCCCTAGTAGCAACAACACATCTAAAACCGAATATATTTCTGTCACTTCCCTTGAAAACCAGAGGCATGAACCCACTATCGAGCATAAATACCCCCTCTTGGAGTCACTAGCAACTACTTAGCCAAGATAGCTACTAACAATGGAGAGCATGCAAGATCACAAACAACACACACATGATAGAATCATAAAGACAAAACCATTAATCAAACCAACATAATAATCTCAATATCCATCGGATCCCCGCAAACACAACATGCATGATTACAAATAGATTAGATCTTGATCATGAACGGAGCTCACAAGATCTATACATGAAAGCACAAAGGAGGAGATACAACCATCTAGCTACTACATGGACCCATAGTCCAAGGTGGAACTACTCACGAATCATACCGGAGAGAAGGCCTCCGGGATGATCTCCCCTCCAGCAGGGTGCCGGGAAGAGCTTCAGATCCCCCTGATCTAGGGACGATGGTGGCGGCGGCTACATACGGTTTCATGGATTTTTGATCGGGTCCTCAGGGTTTCTGTATCGAGGGATTATTATAGGCGAAGGGGCGAGACCGGGAGGCGGCCAGGGCCACCAAACCCTAGCCAGGCGTGGGCCTACCTGCCCCCGCGCCTGGGGTGGGTCTGCCCCCCTGGATGGCCTCCTGGGGTGGGTCTTCCCCCCTGGCTGGCCCCTCCGGCTCTCCTCTGGACTTCTTATTTTTCATG
Source organism: Avena sativa (assembly GCA_916181665.1). Taxonomy (NCBI): domain Eukaryota; kingdom Viridiplantae; phylum Streptophyta; class Magnoliopsida; order Poales; family Poaceae; genus Avena; species Avena sativa. The sequence goes on from OV702283.1 coordinate 37,912,652, forward strand.
AAAAGTTATTGACTTTGATGTTTGTCCCGTCCAATTCCAAGAATATTTTTTTACTAACTTTTCTGAAACTAAAAACAGCAGAAAACATGCATCTGGCACTGTTGCAATTTGTTAATAGGTTAGTACCAAAAAACATGTAAAAAACACCTCAAAGTATGGATAAGTAAAGCAAAGTAGATACAAAACAAGCATGGAGCATAAAAAATTATAGATACGTTTCCAACGTATCACACCCCCATCTCTTGATGTGTTTCCGCTTCCTTCCTCTAGGTCTAGTGTCAATGACAACAGTGAGACGACAAGGGATCATGTTATCGGTTCTTGGGTGTGGGTGGTAAGTTTGGTGGTGTGCTATGGGCAATCCAGGGCAATGGGTTCTTGGGGTCGGGAGAAATCCCGTCGGCTCGTCCGGCACCGCCGCGATGACGCCTGCGGGTGCCATCTTTCCTTCATGAAGGGTGTTGGGGGTACCCTTCCCCACTTACCTCAGTGTGCTGGGGAAACCCTAGGATCTATCCGGGACAGTAGCGTCGTCATCGTCGCACTCTTTCTTCAAGGTGCTGCTTGGTACGTGGCCGTTTGGAGTACAAGGAGCGTGGTGGGACAACTCCGGAGGGCGCATCGGTTGCGAGTCATTCTTGTTTTGTCAATCTTCTGGTGTTGGCATTTTTTTACTTTTTTTAGGCTTGTTTGTGCTGTTTGGCTCAATTATATCGTGCGGTTTGCTATATTAATATAGTGGGTCGAAATATTATTTCGAGGTTGCGCCAACCGTCACTTTGCTGACTTGGTATGTGCTTGTTGCCCCCACTTGTCAGTTTCTCCCCGTTTCCAATTTAATCTAATATTATGTAAAAGCTCGCGTCTCCTCGCGTCCTGTCCTCTCCTTGCACCCCCACACCACCTTCGATTCGCCCCTAAAAACTCGCAATGCGGGAACGAGAAATCCCAAAATGGAGAGGAAAAATTCTCCTCCCACACCCACACGCCGGGGAGCAAACGAGGAGAGAAAACCTGGCGATCCAGGGGGATCGGGCGGCGAGGCAGAGGCGGCGGCGATGGGGTCGTACAAGTGCTGCATCTTCTTCACGCGCAGGTTCGCGGTGAGCGACGCGTCCACGCCAGAGGATGTGCGCTCGCTCTTCTCCCGCTTCTCCGGCGGCGCACCGTACATGGGCATCGATGAGCTCCGCCGCTACCTCGCCGCCACCGGGGAGGCCGACGGCCAGATCGACGCGGCGGAGCGGATCGTGGACCGGGTCCTCCAGGGCCGCAGCCGCACCCCGCGTTTCGGTAAGCCGGCCCTCACCGTCGACGACTTCCACAACTTCCTCTTCTCCGAGGATCTCAACCCGCCCATCCGCCAGTCAAAGGTAGCAATCTGCCCAAACGCCGCTTGACATATCGCTTTGTGTGTGTGTGTGTCAATTGTTGCGATTGGTAGTTGGGAGATGGATTCGTGCGCATGTTACACAATGTGGTGAATTGGGGGCATATACCGCCTCGCTGATCATTGCAATTTTCTGCTTGGCAAACTGCTCCGTGATGAGCATGTCATTTGAATATTTCCAGGATTGGCGCTATCAGAGGATCATGTTATGGTATCTTGGTTTTTGTTGAACCGTGGTGCAAATGCCTCTGTCGTTCTGGAACGTTACTGCGTTGCCTTGCCTGACTCTTGGAATGTTGTGTCATAATGCATCATGCTCAGAAAGCTGATAGGTGTTACACTGAATTACTGAAACCACTTTAGTAGAGAGAATAACTTAATTTCTACAAAATCTGATAGCTAGCTTTATCTGAATATTCTGTTTAAGTCATTATTTTCTCTTAATTAACTTATCTGTTGCGGCTAGCATGGCAAAATTCATTTTTAATTTTGATGTAACTTAGAGTGTGCTATGTGGTTTGAGATGTCCGTTGACTGTAAATCTCGTGCCCCCAGGTCCATCATGATATGAATGCACCATTGTCCCACTATTTCATATACACCGGACACAACTCATATCTTACCGGGAATCAACTTAGCAGTGACTGTAGTGATGCTCCCATCATCAAGGCACTGCAAATAGGCGTCCGTGTAATTGAATTAGACATGTGGCCAAATTCTTCTAAAGATGACATCGACATTCTCCATGGAAGGTACACATGGCAAATCATTCCTTGAAGAGATTATTACAACATCAAATTGTTGCAATTAAATTGTACTACAAAGGTTACTACATATGCTATAACTTCATTCTATTTCCTTGACTCTTCGTAGGACACTTACTGCCCCAGTATCACTTATGAAATGCTTGACATCCATCAAAGAATATGCCTTTGTCGCATCTCCCTATCCTGTTATCATAACATTAGAAGACCACCTTACATCTGATCTTCAGGCTAAAGTAGCTAAGGTAATTTTATTTTGTTTATATGATTATTATCTTGGTGCAGATGATTTTCTCGTACCTAGATCTGAATTCTATTTAGATGGTCCTTGAAGTATTTGGAGATATCCTGTACTACCCTGAATCAAAACATCTTCAAGAATTTCCTTCACCGGAAGCGCTGAAGGGACGTGTCCTCCTCTCAACGAAGCCGCCAAAGGAGTATCTTGAAGCAAAGGGGGGCACTATGATAGATAGAGGCACTGAGACAAAGTTCAGCAAAGGAGAAAATGAAGAATCAGCATGGGGCATAGAAGTCCCTGATATTCAGGATGAGTTGCAAGATGCCAACAAGGTACTTGATATAAAGTTGTACAAAACATCTGTGCCTTTTTTACTACTCCCTCGGTCCTAAAAAAGATGTCATGGATTTGTCTAGATCCGTATGTATCTAGACGTGTTTTAGTGTATAGATACATACGAATGGAGACAAATCTGCGACATCCTTTTTAGGAGGGAGGGCAACATCTGTATGTGGGGGCTTACTAAATGTTGCTCTAGGAGCATCAGGACGATCTATTATACCGCGAAGGAGATGTGGATGAAGATGATGAGCAGAAAGCCCGCAAGAATGCACCACTGGAGTATAAGCACCTTATTACTATCAAGGCAGGAAAGCCAAAGGGTTCTCTTGTTGACGCCTTAAAGAGTGACCCAGAGAAAGTTAGGCGCCTCAGTTTGAGCGAGCAAGAACTTGCAAAAGTAGCAGCACGTCATGGTCTCAACATAGTGAGGTTCGTTTAGTAAATTTATTGAATTGCTCAACGAACTTGGAGGGACACAATCATAGAATTGCATGTCTGTGCATCAAAATTGTTTCTATCCACTTCTCTCTTCTTACTGAAGTGCTCACCCTTTTTGCTACAAGCAGCTTTACACAAAGAAATCTATTGAGAGTATACCCAAAGGGGACTCGTTTCAACTCATCCAACTACAATCCATTTCTTGGCTGGGTGCATGGTGCTCAAATGGTGGCGTTCAATATGCAGGTGCGGTTGTGATTTTAGCAAGAGATTATTGTTTGATTGCATTTTTACTGTTAACTAATCTCCAGTTACTGGAAGTGAATTGCCTTGATCAGTTGCACTGTGGTGCATATTTTCCTGAAGGAAACAGTTCCCCTGCTACTCGTGTGCTTTCCCTACCTGCGTGGTCTTCAGCTGTCGATAATATAAGGCCAGTCATTTTACTTTTGCAGGGATATGGAAGAGCCCTTTGGTTAATGAATGGGTTCTACAAAGCCAATGGAGGTTGTGGCTATGTGAAGAAACCAGATTTCTTGATGCAAACTTGTCCTGATGGAAAGGTATTCGATCCGACAGCAGACCTACCTGTGAAGACAACATTGAAAGTACAGAACACATCTCTAGCTTCCTATCCTTTTCCTATCTGAAATACAGAACTGGGTTTCACTTGGCTAGTGGTTCTCAGGTCAAGATTTACATGGGAGATGGTTGGCAGCAGGACTTTAAGCAGACGCATTTCGATTCATATTCGCCTCCAGATTTTTATGCAAAGGTATTGCCAGAACCAGTGGAATTCGGCGAGCCAATATACTACCTAAGTGAACAATAGTAATTTTCAACACCAAGCAAAAGTGCAAAACTGAAACGCAATGACACCAAGCCTGAGACATTGCTGATTGCTTCTTAAAATCCCCTCGACGCGCAGGTGGGCATAGCCGGAGTTCCGTCGGACTCGGTGATGAAGAAGACGAGAGTCGTGGAGGATAACTGGGTCCCGGTGTGGGAAGAGCAGTTCAGCTTCCATCTGACGGTGCCGGAGATCGCGCTGCTCCGCGTGGAGGTGCACGAGTACGACGTGAACGAGGACGACTTCGGCGGGCAGACGGTGCTGCCGGTGTCGGAGCTGCGGCCAGGGATCCGCACCGTGGCGCTCTTCGACCACCAGGGGCTAAAGTTCAGGAGCGTCAAGCTCCTCATGAGCTTCGAGTTCGTCTAGCCAGCTCCTAGCTGGCCGGCAGGCTCGGTGCGCGTGTGCTGTGCCTGTACATGAACACATGTTATGAAATGATCGCTAGCTAGATTAGATCGATTTGTCGCAGATCTAAGAACTTTTGACGGCTAGAAGAATCGAAAAATTTCAGTCGCCTGTCTTTGAAGTTGGCTTTGGCCGCCGCCTGATCTGTTGGGTGTTATCGTGCGATCAGGAATGTTAGCGTCCCCCTCTGTCAACGGTGCCGATTGAGCCTAGAAAATCATGTGGATAAGACACCTGGAACGTATCCTTTCGCAGGCAGGGGTGCGAGCCAAGCGTGCGACAGAGCCAAGCAGGCGGTAGCCATGGCAATGGGGGCTGCGGCGACTGCGGCCGCCTGCTTCTCCTCCGCCTCCACAGGCGTCTCTCGCTCTCGTGTCAGGGCGCAAGCGAAGTCGTGGGCCGGAGGGGCAAAGGAGCTGGTGCAGTCCGGTGCTGTGAAGGCCGTCCGGCCGAAGGACGCCGCGGAGGTCATGGGCGCGGAGGGATTCCAGTTGCTGGACATCCGGCCGGCCTGGGAGTACGGCCGCGCCGCAGTTCGGGGGTCCGTCCACGTGCCGCTCTTCATATCCGACGACGACATGAGCCCAGTGACGCTGCTCAAGAAGTGGGTCCACCTGGGCTACATCGGGCTCTGGACTGGGCAGTCCTTCACCAAGATGAACGACCGCTTCCTCGACGACGTCAGCGCCGCCGTCTCCGGGAAGGACGCCAAGCTGCTCGTCGCATGCGGCGAAGGCCTCAGGCAAGTAGTAGTCCTTAGTAAACATCGTGGTTTGCAGCGGTGATAAAGGATAATTTGGTGAAATGCATGCATTGGCATCGCATGATACACGAAGCATGGTTGTTTTCCTGGAAACGTTAAATGATGTGCGGATAAACCTTTTTGCTGCGCTGTTAATTAATTTCAGGTCGCTGATTGCGGTGAGGATGCTGCACGACGACGGGTACAAGAACGTGGGGTGGCTCGCCGGGGGGTTCAGCAAGTCCGTCGACGGCGATTTCGCTGAGGTGGAGGGGGAGAGCAAGCTCCGGTACGCCACCATCGGGGGAACATCCTACGTCTTCCTCCAGATCTTGCTGCTGCTCGGCGTGGTACAGTGAAAATTTCATGGGTGGAATGGAAATATGGCATGGCGTTTGCTCTGCTCTTATTAGTTCTCCTGTCCCCTCGGCATTTTGGTTTGCTTTATTTGATTGGCCCAAGTATCGCACTATGATAGATCGACCAAAAGTTAGCACAGTGCATAAATCTACTCTAAATGGGTGGAACTACAGCCCTAGCATAACCACTTGTGTCAAATGCGGAAATGCCACAAACAAGTATTGCTAATCTCCTTTAAACCTTACAAAATACGTACTCCCTCTAATTGTTGCTGATTTGGTAAATCAGTGGCAATTATTATGGGTCGGAGGAAGTGTTATCTCAAATATGCAATAATACCACTATACTTAGAAGAGCATAAACATTGATACTTTGTTCTAGATTCGCCGTTTGCGCTGCCCTTCTTGCCACTATGTGAACGATGAATCAATCATGAAGTAATTTCTTCTTTAGGCGCCGTTCCTCCCCCGTATCCTTTTATTGCAGGAAAGTGAAATTGAGAATTTTCCCTCAGAAATGGGCTTCGGAACCTCGTATTTCTAGCTCCATTTTTTCTCCTTTTATACGAGTGGAGCAGTAGACAGTTGGGCCATGGTTTAAAAAATGTTTGTGTGCTTCTAACTTTTTTTTTTAATAGCCAAATTAGTAGGTGGATTTGATGTAGTAATTAGGCTAATTGGGCCGTCAATCAAGCCGTTCTCCCTTCCTTTATCCCTTTCTAACCGTTGGGCTTTAGCCCCTATATCAATACGTAACTGATGCAAGTCCATGCATTGTTCCCTGCATATGTTAATATGGTATCAGAGTGGTCTCTTCCGTGATATCGAGGAGGAAAAGAAAAAACGCCAGAGAGGAAAAACACCCACTCGAGGGAAAAAAAAGAACCCCACCGATCTCTCCCATGGCGACCTCCTCCGCCGCCATGACCTAGGGAATTGGTCTCTCCCCCACCGAGAAGCTCACCCGGGCCAACTATTTGTTGTGGATGGCTTAGGTCGTCCCTGCTCGTCCCTGCTCCGAGAGGGGCTCGGATGCTTGGGCTGCTCGACGGCTCTAAGGTGGCGCCACCAGAGTACCTCGTGCAGGACAAGGAGGGGAAGAAGTGGAGGTCCCAAATCCGGCCTGAGACAACTGGGTCGAGAGGGCCCATCAGGTGTTGAGTTTCCTACTCACCTCGCTGACAACTGGGTCGAGAAGCACACTAACATGCAATACTACCACTATACGTAGAAGAGCATAAACATCTATACTTTGTTCTGGCTTCGCCCATTGCGGTGCCCTTCTTGCCACTATGCATAACATTGGCACGATGAACAATGAATCAATCAAGAAATAGTTTCTTCTTTAGGCGCCGTTCCTGCCCCATATACTTTCATTGCAGGAAAGTGAAATCGAGAATTTTCTCTCGGAAATGGACTTCGGAACCTAGTATTTAGCGTACGTCTGGGTACATCCCCCACCCCTTGTATACGAGTGAATCAGTCGACAGTTGGGCCATGGTTTCAAGAATAATTCAGCTTATTGGCATGTTACTGTGCTTCTAAGTTCTAACTTTGTATAGGCCTTTCTCAGCTTTCGTTGGGCTTTCCCAAAGAGAAAGGACCTAGGCCTTTCTTACAATGCCTATCTTGAATCCTGTTAGAAGCTTTGGTTTCTCACTCTAAAACCACACAAGATAGAAGCTTTGATTTATCAGAGATCTTAAGCATTGGTGTTCTTTTTTGTTGTTTCATTACATTGTACCTTCTTTGAGAAAGACTTGGGGGTCTTCTGGCTAGCACATGAGGTGGTGTGCTAGACGGCCCAAGTTTAAATCTCACCTTTTCCTATATATGAAGTATGACTAGTGTCTAGTTTATCCTAGACACTCTTTTATCTTTTTACATTGCACCTTCTTTAATTTATCAGTAAGGTAGATCGTTATTTAAAAAACATATGCAGTACTCCCATTTGAAAGGTAGAATGATAAGTTTTTTTTATCACGAACCATGCAACATTTGTGAAGGAAATAGGAACATAATGGATTCTAAGAGACGCCGGCCGTTATTAATTCACCAGCTCTCCCTGCGTTCAGGTGAACAAAATTCTGGAAGGCACATTACACGGGGCCAAAGTGCTTTGTTTGCATGGGTGGTGTTGCATGACAAGATCCTCGCTGCCTGGAACGGCGCAACCTGGCCATCTGAGGGTGGCCACACATACCCATCTACCCGCTATGTAGGATCCATCTAGAGACCTTTCATCACCTTATGCTTGAGTGCAGCTTCGTGACAGCGGTTAGAGAGCAGGGTTTTGCTAGGAATGGATCGATGGGCGCCGCGCCCCCTCCCTTGGGGCAAAGCATCAATGAATTGGTGGGACGGTACAATAGATGGCATAAGAGCAACTCTAACGATGAGTGTAAACGGGCTTGAACTGTATTTTTCCGGTGAGTTTACAGGCCCGTGGCAGTTTGGCGCTCTAACGCGGCCTGTAAAAGAGGCCTGACCCGTACTCGATTTTACCGTGGCTCGAGAACCGCGAGGCTCAATCGGTATATATACCGGCCGACAGTGCGAGTGCGGTTCCAAACCCGCACTCCGCCACCGCCCCAACCCTAGCGCCTCCGCCATAGCTTGCTCCGTCGAGCAATTACTCACGCCGCCGCTGTTGCATTCGCTCGATGTCGCACCGCAGCGGGTCCTGGTGGGTGGGGGGAGGGGCACTGGACCGGAGGCGGGGGAGGCGGCTCGGGAAAAACTCGCCATTTCGCCTCGGAGGCGGAGCACGTGGCGTTCATACGGTCGTAGGGGGCGACGCTGCGCTAGACAAACCGCGAGGAGTCGCTGCCGCCGAAGCTCCGCGCGTATGCGCCGTCGGGGTTCATCTTCGCGAGGTCTCGTGCGACGCGTGCGGCCGGTGAGGGATTGTCGCGCGGCCCCGCGCCTCCATCCCCTCCTAGCTCCGACAGCAACATCGACGACGACTGGTCACGACGCTAGGGGATTTTGGGCAACGGGGGGTGACGAGGGTTCAACTCGTCAATGCCCATTGTTATGATCTTGGGTTTTGGAGAAGGATGAGACGTTGGAGCTCGCGGAACGGCTAACAGACAAGCAACACGAGAGACAATGTTTACCCAGGTTTAGGCCTCCGGAGGGAAAACTCTACTTCTGCTTGTCTGCTCTCGATTAATCGCGAAGCCGAAGGTTACAGGAGTGCGTAGATTGGATCTGGCGATATGTATGCTACGGTTATGATGTGTCCTCCTCGCCATGCCCTCCTGACCTTTATATAGATAGGTCAGGTCTCGGGGATAGGCCGAGTCGATTACAAGTTTATGATTTTTCACTTTAAGTTTCTATCTAAAGAAAACATGTTCTTTAAGGAGTCGAATTTTTTCGGGGCTTGGGTCACCGGAAATCCTTCTAAGCTTTGTGATTAGAGGTATGTCCTCTTTATGGGTTTCTGCCGGACCGGACCGGATAGGTCAATATGAGTCATCCGTAAGGTATACCCATGTCAGGGGCGTGGTGTGAAGCTCCTTTTGGGCTTTCAACCTTTCATCCCAATGCATCGTAGGGATAGTTGCTGAATTTTGTTTGGACGAAAGAAGAGCAGTTTGCTGATTCGTCAGAGACAGAGTTTGATGCACACGAATTAGACCTAGTGGATGGGTGGGGTGGGGGTGTGAAAGCTGAGGCACTATCCAATTGGTCAAGCACTGCGCCATAGGTACGCGCAACACGTAGCAAAACCAAATATATAAAAGCTCGAGATCACGACGATGTGAACCGGCCTCGCAGGTCGGATTGAGCACGCGCGATGATCAATTCGATCGAAATCAGACGGGTGGTGCCAGCCAAGCCAATACTCCAGCTATCTTCGCGCTCGAGAGATCATGGACCACATGGCAGTTTTGGTCCATGCTGCGTTATTGCTGTCGATCGAGGCGATTTCTCACCACTCGATCGCAGCAGGATAATTTCAAATGCAGGGGAGGAATACTTCTTTTCTTGGCTCTGATGGCGACGACAGAATCGAAAAGAAAAAACAAAACAGTGATGCGGGAAAAGGAAATTAAAGCTGCCACTAGAATTGATAGGAGCTGACGAACCCTCAAACGTCCCTGTTGCCCACGTGCCTGATTTGGGCAAAATTAAGAGGACCATCCTGTACCTTAACATCAATCTTTGTCGGAATCTGATGCGTGATCTATTGTAAACACGCACGGTATGGGCCACTCTTGTCATTGCTGTGTGGACGGCTAAGCACCGCTTTTTTTCCTTATGGAAGACAGTACGAATTCCTACCGTATACATACATTGTTTTTGGAGTAGATAAGTTATCCCTTCAAGATTGAAAGTGGATAGTATAAGAATTGAGGAAGTGATGGTTTTATTGAATAGTTGTCCTAACTAATTATTTTAAAAGTCCGAACTGATGGAAAGACGATAACAAACATATTCATATTCTCAACAGGTTTCTCTTTGAACGTTAAAATACTTGGAGTAGTTGACTCTAAGCCTAGTGAAGAGAACAAAACTACCCGTGATTAACCGAGGTGTGTGGGTCTGCGGCAGGAGCTTGCCTGGTCTTGGATGGACGGTCAGTCATTCAAACAATAGCGAATCCTTAAGGCGTTGCACATTGTTATGGCTTGAAGGTTTGTAGTATTGTGGTGCCGGCAACACAGGGTGACTCAAATTGGTGGTACTCCTTGAGTATTGGGTATTGAGTTCCGCGATAAAGTCTCCTTGGTCTCACCTTTATTGGTTATATCAGACAATGAGGGTGTTATTCATCTTTACCTTGTTGAAGGTATTGCATGAAGTTTGCTCAGACTTACTTTTCAAGGTGAAAACCTTGATCTGGTCCTTTCTGACTAAGATCTGGCAACGGCGATGCTTATGTGCCGTTCCCTTCCAGAAGGTGTTGCTGTTGGAGGACCTTTCTCGCAGCCCTCGTGTCGTTTCGGGTGGTGGATGATGTTGCTTTACCTAGAAACTTGGATCCCACTTTTTTCCTTTTCTTTTCTTTCTTGTTTTTTGTTGTGTGCATCCCCGATGTGTTGACCATCTTGATATTGCGTTAGTGCAAGGTCCAGGTATACTTGATGTATTTTTTATATTAATATATTTCCCTTTAGCAATTTTTTAACCCAGGTGTTAAGGTTGCGTGGCAAGATCGGGAACTTGCCAATTAGAGTATAGTTTAATTGTACACTTGTATCGTTTTATGGGAAATTGTAAGATTTCAAATTATTAGAAGCATCCCAAAAATTCTGAAGTGATAATGAAAATATCAATCGATGGTGGACACCTAGGATCAATGTTAGTGCTCCCAACTGAAAAGAGAATTTGGCATTATGATATATCCTCCTTAATCAAGAAACTAACCTTGCGGAAAGTGTGAGCCTCCTTCTCACAAACTTCATGTATTTATCTCCTTCTAAATCATCCAACCGAGTTTTTGTCCGACAAAGCGAATGATTTATCATGGTCATCATGTCCGATTGTGCCAATGAACCATGAACACGATGCAGATGGAGATCACGGACTGCATCGTGTCCACAAGAGACCATGTTAGGAGATTTTTAACGTTGAAGAAGTCACCTCAAGTGCCTTGGTGTTGACGGGTGTTGTCAACACCCGGATTTTTAATCCCAGATGCCTGTTATATCATACATCACAATTTCAGGATTACCATTTTTGCGAGACATAACAAATTGGATATCATAGTACATCATCCATTACAAATCATACATAAGGTCTTACACAAATAAAGGATCTCATGATCCAGTCTTAATACAATCATAGCAGCGGAATAATGTAATAATAACATAGCATGGGCGAAGCTCCATCTTCATGGTCACATGCAATGCTGACGATGGAAGATGATCCTAGTTGTCGTAACCTTCCTGCTGTCCGTCCTCCTGATAGTCCTCTTTATAGTCTGGCCACGGGAATAGTCAGGGACAAAGCCATGAGTACTCTTTAAGTACTTGCAAACTAATACTAACAATTGAAGGGGTTTTTGAGTAGGAAATACTAAGATCTAGGTTGTTTTGCAAAAAGCCAGATTTACCTCTACTAAGTTCAGAAGCAAAGAAAGCTAGTTGAAAGTTTTATAACACCTAAGTGTAAACTTGAATTTCATAACACAACCCTGTTGTGGTCAAGTCAAATCACAAATCATTTCATAAGTCATTTTGAAAACATCTAATGATGGAATAGTATGGCCACTCCAACTGTCCATAACCGCGGACGCGACTATTCGAATAGTTTGACACTCTGCAGAGGTGGTACACTTTACCACAACATTTGATACATCCGTCAGGAACAATCCTGAATTCACCATACTCAGTATGCGGATAATCAATCCTAACCTTTCAATTACATGCCCTAGTATATGCACCTCTCCTGTGAGTTTGGCCTCCCAACCATGACCAACTGTCATCTTGGGAACTGCATAGGTGGACAATCTTCACAAGGTAGCCTCAGCTCAAATCTTGGCAGCAAGGGAACCCATACTAAGGTATATAAATTTTCAGTCAAGCCCTACCCAAATTTCGGGTATTATGGTTTTACGAAAAAAATTGGAATGGTATCGCATCCAGACAACCATCAGTTTTATAAAGGGCTAAGGCTCATGCCTTAACATTTTCATCATCAAAATCATCTGGTGTTCAAGAACACATGTCAAAACATTTCAGTAGAATGACTCCTCATTCTAAGGTTTTCACAACCATTTTTACCAAGTATTCCCATCTAAAGTTATCAAATTTTATGCTTAGCACTAGTATCTACAAGTGGAGGTAAATACTAATGAGGGGTGGTAAACAAGTGTATCTTATCTAAGTCAATCTCATGCCTCAGGATGACATCAAGATTATATAACTTATGCCAAGTTTTATGCTCTTTATGCTATCTTTAAATATCTTTCTAGAATCTACAAGTTACCAAGTAACCTTAACTAGAAAATCTTTGATAAATAAATAAAATAACTAAGCTTGCAAATAAAACTAGGATTGGGTATCAAGTGGTGTAAGCTTGCAAGTAAAATTTGCATGGTTTAGCTTGCTAAGATAGTAGTATAAGGTTGCTAAGTCAACTTGTACAGTGAGGCTTGCCTTGTGCAGAGCAGTGGTTGAAGTTCTCCTCGGCTTCTTCCTCGTAGTATTCTTCTTCCTCCTCGTATCCTTGGTCGATACTAGCGTCTATAAATCAATACGAGGTACACAATCACCAAACAATACTTAACTACTTTTATTTATCACACCAAGGTTTTCACTAGATAATCTAGGATTATCACAAGCATCACAAAGATTAAGGCAATAGTTTTATTTCCTTTAATTTAGAAAAGTAATTTCTACTCATTGAAAAACTACTTAAGATTTAATATTCTCATTCTCAAACATGGGATCATGTTGACACATGTCATCACCACATATTTCAGTACATGGGAATGCGATTTAAAGTGGTGTGACGATTTAATAAGGTTTAATCTTTTTATTTTAATTAATTAAAGTGACTAGAATGGCCTATGAGGCATTCTTTTATTGCTTGTCCAATATTTATGCAAGTAAAACTAGATATTTTTATATATTTAGAAAGGTCTAGTTAAATGTGATTTTTGAGAGTTGGAATCAACTCAAAAGATTTTGTGGTTGAATTTTGAAAAATGTTTGAATGCAGAAAAGCTTCTGCCTTGTTATTTTTACTATAGGTGATCTATAATTCCAAATGAATTGAATCAAATGGGCTTGGATTAAGAATTCCAGTACCTTTCTAACAAAATTGGGTTCATGATTTTTGGTTCAGTGAATCGATCTGGGTTGATTTTTGAATCTAGGTACAGAACTAGGTTTGAAACTAAATTGGAAAATATAAATTCAAACTAACTGGGTTGCGCGGGATGTTAACTGGGCCGGCCCACGGTGTATAGCGCACGCGCGGGTGGGTTTAAGTGAATGACCCCACCGGTCAGCAAGACAGGGGGTGCGAAGCGGTACGGGGTGATCTAAACCGCACGATCAAACTCCAATCGAATGTCCACGACCTATCGTCTCCGTCGGGCAACGCCAGTGAGACGAAAACCTAGCACGGCCAGTAGGGGTCTACGGGGGCTCACCGGGGCTCAGGCGAGGGTCGGTGATGGGGCCGAACGACGAAGTCGACAACGGCTCCTGGTACCGGCAGCTCCTCCTGGGGCGGCTCCAATCAACGGCTCCTTTCATCCTCCTCCGCGGCAAACTCCGGCCAAATTCTGGCGATGTGCTGCTCGCCTTGCTCCGGGGGTGAGGTGGGGTGCTTCTGAGAGAGAGGGGGGTGATATGGTGTGCTGAGTTCCAACGGGGGTGGCCTCTATTTATAGTGCAGCGAGGGACCGAAGGGCACGAGCTGAGCTCGTCGTGGTCATCGTCACATCGATCTACTGGCATGGGCGACGGTAGGGGGCGGTGTTGTGCTTCCTGGCAAAGCTCAACAGCATGGTCGCAAGACGTGAAGCGGTGCGAGACGGTCAGAACACTGTGATGCTCTGGGCGGGTCCGACGGGCATTTTAATGGCGCACCGCGGCTACGGGTCGCGCGGCGGCGAACGGGGTTGTCTGGCGGTCTCCTGGGATGGTGGGGATCACGCTTGCATGCAGCAAGGGCGGCGCGCGGTCTGTGGGCGTGCGTCGCGGGTGGCGCTCTGGCGCGCTCTCGGCACGCTCGCAGAGAGGCTGGGCACGCTCGGATGTGTAGTCCAGGGGCTGGCTGCACTTTGGCATCGGACAGGGGGTGGTGGTGGACGGTGGTGAGTGTCCCATACAAGGTTGGCGAGGCTAGAGCTTCTCCTAACTTGCTGTCGACTGAGGAGTGGCAAGTTGAGCTCGGAATGGTCACCATTGATGGCTATGGCAAGCTCACAGTGGTGCTAGAGCTCGTTAATTGGGCTAGATGATCTACTAATAGCTTGTTGTGAACCAGAGAGGGAACAAGTTATGCCAACATCACTGCTCACTATAGAGTTTGATGTTTGTTTGTTTTGTGTTTGCAAGGTGTTTGATGCAATGGCCGAAAGAGATTCAAATTTGAATTTTTGGTTTAAACTTGGTGGGTGTATTAGTTACATACTCAGTAGTGGTTAGTTGGAAAGGTCAAGGGGTACTGGTTTGGTTGGTTTTTGAAAATGGGTGATCTTCCCATATGTTAAAGATTCAATTTTGAAATGTCATTTGAATAGGGTTGCCAAATGTTTCTGTAAGTTTAAAAGGTGGGATTTGGTTCACTTTTACTTGGTCTAGCAAGAGGTGAAAATAAATGGAAATGTTTCTGTTTGAAATCTTGGACTAGAAACACTCAAAGTGGTCTAGTGAGCAAGATTGGCAAAAATGACCATTTGCTTATTTGATTTTTTTTCTCTTGATTTGTTTCTGCTTGGAAATGTTTTAGATGATGTTGTTTTCATCTTTGAATCATTCCTTGCTATTCACATCATTCACACAAGTCCATTCATGCATTCATACAATCATCACAAACACACATGCATTCATATGATTTAATTAACAAAAGTTTTTGTTAACCCTAATTTTGGTGATTGGAATTTGATAATCATTGTTCAAAATTTTTGGGATGTTACAAACCTTCCCTCCATAAACAAAATCTCGTCCCGAGATTTGAGAAAGAAGAAAGAAAAAACTAGGATTTAAAAAGATCGGGAAACTCCGTCTTGATGTGATCTTCTCGCTCCCAGGTAGCTTCTTCTTCAGTGTGGTTACTCCACTAAATCTTGAGAAACTTGATGCTTCGGGTCCTAGTGGTCCTGAAAGATTCCTCCAAAATATGGATGGGCACTTCGGGATACGTCAGGTCATCGTTGATCTCTATGGTCCGGTGATCAATGTTCTTGAAAACTCCAGTCTTCTCCGGGACTTCAAGGCATTTGTGAAGCAACGATATATGGAACACATTATGCACTGCTGACATCTCCTTTGGCAGTTCTAGTTGATACGATACCTCTCCTTAACTATTCAGGATCTTGAAAGGCCCGATATATCTGGGGGCTAACTTTCATTTGAGTTGGAAACGTTGCATTCCCTTCAAAGGCTACACTTTGAGATACACAAAATCTCCTATATTGAAAGCGAGGTCTCGATGTCTCTTGTCGACATAACTCTTCTATCTAGACTGGGCGGTCTTGAGGTGTTCACGAATCTTGTGAACTTTCTCTTATGCTTCTCGTAGGATGTCGGGTCCAAAAATCCGACTCTCTCCTACTTCCGACCAATTCAAAGGGGTACGACACTTCCTTCCATACATAAATTCAAATGGGCCATTTGCAAACTAGCTTGATAACTGTTTTTGTACGAAAATTCTGCGAATGGCAGACAGTCTTCCCATTTAGATCCATAATCTAGCACACATGCTCTCAACATATCTTCGAGTATTTGATTTACTCACTCCGTTTGTCCATCGGTCTGAGGGTGATAAGCTATACTGAAATCCAATCTCGTTCCCAATCCTTCTTGGACTTTCTTCCAAAATTTCGAGGTAAACTGAGTGCCTCGATCCGACACGATGTTCTTGGGGACTCCGGGCAAACTAACGATTCTAGAGATGTACAACTCTGCTAGCTTCGAGCTCTAGTAAGTGGTCTTGACTAGTAAGAAATGAGCGACTTTGGACAGTCTATCAACTATGACCCAAATAGAGACATTTCCCCTACCAGAAGTAGGCAATCCGGTGATAAAGTCCATTCCAACTGAATCCCATTTCTATTCCAGAATTTGCAGTGGTTGCACCAGTCCTGCGGGTCTCTGATTGTTGGAGATATGCCCTAGAGGCAATAATAAATGTAGTTATTATTATATCTTTGTGTTTATGATAAATGTTAATATTCATGCTATAACAGTATTAACAAGGAAACATTAATACTTGTGTGATTTGTAAACTAAATTAGAGTCCCTAGTAAAGCCTCTTTATAATACTAGCTTGTTGGTTAATAAATGATTGTGGTTTCCCTATCATGAACATTGTGATGTTATTAACAACAAGATCATATCGTTAGGGGAATGATATGATGGACATACTCCTATAGATAAGTGTAGCATAAAGATCAAGTCATTTTAATAGTTCAATTGCTATATGCTTTCTGATACATAGTAACCTAATTCCTTCGACCATGAGATCATGCATATCACCATCACCGGAAGGATGCTTTGATGACATCAAACACCACACCGTAACTGGGTGGTTATAAAGGTGGCATTGAGTGTTCGGAAAGTATTGGTTGAAACACATGGATCAAGAGTGGGATTTGTCCATCCATATGACGGATAGATATACTCTGGGCCCTCTCGGTTGAATGTCATCCAATTGGCTTGCAAGCATGTGACTAGCTCACAAGGGATCCATATCACGGGAATGAGAAAAGAGTACTTATCAATAACGAGGTTGAACTAGGTATGCAGAGATACCGACGATCAAAACCTCGGATAAGTAAACTATCGTGAGACAAAGGGAAATTGGTATCGTATGTAAGTGGTTCATTCGATCGCAAAGTAATCGTAGAAATATGTGGGAGCCATATGAATTTCCAGATTCCTCTATTGGTTATTGTTCGGAGAAGTGTCTCGATCATGTCCGCATAATTCACGAACAGTAGGGAGACACACTTAAGGATTCGATGTTGTTGAGTAGTTATGGAATGATGAGTAAGAGACCGAATGTTGTTCGGAGTCTCGGATGGGATCCGGGATATCACGAGGAGATCCAGAATGGTCCGGAGAATAAGATTCATATAAGGAAAGTCCTGTTTCGGGGTTGGAGAATGGTTCTGGTGTTTTCATCGGGAATGTTCTAGAAGGTTCCAAAAGGTCCGACACTCCGGAGGGGAAGGGTACATGAATGTGTCATAACAAGTTGGAATGATTGCATCATGTACTAGGTGTCATCTCTGAGCAAAATAAAGGGATAAATCAAATCCTAGTTTGAAAAGTCAAACACCAATTTGAAAAGTCAAACGGCAAGTTTGCTTGGTGGAGGGAGAGTAGGAAACCTACTTGGGGAGGAAGTCCCTCTCCCTCCACCGTCGGCCTTGGAAGCCGAGTTGGGGAGGGACTCCCCTCCCCTTGGCCGCGACCTCCCACCTATATAAGGAGGGGCAGGGCTGCCCCTCCAAGACTACACCTTGCCCTCTCCAAACCCTAGCCCCAAGCCGCCGGCGCCACCACCTCCTGCTGCTGCCGCCGCCTAGGGCACCACCAACTCGCCGAGTTGGGGTGAAACCCTAACCCTATCCGCCGGCTAGACTCCTCCCTTGGTGCATCTAAACCCTAGATCGCCAAGGCCTCTCTCATAGTCCACCATACCCGCTCCGGCTTAAGGCGAAGCCCTGCGAGATCTCCCCTCTACTTCCGGTACCACGCCGTCGTGCTGCCGGAATCGTGAGGAGAGTGCTACAACCTCCGCTGCCTACTGGAACAAGGGAGAGGAAGGTCTTCATCGAGTACCGAACGTGTGACCGACTGCGGGAGCGCTGCCGGAACGCAGCGCCGGAAGGATCGTCTACACGATCTTGAGATCGGCAAGAGTACGACTACATCACCCACGAGAATCCGCTCTCGTTAAACACTTTGGAATCGTCGAGGGTGAGTTATTCCATCGACTCGTTGCTACAATCTAGTAGATAGATCTTGGCTTTTCTGTTTGTGTGCGGTAGAATTTTTTTGTTTTCCATGCTACGAACCCCAACACTGATGTCCCGCCTTGACTCTCTGACAAATGCCACACTTGGCTATATAGCTTCCGATTTCTCTCTTCATCTTATGCCACCCAAATTGCTCCTTTAATTCCTGATACATCTTTGTCCCTCCGGGGTGGATAGAATAAAGAGTATCATGGGCCTCTTTCAAAATAGTTTCCTTCAATTCTGAATCTGCTGGTACACAGAGACGTCCTTTGTACCATAGAACTCCTTCTTCATCTTCGGTGAATCCAGGTACTTTCCCTGTACCGATACGACGTTTGATTCCATCGATACTAGCATTTCCTTTCTGCGCCTCCTGATTAAAGTGGGTTGAAGTTCTATGCTAGCCAAAAATCCTTCACTTACTAATTCCATTCTAAAATCTTCCATCTCCTTGTGCAAACTTGGCTGCTCCTTCAGAATCATGGAGTTCAAGCGACACAACAATCTGCTAAGGGCATCTGCTACCACATTGGCTTTACCGGGGTGATAGTGAATGTACAGATCATAGTCCTTGATTAGATCTATCCATCTTCTCTGCCTCATATTCAGCTCCTTCTGAGTGAATATATACTTCAGGATCTTGTGATCCAAATAAATATCACAAAGATTTCCCATAAGATAATTCCTCCATGTCTTCAGGGCTAGAACTACGGCTGCTAGTTCAAGGTCATGGGTTGGATAATTCTGTTCATGCTGCTTCAGTTGTCGGGACAGATAAGATATTACTTTGCCTTCTTGCATCAACACACATCCGAGACCGATCTTGGATGCGTCACAATACACATCAAAGGGCTTCGTAATATCTGGCATGATCAAGATTGGGGCTGATATCAATCTCCTCTTGAGTTTTTGAAAACTCGCTTCACATTTGTCCGTCCATTCAAACTTCTTGTCCTTCTTCAGCAATTGGGTCATGGGTCTTGTGATACTTGAAAATCCTTCTACAAACTTGCGGTAGTATCCCGCTAATCCGAGAAATGCACGAACTTGGGTTTGAGTGGTTGGGGCTTGCCAATCTTCCACATCCTTCATCTTTGGAGGGTCAACGGCAATTCCTCCGGCTGATACAATATGTCCGAGGAATCCTACCTCCTATAACCAGAATTCACATTTGCTAAACTTGGCATACAGCTGATGCTCCCTAAGGGTTCCAAGGATGGTCCTTAGGTGCAGCTCATGTTCTTCTTCCGATTTGGAATAGATCAGAATGTCATCGATGAAAACAACGGCAAACTTATCCAGGAAGTCCATATAAATCTTATTCATGAGTTTCATGAAATAAGCGGGGGCATTGGTTAATCCAAAAGACATGACAATATAATCGTATAATCCATATCTGGTGGTAAAGGCAGTCTTTGGAATATCCTCTGCACGAATCTTGAGTTGATGATAACCAGTTCTAAGATCATTCTTAGAAAACACTTTGGCACCAGTCAACTGGTCAAACAGGTCTTCTATCTTTGGCAGTGGGTACTTGTTCTTGATGGTGACATCATTTAACTTCCGATAATCCGTACACAAATGGTTAACTCCATCTTTCTTGTCCACAAATAAGATAGGTGGTCTCCATGGCGACGCACTTGGTTGGATCAATCCTATCTCCAGCATATCATCCAGTTGCTTCTTCAGCTCCACTAATTCAGACGGGTTCATACAATATGGTCTCTAGGCTATGGGTCCGGTTCCAGGGATTAGTTCAATGATAAACTCGATATCCCGATCTGAGGGCATACCGGGCAAAACATCTGGAAATACATCGGGGTATTCACAGACTATTCTGACTTGGTCAATGGTTGGTTGGGCTATACTCTTGTTGCATTTGAATTGACGGGGCAAGATTTTAGATACATGCTCAACTGATATTCTGGCTGTACTGGTCATGCTTACGGCTTTCTTGGCATAGTCGATTAATCCTTTATGTTTGGACATCCAATCCATTCCTAGTACTACCTCCAAACCTTTAGTTCCGAGTACTATTAGATTAGCATAAAAATCTATGCCATGGATCACGGCCTTGCAAATTTGTCTAGCTTTGGTGGTTGAACCAGGTATTTGAACTATCATAAGATGCTTAAATTTGGTGGGTTGAATCTTACTAGTGCATGCAAATTCTTCAGTAACAAACGAGTGCGATGCTCCAGAATCAAACAACACTCTTGGAAGTACCGAGTTAACAGAAAACATACCCATCACGACATCTGGCACTTCTTGTGCTTCTTCAGCATGCATGTAATGCCCAAAAAATATTAAAAAATTAGAAATTGATTGTTATTTTATTTTGTGCATCATCATGACGTCATCATACATATTTTATCAGTAAAATTATTTTATCAAACCATATTTTGTTTTAATAAATATCCATGTGGTTTTATTAAACCCGTCTATCGTTCTTATTTTAAATTAAAACAAATAATATTTTCCGTAGCAAAAGATTTTCTTGTTTTATAAATAAAATTAGGCTAAAATACCGTCTAAAATTTTGGCCCAAAACTAATCTCTTATAGTCTATTTTAGACTAGATAAATATCTCAATCCCCTTTTCTTTTCCCAAACCCTAGACCTAACCCTAACCCTATTCCTACCTTACCGCCGCCTACACCCAACCTCGCACACACACAACGCACGCACTCACGCGACCCCAACCACAGACACCACCACGCACGCCACACGCTATCACGTTGCAACTCACACACGCAGACCCACCACAAGCCCACACACGCGGGCATTCCCCAACACGACCCACACCCAGGAAACGCACGCACGGGATCCCCTCGATCCCGTGACCCCTGCGCATCGTCCGCATCTCCCTCCGACTCCCGACTCCGCCGCCACTCTCGACCTCTCCTCCCTCTGTCTGCTGCGCCGCCTCTTCGCCGGCCGTGCCCGCGAGCCGCCACGCCCCCGCGACTGCTGCCGCTCGCCTGCCCTGTACCCCGCGTCTCCGGCCACTCCCCTTTCCAGGCGTCGTCCGCATCCCCTCGTTGCCGCCACCTCTCCTCCGAGCAGAGCTGCTCCGCTGCCGCCAGCCCGTCGCCGTGGCTCTCCCCTTCCCGCGCGCAGCCGCCCGAGCTCCTGCTCGTCCGCGTCGTCACAGGCGCCCAGAACTCAGCGTCCGCGGCCCCCGTTCTCCCCGCCACCGAGCACCTCGCCTCTGATCCGCGGCTCCCGCCTATAGCCCCTGCTCGAGCCCGCTCGGCCTCCTCCATGGACGCCATGACGCCGCCCATGGTCCTCGTCTGCAAGCCCGGACGTGCTATCTCCGTTCCTCGATGGAGCCCACAGAGCTCGTCTATCCTGCAGCGCCGCGCGCGTGTCTCTGCGTCACCGCCTATCCCCGTGCGTCCTCAAGCCGCCATCGGCCGCGTGCGCTCGGCGCCCTTGCGAGCTCCCTGCAACGCATCTGTGTGGCCAACGTCCAAGGCAGCCTCGGGCCACACCTTGGTGTTCCGCGCGTGGAGGCCGGATGAACATCATGCATAGTGGAGTTTGCAAGTTGTTTGTTTTCCATGGCCATCATGTGTCACCACCTGCGTATGAGGGTCTGGTCCTTTGAAGCATCTTCCATGGCAAACCCTATCGCGATGTCGTCAAGATCTTCCGATGACCACCGGATTTGATTCAAGTTCTCCATTGACGACAAGATCGCGCACACGGAACCGAAGACCTTTCCAAAGACCGATCCCGGCGAGACCAAACGAACCCCTCCGAAACCCCAATGTGTGACCCCTATCCGAGCCCTATTTCATTAATTGCTATATTAAACATGTTGCATATTAAATTATCCATGCTCGCATACATATTTATTTGTTTGGGGTATATTGTCGATTCATCTCATAATTAAATATGGAGCACATATACGGGCGAATCTAGTCTAATATTGGCCCCATTTAAATTTATTTAGCGAACCGATGTCATGCTTTGCTTTGTTAATCCAACATTTAATATGAGGGGTAGTTAAATAAGTTGAACCTAATAATAAATGCTGGGATCCGATTCCGCTTAATATTGCTAAGTGGGACCGCATATTGCCATGGCATGCATCATATCATAAACATGCCAGATCTTCCGCCGTATTATTAAATATCGCATCGGGTGTTTCTTTCTACTACTTTGCTTCTTCCCGGATATAACGATGAGTCGATGTGAGATACGACAAGCCTCCGGCTATCCGACTTTGTTCCTCAGGCGAGCATTCTCCCTCTTCTACCTATTTTGCGTTTATAGTCTTTACTTCCTTCCTTTGATCTATTGCTATCCTTATTGTCGATGCTATAGTACCGTTTATTTATTTACTTGCTCCACTATATTGCCTTGGTTATCCTATTGCCTTGTTTGATTAGCTAGCTTTGCCCTTGCGAGTCGTAGGCACGCTAGTATTGCTCTCATACAGGTGGAACATGATACTTGAATATGGTTGGTGATAAGATAATTAATATGATGTTGTTGGTTATGATTTCACCTAATGATAAGGCCCCGGCAGGGACCACCTTTGGGAACTGCTTGAGCCGACCTAGGACCCATTCGTTCTACGATACCAGTTCCGAGTTGATCGCGCTAACAAAACGTGGGGCCTCTGGGATCCCCCCTCAACTACCGGCGCTATTCGTATATCCAGAGGGTTACAAAATTGGTTTTCCATTTGGTGCATACGCATAATATGTCCTCGGACATGGGTGAGTTAATATGTCTCCGGACTTGATATTTTGGTGGATTGCCATGGCTTGCATACATAAATCGCGATACACGGCGGCGGCACCCACGGTGTGTACAAGTTACCCCGCAGGGCCCGATCCACCAGTAGGCGCAAACGCTGTGCCTTCCTTGAGAATCGCCGTACCTCTTGGTTGGTTCCCACAGTAGGTGATGCCTCTAGATATGCGCGTAGTTATGGGACAGTTCTTGTTGTGAGATTCAGATGGCACGCGTGATATGTTGCCTGATGGGTTGAGCATGCGTTTGGTACAGTAGTGCACCCCTGCAGGGTAAATATTTTCGAGAAGCCGTGTGTCCACGGTTATGGACACCTTAGGAGTACAGTGTCATGATCATAGACAACGCCACTAATGTTTCGCCTCTAATAATATGATTAGTAATTAGCCTTATCAACTAAGCACCTGCTTAACTAAAATTGCCACCGTGTGTGTTCCGCAAGGGGACTTCCTCGACTGGTCTTCGAAGGGGAAATCTTCGGATGGGTTATGTTTGGTGTTACATTATGCTATCGTATAGTGCTCTCTTATCTCGCTCTAGTAGCCGAAGTTGTAGCGTGTCTCTATAAGTTAGATAGTGCAAGATTTGCTGCCACTGAGACCACCATACCTATGTAGGCGAGGACCGCCGAATTCTAGTCTCGTCGTGTACTGGCCTCAGTACTGACCGCTCTCTTTCTGTTTTACTTTGCCCTTTGTCGGCACCCTTTTGGCTTGACAGGTATGTGATTGACGACGTTAGCAAGGTTACCCTTCCGGCTAGGCCTGGGCATGGTTGGACACCGCTTGGTTATTCTTCAGGACTCTTAGTCCCATTTGGATCTTGTCCGTACTTGGATACTATTTGGATTTCTTTTTCTCTTTGAGTTGTATCTTTTGTATTCTTGACTCGTTGAGTCGTTGATGTATATATAAGTTCTTGTGGACTCTGTTGTAAACTACCGTGATGTAACTACTTGTATTCAAATCCCACCCACACGAAAGTGTCTGGTGGGCGTCTTTGAATCGCTTCTATGCGGATTTTGGCGGGAAATGCTGAGATTTGCATAGACCCGATTCGGGGGCGTTACAATGCATGAGAAAGAGACGGCCGTTGCGGTTGAGCGAGTTCCCTGGGGAAAACCTTCTTCCGGGCTGAACACGATGCTGCTGCTGAGCTGGGGTATTTGCATTGGGGGATGTGGCAATCTTTTTTGGGCACTCATTGGAATAGTGACCCTTCGTTCCACATTCATAACAAGTCACCTGAGACTTGTCCTTTGCTGCAACAGGCACATCATTGCTTCCAGTCCTTGGGGCAGTATTGGTGTTGGTGGCGACATTGTTGTTGTTGAACTTTGGTGGTGCACGATTGAAATTGCTGGGGTTGCCGGGGTTGTTGTTATTTCCTCCGGGCCTCGGTTTCCATGATTGGGATAGGTCGGACGGTTCATCGGGGGTCTGTTGGTTCTTGGGGCGAATCCTGGAGATGGTTTGGGGCGATACTTAGGGGTATGATGGGTTCCTAGTTGATGCATCATGCGACGCTTGTGGTTCTCATTAACTTGGTTTATCTTGCCTTCCATCTGAATGGAAGAGTCCACTAAGGCTTCAATATCAGCAAATGGGATATTGACTAACACTGTCTGCATCTCATCGTGCAGACCATTCAAGAATATTTCTTTCTTCTTAGCTTCGGTATCTATCTCATCCGGGGCATACCTAGCCAATGACAAAAATTTGTCACGGTACTCAACTACGGTCATCCTTCCCTGCTTCAGTTCTCTGAATTCATCTCTCATCATCTTGATCAAACCCGATGGCACATGGGTTCTGCTAAACTTGACTTTGAATTCATCCCAAGTCATCATCTGTCCTCCAGTCATGGAACGAACGCTGTTCCACCATGCTCTTGCATCTTCGGCCAGATAGTGGGTGGAAAACAGTGCCTTCTCGTTGGCTTCCACTCCTGCAACTTCTAGGTTGTTCTCCATGGTTTGCAGCCAATCATCGGCATCGAGGGGCTCTTTATACTTAGTGAAAATGGGTGGGTTGGTGTTCTGGAAGTTCTTGAGCTTGGATCCATGGTTGTCCTGGTTTCCATGTCCTTGATTGTTGTTGGCCATCTGAGCTATCTATTGAAGGGTGGCTAAGTTGGCTTGACGTTCGGCTCTTTCAGCTTCGCGGTCCGAGACCAACATTTTCAAGATTTGCAACATCGGGTCCGGGGATGAAGTGCTTCCTCCACGAGGCATCTGAAGATTTAGGTAGATCATGAGAAAAGAGGGAAATTTCTAAGGTTCAGGGTTTTGTGTTTGAAAAGTTTTCAAAGTTTAACTCAGATTTTTCTAGCAATTTGCTTTATTCATTCATAGCACACGATAAAAACACACACCACAACAAAGAAAAATAGATGGTTTTAAGAACCATTATGGGAAACTATGATACAGTGGGACCAGATACAACTCACTAACGCTAGTGCTCAAGTGCTACTACTCCTCAGAGTCGGTGTCCTCATCATCATCAATGAAGGCGAAGTCATCCTCATCGGTGAAGAGGTACATGGCCTGATCCTCTAGAAAGTCATCATCGTCACTGAGATAGGAGTAGGGGTCTCCACGAAGGTCTTCCCCTGCATTCTCCGTCTCCTCGAGCTACATGTCTCTCTCATGGACAGTCTCCTCCAACTATGTGATCCTATGGCGAAGACGAGCAATGATGCGCTCTTTCTTGTCGAGCTAACGGCGACGAGACTGGCGATCCTTTACTAGCATGAAAATGGTCTGATCCTTCTTGGCAGCGATGGCGTACTTGTGGTTAGCGTAGGAGCGAGCATTGTCCAACTCCTTCTGCCAGTCATACATCATGAAGCTGAGGTGGTCCAATTAAGTCTTCAGCTCATGGTGATATGGGGCCTCTAGTGGACCATAACATCACGCCTTGGATAGAACTCAAAGCGGGTACCCTTGATCTGATTGATACTCTGCCCACACAGACGGGCAAGAGCTTCCTTCATGGCCCTGGCAAGTCCATCGAGCTGGTTGTTCTCTCTCAAGGTGAGCTGAATTCCCTCTTAAGTGTGGGCTTCGATCTTTCCTCGGAGACTTGCAACAACCAGCCATTGCAATTCCTATCCTTCCTGATCGTTGAGTTGAGCTCCGAAGAACTTGGGGTGCGGACGCTCCAGCATCTCCGACCGCTGGTCCAAGTCACGCTCAAAGATGAGGTCTCCTCCATTCCCCAACTAATAAAACTTGCTATACTTCACGTCCATTTATAAGAATATAGGATGAGTAAGTTAGTAGGGTGATCAAGTGTGTCAAATTTTATGTAAGTTTGCAAGAATTTTTGAGGAACATAAATTTTCATGAAAGAGTCTGAGTGATAAGAATGAGAATAATTTTTCATAAGTACTCACTTCCTTGGTTTTCGAAACTAAGTTTTTGATTTAAACGTCCATTCTAAACTAGGGTCTCCTATGGTCAGGATGACTCTAATACCAACTTGTCAACACCCGGATTTTTAATCCCAGATGCCTGTTATGCCATACATCACAATCCTAGAATTGCCATTTTTGCGAGACATAAAAGATTGGATATCACAGTACATCATCCATTACAAACCATACATAAGGTATTACACAAATAAAGGATCTCATGATCCAGCCTTAATACAATCATAGTAGCAGAATAATGTAATGATAACATAGCGTGGGCGAAGCTCCATCTTCATGGTCACAGGCAATACTGATGATGGGATAGGATCCTAGTTGTCGTAACCTTCTTGATGTACGTCCTCCTGATAGTCCTCTTCATAGTCTGGCCATGGGAATATCCTGGGACAAAGCCATGAGTACTCTTTAAGTACTCGCAAACTAATACTAACAAGTGAAGGGGTTTTTGAGTAGGACATACTAAGCTCTAGGTTGTTTTGCAAAAAGCCAGATTTACCTCTACTGAGTTCAGAAGCAAAGAAAGATAGTTGAAAGTTTTATAACACCTAAGTGGGAACTTGAATTTCATAACACAACCCTGTTGTGGTCAAGTTAAATCACAAATCATTTCATAAGTAATTTTGAAAACATCTGACGACGGAACAATATGGCCACTCCAACTGTCCATAACCATGGACGCGGCTATTCAAATAGTTTGACACTCTTCAGAGGTGATACACTTTCACCACAACATTCGATACATCCGTCAGGAACAATCCTGAATTCACCATACTCAGTATGCGGATAATCAATCCTAACCTTTCAATTACACGCCCTATTATTGGCAACTCTCCTGTGAGTTTGGCCTCCCAACTATGACCAACTGTCATCTTGGGAACTACACAGGTGGACAATCTTCACAAGGTAGCCTCATCTCAAACCTTGGCAGCAAGGGAACCCATACTACGGTATTTAAATTTCAAGTTAAGCTCTACCCAAATTTCGGGTATTATGGTTTTACGAAAAAAATTGGAATGGTATCGCATCCAGACAACCATCAGTTTTATAAAGGGCTAAGGCTCATGCCTTAACATTTTCATCATCAAAATCATCTGGTGTTCAAGACCACATGTCAAAACATTTCAGTAGAATGACTCCTCATTCTAAGGTTTTCACAACCATTTTCACCAAGTATTCCCATCTAAAGTTATCAAGTTTTATGCTTAGCACTAGCATCTACAAGTGGGGGTAAATACTAATGAGGGGTGGTAAACAAGTGTATCTTATCTAAGTTCAATCTCATGCCTCAGGATGACATCAAGATTATCTAACTTAGGCCAAGTTTTATGCTCTTTATGCTACCTTTAAATATCTTTCTAGAATCTACAAGTTACCAAGTAACCTTAACTAGAAAGCTTTGATAAAGAAATAAAATAACTAAGCTTGCAAATAAAACTAGGATTGGGTATCAAGTGGTGTAAGCTTGCAAGTAAAACTTGCATGGTTTAGCTTGCTAAGATAGTAGTATAAGCTTGCTAAGTCAACTTGTATAGTGAGGCTTGCCTTGTGCAGAGCAGTGGTTGAAGTTCTCCTCGGCTTCTTCCTCGTAGTATTCTCCTTCCTCCTCGTATCCTTAGTTGGTACTAGCATCTATAAATCAATACGAGGTACACAATCACCAAACAATACTTAACTACTTTTATTTATCACACCAAGGTTTTCACTAGATAATCTAGGATCATCACAAGCATCACAAATATTAAGGCAATAGTTTTATTTCCTTTATTTTAGAAAAGTAATTTCTACTCATTGAAAAACTACTTAAGATTTAATATTCTCCAACTCAAACATGGGATCATGTTGACACATGTCATCACCACATATTTCAGTACATGGGAATGTGATTTAAAGTGGTGTCACAATTTAATAAGGTTTAATCTTTTTATTTTAATTAATTAAAGTGACTACAATGGCCTATGAGGCATTCTTTTAATGCTTGTCCAATATTATGCAAGTAAACCTAGATATTTTTATATATTTAGAAAGGTCTAGTTAAATGTGATTTTTGAGAGTTGGAATCAACTCAAAAGCTTTTGTGGTTGAATTTTGAAAAATGTTTGAATGCAGAAAAGCTTCTGCCTTGTTATTTTTACTATAGGTGATCTACAATTCCAAATGAATTGAATCAAACGGGATTGGATTAAGAATTCCAATACCTTTCTAACAAAATTGGTTTCATGATTTTTGGTTCAGTGAATCGACCTGGGTTGATTTTTGAATCTAGGTACAGAACTAGGTTTGAAACTAAATTGGAAAATATAAATTCAAACTAACTAGGTTGCGCGGGATGTTAACTGGGCCGGCCCATGGTGCACAGCGCACATGCGAGTGGGTTTAAGTGAATGGCCCCACCAGTCAGCGAGACAGGGGGTTGCGAAGTGGTACGGGGTAA
The DNA here is from genome assembly GCA_916181665.1 of Avena sativa. Lineage (NCBI taxonomy): Eukaryota > Viridiplantae > Streptophyta > Magnoliopsida > Poales > Poaceae > Avena > Avena sativa. The sequence continues at coordinate 37,941,477 of OV702283.1, forward strand.
TCTAAACTGCACGATCAAACTCTAATCGAACGGCCATGACCTATCGTCTCCGTCGGGCAAAGCCGACGAGACAGAACCCTAGCGCGGCTAGTGGGGGTCTACGGGGGCTCAGGAGAGGGTCAGCGATGGGGGCGAACGACGAAGTCGACGACGGCGAACCTCCTGGTACAAGCAGCTCCTCCTGGGGCGGCTCCAATCAACGACTCATTTCTTCCTCCTCCGCGGTAGACTCTAGCCAAATTCTGGCGATGTGCTGCTCACCTTGCTGTGGGGGTGAGGTGGGGGTGCTTCTGAGAGAGAGGGGAGTGAGATGGTGTGCTAAGTTCCAACGGGTGGCCTCTATTTATAGTGCAGTGAGGGTACCGAAGGGCGCGGGCTGAGCTCGTCGTGGTCATCGTCACAACGAGCTACTAGCATGGGCGATGGTAGGAGGCGGTGCTGTGCTTCCTGGCAAAGCTCAACGGCATGGTCGCGAGGAGTGGGGCGGTGCGAGACGGTCGGAACGCTGCGATGCTTTGAGCGGGTCTAACGGGCATTTTAATGGCGCACCGCGGCTACAGGTCGCGCGACGGCGAACGGGGTTGTCTGGCGGTCTCCTGGGACGGTGGGGATCATCCTTGCACGCGGCGAGGGCGGCGCGTGGTCTGTGGGCGTGTGTCGCGGGTGGCGCGCTGGCGCTCTCAGCACGCTCACAGAGAGGCTGGGCACGCTCAGGCTATGTGGTCCAGGGGCTGGCTGCGTTTTGGCATCAGACAGGGGGTGGCGGTGGACGGTGGTGAGTGTCCCAGACAAGCTTGGTGAGGCTAGAGCTTCTCCTAGCTTGCTGTCGATTGAGGGATGGCAAGTTGAGCTCGGCATGGTTACCATTGATGGCTATGCAAGCTCATAGTGGTGCTAGAGTTTGTTAATTGGGCTAGATGATCTACTAATAGCTTGTTGTGAACCAGAGAGGGAACAAGTTAGGCCAAGATCACTGCTCACTATAGTGTTTGGTGTTTGTTTGTTTGTTTTGTGTTTACAAGGTGTTTGATGAAATGGCCGAAAGAGATTCAAATTTAAATTTTTGATTCAAACTTTGTGGGTGTATTAGTTACATACTCAGTAGTCTCTGGTTAGTTGGAAAGGTCAAGGGGTACTGGTTTGTTTGGTTTTTGAAAATGGGCGATCTTTCCATATGTTAAAGATTCAATTTTGAAATGTCATTTGAATAGGGTTGCCAAATGTTTCTGTAAGTTTGAAAGGTGGGCTTTGGTTCACTTTTACTTGGTCTAGCAAGGGGTGAAAATAAATGGAAATGTTTCTGTTTGAAATCTTAGACTAGAAACACTCAAAGTGGTCTAGTGAGCAAGATTGACAAAAATGACCATTTGCTTATTTGATTTGTTTTTTTGATTTTTCTCTTGATTTGTTTCTGCTTGGAAATGTTTTAGATGATGTTGTTTTCATCTTTGAATCATTCCTTGCTATTCACATCATTCACACAAGTCCATTCATGCATTCATACAATCATCACAAACACACATGCATTCATATGATTTAATTAATAAAAGTTTTTCTTAACCCTAATTTTGGTGATTGGAATTTGATAATCATTGTTTAATATTTTTGGGATGTTACAGGTGTTCCATCCACCGATGAAAGAATATCATCGATGAAATCGTACCAAGGAATAGTAATTTTGTGTGTCTTTCCAACTTGTTTGGCCAAGACGAAGAAATGTGTTTAGAACGCATCACACCAGCAAAGCCCACCAAATAGGCAATCAAAATATAACAATAGTAGTTAATTAACAAGAGAAAAGTACGCCCCTGTCGCTCTAAGGGATGCTCGGGCGGAAATCCTAGCCATCACCACCCTCAACATCCCATCTCTCATCCTCCTCGCTGCTGTTGGAGGATGCCAGCAGGAGAAGCCATCTTGGTTGACGATGGTGGCTGGGATCACTTCGGTCGTGACGGCGCATCATCCCAGACCGTGGAGCAGTCGGTGAAGATCGGGAGTCGGGTGGTGGCCCCTGGAGCTGGTGGTGGTACTACCATGGCGGATGGCGTCGAGGTCGTCTCTATCGGAGGGGATGCGACTCTAGGCGAGAGGCGTGGCGGCGCGACCCTACGGTGGTGGCGTGGATGTACGACCTCGCATCAACGATGTGGTGGTGGCCTTGCCCTGGCGTTGAAGTCGTGCGACCATCTGACACAAGCTTTGGGAGGCGCGCGACGCCTTCTTCGCTGCAACATGGCCTATGGGCTGGTGGGGTGGGGATTGGGGCCGCCAGTCCCAAAAGGAGACGGCTAGAGCCTAGAGCGGGGGTTGCTGGATTAGATCTAATAATGGTGGTTGTTCCTAGTGTTCTTGATCCGTCAAGTCGGAGTGGAAGCTAGCTTACAAATAAATGTTTCCATTATGTGAACCATTTCCGTAATTCGACCAATTCCCCCTTTATCCACACCTCCTCCCTCCGTACCTTTGAATATGATAGCAGATCTGGGAAATCAAGACTTGAATGATACAAGCTTGATAATGATACTCTACTATATCAACTAACAGAACTTATTAAATAGGGGCATCCCAACTTGTTTCTTTGAATAGAGAAGAGACAAACTTCCATAGAGCATAGATACACGCTTTTGATTTAGAATACATAAGACCCAGGTTTATAAGTTCTAATATGACAGTACCTAATTGTCATATCGACTTAAGGACATGGTTTGGGTCCCACGAGAGGAAGAAACGAAGATGAGGAATCACCAACCGTTGTGGTTAGATTTATTCGATTTCTTAGAGGTTTAAAGGACAAACTCCATTCTTCAAATATTGAGCTGTATTCTGTTCATTCTTTCTTTCGGCTTCATATGGTTCCTTAGTACGTGCCACGGTACTGTAGGTAGACCATGGAGTATATATATATACATATATGAAAAAGGCACAAACTACATCATATGATATATAGGAGTACACGGTTGGTGCTTGGCGCTTGCAAGTTGCAACAAACACAGGATCTTGGATCAAGGCATCAAGCAGCAGGTACGCACGCGTTACACCTGCATCAAAACATCGGCGTCAGTCACTACCAGCAGTGACTCGCGGCGAGATATATATGGGCCTCCCGACACCTGACCCACCGGTGGAGGGCGACGGCAGAGATAGATATACGGCGAAAAAGGATGGTTGCCGGTCTCATTTGGCCTGCATTATTCGAGACAGGATAATCCTCAGAGCAGAGACTAAACCCAATCATGGAAGGACGGAAAGCCAATCCTACTCAGGCGCAGGCCGAATAATCAGGTGGCCAGCGTTGGAAGATTCCGGAGGAGTCCGTCCCCACGAAGCTGCACGGACTGTACCGGCCGGCGCCCGGCGCACACGGTGGGTGGGCCTGCCGGCCGTTTCCCTTCCGGCTACAGGAAATTAGCCGGTGGCGTATCTCGCCGCGCGGGAACAGACAGCTAGTGGCCGCCATGTTGCACCAACCGTTGATCGCACCCACCAGGAACAGAAAACTTTCTTCTCTAGTTTGTGATTCTTTTCGATCCGCGCCGTACCCGTCCAGGCGAACTTAGCTCCTTTTCCGGTGGGCGGCTAGGAGGCATCGATCCGCACTGTACCCCACTTGTTCGATTCCACTGTAGGTGTGCCACGCACGACGGCCGTGGCGTTCTCGTACGTGCTGCCATGACGTTCGGTTTTTTTCTTTTCTTTTGCGAACAACTTGCGTATTTATACAGTTATTTAAACGCGTGGAAATTTAAACAAATCCGAGTAATCTTTTTCCGGGATGAAGGATGGTGTACTACCCAATAATTGTCCAGGTAAACACACGAGTCAGTTATCGGTATGCTGTGAATATCTTGTTTATCTTTGCACCACGTAGGAGAGAAAACGAAGGCGTGTGTGCTCATCGATAGAAGAAGGTGCTGATGACGCGAGAGAACGGTGACTTGACAGACGCAAGCTTAAAAAACCATAGTACTACTAAGCAGAGACAGTACACCGGCCCATGATTGAAATGGACTCTTGAGACCCAGCCAGGGAAAGAGATAAAATACAACATCCTGATAACATTGTTAATATTCGAGGAAGGAGCAACGTGCAGCTGATACATGCGCTGTGCCCGCCTCCTCGCAGGTCATGCGTGTACTTATTTCACTACATTGTAGCGCATATATATAAAAATAGAGTAAATAAACCGATAAAGTTAACATGAATGACGCACGCACGTACTACTAGGTGACAATTCCATGTCTATTTATTAGAGCAAAGTCTAATGTGTATATATTATTTTTATTAGAGAAAACGTCTAACGTGTATATTATTGTTGTATGTAGTAGTATATGTACGTATATATGTACGTCGTGTGTACCGATCATCTACGCGCGCGCTTATGGTGGTATACGGTGTAGCGCGCATGCACGGCCCCGGGCCTAGTAGTGTCAGGACGAGGCGGCGGCGGCGCCCCCGGCGCGGAAACTCTGCAGCGACTGTAGGTGCGCCTTGCCGCTGAGGCCGCGCTGCCGGATCTGCACGCGGTACTCGTCGAAGGTCATCTCCGGGTACAGCGCCGGGCTTTCCGGCCCAACAAGCTCCGCCATGGGCCCCACCGGCAGGTCGCTGCGCGGGTTGTAGAAGAAGGCCATCGACAGACGCTCCTCCGCCGCGCTCACCGTCACCCGGTGCTCCACGCTCTTGTACGACGCGTTGCTCAGCACCTGCATGTATATATATATATCGTCACGCTCAAAAAAAAAAGTATATATATATATATCGTCATTTCATTTGTAATTAATCATGTGAATAGGTCTCAAAAAAATTTAATCATCTGAATATCTGATCGATCGAGAGGCCACTGGTAGTCCCACGTTGACAGGGAACCGGCGGCATCGCAATTTGTACCAGCGATTGGCTCAGGATCGAGCTCGATCAGGTGCAGGATAGAGGCTAGCTAGCTTGATGGGTGTGAATGATAGCTCTCGCACTGTGGCACCATCAGATGAAAATAAATCAAAGGCGTAGACCGGTTAGACACGCCTCTAGCTTGAATTGTGAACACAAAATAGTAAGATGACTAGTATGCCTTGTAGAGTTGTAGGAGCAACGAATCATGGCAGACAGGGTGGGTTGTCACTTGCACCTGAACCTTTTCTCCAATATGCCTATCTTGGGAATACCACATGATGGACGAGAAACATGTCATCTCATACGTACGGCCACTCATCATGATCATCTACCAAAGGTCCAAAGCTAGCTAGTTTGCTTTTTACAAAAAAAGTTAGCAAAGCCAAATTGACCTGAGAAGTTCGTGGACACGAAGAAAAGTAACATCAAAGTCTACCTCCCGTGAACGAAATTATTCCACGTCCATCGGTCCATCATCAACTTTTCACATCAGAAGAGGCACCATGGAAGGATTATGAAAAGTTGCCGTATGCCAAAACCGTATGCAAAACCAAATGGTATTTGTTTTTGTTTCTAAAATCACTTTCACTCGCGTGTATTACACTCCCTGTACTTTCTTCTTGTGATGTAAATTAGTTTCTGAAAAGTCGAACTTGAAATTTTATTTGACCTAATATCTAGAAAAAATTATCATCATCATTCACAACACAAAACCGTTATCATTAGTCTCATCATGAATATGTTCTATTCTTTTAGAGTATTTCAGATGTTGATAGTTTTTCTCTATAACCATGTCTATGTGTACTCCAAAAAAAACATGCTTTCGTGATTACTTCCGTATGATTTTATAAACTTTCTATATTAAATTTGAAGCACTTTAATGCATGCATGTATTTGAAAACATATCTTTCACGTGTGGATTCGTCCTTGTGCCCGGACACAGTTAGTAGGATATGGAGATGCTTTGTTAGTTGGAAAAGCAGTTTACTCGATGCAGGTCCATGACACGTGTCGACACTTGAGAATATCCTACCGGACCCCCACCCCTGGGTTTTTTGCTCCCGTTCCCTGTGCAGGTAGTGCACCACGATTGCAATGGGTGTACGTTCTGTACTTCTATATACTATATGGTGTTTGCAATAATGATGTTCACGCAGACCCTTGTTCTAGCCGTGTTAATACCAAGTATAACGTTCTCAGTGTCATGGGTGCAGATACTGTATATGTACTATGTTGTACGTTCGGTACCTATATGGAGTATACTAACCTAGCTACCGCATATGTAGCCGTAACGTGCGATTTTTTGTACAGCCTCGTCTCAAAATAGATATCGGAGATTTGTTTAGATTCACATGTGATATGTAAATCATCCCACATCAATCTCAGAAAGTAATTTTTTGCGACTCCTAACGCGTGTGAATCGGTACGCTAGCTGCACGTGTGTATTCTCTCTCTTTTTTACCTGGATCTGGTCTCCGATGTTGACAATGAAGGCGTCAGGGACCGGGTCGACGGTGATCCAGTGGCCATCCTTCCTCACCTGCAGCCCCCGGACGTGGTCGTCCACGAGCAGCATGGTCATGCCGCCGGGGTCGGAGTGCGCCGCCACGCCCAGCGTAAGCTCCGGCTGCGGGCACCTCGGGTAGAAGTTGACCCTCAGGCATGCCCCCTCGCCGCCCTCGCCGCCGAACGCCTCCTGCAGCCTCCCTCCGTCGAGCCCCAGCCCCTTGGACAGCAGCGTCGTTACCCTTCGGGACAACTTCACCACCTCCTCGCTGTACTCCTCCGTCGCGTCCCTGCCAAGCATGCACCGATCAGCTACTTATAACTTGTAAATAAATTTATTAAGCATGCGAGCGCGTCCGTGCATGTTCAGCATGTGCACCTACCGAAGAGTTGAAGGAAGGGAGGGCCACTTGTCGTGGCTCTTGATCGACGTCGGGAGGAGGTGGAGGAAGTAGTAGTCTCCCCAGTCGAGGTGGCCACCTTTGGTGGTGCCGAGGCGGCTGCCGTAGCCCTCGTACGTCGTCGGCGAGTTGGCGTACCGCTCCCGCAACTCGGCCGGCTGCCGGAAGAAGCCGCGCCACGACGAGCGCGCCCGGCGCAGTAGCTCCGGCCGCACGCCGTGGTTCACTGCTTGGAAGAAACCCCACTCCCGGCAGGCCGCCTCCACGGCACGGACCGTCTCGTCCGAGTCCGGCATTGACATGTCAACCACCGGGATGTTTAGGACGCCGCCGCCCGCTGGTTGGGGCGTCGTCGTCGACGGCCGCTCCGATGGAGGCTTGACGTACCGCTCAGGGATCGCCTCGCCACAGGTGTCCGACACGGCCTGCACGCGCACCACGGGCTCCGGCCAGCCGGCGCCACCGTTGAAGCAGCTACTCATCGTGGTGCTATAGCTTGCGGCCGGGTAATCTTAGGACGCTCTTGCACTAACCATTTATAAAAGCAGCAGAGTAGGATAAGGGCGAGACACTGATCATTATGGAGGTGTTGAATATAAAAATCAGCTAGCGCTTTGCTAGGGTTTGAAAGCAACGTATAGGATAAAACAAACACGTGCTGGAAATATTACGAGTGGCTACATGAAATGATTAATACACTTTTGTGTGGCCAGTGTTTTTTGAATTACTTTATGTAAGGATGGCAATGGTAGGATATGGACATAGTAGAGCAATATCATACTCATATTCATATCCGTTTAGAATATAAAATTCTACACATACCAGTATTTACGGGTATAAAATTTTACCCCTGCATATACCCGATAGCTACGCGCATCTATTGAGTACTGAGCGGGTAGATCAAATAGTACATAAGTTATCCACACTCTTTCATCAATAGCACATTTGGAAAATAAATCAATTATACCAACTCAATAACAATCTCATACGCGGACCTTGCGTTATCATGTTGCTCGGCCGCATAAGTTGGAGCTCCCACTTATTAGTTTAATTGGTAGGGTATTGGTATACCCACAGGTATAAGGCTATATCCGTGTCCTGCTCATGATTTAGCTGGTAGGGTATAAATACTATCCATGGGTATAAAAGTGTGTCCATACTCTATCCATGCGGGTATAATAACCGCGAGTAAAATTGTCACCATTAACTTTATGCTAGTGCATATGTGGAGTCCATGCCTCTCTTAATATTCGTCGGTGGTGGAATATTAAAAATTGAACTAAACAATTCACCAAATTCTTCGGTGATGGAATGGGTAAGAATTATTGTGAGTAACAATTCACCGCCCTCTATTATATAGGCGCTCCTGATGGGGTTTTACATTAGAGGCCCATTAGCACTCCTAAGACTTATCTAATTCAGATCCAACCCGAAGTAGGCTTATAGCCCCTTAGGTGTGTGATCATATAGATTCATGCACGTATAGACATGACGTGAGTACTTCTACGCAACCAATAGTTGGGAGCAGCCGCTAGCAAGACGTGCAAATTCCTAAACACGCACAAAGATCATATCAGGATGAACCATCACAACATAAGGTACATGTTATTCCTTTTGCCTCATGATATTTGGTCTAGCTCCACGATCTTGTGATTCGAAATCACTTATTAGGCTAAACATTAACCTTAAGTAGCAGAACCATGCATTTTTGTATCCGATCGCTCGAGGGGCCTAGAGATATATCTTGCAAAGAGAGGGGAAATCTTATATTGACTAACCATGCCTCGCAACATGCTTCATGAAACACTTGCAAGCTAATTTTATAACAATCCAGTTACGGTGTAGAATTTGATAGACCTAAGTATGTCGATTCACATCTCGGGTACATCCGACAATCTTAGGTCTAAGGACAAAGAAGAGAGTGCTATGGTTAACCATAAGGGTTGGCCTGATCTTCACGGATCTGGAGGTAGAATCTTGGGAGAGGAAAATGGGGTAGTAGAAGTGAACACACGCCACGTGAAGAACATGTGAACTTTACGCAAAATACAACACGATAATTGACCAGTTTCTTTTGTTGGAGGCCATCGTCCCAATAGAATCCTCGCAAGGAAATATTGGGAAACATGCCCCCTCTGATCCAAATCAGAGAGGGAAGAACACCTTAGGGAGGACTATTTTGTAATATGTGAAATTTTGCATGCATGCATTTGTAAAAATGTGAAAATTGTAAAACTTTTGTTTTAAGAAGATATGTAGGATTGAACTTGAACTCTAGAGTTGAGTTTTGACTTAGGACAACTCTAGGATTTGAATTCAAATTTCAAAAGGAGTTCATATTTCAAAAACTAGGATTCAAAATGTTTCAAACACATTAAATTTGAGTCCAAGACTCAAACACACTTACATAGACAATATAAGATTCTAAAGAGAATTGGAATTCACTATTTGAGTTCAAAACTAAGGTTTGAATAATTTAAACTTGAATTCAAATGTTCATATTTAAATATAGAAAATTCACAAAACTATGACGACGTAACAACAACCAAAATTAGATTTTCATTTGATAATCAAATGGTTACAAAACAAATACAAGTGATCATACAAAAGTAACTAAAAGTAGTAATCAGATCCTATTACATTAAAAAAGAAAAAGGAAATGACCTAACTACACTAGCTAGTTTTTATCATCTTATTTATTGTTCTTCTTTACCTTATAGCATATCTTGACATCCAAAACAAACATAAAGGACCATTTATTTATGGTTGAGAATGTTGGATCCAAGATGAGGTCAATACATTTTTTTAGAATCCAAGGACAATGTCCAGGAACTAGTCCTAAACATTGTAGTTGAGGGTTATGAACAAAGGATCAATGCAAATAAGGAAAGAAAGGCTAATGTAGTGCACTGGATCAGAAGCAACAAAGTATCAGGAAGCAACAGCAACCAACAGTATCTTGACAATGAGTAGTAGAAGGCAAAGCATGGTTTAAGATAATGTTATTCATTGGAAAGGTCACAATTGATACCACATAACCATATACAGTAGCAGACCAAAATCCTAGCAGGAATTGAAATTGTAAGACAAGTTATAACACAAGTAAATAAGAAAAATATCCACTTGAAAAATATAAGTTAGGCCAATAAAATTACCAAACTAGCCCTTAACCGACATGCCTTATTAGGCATATGACCTAAGCTGGTAAGTACACTAAATGCACATATAAAACAAACTAGAGATGCGGTATAAGTAGCTTTGTTACTACATGCAAACAGTGAGACATGAATCTCACATGAACTGTAGAACACTATAAATAGGACCCCATACCTCTTGAGATCACATTCCTCAAAGCAAATCTCATAAGAAACACTCTCAGAGCAGAGGTTGAGAGAGAAGAAAAACCAGAAACCACACTCACTAGCAGTAAGAGAGTGAAAGAACATTTCATGATCTCTATTATTTTTTGTGTTAGATAATAATACCAAGGATTATTTGATTGTGATGGGGATATGCCGACCGGGGTATACCCAGCAGGACGTTTCCTATTGGCCCAAGCTGCCAGCGAGTGGGCCCGCAGGACGGCGACTGGATCGAGACTTGGCAAGGATCCAGGCGACTGGAAGCCGGAGGCCCAGAAGCGTATCTAGGCCCAGTCGGACTAGGTCAAGAATCCTCCGAGTCCTTAACCAATTCGGTTGTAGATCTGTAAACCCTAGCGAGGTGAGCCTATATAAACCTCCCTAGGGTACGCATAGAGGACACGTTCCATTATACACCCCAGCGACTTGCCGCCTAGCCATCGAGCTCGGCCTTGTACTCTCTCCATAATAAAATCTAGCATGAGTAGGTCTTTACCCTCCGGGGGCCGAACCTGGGTAAACCCTTGTGTCTCAGCCCTCATCTCGCACCGCAGATGGCTAGTCGCCCTTGCCCCTTGTTCTACTACTCGCTGCCAATTGCAGCATCTGCCGTGGCCATTCCCACGACAGTGGCGCCCACCGTGGGGCCTGGCCGGTCAGGCCGGTGTTCTGTGGCGAGATCCAATCTGCCCATCAATGAGACGGTCGCCACCGGCTGCATGATCGCGATCGGCGAGATCCTGCAGATCTTGTCGAGCAACTACGTCCCGGCGGCATGCCCCTTCACACATAGCGTGATCATTCCGGTCGGCACGATCAGCATCTTCGTCGGCTTCACCGACACCATCACCTCGGAGGACCCGGCTCGCATCCGCGAGTCGCAGCCACGCGACCAGCTCTCTAAGATCCAGTTCTGCACTATCCACCGCCTCACCTCCAAGTACAACTCGGCCAACAGCAACGTGGCCGAAACCACCATGGCCACGAATGACGCGGCCCTCAATGATGACGCCGACTCGGCGGCCTCAGCGTCGGCTGCCGGATCCATCGTCACCGCGTCGCCCGCGAGCTCCATCACCCAGGTCTCCAACATGGGAGACTTCGAGGACCCTTCCATCCTTGGGATCTTCAACTTCGACTTTGGGTCGGAGATCTCCGGCGACTTCCACGTCGGATCTGGCCGCAACGTCGCGGCCTATATGGCGAATGGCGCAGACCCCCCACCAGACCCCTTCTCCACGCCGATTCCGCCGACCGCGACGGCAACGGAGGTCGAAGAACTCTGCGTGCGACTAGAGGAGGCGGTTCGCAAGGAACAAGCCGAGCGCGAGAAATTCCGCCTCGAGCAGGTGACAGCGCATGAGCTTTCGCGCTACCACCAACTCCGCATCAGGTCGTGCCTGAACCCCACCGTTCAGGGCCGCGCCCTGAACTTCGACGACGAGAACGACCTGGCTCGCATAGCCGAGCGCGCGATCTGCGAGAACGCTCCGCCAGGAGGAAGTTCTCGGCCACAGCCAGGCGCGACGGCTAACGGCACCCTACCACCACCACCCGACCGCACGCCCCCCCGGGATCAGCCGAGAATCCTAGTCTCCTCGCGGGAGCGAGATGCGAATGGCCTCCCGTTGTTCTCCATCCCGATGGACAACGTCGTCGCGAGCCGAGCCGCGGTCGACAACATCACCATGGACGGGGAAGGCGCCCTGCAGATCCAGTATGCCAACGCAGTCGAGCAACAAAACGCGGGTGCCTACTCACAGGGTCGCGTGTACTCGCGCTCGTCAGGCAGTACGCCGGCCTTGAGCAGCCGCCCAGTGGTGGCAAACACCCTTAACTGCCCACCACCCGAGCCCCTGTAGCTCCAACATCGACCCGCACACGCGACACTCTCCACCAACGACCCGCGACCGGCGAACAACTTTGTCGCCGCCAACGGGAAGCCAGTCGATGCGCACACCCACATCATCAACAACCAGAGCTGGTGCACACGACAGCCTGATGACTTGAGGCATACCCTCACCAACCGCCACGACTGCGAACCAAGGGGCTCGCTAAGCCGAGTCGGACCCCAGTGCTTCAGACCAATGATCCGAGGCGAAAGATACCTAGCGAACTTCAAGGCTCCAAAGGAGATCGAGAAGTACGACCCCTCGTACGACCCGTCTGTGTGGCTAGACACCTACCTTATGGCGATGGGAATCGCCGGCCACACCGACCTACTTGCCGCTCGCTACCTCCCCCTGATGATGGAGGGAGCGTGCCGACAATGGATCAACACCCTCCCCGCGGACAGCATCGACTCCTGGGAGGAAATGCGCGACGCCTTTGTCAGGCACTTCGAGGGCTCCTACACCCGCGCCACCACCATCAAGGACCTGGAGCGATGCGTCCAGGGACCCCGCGAGTCGACCCGCAGCTGGGTCCAAAGGTGGCAAGAATTGTGGTACAACGCGGTTGGAATCCACCCGGACACCGCGATCCACCGCTTCAAGACCTCGTGGCGCTACGAGCCCCTGGTCGCCAAACTCAAGCGGGTGTACAAAACACTCGACAATATACCGGACCTCCTCGAGATCGCCAAGCGGTACACGGAGGAGGACCCAAACCAAGAAACCGACGACGAGTCAGGAGGAAATCGCCGCACGAGCGGCCACGACAACGGAAGGCGACCCGAGATACGGTACAGCAACACTCGCCTCACCGGCAAGCGTCGCGGTGACGGGGGAGTCGACTTTGTCGCCAATGCCGGGTATGCTCCACCCGAGACCAAGAGCTTCTGCCGCGACGGAGGTCAATGCCGCGATAGCGGCAACTACAAGGCGAAGCCGTGGTTCGACCCCGCGACCCTCCTCAACCATCCCTGTGTGTTCCACAGCAGGGAGGGAAAACCCGCCACGCACACGACCGCCGGCTACCACTCCCTGAGGGAGATCGAGAAGGCACGGCGCGCAAGGGAAGACCCCGACAACCACCCGCCAAACGGCGGAAAATTCGGCAACGACACCGGCTCGCTCCACACCTTCACAGGCTTTAACACGAAGCGTGAGAAGAAGGTCATCACCCGTGCTGTCGCTGTCAACGCGGTGTCCTAGATCGACATCCCCCAGTTCCTTAACTGGTTTGAGCAACCAATCACCTGGAGCCGCGAGGACCACTCGCCACGGATCGAATATCTGGGCCGAGTCGCCTTGGTGGTCAAGCCCAAGGTGGGAGACTATTGGATCCCCAAGACGCTGATGGACGGCGGAAGCTCCATCAACATTCTGTACCTAGACACATTCAGGCGACTGCGGCTCCCGCGGTCGATGATCGAGACGACCTACACCACCTTCCACGGCATCGTCCCCGGTCAGAAGGTGTATCCAATCGGCAAGGTGACGTTGCCAGTCACCTTCGGCACACCAATGAACTTCCACACCGAGCGAATCGTTTTCGAGCTAGTGCCGTTCAACACCCCTACCACTGCGTCCTAGGTCGCCAGGTGTTCGCCAAATTCATGGTGGCACCCCACTACGCGTACAACACGATGAAGCTCCCCGGGCCGTGCGGCATCATCACTGTCCATGGCGATCTCGACATGGTCGCAGAATGCGAGGCCAAAGTGCCGAGCTCGATGACACTGTCATCGTGGCAGAGGCGAACCACGCAAAGGAGCTCGCCAATTACGCGAGCGGGGTCAACAATGACGACCCCACCATACTCAAGAATCCCAACTCGGAGGGTGGCAGCTCCACCGCCTTCGAGGCAACGACGCACACTCGCACGTCGAGCTGGTCCCAGGCGACTCCAGCCAGACGGTGACGATTGGGACGGGTATGAGCCCAGCATAGGAAGGCGCGCTCATCGAGTTCCTACATGATAATTGTGACATCTTCGCATGGAAGCCATCCGACATGCCTGGTGTCCCGAGGGAACTCGTTGAGCACAAACTCAACACCGACCCCAAAGCGCGACCCGTCAAGCAGTCGTTGCGGCCCTTCAGTGAAGAGCTCCGCCGAGCAATCACCGAGGAGGTGAAGCGTCTACTCGCTGCAGGATTCATCCGGCCAATCAAATACTCCAAGAGGCTGGCAAACCCAGTCCTGGTCGAGAAAAAAAACAGGACCTGGAGAATGTGTATCGGTTCACAAACCTCAACAGCGCCTGCCCGAAGGGGCAGTTCGTCCTCCCGCGGATCGACCAAATCATCGATTCAACCGTGGGCTCGGAGTCGCTATGCTTCCTCGATGCTTACTATGGGTACAACCAGATCAAAATGGCAGTCGAGGACGAAGAGAAGACGACGTTCATCACGCCACTCGAAGCATTCTGCTACACCACGATGAACTTCGGCCTCAAGAACGTCGGGGCGACCTACCAAAGGTGTATGCAGGAGTGCCTTGCGAGCCAAATCGGCCACAACATCCACGTCTACATCGACGACGTGGTGGTAAAATCCACTCGCCAGGGCGACCTTCTCGCCGACTTGGCGAAAACCTTCGCCAAATTGCGGAGGTACATGATAAAGCTAAACCCAGGGAAGTGCAGCTTCGGTGTACATACTGGACTGCTGCTGGGGTACGTCGTCTCCAAGCGCGGAATCGAGGCGAACCCCGCCAAGATCAACACGATCGCTCGGCTTGGAAGACCCGAGTGCCTGCGCGACGTCCAGAAGCTGGCCGGGAGAGTCGTGGCTCTCAGTCGCTTCATACCCCGGCTAGGCGAGAAGGCGATGCCCTTTTACCGCCTAATGCGCAAGAACCCCACTTTCCAATAGGACAAAGAGGCAGACGACGCGCTCCACGCTCTCAAGGAGGTGCTACTCGCGGCACCGCTACTCGCCGCCCCCATCGACAAGGAGCCCATGCTCGTCTACGTCGCGTCTTCTGAGCGCGCCGTCAACGCCGTCATGGTCGTTGAACGACCAGAGGAAGGCAAGGAGCGCCCGGTGCAGTGACCTGTATACTACATCAGCGAAGTCCTCACCGAGTCCCGCCAGCGCTACCCGCAGTACCAAAAATTGGTATATGCGGTCTTCAGAGCACAGCGGAGACTGCCGCATTACTTCCAGGAGAACCCAATAACGGTCGTCTCCTCAGCACCGTTGCAGGACATCATCCGCAACCGCGAGGCGACCGGGCGAGTCGCCAAGTGGGTCGTCGAGATCGGCGTCCACAACATCAAGTACGAGCCGCGCAAGGCGATCAAGTTACAAGCTCTCGCAGACTTTCTTGCCGACTGGGAGGAGGCCCAGCAGCCAGAGAAACTTCCATACCTCCATTACTAGAGCCTACACTTCGACGGATCCAAGAACACAGATGGCGCATGGGCAGGGATCGTGCTCACATCTCCGAAGGGCGACAAGCTACGCTACGTCCTGTACCTCAACTTCACCCCCTGCACCAACAACATGGCCGAGTACGAGGCGCTACTCCACGGCATGCGGGCAGCCAAGGAGATGAACATCAATCGCCCGTGCTGCTATGGCGACTCTGACCTCGTCGCCGGGCAATTCGCCGTTACCTGCGACGCAGTCTCCCCCACCATGGCGGCATACCGCCAAGTAGTGGACTAGCTGGGAGGCCACTTCGCGGGCTACTCTATCGAGTGGATCGACGGGAGGAAGAACGAGGAGGCCGACGCACTCTCCCGCATCAGCTTGGCTCGACTCGCACCACCTGTCGGCGTCTTCCTCGACACCATCACCAAGCCTTCCGTCTCTCCCCCGAGGGAGATCGACATCGGAATTCCGCTGCAACCAGACGTAGCCCTGGTCGCACTAATCGTTGAGCCAGGCGACTGGACCGCGCCATATGCCGCTTACCTGGAGGGAGGCACCCTACCCGCTGACGAGACGGAGGCCCGGAACACGCTGCTGCAAATCCTTCGTTATCATCAACGGCGAGCTCCACAAGCGGAGCGTGACCGGCGTGTTCCAACGCTGTATCCAACCCGCAGAAGGACGAAAGATCCTCCAAGACATCCACGCTGGCGACTGCGGCCACCATGCTGGCGCCCGCTCCCTGGTCGCCAAGGCCATGCGACATGGCTTCTACTGGCTCACCGCACACGCCGACGCGGTCAACATCGTCCAACGATGTGTCGGGTGCCAGAAGTACGCCAACCAGACTCATGTGCCGAGCTCGGCACTCAAGACCATCCCCATCACCTGGCCATTCGCCGTGTGGGGCATGGACATGGTGGTCCCATTCAATAAGGCCCCCTCTGGCTTCACCCACCTCCTAGTCACAGTCGAAAAATTCACAAAATGGGTGGAGGCCAAGTCAGTCCGCAAGTGCGACGGGAAGACTGCCACCAAATTCCTACGCGAGCTCATCTACCGCTACGGGTTCCCACACAACATCATCTCGGACAACGGCACAAACTTCACCAAAGGAGCCATGGCGGAATTCTGCGAGGAGCACAATATACGACTCGACCTCGCCTCAGTCGCCCACCGAGAGTCCAATGGACAGGCGGAACGAGCCAACCAGAGCATCCTCCATGGCCTGAAGCCACGACTGCAAGTACCACTCGAGCGAACTCCCAGGTGCTGGGTTGAAGAGCTCCCCTCTGTCGTCTGGGGCATCCGCACGTCCGTCAACAGGTCGACAGGATTCACTCCCTTCTTCATGGTGTACGGTGCCGAGGCCGTCATGCCAACCGACCTCGATCACGATTCGCCACAGGTGGTCAATTACACGGAGGCCAACAACGAGCTCGCACGCCAGGACGGAGTCGACCAGCTCGATGAAGCGCGCGATCTAGCTCGCTCCCACACCGCCATCTACCAGCAAGGGCTCCGCCGCTACCACAACTGGCGAGTACGGACTCGCACCTTCCAGGAAGGCGACCTGGTACTGCGTCTGATCCAGGACAAGAAGGGCATGCACAATCTCTCTCCCCCTTGGGAGGGACCATTCGCCATCGGGCGAGTCCTGGGAAACGACGCCTACTACCTCACTGACGTCCGAGGCGATGGAAAACTCGACGTCAAGCGGCCATGGAATGTAAATCTCCTAAGGAAGTTCTACTCCTAGAACTCCAGACATGTACCTCCTACCCGCTATGAAATAAAGAAGATCGATTCGCACAAATTGCATCCACTCTCCGTACCTTGTGCCACTCGCACTCGTAATAACAGCGTTATGCTACTCGCAGAAGTCAACCTTTGGTGACGCGACCGGCACGGTCAAGTAGTGCGGTACGAGGGCACTGGAAAACTTCAGGCCTCGTACTGTCCATGAAAAAAGCTAACCCGGAGCCCCATTGGAGTCGCCCCGCTCGACTGGCTTCCCGAGCCAAGACAACTGCATTCACTTCCCACAGCGACCCAATCCTCCACATCCTTGGCACAGCGACTCGAACGGCAAAGTACCACGCTCAGGGACTGACGACAGCCCAAAGAGGAGCGGCTAGGGAAAAACGCCAAGTAGGAGAGCGCGCCCTGGACTCGCCATGCGATTGGTCTTACGGATCAGGTGGAGTGACGTGCCTAACACAACGCGCCTAGTCCTCACCTACCTCGGGCGTGTGACTAGAACGGCCAAGTACCACGCTCGGGGACTCGGCGACCCGACCCTGTTCGCGCCCGGGAAAACGGCCAAGTAAAGAGCACCCCTTGGAGTCGCCATGCGACTGGCTTCCCGAGCCATGGCGAGTCGACCCTAACTCACTAACAGTTCAAACAACATATAAAAACGAGGTTAAACCCATAAAAAGGGCGGACGCGCTCGGGGACTCGCACAATCAATAATCAAACCACAAAAACAAAGACAAAAGAATCCCTGCATTCCTTCATAGCAGCAAAATTTGTTCGCATACAAGGAGAATTACATATTTATCTTAAGCTAACACCGAGTGAAAAAATACTTTATTCCGTAGGCTTCGATGAGGAGGCGCCACCATCCTTGCGACTGCATATAAAGGGAATCCAAGGATTCGACGGGTACGTCGTGAGGTCACCCGCCATGGCCGCACGAAACAGTTGCTCCACCTTGAAGTCGCGGTGCGCCGGCTCGGGGTCATTGGGGGCGATGACCATTTCCTGATAAGGAATAAGATCTCCCATCGCCCATACGCGGTCGGAGTACACCGCGGATCGCTCTGTTAACTTCAGCACCTCGGCAATATCGACTGAGCCCGTCGACGAAGGGTACCCACTCATGACGTCGTCAAGGTCGAAGTCGTCGGGAAAATGCGCGAGCCCAAGGCTCAGCGCAGTTGCCGTTCCACGACGGAAGGCCGACCCCGTCATGAACTCCACAACTAACGGGGCCTTCTCCAGATAGCGCCAAACTTCGACGAGGTCGCCGGGGATCACCTCCGTGGGCGAGATATCCTGAAGATACGCCTGGAGGCAGGTTGCTGACAGCGCGGCAGAGTCGACCAGAGTGGTGACGCATTGCCGCGAGTCATACGATTGCGCCTCTTCGGCATTGTCAGTGATCAGGCCTACAACACACAAGCAAATAGTAAGGGAAGCACCAACAAAACAATGCGAGTCGCGCGCCCGGGGATTCGCAGAAGGAAGACTCACCAATCAGCGGGCGACAGAGTTCCGTGATGAAATTTTGAAGAGCTGAGAGGTCATTCTGCAACCCGACGACAAGCGTGTCCGACACCTTCTGCTCCTCAGCAGCAGAAGCAACAGCCGCCTTGGCCCGTCCATCCGACGAGCTTGCTTCCGCCTTCGCCTCCTTGAGCTCACGCTCCAGCTCGGCAATTCGCTTCTCCCCGCGGCGCTCAAGGACGACTGGGCAGTCGTCAACTCACTCGTCGGAACGAGGCCCTGACGAGCCTCCTTCACCGCGGCCGCGCTATCCTCTGCTTCCATAACAAAATGATTACAAACGTGACAAGTTCGTGACCAGCACCAAACACGACAAACACTCACCCGCAGTCGCTCGAAGCTGCTTGTTCGTATTCTGAACAGCGAGGAGCTCCTTTTCCACGCGGTGTTTGGCAGCAAGCCGCTCGGCCGACTGGCGCTGCAGGCCCTGTGCAACAATTACAGCGTCAGCGACAAAACTTACTAAGTGCCTAACCGCTGAAATTCAGCGACTAACCACTTGGAGACTGGACGATAAAACTTCCTAAATGCCTAGCTGCTGACATTCAGTGACTAGCCACTCGGGGACTAGACAACAAAACTTCCTAAGTGCCTAGCCGCTGAAATTCAGTGACTAGCCACTCGGGGACTGGACGAAAAAACTTCCTAAGTGCCCAGCCGCTGAAATTCAGTGACTAGCCACTCGGGGACTGGATGACGAAAAAACAATAAGAATCCAACCACTGAAATTCAGTGGCCCGATCCTCGGGGACTGGACATACCTGGATGGCGGCACCTAGCATGCCGTGAAGTTCCATCGTGTCTGCCGACAAGAGCATGAACGGAGTGTGCCCGCGACGCTGTTCGACTTCCGTACTGGCGGCCCCAGGCAACTGGCTCGACGGCACCGAGGCACTCGCTGTAGCGGCCCTCGCTACAAAGCGAGGGAACGTCGCCACCGCGGCTCCCGCACCACCCGAAGGAGGGCCGGTCGCCTCAACCGAGGCCGTGGGTCCCGCCCGTTGCGACTCCGCGTACTCCGTGGCCCTTGGAGTTACTTCTACCGCACTCGGAGGTTTGCACAGGGCAACTGCTGGCTCGTCCAAAATTGTGACGACCTCGTCGCCCTTTGCTCTCTTGGCGCCTTCAGCGGGCGCCTCAGTCTCGTCGCCCTTCCTCTTCTTCAAGGGGCCAGCTAGTGCTTCTGTGGCACCCGAGGGAACCTTGGCCACCAAAGGGTGACCTATCTTCTTCACCCCGGTCCTACGCAAGAACTTCATCAGGAGACTCTCCAGTCGGACATACATCAAAGAAACAGATGAAAGGATTGAGAAATACTTACTTAGCGACTGGGTTAAATCACAGGCCGGCACGAATACTGGCCGGCTTCTCCAGCTCTGGCCCCAGTTTCCGACTGAGGCCTGTCTCGAACATGCTCTGTGCCCAAGACACCGACGGATTCTTCGAGGATGAGGCCGCGGCAGGAGGATCGGCGGCGATCGTCGTGGGAGCTCCTCTTGGCGGCGAGGCCCCTGCGGCTGGAGCGGCCGTCAGCCCGGTAACTGGGACGAACTGGCGGTAGCGATGCCAATGGCGCCTCGTCTTCCGCGACAGTCGCACCAGCCTCCGCGGGTACGCGTGCCGCTGCCTCGTCAGCCGTACTGGTAGCATCGGAGCTACTCGCGGACCGAGGCGGAGACACCGCCTTATCCGGCTTAATTTTCTTCTTTGGAGGCGGCGGCTTCTTGTTCTTTGATGGTGTGGCTTCACACTGTGAGGTGTGCTCGGGCAGCTCATCGTCGTCGTTGTTGTGGGCCTCGAGGCTCTTGCTGGCTTCGAGCTCGCGTTGATGTTGCCCACGGGTCTTGTGGACCGTGGGTGCAGCGACCTCCACGATTTCGTCGCCATCATTGTCATCATCGTCGCCACCGCCCCCGTCATTTCTGGCATCGCCTTTATCAGGCGAGGATTCACTCTCGTCTTCGGCGGATGAGTTCGAGTTCTCGTCATTGGCAGGTGGGAGCCAACCTTCCACCACTTGGAACAGCTGCAACAACCAAGCAAAATCAGCATGACCGTGAATGCAAAACTGCGACTGTGAGTGCCTGGGAAATAAAATAACTCACCATTGGAGCTTGGCGCTTCGTAGTGTAAGGTGCAACCCCGGCCTTTGCATCAAGATACACCGCCAGGGTGATCTTCTTTAGGGCCAGGGTGTAGTCATTAAGTCTCCACTCGGCATGACAGGACTTCGTCGGGTCGTCCTTGCCAATATACTCGTACATATAGTGGGCGCGGCTGGCCAGAGGCACGAGCCGTCGCCCGGGCCAGTAGTTGTAGAGGTTGATGGTTTGGAGTTCCTTCTTCTCCAGGTTGCGAATGGTCTGCAACATCTCGTCGACGACCATCCGCTGGTGCAGCGGAAGCTTGGTGACTTGGAGCCGACGCGGCTCGGGCCGATCGGCGGAGTACGTCGGAAGGGCCACCTCGTCGCCCGGCGGAGACTCGGTCACATAGAACCATCTCTTCTTCCATTCATTCGCTGCTTTGGCGGGCAACATCAGATCGAAGAACGACGCCTTCGACTTCAGCTGGAAGGTCAGGCCGCCCGTGTCTAACATCGGGCCGCCTGCCTCTTCGCGGCTGATCCTCCCATGGAACAGATCTTGCCATAGGGGGAAGTATGGTCGACAGCCCAGGTAGCACTCATAGAACGCCACGAAGATGGCGAGCTGCTCGATGCTGTGCGGCCCTAGGTCCGACGGTTGGATGCCGTAGTAGGCGCAGAAGTGGCGGAAGAAGAGGGAGGTGAGGAATCTGAGCCCCCGCTCCAGATGGCTGGTGAAGCAGACGAATTCCCCCTTGCGCGGAGTTGGGATCACCTCTCCGGCCGCGGGGATGTGCCATCTCCTGGCGTGGAGGATCCCTGCCTCCTCGAAAGATTTCAGCAACGCCTTCGTACACTTGGATCTGCCCCATGGTTCCACAGGAGGGGCCATCAATTGGGGGACCTGGGGCTGTAAGTCGCTCTGGGTCACTCTGGCCACTGCGCGGAATGGAGGATTGGGAATGCACGAGATCGGAGGAAGTGAGGGAAGTGTTTTCCCCTCACCCGTCACTCTCCTTATATAGTGTCCATTACCCACCATTTTTGGGGAGCCGTTACCACGCGGTAATTACACCGATATTACCATTGGATTACCCAACGACTAGTTTGACCAGCACTGACGGTCCAACTTCATCCACTCGACTCGCTGTCTTCAACGACTTGACGATTCGTCGACCTGATCACTACAACAGTGACTTAATTGTTCGCCGACCCGTTCGCCAAGTTGTGATCTGATTAGTCGCCGTTATTGCGACTCAAATGACTAGTTCTTTCCTTTGTTCAGGAGTCCACCGCCGATTCGACTGGGCGTCCAAATTGGACCCGCATACTCCGACTGCCAACGAACACCTGTGACGAATCAACGACGGCCTCGGGGACTACTGATGGTCATATGCCTACCGGGGTATACCCAGCAGGACGTTTCCTATTGGCCCAAGCTGCCAGCGAGTGGGCGCGCAGGACGACGACTGGATCGAGACTTGGCAAGGACCCAGGCGACTGGAAGCCGAAGGCCCAGAAGCTTAGCTAGGCCTAGTTGGACTAGGTCAAGAATCCTCCGTGTCCTTAACCAATTCGGTTGTAGATCTGTAAACCCTAGCGAGGTGAGCCTATATAAACCTCCCTAGGGTACGCATAGAGGACACGTTCCATTATACACCCCAGCGACTCGCCGCCTAGCCATTGAGCTCGCCCTTGTAATATCTCCATAATACAATCTAGCAGGAGTAGGTCTTTACCCTCCGGGGGGCCGAACCTGGGTAAACCCTTGTGTATCAGCCCTCATCTCGCACCGCAGATGGCTAGCCGCCCTTGCCCCTCGTTCTACTACTCGCTGCCAATTGCAGCATCTGCCGTGGCCATTCCCACGACAGATTGTGTGTTAAAGTGCTGCAGATTATATTCTCCATTGGAACTTCATGCCAAATGCATCCAAATAAGAGTTTTGCGGCGGATTATCCGCCCCTGGCAAGGGCCGGATTATCCTCCCCTGCATCGATCACCAAACGGGGCCAAGGCGCGTCGTGCAGTATGGGGGAGGGGTAGAGTTTCCCTCGGATTATCCGACCAGGATCAGAGTTTTTTCCCTGGCCGGAGAATCTGCCCCTCCTAGGGGGACAGAAAATCTCGGGAGCCTCCAATTCGGTTGTGGATTTGTGCCCCAGTAGTGTTGTAAAGGAACCGGTTCCCGCCTCGAAGGGTACCATATAGTGGAAAGGTTGATCATGTCAGTTGTGGCGAGATCCATCAAAGAACAGTGTGAGGCCTATTGTGGCATGGTGGTCTTATTACTGTCCACCCCTCCAACGCAGACGTACTTCCCTTAACATGGAAGGAAATGTGGTAAAACAAATCATGTGTCTCTATGTGCTCCACTACGGTTACATCGTTCCTCTCACCACCTTTAGTCGCTTAGTAGATAGGTTGTCATATAGGGAAATTCACCTTAGTTGCATATCTAGAGAATTTACCTTTGTGTCAAGCCTAAGTTTGAAAAAGGATTAAAATTTGGAGTAGCACCTATTCACCCCCATCTAGGTTCCCATACGATCCATTTCAGAGAGAGAGAGAGAGAGAGAGAGAGAGAGAGGGATCTAAGAGAGAAACTTAGGCAAGAATAGGAGCAAGGAAAGGAAGAACTGCAACAAATCTTCATCATGCATATTTTGAAATCTCTAAAGGTTTATAGCCAAACTTTAGAGTAGATCATAATATATAGGGAGAATATAATCAGTAGAACCTAGGGTAACTAGGGCTAACACTTGTGCATATCCATTAATGGAGAACACCATAGACGCCATGTGAAATAGTATAGAAATTACCTAAGACCAACTACTTGTAGAACCATAATTTACAAGCTACCCTCACTTTCTCAGACATTAGTGAAGATGTGCCCAAGGAGGAAAAGGTAGGTAGTAACCTACAGATCATTATTTGAAACAATTTACTGCAAGAAAGATAAGGAGGAATCACTAAGTAGTAATCAACACACTTAGAGTAACACTGAACCAAAGGTTGAAAAAATAGAATAACAATTAATTAACTAAATCCTAATGGATGAAAACATAAGAGTCTAATCTTTAATAAGTGTATCAATAATAGACAAAACCAGTAATCAACTAGCAAAGACAGCTAAAGAAATATAGTTAAGTATAAACATAATATTTGAGTTGTGTATTTTGACTACTTTAGTAGTCAAGTCAACTACTAGTAGAAACTAACACTAAGCTTACACAACTAAACAAGTAGTACTGGTAGACAACACTTACAGTACGTAAAATCATAGTGATCCACGAAGAAAGTGATAGTATTGATCCTATACATGCATGGATTAGTACCTAGCATTAAAATAGATAGCATATTAGACACATAGCTACAGAAGATCATCACTAAACATCAATTAGGAAACTTAACTCAAGAATCTATACCGTTAAATGAAGAAAGTATTAATAAAAACTATATTCAGAGACAAACTGAGAGAAACAGTATGAACCAGGAACCAAGTCAAGCCATAACAACTCAACTAACACCCTAGAAATTACTAGAAACCTCTAGAACATTTTAGAAACCCTATAATATCCCTTACCAGGAAAAGAGAAGTAAACCCTATAATCTTGGTGATCCATCAGTGGAAATTGTAGATGATAGAGAGGGATAGAGAGAGGAGAGAAACACTTACCTTTGGCCAAACACGAGCCAAGCTCACCGGTGCTGGAGAGGAGGAAGATGACCATTGAGGTGGCACGGGGAAGCACCCTGGTAGGTACCTCGACCTGCATCGACCTAGCTAGCATGGAGGAAACACCAGGGAAGTACTCCAGCACCATCTCAACAACAGAGGAATGTCAGAGGAGTGCATGAGCACGACAACGCCATCTCACCGAAACCCTAGTTTTGGGTTATGGTTGCACATGACTACGAGGCAACAAAAAAATTGGTATGTTGGAACTCCCTAATACCCAAGATCTATCTAGGAGTAATGCAGTAATGGCCAAGGTTTCGGAAACATACCCTTGTAGTCTGAAAGCGGTTAATGTTCCCGAGGGGAACATGGCTAATGCAGTCGTGCTCGTAGCCAACCTCAAGGTTGCGAAGCTCCTGGCAGGTCACCCTTGATCCATCGTCATGCAACTGTCTAGATCACGACATCCAAGGTGCCCCAAGTGTGGCCCCTTGTGGTTTTATACACATACGGTGTATGATGACGACCTCCGGCTCCCCGATCCCTACCGGGAGTGTGGAAGTAGATCTTCGTCTTGGTCCAGGATGCTCCACGGTGAAGAACTCCTTTTTCGCACAACCCAAACAAGGGGGCCATGATCACAAGGTAGATAGAGAGAGAAGAGAGAGAGAGGCAATCTAAGGTCTTTTCTTGGTGTCTCTAATCCCAACCATGGGCACCCTTTATATAGGCGGAAGGAGGTGTGACCTCCCCTTTGGGTTAGTCATATGGAATGAAATCTCTAACGCTGTGTTTGGATGTATCAATTGGGGCTTGGAATTGGGCTTTTGGAAATGGCCCGACCGAATTCAATAGTTTGGACGGCCTACGAATTGCACCGTGGAAATGTCCCACCAATTCCACACCGGCCCGCGCCCCTCGTAAATTTTTTTTCTATCGTTTTCGAGCGCAGCATCTCGGAAAGGCTCGGAATCTCAGCCCCGCGGTACCCGTTCGTCCTCTCGACAGAAGCAAACGCACGGGAGGTGGCGAGCAGAGCGCACGTCGACAGGAAGGTGGCGCTGGCGGCTGCTCCGGTGAGTGTCCCCTTCGTCTCCTCTTCCCATCCCTAGTCCTGCCCTCTTGTTTTCCTTCCCGCACCCATAGAGCTTGCTGGAGGCGGCCATGGCGTCCGCCCCTCCACTTCCCCGCCCCAAACCCTACATCTAGCAAGGCAGTAGCGGTCGAAGGGGAAATCAGAGGGAGGACAATGGAGAAAGTAGGGCAACGGCCATGGCTTTCTCCCCCTCCACTTCCTTGCCCTGTTGTTTTCCTCCCCAAGCTGAGCTGCTCCCGATTGTGGGTAGGGAGTACTGTGGATGGTTCTTTGAAATTGTGGCTGACGGGATGTTCTTCGAAATTGCATATGTGAAAGATTGAAAGGTTAAACATTAATTTCTGCATCTATGATGTGAGATATACACAACTACTTGTATACATGTAGACAAGGTCGTATTGCCAAAACTGAACAAATTTTTCAATTCCATGGCCTGCACATCCAAACAGGATTTAGAATTTGGTGCTAGCCTATGATTTCGAGCAAAAATTTCATATGCATCCAAACACTAGAAACAGAATTGTAGTCCATTTCCTTTCCAATATGGATTTGGAATTTCTAGACCAATTCAATTCCTAGCTAAAATTCATACATCCAAACACAGTGTAAAGGAAATAACAGGAAAAACATGCACAGCTGGCTAGGAAAAAAGGTCCCAGCCCAGCAACCAGCCGGCGGCCCAGCTTGGGCCTCAAGGCAGCCTGAGAAGCCCTGGCGCCTGGTGGGCCGGCGCTCCCATCACGTCCTAGTTTGCCAGCAGAGGCGACTGCCAGCGGTGCACGGCCCGGGTGGGCTGGCCACCCACCCGCTGCCCACTAGCGCGTGTGGCCCCCTGGTGGACGGCACGGCCCCGCGCGTCCTAGTGCGCAGTGCCCCACGTGGCCAGGCGATGGCTCGCTACCTGTTGCCCCCATGCGATGCGTATTATCTGCCGCTCGCCTGGGCTGGTTCAAAACCAGCCTAGTAGTGGTTGTATGCTGCTTTTCTTCCCTTTTCCAGGGTAGCTTTCTCCTGGGCCATTTCCCTCTAGGGTTTTAGCCTAATGAGAAAGTTTCCCTATAAATATCAATTTAAATATTTATTTAGAATACATTAATTCATAATTAACATATAATAAATATATATTATAAATTGCCATTTATCCGAAACACCTTTCGATCTTTTTTCCTTTTCATTCTTTCTCTAAACAACTTTGGATCTCTGCTCTTCATAATAATTCCGGTTATCTCTTTCTCTATTGTGATTCCAACTTACAGATGATCCCTCATTATACCCTTAAGTATATCTCCCCACGGCTTTGGAATGGCACATACATGATCTCTATTAATGATCAACAATGGGACTGGGATGGCCATATTGACCCATGTACATTCCACGATGACGATGTCATTTGAACAATAAACGTCGAGGCCAATTCCCTCTATTTCTTTGATATGACTTGTCCGAGATCCTATCATTTGGTATCACATAAATTATTCAATCTTGTTATTAACAAGTACTATTACACTTGTTACTGCGATATTACATCACTGTCATCTAGTCACATGTTGCAACATTATGGATGTAATCTCACCAAGTTGGCCTTGAGTATCTTACCCATAACTGGGTGAACAAATCCCGGTCTTGATTCATAGGCCTCAACCTATTCCTCTGGAATACCCAATGTACACCTTTATAATCACCATTTCATTGAATGATGTTTGATGCAGTTAAAGCAACCTTGGGAGATAGTGAATAATATGATCTCACGGTCTAAGGAAAAGGAGACTATTGCAATGATGAACCTCGTGACTTGATCATGTAGCAATCTTTGGGTAATGTCCATCACATCATTCACCAATGATATTCCCTTATTGTCTACTGGCACTATCACCCATGATCAGGAAACCTTGATCATCGATTGCCCAACGAACTAGTATGAATAGAGGCTACAACGGACTTCTGTTTCATATCACACCTATAGCAATGTTTCCACTTGACACAATTATAGCACAATATAAAACTATTACGAACTTATTGAGATTTGACAATAATAACCATTTATTATTTGCCTCTAGGGAATATTTCCTTCAGTCTCCTACTTGCACTAGAGTACAAATAATCTAGCTTGCATTTACTAATCATAAACCATATATCACATATGCGTTTATTGATCATGCATGCTCATGAGAAATTTCATGTCCCTGTTCTGTTTTACCAGATCAGTATGTCTTTTGCAAATCGCTAATGTCTTACTAATTTTACATTCACTCCATTATCTCATAATGGGTTTAAGTATTCATTTGGCGACAGAGTGAGACTTTGTTTCTTTTGTTTACAATGATGGTCGATCGATCAATTTAACTTTCCCTATTGTCATGTAAACTTTGAAACACACTCAGCAGAAGTCAAACTTATTTAGCCAAAATATACTTTTATCTCGATGTAGATCCTAGTGCATAACATGCAACTATGTGCTTAACTTCGCTTCTTTCCATTTAAGAGAAAAACTTAACTTTGGTTCAGTGATTGACTCAGGAATCACTTCAAGACATGTTCTTCCAACTAGATCCTTGGGTCACATTACGTCGAGTATACAATATAGTTGTATGGAAGAACCTATGACTGAGGAATAGGAGATGCAACACATCTCTTTCTTTCTTTTAACCATATAGTTGTAATACTAAGACTAACTCAATGCTTTTTCCAAGTAAGAACTTCTTTCCTTACCTTTTTCCATTTTGAACTACTTCAAAATCTTATCTAGGACATTTTGAACATTTTTAGAATCAAGTCCAGGAAGCATTCGATAATAATGTTTATTAAACTTAACAATATATATCAATAGATTTCTTTAATAACTTGTTCAACTTCATCCATATTTACTAACTTAAATATTATTAATACCAGTCATATCATTCATATATGTCATCCACATATTTCATAACGATGACACGCTCCCACTCTAATATGGCATCCATATATGAGATCTAGGGATTTCACTTAGCTCCCACTCAAAATATGTCTATTACATATTAATATTTAGCCAAGCCAATCTTCTCTCACTCAAATGCAGGTCCTCTCACTAATCTTGGACATTCCCAAATTCTTTGATCATCATCACATTGAGAATTCCAGCTACGATATTCCAATATCCATATATTTCCGGTGTAAATCCAATAGACTCATGCATCGCTACATTTGTAGTCAACTCCTTGAATTTGTCCAAACATACTTTGTGACAAATTGAGCTTTATGTCTTTCATTAAGTTTCATTTTATTCTCATGACTTTGCAGTCATTTAGCAATATCAAGTAAACATCTTTACTTAATAAGATCAAGTAACATATTACTTTTCAACCTTAAATGTAACTTAATATAGGATTTTATGACTCCTAGTCATTTCTCGCACTTAAGTCCATCATGCTTCTTTTTATTTCGTAGGTATGTCTTATTCAACTAACATGACAAGTGAATCAATATAATTCCACCAACTTGCAGAATATATTTTTGAATCCTACTTTATTTAGTAAATGTATTCGCTAAAACTTTATGATCATCATCATTAGTTTATCCTCTATTTGTAGAGTTCGGTTTCATGAAACAAATTTTGCCGCGCCACTCAACAATCAAGAGGTAAGGTCAAATAACTTGTTTTGATCTTTTACTTTCTTCCACCCGCATCTTCATCAAGACACATCAACTTGGGCTTGTTACTTTGCGGGATGAAAGTTCGCAGGCGAAGGCATCGCGGGGTCCAAGTTGTGTGTAATCATCGCAATTCAAAAAGTTTGGGGAGGGGGGAGTAATTACCGAGAGGGGCATTTTGAGTGAATGGTAGCCAAACAAAATATTTTCAAATCTTAGCCATTATGTCAGGATATTCCGTTACATTAGTACCTATCGTGCCCCTTCTAAGTCACCCTGCACATGTTGCACAGGCAAATCCATTTATGTACTTTCCTAACCCCTGACACTGAATTCGGCGGCGGCCCTTTTTCTCCCTCCCCCACATTAAATCCGCTTTGGAGGTGGCGGTCATTTTCTCCCCGACCCTCCTCCCACACACACCCCACCCCCTACCCACCCACCCACACACACTGAATCCGGCAGCGGCAGTCCCTTTTCTCCCTGTCCCGCCATATCCATGCCCAACATGTATAGCGAGGCAAAGGTGGTAGATACGTCGGCGACTGATTCGGCTCCGTCGGAGCAAGCGTCTCGGGCACAACACCAGACAAGCAAAGCAGCAGAGGGGTCTGCAGCCCAGGTTAGCGAGGAGGTCATCCAGAAGTCTACTAACATGGTACCTATGAGCAGTGGGTTGAACAGAAAAGCTAGGCCGGCAGCGGAGTGTTCGGCTGCAGTGTGGGGTCGTGCAACCTACATCTTGGAGAAAACCACTCGAGAGAAGAGCGAGAGGTGAATTTTTATTTTTTGTGCCTTGTCTTGCAAGTTGATTAGTTACTACAAAGTAGTGTCGAATGAACTGAAAGGTCCCCTTTATAATCAAATTAGGAACAACTTCTATGCAGCGGACCTATATGAGTTCACGGTTCATGTCCGCCAGTACACTACAAAACTAGATTTTGGTTGCGAGAGGGTTGTGTTCGGGTAGGATGTGCGTCTGCTTGTCAACTGCAAAGAAGTTGTCTATTTTGCAGTTGATAGATATGCTTCATACTAGGATTCCTTGGGGATCCAGACAGAGGGCAAAATTGGTGTGGCATAACATGAGTGATACCTATATGCAAACTGAGCACTCCCATAAGCTTCAGATGCTTTGGGAGTGTTGTGCAGCTGATCTTAAGGTGAAAGTTGAAGCGATGATTGATGATATGTATGCAGATACTGGAGATCTTGCTGCCAGAGCTTCTGCTGCTCGAGTTTACGAACCACCGATGTTGATCAAGCTAAGTTCAATATACACCTAGAGGTGGATTCATACACAACAAAACTTGATGGCGGAGTTAATAAGATAGTTTTGTCATGTACGGTGAAGATAGCCATTGATTCCAAAAACATAACTCTTGTTGAACTAAGAGAGATGATTGGTAAGGAAATCATTATTGGCCCTAAGAAGATGGAACGACTCCAGTGGTGGCATCATAAGAAGTAGGAATTCAAAGAGGTTTTGGATACTAATGATCTGATGCAGATTATGCGACAAAAGAAGCAAACTAGGAAGGTGTTCTTCCTGGATGCCATTTATGATGTTGTTGGACAGGTTGTAGTGGATGCAGAGGCCCCTGCTGTGGCTTAACATAATGAGGCGATAGACGTTGATCAGATCTGATAAGAGCTGCTACCCAAGTCTTTTCATATAGACTGTAGGGTTCCCCTGCCTGTATTTGTAACAAACATTGTTGTTGCTTTGAAACTGTGTTGTTGTGGTCGTGTTTGTTCAGAGATTGCAATCTGATGTTCTGTGAGCTGTTGAGATTTTCGGACATATCACTCGATGAAACCATCATTGTTGTAATAATACATAAGTACATTGTAGTTGACATGATTATGTTTGCTGAGATGATGTGATATAATTGTTTCTGAGATTATGATTGTTGAGAGATTGTAATATAATATTCTGTGAGATGTTGGGGTTTTTGGACATATCATTCATTGAAACCATCACTGAATAAGATGATATATAAGTACCTTGTAGTTGACATGATTATGATGTAATATAATGCTCTATGAGATCATTAATTTAACTAATCGCTGGATAACTACCTATTACTTAGAAGGAAGTACTATCATGGATGAATGAGCGTAGGGTTTAGGAAAAAAACTTACTAAGTAGGAGACAGTGATCTATTAGACAGACATGTCTAGGATTTAGGAATAAGGGTTATCGTCTTAGTACAACAAACAGTTCATTATACCCTAAAACATAAACCCTAATCCTATATTGTTTGGTAGATAAGATTTTCTATGTTGTTATAAGTCAAACAAATTGGGAAGGAGGAATTACATGATTAATATTACAAATTAAAATGAAGGAAGAGAAAAACTATTAGATATGAGACAGTAATCCAGCCACGGGATAATGTATCAATTAAACCATTGTAGCATGCCAATTTATTCAATGTTGAACATTGACGCACTTCACATTCCCCACTCCTGCTCTCTCCACTCACTTCCCTCCTCTCTCTCTCTCCTCACCATCTCCGAGTCACCGCGGCCGCATTTAGAATGACGTCCTAGAATGACGAGCACGACCAGTCAAGAAATGACAACCTTCTCTCCGACATCGAGTCTTCCCTCCCTAATGTGAGTTCCTCTATTTTCTTGGCAATGGTTAGGCATTGGTAATTACCTCGACCCAAGACTTGAAATGTGCATGCAATCATGCTTATTTCTAGCTTTTTGCTCCCTTATAGGTACCATTCATGATCTAAGACCCCAATTAGGAGGGCCTAGATCTCGATTGGGAAGTACCATGTGACCATGGGCTAAAAATGAGGAAATGTGTTGCATTTGAAGGCAGTAACACTGGAAGAAGGTTTTTGGGCTATACAAATCAGGTTTGCTTACATTATGTATGATGGTGACATTAATAAAATTGTGTAGTGTTATGTTGATAATTAGGTCCCATGTTTTTTAGGTTGGCCTGGTGTGTAAAGAAGTAGAGTGGGTGGAACTTGAGTGGCCAGACGCACTTAAGAAATGTTTGGCCCAGTTGTGGGATATGTATGAGCTCAAAAGGACGGGGAGATTTACAGATGCCAATGATGAAGTTGCAAAAAATTACAAGCTCTTGGTAGGAAATAAGGAGATGGAACATGAAATCAAGCATTTGCGATCAGAACTAAATGACACAATCAATGGGAGCTTGGTGGTGGGAACTGCACGGAAGCTTCAGAAGGCATAAAAGGAGAGGGATCAGCTCATGGAAGAGAATAAGAAGCTAGAGTATTGCATTGCGGATCCGTTGAAGGATCTGAAGAAGGAGCGCAAGGTGAACAAGGACAAGCTACAGAGGATAAAGAAAATTTTAGATGAATAATTTGTGCCATGGAAGTATCTGAAACTAGTTAACTGTAAGACTTGCAATTGTGATATCTTAACTAATCCAAACTCAATCCTTGAGAAAAATAACCTTTTAGAAGAAAGCATAGTTTGCATAGATATAGGTCCACATTTACAAAATCACTACTACATGGATAAAACATGATTTGGTCCATCAGAACACATAGTTTGCAAAATAATTTCAGAAGAACTTATAGTTTGCACTGAGCCTGGCATGGAGATGCTCATTTTCCTTCCTGAGAATCTCTAGTTGGAGGGTTCGTTCGATCAGGTCCGCTTTGGCTTTTACCTGCTCCCTCAGTACTTGGACATGCGCCTCTTGCTGGTTCAAGCGCTCCGTCTGGGATGCTACAAGCTTATTAATAAGCTTAAGATTATCCCCCATGAGCTCCTTGATGATCTCCTCATTCGCATGCGCCGAGGTGATACCTTTTCGGTGAAGTTCCTTCTAGCCGCAGTGTCCACCTTCAGTTTGTGACACTTGTCATAAAGGATCTTGACTTCTTATCTTAGGCGTTCATGGGCCACTTTCTGAAAATTCCCCTTCTCCATTTGGATGGCCATCTTGTCTTTAGCTAGGTCGGCAGTTCTGGGTTGATCTTTCGCCTCTTTTGCTGCAACAAAAATATGTGGTCAGTTTCCATAATTTAAACAGTTAACTAGTATCAAAGTCATAATTTGAAGGATAGTGCGATCTAGGATTGTTCAAAATTGAACAGAATCAACTAGTGGCATAGTCCTAATTCCAATGTCAGAGCAATATAGGCTTTTTCCCAATTCAACAGGATAAACTAGTGGGCACATACCTAATTTCAATGTCAGAGCATATAGCCTTTTTCCCAATTCAACAGGATAAAGTAGTGGCACAGTCCTAATTTCAATTTCAAAGCAACCTAGGACTATATCCAACTAAGGGTGCTGTGGATTTTTCAAGTGTAACCAAATTGCAGTGACATAGTCATAATCTAATTCCAAGCTCAGATACATAATGGAAAGAAAGGATGATATCCATTCATGAGAACATAAACCCATAATTCAGTTGACAGGCAAGTAAGATAAACGGAGAAATAAGGAGTTGCTCCAAGATTCGTTAATTGCACGACATATATAAATTACAAAAGCAGTGGAGCATGAACTGAGATTCCTGCCCCTCTACTTGAAATCTGACTTGGGCATTGCCTGATACGCCTCCAGCTTGGACATTAGCTCCTCGTTCTCCTTGTTTATACTCTTGAGCATGGTGAGACCTCGGTCCATGTCCTCCTTCATCCGTCTCACTGCATCCAGGAAATGGCCCCTGTCATTGTAGGCTTTGATGGCAGCCTTTGCTTCGCTGATGCGTTCTGTGCGTGTCTCGGTGGCTTCGTCCAGCAGGAGGATGCATCCATTGTGGAGATTCTTCTTGTCACACATGAGCTTCTTAATTAACTTTATGGCCAGGTCTTGTTAGGACAAGTTTTGTGTGATCAACTTCTGTAGCTCGTCGATCACCCTCTGCAGCTTGTCGCGCTTTGCTTCGAGCCTCTTGATGTTAAGTGAAAAATCAAGTGTGGTCTCCTTTTGCAAAGACAAACTCCTTCGAAGGCGCTCATTAGCCTGGGTTAGGTAGCGTGCACCCTGCAATTGATTGTCAATCTTGGCATTGATCGCTGCCACCTTGTCACGGCAATTGGCCTTCGCTTGCTGCATCGTTCATGTTATTTAAAATAGGTACTCTATAATTGTACTGCATATTCCAGGGAAGGACAATATTCAAATCACAAAAACCCCAATGTGTCTATGAAGAACAATATTGAATAAAAGGATTGAGCATGGTCCCTACTTGGAGGCTACTTGTGGGCAGACACGATCCAATATTTCCACAATTAGAATCTCAAAAATAAGACCAAATGCATGTCAGCAGCATTATTAGTGGCCAAAAGTGTGGGGATTTCCTATGTCGCTGAGCCGGGGAACATGGTCGAACGGGTCCTGCGATGCCGCCACCATCATGCTGGTTTCAGGGTCCAGGACCGCCTTGGAATATGTAGCAGAGTAAGAAGAAGAAGAAGAATAAGAAGTATACATAGAAGAAGAAGAAAACAGAGAAGAAGAAGACTGCACCGAGAGGAGCCCTTGCCTGCTAGAACACTTAGCGCTACCGCCACCATCGTGCTGGTTTCAGGGTACACGACCACCCTGGAATATGTAGCATAGTAATAAGAAGAAGAATACGAAGTAGACATAGAAGAAGAAGAAGACTGTACGAAGAGGAGCCCTCGCCTGCTGGAATATTCAGTGTTAACGCCGCCATCGTGCTAGTTTCAGGGTCCATGGCCACCCCGGAATATGTAGCAGAGTAACAAGAAGAAGAATAAGAAGTAGACATAGAAGAAGAATAAAATAGAGAAGAAGAAGAAGACTGTACCGGGTGGAGGCCTCGCCTGCTAGAACATTCAGCGCCATTGATAGGAGATATTGGTCCTCTGTGCAAGGGGGGGGGATTGAGCAGCTGGTTGAGGAAAGAAGTTTCTGGAAGCAAGCTCTCTCGTTTCTCTCCATGCACACGGTCGATCCGCCTCTATTCCAGGGAGCCATGGCTAATGCAGATGGAGGAAGGTGGGGGCAGGAGGAAGAAGAAAGTGATGGGTGGGGAAGAATGGTCAAAGAGTCCAGTCCGTGGTACAGTCTTATACAAGACCACCGTTTACTCCGGTGCTATCTCAACCTACATCCACCGTTTGTTTGTTAATCGATGGACTTTGTTGCTTACTTCTCAAAGAAGCGTGTCTGGCAGAACCAGGGAATAAAACCCCCACAATCCACATGATGGGACTCGATTGGATTGGCTTTAATGAGATGGACGGTTCAGTGGGGCTTCGACGCACGCTGCACAATATCCCGTGGATAAAGGGGCCGGGGTGGGACTACGAGGGATGAAATAATTGCAGGATGGACGTCCATCGTGTGTGCATGCTTACGAGTGTTCGTCACGTGTTCAAGGGATTGGCATGACGCACACAACTGTTGCACGAACACAACATGCTGAAACGTTGAACCCCACATCGCCAGGCACACACTAGACACTTCCCGACGCTGCCAGAGGGTGCATTTTATGTTTTGTTACGTGACAACACTCGGAGTATGTAGATATTTTGCGATGTAGTACAATTTTTATGTGACTAGACTACGAAATGCTCCTCGTGCCCCTTATAGGACCAACACCCAACTCTGCGTACCCGCCATCGCGCATTTCCGAAAAACTTCCTCGCGCAGGATGGAACCGTGTCATGGCAGTGGCAGATCCTTACCGGTGGCTTACCGTCATGTGTCACCTTCTTGTCACGACATCGTCCGTGCCCGCCGGCAGCCATCTGAGGCACCACGACGTGTCCAACCGTGCCTTGATCCATCGACATCGGCACTCGAGGACACAAAAACGTCGAAGCTTGTTGTACCCACCGCACCCAAGAAGCACGGTGCACCGACAGAGATGGAGGAGCACCAAGCATCATCCAATATGGAGGAGCACCGGCGGAAGGCCTGCGAGACCACCATCAAGAAGGCCAGGAGGAATAGAGGGGCCAGCTATGAGGACGACTCCGACTCGGGCAACGAGAAGGCGTTCATGGATTAGTTGGAGGCAGAAATGGATGAGAGAGACATCGACCTGTGGGACTATGAGGAGGAGGAGGACTCCGACGGGGAGAGGTCACGTATCTACGAGGAGGGAGTTGACGATGAGTCATTAGAGGAAACCTCCACCGCCGCCACCGATGACTATGATGAGTAATGTTCTGTTGTTAGTATTGTTATATATATATATATTGTTATATATATATATAACTGCGAGGTCCTGCATTGTGATTGTTGTAACTACCATGTTGTGCTATAATATTGGGATGTTGGTACTATAACAATTTTGTGTGGCTGTTAGATCAAAGAGGATCAACGGTTGGCGGGCATGATCCGTGTGACAACTGTCTAACCAATCAGGGCGTGCTGGTTTCTGGGTGCGCTATAATAAGGGCATTTCTGAGTATTCGCGACTATCATAGAGGGGAAAACTTAGTTAACATGGCTTTCAACCCTAGATTTCCCCCTCGCTGCCCAGAACATGGAACCACTCCATGGATTGAGACCAAACCCGACACCTAGATCCCTCTCGGCATCGCAAGAAACTTCTCCAATAAGCATATACTGTATTTTTTTGAGTTACGGCCCGGTAAATGCGGTTTCTAACTTTAGGTACCCTATAAGACACTCTCAATTTTCAGAGGAAAATGGTTTGGGGTGCCCCATGGGGTACCTAGGCTGGATGCATGCATGGGTCCAAGATTGCTAATGGCGGCTCAGATCACTATCGAGCTTTGTTGGGAAACCCTAAGAGGAAGGTATGATGAGCACAGCAGTAAGTCTTCCCTCAGTATGAAACCAAGGTTATCAAACCAGTAGGAGGAAGGAAACGACTCTAAGGTGTTGCTAGCAACTTGGAAACCTACACAACACAAACTCAAGACTTCGCCGCAACGAACAATGAGGTTGTCAATCTCACCGGTTTACTGAAAACAAAGGATTAACTGTATGGTGTGGAAGGTAATGGTGGTTTGCAGAAAGTAAACATTAACAGTGGAAGATGTATCAATGGTAAAGATTGGACCGGGGTCCATAGTTAACTAGAGGTGTTCTCCTTAAGATAAACAACATAACATGCTGGGTAAACAAATTACAGCGGGGCAATTGACAGGACCGAGCAAGGCATAACAATGCAATACTAGACATTCATGATTCTATGAGACGCGGTTAGGCATTACAACAATATACATAGACCACCATCCAATTGCATCTATGTCTAGTAATCCACCTTCAGGTTATCATCCGAACCCCCTCTAGTATTAAGTTGCAAGCAACGGATGACATGGTTATACCCTACGGGTACGTGGTCTCAGCATACCTGGTCTAGCCCAAGGAAGGCCCACGGTGGATATACGCCGGCCCATGAAGACTTTCGGGTGGCCCAGGCCCATGACACCTTCGGATCCTTGGAAAGCAAGACTAGAGTAGATAGGAAATTCAAAGGGGTAAAACCCTAGAACCTGTAACCGACTAGGACTATGCCCGGGACCTGCCTAAAGTCTATATAAAGGCCATGAGGGCACGACCTAGATCTCGACTCGTACTCTCGCATACACACCACCACGCCAGATTACATCTGCGCACCCTTGTAACCTTCGGTTCCGCCGTAATCAAGAGCAGACAAGCAGGAGTAGGGTTTTCCCTCCGGGGGCCTGAACCTGGGTAAACCTTGTGTCCTCGTGTTGCTTGTTTGCTAACCGTTCCACGATCTCCAGCATCCCCATCTTCTCCAAAACCCAAGTCCATAACGATGGGCATTGATGAGATCAAACCTCGTCAATTGGCGCCGTCTGTGGGAATTGGGGGCGCTGATTGTGCGATCGTGACGGTCCCAACCCGATCGATCTACAACTCTGCAGCAACGGAGAGTCATCTCCTCTTCGGTGCTTTCGACTTTACCGCCCACTCGCCGGCCACCATGAAGGACTTCGAGCCCGTAGGCGACGGACTCGAAATCTTGTTCGGGAGCTTCTGCTTCCAGGTGGGGCAAGCTGGCACCCTCCGCCTACCTGAGCGGGTGCCCCTACCATCAATCAGGCCCGCTTCGTGAGCCCCACACCCCATGCTACGCACAACATCATCAGCAGATGAGTCCTATGACAGCAGCAGCTGCAACTCCGATCTATGCGATCCGCCATCAGATGTAGGGACCTACGGTTCCGGATCTGAAAGCTGCGACAGCAGTGGGCCAATCTACGAGCGCTACCAATGCGCCGCAGTCATCCAAAGCGACGTGGATCAACAAGCGCCTAACCCGCCAGAACGAAACGGTGGGAACAGAAGAAGCCAATCCCCCCCACCCGAAGGGGAAAACAACGGCGGCCACGTCATCCGCCTTAGCAAAGAGGTAACTGCTTTAAGCAATGTGTGTAAAGTAAACAATACAATTGTTCAATGAACAAAAGATCGTTGTTTTCTCCCTAGTAGCAACAACACATATACAACCTTAGAGATTTCTGTCACTTCCCCAGATTCAATAGAGGCATGAACCCACTATCGAGCATAAATACTCCCTCTTGGAGTCACTAGCATCTACTTGGCCAAGATAGCTACTAGAAACGAAGAGCATGCAAGATCTCAAACAACACAAACATGATAGAATCAATAAGATAAAACCATTAATCATTCTGACATAGTAATCTCAATATCCATCGGATCCCCGCAAACACAACATGCATGATTACAAACAGATGATCTTGATCATGAACGGAGCTCACAAGATCTAAACATGGTAGCACAAAGGAGGAGAAACAACCATCTAGCTACTGTATGGACCCATAGTCCAAGGTGGAACTCCTCGCGCATCATACCGGAGGCTGGCATGGTGATGAAGAAGGCCACCAGGATGATCTCTCCCCTCCGGTAGGGTGCCGGGAAGAGCTTCAGATCCTCTGATCTAGGGATGATGGTGGCGGCGGCTATGGACTATTTCATGGAGATCTGATCGGGTACTTAGGGTTTAGGTATCGGGGGCTTCTTATAGGCGAAGGGGGAGATCGAGGGGGTGCTCGAGGTGGCCGCACCCCCCAGGAATGGGCCAGGCCTGGCCGCGCGGCCAGGGGTGTGGGCCCCTCGTGGCCCACCTCCGTCTCGTCTTCTGGCTCCATGTTCTCCTCGGTGAAATATTTACTTTGGCTTTTGTCCCGTCCAATT
Source organism: Avena sativa (assembly GCA_916181665.1). Taxonomy (NCBI): domain Eukaryota; kingdom Viridiplantae; phylum Streptophyta; class Magnoliopsida; order Poales; family Poaceae; genus Avena; species Avena sativa. The sequence continues at coordinate 37,980,833 of OV702283.1, forward strand.
CCGGGAATATTTATTTTTTGTCTTTTCTCGAACCAAAAACAACATAAAACATGCAACTGGCACTATGCATGGCATCTTGTTAATAGGTTAGTTCCGGAAAACATATAAAAATACCTCAAAGTGTAGACAAAGCAAAGCAAAGTGGATACTAAACAAGCATGGAACATCAAAAATTATAGACACGTTTCCGACATATCAAGCATCCCCAAGCTTAACTCCTGCTCGTCCTCGAGTAGGTAAGTGATAATAAGAATAATTTTTGAGGTGACATGCACCATCACAATCAAGATCAAACCATTTGCAAGCATTGAAAGCTGGGATCAAAGTACTCTAAACATGAGCATGAAAGGTGAAGTTCTAACAATAAGACAAAGCAACTATGCTGCAACATGAAAGGATACAAACAAAGATTCATGAATAACAATGCATTGAAAGACGTTTGTTTGTTTCACGTATAGAAAACATAGTATAGTTGGATTCAGCTTGTCCCTCATGGAGTAGCATAAATGCATAGGACACATTCAAAGTTCATAAGGGTGACTAGATACAAATAGTTCAAGAACAAGCAATATCAACAATATGAATCAATCAATAAGTTTTGGGACAATGCACATAGAACTAAGAATGGCAACTATGCTCTCTTAATTGGTGCCTAAGGATAGAAGGTGGAGACTCAATATAATAGTGGAAGAAAGGCCCTTCATAAGTGGAAGCAGGGATTTCAAGTCTCATAAATAGCTTCCAAAAATCATGGTACTTGTTAGCTTTCAACTCTCATTTCCCCTATCATAAGCATCTTGAAGTGATTAAGGTTAAAGTGAACTAAAATGGAGTATATGCTTGACAAAGTATAAGTTCGCAATCTCATGTCCCTTGAGTACGAGGGCCGCTCCTCATGCTACTCAACTTTAGTCACTGGTAAGTTCTTGTCATAGTAAGTACATGTGTATCATAGAGAACCACCAACGGGGTACCCCTTGCCCAATGATACAGGAGCTATCCCATAACAAAATGACAAGGCAAGAAGACAATGAGCATCTCAGCAATCTTCCTATTTACCATGGGAAAATGGTGCTTTTTTCTCTCTTTCCTCTTTTCTGATCTCTTTTTTTTCTTTTTCTCAGTCTCTATCTCTTTTTTATAAGAAGAATGCTCCATACATTGCTCACTATGGTGATGCTGCAAGTTTCCTCCATAATTAGGCATGGCTTAGGCTAGCGGTCTAGGCGTTTCTCTAACACATATACATAACTCCATGGACTTACAAGCTCCCCTTTCATTTCACACCGACGACATCCATAAACAAAAGAGCATGATATCAACTGGTATTTACAAGTGTTGAAAGCGTTCCCCGTGACAGCACAGTTATGCTAATCCCAACTTATAAGTGCAAGCATATACAACATAGATGACACAATGGTTCAATTTTATTAGGGGCAAGAAAAAAAAAGTGTGCCATCAAGTTTGTGAGAGCTTTAATCACTAATTTTCACATAACAAGTTTAATTTGGTAGATAGATAAAACAAGAATATACTTGGAATGGTGTAACACACCATGCATAGGAATTTATAGTGGACACTTTGGAATAACTTGGTTTCTTGGGAGTTGGATGCATGAGTAGAGCTTACTCAATACAAGTGGAGGCTATCAAAAGACTGGGAGCAACCAACTAAGAGAGCAATAATGGCCATAATCATGCAGAGCGACAACACATTACTAACCAAAGCATAAAGTGGTACCACAAGTAAAAAACCAAATGATCATAGAGGCTAAGGTGACTGGTTCATAGTCATAACATGGTGTGAGCATGTGCCAAGTCAACCCAAACAAAGCATCAAAGGAGAATACCACAATACTATGCTTTTGTATGCTAAAACAACGCATGATTCTATCAAGGCACAATAAGCAATCCTAATTGTTTGAAACAAGTCATGCTAAAGCAATAATCACTAAGCATAAGTTCAAAACAACATCTAGCATGACAAGATAAAGTCTAAGTCATAGTCAAAGCAAGCTCCTTCTTGTATTACTAAAGCAAGAACTTCCTACTCATTTCCAACACCAATCAACTTATTTGAAACAACATGGCGAAAGCGTGGGTCCAACTACTTTATTCAAGCAAACTAAGCAAACAAAAATCAAAATCAAAAACGAAAACTAAAACGCTCCAAGAACAACACAGCAGTGCATGAAACAATAAAAACGAAGTGTCTAGAAAGACTTGAGCTTTTTATTGATGAAGAAGGGGATGCCTTGGGCATCCACAAGTTTTGACGCTTGTACCTCTTGAATATTTCTTAGGGTGACATGGGGTGGCATCCCCAAGCTTGAGCTTTTGTCAATTCTTCATCACATTACATCATTCTTTCCTTACACCTGAAAATTTCCCTTCATACAAAACTTCACACAATCTTCATTAGCAACAGTAGTGCATTCAAAAGATAATAGACCTTTGGGTTTAGTTTCAAAACAGAAAAAAATTCAATAATACACAGGCTACTGTAGCAATTCCCTTAAAAATCTCAATTTCCCAAAGAGAACCCAAAAAGGAAGCAATAAAGAGGCAAATGCAAATAATGGCAGAAATCTGTCAAAACAGACCAACAGGTAGAAACCGATTTTTTCGAAGACCCTCTGTTGCTCAAATCAAAAAGTGTTGAACTAACAAAATTTAGCTAACAACCTGGGGGATTTATTCAGAAAATGAAAGCTCAATTCGACTCATAGAGATTTTTCAAGAATTTTTATAGTGGGGCACAAAAATCTGTTTCGGGACAGCACTTCCCCAAATCTTACTTCCCTCTCATTAGAGGTTATTCTTGGCACAAAAATCAAATAAAAAGGATAAGGAGAGGTTATTACAAAAGTAATAACTTCCAAGTATCAATAAAAATATTGGATTATCTCCCAAGAAGTACTTTTCTTTAACGCCTTTAAGTTAGGCACAAGAAGCAAGAATCAAGTATTTTCAAATGAAGAAGCATTAAGATCAATACTAGAAATTGCTTCAACTAGAAAAGGTATCTCATCCAAATGAGTTTTAGAGGATCCTTTCTCATTTCTCTTGGGTTCACTACTTTCATCAAATGGGTTTTCAGGAACAATCCAATCAAAATTCTTTTCTAGGGCTTCATGCATTCCTACAAGTTTAAAAGCTATGGGTATTTTAATTTCCTCTCCATTGGGTTTGTTTTTATCCAATTTTTCTAATGTACCCATAACATATACACATGAGCTAGCATATTAAAACGATCAAATACCTTTTTGGCTTCCTTAGTAACGTCATTGAACTCTTTTAGCAAAGTTTCTAGGATAAAATCTCTCTTTTTAGCATCCTCCACTTCTTTTAGTTTAAGAAACACTATTTGCATCATGGGGTTAAGGTTAACAAACCTAGCCTCCAACATGTGAACTAACGAAGCTGCAACAATTTCATAATTAGGAGCAAGTTCTGCTAAGGATCTATCCTCAATATCCTCATGTTTGCAAATATGATTGAAGAATTCTTCAATATTTTCTTTCCCAATTATAGAGCCACTACCTATTGAAAGGTCTTTCAGGGTGAACTTAGGGATCAACATGGAGAGCTAGAGCATGGTGACGACTATAGGAAGAACTATTTTTTTGTGTTTTTGATAAGATAAAGCTAACCAAACGAAACTAACTTTTTTGTAATTTTTGATAAAAAGAAGCAAAACAAATAAAGCAAAAGAAATTAAGCAAAACAAAAACACAGTAAAGAGAAAGGTTGTGAAGGACTCCCCTTATGAAGCCGTCCTTAGCCTCCCCGGCAACGGCGCCAAAAAACTCATTGATGGCGGCTCAGATCACTGTAGAGCTTCGTTGTGAAACCCCAAGAGGAAGGTATGATGAGCACAACAGTAAGTATTCCCTCAGTATGAAACCAAGGTTATCGAACCAGTAGGAGGAACAAAACGACTCAAAGGTGTTGCTAGCAACTTGGAAACCTACACAACACAAACTCAATACTTTGCCCCAATGAACAGTGAAGTTGTTAATCTCACCGGTTTACTGAAAACAAAGGATTAACTGTATGGTGTGGAAGGTAATGGTGGTTTGAAGAAAGTAAACAGTAACAGTGGAAGATGTATCAATGGCAAAGATTGGACCGGGGTCCATAGTTCACTAGATGTGTTCTCCTTAAGATAAACAACATAACATGCTGGGTAAGAAAATTACAGCGGGGCAATTGACAGGACTGAGCAAGGCATAACAATGGTATACTAGACATTCATGATCATATGAGATTCGATTGGGCATTACAAAAATATACATAGACCGCCATCCAACTGCATCTATGACTAGTAATCCACCTTCAGGTTATCATCCGAACCCCCTCCAGTATTATGTTGCAAGCAACGGATAACTGCTTTAAGCAATGTGTGCAAAGTAAACAATATAATTGTTCCATGAACAAAAGATCGTTGTTTTATCCCTAGTAGCAACAACACATCTACAACCTTAGAGATTTCTGTCACTTCCCTAGATTCAGTAGAGGCATGAACCCACTATCGAGCATAAATACTCCCTCTTTGAGTCACTAGCATCTACTTGGCCAAGATAGCTACTAGAAACAGAGAGCATGCAAGATCTCAAACAACACGGACATGATAGAATCAATAAGATAAAACCATTAATCAATCTGACATAGTAATCTCAATATCCATTGGATCCCTGCAAACACAACATGCATGATTACAAACAGATGATCTTGATCAAGAATGGAGCTCACAAGATCTAAACATGGTAGCACAAAGGAGGAGAAACAACCATCTAGCTATTTTATGGACCCATAGTCCAAGCTGGAACTACTCACGCATCATACCGGAGGCTGGCATGGTGATGAACAAGGCCTCCGGGATGATCTCTCCCCTCCGACAGGGTGCCGGGAAGAGCTTTAGATCTCCCAATCTCGGGACGATGGTGGCGGCGGCTACGGACTGTTTCAGGGAGATCCGATCGGGTACTTACGGTTTAAGTATCGGGGTCTTCTTATAGGCGAAGGGGGAGACCGAGGGGGTGCCAGAGGCGGACGCACCCCCCAGGTGCGGGCTAGGATTGGCCGTGCGGCCAGGGGGTGTGGGACCCTCGTGGCCAACCTCCGTCTTGTCTTCTGGCTCCGTGTTCTCCTCGGTGAAATATTGACTTTGGCTTTTGTCCTGTCCAATTTCGAGAATATTTATTTTCTGGATTTTCTAGAACCCAAAAACAACAGAAAACAGGCAACTGGCACTATGACATCTTGTTAATAGGTTAGTTCCGGAAAATGTATAAATATACCTCAAAGTGTATACAAAGCAAAGCAAAGTGGATACTAAACAAGCATGGAACATCAAAAATTATAGATACGTTTCTGACGTATCAAGAATCCCCAAGCTTAACTCCTGCTCATCCTCGGGTAGGTAAGTGATAAAAAGAATAATTTTTGAGGTTACATGCACCATCACAATCAAGATCAAACCATTTGGAAGCATTGAAAGCTGGGATCAAAGTACTCTAAACATGAGCATGAAAGATGAAGTTCTAACAATAAGACAAAGCAACTATGCTGCAACATGAAAGGATACAAACAAAGATTCATGAATAACAATGCATTGAAAAACGTTTCTTTGTTTCACATATAGAAAACATAACATAGTGGCATTCAGCTTGTCCCTCATGGAGTAGCATATATGCATAGGACACATTCAATGTTCATAAGGGTGACTAGATACAAATAGTTTAAGAACAAGCAATATCAACAATATGAATCAATCAATAAGTTTTGGGACAATACACATAGAACTAAGAATGGAAACTATGCTCTCTTAATTGGTGCCTAAGGATAGAAGGTGGAGACTCAATATAATAGTGGAAGAAAGGCCCTTCATAAATGGAAACAGGGATTTCAAGTCTCATAAAGAGCTTTCAAAAATTATGGTACTTGTTAGCTTTATGCTCTCATTGCCCCTATCATAAGCATCTTGAAGTGATTAAGGTTAAAGTGAACAAAAATGGAGTATATGCTTGACAAAGTATAAGTTGGCAATCTCATGTCCCTTGAGTACGAGGGTCGCTCCTCATGCTACTCAACTTTAGTCATCGGTAAGTTCTTGTTATAGTAAGTACATGTGTATCATAGAGAACCGCCAACGAGGTACCCCTTGCCCAATGATACACGAGCTATCCCATAAAAAAATGACAAGGCAAGCAGACAATGAGCATCTCAACAATCTTCTTATTTACCACGGGAAAATGGTGCTTTTTTTCTCTCTTTCCTCTTTTCTGATCTCTTTTTTTTTTCTTTTTCTCAATCTCTGTCTCTTTTGTATAAGAAGAATGCTTCATAGATTGCTCACTATGGCAGCACCAAACAAAACCTAAAACAACTCAAAAAAAGTGTGAAAGCAGCTCCTGGGCCCTTGCATGTGACCCACTGCCCTCATAAAATAATAATCAAGGCATACCAGTTCCCTTGGCACCCAAGGCACCACCAATATGTCTATTGAGTGTGATTTAATATGGCTTTCAACCCTAGATCCCCCATCGCTGCCTAGAATATGGAACCACTCCATGGATTGAGCCCAAACTCGGCACCTAGCTCCCTCTCGGCATCGAAGCAACTTCTCCAACTAGAGATTTCGTGGTCATTTGGATAAATCTTGACTTTCCATTTTCTAAACTAGAAAAACCGGTGTTTTCCCAAAGGAAGTGCACGATTAGGGCGCGCCCAGGGGCCCGAGGCAATTTTTATGCATGCTACACCATGGTGCATGGTCATTCCCCGGAGGTCGGTATTCATCTCGCGGTGCAACCATATACTGTATTTTTTTTTGAGCTACGACCCGGTAAATACGGTTTATAACTGTATGTACCCTATAAGACAGTCTTAATTTTTAGGGAAAATGGTTTGGGGTGCCCCATGGGGTAGCTAGGATGGATGCATGCCTGGGTCCAAGTTGCACCGACCGTTACGTTGCCGCGGCCGCCGATGGGTTTCACTGTTTTTTTGGGCAGCACCAAACAAAATCTAAAAAATCATAAAATGTGAAAACATCTCCTGGAGCTCTTGCATGTGACCCACTACACTCATCAAATCATAAGCAAGGCATACCAGGTCCTTTGGCACACAAGGCACCACCAGGATGTCTATCGAGTGTGAGTTAACATGGATTTCAACCATAGATCCCCCCTCGTTTCCCAGAACACGGAACCACTCCATGGATTGATCCAAAACCCGGCACCTAGCTCCCTCTCGGCATCGCAGACAACTTCTCTAACTAGAGATTTCATGGTCATTTGGAGAAATCTTGACTTTCCATTTTCTAAACTAGAAAAACCGGTGTTTTCCGAAAGGAGGTGCAAGATTAGGGTGCACCCAGGGGGCCGAGGCAATTTTCACGCATGCTACACCATGGTGCATGGCCATTTCCCGGAGGTCGGTATTCATCTCGTGGTGCAAGCATATACTGTATTTTTTTTGAGTTACGACCCGGTAAATACGGTTTATAACTTTATGTGCCCTATAATACACTCTCAATTTTTATGGAAAAGTGGTCCGGGTTCCCTATGGGTTACCTAGGCTGTATGCATGCCTGAGTCCAAGATTGCATCGACCGTTACGTTGCTGCGGCGACCGGCGGGTTTCGCCCTTTTTTGGGAAGTACCAAATAAAATTTAAAAAAAATCAAAAAAATGTGAAAACAGCTCCTCGAGCCCTTTGCATGTGACCCACTACCGTCATAAAATTATAAGAAAGGAATACAAGTTCCTTTGGCAGCCAAGGCACCACAAGGATGTCTATCGAGTGTGAGTTAACAAGGCTTTCAACCCTAGATTCCCCCCTTGCTACCCAGAACATGGAACCACTCCATGGATTGATCCCAAACCCGGCACCAAGCTCCCTCTCGGCATCGCAAGCAACTTCTCCAACTAGAGATTTCGTGGTAATTTGGAGAAATCTTGACTTTCCGTTTTCTAAACGAGAAAAACCGGTGTTTTCCCAAAGGAGGTGAAAGATTAGGGTGCACCTAAGGGCCCAAGGAAATTTTCACGCATGCTACACCATGGTGCATGGCCATTCCCGGGAGGTGGGTTTTATCTCGTGGTGCAAGCATATACTTTATTTTTTTGAGTTACGGCCTGGTAAACGTGGTTTCTAACTGTAGGTACCAAGACACTCTCAATTTTTAGAGAAAAATGGTTTCGGTGCCCCATGGGGTAACTAGGCTGGATGAATGCCTGGGTCCAAGATTGCACCGACCGTTGCATTGCCACGGCCGCTGACGGGTTTCGCCGTTTTTTTGGGCATCACCAAACAAAATCAAAAAATGTGAAAACATCTCTTGGAACTCTTGCATGTGACCCACTGCACTCATAAAATCACAAGGAAGGCATACCATGTCCTTTGGTACCCAAGGGACCACCAAGATGTCTATCGAGTGTGAGTTAACATGGATTTCAACCATAAATTCCCCCTCGCTGCCCAGAACAAGGAACCACTCCATGGATTGAGCCAAAAACCGGCACCTAGCTCCCTCTCGGCATCGCAAGCAACTTCTCCAACTAGAGATTTCGTGGTCATTTGGAGAAATCTTGACATTCCATTTTCTGAACTCAAAAAACCATTGTTTTCCCAAAGGAGGTGCAAGATTAGGGTGCGCCCAGAGGCCCGAGGCAATTTTCACGCATGATTGTGAAAGACTTATGTTTTTTTGAAATCTGGTCAAACCCAGGATAAACCACGTTAACTAGCTCGTTAACCTTGCATAAACTATGCCTATTGTTAGGGTCTTCTAGAAGCCCCCTGTGGGGCCAGGTTGATTCTGCGTCCTAATTGTTAGGCATCGTTGGATTGGGGAGAATGGACGATAATGTTCGTCCTTTGCAAGAGCAATCCGCGAGTAGGCATTTCTGCGTCCTATTGGCCCTCGCAACCATGAGTGGGCCTACCTCCCTGAGTTTATAACCGTGACAGTGTGGCCTAAGCTCAAACCCCGTTCGGTTCCTGCAACTCACCTCAGCACAAGCGTCCAATACTACCTGAAGAAACGACGCCTTGCCATGGAGAGGCCGCATCTCAGCTTGCACGAGGCCAAGATGTTTGCCCACTACGACATACTCGGCCGCCACTAGCGAGGCTACCGGCCGGTTACGAGCTCAGATACGCCCGGGATGCCCATGGCATCGCTCTTGCGCAGCATCGTGCTATCGAGGAAGCCAGAGCAGAAGAGGGAAATAGGCCGATACGCGCGCACCATCACGTACTGGCCAAGGCGCTTCAATAAGGAGTAGGAGGCGTTGATTTGGCTTTGCAGATCCACCCGGATTTGTGCAACCCTGAAGGGAGGCAGTGCTACAGGGTAGTGCCTAGGCGTACGCCCTCCACCATTATCGATGCGGCGTGCCATGCAAAACTTGTAAAGAGGAACGCCGCCGGATCGTCCTGATTCATTCAGACTCGGAAGAGGCGGACGGCGACGCAGAGGACGTAGAGCACGACGAAGATAGCGGGATCGACGTAGTCGATTAGGGTCACTTGAGCCTACATTTAATCTATGTATGGTAGCTTAATGATCTATTTGGATAGAATGGTCAATTTGTAAGTGTGTTAGCCACCGTCACCAAAGCCACTGCCGGCTGCTCGGCCACGGCCACCTCCGGATAATCCGGCAGCACCATCACGACAACTCTGGTAGTACCATGTGGATATAGTTGCCATTGTTGGAGATGAAACGTGATAGATGAGAGGGACCGAGGGGAGCATCAATGTCCCTGACGTAGCCTATGCGAGCATCAGACGTTGCTAACAAAGACGAGGCGAGGTTGATGGGACAGTACACTGTCTCTGTTCCCAGCACTTGATGGCACTGTCATAATTTTGGAGTGCGCCAGAGGATAAGTAGACACGCGTGTCGTGTTGTTTGATATGGGAATACAAGGGAGGTGTGCCTCATCAACTCCATGTCACGGCCATAATTTTGGTCGTTGAATGCTTAAAAATCCACAATTATTGTTTCTGGATAATCAGTTTAAAAATTATTGTACTATTTAACGACCTAGAATCTGGTCCACACCACACATCACATACCTATTACAAGCACCAGATATAAATAAATTACAAATGAATAGTTCAGTTTCAATAAAAATTCAAGAAACGACGTCACTGTGCCAGCTTCTCTCTGCTCCTCTTATTATTGTTCAATCCCACGTTGCATTAAACAACAGTTGATAAGGACTAAAACAGAAATGATCAAAATGCCAAGTAAAACAAGTTTCAAGCTTACCTTTCGTCCGAAGAATCGTACAATGATGAAATTGACAGAGATTTATTGTTTCTCCTATAGTTAGCCGAAATATCCTCAAGAACATCCTCAATCACCACAACAACTTCTTTATATTCAAATTCAACTCCATTATTATCATTTCCCTTCCCCTTCTGCTCCCTCTTACCCTTTTTTTTCTTTTCTCCCTATCCCCGTCGGCACGTCCACATCCTCAACCAATTGCTTCTTATCGATGTTTCCCTCCACATGTGCATCACCGTTTTCCTTCACATGCCGCACTTCCTCTATGTCATCTCGCTGCGCTTCCTCTAGTTCTGCCTGAGAAGCCTCATCTTGTGCCTCCGTGATGTGAACAGGGACAAGGTCAACATCTTCAAAATCAAGAGGAACTGAGTTTTTGCATAGCACTTTCACTTCCTTGCTCCTACTCTCGAACCTTTTCAGTGAAGGCTTCGGTACTTTTCTTTCTAGGCCTCCTAGGTGGCCTCCTAAGAACTGGTGTTTCAAATTTGAACCCTGGATCGACTATCTCCAAATCATTTTCATCAACCATAGGTGGTATGTTTTCTGCATAAGTTGCAGAAAACCTATCCACGGATAAATAGTTATGAACATAGTTCTCTATTTCAGCATTTCTACCTTTCATCATTAAGATGAAGCGCAGTGCATGGTGACATGGCGGAGCAGTAACCTGCCATTTCCTTCATGAACAAGTCTTGTTTCCAATGTCTGCAGTATACCTCTGTTTATTTCCATGCTTATCTTGTGCATAAACCTCAACCAATGTATTGGAACTTTTGACCATCCTCCTCTTTATCATTCTCATTGCCTCGGTTCTTGCATTTAGTATCAAAACCACCTTTGGAACTATTTTACGGCCTACAAATTTTTTCGCACAAATTCTCTGCCTAAAATCTATCTTCACCATTATACATTGTCTTATTACATCTAACAAAATAACAATTGCAAGTGACTTCATGCTCCTAATCTTAGCATTGAACCTTTCTTTCAGATTATTGCAAACATAATCCACCTTTCTTAACTCACCAAACTTGCTTCTAGCCCATAACTTGCTATGATGTTCTTTGAGGTATTCTTTCAGCTTCGGTACGGTATACAAGTTATGCATGTAAGTAGCATGCGTGTTTGGGGTGTACGTGTATGCTGATCGCCACAAGTTGTGTTCAAAGGTCTTTCCTTTGAACTTCTTTGTGAAGCTAGTAGCGAGGTGCCGCATGCATTCCCTACGCTCAACCCCAGGAAACACAACATCAACAGCATTCTGAAGCCCCTTGCATGCAAATACCAGTGTGTATCACCAAGCCTTAAGGGTGACCAATTACTGCACGCAGTCTCTACATGAACCATGTCCAGCTTTCAGTCGATTCACCCTCAAGAACAACATAAGCTACGGGAAAAAGCAATTATGCGCGTCCGCGACACAAGCGGTAGCAAGCTATCCCCTGAACTTCCATGTTAAAAAATTCGCGTATATTGCCAAGTATGGCCTGCAGCCGTCTAGGAACCCCTTCCAACATGTCTTTAGGCAGAAAAAACATCTCTTGAAGCATTACTTATCTGCCTGCTTATACTTGACCCCCCTTGAGACATTTTCTCTTTCTTTCACAACCTCGTAATCAATGTCAACAACACTACTAGGTGATGTCTTCTCTACCTTAGTTTTTAAACTATACAACATGTGAAAATTGTTAGTCCACTCGCCCTAAATGAAGTCTAGAGCCATCTCCTTCCCATCAAAGACTCTATGGTAAGGAATCAGAACGTCAAACTTTTCGCTAAGCTTAGTTCTGAGTTCAGCAGGTCCAATGCTATGATCCTGCCTCATCCAGTCAAGTACCATAGCAGCAATCCACTTGGTTGTCGCTGGTCTAATTTTATCACTTAAATAAGTATTAGGCTAGTTGTGTTTCTTCGTTTTTACCTTGATCTGCATTCGATGAGAATAAAAATAAACCAGTGGACTCATCAGCAGAACAAATATGAGAAAGACCGAAACTAAATGTAGCTATTGCAACCTGAAATGGGTGTCCACCCTGCATTGGAGATGCATGCAATCTCCATTTACACACCCTACTTTCCTTACAATGCACCCTAAATCTCTTTTGGTCACTCTTTTAAACGATAAATTCTAACCCAACTCTTATTGCATAGGTAGCAATGGCATATCTGCATTCCTCCATAGTATCAAAGATGGTCCCCTCATTAATTGTAGGGTTGTCCCTATCAAAGTGTATCACTGGCATGTCCTTGTCTTCGTCATCGTATATGCATCCCATTTCCCATAGTCAGTTCCATAGTCAGGCTAATAGTTTGTATCAACCAAATATTCCCTACTCTCCATCCTATTAGGGATAGCAGCCACATCTGGATATGATTTCTCATCATCATCATCATCATCATCATCATCTTCGAGCACAAAATCATCCTGACCACCACACATTTTGATATGTTCATGCTCTCTTGAGAAGGCATCATGCTCAACGACAGGCTGAGCGGTCGCGCTCGGCATCGAAAACAGAGACTGCTATGTTCGCATTCCACACGGGCCGGTATCATTCAGGATAGTCTCTTCCCCAGTATATTTGTTAACAATGTGCACACACATCAGCACAGTCCTCATGCCGAGGTGTTTACCCCACATCATGGCTAGAGCCTCCTTAGTCCTAACGTCACAGAAAGTCTATGAATTTGTGTCGTAGTACCTGCTTACGAATTCATCATGCTTGCCAATCGGAAACTTTCCAAATTCCTTGTGCAAGTCACTTAGAGGTATGTCCTCCATGTCTACTGTTAGCTGATAATCAAATCCACTGGTAACTGCGATTCTACCATCGGACAAGGTTTCAGTCCGACACCCATGCCGAATCTTCAAAAGAAATCTAGATGCAGCATACATCCTACGGTCACCAATATAGATGCTCTCCATCCCCACAGGACTAGAAACGCTAAGTGGGAAATGTAGAGATGGAATTGCAGTTATTACCCATCAGGGAGGATGTATGGCACGTTCAATGGGCTCCAGAGCACCAAAGTTTGAACCCCACATCCTCTTCCCATGTTTCGTGCTCCACCATGTTCTCCATCCTTGAAGGGTCCATCTCCTCGCTCTCCGGCCAGGAAGGACCCATCTTCGTGTTCTCCGGCCATGCAGGATCCATTTCCGTGCGGGATCCAGATCAAAGCCACTGTCGTTGCGTGAGAACCTAGCGCCCACCTCATGATTTTCATTCCTAGACTCGCCTGGGCAGGAACGGAGGCAAGGAGTAAGGGAAAGGGGGCAAGGTAGGGTGTGCAGGGAGGATAGAGGATGATGAGAGGACAATAGTCCAGGGGTAGGACGAGAGTGATGCATGACCGGATGGAGTGGCAGCGTGCAAGACCAGAGCATTGGAGCGGAGTGGAGCTGCGAGCGACATAATATGGAAAATCACACAATAATGGGGACCACTAATCCTCAAACCTGGGATCCACGCCACTGACGGTTGAGGTGGCGGGGCCCGCTAGTCAGTAAAACACCACATCCTCTTCCCCTATTTATGATGGCATTCCTACAATTCTACGATCGTAGTGGCACAGGCATAATTTGTGGACACAACTAAAGACACAGTCGTAAATATACTTAAAATGATGGAACTCTGACCTGGTACATTGCCCGATCCGGTTGCTAGCCATGACCTATATTTTCAATATCTTAGCACTCTTATTCTGAGAAGGGAAATAAAGATTCAGCAGTTAGTCGAACTAGTTTCGGATAAATAAGATACACTCTTATGAAGCTTAGCCATGGCCCCAGCCTAAGCAGAAGCCGTCGTTGAAGCTTGGCTATTTAGCCCCTCTGAGGCAGGCTATGCGGCCGTACTACAAGGCCGGTCTCCCATTGCCATCTGAGACGGTTGATTTCGCAGAATGTGCTGCATCTGCGGCGGCGGCAACAGCGACGACAAAGGCCATGGCGGCATCGAGAAGGGCCAAGCGAGTGTCATGGAGAAACCGTGGGCGGTGGCATTTTCGTGTGCTCTACGCACGATATAGAAGGTACATTCCAAAGCGTTCCCGCGAGCTTGTCGCCGAAGAAACAAACCCACGAACAGGGCGATGCCAAGGTCAACAAACTCTCGCCTCCATGCCTCGACGCGGGCGACCTTACCGTAGTGAGGAAATCTGGGCGCACGCCGTCAGCGGAAAATATTATTCATCCTATGCACCGTCAGCGGCCACACCGTGGTGGCGTGCATCCATCTACACTCATCTTGTTGGAGTGTTCGACAGCTGGAGCCGGCAACGGGAAATAGCTCACAACAGGAATTCAGGTTCAGATTCACAGGGACCTACGATCCTTGCCACGAGAAGCCGGAGTTCATGTTCAAATAAATCGTTGTGGCGACGCGGCTATTCGTACTGAACCGGGACTGGTTCAAGCGCATCAACTAGTGCATGAACATTGTAGATCTCTTGAAGTTTGGTGGGAAGGGAAAAGATCAGTTGTGGTTGAACGATCCTTGAACTTACGTCCTCTCTAGGCAATTGGCTAGCCAACTTTTATGGTGAAGATCTGTAGTTTCTTCAGTATAGAACAGTTAAGTCCAGACTAACTATGTAGAATGCCTTTTTATAGAGGCAATACCCCCCTTTTGTGCAGCTATCCCATACTGTAGTATGGAATTAGTTCAGAAGTAACCAAATACTATCAAGATGTATCTAATTATTCAATTACTACCGGCGGTTGAATTCGGTTTATTGTCAAACTTATCCGAGGTAGACAAGATTCGGACAACATTTTATGAACTGATCTTGGGTGGTTTATTCATGCAAGTTCCATATAGAATAACGCACCATCTCGAACAAATCTAGGTAAAAATTGTTCGAGGCATACAAACCGGTAGCATTTCTTGTCTTTCGGATCACTCACCAGCGGCATTTTCCCGGCAATGGTGACATTGATCATTGCTAGCCCACGCTCTTTTCAGGAGGCTAACCTTGGTTATTCACACAAACTCATTAGCCACGCATACTACAAATTCATTAGCCACGCAAACTAGGAATCATTAGCCACACATACTACGAATTTAGTAGACACACATTACAAAGTCAGTAGCCACACACACTACAGTAGTTCAAACTATTACATAAGGCGTACTATGTGCTCGACTTTCAAGTCAGCAATCTTTCAGATTCACTAAACCTATGTCTTCACTCGAGGGAAATCAGAACCACCAGCTTGTCCACGCCCGCCCCCCACGGAAACCATGCGCTCTGTCGTGGAATGGTGGTGGTCATGTGTCATCGATCCTTCCAGGCCAACACTGCAGGCAACGAGGATGCTTTCAGGTCGCCTCGTCGGGGTCCTGAATGCCATGTACCAATTCCAGAACCTCCTGCAGGTGGATGATCATCGGGTGCTTCCAGCAAAGCTATCGTCTTGCCCTGCTTGGAATCTCCACCTCGTACATCTTAGGAATGGTGTCTGGATCTTTCAGCCATGCCTTTACCTTGATGATCCATCTGTCGCTTGGTGGCACAATCTCCACCAGCTCGCTGCCAAGGCTACTGACGACCTACTTGATGGCCTCCGGTTCCTAAGCATCCAAAGGGAGGCCGACAAAGCCGAGTTTAAAGAAGAAACAAAGCTACCCCAAGCGATCGTCCCACCCATAGGCGCTATGCCAACAAATGAAGCTCATTTTCTCCCCACAGCGCTCGAAAGAACAGGAAGAATGTAGAACACGCTCATTGTCTGAGCTGTAGGCGAACCAGACGAAGAAATCTAATGGTGGCACGCATACCTCAATATTGACCACTTTCCGTCTAATCCCAAAACGAGATATGAAAGCCGACAACAATTCTACCGGCTACACGTCGGGACGCATTCCCAGCACGGTGGCCATGAGAGCATTGTCATCGAACTCCTCTGCCAGGGCTACCATGCCTAGGGTGCGAGACAGCACGCAACCGCCCGAGGCCGGTCGTCGGTCCGGATTGCCCGGTCGGACGCGCTCCGCCGTGCCAGAAGGTTTAGGTAGCAACGAGAGGCTAGGCTGGGGACGCGAAGCTCCGACATGCCGACTAGGAAAAATGAGGCGAGGGAGATGGCAGCGAGCTTTGATTAAGGGCGTGGGAGGTTGACCAGCAATGGCGAGGACGCAAGGAGGGCAACGGTGAGCTCCAATCTAGAGACCAGTAGCCGGAGATAAGCAAGGTAATGGAGAGGGGAATAATAGGGGAGAAGAGCAAAGCAGAGAAGAAGATCTAGTCCTCGCAGGGGTAAACTAGTCCTCGACCGCAAACAATAACGGGGAATACTGACAGGACGGGGCAAGAAGAGTTGACCTAACGGTGGGATTTGGGTTCAACTGTTTTTGACCGGTTCAAACGATCGTTTGGCTGATATATTTGTATTTACCCCCATTTGGCCCCTCTCAACAATTGGCGAAGCTACTACAGCCCCTCGGCGAGATTACATGCAACTCGGACCCCGCGATGCCTTGGCGTCTGAACTTTTGGGCCGCATATTAAAATTCTCCATCAACTTAGGACAACAGCAGGTTTGCCCCTTATGGAACATGTATTCATAGTTGTCTAAGAATACGCTACAAAGACTTGTTTATTCGCCATGATTTCGAATTACCGAAATCTCCAGAAACTCGAACGTGCCATAACTCTTATGGTGTTGTTTCCATGAATCTTTAGATGTTCCTTTGTATATGAAATGAGTGTTTTCTTATTTCAATCTCTAACTCTAAATGATAACTATACCCCTGATAAGAGATAATATTAGACCATATGTATCTAATACAAAATTATTATGATGTTTAGACATATCAACACCTTGAATTTGTCCAATTATCATAAATTTTGAAACATCTATCACAAGTACTTTTATGCTAAAACTTTACTTAAATACTTTAGTCACATCGATCAAATTGAAGAGACTTTGTATTCATGTTAATTCCATATCCCACTTTATTTTGAAATCATTTGAACAATTCAAATGGTTTCAAACTTATGTTTCATTAAGTAAATATACCTATTCACTTAAGTCCATAATAAAATAATGATTTCCACTATTTTTTGAAAATACAATACATCACTATGTATAAAATTAAACATTTCTCCGCATATCACCGTTTTACCAGAATGCAGAGTTTTTGCCATCTCGCCAAAGGAGACATGGTTTTACAAAGTCTCTATATCAAATATCCAAGACCCCGATTTTCATCTAGAATGAAAACTTTCTATCCCTCGATCGTCACGGTTGGCTTCATAACGACAAACTTTCTTGTTGTTTGCACACTAGGAGAGAACACAATATTGATATTATTAGGGATCATCTTATCTAATATGCTACCATTGAGTATCTAATACTAGCACACAATAAGATGTAAAATAGGTATCAACATCACATGTATATTGTGATATGATATGGTCCTTCTTCTTGTGTATCAATCCGCATCGAGTGCCCCGGCATGATCTTCATCTTGCCACCGGTTTGACGCCAAGTTCATGACACCACCAGCAGGCCATCAATCGAAACAATGACTATTAATACACAACTTAGTAACATAAAAGTAAACTACTTTACCTTCGTCACAACCAAGACCATCTCAAATCACAAGCCCTCCTGTAAAATAAAGTTAGACGCCTCTACTTTATCTTTTGCAAGTTTTACGTGGTTGTCGTGGTGGTGGCACGGCAGATGCCATGGGTAGGCTAAAGTATGGGGCCAATGGATGCTAGTGGGGTCTGGGGAGGGAAGCAGCAACCGTGTACACACTCAAGTTGTTATGGTTAGGGTCTTATTTCTCTCTTGTTGGGTTACAAGCGCTCCTCGAGCTGTATACAGGGGGACAAGATGAATCTCCCCAGCCTAACGGTGCTCAAATAGTCGATCCCTTCCTCAGGGTCCAAGCCTCTCCTTATAAAGGAGTGCCTTGGGTGCCCTTAGGGCTGACGAGGCAAGCATATTCGTGGAATATGCTTGTCCCAAAATAGTAGTTCGGCGACCTCCTTTCCCTGTCGCCCTTCTAACGACGGCAAGGCTCCAGTGGCCCCCTCCTGCGTGCCTCGGCCTCCAGGACTGTCACCTCCGTGACCTCCTTCTGCCCCTCTGACGCTGTGCATCCTTGTCTCTTGTGCTTGGCTCCGCTCTGATTCCTTCTAGCCTGCGGCTATAGTTTGACCTTGGGCTTCTCCTTCTCCTGCAAGCTTCATATCACTCGGCCTTACCTTACCTCGTGTAACTCGGCTCGTTCTTCACCTGCATCAAGATCACTTGGGCTAACCCGGCCGACCTTCTTAGTAACTCGGCCGGGTAACTGCTTGATACACATTCACGGGCTTCTCGCCTCCGTACCTCGGCCGACATATTCATGATTCGGCCGACCTGGACCGTAACTCGGAAACTAGACGGGGATTGTACCTCTGTCTTTCCCCGTCTCTGACCTACCCGAGGTCAACCCCCCGACATTAGTCCCCGAAGCTGGTGTGGCCCTGTCGATAGCTTTGGCTGGGTCATATCAGCTTCATTATATTCTTCAGTTTTGTTTCCGAGTTATATCTTCATCCGAGGTTTCCTCGTTCCTTCCCTCGTACGCCATGTCCCACGTGTCATCCCATCATTGTTCGTCTAGTTTTTAGGTCCCTCTACAGTACTTACTGACAAGCTACAGTTAACTTTGTACCTGCTGCGCCGCCGCTGCAACGCCTCGGGTGCTGTTCCCCTTGGGGATCGTAACGCTCTTTCTTTGTGTGTGGCCGTTGGTGTGGCTCCGCTCACCGTCGTGCGTTCGTGCCGCACCCACGATCCACACGGGCAACCGCCGCACCCACGATCCCACTTCCCTGTTCATGGCTCGATTATAAAGAGAGGGGCTGCGTTTGGGGAATTCACTTTCCCCCTTATCGCTCGCCTCCGTCCTCCTCCTTCCTTTCGCCGGCACGTCCTCTTGCAGTTCCGCCGCCGCTCGCTTGCCAGAGCCTCCGCCGGTGAAGATTCCGCCGCGCTGTTCTGCCTGCCTTGCCCGCGCTCCGCGGCTTTGGCTCCGTCGCCGGTGAGTCCTCTCTGGTCGCCTTGCCCTGATCTTTCCCTAGATTCATCTGCTCCGATTCCGTGCTCGAGCGGCGGTTCCTCTGTTTCTTCGCCATTGTTCTCGTGCAAAGTCCCGACGGGGCCTTGCAGCTCTAAACTCCCCTCCGCCGCCAGTTTTTCCTCCGGCGATCTTTCCGGCGCACATATGTCTAGTTCGTTTAGCGGCGCTCTGGTTGAGGACGACGACGCTGGCTCCGGGCCCGAGCGAGGCTCGTGGCAGGGTTCTTCTGTCACACGCCGTGAGATTGAATGGCTCATCCGGACTCGAAGAATTCCTGCCGAGGTTTCTTGCCGTTTACCCGGCAGCGAATCCTCTCCGGATATCAGAGAGGGCGAGTATGTGGTTTTCATGTCGCACTTCGCCCGTGGCTTCGGTCTCCCTCTTAGTGATTTCGCTAGAGAATTCCTCGACTACTTCGGCCTTCAGCCGCATCATCTTCCTGCGAACGCCATAGCTTCCCTTTCTGCTTTCATCTCCGCTTCGGAGGGATACTTCGGCCTGTGGCCGTCAGTGCATGTCTGGTCGAAGTTCTTCCAGATCCGCTCCAACGTTGTCCCTGACAAATCTCTGCACCCTTCCGAGAAGTTGCTCACTCAATGTGGGGCAGCGTCTATCACACCTCAGAGGAAATCCGTGTTTCCTCGTGTCACCGGATTGGAGTCGTGCAAGAAGTGGCACAAATCATTCTTCTATGTCAAGAACGGAGGGGCGGAGGACAAGATTCGGCTCCCTCCATTCTCAATTGGCCCACCTTCTAAAGTGAACTGGCTCTACAATCCGAGGAAAACTCATGCCTTGGCCGAGGCCTTCGAGATTCGGCTTAAAGAATTGATCCGGGCCGGGTTATGTGGCGAAGACCTGATGGCAACTTTCATTAGTAGCCGGATCTGCCCCTTCCAGAAGCGGACCCACAAGCTGTGCTACATGAGTGGTCCCCTTGACCCTAATCGAGTCTCGACCGTGGAGCTGGACAACTACCTTATTTATAAGCGCGTCCGAGCTATCTTTAAGACTGAGATGCCTGAGGATTGGGCTTGGGGATTAAAACCATTCACCCGCGATCATCCGCCTCCCGAGGTGAGCTTAATCTACACCGCTCTGTTATTCCATTGTTTTTGTAACGAGTTTATCTAACTTTCTTTCTCCTCGTCTTGCAGAGGTTCGCAGAGCAAAAGAACGAGGACGCCGAAGTTCTGCTGCTCCCTTGGCCCGCGGACAGGAGTATTCCGGATACTGGTGAGCCGGACTCCGAGGAGTTCGTCCCTAAGTCGGATCCTGCCCCGGCTCGAGCTCGTGGCAAGACTTCGGCGCACGATGAGGAAGGTGATTCGGACGAGGTCCAAATTCTTGAGGTAGTTGCCTCTGTGCCTATTTCTTATGCATTTCCGGCTTCTACCTTCCCAGCTAATCCGGCCGGTCAGGTTCACGACGCCGAGCCAATTGCTTCTCGACCCCCTGTTACCTCGGGGAAACGCGGGGCTCCTGCTAGTGCCTCGGAGGCGGTTCCCAAGAAACGAACGAAGAGATCCGCTCCGAATCCTCCCAGGCGCAAGACTATGCCTGGGGTCGCCGGGTAAGTCCCTTTTGCTTATATTTCTTGTTTCTTTCTTTCTGTTTTTCATACTGACGATTCTCCTTTCTTATTTTTGCAGTGCTCCTCTTTCTGTTAAACCCGGCGGTCCTAGTATGACTAGTCGCCCGATTCAGCCGCAGTCTCCTCCTCCTGCTGATGATACTAGGATTCCTAGTCCTATTCGTCCTGCTTCTCCTCCAGCTCCGAATACGTCGCCTCTTCGTCGCGAAGTGCCTGAGACCCCTTCCATTGACCCGGATTCAAACCGGCCCTTCGAAGTTTTCGTCGAACCCGCCGCCCCTTCTATGGGCCCCAGCGCTGCTGCTGATTCTCTATCTACCCCGGCAGTTTCTATAGCCATTCCAACCTCGGCCGAAAAGGTCATTTTCTCGGCGCCCTCTGCGACCATAACCCCTGCTGCTCCTAAAGATGCCGTCCCCACCTCCGAGGCGTCACTTCTTGCTGATGCCTCCTCTAAGGCGAGAGAAACTGTTGCCGCCAAGACTTCCTCTTCTCAGAAAGGTCTTGTCGGCTCTTCTCAGCCAAGTATTGCCGACGTGCTGCGTCAGGGAGCTGCGCCCACTAAGGTCCCCGTTGCCTCGGCCGCCGGCACCCAGCTCGCTCTTCATAAGAGCCCTGCTACCGCCGTGGTCGATCAGCCTGTCCGGGGTAAGGTCTTAACTCGGACAGCCAGTGGGCACAGCCTCGGAGCGTTGGTGGAGTATGCGAATAATTGGAACGCTGCTGATCAGTTTGAGGGTAATCCTATGAATCAGCCCTTTCAGCTTTCTGACATCAGCGGCCGTTTTGACCATGCTGCCAAGTTCATCGTTGATACCAACAAGATGAATGAGGTAATTACTGTTTCTCTGAGTTTTAAATTATTCCTCAGATGTTACTATATGCTCTAGTCCTCGAAACTTGCAAGTATATAACTTGTTATATACTTGTAAGTTTAATGATCTTTGACTTAATTTTATTCCTACGGTTCGTTAATCTGGCCAACTAGATCCGAGTTAAGTTTTGTTTGACTCGGATATGCTGTAGCTTTGAATATCCAGCCGCCTAGATCCGAACTAAGTTCCGCTTGATTCGGATCTTATTTCAGCTTTGAATATCCGATCACCTAGATCTGAGTTAAGTCCTGCTTGACTCGGATCTGGTTTAGCTTCGAATATCCAGCCACCTAGAGCCGAATGAAGTTTTGCTTGATTTGGATCTAATTTAGCTTCGAATATCCGATCACCTAGATTTGAGTTAAGTCCTGCTTGACTCGGATCTGGTTTAGCTTCGAATATCCAGCCACCTAGAGCCGAATGAAGTTTTGCTTGATTCGGATCTAATTTAGCTTTTACTGTCGATTTATCATCTTGCCTCATTGTTCAGGTTGCACATGACCGGCGGACCGCCGAATTCCAGAGGTTGCTTTTTTCGCACCGCAAACTGGAAGAAAAGTACGAGAAAATTCTTCCAGTGGTGAAGAAGGCTGGTATGTCGATAGTTCCTTTTCCTTATTTTCAATGTTCTCATGTATTCGTTTACGGAATGCCGGCTTACTTCTTGGTGAATAGGTAATATTAATAACCGCAATATTCGCCTTGAGAAGAAGGTCAAGAGCCTGGAAGGTTAGTTTCTTTTCTGTTTTACACCTTCTCCCTTTTAATATATGTGCTAAGTTTCCTTATTGCGTTTGGCTCTGGTAAAGCCGAGTTGCAAAACTTTGCAGTGTCACACCAAGATTGCATGCCCATGCCTGACGTGATGCTGCATTTTTTAGAACAAGACGCTATTCATTCGGCGCAACTTCAAGAAAAAGATGATGAAATAGCTCGCCTGCGATCCGAGGTGGATACCCTCAAGCTTTCTCAGAAATCCGAACTGGAAAAGGTCGACCAAGAATTTTCCGAGGAGAAGAATCGGCTGACTTTGGAGCTGCAGAAGAACAAAGAACTTCTCGAGGCTGCCGAACTTAAAACTCAGGGTTTGAGCGAGGAAGTTGCTCGTTTTGAGAAGAGTAAGGTCGATTGGACCAAAGACCTTCAGATAATGATGAGATACATTCATCGTAAGCTACTTGGCATGGCCGAATTATATTTTTCTTTTTTGTTCCCGTTACCATCTGACACGTTCATGCTTTGCGCAGATCATTTCCCCGAGGCCAAACCCGTGAGTTCTAAAGCGGTTCTTGCAGCTCGAGTGCGCCGAGGTGAACCTGTCACCGTTGATTCAGAATATTCCATGGAGGATTACTTGGTTGCCGTTGGTGCTGCAGTTGGTCCGATGAAAATTATGGGCCGGGACTTGGTGCAAGCCGCTATCCGAGCTTACCATGTGCTTTGGCCGAATACTTCAGGGACTCCTGATATCAACGAAGTCAAGTTATTGGTGAAAAGACTAATGGCATCTGAGAGGCAGCTGAGTCTTTGGAGGGAATCTGCCGGGCGTGCTGGTGCCGATATGGCTCTTACTGTTATCATGTCATGGTATGAAGACATCTCTCTTGACATCCTGAGAAATTTGCGCACTGGTTCCCGCTGGGTTGAGGATCCCACCTTTGTTGCTCTTCGGCAAGCTCGGGCCTTCCAACTTGTCGAGTACGCCGACGTGCACACTTGGAATGAAGGGCCGAGTTTTCTTCCAGACCCGGATGAGGAGGTTGTAGCTGAGGATGCTTCGGATGATAATTCGGCTGAGCAGGGGGAGGGTGAAAACGGTTCGGCCGCATCTGATAGCTCCAGCTCAAGATCGGACAGCAACGGCGACGCGCGGTCTTCTTCCAAAGGTACCGGGCATTCTACCGCACAGACTGACGCTCCTGCGCAACCTCGGACTTCCGCTGAAGTTGCACCTGGGTCGGCGGAGGGCGAGGCGACCTCAGTCCAAGTTCCTCCTACCTCGGAGTACCCCGCACCTGAGCCGGCTGCTGCCTCCCCAACGAACGATATCTAAGTTATTTCCGACCCCTGGCATGCCGGGCGTATGATGTAGGCGAAATATTTTTCAGTTCTCTGTATGATTCAAATTTCTTTTGCTGTGTACTGCTGTGACGTTTGGTTAAGTGGATGTTCGTCCGAATTCTTGTTTTGTTGGCCCTCAACTTCCTGATCTTTTAAGACTTATCTTTGCCTCCATTTTTTATGGTTTTATCCAGACGTGAGCTCTGAAATTCATAAAATATTGATCTGTTCTAAACAGAGATTGACTGCTTTGTTGTGAAAATATATAGCAATCGTTGGATCATTGTTTATTGTGCGAAACTTCGATTTGTAAATCGAATTTCAGAGGTAGTATAAGACTAAAAAGGGTGCGTTCAGTATAAGATTGAGGTAGCATACGGTAGTCCCCGAGTCGCTGCTTTAGATGCCGAGGTTTAGTTATTAACACGAAATTGATATAAGATACGGCAGTCCCCGAGTCATTGCTCTGGGCACCGAGGTTCAAATACATAATACGAAATAGATATAACATATGGCAGTCCCCGAGTCACTGCTCCGGGCGCCGAGGTTCAAATACATAACACGAATTAGATATAACATATGGCAGTCCCCGAGTTACTGCTCCGACCGCCGAGGTTCAAATACATAACATGAAATTGATACAAAATACGGCAGTCCCCGAGTCACTGCTCTGGGCGCCGAGGTTCAGATACATAACATAAAATTGATACAAAATACGGCAGTCCCCGAGTCACTGCTCTGGGCGCCGAGGTTCAGATACATCATTAGATCTTGACTTTGAGATATAATGCTACGAGTAGAATGGCCGAAGTAAAGCCACATTCCAGGGACGCTTCGTTTCTTCGCCGGCTTTGTCTGCCTTGTCTCCTCCGGGGGACTGAGCGTCGATTAGATAATAGGCATCATTGTGCAACGCTTTGCTCACAATAAATGGTCCTTCCCATGGGGGTGACAACTTGTGCATGCCGGCCGTGCGTTGCACGAGTCGGAGGACCAAATCTCCTTCTTTGAATACTCTCGGATTCACTTTCTTGCTGTGATACCGCCGCAAGTTCTGTTGATAAATAGCCGATCGTGATAATGTCAATTCCCTGGCTTCTTCCAGCAGGTCTACTGCATCTTGTCGAGCTATCTCATTTGTCTCTGAGGTTGTGTACTGAGCAACTCTTGGCGAGTCATATATTATGTCGGCTGGAAGTACGGCCTCTGCCCCATACACCAGAAAGAATGGAGTATAGCCTGTTGATCTATTCGGAGTAGTCCGGAGGCTCCATAGTACGGCTGGGATTTCTTCGATCCAACATCCTGCCGACCTTTGCAATGGTTCGACAAGTCGTGGTTTTATTCCTGATAGCACCAGTCCATTAGATCTTTCCACTTGTCCATTGGATGCTGGGTGAGCCACAGAGGCAATATCTAGTCTTATGTGCTTCTCTCGACAAAATCTAGCGAAAGCTCCTTCTGCAAAGTTTGTGCCATTGTCCGTAATAATACTGTGCGGGTACCCATATCTCAAGATGATATCCTTGAGAAATTTCACTGCTGTGTGCCCATCACACTTTTTAATTGGTTTTACCTCAATCCATTTTGTGAACTTGTCCACCATAACCAACATGTGGGTCATTCCTCCTCGCGCCGGCTTGAATGGTCCCACCATATCTAAACCCCATACAGAAAATGGCCAGGTGATGGGTATTGTTTTTAACTCGGCCGACGGCATATGTATCCTGGTTGCGTATCTCTAACATCCATTGCACTTCTTAACTAATTCTTTTGCTTCTTTCAATGCCGTTGGCCAATAGAATCCATGCCTGAATGCCTTGGCTACTAAGGCGCGAGATGAGGCATGGTGCCCACATTCCCCTTGATGTATGTCTAGAAGGATTTCCTGCCCTTCTGTCGAGCTTACGCATTTCTGCAATACGTTTGTGACGCTTCTTTTATACAGCCCATTATTTATGATTGTATAAGCTTTTGCTCGTCTTACGGTTTGTCTAGCTAATACTTCATTACTCGGCAGCGTCGCGTCTTTTAGGTAAGAAAATATGGGTTGCGCCCATATCGGTGTTACTTTTTCTGATGTGATCTCACTGTCTATCTCCATGTTCTCTGCTGACATATATATCTCGGCTCTCTCCATGATTGCTCTTACCTCGGCTGTCCCCCTCCTTAGGGGTTCCGAGTCATTCTGCGGATCTACCTCCATTGGCGTGTGATCTTCTGCCGAATTTGCTGGGATAAAGATAGATTCGGATTCTGGTGATGCGATTATTCATGGTTTCCTGAGATGTTCCAGGGCAATACCCGGGGGAATCGATTGCCGGGTTGATCCTAATTTTGACAATGTGTCGGCGGCGTCGTTTTCTGCCCGAGGTATGTGGTGGAATTCACATCCTTCAAAGTATCCCCTGATTTTTTGCACATGGAATCTGTATAAAGCCATATTAGCATCTAATGCGTCCCAACTGCCTGATACTTGCTGTACTACTAGGTCCGAGTCACCATAGCATAAGATCCGACGTATACCGATTTCTTTTGCAACTTTCAATCCATGGACTAGCGCTTCATACCCGGCTACATTGTTGGACGCAGCAAAATGTATTTGCAATACATATTTCAATTGGTCTTTTTTAGGCGAGGTTAACACTATTCCTGCTCCCAAACCATTTCTTAGTTTGGAACCATCGAAATGCATTGTCCAGTAATTTGGATCCGGCAATGGTGGCTCATACTGCACCTCGGCCCAATCCACGAGAAAGTCGGCGACAGCCTGAGATTTGATTGCATCTCTTCTATCAAACTGTGGTGCGTATGGAGATAACTCGATCGCCCATTTTGCTATTCGGCCACTTGCGTCTTTGTTGCTCAATATGTCGGCTATGGGTGCCTCACAAATTACTTTGATGGGATGCTCTTCGAAGTAATGTTTAAGTTTTTTCGCCGACATATATACTCCATAGGCCATCTTCTGATAATGCGGGTAATTCTGCTTTGAAGTGGATAACACCTCACTTAGATAATATACTGGCCTCTGAATCGACTTACCATCCTCAAGTCGTTCCACTACAACTACAGTACTAACTACTCTATTGGTAGCCGCTACATAGAGTAACATAGGCTCTTTTGATAATGGAGAAGCCAAAATGGGTGCCGTAACTAACATCTTTTTCAACTCACGAAATGCAAGGTCGGCCTGTGGAGTCCAAATGAACCTATCCGACTTTCTCATCAGCTGATAGAGCGGCAGCGCTTTCTCTCCTAGCCGACATACAAATCGACTAAGCGAAGCCAGGCAGCCCGTGAATTTCTGTACATCATTCAAACATTTCGGCAATTCCATTCTTTCTACTGCTCTTATTTTTGTTGGATTAGCCTCGATACCTCGGCTAGATACAAGGAAACCGAGTAATTTTCCTGCCGGTACGCCAAATGTGCATTTTTCTGGATTAAGCTTCATTCGGAACCTTCTCAGGTTCGCAAAAGTCTGCCGTATATCTTCTAATAATGTTTTGCTCTCTTTAGTCTTGATGACCATGTCATCCACATATACTTGTACATTTTTTCCTATCTGATCATGCAGGCATTTTTGCATGCATCTCTGATATGTTGCTCCTGCATTTCGCAGGCCGAATGGCATTGTGCGATAACAATAAGCCCCGTACGGGGTAATAAACACAGTCTTTATTTGATCAGCCAGATTTAACGATATCTGGTGGAAGCCAGAATACGCGTCTACAAATGATAATAGCTCACAACTAGCGGTCGAGTCAATGACTTGGTCTATTCTAGGCAATGGAAAAGGATCTTTCGGACATGCCTTGTTCAGGTTGGTGTAATCGATACACATTCTCCATACAATGGATACATTTGGATCATCTTTCTTCTTTTCTACTAGCACTGGATTCGACAACCAATCCGGGTATAACACTTCCATGATGAACCCGACCGCGAGGAGCCGAGCTATTTCATCTCCTATGACTTTTCTCCTATCTTCGGCGAAGCGGCGGAGAGGTTGCTTCACCGGCCTTGCTCCTGGTCTCACGTTCAAAGAGTGCTCAGCCAACTCCCTCGGAACACCTTGCAGATCTTGAGTTGACCATGCAAATATGTCCCGATTCTCATGGAGGAAGTTGGTGAGCTCGCTTTCCTATTTAGCGTCCAAGCCTGCACCGATGGTAACAGTCCGCTCTGGGAATTGCTCATCGATCTGAAATTTCTTCGTTTCTTTAGTCGGCTGAAAGGATACACTGCCATGTGGGTTGGCCAACGCCGGCATATTCAGCTGTGCCGACCGAGCGAGGGCCGCTACCTCTTGAATCCTTCTCTTTTCTCTTGCTATGACCAATGATTCGGCCAAATTTGACCCGGCTGAAGCACATTCCATTGATTTCTTGTAATCCCCTGCAACTGTTATTACTCCTTGTGGCCCGGGTAGTTTCATTTTTAGATAACTTATATGACAACTGCTCATGAACTTGGCCAGCGCGGGCCGTCCGAGTAGAGCGTGATAGCAACTTTCCAGATC
Organism: Avena sativa; assembly: GCA_916181665.1. Lineage (NCBI taxonomy): Eukaryota > Viridiplantae > Streptophyta > Magnoliopsida > Poales > Poaceae > Avena > Avena sativa. The sequence goes on from OV702283.1 coordinate 38,009,282, forward strand.
TACCACCTCAAATTCTAAGTTCTCTGCTCTGCAGTTATCTCTTGTGCCGAATAACACATCAACTCGGATTTTTCCGATGGGCTCGCATGAAAGTCCCGGTACTATCCCATGAAAAGTGGTTCTTGTGGACTGCAACATGTTCTGCGATATTCCGAGTTTGTGCATAGTATCCTTGTACATGATGTTGATACTGCTTCCATTGTCAATGAGGACTTTTGAAAATTTCACATTGATGCTTGGTCCAACGAATGTTGGATCCAATACTAGTGCATATGATCCTGGGTTTGGCATTATTTTAGGGTGGTCTTTTATGCCCCAAGTCACCTCCTGATCAGACCATGGCACATATCTGGGTACTGCCGGCATGACTGCATTTACTTCCATATGCCGGCGTTGCACACTCTGCTTGTCTTGCTGTTCCGTCGTGAACACGCAATAAGACTGATGATGCTCTCTGTAATCATTACGTCCTGTATTTGCTGGATTTATCCTTCCATCCTGGACTTGATTCATTACTTGATGCACCGCATCTCTCCGATCCGAGTTGTCATACCTCGGGGGAGGAGGTGGTAACATCAGTTGCTGTGCATTTGCTCCAGTCAATTGTGGTTGATGCTGCTGACGTACTTGGTGGGGGGCCTGAACTCCTGCGGGGTTCCCCATTGCATTCTTCATCCATGCACATTGGCGGGTCGTATGATTGGCTGGCATGGATGGGTTTGATGTGTGAAATTTGCACGGCTGATCTAACATGGATTCGAACGTGTATTTCGGCCTCTCCTGCCACTGCTTCTTTTGTTCTGGGGTCCATTGCCTTTTTCCTTCATTCCTTGGTGTCCACTGTTGAGGTCCATTCTTTTGTCGCTGAGTTGCTCCATGACTCGGCTGATCTTGCGCTACTGCCGCCACCTGGGCCGAATTATATCTATAATCCGGCCTTTCCTCTCTTCTTCTTCCTCTGAAATCATTGCGCCTGGATGACCCGGCCAAGTCTCTTGCATAATGATCCTGTTGCTCGCGATGATCCGCCGACATTAGTTCTGGTTGTGTTGGGTCCCCTAGTGCATAGGAGTCTGCTATTCTGATAGTTTCTGCCAGTGTGGTCGGCATATCTCTTTGCAGACGTTGCCACAGGACGCTGCCATAACGGCAGCCTTGCGCGAACCAAGCTATTGCTTGCGATTCTATAACCCCTTCGCATGAGTTTCTCAAGTTACACCATCGAGTTAAAAACTCTCTATCTGTTTCATTCGGCCTCTGTTTGCACATGGCTAATTGCTGCGGCCTGTTTGGCCTCTTGTATGTGCTGGTAAAGTTGCTGACGAACATTTCTTCAAAATCTAACCAACAATTTATGCTGCCTGCTGGTAGATTATTCAGCCATACCCTGGCTGGTCCTTCCAACATTTGTGGTACATACCGTACTGCCCATCGTAAGTTCCCACCCGCTATTTTCACAGCAGTGGCATAGTCAATTAACCAGTCCCGTGGCTTGGTGCTCCCATTATATGTTTTTGTGCCTCTTGCTAGTTGAAAGTTCGGCACGGGTGGTTCTCCCATTATCCGTGGTCCAAAACAAGTCGGACCCGGTGGACCCTGTTCTTCCAACAACTCGGACCGGTATAGTCGGTCCAGCTTCACTCTTGCATCATTTGATGGCAAATCTCTGTACAGAATTCTGTCTTGCATTCCATAATGGTTATTTCCTCCATGGATCGCATATTCCATCTCGGAATAGCCATCATTGTACCTTTCATTTACTTGATCATGGCGAACTGGCCTCGCTTCTCTTTCCTGCCGGGGTTCATGCCTTGGTTGTGGGTTGAGCGGCTGCTCTCTCCTAAGTTCGGCCGGGGTATTGTTCTCATGATTGCCCCTGGCGGGTTCTCTTCTGCCGAGGTCTCCATTACCTCGGCTTCCGCCGTCTTTCTCCACATGGTGGTGGTTCCTCTCTCCACTGTTACCTCGGCTTGCATTGCCTCCGTTCTCATTCGCCTTTCCAGCTATCGCCGGATCGTACGGAACAATTTGATTATTTCTCTTTCCTGAGGTTACCGCCTTGTCTCTTCGTGCGTTGTTTCCGGGTGAAGAAGCTGCTACTGCGGACAAGGCAGGTGCTGCTCCAGCTGAGTGAACCATCCGCGAGGCTCCTGGCCTTGCCGGGTTTGTTCTCAGTATTTCCTCATTTTGCTGGTTTGCGATGCGCACCAGCTCATTCACTCTTTCCTGTTGTCTCTGCCGGGCTTCCCCGGTCAACCCCTCTAATTCCAATGCTGCGGCGTTTGCCGCTCTCAAGTTCTTCGCCGGGGTATTGTACCTCGGCAAACCCAAATCACCTGATACTGCTCTGTGAGCTTCATGCTCTCTGTTAATATCATCTATGAGGTTCTTTCCTCTCAATCTTAATTCGTCCACCCGCTCGGGTGCGACATCAAGCTTATTGGCTTTAGCATATTCCCTCAGGGTCCTATTCAAGGACTCCCGCAAGGCCGATACTTTCTTTGCCTCTACCAGTACCTTTTGCCTGGTTTCCTCTAACTCTGCCTGAGCATTTGCCGGATCGAGTATCGGCGCTACAGGTGTAGTCAAGTTTTCTATTGTTGCTTGAAGAATGTTCTCTGGCCTTTCTAGAGGCGGCCCTCTTACCCTTGGTGCCTTTGGTGTGGTGTCTTGCAGCTCGCTCCGGTGAGTCACTGGCGGGATTACCTCGGTGGGTTGAGGTGCGGTCTGCTTGGACGCGCATTGCGCGCCTGTGGCGGGTTCTCTGCTTGGCCCGGCTACTGCTGCTTCCGCCTGTGCTCCTGCAGCGACCATTACCTCGACGCTGCCTGCGAGACGCGCTCTGGACCGACGGCTTGCTGCATTAAGAGATGGCTCTCCTGCAACAACAACTTGGTGAGGATAAACGTTGGTGATGTCGACGCCGACGTAAACCTTGTGCTCGCCCAGGCTGACGAAAACACCATTTCGCGGGGGAACCTTCCCCTTGAAGCTCCCTGCATTGTCACTGACATAGTCGCAGGGACCAAATCTCTGGACTAAGCCAGAAACAACGCGCTCGCCCGTGTTGATGAAGTTTCCCGTCCGGATCATAACTCCAGCTAGCACCGCTGCTGGCCCCACGGTGGGCGCCAACTGTCGTGGTGGTGGCACGGCAGATGCCATGGGTAGGCTAAAGTATGGGGCCAATGGATGCTAGTGGGATCTGGGGAGGGAAGTAGCAACCGTGTACACACTCAAGTTGTTATGGTTAGGGTCTTATTTCTCTCTTGTTGAGTTACAAGCGCTCCTCGAGCTGTATACAGGGGGACAAGATGAATCTCCCTAGCCTAACGGTGCTCAAATAGTCGATCCCTTCCTCAGGGTCCAAGCCTCTCCTTATAAAGGAGTGCCTTGGGTGCCCTTAGGGCTGACGAGGCAAGCATATTCGTGGAATATGCTTGTCCCAAAATAGTAGTTCGGCGACCTCCTTTCCCTGTCGCCCTTCTAACGACGGCAAGGCTCCAGTGGCCCCCTCCTGCGTGCCTCGGGCTCCAGGACTGTCACCTCCGTGACCTCCTTCTGCCCCTCTGACGCTGTGCATCCTTGTCTCTTGTGCTTGGCTCCGCTCTGATTCCTTCTAGCCTGCGGCTATAGTTTGACCTTGGGCTTCTCCTTCTCCTGCAAGCTTCGTATCACTCGGCCTTACCTTACCTCGTGTAACTCGGCTCGTTCTTCACCTGCATCAAGATCACTTGGGCTAACCCGGCCGACCTTCTTAGTAACTCGGCCGGGTAACTGCTTGATACACATTCACGGGCTTCTCGCCTTCGTACCTCGGCCAACATATTCATGATTCGGCCGACCTGGACCGTAACTCGGAAACTAGACGGGGATTGTACCTCTGTCTTTCCCCGTCTCTGACCTACCCGAGGTCAACCCCCCGACAGTGGTTGTTAGGGCTTTGGTAATAGAACTGTTTCTAATATACGAACTTTCCAAGCACAACATGGATCCAAACAGTTGTCTCTAATACACCCCTTTCAGGGCCCTCCGTTGTAAATGCTATATCAACTATTAAAAGAGAGATAGACACCCGCTAGCCACTTATACGGAACAAGCCGTATGTCGAGCGGGGAACCAGTCTCACGTACATATATGTGTAAGGTCGGTCCGGGCTGCTTTATCAAACAATACCGCGATATAAACAAGTACACATTGGAGGGTAACAACTATAGGATCAATACCCGAACAACCCATGTGCGTGCTGACCGTACAACATCACTATGCATAGATCGGCTCTGATACCACTGTTGGGGGTTCTGGTGCGGAAAAGAAAAAATCCTATGTTGGAGAGCCCTAATGGCCAAGATCAATATAGGAGTAATGCAGTAATGACCGAGGTTTCGGATACATACCCTTATAGTAGAAAAGCGGTTAATGTTCCGAGGGGAACGTGGCTGATGTAGTTGTGCTCATAGCTGACCTCAAGGTGATGAAGCTCCTCGCAGGTCACCCCTTGCTCCATCATCATGCTGCAGTTCGACTCACGACTTCCAAGGTGCCCCAGGTGTGGCCTCTCGTGGTTTCGTACACATACGATGCATGATGATGACCTTCGGCTCCCTGATCCCTGCCGGGAGTGCCCATGTACATCTCTGGCTAGGAATGTCCATAGTGCAATGTCCATCCACGGTGAAGAACTCCTTGTTCACACATCCCGAACAAGGGGACCACAGTCACAAGGGAGAGAGAAGAGAGATAGAGAGAGAGAGGCAACCTAAGGTCTTTTCTTGGTGTCTCTAATCCCTCCCATGGGCACCCCTTTATATAGGAGGAGGGAGGTATGCCCTCTCCTTTGGGTTAGGCATATGGGACTAAATCTCTAAATGAAATAACAATAAAAACATGCACTGCCAGCTGGGCCAAAAGGTCCCAACCCAGCAGCCAGGCAGCGGCCCAGCTTGGGCCTCAAGGCAGTCGCAGCAGCGCGGGCGCCAGGTGAGCTGGCGCGCCCACCGCGGCCTAGTTCGCCAGCGGAGGCGGCTGTCAGCGGTGCGTGGCCCGAGTGGGCCGGACACCCACCCACGGCTCGCTAGCGCGCATGGCCCAGCCGCGAACCCAGGCGGCGGCTGCAGCAGCTAGAGCCCGGGTGGTCGGCGCTTCCCCCTGCGTCCCAATGCGCAGTGCCCCGCGTATCCAAGTGGTGGCTCGCAGCCCATTGCCCCCATGTGATGCATTTTATGCCGCTCACCTGGGTTGGTTCAAAACCAGCCCAATAGTGGTTGTGTGTTGGTTTTCTTCCCTTTTCCAGGGTAGCTTTCTCCTGGTCAATTTCCCTCCAGGGTTTTGGCCTAATGAGAAATTTGCCCTATAAATATCAATTTAAAAATTGATTTAGAATGTATTAATTCACAATTGACATAAAATAAATATATATTTAAATTGCCATTTATCTGAAACACCTTTCGATCCTTTTTCCTTTTTATTATTTCTTCGAACAACGTCGGATCTCTCCTCTTTGGAACAATTCTGGCTTTCTCTTTCTCTACTGTGAGTCCAACTTACATATGATCTCTAGTTCATCGTACCCTTAAGTGTATCTCCACACAACTCGAGAATGACACAAATAATGATCAACAACGGGAACAGGATGCCCATACTGATCCCTGTACATTCCACGATGACGATGTCATTTGAACCGTAAATGTCGAGTCCAATTCCTTTTAATTCCTTGATGACTTGTCCGAGATCTGATTATTCGGTATCAAATACCTTGTTCAATCTCATTACCGACAAGTACTGGTTCACTTGTTACCGCGATATCACATCCCTGTGACCTAGTCACATGTTGTAACATTATGGATGTAATCTCACTAAGTCGGCCTTAAGTATCTTACATTTCACTCGGTGAACAAATCCTGATCTTAATTCATAGTCCTCAACCCGTTCCTCCGGAATACCCAACATAGACCTTTATAATCACCATTTCACTGAGTGATGTTTGATGTAGTTAAAGCAGCCTCGAGAGATAGTGATTAATATGATCTCACGGTCTAAGGAGAAGAAGGAGACTACATTTCTGACTATTGTAATGATGAACCTCGTGACTTGATCATGTCACAATCTTTGGGTAATGTCCATCACATCATTCACCAATGATATGACCTCTTTGTCAACTGACACTATCACCCATGATTAGGAAACCTTGATCATCGATTGTCCAACGAACTAGTATGAATGTAGGCTACTAGCTACTTCTGTTTCAAATCACACCTATAAAAATGTTTCAACTTGATACAATTATAGCACAATATGAAACTATTACGAACTTATTAAACTATGACAATAATAACCACTTATTATTTGCCTCTAGAGAATATTTCCTTCATCCCTAGGGTAAGATGATAGGTCGGAGCGAGAGGAAAAGTGTTGGGGATATACTTTCCGGGTATACCCACAGGACTCGCTGGTCAGGGTGGCCCACCAATGGGTTAGATCTTTGCTTCACGGGGGGGGGGGGGGGGGGGGGGCAGTTAGAGAAAGAGGAGGACCCCGTTCCGGCTACGACAAGGCCTAGAAGAGTTACCTACTTAGGCCTATAGTATTACTTGTAGTCCAAGCTGTATCTAGTTACCGACTCTGTAACATAGCCGGATAGGTCTCTCCTATAACCCTAGGTCATGGTATCTATATAATCCATACCTATGGGAGCCTTTAGGGCACAACCAGTCTTACTACCACAATCACAACTCGCACAGGCAAACCTCTCTTGTAATCCGCTATAACATCCGGCTTACACCGATATATTACTGGGTTGCTAGCAGGAGTAGGATCCGATCACCACAGTTAGGTTTGAACCTGGGTAAACTTTGTAGGGTTCGCAGCATAGAAAACAAAAAAATTCCTACGATGGGAACATCTAAGTACCAAGATCTATCTTCTAGATACAAGCAACGGGTGGATATACATCCATAGAATACATACCCTCGAAGACCGAATAGCGTTAACGAGGTTGTACTCGTGGATGATGTAGACGAACGCTTGCCGATCTCAAGATCGTGATGAAGTCCGTCTGGTCCAGCCGGTCCAGCACGATCAAGTCCAGCACCTCAAAGTAGTGGTGCATCCGTGATCGCACACACGTACGGGTACCCCGACAACCTCCGCGCCCTCGCTCCAGCGAAGTAGCGGAAGCAACAAATCCTTCCAGAAAAAGCCATGGGGAACATGTATCTCGCTGATCCGAGACCATGGGGAAATTCTAAAGGGGGGAGAGAGATCCTTCGCGAGGAGGTGTACTTTGAGAGGAGGAAGGGGGGCCTTTTATAGGGGAGAGGGGAGCACCCAAGGGGCATGGCTCCCAGCCATGGGGGCTGCCCCCACCTCTTCCACATCCATGTGGGTGGAGCTCCCACTCAAAATGAAAAGCCTCCACTCCCATTAAAAAGCCTCCACTCAAAAATCCACTCACATGCATTAAATTTCCACCAAATTTAATGCAAGCTCTCATTTAAATAAAACTCTTTTATTTATTTATTCAGAATTTTGTTAAATACTTTAATTAACAAAAATTCACAAAAAACCCCTTGCTAGTATTCCATTTCACATGCAGAACCAGTTTCAGCAATTTCAACCAAAACAGTTTCGGTGTCTAGTGAAATAAATTCCTGCGCTTTCCTTTTCTTTTTCTGGCATATCATTTGCTCCGAATGGTGTCGGTATCCCTTAAGTGTGTCACCCTACGGTTCGCGAATAATGCAGACATGACCGAGACCCTTCTCTGATCAATAATCAGTAGCGGGACCTGGCGATCCATACTGACTCCCACACATTCAACGAGGACTTCTGTGATCGTGTGAACCTTTTACGCTAGTATCTTAATCCCTTTGTTTCACGATATATTACATGTCCGAGATTCGATCATCGGTATCTCCATACCTAGTTTGATCTCGTTACCGACATGCACTCTTTTTCTCGTTCCCGTGATATAACATTCTAGTGATCAAATCACTTGCTTGCAAGCTAATCAATGTGATATCACCGAGAGGGACCAGAGCATATCTATCCGTCATCGGGACGAACAAATTCCACTCTCGATCCATGGGTCTCAACATAACACTTTAGTAGTTCTGAAGCCATCTTTATAATCACCCAGTTACGGTGTGACGTTTGATGCCATCGAGAAACTCTTCCGGTGTTAGTGATTGACACGATCTCATGGTCTAAGGATTAGGATCACTTCGTACGTTGTTATAGCAATATAAACTCAATGACTTTGATCGTAATGCTATACTTCGGATGAATGTTCATCACATCATTACACTAATGTTGTGACCTTGTTATTAACAACATCTAATGTCCATGATCAGGAAACTTTGATCATCTTGTTAATCAACGAGCTAGTTTATAAGAGAGGCATAACTAGGAACTTCCTTTTTGTTTATTAAACACACATGTATTAACGTTTCCGTATTAATACAATTATAGCATGCAAAATAAACATTTATCATAAATAAGGAATACGATAATAACCACTTTATTATTGCCTCTCGGGCATATTCCCTTCAAACTTATGCTCACCGCTCCTGGAACATCCGACGTCTCACACCCCATCTTTCCAATGCCACTAGGACCCCCATGGCGTATTTGTTGATAATCCGACGATAGTTAGCACCCACCGTGGGGCTGGTGACCTTTGGAGCTTCGTTCCAGGCGGAATCTGCGCGTGCAGGAACCGTCAAAACTATCGCCATGGGTCGCGTGGTCTACGCCAGTGATGTCCCTCTCATCCTTCTCGACGAGATCTGGATTCCGACTTCAAAACTCATGACGACCTACACGGTCATGTCTATCAGCGAGATCGATATTTATATCGGTTTCGCTGAACCTGCCCAACCCACTCTTGAGGTGTTGACCATGGCGGATTAAAAAAACCCTTTGGATCGTGTCATGTACACGTCCTAGGTAACCATTCTATTAAAAGAACTTTGTTTTGTTTATTCATCTACCATATACCAAATTATATGTAGTGGTTGCTACTTTAATCCGTCTAGACTAAATATCGCTATGAAAGATCAAATCTTGTCATAGTCAACTCCTTGAACATTGTCATAAAATACTTTATGACATGTCGACTATTTCATAGATGTGAAACATCCATGTCTGTTTCTTTATAGATCCAAATATGACCGATAGTTTTTTACACCTTTCCGGAGGGTCTTCCAAGTTCAAAACTTTATTTATCGTGTATGGACTTATCACGGATTTTATGGCTTCAAGCCATTTGACGGAGTCAGGGCCCATCATCGCTTCTTTGTATATATTCGGTTCATCATTGTCAAACAATGATGATTTACTCTCAAATCATAGCATTTGATTGTTTAACCGACCTACTTGGTTCAATAGGAATTTAGATCTCCGTGACCACAACCTTTGAGGAACATAAGCTATGAGCATTATGGCAGCCTTCAGAACGATTTCCAGCGCTGCGCAACTCAGCACATATAGCTAAGGTTCGTTAACCTTATCAAAGTTCTATTGTCCTCCCACTTAACTTTTACGAAAAATTCCTTCTTCAAGAAACTTCATATTTCAAGCGACAAACCCTTTTGTCCTCGATGTTATGGAGGAATAACCAATTGTTATTCGAAATAACCTACAAATACATGCTCATCCGACTTCAGTTGTAAACATCTTACTTATTTTTAGCATACCAAAATTTAAGAAATGACAACTTGGGTTTTACCCCAAACCATAACTTCCATGGTGTCATTTCAACGGATCAAGATGGAGCTCTTTTCAGTGTAAAAGCGGTAGTCTCTAAATATTTAATCTTTTAAAACATAATGGAAGTTTTATGAATAACACCTTTGATCCAACCATGTTAAACAAGGTTTCATTACAAATCTCAAACACTCCATACTCCTATGGTGTTTTGGGAGATGTAAATCTAGGTGTTTTGCTAAACTTGCAACTCAAATAAATCCCTTTATGATAAAATCATAATTCATTTATTTTCTTGTTACACTTGTAACTCAAATAAATCCCTTATGATAAAATCATAAACCATTTATTTTCTTGTTACAATGATTTTCACTTCATCTTGAAAGTCTTTGAAACGTTTTCAAATATTTCATACTTCTTTCTCATTAAGTGAACATTCACTCAAATTTCCGGAGAAAGCATATGAAGTTGAAATCCATCGCTTACGACTATACATAATGGACTACATACATCGATATGTATAAATTCCAATAATTTAGTCGTTCGTTCTTCTTTGGCCTTTGAACGAAGTTTTAATTATCCCGAGGAAAGTCTCACAAGCGTCACTTGATCAAATCAAAGACTCCAAAAATCCATGAATATGGAGATTCTTCATGTTTTCTTTCCAATATAATTTAAACGGCGATGTCACTTCGTAAGTGATCTTTCAATCATTTGTCTTGCGACATTTTAGCATTAGGTTTTATGGATGTGATTTCTCCAACTAGATTTGTAAATCATCCATCTTATATGGAATACGGTAATTATTTGAACAACCTTTGTTCTCATAATACCTGATTCAAATAACAATTATTAATACAAATCTTGAAGTCAAGCTTTGATGTCAACGAGAAATACAAACAACGGTTTGTTTGTTTTCGATGAACATCATCACATATTCTCTTGCTAGTTACTCAGGCCATTGTGGTTCATGAATTGCGTTGTTCCGTATGAAATTTCATACCAACCAATTCGGTATCCAATATCCAAGAACCACATTGTTTAACAAGCAAAGAATACAACCATAACATGTATATCATCCATATACCTAAATTGGATATTTCCAATCTTTTCTTTTCTGCCAAAAATATTTTATAGATTCTCTTTCAGCATTTCCTTTTCCTTTTTAAAAGAATTTATCAACATCAACAGTGGCGCCATATACATGACACATAGTCCAAAGCATGTATATTCAAATAATAATACCTTTGGACTTGCACTTTGAAGTAGATCACCATCATCAAAATGATTGGTATTCTTTCAAAATCCATTCTTTAGTAATATTTTAGTGTAGTTAACACTTTACATACATCTTATATTCACCCTTATCATGACGACTTTCATGATCAAGCTACTGTAGCTTATAAAGACGAATCGTGAGTATAACATTACTTTCCAAAACACGTTTGGATGATTAGGATGTCTAGCATCTCCAACCTTCGTAAATTCTCATCCAATATAAGAACATATATTATACTCTATCATATTGCAACCAAAACATTATTTCAGATATCGTTATATCTGCCACACATGATGGTTTCTGAAACAATTCTTTCAGCTCCTATATAAACTAGATATTAAAACAATCAAGAATCATGGAGGCAAACATGATACTTAAGATACTAACACTGGAATTGTTACTCTCGATTTAATACCAATTATTAAATCTCACGGAGTAAACAGAGTTTGCTGAAAGTTTGCAATAGGACTTTAAACTTTAGATTGACACTCAACACAATACGATACCAGTTCGTAAAGTATATATCCAGAATTCTATAGTTCTATTATCTCAATTACAACTATGCATAAGGTGGTGAACGAATGCCAATGACTACAACAAATTATGCAAATTCACTTTGATTTAATTTATGATAAATTGAGTTCTACTAATCCAAATTAGAAATGAACTCCCACTCAAAAACAACATCCCTCGTGTCTTTTTGGTGATTACATGAACCAAATCCACTACACCAAGTCCGATCATCACGTGAGTCGGTGTAGCTTCAAAGGCGAGCATCAAATGGGCATCATATCTACTATATGACTCATGCTTAACCTTTCGGTCCGTGTTCCAAGGCCATGTCTGTACATGCTAGGATCGCCAAGTAAGAACCTTAGTATTCGCGTGTGTAACTGTCTTACACCCGAGATATGCTCGTGGATTCAAGTACACCCGATCATCACGTGATGTCTTGAAGCGACGAAACATTGTCGGTGCATACTTAAGGAAGAACACATTTTTATCTTGATATCTAAATGAGGGATCATCTTATTATGCTAATAAAATGCCAAACAAGCAATATAAGATGCAATCTAACATCACATGTTAAAAATTGAAATGATATGGTTCCCGCATATGATCTCCATCATGTGCATCGTGGAATGATCACTATCATACCTTTATGTGTAAGGCCAAGGTCTATGGAACTTACACGCTATGTGTGTTGTAAGAGTATCATCCCATACTTCTACTTACAACATCACCATATTATAACACTAGCCCAGCAACAATCTAAACTAGACGCCTCTAATTTATCCATTGCAAGTTTTACGTGGCTTAGGGCTTTCGAAGATAGAACCGTTCTTACCTACGAACATGAACCACAACGAGGATAACCAAATTGTTGACAACTCGTTGCAAATTAGATATTGACTATAGTAGGAGAGACAGACACCCGCTAGCCACTTATGCAAAACTAGTTGCATGTCAAGCGTGGAACAGGTCTCATGTGCGAGGACATGTAAAGTTTGTCCGGGCCGCTTCATCCCACTATGCCACCAATATCCAAAGTACAACTAATAAGCAATAAAATGATCATCATCACCCACATGCTCATATGTGTACTACCCGTGCAAAGTATCTACGCATAGATCCGGCTCTAATACCACTGTAGGGTTCGCAGCATAGAAAACAAAAAATTTCCTACGATGGCAACATCTAAGTACCAAGATCTATCTTCTAGATACAAGCAACAGGTGGATATACACCCATAGAATACATACCCTCGAAGACCGAATAGCGTTAACGAGGTTGTACTCGTGGATGATGTAGACGAACGCTTGCCGATCTCAAGATCGTGATGAAGTCCATCTGGTCCAGCCGGTCCAGCACGATCAAGTCCAGCACCTCAAAGCAGTGGTGCATCCGTGATCGCACACACGTACGGGTACCCCGACAACCTCCGCGCCCTCGCTCCAGCGAAGCAGCGGAAGCAACAAATGCTTCCAGAAAAAGGCACTGGGAACATGTATCTCGCTGATCCGAGACCATGGGGAAATTCTAAAGGGGGGAGAGAGATCCTTCGCGAGGAGGTGTACTTTGAGAGGAGGAGAGGGGGGCCTTTTATAGGGGAGAGGGGGGCACCCAAGGGGCATGGCGCCCAGCCATGGGGGCTTCCCCCACCTCTTCCACATTCATGTGGGTGGAGCTCCCACTCAAAATGAAAAGCCTCCACTCCCATTAAAAAGCCTCCACTAAAAAATCCACTCACATGCATTAAATTTCCACCAAATTTAATGCAAGCTCTCATTTAAATAAAACTCTTTTATTTATTTATTCAGAATTTTGTTAATTACTTTAATTAACAAACATTCACATAAAACCCCTTGCTAGTATTCCATTTCACATGCAGAACTAGTTTCAGCAATTTCAACCGAAACAGTTTCGGTGTCTAGTGAAATAAATTCCTGCGCTTTCCTTTTCTTTTTCTGGCATATCATTTGCTCTGAATGGTGTCGGTATCCCTTAAGTGTGTCACCCTACGGTTCGCGAATAATGCAGACATGACCGAGACCCTTCTCTGATCAATAATCAGTAGCAGACCTGGAGATCCATACTGACTCCCACACATTCAACGATGACTTCTGTGATTGTGTGAACCTTTTATGCTAGTATCTTAATCCCTTTGTTTCACGATATATTACATGTCCGAGATTCGATCATCGGTATCTCCATACCTAGTTTGATCTCGTTACCGACATGCACTCTTTTTCTCATTCCCGTGATATAACATTCTAGTGATCAAATCACTTGCTTGCAAGCTAATCAATGTGATATCACCGAGAGGGCCCAGAGCATATCTATCCGTCATCGGGATGAACAAATTCCACTCTCGATCCATGGGTCTCAACATAACACTTTAGTAGTTCTGAAGCCATCTTTATAATCACCCAGTTATGGTGTGATGTTTGATGTCATCGAGAAACTCTTCCAGTGTTAGTGATGGACATGATCTCATGGTCTAAGGATTAGGATCACTTCGTAAGTTGTTATAGAAATATAAACTCAATGACTTTGATCGTAATGCTATACTTCGGATGAATGTTCATCACATCATTACACTAATGTTGTGACCTTGTTATTAACAACATCCAATGTCCATCATCAGGAAACTTTGATCATCTTGTTAATCAACGAGCTAGTTTATAAGAGAGGCATAACTAGGAACTTCCTTTTTGTTTATTAAACACACATGTATTAACGTTTCCGTATTAATACAATTATAGCATGCAAAATAAACATTTATCATAAATAAGGAATACGATAATAACCACTTTATTATTGCCTCTCGGGCATATTCCCTTCAAACTTGTGCTCACCGCTCCTGGAACATCCGACGTCTCACACCCCATCTTTCCAATGCCACTAGGACCCCCATGGCATGCTTGTTGACAATCCGACGATAGTTGGCGCCCACCGTGGGGCTGGTGACCTTTGGAGCTTCGTTCCACGCGGAATCTGCGCGTGCAGGAACTGGCAAAACTATCGCCATGGGTCGCGTGGTCTACGCCAGTGATGTCCCTCTCATCCTTCTCGACGAGACCTGGATTCCGGCTTCAAAACTCATGACGACCTACACGGTCATATCTATCAGCGAGATCGATATTTATCTCGGTTTCGCTGAACCTGCCCAACCCACTCTTGAGTTGTTGACCATGGCGGAAGAAAAATCAGGATCTACTTTGTCCATAGAGGCGGAAGAGTTCAAGATCCCTGAGAAAATCGAACCCACCCAGCCCACTCCTGTAGTGGAAGAAGAGGTGGAAGAAAAATCCGGATCTGATCTCCCTGACGAGATATGATACACAGACGAAGACTATATCCGCTACGGATCCGGCCCTACCGATGTCGTAGCAGAATAGGAACTCTTGAGGAGCAAGATAAAGAATATGACGAGACACCCCTACATCGATTACGAAGCAATCGCCGATATCAAGGAAAGCTTTGAGATGGAGGAGGTGAAAACCCAGCTGTGCCGCTACCTCAAGAATATGAACAAGAAGAGGCACTGTTTCGTGTACCACATAAGCTCTGGATCCGACTCTATCGATGCTGGAGCCGGCAGCGATTCAGTCCTAGACGCAATCGAAGAAAATGTCGACTTACCTGGCTCCCCTCAGGAGTCAATAACATCGCAGGAACTTCGAAACTTCGACAAAGAGATGGAGGAGAACGATCAAGAGCACGCCTCGAAGCCAAAGCAAGGTGATCCGGAAAATTCTCCTAGTCCATATGATATCATGGATGAAAGCTACAACTCGCAGGATGATATGGATATCGGTGATTCCTCTGAGGTCCACATGACAACCACTACGGAAAGTACCGAAGGAAGTTTATCCCCCGTTACCGGACCAAAATCCATCTTCTCCACTGGTACGAATGTTAAGGCTACTGGGCAGTCAAAGAAGAAGAAGAAGAACAAGAATCCGACACCGACAGAGCCGGATGTCGAGGAAACCAACGAACAAAAAGTTAATGAAGAGATAGAGATGGAGAATCAGGATGGAGATCTGATAAATACCACGCCGATCGACCCTCTTGTGGATGGACACGTTGTCACCAAGGGTGCACGTGAAATTTATGGAGATGCTCTCACGATTCCAATCCCAACGGCTTTGGATCTTACTTCGAAGGCGCTGGAGAAAAGGGCTGAGGACCTGGAAAAGCACCGTACGTTTCTGCTCGAAGAGGCCGCGCGCATCGTCGAGCTTAGGCAGCAGTTAGACAGTGATACTTCCAAATATCAGGAAGATTTCAAGCGAAACCCAAACAAAACAAGGGAAGGTCTGTTTCTTGCCAACAAGAACCCGTATATCCACAAACACCTATTCGACGGAAAAAACGGAGAGAAGATCTGAGTCTACAGCATGCTGTTGGAAAACACTGCTGCAGCTCGAGCCATCCTTGCCAATAATACGTCTCCACAGCAGGTCCAGCAGTGCGTCGCATTGCTGGACAAAGGATTGAAGCAGTAGAAAATGGCCGCATCATTCAGTGGCAAGCTGGCCTCAAAGTCGGATTTTTGCCACACTGGTGCTGACCAAAGCGCTGACGGAAGGCTCTTCAGGGATACAGATCAATGCTATCGTCCCCGTGGAGAAGAAGAGAACTCAAGAACCGGCTCATATGACCACTCTCGACGACCGGCGCGTGACTTGGCAAGAGTTACTTCGGTTACATCCGAAGACGCCATCAGGTCAATGGTTCCTCATCAGGACCATCATCGGCAAAACAACCGCTACAGAGAAGACTCGGAAGCACGCCACCAGCGAGAAATCAAGATCGGCTAAGGATGCCACCACAGAGCCGTCCGGCTCGTAACGCCGGACAAAGATATGATCCAGATCGTCCTAAATCAAGTAGGGACGGAGCCTGAAGAAACCGGCATCGGAGTCAGCATAATGATGCTCCACCGCCACCACCACGTAACCCGGCCGGAAATAATCCACCAGGGCCACCATCACCTCGTGGCAGTGACCATTAAGGATCCCGACGTAGCCATAGAAGCCGCAGGGGCGGATGCGGCAATGGTGAGAGGAGAAGCAGAAATCCGACTCCGCCACAAAGAAGCCGTGAGCCTCCAAGGCGTAGATCTCTCTCGCCAAATGACGCTCGCCATCACATTGAATCAAACATACAGGCATGGCGATACGAGGAAGAAGATGTGTATGTGGGACCCAAGTGCTTTGGCCCACGCATACATCGAACCAAATTTCCAGTTGACTTTGGTATTGCCAAACACATTCATCCCTACGACGGTGCGGCTCAGCCAGATACCTGGCTCCAGGATTTTTTCTAGGCTTGCTGCATCGCCAAAGGAGGAAATAGCCTAGTCGCAGTCCGATATCTCCCGCTTATGCTGAGAAAGACGGCTTGGTCGTGGCTCAATGAACTGCTAGAGAATTCAATTCATAACCGGTATGATATGCAAAGTGTGTTCTTTTCAAACTTCGAGGGAACATACAGGAGGCCCTGCATAGTCGGAGACTTGCAGCGTTGCACACAAAGACCCGGAGAAACCTGCCGGGATTACCTCGGATGCTGGATTGACACGAAGAACTCCTGCGAAGGAGTAAACGAGCAAACTGTGATAGAAGCCTTCATTGCAGGACTACCAGTCAGACTTTTACATCACAGACTGAAGCGTGACCACATCACATATTTGGGAGAAATGGTAGAGATAGAAAGAAAATATGCTCATGTCGATGATGATTCAAAAGGGCTGCTAAATATTGTAGCCAATCCCAATGCGGCCAAACAGCCAAAACAACAAGCTCAGAAGTGCAAGAACACCTCGGACGAAAAACCGGTTCCAGACAACGTAGCTGTCAATGCAACGTTCGTATCTAGCGGATGAGGAGGGCGGGGAGGCGGCCAGGGTAGAGGCCGTAAACTTCCCGAATCCAGGGCAGAGGAGACCAGCAACCCGGAAGAACCTATACCTGGGCCGACATTGCCAATAATCCCTCTGTCCACCACTTGGATATTAATGGAGGATCTACCAACACAAATGCCGAGTGTTGTTTTGAAGGGTTTTGCAGCATAGTAAATCAAAAAAAATCTACGGATGCGAACTGGAATGCCAAGATCTAATCTAGGAGATGCAAACAACGAGGGGATTAGATGAGATCTTCATACCCTTGAAGATTCGCACAGCGGAACGTGGGTGATGTAGTCGTACTCGCTTCTCCTCCTCGCGATCCGATCCGATCTACAACCGCAAGTGGCGATGCCTCCGAGAGATGCACACGTGCGGCACCTCGACGTATCCTCCTTCCTCGGTCCAGCAAGTATGGTGGAGAGACGGATTGGATCTACAACGCGACGGCACGGTGCAAGTGGTGGAGAGTTTCTGCAGCAGGGCTTCGCCTACGTGCAGTCGGGAGGGAGAGAGAGAGGAGGGCAGCAGGGCAGCTGGGGTTGTGGAGGAGGTGTGGGGGGAGGGTGCGCCCCAGCCCTATATATATAGAGCGGTGGGCGCCAGCCCTAGCCCCTCCCCAAGCCCTAGGCCGGCGGCCAAGGAGGGAGGAGTGGGGGGCAAGTTCCCCCCCCTTCTAGAAGCTCCCCTAGGGTTTCCCCTAGGTTTGGCCGGCTGGGCCCTATGGGGCCTTGTGCCCCTGGCCCAATGCGGCCAGGGCACTCCCTCATAGGCCCATGCCCCCTCCCGGCAGGTGGGGCCACGTTGGTCCCCCTCCGGAAGGTTCTAGAAGCTTCCGGTACAATACCGATTAACCCGAAACAATTCCGAACTCCAAAAACTGCATTGCCTTATATGAATCTTATTCTCCGGACCATTCCGGAACCTCTCGTGATGTACCGGATCCCATCCGAGACTCCGAACAAAAACTCATAAACCAATTATCCAATCTATCCTAGCGTCAAGACACGTTAAGTGTGTGACCCTTTGGGTTCCAGAATGTGCAGACATGATCTTATATCAATAATCAACAGTGGGGTCTGGAAACCCATATTGACTCCCACACATTCATCGATGATCATATCGGATGAACCACGATGCCAGGATTCAATCATCCCATATATATATTCCCTTCGTCTCGCGATATTTTACTTGCCCGAGATTTGATCGTCGGTGCCGTCATACCTAGTTCAATCTCGTTCGCAGTAAGTACTTTACTTGTTCCGTAATCCGATATCACTTTGTGATTAACTCCTTAACCACATGCTTGCAAGCGGTGTTGATATCGATTACCGAGTGGGCCCGAAGTATATCTCTCCGACTTGGGAGGGACAAATCCCATCTCGATACATACAACCCAACAGGTACTTTCCGATCACCTGAGAGACACCTTTATGATCACCCTCTCATAGGATGACGTTTGATGACCTCAAAGCTTTCTTCCGATACTAGGGAGTTGTATTATCTCATGGTCTAAGGAATACAATATTTGACATAAGAAAAGCTTCGCAAAGATGAACACGATGACACGATCTAATTGCTCCGCTTAGTTTGGGTCTGTCCACCATATCATTCTCCCAATGATATGATCTCATTATTAATCGACAACTCATGTCTATGGTTAGGAAACCTTAACCATCATTAATCAATGAGCTAGTCCATAGAGGCATACTAGGGACACGGTGTTGTTCATAAACCACACAAGTATTAAAGTTTCCGCTTAATACAATTCTAGCATGGAATATAAACTTTATCATGAACAAGAATTATAATAATAACATCTTTATTTTTGCCTCTAGGGTATAATTCCAACAGTCTCCCACTTGCACTAGAGTCAATAATCTAGTTTACATTTGGCAACAATCTAACACCCATGGCACTAAGGTGCTGATCATGTTTTGCACGTGGAAGAGGTTTAGTCAATGGATCTGCGACATTCAGATTTGTATGTACTTTGCTAATCTTCAGATCTCCATCTGCTATATAATCTCGGATTATATGAAACTTGCGGTTGATATGCTTGGTCTTTGGATGATATCTTGGTTCCTTAGCGAGTGTTATGGCGCCAGTGTTGTCACACAATATCTCCAGTGGGTCCAATGCACTTGGAACCACGCCAAGCTCAGTGATGAAGTTCCTGATCCAAACTCCTTCACTTGACGCTTCTGCAACAGCCATGTATTCCGCTTCTATTGTAGATCCCGCGATCACGCTTTGCTTGCAGCTTCTCCAGCTCACAGCTCCTCCATTCAAAATATAAACGTATCCTGTCTGAGACTTAGAATCATCCTTGTCGGTGTCGAAACTAGCGTTGATGTAACCCTTTACGACGAGTTGTTCATCACCTCCATACACTAAGAAAATTTCTTTAGTCCTATTTAGGTACTTTAGGATGTTCTTCACGGCTGTCCAGTGTTCCACTCCTGGATCACTTTGGTATCTGCTCGTCAAACTAAGAGCATTGGACACATCCGGTCTAGTACACAACATGGCATACATGATAGAACCTATGGCCGAGGCATAAGGCACTTTGCTCATTGCTTCTCTATCATTTACCGTAGCTGGACACTGAGCCTTGCTCAATATCTTACCTGACAACATAGGCACTGACCCTTTCTTTGCCTTATCCATTTTGAACCTTTTCAGAACTTTGTCTAGGTATGTACTCTGGCTTAAAGCTATCAGGCGTCTTTGTCTATCTCTATAGATTTTGATGCCCAATATATAAGCAGCTTCACCTAGGTCTTTCATTGAAAAACACTTGTTCAAATAACTCTTCACATCGTTAAGCATGTTAATGTCATTTCCAATAATCAATATGTCATCCACATATAGTACCAGAAATGTCACCGAGCTCCCACTCACTTTCTTGTAGATACAAGCTTCGTAGAAATTTGGAACAAATCCAAAGCTCTTGATCACTTGATCAAAACGAAGGTTCCAACTCCGAGATGCTTGCTTCAGTCCATAAATGGAACGCTGAAGTTTGCACACTTTATCAGCATCCTTAGGATCGATAAAACCTTCGGGTTGCATCATATACAACTCTTCATCAATGTTGCCATTGAGGAACGCAGTCTTGACATCCATCTGCCATATTTCATAATCATGAAATGCAGCAATTGCTAATAAAATCCGAATGGACTTAAACATCGCTACGGGAGAGAAAGTCTCATCGTAGTCAACACCTTGAACTTGTCGAAAACCTTTCGCGACAAGCCGTGCTTTATAGACGGTAACATTACCATCCGCGTCCGTTTTCTTCTTGAAGATCCATTTGCACTCAACGGCCTTTCGGTCGCTAGGAGGGTCCACCAAAGTCCATACTTGGTTTTCGCTCATGGATCCCAATTCGTATTTCATGGCCTCTAGCCATTTCTCAGAGTCTGGGCTCATCATCGCTTCCTCATAGTTCGTAGGTTCACTGTCTTCTACCAACAAGACAGTCAAGATAGGGTTGCCGTACCACTCAGGAGGGGCACGCTACCTTGTCGACCTGCGACGTTCAGTAGCAGCATCGTCCGAAGCTTCATGATCCTTGTCATTAGCTTCCTCTATTGTTGGTGCAGGCGGCACTGGAACAATTTCAGGTGTTGCGCTACTCTCCAATTCAAGAGAAGGTTCAACAACCTTGTCTATCTCTACTTTCCTCCCACTCACTTCTTTTGAGAGAAACTCCTTCTCAAGAAAGGAACCGCTCTTTGCGACAAACACTTTGCCTTCAGTTCTGTGATAGAAGGTATACCCAATAGTTTCCTTAGGGTAACCTATGAAGACGCATTTCTCCACTTTGGGTTCGAGCTTGTCCGGCATCAACTTCTTGACGTAAGCTTCGCATCCCCAAACTTTAAGAAACGACAACTTAGGTTTAGCACCAATCCATAGTTCATACGGTGTCGTCTCAACGGATTTAGATGGTGCCCTATTTAAAGTGAATGCAGCGGTTTCTAATGCATAACCCCAAAATGATAACGGCAAATCAGTAAGAGACATCATCGATCGGACCATATCTAATAGGGTTCGATTCCGGCGTTCAGACACACCATTGCACTGTGGTGTTCCGGGTGGCGTGAGTTGCGAAACGATTCCGCTTGCTTTAAGATGCGTGAGAAAATCATAACTCAAATATTCACCTCCACGATCGGATCGTAGAAACTTAATCTTTCTGTTATGATGGTTCTCCACTTCATTATGAAATTCCTTGAACTTTTCAAATGTCTCAGATTTATGTTTCATTAAATAGTTATACCCATATCTACTTAAGTCATCGGTAAAAGTGAGAAAATAGCGATATCCACCGCGCGTCGAAACACTCATCGGTCCGCATACATCGGTATGTATGATTTCCAACAAGTCCGTTGCTCGCTCCATCATTCCGGAGAACGGGGTTTTGATCATCTTGCCCATGAGGCATGGTTCGCATGTGTCAAATGATTCAAAATCAAGAGAATCCAAAAGTCCATCAGAATGGAGTTTCTTCATGCGCTTTACACCAATACGACCTAGACGACAGTGCCACAAATAAGTAGTATTATCACTATCTACTTTGCATCTCTTAGCCTCAATGTTATGGATGTGTGTTTCATCCCTTTCGAGATTCAGAAGAAATAAACCATTCATAGCAGGTGCATGACCATAAAAGATGTTACTCATATAAATAGAACAACCATTATTATCCGATTTAAATGAATAACCGTCTTGCAATAAACACGATCCAGAAATAATGTTTATGCTCAACGCAGGCACATAATAACACTTATTAAGGTTTAAAACTAATCCCGAAGGTAAAACTAAGGAGAGCGTGCCGACGGCCATCACATCAACTCTTGATCCATTGCCAACGCGCATCGTCACCTCATCCCTCGCAAGCTGCCGTCTATTCCGTAGCTCCTGTTTCGAGTTAAAAATATTAGCAACTGAACCAGTATCAAATACCCAGGCACTACAACGAGGGCTAGTAAGGAAAACATCAATAACATGTATATCAAATATACCTTTGATGGTGACAGCCTTCTTGTCCGCTAAGTACTTCGGACAGTTGCGCTTCCAGTGACCCTTGTCCTTGCAATAGAAGAACTCAGTGTCCGGCTTATGACCAGACTTGAGGTTCTTCTCAGCAGGGGCAACGCGCTTGCCGCCGCCTTTCTTGAAGGGCTTCTTTGCACCCTTACCTTTCTTAAAGGTGGGGGGCTTGTTCACAATCAACACATGATTATCCTTTTTGATGTCCACCTCCGCAGCCATCAGCTTTGCGAAGAGCTCAGTGATCGTATCAGTGGAACCAATGTGATTATGAGTCACTACAAAACTTTTGTAGCTAGGAGGGAGTGATTGCAGAACCCTATCAATCTTGAGCTCCTCTGGAATCTTTCAGTCTAGTTGCTCAAGGCGTTGAGTGTAGCCCGACATCTTTATGGCGTGCTCACTAACGGAACTCCCTTCCTCCATCTTGCAGTTAAAGAATTTCTCAGAGATCTCATATCTCTCAGAACGGGCCTATGTCTGAAACATAGTTTTCAGCTCCTCAAGAATCTCAAAGGGATCGGGATAGTCTTAAAAACGATTTTGAAGGTCCAATTCCATAGCAAACAACATGGTGCTCTTAATCACACCATAATCATCTTTGCGCGACTGATAGACAGCTTTCTCATCAGCCGGCGCATCTACAGCAGGGGCGTCACCTAGCGCATTTTCAAGGACATAGTCCTTTTGACCGCCAGAGAGAATGATTCTCAGATTACAGAACCAGTTGGTGAAGTTAGACCCATTGTTTCTAAGCTTTTCTTTCTCAGCAAAAACGTTGAAGTTGAAGTTGGACTTAGCCATTTGATCTACAATATTTGCAAGTACAAATTAGACTATGTTCATGATAACTAGTTCAACTTTTAATCAAATTACTAGATGAACTCCCAATAAATTCAACATCCCTCAAGTTGTTTAGTGAACATGATCCAAATTCACCACACCTAATCCGATCTTCACGAGAAGAGATGTGGCTTCAATGGTGGACAACAAAGTGTCGATCATATCATTCATATGAATCATGCTTAACCTTTCAGTTCATGTGTTCTGAGGCCATGTCTGTACATGCTAGGCTCGTCAAGTCAAACCCAAGTATTTCCGCGTGTGCAAAACTGGCTTGCACCCGTTGTATGTGAACGTAGAGTCTATAGCACCCGATCATCACGTGATGCTTGGACACGACGAACTTTCGCAACGGTGCATACATGGGGAGAACACAGTTTTATCTTGATCTTTAAGTGAGGAATCATCTTATAATGCTACCGTCGCGATCTAAGCATAATAAGATACATAAAAGGATAAACATCACATGCATATAACTTTATGTGACATGGTATAGCCAATCTTCGCGCAATGATCTCCATCTTGTGCGTGCCGGCATGATCTCCATCACTCCACCATGATTGCCTCCACCACGAATAGAAACTACAACTATTGCTAACTACTTAGCGATGAGTAAAGCTATTACATGGCGTATAAGAAGTTGACACACAGGTCATACACAATTATAAAGACAACCATATGGCTCCTGCCGGTTGTGTACTCATCGACATGCAAGTCGTGAAACATTACAAAACATGATCATTGCATACAACATACACATCACATCTTGGGCCATACCATATCACAGAAAACACTCCCTGCAAAAACAAGTTAGACGCCTCTACTTTGTTGTTGCATGTTTTACATGGCTTATGGGAGTAGCAAGCTAAGACGATTCTTATCTACGGAAAGCCACAACGGTGATATTATGGTTGCCAAACTCCGGTGTAAATCCCATGACAACTATAGTGAGAGAAACTGGCATCCACCAGCCGCATGTGTGGAACAAGCCACACGTCAAGTGCGGAGCCGGTCTCGCGAACGACGTCGCGTAAGGTTGGCCTGGACCGCTTCAATCTCACTATCCCGCATCATAAGAAGAACACAAACAAGAGGCTCGCAACAGAAAACATCAATGCCCGCAACAACCATGTTGCGTTCTACTCGTGAAACACATCTACGCATAGATCTAGCTCTGATACCACTGAAGGGTTTTCCAGCATAGTAAATCAAATTTTTTCTACGGATGCGAATAGGAAAGCCAAGATCTAATCTAGGAGATGCAAACAACGAGGGGATCAGATGATATCTTCATACCCTTGAAGATTTGCACAGCGGAACGTTCGTCGGAACATGGGTGATGTAGTCGTACTCGCTTCTCCTCCTCGCGATCCGATCCGATCTAACACCGCAAGTGGCGATGCCTCCGAGAGATGCACACGTGCAGAACCTCGACGTATCCTCCTTCCTCGGTCCAGCAAGTATGGTGGAGAGACAGATTGGATCTACAACGCGACGGCGCGGTGCAAGTGGTGGAGAGTTTCTGCAGCAGGGCTTCGCCTACGTGCAGTCGGGAGGGAGAGAGAGAGGAGGGCAGCAGGGCGGCTAGGGTTGTGGAGGAGGTGTGGGGGGAGGGTGCGGCCCAGCCCTCTATATATAGAGGGGTGGGCGCCAGCCCTAGCCCCTCCCCCAAGCCCTAGGCCGGCGGCCAA
This sequence comes from Avena sativa, assembly GCA_916181665.1. Classification (NCBI taxonomy): domain Eukaryota; kingdom Viridiplantae; phylum Streptophyta; class Magnoliopsida; order Poales; family Poaceae; genus Avena; species Avena sativa. Next base: position 38,034,279 of record OV702283.1, read on the forward strand.
GGAGGGAGGAGTGGGGGGCAAGTCCCCCCCCCTTCTAGAAGCTCCCCTAGGGTTTCCCCTAGGTTTGGCCGGCTGGGCCCTATGGGGCCTTGTGCCCCTGGCCCAATGCGGCCAGGGCACTCCCTCATAGGCCCATGCCCCCTCCCGGCAGGTGGGGCCACGTTGGTCCCCCTCCGGAAGGTTCTAGAAGCTTCCGGTACAATACCGATTAACCCGAAACAATTCCGAACTCCAAAAACTGCATTGCCTTATATGAATCTTATTCTCCGGACCATCCCGGAACCTCTCGTGATGTCCCGGATCCCATCCGAGACTCTGAACAAAAACTCATAAACCAATTATCCAATCTATCCTAGCGTCAAGACACGTTAAGTGTGTGACCCTTCGGGTTCGAGAATGTGCAGACATGATCTTATATCAATAATCAACAGCGGGGTCTGGAAACCCATATTGACTCCCACACATTCATCGATGATCATATCAGATGAACCACGATGCCATGATTCAATCAATCCCATATATATATTCCCTTCGTCTCGCGATATTTTACGTGCCCGAGATTTGATCGTCGGTACCGTCATACCTAGTTCAATCTCGTTCACAACAAGTACTTTACTCGTTCCGTAATCCAATATCACTTTGTGATTAACTCCTTAACCACATGCTTGCAAGCGGTGTTGATATCGATTACCGAGTGGGCCCAAAGTATATCTCTCCGACTTGGGAGGGACAAATCCCATCTCGATACATACAACCCAACAGGTACTTTCCGATCACCTGAGAGATACCTTTATGATCACCCTCTCATAGGATGACGTTTGACGACCTCAAAGCTTTCTTCCGATACTAGGGAGTTGTATTATCTCATGGTCTAAGGAATACAATATTTGACATAAGAAAAGCTTCGCAAATATGAACACGATGACACGATCTGAATGCTCCGCTTAGTTTGGGTCTGTCCACCATATCATTCTCCCAATGATATGATCTCAATATTAATCGACAACTCATGTCTATGGTTAGGAAACCTTAACCATCATTAATCAATGAGCTAGTCCATAGAGGCATACTAGGGACATGGTGTTGTTCATAAACCACACAAGTATTAAAGTTTCCGCTTAATACAATTCTAGCATGGAATATAAACTTTATCATGAACAAGAATTATAATAATAACATCTTTATTATTGCCTCTAGGGCGTAATTCCAACATGTTTCAATGACGACATCAAGAAAGACGAATCCGCTGGCTATAGAGCCAAGCGATGAAAAGGAAAGAAAATTCCAAGAAATGCAAGGAGCCCAAGGAAGATTCCGACATGGAAGAAGCGGATGTTGCACAGCCCAAGTCAGACGGAAAGAAGGATTTTCCGACTAAGAAAGACGCATACGTCTACTTCCTTGGATCTCAGCCGGCTAAAGACAAGAAGGAAGTTCTTCGTTAGCTCAATGCCACGGTGGAAGGTTGTTCCACAGTTTCTGGATTGGTCGGACGTAACCATCACCTTTGATTGTTCAGATCACCCGATGAAAACACATCAGCGGGGAAAATACCTTCTGGTCGTCAATCCTCTTATTGATGGCTATGAGTTCTCTAAAACACTCATGGATGGTGGGAGCAGCATTAACATCCTCTACATCGAGACGTTCCACCGCATGAAGCTGCACGAGAGCCAGCTGAGTTATAGTAGTGTAGCTTTCCATGACATTGTACCAGGGAGACATGCAGATTCTCTGGGTGAGATTACTCTGGACGTGACATTAGGAACCCGAGACAATTACCGGACCGAGCCACTCTCTTTCGAGGTGGTTGATAGCACGTGGTAGGCGCTTTGTTGGAAGACCCCAAGAGCAAGGTGTGATGAGCATAGTAGCAAGTTTTCCCTCAGTAAGATACCAAGGTTATCGAACCATTAGGAGGAAGGAAACGACTCAAAGGTGTTGCCAGCAACTTGGAGACCTGCATAACACAAACTCAAGACTTTGCTCCAACGAACAGTGAGGTTGTCAATCTCACCGGTTTACTGTAACAAAGGATTAACTATATGGTGTGGAAGGTAATAGTGGTTTGCAGAAAGTAAATAGGAACAGTGGAAGATGTATCAATGGTAAATATTGGACCGGGGTCCACAGTTCACTAGAGGTGTTCTCCTTAAGATAAACAATCATGGCAAGTTGGGTAAACAAATTACAGCAGGGCAATTGATAGGACTAAGAAAGGCATAACAATGCAATACTAGACATTCATGATCCTATGAGATTCCATTGGGCAATACAACAAGATACATAGACCGCCATACAACTGCATCTATGACTAGAAATCCACCTTTAGGTTATCATCTGAACCCCCTCCAGTATTAAGTTGCAAGCAATAGATAACTGCTTTAAGCAAAGTGTGTAAGGTAAACAATCCACTTGTTCCATGAACAAGAGACTGTTGTTTTCTCCCTAGTGGCAACAACACATCTACAACCTTAGAGATTTATGTCACTTCCCTTAGATTAAATAGAGGCATGAACCCACTATCTAGCATAAATAGCCCCTCTTGGAGTCACTAGCATCTACTTGGCCAAGATAGCTACTAGAAACGGAGAGCATGCAAGATCACAAACAACACAGACATGATAGAATCAATAAGACAAAACCATTAATCAATCTGACATAGTAATCTCAATACCCATTGGATCCCCGCAAACACAACATGCATGATTACAACTAGATGATCTTGATCATGAACAGAGCTCACAAGATCTAAACATGGTAGCACAAAGGACGAGATACAACCATCTAGCTACTACATGGACCCGTAGTCCAAGGTGGAACTACTCACGCATCATACCGGAGGCTAGCATGATGAAGAAGAAGGCCTCCGGGATGATCTCCTCTCCGGCAGGGTTCCAGGAAGAGGTTCAGATCCCCCTGATCTAGGGACAATGGTGGAAGCGGCTATAGATGGTTTCATGGAATATTGTTCGGGTACTTAGGGTTTTGACATCGGGGGGTCTTTATAGGCGAAGAGGCGAGGCAGGGGGCGGCCAGGGTGGTCACACCCCCCAGGCAGCTAGGGCTAGCCCACGCTTCCAGGGGTGTGGCCCCCTGGTGCCTCCCTTCCGTTTCGTACTCTGGCTCGGTGTTCCCCACGCTAAAATATTGACTTTGGCTTTTGTCCCGTACAATTCCGAGAATATTGATTTTTGCCTTCCTAGAACCAAAAACAGAAGAAAATGGGCAACTAGCATTGTGGCATCTTATTAATAGATTAGTACCAGAAAACATATAAAAACACCTCAAAGTGTAGACAAAGAAAAGCAAAGTAGATACAAAACAAGCATGGAGCATCAAAAATTATACGTTTCTGGCGTATCAAGCATCCCCAAGCTTAACTCCTGCTCGTCCTCGAGTAGGTAAGTGATAAAAACAATAATTTTTTAGGTGACAATCACCATCAAAATCAAGATTAAACCATTTTCAAGCATTGAAAGCCGGGATCAAAGAACTCTACACATGAGCATGAAAGATGGAGTTCTGACAGTAAGACAAAGTAACTATGCATGCAACATGAAAGGTTACAAACAAAGATCATGAATAACTGATACGTTGGAAACGTATCTATAATTTTTGATTCTCCATGCTTGTTTAGTATCTATTTTGCTTTACTTGTCTACACTTTGAGGTGATTTTTACATGTTTTCTAGTACTAACCTATTAACAAGTTGCAACAGTGCCAGATGCCTGTTTTCTGCTATTTTTGGTTTCGGAAAAGTTAGTAAAGAAATATTCTCGGAATTGGACGGGACGAACACCAAAGTCAATAACTTTCCGTGGGGAACAAGAAGTCCGGAGGAGAGACGAGGAGGCCGGCCAGGGGGGCCAGACCCACCCTAGGCGCGGGTGGGCCCTACCCCATGCCTGGGTAGGGTTTGCTCGCCCTGGCGGCTGCCTCGGTCTCCCCCTTCGCCTATAAGAAGCCCCCGATACAGAAACTCTCGGTACCCGATCAGAAATCCACGAAACCGTCTGTAGCCACCGCCACCATCGTCCCTAGATCGAGGGGGATCTGAAGTTCTTCTCGGCACCCTGCCGGAGGGGAGATCATCCCGGAGGCCTTCTCTCCAGTATGATTTGTGAGTAGTTCCACCTTGGACTATGGGTCCATGTAGTAGCTAGATGGTTGTATCTCCTCCTTTGTGCTTTCATGTATAGATCTTGTGAGCTCCGTTCATGATCAAGATCTAATCTATTTGTAATCATGCATGTTGTGTTTGCGGGGATCCGATGGATATTGAGATTATTATGTTGGTTTGATAAATTGTTCTATCTTTATGATTCTATCATGTCTGTGTTGTTTGTGATCTTGCATGCTCTCCGTTGCTAGTGGTTATCTTGGCCAAGTATTTTCTAGTGACTCCAAGAGGGAGTATTTATGCTCGATAATGGGTTCATGCCTCTAGTTTCCAAGGGAAGTGACAGAAATCTCTTTGGTTGTAGATGTGTTGTTGCTACTAGGGAGAAAACAACGGTCTCTTGTTCATGGAACATGTGGACTTTTTACCTTATACACTTTGCTTAAAGTAGTTGTCTATTGCTTGCAACTTAATACTGGAGGGGGTACGGATGATAACCTGAAGGTGGACTTCTAGTCATCTATACTATTAAAAAGATTGGGACCGTTCGTCAACCAAATTTTTTTCCGTCTGTCATGTTTTGACGTTTTTGCCCTTGAATGTTTGGAGTATTTACTAGTAGTGCCATCGCCAAGTCAACCAGCCTCGCTGCTCTGAGCCCTCATCCCACGATCCCCTTCGGGGCGACGCTGACTTCCCACTCCCCATCCCTGGGAGATCTCTCTCGCTGGGAGATCTCTCTCGCCGCCTACAAAATCTCTCTGCTCTGCCTCTCCATCTCCGCTCCGACGAGAAGGTGCCAGCCATAGAGGGCCTCCTATTGTGCAGATCAAGCGAGAGGGCCTCGTGTTTTCTCGTGTTGTGCAAATCGAGCGAGGCGGGCTCAGCCTGTCCGAGCGGAGAAAATTGGAAGGAAGACCGCAGTCGATCCCACCTGAGCTCCTCCTCGTGTGCGAGGCCATTGGAGCTGGAGCAGGAGGGGTCGGTTCGGCCTGGGCGACATCGGCAAAGATATAAGGGCCCCTCCATGGTTGAATCTGCGTGGTGGTGGAGGAGGCAAAGTACGCTGGTGGCGGGAGTAGGTTTGGGGAGGCGGCGGAACCTGTTGGGGAGAAGGTGACCGGCATGGACTGGCTGCCTGCACGCGCAGGTGAAGGAGAGGTGGCGTGCGACGCTCGGTTGGGTGGGAGAAGAGAACAACTAGGGAGGAGAAAAGGCGGCATACAGAGTCGTCCATGGCGGCGGCGTGGCGAGGTAGGCAGTGGGCTTCAACCCGTGATCGCGCTGGCGACAGCGTGGTGCAGAGAAGGTAGGGCAAGACGGAGAGGAATGTGGAGAGGCGGGGACACGGGCGACCGAGCGGGGAAGATATGAGGGATGAAAGAAGGAGGAGGCCAATGACTTGGCATCGGTGGCGACTCACACCTCCAACATCGTCGTCTGATGTAACTTGACCACAGAGATCCCTAGATGGGTGATTCCCTCCTCCACCGTGCACCATGATGAATCCAGCTATGGGCATGATTTCACCAAGGTAAGAAAATTCAGTCTCCTGATGACATGAACCTGACTGAACACTACTAAACCTTGCGCAAGCATGAATATGTATGCAGGCGGTGAAGAAGAATTTGACTGATGAGTTTGAAGAATCTCTGAGAGTTGTGGTCAAGTGCATCTATAGTCCTTCCAAGTATTACTGCAAGGTGATAACATAAAACAGGTAGTTTTTACTTAATTTGTACATCCATGTTCCCGGACTCATTCTTGCATTCATGGTATTGTCAGTTACTGCAGAGAAGTATGCCATGGGCAAGGACCAATCAAAGGTTGGTTACAAGGGCTAGCTTGGGAAACGATGATGTCGGTATGAACGACATAAAGTTGGCATTCAAGAGTAACAATGACATGAACCTTGAGGATTTACTCAAGGATCTTTGACTTGTCCAAGGAAGTTCATACGAACTTGCATTTTGTAAGAGTAAGTTGAACATGAAAACCTGCAGTACCATGTTATCCAAACTTGAGATTATGTGTCCAACTATATAGAAACAAAGTAGGATGAAATAGAATATGTATATATGATATAATAAAGTATATAAAAATTACATTAAAAAATAAGGTGTATTAAAGCAAAAGGATGGGGAAGTTATATTAGACTTTAGCATAATTTTCCGTTATTCCTGTGGCGCCCCGCAAAAACCACTACTAGAAAATCGCGGTGTTTTTGTGCATTGCATCATCATGACCGCATGCTCGTGTCATCATGCCACATTGCATTTGAGCATCGTCATGTCATCATGCATTTGTTTGTCTGAAACTATTTTGAAAAGCCTGGTTTTGTTTTCTAAACGCCCCGTCTTTGTTCAAACACAAAACCCGGGTCTCCAGATTATTTTGTTTTGTCTGCCAACGATTTGCAAAAACCCCGTTTGGAATAAATAAATTGTTTATATATTTTTAGGGGGCAGCCGAACCGGGCCGATCCGACCCAGTCGGCCACCCCAGTACAAAAATCAGACCACCTAAACCCTTTTCTACCTAACCCTAACCTACCCAGTCCCCAGCCACATCACCCCGACCATTCACCTCGCGCCACCTCACCTCTCCCTTCCCTCTATCCAATCCCACGCTGCCACCTCACCCCCAACTCCCTCCCTCTCCCCACCTGCTACCCACCGCACACACCACCACGCGACCCACCCACACCCCGACCCTGCCGCGTACGCACCGCCCCGCTCCCTGGGCCCCACCCCGACCCTGCTCCCTCTCTCCCCTACCTCCCCATCGTCTTCCTTCGATCCCCGCCGCATCCCGCACCTTCCTCTCCCTCCCGACGCGCCTCCACCCCGTCCTTCTCGCCTCCCTCCTCGGCCTGTGGCCCTGCCGCCGCCAACCTCTCTCTCTCTCTCTCCCCAGCAGGCGCCGCCGCCCCCGCCCTCTACTACCTCGCCTCGCGGCTGTCCTCCCCATGCCGCCGGACCTATCCTCGCGACCTCCCTCCTCCACCAGTACCTCGCCGTTCCTGCCTCTCTCCGTCACCATGGTCCGCATGGACGCCACCTGCCCGAGCCGGCCGCCTTGGATTCCCGCCTCCTTCCCGACGGAGCCGTCGCCCCCCCTCTCTGTCGCTGGCCGCCGCGCGACCCCCTCTGCACCCCTCCGTGCCTGCCTCCTGCGAGCCCTCGACCGTGCCCTCCTCCCTCGCACGCGAGCACTTCCATCCCCGTGCCCGCTGCCGCCTTCTGCTCCCCACCTCACCATGCTCGCCGAGTTCCTCGCCACTGACCCCCTGGCGCCGCGCCCTCTCCAACGTCGACGGGCCCGTGCCGCCTCCCTCTGGCCGCATCACGAGCATCGCCGGTCTCCTCCGCCGCTCGGCCTCCCCGTCCTGCGTCGAGCGCCGCCTCTGGCATGTGCTCACGCGCTAGCGCTCGCTCTCGCCGTCGCCGGATGCGCACCACCCTTCTGCTCGGCGCCTCCCTCGCTGCTCCTCTCGTGCCAGGAGCTCCGCGCCCTTCATCTCGGTCCGCTGCGCGCTCGTCTCCTATGCGCTCGTGTTGGCGCATGTCCTTGGTGTTCCTCTGTTTTGGCAGCATAACAGTAACCTTAACCTCAGCACTTGCTTTGATGTTTTTGCAATCCGTCGTGCTGCTGCTGCCTAGTTCCCTATGGTCTCAGCACGTGTGTTGTCTCTGCCGCTTCGTCTCAAGATCTTCGGCGCTACAAGTTAGCGATGTCGCTGAGACCCTCAAGTCTACAAGTATGGTCACTCGGACTACTACCGGCTCTCGCCAAGATCGACTTCAAACTCGGCGCCGTGCCAAGTTCTCCTTCCTGGATTTGACGACCGAGACCGTTTCCAGAGCTGAAAACCGAACCCCTCGGCACGACATGATCTTCCTCACGGATGCGACAAGATCCCCTTCATGGACCGAAGACCGATCCCGGTGTTTGAAGACCGAACCCCAAGATCTTCGAGAGAAACTTCGACCTTAGATCCAAGTTCGCCGAGACCCCGTAACCGAGGGCCTTCGACGCGAAACCCCAAGACCTTCTCCTGGAGCGACGAGGGCTTCTTCACGGAACGCCAAGACTAGCTACCGCAGATCACGGACCCAGAGAATCCCCGGACGACGAGCTCTTCTACCTGAACCCGAAGACCGTAGATGCGACAAGTACTTCTTCCCGGATCTGATGCCCGAGAACCCGGACGCCCAGGTCGTCGACACGGATACACCGAGTTCTCCATCGAGGACACCAAGGCCGTCGACATGGAACCGCAGAACGCCAAGTTCTTCATCCCGGACGCCAAGACCGACCTGATACGCGGGCCCGACAAGATCGACACCGACTAGGGCGAGTCCGATGCGCCCCCGACGCCGCACCAAGTCCTTCTTCCCGGAACGCCAAGCTCTTCATCTTGTATCCGACCTTCAAAGACCGATCCCGTCGAACCCTGAACCCTGAGACCGAACCCCGAACCCTCGGTGAACCCCAAGATCGCCGAGACCCCTCAATGTGTGACCCCTTTCTCGAGCCCTATTTTATAAATGTAATATCAAATTGTTGCATATTAAATTGTTCATGCATGCATACTTGTCTGTGGTTTGGGGGCATTATGCCGATTCACCTCATAATTAAATATGGGGCCCATATGCGGGCAAAATTAGTCTAATATTGGCCCCATTTAAGTTTGTGTAGCGAACCGATACTATGTTTTGCCTTGTTGAGACAACATTTAAAATGCGGGGTATCTAAATAACATGAACCACCTAATTAATTGTCGGGACTTCGGTTCCACTTAATATTGCCTAATTGCATCGCATCTTTGCCATGTCATACATCATACATGCATCATGCCCGATCTTCTGTCATAGTATTAAATAGTGCATCCGGTGTTTATTCTAGTGTTTTGCTTCTTCGCGGATAAGGCCGTTGAGTTGACGTGAGCTTCGCCCCGATCTTCGGATGAACCTTCGGCAATGTTTTCAGGCGAGCACCTCCCCCTTTCTACCTATCTTACTTTTATAGTATTTATTCCCTCCTGTTGATCTATTGCTATCTGTGTTGCGTTGCTCTAGTTTTCGTACCCGTGATATCCCTTGCAGCCTTATATTGCCTTGGACATATCCTATTACCTGTGGTTTGGTAGATAGTTGGACTTGCGCGTCGTAGTCGCTTGCTCAAGTGCTGTTGCGTGTCGTCCAGTACCACAGTTGTTGGAGTATTGCCGCATGTTTAAGGTTGGAGTGGATCATGGCTTTAATTACCGTTTAATAACTAAAATTGAAGTAAGTAAATAATGCAGAGGCACAGGTGGGCAATAGATGTTATTTGGTTTTTAACCGTCCACTTGTGTCCCGTAGGACCCCGAGTACTTGATACCTGTTCCTTGAATATTCGCGCTATCCACATCCGGGAGGCTTATGGGACCCCCCTGAGCCAGAGCTTGATTCATTCTTATTTCTTGGGGCCACAAACTAGTTTGAGGTTTTATTTACTATCCTGTACTTATGCCATGCTTTACTGTTTTATTTAAATTGTGCGAGGTACTGCACCTGTACTGTTTAGGTAAGCGGAGTGTTTTCGCGGTATCGACAAGCCCAGTCACATTTTCGGGTTCCCAGTCGTTTACAGCCATTGGCGCAAACCTTGAGTCCTTCTCGGAGCCGGCCAGTTTCATTGCGGGTAGCTTAATGGGGTGGCCCCCTGAAATATTTCTGAATCTTGTGATTGCTTTGTCGTGAAAGCCTCGTTGGGTTTTGATTTGGTTTTTCCGAGGTTGATCGAGTGTGTGTTGCTATTTGTGCACCCCTGCAGGGTAAAACTTTCTTAAAGCCGTGTCCGCGGTTATGGACGACTTGGAGCACAGTATCTTGATCATAGACAACTATAACTAAAGTAGTGCTATAAATTTGACTTTATAATGACTAGTAATCAGCTTCACTATAATGGAATGGCTAAATAAAATTGCCAACAATTGCTTGTTTGGGTTGTCGCTTGCTACCATTGTATCTGACTAGTAAGTATTGTAACTATAACGGAATGGCTAAATAAAAGTACCAACAACTGCTGGGTTTTGGGATATCTCATGTTTATTGTATTTGACTAGTAAGTGTCGCAACTACAACGGAATGGTTAACAAAAATTGCCCACTGCTTATTATATCAGGATGACTATCTACACTTGACTAGTAATCGCTGCAACGATAACTGAATAACTAAAACTGCCAACTGCGTGAGTTCCTCGGTTGACTTCCTCGTTTGGTCTCGAGGGGGAAATACCAGGATGGGTATGTTTGGTGGTAGTATCAAGTTGGTTCCGAATAGGTCTTTCTTATCCCTCTCTGATAGCCGACAGTTATATCGAGTCTCTATCGGTTGTTTAGTGCATGCTGCGCTGCCGCTTCAATCCACCATACCTATGTAGGCGAGGACCGCCGAATTCTAGTCTCGCCGTGTACTGGCCTCAGTACTGACCGCTCTCTCTTTTTCCTTTGCCCTTTGTCGGCACCCCTTTTATTTAAGAAGGTTTTGAGATCGACGTCGTTAGCAGGGTTACCCTTCCGGCTTGGCCTGGGCAGGGTTATGGACGCCATTGGTTATTCTTCAGGGCTCTTAGCCTCATTTGCATCTTGTCCGTAGCTGGACGCTCTATCGTTTTCAAGGTGATTTGGATGTTTGTTCTGTATATTTGTATTCTTGACTCATGGAGTCGTGTTGTATATATATATCTGTTCTGTGGGTCCCATCGAGGACTGTTGTGTAATGTTATTACTTCGTTTTCCACCCGCACGCAAGTGCCTGGTGGGCACCTTTGAATCGTTTCTATGCGGGTTTGGCTTGAAGCGCTGAAACTTGCATAGGGCCGATTCTGAGGGTGTTACAATTCCGTAGCGAAGCACGGAAAAAATAAGAAACCGTAGAAACGCACGGGCATTCAACTAGTAGATGTAGTTGGATTACGGTCTATGTATATTGTTGTATTTCCCAATCAACTTCATAGGATCTTTCTATCTAGTAATTGCATTGTTATGCCTTGCTCAGTTCCTGTCAATTGCCCCGCTGTAATTTGTTTACCCTTCATGCCATGTTGTTTATCTAAGGAGAGCACCTCTAGTGAACTATGGACCACGGTCCAATCTTTACCATTGATACATCTTCCACTGTTACTTGTTTACTTGTTGGAAACCATTACCTTCCACACCATACGTTTAATCCTTTGTTATAGCAAACCGGTGAGCTTGACAACCTCACTGATTCGTTGGGGCAAAGTCTTTAGTTTGTGTTGTGCAGGTCTCCGCGTTGCTTGCAACACCTGTTTGACGTTTCCTGCCTCCTACTGGTTCGATAACCTCGGTCTCAACTGAGGGAAGACTTGCTGCTGTACTCTTCACACCTTGCTTTTGGAGTTCCCAACAAGACTCCACATCAGCCAACAAGTTTTCTAGCGCCATCAAGGAGTCATCAATAACATGCATTGAAAAAGTTTGTTTATTTCACATACAAAAAACATGGCATAGTGGCATTCAACTCGTCCCTCATGGAGTAGCAAATAGATGCATAGAACACCTTCAAAGTTCATAAGACTGAGTAGATACAAATAGCATAAGAACAAGTAATATCAACAATATGCATCAATCAATAAGTTTTGGGACAATGCACATAGAACTAAGAATGGCAAATATGCTCTCTTAACTGGTGCCTAAGGATAGAAGGTGGAGACTCAATATAATGGTGGAAAAAAGGCCCTTCAAAGGGAAGCAGGGATTTCAAGTTTCATAAAGAGCTTCCAAAAATTATGGTACTTGTTAGCTTTCACCTCTCATTGCCCCTATCATAAGCATCTTGAAGTGATTAAGGTTAAAGTGAACAAACTATGGAGTATATGCTTGACAAAGTATAAGTTGGCAATCTCATGTCCCATGAATACGAGGGCCGCTCCTCATGCTACTCAAGTTTAGTTACTTGCAAGTTCTTGTCATAGTAAGTACATGTGTATCATAGAGAACCACAAATGGGGTACCCCTTGCACATGATACAGGAGCTATCCCATAATCAAAATGACAAGGCAATCAGACAATGAGCATCTCAGCATTCTTCTTATTTACCATGGGAATATGGTGCTTTTTTATCTCTTTTCTCATTTTTTTCTTTTTCTCAATCTCTTTTTCTCTATCTCTTTTTTTATAAGAAGAATGCTTCATAGATGTCATTATGGTGATGCTGCAAGTTTCCACCATGATTAGGCATGGCTTAGGCTAGAGGCCCAGTCGTTTCTCTAACACACATACATAACTCCATGGACTTACAAGCTCCCCTTTCATTTCACACCGACGACATCCATAGACAAAAGAGCATGATATCAAAAGTACAAGTGCAATGTTGAAAGCGTTCCCCATGATAGCACGGTTCTTCTAATTCCAACGTATAAGTGCAAGCATATACAACATAGATGACACAAATGTTCAAGTTTATTAGGGGCAAGAAATATAAAGTGTGCCATCCAGTTCGTGAGAGCTTTAATCACTAAGTTTTCACATAACAAAATACTTTTTAATTGGAAGATAGGTGAAAACAAGAATATACTTGGAATGGTGTAAGACACCATGCATAGGAATTTATAGTGCACACCCGAATAACTTGGTTTCTTGAGAGTTGGATGCATGAGTAGAGCTTACTCATACAAAGTGGAGGCTAGTAAAACACTAGGAGCGACCAACTAAGAGAGCAATAATGGCCATAATCATGCAGAGCAACAAAACATTACTAATCAAAGCATCAAGTGGTACTACAAGTCAAGGAATAAATGATCATAGAGGCTATGGTGACTTGTTCATAGTCATAACATGGTGTGAGCATGTGCCAAGTCAACCCAAACAAAGCATCAAAGGAGAATACCACAATACTATGCTTTTGTATGCTAATACTACGCATGATTCCTTCAAGGCACACTAACCAATCCCAATTGTTTGTAACAAGTCATGCTACAGCAATAATCACTAAGCATAAGGTCAAAACAACACCTAGCATGACATGCTAAAGTCTAAGTCACAGTCAAAGCAAGCTCCTCTTGTACTACTCAAGCAAGAACTTTCTACTCCTCTGCAACACCAATCAACTTATTTGAAACAACGCAGCAAGAACGGGGGGTCCAAACTACTTTATTCAAGAAAACTAAGCAAACCAAATGAAAACTAGGATGCTCCAAGAACAAAACACAACAGTGCATGAAACAATAAAAACGAAGTGTCTAGAAAGACCTGAGATTTTTATTGATGAAGAAGAGGATGCCTTGGGCATCCCCAAGCTTTGACTCTTGTAACTCTTGAATATTTATTGGAGCGAAACTGGGTGGCATCCCCAAGCTTGAGCTTTTGTCCATTCTTCATCTCATTGCATCATTCTCTCTCTACACCTAAGAAATTTCCTTCATACAAAACATCACACAATCTTCATTAGCAACATTAGTGTATTCAAAAGATAATAGACCTTTGGGTTTAGCTTTAGAACATCAAAAATTTCACTAAAAACACAAGCTACTGTAGCAATTGACTCAAAAATCTCAATTTCCCAAAAAGAACCCAAAAAGGAATCAATAAGAAGCAAATGCAAATAATGGAAGAAATCTCTCAAAACAGACCAGCAGGTAGAAACCGATTTTTATAAGACCTTCTGTTGCTCAAATAAAAAAGTGTTGAACTAACGAAAGTTAGCTAACATACTAGGGGATATATTTAGAAAATATCAGCTCAATCAGACTTACAGAGATTAGTCACGAAATTTTACGGTGGAGCACAAAAATCTGTTTCGGGACAGCAACTCCCCAAATCTTACTTCCCTCTCATTAGAGGTTATTCTTGGCACAAAAATCAAACAACAAGGATAATGAGAGGTCATTACTGAAGTAATAACTTTCAAGACTCAAGAATTTTTTTGGGTTATCTCCCAATAAGTACTTTTCTTTAACGCCTTTAAGTTAGGCACAAGAAGCAAGAATCAACTATTTTCAAATGAAGAAGCATTAACATCAAACCTTGCTTTCAAAGGAGGAGAAAAAAGCAACTTATCTCTCCTCATAGGGAAGTTTCAATGCCTTTCTTGAATGGAAATTGATATTTAATGGCGCCTTCTTTCATATCAATGATGGCACCAACAGTTCTAAGAAAAGGTCTTCCCAAAGTAATAGGACAAGAAGCATATTATTCAACATCCAAAACATAGAAATCAACAGGGACACAAGCATTGTGAACCATAATAAGAACATAATTAACACTCTCCATGAGTTTCTTCTTAGCATTATCATTAAGCGGGACATCCAAATAACAATCTTCCAAAGGTGGCAAATCAAGCATTTCATAAATCTTTCTAGGCATAATAGAGACACTAGAACCAAGGTCACATGAAGCTTTGAGATCAAAGTCATTAACTTGCATATTAATAATGGGTTCCCAACTATCTTCTACTTTCCTAGGAATAGAGCCTTTGTGTTTCAACTTCTCTTCCTTAATTTTAATAAGAGCATATGTAATGTGTTTGGTGAAAGCTACATGCATATCACTTGCATGAGTACTTCTAGCAAGCTTTTGTAGGAACATAATCACTTCAGAAATATTGCAACCATCAAGATCAAAATCAAACTTAGCATCACTAGTAGTAGGCTCATTGGGTTTAGGCATTGCGGCAGGAGGAATAGGACTTCTTGTGGTTTAGTGGCATCCATATTGGTGGTGGTGATAGTGCACACACTATTGTTTCTAGCAATTTCATCTTCTCTTTCCCACTTAGCATGTAGTTGGGCTAACAGTCTTACATTTTCATCAATAGTAACTTGTATGGCATGAGTAGCAGCAAATGTACTTTCCAGAGTTTCAGGTTTAGCAGCCATTTTATTAATCAAGGAGGAATGTTCTTCAGACAAAGAGGAAATATGTTTCTCAGCACTCAAATTTTTTGACTATAAACTAGGAATTTCTCTATTCAAATTCTCAAGCTGATGACTAATATTTTTCAAGATAGTAGATTGTTCTTCCATAGTTTTAGTGAATATCTTGTTTTGCTCATATTGCATTTGCATAAAAAATTTAGTGGATCTTTCAACTTCTAAAATCCTATCTTCACTAGGCATTCCAGATCTACCATGATAAGTATTGCTATTATTAGGAGGATAGGGCCTATAGTTATTACCATAAGCATTGTTGCCAAAATTATTATTCCTAATGAAGTTCACATCAACTTGCTCTTGTTGAGCAACCAAAGAGGCGAAGGGAACATTATTAGGATCTAAAGGAGCTTTTCCATTAAAAAGCATAGCCATGATAACATCAATCTTATCACTCCAAGACGAGGTTTCTTCAACAGAATTTACCTTCTTACCATGTGGATCTCTCTCAGAGTGCCATTCAGAATAATTAACCATCATATTATCAAGGAGTTTTGTTGCAGCACCCAAGGTGATGGTCATAAAGGTACCTCTAGCAGCTGAATCTAACAGGTTTCTTGAAGAGAAGTTCAAACCTGCATAAAAAGTCTGGATAATCATCCAAGCTGTAAGTCCATGAGTGGGACAATTCTTAACCAAAGATTTCATTCTTTCCTAAGATTGAGCAATATGTTCATTATCAAGTTGTTTAAATTTCATAATATCACTTCTCATAGATATAATCTTAGCAAGAGGATAGTATTTTCCAATAAAAGCATATTTGCACTTAATCCAAGAATCAATACTATTTCTAGGCAAGGATAGCAACCATTCTTTAGCTTTTCCTCTCAAGGAGAAAGGAAACAAATTGATCTTAATAATATTTCCATCTACATCCTTATATTTTTGCATATCACAAAGTTCAACAAAGTTATTGAGGTGGGCAGCAGCATCATCAGAACTAGCACCAGAAAATTGCTCTCTCATCACAAGATTCAACAAAGCAGGCTTAATTTCATAAAAGGTAGCATCAGGAGAAGGTGGAGCAGGTGGAGCAATAGGAGTACTTAGGAAATCATTGTTGTTTGTGCTAGTGAAGTCACACAACTTGGTGTACTCAGCAGAGTTCGTTTTGGCAAAAGTGGAGCAAGCCAACAACAGAAACAACTAGAGCGGGAACTAATTTTTTTTGTTTTTGATAAGAGAAAGCAAACAAAACTAAAGTAATTATTTTTGGAGTTTTTTATAAAGAGAGGAAAACAAAACCAAGAAAAAGAAACTAAGAAAAACAAAAACAAAGTAAAGAGAAAGGTTGTGAAGGACTCCCCTTGTGAAGACATCCTTAGCCTCCCCGGCAACGGCGCCAGAAAACTTGTTGATAGTGTGTGGTAGGCGCTTCGTTGGAAGACCCCAAGAGCAAGGTGTGATGAGCACAATAGCAATTTTTCCTTAGTAAGAGACCGAGGTTATCGAACTAGTAGGAGGAAGGAAACGACTCAAAGGTGTTGCTAGCAACTTGGAGACCTGCACAACACTCAAGACTTTGCTCCAATGAACAGTGAGGTTGTCAATCTCACCGGTTTGCTATAAAAAAGGATTAACTGTATGGTGTGGAAGGTAATAGTGGTTTGCAGAAAGTAAACATGAACAATGGAAGATGTATCAATGGTAAATATTGGACCGGGGTCCATAGTTCACTAGAGGTGTTCTCCTTAAGATAAACAAACATGGCATACTAGGTAAACAAATTACGGCAGGGCAATTGACAGGACTGAGCAAGGCATAACAATGCAATACTAGACATTCATGATCCTATGAGATTTGATTGGACAATACAACAAGATACATAGACCGCCATCCAACTGCATCTATGACTAGTAAAACACCTTCCGAACCCCCTCCAGTATTAAGTTGCAATCAATAGATAACTGCTTTAAGCAAAGTGTGTAAGGTAAACAATCCACTTGTTCCATGAACAAGAGACCGTTGTTTTCTCCCTAGTGGCAACAACACATCTACAACCTTAGAGATTTCTATCACTTCCCTTAGATTAAATAGAGGCATGAACCCACTATCTAGCATAAATACCCCCTCTTGGAGTCACTAGCATCTACTTGGCCAAGATAGCTACTAGAAACGGAGAGCATGCAAGATCACAAACAACACAGACATGATAGAATCAATAAGACAAAACCATTAATCAATCTGACATAGTAATCTCAATATCCATCGGATCCCCGCAAACACAACATGCATTATTACAAATAGATGATCTTGATCATGAACGGAGCTCAGAAGATCTAAATATGGTAGCACAAAGGATGAGATACAACCATATAGCTACTACATGGACCCGTAGTCCAAGGTGGAACTACTCACACTTCATACCGGAGGCTGGCATGATGAAGAAGAAGGCCTCCAGGATGATCTCCCCTCCGGCAGGGTGCCAGGAAGAGCTTTAGATCCCCCGATCTAGGGACGATGGTGGCGGCGGCTACAGACGTTTTCGTTGAATATTGATCGGGTACTTAGGGTTTTGGCATCGGGGGGTCTTTATAGGCGAATAGGCAAGGCAGGGGGGTGACCAAGGTGGTCACACCCCCAGGCACGGCTAGGGCTAGCCCGCGCCGCCAGGGGGTGTGGCCCCCTGGTGCCTCCCCTTAGTCTCGTACTCTGGCTCCGTGTTCCCCACGGTAAAATATTGACTTTGGCTTTTGTCCCGTCCAATTCCGAGAATATTGATTTTCTGCCTTTCTGGAACCAAAAACAGAATAAAACAGGCAACTGGCACTGTGGCATATTGTTAATAGGTTAGTACCAGAAAACATATAAAAACACCTCAAAGTGTAGACAAAGCAAAGCAAAGTAGATACTAAACAAGCATGGAACATCAAAAATTATAGATACGTTTCCGACGTATCAGTGGTACCGTTCAAAAGTGCTTACCACGCCATCTTCGGACGTCCGACTTACTGGGCGTTCATGGCTCGTCCCTGTTACATCTACAATATGATTAAACTTTAAGTTCCAAAGGGCATAATCACCATCCGAGGAAATCCAAGGAAGGCGCGAGAGTGCGACGAAGGATCTATTGCCTTCTCCGAAGCCGTGTTGCACGCCTAGGAGTACTAGGAGATCAAGAAGACCATCAACCTGTTCAAGATGCCCGCCATGAAGAACGAGGTGCTGAAGCCAAGTTTGTAGTTCAAGGCATCGGAAGAGACGAAGAAAACGTCGCTGAAGGAAGATGATCCCTCCAATACAACGAAAATAGGGGTAGGCTTAGACCTTGCAAAGGAAAGCGCGCTCGTCGAGTTCCTCAAAGCTAATAGTGACATCTTCGCATGGCACCCTTCTGACATGACCAGAGTACCATCTCAACTTGTCGAGCACTCTCTTAATGTGTACCCTGAAGCTAAACCCGTCAAACAGTCTTTACGACAGTTTGGTGACAAAAAGCGCAAAGCGATAGCCAAGGAATTAGCCCGACTAGAGTTAGCCGGATTCATAATAGAGGTCATCCACATAGATTGGGTGGTAAATCCTGTACTCGTCCCTAAAAAGGACACCATTGATTTAAGGATGTGTGTTGATTATACCGCTTTGAACAAGGCATGCCCAAAAGACCTGTTCCCTTTTCCAAGAATCGATCAAGTCATCGATTCAACGGCAGGGTCTGAATTACTTTGTTTTCTCGACGCATATTCCGGATATCACCAAATACCGATGAAAGAATCGGATCAAATCAAGACGTCTTTCGTCACTCCTTTCGGAACCTTCTGCTACAAAACTATGCCTTTTGGCTTAAAGAACACAGAATCAACATATCAATGTACTATGCAACGTTGTCTCAACGATCAAATCAGACGCAACATCCATGTATACGTAGACGACATAGCAGTTATGTCCAAAAATAAGGGAACCTTAATTTCCTTCTTGGAGGAAACATTTGCTACTCTAAGAAAATTCAGTATGATGCTAAATCCGAAGAAGTGTTTCTTTGGAATTCCAGCCGGAAAATTGTTAGGTTTCATCATCTCTGAGCGAGGCATGGAGGTGAACCGAGACAAAATCAAGGCTATACTCAACATTACCAGGCCAACTCGCCTGAAGGACGTGCAATGTCTCACTGGTTGCATTGCAGCAGTGAGTCGGTTTATCAGCCGGCTCGGAGAAAGAACCGCACCTTTATACAAACTCTTAAAGAAAACCGACAAATTTGTCTGGACCTAGGAAGCCAAACCTACCCTGTAAAGTTTGAAAGACCTACTTTCAAACCCACCAGTTCTCGCAGCACCAGAACCTCAGGAGCCTATGTTACTTTACATTACAGCGACCAACAAGGTCATAAGTGTGGTAACAGTAGTAGAGCGCGAGTAAGAAGTCCACGAGCATAAGGTGCAACAACCAACTTATTACCTGAGTGAGGTCTTGACAGAGTCAAAATAACGGTATCCACACCATCAAAAGCTAGCCAATGGAGTGTTCTTTGCATTCAGAAAGCTATGCCACTATTTTCAAGAGCACAAGATCACAGTGGTGAGCACCGCTCCCCAACGAGATATAATCAATAACCGCGAAGCCATAGGACGTGTCGCAAAGTGGGGAATAGAACTTACAGCTTTCGACATTGAGTACAAGACGCGTACAGCAATCAAGTCCCAAATACTAGCCGAATTTGTCGTTGATTGGATAGAAATGGCAGAAAACACAAGTCCTCCAGACTCGGAATTTTGGACCCTTCACTTTGACGGATCAAAAGCACGAGGAGGCTCGGGGGCTGGCGTGGTGCTCAAAACACCCAAAGGATATAAGTTGTTCTATGTGTTGCAAATACACTTTACGGCAACCAACAATATTGCCAAGTATGAAGTATTGCTGCATGGAATACCCATGGCCAAAAATATTGGCATAACAAGACTCATGTGTTTCGGAGACTCGGATTTAGTTGCTCAACAAGTATCTGATATCTCACTACTAGGAAAACGGCCTTTAGTGGCGCACCTGAAACCATCATCTGTGGCGCACCTGCAGTGCGCCACGGGCCTTGCGCTACGGATATCTCTCAGCCGTGGCGCACTGCCTAGTGCGCCACGGTTGTATAGAGATAGGCGTAGCGCACCTCCTAGTGCGCCACAGAAGTTTGGCATGGTGCGCTACCCCTTGGATCTTCTGTGGCGCACTACCTAGTGCGCCACTAAACATCCATGGTGCGCTTTAGGTGTAGTGCGCCACAGAAGGTAGACCATGTGCGCCACAGATGTATTTTTTGTTTTTTTTAATTTCCAAGCCAGATTATATGAAATACAGATTATATACAATATTACAGCAGATATACACACACAGATACAAGATATACAATTATATATATAAATACTCAATATGAAAAACAAGATTGAAACAAATACATATAGATAAGTCTCATACATGAATACATAGTCTAAGTTACATTGTTTTGATCATGTTACAAAGTAGTAGTTAGTGACATGCGAATACATGTGTCGATCGAACAAGTTAGAGCTCGGAAGCTCGCCTAGACATCTAAACTAGCTAGCTAGACACAAACGCGGGATAAATAACCAAAGAAGATAAGCATGATCACCGCTGCGACGAAGGTGTAGGTCTTCATCCGGTTCCTTGTCCTAACTACCGCTAGATAGCGCGTGTATCTAGCTTCCGCCTCCGCCATAGTGTTGTACCCTTTGTAGCTATTGCCGCTGAAACGGTGCACCTGTCTCCGGCAGTCTTCCCAATCATCGTAGACTCCGGGAACCCGTCCCTTGTACACGACGTACCACGTCATCTACAAGTTGACAATAATAACTAACCGGTGATTGAAAAAACATGTATAATTAAAGTCGCATATGAAGATACACTTATAGAAAGTACTCTTAAATCAAAAAGAGCAAACTCAAAAAGCATGCCTCATATATAACTAGGTTGTTGGACACAGGAATATGCTTATGACGGGACTGTTAGCCAAGTAGGATGCACAATTCTTGGACTTGTGCATATCACAAGGCTAACAATCCCGTCATAGCACATTCACATATATATTGTGCCACGACATTTCAATCATCGGCATATTCTCGAAAAATACAAAAATAACTCGAAAAGCATGCCTCATATATAACTAGGTTGTTGGACACAGGAATATGCTTATGACGGGACTGTTAGCCAAGTAGGATGCACAATTCCTGGACTTGTGCATATCACAAGGCTAACAATCCCGTCATAGAACATTCACATATATACTGTGCCACGACATTTCAATCATCGGCATATTCTCGAAAAAGACAAAAATAACTCGAAAAGCATGCCTCATATATAACTAGGTTGTTGGACACAGGAATATGCTTATGACGGGACTGTTAGCCAAGTAGGATGCACAATTCCTGGACTTGTGCATATCACAAGGCTAACAATCCCGTCATAGCACATTCACATATATATTGTGCCACGACATTTCAATCATCGGCATATTCTCGAAAAAGACAAAAATAACTCGAAAAGAATGCCTCATATATAACTAGCTAGGTCGTTGGACACAGGAATATGCTATGACGGGACTGTTAGCCAAGTAGGATGCACAATTCCTGGACTTGTGCATATCACAAGGCTAACAATCCCGTCATAGCACATTCACATATATATTGTGCCACGACATTTCAATCATCGGCATATTCTCGAAAAAGACAAAAATAACTCACACTTGTCGTCCGAGAACCAAAGAGTAAGCAAAAAAACCAAAGAGTAAGCAAAAAAACCAAGCATTGATTGATATATAATAATAATAAGCAAAATAAGTAAGCGGTGATTCATAAACCTAATAAGATAAGTACACTTGTCGTCCACACACACACACAAAGGTAATCTATAGTTTGCAACTACAACTAGGCCAACATCAAGCCTTCTGGCTCGGCTTAGGGAACGGGAGGACGCCCTGTCTCGTCATGAACTTCCTATAGTCACCCTGCATCTCTAGGCGATCTTCTATGTCACGGTTATTCGGGATATTTCCTCCGTAGAAGATCCCCCCCGAAGTCATGACATCACGAAAGATGATTGCCCCAAACTGCTGCTGGATGCGATACATCTCTTGTCTAATATCCGAATCATTGAGCTTGGCCTTTGCTTCGGCCCACTGTTTGAGATGATCTGGCAGCGTAGAATTCTGCTGGTCAAGTAGGAACGCCCTCATGTGATGGAGTGCGTAGTAGGCTTCCTTCTTACTGTTTTCCGACTGCTTCACGCAGGGGAACTCTGTTACGTGGTTGAAGACGTGCCTGCCGAACTTGACCTTATTACGCACGAAGCTGGTGCCTTCCGTCGAGGCAAAGCCAGTGAGAGCATCATCCAGAACTTCCTTGATCTTGTCGTAGTTTTTCTTCTTTTCTAGACTCCCCGAGTCGAAATACGTGGCGTGGGAATGCTTCGGCGATAAGGAGATGAGCGTGCAGTGTTCATCTCTGCGCAAAAAATTCAAATGGAATGTGTTGAAAAAAGAATGATGATGATCTAATAAAGCCAATCTACGGTGGCGACTGAATAACGACTTACTCGGGAAAGTAAGGCACGAGAATTTATTCCTTTGTCTTGTTCGCCACGAGGATTATTTTTAGGTACGCGGCCACGATACGTCATTCGGCGGGGGAACCCAAGCAGCCATCACGCATGTAGTAGGGGTCCACTATAGCGATGCCCGGTGTGTTCTCTCTAATGATCTGCGTGGCCAGGCTGAGAGAAAAGAGACGGACCATGGTATAGTGCAGCGGGTATAGGTGGAACATATTGAAGATGTCCTCGAACCGCAGGAAGAAAAGATCCGCGGGGGCAGTGTCGACGAAGCCCAAGCCTGGTGGCACCTTAACCACGAATACCGGGTGCGAGGGATCTTTCTCCGATAGAAGGCGTCTCTCTATCGTCAGCACGCCGTCATGCACACTCTGCAGTTCCGAACTGGCGAGCTTCCGCAAATTCTTAGGTAGCATGGGCTCACCCGCCACATGAATCCTCCACATAATACCCTCGGGTCTTGGTGGCCCGTCCCGAAACCTGATCGGATTCGCAGTTGTTGACGCCACCGGCTGGCTCGAGCTGCTAGATTTTCTTTTCCTGCCCTTTTTTCCTTTTGGAGAGCGGGCAGGCACCGCAATCTGAGCACCGGCCGCCCTATGTAGTGTGTCAGGGCTTAGAATAAAGGGCCGGTTGGTTGTATCAGCTGGCTCTGTAAAGGCGCAAGCTGGAGGCGTCTCCTGAGAACCAAACAGACGCTTGGTGATAGTGGCTTTCTCTGTGGGGCCACCAGCTAGGTCTTCTTCGTTGCCAAACTGAGTGCTGAAGAAGTGATCATTCCAGTCTTCGTCGTCCTCGGCCGGATCCTGCGCCATGTGCATATCATCAACATGATCATCCGACCCACCGCGTGGAGGTGACGGCGAGGGCGGTAAGGGGGCCTTGCCACCGCTTGTCGCTGGCACGACATGCGGTGCTGTTGTCTGTGGCATGATGGCCCCCGCCGTCCCCAAACGGATCATGCTCTTTGGCCATAGCAAGAACAAGCCGAAGCAACTTCTGAGGACAGACGACTCTTCTTCATCCGCTCCTGGGGGTTGAATGGGAGGTTCCAGGTCGTCGCAGCCCCTTAGCACCCGACTAATTTTAAACCTGTGCACGCTATCTGGCATCGGTTTTGAGTGGAACGTGCGCTGCAAGGGTTGAACGATGGTACCCTTGGCAACATCCCTCAGCTCGTTGTTCACGTAGCATAAGAGAGTGCAAGGAACATCCGTCTGCAGAAAACATGTACGGCGTCGTCAGAGCGAGATGCCACAAGAGTAATATATAGATGGCATGAAAGGCGGTAATTAAAGCAATTTGTTTACCGTGATGGCGTCGAGATCGGCTAATGTCGACGCACCGCATACGGCGACGGGCGTGCAAGAGACGGAAGGGCTGCTTGATGGCGCGGTGCTGGCCGCCGGTGTATTCTCCCTACCGACGGGTGCTTGGAGCTCCGGTGCCGCCGCGACGATGGCAGGGGGGGCACCAACATGTACTCCGGCGCCGCGGTGATGGCAGGGGGAGTCACCAACACTTGCGGCGCCGCGGTGCTAGCGGGCGGAGTCACGAACACGTAGTTCGCCTGATTCGTCGGCGCCGCGTTGTTCGAGTGGCTGCTGACCATGCTTGGAATCGGGCATGGCCCTACTCGACCACCCGCACTCCAGTTCGCTATTGACTCCACCAAGGTAGGCAGGAAGGACGTAAGGGTGATTGCCAGGTTGTCTTGGACGATCCGCGGGATCCGCGCCACTTGTGCCTTAAGTTCTTAAACCTCTCTGTTTTCCTCCTCGCTCCTTCCCGACGGCGCCACATGCGTCCTCGGCGGTGGACCAAAATGATCCACCCAATTCTTACCCCCGAGGCCGGCCAGACGGCCAGCCGACGACGGCTTCTTCGTAACCGGCTCTATTTTCTTGGCCCGGTTCATCGCCCTGTTAAAAGGGTTATCCCACCGGGTGGCCGCCGTCGACCCCTGGGATGAGGAACCCTGGGATCCATGACTAGCAACAATTTCCTCCTCCTGCAGAAGAAGTAACAGTGAATCATTTAGATCATCGATTAGATTGCAATCGTGTTGATCCGCGGTAATTAGATTATACTTACCACAATTTCCTCGAATTCCTTCACCGCAGGATCCGCGGTGAGTTGTTTGGTTTTTGGGTCCACATGGTAACGGGCCCTGATGAAGTTTCGAACCTGCCCGGGTTCGAATTTAGCAAAGGGGTTTTCTATCCCCTTGGATCTATACTCTTCGTCCTCCTTATTCCATTTGGCCTCCGCGGTTCTGTATCCACCAGATCCGAGATGGTGATGACCTATATTCATCGCCTGCAGCACCTTTCCCCGATTACTATTGGCCAGGGCTCTTTCGGATTCACACCTCTCCTTGAACTCCCGGAACTGATCTTCGGTGATCTGCGGGTCAATCTTCTGGATCTCCTCGAGACTTTTGCCTTCTTTATAGATCTTCTTCTTTATCCGGGTTCTCCAGCTGGCCAGGGCGGTGCTCATCTTTGTGAGGGCGGATTTGTTTACTTCGTTCCCATGATAATTTGTGTTCTGATACTTAGTGGGGAACTTGTATCTGGCATGCAGCTTCTCGAAGAGGAGTGTGCGCAAGTGGCCATTATCTTTATGCCGGAGATTCTCGGTGTTGATCGAGATGGTTGTCCGGGTGATCGCCGCCACTTGCCCACCGTACCCTTTGACGACAAGGGCGGCCTCCAAAGGAACCCCTGATGGGCTCACTTCGGTAATTTCCTCCCTGACCGTGCCTACCGTGTTCGGGCGCCGGTCCTTCGGCTTCTTCTTCTTAGGAGGGTTGCTACCACTCCCTATGCCCTCGCCGCCATCAGTGGTTTCATCATCCGCCGTTCCTTCGGCTTCTTCCTCCGCGTCTTCCATCTCATCATCCTCGCTCTCCGAAGGATGGTATTCTTCATCGTCTTCTAGACGCTGGGCCGCCTCCCAGAATGTCAATTGTTTATTCGGAGGTCTGAGTTCTCCTTCAGCGCTGATGCGCTTAGAACATCCAGCCTCGTCGTTGTCACACATCTTTGCACTAATAAAAAACAAATAATTGGTTAAATGCACGGAAAAATCCGGCATGACCTTTGCTAATTTTCTTAAACTAGGAGTGCCCGATTTCTGCCAAAACGGAAGTTAATCAACATTCCGGCAAAAATCGGGACTCATTTCATACAAGAACCTGCATACACACATAATAAAGTGCTTCATATACAAGCACAAGCACAATTTCAAGGTGCTATTGTCCCAGCACAGATAGTAGCAAAACCAACACTACTCTATTTTTCCTTCCAAACCATTTCACAACCACATCCATCCAGTCCCAGCACAGTGCCACAACCATATAAACTTTTGTTATCAATTTAAGCATAGCCATATGACAGAAGCTATCTCTTTAAGCAACAATGACAACCCAATTAAAATAAATCTTGTGAATAAGTAAAGGTAAAAATGAGAATGATCTTACATAAGCATGCCACTTATTGTATGATTCCAATGAAGCAATGTCATTGTTCTAACCACAATGGATGCCCACAATCTGTGCTACAATAACTTTTGTGCATCAACACAATTAACCAAAATCTCAAACCTATGATAATATGCATCTACTGTTCAGACTTCAGAAGTGTTTTTTGTTCTTTGGTTGTTTATCTTAATTCCTTCAGTCTGTGCAGGAAGGCTTTAAGAAGCTTCAGTTGGAATTATTGAGGGGAAACAACACATATGAGCATAGCCTTGACATCTCTGTGGTGCATATGAATGTACAACTGAGGTGAAGTAAGTCTACACAGCTTTGCCTAGTCACGGCGGTTGCCCAAGACCATAGCTAAAAATATAAGCCCAATATTAATCAAAATATACGAACATCCCCAGATGTATAACAAAGCACAAGAACCTACCCTTTGTCATCAAGTTCCACAGTCTTCAATTCAATAAAGAAAAGCAGGCCATAGACATGCCTAAACCCATGATATATGCTGATACATCAAGGATCGGGATATTTCACTTCCATAATATCAACTGAATCAGTTACCACACCATTGAATGGCCTGGAAATCTGAAAGTGGATTTGTGCATTGGTGTGAAGTGCGCAAACTCAACTAGATGGCCTGAAACTTTGAAAGTGGATTGAACTATGCAGCCTCTAACCTTGCTACTCTGAACCCTAAGCTTACCCTGAACCCTTGCTACTCTGAACCCTAAGCTATCTACAAGCTACATTTATCGTCACAGTTCACAGCATCATCTGCATCAAAGGAACAAATGGTTCTTGTGCCTTGGTAATTTAACTGATCATGACTCTGAACAAATGGTTCCAGTGATGTGCTCTTGGTAATTTAACTGACCATGACTCTGCAGCCACTGGGTAAATGGATTTACAGATCCATCAGAGAATGCACTAATTAAAAGTCACCTGAATTTTGTCACTGACAAGGGAAAACAACCACTGAATATCAAATTCCCTCTGAACAAGAACTAAGCAAAACCCACTGCACTGCTTGCCACAGACCATCTGAACAAGAACTCCTCTGAACCCTAACCTCTAATCCTCTGAACCCTAACCTAATCCTCTGAACCCTAACCTCGAGCAGCAGCGGCGAGGCTCTAAGATGGAATGGATGCAGAGAGAGGCGAGAGAGGGAGAGAGGGGAGGGGCGAGGCTCACCTCTAAGATGAGGACGACGGCGGGCTCCTCCACGGCCTCCTCCTCCTCGAGCAGCAGCGGCCTCCTCCTCCTCGAGCGACGGGCGCGCGGGATCCTCCTCCTCGAGCGCACAGCCTCCTCCTCGAGCGCACGGCCTCCTCCTCGAGCGCACAAGCAAGGTGGCCTCCTCCTCCTCCTCCTGGCGTGGCTGGGATGCGGCGGTGGCGTCGTCAGAGATGCGGCGGTGGCGTCGTCAGAGTTGCGGTGTCGGAGGACGATGGGGATGGGATATGCGGCTAAGGACGATGGAGTTGTTGACTGCTAGTCATACTCACTTAGGCGTAGCGCACCCTGGGCAAGTGTGCTATGGATAACCGTAGCGCACTTGCCCAGGGTGCGCTACGCCTAAGTGAGTACGACTACTTAGATAAGAGGGCTGCCACCCCCTTTGCTAACACTAGCACTGCCTTACCCCACTGGTTCCGCCCACTGGTCTATTCTAAACCTGTTAGCACCCAGGTTCGAATCCTGGTGCCCACATTTTTCATTTTTATTTTAAAAATACTTTTAAATGTTCCAAAAAATGCCCAAAAGTGGTGATATATGCTACAAAAGTTTTGTTTTGTTTTTAAAATACTTTTATATATTCCAAAAATGCCCAAAAGTGATAATATATGTCATAAAAGTGGTACAAATTAAATATGCTTCAAATATGTCATAATAATTTGTCCATAAATATTACAATCTTTTTCGACCACGCGTTTTACAATATTTTTTGAGCTAGCGTTTTACAATCTTTTTTCCCTTCTTTGTCGCGGTTGAATAATTTAGCCCCGACACTTTAATGTTTCTTCTTTCGAACGGGCTACCTTTTTTGGGTAGGGTTGTCCTTTTTCTTCTTGTGATGTATGTTGCTGCATCGTAGTCGTCGTCATCTTCAATCTTTGGATCGCCGTACTGGTCGATGTCTTGCTCGTTGGCGACTCCATCCATTCCGATGATGTTTCTTTTTCCTCTCCTCACGACAACACGGCTAGGCTTTGTCGGGTCGGTAATGAAAAAACATTGGTCCACTTTGGTAGCCAGTACCCACGGTTCATTTTTCGCGGCCACGTTTGCACCGACGGCCTTGGATTTGGCTGCTTCGGGTATAACCATGGTTGTGAAATACCGGTCTTCTCTTTCGACGCTCTTTGCCCATCTGACACGGAACATCGGCACCTTTTCTCCACAGTAGTCGAGCTCCCAGATCTCCTCGATTCTTCCGTAGAATCTTTCCTTCACGTTGTCATCGGTGTAGAATTCCGACGTTACGCCTGAGTTCTGATAATCACACTTGTTGTCCTTTTCCTCCGTGTAGAATGTGTAGCCGTTGATATCATACGCCTAATAGGTCACCAGGTTTTGCATCGGTCCCTGTGACAAGGTGAATATGATCTTTTCCGTGTCAGAAGAATGCGAGCGCGGGGGATTATCAAGAAGCGTCTGCCTAAACCAACGCGTGAAATCTGAGTTGTGCTCTTTGATTATTTCTCCCTGCGTCCTCTGTATGCCCCGGTCACTGTACTTCTTCTCGATTAACCTTTTGTGCTTCTGTACCCAAGGATCGACCAGTTCTAAATGCTGTAGCGCGACGAGGTTTGCTCGATCAAAGTCTGCGCGTCGAAAATCGAAGTCTGCATGCAGTATGCGACGACCCTCTCGGTGACCAGATCCGTCGAGCTTGCCAAGGTGTTTGTTGACGGGAAGACCGACAGGGTTCTCGATGTCTAGATAATTCGTGCAGAAAGAGATGCACTCTTCGGCCAGAAAGCCCTTGGCTATGCTTCCATCTGGACGGGACCTGTTGCGAACGTATCCTTTGATGTGTCCATTCATCCTTTCGAACGCCATCATGCTGCGGAGGAACATCGGCCCGAGTTGTACGATGTCCTCCACGACATGGACCAGCAGATGCACCATAATGTCGAAGAATGCGGGTGGGAAGTAGACCTCAAGCTCACATAGTATCACCACGATCTCCTCCTATAGCCTTCCGAGCTGATTCAAGCCAATCGACTTCCTAGAGATGACGTCGAAAAACTTGCATAGGCCAAATAACGTTTCACGGACGTGCTCGTCCATTATCCCTCTTAGTGCGACCGGAAGTACCTGCGTCATTAGCACGGCACAGTCGTGAGACTTCATGCCACTGAACCTCTGCTTCGCCTCGTCTAGGTATCTGCTTATCTTGCCCGCGTAGCCGTAAGGAAATTTGACTCCTAGAAGGCACTTGAAAAACTGTTTGATCTCATCCTGGCTTAGAGTGAAGCAAGAAGGAGGGCAGTAATATTCGTTCTTCTTGAACTTTTTACCCTTCCGACGACCTTGTGTCGTCTCCGACTCATGATCATCGTCATCTTCCTGATCATCAGGAGTAGTGCGTCCTCCGTGAAGCTCCTTCCGGATACCCAAGCATATCAGGTCGTGCCTTGCTTTCGGACCATCTTTCGTCCTATCTGGCATGTTGATTATGGTGGCGACCAGACTCTCGCACACGTTTTTCGTGATATGCATGATGTCGAGGCTATGAGGCGTGCGGAGAAACTTCCAGTATGGCAACTCCCAGAAAACAGACCTTGTTTTCCATACCTTCATCAGCGGCTTGTCTTGTTGCTGCCTCTTTCGCTTCTTTCCAGGCTTAGGACAATCTTTCCAGTTTTTCAGCAACTCTTCCACTTCTTCGCTGCTCCTACGCTCTGGGATTCCTCGGGTCTCTGATTTGCCATCGAACAGGTCTCCACGTTTTCTCCATGGATCATTCTTGCCGAGCCACCTCCGGTGCGCCATGAACACGGTTTTCGATGACCCTGGATCTTTCTCTAGTTGGAGATAGCTTGTGTTATCCATGCACCTAACGCATGCGCAGAATCCTTGGATAACCTGCCCCGAGATATACCCGCAACCTGGATAGTCTTGCACCATAGTGACCAACGCGGCTCTCATAGTGAAATAATCTTGTGCGACGGCGTCGTAAGTATTGGCTCCAGATTCCCATAACGTGGCTAGCTCCTCTTTCAACAGCCCGAGATACAGATTGATGTCGGTACCAGGTTGTTTCGGCCCTTGAATTAGCATACTCATTTGTATGTACTTCTTCTTCATGCATAACCATGGAGGGAGGTTGTACATCCATACAAACACGGGCCAAGTGCTGTGCGTGCTGCTCTGGCTACCGAACGGATTGAGTCCATCGGTGCTCGCACCAAGCCTGATGTTCCTCGAATCTCCACCCAATTCTGGGAATTCGAGGTCCAATGCTTTCCACTGGCTAGCATCTGAAGGGTGCGTCAGCAGCTCATCCTTTTCGGGGTCATCATCATCTCCTGGCTTCTTCCTTTCCGCATGCCATCGCATGAGCTTCGCTTCCTTAGGGTCCGCGAAATAGCGCTGCAGACGAGGGGTGATAGGAAAGTACCATACCACTTTTCGAGGTGCTTTCTTCCCTTTCTTGTATCGACTCACGCCGCACACCGGACATGTGGTTTTCTCCACGTCCTCGCCCCGATAAATGATGCAATCGTTGATGCATACGTGATATCTAACGTGCGGTAGATCGAGAGGACAGACGATTTTCTTGGCATCCTCGATACTAGTTGGACATGTGTTCCCCTCCGGGAGACGATCGTGCCAGAATGCCATCATATCGTCGAAGCTTGCGTCGCTCAATTTGTGATTTGCCTTCATCTCCATAGCCTTGAGCGTTACATTCAATCGGGTATCATCGGTCCTGCATCCTTCATACAATGGAGTAACCGCGTCTTTCTCAAGTTGCACAAGCTTGGCTTTCTCTCTAGCGGCAGCCCTGGCGTTACTCGTCTGCTTGAGAAGCAGCTCTTGCACATAAGGGTCCCGCACCCAGCCTGACGTTGTTCCATCGTCGTCTGCTCCTCCGGCATCTAGATCATCATCATCCCGGTCTGCTTCCGCACCTTCACCATCTCCAGGAGCCTCTTCATCATCTCGCCCGTTCTCGCCGTGATGATGATCATCGTCATGTTGGCCACCTTCTTCACCGTCTCCATCATCTACGCCATCGCTTATCCAACGAGTGTATCCATCCATGAAAACATGGCGGAGCAGGTGCGCCTGCAGATTCCCGGAATCTGGGTCGATCACCCAGTTGAGTTTGCATCTTCTGCACGGACATCTTATATCTGTCTTGTTATTCCGTATCATGTCGGCCGTCGCACATTTCAAAAATCTAGCCCCAATGCCTTCGCTCATTATGCGGACCATTTTTGCCTGCAGATGTACACGGTACAATTTTGAAGTCTATTAGAACCACATAATGAATGCATGCATGCAATGGTCGATAGAAAATTTCGGCATGACCTATCCTAAAATTAGGACCTTTGCGAAATGCCAAAGTCTTGCCAAAATGGAAATGAATCAACATTTTGGCAAAACAAATGGCAACTTGTTCACATATAAACACAAGAGAGAGAGAGACCGATCCATACACACATGAACATATCATTATCCTCTCCATACACACATGCATGAGCATCATCGATACTCTCCATATACACACACATATGACCATCGATCCTCTCCACACATACACACATCATGAGCATCGATCATCTACATACATATGAGCACATGCATCATCCATATACACATGAACACATCCTTACATGGACAACTTACCGAGATGAGAGACCGATCGCGAGAAAGATGGAAAGGAGAGGTGCGCGCGTCGACCGGAGACGGATAGATGAGAGACCGGAGACCTCCTCTATTACTTATGTAACATCCAAAGCAAGTTTTACATGCTAAAAATGGTGAATGTGTGGAGAAATTGAGGTGGGAAGGAGAAGATCCCGACTAGATCTAAGGAGGAAGAAGAAGGGGAAAGTGAAGTGTGGGGTGGTGGATGTGTGGGCACACATGTGCACATAAAGTGCTGTCCTAAAAGAATCGACACATCCGTGGCGCACACGGCCCTAGTGCGCCACAGGGAGTACAAACTTCTGTGGCGCACTAGGCCGAGTGCGCCACAGATGCTCCTAGTCCCTGTGGCGCAATAGGCGGAGTGCGCCACAAAAGTTTGTGGCCGTTTCAGAGCAGAGGGGGCATGCGCTTAGGCGTAGTGCACCAGGCACACGTGCGCCACATATGACCCTAACAACCGTGGCGCACATGACTATAGTGCGCTACAGATGTTTGGCGTGTGGCCAACAGGGCCCTGGCCCACACACATCTGTGGCGCACTATAGTCATGTGCGCCACGGTTGTTCTAGTTATTAGTAGGGCACTGCCCACAGGTGAGCCATGCCTGTTTTAACCGTGGGGCACTTCAACCATGTGAGCCACGGATGTGCTGATTACCTATAGCCGTTTTCCTAGTAGTGTCTGCAACGCAAACAAGCACATGGCATCATACAAAGATGTTGTGGATGAACTATCTAAATCATTCGAGGGTTTTGAGGTTCAACACATCCCTCGAGCAGAAAATGAGGAAGCAGATGCTCTATCAAGGATAGGCTCTGCGAGGAAACAAGTACCGAATGGCGCTTTTCTAGAGCATTTAAGGGTCCCCTCCCTAGTCAGAGTTGATGAGGACTATCCGACGAAATCCGACTCACCTTTAATAGTAGTTCTGGTTGTAATTCCCAGCTAGACAAAACCCTATATGGATTTCCTGATAGACGGAAAATTACCCGAAGACGAAGTCTTGAGCCGGCAGATTGTCCGACGAGCAAAATCCTACACTATAATAAATGGTGAGCTCTATAAGCAGAGTGTTTCTGGCGTTTTCCAACGATGTATTTCTTCGAAAGGAGTGAAAATCTTGTGAGAAATCCACGAAGGCGAGTGTGGTCACCATGCTGCAGCCATATCCTTAGTGGCGAAAGCTTTTCGACATGGATTCTTTTGGAGATAAGGTGGATGCCGACAAACTAATTCCTTTCTTCTTGGTCCATGGTGTAGAAGCAATTCTTCCAAGCAATCTAATTCATCAGCCTCCACGAGTCAAAGCATATATCGAAGAATATGCGGAGGTTTCTCGACAAGATGATCTCGATGTAATTGAAGAAGCACGCGTCGTTGCTGAGCAGAGATCTACAACCTATCAGCAAAAGTTACGCAAGTATCATTGTCAGAGAGTGCAAAACCGTTCTTTCAGAAAAGGCGATTTGGTTCTCCGAATTGTGCAAAAAAGAAAGCACAAACTTTCCCCGATTTGGGAAGGACCTTTTATGATTAGCAGAGTTCTGCATAATGGGTCGTATTATTTAACCGATATGAGACTAGTCAAGGAAAGACCAGATACTCGGAAGAGAAAGAGAGCTGGCGGTAGCATAGACCCGGATGAAATAGACCGTCCATGGAATATTGCATAGCTATGTCCCTTCTATTCTTAGTTATATTTCCTTGTAATCATATATGTACATGTTCAAAGTGAAATAAAGTGTTGGTTTCCTCATATATTATTTTTTGAGAAGTTTTTTGCCATCTTATTTCCAAAAGAGCATGTCATTTTCAAAAACTCCCAGAATGCTTGAAAGTACTTTATGCTCATGTTCGTTCTAGTTACGATTTTTGAATATCTAAAAACTATTACCTTAGGATAAAAAATTCAATTTATTGTCTATACTTTGGTTTTTTTATCTGATTACTTAGACGCGGGTATTTTTCGAGTAATGAATTGTTTGGTATTGGAAGCCGGCTTTGTTTCCGAGTTTAAACTGGTTTAGCAATTGAGCTCTGTTGCTCAGCAAAGTTTCCGTGCTAAAGGTTGGCTGGCTCATGAAAGGGACGAGGCGGAGAGCCAGATAAAATGACAAGTATAGGCATGAACTAAAAGTGCTTCAGAAATTTTTAGGCACACACATAAAATATAAACTAGCAAAAGTGCTATGATAGTAAAAGCATCAGTTTTTATAGACCAACACAAATCAAAATATTGTTCCCATCATTACATTGCCGAAAAGTTCAGAATAATGCATAAAAACTGTTTATGCTGCAGATTCAGGTGGTGGTGATGAAGAAGGTGGAGCGCTGGAGTCGACAATGTTGTCGCCCTAGACCTCAGACTCGGAAGCTGCTTCAACGAGGCTGTCTTTTGGCTCTTGAGGCGAGGGAGGCACGGCGTTGGATTCGAAGAATGGCGTCGTATAGTTGATCATCTCCGCCACACGACAAGCGTAGCCGGCACAGGAATCTTGGATAGCCTTGATGTCCTGCTGCTTACCCTCATCGTCCTCCTCGGCAATACCCTTGGTGACATGCCAGATTTCCATCTCGCTACGGTGGCTCATCACCATGGTAAGAGCAGTCTATGCAGCAGTCCGAGCGTAGGAGATCTTCTAGTCCTTGATAAGCTTCGGAATCTCCTTGACCTTGTCCCTTACCTCTTGCACTGACATCTTGTGCAAGCCGAAATGTTTGACCGACTCGTCAGCCTCTTCAAGGGTTTGGCGGAAGTCGAACAGGACATCTCCGACGAGCTTGATGCGCTCGAGGTGAGGTTTGGAGGTAGGAGAGTCGGAAAGATTCAGGGGGCTGGGAAAGAACCAAAAGTCAAAATTTGACTCAAAAAGAAATTCGAAAAACCAATCGAACAAAGTACGTCGGAAATCTTACCTAGCACAGAATAATCCCACTGGGCACGCTCCTCGCGAAGACTGTTGTAACATCCATAAAATCATGTTTTCAAAGATTGCATATCATCCATGCATGCATATACATTTAGGGTTCAATTTCAAACTCATTTGAAAGAAATAGAAGCTTTGAGTGCTATTATTTCATGTAGACAAGCTTTGATCCAATGCTACTCTCTAGTGAGAGAATTTTTGTTTTAAACTAATGTTGTGTGTTCATAGGATTGTTTGGTGAGTTCCAAAGCTTGAACAAAAATTTCCAAAACAAAATATGGTTTTAAAACCATTTTCTTATCTTCATTAAATCTTGTGCTAAGGCACTGTTTATTTTGAATTTTTCAAAAGGACCAAGAAATTCTAGCAAGACAGCATGGTTTCATGCTCAAAATTATGCAGTTTTCACTTTATAAAAGTCCAGAAAGTTTTGGAATTCAAATACATTTCAATTCATTTGAAAAGGTTTCCTGAAAATCGATTTAGAAAAAGAAAAAGGATTAGAAAACATAGTTGGGCCTGGCGCCACTCTTTCGGCCCAACAGACAAAGCAGCCCACCCGGTGTTTTCCCTTTCCCTCTGTTTCTCACCGCAGCCTCGTGCACCCACCCGCTGATAGCCTGACCCCACTGTGCCCCGTCAGCTTCGTCCCCAATCAACGCACGGCAGAGCCGCTCCGCCGTTACCTCGTCGCAGTCACTGCTCGCTTAATTCCCATTGATGCAGGGAGTAATCCCCGCCCTGATCCTGGCTATTTAATCTCCTCTCCACCACGGCCATTTCCCCTCACCCCACTCGCTCGCTCCGCCACCAGGCTGCTTGGATTTCGCCAAACCTCGCCGCTGTCCTGACGAACTCTGACGTCTGATTCCGGTGAGTACCGAGCGCCCCTCGTCTTCTGCTTGACTCTATCAAGTTCGCCGTGCCTCGGTGCTTGTCCTGATGCTTTTGTTTTGCCCGTGCATGACCTAGGTCGCCGTCCCCGACAACCTCTGCAAACGGCAGAACCGCCGCCTAACTCCGGTGAGCGATTTAGGTAATATCAGGCCGCCCCGTGCTTTCTTCTTGACCCTATCTTGTTCGCCAGTTTGTTGTGCATGCCCTGATGCCTTCGGTTCATGTTAGGACGGTCCACATCGTCGGCAATGTCGTTGACTGCAAGAACCCGACGCCGCCTGCTACTCCGACGAGCCCCAGTTACCTTCACAGCACACCCCCGTCCACGCCTGCAAGAGGTTGAGCATCAGCGCGACCTTGCGAGTTCGGTAAGCCCCTCCGTTGACCCCAGCCCCCTCTGTAGCCGCCAGAGCGTCACTGACAGAGCGCCGTCGCCGCGCCACCGTCGCCAGCGCCGCCAGACTTTGGTTGTTTGATCGGTAGCCGTTAGATCTAGATCTAACGCGTGCGATAGAATCACTTAGTGAAGTGGTATGTTT
Organism: Avena sativa; assembly: GCA_916181665.1. Classification (NCBI taxonomy): domain Eukaryota; kingdom Viridiplantae; phylum Streptophyta; class Magnoliopsida; order Poales; family Poaceae; genus Avena; species Avena sativa. The sequence goes on from OV702283.1 coordinate 38,070,640, forward strand.
AGATATGGACCGTGCACAGTCACTTTAATCCAACGGCTCTCATCGATCGATCCGTGCGAACTGGTACAGGCCAATCAGAACACGCCGCGTGGCTAGGGTTTAGATTTAAAAACAGAATTTTAGTTCTATTAGTGATTCAACCTTGTAAAATTCATAACTTTTGATCCCCACGTTCAAATTTTGCAAATTTTATATCATTGGAATCAGGAGAGAAACTACTATATGTTTATGCAATGTGTTTAATGTTTTGCCTCTGTAAAAATGGTTGTTTTTGCAGAGACATTTTTAGGCTTAATTTGAGTGTAGAAATTATTTGAAAAATGTTTTAAAGATCAAATAAAGTTTATTTTGAGTATCTTGGACTTGCTTATGTTTCAGTACTGTTTACTTGTCTTGTTTTTTGTAGAAAAACATCACATGGCATTTTCATGCGTTCATATATTTTTATTTGTATATTTTGATATGTGATTTTGGTGCCAATATTTTATGTGTAGATTTTGCTGCTAATAGTGATTGTGGTTGTGAAGATTGTTGCTACTCCCCAAACTACCAAGGCAAGTGGTGCTTCATGATTTTATTCCTATATTTTTCAACTATGCACTAGAAATATTTTGTATAGGACTTGCATGAATATTTTGATAAGTATCTATGTGCTATGCTTGGGAAATCCTAGTAGTTGTAGAATTGTTAGAAATTTCTCTAAGTTAAGATGCTTACCATTGCCATGCTTAGCCTAGCTAGTAGCAACCAGGGGTGGTTATATATTCATGCTATGTGAAATATTTCTAAGTCTTTGACTTGTGTTTTTGCTTAATAAAACAACTAAGTGAATGAAACACCTGGGTGGAATGGAAAGAATGGTTTGCGTTGAGTGGTTACACAAGGCCCATTTCTATGGTTTACCTTGTGTATCTCACTTGTGGAAAGCCACCCAGGAACAAAGGGATTTGAGATGCCATATGTTAAGAAGCTTCTAGTGCAGCCACATGGCATTATGGGCTCTGCCTGGATCATATAGGTTGCAATAACTTAGACATTTGGACAGTTGGTGGTAGTGGGATGATAGGTTTGGAACACGTCCATTTGGTCTAAGGGAAGGCTTCTGAAAGGTCCTGTCTTGGTGAAAATCAAGTCTTGTGGGGAAAGTGCACAACCTCTGCAGATGGAAGAATCTAAGTACTTAGCCATGTCCCTGGTATTGGACAACTTGAGAATCAAGACATGGAAGCTATCAAGAATCTACTCATCCCAATTTTCTAAGTTAAAACTTGTGGTTGAACAAGGGTGAAGGTTCACCAATGTCTATTGGTGATTCCTTGGGAAAGTTTTGTCAAAGAAAAACTTAGTGTTTTCAACTGATAGATAAAACCTATTTTGAGCAAAGCAAGCCTAAGCTACACTTAGCCAAATGCATGTAGTATCTAGATGCTAATATTCTACTAAGGTATCACTTGCCAATACTATTCCAAATGTATTGACCCACTATGGCTGTAACTTGTGATGTTGTAGGTTATTCTGATGATGATTAGGGGTTATGAGTCTACACTCAACATGTCAACACCCGGATTTTTCATTCCTAGATGCCTGTTATGCCATACATCGCAATCCCAGGATTACCATTTTTGCGAGACATAATAGAATTGGATACCATAGTACTTCATCCATTACAAACGATACATAAGTTCTTACACAAATAGGGATCTCATGATCCAGTTCTTAATACAACATCAAGCAGCAGAATACGTAATAATAACGGTAGCGTAGGCGAAGCTCCATCTTCGGGGTCACAGGCAATGCTGATGATGGGAGATGATCCTAGTTGTCGTAACCTTCCTGGGGTCCATCTTCCAGGTACTCCTCTTCATAGTCTGGCCATGGGAATAGCCAAGGACAAAGCCATGAGTACTCTTTAAGTACTCGCAAACTAATACTAACAGGTAAGGGGTTTTTGGATAATAGGACACTAGGCTCTAAGATTATTTTGCAAAAAGCCAGGTTTATCTTTACTAAGTTCCAAAGCTAGTCACAATTTTATTACTCCTAAATGGGATCTTGTAATTCCGGTCACAACTCTGTTGTGGTCAAGTCAAAGTCTCAATTTATTTCACAAGTCATTTTTAAAAAGTCTGACGGGGGAACAATATGGCCACTCCAACTGTCCATAACCGCGGACGCAGCTATTCGAATAGTTTGACACTCTGCAGAGATTATACACTTTCACCACAACATTCGATACATCCGTCAGGAACAAATCCTGAATTCACCATACTCAGTATGCGGATAATCAATCCTAACCTTTCAATTACACTCCCTAGTATAAGCACCTCTCCTGTGAGTTTGGCCTCCCAACCATGACCACTGTCATCTTGGGTACTGCACAGGTGGACAATCTTCACAAGGTAGCCTCAGCTCAGACCTTGGCCGTGAGGGAACTAATACTAAGGTATATAAGTTTCCACTCAAGCCCTACCCAATATTCGGGTATTGTGGTTGTACGCTAAAATTGGAATGGTATCGGATCCAGACAACCATCAGTTTTATAAAGGGCTAAGGCTCATGCCTCAATATTTTCATCACCAAAATCATCAAGTGTTTGGAAACACATGTCCAAAACATTTCAATAGAATGATCCATCATTCCAAGGTTTTCATAACCATTTTTCCACCAAGTATTCCCATCTAAAGTTGATCAAGTTTTAAGCTTAGCACTAGCATCTACAGGTGGGGGGTAGTACTAATGAGGGGTGGGAACTGGTGGAGTTTCACTAAGTCCAACCTTATATCTTAGGCTGATATCAAGGTTTCTAGCTTAGGCCAAATTTTATGCTCTTTATGCAACCTTCAGCACAACTGTCTAGTATCTACCAAACTCTTAGGTAGACTCTAAGTAAGCTTTGATAAAGAAATAAAGTAAGAAGCTTGCCATAAAACTAGGATTGGTTTAGCAAGTGGGTATGATCACATATGCTTAAGGCATAAAGTAGTCATCTCACAAGTATGGGTTTGTGGCATCAGTAAGGTATCTGACAAGGGTTAACTTGCACATTCACTAGTAGTATTAGGCTTGCCTAGTAATTAGCTTGCATAGGTATAGTATCTTGCAAGTGTTAGCTTGCCTTGTGCAAAGCAGTGGTTGAAGTTCTCCTTGGCTTCCTCTTCGTAGTATCCTCCTTCCTCCTCGTATCCTTGGTCGGTACTAGCGTCTGTGAATAAATACGAGGTACACAATCACCAAACAATACTTAACTACTTGCAATCATCACACACACAAGGGTCTTATAGATGATCTAACATCATCTGTAACCTTACAAGGTTAAGGCTTGCTTTAATTCTTTTTATTTTAGAAAACTAATTTCTACTCATTAAAAAACTACTTAAGATTTAATATTCTCCAAACCAAATATGGGATCATGTTGACACATGTCATCACCACATATTGTAGTCCATGGGAATGTGATTTAAAGTGGTGTCACAATTTAATAAGGTTTTACCCTTTTATTTTAATTAATTAAAGTGGCTAGAAATGCTTATGAAGCATTCTTTTATTACTTGAACATTATTTCTGCAAGTAAACCTATATATTTTTATATATTCTGAAAGGTATGGTTAAATGTGATTTTTGAGAGTTGGAATCAACTCAAAAGCTTTTATGGTTGAAATTTGAAAAATGTTTGAATGCAGAAAAGCTTCTGCCTTGTTATTTTTACTATGGGTGATCTACTGATCCAAATGACTTGAATCCAACGGGCTTGGATTAAGCATTCACAGACCTTTCCAACAAAATTGGTTTCATCCAATTTGGTGTACTGAATCGATCTGGGTTGATTTTTGAAGTTGGGTACAAAAGTGTGTTTGAAAAGAAATAGAAAAAGGTTTAATTTGAATTGCTGGGCTGCGCGGGAAATGTTACTGGGCCGGCCTGCTAAGCGCAGTGCTCCCGCGGGCTGCTTAAGTGGGTGTCCCCACTCGCCAGTGACACGGGGCTGGGCGAAGCGGTATGGGGCGATGTGGATCGTTCGATCTAGTTCTAATCCAACGGCTGTGGGTCATCATCGACGCGAGACAGCTCCGGCGAGAATGAAACCTAGCGCGGCCAGTGAGGGGTGCTGGGGGCTCACCGGGGTACGGGCGAGGGTCGGCGAGGCGGGCGAACGACGAAGTCGACATCGACGAACCTCCTGGTACCGGTGGCTTCTCCTGGGGCGGCTCCAATCGCTGGCTCCTTTCTTCTCCACAGGCGGCGGGCTCCGGTGAAATTCCGGTGATGTGGTGCTCGGCTTGCTCTAAGAATGGTGTGGCACGGTCAGTGGGGAGAGGGGAGTGAGATGGTGTGAAGAAATCGTGCGGGGGCGACCTCTATTTATAGTCGAGCGAGGGGACCGTCGGGGCGCACGGTGAGCTCGTCGGGGGCGACGTTACATGCGGCTAATGGCATGGGCAAGGGTAGGGGACGACGCTGTGTCTCCTGGCGATGCTCAACGACATGGTCGCGAGGCATGGGGCGGTGTGGCTTGGTCTGGAACGGGCGGTGCTCTACGCGGCAGAGGCGGCGTCTTCAACGGCGGGCGGTGGCTGTATGGCACGGGGCAGAAAACGGGGATGTCTGGCGGTCTCCTGGGTCGGTGGTGATCGTGTGTGCGCGCGGTAAGGGCGGCGCGCGGTCTGTGGGTGATGGTCGAGGGTGGTGCTCTGGCGCACGCTCGGCATGGTCTGGGCGTGTCTCGTGCGCGTGGTCCAGGGCTTGGCAACGCTCGCGGCTGGGACAGGCAGTGGCGGTGGACGGTGGGCTGCCTCCCAGACATGCTGGCTAGGCTTGCTGCTGCTCCTAGCTTGCTGTCCACAATGGGGTGGCATGGGGGTGCTCGGCTGTTCACCATTAATGGCAATGGCAAGCTCACAGGGGTGCTAGTGTTGGGATAATCTTTCTAGATGATCTACTGGGTTGTGTGTGAGCTAACTAGGGAACAAGTTAGGCAAGAATCACTGCACACTATAGTGTTTGATGTTTTGTTTGATTTGTGTCTGCAACCTGTTTGATGAAATGGCCGCATGAAATCAAGTTTTGAATTTTGAAATGATTTTTGGTGGGTTTGCTAGATTGGTTCTGGTGAGTCTGCAGATGCTTGGGTTTTGAAAGTTGAGCTTGTTTGAGTGGTTTTTGAAAAAGTGGGATCTTCCCATATGAAGAAGATTCAATTTTGAATTGTCATTTAAACTATGCATTTGAAAGTTTCTGTATGATCACAAAGTGGTCGTTGATACCTTGTTATGAGTACATTCAAGGGGTGCAAAGATCCAGAAAAGTTTCTGTTAGGTTTTGAAAGTTTGAGATAGCCAAAGTAGGCATGGGAGTTAAATTGGTCAAAATGACCATTCACTTAATATATTTGTTTTGATTTACTTGTCTTTAGGAAAAGTGTGGGAAATGTTTTAGATGATGTTCTTTTCACCTAAGAAACATTTTACAAGCAATGGATCGCACAAACAAGGTGGTTTTTAAAGAAATTCAAAATCCATGCATACACATATACATGCATTCATGAATTCATTTAGAAAAGTTTTTGTTAACCCTAATCTTGATGATTAGTGTTTGTTGATCTAAGTTTGGTATTTTTGGGATGTTACAAACCTTCCCCCCTTAAACAAAATCTCGTCCCGAGATTTGAAAAAGGACGAAAAGATTACCTAGGATTTGAAGAGATCTGGAAACTCCGTCCTGATGTGATCTTCGCGTTCCCAGGTAGCCTCCTCTTCTGTGTTATTGCTCCACTGAATCTTAAGAAACTTGATGCTTCGGGTTCTGGTAGTTCGAAAGGCTTCTTCCAATATACGGATGGGTACTTCAGGATAGGTCAGGTCATCGTTGATCTCTATGGTCCGGTGATCGATATTCTTGAACACTTCGGTCTTCTCAGGGACTTCGAGACATTTGCGAAGTAACAAGATATGGAACACATTGTGCACAGCTGACATCTCTTCAGGTAGTTCCAGTTGATACGATACTTCTCCTCGACGGTTCAAAATTTTGAAAGGTCTGATATATCTGGGGGCTAGCTTTCCTTTGAGTTGGAAACGCCGCATTCCCTTCAATGGCGACACTTTCAGATAAACAAAATCTCCGATGTTGAAGGCGAGGTCTCGACGTCTCTTGTCGGCCTAACTCTTCTGTCGGGATTGGGCGGTCTTGAGGTGCTCTCGAATCTTGCGAACCTTCTCTTCTGCTTCTCGTAGGATGTCGGGTCCGAAAATCTAACTCTCTCCTACTTCCGACCAGTTCAAAGGGGTGCGGCACTTTATTCCATACATGAATTCAAATGGGGTCATTTGCAAACTGGCTTGGTAACTGTTGTTGTAGGAAAATTCTGCAAACGGCAGACAGTCTTCCCACTTGGATCCATATTCTAGCACACATGCTCTAAGCATATCTTCGAGTATTTGGTTTACTCGCTCTGTTTGTCCATCGGTCTGAGGGTGATACGCGGTACTGAAATCTAGGCGGGTTCCTAAACCTTCTTGGATTTTCTTCCAGAATCTCGAGGTAAACTGAGTTCCTCGATCCGATACTATATTCTTGGGGACTCCATGCAAACTAACGATTCTAGCGATGTACAACTCTGCTAGCTTCGAACTCTGATAGGTAGTTTTGACGGGCAAGAAATGGGAGACTTTGGACAATCTGTCCACTATGACCCAAATAGAGTCATTTCCCCTACTAGAAGTAGGTAGTCCAGTGATAAAGTCCATTCCTACAGAATCCCATTTCCATTCCGGAATATGCAAAGGGATGCAACAATCCAGCGGGTCTTTGATGTCCTGCCTTGACTCGCTGACATATATCACACTTGGCGATATAGCTTTCGATTTCTCTCTTCATCTTATGCCACCAAAATTGCTCTTTCAAATCTTGATACATTTTAGTTCCTCCGGGATGGATAGAATAAAGAGTATCGTGAGCCTCCTTCAAGATAACTTCTTCCAACTCCGAATTTGCTGGTACACAAAGGCGTCCTTTGTACCAAAGAACTCCTTCTTCGTCCTCGGTGAATCCGGGTACTTTGCCTGTACCGATACGACGCTTGATTCCGTCGATACTGGCATTTCCCTTCTGCGCCTCTTTAATCTGACTGATCAAAGTGGGCTGAAGTTCTATGCTAGCCAAAAATCCTTCACTTACTAATTCCATTCTAAAATTTTCCATCTCTTTGTGCAAACTTGGTTGATCCTTCAAAATCATGGAGTTCAAGCGGCACGGCAATCTGCTAAGGGCATCGGCTACCACGTTGGCTTTACCAGGGTGATAGTGAATGTCCAGGTCGTAATCCTTGATTAGCTCAATCCATCTTCTCTGCCTCATATTCAGCTCCTTCTGAGTGAATATATACTTTAGGCTCTTGTGATCCGAATAAATCTCACAACGGTTTCCCATCAGGTAATGCCTCCATGTCTTTAGGGCTAGAACTACGGCTGCGAGTTCGAGGTCATGGGTTGGGTAATTTTGTTCATGTTGCTTCAGTTGTCGCGATAGATAAGATATAACTTTGCCTTCTTGCATTAGCACACATCCGAGACCAATCTTGGATGCGTCACAATACACATCGAAGGGCTTCGTGATATCTGGCATGATCAAGATTGGGGCTGAAATCAATCTCCTCTTGAGTTCTTGAAAACTCGCTTCACATTTGTCGGTCCATTCAAACTTCTTGTCCTTCTTCAGCAATTGGGTCATGGGTCGGGCGATACTCGAGAATCCTTCCACGAATTTGCGGTAATATCCCGCCAATCCGAGAAAAGCACGAACTTGGGTTTGAGTGGTTGGGGCTTGCCAATCTTCTACATCTTTCACTTTGGCAGGGTCAACGGCAATTCCTCCGGCTGATACAATGTGACCGAGGAATCCTACTTCCTGTAACCAGAATTCATATTTGCTAAATTTTGCATACAACTGATGCTCTCTAAGGGTTCCAAGAATGGTCCTTAGGTGTAGCTCATGTTCTTCTTCTGATTTGGAATAAATCAGAATGTCATCGATGAAAACAACGACAAACTTATCCAGGAAGTCCATAAAAATCTTATTCATGAGGTTCATGAAATAAGCGGGGGCATTGGTTAATCCAAAAGACATGACTGTATACTCATACAATCCATATCTAGTGGTAAAGGCAGTCTTTGGAATATCCTCTGCACGAATTTTGAGTTGATGATAGCCAGTTCTAAGATCAATCTTAGAAAACACCTGGGCACCGGTCAACTGATCAAACAAATCTTCTATCTTAGGCAAGGGGTATTTGTTCTTGATGGTGACATCATTCAACTTCCGATAATTCGTACACAAACGGTTACATCCATCCTTCTTGTCCACAAACAAGACAGGTGACCTCCATGGGGACGCACTTGGTTGAATCAATCCGATTTCTAACATGGAATCCAGTTGCTTCTTCAGTTCTTCTAGTTCTGACGGGTTCATACTATAGGGTCTCTGGGCTATGGGTCCTGTTCCGGGGATTAGTTCGATGATAAACTCGATATCCCGATCTGGGGGCATACCGGGCAAAACATCTGGAAATACATCGGGGTATTCACAGACTATCCGAACTTGGTCAATGGTAGGTTGGGCTAGACTCTTGTTACACTTGAATTGGCGAGGTAAGGTTTCAGAGATATGCTCGACTGATATTCCGGTGGTACTGGTCATGGTAATGGCTTTATTGGCACAATCAATCAATCCTTTATGTTTGGACATCCAATCCATTCCTAGTACTACTTCCAAACCTTTAGTTCCGAGTACTATTATATTAGCATAAAAATCTATGCCATGGATTCGGATAGGGACGGCCTTGCAAATTTGCCTAGCCTTGGTGGTTGATCCGGGAATTTGTACAATCATCACATGCTTCAATTTGGTTGGTTGAATTTTACTAGTGCAAGCAAATTCTTCGGTGACAAATGAATGCGATGCACCAGAATCAAACAACACTCTTGTAAGTACTGAATTAACAGAAAACATACCCAGCACGACGTCTGGCGCTTCCTGAGCTTCTTCAGCATGCATGAGAAAAAGACGGCCATTGCGGTTGAGTGAATTCCCGGGGGCAAATCTTCTCCCTGGCTGGACACGACGCTGCTGCTGAGCTGGGACATTGGCGCTGGGGGCTGTAGCATTCTTCTTGTTGGGGCACTCGTTGGAATAGTGGCCTTTATTTCCACAGTCATAACAGGTCACTTGTGACTTGTCCTTGGTGCGACAGGCACAACATTGCTTCCAGTCCTCGGGGCAGTGTTGGGGTTGGTGGTAGCATTATTGGTGTTGAACTTGGGTGGGGCACGGGTGAAATTGCTAGAGTTGTCGGGGTTGTTGTGATTTCCTCCGGGTCTAGGGTTTCCACGATTGGGATAGGTTGGACGGGTCATAGGGGGTCTGTTGGTTCTTGGGGCAAATCCTGGAGATGGGTTGGGGCGATACTTTGGGGTCTGATGGGTTCTTGGTTGATGCATCATGCGACGCTTCCGGTTCTCATTGGCTTGGTTGATCTTTCCTTCCATCTGGATGGCTGAATCGACAAGGGCTTCAATATCAGCAAAGGGGATATTGACTAACACTGTCTGCATCTCGTCATGCAGACCATTCAGGAATCTTTCTTTCTTCTTGGCTTCGATGTCTATCTCGTCTGGGGCATACCTAGCTAATGACAAAAATTTGTCACGGTATTCCACTACAGTCATCCTTCCTTGCTTCAACTCTCTGAACTCGTCTCTCATTCTCTTGATCAAACCTGGTGGCACATGGGTTCTGCTGAACTTGACCTTGAATTCCTCCCAGGTCATCATTTGGCCTCCGGTCATTGCACGAACACTGTTCCACCATGCCCTGGCATCTCTGGCTAGATAATGGGTGGCGAACAAGACTTTCTCGTTGGCTTCCACTCCGTTCTAAGTTGTTTTCCATGGTTTGCAGCCAATCATCGGCGTCTAGGGGTTCTTCTGACTTGGTGAAAACGGGTGGGTTGGTATTCTAGAAATTCTTGAGCTTAGATCCGTGGTTGTCCTGATTTCCATGGCCTTGGTTGTTATGGGCTAGCTGGGCTATCTGTTGCAGAGTGGCTAGGTTGGCTTGACGTTCTGCTCTTTCAGCTTCGCGGTCAGAAGTCAACATTTGCAGAATCTGCAACATCGGGTCCGGGGCTGAACCACTTCCTCCACGTGGCATCTGAAGATTGATATAGATCATGAGAAAAGAGGGAAATTGCTAAGGTTTTGGGTTTTTGAAAAGTTTTTAGAGTTTGACTCAGGTTTTCTAGCAACTTGCTTTTTCATTCATTCACTCATAGCACACAGTACAACACACACCACAACAAAGGAAAACAGATGGTTTTAAGAACCATTCTGGAAACTACGATACAGTGGGACCGACTACTACTCACTACGCTAGTGCTCAGTGCTACTACTGCTCGGAGTCTATGGCTTCATCATATTCCGCATCATCGATGAAGGCGAAATCATCTTCATCGGTGAAGAAGTCCATGGCCTGATCCTCCAGAAAATCATCGTCATGGCTGAGATAGGAGTAAGGGTCTCCACGAAGATCTTCTCCGGCATTCTCCCTTTCCTCTAACTGCATGTCTCTCTCGTGGATGGTCTCTTCCAGAGATGAGATGCGATGGCGAAGACGGGCAATAATGCGCTCCTTCTTGTCGAGCTGACAGCGGCGAGACTTGTGATCCTTTGCCAGCATGGCGATGGTCTGGTCCTTCGTCTTGATGATGGCAGACTTGTGGTTGCAATAGTCACGGCAGTTGTCCAACTCTTGCTGACGATCATACATCATGAAGCTAAGGTGGTCCAATTGAGTCTTCAGCTCGGGGTGGTATGGGGCTTCCAGTGGTTGTCCATTTGCATCACGCCTTGGAAAAAACTCAAAGCGAGTACCCTTGATCTGATTGATGCTTTGCCCACACAGACGGGAAAGAGCTTCCTGCATTGCTCTGGCAAGTCCATCGAGCCAGTTGTTTTCCCTCAAGGTAAACTGAATTCCCTCCGTAGTGGGAGGTTCAATCTTTCCTCAGAGACTTGCAACAATTAGCCACTGCAGATCCTCTCCTCCTTGATCATTGAGCTGAGCTCCGAAGAACTCGGGATGCGGACGCTCCAGAAGTTCCGAAAGCTGATCCAAATCCCTCTCAAAGATAAGGTCTCCTCCATTTCCGAGTTGATAAAACTTGTTGTACTTCACGTCCATCTATAAAAATAGAGGATGAGTAGATTAGTAGAGTGATCAAGTGTGTCAAAATTTTATCTTTTTGGCAAGAGTTTTTGAGTAACATGAAGTTTTATTAAAGAATTAAAGGGGTAAGAATGAGAATAAGTTTTTGTAAATATTTTTGTTCTTGGGTTTTGAAACTAAGTTTTTGGTTCAACATCTAACTAGGGTCTCCTATGGTCAGGATGGCTCTGATACCAACTTGTCAACACCCGGATTTTTCAATCCTAGATGCCTGTTATGCCATACATCGTAATTCCAGGATTACCATTTTTGCGAGACATAACAGAATTGGATACCATAGTACTTCATCCATTATACATAAGTTCTTACACAAATAGGGATCTCATGATCTAGTTCTTAATACAACATCAAGCAGCAGAATACGTAATAATAACGGTAGCGTAGGCGAAGCTCCATCTTCAGGGTCACAGGCAATGCTGACGATGGGAGATGATCCTAGTTGTCGTAACCTTCCTGGGGTCCATCTTCCAGGTACTCCTCTTCATAGTCTGGCCATGGGAATAGCCAGGGACAAAGCCATGAGTACTTTTTAAGTACTCGCAAACTAATACTAACAGGTAAGGGGTTTTTGGATAATAGGACACTAGGCTCTAAGGTTATTTTGCAAAAAGCCAGGTTTATCTTTACTAAGTTCCAAAGCTAGTCACAATTTTATTACTCCTAAATGGGATCTTGTAATTCCGGTCACAACTCTGTTGTGGTCAAGTCAAAGTCTTAATTCATTTCACAAGTCATTTTTAAAAAGTCTGACGGGGGAACAGTATGGCCACTCCAACTGTCCATAACCGTGGACGCGGCTATTCGAATAGTTTGACACTCTGCAGAGATTGTACACTTTCACCACAACATTCGATACATCCGTCAGGAACAAATCCTGAATTCACCATACTTAGTATGCGGATAATCAATCCTAATCTTTCAATTACACTCCCTAGTATAAGCACCTCTCCTGTGAGTTTGGCCTCCCAACCATGACCACTGTCATCTTGGGTACTGCACAGGTGGACAATCTTCACAAGGTAGCCTCAGCTCAGACCTTGGCCGTGAGGGAACTAATACTAAGGTATATAAGTTTCCAGTCAAGCCCTACCCAATATTCGGGCATTGTGGTTGTACGCTAAAATTGGAATGGTATCGCATCCAGACAACCATCAGTTTTATAAAGGGCTAAGGCTCATGACTCCACATTTTCATCACCAAAATCATCAAGTGTTTGGAAACACATGTCCAAAACATTTCAATAGAATGATCCATCATTCCAAGGTTTTCATAACCATTTTTCCACCAAGTATTCCCATCTAAAGTTGATCAAGTTTTAAGCTTAGCACTAGCATCTACAGGTGGGGGGTAGTACTAATGAGGGGTGGTAACTGGTGGAGTTTCACTAAGTCCAACCTTATATCTTAGGCTGATATCAAGGTTTCTAGCTTAGGCCAAATTTTATGCTCTTTATGCAACCTTCAGCACAACTATCTAGTATCTACCAAACTCTTAAGTAGACTCTAAGTAAGCTTTGATAAAGAAATAAAGTAAGAAGCTTGCCATAAAACTAGGATTGGTTTAGCAAGTGGGTATGATCACATATGCTTAAGGCATAAAGTAGTCATCTCACAAGTATGGGTTTGTGGCATCAGTAAGGTATCTGGCAAGGGTTAACTTGCACATTCACTAGTAGTATTAGGCTTTCCTAGTAATTAGCTTGCATAGGTATAGTATCTTGCAAGTGTTAGCTTGCCTTGTGCAGAGCAGTGGTTGAAGTTCTCCTCGGCTTCCTCTTCATAGTATCCTCCTTCCTCCTCGTATCCTTGGTCGGTACTAGCGTCTATGAATAAATACGAGGTACACAATCACCAAACAATACTTAACTACTTGCAATCATCACACACACGGGTCTTATAGATGATCTAACATCATCTCTAACCTTACAAGGTTAAGGCTTGCTTTAATTCTTTTTATTTTAGAAAAGTAATTTCTACTCATTGAAAAACTACTTAAGATTTAATATTCTCCAAACCAAATATGGGATCATGTTGACACATGTCATCACCACATATTGTAGTCCATGGGAATGTGATTTAAAGTGGTGTCACAATTTAATAAGGTTTTACTATTTTATTTTAATTAATTAAAGTGGCTAGAAATGCTTATGAAGCATTCTTTTATTACTTGAACATTATTTCTGCAAGTAAACCTATATATTTTTATATATTCTAAAAGGTATGGTTAAATGTGATTTTTGAGAGTTGGAATCAACTCAAAAGCTTTTATGGTTGAAATTTGAAAAATGTTTGAATGCAGAAAAGCTTCTGCCTTGTTATTTTTACTATGGGTGATCTACTGATCCAAATGACTTGAATCCAACGGGCTTGGATTAATCATTCACAGACCTTTCCAACAAAATTGGTTTCATCCAATTTGGTGTACTGAATCGATCTGGGTTGATTTTGGAAGTTGGGTACAGAAGTGTGTTTGAAAAGAAATAGAAAAAGGTTTAATTTGAATTGCTGGGCTGCGTGGGAAATGTTACTGGGCCGGCCTGCTAAGCGCAGTGCTCCCGCGGGCTGCTTAAGTGGGTGTCCCCACTCGTCAGTGACACGGGGCTGGGCGAAGCGGTATGGGGCGATGTGGATCGTTCGATCTAGTTCTAATCCAACGGCTGTGGGTCATCGTCGACACGAGATAGCTCTGGCGAGAATGAAACCTAGCGCGGCCAGTGAGGGGTGCTGGGGGCTCACCGGGGTACGGGCGAGGGTCGGCGAGGCGGGCGAACGACGAAGTCGACGACAGCGAACCTCCTGGTACCGGTGGCTTCTCCTGGGGCGGCTCCAATCGCTGGCTCCTTTCTTCTCCACAGGCGGCGGGCTCCGGTGAAATTCCAGCGATGTGGTGCTCGGCTTGCTCTAAGAATGGTGTGGCACGGTCAGTGGGGAGAGGGGAGTGAGATGGTGTGAAGAAATCATGCGGGGGCGGCCTCTATTTATAGTCGAGCGAGGGGACCGTCGGGGCGCACGGTGAGCTCGTCGGGGGCGACGTTACAGGCGGCTAATGGCATGGGCAAGGGTAGGGGACGATGCTGTGTCTCCTGGCGATGCTGAACGACATGGTCGCGAGGCATGGGGCGGTGTGGTTTGGTCTGGAACGGGCGGTGCTCTGCGCGGCAGAGGCGGCGTCTTCAACGGCAGGCGGTGGCTGTATGGCACGGGGCGGCAAACGGGGATGTCTGGCGGTCTCCTGGGTCGGTGGTGATCGTGTGTGCGCGCGGTGAGGGCGGCGCGCGGTCTGTGGGTGATGGTCGAGGGTGGCGCTCTGGCGCACGCTCGGCATGGTCTGGGCGTGTCTCGTGCGCGTGGTCCAGGGCTTGGCAACGCTCGCGGCTGGGATAGGCAGTGGCGTGGACGGTGGGCTGCCTCCCAGACATGCTGGCTAGGCTTGCTGCTGCTCCTAGCTTGCTGTCCACAATGGGGTGGCATGGGGGTGCTCGGCTGTTCACCATTAATGGCAATGGCAAGCTCATAGGGGTGCTAGTGTTGGGATAATCTTTCTAGATGATCTACTGGGTTGTGTGTGAGCTAACTAGGGAACAAGTTAGGCAAGAATCACTGCACACTATAGTGTTTGATGTTTTGTTTGATTTGTGTCTGCAACCTGTTTGATGAAATGGCCGCATGAAATCAAGTTTTGAATTTTGAAATGATTTTTGGTGGGTTTGCTAGATTGGTTCTGGTGATTCTGCAGATGATTGGGTTTTGAAAGTTGAGCTTGTTTGAGTGGGTTTTGAAAAAGTGGGATCTTCCCATATGAAGAAGATTCAATTTTGAATTGTCATTTAAACTATGCATTTGAAAGTTTCTGTATGATCACAAAGTGGGCCTTGATACCTTGTTATGAGTACATTCAAGGGGTGCAAAGATCCAGAAAAGTTTCTGTTAGGTTTTGAAAGTTTGAGATAGCCAAAGTAGGCATGGGAGTTAAATTGGTCAAAATGACCATTAACTTAATATATTTGTTTTGATTTACTTGTCTTTAGGAAAAGTGTGGGAAATGTTTTAGATGATGTTCTTTTCACCTAAGAAACATTTTACAAGCAATGGATCACACAAACAAGGTGGTTTTTAAAGAAATTCAAAATCCATGCATACACATATACATGCATTCATGAATTCATTTAGAAAAGTTTTTGTTAACCCTAATCTTGATGATTAGTGTTTGTTTATCTAAGTTTGGTATTTTTGGGATGTTACAAAACATGCTTGCCTGTGGCACATGAAGATGAAGACTTATTTATCTTATTTACTATTTGAACTCTGGTATTAGGCCTGTGGCCATGGAGTTGTAAAAGACTATGTTTGTCTCTGGAATGATATGTAATAATGACCTTTGTATCTGTGTACTTCATCTTAAACTGTGGATGCTAGCATTGATCCAGGGACTAGCATTGCAATCACAGGGATCTTTACCTTTATAAAGGTGGGATCTTACAGATGGTATCAGAGCACTGTGTTGCCTGTAGGATTATGACCCTAGGATTGGATTAGAAACCACTAAGGAAAATTTTCAACAATTTCCACACTTGTCTTTTTCTTCTCGTAAACTTTTCTAATTCTTATTTCTCATCTCTATTTGTAGATGAACTCCATCAATGAAGCTGTAAGGAAGGGACCACTCATGACCATGACCCTAGAGTGTGAGACTGAATTTCCAAAGGCCCTCAAGAACCTTATGGTTACTATGGGGATACATGGTGCAGCTGTGTACAAAGGTTTCCTTGTGATGGATGAAGGAGAAGAATATTGGTGGGTCCAACTGTTGGAATTATGCCCTAGAGGCAATAATAAAGATGTTATTATTATAATTCTTGTTCATGATAAAGTTTATATTCCATGCTAGAATTGTATTAAGCGGAAACATTAATACTTGTGTGGTTTGTGAACAACACCGTGTCCCTGGTACGCCTCTAAGGACTAGCTCATTGATCAATGATGGTTAAGGTTTCCTAACCATAGACATGAGTTGTCAATTGATAATGAGATCATATCATTGGGAGAATGATATGATGGACAGACCCAAACTAAGCGAAGCAATTAGATCGTATCATCGTGTTCATCTTTGCGTAGCTTTTCCTATGTCAAATATTGTATTCCTTAGACCATGAGATAATACAACTCCCTGGTATCGGAAGAAAGCTTTGAGGTCATCAAACGTCATCCTATGAGAGGGTGATCATAAAGGTGTCTCTCAGGTGATCGGAAAGTATCTGTTGGGTTGTATGTATCGAGATGGAATTTGTCCCTCCCAAGTCGGAGAGATATACTTCGGGCCCACTCGGTAATCGATATCAACACCGCTTGCAAGCATGTGGTTAAGGAGTTAATCACAAAGTGATATCGGATTACGGAACGAGTAAAGTACTTGCTGTGAACGAGATTGAACTAGGTATGATGGTACCGACGATCGAATCTCGGGCAAGTAAAATATCGCGAGACGAAGGGAATATATATATGGGATTGTTTGAATCCTGGCATCGTGGTTCATCCGATATGATCATCGATGAATGTGTGGGAGTCAATATGGGTGCCCAGACCCCGCTGTTGATTATTGATAGAAGATCATGTCTGCATATTCTCGAACCCGCAGGGTCACACACTTAACGTGTCTTGACGCTAGGATAGATTGGATAATTGGTTTATGAATTTTTGTTCGGAGTCTCGGATGGGATCCGGGACATCACGAGAGGTTCCAGAATGGTCCGGAGAATAAGATTCATATAAGGCAGTACAGTTTTTGGAGTTCGGAATTGTTCCGGGTTAATCGGTATTGTACCGGAAGCTTCTAGAACCTTCCGGAAGGGGACCAACGTGGCCCCACCTTCCGGGAGGGGGCATGGGCCTATGAGGGAGTGTCCTGGCCGCATTGGGCCAGGGGCACAAGGCCCCATAGGGCCCAGCCGATCCTAGAGAGTTTAAATCGTTTAAACTAGAGATAGGGTTTCTAGAAGAGGGGAGAGTCCATGCCCCCCACTCCTTATCCTTCGGGCTTGGGGGAGGGGCTAGGGCTGCGCCCCCCCTCTATATAAAGAGGGGTGGGGGCGCACCAACCCCCCACACCTCTCCTCCAAACCCTAGCCGCCTTGCTAGCTTTCGTCTCTCCCTCCCGACTGTTTGTAGGCGAAGCCCTGCTGCAGAAATTCTCCACCATATACACCACGCCGTCGTGTTGTAGATCAAATCTATCTGTCCACCATACTTGCTGGTCCGAGGAAGGAGGAGACGTCGAGGTGCTGCACGTGTGCATCTCACGGAGGCACCGCCACTTGTGGTGCTAGATCGGATCGGATCGCGAGGAGGAGAAGCGAGTACGACTACATCACCCACGTTCCGACGAACGTTCCGCTGTGCGAATCTTCAAGGGTATGAAGATCTAATCCAATCTCTCTCGTTGATTGCATCTCCTAGATTAGATCTTGGCTTTCCCTCTGTTCGCATCCGTAGAAAATTTTGATTTACTATGCCGCGAAACCCTTCAGTGGTATCAGAGCTAGATCTATGCGTAGATGTGTTTCACGAGTAGAACGCAACATGGTTGTTGCGGGCGTTGATGTTTTCTGTTGCAAGCCTCTTGTTTGTGTTCTTCTTATGACGCGGGATAGTGAGATTGAAGCGGTCCAGGCCAACCTTACGCGACGTCGTTCGCGAGACCGGCTCCGCACTTGACGTGTGGCTTGTTCCACACATGCGGCTGGTGGATGTCAGTTTCTCTCACTATAGTTGTCATGGGATTAACACCGGAGTTTGGCAACCATAATATCACCGTTGTGGCTTTCCGTAGGTAAGAATCGTTCTTAGAATCTACTCCCATAAGCCACGTAAAACATGCAACAACAAAGTAGAGGCGTCTAACTTGTTTTTGCAGGGAGTGTTTTCTGTGATATGGTATGGCCCAAGATGTGATGTGTATATTGTATGCGATGATCATGTTTTGTAATGTTTCACGACTTGCATGTCGATGAGTACACAACCGGCAGGAGCCATATGGTTGTCTTTATAATTGTGTATGACCTGCGAGTCAACTTCTTATACGCCATGTAATAGCTTTACTTTATCGCTAAGTAGTTAGCAATAGTTGTAATTGCTATTCGTGGTGGAGGCAATCATGGTGGAGTGATGGAGATCATGTCGGAACGCACAAGATGGAAATCATTGCGCGAGGATTGGCTATACCATGTCACATAAAGTTATATACATGTGATGTTTATCCCTTTATGTATCTTATTATGCTTAGATCGCGACGGTAGCATTATAAGATGATTCCTCACTTAAAGATCAAGATAAAAACTGTGTTCTCCCCAAGTATGCACCGTTGTGAAAGTTCGTCGTGTCCAAGCATCACGTGATGATCGGGTGCTATAGACTCTACGCTCACATACAACGGGTGCAAGCCAGTTTTGCACACGCAGAAATACTTGGGTCTAGCTTGACGAGCCTAGCATGTACAGACATGGCCTCGGAACACAAGAACCGAAAGGTTAAGCATGAGTCATATGAGTGATATGATCGACACTTTGTTGTCCACCATTGAAACCACATCTCTTCTCGTGATGATCGGATTAGGTGTGGTGAATTTGGATCGTGTTCACTAAACAACTTGAGGGATGTTGAATTTAGTGGGAGTTCATCTAGTAATTTGATTAAGTTGAACTATTTATCATGAACATAGTCTAAATTGTACTTGCAAATACTGTAGATCACATGGCCAAGTCCAACTTCAACTTCAACGTTTTTGCTGAGAAGGAAAAGCTTAGAAACAATGGGTCTAACTTCACCAAATGGTTCCGCAATCTAAGAATCATTCTGTCTGGCGGACAAAAGGACTATGTCCTTGGGAAAGCGTTAGGTGACCCCCTGCTGCAACTGCGCCGGCTGATGAGAAAGCTGTCTATCAGTCGCGCAAAGATGATTATGGTGTGATTAAGAGCACCATGTTGTTTGCTATGGAACCGGAGCTTCAAAATCGTTTTGAAGAGTATCCCGGGCCCTTCGAGATTCTCGAGGAGCTGAAAACCATGTTTCAGACTCAGGCCCGTTCTGAGAGATATGAGATCTCCGAGAAGTTCTTTAACTGCAAGATGGAGGAAGGGAGTTCCGTTAGTGAGCACGCCATAAAGATGTCGGGCTACACTCAACGCCTTGAGCAACTGGAATGCACGATTCCAGAGGAGCTCAGGATTGACAGGGTTCTTCAATCACTCCCTCCCAGCTACAAAAGTTTTGTAGTGACTCATAATCAGATTGGTTCCACTGATACGATCACCGAGCTCTTCGCAAAGCTGAAGGCTGCAGAGGTGGACATCAAGAAGGATAATCATGTGTTGATGGTCAACAAGCCCTCCTTTAAGAAAGGTAAGGGAGCAAAGAAACCCTTCAAGAAGGGCGGCGGCAAGCGCAATGCCCCTGCTGAGAAGAAGCTCAAGTCTGGTCCTAAGCCCGACACTGAGTGCTTCTATTGCAAGGACAAGGGTCACTGGAAGCGCAACTGTCCGAAGTACTTAGCGGACAAGAAGGCTGGCACCATCAAAGGTATATTTGATATACATGTTATTGATGTTTTCCTTACTAGCCCTCGTTGTAGTGCCTGGGTATTTGATACCGGTTCAGTTGCTAATATTTGTAACTCGAAACAGGAGCTACGGAATAGACGGCGGCTTGCGAGGGATGAGGTGACGATGCGCATTGGCAACGGATCAAGAGTTGATGTGATGGCCGTCGGCACGCTCTCCTTAGTTTTACCTTCGGGATTAGTTTTAAACCTTAATAAGTGTTATTATGTGCCTGCGTTGAGCATGAACATTATTTCTGGATCATGTTTATTGCAAGACGGTTATTCATTTAAATCGAAGAATAATGGTTGTTCTATTTATATGAGTAACATCTTTTATGGTCATGCACCTCTTGTAAATGGTTTATTTCTTCTAAATCTCTAAAGGGATGAAACACACATCCATAACATTGAGGCTAAGAGATGCAAAGTAGATAGTGATAATACTACTTATTTGTGGCACTGTCATCTAGGTCATATTGGTGTAAAGCGCATGAAGAAACTCCATTCTGATGGACTTTTGGAGTCTCTTGATTTTGAATCATTTGACACATGCGAACCATGCCTCATGGGCAAGATGATCAAAACCCCGTTCTCCGGTATGATGGAGCGAGCAACGGACTTGTTGGAAATCATACATACCGATGTACGCGGACCGATGAGTGTTTCGACGCGCAGTGGATATCGCTATTTCCTCACGTTTACCGATGACTTAAGTAGATATGGGTATATCTATTTAATGAAACATAAATCTGAAACATTTGAAAAGTTCAAGGAATTTCAGAATGAAGTGGAGAACCATCGTAACAGAAAGATTAAGTTTCTACGATCCGATCGTGGAGGTGAATATTTGAGTTATGATTTTCTCACGCATCTTAAAGCAAGTGGAATCATTTCACAACTCACGCCACCCGGAACACCATAGCGCAATGGTGTGTCTGAACGCCGGAATCGAACCCTATTAGATATGGTCCGATCAATGATGTCTCTTACTGATTTGCCGTTATCATTTTGGGGTTATGCATTAGAAACCGCTGCATTCACTTTAAATAGGGCTCCATCTAAATCCGTTGAGACGACACCGTATGAACTGTGGTTTGGTGCTAAACCTAAGTTGTCGTTTCTTAAAGTTTGGGGATGCGAAGCTTACGTCAAGAAGTTGATGCCGGACAAGCTCGAACCCAAAGCGGAGAAATGCGTCTTCATAGGATACCCTAAGGAAACTATTGGGTATACCTTCTATCACAGAACCGAAGGCAAAGTGTTTGTCGCAAAGAACGGTTCCTTTCTTGAGAAGGAGTTTCTCTCGAAAGAAGTGAGTGGGAGGAAAGTAGAGCTAGACGAGGTTATTGAACCTTCTCTTGAATTGGAGAGTAGCGCAGCACCTGAAATTGTTCCAGTGCCGCCTGCACCAACAATAGAGGAAGCTAATGACAAGGATCATGAAGCTTCGGACGATGCTGCTACTGAACGTCGCAGGTCGACAAGGTCGCGTGCCCCTCCTGAGTGGTACGGCAACCCTGTCTTGACTGTCTTGTTGGTAGAAGACAGTGAACCTACGAACTATGAGGAAGCGATGATGAGCCCAGACTCTGAGAAATGGCTGGAAGCCATGAAATCCGAATTGGGATCCATGAGCGAAAACCAAGTATGGACTTTGGTGGATCCTCCTAGCGACCGAAAGGCCGTTGAGTGCAAATGGATATTCAAGAAGAAAACGGACGCGGATGGTAATGTTACCGTCTATAAAGCACGGCTTGTCGCAAAAGGTTTTCGACAAGTTCAAGGTGTTGACTACGATGAGACTTTCTCTCCCGTAGCGATGTTTAAGTCCATTTGGATTTTATTAGCAATTGCTGCGTTTCATGATTATGAAATATGGCAGATGGATGTCAAGACTGCTTTCCTCAATGGGAACATTGATGAAGAGTTGTATATGATGCAACCCGAAGGTTTTGTCGATCCTAAGGATGCTAGTAAAGTATGCAAACTTCAGCGTTCCATTTATGGACTGAAGCAAGCATCTCGGAGTTGGAACCTTCGTTTTGATCAAGTGATCAAGAGCTTTGGATTTGTTCCAAATTGCTACGAAGCTTGTATCTACAAGAAAGTGAGTGGGAGCTCGGTGACGTTTCTGGTACTGTATGTGGATGACATATTGATTATCGGAAATGACATCAACATGCTTAACGATGTGAAGAGTTATTTGAACAAGTGTTTTTCAATGAAAGACCTAGGTGAAGCTGCTTATATATTGGGCATCAAAATCTATAGAGATAGACAAAGACGCCTGATAGCTTTAAGCCAGAGTACATACCTAGACAAAGTTCTAAAAAGGTTCAGAATGGATAAGGCAAAGAAAGGTTCAGTGCCTATGTTGTCAGGTAAGATATTGAGCAAGGCTCAGTGTCCAGCTACGGTAAATGATAGGGAAGCTGTGAGCAAAGTGCCTTATGCCTCGGCCATAGGTTCCATCATGTATGCCATGCTGTGTACTAGACCGGATGTGTCCAATGCTCTTAGTTTGACGAGCAGATATCAAAGTGATCCAGGAGTGGAACACTGGACAACCGTGAAGAACATCCTAAAGTACCTAAATAGAACTAAAGAAATGTTCTTAGTCTATGGGGGTGATGAACAGCTTGTCGTAAAAGGTTACGTCGATGCTAGTTTCGACACCGACAAGGATGATTCCAAATCTCAGACAGGATACGTTTATATTTTGAATGGAGGAGCTGTGAGCTGGAGAAGCTGCAAGCAAAGCGTGATCGCGGGATCTACAGTGGAAGCAGAATACATGGCTGCTGCAGAAGCGTCAAGTGAAGGATTTTGGATCAGAAACTTCATCAATGAGCTTGGCGTGGTTCCAAGTGCATTGGACCCACTGGAGATATTGTGTGACAACACTGGCGCCATAGCACTCGCTAAGGAACCAAGATATCATCCAAATACCAAGCATATCAACCGCAAGTTTCATATAATCCGAGATTATATAGCAGATGGAGATCTGAAGATTAGCAAAGTACATACGGATCTGAATGTCGCAGATCCATTGACTAAACCTCTTCCACGTGTAAAATATGATCAACACCTCAGTGCCATGGGTGTGAGATTGTTGCCAGATGTAAACTAGATTATTGACTCTAGTGCAAGTGGGAGACTGTTGGAATTATGCCCTAGAGGCAATAATAAAGATGTTATTATTATAATTCTTGTTCATGATAAAGTTTATATTCCATGCTAGAATTGTATTAAGCGGAAACATTAATACTTGTGTGGTTTGTGAACAACACCGTGTCCCTGGTACGCCTCTAAGGACTAGCTCATTGATCAATGATGGTTAAGGTTTCCTAACCATAGACATGAGTTGTCAATTGATAATGAGATCATATCATTGGGAGAATGATATGATGGACAGACCCAAACTAAGCGAAGCAATTAGATCGTATCATCGTGTTCATCTTTGCGTAGCTTTTCCTATGTCAAATATTGTATTTCTTAGACCATGAGATAATACAACTCCCTGGTATCGGAAGAAAGCTTTGAGGTCATCAAACGTCATCCTATGAGAGGGTGATCATAAAGGTGTCTCTCAGGTGATCGGAAAGTATCTGTTGGGTTGTATGTATCGAGATGGAATTTGTCCCTCCCAAGTCGGAGAGATATACTTCGGGCCCACTCGATAATTGATATCAACACCGCTTGCAAGCATGTGGTTAAGGAGTTAATCACAAAGTGATATCGGATTACGGAACGAGTAAAGTACTTGTTGTGAACGAGATTGAACTAGGTATGACGGTACCGACGATTGAATCTCGGGCAAGTAAAATATCGCGAGACGAAGGGAATATATATGGGATTGTTTGAATCCTGGCATCGTGGTTCATCCGATATGACCATCGATGAATGTGTGGGAGTCAATATGGGTGCCCAGACCCCGCTGTTGATTATTGATAGAAGATCATGTCTGCATATTCTCGAACCCGCAGGGTCACACACTTAACGTGTCTTGATGCTAGGATAGATTGGATAATTGGTTTATGAATTTTTGTTCGGAGTCTCGGATGGGATCCGGGACATCACGAGAGGTTCCGGAATGGTCCGGAGAATAAGATTCATATAAGGCAGTGCAGTTTTTGGAGTTCGGAATTGTTCCGGGTTAATCGGTATTGTACCGGAAGCTTCTAGAACCTTCCGGAAGGGTACCAACGTGGCCCCACCTTCCGGGAGGGGGCATGGGCCTATGAGGGAGTGTCCTGGCCGCATTGGGCCAGGGGCACAAGGCCCCATAGGGCCCAGCCGATCCTAGAGAGTTTAAATCGTTTAAACTAGAGATAGGGTTTCTAGAAGAGGGGAGAGTCCATGCCCCCCACTCCTTATCCTTTGGGCTTGGGGGAGGGGCTAGGGCTGCGCCCCCCCCCTCTATATAAAGAGGGGTGGGGGCGCACCAACCCCCCACACCTCTCCTCCAAACCCTAGCCTCCTTGCTAGTTTTCCTCTCTCCCTCCCGACTGTTTGTAGGCGAAGCCCTGCTGCAGAAATTCTCCACCATATACACCACGCCGTCGTGTTGTAGATCCAATCTATCTCTCCACCATACTTGCTGGTCCGAGGAAGGAGGAGACGTCAAGGTGCTGCACGTGTGCATCTCACAGAGGCACCGCCACTTGTGGTGCTAGATCGGATCGGATCGCGAGGAGGAGAAGCGAGTACGACTACATCACCCACGTTCCAACGAACGTTCCGCTGTGCGAATCTTCAAGGGTATGAAGATCTAATCCAATCTCTCTCGTTGATTGCATCTCCTAGATTAGATCTTGGCTTTCCCTCTGTTCGCATCCGTAGAATATTTTGATTTACTATGCCGCGAAACCCTTCAGCAACTTCACTTGTACAAAAACAAGGAAGACAACCATAAATAATCAGGATTCTGCATGGTCACCAACTCAGTGATGCACAGCACATTCTTTGATTCTGCAAGGGATGCAGCTTGGAAGGCCATCAAGGAGCTTGGTGATAGACTCAAGTGCAGAATGCTCAACACCTAAAATGGCCTTAGAGAAGAAAATAAGCATACCCAAGAGTTGGAAACTACCAACCAACAACTAAGGGAAGACATCATAGACTTGATTTGGGAATCTTGTGAACAAGATAGGCAGATGGCTACTAAGGATGCTTCGATAGCCATTTTGTCTAGTGAGTGAGAGTTGTAACGTACTTCGTTAGTTGTACCACCACACTTATCATTTTATTTCCAAAATTTTGTCTAAAGTTATGTTGAACCTTGGATGCTTGTAATGGATTTATGTATGCCATGACTTGTGTGTTTGGTTTGCAATTGATATGCTTGTGCTACTTTGTCTTGTGTTTTTCTGTTGATATTGTTTCTAACTTTCTCTATCTTATAAAATAGATGCCTAATGTTACTATCAGCACGGCTGAAGAGTTCAAGGGAACTCGTTTTGGCACTCGTCTTATTGAGCTCACTAGTGTGCTCAATCTTCCGCTTCCTAGCATCATGATGCTTCCTCTCACCAAATTTGAGAGGAAGGACCTTTGGGGATTCAAGGTTACTCATCCAGGACGCCATACTGAGCCAGCCATAGAGGCCATCACTTTCAAGCTCATGCATGACGACAAGGAGAGAGGCCTAGAGGTAGTCATGCAGGATTTTCTTGGATGGTTGTTAGGGAGACACTCTCGGGAGATCAGAGGTACTCACTTCCACGCCTTCGGTAGACGTGACGAGGATGGTGAGGCTATTGAGTTTGAGGATGCTGCTAGAGAGATGACATAGCCGATTCGTCTGTACCTTCAGGACTTAGAGGTTCTTCTTAGGCACCTAGACACTGATAGGACCAACGTCATGCTTAGCAATGACGAACTCCAGGTGCAGCTTCGTGAGAAGGACAAGCTCTTCGCGGATCAAGATGAGATAGTCAAGGAAATGGAGGCCAAGTTTGAGAGTCAGGATAGAAAGTTCAAGAGTCAAGAGAAAAGAGTCCAAGATAGGAACAAGAGGATTCGAGAGATGACTGCAGAACTAGAGGCCAGGGACTTCGAGCTCGAGCATCAGCAAGGTGTGATTGAGAGGCTTCGTTCACAGAAGAGGGCTCTCAAAGCCAAAGTAGAGGCCTTGACTACCAATGTCGAGGAATACAAGACCGCTATGGAGAATGCAGGTCTTACACTTGTTGATGAGGAGGTTGATGCGGAGGAGTAGTGATGACTACTCATTTACCTTTCATTTACTATGCTTTTGATTATTGAGTCGCAATGACCATCCAACATGTGGATGGCTTGCTATTGGTGTGTTTACTTTTCAAAACCTA
Organism: Avena sativa; assembly: GCA_916181665.1. Classification (NCBI taxonomy): domain Eukaryota; kingdom Viridiplantae; phylum Streptophyta; class Magnoliopsida; order Poales; family Poaceae; genus Avena; species Avena sativa. The sequence goes on from OV702283.1 coordinate 38,096,841, forward strand.
TTGTCTATGTTGTTGAACTTTTGTTGCTTTGATGCTTGCTTGGTGTTTGGCTATATGGTGTATTGTGCACGTTAAACATCTATGGGTATCTCATTCTTATCCTTATTGAAAACCACAGATGCCTCCTCGACGTGCCAACCCCAACCCGAACAACAACAATGTCACCCCCGAGATGCAGCAGCTGATGACAACACAGACACAGCTGATGCAGATGATGACTACCTTCATACAGAATCAGAATAACAACAACAATAACAACAACAACAACAACAACAACAACAACAACAACAACAACAACAACAACAACAACAAAAACAACAACAACAACAACAAAAACAATCAGAACAATCCACCAGGTTTTGACATGCTCACCAGATTCCTAAGACTGAGAGCAGCAAAGTTCTCAGGAACTACTGATCCCATGGTGGCCAATGATTGGATACACTCAGTGAACAAGGATTTGGTAACTGTTGGCTGTACTAATGAGGAGAAAGTCAGGTTTGCAGCACACTTGTTGGAAGGACCAGCAGCTACATGGTGGGTTAACTTCCAGATCACCACTCCCATTGAGGATGTGACATGGGCTATATTTGAAGATGGTTTCCGTACAGCTCACATCTCATCCGGAGTGATGAGTTTGAAGAAGAAGGAATTTCATAACTTGAAGCAGCGCCACCGCAGCGTGGCTGAATATATTGAGGAGTTCAACAATCTGGCGTGTTATGCACCGGATGAAGTTGACACTGATGCTAAGAGGAAAGAGAAGTTCCTCGAAGGACTGAATGATGAACTGAACCTGCAGCTATTTGTGGCCTATGTCCCCACCTATCAATCTCTTTGTGACAAGGCTGCCATCTTGGAGAGCAAGATGAAACAGGTTGAAAGCAGAAAGAGGAAACACAACTCTGACAAGCACAGCTCGGGATCGTCTCACAAGCGTTCCCATTATGATGATAGTGGGAGTTCTGGATCCCACAAGCATGGAAAGTACAACAGCCACCACAACCACAACCGTCATCATGACAACAAGCATCACCGTAGTCATGACAATGACAAGTACAAGAATCACAAGAGTGGATACAAAAGCCACCACGATGGAAGTGGAAGTGGTAGTGGAAGCCAGCCTGTCAAGAAGGATCTTAGTCGGGTTGAATGTTTCAAGTGCAAAAAGATCAGGCATTATGCAAATGAATGCCTAGAAAAGAAAGTTGAAGGACCCAACAAGCCCAACCCTTTCCAGAAGAGACAAGTGAACCACATCAATGTGGAGGAAATCTACGAGGAACCTGATGATGTTGCTGGTAAGTTCAAACTCAATTATGTTCCAGCATTTTTTCACTTTGATACTGGTGCATCTCATTCATTCATATCAAGAGCATTTGTTGAAAGAAATGAACTACCAGTAGAAACTATTGGGTGTCCTACAAAAGTAAGTTCTCCTGGCGGAGAGATGATAGTGAACTTAGGATGTCATGATCTAGTCATAGAGTTTGGGAAGTATAAGTTTCCCGTTAATCTGATAATCCTAAATTCCCAAGGATTGGATGTCATTTTGGGAATGGACTGGATTACCAAGCACAAGGGAGTTCTAGATTGTGCCAACCATACTGTCACACTCACAGCTCCAGAAAACAAAAGGATTAGATTCAAGACTAACTTTGAACCAAAAGGGAGTAAGCTAAATTCTCTTAAGGGGGTTAGCATAGACAGCGTGCCAATTGTGAGTGAATATCCGGATGTGTTTCCGGAAGAATTACCAGGAATGCCACCAGATAGGGATGTGGAATTTTTGATTGATTTGCTACCAGGATCAGGACCAATATCAAAGAGACCTTACAATATGTTAGTTGATGAGTTGAAAGAACTCAATAAACAACTTGGAGAACAGTTGCAGAAAGGATTTATTCAACCAAGTTCTTCGTCTTGGGGAGCACCAGTTTTGTTTGTGGAAAAGAAAGATAGAAGTCAAAGGTTATGAATAGATTACCGTTCACTCAATGAGGTGACTATCAAGAACAAATACCCTTTGCCTAGAATCAATAACTTGTTTGATCAGTTAGAAGGAGCCTGTGTGTTGTCAAAGATTGATCTCCGATCAGGTTATTTTCATCTTAAGATAAGGGAACAAGACATACCTAAGACAGCTTTCACCACTAGGTATGGATTGTATGAGTATACCGTGATGCCATTTGGTTTGACCAATGCACCAGCTTACTTCATGAATATGATGAACAAGGTGTTCATGGAGTTCCTTGATAACTTTGTTGTCATTTTCATCGATGACATTTTGATCTACTCCAAGAGCAAAGAAGAGCATGAAGGACATTTGCATTTGATACTTGAGAAGCTTAGAGAGCATAAGTTGTATGCCAAATTCAGCAAGTGTGAATTTTGGTTAAATGAAGTTGGATTTCTTGGACACATTGTGTCAGGAGATGGTGTAGCAGTTGATCCTGCTAAAGTGTCAGCTGTAACTGAATGGGAATCTCCTAAGTCAGTAAAAGAGGTTCGTAGTTTCCTTGTCTTGGCAGGATACTACAGAAGATTTATTGAAAATTTCTCCAAAGTAGCTAAATCAATGACAGAGTTACTAAAGAAAGACAAGAAATTCGCTTGGTCTGAAGGATGTGAACTCAGTTTCCAACAATTGAAGAAGAGACTAGTGATAGCACCAGTCTTATGTCTGCCAGATTTGGAGAAGGATTTCCAAGTATATTGTGATGCATATCATCATGGATTAGGTGCAGTGCTAATGCAAGAAGGGAAAGTTGTGGCTTATGCCTCGAGATAACTCAAAACTCATGAGGTAAATTACCCAATTCATGATTTAGAGTTAGCCTCTGTTGTTCATGCACTCAAAACATGGAGACATTATCTTTTGGGAAAGCAATGCGAAGTGTTCACAGATCACAAGAGTTTGAAGTATATCTTCACACAGAAAGAAATCAACATGAGACAAAGAAGATGGCTCGAACTCATCAAGGACTATGATTTGAGTTTGCAATACCAGATGCTCTAAGCCGTAAGGTATTCGTGAATGGCCTTACAAAGGGAGAGTTGCCAGATGATCTATGTGCCCAATTTAGAGATCTCAGATTGGAGATTGTGCCTGAAGGACATCTCATGTCATTGGATGTTCAACCCACTTTGTTGGACAAAATCAAAGAAGCTCAAAAGACAGACAAGGAAATTGAAGAGATCAAGGAAAAAATTGGCAAAGGAAAAGCCAAAGTATTCCAAGAAGACGAACAGGGTACTTTATGGTATGGAAAACGTATCTGTGTTCCACAAGATCCGGAGCTTCGAAAACTGATTTTGCAAGAAGCACACAACTCACCATATTCCATTCATCCGGGTAACACCAAAATGTACATGGATATGAAAGAAAGATTTTGGTGGAATAATCTCAAGAAGGACATCGCCGAACATATTGCTTTGTGTGATGTATGTAGTAGAGTGAAAGCGGAACATCAGAAACCAGTAGGATTGCTACCACCACTACCTATTCCTGATTGGAAGTGGTACAAGATTGGCATGGATTTCATCACCGGATTGCCAAGGACCAGATCAGGATATGATTCTATTTGGGTATTAGTGGATAGCCTAACTAAAGTGGCTCATTTCATACCCGTGAAGACAACCTATACAAGTGCTAAGTTAGCCAAGATATATATGAGTAGGATTGTATGTCTGCATGGAGTACCCAAGAGTATTATGTCTGATAGGGGAACTCAATTCACTTCTCATTTTTGGAGGCAACTACATGAGTTATTGGGAACGAGGTTGGAATTCAGTACTGCTTTTCATCCTCAGACTGATGGGCAGACAGAAAGGACCAACCAGATTCTTGAATATATGTTGAGGGCATGTGCCCTAGACTATGGAGCCAGTTGGGATGAAATTCTGCCTTACGCAGAATTCTCTTATAATAACAGCTATCAAGCTAGTATTGAGATGGCACCGTTTGAGTTTATCTATGGGAGAAAGTGTATCACCCCATTATTATGGAATGGTGTGGGTGAAAGGAATTTGTTCGGACCAGAACTAATCAAAGAGGCTGAAGAGAAAGTCAAACTAGTTAAGGACAGATTGAAGATAGCACAGTCCTAACAGAAGAGCTACGCAGATCCTAAGCGTAGAGAAGTCACCTATGAAGTAGGTGATAGAGCTTATCTTAGAGTGTCACCACTTCGTGGAGTGAAAAGATTCGGAGTCAAAGGAAAATTGGCCCCGAGATATGTTGGACCATTCAAGATTCTAAGTCGTAAAGGAGAAGTAGCTTATGAGATTGAATTGCCAGAATCATTGTCTGCCGTTCACAATGTGTTTCATGTGAGTCAGCTTAAGAAATGCCACCCAGAGATGGAAGAAACTTCTTTGAAAGATATTATACCTTTGGAGGAAGTTTAATTGTAAAGTGATCTTACTTATGAGGAAAAACCTATCAAGATTCTTGAGACTGCAGAAAGAGTTACTCGGACTAAGACTATCAAATTCTGCAAAGTTCAATGGAACCATCACTCCGAAGAAGAAGCAACATGGAAAAGAGAAGATGATCTTCAGAAAGACCACCCTCACCTATTTGCTAGCCAGTCCGAATCTTGAGGGCGAGATTCACCTTAAGGGGGTTAGATTTGTAACTATAGAGGGAGTGTCCCAACCTTTATTAACATAAGGTGGTGTCCCCTGTGTTTACAATGCTAGTCCCTGGATCAATAGCTAGCATCCACAGTTAAGATGTAATATCAAGAAACAAAGGTCATAATATAACTTTATAACCAGGAATAACATAATTTTATTACATCTTACATAGCTCATTTGGCTATTACATTACATTGCAGCGGAATAACTATAGTCATGGGGTCCTTCATCTTCAAAGTGCCACAGACAGATGTTGGTTGTAGACTTTGTAATCCTAAACAATCAATCTTCACTAAAATCAATCAAACCTGCAACATACAAGTTATAGCCACAAAGGGTCAATACATTTGAATTGTATTGGCAAGTGATACTATGATAGTATAGTGGAGTCTATCATCTATATGCATTTGGCTAAGTGGGGTTGAGGCTTGCATTGCTCAAAATAGATTTTCCTTATCATTTTGAAAATACTAAGTTTTTGTTTTGACAAAATCTTTTCCAAAGCTTCTCTCAATCAAAGATTGAAGATTTCAAATAACCCTAGTTCAAACCACAAGTTTTTAACTTAGAAATTTGAGTGATGAGATTCTTGATTGCTTCCATGTCTTGATGCTCAAATTGTCCTTTACCAGGGACTTGGCTAAGTACTTAGATTTTACACTCTGCAGAGGTGGTGCACTTTCCCCACAAGACTTGGTTTCCCAAGACAAGATCTTTCAAAAGCCTTCCCTTAGACCAAAATGGACGCGCTCCAACCTATCAAAAACTACAACCAATTGTCCATATGGCTAAGTTCTTGCAACCTATATGATCATGGCAGAGCCCATATTGCCAAGTGGTTGCACTTGAAGCTTCTCAACATTTGACATCTCAAATCTCTTTGTTCCTGGGTGGCCATCCACAAGTGAGATACACAAGGTAAACCATAGGCATGGGCCTTGTGAACCACTCAACCAAAATCCACCAAGCAATTACCATTCCACCCAGGTGATTCATTAACTTAGTTGTTTTATTAAACAAAACACAAGTCCTCAGACTTAGAATATTTTTCCATAGTGTGAATATATATTCCACCCATGTTTTCTATTAGCTAGGCTAAGCTTGATAGTAATAGGAATCCTAACTTAGGAATATTTCCACTAAGGTTTCATCTACTAGTTTTCCTATAGCAAGGTTTATACTTAGCAAAATTCCATGCAAGTTTTACTTAGCAAAATCACTAATGCATAGTGAAAGTAATGGGACAAAAAGTATGAAGCATCACTTGCCTTTTTGATAGAGTATGGGTTCACTCCTTGTCCTTGCAAAAATCACACTCTTTAAGTCACTACAAATCAACCAAGCAAGGCACATACTCAATCTACCAATCAAGCAAATCAACACATAAAATGACAAAGTCAAAGTAATGCATGCAAGCATGCCAAGCTTTTTTTAATTTGAAAAAGTGGTTCCTAATGGGTCATAAACACTGGAATACACCTAATGGTCATTTTGTAAAGTGGCAAACTCATTTGCAAAAGGTCTCATTTTATAAACCATTTTTCAAAACAAAGTATCATTTTATGTGGTGTTGAAATATTTTTACTAAGGCACTAATCTATAGGATTCACAAAATGTGTTTTCAAACCATAAAACTTGGTGTTTGGGGTCAGAGAGTTTGAAACAAAACATTTCCCAAAGGTTTTCTTCCAAAACCAATTTTAATAAATAAACCACATTTCTATTTGACTAGAAATGGTTTTAAATCAAAGAATCATTATTTTGTTTCACCAAATTCATTTTTGAATCCACAAAGTGTTTCCTATGGTCAGTAGGTTCAAATCACACCATTTGCCAAAGATTTTAACCCCAAATTCATTTTTAAACAATTTTTACATCCTTAACAAGCAATCAAAAGTTTCTGCAAAAACCAACAAGCTAACAGATACTATTTGCTAAACTAAAGGCATGGTTGGCTAGGGTTTGTTCCACTGATTCCAATGATATAAAGTTTGCAAAATTTGGACGTGTGGATCAAAAGTTATAGGGTTTTCAAATTGCAACTTAAATCTGTTTTTCAAATTCTGTTTTAAAACAGATCTGGCCACGCGTCGCGCCGCGATTGGTCGGTACCGCTTCGTGCGGATCGTTCGCTGTGGAGCGTTAGATCAAAGTGGGATCGCACGACACAGATCGCTCGATACCCCTTCGCTCACTTTCTTTCCTAAACGTCAGATCCAAATCTAACGGTCCTAACCACTATGACTAATATTCGGCGGCGCTGGCGGCAGCGCTCTGGCGAGGTCGTCGCCGGTGATACTGGACGCAAGGAAGAGAAGGAGGAGGCTCACCGTGATCGCAGGGTCGTGGGGAAGCTCGACGTGGTTGCGAGGAGGCGAGGGGCGCACTGGGGTGGAACTAATTGCTCGCCGGAGTTTGTTCGGCGTCGGGTGCGTTCAGGCGTCGCTGGGGATGTTGCTACAGAGCACGAGAGAGGGAACAGAGGTTGTGGTTAGCTTCGTACGCGGTTCACTGACAAGCGAGCATCAACGAGAGGAAAGGGGGTGGTCTGGCTTACCGGGGAAGAGGTCGTCGGAGAAACCAGACGGTGGCGACGGCGGTTGTTGTCGTTGCCGACGCTGTGAGGCACGCGCGAGTGAGCTGCGGCTGCAGAAAGGTCCGCTGGGGGATGCTGATCACAGCTGCGTGCTCGAGGAGGCAAGAGGTGGCGTGTGCTGGCCGGAATTCTCGCCGGAGCATCGTCGGAACAGAGGGAGTGTTGGTCGAAATTTGACAGCCTGAGGGCGTGTCGAGGTGGGGCGACAGAGGGGAAGTGGAGAGGAGAGGGAGACGATTTATCCTGCGTGGTCAAGGGGCTGATTCAACGCGTGATTAAGACGTATTACGCCGGAGTTATTCCGTCTGCAACGGCCGGCGAGGGGTGGGCGTAGTCTACGGGTGGGGAAGAAGAGGGACGTGGCGGTGGGGTCCTCTGGTCAGTGAGAAAGGGAGAGGGAACGGGGTCCACTTGTCATCGTCTGCGTGGGTCAGCTAGTTGGTGCCAACCGTTTTCCTCGGGAGGGAGAGAAACTGGGCTGGTTTGCTGGGCTTGTGGGCTTGGCCGGCTGGGCTAGGTCCAAATCCATTTTTTTCTTCCTGGAACCTTTTCCTTTTCTAATTCTTTTTCTGTTTTTGAAATTCAAACAATCAAACAACATTCAAACAATCACCACACTTGCAATGATTTTTTGGTTCTGTTTATCTACATAAACCAAATCCCAAAATAAAATAATATTTTTATTCTTTTTTTTAGGTATCCATTCATTAATTAAATAAAATGGATCTTTAGTTATTTAATAAAATAGGGTTTGATTTAATTAATAAAATTTCCATTTGAAATCCAAATATTTTCAAAACCAAATCAGTAGGTTTTATTTGGAAATAAGGAATACTTGAAACTTGTTTAAAACAAAATAACCTTTTATTTTAGGGCCCATTAATAATTAAATACAATGGACCTTAGTTATTAAATCAAATAGGATTTGTTTTATTAGAATCTTTATTTTGAAATCTAAAATAAAACCAAAACACTTCAGTAGGTTTTATTTGAGAAAATAAAATATTTGGAAAACTTATTTAAAATAAAATAAATAAGTTTTAGTGTTTATTTAAAATGGGAAAAGCCTTTATTTTAATAAAATTGGATATTAAATCCTTATTATTTTATTTAAATAAACCTTTACTATTTTTATTCAAAACAAAATGTTTTAATTCAAAAGCTTGGCCAAGGTTTAATTTGGCTCTATAAAATAATCTTTATTTAAATATTTATTTTCCCTTTGAAAACCAAAGCCTTTATAAAAAGATTTCAAAGTAGTAGTAAAATATTTTTATTTTTCCTTTACTAAATATTTATCTTTTTAATCCCTTTAGGATTTCTTTGTTCAAAATAGGTTTGAAGATTTCCAATTGGATTCAAAAGTTTCTTCTGGCCCTGAAAATGAACAAAGTTTTATTTTATTCCTTTATTTTTCACATTACAAGATTTGGAAAATCTTGGGATGTGACAGGCTACCACCCTTAAAATAAATCTCGTCCCGAGATTTGGGGAGGCTAGGGGTTACAAGTTGGCTCAAAACAACTAGGGTACTACCACCCTTAAAAAATTTTAAACAAAAAAAATTACATATTGTCCTTCTTGGAATCCTGGGGAAACTTCTCTAGCAAACATTTGCATTGTGTCCTTTGTTTTCATACTTGACTCATGGGCCAAGGTTGAGATCCTTCATAGACTTGTTTAACTTGTTCTTCATCTTTTCTGGACAATTGTTTACATAGTGGCCTAGTTCCTTGCATTTGAAACACATCACTTGGCTGATATCTTTCTTTTCCTTGGGTAATAATTCTTCTTGTTTGTTTCCTTGGTTCTTCTTCTTCTCTGGGTCTCTCCAAAGCTAGGAGTTCTTCTAGTTCATGTTCTTCATAGGTGGGAGATCTTTCTCTCTTCTTGGGGTAGTTACTAGAGATATGACCTTCTTCACAATTAGGGAATTGATCTTCATGCTCCTTGGATGCATGATCCTTGTCTCCACAAGTATTGTTAGCTTGGGTTCCTTCTAGATTAGCATCTTTGACATCCTTGTTGTCATTAGCTCCTTGGGAAAAGTTTTCTCCCATGTTGATCATTTGAGTAACCAATCCTTGCAACAATTGGGATTGAAGTTTCAAACTCCTTTGTATGGCTGGGTCTAGTCCGTTGTTGTTGGCTAAAACCTGAGTTGTCTCTTGGCTCAATTGGTTTTGGATTGCTATGAGTTATCTCATGTTGTCTCTTGTTTGTTGTTGGTGTCAACCTTGATGTTGGAGTTTCTTGGAGTAGTCATCTGTTTGTGTTGGATTGGGATTAGAATAGGAAAAATATTTCTAAGTAAGGGTTCTAATCACACACATCACAATTCACCCAAGCAATGTGCAAGCAATCGCAAACAACTTTTCACTCAAACAACAAAGATCAAGCACATACTTAGGCAACCAAAAATATTTTTGTTACACCACATAAGTTGGTGTGTTTTGACTTATCTAAAATATGGTGGTCCATCTATATGGTTTACTTGTGATCTTTCCATTCTTCTTAGTTGCTTTTTCTTACTTGAGATCATGGTTCCTTGGGAAAAACTCCTTGGTCACAAAACTTCTAGTGATGTGGGCTCCTTCTAACTTTTGCATTCCCTCAGTCTCTAAATCTTGAGCAAGATTTCCTTGTCTCACTTGTAGTCCTTAGTGTCATCCAAGTTGGAAGTCCTTGGTGAATATGCTGAAGATGTTGAGGTCATTAGAGTTGAAGAAGTTGAAGTCATTAGAGTTGAAGATGTCCTTTGCACATGGTGTAGTCTTTGGCCATGGGGTAGGTTTTTCCATCAAGTTGAAATAGGAGAGATGTAGAGTTGAAACCAAAATAGTTGAGGAAAGAGTTTACAAGTGTTTTTGTAAATAAGTTTTTGGAATAAGACAACTCCTATTTTTCTAAGGGTTTTTGTCCAATCCTAGGGTTTACAAATCCTACAGGCAACACAATGCTCTGATACCATCTGTAGAGGGAGTGTCCCAACCTTTATTAACATAAGGTGGTGTCCCCTGTGTTTACAATGCTAGTCCCTGGATCAATAGCTAGCATCCACAGTTAAGATGTAATATCAAGAAACAAAGGTCATAATATAAATTTATAACCAGGAATAACATAATTTTATTACATCTTACATAGCTCATTTGGCTATTACATTACATTGCAGCGGAATAACTATAGTCATGGGGTCCTTCATCTTCAAAGTGCCACAGGCAGATGTTGGTTGTAGACTTTGTAATCCTAAACAATCAATCTTCACTAAAATCAATCAAACCGGCAACATACAAGTTACAGCCACAAAGGGTCAATACATTTGAATTGTATTGGCAATTGATACTATGATAGTATAGTGGAGTCTATCATCTATATGCATTTGGCTAAGTGGGGTTGAGGCTTGCATTGCTCAAAATAGATTTTCCTTATCATTTTGAAAATACTAAGTTTTTGTTTTGACAAAATCTTTTCCAAAGCTTCTCTCAATCAAAGATTGAAGATTTCAAATAACCCTTGTTCAAACCACAAGTTTTTAACTTAGAAATTTGAGTGATGAGATTCTTGATTGCTTCCATGTCTTGATGCTCAAATTGTCCTTTACCAGGGACATGGCTAAGTACTTAGATTTTACACTCTGCAGAGGTGGTGCACTTTCCCCACAAGACTTGGTTTCCCAAGACAAGATCTTTCAGAAGCCTTCCCTTAGACCAAAATGGACGCGTTCCAACCTATCAAAAACTACCACCAACTGTCCATATGGCTAAGTTCTTGCAACCTATATGATCATGGCAAAGCCCATATTGCCAAGTGGTTGCACTTGAAGCTTCTCAACATTTGACATCTCAAATCTCTTTGTTCCTGGGTGGCCATCCACAAGTGAGATACACAAGGTAAACCATAGACATGGGCCTTGTGAACCACTCAACCAAAATCCACCAAGCAATTACCATTCCACCCAGGTGATTCATTAACTTAGTTGTTTTATTAAACAAAACACAAGTCCTCAGACTTAGAATATTTTTCCATAGTGTGAATATATATTCCACCCATGTTTTCTATTAGCTAGGCTAAGCTTGATAGTAATAGGAATCCTAACTTAGTAATATTTCCACTAAGGTTTCATCTACTAGTTTTCCTATAGCAAGGTTTATACTTAGCAAAATTCCATGCAAGTTTTACTTAGCAAAATCACTAATGCATAGTGAAAGTAATGGGACAAAAAGTATGAAGCATCACTTTCCTTTTTGGTAGAGTATGGGTTCTATCCTTGTCCTTGCAACAATCACACTCTTCAAGTCACTACAAATCAACCAAGCAAGGCACATACTCAATCTACCAATCAAGCAAATCAACACATAAAATGACAAAGTCAAAGTAATGCATGCAAGCATGCCAAGCTTTGTTTAATTTGAAAAAGTGGTTCCTAATGGGTCATAAACATTGGAATACACCTAATGGTCATTTTGTAAAGTGGCAAAGTCATTTGCAAAAGGTCTCATTTTATAAACCATTTTTTAAAACAAAGTATCATTTTATGTGGTGTTGAAATATTTTTACTAAGGCACTAATCTATAGGATTCACAAAATGTGTTTTCAAACAATAAAACTTGGTGTTTGGGGTCAAAAACCAACAAGCTAACAGATACTATTTGCTAAACTAAAGGCATGGTTGGCTAGGGTTTGTTCCACTGATTCCAATGATATAAAGTTTGCAAAATTTGGACGTGTGGATCAAAAGTTATAGGGTTTTCAAATTGCAACTTAAATCTGTTTTTCAAATTCTGTTTTAAAACAGATATGGCCACGCGTCGCGCCGCGATTGGTCGGTACCGCTTCGTGCGGATCGTTCGCTGTGGAGCGTTAGATCAAAGTGGGATCGCACGGCACAGATCGCTCGATACCCCTTCGCTCACTTTCTTTCCTAAACGTCAGATCCAAATCTAACGGTCCTAACCACTCTGACTAATATTCGGCGGCGCTGGCGGCAGCGCTCAGGCGAGGTCGTCGCCGGTGATACTGGACGCAAGGAAGAGAAGGAGGAGGCTCACCGTGATCGCAGGGTCGTGGGGAAGCTCGACGTGGTTGCGAGGAGGCGAGGGGCGCACTGGGGTGGAACTAATTGCTCGCCGGAGTTTGTTCGGCGTCGGGTGCGTTCAGGCGTCGCTGGGGATGTTGCTACAGAGCACGAGAGAGGGAACAGAAGTTGTGGTTAGCTTCGTACGCGGTTCACTGACAAGCGAGCATCAACGAGAGGAAAGGGGGTGGTCTGGCTTACCGGGGAAGAGGTCGTCGGAGAAACCAGACGGTGGCGACGGCGGTTGTTGTCGTTGCCGACGCTGTGAGGCACGCGCGAGTGAGCTGCGGCTGCAGAAAGGTCCACTGGGGATGCTGATCACAGCTGCGTGCTCGAGGAGTCAAGAGGTGGCGTGTGCTGGCCGGAATCCTCGCCGGAGCATCGTCGGAACAGAGGGAGTGTTGGTCGAAATTTGACAGCCTGAGGGCGTGTCGAGTTGGGGCGACAGAGGGGAAGTGGAGAGGAGAGGGAGACGATTTATCCTGTGTGGTCAAGGGGTTGATTCAACGCGTGATTAAGATGTATTACGCCGGAGTTATTCCGTCTGCAACGGCCGGCGAGGGGTGGGCGTAGTCTGCGGATGGGGAAGAAGAGGGACGTGGCGGTGGGGTCCTCTGGTCAGTGAGAAAGGGAGAGGGAACAGGGTCCACTTGTCATCGTCTGCGTGGGTCAGCTAGTTGGTGCCAACCGTTTTCCTCGGGAGGGAGAGAAACTGGGCTGGTTTGCTGGGCTTGTGGGCTTGGCCGGCTGGGCTAGGTCCAAATCCATTTTTTTCTTCCTGGAACCTTTTCCTTTTCTAATTCTTTTTCTGTTTTTGAAATTCAAACAATCAAACAACATTCAAACAATCACCACACTTGCAATGAGTTTTTGGTTCTGTTTATCTACATAAACCAAATCCCAAAATAAAATAATTTTTTTATTCTTTTTTTTAGGATCCATTTATTAATTAAATAAAATGGATCTTTAGTTATTTAATAAAATAGGGTTTGATTTAATTAATAAAATTTCCATTTGAAATCCAAATATTTTCAAAACCAAATCAGTAGGTTTTATTTGGAAATAAGGAATACTTGGAAACTTGTTTAAAACAAAATAACCTTTTATTTTAGGGTCCATTAATAATTAAATACAATGGACCTTAGTTATTAAATCAAATAGGATTTGTTTTATTAGAATCTTTATTTTGAAATCTAAAATAAAACCAAAACACTTCAGTAGGTTTTATTTGAGAAAATAAAATATTTGGAAAACTTATTTAAAATAAAATAAATAAGTTTTAGTGTTTATTTAAAAAGGGAAAAGCCTTTATTTTAATAAAATTGGATATTAAATCCTTATTATTTTATTTAAATAAACCTTTACTATTTTTATTCAAAACAAAATGTTTTAATTCAAAATCTTGGCCAAGGTTTAATTTGGCTCTATAAAATAATCTTTATTTAAATATTTCTTTTCCCTTTGAAAACCAAAGCCTTTATAAAAAGATTTCAAAGTAGTAGTAAAATATTTTTATTTTTCCTTTACTAAATATTTATCTTTTTAATCCCTTTAGGATTTCTTTGTTCAAAATAGGTTTGAAGATTTCCAATTGGATTCAAAAGTTTCTTCTAGCCCTGAAAATGAACAAAGTTTTATTTTATTCCTTTATTATTCACATTACAAGATTTGGAAAATCTTGGGATGTGATAGTAACATCCCTAAAATCATGTTTTCAAAGATTGCATATCATCCATGCATGCATATTCATTTAGGGTTCAATTTCAAACTCATTTGAAAGAAACAGAAGCTTTGAGTGCTATTATTTCATGTAGACAAGCTTTGATCCAATGCTACTCTCTACTGAGAGAATTTTTGTTTTAAACTAATGTTGTGTGTTCATAGGATTGTTTGGTGAGTTCCAAAGCTTGAACAAAAATTTCCAAAACAAAATATGGTTTTAAAACCATTTTCTTATCTTCATTAAATCTTGTGCTAAGGCACTGTTTATTTTGAATTTTTCAAAAGGACCAAGCAAGTCTAGCAAGACAACATGGTTTCATGCTCAAAATTATGCAGTTTTTACTTTATAAAAGTCCAGAAATTTTTGGAATTCAAATACATTTGAATTCATTTGAAAAGGTTTCCTGAAAATCGATTTAGAAAAAGAAAAAGGATTAGAAAACATAGCTGGGCCTGGCACCACTCTTTCGGCCCAACAGACAAAGCAGCCCACCCAGGGTTTTCCCTTTCCCTCTGTTTCTCGTCGTAGCCATGTGCACCCACCCGCTGACAGCCTGACCCCACCGTGCCCCATCAGCCTCGTCCCCACTCAACGCGCGGCCGAGCCGCTCCACCGTTACCTCGCCGCAGTCACTGCCCGCTTAATTCCCATTGATGCAGGGAGTAATCCCCGCCCCGCTCCTGGCTATTTAATCTCCTCTCCACCACGGCCATTTCCCCTCACCCCACTTGCTCGCTCCGCCACCAGGCTGCTCGGATTTCGCCAAACCTCGCCGCTGTCACGATGAACTACGACGTCTGATTCCGGTGAGTACCGAGCGCCCCTCGTCTTCTGCTTGACACTATCAAGTTCGTCGTGCCTCTGTGCTTGTCCAAATGCTTTTGTTTTGCCCGCGCATGACCTAGGTCGCCGTCCCCGACAACCTCTACAAACGGCAGAACCGCCGCCTAACTCCGGTGAGCGATTTAGGTAATACTAGGCCGCCCCGTGCTTTCTGCTTGACCCTATCTTGTTCGCCAGTTTGTTGTGCACGCCCTGATACCTTCGGTTCGTGGTAGGGCGGTCCACATCGTCGGCAACGTCGTCGACTGCAAGAACCCGACGCCGCCCGCTACTCCGACGAGCCCCATTGACCTCCACAGCATGCCCCCGTCCACGCCAGCAAGAGGTTGAGCATCAGCGCGACCTTGCGAGTTCGGTAAGACCCTCCGTTGACCCCAGCCCCCTCTGTAGCCACCGGAGCGTCACTGATAGAGCGTCGCCGCCGCGCCACCGTCGCTAGACTTTGGTCGTTTGATCGGTAGCCGTTAGATCTAGATCTAACGCGAGCGATAGAATCACTTAGTGAAGCGGTATGTTTAGATCTGGACCGTGCGCAGTCACTTTAATCCAATGGCTCTCATCGATCGATCCGTGCGAACTACTACGGGCCAATCAGAACACGCTGTGTGGCTAGGGTTTAGATTTAAAAACAGAATTTATTTCTATTAGTGATTCAAACTTGTAAAATTTATAAATTTTGATCCCCACGTTCAAATTTTGCAAATTTTATAACATTGGAATCAGGAGAGAAAATCCTATATGTTTATGCAATGTGTTTAATGTTTTGCCTCTGTAAAATGGTTGTTTTTGCAGAGACATTTGTAGGCTTAATTTGAGTATAGAAATTATTTGAAAAATGTTTTAAAGATCAAATAAAGTTTATTTTGAGTATCTTGGACTTGCTTATGTTTCAGTACTGTTTACTTGTCTTGTTTGGTGTAGAAAAACATCACATGGCATTTGCATGCATTCATATATTTTTGTATGTATATTTTGATATGTGATTTTGGTGCCAATATTTTATGTGTAGATTTTGGTGCTAATAGTGATTGTGGTTGTGAAGATTATTGCTACTCCCCAAACTACCAAGGCAAGTGGTGCTTCATGATTTTATTCCTATATTTTTCAACTATGCACTAGAAATATTTTGTATAGGACTTGCATGAATATTTTGATAAGTATCTATGTGCTATGCTTGGGAAATCCTAGTAGTTGTAGAATTGTTAGAAATTTCTCTAAGTTAACATGCTTACCATTGCCATGCTTAGCCTAGCTAGTAGCAACCAGGGGTGGTTATATATTCATGCTATGTGAAATATTTCTAAGTCTTTGACTTGTGTTTTTTCTTAATAAAACAACTAAGTGAATGAAACACCTGGGTGGAATGGAAAGAATGGTTTGTGTTGAGTGGTTACACAAGGCCCATTTCTATGGTTTACCTTGTGTATCTCACTTGTGGAAAGCCACCCAGGAACAAAGGGATTTGAGATGCCATATGTTAAGAAGCTTCTAGTGCAGCCACATGGCATTATGGGCTCTGCCTGGATCATATAGGTTGCAATAACTTAGACATTTGGACAGTTGGTGGTAGTGGGATGATAGGTTTGGAACGCGTCCATTTGGTCTAAGGGAAGGCTTCTGAAAGGTCATGTCTTGGTGAAAATCAAGTCTTGTGGGGAAAGTGCACAACCTCTGCAGATGGAAGAATCTAAGTACTTAGCCATGTCCCTGGTATTGGACAACTTGAGCATCAAGACATGGAAGCTATCAAGAATCTCCTCATCCCAATTTTCTAAGTTAAAACTTGTGGTTGAACAAGGGTGAAGGTTCACCAATGTCTATTGGTGATTCCTTGGGAAAGTTTTGTCAAAGAAAAACTTAGTGTTTTCAACTGATAGGTAAAACCTATTTTGATCAAAGCAAGCCTAAGCTACACTTAGCCAAATGCATGTAGTATCTAGATGCTAATATTCTACTAAGGTATCACTTGCCAATACTATTCCAAATGTATTGACCCACTGTGGATGTAACTTGTGATGCTGTAGGTTATTCTGATGATGATTAGGGGTTATGAGTCTACACTCAACATGCTTGCCTGTGGCACATGAAGATGAAGACTTATTTATCTTATTTACTATTTGAACTCTTGTATTAGGCATGTGGCCATGGAGTTGTAAAAGACTATGTTTGTCTCTGGAATGATATGTAATAATGACCTTTGTATATGTGTACTTCATCTTAAACTATGGATGCTAGCATTGATCCAGGGACTAGCATTGCAATCACAGGGATCTTTACCTTTATAAAGGTGGGATCTTACAACTGTTTAGCTCATTCTCTGTGGCCTGGGCTAGATCCCTCTGGCTATCAAAGTCCTTCCGAAGATCATCCAATTGTTTGTCTAGGATGGCCAGCAGCTTCTCAAGCCTCACGGTCTCATGGTTGCTTGACTCCAGGACAACAGCTACGGATTTCTCCGATTCAATGGTGAGCTTCTCAAGCTTGTCACGGAGTTCAGCATTTTCCAGTTCCAAGACCTTGTAGTTCTCGGATTGCTCTACCATCTTGCTAGACTCGCACAACAGTTCTGCAAAGGGAAAAAATATCAGTCGGACATGACAAGTTTTAATATGACAATAGCTATCTGACAAAGAGGAAGTCAGACAAGTTTACCTTCTGCTTCATCTTTATCAACTTTTAACTTTGAA
Source organism: Avena sativa (assembly GCA_916181665.1). NCBI lineage: Eukaryota > Viridiplantae > Streptophyta > Magnoliopsida > Poales > Poaceae > Avena > Avena sativa. Next base: position 38,114,405 of record OV702283.1, read on the forward strand.
TTCTCAAGTCGCAATGCTTTGATCTCCTTGCGTTTATTACAAATGTTCTTGAGCAATTCCTGGTTGGAAGATGCAATTTTCTGTAAGTTTAAGAGACGGAATACCATTAGACGACTACTAAGACTCGGGCTGCAAATTTAACTAAGTAAAAATCCAGCACGATCCTTGGGGGCTACACTACATCGTTCTTTTGCAACCTAGAAGCATCAACTCGGATCTAACGATGTTTATCTGACTTTATGTTTAGGGGCTAGAGGATATGATAATAAAATAAATGCAAATAAGAATCGGAAACTTACAATGTTTTCCAAGTGCAACTTCTCAAATCTGAGTTTAGTGTTGTGAAACACTTTCTCGGCAAGGGAGAGGGAGGGAACATCCATCGCTGGGAGTTCGCCAGACTCTATCTTAGCATCCCAGACCAAAATTTGGTCCAGGAGGCTAAGCAGCTTGACGTCCTCATGCTCCTGGCTTGCTGCCTCTATGGTCAGGGTTTGCTTCTCAAGGCTGGACTGAGCCAGCCTGAGGATCTCTTCCTTCTTCTTCCTCTTCAGGCCAGAGACAGAAGAGCCGGCCACTTTATCCAACATTCCTGTAGAAATTACCATGGGATCATTACCCTTAGCGGGTTCACCCTTGTTAGTTGCTTGGCCACCAAAGGTGACCAAGGCTTTCGAGACGTCGCCAGCATCAGGAAAGGCAGAAGCCTCTAGTGCTGATGGAGTACTAGATGGAGTTGGTGGTGGCATGGCAGGGGAGATGACAAGTTTCTACTAACGCAGTTGCTTGCCCGACTTGCTGTCCAGCTTGGTCTTACTCTTCAAAACTGCTTTAGCTCTAAAGCACGAAAATCCGAATATCAGGTGTGCTCTAGAGAGAAAGAAAGGTACAAGGTACTGGAAACAAAAGATATGGTGCTTACTTTTTAACTACTGGAAGCACTTGGCTACCAGTAGTGATAATAACTTCCTTCGCCTTACGCTTCTTGGAGGCGGCGGTGAAACTTCTTACACCTCATCATCCTCCGTCGCCTTCGGGTCGTCTGAAAGATAGCCCTCTAGTGGAGCTAGCTCAGACTCGGGGAGTTTCTCGAGCTGACAAAGTCATCGATGAAAATAGAGTCGGAGAAAGAAAGAACAGAAAAGAACGACAAAACGCGAAAAAAGAGTCGAAATATTTACCGGAGTCAGAGGATGGTTGGACGTGAACATCTTCATGGAAACATCCAAAACTTTTCGTTCCACTCTTTCCTTGATCAAATATTGCATGAGGGTCTTGTGGTCCTTAGCCGGAATCCAGTGTGGGCTCACCCGTGATACGTCGGAAATGTATCTATAATTTTTTATGCTCCATGCTTGTTTAGTATCAACTTTTCTTTGCTTTGTCTACACTTTGAGGTGTTTTTATATGTTTTCTGGTACTAACCTATTAAAAAGTTGCCACAGTGACAGTTGCCTGTTTCCTTCTGTTTTTGGTTCTAAAAAGGCAGAAAATCAATATTCTCGGAATTGGACGGGACAAAAGCCAAAGTCAATATTTTACCGTGGGGAACATGAAGCCGGAGTACGAAACGGAGGATACCCACTAGGGGGCCACACCCCTTGGCCGTGCAGGTGGGCCCACCCCGCACCTGGGGGTGCAGCTACCCTGGTGGCCCTCCTGCCTCGCCTCTTCGCCTATAAGAAGCCCCCGATGCAGAAATCCTAGGCACCCGATCAAAACTCCACGAAACCGTCTATAGCCGCCAGTTTGATCTCGATAGTGGGTTCATGCCCCTAGTTTCCAAGGGAAGTGACAAAAATCTCTTTGGTTGTAGATGTGTTGTTGCCACTAGGGGGAAAATAACGGTCGCTTGTTCATGGAACAAGTGGGTTGTTTACCTTACACACTTTTATTAAAGCAGTTGTCTGTTGCTTACAACTTAATACTGGAGGGGGTTCGGATGATAACCTGAAGGTGGAATTCTAGTCATAGATGCAGTTGGATGTCGGTCTGGGTATATTGTTGTATTGCCCAATCGAATCTCATAGGATCTTTTTGTCTAGTATTGCATTGTTATGCCTTGCTCAGTCCTGTCAATTGCCCTGTTGTAATTTGTTTAGCCTTCATGCCATGTGTGTTTATCTAACGAGAGCACCTCTAGTGAACTATGGACCTCGGTCCAATCTTTACCATTGATACATCTTCCACTGTTATTGCTTACTTGTTGCAAACCACCATAACCTTCCACACCGTACATTTAATCCTTTGTTACAGCAAACCGGTGAGCTTAACAACCTCACTGTTCGTTGGGGCAAAGTCTTGAGTTTGTGTTGTGTAGGTTTCCATGTTGATTGCAACACATGTGAGACGTTTCCTTCCTCCTACTGGTTCGATAACCTCGGTTTCATACTGAGGGAATACTTGCTACTTTGCTCTTCACACCTTGCGCTTGGGGTTTCCAATGAAGCGTTCCACGTCAATAGTGTGGCCGTCATCAAGCTTTTCTGGCGCTGTTGCCGGGGAGGCTAAGGACGTCTTCACAAGGGGAGTCCTCCTCAACCTTTCTCTTTACTTTGTTTTTGGTTTGCTTAGTTTATTTTGCTTGGTTTTGTTTGCCTCTTTTTATCAAAAACTCCAAAAAAATAGTCTAGTTTAGTTTGCTTTCTCTTATCAAAAACACAAAAAAATTGGTTCCTGCTCTAGCTGTTGTTGCTGCTGTTTTTGGCCTGCTCCACTTTGCCAAAATGAACTTTGCTGAGAACAACAATGATTTCCTTAGCACTCCTATTGCTCCACCTACTCCTGATGCTACCTTTTATGAAATTAAGCCTGCTTTGTTGGATCTTGTGATGAGAGAGCAATTTTCTGGTGCTAGTTTTGATGATGATGCTGCCCATCTCAATAGCTTTATTGAAATTTATGAGATCCAAAAGTATAAGGATGTAGATGGAGATATTATTAAGCTCAAGTTGTTTCCTTTCTCCTTGAGAGGAAAAGCTAAAGAATGGTTGCTATCCTTGCCTAGAAATAGTATTGATTCTTAGATTAAGTGCAAGTATGCTTTTATTGGAAAGTACTATCCTCCTGCTAAGATTATATCTATGAGAAGTGATATTATGAAATTTAAACAACTTGATAATGAACATGTTGCTCAAGCTTGGGAAAGAATGAAATCCTTGGTTAATAATTGTCCCACTCATGGACTCACTGCTTGGATGATTATCCAGACTTTTTATGCAGGTTTGAACTTATCTTCAAGAAACCTGTTGGATTTAGCTGCTGGAGGTACCTTTATGGGCATCACCTTGGGTGCTGCAACAAAACTCCTTGATAATATGATGGTTAATTACTCTGAATGGCACACTAAGAGAGCTCCACATGGTAAGAAGGTAAATTTTGTTGAAGAAACCTCCTCTTTGAGTGATAAGATTGATGTTATTATGGTTATGCTTGTTAATGGGAAAGCTCCTTTAGATCCAAACAATGTTCCCTTAGCCTCTTTGGTTGCTCAAGAAGAGCAAGTTGATGTGAACTTCATTAGAAATAACAATTTCAACAACAATGCCTATAGGAATAATTTTGGTAGCAACAACAATTATAGGCCTTGTCCCCCTAATAATGGCAATTCCTATGGGAATTCCTACAACAATGCTAGAAGTGCCCCCTCTGAACTTGAAGTTATTCTCAAAGGCTTTATTAGTAAACAAACCGCTTTCAACAAGACTGTGGAGGAAAAACTTTTAACTGTTGAGAAAAATATTTCCTCTTTGTCTGAAGCACAGTCCTCCTTGATTAATAAAATGGCTGCTAAACCTGAAACCATGGAAAGTACCTTTGCTTCCACTTATGCCATACAAGTTACTATTTATGAAAATTTTAGACTGTTAGCCCAACTTCATGCTAAGTGGGAAAGGGAAGCTGAAATTGATAGAAACAATAGTGTGTGCACCTTCACCACTAAACCATAAGAAGTCCCTGTTCCTCCTCCTATAATACCTAAGCCTAATGAGTCTACTACTAGTGATGCTAAGTTTGTTTTTGATATAGATGGTTGCAATATTTCTAAAGTGATTATGTTCCTGCAAAAGCTTGCTAGAAGTCCCAATGCTAGTGATATGCATGTTGCTTTCACCAAACACATTACAGATGCTCTTGTTAAGATTAAGGAAGAGAGGTTAAAACACAAAGCTTCTATTCCTAGGAAAGTAGAAGATAGTTGGGAACCCATTATTAATATGCAAGTGAATGACTTTGATCTCAAAGCTTCATGTGATCTTGGTTCTAGTGTCTCTATTATGCCTAGGAAGATTTATGAAATGCTTGATTTGCCACCTTTGGAAGATTGTTATTTGGATGTCCCACTTGATGATAATGCTAAGAAGAAACTCATGGGGAATATTAATGATGTTCTCATTATGGTTAACAATGCTTATGTCCCTATTGATTTCTATGTTTTGTATGTTGAATACAATGCTTCTTGTCCTATTACTTTGGGAAGACCTTTTCTTAGAACTGTTGGTGCCATCATCGATATGAAAGAAGGCACCATTAAATATCAATTTCCATTCAACAAAGGTATTGAAAACTTCCCTATGAGGAGAGATAAGTTGCTTTTTTCTCCTCCTTTGAAAGCAAGGTTTGATGTTAATGCTTCTTCATTTGAAAATACTTGATTTTTTGCTTCTTGTGCCTAACTTAAAGGCGTTAAAGAAAAGTACTTGTTGGGAGATAACCCAAGAGTTTCCTTGAGTCTTGAAAGTTATTAATTCAGTAATGAACTATCCTTATCCTTTTTTTGTTTTCTTTTTGTGCCAAGAATGACCTCTAATGAGAGGGAAGTAAGATTTGGGGAGTTGCTGTCCCGAAACAGATTTTTTTTCCTCCACCATAAAAAATTGTGAGGAGTCTCTGTAAGTCGGATTGAGCTTAAAATTAACAAATAAATCCCCCAGTATGTTAGCTAACTTTCGTTAGTTCAACACCTTTTTATTTGAGCAACAGAAGATTTTCGAAAAAAATCGGTTTCTACCTGCTGGTCTGTTTTGACAGATTTCTGCCATTATTTGCATTTGCTTCTTATTGATTCCTTTTTGGGTTCTTTTTGGGAAATTGAGCTTTTTGCTGGAGTTACGATAGTAGCTTGTGTTTTTAGTAAAAAGTTTTTACTATTCCAAAGCTAAACCCGAGGGTCTATTATCTTTTGAATACACTAATGATGCTAATGAAGATTGTGTGAAGTTTTGTATGAAGGAAAATTTCAGGTGTAGAGGGAGAATGATGTAATGAGATGAAGAATGGACAAAAGCTCAAGATTGGAGATGCCACCCCGTTGTCACCCCAAGAAATATCCAAGAGGTACAAGCGTCAAAGCTTGGGGATTCCCAAGGCATCCCCTTCTTCATCAATAAAAGGCTCATGTCTTTCTAGACACTTCGTTTTTATTGTTTCATGCACTGTTGTGTTGTTCTTGGAGCATCTTAGTTTTCATTTAAATTTTCTTAGTTGTTTAGTTTGCTTGAGTAAATTAGTTTGGACCCCTGTTCTCGCTTTGTTGTTTCAAATAAGTTGATTGGTGTTGGAAAGGAGTAGAAAGTTCTTGCTTGAAAGTGCAAGAGGAGCTTGCATTGACTGTGACTTAGACTTTAGCATGACATGCTAGGTGTTTTTCTGACCTTATGCTTAGTGATTATTGATGTAGGATGTCTTGTTACAAACAATTAGGATTGCTTAGTGTGCCTTGAAGGAATCATGCGTTGTTTTAGCATACAAAAGCATAGTATTATGGTATTCTCCTTTGATGTTTTGTTTGGGTTGACTTGGCACATGCTCACACCATGTTATGACTATTAACAAGTCACCATAGCCTCTATGATCATTTAGTCCTTGACTTGTAGTACCATTCTATGCTTTGATTAGTAATGTTTTGTCGCTCTGCATGCTTATGGTCATTATTGCTCTCTTAGTTGGTTGCTCCCAGTCTTTTGCTAGCCTCCACTTGTATGAGTAAGCTCTACTCATGCTTCCAACTTCCAAGAAACCAAGTTATTCCAAAGTGTCCACTATAAACTCCTATGAATGGTGTGTTACACCATTCCAAGTATATTCTTATTTTCAGCTATCTTCCAATTAAAAAGTATTTTGTTATGTGAAAACTTAGTGATTAAAGCCCTCACGAACTTGATGGCACACTTTATATTCCTTTCCCCTAATAAACTTGAACCATTGTGTCATCTAAGTTGTATATGCTTGCACTTATACATTGGAATTAGCAGAACCATGTTGTCATGGGTAACGTTTTCAACATTGTACTTGTACTTTGTACACAGTTGATATCATGCTCTTTTGTCTATGGATGTCGCCGGTGCGAAATAAAGAGGAAGCTTGTAAGTCCATGGAGTTATGTATTTTATGTTAGAGAAACGCCTGGGCCGCTAGCCTAAGCCATGCCTAATCATGCTGGAAACTTGCAGCATCACCATATTGAGCAATCTGTAAAGCATCCTCAATAAAAAGCTATGCACATAGTAAATAAAAATATCACTGAGATAGCTCCTATACCATGTGCAAGGGGTACTGATACGTCCAAAACGTATCTACTTTCTCGAACACTTTGCTACTGTTTCTTCTCTAAACTTTTGTAATTTGGATACAACTAACACAGACTGACGCTATTTTCAGCAGAATTACCTTGGTGTCTTGTTTTTGTGCAGAAAATCAACTATCAGGAAAAATCCCAGAAAATAGGACAAAAATTATATTTCACCAGAAGATCCACAGAGCCAGAAGACGACACGGAGAGGAGGCCTGGGGGGCCCACACCCACCCCAGGCACGGGCCCACCACTAGCCGCGCCTGGAGGGGGTGCAGCCACCCCAGGCACCCCCTCGGCCTCCCTCTACCCCTATAAGTTGCCTTTCGACCTAAAAACCGAGGAGGGTCGATAGTTTTCCAGAAAGAGTTCCGCTCTGCCGCCGCCACCAAAAACCAAGATTCGGATCCAGAAACTCCATTCTGGCACCCTGCCGGGACGGGGAATTTGGAGAGGATCATCGCCATCGTCATCAGCAACGCATCTCCATTAACCACCGATGTTTCCCTCATCCATGAGTGAGTAATCCCCCGCTGTAGGCTTGGGGATGGTAGGGATTGGATGAGTTCTATCATGTAATCGAATAAGATCTGTTAGGGCATAATGCCTAGTATCTCTATTAGTGCTATTTGACTTTGTTGCAACTTGTTGTGCTTAATGCTTGACACTAGGGCCCGAGTGCCATGATCTTAGATCTGAACTTATTATTGAATCATTATGATAGTATTGTTTGTGATCTTATCTGCAAGTTGTGTACACATATCATTGTCCGGATCCAAAGGCCCCAAAGTGACAATAATTGAGACAACCGGAGGGGATGGCTGTGGTGTGAGGATTGCATGTGTTCACGGAGTGTTAATGTTTTGCTCCGGTGCTCTATTAAAAGGAGCACCTTAATTGCCAGAAGTTCCCTAGAGGTCCCGCTGCCACGGGCTGGCTGGACCGAAGATGTTGTGCAAGTTCTCATTGCGAGCACGTATGACTATATTTGGAGCACATGCCTAGGATTGTTTAGTACTTGGATGCTTGTTATTATTTATCTGCAATGCCCTAGATCTTGAAGTTACATGTTTAGACTCGTCCATGCAACACCCTTCCATCCATCCCTATGCCTACCTCACTCGAATCCCATTGTTATGTTTATGTTACTATTGCTACTGTTTCACTGTTGTTGTTGCTTTACTGTTTCTACTACCAAACTGTTGCTATTAATAAACTTCTATGAGCAAGAACTATTTCCAGGTTCAGCTGAACTGATAACTCAGTTGTTATGGCTTGCAAGTATTCTTTGGCTCCCCTTGTGTCGAATCAATAAATTGGGTAATACTACCCACGAAGACTGTTTCGATCCCCTATACTTGTGGGTCATCAAGACTATTTTCTGGCGCCGTTGCCACGGGCTGGCTGGACAGAAGGTATGGTGCAAGTTCTATATTGCGAGCATGTATGACTATATTTGGATCACATGCCTAGGATTGTTTAGTACTTGGATGCTTGTTATTATTTATTTGCAATGCCCTAGATCTTGAAGTTACATGTTTAGACTCGTCCATGCAACGTCCGTCCATCCATCCCTATGCCCACCGCACTTGAATCCCACTTTTACCATTACTGTTACTATTGCTACTGTTTCACTGTTGTTGTTGCTTTACTGTTGCTACTGATAAACTTCTGTGAGCAAGAACTATTTCCAGGTGCAGCTGAACTGACAACTCAGTTGTTAAGGCTTGCAAGTATTCTTTGGCTCCCCTTGTGTCGAATCAATAAATTGGGTAATACTACCCGCGAAGACTGTTGCGATCCCCTATACTTGTGGGTCATTAAGACTATTTTCTGGCGCCGTTGCCGGGGAGCATAGCTTTATTTGTAAGTTCACTTGGATCTATTATTGTTCACTTCTACTCCTTTCATCATGGGGAAGTCTCGTGATGGAAATTTCCCTATTTTACCATCCACTATAAGAAGAGTTACAGTCCTAAACACCTATGCTGCTCTTGATTCACCGTCTGTTATAAGTAAGCTTGTCACACCACCACCACATACTCATGCTACACACACTGCTACTACTGCTGAATCGGAAACTGCATTTGGTACACATGATGTTACTTCTACTGTGCTTGATACGAGTGGTTCATTAGGTCCTTTTCTAGATGCTACTATGGCTAGTCTAGGAAATACCAAAACTCCTAGTGAATACACTGTTACACCTGTTAGCTCACCTGAGTCTAGTGAGAGTTATGATATTAATGATGGTTATATTGAGTTCACTAATGATTTTGTTGAAGAGTGCTGAAACACACATGGTACTACTGCTATTAAGAGTCTCCTTGCTAGACGTACTATCATGCCTAAGTTGTCCTCGGATCGTAAGTTTGCCACTTCTCCCATAGATATTAAAGATGAAGACTATGATTTCTCTCTTGATTTATCTTATTTAGATATTGTTGAGAAAGAACCTTTTTGTGGGACTAAAAATGAGAGTGTTGTGGCTCATATTAATGAGATTTCTACTACCAGTGCTTTGTTCTCTGATGATTTTAAGATGTGCAAGTACTTTTTTACTAAGATCTTCCCTTTTTCACTAAAAGGAGAAGCTAGGGCTTGGTTTAATAGATTACCTCCTGGTTCCATTGATAACCCTGATTGATTGATTGCTTATTTCTTCCAAAAATATTTTCCTCCCAGTGCTAGACATGCTGCTTTGTAGAGACTTTTTGATCTTAAACAGGGAGAAGAAGAGAAATTGCCTGAGTCATGGACAAGGTTCTGTGCCTTGATTCATGCACATCCTGGATGTCCATTACCTAAGAATGAGCTTCTTGATATTTATTATAATGGACTAACTGATGATTCTAGGACCTACCTAGATAGCTTTGATGATTGTGTTTTCAGGAAAAGGACTCCTATAGATGCTGAAGAATTAATGACTAAAATAAGCAAGAATTGTGATGATTGGACTTCAACTGAGCTAAATACACTTGAGATTATTACTCCTGAACCAGTTTTTCCTGAACCAATTCCTGCACCAACAACAAAGAAGAGGGGGGTTATTGCATTAAATGATGAAGTGATGAAGGAAGCTAAGAAGTGTCTAAAGGATAAAGATATTAGAGCTGAAGATGCGAAGAATCTACCTCTTATAGAAGAATTATGTAAGCCAATTCTTGTAACACCACGGTTCTGAAAAGACCGTGGCTTCTATGTGACATGCCAATCCCTGGATCGGTTCATTGGCCCACAATAGAATAAGATGAATAACATAGCAAAATATCCGTGTATCATAAATAACGAAGATCCAGTGTACCATTATTACAATAAAAGCTTAGCTCAAGGCTAGCTCAAATTATTCAGGTAGCAACATAAATAAAGCAAATCCTCCATTCTTCAAATTGTCCACAAGTGAACAAGTGCTGAGTGGAGTACCGTGGCCTATATCGATTACTCAGAATCGGAATATCCTGCAACATGAAACGTAGCAGCCCCGAAGGGTCAATACATGGAATGTATGGCAAGTAGAGCTAGTAAAGGAGACAATAATGCTAACATCTACATGCATATATGGCAAGTGGAGCTGTGGCTAGCTTGCATTTGCAAATACCTTTGTCCTACTTTCATAAACAGTTTTCGATTTTCTTTGAAAAGATCCCAATTAAGTTAACCCAGCAACATTAAAGCAATTATGAAATTAGAATGAGCGAGAAACATGTCATGGAATCAATATCAAGCAACTCAGACGTCCATAACCGGGGACACGGCTAATCGATTAGATTATACACCCTGCAGGGGTTAGTACACTTTACCCATGTGACTTGGCCAGCCCAGCTCGTACCATCACTCTCATTTTGAGTGATGATAGGGAGAAGTCCAAGAAGAGACTGTTCAGGAAGTAGCTCCCCAATCCCGACGCGCACCGGTCCAACCTACCAAAATTCTACATCTCTGGATACGCGGGTTCGAGTTACCACAACCTACTAAGTCCAACCAACCGCCCATTTCATTATTGACACATGGTTGTACACATAAGCTACAACATAAAGAAGCCAATCATTTTCTCTTGATACCTGGGTGCCTTTCCGCAATGATACCACCAAAAATTATCAATCCCATCACACCCAGGAGGTTCATTGATTAAGTTGTTTTAGTTTTCGCAAACCAACACATTTAGAAACAACTTTCAGTGATGTAACCCAGCCCTCGTTCATCAAGCATGGCTAAGCACATCTACCAACGGTGGTTCATCTACAAGGAAAGCCCTACCACATAATAGGACTTAGCATAGCGAAAGTATCATCCTACACATGCATCTACAAAATACACGACAATGCAATGAAAATAGTAGGACGATATCATGAACAAGGTAGCATCTACTTGCCTTGGTTGTAGCGGTCGGAAGAACAATCCACACACGAGCAAGCGTTGCACTCGTCACAATCTACACGATACAATTGCATTCATAAACAAACTATCCACAAGCATATGCAAGCAAAGATGATGCAAGATGTATGCATGACAAGTGGATTGATGCTACAGCAGCACCACATAATCTTATTCAGTAAATATACTGAATGCATGCATGGAAAATAATTTTAGCGCAAGGAAAACTATTATGCAATTTATAATGCTCAAAACTAGAGCTAGAACCCAAATAAATCCCTACAGTTAACATATTGTTTGTAAAATCTTGGGAAGATTCTACTGTGTAGGCATTACTGAATAGGAACAGTACCAATTGGAATTTCTCGAAAAGGAATTATAAAACTCCCTGAGTAATTAAAATACTGCAGAAAGCCATTAAACATTTTCTGCAAAATTTATTACTGTAAACCTAACTTTTTAATTCACTTTGAGATTCCCCTCGTTCCACTGAATCCAAGGACATATTATTTGCAATTTTTGGAGTTACAGATCTTCTTCTACGAATTAATTACTCCAAAAAGGGCATTAACTCATTTAATTAATCTGGACAAAATTTTGCTGCAAAAGTGTAAAACAATGGTACAGCAAGATTCTACACGACTTACTGAATCTACACATATTTTATTTGCAATTTTTAGCCCAGTAGATTAATTTCTATGAATTTTACAAGATTCTACTAATTTCTGCAAATTCTAAATAGATTTTAAATCAAAAGGGAATATTCTAGGAATATTCCTTGCTGACTCGGCGCGGGTTGACTGGTCAACCAGTCAACCACGCGGTCTCCACACGATCTGGGCCGTAGATCTAAGATCCAACGGCCAGGGAGGGGTGGCGGCGAGGACTCACCGGAGGGCGGCGGCGGCGAGCTCGAGGCGGCGGCAGCGATGGTCTCCGGCGGCGGTGGGGCGGCGTACGGGGTCGGGGAGCTCGGGGCGGTGGTGGCGCAAGTCGGCAGGCCCGGGGCGGACGGCGGCGAGCGGATGGAGGCGGCGGCGGCGTGGCGCGGCTCCTACGCGGAAGAGAGGAAGAGGGGGTCAGTAGGGGCGAGGCGCGCGAGGGCGGGGGCGGCGACGGCGGGGTCGGGCGGCGGTGCTCACCCGAGGCGACGCGCGCGGCGGCGGAGTGCGGAAGGCGGCGACGCGATGCGGTGTGGGGCACGTTAGGGGAGAGGCAGGGCGAGCGCGGGGCTAAGAGGAGGGGGTCCCGCGCGGAGTTGGGGCCGGATTCGGCGGCGGTCGGGCGCGGAGTCCGCGCCGGTCGCGGCGGGCGGCGGCGAAGCCGGCGCCGACAGGTGGGCCCCACCTGTCGGTGGCTGGCGGCGCGCAGTTACTTGCCGCGCGGGCGGCGGCGGTTGCGGCGCGCGCGTGCGCTGCTGGCGTGGCTCGGCCCAGCGGCTGCGTTGCTTCCCTTTTTTTTGTTCTTTTCTTTTTATTCTTTTCAGTTTTCGAATTTCTATTGTAACTTTTTCATATGAACTCCAAATCGAGTGATTCTTGTTCCTAAATTTTTGTAAAATCTAGGAGATCAACCTAGGATCATATGGTATTTATTTCCACTAGTTTACAAGGGTAGAAAAATACAAGTCCTAATATACCCTCTCGTAGGAGCATTTTAGCAATTCAAAATAGGGTTTGCAAATGTCGTTTCGCCAGAATCTTTTCAATTGAAAGTTTTCCATGGATGATTATGATTCAATGCCATGAATGATATGCAGAACCAAATTGAAATTTGGGATGTGACAATTCCCCACTCATCTACTATAGAAGTACACTCTCTCCAACACTTTGATGAAGGTGATATTCTTTATGGTAAGCCTCCTGATCAATGTTTAGAGGAAGTTGACACATTTATTGTTAAGCAAGGGTATTTTAATAAACAAGTTCAGAATCATTCATTAGAAAATTCTAGAGCTATCCATGAGTTGAAATATATTGTGGAAAGAACTTCTAATGATATTAAAATTCTTTGCAAACACTTTCAAATGGTTCAAACTCAACTTGATCAACTTGCTAAGGTGCAAAAGGATATGATAGTTAATGCTTCAGGAGATAAACATGCTTATGGAATTAGAACTAGGAGAGGTATAGCTACTCAAGATCCTTTATATCCTAAAGGACACCCTAAAAGAATAGAGCAGGATTCCCAACAAGGTGAAGATAGTGGTAGTCCTCGTAAGAGGAAGAAAAAGAAACATAAGATAGTTGAGGAACCACTTGAACCTACTGTAGATCCTAATAGTATATCTGTCTCTGATACTAAAACTGAGAGTGGTAATGATAAAAATGAGTCTCCTGATAAGGAGCAAGGTGAGGAAGAACCTGAGAAGCACACTAAGAACACTAGGTACACAAAGGAAGATTTTATTGCTAATAAACATGGTAAAGAGAGAGAACCTTGGGTGTAGAAACCTATGCCTTTTCCAGGTAAGAAACACAAGTCAAAGGAGGAGGAACACTACAACAAGTTTTGTCAGTGGATGAAATCTTTATTCTTGCAAATTCCTTTGACTGATGCTATTAAGTTGCCTCCTTATTCAAATTATATGAAGGATATTGTCTCTAATAAAAGGAACATTCCTAATGAGGAGATTTCTACTTTGCTTGCTAATACTCCTTCAATGGTAACGTTCCAAAGAAACTTGGTGATCCAGGTATACCAACTATTCCCTGCTCTATTAAGAATAATTATGTTGGAACTTCTTTATGTGATTTGGGAGCTGGAGTTAGTGTTATGCCTTTTTCTCTCTACAAGAGACTCCAGCTAGAAAAGTTGATACCAACCGATATATCTTTGCAAATGGCTGATAAGTCAACTACTATTCCTGTTGGTATACGTGAGGATGTTCCTATTCAAGTTGCTCATAATTGCATGGTCTTAACTGATTTTGTGGTGCTTGAAATGCCCGAAGATGATAATATGTCTATTATTCTTGGGGGACCTTTTCTTAATACTGCAGGTGCTGTCATCAATTGCAATCAAGGAAAAGTAACATTCAGTATTAATGACAAAGAGCACACTGTATATTTCCCCAATAAGGTTGTTAAGAGATATTGCCTGAATTCCAATGAAAATATTGAGAGTATCAAGGTTGGAGAAATATATTGTCCCATTCCACAAGAAAATTTTGAAACTATTATGATTGAGACCATTGCTATCAAGTATGAGGTAACATAATCACCTTGTGGAATGCAAAGTTTTGCTTCATATAAGATTGTTTTGGTAACAAGACTTGATCTCAACCTTTATAACAAAAGGATTTTAATGAACAAAATAATGTTTCCACTTTGGTTATACTTGCTTTCTTTTGATTTTCTCCTCCCTAGTCTTTTCTTTAGCTTTAGTTTTGCTAGTTGTTTGCTTGTTTGAGTTTCTTAGAGCTCCTGTAGTTTGGATTTTGGTTTTCTTTTGCTTCTGAAAAATTGTTTCTACGAGAAAATCAATTTTCATACCCTGAAAATTGGCCAAAAATAAAGTTTCCCGAAAAATCCCAGAAAATTCAAAATAAATTTTTTCTCGAAAAAAGGGACAGAAAGGCACCTGAAGTAACCCAGGGGGCCACCCCAGGACACCACACCCATGGTAGGTGCGGCATACCAGGTGGCGGCGCCTGGGAGGTCTGGCCCACCTGGGGCCCTCCAGGCTGCCTCCGTAAAGCCATCTTCTTTCCCTCTCCCGAAAAACATCGGAAAACTTTCTCAAGCTCGAGTTCTTGCTGTTCTTGCTCGTGATTTTCGATATCCTTGTTCAGCCCATCTCAAGTGCTAATTTTTGGATGGATTGTTCCTTGGTATGTGCCTCCTCCACTTGTACAATTATATTTGTGATTGATAGATTGTATCTTGAGTATTTTGCTGCTATAGGTGTCAGTTTGTTTGAGCTTGCATGCTTGTTCTATGCTTATAAACTTTGTTTTGATGCATGTGTAGTCCTCTAGCAAGTTCCTATAGTAGTTGCTCATCATTTATCAACTTAGAAATCACTTGGTTTGATGGTTGTTTAAAATTTCAGAAAAGTGAAGTCATGGACCATCACTCATTTGGTGATATATTTGAGAGTTATGCACCTAGAAGGGAAAGGCTTCCAAGGTCATCTACCAGTACTAGACCCTTATACAATGAGGATCTCATCACTCCGCGATTTGGTGATGAGGGAGATGAAGGGGATGCGCACCCCTCCACCTTTCCTTGCCAAACTTTCTTGCGAGCTGCTGGGATTCTTAACGATTTTATGACTTTGGTTCAGAGGGCTGGACTAACAAGTTACATGCAGGATGAGAGTGCACAATATGCTTTGCTTACTAAAACATTTGTGGAGATTTCTCCTTTACTAACAGCGTGTTCAAGCCTGCTGTGTCTTTCAAAATTTATGGCAGGGCTCATTCTATGACTTTGGAGCAATTTTGCAAGGCCCTAGGACTTGGTACAGCTGGGTCATCAAAGAAGATTCCAGCTCTTCCCGCTGATTTGTTGGAGCTTTACCGAGGAATAACCAATGATGATGAAGTCAGAGCTCAACGAGGAAAGATAAAGAATATTCAACTCCCAGCCATCAGGTACTTTGCCAACTATCTTTCCACCAGTGCTCTTGGTAGGGAGAACACTAGTAATATTTCCAACTATCAATTGGCCTTCTTAGCTGCTGCGCTCAACAATGATGATAAGTATAATCTTGGTTCTCTCATTGCTCATCGTTTAGCTACCAAGGGACCCATTTATGGGGGAATTATTGCTACTCGTGTTGCTGCTACCTTGAACATTGTTGTTGATCCACATGATACAGTTTTGGCTCCTTAGAGGCTTGATCTTTCTGCCATGAAGGTGCACCATTTTGTCACCACTAGCTCTACTCTTGAGAACTTGGTTTATAGAATGTTGTTTATTGACGGGGAAGAGAGAGATCCCTCTACTCCAAACCACTTTGTTCAGTATTTCTCAGGGACCTTGGTCACGCTCGAAGGCGGAGATGGATGACAAGCTGCACTCTCTTAACTTCCACGGGCACTATTAGGAGGAAGCACCATCATACGACCCCTATGCGTATTACACAGGGGAGGCCTCGAGCTCGTACCAGGACGAAGGAGCTTCCTCGACATACTACGGAGGTTCATCCTCTTGTACACCATGGGATTGAGCCCCACTTAGGCCAAAAGCCTAAGCTTGGGGGGAGGTATACCGACATCACACTCATCTATATATCATGTTTGGTCGGTTCTTTGTATATCCATTGTTTCGCTTTCTTTTTGGTTTTTGTTGCTTCTTTCTAAAAACACAAAAATACCAAAAATATTTTCGTTGTTTATTTTGGTTTGTTTTTTTGCTCTGGTTTGCCTTAAAACAAAAATCCAAAAATATTTTGCTTTGTTTGGTTTGCTTTTTTTTGTTTGGTTTTCTTTGTTTGCTTGTTTCTAAAAAATTCGAAAACACCAAAAATATTTGTTGTTCTTCTTTGGTTTTGTGAGTTCTTTGCAGGGTTCAGCCGTCCATAGTGGATTTTGGTTTCATGTTAATTATTAAAGTCACACAAGTGAAGGGCAATAATGAAGATTAAGACAACTCAAGGTGTGGTAAGAGGCTGGTAACGAACTCTATTTGTTTCATTCATGTACATATACTCTTCATTGTGAGCATGCTTAGCTTGTTTGTGTAAGGTGTATGTCATTATGGATGCTTAGTACTTCTTGCTTGTCTATGATTAGCTCCAGCTTGCTAATAGTTTGTAGCATGTCATATGAATGTTTGCTTGCATTTTTTTATTCATACTTTGGTATGATATTGTGGTATCCTCCTCTGACTGTTCATGTGAATCGACTTGGCACATGCTCATGCATGCATATGACTAATCAATAGTCAGTAAGCCTCGATGATTTATTTTGCCTCAGAGTTCTTGTATCACTTTCATGCCATAATTAGTCATGTTTTGTTGCAAGCATGATTATGACAGCTATTGCTCTCCCGTTTGTCGCTCCCTCTCTATTGCTAGCCTTCACTTGCACTGAGTATGTCCTCTACCTGTGCTTCCAACTCCCCAAAACCAATATTGCCAGCTGTGTCCACCATACCTACCTATTAGCATCATTTGCTACTTCAGTGCATATTTTATATATGCCGTGTTTTCTTCCAAAATAAAAATTTTGTCTGTTTTGAGAAAGTTAGTTAGTAAAGCTCTCACGAACTTGATGGCACACTTTACTCCTTGCGCTTAATAATTCTGAACCATTGTGACATGTCCATGAAAGTTATATGCTTGCTAATTATATGCTGGCAGTCAGCAGAACCGTGCTGTCACGGGGAACGCTTTCAACATTTTTTTAGATATCTCATCCAGTTGATACCTTGCTCTTTTGTTTACGGATGTCGACGATGTGAAATAAAAGGGGAGCTTGTGAGTTCATGGAGTCTATACATTGTGTTAGAGAAACGCCTGGGCCGCTAGCCTAAGTCATGCCTAATCATGGTGGAAACTTGCAGCATCACCATAATGAGCATCTATGAAGCATCCTCAATAAAAAGCTATGCATATGGTAAATAAAAAGATTGCTGAGATGCTCATTGTCTGCTTCCCTTGTCATTTTGGTTATGGGAAAGCTCATGTACCATGTGCAAGGGGTACCCCGTTGGCGGTTCTCGATGATATGCATGTATTTACAATGACAAGAACTTTCAGGTGACCAAAGTTGAGTAGAATGTGGAGCGGCCCTCGCACTCAAGGGACTCGGGATTTCCAGTCTATGGTCTGTCAAGCATATAATTCAGAGTGGACCTCACTTTCACCTTAACCACATGAAGATGCCTATGATAGGGGCAATGAGATCTCAAAGCTAATGAGTACCTTCCTTTCAGCATTGGGAAGCCTTTCAAACCTTTCAAAACCATTTTCACAACTTTGTTGAGTCACCACTTATTGTATGAGCACCTTCTTGAGAGCATAGTTGTCATTCTTGTGTTTGTTCCAAAACTTGGTTAATTATGTCAGGACTTTGATGCTTTGTATCTTTGATATCTTTACTTATAGTATTCATGTGAACTTCAGAGGTGCCTTGGCATTTATTATGCTCTTCAAATAAAGGCAAGCAAGATACCACTCTATCATACCTTATTATGAGCATTGCAATGTTGCTTATGTTTATGTTTCATGCTACTTATTATTATTGAGTTGGTTTCTCTTCATAGCTTGCAATGACTATTGAGTAGACTTAGTTGCATACTCCTTATTATGAATTGTCTAAGCATCTACTCATGTGCTGAGAATATTTACATCATATGAAGCACAGTGTTCGTGAAAGTTCTTTTATTGCACTCGGTTTTCAACTGAATTGCTTGAGGACAAGCAATAAGCTAAGCTTGGGGGAGTTGATACGTCCAAAACGTATCTACTTTCTCGAACACTTTGCTATTGTTTCTTCTCTAAACTTGTGTGATTTGGATACAACTAACACGGACTGATGCTATTTTCAGCAGAATTACCTTGGTGTCTTGTTTTTGTGCAGAAAATCAACTATCAGGAAAATATGCCAAAAATTATATTTCACCAGAAGATCCACGGAGCCAGAAGACGAGATGGAGAGGAGTCCTGGGGGGCCCACACCCACCCCAAGCGCGGGCCCACCACTAGCCGCGCCTAGAGGGGGTGCAGCCACCCCAGGCACCCTCTCGGCCTCCCTCTGCGCCTATAAGTGGCCTTTCGACCTAAAAACCGAGGGGGGGTCGTTAGTTTTCCAGAAAGAGTTCCGCTCCATCGCCGCCACCAGAAACTAAGATTCGGATCCAGAAACTCCATTCTGGCACCCTGCCGGGACGAGGAATTTGGAGAGGATCATTGCCATCGTCATCACCAACGCATCTCCATCAACCACCGATGTTTCCCTCATCCATGAGTGAGTAATCCCCCATTGTACGCTTGGGGATGGTAGGGATTGGATGAGATCTATCATGTAATCGAATAAGATCTATTTGGGCATAGTGCCTAGTATCATGAAGGTGTGCATGAAGCGATCTCTGTGATGCTGCAGAGGCTGGATCCGGCAATCCAGGCAGCAGTGGATCAAGTCGGATCCACGGAGGTCCTTGTGCTTCATGATAAAATCAATCCACCTTTTGGTGAGGATCAAGATATCTGACAATTCCGGCGCTTCCGCGTCCCATGACTTCTGGTGCGGGGCGGCACCGTCGTCAAATGTCGGAATACCTTCCGCCTTTCTAGGATTCGAAATATCCTTGTGATAAAAGAAGGTTCTGGCCCAGTGTTTGACGGATTCACTAGCGTTAATCCTAGGATAAAAACGGTTTCTCCTAAAGACTAAGCTAAGGGTACCGGTGGTATAAGGCACACCGGCGCTAATGGATTTCTTTCGGGTACCATAGTAGTATCGGAAAAGGGTGAGACTTGGCCTAATGACAAGAAACCCCTTACCACTAGCCGCGCCTGGAGGGGGTGCAGCCACCCCAGGCACCCCCTCGACCTCCCTCTGCGCCTATAAGTTGGCTTTCGACCTAAAAACCGAGGGGGTTCGATAGTTTTCCAGAAAGATTTCCGCTCCATCGCCGCCACCAGAAACCAAGATTCGGATCCAGAAACTCCATTCTGGCACCCTGCCGGGACGGGGAATTTGGAGAGGATCATCGTCATCACCAACGCATCTCCATCAACCACCGATGTTTCCCTCATCCATGAGTGAGTAATCCCCCACTGTAGGCTTGGGGATGGTAGGGATTGGATAAGATCTATCATGTAATCGAATAAGATCTATTTGGGCATACTGCCTAGTATCTTTATTAGTGCTATTTGACTTTGTTGCAACTTGTTGTGCTTAATGCTTGTCACTAGGGCCTGAGTGACATGGTCTCAAATCTGAACTTATTATTGAATCATTATGATAGTATTGTTTGTGATCTTATCTTCAAGTTGTGTACACATATCATTGTCCAGATCCAAAGGCCCCAAAGTGACAATAATTGGGACAACCAGAGGGGATGGATGTGGTGTGAGGATCACATGTGTTCACGGAGTGTTAATGCTTTGCTCCGGTGCTCTATTAAAAGGAGCACCTTAATTGCCAGTAGTTCCCTAGAGGCCCCGCTGCCACGGGCTGCCTGGACAGAAGATGTTGTGCAAGTTCTCATTGCGAGCACGTGTAACTATATTTGGAGCACATGCATAGGATTGTTTAGTACTTTGATGCTTGTTATTATTTATCTGCAATGCCCTAGATCTTGAAGTTACATGTTTAGACTCGTCCATGCAACGCCCGTCCATCCATCCCTATGCCTACCGCACTCGAATCCCACTGTTACTGTTACTATTACTGTTACTATTGCTACTGTTTCACTTTTGTTGTTGCTTTACTATTGCTACCACCAAACTGTTGCTACTGATAAACTTATGTGAGCAAGAACTATTTCTAGGTGCAGCTGAACTAACAACTCAGTTGTTAAGGCTTGCAAGTATTCTTTGGCTCCCCTTGTGTCGAATCAATAAATTGGGTAATACTACCCACGAAGACTGTTGCGATCCCCTATACTTGTGGCTCATCAGGTACCCAGTTGGCGGTTCTTTATGATACACATGTACTTACTGTGAGAAGAACTTACAGGTGACTGAAGTTGAGTAGCATGAGGTGTGGACCTCGTATTCAAGGGACATGAGATTGTCAACTTATACTTTGTCAAGCATATACTCCATAGTTTGTTCACTTTAACCTTAATCACTTTAAGATGCTTATGATAGGGGCAATGAGGGCTAAAAGCTAACCAGTACCATAATATTTGGAAGCTCTTTTTGAAACTTGAAATCCATGTTTCCCTTTATAAAGGGCCTTTCTTACAGTATTATATTGAGTCTCCACCTTCTACCTTTTGGCACCAGTTAAGAGAGCATAATTGCCATTCTTAGTTCTATGTGCAGTGTCCCAAAACTTATTGATTAATGCATATTGTTGATATTGCTTGTTCTTGTGCTATTTGTATCGAGTCACTCTTATGAACTTTGAAGGTGTCCTATGCATCTATTTGCTACTCTATGAGGGACAAGCTGAATGCCACTATGCCATGTTTTCTATATGTGAAACAAAAAAACTGTTTTCAATGCATGTTATTCATGATCTTTGTTTGTAGCCTTTCATGTTGCATGCATAGTTACTATGTCTTATTGTTAGAACTCCATCTTTCACGCACATGTTTAGAGTTCTTTGATCCTAGCTTTCAATGCTTGCAAATGGTTTGATCTTGGTTTTGATGGTGCATGTCACCTCAAAAATTATTCTTTGATCACTTACCTACTCGAGGACGAGCAGGAGTTAAGCTTGGGGATGCTTGATACGTCGGAAATGTATCTATAATCTTTGATGCTCCATGCTTGTTTAGTATCAAATTTGCTTTGCTTTGTCTACACTTTGAGGTGTTTTTATATGTTTTCTGCTACTAACCTATTATCAAGTTGCCACAGTGCCAGTAGCTTGTTTTCTTCTGTTTTTTGGTTCTAGAAGGCAGAAAATCAATATTCTCGGAATTGGGCGGGACAAAAGCCAAAGTCAATATTTTACCATGGGGAACACGAAGCCGGAGTACGAGACGGAGGAGATCCACCAGGGGGCCACACCCCCTGGCCATGCAGGTGGGCCCACCCCGCATCTGGGAGGGTGCAGCCGCCCTGGTGGCCCTCCTGTCTCGCCTCTTCGCCTATAAGAAGCCCCCGATGCAGAAACCCTAGGCACCCGATCAAAACTCCACGAAACCTTCTGTAGCCGCCACCACCATCGTCCCTAGATCGGGGGGATCTGAAGCTCTTCCCGGCACCCTGCCGGAGGGGAGATCATCCTGGAGGCTTTCTTCTTCATCATGCCAGCCTCCGGTATGAAGCATGAGTAGTTCCACCTTGGACTACGGGTCCATGTAGTAGCTAGATGGTTGTATCTCCTCCTTGTGCTTTCATGTATAGATCTTGTGAGCTCCGTTCGTGATCAAGATCTAATCTATTTGTAATCATGCATGTTGTGTTTGCGGGGATCCGATGGATATTGAGATTACTATTTCAGATTGATTAATGGTTTTGTCTAAGATTGTATCATGTATGTGTTGTTTGTGATCTTGCATGCTCTCCGTTGTTAGTAGCTATCTTGGCCAAGTAGTTGCTAGTGACTCCAAGAGGGGGTATTTATGCTCGATAGTGGGTTCATGCCTCTAGTTTCCAAGGGAAGTGACAGAAATCTCTTCGGTTGTAGATGTGTTGTTGCCACTAGGGAAAAAACAACGGTCTCTTTCTCATGGAACAAGTGGATTGTTTACCTTACACACTTTGCTTAAAGCAGTTGTCTTTTGCTTGCAACTTAATACTGGAGGGGGTTCGGATGATAACATGAAGGTGGACTTCTAGTCATAGGTGCAGTTGGATGGCGGTCTATGTATATTGTTGTATTGCCTAATCGAATCTCATAGGATCTTTTTGTCTAGTATTGCATTGTTATGCCTTGCTCAGTCCTGTCAATTGCCCTGTTGTAATTTGTTTACCCTTCATGCCATGTTTGTTTATCTAAGGAGAGCACCTCTAGTGAACTATGGACCCCGGTCCAATCTTTACCATTGATACATCTTCCACTGTTACTGTTTACTTGCTGCAAACCACCATCACCTCCACACCATACATTTAATCCTTTTTATAGCAAACCGGTGAGCTTGACAACCTCACTGTTCGTTGGGGGCAAAGTCTTGAGTTTGTGTTATGTAGGTTTCCACGTTGCTTGCAACACCTGTGAGACGTTTCCTTCCTCCTACTGGTTCGATAACCTTGGTTTCATACTGAGGGAAGACTTGCTACTGTGCTCTTCAAACCTTGCTCTTGGGGTTTCCAACGAAGCGTTCCACGTCAATAGTATGGCCGTCATCAACCCCCAGGTTGTCCTTCTTGTCGCCGATGAAGGTGTGCATGAAGCGATCTCTATGATGCTGCAGAGGCTAGATCCGGCGATCCAGGCAGCAGTGGATCAAGTCGGATCCACGGAGGCCCTTGTGCTTCATCATAAAATCAATCCACCTTTTGGTGAGGATCAAGATATCCGACAATTCCGGCGCTTCCGCGTCCCATGACTTCTGGTGCGGGGCGGCACCGTCGGCAAATGTCGGAATACCTTCCGCCTTTCTAGGATTCGAAATATCCTTGTGATAAAAGAAGGTTCCGGCCCAGTGTTTGACGGATTCACTAGCGTTAATCCTAGGATAAACACGGTTTCTCCTAAGGACTAAGCTAAGGGTACCGGTGGTATAAGGCACACCGGCGCTAATGGAGTTCTTCCGGGTACCATAGTAGTACCGGAAAAGGGTGAGACTTGGCCTAATGACAAGAAACCCCTTGCACAGAGCTGCGTGAGTGCTAAGCTCGAGCAGAGAGTTGGGAGGGAGGTTATGAAGCTGCACACCGTAATGATTGAGGACCTCGACAAAGAAGTCCGACGGTGGCAGGCTGTGGCCGCGGTCGATGTGCGTGCCAAATAGCACCCGCTCGCCGTCGCGCGTGACAGGAATAGCATGCCCTGAGGCGCTTTGCCATGCACCGGCGACGATGAATCCTTCGTCCTCCATGACCTGGAGTTCGGCATCGTCCATGACGCTGGGGACCCAGAGGCCCCGCATCTTCTTTTCATCCGCCACCGACGAACCCGCCGCCGCTCCTGAGCCTGAGGTAAACGCCATCGTTGTTGGAGAAGAAGGACTGGTGGGGGAGAGAGAGATTTTTCTTGAGGCGTGTAGATGGGAATGGTTGCGGAGCGCTCGAGGAGTACGAGCAGACAATTAATGGATCGGTGGAGAGATGAATCTGAGATAAAGGTTTTCTCCTTTCTTTTATTTACCTATGCGCCAAGATTCATGCGTTGATACGCGTGATTTACGCCACGCGTATAGGAGAGAGGTGGGTAACTTCCTCGCGACTCCTCCGTCCCCTCGATTCTCGCGTGAGAATTGAAACAATGCTCTATTCCATAAGGAGCGGACCCACCAACGCTCATGTCGATGGGACTCTTGTCAGTGACAAGACTTGGTCTGAAAAGTTGTCATCTCGCACGTCGTTGTAAAATCCGGCTCATGTTTCAAACTGAGCAAGGAAAGGATTAAAGTCGGAGCAAAACATATACGACTCAACTAACTCGGAATCCTACACTACTAAATGAAGTTTTCGGGAACCCTTCAAGATTCTCAAGACGAAGAAACCATGAAGCTAGACGATTTATCCGACTTTGGATCTTGGAGACTTCCGGAGGCTACTATTGGGGATATACTTTCGGGTATACCCACAGGACTCGCTGACCAGGGTGGCCCACCAACGGGTTAGAGATTTGCTTCACGGGCGGCCCAGTCAGAGAAAGAGGAGGAGCCAGTTCCGGCTACGACAAGGCCCGGAAGAGTTACCGACTTAGGCATGTAGTATTACTTGTACTCGAAGCTGTATCTAGTTACCGACTCTATAACGTAGCCGGATAGGTCTCTCCTGTAACCCTAGGCCCTGGTATCTATATAAACCAGCCCTATGGGAGCCTTTAGGGCACAACCAATCATAAGACCACAATCACAACTCGCACAAGCAAACCTCTCTTATAATTCGTTGTAACATTCGGCTTACGCTGATATATTACTAGGTTGCTAGCAGGAGTAGGATCCGATCACCGCAGTCGGATCTGAACCTGGGTAAACTTGTGTTCACCGCTCTTAGAACATCCGACGTCTCATACCCTATCTTTCCAACGCCACTAGGACCCCCTATGGCGTACTTGTCGACAATCCGACCACAAAAAGATTGAGAGTCATGGCGGCGGTGGAGACAGTAGGAATCAACCGGCGACACAACGACAACGTGTAGTCGCCATCGCGAGCGAGTGTGTGACCGCGTGAGAGAGAGAGGACCGGTTCGGTTCAATCGAACCGAGTCACTGGTTTTTACCTTTTTAGTTTGACCAGTGGGACTAGGGGGGATGGTTATTTCACATTTTTTCAAAAGGGCATTTTAACAAAAAAGACACTTAGGAATTTTAGAAAAATAAAATAGTTCCAAAAAGGTAAAATATAAGGAACTAAAATCCTATTTTTTGGAATTATTAAAAATAGTTTTATAAACATAATAATTCCAAGTTGATTATTGGAATTAAAATAAATGCTTTTAATACAATAAAAATAATCTAAAAATCTTTAAAACTAAAACAATATTTACTAAATTATTGGAAAATTATTATGAACTTAAATACACACACTTTTAATTGTACAAAGTAGTTTAATTGTATTATATAAAAATTCTAAAGTAAAATTCATATAAGATATATGAAAATTCTAAAGTGAAATTCAATAAAACCCTAAAAAAAGAGAAATTCACATAAAAATCAAAGCAATTCAAATCAAGAGAAATGAAATAACAATACTTGAACAATTTAATTCATCTAGTTGCATTAGAGCATCAATTCCTTTTTTACAAAAGTGTTGTCTTTATCAAATAATGATTTTTATTTCCAGAACCCGGGGTCAACGGTCAAGGGTCAAGTAGAATGTTCGAACTGCATTACATGACCATTACTAGGTAAGTTCAATCCTTGCATATTAAAATGTAAAGTCAAACTTCACATGAGAACTGCAACTCAAAATCTTGCAAACCTATATATTTTATAAATACTTTTCAAAAGTTTCACAAACTAAGGACAAAAAAATATTGTTTTCTTGAATTATAAACAGTTGGGAAATGAAATCTTGGTGGAATACATGATGGAAAATAATGTGGGAAAGATTTGATTATACCGGAGAAAAACTTGGACCTAAACAATAACTATAGTTAGTCATTCCAAGGCGCCGTATAAACCGCGCTGACTAGAGATCTTGGGGAAGAGCGAGTCAGAAGCTTCTTCTTAGTTTTATATGCCTTCGGATGATTAAGTCAGGCTATAATGGTAGTGTGTGGAATCCCGTAACTTTCCCATCTTGTGCTACAAGATGACGGCTTTAGTATCTTAGTTGTACAAAATTTCAAACATCAGTCATTGACCGGTTTAATGCAATGGGCAGGTTACTGAATTGGATAGAGTTCGATATAACTTGAAGAAACTTGGTAACCAGTCACACCTAAGAAAGTGTGATAAGTGCAATAAGTCCATGGACATTTGTGGAAAGTACTGCACCTTTCGAGAGTATATTAAATGTAACATGTTACTCCCTATCCAGGGAATGGATTGTGAACGCAGTGTGGATAGAAACATAATAAAGTTCTAATTACCTGTGAAGACCGACGAAAATAGTTTTTATAAACTAAAACTTATCTTTTCTAAAAACCATTTTCGAAAACCTAAGCAACCTTGATAATGGTTACACCACACACCAATTATAGAATTTTATTAGTACAGTTGTTGTCTAATTATCTTCTTAAACTCTTGCTAGACTTTGAGAGTCGTGAGACAGAGGAACCAGACCACACCAACGATGGAGGAGAGATCGACTACGAGGAACCAGATCTTTTGAGAGGCATTGAAGGAATAGATTACTATATAGAATATGCATCAGAGTGATGGCTATGAAAATAGCCATGTTTATTCGTGTTTAAATCTTATATTAAGTTAAACAATTAATAAAATATCTCTCTAGCTTTGCCAATAATGACTAATTATTGTAAAAACGGGCAAATACTTCTTTTAAATTGTGATGCGCAAGAAATCACACTTTAATGGAGAAATCTGGAACAACTAAGAGAGAATCACACATTTCCAACTCAACCAAGTCAACTAGAGTTGAAAGCCAACATACAGGAGTGTCAACAAGCACTGGTATTCAGGAGTGTTAACGAGCACTGGTACAGGAGGAGCTTGCCTATATCATGCACCCGTACCACACGGCGGTGGCTTCCCTATGTCAAACAGAGCAAGTTTCGTGAAGGCCCCTATATATTTTGAAACTCCAAACCGCTGTGAAGAGAGCGGCCATTCTCAATTTGCATATGAAACATAGAGGAAGATCCACTGCTTCACCATCACCATAGTCCATCGTCTACATCTCCATGTTATAGCCATAGCCATATCCATAACTTGTATTCAAGATCGCCTCGCGGTTGGCAACTTTGTAAAGGATATTTGTTATTGATCTAAGTAATTCTATAATGTTTTCTATCCTTGATCTTAATATGAGTGAGTAGTCATCACGGACAGCGATTATGTGTATCTACTTATATGGTAATATTGTGTGGTGATTGCGTAGCAGATTTTTATCTGTATCATTGTCTCTGTCCTCAGACATAGGACTTGTCAGGTACCCAAAACCTCGAGGATTGATCAAGGTTTGAGGTGAGATGTGTGGTAAATAACGCCTACGCGTGAAATCCAGTGACAACAATGCGAGTACAGTAGTCGTTTAGTGATTGATTTGGGAACAACATGAACAACTTAGATCTTAATGTTTTGTTCTGTATTTGACTTAATAATCATTCATAGCCCGGTGTTTCATGGTATAACAGTTGGACCAAGCGGTAATGTGCATGACTAGCGGTAACCTCTATTATGGTCTGCACAGATTATATTCCGGGTAAAAATTAGAACATATACAGTATATTCATATAGAACTATTCCGTTGAAAAATGAGCAACACTTGTGGCTTTTCTTCTATGACGACAGTAGCTATATTGCTCGTACATGTTATATAAAGGCATCTTTGTTGATAAGATGCGTTTTGTTTGCTGACACTGACAACGCAACAATATTTAACTAGGTTAATTTAGGCGGGCACAATGAAGGTATTGCTGACTTTTTGTTCCTCTCGAGATTAATCTTTCTCCTAGCTGTTTGGTTAGACTTCTCTTTCTCCTCCACGTGGTCTAATAATAAAGGTTTATTTGGATCTTGCAAAATGTAGTAAATGTTGTACTCCATGTCAAAATCGAAATCTTTATAATGGACCAATGTACCACCTCATTATTTTTTCTTTATTAATTTGGACGGACAGCATTTGATTTGTCACGTGTATATACCTTAATTAAGATATGACTTCTCTATAGTTATAAACGTCATGCATGATGTATCTCCTTCATGTATATAAACGGATCAGGCAACTGGGAACAGGGACTCCTCCGGGCCGTCTCGCGCGGGGCGGCTTCGGAGGCCCCCAAAACCCTAGAAAAAGCGGTGCCACCACCTCCTCTCCCCCGGCCGCTGCCGCTGCCGCCGCCGCCGCCAGCGGTGGCGGCCGTGCCTGGCCGTCGAAGGCGGCGGACGAGGGAGGCGCTCTCCCGACGGGGCCCCTTCGCGCGGAGGCGGGTCATCACAGGGGAGTGAGGGTGGAGCTTGGGAGGCGGCGAACCCTGGTAGGGATGCGGCGGTGCGGGGAAGGTGGCTCGGCAGCGCGAGGCAGCATGGAGGGCGGCGAGATCCGTCCGGAGTGCTGACGCGCAGCGGCCGCCCGTCTCCCGTGTGGCTTGTTCTTTCCTCAAGAGCGACGGAGTGGGACGATCTGGTGGAAGAGGTGCCGGCGATTGGATTCCGTTGGAAGACCTAGATCGGCTCTCTAACCCTAATTGCCTGCTCAATCCGTTCTCCGGAAACCGGCCGGCGGTGTGGGGATCGCTGTGTCGGATCTAATAATGGTGGTGGTCCTTTGGTTTCTGTTGCACGAAGATGAAGATCTGCTAGATGTCTGCCCTCGTTGATCCGATCTGGAGAGGCGGGTTCCGGAAGACTCCGCCGACGAACTCCTATGGGCGTATCATGCCTGGAATTGCTGGATCGGAAGGTATTCGGTCGTGCACACCTTGTTTTTTGGGCCGTTTGGTTTTAGCGGGAGCGTTGCGAAGCTCTGTTGTTTGTTCTCACCAAGTGCCATTCTTAGAGCCATGGTGAAGTCAGATGCGGAGAATGTCAGTAAAGCGGAAATTTGAGGGTAGCGATGGTGATTTTTGTTCCTGTGGCGACAGAGATCTGGCTGCGTGATCTGGGACTCGTTGCAGCGGTTGTTGGTGCGGGAAGACAACACAGGGGAGTTTTCGGTCTTATCTTGCAGGGTGAAAATCCAAGGTCTGGCCTTAGCTGGTTGTGCCTGGCAATGACCTTATTGAAGGCATTGTTTTGTGATCAAGGACTTTCTCTAGGGTAAAAACCTATGACTTTTGGTCGGGCAACGACGACGCTTGGGCATTGTTTCCTTCTTGAAGGCGTTGTTATTGGAGTGGAGGACTACTGGTGTTGTTCTGATGGTGTCACTGTCATTTCTTTAAGGATTAGTTCGCTGTAGCGGAACTTTCCTTTTTTTGTAATTTCTCTTTCTTTTTTCTGAGCTGTGTGCATCCGTAGAGCCGCTAGGGCATGCGTTGTTGCAGAGGCTGGGTGTAATTGATGTCCTTGTGATAATAATATATACTTTTTTCCAAAAAAATGTATATAAACGGATAAACCTACCATCTTTCATATATATATATATATAATGTAATAATTATATATGTAACTATGGTAAAATAACAGGGGAAAATATAAGTTCGGCAAAATCATCATATTTAAAATAATGATCTTTTATACTTCTATATGGTATGGCCATCTAGTTTTAAAATATATGTGATGAGATTATATGTTCATAGCGAATAGATCGGTCGGATGGCGACCCGGTGTGCCGCTGATGACGTGTGCGCTCCATCAATTCACTTTACAAGTCTATCTTAATGATGATATCTGCAACTCCATTATTTGGATGCTCACTCCATCAGGTTCCTATTCTTGGGCCTCCGCTTACAAAGTACAATTCGTTGGCTTAACTCGCACAGACATGAATAACACTGTTTGAAAGAATTTCTTTTCCCCCAAATGCAAATTGTTTTCTTGGCTCATCATTCAAAACCGGATGGCAGACCGCCTTCAAAAGCGAGAATGACATAATTGTGTATGCTTCCTTTGAAATAGGGTGCCGGAGTCGTCGTTTCACCTTCTCTTCAAATGTCATTACACCACTAGAATTTGGTGTATGGTAATTTAAAGAGTGGCTAGGCCTTCATTCCTTTGAGCCTTCAGAATGTGGTGCATTTGACTATGTCAAATCTTGGAGTCATGTGGTTCATGGCCAAGCGATGTCATCTCTTTTGATGCTAGTTTCGTGGGAGTTGTGGAACGAGCACAACACTCGAGTCTTAAAAAACAAGAGCTCTGTGGCTGTGGTGGTCTTCACACACATTAAGTTGGAGGCGAGTTCTTGGTGCATCGCCGGGGCAAGACAGTTGGGGTCACTTATTGCACGGGAGATTAATGTTTTGTTGTTTTTGGGTCTGTAGCCCCGGGCCTAACATCTTGTTACACTTGCTTCTTCTTATTAAATGAATTAACAAGGAAAATCATTTCTTTCAAAAAAAATCCCAAGATATTCGAGTACAATGTATACGGACACAAACGCAGTAACACAACACACTCCTATAAGAAAACTCAAATGCACGTCCATTTTTTGGTGACCTTCCTGTTTTTCATGTACTCATACTTTTTTTAGGATACGACATGCACAAAACTGAGAGGTGTGGCATGTGCCCGATGATGCTGATCATATCCTTTCTCGGTGTTTCCACGTGCACACATAGCAATCGAAGGCAAAAGCGGGCGTCGAGCCAAATTAAATTTCCCAGACTGCCTACATCGCCTTTAACTACATTAACTTTTGCTCTGTCGTCAAATGCTTCACCTACTATCAAATTTCTTCCTGCTGGTCATGCATTGTTCCTTTGTAAATTTAAAGAAGCTAGAGGGGTCAGAGTAATATCCTTTTATAGTCCAATTGGTTTTACTAATAGAAGAAAGACATATAAATATGTTAGTTGTACATGTGAGTCATATGGTGCATTGATGCTGGACAGCTGGAGTAGAAGGGCAGGGGAAAAAAGGAGAATAGAAGGACTAACCTAATAAGACCAAACCAGATGAAATAATAGTCACAAAGAATTCATGAACCAAAACGTTCCTTTCTACAAATAATAAGCAATTTGAAGTACTTAAAATATTATATCATTGTGTGAAAGCATGTTTAGTATGAGACAACAATGAGAGCCCACGTATAAGAACCAAGTCACGGTTAGACGATTAGGATTCAATGCCTAGATCTCTGTCTCAAAGATGGTTGGTGAAAGATGGTGACGGCAATTTCTCGAGCGCATGCGCTGGTGCGTGCTGAGGATCTGCCATACCGGTTCGTGCCCCTGGCTAGCTGTTGGATGGTCGGATAGGGCCTCCAGATTTTTTTAATGATGTGCATCGGTGTGCGGTTAGAGTGCTGGCTCTGACATGACCATCCCCTTCATCTAGATTTTGTAGTTGGAGAGGTGGCTTTAGGTTGATCTATATATTCTCTTTGTAAGGTTTTGTTGAATAATAAATAAAAGAGACAGAGTATAACCTCTGTTTCCAAAAAAAAGAGGGTAATTGTATTCCATGCTTAATTGTACCTGGAGCAACTACATGATCAAACCCCAGGTTTAACATGACGATGTGTCTCGATAAGCCCGAATATTTTCTAATGAGATTAGAGATGCCCGGCAATAGCGATGCATGTCTAAAGTGGCTTGGCCTATCTTGAAGTTTGTTAACTGCTCTGATCTACCGTAGACTCCAGATATTTTATAATGAGTCGACATTCCCAGACAGTAGCGATGCGTCTAAAGTGGCTTGGCCAATCTTGAAGCTCGGTAACTCTGAACACTCTGCGCGAGTGTGCAGTGTGATGATAAAATCGCATGTCTGTTGTCCCCGTCTGCGAGGTGCAAGATGATTCTAGAGAAAAGAGAGGCTAGAGCTAAAAGGTGACCGGGATAACTACTCTAACAATCCCTGCTTTTAGCACATGCATATTGGTTTCAATCTCACCTGATAAAGTTGATCAGTTATTGTAGATTCAGTTTGTTCGTATTCTGTAAGACTCCTCTCAAATTGAGAAGATCACCGTCATGAGTCCATGATTTCTCTGGTCAAATTTACCACGTAGAATTATGGCGTTAATTCCTAGCTAGTTCTCGACTGTACTTATTTTTGCTTGTTGATTTCTAACAACCAAAAATTACAAATTGTTGAACCCGGTAAGGATAGCCCAATTTGATCCTCACCAATTGCAAGTTTTCATCACCTGCAAAAGAGAAAGGAAAAAAGAAAAAACTTGCAGGTTGCAAAACCCTTTGATCGATCTGCTATCGCGATCATCATTGATTAAGCCAACTAACAACCAGTAAAATGGAACCAAAAACTCTACCCTTTACTTTACAAGTAAGTAGCTAGCCTCTAGGTAGCCCAAAATGCGAATTGACCAATTAATCAGCCCGGTACCATGTGATCACGACTAGAAGTCCATCGACAAGATTATATTATTGCGAACCCTG
This sequence comes from Avena sativa, assembly GCA_916181665.1. Classification (NCBI taxonomy): domain Eukaryota; kingdom Viridiplantae; phylum Streptophyta; class Magnoliopsida; order Poales; family Poaceae; genus Avena; species Avena sativa. Next base: position 38,146,728 of record OV702283.1, read on the forward strand.
TAGAAGTTTACAATACATACACTCACTCATATGAACGTACACATAGACCCTACCCATTATATTATGAGCACCTCCGAAAGACGGCAATCTTGAGATTGACACTTTTATGATCATAGTAGTCTCGCTATCGACAGAAATGTAGTCCTTACTAAAGAATATTCCATTTTTTTATGAGACATCAAATGTTAAACCTAGGGTTTGCATCGTGTGGGCCAGGTGCTCTTAACCATCCAACCATATGTTGGTTCTCAGATTATTTTGGCATTTGATTCCACATATATAGTACGTTATTAGTTATGCGATCAATTAATTCAGCAGTAGAGAGGGTACCATTTTCTGTCAATCAGCGGCAACTATATACTATGTCTTTATGCATATGCAATCGCAACGTGAGGCACACGTACGCGCGAGTATGATCGATGCGACGCTGGAATTAAGAACGTGGCCGACACACACATCGTTTTGGCACAACTTGATCATGGTCAAATTGATATCTCGATAGATCCTCAATCTTTTTTAAATAGTCCTCCGTCGAACTGCTACATGTTTTCTTCTGTATATGTGCATGTGCCCCCTGACCGGCATAACCGGCCGTTTACCGTTCACATTCCTACTCTCTAAATGTATGTATGCACATGGAGTCATGGAGGTATTAAATCCTAAATTAAGACGAAGCCTGCTCATTAGCTCATTGCGTATCGTACTATCTATCTGTAACGTTGTTGTTCCACTCCCTGCACACTTGATAGCTGTTTGCGAACCATCCAAATGATTCCGCATGTGCGTTTACAGTCGGCGAAAGCTAGTCTACTATATATGTGGGTCGACTGGTCGCTTGTTTAGCACTGTCGTCTATAGAAATACTTATGGTATGCACATGTGAATCATGCATTGATTATTGAAGCAAGATGGGGTTGTTGCTAATTTTTCTATGTTGGTCTACGAAGCACGCACTAAAACAACAAAGTGCACCTTACTAGTCTTTGCAGCAGCAGGAACTAGGTATGCTGCAATTTCCTATTGAAAACACAAGTAGCACGACCTGCTGGTACTATACACAGTGTGTGATATATAATTAACCGGCGGACTCGTCTGTTCACCAAGTCGCACTAACTACAGATTAACTACTGCATAGGTGTATAGCTAGTTAACCGTATTCTCTGAATCGGTCAAACAAAGAAAGATTAATTGATCGGACATGTGATCGATCGATCGATCGATCGGGAGGATAATGTCTTACCACGACGTCCAATTCATTTGGCCACCAAGTGGACGTACGGCACTAATTAATCAGCAAGAGCAAAATGGCTACCCTGTGGCCATGACATTTTATGTCACCCTCCCTTTCCTCCATCCGCAATCTCGCATCGATCGACCTTGCGAGAAATAGAAGATAGTATCAGACAGCACAACTGCCCATCGCTTTTGACCAATCAACAACTCGATCGTGCCCAAAAATCCATGATGGCTAGTACAGTTATTGCTCTCCTGGTGACTACTATCATACAAACACAAAATAGGTACGGCCCGCTGGACGGCAGGGGCTTCTTTCAGAGATCACACCAGATCGAGAAGGCAGATGGGAGGATGATGGAGGGGTTAAAGACGATCGAGGAACTGGACGGAGCACGCACACGCGTACCCACTCGCACGCAGCCGCACGATCGAGAGATCGACAGGGTTACTGTCAAGCACGTGCCTGAGATTGGGATCGATCGGGCGCAGGGAAAAAGGCAAATTAAGTGGCTTGGAATCAAATTGGTCGACTGAGTTAATGTGCGTCCGATCGTGTGGCCACCTAGATCAAAGTATCTTTTTGACTCGGTCCATGCATTGCAAGGGTGACTAACTTGATCACCTCTATAGCGCGGTTGACAAGTCGTAGTGAAAATCAATTTACACACCACCATCGTTTCAGGTTCTGTCCTTGTGATATCATGCGATGCGATCTTCCATCGTACCGTCTGCTTTCTATGATCGTTATTATGTAAACCCTTGTGTTGGCTCCGAGTAGGATGATCGTTCCTAGCTATCTCTAGCTTGCTTTCATCGCATGGAGTGTGAGCTTTCGGCGGGTTAATATGCTGTGTGGAAATGGTAGTTTTGATAGTGGTCGGAATCAATAGGAACCCACAAAGGAGTAGTATATGGCCCATTTTGCAGGCCTCCATCCTACTCCCACTACAGGAATGGCGGTGTGTGCCGACGGCCGGGAGCTACGCCGACGGCCAAAGGTCGGGGCCGTCGGCGTAGCACCGGGCCAGGCCAGCCCAGCTTCCGAGCCCTCGGCGTAGCGGCACGTACACCGAGGGTGACCGTCGGCGTAAACTTAGCCCTCGGCGTACGGGGTGGCCGCGTGGCACTAGTCAGCCAGGCCGGGACAGGCCCTAACGGCGTCAGCATTACGCCGAGAGCCACTGTCGGCATAGGCTACGCCGACGGTCACCCTCGGCGTACGTCCTGCCTACGCCGACGGTGACCCTCGGCGTACCTATGCACTTTTTTCCTTACCAAATTATTTGTATTTATTTATTAGTATCAATTATTTAGGTTCTATTTTATCAATTGGATGGATTCGTAGCCTCCGAATAATAGTCTTCACGCCCACATAAAATGTCGAATCTTCTCACAAGTTGAGAAATTTGCATGTTTGTGTGTTATTATCACATGTGCATGAAATTTATATTTCACAAATTTTTGTGAAGTTGTTCAAAGATTCAATCACATGTGCGTGTCCCCCCTCGCATGCATGCGGAAGCGTAGGTTCCGGACCCGTATAAGGGGGAATCTCCCCGTTGAGGCGAAGCTAATATGGTTTTACATCACCCTATGACCTAAACAAACACAAAACATATGTGTGTGAGTGTGATGAGAGGTTGGTATAGGTGCTTGCATGTGTCCCCCCTCGCATGCATGCGCTCTAACCTAGAGGCGAAGGTTCCGTACCCGTATGAGGGGGAATCTCCCCGTCGAGGTGAAACCGGGTAGGATAGTGCCCAAACTTGTGAACCAACATGGTTTTACATCATCCTATGACCTAAACAAACACAAAACAAGAGAGAGCTACGCCGGGCTACCCCTGTCAGGGGAACGTCTAGGGGGGTAGACGACCCGAGTGTGCACAGATCAGGGTTTCGCCGGAGGAAGACCACGAGAACATTGGAATGAGATGAAAACTTGCATGTGCCCCTAGCATATGTGTGTGAGTGTGGTGAGAGGTTGGTATAGGTGCTTGCATGTGTCCCCCCTCGCATGCATGCGCTCTAACCTAGAGGCGAAGGTTCCGGACCTGTATGAGGGGGAAATCTCCCCGTCGAGGTGAAATCGGGTAGGATAGTGCTCAAACTTGTGAACCAACATGGTTTTACATCACCCTATGACCTAAACAAACACAAAACAAGAGAGAGCTACGCCGGGCTACCCCTGTCAGAGGAACGTCTAGGGGGGTAGACGATCCGAGTGTGCACAGATCAGGGTTTCGCCAGAGGAAGACCACGAGAACATTGGAATGAGATGAAAACTTGCATGTGCCCCTAGCATATGTGTGTGAGTGTGGTGAGAGGTTGGTATAGGTGCTTGCATGTGTCCCCCCTCGCATGCATGCGCTCTAACCTAGAGGCGAAGGTTCCGTACCCGTATGAGGGGGGAATCTCCCCGTCGAGGTGAAACCGGGTAGGATAGTGCCCAAACTTGTGAACCAACATGGTTTTACATCACCCTATGACCTAAACAAACACAAAACAAGAGAGAGCTACGCCGGGCTACCCCTGTCAGAGGAACGTCTAGGGGGTAGACGATCTGAGTGTGCACAGATCAGGGTTTCGCCGGAGGAAGACCACGAGAACATTGGAATGAGATGAAAACTTGCATGTGCCCCTAGCATATGTGTGTGAGTGTGGTGAGAGGTTGGTATAGGTGCTTGCATGTGTCCCCCCTCGCATGCATGCGCTCTAACCTAGAGGCGAAGGTTCTGGACCCGTATGAGGGGGGAATCTCCCCGTCGAGGTGAAACCGGGTAGGATAGTGCCCCAACTTGTGAACCAACATGGTTTTACATCACCCTATGACCTAAACAAACACAAAACAAGAGAGAGCTACGCCGGGCTACCCCTGTGAGAGAACGTCTAGGGGGGTAGACGATCCGAGTGTGCACAGATCAGGGTTTCGCCGGAGGAAGACCACGAGAACATTGGAATGAGATGAAAACTTGCATGTTCCCCTAGCATATGTGTGTGAGTGTGGTGAGAGGTTGGTATAGGTGCTTGCATGTGTCCCCCCTCGCATGCATGCGCTCTAACCTAGAGGCGAAGGTTCCGGACCCGTATAAGGGGGAATCTCCCCGTCGAGGTGAAACCGGGTAGGAAAGTGCCCAAACTTGTGAACCAACATGGTTTTACATCACCCTATGACCTAAACAAACACAAAACAAGAGAGAGCTACGCCGGGCTACCCCTATCAGAGGAACGTCTAGGGGGGTAGACGATCCGAGTGTGCACAGAGATCAGGGTTTCGCCGGAGGAAGACCACGAGAACATTGGAATGAGATGAAAACTTGCATGTGCCCCTAGCATATGTGTGTGAGTGTGGTGAGAGGTTGGTATAGGTGCTTGCATGTGTCCCCCCTCGCATGCATGCGCTCTAACCTAGAGGCGAAGGTTCCGGACCCATATGAGGGGGGAATCTCCCCGTCGAGGTGAAACCGGGTAGGATAGTGCCCAAACTTGTGAACCAACATGGTTTTACATCACCCTATGACCTAAACAAACACAAAACAAAAGAGAGCTACGCCGGGCTACCCCTGTCAGAGGAACGTCTAGGGGGGTAGACGATCCGAGTGTGCACAGATCAGGGTTTCGCCGGAGGAAGACCACGAGAACATTGGAATGAGATGAAAACTTGCATGTGCCCCTAGCATATGTGTGTGAGTGTGGTGAGAGGTTGGTATAGGTGCTTGCATGTGTCCCCCCTCGCATGCATGCGCTCTAACCTAGAGGCGAAGGTTCTGGACCCGTATAAGGGGGAATCTCCCCGTCGAGGTGAAACCGGGTAGGATAGTGCCCCAACTTGTGAACCAACATGGTTTTACATCACCCTATGACCTAAACAAACACAAAACAAGAGAGAGCTACGCCGGGCTACCCCTGTCAGAGGAACGTCTAGGGGGGTAGACGATCCGAGTGTGCACAGAGATCAGGGTTTCGCCGGAGGAAGACCACGAGAACATTGGAATGAGATGAAAACTTGCATGTGCCCCTAGCATATGTGTGTGAGTGTGGTGAGAGGTTGGTATAGGTGCTTGCTGACATGGTTATACCCTACGGGTACGTAACTTCAGCATACCTAGTCCATCCCAAAGAAGGCCCACGGCAGACATACGCTGGCCCATGAAGATTTTCGGGTGGCCAAGACCCATGACGTCTTCAGATCCTTGGAGAGCAAGACTAGAGGAGATAGGAAATTCAAAGGGGTAAAACCCTAGAACTTGTAACCGACTAGGACTACGCCAGGGACCTGCCTAAGTCCATATAAAGGCCAGGATGGCACGTCCTAGGGAAACTCGACTCATACTTTCGCACACGCATCCACGCCAGATCGAATCTGCGCACCCTCTAACCTTCGGTTCCGCCGTAATCAAAGAGCAGACAAGCAGGAGTAGGGTTTTCCCTCCGGGGGCCTAAACCTGGGTAAATCTCGTGTCCCCTGGTTGCTTGTCTGTTAACCATGCCACGATCTCCAGCATCCCCATCTTCTCCAAAACCCAAGTCCATAACAATGGGCATTGACGAGATTAAACCTCGTCAATTGGCGCCGTCTGTGGGAATTGGGGTTGCTGATTGTGCGGTCGTGACGGTTTCGACCCGATCGATCTACAACTCCGCGGCGACGGAGAATCACCTCCTCTTCGGCGCTTTCGACTTCACCGCCCACTCGCTGGATACCATGAAGGATTTCGAGCCCGTAGGCGATGGACTCAAAATCTTGTTCGGGAGCTTCTGCTTCCAGGTGGGACAAACTGGCACCCTCCGCCTCCCTGAGCGGGTGCCCGTGCCGTCAATAAGGCCCGCTTCGTGGGCTCCACACCCCGTGCTACGCACGTCACCATCAACAGATGAGTTCTACAGCAGCAGCAGCTGCAACTCCGATCTATGCGATCCACCTTCGGATGAAGGGACCTACAGTTCCGGATCCAAAAGCTGCGGCAGCAGCCAACCAATCTGCAGGCGCTATCTGTGCGCCGTAGTCATCCAAACCGACGAGGAAACGCCTAACCCGCCGCCCAACCCCAACCCGCAGGACAGAAACGGCGAAAACGGCGAAAACGGGGAAAACAGTGGCCACCTCATCCAACTTAGCAAAGAAGGATGGGTCGAAGCACGCCGCGCCGTCGCAGGCGAAATAGTCCTACCTATGGACTCCCCACGTGATCTGCTGAGGGCATACCACTACCTCCTCATCGAGGAGCACAAGAAGCAAGTCAAGATGCAGGAGACGCTCGACAAACGCAAGCAAGCAGCCTCTGAGTCCAGTGCGCGACGAGCTGCGCTCTCCGCCATGGGACCCGGCTCTAGCACAAACGGAAATCAGGGAAACAAGCACCGCTCTCGGGTGGAAAACATGGACCCCAAGGAGCGGCGTGACGTGACCCGAACTCTCCATACATCGTTCATGGATATGGACGCTGACGGCAATATCACCCCGAAGACGCCACAAGCTGCGATCATGGCAGCCACTACGTATCTCGCGGCTCACCCACCTCTGGAGGGGGACCCGAAAAGGGCCATGCATAGGTCCGCACTCACCGGACTAGGACTAATTGGAGCTGCGCTCCACGAAGACGCTCCTGCAGAACCGAAGAAGAAAGCTCCGGCCAGGCGCGACAGGAGTCCCACCCCTTCATCCGAAGAGGAAGAGGAGCACGATCTTCCTCGAAGGAAGAAGAGCTCGCACCGCCATAAAAGCGACTACGACGCCAGAGACAAGCTTACACAGCGCAAGATCGATAAAGCACGCGCTAAACACGCATGCTCGTCTGAATCTAAGATGGATGAAGACGAAGGAGAACTCTGTGGGGCTCGATGCTTCAGCAGATCCGTCCGGCGAACACAGATGCCACGCAACTTCAAGCTTCCTTCGGATACTCCGAAGTTCAACGGCACGCAAGATCCAAAGTCCTGGCTCAGTGACCATCTGTCATCCGTCAAGCTTCACGGAGGCAACAAAGAAACCGCCATGCAATGCCTTCAGCTGCAGCTAACAGGCGCAGCGCGGGTCTGGCTTAGCAGCCTATCATCAGGATCCATCCGAAGCTGGGAGGAGCTCGCTTACAGCTTCATCCGAAACTTCAAAGGCACCAGCAAGAGGCCCGCCTCAATCGAAGAATTGCGAGCCTGCACTTAGAGAACGGGTGAATCTATTCGCTCGTACATACTACGCTGGTCTACAACCAAGAACTCCGCAGCACACATCTCCGAAGAGCGGGCCATCGACGCCTTCAGGGACGACGTCAAACGCCCAGACTTCAAGGAGAAACTTGGACGTGTAAAGCCCAAGACACTCGACCAGCTCATGGAAATCGCCAACAGTTGGGCAGACGGCGAAGATTGCATCCAGCGGGCGCAATCAGATGAAGAGGACGACTACGGCCGAAGACGCGAACGCCGCAGCAAGAGGAGATCGCGCGTCTATGAGGACCGCGATGGACCCGACATGGTCGCAGCCGGCTACGCCGACCGCCGTAACGACAACAGCCGCAACAGCGGAGGATACCGCAGAGGAAACTTCCGCGACAACGGACGACCAACGCAGTCGTGGCAACGCCGCGACCGCGACAACGGACCCTCAGCATTCGACAAACTTTCGGGTCCATGCACCATCCACTTCTACATCGACAAACAAGATGGCAAAAAGAAAGCTAGCCACATGCTCAAGGACTGCCGCGAGTTCCAGAAACTCAGCGAAAGCATGGTGCAGATGAGGCAACAAGCTCCAATCCCTGCGTTCGGAAACGCACCTGCGCCAGGTGAAATAGCACACGGAGCTCCTCCACCGCCGCCTATTGGAGGCCCAAATCAACCAGTCGCACCAGCGCAAAACAACGCCGGGGTCGCATACCCCCCACCAAAAGGAGCACTCAATATGATACAGAAGGGATGCCCCACAAATAGGGTGCAGAAGAAAATCACCCGACAAATCAACTTGGCCGTGGCAACTCCGCCTGCAATCCCTGAGTACCTCAGCGGATCGGAGTCCTGCATCACATTCACTCGTGCGGATCACCCTTGCCAGATCCCTCGCCCAGGTCATGCTGCCCTGGTGCTGGAGGCGCAGATCGGAGGCTTCGAGATGAGTCGCGTCTTCATGGACGGCGGCAGAGGCATCAACCTAATGTTCGCAAGCACTCTAGCAGCTATGCGGATCCCGCAATGCAGCCTGGAACAATCAGACACAACTTTCCACGGCATTGTCCCAGGGAAGGGCATCTTCCCCCTGGGCAAAATAGGGCTCGACGTCATCTTCGGGAAGCCGGACAACTTTCGGCAAGAGCGCCTAGAATTCGAAGTGGTGGACTGGCCGTCGCAATACCATGCCATCCTGGGACGTGTAGCATTCGCAAGGTTTCTGGCCGTCCCACACTACGCATACCTACTACTCAAGATGCCAGGACCAAGGGGCGTCATCACAGTCCACGGGAGCTTCACCCGATCGGACCAATGCGACAGGGATTTCAACAAAATCTCCCAGTCCTTCGGCATGCAAGACGAGCTCGTAAGGCTCCGCGAGGTGACGGACAATGGGCTACCCCCAGTCACAAGGCAGAACGCACCCGACATGTCCTTCGACTCCACCGTCAACACCAAGAAAGTGCAGGTCCATCCGACAGACGCCTCCAAGACGGCGCTGATTGCCAACGACCTCAGCACCGCATAGGAAGGCGCGCTCGTCGAATTCCTCCGTGAGCGCTGGGAAATCTTCGCCTGGTGTCCTGCGGACATGCCAGGAGTTCCCAGGGAATTCGCCGAGCACGCACTCAATGTCTTCCCAGACACCAAGCCAGTCAAGCAGTCTATCCTAAGACTGTCGGAGCCACGAGCCGAAGCTATCGGCAAGGAGATCAACAGATTACTCGCAGCAGACTTCATCCGGGAAATCAAGGAAAGCGAGTGGCTGGCAAATACGTTGATGGTCCCGAAGAAGGACACGGACATCCTGCGGATGTGCGTGGACTTCACGTCACTAAATAAACACTGCCCAAAGGACCATTTCCCTCTTCCTCGGATCGACCAGATCATCGATTCGACTGTAGGTTGTGAGAAGCTCTCCTTCCTCGACGCCTACTCAGGCTATAACCAGATTCGACTCAAGGTCGAAGATCAAGATAAAACGGCGTTCATCACATCGTTCGGAGTATTCTGCTACAACACAATGCCCTTCGGGCTAAAGAACGCGGGTGCCACGTACCAGCGATGCATGCAGGCCTGCCTCAAGGACCAGATCGGTTGCAACGTCCAAGTCTATGTCGACGACATAGTCATAAAAACCAAGGAGGCAAGAACACTTATCGACGATCTCCGCGAGACGTTCGACAACCTTGATCGCTACAGGATCAAGCTCAATCCGGAAAAGTGCGCCTTCGGCGTCCCCTTGGGTCAGCTGCTCGGGTACTTCATCTCTCAACGAGGGATCGAAGCGAACCCAAATAAAATAAAAGCTATCATGACAATGGAGAAGCCGAAAAACCTCAAGGGCGTTCAGCAGCTTGCAGGGCGAGTAGCGGCACTAAGCAGGTTCATCAGCCGCATGGGCGAGAAGGCCCTACCATTTTACCAGCTGTTGCGCAAGGCAGACAAGTTCGAGTGGACACCAGAAGCCAACGACGCATTCGAAAGCCTCAAGCGGCTCCTCTCCACCTCGCCCGTTTTGGTCACGCCAAAAGAGTGCGAGCCCCTTATGCTATACATAGCAGCCACACACCAGGTGGTCAGCACAGTACTCGTGGTCGAACGACCCGAAGAAGGCAAGACCCACGGGGTACAACGCCCAATTTACTACCTCAGCGAGGTTCTCACTCCAACAAAACAGTGGTACCCGCACTACCAGAAGCTGGCCTACAGCGTGTTCATGACGGCTCGACGACTGAGCCACTACTTCCAGGAGCATCAGGTGATGGTCGTCAACGAGGCACCCCTGAACAGCATCCTGAATAACCCAGAGGCCACAGGACGCGTGGCCCTGTGGGGCATTGAACTATCACCCCTGGACATCGTCTACGAGAAGCGACACGCAATCAAATCCCAAGTCCTTCCAGACTTCCTGGTACACTGGATGGAGCTGCAGCTGCCTGACACCCCAGATATGTCACAGTCCTGGACAATGCATTTCGACGGCTCCAAGCGCGAAGTAGGAGCAGGGGCAGGAGGCATACTGACCTCCCCGCAAGGTGACAAAATGAAGTACGTTCTTCGGATGAAATTCAGAGCCTCCAACAACGAGGTCGAATACGAAGCCCTCATCCATGGCATGAAGATGGCAAAAATATGTGGCGCAACGCGCCTGGTCATCTACGGTGACTCCAACCTTGTCGTACAGCAGACGATGAATGAGTGCGACGCACACGCCGAAAACATGATCGCGTACCGCGCGCTATACAACGCACTCGAAGGAGAATTCGACGGCTGCGAACTTCGGCACGTTGGAAGAGAGAGCAACGAGGAGGCCGATAGACTCTCCAACATCGGTTCCACTTGTGCAAAGGTGCCACCAGGTGTGTTCCTCGAACAGATCTGCGTGCCATCCATCAAGCGAAAATTCCCCAAAGGATCACCCGAAGAAGCAGAACACTAGGGGGCTACGCTACCCGAAGGTCATGAAGGACCCGAAAAGTTGGATACCGAAGTTTCCATGGTCAACCTGATGCAGGTCATGGCAGTTGAAGAAACTTGGACACGTCCATACCTCGAGTTCCTGATAAACGGAGAATTGCCTGACAGTCCGACAGATGCCCGGCGCATATCTCGTCGATCGAAAGCCTTCACCATCATCAACGGCGAGATGTACAAACGCAGCATTACGGGTGTATTGCAATGGTGCGTCACCATCAACGACGGCAAGGCCATACTCCAAGATATCCATGAAGGCATCTGCGGCCACCACGCAGGCAGTCGCTCCCTCGTCGCCAAAGCTCTGCGAGCAGGATTCTACTGGCCAACGGCCATGAGCGACGTGAAGGACATCGTCCGAAGATGCAATGGGTGCCAACGGTTCGCCGACAAACCGCACGCACCTGGGTCCAAACTTCGACCCATACCCATAGCCTGGCCTTTTGCCCAATGGGGCCTCAACATGATCGGCAAACTGCCAAAATCTTCGAAAGGAGGACACGTCTTCCTCCTGGTCGCAGTCGACAAATTCACCAAGTGGATCGAGGCCATGCCAGTCACCAACCAGAAGGGCAAAACCGCCGTCAAGTTCTTCGAATCCATTGTCTACAGGTTTGGCGTACCGCACAGCATCATCACCGACAACGGATCAAACTTCATCTCCGAAGAATTCCAGGACTTCTACGAAGGCCTCGGGATCAATATCACGTATGCCTCAGTGGCACACCCGCAAACAAATGGGCAAGTGGAAAAGGCCAGCGGCCTAATCGGCGCTGGCATCAAGAAGCGCCTCATGAGCTCACTCGAGCACAAAGCTGGAAACTGGACGAAAGAGCTACCGTCTGTCCTGTGGAGCTTACGTACTACGCCAAACAGCTCCACCGGTTACACACCGTTCTTCATGGTGCACGGAGCTGAGGCCGTGCTACCAGCCGAAGTACGCCACCAGGTTCCACGAGTCGTCGCTTACAGCGAAGCCAAGTCCACGGCTGCACTCGAAGACGCCGTCGACACACTCGACGAAGCACGGGATATAGCAGCAGCTCGATCAGCGGTGTACCAGCAGAGTCTCCGCAACTATCACAGCCGCCGGCTGCGCCCAAGGTCCTTCGTCGAAGGAGACCTCGTCTTGCGACTCAAGCAAAAGCGACCAAACAAACTCGATTCACCATGAGAAGGACCCTATGTCATCATCGAAGTCATCCTAGGTGGCGCCTATCGCCTCAAGCACATGGAGTCTGGAGTCGCATACTCCAACCCATGGAACGTCTCGCACCTGCGACGATTCTACCCGTAGCAACCTATCCCCCTTTTTTACTTTCAATAAGGCTTTCAGCCAAGGCTACTCAGCCGAACCATGTACCTCCTCCATTACGATATAAATAAAGCTAAGTGTCTCGCCCCCAACCTTCGGTTGACCATTTTATGCAACTTTACTACATGCTACATACGCACTTGGGGGCTCCCCCCACCTCACGATTTCATCGACTGGGGACCAAACGTGTACACCTGAGTAGCTGACTACGTCAGGCAAACAAAAAGGGCACGTACTCAATCAAAGCACTGGGTGCTCACAAACAAGCAAACCTTTACAACAAAGGGCACATAAATGCCCAGCCGCAATATACAAATTTTACACCTATCTGTTTATTTTCAGGTCCTACCTATTCTGAAGAATAACCTGAGCACGCTGCTCAAACAAATCTACAATTTGTTCGGCATACTGCCTTACAGCCGCGTAATGCGGACGCATGTTCCACTCGCCACCATCTGGTCGAGGAGGTGGCACAGTCGCCACAGCAGCCAAATCTACGTCAGGGCGGTGCACCCTCACAAGAGACAAGGAAGCCTTCACCCCTGCGACGAGCTGCTGCCGCACCAACTCCTTGACATTGCTGGCACTCCGAAACTTCGTCAGAAGACCTGCAAGGGTCGTTGGCACGGCATCCAATGGAAACATGACGTGCAGCACCGAGGAAAGTGATGTCTGCACCTGGTGGAGCACCCGCGAAACCTGGTAGACACGATCCTGCACCGTCGCCAGAACCATGGCGCGATCACGATCCATCCAGAAGAAGCCGCCGGCCTCCATGTCCTGTTGAGTCAAGCAATTGACTCGAATATCGATACGCTCCTTTTCTTCCCTCGGAGCAAGATTGGCACCTGCGACAACCGCACAAAACAAGAATAAGGCCAGCAGGCTCACCCGAAGAACTGAGCTACAGCCCGAAAGAAGGATCAACTTACATTGCAGCTGCTCGGACAGCCGACCCAGCTCCGCCATCAAATACTCCTCTCTGGCTGCACCACGGTCTGCCTTGGATTTCCAAACATCGGCGCGACCGCGTAACCCAAGCAAATCTCTCTCCAAGCTGCGCACGCGATCTCGAAGAAAAGCGAGCTGCGAGGAATCATCCAATGATGGTCGCAAGGGCCTTCCGGATGAAGTGTCAACTGGGTCAGCACCCGAAGGATCCTATAGCAGCAGAAAAAAAAGAAGGCACACCGACATTCAGCCAAGGATAGAGCACAACTCGGAGGAATTCATTAAAATATATAAGGCCACTACGTGGCATAAGTATGGTACTACAAAAGATATTTACAACAAAAGTAAACTACAAACTACCCTACGTCTACTATGCCTAAGGCGGAGGACACTGAGTCGCCTCAGAACCAGACTGCCTAGCTTTGGCCTCGCCCTGCTGCCGCAATGCATACTCAGACAGCAAGTCAATGAGCTTGTGCCCATATCGTCTGCAGCGAGCGGAGTAGGCGGCGAAGGCTACCTCGGATCCATCCGCAGCCGTAGGCATCCGAGAAGTAATCTGGGGCAGGTCCAGCTCTGCCCCAGCCGCCATGGCCATCGCCAGCCCGACGGACGCGCCGATGCCCTTCTGCTTGCGCTTATACGCTGCAGGCGCTTCGGCTGACAGAGCCTCAGCCAGGGCATCCACATCTTCAAGGGATGCGCCCTTCGGGAAGAGCTCCTGGTAGAAGCGACCAAGGACCTCTTTCGCCTTGGCAAGGGAGTTGACGACGGTGCTGCAGCGGTCTTCGACCGCTACAGTGGCATCATCTAGAGCACTCCCGTGCTCCAGAGCACCGCGGTCGAACTCGATGCCTGCGGCATCTGAGACAAAAAAGAAGAAAACATGAAGAAAGGCAACATAGAAGAAGATCCGTAGAAAAAGAAGCAAGTACAAAAGCTAACGCTCACCCGAAATAGCCTTGGCAGCAGCCATGAGCTTCTCCGCCACCCCTTTTTCACGAGCAGCCGCAACGGTGGCCAGCTGATCCTCACGATCTGCGGCCTCCTGCTGCAGACGCTCTTTCGCTTCGGCTGCCTTCGTCAGCTCCAGCTCAAGGCGCTCTCTCGCACCAGCGGCAGCTTCGGCCTTCTGCTCCGATTGGCCAAGGCTCTTCTTCAGAGCGTCGACCTCACGGAGAGAGTCGTTATGCTCCTCTGCATTTACAACAAGCAAGTGTCAAAGAACAGGACCAGGATAAGCAAGAGCAGTACTACAAGGCAGACGAATACCTTGAAGCTGCCGCAGTTTCGCCTCCAGCGTCAGGCGTTCCTCCACCAGCCGCTTGGCCTCTTGGACAAAAGGCTGCAGCAAAAGGCAATAGTAGTAAGAACAGGACTTGGGGGCTACGCCCAACACAAAGAAGCATAAACAACATCAGCATACGAAGACACTCGGGGGCTCCCCCCGTAACATCAAAGAGAAAAACTTACGTGCTCCGAAGGCGAACCCGCATGCCCGCCTGCAAAATTCTGAGGCGCAACCACCAGCCTCTCCTGCACAGGAGGAACTGGCACAGCGTCACCAGAAGTCGCCACCGTCTGAGGAGGAGGCGACGCAATGTTCGACTCCCCCATCATCTCGCGCGCACCATCACTAGAGCCGTCGGAGGATTGCCTGCATACGAACCAATCAACACAGGTGCAAAAATAACAAGGGAACAAAGGACAACAGTGGAAACAAGAAAACTTACGAGCGGGTGCTGGCGGGTCCTCTTCTCCTCCTTCTTTTGGTGAAGATAGGAGAAGCCCTTCAGGCCCTCTTCTCCTCCTTCTTTTCTTCCTTCTTCTCCTCCTTCTTTTCTTCCTTCTTCCTCTTTGCTGGCGGGTGCGGAGCAACAGCCCACACAGGAATGGCAGGAAGTGGAGAGGAAGAACCCCCATGAACATCATCATGACGCTCAAGGCCCAGAGGATTTCTGGGAGTCGGAGGAGTCGAGGCATCTGACGACTCGCTAGAGCTCCGTGATCGCTTGCGCGAATGGTCCTCACTCGATTCGTCGGCATCCTCCGCTGGGGATCGCGCTGACGGTAGCTCGGACACGGAATCCACCACTTCATTATCCGGGGCATTCGGATACCTTTCGGGCAACGGTGGTGCCATGCCCGGCACTTTGAAGCTCTGCAAAAGGAAAAGGAACTTTGTTAGCAAACAAAGGAAAAAGTACACAGCTGACAAAAACAAAAGGGGAGCACTACGTGCGCAAATCTACACCTTCGGTATGACCAACGTCGAAGAAAAGGGAGGAGTCAGCGACTTCCCTGGGATTTCTTCGTCGGCCTTGAACTTCAACAGCGCGCGAAGAGCCTTGTCAAGTTCCACCTCGGAGATTTTCTCACTCGAAACCCTCGTCGGATCACGGCGCCCAGAGTAAAGAAACATCGGATGCGCCCTCGCTTGGAGAGGCTGCACCCGACGCTCAAGAAACGTCCGGATGATGTCGACACCGTTCACCTCCTTCTCAGGAATCAGTTGGTGATCCTCCACCCGACGGTACAGGGCCTCTATCTCCGCCACCTCACCGTCTAAGATTTGGTTTTTCCAGGATCTTTTCTTCTCAATCAATTGGGAGGGGTCAAAAGGAACGAGACCAAAATCTTGCCCAGGCAGTACGGAGTCACGGATGTAAAACCATTTCCTCTGCCAGTACTGGACAGATTCGGACATGGAAAAGGAAAAGAATTGCACATTGGGACTGAGGGAGATGATGAAACCCCCAATGGGATACACACCATCCGAACCAGACTGCCTCTTCACGTAATAAAGCTTCCAGAAGAGGCCAAAGTGCGGCTCAATGCCAAGCCCACACTCGCAAAGCGTGATAAAACACGCAATGTGGAGAAGGGAGTTGGGAGACAGATGATGGAGTTGAACCCCATAGAAAAAGAGCAGTCCACGAAGGAAGTCATGGACCGGAAAAGAAAACCCGCGAATCATGAAGGCAACAAACATAACCCGATACCCAGATGGGGGACGGGGGATTACCTCATTGTCGGGGAGTCTCACGGCCGTCGTGTCTTGCGGGATCAGGCTCCGCTCGCGCAGTTTGCGGAGATCGCTCTCCCGCGTTTCTGATCGCCGCCAGCCACCGTCGGTGACGCGAGCAGTGGTGGTGCCCTTCTTGCCTCCGGCGGCGCTGGTCCCAACCGCAGATGAGGATTTCTTTGTTTTCCCCATGGCGCTAAGGCGGTGGTGGCGTTGCCAACGAAGAAAGACAAAGGAAATGTGGAGGAAACTCTCAGCGCGCAGCCAGAATAGCTCAAGAACGAAGAGGCAGTGAATAGATGAACTGCTGCGGTGAAAAACAAACCACGATTTCACCAGGGATTATAACAGCGAAGACGACGCACGCTGGCCATCCATCGAGAAGACCTAACGCCAATGGTAGATCTGGCCGTACACGTGTCAGCACCAAAACGAACCGTCGTTACCACGCCGTCCACTGCGTGCGGAAATCGAGGAGACGCCGTAATCATCTCCACGCCGCGCGTGACCGGTCAATTCAAAGTCAGCAAGTGGGACCCACGCTTCGTCCAGTCAAGTCATCTCTGGCGTAGCAGACGCTTGAGGTCATCGATCGTAAGCACTGATGTCATCAAAAGCTATACTAGCACCACTTCGGCTCCACAGATAAAAGTACTCACTCGAATCTATGATTCGACTAAATACTTGGGGGCTACTCCTATCAGGAGCGCTGGCCGCGCACCCGACAGACAAATGAGGACAAAATTACTTATCTGAGTCCTACGTCGAGTCTACGACTCCACTACGGACTCGGGGGCTACTCCCATAGGGAGGATGGATTTAAGCATCCGAAAATTTTCGAGTCCTGTGGACCTAATGATTGAAACAATGCTTGAACTGAAAGTCTCCATTCGAGTCTACGACTCGAACAGACACTTGGGGGCTACTCCCATAGGGAGCGCTGGTCGCGCACCCTATGAAATCTTCGACTGCGATCTTCCGGATCCGCATGCAAAAACTTTTTTGGCAACTCTGCCCCAACAAAACGCTAAGTGAGCAACAATCTCCTTGGCCACCCGAAGCACCTCCGAGGTGATAAATGTTCGGATGCTGCGTCTGCGATGCAAATATAAGACCTACAGATATCATCTGATGGCCTGGCAACGCACCTGACTGTGCTCTGCTAGTATGAATCCGTACCAGCAGGTACGATGAAAAATCCTGACGGACGCGTTGGGTACACCAATTAAAATCACTGGAATTCCACTCCTATAAGTCCTCCGCGACCTGAGTTGAATTACGCCAGCATATGTTCCAGGCCCGGGTTAAGGGACCCGAACCTGAAGAAGATCGTGTTGTTTCGTCCTAAGACAGTTAACTGACCCTGATCCGTCGGGTGAGTCAGGCACACGCATCAACAATCCCTACACACATATACTATTAACATATAGCTGCTCCTGAAGGATGGAAGAGTCCTCAGCTGAATCTACGATTCGACTGGTCACTCGGGGGCTACTGACATGGTTATACCCTACGGGTATGTAACTTCAGCATACCTAGTCCAGCCCGAAGAAGGCCCACGGCAGACATACGCTGGCCCATGAAGATTTTCTGGTGGCCAAGCCCCATGACGTCTTCGGATCCTTGGAGAGCAAGACTAGAGGAGATAGGAAATTCAAAGGGGTAAAACCCTAGAACTTGTAACCGACTAGGACTACGCCCTGGACCTGCTTAAGTCTATATAAAGGCCAGGAGGGCACGTCCTAGGGCAACTCGACTCATACTTTCGCACACGCATCCACGCCAGATCGAATCTGCGCACCCTGTAACCTTCGGTTCTGCCGTAATCAAAGAGCAGACAAGCAGGAGTAGGGTTTTCCCTCCGGGGGCCTGAACCTGGGTAAATCTCGTGTCCCCTGGTTGCTTATCTGTTAACCGTGCCATGATCTCCAGCATCCCCATCTTCTCCAAAACCCAAGTCCATAACAATGGGCATTGACGATATTAAACCTCGTCACTTGCATGTGCCCCCCCTCGCATGCATGCGCTCTAACCTAGAGGCGAAGGTTCCGGACCCGTATGAGGGGGGAATCTCCCCGTCGAGGTGAAACCGGGTAGGATAGTGCCCCAACTTGTGAACCAGCATGGTTTTACATCACCCTATGACCTAAACAAACACAAAACAAGAGAGAGCTACGCCGGGCTACCCCTGTCAGAGGAACGTCTAGGGGGGTAGACGATCCGAGTGTGCACAGAGATCAGGGTTTCGCCGGAGGAAGACCACGAGAACATTGGAATGAGATGAAAACTTGCATGTGCCCCTAGCATATGTGTGTGAGTGTGGTGAGAGGTTGGTATAGGTGCTTGCATGTGTCCCCCCTCGCATGCATGCGCTCTAACCTAGAGGCGAAGGTTCCGGACCCGTATGAGGGGGGAATCTCCCCGTCGAGGTGAAACCGGGTAGGATAGTGCCCAAACTTGTGAACAAACATGGTTTTACATCACCCTATGACCTAAACAAACACAAAACAAGAGAGAGCTACGCCGGGCTACCCCTGTCAGAGGAACGTCTAGGGGGGTAGACGATCCGAGTGTGCACAGATCAGGGTTTCACCGGAGGAAGACCACGAGAACATTGGAATGAGATGAAAACTTGCATGTGCCCCTAGCATATGTGTGTGAGTGTGGTGAGAGGTTGGTATAGGTGCTTGCATGTATCCCCCCTCGCATGCATGCGCTCTAACCTAGAGGCGAAGGTTCTGGACCAGTATAAGGGGGAATCTCCCCGTCGAGGTGAAACCGGGTAGGATAGTGCCCCAACTTGTGAACCAACATGGTTTTACATCACCCTATGACCTAAACAAACACAAAACAAGAGAGATCTACGCTGGGCTACCCCTGTCAGAGGAACGTCTAGGGGGGTAGACGATCCGAGTGTGCACATATCAGGGTTTCGCCGGAGGAAGACCACGAGAACATTGGAATGAGATGAAAACTTGCATGTGCCCCTAGCATATGTGTGTGAGTGTGGTGAGAGGTTGGTATAGGTGCTTGCATGTGTCCCCCCTCGCATGCATGCGCTCTAACCTAGAGGCGAAGGTTCCAGACCCGTATAAGGGGGAATCTCCCCGTCGAGGTGAAACCGGGTAGGATAGTGCCCCAACTTGTGAACCAACATGGTTTTACATCACCCTATGACCTAAACAAACACAAAACAAGAGAGAGCTACGCCGGGCTACCCCTGTCAGAGGAACGTCTAGGGGGGTAGACGATCCGAGTGTGCACAGAGATCAGGGTTTCGCCGGAGGAAGACCACGAGAACATTGGAATGAGATGAAAACTTGCATGTGCCCTAGCATATGTGTGTGAGTGTGGTGAGAGGTTGGTATAGGTGCTTGCATGTGTCCCCCCTCGCATGCATGCAAGACGAAATAAGGGGGGAAATCTCCCCGTTTAGCCCACATCTAGGGTTTGCTTGGAAAACGAGCACAAGACGAAATAAAAAATTATATATTAATAATATATAGTTTCTTCTATAATAGTAGACACTAAATAAAGTATGTTGTAAAATTTGATATTAAACAAAAGACCCTTCTTTCAAAAAAAAGTTTTAAAAAAAAACCTAGCTACGCCGACGGCTGCCCTCGGCGTATGCCTGGCCGTCGGCGTAGACCTATCCTACTTTGGCTCCCACGCGCCCGCTCCCGACCCCTCCTCCTCTCACCAACCGCTCTCTGCCCGCGCCCGTTCCCGACCCCGACCCCGCTGCCAGCAGCCGCGCCTCCTCCCTCCCCGACCCCGGCCCTCCCCCACCGCCGCCTCCCTCCCTCCTCCCCGCCGCCAGCCGCCTTCCTTCCTCCTCCCTTCCTCCTCCCCAAGCCGGTCCCCGAGCTCCACCGCCTCATCCCTCCCCCACCGCCGCCTCCCTCCCTCCTCCCCGCCGCCAGCCGCCTTCCTCCCTCCTCCCTTCCTCCTCCCCGAGCTCGGCCCCCTCCTCCCTGACCTTCCTCCCTCCTTCCTTCCTCCTCCCCGAGCTCGGCCCCCTCCTCCCCGAGCTCTCCCCCTCCTCCCTGACCTTGCCCCCTCCTCCCCAAGCTCTCCCCCTCCTCCCTGGCCTTCCTCCCTCCTCCCTTCCTCCTTCCCGAGCTCGTTCCCCTCCTCCTCGAGCTCGGCTCCCTCCTCCCGGACCTCGCCCCCTCCTCCCCGAGCTCGGCCCCCTCCTCCCAAGCTCTCCCCTCCTCCTCGAGCTCGGCCCCCTCTGCAGGTACCTCCTCCACTCCCCTCTAGAAGCAAATATTTAATTTTGTTAGATTAAATCTTGTTGTTAATCTTGTTAGAATTTATTAGTTGCATCTATTAGTAGTTTATATCATTTGTTAAGTGATATGCATGCACGAGTTGCTAGGATTAGGCCGTTGGTTAGTGGCAAGCTAGCTTGGTCATATGGCCGTTGAAGAGAGAAGCCACACTAGGGCCGTGAGTGTGTTGCATGTTTACTAAGGTGTTCTCTTTATGTCAATGTACAGACTTTGTAGTGTTTTGGGAGTGACCATCCTTGGCGGACTGACTGTCGTTGCGGGAGATGGTGTAGGTGACACCTCGATCCCGTCTCCGAGTTCCGTCGCCGACCTCGACACTCGGTTGATCGACTACTTCCTCTACCGCCGAGGGTGAGAATCTGTTCGCCTCTCTTGTACCTAGGTTTTATTTTTGTGTCTAGATCACCAAGTCTGTCGCATCACCTAGGCGTCATCCCGACAGTAAGCGTTACGCGACTTAATATGCATTAGTGGTCTCGCATATTTTGGACCGTAACGCTTATGGCTTTTATCGGGCAGTCGGCAGATTCGTAGTTGGGTTTGGTTCTCCCTGGCTCTACCTCGATTCGAGACAGGATTTCGGTGGCGCCTCCTCGTTGTTCTCCGGATGCACATCCTCTTGGATTTTTGTCGAGACGTGTATCGGGAGAGCAGCGGGGAGGTGCTGCCGAAATTCTGCTTGGATCGGGGTAGAACCAGGGAGAACTTACCCAATCTACGGATCCGGCGGCTGGTTAGGACCCTCTTTTCCTATTGGACATGTAGGTTGATGAATGCGTAAAAATATGAAGCATTTAATCTCCTGTTTGATATAAAATGTTATATTTGTTGTTTGTCTCCCAACAAAGCAGAAGAGGATGGCTGATAATGGGTGGATGTACAGTGGCCGTATTAGTGCGACTAATAAAACAGACGATTGGGTACGGAACACTCATTTGTTAGTGAATGAGTTAGCGCGTGGTTCGAAGGCAATGGTTCGGGCACTTTGTCCATGCACTCACTGCACTAAGCGTCATCGTCAGGGAAAGGATGACATGTACAAACACCTTCTGCAATATGGGTACATGTCTAACTATGTCACGCAAGTCGACTTTGCTCGGTACGAATGTGACAGAGGTGAGGTGATGCGTCAGCGGCTCAATGGCAATGAGCACGATGGGATTAGAAACATGCTAGATGATCTTATCGATGCCGACCAGCCGAATTCGCCACCTCCACGGGAGGAATCACCAGAACCGGAGGAACCGCTAGAACCGGAGGAACCGGAGCCAACCGCGAAGGCCTTCCTTGATATGATGGCCGCGGCTAAGAGGCCTCTGTACGAGGGTGCAAAGATTTCTCAGCTCGATGCCATCTCTCAGTGTCTAGCCGACAAGTGCCAGTACTCCGCCACCCGTTCTCACTTTGAAGCTAATCTGAGAACATGTGGTAACATGTTGCCCGAAGGGCATTGTCTGCCTAAAACCTTTCACGAAACGAAGAAACTCATGAAGGAGATCAACATGGATTATGAAAAGATAGTTTGTTGTCCAAAAGGCTGCCTTTTGTTTTGGAAACAGTTTGAGGGTGACAAGTACTGCTCCATTTGTAAGGCCTCTAGATATGAAGAGATAAAGGGGAAGGATGGTCAGGTGAGGCAGTCGAAGGTCGCTAAGAAGATACTTCGGTATCTCCCATTCATAAAAAGAATCCAACGGCTTTACTTGAGCGAGGAGACTGCCAAACAGATGACGTGGCACAAGAAGGGGAAAAGATACGAGGACGGGCACGGACGGAAGAAGATGGGACATCCATCTGATGGTAAGGCATGGAAGAACTTCGATGACAAATACCCCCGGTGGGCAGAAGAGGCTCGGAATGTTAGAATTGCGATAGCAACAGATGGCTTCAACCCATATGGTATGTCGACGGCCTCGTACAGCTGCTGGCCGGTGTATGTTATTCCGCTCAATCTCCCTCCCGGAGTATTAATGCAACGGAAGACCATGTTTTTGTTGCTGATAATTCCAGGACCTGAGTATCCGGGGAAGAACTTGAGTGTCTACATGCAGCCGATTGTGGATGATTTGAACCACTCTTGGATACACGGGACATTGACATACGACCAAGCATAAAAGAGAAACTTTTTGATGAAAGTTTGGTTACAATATACTATGCATGACATGCCCGGGTACGCCCTAACGTGCGGATGGTGTACAGATGGTAAGTGGCCATGCCCAGTGTGCAGGCACCGACTTGAGTTCCTTTGGCTAAAGTCGGGTCGCAAATATGTTGCGTTTGACACGAATCGTACCTCAAAAGAAATCATTCGTTCAGAGAAGATAGAAAGAACTTCAAGAAGCGCAAAGTTGTGCATGAAGTAAAAGAGGTACCAAAGTTCGAGGGTGCGGCTGTTGATGCCGAGATACGTGCTCTCGTGCCCGCGGCGCCGGGAACTGGCCATCAATTTGCGGGATATGGTGTATCGCATAATTGGACTCACGTGGCAGCCTTGACGAATCTCGTGTATTACAAGGACCTCGAACTTCCCCATAACATCGATGTGATGCACACCGAAAAGAATGTCGGGGAGTCCCTTTTTCACACAGTCCTGAACATTCCTGGGAAGTCAAAGGATAATGTCAAGGCTAGAGTCTATGTTGAGAAGCTTTGTGATAGGAAGAGATTACACATGCAGCCTCCTACTGTCCTTCGAAAGAATTGGTTCAAGCCGCATGCCTACTACTGCCTTGATAATGTCCAAAAGAAGGAGTCACTTAGGTGGCTCAAATACGTCGTGATGTTCCCTGACGGTTATTGTTCGAATATAAGTAAGGGAGTCAATCTTTTGACGGGACAAGTCAACGGGCTCAAGAGTCACGACTATCATATATGGATTGAGCGGCTGATGTCGGTGATGGTTCGAGGGTATCTCCCCGAAAAAGTATGGCGAGTGCTTGCGGAGTTGAGCCATTTCTTCCGCACCCTCTGTGCTAAGCAGATATGTCCTCTGGTGATTGAGAAGCTGCAAGTTCAGGTGCCGGAGTTGCTATGCAATTTGGAGATGATCTTTCCGCCAGGCTTCTTTACTCCGATGGCACATCTCATTGTGCACCTCGCGAACGAGGCACTATTGGGGGGCCGGTGCAATTTCGTTGGCAATTTTGTATTGAGAGAGAGTTTAAGTATATTCGAAAGATAACTGGAAACAAAGCCAAGATTGAAGCATGCATAGCTGAAGCAACATGCCTTCGGGAGATGGCAGACGTCGCGACAACCTACTGGCCCGATGATGTTCCCACTATGCATAACCCGGTATCTCGTTACAATGTCGACCTGCCCAAGAATGACCCCAATCTCGAACTATTCCAATTTCCCGGTGGCAAGGCCGGTAAAGGACTAAAATATAGGTTGCCGAAGGAAGAGAAGGATTGCATAATGCTCTATGTGCTTATGAACATGAAGGAAGTGGTCGATTTCATTAGGTAAAATGGTGAACACCCTATTTCTCTATGCAGCTAGTAACTCGGTCTCCGTCTAATGCTTATTTTCTCCTTCTTAGCGATTTCACGGATGAACATTGGCCGGGACCGACGGATCCCTCTCCCATGGAGTTGGACACTCTACTGAAAGAGGGTGCTCCCGGAAATAAAAAAAACTTTGTGTCCTGGTTTATGGAAAAAGTAATTTCTAACCTGTCCATCTTACCTTGCAATATGTGACTTGTCGCTCTTATTCCACGTAACTACTGAACGCAACAAATTCCTCTTGTACCTGTAGGGAGCTGATCCCAACGTTGAGATGTCAGATGAGCTGAAATGTGTTTCCCAAGGTTGTAACAGTGTCGTCATGAAGTATGAGAAGTATGATGTGAATGGGTTTCGCTTCCATACAGAGACGCACCAGAAAGGGCGACCGAATGCAAAAACGGTAAATACTGGGGTGTTCACCAAAGGAGCCGATTCCCTTGATTACTACGGAAGGTTAGAGAATGTATACGAGCTGACCTTCAATCGTACGAATGTCGAACTCAATCTTGTTGTGTTCAAGTGCCACTGGTTTGACCCAAGGGGTGGACTGAGAAGTACCCCTTCCATTGGGTTAGTTGAATTTAGGCCTTCAACCACCTATAGCGGAGCCGACATCTTTGTTGTTGCTCACCAAGCCAACCAAGTTTATTATTTGCCCTACCCATGCCAGAAAGCGGAACTCCAGGGCTGGGAAGTCGTGTTCCAGGTATCGCCACATGGTAACCTACCGATTCCCTCCGAAGACGATTACAACAACATTAACCCTGTAACGTACGAGGGAATTTTCTATCAAGAGCAAGAGGACTTCGGACACTTTGATTTAGAACCGGTTGATCTTGAGGACCTTGGGAATGATGTAGAAACTCGGGGTGAGTCAGTGGTGAATCTACATGACATAAGTATGCTCGAGAAGCTCCATACCGAGAATGACAACGATGATGAGCCTACACCCTTCGATGAGAATCCAGATTTCTACTCAAAAGATAGTGATAGTGAGAATGAGAATGAAAATGATAGTGAGTATTTATTTTTTAATGCATTTTATTTTGTCTTTGTGCTTAACTGTTTTCTTAATTGCATTATGCCTTTATTCTTTGTGTATACATTTTATTATGTCTTTGTGCTTAACTGTTTTCTCTTACTTAATGCAGGTGATTGAACAATATGAGCAGCGGCAAGGCAACCAGTTCGTCCTTGCTTTATGCGCTGAAGCAGCGCAAGAAAAGAGCTACACGGAGTGGGAGACATCCAAATCCCAATCCGCGTTACCCCGATCTTGCTCCTGCTGGCGGAGGACGGGGTCGAGGCCGAGGTCGAGGAGGACGAGGACGAGGTGCCACGGGAGGAGGCGTGGACTTTGACCCACCACCCTCTGCTTCTGGCGACGTGGCTCCTGAGTTGTTCCAGACAGAGCAGCCTTTCAGGGCCGAGAGGGAGGCAGAGTCCGAGAGGGAGGCGAGGACCGAGAGGGAGGCGGGGACCGATACGGAGGCGGACACTAGCCGCGAGTTGGTGGGGCCGAAGAAATTACGGAATCGTGGGGAATCGGGAGTCCCTGACGAGAAGTTTGAGCCTAGGACTCAGGAGGCGAAAGCCCTTATTATTCCAGATGGCCTTGAGTAAGTGTACTAATTTGGCAATTTAAAACATTTTATTTCATGTTGGTCATAAATAATTATTGTGTACTAATGTTTATTTTTGTGCAGCAATTGGACATTTCCTCCGGGGACCAAGGCTCGCCTTCCTAACAGCCTTGTTGGAGCTCTGATTAGGAAGTTCTGGCCGGGCTATCACATTACCCCCGAGGGTGACAGGAAGCTAGCTACTTCTTGGGCGGACTACCAGACTACCCGTGTCCCGGCTTTCCGACAGCTGTTGATGCTGTCATCACCAAGTTTTGGGTAAGGCATATTTCTCGAGTTATGTTCATACTTGATGACCCCACCGTGCTAACTCATGACTCTTATGCATGATTGAAGTGCTTTTACCGTGTGGCCGAGGAGGACCAGGAGAAGGCGCAGAGGACTTTGCTTGGAGCTTGTGTGAAGTTGACCCCCCAGGTGTGGTACAACCAGAAGGTCACGGCCGCTAGCCACTTCTGGGCTGACAGGGGCGTGAGGGTCAGGAAGGAAGACATTGTCGGTAGGAACCCTAATCCTGAGTACTCGATGACGCCAGAAGAGTACATGTCGGTGAGTAAAATGTCAATGAGATTCTACATTGCTTCTAAGTTGCCATTGCATTGTCTGGAGTTGAGTATTGCATTTTCAGGTTATCCCCGATTGGGCCGAGCCGCATCGACTCGCATGGGAGGAGCTGGTTAGTACGAGGTGGCTCAGAGAAGACGAGGAGTTTGCAGCCTTGTCGAGGCGGAACGCGGATAACCGAGGCGATGGTGGAACGCACTGCGCGGGAAACCGCAACTTTGACCGCTTCAAGGGGAAGGTGGTACGTATATACATGGAACGACCTGCGTGTATTTCTCGTCATGTTTGTACTTCATATGCATAATATTTCTTTTCGCGATACAGGTGGCCGAGGCACAACCCGGGGAGGTGATTCATGACGTCGCCGTCTATGAGATGATGCGGCGAAAGAAGCCCAATTACTCAGAGCCTCAACCCTCGTTGCC
This sequence comes from Avena sativa, assembly GCA_916181665.1. Lineage (NCBI taxonomy): Eukaryota > Viridiplantae > Streptophyta > Magnoliopsida > Poales > Poaceae > Avena > Avena sativa. Next base: position 38,173,335 of record OV702283.1, read on the forward strand.
CGTGTACTTCGGCACTGCCCAGAACGACTTGGGGAACTACAGCACGATGGTGAAGGCTCGTCACCCCCATGTGGATGACCCCATTCACGCGGAGATCGACGAGGAGTCGTTGGTCCTGTCGGGGCACGGATTGCAGCATGGACGCCTCAAGATTCTGAATAAGAAGGTCAAGCCTACCCTCAGCACGAGCTTCAGCCGTCTCAAGGCTACCTACCCCGCCGACGGCCCCCCTATCCCGCCTCGTGGCCAGCCTCGTCGCTCCGCCGAGGATGTAAGTTTTTCTCGTTCTCATCATCTTTATGACTTTTGTTCCTGCATGGCTAACCACTGACGAGATTCCTTGTATTTGAAATTGTAGCCTGAGTTAGACGCGGCCTACGATACCGTTTATGAGGAATATCAGGTGGCCTTTCGGCGGCATCAAGAGGCGCTTGCGATCTATATGCAATACGTAAATGTAAGTCCGAACCTTTATTTTTGCAAAAGATACAAGTCCCACTTCCCTCCGTTTGTTGTACTACGGCCTGACTTCTAAACTATCTTGCAGGACATGATGGTGAATATTCAAACTGGCCAGAATAGAGATTTGGGGCCCGTGCCTCCCATGCCAGGTCCGGCGCCATTTTTGCAATCGAATGAAAGCTTCGCTAGGACCTACTACGCATCGACACCGGTAAGTTCTTTGCTAACCCACTGGTTATCGCTTTACTTTGCCTCGCAAGTTGCTAACATGTAGGCAACATGTAGGGAACGGGAGCTTCTGGGAACCGGCACTTTGGCCACGCCTCGCCGGATGGGCATCAGATCACACCGCTTCATGACCATGGTCCATCTCCTGGCCATTCTGCAGGTGGTTCTCCCGAGCTTCACACTTCTCCTACTCCCTCGCCAGGTGGCTCTTCTGCTGCTTCTACTGGACGCAACCCTCGGCAGAGGTCGCCACTTTTCACCAGGGGAGATCTCGGGTACACCCCGTCTCCTCCAGAGTTGTAGGGATGTGTGATGATGTCGATGATCTTGTATGACTAATGTATGGATGATCTTGTATGACTGATGTTGATACATGTATGGCATATGTGATCTTTTTTCAATTGGTGTGGAATATATATTGCATGGATGTATGGATGATGTATGGCTGTATGGATGATGATGTATGGATGTATGCATGGATGATGATGTATGGATGTATGCATGGATGATGTATGGCTGCTGTGAGTGCTGCTGTGAAAAATTCAAAAAAAAACTGTGTATGTGATACGCCGACGGCAATGCCCTCGGCGTAGCCCTCGGCCATGTGCCATATGGTCAGGGCTACGCCGAGGGCACTGCCGTCGGCGTAGCACCTGCGCCTACGCCGAGGGCAGGCCGTCGGCCTAGCGCCAGCCTGGGAGGCCCAGGCGGTGGACACGCGTCCACATACGCCGAGGGCGAGGCCGTCGGCGTAGCCCCCTCCTGGGGAGGCCCAGCGGGCGCCACGTGGCCACCATACGCCGAGGGTACGGCCGTCGGCGTATACGGTGCGCCGTTAGCGGCCGTCTAATGGCAGCGCCGCCGTTCGCCGACGGCCATTACGCCGACGAGCCCGCCTCGGCCGTCGGCGTAGAGCTACGCCGACGGTTTTCTGCTACGCTGACGGCCGTTTTTGCTCCGCCGAGGGAGACCTTCGCCGAGGGGGCTACGCCGACGGCAGCCCTCGGCGTAGCATATGCCGACGGCAATGCTGGCTACGCCGAGGGCTTTTAGCCGTCGGCGTAGCCGTCGCGTGCTGTAGTGTCCCTTCATTTCTAAATACAAACCGTTTTGGAAATTCAAACTAAACTGCCAAAATGTTTTATATTTAGGAACAGACAAAGTAGCAACAGTACTAACGTGTACTCCCTTCGTCCCAAAATGTAAGGCGCCTAAGATTTAGTCAAAAGTCAACATCTTCTAAATTTGACCAAGTTTATACAAAGAAATACGAATATCTGCAATATCGAATGGATATATTGGGAAACTATATTTTATGGTGAATCTATTAATATTGATTTGATATGGTGGATGTTTATATTTTTATATATAAATTTGATCAAACTTAGAATATGTTGACTTTTGACTAAAACTTAGGCGTCTTATATTTTAGAAAGGGGGGAGTATGTGTGTGCTGACAGTTTGCAAGGATGAGCGGATTTTTAGAGCACGGCCACGCAAAAGTTCTCAAGATATCAGTTGTTGACCACTTAGATCGGGAGAGGGGAATCTTATCTCGTACGCCAAACTTGCACCCGCATTTACAAAACTTAGAAAAATAAACTCTTTGAGAGTTGTAAGTGTCTCCCCTAGGGATGAAAGTGGAGCGAAAAGTTTTCGACTTTTCTGTGAAAAAACGGATACGGAATGAAAATACGGAAACGGATTTTTTTGGCAAAATGAAAACGAAACAATATTTTCGGTGGAATAGAAACGGATCCATTTCCATTTTAGGGTTAATGTGTATGGCCAAATCCAACTGATCCATAACATGATCTTGTCAAGACAAACTTGCAAAGTTGCTCGTCCCAGAATCAGTGACAATGTAATCTCTTTATGCATTTGAGGAGGCTTCCACAATTTTATCTTTCTGTTATTCCCTTGTAAACCTAGCACTGTGGTATAATTAGGGCACAATTTTGTTGGTTTTCTTGAGAATGCTTGAGTTTTTTGCATGATTCTAGGGTTCTCTTGGTTTCGGGTAAAATCTGCGTCGCTCTGCGTTCGCACTGTATTCGTTATGATCTGTTTTCGCTAATATCTGCTTTTGTTTTTGTTTTCGGCGTTTCTGTATTTGTTTCCGCTTCCGCAAAGAATATGAAAACAAATGTGGCATCACTTAGTTCTGTCCATTTCCTCTCCGTTTTCATACCTCTCCCCGCACCGGCGCACGCGTGGACCTGGGTTACTGAAGTGGGTTATAAAGCATAGATCTAGGGTTTGCGCTTGTATGCTGGGACTATGGTGTAGGGCGTTGATCTATATCGGTCAGATCTGGCCCAGCTTGGGGTGGTTACTGCTCGTTGTCGAGCTCCGATGAAAATAGCCGGTGGTGAGCGTTGCAGACACATGGATCTCCGTAATATGGCCGAGGTTTGGTACTCTTTGATCTAGAGAGTCATTTAATTTGCTGCTATTTCTCTCGCTAGCCGGCCATGGAGGTGAGGGGGAGAAGAAGGAACGACACCTACTAATCTGCAGGGTGGTGGGAGTCTTTCTTTGTCCCGGAACTTCGGCAAGGTAGCTGGCGGGAATGTATGGTACTCGTCGGTGTGCTTCTAAGGGGGGAATTACTCACGAGAGAATTTAAAACTAGTGCCGGTTGATCGGCTGTAGCGGGCGGGCATGTATAATTTGCGAACATGAACACATAGTAATTCCCCTATTAGTTTAAAACTACAAGAATAATAGTACTTCCATATTTCTACAAAGAAAAGACCAAAGAAGAATTTAGTACCTCTACAACATTATAGGTGCAAGAAGCACTAACGGTTTGACACGCATCTATATGGGAAATTTTGAACGAGCTAAACGAATTTTACGAGCTTAACAAATAAATCGCGAGTATCTCATTTAGTTTGGGTAAACAAAGGAGATCAAATTTAAAACTCGGCTTGACTCTTGAGATCACTCCAAGTTCGAATCAAGTCGAGCCAAGTCACAAGTTATACTCACTTAGCTCGCAGAGTTTCGATTATAATTTCAGTCCTAGTCCCTAAGACCATATTAACATTTTCGTGGTCGGGTACATATGCGTACGCACTACTACATGAGCCAATAGCAAATTCTGGCATTAAATAAACAAATCGTTGTAGAAGGAGTCGGAGGATCCTGTACACAGAAAAGTACCGGTGTACAGTCAGAGCCTAGCAAGAAGTACTAGCTGGGAGACGGAGTGCGCGCATACCAGATGCACGATGGCAACATTAATTACTGACCTCAGGATTTTTGTAGCTACCCCGACCCGAGGGGTAGGGCGCACTAAATGGCACGCACGTTGGCTTTGGGTCGTCCCTCTTACCATACGCGCACCGGCCGGCGCGGCAGTTGTCGCGGCCTCGACAGCGCCTCGTGTATTTTTTTCGTCACCTACGCGCGGCGGACCGGCTGGTGGATCTTCGTCCCGAGCACACGACGCACGATCCGATCCGGAGGCTGGTTACACGAAGAACACGCGCGGGGTGCTTTAGTTAGCCCAAAAAAATGCCTCGGTGCCGCGCGTACGTACGTGCTGAAGAGTTGGATGCTGGCGTCGTGCAATGCCCACTTGCGGCCTGCCTGCCCCCTCTACCGCGGCGACCACCAACGAGAATAGACCATCACGCGTGTAATAACGTGTTAGCTAGCGTGAGCGTGATGACTGATTGACTGGCTCCTCCTCCGTCCAACCGGTGCCGCCATGGTCGGTGGGTCTCCGCTCGCGAGCGTGTACCCATTGCTATAGACAGCGACGAGCCGATCGAGGATCAAGGTAGGTAGCGTCGGTGCTGTTCGCTGCCACTAGCTTTAATTTCCGTAAGTTTCAGGGTACCCATTGCTGCAGTGATGAGCCGAGGAGATTCGAGGTAGGTAGCGTCGGTGCTGGTCTTGCTAGCAAGTAGATCGATGTGCCGCTAGCTTCGTTTGGATCAAGATCGCTTGACATAGGCAGAAGCTAGACCACCATCTCCTCGATGTACTGGGTCTCATCTCACGCACGCGTAGTGCTGGAGGAGCTTGATTCGTAGCGGGTCTAGACCATCAGATGGAGAAGTTTTACTATATATATGGTGTCTGTCCAGGTTATTAGCAGCACGTAATTAAGCACTTCTTCCATCGGAAGGATTGCTACGTACGTCCTACCGTACGTGTGACATACAGGTAGTAGCTACTACTCCCTCCGTTTCAAAATATAAGATATTTTAGGTTTGTGAAGAAAATAAATCTAGACTTATTTTAGTATGTAGGTTCACTCAACTTTGGGATAAATCTACATATTAAAAGAAGTTTAGATTCATTTTATTCACAAACCTAAAACATCTTATATTTTGAAACGGAGGGAGTAGCTAGTATCAGGTGTTAAGTACCGCGTATGATCGAGGCTTACCGACGTCGTGCTAGCGCTAGATTGGAGCGTCGGTGCCGCGCTACACTATGCATGCGGGTGTGCTTGGCGAGAAAGTATCGATCGTCGCTGTGAGGATCGATGTTGAAATGTTTCGGGTCCTCTCGATCAATCCACAGCAGACCCACGTGCGCAAAGGGAGGCGAATCTTTCTGATGACCTATAGGTACCACAGCGTTGCACGTACACGTATATGTCGATCAGCTTAGTAAGACGGACGCTAGTACTCATTATTTTACGTACTCCACCATGCATCTTTTCCTAGAGACTGTGTGCAGTGTTTTATATACCAAGAAAATTATAACGGAGTATGCTTTTTTGGGAATACCATACCAGAGTATGTTTAGTCTGGCCTCCCGATAATGAATTACGTTTTCTCAGCAAGGCCCATGCACCAGCTAGTGGCTATATCTCGGGAGCTCCTATTTGCCGCCTTAAGCGTGCACTAATAAGCAAGGCTCATGCGGGTTTTCTTCGTGGGCCGCACCAATGCAGTCCAAATAATAGGTACTATTTCGAGTTTTTTTATGATGATTTTTTGTTTTCCTGAATAATTTCTTGAAAATTTCATTTTTTTTTAAATCTCAACATTATTGAAATCTAATTTTTTTTAGAATTATATATATATTCAAAACTGAACTTTTTTCAAAATTTTGAAAAACTGAAGGTTTTCAAATCTGAATATCTTTAAAATCAGAACATTTCATAATACTGAATATTTTTTAAAAATGAACATTTTCAAGTCTGAACAATTTGAATATTTTTTAAATTTAAACAAAAATTAAAATCTAAAAAAATTTAGATACTTATCATTTCTCAAATATATTATTTTTCAAAATCATTTTTTACAACATAAACATTTTTCAAATCATAAAAAAGAAAAAAGAAAGTAGAAAATAACGCCAATGGGCCGGGCCACCAGGAGTGCCCGCGTGAGTTTTAACGCTCGCATTGAGCGATAAATAGGGAAACTCCTATATCCCCCTCTTAGCGGCACAACATGTGGCGGGGAGGCTGCCTAAAGCGTGGCATCATGGGCTTGATTTGAAAACAGACCAAATGAAAATGTATTGTTTTAGAACTTTTCTTTTTGCAGGGATATTGTTTTAGAACTTTAATGATTATATTTTTTAATCAAGTTTCTATCTATTTTGTAAGAAGTCTGTCGATTGTGTAAGAAAAAATTGAACCCCGTTAAACTTTTTGAAACCTTGCTATCATTTTTTGAATGGGTGAACATTTTCGTTAACCCGTGAACATTTTTTTGAATCGAGTGCCTCTAAAGACAAACCATTTGTACTACTAAAGTACCCGTCTAGGGTTTTCTGTACTCCCGCTGGTGACCGGCGGCGAGTCCACGTCCACCATGTTTCCATCCAATCTCTGTCACCGTTTCCGAGTGAAATCTAGTGCTGATCCTCGTTTTCCACCAAACGCCAAGTTTCCCCCATCGTGTGGCCTGTTTCCCCCGTTTCAAGCCCAGGATCTAGGATCTGCGAACTATTTTTCAGAGCCCTATCATGGCGGAGTCCCGATCATCGTCGGGATCGGCCCCGGTGAAACCACCGCAGGAGGGTGATTCCAAGGAGTCCCCGGGGTGGGATCCAAAGGGCCAAATCCCAGTAGGTTCTGAGGCAAGTTTTGATTCCAAGTATGAGGGTGGGATCGGATCTATGTTCGACCAGTTAGCCCTCGGCGAGGACGACTTCGTCATTGAGGATGACGATCCTACGATTGTTGAATTTACCCGGTGGCTGGCAGTGGCCAGAATCCACTATGGTAAAAAGTTTAGCCATGAGGCGTTCTTCCAACAGATGCAAAGTGCATGGAACCCCGCGAGAGAGATCAAGATCCGTGCAGTGGGAGAAAATCTGTTCACCATACAGTGCTTCTGTCTTGGTGATTGGGAGAAGGTGAAAGATCGTGGTCCATGGTTGTTTCGTGATTGGGCAGTAATTCTTGCCCCTTATGATGGTTTCTCGGACCCAGAGTCTATTGAGTTAGAGTATATGCCAATCTGGATTCAGGTTCACAAAATCCCAGAGGGATATAGGAAAAAGGAGGTAGTAACCAAACTCATTGAGAGGGCATGTGGTGAAGTGACTGCTGTTGAGATGATTCCTTCTGGAGCTTTCCGTGGTGATTTCATACGTACTCGAGTTCGTCATGATGTGAGGAAACCCTTGACTTGATTTGTCTCCATATCACATGGAGGTAAACGTATGCTGTTAAATATGAAAAACTTGGGCAAATCTATTATGCTTGTGGTCTTGTTGGACACAACCACAAGGAATGTGGTACTGGGGTCTATGAGGAAAAAGAGCTCAAGTATGGAGAATGGATCTATGTCACGCCACCTTCTAGCCGTGGCTGCGTAACAAATATTCTTAGAGGTGGCCTGCGTGGCGGTCGTGCCGAAGATATGGCTACAAGAAGCGGTATGTCTCAAGGGAGGGGCCCCATTGGACGTGGAAAAGGCTCCAATATGGATTGGCGTCCTCATCCTGGATACCGTGAGAACGTGGGCACAGTTCCCGCTGATTTTGATCTGGCTGATACGGCTACAAGCCCTGTTAAAATTGGGGATGTGCACATGTCTGAAGCAGAGAGAAGCGCGAGGAAGCGCCTGGCTTTTGATAATGAGCGTCAGAACAAGGAGGGGGTCAGTAATACTGAACTTCCGAAGCAGGTGATAACATCCACACAGCTGCGGCAAAAGAGGATGACCAGGATGATTCTCAAGATAGCAAGAGGCAAAGATCAACTGGTGGCTCGTCAGTTTCTGGATCGGCGGCATCCCTCGAGGATGACCGCCGGGCCCAATGAATTGCCTCGGTTGGAACTGTCGTGGTGCTGGAAATTCTGCGACAGTTCGTGACCTTTGTGTTCTTCAAAGAAAACACAATTTCCAGATGGTGTTTCTAAGTGAAACAAGGCAGAAAGTTGAGCGTATGCGAAGGTTGCATAGTCGTCTTGGTCTGAAAGGCTTTACTGGTGTAGACTGTGAAGGTATGAGTGGTGGTTTAGCTCTATTTTGGCATGAGAGTGTTTATGTGGATATCCATGAGGCCAATGCACACTTGATAGATGTGTTCGTGAGGTTGGCTGCTGATGAGCCTCTGATCCATATCACCTTTGTCTATGGCGAGCCCCGTACGGAGAACCGGCACCGCATGTGGTCACACCTATGCAATATTCGTGCTTCTTCAGCCTTACCATGGGTTCTCTTAGGAGACTTTAATGAAGCACTATGGCAATACGAACATTTCTCTGGTATGATGAGGCCGGAGCCACAAATGGTAGCCTTCCGTGATTGTGTGAGCTTTTTGACTTGGGTTTTTCTGGATTACCCTTCACGTATGACAATAAACGTGTTGGGTCACGTAATGTGCGTGTGCGGCTGGATCGCGCTCTGGCAGACAATGGTTGGAGAGACATTTACTCAGAGTCTGCAGTGGTTCACCTTGTGTCCCCCTGTTCTGACCACTGCCCGGTTCTACTCACCTTTGCTAGGGAGATTCGGACTCATGTAAGCAGACGATGTCTCCAATATGAGATCTGTTGGGAAAAAGACTCGGCCCTCAAGGAGATCATTGACAATGCGTGGCTGGGTCTTGGTCAGCTCACAGACCTTAGTTCTGTTACCAATGGGCTGAACATCGTTATGAGAAAGCTACATGCTTGGGGTAGCAGGAAATTCGGCAACATCACCCGCGAATTAGCTAAGCTGAGGGAGAAATTGAACTTTCTGCAACGCACTGATGCACCTAGAGAGGAAATAAGAGCAACATCTGACCGTATGAATGAAATCTTGTATCGCGAAGAAATGTTGTGGTTACAATGCTCAAGGATTAATTGGTTGAAAGAAGGGGACCGTAACACCAAGTTTTTTCACCACCGGGCAGTGTGGCGAGCTAGGCGAAACAAAATTGCAAAGCTAAGGAATGATAATGGTATAGTACAAACTGACACCTACTGACATGCAACACATGGCAGTCTCATATTTTAAATCCTTGTACACTCGTGACCCGAACCTTGGTGCTGGAGTTATCTCCGCTTTGACTCCAGAGGTAATTTCAGCTGATATAAATTTGCAACTTTGTAAGGATTTCACTGATTCGGAGATCGCAGACGCCCTTTTCCAGATTGGCCCAATCAAAGCGCCGGAGCCTGACGGCTTTCCAGCTCGTTTTTTTCAACGAAACTGGGATTCTGTTCATGATGATGTTATCAGAGCGATCAGATTATTTTTTGACACCGGCCACATGCCAGAGGGGACAAATGACACTTCTATTGTCTTAATTCCAAAAATTGATAATCCAGTGGAATTAAAGGACTACCGTCCTATTGGGCTTTTCAATGTTCTGTACAAGGTAGTCTCAAAATGTTTGGTTAATAGGCTCCGACCTATATTGGGAGATATAATATTAGAAAACCAAAGTTCCTTTATTCCTGGAAGATTGATTACGGATAATGCACTCTTGGCCTTTGAATGTCTTCATTTCATGGAACAAGGTAACTCTGTCAACTCGGATTTTTGTGCGTATAAGCTCGACTTATCTAAAGCTTATGATAGAGTTGATTGGTCTTTTCTGGAGTGCACAATGCATAAAATGGGGTTTTCTCACCGGTGGATGCAATGGATCATGGCTTGCGTGCCCACGGTGAAGTATTCAGTAAAATTTAATGGAACTCTTTTGGAAGCATTTACTCCTACTAGGGGCCTACGGCAGGGAGATCCGCTTTCTCCCTTTTTGTTCATGTTCATTGTTGATGGTTTGTCGGGCCTTCTCAAGAAGGAAGTCGATCAAAATGGAATTATTCCTCTCCGAGTCTGTCGCGCTGCACCTGGTATCTCTCATTTATCATTTGCAGACGATACCTTGCTCTTCTTCAGAGCTTCGGCTGATCAAGCTACACGAGTGAAGTATGTGCTAGATACTTATGCGTATGAAACAGGTCATTAATCAATCCTGCAAAATGTTCTGTCCTCTTTAGCGCATCCTGTTCGCAGTCCTCTCAAGTGGTTGTCCGAAATATTCTACAAATTGAACGATAAGGCTTTGAGGATAAGTACCTAGGGTTACCGACTCCTAATGGCCGTATGCACAAGGGTCGGTTCCAAAACCTTCAGTCCCGATTGGTCAAGAGTTTGTTGGATTGGAGAGACAGTCTGCTCGCACAGAGCGCTCGAGAAATTCTTATCAAGGCAATTGCCCAAGCACTACCTACATACATAATGGGAGTGTTCAAGTTGCCTGCCTCAGTATGTGATGATTTAACTCGGTTAATCCGAGATTACTGGTGGGGTGTGGAGCGAGGAAAACGCAAAAATCATTGGGTCAGTTGGCCCAAGTTGAATCGCGCTAAGGATAATGGTGGCATGGGGTTCCGTGATATGAGATTATTCAATCAAGCGCTTTTGGCTCGTCAGGCATGGCGTTTGATCACTTCCCCTGATAGCCTTTGTGCAAGGGTGTTAAAGGCTAAGTACTATCCCCATGGTGAGTTGATTGACACTGTCTTTACTGGTAATCCGTCTTCCACTTGGACTGCAATCTCGTTTGGTCTTGACCTTCTAAAACAAGGGACTATTAAGAGAGTGGGTAATGGGTCGTCTATTAGAATCTGGAGGGATAGCTGGATCCCTCGTCAGTCTTATGGTAAAACCCTTTCCACAAGGAGCAACAGTCGTTTGAAACGTATCTCAGAGTTACTGGACGATAATGGTAATTGGATTGTGCACCTAGTTCGGAACACTCTTATCCAAGCAGATGCCGAGGCCATCCTATGTATCAGAACATCCCGTCGGGCAGAGGATGATACCTGGGCTTGGCAACCCGAGAAGTCTGGGGTATTTTCTGTTCGTAGCGCATACATGCTTGGCTTGTCTCTACAGCCGACGCAATGTGGATTTGCGGCATCAACAATCTTCCCGGAAGGGAACAATCCTTGTTGTCCAGGATTTGGAAATCTTCAGTTCAACCTAAAGTGAAAGTTTTTGCTTGGAAGGCAGCATCAAATGCCTTGGCTACGGAGGAAAATAAATTGAGGCGTAAGATGCGTGTGACTGGCTACTTTAATATATGTGGCAAGGAACCTGAAAGTGTATCACATGCTCTCTACAGTTGCCCCCATGCCTTTGTGCTGTGGAAATCAATGAGAGAGATTTGGCTACTTCCGGTTGACACTGATTTCCATCATCCTCCTGAACGGTGGTTTCAGTCAGTGCTACTTAAGATTCCAGATCAAATGGTTGACAATACTCTCTTGCTAGCTTGGCGTGCATGGCATGAGCGCAATGAGGCCACTCATGACAAACCACTGCCGTCAGCCGAGAGTTCAAAAAGATTTTTGTCCAGTTACAATAAGCTCCTACTAATGTAAAAGACTCATCTGTGGAAGCTACTCTGAAAGAAAAACAGGTCATGGTTCAGGCTCCGATAGTGAGGATGTCTAATGCCAAACTGTCACCACCGCCTAACCCATGGTGTCCACCACCGGCCGGATGGACTAAACTATCAATTGATGGTTCATTTAGCAGTACAGAAGGAGGTGCTGGTATGGCTCTTCGTAACGCTGAAGGATATTTCATTTTCTCGGCTTGCCAATTTTTACTGGATTGTGATGAACCTTTGGAAGCTAAGATCCGGGCATGCACATAAGGTCTTGAACTGGCACTGGCACAAACTAAACTTCCAATAATCATTGAAACTGACTGTGCCCAGTTAGTCCATGCTGCTACTTCGTCAGCAGTTGATCGGTCTCCTTATAGTAATCTCATTTCAGATATTAGATGGTTGCATAGTCAAAGAGTTGAGTGCAAAATTGTAAAAGTGATTCATGAGCAAATTAGGGTTAGCCACTGTCTCGCAAATTTTGTGAGAACAGATCGTAGAACTATGGTTTGGCTAGGTGATGCCCCTCAGTTCGCGCTGCAGGAGGCGGGACCTGAAGATTTTGTAATCCTTAATGCTTAATGAATTCCCTTTTACCCGCAAAAAAACATTTTTTTGAATCATGCACAACTTTTTAAAAACCGTGAACTTTTTTCACAACGTAAACTTTTTAAGTCTAAAAAAAATAAAAAATAAAGATCAATTAATATAAATAGAAAAATATACAAAAAGAAAAGGTGCATGAAAAGAACAAAGAAAACATAAAAGAACAAAGAAACAAAAAATAGATAAAAGTAAAACTGCATTAGTGGGCCGGTCCACCTTGTATTCCCTTCAGGTAACTTCGGATCATGGGCTTTCTTTCCCTTGTTCCTTGTTTCACTTTTTTTTGCCAAAAAAATCATATTTATCACTTTTGATGTGAGGCATTTATCGCTTTTTCAGCAACATATTTTCAAGTGTTCTGATGTGTTGTTGTAAACTTGTGTTACATGAAGAATCATCCCTTGATCCCATGAGTGAGATATACTTGCCGTGCACCCTGCGTTTGAACGTATATGATAGTTATTATGTTGTGTTTGTCTTAAATGTTAGTGTACGAGTTGTGTTACGTTTAAACTTGTGTTGTAATATGGATAGGATGTGACTAGTATTGGAGTCGAACACTTGTAGCCTAGACTATCTATATAATGTGGGGTGCCACACCATGTTACTATGAGTGAGATACTCGTTGTGTACTTTGTGTTTGAACTTTTTTTTTAGATAGTGTTTATACGTTCTAATAGTCACTAAAAATACGTAAAGTAAATATCACGGTGCGGGTAGTTCATCTACTCACAAGTGGCAAAAAGGATAAACTTGTGTTGATAGCTTTTGTGTGCCGAATCCAGAGAATCTGAAATAGACAAATAGCCTTTACTCACAACTATTTTCTCCTTTTTTAAAATATAATATGTTTTAGCTTTTTCTGAAACAGCAAAAAAGGCTTCCCTGTTAATCATGAATGAGGTCTGAAATACTGAAGAAAACGTGCCTTCCTCTTCATTGTCTTCATTTGTTGAGTTGGGTCTGATATGGGTATGAAGTTTTAAAGGTGGCAAATCATAATAAAGATGATAGGTTAGGCGTCTGTGTTAGCTGGCTGGTAGGTACAAACCCACCGCATGATTACTTCTCTTGGATGTTAGATAGAGGTCGTGCTCGAATGAATTCTAGTTTTAGCTAAACAGCCTGACCTTATCATGTTGAGTGCATACAAAAACATGTTAAAAACCTTTCCACGTTTCAATCAGAGATTGATGAGCACATGCAGAATGACAAAAGTAATAAGAGTTTGCGGGATCATCTTGTACTTTGCTTCGCATAGATATATAGTATAGCTCGTCGTGAAAAAGCCTCATCACATTTCCAAATAGGCGACTTGACGATCGAGAGTCTTAGGGCATCGATTTCCACCTGCGCACTCCGGTAGGGCACCGATAACAGCCACGGACAAGCACTTTGGCGGCATCGGCACGTACCGTCGCATGTTTGGATGGACACCACACCGACCCTAATACATTTGACCTAAAAAATTTAAATTATTCCCTCCGATCCAAATTAGTTGACTCAAATTTGTTAAAATACGGATCAATCTAATATTAAATCATGTCTACAATCAAATCTAGACAAATCTAAATCAACTAATTTGGATCGGAGGGAGTAGTAAAATTCAAATAAACAGGTGCAATTTCATTTTTTTGGATTTTAAAAAATTTAAACAAAATTTAAAAAGTCTAACGCAGGTTGAAGACGATTCAAGTCCAAGTTGCCATTGTTTGCATCATCGCCGCCAAAAAGGACAACGAGAAGTAGCTAAACTCGCCGTCATCCCCGACATCCGCGTCGCCACCACTCTCGGCATCGACATCGATGCCGATGTGTTGTCCTGCACCGACCACAACTTGGCATACTCGCTTGTCGCTGGTACAATGGTGTCGATCGATTGGAAGAGCACTAGGCTAAGGCCCCGCAAGTCCTCGGGATCCTCGGCGTCACGCATAATCCATTGCAGCTAGAGGTCCTTCATCCCTGGCTCCGGCTCCGGCTTCACCTTCTTCTTCATCGCGGCGGTATCGACATCTACTTCTAGTCAGGGCACCTAAAAGAAAGTCATTGTCAGCTCCTTCTCCTTCTTAGGGACGAGGATCACCTCCTTCTTGGGGATGACCTGCGATGTCTGGAAGACGATGTCGGTGGATTACTGGGGCAGGGCGGCTACTCCTTATTGGGGACGAGCAGTGACAAGGCACGCGATGACTTGTACGGAGAAGACGACACCGCGTGGGCATCGAGTGCGCTCCGTAAGTAGGTGGGTGTCGGTGAACATGATGGAGATGTCAGTAGCCGTAGTGGGCGAGGACGGTGTCCACATTCCCGCCATCCCAATTGCTATGTAAGCCGACGCAGTTGTACGACCCACGATAGAGGCTGTTGCGCATCCTCGGTTGATCCTCGCGCTCCACCTAGAACAGTGATAGCGGTTCGACAGCGGTGGATGTATGCCTCGATCTTGGCGCCTTGGGGGATGGGCGGGAAGGCGTAGCCGCCCGCACTAATTTTCTACCCAACCGGAGATAAGGCTGGTCATAGTATCATGCATATTATACTAGTACATGCTACTATGTCTATAATGCATTGTTTCATGTGGTAGTATCATAGTAGTGGTATATTTATTGATTTGTAGAATCTTTATGTAAAATTATGTACAAATTTACTTGCCATTACGATCAAGTCCAAGTTGCCATTGTTTGCGCCATCACCGCCAAAAAGGACGACGAGAAGCAGCGAAGAATGCACTAAAGCAACCTATAGAGACACAGAACAACTATCGTCTATTTGAGAGGGATAAGAGAGACCTATTCGCAGTCAACCTGACACTAACACCAAACATAACCCATCCTAGAATTTTTCCCTTGAGACCAAACGGGAAGTCCTTCCGAGGAACTCACATAGTTAACAGTTTCGTTAATCATTCCATGATAGTTGTCCAACTTACTAGTCATGTCACATCCAAGTCATATTTATAGTACTATATTAGTGTAAGTTGTCTATAATTGAGAAACTATGATCCAAGTCGTTCATAATCGTGGACATGGTTTTTTTAAAAGATTTTAGCCTGTTGGGGGTGCACAAATAGCAACGCACGCACGATTAACCTCGAAAGAAGCAAACGAATAAAAAGCAACGAGGCATCACGATAAAACCATTCCGACAAATCAGAGAATATTTTAGGGGCCATCCAAAAGGGCTACCGTACGAGGTATAGCTAAGTCTCGTACGAACCCAGACGTTATGTGCACTTGTCACACGATCAGAGGCCATAGACAGTATATTCATGTGACAGAGTGTCGCACCTACACAACAGTAATAAATACTCATCGAGCAACAGGTAATAAACATGACATACATGACATAACATAGCATATGTACAATAGATAACGTGTAAACCTCGAGCAAGTTGTGGCCCCAAAACATTCTTTGGAATGAATTTCAAGCCCAAGGGATCCCAGAAAGGCTCTCATAATGGGATAGTGCGATAGTCAAGGAACATGTTTTAAGTAGTCGGGGTCTTAGGTGGACACAGGTGGGAGGGATAAAAGCCAGATCTCAACTATTGCCTAGCGATGCCTCTATTAATTATAACTACTCTCAATATTTAATTATTAAGTTGTAAGTAAAATTATGATTATATCCATCATTAAGCATGTGACAACCCCCACGACCGTGGAACTCGACATCATAAACCAGCACCTAAGCATGCAACTATAACTTACAAGGCCAACTATCTACCAAAACAACGGGTATTAGGAAGTGACCAAGACGATATAGGATGCAATGAGTATAAATGGTATGGATACTAAAGCATTATAACACAGATAGAAACAGGGAGAAGTAAATCCATAAATCGAAAATAGGTAGCATAGGGGGATGCTCGCCTGGAAACCGTCGCTGGATATTCAGATCCGAAGAACTTGTCGAAGCTCATAATATCTCGTCGTCCTATCCGGAAAGAAGCAAAACACTAAAAAAAATTAAGTGATGAGCAATTACAACTAATGCGGAAGAATCGCTGTCATGATACCCGTTGTAATTGCATGACATGGCAAGATACGATGCAACTTAGCAATATTAAGAGGAACCAGAATCCCAACAATTTAAATAGAAGGTTCAAGTTATCTTCTGACCAACAACTTAAATGGTATTAGCATGGCACATGCAATAAGGTGACCTACACAAAATTGAATGGAATAGGGACAGTATTTATTTAATATCCCTCACATTCCACATTAAATTATTATGTGCAATTAAATAATTCTGCAATATTTATGTCAAAAATGCGTATGGATGGCATATTTGAGTTCTATGCATTTTTCTGATCCAAATTCGTATACAACACTTTCCGATCAGATTTATAGATTAAAAGATACAAATTAAACCATATTTCACATATTACTCTGCAATATATAAAGGAGTAAGGAATAGACAGGAAAACGGTTGTCTCAACAACAGAATTGGATCAGAATAAAAAATAGAAGTTAATTCGTTCAAAATGAGACAATGGAAAGAGTTTAGAGACGACTCAAAAAAATTCGAAAGATTTCGTCTTTGAAGTATGTCAGTCAAACTTTGCCAACTTAAGTCATGAGTATAAATATCAAAGCTAGGCACACGTGGGCGCGGAATAGAACTCGAGATCGTGGACTGAGGCCCATCCCATGACAAATCTGAATAAAATTCAGAGAACGAAAGGAAATATTCATAGCACCAAAAGGATTTGTTGGGGCTATGAGGATTTTATTCGGAACACCACGTAGAGTTGACCACTAAAATGTTACATGGGCGTGTACGGGTCAGTGGCGGACAAATGGAGCGTGCGCCGCGGTGGCGGATCCAGTGAGGATGCCTTGGGTGCCTTGGCACCCCCTCTAAAAATATACTATAAGCCTTCTTATCTAGTAGTATTTGGACTAAATCATGGCTAAATGTAAAGTCTAAGAGGGATATTTTAAGCTTGGCACCCCCGTTCATTTTGTCCTAGATATGCCACTAGTCTAGAGTGGACACGACATGGCACATGTGCCGGCATTGGACGCACAGGTGTGTGCCAAAAGGTGACGTTCCTGACTTAAGGTTAATCGATAAGAGCGTCGGTCTTCTAAGGGTAGGTGTATGTGAGATCCTCACACATGGCTTAAGATTGATAGGATACCTGTATCAATAAGTTACAAGTTACAACTTTTTTTATGGAAGCTCATTCGAAAAGAACTCCGAGGTTAAACGTGTTTGGCCTAAAGCAATTTAAGGATGAGTGACCTACCAGAAGTGGGTCCCAGATATGTTGATGATAAAGTGTGCAGAAAATACTAATGTTAGTTTGTGGGGCCATTCTAGAGATCCTACTAAGTTGTGACAGCCCAGGCACGAAGATTGAGATGTTACAAGTGGTGTCAGAGCTGATCCTCGCGGTTACGCATGCGTGTGCGGGTCAGTAGCGGACATATGGAGCATGGCGCGTGTGGCCAAGAGTGGACACGGCTGACACATGTGTTAGCACTGGACACACAGAAGTGTGCCAAGAATAGATGTTCCTGACTTGTGGTTGATCGACGGGGCCATCGATCTTCTAAGCGTGGGTGCATGTGAGATCCTGACATATGATTTAATAGGATTGGTACGATACCCATATTAACAAGTTGTAACTTCTTTTCCGGAAGCTCGTCTAAAAAAGAACTCTGAAGTTATGTGTGCTTGGCCTAAATCAATTTGAGGATAAATGATCGGCCGAGAAGTGGTCCCGGGTGCGCACGAGTGAGGACAAAGTGCACAAAATAGACTAATGTTGGTTTGTAGGGCTAGTCTAGAGATCCTAGTAAGCTGCCAGGAATGACAGCCCGGACATGAAGAGTCAGGGGTGTTACAAGTCGGTACTACAAGCATCACCGTGCGCGAGGGTGAAGCCGGAGTGTCCACCGTCATCATCCTCGTCGGCAGGCCCATCGTCTTCGTGCTCGACGCACAATACTCAGCCAACATCGCCCTAGATTTGAAGGTGGAGGAGCATGAAGGGGGGAAATTATGGATTTGGATTTGGGGACGATACACTGTCATCTCTAAATAGGGAGCAGAGCAAGCGAGCGGTGAGCGAATTTCTTCACGAGCGGTGAGTGAATTTCTCGTATTGAAAATTCGCTGCCACGCGCGAGCTCTCGCCATCTCCCTGCATGCACGAGCTTCGTCGCCGCGTCTGTGGGTTTGCACACGGCGATGCTGGTTATAGGGAAACGATTGAATCAAGCGTTGTCCTTGAGCCTGACTGCGGGATCCTTTGAGTTTCGGACTATGAAAGAGTATGCAGACAACCAATTGAACCGGTTTCCTAGTCCACAGACCTAGTCAGAGAAACTGCATGTTATCAAACACGTAGGGTGTGCAAGAAGTGAAACCGTTCAAGCCAGCCAAAAACTACATAGTTCAATCTCCACTAATGGAAAAAGGGTCTTCGGTTCGATGTGAACAACTCCAGCAGTCCCGGCCTGTCACAGCCCGCGACTAGTGCTAGCACTAGTCCCTGGCCGTGAGGCCTCTAACGGCTAAAAACGGCCATAGTCACTAGTCCCAGGCCGGACCAAATCTCTAGTCCCGGTCCGTAATATGGCCCGGGACTAATAACCTGGAGCAGTCCAGCTGGTTTTTTCGTGGACTATTAGTCTCTGGTCGTATCACGGCCCGGGACTAGTTGTCCACCACTATATATTCTCCTTCTTGTCCTGCTGCCCTAAAGCATATGATGGCCATTTTTCTCAAAGAAGCAAGCGAGTTTATGCCATTTTTTTTCTCAAGATTTGTCAAGATTTAGTTTGCAACCCCTAAATCCAAAGCTTTAAAAGGTTAGAAGTTCATTCTTTCATCTCTTATTGCTACTTTAGCTCTATAATGCTCTAGAAGTATATATAGAGATATGGATCGATGCATGCATGCTCTAGAAGTAGAAGGATTTTGGTATATATGTGTAACAAATTTTGATTAGGCACATAGTTACTGAAAGTTGAAATGTGTAATTTTAGAGTTTCAGAGCTTAGAATGGAATGAGGTTTTCACTGATAAAAAAAATAATAAAAACTCCACATTTATCATGTTGATTGTTTTCTCCCTGTCACAAATTGGTGCATGTAAATTTTTTAAAATTCAAAATTAATGCTCTAAAAGCTCTTAATATAACTTGTAATAATTTTATCATGTTGTGTAATGGTCTTTGATATACTTTTACTATAATGCAGATGGTCCGGGAATGGATGTACGATACTAACCGACGCTCTGACGAGTTCATTAATGGCGTGCATGAATTCATCCATGTTGCTGATGCAAACAAGCGCAATGGTTTTGTATTCTGTCCATGTAGTGGATGTAGGAATCAGAAGGATTACTCTGACTCAAAAACCCTTCACAGCCACCTGTTGAAGTCTGGCTTCATGCCCAGTTATAATTGTTGGACCAAGCATGGAGAGAGAGGGGTTATAATGGAAGACAATAAAGAAGAGGAGGAGGATGACAACTATCATGGTTTCCCTGAGTACGGAGATACTTCAATGGGGGATACTGAAGGGGAGGATGAAGAAGAGACACATGATGAACCCGCTGATGATCTTGGTCGGACCATTGTCGATGCACGAAGAGACTGTAAAACTGAAAAGAAGAGGGAGAAGTTCAATCACATGTTAGAGGATCACAAAAATTTGTTATACCCAAATTGCGAAAATAGTCTGAAAAAGCTAGGCAACACACTAGAATTGTTGTGATGGAAGGCTGAGTGTGCTATACCTGACTCCTCATTTGAAAAGTTGCTGAAAATGATGAAGAATATGCTTCCAAAAGATAATGTATTGCCCGCTAGTACGTACGAAGCAAAGAAGGTTGTCTGCCCTCTAGGTTTAGAGGTTCAGAAGATACATACATGCCCTAATGACTGCATCCTCTACCACGGTGAGGAGTACGAGAATTTGGGTGCATGCCCGGTATGCACTTCACTTCGGTATAATATTAGACGAGATGACCCTGGTGACGTTGAGGGCGAGCCCCCCCCCCCCCCCGGAAGAGGGTTCCTGCCAAGGTGATGTGGTATGCTCCTATAACACCACGGTTGAAACGCTTATTTATAAACAAAGAGCACTCCCATTTGTTGTGATGGCATAAAGAGCAACGTAAGTCAGACGGGATGTTGAAACACCCTGCTGACGGGTCGCAATGGAGAAAAATCGATAGAAAGTACCCGGACTTTGCATATGACGCAAGGAGTTTAAGGTTTGGTCTAAGTACAGATGGCATGAATCCCTTTGGGTAGCAGAGCTCCAGTCACAGCACCTGGCCCGTGACTCTATGCATCTATAACCTTCCTCCTTGGTTGTGCATGAAGCGGAAGTTCATTATGATGCCAGTGTTGATCCAAAGTCCGAAGCAACCCGGAAACGACATTGATGTGTACCTAAGTCCATTACTTGAAGAACTTTTACAGTTGTGGCACGAACCCGGCATACGCGTGTGGGATGAGCACAATCAGGAAGAATTTAACCTCCGAGCATTGCTTTTCGTAACAATCAATGATTGGCCTACTCTTAGTAACCTTTCAGGACAGTCCAACAAGGGATACAATGCATGCACACACTGTTTAGATGAGACTGAAAGTATATATTTGGAACATTGTAAGAAGAATGTGTATAATGAGCATCGTCGATTTCTTTTGGCCAAGCATCCCTTAAGAAAGAAAGGCAAGCATTTCAACGGTCTGGCATGTCACCAGACGAAGCCTAAGGAGCGTACTGGTGCTGATATATTTGATATGGTCAAATATTTGGATCAAATAGTAACCTTTGGAAAGGGTCCTGGCGGAAAATTTGTTCCGAAGGACGCTGAAGGACATGCACCCATGTGGAAGAAGAAATCTATATTTTGGGAGCTACCATATTGGAAATTCTTAGAGCTCCGCTCTGCAATCGATGTGATGCATGTGATGAAGAATCTTTGCGTGAACCTGCTAGGCTTCTTGGGCGTGTATGGGAAGACAAAAGATACACCGGAAGCACGAAAGGACCATCAACGTATGAAAGACCCAGATGGCCTGCATCCATAATGGTTTCAAGGTCATGCCAGCTACGCTCTTACCAAACAAGAGAAGGAAATATTTTTTTGAATGCCTAAGCAGTATTAAGGTCCCGTCTGGCTTCTCGTCGAATATAAAGGGAATAATAAATATGGCAGAAAAAAGTTCCAAAACCTAAAGTCTCATGACTACCACGTGATTATGACATAAATGCTTCTGATTGCATTGAGGGGGCTTCTACCAGTGCATTTCTCAATGCAATCTCTCAGAAGATCATCAATACTGAAGATCTACCACGGTTACAGAATGATGTGGTCCAATGTCTTGTTAGTTTTGAGTTGGTGTTCCCACCATCCTTCTTCAATATTATGACACACCTGCTGGTTCACCTACTCGAAGAGATTTCCATTCTCGGTCCTATATTTCTACACAATATGTTTCTCTTTGAGAGGTTCATGGGAATCTTAAAGAAATATGTTCGTAACCGTGCTAGGCCAGAAGGAAGCATCTCCAAGGGCTATGGAACAGAGGAGGTCATTGAATTTTGTGTTGACTTCTTTCCTGACCTTAGGCCGATTGGTCTTCCTCAATCGCGGTATGAGGGGAGACTGAGTGGAAAGGGTACTCTAGGAAGGAAATCAATAATATGTAGGGATGGACATTCTTACACCGAAGCACATTGCACCATTCTACAGAATTCTATCTTGCCAGCGCCATATATCGAGGAACACAAGAAAATCTTACGCTCCAACAACCTTGGAAAGCATGACTCTTGGATTAGAGATGAACGCATGAAGAGTTTCGGCGGTTGGTTGCAACACCTCATAAAAAACAACACTCTTGGAGATCAGCTATACTTGTTGTCTAGGTCACCATATTCGACTATATCGACTTTCCAAGGGTACGAGATTAATGGGTATACATTTTACACGATCGCCCAAGATAAAAAAGAGCACCAACCAAAACAGTGGTGTCCGCTTTGATGCAACAGACAACAATGGGTCAAAGACCACATATTATGGTTACATAGAGGAGAATGGGAACTTGACTATGGACCTACTTTTAAGGTCCCCTTGTTTCGGTGCAAATGGGTCAAGCTGACAGGAGGAGGGGTTGAGGTAGACAAGAAATACGGAATGACATCATTGGATCTCAACAATCTTGGGTACTTAAACGAACCATTCGTCCTAGCCAATGATGTGGCTCAGGTTTTCTATGTGAAGGACATGTCTACCAAACCTAGAAAAAGAAAAATAAGAAAAAATAAGAAAAAGAATACATCAGACGATGAGCCAAAGTGCCACATAGTTCTTTCAGGAAAAAGAAACATCGTGGGAGTGGAGGACAAGACAGACATGTCAGAAGATTGTGATAAGTTCCATGAAATTCCGCCCTTCGCAGTGAAGGATGACCCAAGCATCATGTTAATGAATGAAGATGCTCCATGGATACGGCGGGATCAGAAAGGAACACACGCGAAGAAATGATGTGTAATAATTGTAACATTTTATGAGTGAAGATGCTCCATGTGTCCATTTTTATAGTGCTGTCTACAAACCATCTTGAGTGTGTTAGTCCCGTTTTGTGGCTAGACCGGGACTAGAGGGGGGCCTTTAGTACCGATTCATACTTACCATTAATATTTGATCTCCAAACGCGTGTGGTCACATATTAGGGAGTGCCTCTATGACCAGTTTCTTGGAGATGCCGGAGGACTGGGCTCCGACGGCATCTCCCTGAAACTGGCCGTAGTGGTGTCCCTGCTCTCGCACACCATCTTGCAGCTTGTAACTTCTCTAACTAGATCAATATGCCTGGGAGCTAACTAATTCACATATTAGGGAGTGCCTCTATGAATAGTTTGTTGGAGATGCCGGAGGACTAGGCTCCTCCGGCATCTCCCTCAAACTGGCCATAGTGGTGTCCCTGCTCTTGAAAACCATGCATCTTGGAGATGCCTCAAACTGGCTGGAGGACTGGACTCACAAGGATGCCTATTTATAGTACAAGCAGCTCGACATAGTGTCGACACTCACGACATAATGTCGACACTCACCCTCTATTATTAGTGCTGACTCATGTTTTGTCCCGGTTGGTGTCTCCAACAGGGACTAAAGGTTCATCTTTAGTCCAGGTTGGTGACACCATCCGGTACAAGGTACAAGCTGCACGACATAATGTCGACACTCACCCCTATTATTAGTGCTGCCTGGCCCAGTCTGCCGCAATCCCTTCAGTCGCGGTTGGTTTCTCCAACCGGGACTAAAGATGAACCCTCTCTTTATAGGCATTTCCCTCTATTTATAGGCTGCTCGATCCAGCCTGCCCGCCCTTTCCTTTATTTATAGGTTGCTCTATTTATAGGCCTTTTCCTCTAAATACAACAACATCTTCATATTTAGTCCCGGGACTAGGTAACACTCAAGACATTTATTAATATTAAAAACCGGGACAAACCGGGACTAGCTAACACTCAGGACTAAAGCCGCCCCCTTTAGTCATAATCATGCCTAGTCCTATTCAGGGTCTTCTTCGTCATCGTCATTGTCATCATCATCGTCACCTTCCACTCTGGGGATCCTCAACCCAGCCATTGCATATACCGGGGGCACCTGCCACTCCAGCCTCGGATTCACGGCGGGCGAGGGAGGGGTCTCCTGGAAGACGATGCTGCTACCACCGGGCGGGGAAGGGGCCTTCTTGTGGCTCTGTGGCGGGTGGACTTGTGGGCACCGCAGGCGAGGATGGTCTCCTCCGGCGATGTAGTGCATCACTCCAATGATAGTACAGTTCGCCCACCACAGACGCCGGTCAGCTTCGTTGTGGTTCACCGGGGGCGGGCCATCATGTTGGAATTATGCCCTAGAGGCAATAATAAAGATGTTATTATTATAATTCTTGTTCATGATAAAGTTTATATTCCATGCTAGAATTGTATTAAGCGGAAACTTTAATACTTGTGTGGTTTATGAACAACACCGTGTCCCTAGTACACCTCTATGGACTAGCTCATTGATTAATGATGGTTAAGGTTTCCTAACCATAGACATGAGTTGTCGATTAATAATGAGATCACATCATTGGGAGAATGGTATGATGGACAGACCCAAATCAAGCAGAGCAATTAGATCGTGTCATCGTGTTCATCTTTCTGAAGCTTTTTATTATGTCAAATATTGTATTCCTTAGACCATGAGATAATGCAACTCCCTGGTATCGGAAGAAATCTTTGAGGTCACCAAACGTCATCCTATGAGAGGGTGATCATAAATGTGTCTCTCAGGTGATCGGAAAGTACTTGTTGGGTTGTATGTATCGAGATGGGATTTGTCCCTCCCAAGTCGGAGAGATATACTTCGGCCCACTCGGTAATCGATATCAACACCGCTTGCAAGCACGTGGTTAAGGAGTTAATCACAAAGTGATATCGCATTACGGAACGAGTAAAGTACTTGCTGTGAACGAGATTGAACTAGGTATGCCGATGCCGACGATCGAATCTCGGGCAAGTAAAATATCGCGTGACGAAGGGAATATGTATATG
This sequence comes from Avena sativa, assembly GCA_916181665.1. Taxonomy (NCBI): domain Eukaryota; kingdom Viridiplantae; phylum Streptophyta; class Magnoliopsida; order Poales; family Poaceae; genus Avena; species Avena sativa. The sequence goes on from OV702283.1 coordinate 38,198,027, forward strand.
GGATTAATTGAATCCTGGCATCGTGGTTCATCCGATATGATCATCGATGAGTATGTGGGAGTCAATATGGGTTTCCAGACCCCGCTATTGATTATTGATAGAAGATCATGTCTGCATATTCTCGAACCCGCAGGGTCACACACTTAACATGTCTCGACGCTAGGATAGAATGGATAATTGGTTTATGAGTTTTTGTTCGAAGTCTCAGATGGGATGGAGGACATCACGAGAGGTTCCGGAATGGTCTGGAGAATAAGATTCATATAAGGCAAAGCAGTTTTTGGAGTTCGGAATTATTTTGGATTGTTCGGTATTGTACCGGAAGCTTCTAGATCCTTCCGGAGTGGGACCAACGTGGCCCCACTTGTCGGGAGGGGGCTGGGCCTACGAGGGAGTGCCCTGGCCGCATTGGGACAGGGGCACAACGCCCCATAGGCCTAGCCGGCAAGCCCTAGGGGAAACCCTAGGGAGAGCTTCTAGAAGGGGGGGACTTGCCTCCCACTCCTCCCCCTTGGCCGTCGGCCCTAGGCTTGGAGGAGGGGCAGGGGGAAGCCGCCCACCCCTCTATATAAAGAGGGATGGGGTCGCACCCTTCCCCCACACCTCCTCAAGCTCTAGCCGCCCTGCTGCCCTCCTCTCTCTCTCCCTCCCGACTGCGCGTAGGCGAAGCCCTGCCGCATAAACTCTCCACTGTGTGCACCACGCCATTGTGTTGTAGATCCAACTTATCTCTCCATCCCACTTGCTGGACCGAGGAAGGAGGAGACGTTGATGTGCCGTACGTGTGCATCTCTCAGAGGCATCGCCACTTGCGGTGTTGGATCGGATCGGATCGTGAGGAGGAGAAGCGAGTACGACTACATCAACCATGTTCCGTCAAACGTTCCGCTGTGCGAATCTTCAAGGGTATGAAGATCTCATCTATTCCCCCTCGTTGTTTGCATCTCCTAGATTATATCCCCGTTCGCATCCGTAGAAATTTTTTGATTTACTATGCTGCAAAACCCTTAACATCACCCTCGTACCTGGGCGAGCTCTCTTTCCCGCCTATTAGCGAAGAAGGCATTCCAGGTGTCGTAGTTGTCGGGATCCCACTAGGGATCCATCCGCTGCTCCGGCGTGAGCTCGTGGTAGAAGTGGTTCGTGATGGCCGCCTGGCGTGCGGAACCTTGAGGGACAGGAACCCCTCCAGCACTCAGCATCCAGCCGGTGGGCGGCCGGTAGCCCGGAGGACAAGGGTAGCTGGAGGCGCATAGCGCCTCGGTCTCCTCGAGGGTCAGAATGGCCCAGTAGGCGTTGTCCATTGTTCTAAGAGAGGAAGGTGTGGATGTGTGGATAGCCATGGCACGATCGCCCTAGATATAGAGAGAAAGGGCGGGAAAACTTGGCGGGAAGCTTTGATAAATGGCGGAAAATATCTTTAGTCCCGGTTAGTGACTACAACCGGGACTAAAAGCTCTCGTAAAAAGGAAAGGGCGGGAAAACTTGGCGGGAAGCGGTGGGAAATGACAGGAAATATCTTTAGTCCTGGTTAGTGACTACAACTGGGACTAAATGGATATTATATTAAGATTCTTTATATTTTTCTGATAATAATAGACATATTATTTGTTTTATTTAGATTTTTACAATAAAAGATATGATTTTCCAAAATTTTATATTTGATTTGAATTAAAAAAGAAAATTTAAAAATGAAATAATTTATAAATGATGCAAACAGATATATGGATATTATATTAAGATTCTTTATATTTTTTTTATAATAATAGACATATTATTTGTTTTATTTGGATTTTTACAATAAAAGATATGATTTTCCAAAGTTTTATATTTGATTTGAATTAAAAAATAAAATTTACAAATGAAATAATTAATAAATGATGCAAACAGATGTATGGATATTATATTAATATTCTTTATATTTTTCTGATAATAATAGACATATTATTTGTTTTATTTGGATTTTTACAATAAACGATATGATTTTCCAAAGTTTTATATTTGATTTGAATTAAAAAAATAAAATTTACAAATAAGAAACTTGTCGCGGGTCATGGCTCGACCCGGTACTAGAGGGTGCGTGCCCGCGCGAAAACGAAGCGACCAAAAAATACACTCTAGTCCCGGGCCGTGGCTTAACCCGGGACTAAAGGGGGGGTCTTTAGTCGCGGGTTAAGCCACGGCCCGGAACTAGAGACCCTCTAGTCCCGGCCGGTGGCTGGACCCGGGAATAAAGGGGTGTCCCTATATATTCTGCGCCAGGGGAAGTGCTGCCCACCAGCACTTGGCATTCTTCGACGAAGACGAAGCTCCACAGGCGCAGACGAAGCATAGACGTAGGGGAGGTGCTGTCCGCCGGCCGATCACTCCGCTCCGACGTGCTGTGACGTGTCGCCGCTCCGCCGACGCATTTTTCCGCCTCGCCGCACGCCGCCGCCTCGCCGCGCACGTGCCTCGCCGTGTCGTGTCGTGCCGCCTCGCCGCCTCGTCGGTGAGCTCGATCGAGAGGCCGCGGGTTATTTTTTTATAGTTTTTTATAGTTTTTCTATAGTTTTTTTATAGTTAGGATTATTATAATTAGGATTATATTACCACAAATAATATTAGGATTATTATAATTAGCATCATTGTTTTATCACAATTAATATTAAGGTTTTTCTGTTTTAGTTATTAGGATTATTGTTTTACCACAAATAATATTAGGGTTTTTTTCGTTTTAGTTATTAGGATTATTGTTTTACCATAAGTAATATTAGGGTTATTAATTAGGGTTATTGTTTTTTGTTTTACTTATTAAGATTATTGTTTTACCACAAATAATATTAGGGTTATTAATTAGGGTTATTGTTTTTTTGTTTTAGTTATTAAGATTATCGTTTTACCGCAAATAATATTAGGGTTATTAATTTGTGTTATAAGGGTTATTGTTTTTTTGTTTTAGTTATTAGGGTTATTGTTTTTTCTAACATGTTTAACTCTCTTTCTGTTATAGATAATTAAGTCATGGATCCATCCGAAGATCCTGGTCGCATGGTGAAGGTTTTCTCCAGGGCATGATAAGAGGTGAAATTCCTCTTAATATTACTACCGGTGAAGATATTTTGCTCGAGGAAGAGATATCCTCATATCTGAATCCATCCGCTGATGGACTAGAGGAAAACCTAATGTACCAAGGGGAAGACCGGATGGACGAAGGGCAAACAAATAACAACAATAATGATGGCCCCTCGATAGGATCCGGAGAAGTACATATATATAAAGCCTCGTGTTACCTCTATTCATTAACTGATCTATATATATATATTAATCACTCTCTCTTATTCTTTTAGCCCACCGGATCGAAGCAATCGACGGCTCGAACGAAACGAGGGCCAAACAAAAAGTTGGATGGTAATCAGAGGTTCACCATCGAAGAAATAGATGATGATGGTGAACCGATTGCTCCAGAGAAGCACCAGATGATGTTTATAAATCAATGCGGGGTTCTTGTTAGGGACAACCTGCCGATCACCATCCAAGAATGGAATCAGTCAAAGAAACCCGGTGAAGAATCCAACAGCTATGTCACCGATGATGCCAAAGATGACCTTTGGCAGAAGCTCATAGCGCATTTCATACTACCTCTAGAGTATGAAGAATTTGAGGTAGATGGTATTACCCCAAGGCCGAGTGGGCTTGAAAATAGAGCGAAAGTCAAGGAGTGGGCTCTGAGCAAGATGGCTGAACTGTACCGGAACCACAAGAAAAGTTTATACACGAAATATGTCGCGAAAAAGAAAACTCCAGACTTCAAAGGAGTAAATGAGAAGTTGAGAGAATAGTGGCCCGATTTTATACAGTACAAGCAATCTGATAAAGCAAAGGCAAAGTCGGCAAAGAACGCGTTAAATGCTGCTCAAAAGAAATACCATCATAAAATGGGGACAGGTGGCTACAAGAGTGTCGTCCCTAGGTGGGAAACTATGGAGAAGGAAATAAGGGCTAGAGGTGTCACTCCTGGTACAGATGGATGGCCCGAGAGGTCAAAGCATTGGTGGTACGGGCACGGGGGATCGTTGGACCCAGAAACAGGGAAGACATTATTTCATGAAAAAATTCTAAAACCCTCTTGTTCAAGCAATGAACGATGCTCAATTGTGATTGTTCCGTCCTGAGAGAGAGAACGACGAGCTGACACGCGCCCTAGGGAATCCTGAAAAGGGAGGACGAACACGAGATAAAGGCGCCGGTGTCTCGTGGAAGAAAGGGTTTCCTCAGTACGATGCTAGTTACAGAAGCCGTCAGAGAAAGAAGGACCGGGAGGCAGACCGGATCTCTAGGGTAGAGCAGGACCTAGCTGGTCTGAAGAACCTCATGCAAGAAATTAGACAAAGGCCGTCGTCGTCAACTCACCCGCAGGCTGATGATCCTGCATTGGATCTTAGCCAGCGGAGAAGCAGTGTGGCTTCCACGGAGGTTCGGGCTGATGATCAAGCACTGCTGGATGATGCACCGGCTCCTCACTACCCCGTGGATGATGTCAGAGAGATGGCACAATGTGAGCTACATCAGCCAATGAACAACCTGTCCTTCAAGGTGGCGATCGGCATTGCTTTACCTTGTCTACCTGGAGTACTCCATTATTCACTTCTGATTCCACCTGGCTATGCTCGTGTCACGGTGGATGACATAGTGGAGGATTTTGCAGACCTAGAGATTGACATTGCTACGCATGAAGACCTTACGAAACTAGGAGATGTCAAGCGCAACATCATTCTATGAAAGAAGAAGTACATCAAGTTTCCAGGCTCGGCGCCAAGGCCACTGACTCCGAGGAATCCAAGTCCACCCCGCATCGAATATCGTCAACCTCCAAGTCCACCCCAACCCGATTATCGTCAACCTCCAAGTCCACCCCGCCCCGTTGACGATCGCCGCAGCAGGAGTACATCAACTCGATCTCCGCCTTCGCGCAATACTCGATCTCCGCCTCCGCCTCCGTGCAGTACTACTACCTCGTCGAAGAAACGAAAGGTCGACGCTCCCCCGCGCCCCACATCAAAGAAAGGTCAAACGGTGAAGATAGTTGACATCCGCCGGCTCTTCCAAAGAGACCTTATGACAAGACCGATGAGGAAACTAACGCGGATGTGGCTGCCCAAGTTAAGGCGCATTTTGCACCTAAAAAGCCTGAGCCAAAGACAGTATATGATGAAAAAACCAAAACGTAGGCTAAGTCCTTTCTTGAGCAACCATCCAAGATATCGATGAATATGGAATCAGACTATGACTGGGAGATTATTAAGCAAGCACAGAAGAAAAAAATCACAAGTGCAAAAAGCGGAAAGCAAGTTGCCCAGCTCGGAGCACAGAAGAATCAATCGGTTGCCCCGCTCAAAGTCATTTCAGACCTCGATAAGGCCTTCAGAGCTGAAATGGATATGGACATGCAAATAATGGACCCCAGAGCCCGTAATAATGCTGCACTAATGGGCATCACTGTATCGCAGGCCAAAACACTTGCTACCAAATCAAATATGTCTCTTGGTCAATATTTAGGCTATGAAGATACGCCAGAGGGTCAGATAGTACGGAAGTATGTCCAAGGGAAGCCTCTAGTCAGTAATGAGGAGCTCGCGCGTCTATCCACACATATGCGAAATCTGCACGAATGGTACATGTCACAAGCAGAAAAAAGCATCAGAAAGATTGGTTTTCGGTGGACGTTAGAAAAGAGCATCACTTCAAACCATACTCGATACATGTTCAAATGACCGAACTATTTCAGTTATACAACCAGCGCGCCCTCGACAAATCTATCATTGGTTGCTACTGTCTGTAAGTGATTTATTTCTATAATTAAGTTTGTAGCTCAGCTCGTTCATTGCATTTAATATATTATCCTAACTATATATCCTTTTGTATGATATTATATTCTGCAGAATGAAGATGCTTGAATGCAAAAGAGCTAGAAGATATGACGTTGGGTTCATTGACCCATATATCATTAATGAATATACATTAAAGAATCACCCCAAGGACGTGGAGGCAGACCTGTGCAGATTCTTAACCGAGAATAATTTTGTTAAGGAAATACTATTTCCTTACAACTTCAAGTGAGTGTTTCTATCTTGTACACATTTTATTTTTGCTTACTCGATGAGCTATGCATGTATGCTTATGTAAACGTCCGCATATTCCACTGGATCTTGCTAAACATTCAAGTTGACAAGTCCCTAGTTGAAGTCCATGACTCATTAAGTTTGGACCAAGAGCAGTGGAGCGACATGAAAGCAATGCTCCATAAGTAATTTCAATCATTATCGCATTATATCGGCCTCTTTCGTTCATTTTCTGATATCAAGTAACTAATAACTTCTTTGTTCATTTTCTTCGCCGAGCAGGTGTTGGACACGGTTCAGACAGAAAATACCAGGTCCATTCGAAGAGGAGCTAACTTATAAAATGACGAAGAGTTTACATCAGCCACCAGGAACTCATTTATGTGGATACTACGTCTGCGAGTACATCCGCGAGTTGACCAGTGAGCGGAAAGTTGACTCACATTATATTTATGGTTTGCGGGAGAAATTAGAGGCAGACCAGCGCATAAGAGCAATTCAAGAGGAGCTGTCGGGATTTATGATGAAGGAGGTCCTTGATGTACATGGAGAGCATTATGCGGATGACGTGGAATTCAATTTGCCTTAGTGATCTCCATGTAGTTGATATGATATATATATATTCATCAATGACCATATAATTTCAAAACATTTCTTTCTTTTGATATATATATCATCAATGTATGCTTGCAAAGGATCGATTAATTATATAGATGTATCAACGTGTACTGTGTATGTACTAGCGTAGAATATGTGTACTTAAATATATGTTTGAAATTATAGTGAAACACAAAACAAAAAAGGAACGAAATGGCAAAAAAAAAATACACAATCTCTGTCGCTGCAGAGAAACACACAATTCTCTGCCGCGGCAGGAAACCTTATAGTCCCGGATGGTGTTAGGGTTCCCCCCCCCCTACACACACACACTGTGGCGCTGAAACAGTGACTATTATCAGTCGCGTGCCGTAGCGAGCTGGGACTAGGGGAGGAGGGGGGGCTCTAGTTTCGTTTTGACAGTCCCGGACCTAAAACCGGGACTAGAGCCAGTTGTGGCCCAGGACTGGAGTCCCTTTTTCCACATGTGCTCATTCGCAAACCGAATCTGAACTTGGGGAGGTAGTACAACATTTTAAACCAGCCGAAACAAGCCAAACCGTGTTTTGCACGGGCTTTATGGACACCTCCACAGAAGCTGTCGTAGTGGCATGTTTTATGTCCACCGGTGAAGATGTCCTTTGCTTAGTCCATACTACATGGCCGACGGCAGTTCCAATTAACGAGCAGAATAGGTCGGCACCGTCACGACCGCGTGCGAGAGACTCGTCTCCATGCTGCCAGAAACTATTAATGACCATAAACTGAGAATTCGTGACGGGAGTGGGAACCCGAATCCGGAGGATGACTGGCTCCCAAAGTTCAGAACAGGACGCAAGAAAAAGTATGACGCGACTAAATAAAAGGGAAAGTTTCAGCGACGGCGACCGGAGAAGGTTTACCGTGGGTCGGAGTAAAGGCAAAGGCGACGCGATGTTACGTCTTTCCCTTTGTATTCTTCCGGTGTCATAACACCAAGTTCCCTGTTGTGGTGCGTGCGAGTGTGTCTGTGACGAGGGGATTGCGAGGCAGTGACGGTATTGGCGCTGTCGTACGTGCGTGCCCCGGGGCGACCTGGTTTTAGTTCGTCCAGGTACAGCCCGCGCAGCCACGCAAGAACGCGTCCGTTTTCTCGGTCAGAAAAACGGGCTGTTGCCTAGTGCGAACGCCTCTGCTGCCTAATTTCTCTTCCTGGGGCTTCCTGGGAGTATATTACGTTTGCAGAAGGAAGAAATGGTCGGCGCGGCTGCTGAGCTCACGGTTCAAACGCACAGACAGACAGACAGTCGCAGATACTAGTAGGGAAGCTGCATTAAATTGGCAGTCAGTTCAGGGAAGTATGTGGCGATATGCTTGGCCACGTCTCTTAGTTCGACGACAGATACGTGTACTTTTAATTTCTGGCATATGCTGACCATGGCTTTGTGCGCCAAAGAAGACGACGCTGTTCTGTTTTCAACAGGTTCACGTCACACTCAGGGCAGCTGAGACATCAGAAGGCAGTGCCAAAGTCTCTCTCTCTCTCTCTCTCTCTCTCTCTCTCTCTCTCTCTCTCTCTCTCTCTCTCTCTCTCTCTCTCTCTCTCTCTCTCTCTCTCTCTCTCTCTGCAACACTGAATACCTACCACTCTATCAGTAACGAAAATCAAATGTTAGCTCCATAGTGTAGTATCTCTTGTCCAAACAATCTGAGGTGGCTTTCTTCAATCACCAGAAACAATCACATGTGTGCTCTTTTACAACTTTCTTTTGAACCGAGAACCGTAGGGGAGAAATAATTACTGTGAAACATAGAGCTTTGGTGTAAAACGGGGAGGAGGGACAGGGGAAGAACAACAACTGTAGGGGACTATAATACTCTAGCAGATCAGCCAAGCCTTGAGGCGAGCTGCAAGTGCTCTTTTACACTTGTAGTACAAGCAGATCAAGCCAAGTCTTGAGGGGACCTGCAGTTGCTCTTTTACAATGGTATAATTATATACTTCATAACTTCCATTCTTGCTTCATGGCGTACATTCATGGACTCACCAACCCGAGATCCCGGGAGGGCTGGTCAGGGTGTTAAAGAATAATCTATATGCTAATGTTTCGGCTCAATCCAATCTCTGTGCAGAAGTAGTCGGTTCCGAGTCATTTTGGTAGTAGACTACGTCTCCGGTGTCGCTAACATAGTGGTCACTCTTCATACTCCGCGATAGCACCCCGAGCAGGTGGAACGGGAGAGGGGCCGACTTCTCTGGTTCTTTGTAGTACTTGCCAAGCACTGGTTTTGCTGCCTCGGTCTGCAGGTTTACATCCAAACCAACATCAAGTTAGCATATAGAGAAGATGCCATCTTGCTAATACGAATAACACACATCTTTTTTGCATGCTTGAGAAAAAAGGCAAGAGGCAAAGAACAGGGGTGGGTGCTTACCGCCTCCACGAGATGGTAATGTGGTATTTGTGGGAAAAGATGGTGAATGACGTGAGTGCCAATATCATGGTGGATGTTGTTGATCAACCCGTAGTCACGATCAAGTGTTGTCAATCCTCCACGAAGATAACTCCATTCCTGGAAGTTTGGAAAGCGATGTTCATAAGCAACGGCATAAGGATTATTAAGCAACTATAAATGAGAAGAGACATTTAAACTGAAGTAGCTATTAGAAAATGTTACTCTGACCAAAGGTTTTCTCTGACCAAAGGTTTTGATTTGAAACATTCACCACGAGGATTTCTCTGACCAAATGTTTTGTTCCTTTATAATGGTCGGATTTGGCACTTACGCATAACATGATGCCCTATTTTGAACAAGTACCTCAGTTTTACCAAACAGGCAATGAAAAGTACCATTACAGACCACAAGACCAGAGGAACAAATGATTTCTGAGGAGAAGGAAAAAATGCAACTAGACAGCCCATATCTGTCGGCAGGATGTGCCCTTATGAACCTTTCATTCATTACTTTTTAGATTATACTACTACACTTTGACGTTTTCTTTAAGAACATAGCTTTTGTTTAGTTTATGTCTTCGGGTGTACTTGATATCTTCTTGATATTAATATATTGCCCCTTATTGAAAAAATGTAATATTCTACTTACAACAACGAAGCGGTATTTTCAGTCATTTTACAAACAATAGTGAACCATGCTATTGTATTTTGAACATTAAGCAGCTATCATGAAGCATCGGGAAATCAGAAATCTGATTCAATCATGATATTTACCTTTCCACGATACCACGGAAGCTTGTCTTCATGACCATGATGATGCAAGTATGTGACAAAATCAAGCCACATAACAAATATCTGCACAGGGATTCACCAAAATTAATCACATGAATTCTCCACTGCAGTGCGCTTCCTCGATGACTTATCCAAATTACCAGCTTGCCGAAATTGCACATGTGATGGAAGGCATCAAGGTCTTACCACATAAGGGATAGCATAGAGCTTTAGCATCTTAAGAGGCCCCATCGCAAAGGTCAGACCAGCGAGAACCCCGATCATTGCCAGCCAGGATGCGGTAGATGTTAACACATCCTTCTTCTCATTAGGTAGGAACACATCACTGTTCGGGTCAAAGTGTGAGCCCTTCTTCCCTGGGGTCCTGACAAACTGCACATAGCAAGAATTCGGTACCATGTTACAAAACAAGAACCACCAATACACACATCATGGCAAAATCAAGCAGCACTTTGTCTCACCAAGTATAAGGGGAATGCAAGCATGGGAAATGGCAAGCTGAACCGCAACTTCTTCGTCATATTGTCTAGGCTATTATATAGCCTCTGGGGTAGCTGCAAATTGTCAAAATCCAATGAGCCATCAAAGACGATTCACCAACTCTGTCGACTATCTACACCTGAAAGCAAAGACCTACCGGGTGCCAGGACTCGTCTTTCTCCACATGGCCGTGGTTCTGGTGGTGCGTCCTGTGGCTAATCCTCCTGCAATTACATTTAATACGCTTAGGCTGGTCATAGTGGGAGTAACATAAGTGGTAACATGCATGTCACCTAGGTAAAAAGAATGATGTGGCAAGAAATTAATGAGGAGAGAGGCAAATGGAGTAACATATTATGTTACCATCACATCACACTTCTCAATGCAAAGTGAGTCTATAAATCAATTAATGAAGCTTTCTATATTACCACACATATGACACTTCCCACTATAAAGGTAGTAACTTAGATTAGTAACATAAGCATGTTACTAGTCTAAGTTACTCTCCACTATGACCAGCCTTAGCACCGACAACAATTCGTAACGAAAAATAAAAAGAAAAGCATCAAGAATGCACTCATCATACCAGCCGTTGTATGGAACCAAAATGGAGGAATGGAGTATGTGGCCGACCACGCTGTTGAGCTTCTGGTTGCTCGAGAAGCTCCCGTGTCCGCTGCAAACACCGAACAGGGGAAGAGTCAAACACTACGAATTTAGGTCCAATCTTTGGGTTTGGGTATGGCAGACGGCCCGTACCAGTCGTGTCCGAGGACGAAGAGCGCCCAGAACATGGTGCCCTGCGCGGCCCAGTAGAGCGGCCAGACGAGCCAGCTGTCGAGGCGCGCGGCGGCGGCGGCGACGCCGAGCACGACGAGGACGTCCCGCAGCACGTAGCTCATGGACCGCCACGGGTCCTTGACCCAGCAGTGCTTGGGGATGGCCGCGCGGATCTCCGCTAGGCCGAAAGGCGGCGGCGCCCCCGGGTTGAACTCCGCAGCCGAAGAGGTCCCGGAGGCCTCCGCGTCTTCTCCTCCCCTGGAGCCGCTTCTATCCTCTTCGAAGACGGACGCGAGGCGGCTGGGCGCGGACACGCGGAGCGCCCAGTCGCGGTGGATGGCGGCGGCCGCGGGGCGACGCGGCCCCGCGGCGAGGTGGGCCGGCGACGCCGGCGCAATGGCGCCCACGCGGCTGCGCGCGCGGAGCGGCGTGAGGCCGCAGCGCGCGGGGAGGACGAGCCGGGCCATTATGCGACGGTGCCGGCAGCGGTGGCACCGATGGCTAGTACAGTCGTCTACGGCCGCGGTGCCCGCCCGGGATGATTCTGCGGTGGATGGGGTTGGATTTGTGGTGGTCGGGGTGGGCTAAAGGCGAGCGAGGTTTCTATATACGCGGGAGAGATCGCGGACGCCGTGTGTTGCTCGTGCGAGCGGGGGAGGAGAGGGGAAGCTGCGCGTAGGCGTGGCGATGGAAGAACTCGGTTTGGAGTTGGACCAGCCTTCAACGACGGAAGTTAGCACGTGTGAATAGCCGTTCTCTCTAATTTGGCTTTGACTTTTTTTTTCGAGATTATTAATTATACTTTTACTGAGTATACTACAGTAGCTAATTTGGTCATACTATCTGTCTTCCACTTCTGAAAGTTCGGTAAATATTTTAATAACCAAGCCGATGACGGAACAGATGAACTGACGGGAGTCTTGGTCCACTGCTTTACCAGTGTCGTCGGTTAATTGTTGGTTTTAACTTTTATAAGACAAAGAAGACATTGCTATCCTTCAGATTGTTGAACAACCCCTGCCGGCTGGCCGGTTCCGAGGCTGCTCCACAACCGAGGAAGAAGACTAGGTTGAAGTCACCCAAGAATATATAAAAATTGACACGGGAAACAGGAAGAACCTTTATTGATATGTCTCTGGTAAAGTCAAGTACAATGATTGCTCCTCTATTTATAGACTAAGTGGATAGGATACCCACATGGGTTAAACCTAACCTGGTAGAGGCCACACCGAATGGGTCTCTATCGGCCCAGTTTTCCAACACTCCCCCTGGGTATCTTATATGTATAACCATGGCTCAAAACTCTGAAAAAACCAGTGAAAAAAATATGGAGAAACGCACATGGTATACTTCTTGCTATGTTGCACGAATTGCCTCATTAAAAATCTTATGTGAGAAATTTCATAAAAAACTCACTAAGGGAAAAAGAGTACAATTCACTTAACTATAAAGTTAAGCACTCAATCATCGGGATCAAGATTTCAGCGATGAGTTTGTGAAGATTCTCCCCCTAAATCTTGCATCCCCCAAGTCTCATCATGCCGATCCCACGGACACATCTTTCGAAAGAAGATGCTGGCAATGATTTAGTGAACAAATCAGCGAGCTTTTCACACGACTTAGTATGCAAGACTTTCACTTCGTTCAACTTTTGCAGTTCATGTGCATAGAAGAACTTGGGGTTTATATGCTTTGTGAGATTACTCTTCACGTAACCCGTCTGGACTTGTGCAACACAAGCAGCATTATCTTCATAGATAATTGTTGGGGTTTGTATGGTGTTCAGTCCACATGACATCTGGATGTGGCTGACTACTCGTTGAAGCCATACACATTCTCGTGATGCTTCATATAATGCTATGATTTCCGAGTGATTCGTCGAAGTTGACACAAGAGTTTGCTTAGACGATTTCCAGAAAATCGCTGTTCCACCACAAAGGAAAACATATCTAGTCTGCGACTTGGATGTGTGCGGGTCCGAAAGGTACCCAGCATCTGCATAGCCTACAACAGATATGTCTTGGTTCTTTTGGTAAAACAAGCCAAGGTCTTTGGTCCCTTGTATGTACCTAAAGATGTCCTTAACGCCTTTCCAATGCCTCTTGGTAGGCTCAGAACTATACCTAGCAAGCAGATTAACGGCGAATGCAATATCCGGCCGTGTACAATTTGCGAGGTACATAAGTGCGCCAACTGCACTCAAGCAGGGGAATTCCGGTCCCAGAATTTCCTCCCCCTCTTCTTTAGGCCTGAACGGGTCCTTGTCTTGCTGCAAAGATCTTCCGACCATCGGGGTTTTGGAAGGATATGCCTTTTCAAATCCAAATCGTTCCAACACCTTCTGGGTGTAGGCCGACTGGTGAACTAGAATCCCAGCAGGGGAATGCTCAAGTTGCAGACCCAGGCAGAACTTGGTTTTTCCTAAGTCTTTCATCTCGAATTCCGACATCAGGTAGGAACTCGCTTCCTCAATATCGTCAGGTGTACCGGTTATATTCAAATCATCCACGTACACCGAGATAATACAGAAACCATCCTGGGATCTCCGTATAAAAACACATGGGCAATCTTCATTGCTCGCGTAGCCCTTCTAATGAAGGAAATCGCTTAAACGATTATACCACATCCTACCTGGCTGTTTTAGTCCATACAATGACTTCTTAAGCTGAACACTGTATAAGCTCTTGTTTGCTCTATCCTGGTTCGGGACAGGGATACCTTCTGGTACTTTCATGTATATGTCCGAATCCAAGTTACCATATAGGTAAGCGGTGACAACATCCATCAGTTTCATTTTTAAGTCCATGTTTACTGCCATTGAGATCAAGTATCTAAAGGTAATTCCATCCATGACCGGGGAGTAAGTTTCCTCAAAGTCGACACATGGTTGCTGAGTGAAACCTTGAGCAACGAGCCTTGCTTTGTACCTGACTACTTCATTATTCTCGTTTATCTTTCGAACAAAAACCCACTTATGGCCAACGGGGCGAATGTGGGGAGGAGTTAGACAAACAGGTCCAAATACCTCTCTTTTGTTTAACGATAATAATTCAGCAGTGATTGCCTTCTGTCAGTCTTTCCAATCCGATCTTTTCTTACAATCAGCAAGCGTGTTAGGCTCAGGGTCAAGATCTAAGATTGAGGCAATTTTCTTGGCAAAATTAACGTCAACATTTGCCATGGCTCGGTTGTATGACTCGCCCGAATTAACATAGTTAATGGCCATTTCATCATGGAGTGCATCAGACACATCCTCTTTCTCCACCAGATTTCCCAATCCAGGGGCTAGGTCCTTTAGCTTTCCCGCTCCGATGTGTGCGCACACAACTTCGCTGGGTATTTCTGATATAGGAAAATTCAAGTCCGGAATTTCGTGCACTGAAATATCCGTACTTGTGCCAGGTCTCAACTGGCTCCCCTCAACAGGGGCAGACTGTAATAAATCTCTCTTATCCTTTTTCTTCGGGCGTCCCCGGGTACTTGGGATTTGAGAAATCGGATTCCGCGTCCTTTTAGGCCTTGGAACGGGAGCGGGTATACCATCATTTTTCTTCGGTACTTCAACCCTTTCCGGTGCATTGCGTGCATGCACATGCGACTTTGTCACAGTCTTTAAATCACTAAAATGATCAGGCAGTTGATTCGCTAGGGAGTGCAAATCTAGTATCTTTTGGACTTCTCTATTAGTCTCAACAGTGCGCGGGTCATGAGTGTGGATCCCCGTGGCTTTCCACGTGATTTCTTGACTTTTGTCATCCAGGGGTTGATTACCTCCCCCCAAAGTCGTAAAAAGATCCTCGTAAAAAATGCAGTCAGCAAAACGGGTCGTGTGACAGTCACCTGTCAAGGGGTCCAAGAACCTGATTATGGACACAGTCTCATAACCAACGTATATCCCCGACTTATGGAGCGGTCCCATTGCTGATTGCAGGGGTGGTGGTATAGGTACATATACCTGGCAGCCGAACCTACGTAGGTGGGAAATTTTCGGTGCCGACCCTTGCGCAAGTTGGATAGGAGAGTGGATGTTGTAGGACGATGGTCGAAAGTTGATGAGATTAGCGGCGTGTAACACCGCGTGTCCCCAACATGTAGTTGGTAAATTACAACCCTGAAGGAGTGCTCTGGCAATGAATTTAATCCTTTTAATCAATGCCTCCGCAAGTCCATTTTGAGTGTGGACATGCGGTACAGAGTGCTCAAGTTTGATTCATGTTGCCATGCAATAATCATCGAATGCCTTTGAAGTAAATTCTTGTAGCATCCCAGTATATAGGATCTAACGAAGGGTAGATTTAGGAATATGAATTGTTGCATGCATGCATTTGAGAAAATGTGTGTAAAATTTTTGCCAAATAAAAACCTTGAGTGATCAATGTTTCTTTCTTACTTTGAGAGTAGGTTTAATCTTAAAGGAGGATTGCTATAAACTTTGATATGATCTTAAAGAAATTATGTGTGTTTTGAAATGAGTTTGGATTTTAAAACTTAAGTGTTTTATAATTTAAATAATTTTGATATAAGATTTGAATCTTAAATTAATTAAGAGAAAAGTATTTTAACTTAAATCTTATTTAAAAGCAATATGGTATATGAAGTACATTTCTTATTCATAAACAAATTACAAAGAATAACTTACTGAAGTTATTCCAAACTTCACAATTCACACAAGAGTAAAGAATAAAATATTCTTTATTAATAAATATATAATCTTTATTACAAATGAACCAAATAAAGATTACAAGAATTATAAAAGAAAAATTATAAAAGATTAAGAAAATTACATTTATATATCTACTAACTATCCTATATCTAAAACAATACTAAATCTTCATCTTTATCTTTGTACCTGCAAAACAAAGATTAAATAGAAAACAAAATAGGATTAGTGTTAGTATATTTCTCTCAGTTATGTTAGTGAGATGCACTTGACAATCTCATCATTGAGAATTGTGGAAAAAGGGGCAAGTTTCACCAATCTGAAAGATTTTATCTTTCATAAATTCAAGCCAATATGCAAATGACAGCCAAAAGGAACCAATTCACCAGCCAGGGTAAAATTAGATTGGTAATAGTAAGTTCAAATTTTCTGAACTTATCCACATGTGCATAGCAGGCACACAAGCTGCACACACACAAGCATGCAATGGGTGTGCTGTCGACCTCACAATGCACAGCCAATATCACAAAACCACAACACAGCCGTGGGGAAGCACATCAGTGCATCTCTCCACTACACAACACACCAGCACAGCCAGGGTGAACAGCAGTTAAACCAAGAACAGCAACCAAACCAACCACCCAGATCAACCCAAACATCACCAGGATGGTGACATAAGGAGGGGGATGGATCTGGTGGACAGCAAGGTCAAGCCCAGGAGCTAGGAGGAGCAGGAAAGCTCAAGAGCAAGCTCATGAGCACAGTTAAGGCAGATCAAGATCCAGATCAAGATCAAGATCATCAATTTACTACATCCACATCAGAATCTGTGGTGAGCCTCATAAAACCATCACATGATTTCATCATATATCTAAATAAAAGCATGTGCTATTTTATGAGATAATCTCTCAATAATCACCCAAGAGGAGTGCATTTATCCTAGATATTTCAAGTATAAGGATAAGAAATCAAGCTCAACCACAAACACTAAACCCTCAGACCAACATCACTGGTTTTAGTGTTATTTTTGCAACTTAGATCATTTTCATTTGATCTTATCATATCAGGGCACATCTCTCAGCGAGAGAGTAGCACCTCTAAATCTATAAGTTTCAAACAAACTATTGCCCAACTAACTAGGAATTACATCCTAGAGCCTCAGACCAACATCATAGGCAGGTAACTTAATAAAAAGCTTCCATATCATCTTATCCGTTTTAATCACAAGCATAATCAAGCTAAGCCCAGAAAAAAAACCAATCACTTGTGTGCCAGAATACAGTGGTATCACATGGACAAGTTCTTAATGAGCTAAAACCAATCTTTACTTAGCTTCCAAAGATAAAAAGGGACAACCACAACATATCATTTTCCTGAAGCCAAGTGCCAGGAATCAACTTTAAATTAATTTATACATCCACAGAAATCATTGCAAGCAATGATTTGATTCAATGAGTATAATCTCAGACAAGCCAATAGTATAATTGCAGTAAGCAACTACTGTCAGTATAAGCAATCTGACAGTAGAGTAAACTCTTAGATCAACAACATAATCCAATCAAGGATTTCATTGATACACTAGAATGGATCATGGTGGATTACCACTAGAATTAATCTGACAGGCAACTAGTATCATCAAAGCCACTATCAACCATTAACCACAGTAGACAATCATTTCCCATGATTAGATATGAACCATACTAGATCTAAAGCATCATAGATATGATCAACAGGGGGTTATGAACCCTAATCAGAGCAAGAACTCTAATCCAGAGATGAACTCAACCAGCACATAGTCACTCGACATGAAAGCCACTAGATACATAGGGAGAATCATGGCAGTAGCATGGACAAACACCTCAAATATAACTTACCCGAGGTCCTCGCTGATTAATCAAAGAGGAAGCAGAGGGGCCGACGCACCGCGGCGGCACAGGGAGCACCCAGAGGGGCGCTGCAACCTGCACCTGCCACGGCGGCGGCCGCAGCAGCGCATGAGACCAGCACACCACCGCAGGCGGGATCGCGGCGGTGGCGACAACATCTTTTCCGAACCCTAGGGTTCGGGAATGGGGTGGAACTGACCACGGGGAAGCCCTAGAGTCAAATCCAAGTGGATAGAACGAACGAGCGTCATTGACAACCCCAAACCGCACCACGGCGGCGGCCAGAATGGCCGACGACGGCGAGAATCGACGGTGGCGGCATCGCCGACCACGGGGCGAGTCAGAGGAGAAGGAGATAAGGTCGAAGGAGAGAGAGGAGGCAGAGTGGGCTGGGTGGGCCAAAACCCTTCGGGGTAGTCATTTGACCCTACCCTACTGGTCCACCTTGGCTCAATAAGCCCAAGGGGCCAGCCCAGGTTATTTAATAAATCTTTTGGTCAATTGGAAAAGACCAAAATACCCCTGACCTCAATAAAATTATAGAAAATAAAATAATAGTCCAAAAATTATAAATAAAATATTTTTGGATTCACAATAATTCACTATGTTCAAATAAAATAAAATATAAAATTTTGAACACTTAAATTTTTATAAGAATTTTGTAATTTAAATATTACTTATGGAATTTTACAAAATTATTGAAAGGTGATAAAAATAAATAAAAATCACTTTCATTATTTATTAATATTATAGTATTTTTGAAAAAATACTAAATAAATATTTAATAATAAATTTTAATGTATAATTAATAATTCCTAAAAGAATTATTAAATCAATAAAAGTCAAATAAAGGGAAATAAAATAAAATAACTCAATACATGTTATAAATATTAAAAAGAAATATTTATAAATCCTTTATTACTCAAAAAGGAATTTTTTGGGGGTAAATGCATATAAATTTAAATAATGCATTACATTACCTGCATAATCATTTTGCTTCTTTAAATATTGTCCTTACTGGGCAATAATGATGTTTTTGTAGAAGTAGAAGCTCAAGGTCCAGTGCAAGCATCAGACTTCACTACCTTGCCATCACAAGGCAAGTTCATCACTTGCTCATGTCCTTTGAAGAGTCTTTATCAAAGTATTTGCAAATTGTGTGTTGTCATATATGCTATAAAAGAAAGAAAATATTATTTTCATAAACAAAGAAATCATAGATATCATCCTAAGTGGTGATATAATGGAGCAATAGAACTTAGAGTTCTAATTGCAACAATAATGATCAAATAGGGACTAAATAACCCCTGACATCAGTGATTCTAGCGCCGTATATTACGCGTTAGCCATGAGATCTGGAATGGGATAGAGAAGTCAGTTGTATCTTCTTCCTCTCACATGAAGCCGGATGTGCAGGTCGTGGCTGTTATCCTTGTAGCGTGCATATTAATTGGTAATTTGTAGAGGATATGCAGCATATGGGTGGGAACCCTCATCGTCCCACGATAGTTCTGGCATCTAACGGTTTGTACAAACCATTGCCGTACTTCATTATGTGGGCATGGTGTACACCAAGGAGGCATGCGGGGTCGTGAAGGGGGCATTGATTGGCTTGGACCAACTACTGGGCCCCACATCATGGAATTGTGGATGGGAAAGTACGCCCAGTTGTGCAACAAGGAGTTGATCTCTCATGGGTAAAGTAACGCACCTCTGCAGAGTGTAAGAACTGTAACTTGTTACTCCCTGTTCCGGGAGGGAGCTACGAACGCGGCAGGAAAGAAACTCCATGAAAGTTCTGGTCAACCTGTAAAGGCTGATTGTCATAGTTTTTCGGAATAAAATCAACCTTTGAAGAAAGATTTACCAAAAACTGCATAGTTCCAAGGATTTATAATCCGAGGTGGTAGTTAGAGCATCAAACTTCCCACCTTGCATATAATGAACTTGTTGGGTAACGCTGTTACTCATCCTTTCCTTTGATCCCTTGATTAGACTCTAAGGATCCCGAAGACATGCCATTGTATGCAGCCGAATGCCAAGAGACGTGTTCTACGAGGAACCTGATCTATCCAGAGGAGTTGAAGGCATGGACTACGAGATCCGCTATGGTGGCGATGAGAACGAGTCCACTTAAGAGTCTAGTTAGTAGTAATTAACGGAGCCGAGCAGCATGAACTCTATAAAATAAGCTGTTGAGCCCCACTCCTAGTCGGAGTTGTTACTTTTAAATTTCTGCTGAACATCTTATATTTTGGTTTGTAAGTTGGATCTTTTGGAAGTCTTGAACTTCCGGTATTGTAATAATAATAATGTGTGTACTTTTGTAATTTGGACCCGCAATGTTTCTGTTGTACCACTCCGAGGGATGTGATATTTACGAAACGGTGTTTTATGGATGTCATGTCAATGACTATAGTGTACTACACATGCAGTGGTATGCTGGGTCACCGCAATTCTCCGGCATTGTCCATTCGAATAGACTTTAAACGATAATTAGGGAATTTATTCCTTATTTGTATGATCTAAGAGATCAACTTTGCAAAAGCATGGTTCCTTGTTGACAGTAGGCAAACATTGGACCATTTAGAGGAAGCATCGATGAGCACCATGAAGTACCGAAAAGGCCCTGAGAGGGGCTGAATTGGACCACATATATCCCCTTGTATACGTTCCAAGAACGCGGGGAGTTCATCCTTCACCTTTAGGGGGACGGTCTAATGATCAATTTCCCCGTAGCGCATGCGGAGCACACGAAATCATTGGGATTCAGGAAATTTTTCACATTAACATTATGACCATTCGAGTTGTTAATTATATTTATCATCATCCTAAGATCGGGGTGGCCTAACCTATCATGCCAAAGGCAGAATAGTTCAGAGCTTCTAAAGACAGTCTTAAGGGTAGTGTAAATAGGTGGTGATACTATCTTAGTGTAGTACAGCCCAGTAGCTAATGAAGGGAGTCTTTCGACAACATGTTTACCATTTTCGTCGCGCTTGGTAATGAGTAGGAACTCCTTTCCATTCTCATCATCATCGGTTTCTACATGGAAACCATTTGCGCGGATGTCTCTAAAACTCAAGAGAGTACGAGTCGACTCCGGATACAACAATGCCTCTTCAATGATCAGAGTTGTTCCATTTGGGAGTATGATAGTTGCTCTTCCGGAGCCAACTACATTCGGACCGCAGCCGGCGATCGTCATTATGTTACCTGGGTTTTTGGTAATAGACTCAAAGTACTTTGTTTCTCTCAAGATGGTATTTGTGGTGCCGCTATCAGCAAGGCACATTTCCTCCATTTGGGCGCCACATGCGTTCTAAAATATAGTGCCTAATTAATATAATGGAGCAAGGAAGATGCTACATCAAGCAAGTAAAACACATAAACATTTGAGAACATAACACAACCAAATAATGGAATAAATGAATGAAATAAATGTCATCCAATCGCCGAAAACAAATAAATGTTATGCTCTCATAGAGCTTACAACCATATCGAAGAATTGTATCAGATTATTTGCGAAAAGAAATCATAACAACAAAAAAGGATCTCATGTTGATTCTGCAAAGAAACCATCAATCTCAGCCTGTATCTCAATATCGTTGAACTTCTCTTTGTTGGCTATCATCATAGAGGCAGCAGAAATGTCTAGCTAGGGCAGGGGGGGCACGACGTGCTCAACCTCCATGGGCACAGTGGCGTTCGTGGGAACCGCCAAAGGTGCTTCCACTTGTGCTACGTCGTGCACGGGCGCCGCTCCGGGCGCTAGTGGTGCCTCAACCTGGACGAGGTGCGTCTCGCGCGCCTTCTTGTTGGCCTTGAACGCGTCCACGACGTGCTTAGGGGCCAAACACTGCCTAGAGAAGTGAGTCTTGGAGCCACAGCGGAAGCAGTCCTGGGGCCTTGCCTCCCCATTGCCCGCCTTGCGTTGCTTGGCCGGGTTGGAGGGGTTGGGGCCCTTCTTGCCCTTCCTGCCTCGCTTCTTGTGGATAGGCTTGCACACCTTGTAGGCGCCGGCATTAGCCTCATGACTTGGGCCCCCCGCGAAGGGTTGCGCGGAGAAGTTCTTTTTCAGAACATTATCCTGCGCCTCGGCCACCTGGAGAGCATCAATAAGCGCTGCATATTCCGTGAATCCTTCCAGGCGAAAGTTTCGCGAGGACTGGATGTTGTCCGGGTAGAATGTGGAGAGAGTTTTGTCTATCTTCTGCTGATCTGTGGTACTGGTTCCACACAGCTGAAGAATGGTACAAATCCGGTGTAACCTGGAGTTGTACTCTCCCATGGTCTTGAAGTCCACAAACCTCAGAAGAATCCAATCTGCCTCTGCCTGTGGCTGAATGGTGTACTTAAGCCTAGAGAACCGCTTGTTGAGGGCGGTCCAAATGGCAGAAGCACTCTGTTCTGCCATGTACTCGTTCTTGAGAGTCTCACACATGTGATGGCGGAGGAAATGCAGGGCTTTGGCGTTGTCCGCCGGGATGGTGGTGCTGGGGGCCGTCGGGGTCCCTGCAATCAGCGCATCCTTGATGCATCGGCCCTCGAGGACGATCTCAACGTCCGAGGCCCAAGTCAGGTAGTTAAGCCCATCCTGGGTCAACCGGGAACTCGCAGCTGAAGATTCCGGTCATCTGCAATTTATGCAAAGTGTGTAAGATTACAGCAGGTAATCGGTTGCATAAATACGATAATCGATACAATTATTCAAATATGACGGCGTTCCAAAATTTAAATTAAAAACGGTACAAGCTAACTATGAGATACAAAGTATTAAAATCATGCGATAATTAATAACTGTAGTAAAACATAATACGAAAGCGTATGAACATGCCGAAAACAGGACCAAAAACGGGCCAACAGCCCAGCAATCGCGTGCTCCCACGCCCCATTTTTTTTTCGCAGGCCAGAAAACGGCCCAGCCACTTTTGCCTATGCGTGGCCGGCCCACTCCAGACCGTCCCGGCCCGCCTGCGGGGGAACAGAGCTAGCTCTGCTAGCTCCCGACTTGGGCGGCGGCGCCGGTAGCAGGCCGGGCCAGCGGCGCATGTGTCCAGCTGGGACGGGGCGCGATAGCGGCGAGTGATTGGGGGGCGGCGGCGGGCGCGGCGGCGCGATTGGCGTGTGGGCGCGGCCGGCGGAGCTCGCAAGCGCGCGGCGTGGCCAGCAGAGCGTGTGGGCGCGGCCGGCGGAGCTCGCAAGCGCGCGGCGTGGCCAGCAGAGCGTGCGGGCGCGACCAGCAGAGCTCGCAAGCGCGCGGCGCGGCCAGCGGAGCTCGCAAGCACGCGCGGCGCGGCCAGCAGAGCGTGCGGGCGCACGCGGCTTGGCACGGCGCGGGGGCGGCCAGCAGGGCCTGCGGGCGCGGGCGGCGCGGCACATTCGCACAGCAGCGCGCGGCTAGGACGCGCATCGTGGGTGGCGCGATCGGTCGAGCAGCGGGGCATGCAACTGCGTGCGTGGCCGGCCGGCTGAGCGCGGGCGCAGCCAGCGGCGCGGACGCGTTCGGCGGCCAGCGGTCGCGGGTGGCAAGGTGCGGCGCGGACGCGGCGCGTGCATGCGAGCGTGGCGGCCGGCGCACGGCAGCGGCGACCAGCAGGGCTCAGCAGCACGCGGCGGCGCGACCAGCGGCCAGCGGGGCCGGCGTGGACGCGGCACGACGGCGGATGCGGCACGGCGCGGCCAGCTGCTCGCGGCGGCGTGCGGCGGCCAGCAGTGACACGCGGTGGCCTGTAGCGACGCGCGGCGTGGGCTGCGCACAGCGCGCGACCAGCGGGGCGCGGGGCGGTGCGATAGGCGGCCAGCGGGGCCGGGCTGCTGCACGCGTGGCCAGCGGTGGCTCGGCGCGGGCGCGCGTGGCCAGCGGCCAGGGGCGGCGCGATAGGCGGCCAACGGGGCCGAGCTGCTGCGCGCGTGGCCAGCGGCCACCAGCAGGCCTGGCATCAGGGCCATGGCGGCGAGCACAAAATTGACAGGAAATTAACGTAAAGAAAAAATATATTGTAGATCTAAAAAAACGTACAGATCGGCACAACATGTACCATGATTAATCATGTGTGTATGATCTTCCTACGGTACAGTCAACAAAATCCTAAATCGAGAGTGATTAAATCGACATTGGTCGGCGACAGCAGGTCAGCTCGACTCCCGGGAGGAAAATCTGTACCCTAAATGAGATCTAAAAAATGTGTTGAGCGCAAAAATTGAAAGTAAATCGCGCAACGAATCAATTTTTGCGGTCAATTTCGAATTACCTTCAACGAAAGTCTACGTGATGCAGGCTCGACGGTGGCTTGACGGAGGCTCGACGGAGAGACACGTGTTGATAACGTGTTGAACAACCCCTGCTGGCTGGCTGGTCCCGAGGCTTCTCCACAACTGAGGAAGAAGACTAAGTCGAAGGCACGCAAAGAATACACAAGAATTGACACAGGGAACAGGGAGAAGCTTTATTGATATGGCTCTGGTAAAGTCACGTACAATGATTGTTCCACTATTTATAGACTAAGGGGATAGGATACCCACATGTGCTAACCCTAGCCTGGTAGAGGCCACACCGAATAGGCCTCTGCCGGCCCAGTTTTCCAACACAGATCACTACACTTCGAGTGTGAAGTTGTATCTCTGAGCAAACTGATCAACAAGTGCCATCGTCTTCGGTTAAACAACGGTGCGATTGACGGACTTCATTGGCAGGGATTGTTATGCTTCGAATGTTGTATTTTAAACAAAACCTCCGAATTACATGGTGCTTCTAGGTTTAGCATCATCACAGAATAAAAACGATAGGATTAAATACGACAATCCAAACGGGAGCGTTAGTGTTTCAATTGTTTCACATGGTATGCTCTTTACCGTTACATTCCCGGTTACCATAAGTTAGTACAATTAGGTTTCCGCCCCTGCAACGACATCTGATTCACTTTTGCTTACGGCAAAACTGAATACTCATTTTATCCTTCACTGAATTGAATTTGTCTAGATTCATATATATTTATACACTAAAATAGTTTTAGATATATATGATTCGCATGTATTTATACACTAAAATGGGTTTAGATATATACGAATCTTAAAAAATCTAAAACACTTATTTTAGAATGACGGGAGTATATAGAGTCCTTTGTTCGAAAATAACTAATTTTTTTTCTAGATTCTATTATCTACACACTAAAACACGTTTAGATGCATTTAAATCTAGACAACTTCAAATCACTTAATTTCGGACGGAGAGAGTACATCATATTGACATATCGTATAAGGTGCCATATGGCAGAGTGCGAGGGAAGAACACAAACAAATATGAGGCAGAAGCTAAACTAATGAAAGGAAAAGTAAAATACACAGAAGAACTTCATAGACTCAAATCAAGAATACAAACCACTCATCCCTTAGGTTGCTCTTATTGGTCCGGGTACACCGATCCGTAGAACCCAATTAAGGGAATATTGACACAGCCACTTGATACTCCCTCCATCCTGAAAAAGATGTCATAAATTTATCTAAATTTAAATATAGCTAGTCACTATTTAATATGTAAACTCATTCAAATTAAGAAAAAATTACGACATCCTTCTCAAGATGGAGGGAGTATAATTTCTAGCAATAGGAGATTTGTACCAAATAAAACCCCTTCATAGAAAAATTATATAGTCAATCAAAACCTTACAAGAGAGAGATCATGTACTAGAAGAGGTCTTGATACAACTCCAAAGTACAAACTAGGGATAGGCATAGGAAATCCATAGAGGGATTGGGGGAGCCAATGATTCAATCTATTCCTAACCTAGATATTAATGGATGCCGAATGGGAATTCAAATTCACTATGGTAATTGCACGCGCACTAGCACGTGTTGAGACTCTTGCTCCCATCCTTCTTACCACTAGCATGCCATGGCCACCGTGTAGATACAACTTCAAGTTCGAACTTGGTTGGCTACATCGTGAAGGATTCCATGATATGGTGACAAAGATGTGGGAGAAACATGTAGCGTACTCCATTACACAAATGGAATAATAAAATACGTGCAACGTGTAAATTCCTTGGTGGATAGGCTAGACATACAACAAGCATTCTAAAAAATGAAAAGCTTCGTCTATCATCAATTATTGATGATTTATAAGCTTTGGCTGAGGTTCGTTCGTTTTCTGTGCAAGAAATTGAGACCAAGAGTCAATCGAGTGCACAAATAGCTTGACTTCTGAGACATGAAGAGCTCAAATGGTACCAGCCATCGAAACTCAATTTATTTCAGAAGGGGATTCGAATGCAAGATACTTCCATGGTGTAGTCAATGGTTGACACCGAAAGAAACTTATTCATTCTATTGTATATAATGAGGACACGATTGGGGGCATGAGCAGCTTAAACCTTATATCACTAATTATTATAAGAACCTATTCGAAACCCCACAAGAAGGCAAGTTCTCACTTGATGATTCCAGAATGTTTGACATTCCCCATGTGTCTGTTGATGAAAACAACCTTCTCACAACTTCATACTCCGAGGAGGAAGTAAAGAAGGCAGTTTTCCAACTAGAACACAACAAAGCCTTAGGGCTAGATGGTTTTTTGGCCGAGTTCCATCAGATCTTCTGGGATTTTTATCAAACAGGACCTGCTTGAGTTGGTTGGCTTCCTTCATCCTGGACAATTTGAATTGTTTCGCTTGAACTTCTGGAGATAATTTTATTACTTAAGGTTAATGAGGATAAAAGGATCCAAAAATATAGACCTATTTGTCTTCTTAGTTAGCTTTAAAAATTTCATGAGAGTTGCGACGATTAGGCTAAACTCGGTGGTTAACCATGTGGTTCGTCCTATGCAGACTGCTTTTATGCAAGGTAGAAACATTCTAGATGGAGTTCTAATCCTTCATTAAACAATCCATGAACTACATCGAAAAAAGTTGAATGGGATAGTCATCAAAATTGACTTTGAAAAACCTTATGATAAAGTCAAGTGGTATTTTTCCCAACAAACTCTTAGAATGAAAGGTTTCTCTGTGGAATGGCGTGCTGTGATACATAGTTTCATTTTTTATGGTAGTGTGTCCATGATATTCAAATGATGACGTTTGCAGCTACTTCCAAACGAAGAAAGGATTACGACGGTGACCCATTATCACCCATGCTATTTAATATAGTGGTTGATATGCTAGCCATCATGATTGAGTGTGCAAAGGTTGATGGTAAAATTGATGGGGCAGTATCCCTTCTTGTGGATGATGGACTTTCTATCCTTCAATATGACGACGATAAGATTGTTTTATGGAACATGACCTGGAAAATGCGAGAAATCTAAAATTAATCTTGTTAGCATTCAAGCATCTTTCGGGTTTCAAGATCAACTTCCATAAAAGTGAATTGTTTTATTTCTTCAAGGCCCAATACGAGACCCACCTATATGCTAAAATGTTCGTTGTGGGCAAGGCTAGTTTCCTATTAGCTATTTGGGGATCTGATTCATTGCGGAGACTTACAAATGGAAAATGGAAAATCGTCAAGGAAATACTTCAAAAAGGTTAAGCAGTTGGAAAGGTAAGATGTTATCTCCTGGTAGAAGTTTGGTTCCCATAAATTTAGTACTAAGTAATATGGTATTATAAAGTATATCATTCTTCCAAATTCCTAAATTTTCCTACATAGATTGGATTATTTCCCATCAATATTATCTTGGCAAGGAGATAACGAGAAGAAAAACGTCGATTGGTTAAGTGGAGTGTGGTTTGCCATCCCAGAGACTAAGGAGGATTGGATATTCATGACCTTGAGGTAAAAACAATGCATTTCTTGGTAAGTGGTTGTTTAAGCTACTTTCGGAAGGTGGTGTATGGCAAACCCTCCTGAGAAGAAAATATGTGATCTCGAAGGCGTTGAGTCCAAGTATATTGGAATCCTGGGGACTCTCACTTCTGGGATGTTTTAATGTATACGAAGTACTTCTTCCGCTTTGGATCCTTCTCCATTAATTATGGCTCGAAAATTCGATTCTAGGAGGACAAGTGACTAGGCAATGCTACACTCTAAGAGCAATATCTAGCTATATACAACATAGTTCGTCACAAGGGTGGTACTATCGCCACGGTTATGGAATCATTTCCATCGAATGTGATGTTTAGAAGAGATTTAGTTATCTCCAGACTTGCATCGTGGAACATATTGGTATAATAGTTGTCCATGGTACAACTATCACAAGGCTGATGAATTTTGCTGGAATCTACATGAGAGTGGTAATTTCCTAGTGGGTTCCATGTATAGAGCTTTGTCCCAGTCAGTTGTTCTAGTTGATAATAATAAGAATATTTGGAAGATGGAAATAACAATTAAGAATAAAACCTTTATGTGGTATCTTCATCATGGATAACCTTATTAACATAAATTGGCATGGAAGTACACAATATGTTTTTTGTCATCATGATGAGACAATTAAACATTTGATCTTCCAATATAAATTAACTCGTTCTATATGGTCAGTCATCCAAGTAGATTTGGCATGTATTGTAACATCCCAACATTTAGGAACAAACGAAGGATAGATTTAGGAAACTGTGCATATGCATGCATTCATCTGAAAAATGTGGGTAAATTTTTCGCCAAATAAAACTTAAAGTGATCAGAGTTTCTTTCACTCTCTAAGTTTAGGAATAGCTTTGGAGGGTGGTCGTTATAAATTTTGACATGATCTTTATGAATTAGTGTGTTTTGGGGGAAGGAATTTGAATTCAAACTTAAGATTTGAGTTTATATTTTAAAACATTAAAGTTATGATTTAGTAGTATTATTTACTCAAGAAATAATATATAGTAACAGAAACTCTAAATAAGAAATACATCAAACAAATGAATATTTATTCCATATATTTATTCCATTAATAAGTTACAAAATGTAACTCATTAAGTCAATAAAGAATCTTTACTGAAATAAAATTACAAAAAGAGGAATATTTACATATTAATGAACTATTACAAAATTCCTTACAAAAGAATGAATAAAAATTACAAAGGATTACATTTGTCTAAAAGAAAACCTATACTAATCTTGAATCTTCAAATCTTGTACCTGCAAAACAAAGAACAAACAAAAAAGGAAAATAAAGGTTAAGTTATTAATTTTTACTCTCAGTAGAGAGGAGTGAGTTGCACTGCTCAATTTTACATCATTGAGTAAATTTATCAGGGGCACGTTTCACCAATATGAAAGAATCTAATCTTTCATAATAACTAAGCCATAAGTCCAATGATCACAACAAGTAAAGGGGAAAGTTTCACCAGGGAGGTTAATAGTAACAAGATAAAAAGTAAGAACACCTTATTGAGCATATCCACAACCATGCAGCAAACACACAAGTAGCTCACTCACCAAAATGCATAGGTGTGATGTCGACACAGTCACAACTGCTTCAATAAGTAAAAGATCCAAGCACAGTCGTGGGCAAGCACCGGTGCATCTCTCCATTGCTCACACCGCACAAGAACAAGCAGCTTAGCCAAAGCCAAGCAAACCAGCCAACAAAACTCCACACCAGATCAACCCAAACATCACCGGATGGTGACATAAGGAGGGGGAAAATTAGGTGGACAGCAAGGCCAAGCCACAGGATCTAGGAGGAGCAGGCTAGATCAAGGCCAAGCACAGGAAACAGGGGAAACAAGAACAACATCAGGAGGTGAATGACAGGATCAAGCCAGCAACACCACCAGCACAACAAACCACTATAATCATCAGTTTTTGTGGTGAGTGTCATAAACATCCACATGATCTGTTCATCTTATCCAAACAGAAATACGCGTTGTTTCACAAGGCAACCTCTCAATGATCACCCAATTGAGGTGAACCTATCCTAGAGGTTTTAAATATAAAGGTCAGAACCAAAATCTATCAAAAACACCAAAATCTCATACCAGCCCCATAGATTTGGTGATACCAAAGGCAACTTATGTATTCCATCAAATGTTCTTATAAAATCTGGGCACATCTCCAAGAAGGAGTAGCACCTCAGATCTTATAAGCTACAAACAAATCCATTAACTTAACCAACTAGGATCCAAGATCTAGTAAGCAACTATGATGCCTTAGCCAATCTTGAAAGTGATAGCAACATAGGAACTTAGTTCTGATGCGTGCACCTAGTGTTGACGTGGGACACTTCGTTGGAACCCCAAGAGCAAGGTGTGATGAGCATAGCAGCAAGTTTCCCTCAGTAGAGACCGAGGTTATCGAACCTGAAGGAGGAAGGAAATGTCTCAAAGGTGTTGCAAGCAACATGGAGACCTGCACAAGACAAACTCAAGACTTTGTCCCAACGAAATTGTGAGGTTGTCAAGCTCACCGGTTTGCTGTAACAAAGGATTAAACATATGGTGTGGAAGGTAATGGTTTGAAGAAAGTAAACAAGTAACAGTGGAAGGTGTATCAATGGTAAAGATTGGTCCGGGGTCCATAGTTCACTAGAGGTGCTCTCCTTAGATAAACAACATGGCATGAAGGGTAAAGAAATTACAGCAGGGCAATTGACAAGAACTAAGCAAGGCATAACAATGCAATTACTAGTCAGAAAGATCCTATGAGATTCGATTGGGCAATACAACAAGATACATAGACAAGTAAAGCAAAGCATCTGGCACTGTTGCAACTTGTTAGTAGGTTAGTACCATAAAACATGTAAAAAGCACCTCAAAGTGTAGACAAGTAAAGCAAAGCAGATACTAAACAAGCATGGAGCATCAAAAATTATAGATATGTTTCCGACGTATCAGCATCCCCAAGCTTAACTCCTGCTCGTCCTCGAGTAGGTAAGTGATGAAAGAATAAGTTTTGAGGTGACATGCACCCTCACAATAAAGATCCAACCATTTGCAAACATTGAAAGTTGGGATCAAACAACTCTAAACATGTGCATGAAAGATGGAGTTCTAACAATAGGACATAGTAACTATGCATGCAACATGACATGCTACAAACAAAGATCATGAATAACATGCATTGAAAACATTTGTTTGTTTCACATACAGAAAACATAGCATACTGGCAATCAGCTTGTCCCTCATAGAGTAGCAATATAGATGCACAGGACACCTGCAAAGTTCACAAGGGTGACTAGAAACAAATAGCACAAGAACAAGTAATATCACAATATGCATCAATTAATAAGCTTTGGAACACTGCACACAGAATGATAACTATGCTCTCTTAATGGTGCCTAAAGGTAGAAGGTGGAGACTCAATTGTGGTGGAAGAAAGGCCTTTTTGTAAAGGAAGCAAGGATTACAAGTTTCAAAAAGATCTTCCAAAAATTATGGTACTTCTTAGCTTTCAGCCCTCATTGCCCCTATCATAAGCATCTTGAAGTGGTTAAGGTTAAAGTGGCAAAGCTGGAGTATATGCTTGACGAAGTATAAGTTGGCAATCTCAAGTCCCTTGAATACGAGGGCCACACCTCATGCATACTCAACTTTGGGTCCAGGTAAGTTCTTGTCATTGTAAGTATTTGCATATCATTGAGAACCGTCAACAGGGTACCCCTTGCACATGGTACATGAGCTTTCCCATAACCAAAATGACAAGGCAAGCAGACAATGAGCATCTCAGCAATCTTTTTATTTACCATATGCATAGCTTTTTATTGAGGACGCTTCATAGATAGCTCATTATGGTGATGCTGCAAGTCACCATGATTAGGCATGGCTTAGGCTAGCAGCCCAGGAGTTTCTCTAACACAGAATACAAACTCCATGGACTTACAAGTTCCCTCTTTTTTTACATCGGTGACATCCATAGACAAAAGAGCATGATATCAACTGAGTACAAAGTACAAGTGCGATGTTGAAAATGTTCCCTGTGACAACACGGTTCTGCTAATTCCAACTTATAAGTGCAAGCATATACAAAAAAGTTGTCACAATGGTTCAAGTTTCTTAGGGGCAAAGAATAAAGTGTTCCATCACGTTTGTGATGGCTTTAATCACTAAGTTTTCACATAACAAAATAGTTTTAAATTGGAAGATAGTTGAAAACAAGAATATACTTGGAATGGTGTAACACACCATGCATAGGAGTTTATAGTGGACACTTTGGAAAAACTTGGTTTTTTGGGAGTTGGAAGCATGAGTAGAACTTACTCATACAGGTGGAGGCTAGCAAAAGACTGGGAGAAACCAACTAAGAGAGCAATAATGGCCATAATCATGCAGTGCAACAAAGCATACTAATCAAAGCAAAGAGTGCTACTACAAGTCAAGAACTAAATGATAATAGAGGCTAATGGTGACTTGTGAGAGTCATAACATGGTGTAAGCATGTGACAAGTCAACCCAAGCAAAGCATTAAAGGAGAATACCACAATACTATGCTTTTGCATGCTAAAACAACGCATAATTTCTTCAAAGCACACTAAGCAATCTCAATTGTTTGGAACAAGACATGCTACAGAAATAATTACTAAGCATAATGCTAAAACAACACCTAGCATGTCATGCTAAAGTCTAAGTCACAGTCAATGCAAGCTCCTCTTGCACTTCAAGCAAGAACTTACTACTCCTTTCCAACACCAAGCAAACTATTTGCAAAACAACACAGCAAGAACGGGGTCCAAACTAATTTATTCAAGCATTATAAAAAACCTAATCAAAGCAAACGAAAACTAAGACGCTCCAATAACAACACAACTGTGCATGAAACAATAAAAACAAAGTGTCTAGACAGACCTGAGCTTTTTATTGATGAAGAAGGGGATGCCTTGGGCATCCCCAAGCTTTGACGCTTGTACCTCTTGGATATTTCTTGGGGTGACACCATGGTGGCATCCCCAAGCTTGAGCTTTTTTCCATTCTTCATCTCATTGCATCATTCTCTCTCTACACCTGAAATTTTCCTTCATAACAAAACTTCACACAATCTTCATTAGCAACATTAGTGTATTCAAAAGATATTAGGCCCCTGGCAAAGCTTTGGAACAACAAGGATTTTCACTAAAAACATAATCTACTGTAGTAACTCTTTCAAAAATCTCAATTCACCTAAATAGAACTCAAAAAGGAATCAATAAGAAGCAAATGCAAATAATGGCAGAAATCTGTCAAAACAGACCAGCAGACAGAAACTGATTTTTTCGAACATCTTCTATTGCTCAAATAAAAAATTGTTGAACTAACTAAAGTTAGCTAACATACTGGGGGATTTATTCGTAAATTTTGAGCTCAATCCGAGTTACAGAGACTCCTCCCGATTGTTCTTGGTGGAGGACAGAAATCTGTTTCGGGACATCAACTCTCCAAATCTTACATTCCTCTTATTAGAGGTCATCCTTGGCATAAAAAGCAAATAAAAAGGATAATAAGAGGTCATTACTGAAGTAATAACTTCCAAGACTCAAGGAAACTCTTGGGTTATCTCCCAATAAGTACTTTTCTTTAACGGCTTTAAGTTAGGCACGGAAAGTTTGAGAAGATGCTCTCATGAGAAATATGAATTGAAGTCAAAGAGAGCATCAACAAGCAAATTCAAAACACATTTAAGTCTAACCCTCTTCCTATGCATAGGAATATTGTACACAAATAAATTCATGAAGAACAAAGTGACATGCATAGGAAGATAAGACAAGAGTAACTTCAAAACTTTCAGCACAAAGAGAGGTCTTTCAATACCATCAAAACTTCTACAACCAAATTTTCCTCTCTCATAATAACTTTCAGTAGCATCATGAATAAACTCAACAACATAACTATCACATAAAACATTCTTATCATGAGACATATGCATAAAATTATTATTACTCTCCACATAAGTAGTGGGAGCAAATTCAACAAAATAGCTATCATTATTATTCTCGTCACCATAATCATCAAATATAGGAGGCATATTGTAATCAAAATCAATTTTCTCCTCAATAGTAGGTGGACTGAAAATATCAATATCATCATTGTAATCATCATAAATTGGAGGTAAAGTATCATCATAGGCAATAGAATTGCTACCTTCCAAAGCTGGGGAACTAAAAAGATCATTTTCATAAAAACTAGCTTCCCCAAGCTTAGACGTTTCCATAGCATTAGCAATAATGGTGTTCAAATAATTCATACTAATAACATTGCCATTAGCATGCAAATAAAGCTCCAAACATTTTTTTAATTTTCTCTTCAAACACTTCATGTCCCAACTCAAGATAAATGCTATAGAGCTCTCTATTTTTTTGTGTTTTTGAAAACAAGAGGCAAACAAAACCAAGTAAAAGAAATAAAGAAAACTAAAACCAAAGTAAATAGAAAGGAAGTGAAGGACTCCCCTTGTGAATACGTCCTTAGCCTCTCCGGCAACGGCGCCAGAAATCTTGATGCGTGCACCCAGTGTTGACGTGGGACACTTTGTTGTATCCCCAAGAGCAAGGTGTGATGAGTACAACAAAAAGTTTCCCTTAGTAGAAACCGAGGTTATCGAACCTGAAGGAGGAAGGAAACATCTCAAAGGTGTTGCAAGAAACGTGGAGACCTGCACAACATGTTGGAGATATGCCCTAGAGGCAATAATAAAAGTAGTTATTATTATATCTTTGTGTTTATGATAAATGTTTACATTCATGCTATAACAGTATTAAACTGGAAACATTAATACTTGTGTGATTTGTAAAATAAATTAAAGTCCCTAGTAAAGCCTCTTTATAATATTAGCTTCTTGGTTAATAGATGATCGTGGTTTCTCGATCATGAAAATTGAGATGTTATTAACAACAAGATCATATCATTAGGAGAATGGTGTGATGGACATACTCCTATAGATAAGCGTAGCATTAAGATCAAGTCATTTGAATAGTTCGTTTGCTATAAGCTTTCTGATACATAGTAGCATAATTCCTTTGACCATGAGATCATGCTAATCACCATCACCAGAAGGATGCTTTGATGACATCAAACACCACGCTGTAACTGGGTGGCTATAAAGGTGGCATTGAGTGTTTGGAAAGTATGGGTTGAAGCACATGGATCAAGAGTGGGATTTGTCCATCCATATGACGGATAGATATACTTTGGGCCCTCTCGGTGGAATGTAATCCAATTGGCTTGCAAGCATGTGAATGGCTCACAAGGGATCACATATCATGGGAATGAGAAAAGAGTACTTATCGGTAACGAGGTTGAACTAGGTATGCAGAGATACCGACGATCAAAACCTCGGATAAGTAAACTATCGCGAGACAAAGGGAAATTGGTATCGTATGTAAAGTGGTTCATTCGATCGCAAAGTAATCGTCGAAATATGTGGGAGCCATATGAATTTCCAGATTCCTCTATTGGTTATTGATCGGAGAAGTGTCTCGATCATGTCCGCATAATTCACGAACCGTAGGGAGACACACTTAAGGATTCGATGTTGTTTAGTATATATGGAATGTTAGTAGGGATACAGAATGTTGTTCGGAGTCTCGGATGGGATCCCGGATATCACGAGGAGATCCAGAATGGTCCGGAGAATAAGATTCATATAAGGAAAGTCCGATTCCGGAGTTCGGGAAGATTCTGATGTTTTCATCGGAGAGGTTCTAGAAGGTTCTAGAAGGTTCACCAATCCAGAAGGAGAATGGTCCATGAATGTGTCATGGGTAAGTGGAATGATTGGATCGTCACTTGGTGTGGGCATTTGCAAGAGAGAATTAAAGCTCTAAATTGAAAGTCAAACGGGAAGTTTGAAAAGTCAAACTGGAACAATGGTTTCCTAGTGGGAGAAGAAACATGTCCTTCTCTCAATCCAACTTGGGTTTGGGTTTGGATTCAAACCCACCCCTCCCAAGGCTGCCCCCCTCTCATAAATAGAGGGGGAGGGCTGTCCCAACAACACAAAAGCCCTAGCCCCTCTCCACCCGAGCCGCCGCCGACCCGCCGCCAGAGCCGCCGCTCTAGCCGCCGCCGACACCTTCTCCTCCTCCCGGTTTTCTAAACCCTAGATTTCCGGGAAACCCTAATCCACCATAACTCGCACCGGATTAGGCAAAGCCCTGCGGGATCTTCCCTCTACTTCCGACACCACGCCGTCATGCTGCCGAATTCACGAGGGGAGAACTACAACCTTCGCTGCCTGCTGGAACAAGGGAGAGGAATGTCTTCATCGAGTACCGAACGTGTGACCGACTGCGGAAGCGCTGCCAGAACGCAGCGCCGGAAGGATCGTCTACGCGATCTTGAGATCGGCAAGTGTACGACTACATCACCCACGAGAATCTGCTCTCGTTAACCGCTTTGGAATCTTCAAGGGTGAGTGCTTCTATCGACTCGTTGCTACAATCTAGTAGATAGATCTTGGCTTGTTTGTGTGCATGCGGTAGAAATTTTTTGTTTTCCATGCTACGAACCCCTACAGTGGTATCAGAGTCGTGTCTATATGTAGATCTGTTGCACGAGTAGAACACAATGGTCATTATGGGCGGTGGTGCTTTTATTATCAATTGCCTTTTGTGTACTTTGCATCTTGCAGGGTGCCGGGAAGAACTTCAGATCCCCCCGATCTAGGGACGATGGTGGTAGCGGTTACATACGGTTTCGTGGATATTTGATCGGGTTCTTAGGATTTCTGCATCGAGGGCTTCTTATAGGTGAAGGGGGAGGCCGAGGCGGCGGCCAAAGGGGGCAAACCCTACCCAGGCGTGGGGTAGGGCCCACCCGCACCTAGGGGGTTTAGCCGCCCTGGCATGCCTCCTCGTCTCCCCTTTGGACTTCTTGTTCCCCAGGGAAAGTAATTGACTTTGACGTTTGTCCCGTCAAATTCCAAGAATATTTCTTTACTAACTTTTCTGAAACCAAAAACAGCAGAAAATAGGCATCTCGCATTGTTGCAACTTGTTAGTAGGTGAGTACCATAAAACATGTAAAAAGCACCTCAAAGTGTAGACAAGTAAAGAAAAGTAGATACTAAACAAGCATGGAGCATAAAAAATTATAGATACGTTTTCGACGTATCAAGTTCCTAGAGCCTCAAACCAGCATCATAGGCATGAACAATAAGTGAACTTTTCAACTTATTATTAAGCATTTATCAAGTCTCAAGTATTGACTATAAGTAAAGCCAATAACCAGATCAACTTGTGTACCATTCTAAGATGGTTTCACAAGAAATGATCTTACAGCTAAGCCAACCAGATAGTCTAGCTTTCATAAATAAACTAGCAGACCAATATATATCATTTCCCTGAGACCAATCTCAGAGATAATTCAAATTATCCATTCATTTTCAAAGAATCATCAGACTCTATTGAATAAATTTAGTCTATGGATAAACATACAAGCCAACAAACACTGGTGCAGTGAATCATCCCTGATAGTGTTACTGTCAGTATCAATATACTGACATAATATGAACACACTAAGCCACCATATTATCAACCAAAGGCAACACTATGAAACACTAGCATCAAATCAACACAATCTTCACCAAGCATCACTATCAGATTATAGCAACATTTTACAAGCACTAGGGATGAACCCTAGAATCGGTGCAAACCCTAAATATAGATTGGTCACTAGATACACACAAAAGTACTCGAGATAGCCAGAAGCACGACTAATCATAGAGACATTACTCACCAGTGGTCCTCGCTGAAGGATTGAAGAGGAAGTAGAGGGGCCGACGAGCTCGTGGCGGCACGGGGAGCACCCCAAAGGGCGCTGCAACCTGCACCAGCCACGGCGGCGGCCACAGCAGCGCACGAGCACCACACACCACCACGGGAGGATCAGCAGCGGCACTAGCAGCACCATCCCCAAACCCTAGGGTTCGGGAACAGAGCTAGCATGGCCACAGGAGGGCTCCAAAATCAAATTGAAGCGGAGAAGATGGACGAGCGTTGTTGATAACCTTGCCCTGCACTACGGTAGTGGCCAGGGAGGACCACGGCGGCGAGCATCGCACGGCGGCGGCGCCAGCACCCCACGGGGTCGAGGAGGAGAGGAGGTGAGGTGGAGAGAGAGAGAGAGAGAGAGAGAGAGAGGGAATGGGCCAATAGGGCCAGAACCCTTCGGGGTGCCCTTTTGGTCAAGTCACTTGGGCCAAATTGGCCCAATAAGCCCAATAGAACCAGCCCAAAACTTAAAAGAAGTCTTAATAATCAATAAAATACCAAAATACCCCTAGAGTTAAATAAAATTCTAGAAAATAAAATAGAAAGTTAAAAATTACAAATAATATATTTTTGGATTCATAATAATCCAACCTATTTAATTAAATTAAGAAATAAATTTTTATGTATAAAATTTTTGGTCAAGAATTTTATAACATATTTATTACTTATGGAATTCTATAAAATTCAAGAAAGAATATAAAAATAAATAAAAATCACTTTTATTATATATTATTATTGTAGTATTTTAGAAAAATACTAAATAAATTTTTTGAGTTATAAAAAGAAAATCTTTTATTCAAATGTTAATTCTTAAAAGAATTATTAAATGAATAAATATAGGAATTGAGATTAAATTTTAATTCTAAAAATATATTATTACCTTATAAAATGGCAAATATATGTAGGGTTTCACTGCATGGAAAACAAAAAAATTCTACCGCATACAAACAAACAAGCCAAGATCTATCTACTAGATTGTAGCAACGAGTCGATGGAATAACTCACCCTCGAAGATTCCAAAGTGTTTAACGAGAACGGATTCTCGTGGGTGATGTAGTCGTACTCTTGTCGATCTCAAGATCGCGTAGACGATCCTTCCGGTGCTGCGTTCCGGCAGCGCTTCCGTAGTCGGTCATACGTTCGGTACTCGACGAAGACCTTCCTCTCCCTTGTTCCAGCAGGCAGCGGAGGTTGTAGAACTCTCCTCGC
The DNA here is from genome assembly GCA_916181665.1 of Avena sativa. NCBI lineage: Eukaryota > Viridiplantae > Streptophyta > Magnoliopsida > Poales > Poaceae > Avena > Avena sativa. The sequence continues at coordinate 38,236,570 of OV702283.1, forward strand.
GATTCCGGTAGCACAACGGCGTGGTACCGGAAGTAGAGGGGAGATCTCGCAGGGCTTCGCCTTAAGCCGGAGCGAGTATGGTGGACTATGAGAGAGAGCCTTGGCAATCTAGGGTTTAGACGCACCAAGGAGGGGGCAAGGCCGGTGGCTAGGGTTTGACCTAGGCGGCAGCGGCAAGTTGCCCTAGGCGGCGGCTATGCAGGGCGGCGACGGCTAGGGTTAGGGTTTAGAGGGCGTGGTGTTGTGTCCTTGGAGGGCAGCCCTGCCCCTCCTTATATAGGTGGAGGGGGCGCGCCAAGGGGAGGGGAGTCCCTCCCCAAATCGGTCTCCAAGTGGGCCGGCAGTGGAGGGAGGGAACTCCTCCCCAAGTAGGTTTCCTACTTCCCCTCGACGTCACAAAATAGCCGTTTGACTTTTCAAATTGGCGTTTGACTTTTCAAACTAGGATTTGATTTAACCCTTTATTTTGTTCAGCGATGACACCTAGTACATGATGCAATCATTCCAACTTGTTATGAAACATTCATGTACCCTTACCCTCCGGAGTGCCGGACATTCCGGAACCTTCTAGAACATTCCCGATGAAAACACCGGAACCATTATCCAACCCCGAAACAGGACTTTCCTTATATGAATCTTATTCTCCGGACCATTCCGGATCTTCTCGTGATATCCCGTATCCCATCCGAGACTCCGAACAACATTCGGTCTCTTACTCATCATTCCATAACTACTCAAACAACGTCGACTCCTTAAGTGTGTCTCCCTACGGTTCGTGAATTATGCGGACATGATCGACACACTTCTCCGATCAATAACCAATAGAGGAATCTGGAAATTCATATGGCTCCCACATATTTCTACGATTACTTTGCGATTGAATGAACCACTTACATACAATACCAATTTCCCTTTGTCTCACGATAGTTTACTTATCCGAGGTTATGATCGTCGGTATCTCTGCATACCTAGTTCAACCTCGTTACTGATAAGTACTCTTTTCTCGTTCCCGTGATATGTGATCCCTTGTGAGCTAGTCACATGCTTGCAAGCTAATTGGATGACATTCCACCGAGAGGGCCCAGAGTATATCTATCCGTCATATGGATGTACAAATCCCACTCTTGATCCATGTGTCTCAACCAATACTTTTCGAACACTCAATGCCACCTTTATAGCCACCCAGTTACGGTGTGGTGTTTGATGTCATCAAAGCATCCTTCCGGTGAAGGTGATATGCATGATCTCATGGTCGAAGGAACTAGGTTACTATGTATCAGAAAGCATATAGCAATTGAACTATTAAAATGACTTGATCTTTATGCTACGCTTATCTATAGGAGTATGTCCACCATATCATTCTCCTAACGATATGATCTTGTTGTTAATAACATCTCAATGTTCATGATAGGGAAACCACAATCATTTATTAACCAACAAGCTAGTATTATAAAGAGGCTTTACTAAGGACTCTATTTCAGTTTACAAATCACACAAGTATTAATGTTTCCTTGTTAATACTATTATAGGATGAATGTAAACATTTATCATAAACACAAAGATATAATAATAACTATATTTATTATTGCCTCTAGGGCATATCTCCAACAGTTTCCCACTTGCACTAGAGTCATCTAATCTAGATTACATGGTAATATACCGAACACCCATGGCAGTTTGGTGCTGGTCATGTTTTGCCCTCGGGAGAGGTTTAGTCAACGGATCCGCCACATTCAGATCTGTGTGTACTTTGCAAATCTTTATGTCTCCATCTTGGACATGTTCTCGAATAGCGTGAAAACGTAGCTTGATGTGCTTCAGCTTCTTGTGTGACCTTGGTTCTTGCGCATTGGCTATGGCGCCCATTTTATCACAGTAGATAGACATTGCGTCCAGCGCACTAGGAACCACACCGAGCTCTGTAATGAACTCTTTCATCCATATCGCTTCTTGTGAAGCCTCCGAAGCAGCCATGTATTTCGATTCAGTTGAAGATCTCGCCATAAAGCTTTGCTTTGCACTCCTCCAGCTAACTGCTGCACCATTCAAAGTAAATACGTATCCAGATTGTGATTTAGAATCATCCGGATCGGTGTTCCAACTAGCATCGGTGTAACCATTAACAACGAGTTGTTCATCACCTCCATAAGAAAGAACCATATCCTTAGTTCTTCTCAAGTACTTAAGGATGTTTTTTACCGCTGTCCAATGTTCCACTCCTAGATCACTTTGATATCTGCTAGTTAAACTAACAACATATGCAATGTCGGGTCTAGTACATAGCATGACATACATTAGAGATCCTATGGCTGAGGCATAGGGAGTTTTACTCATCCTTTCTCTATCTTCTGCCGTTGTCGGACTTTGAGTTTTACTCAAGGTCGTATTGGGCAACATGGGCAAGAACCCTTTCTTGCTGTCTTCCATTCCAAACCTCTTTAGAACTTTGTCCAAATATGTACTTTGTGACAATGATATTAGGCGTCTCGATCTATCTCTATAAATCTTTATGCCTAATATGTAAGCTGCTTCGCCAAGATCTTTCATTGAAAAACTATTATTCAAATATTCCTTGACACTATTAAGAAGGTCTACATCATTCCCAATCAATAATATGTCATCTACATATAGGATTAAGAATGCTATAGAGCTCCCACTCACTTTCTTGTAAATACAAGCTTCTCCATAAGTTTGTATAAAACCAAAGCTTTTGATTACCTTATCAAAACGTTGATTCCAACTTCGGGATGCTTGCTTCAATCCATAAATGGACCGTTGAAGTTTGCATACCTTGTTAGCATCTTTAGGATCGACAAAACCTTTGGGTTGCATCATATACAACTCTTCATCAATGTCTCCATTGAGGAATGTTATATTGACATCCATCTACCATATCTCATAATCATAATATGCAGCGATTGCTAACATAATCCTCACAGACTTTAGCTTCGCTACAGGTGAGAAAGTATCATCGTAGTCAACTCCTTGAATTTGTCGAAACCCTTTTGCGACAAGTCGAGCTTTATAGACAGTAACATTACCATCAGCATCTGTTTTCTTCTTAAAAATCCATTTGTTCTTGACAGCCTTCCGGCCATCCGGTAAGTACACCAAAGTCCATACTTGGTTTTCGTACATGGATCCAATCTCGGATTCCATGGCTTCTTGCCATTTATTGGAATCTGGGCTCATCATTGCTTCCTCATACGTCGCAGGGTCATCGGTGTTGTCCACCAACATGACACTCATAACGGTATCATACCAATCAGGAGTGGTACGAGTTCTCGTTGACCTGCGAGGCTCCGTAGCAACTACAACCGAAGTTTCATGATCATCATCATTAGCTTCCTCTCTTATTGGTGCAGGCACCACAGGAACTTCTTCCGGTGCTGCGCTACTCGCAATTTTGAGAGAAGGTTCGACAACCTCGTCAAGTTCTACTTTCCTTCCAGTCACTTCTTTCGAGAGAAATTCTTTCTCTAAAAAGGATCCATTCTTGGCAACGAAGATTTTGACTTCGGATCTATGATAGAATGTATACCCAATAGTTTCCTTCGGGTATCCTATGAAGACGCATTTTTGCGCTTTGGGTTCAAGTTTGTCCGGCTGTAACTTCTTTACATAGGCTTCGCAACCCCAAACTTTAAGGAACGACAATTTAGGTTTCTTCCCAAACCATAATTCATACAGTGTCGTTTCAACGGATTTAGATGGTGCCCTATTTAAAGTGAATGCGGCTGTTTCTAATGCATAACCCAAAAATGATAGCGGTAAATCTGTAAGTGACATCATAGAACGAACCATATCTAAGAGAGTTCGATTACGACGTTCGGACACACCATTACGCTGTGGTGTTCCCGGCGGTGTCAATTGTGAAAGTATTCTGCATTTCTTCAAATGCTCGCCAAACTCGTAACTTAGATATTCACCTCCACGATCAGAACGCAGAAATTTAATCTTCTTGTTACGTTGATTCTCAACCTCACTTTGAAATTCCTTAAACTTCTCGAAAGTTTCGGACTTATGTTTCATGAAATAGATATACCCATATCTACTCAAGTCATCCGTGAAGGTAAGAACATAACGGTAACCACCGCGCGATGCTACACTCATTGGACCACACACATCGGTATGTATGATTTCCAATAAGTCCGTAGCTCGCTCCATCATACCAAAAAATGGAGTCTTAGTCATTTTACCCATCAGACATGCTTCGCATCTTTCAAGTGATTCAAGAAGTCCATCGGAATGGAGTTTCTTCATACGCTTCACTCCAATGTGACCAAGACGACAGTGCCATATATAGGTCGAGTTATCGCTCAATTTCAAATGTTTAGCTTCAATGTTATTAATATGTGTATTTCCACTATCGAGATTCAATAAGAATAGACCATCTATCAAAGGTGCATGTGCATAAAACATATTACTCATATAAATCGAACAACCATTATTCTCGGATTTAAACAAGTAACCATCTCGCAATAAACAAGATCCCGATATAATGTTCATGCTTAACGCAGGCACCAAATAACAATTATTTAAGTATAAAACTTATCCCGATGGTAGATGAAGAGGTAGCGTGCCGACCGCGATCACATCAACCTTTGATCCATTTCCCACGCGCATCGTCACCTCGTCCTTCGCTAGCTTCCGTTTATTCTGCAGCACCTGTTTCGAGTTACAAATATGAGCAACCGAACCAGTATCAAATACCCAGGCACTACTACGAGTACTAGTGAGATACACATCAATAACATGTATATCGGATATACCTTTCTTCTTGATGTTGTCGTTCTTTAAATCCGCCAAGTACTTTGGGAAATTCCGCTTCTAGTGACCTTCTCCCTTGCAGTAAAAGCACTCAGTATCTGGCTCAGGTCCAGCCTTGGTCTTCTTCGTTGGCGCGGTAACTTTCTTACCACCCTTCTTGAAGTGTCCCTTTTGCTTAGACTTGCCTTTCTTGAATTTGGTGGTCTTATTGACCATCAACACTTGGTGCTCTTTCTTGATCTCCACTTCTGCAGATTTCAACATGGCAAAGAGTTCTGGCAACTGCTTGTTCATGTTTTGCATATTGTAGTTCATCACAAAGTTCTTGTAACTTGGTGGTAGTGATTGGAGGACACGATAAATCCCCAAAGCATTAGGAATCACTATACCCAAGCTTTGAAGTTTGTTTGCGTGCCCAGACATCTTAAGCACATGCTCACTGACGGAGTTGCCCTTTTCCATCTTGCAGTTAAAGAACTTTTCAGAAGCCTCATAGCTCTCAATTGTCGCATGAGTCTCAAAGATCAATTTGAGATCACGGAAAATATCATGTGGGTCTGAATTCTCAAACCTTTTCTGAAGCTCCGATTCTAAACCATACAAGATAGCACACTGAACTGTGGAGTACTGAGTCTTCCGAGCGAGGTAAACATTCTTTACTTCATCGGTAGCAGTAGCTGTAGGTGGATCACCCAGCGGTGCATCTAGCACATAGGTCAAATTACCAGCTGTGAGGACAATCCTCAAATTGCGGAACCAATCCGCGAAGTTGCTTCCATTGTTTTTCAACTTTTCTTTCTCTAGGAACGCATTAAAATTGATGGTAGGGGCCGCCATTGATCTACAACATATTTGCAATAGATTTAGACTAAGTTTATGACAAATTGAGTTCTTATTAATAGTTAAATTAATATAGGTGAACTCCCACTCAAAACAATATCCCTCACATTGTTTTAGTGATCACACGAACCAAATCCACCACATCAACACCGATCATCACGAGAGTTGATGTAGCTTCAATGGCGAACAATCGACATGTTCATCATATCTACTATATGATTCATGCTTTACCTTTCGGTGATCCGTGTTCCGAGACCATGTCTGTACATGCTAGGCTCGTCAAGATCAAACCTTAGCTTCCGCATGAGCAAATCTGGCTTGCCCACGTTGTATACACTTGCGGAATCTAACACACCCGATCATCACGTGGTGCTTCGAAACAACAAGCTTTAGCAACGGTGCTTACTAAGGATGAACACTTAAGAACTTGAAATTCATGTGCATGAGGGATAATATTATAATACTACCGTCGTTAACTAAGCAATACAAGATGCATAAAGGATTAACATCACATGCAATTCATAATATGTGATATGATATGGCCTTTCTTCTTTGTGCTTCTGATCTCCATCTTCAAGCACGAACATGATCTCCATCATCACCGGCATTGCATCAAGGTCCATGACGCTGCTCCATGGTTGTCGTCTACCAGCTTCAACTATTACAACTACTTTGAATAGACACGCGGGTCTTAACAGAAATTAAAGACAACCATATGGCTCCTGCCGGTTGCCAACTTACAACAAGGAACATTGCATACATCAAATATAATCACAATCATGGCCATATCACATCATAGCACACCCCTGCAAAACAAAGTTAGACGCCTCTACTTTCTTTGAATGTTTTACGTGGTTTGGGGCTTCCAATAAGTGTCGTTCTAACTTATGAACAAGAACCACAACATTGATACTAGTATTGTCAATCACCCGTTGTAAATTGAATCTTAACTATGTTGGGAGAAACAGGCACCCGCAAAGCCACTTATGCAATACAAGTTGCATGTCAAGCGTGGAGCAAGTCTCATGAACGATGTCATGTAAGGTTAGCCCGGGCCGCTTCATCCCACCATCCCGCAAGATGCAAAGTACACAAGAAGCAATCGACAACAAAAGCATCAACGCCCACAATGACCATTGTGTTCTACTCGTGCAGCAAATATACATATAGACACGACTCTGATACCACTGTAGGGTTTCGCAGCATGGAAAAAAAAATCTACCGCATACAAACAAACAAGCCAAGATCTATCTACTAGATTGTAGCAACGAGTCGATGGAATAACTCACCCTCGAAGATTCCAAAGTGTTTAACGAGAGCGGATTCTCGTGGGTGATATAGTCGTACTCTTGCCGATCTCAAGATCGCGTAGACGATCCTTCCGGCGCTGCGTTCTGGCAGCGCTTCCGCAGTCGGTCACACGTTCAGTACTCGACGAAGACCTTCCTCTCCCTTGTTCCAGCAGGCAACGGAGGTTGTAGCACTCTCCTCGCGATTCCGGCAGCATAACGGCGTGGTACCGAAAGTAGAGGGGAGATCTCGTAGGGCTTCGCCTTAAGCCGGAGCGAGTATGGTGGACTATGAGAGAGAGCCTTGGCGATCTAGGGTTTAGACGCACCAAGGAGGGGGCAAGGCCGGCGGCTAGGTTTTGACCTAGGCGGCGGCGAGTTGCCCTAGGCGGCCACGGCTATGGAGGGCAGCGGCTAGGGTTAGGGTTTAGAGGGCGTGGTGTTGTGTCCTTGGAGGGCAGCCCTGCCCCTCCTTATATAGGTGGAGGGGGCGCGCCAAGGGGAGGGGAGTCCCTCCCTAACTCGGTCTCCAAGTGGGCCGGCGGTGGAGGGAGGGAACTCCTCCCCAAGTAGGTTTCCTACTTCCCCTCCACCTCACAAAATATCCGTTTGACTTTTCAAATTGGCGTTTGACTTTTCAAACTAGGATTTGATTTAACCCTTTATTTTGTTCAGCGATGACACCTAGTACATGATGCAATCATTCCAACTTGTTATGACACATTCATGTACCCTTCCCCTCCGGAGTGCCGGACATTCCGGAACCTTCTAGAACATTCCCGATGAAAACACCGGAACCATTCTCCAACCCCGAAACAGGACTTTCCTTATATGAATCTTATTCTCCGGACCATTCCGGATCTCCTCGTGATATCCCGGATCCCATCCGAGACTCCGAACAACATTCGGTCTCTTACTCATCATTCCATAACTACTCAAACAACGTCGATTCCTTAAGTGTGTCTCCCTACGGTTCGTGAATTATGCGGACATGATCGAGACACTTCTCCGATCAATAACCAATAGAGGAATCTGGAAATTCATATGGCTCCCACATATTTCTACGATTACTTTGCGATCGAATGAACCACTTACATACAATACCAATTTCCCTTTGTCTCACGATAGTTTACTTATCCGAGGTTATGATCGTCGGTATCTCTACATACCTAGTTCAACCTCGTTACTGATAAGTACTCTTTTCTCGTTCCCGTGATATGTGATCCCTTGTGAGCTAGTCACATGCTTGCAAGCTAATTGGATGACATTCCACCGAGAGGGCCCAGAGTATATCTATCCGTCATATGGATGGACAAATCCCACTCTTGATCCATGTGTCTCAACCAATAATTTCTGAACACTCAATGCCACCTTTATAGCCACCCAGTTACGGTGTGGTGTTTGATATCATCAAAGTATCCTTCCGGTGAAGGTGATATGCATGATCTCATGGTCGAAGGAATTAGGTTACTATGTATCAGAAAGCATATAGCAATTGAACTATTAAAATGACTTGATCTTTATGCTACGCTTATCTATAGGAGTATGTCCACCATATCATTCTCCTAACGATATGATCTTGTTGTTAATAACATCTCAATGTTCATGATAGGGAAACCACAATCATTTATTAACCAACAAGCTAGTATTATAAAGAGGCTTTACTAGGGACTCTATTTCAGTTTACAAATCACACAAGTATTAATGTTTCCTTGTTAATACTATTATAGCATGAATGTAAACATTTATCATAAACACAAAGATATAATAATAACTATATTTATTATTGCCTCTAGGGCATATCTCCAACAATATAATATTCAATAAAAATTAAAGATTATTTTTAAATGAAATCCTTTATTACTTAAAGGAATTGTTGAAACTAAAATAATGGGTAAAACACACAAAGAAAAATAAATGATAAATAATGCATTACATTACTGTGCATATTCATGTTGCTTCTTTAAATATTGTCATTACCGGGCAATAATGATGTTTTGTAGACATAGAAGCTCAAGGTCCAGTGCAAGCATCCGACTTCACTACCTTGCAATCACAAGGCAAGTTCATCACATGCTCATGTCCTTTGAAGAGTCTTTATCAAAGTATTTGTAAATTATGTGTTATCATCTATGTTTCAAAGAAAGAAAATATTATTTTCTCAAGTAAAGAAATTGTTGATATCATCCTAAATGATGATATAGTGGAGCAATAGAACTTGGGTTCTATTTGCAATAATGATGATCAACTAGGAACTTAACAACCCATGACATCAGTGATTCTAGCACCGTATATAACGCGTTAGCCATGAGATTTGGAATGAGACAGAGAAGTCAGTTGTATCCTTTTTCTTTCGTATGGAGGCAAGACTATCTTAACGTGACGTTGTGATTCCTTGTGTGGATCTAACATATGGGTGGGCACCTTAGGCCCCACGTTTTTCTGTCTAGATTATCTATGAGTGGCTGTCGGGGGTTTAGCCGGACCTATAAAGTTCTTACCTGGGCATCACCAGCTCATAGAGACTTCGGGAACTCATCAGGGTTTTAGCCTGCCTGAAAGGAGGCTTAACAGAGGTGAGCCATCCCCGAAGGATCGTGCAGACATATGGGGTCGCGAAAAGGGCAGTGATTGTCTTGGACCAACTACTGGTCCCCACATCATAGAATTATGGACAGGAAAGTACGCTCGGTTGTGAAACAAGGAATTGATCTCTCATGGGTAAAGTAACGCACCTCTGCAGAGTGTAAGAATTATAACTTGTTACTCCCTGTTTCGGAAAGGAGCTACGAACGCGGCAGGAAAGGAACTCCATGAAAGTTCTGGTCAATCTGTGAAGGCTGATGGTCATAGATTTTCACAATAAAATCAATCTTTGAAGAAAGGTTTACGAAAACTGCATAGTGCCAAGGACTTATAGTCTAAGGTGGTAGATAGAGCATCAAACTTCCCACCTTGCATATAATGAACTTGCTGGGTAATGCTGTTACTCACCTTTTCCTTTGATCCCCTGCTTAGACTCTAAGTATCCAGAAGAAACCCCAATGTATGTAGCTGAAAGTCAAGAGGAGGTCTTTTATGAAGAACCCAATATGTACGGTGTCGTGGAAGGGGTGGACTACGATGTCGTCCATGGAGGAGAGCACCAGGAGTCGGAATAATTACCATAGTTCTAGGAGCCAATTGAGCCGAGTAACATGAATAATATATAACAATAAGTTGTTGAGCTCAATTTAGATTTTTAAAATGTCACTTTAAATCTTCCACTAAAATACTTTATATTTGGTTTATAAGTTGAATCTTTTGAAGTCTTGAACTTCGGGTATTCTAATAATAATAATGTGTGTATGTTTGTATTTGGACCCGCAATGTTTCTGTTGTACCACTCTAAGGAAGGTGATATTTACGGAACGATGTTCTGTGGATGTCATTTCAACGACTATAGTGTACTACACATGCAGTGGTATGCTGGGTCACTGCATGTATCCTGCATGTAGTTTTGATATATTTCTGGAAATTGGTTACATTGGATAGATCATCACATGTCTCGAATTTTTCTGCGGCTATGAGAACTTGATGTCATTTGATCGCACCGTTTATGGTTGTCTCTACAATTTGTCGGGATAGAGACATGGTTATAGATGTGTGTACGCGCTTGGAGGACACAGTGAGGAATAATTTTACCCGACATGAATGGCAGCATGATCTGAGGATCTGTCCTCCTCCATCTTAGACGTTACGCAATCCCCACATGATTGCTTGTATCTATCTTATATTTTATTTTATTTTTTCAAACTTGGATTGGCTGTGTGTATCCTAGTTATACAGAGATTGAATATAATAGTTAAACCTTTTAAGTAATATAAAGCGCCATTTATCGATAAAAAATTTTCTAACCTAAATCTAAAAGTGTACGATCGCACGAAGGGGTAGATAAGGAGATAAGGTACAGGGTATGTTGCTCTCACGCAGGCATGGTGCAGCACAATTCGGCCTCGATGGTTCAGACAGTCTAACGCTATCACTTATTGAACGTAGCTTATGGCATGGTTGAGATGTGGCTTTCCTCCAAGGAAAAGGATAGTGTCACGGGTATAGTAGGGGCTAGACATTTCTGATGTTCCATGCATTCGAGATGGAAAGGGGCCAGACAGAGATAATATCTTGTGCACCAATCAAATTGGTGCAATCGGTGCACCTAACCTAAAATATACATGAGAATTTTTTAAAAAAATATTGAAAATAATTCATCATGTACATGTAGTGTATATCTACGACTCCACAAAATTTCAATTTCAAATTCACCCAAATCTCTAGAATAAAAAAACAACAAATCACATTATGAATAGTACTAATTCACAATGGACTGGGAATTGAGCCCGTTAATACAAGGAGAGTTAATTTTTCATTTTGTTTCTTGAATTGTGTTTGATTCAAATTTTGCAACATAGTTGATGTACATCATATCTATGTGAAAGTTTATTTTTGAAATATTTGCGTGTATATTTTAGGTTGGATGCACCAGTTGCACTTGTTTACGATATGTTACTTGGCCTAGACATGTGTTGAACACTATTAAAGACTTGTCTAGGGACCTTTAGTCACTCTAGGATCATGATGCTCAACAATTTGAGTGGAGAGGCACCGGACAATCTGCCCGGTTGTTGCTACCATCCGGCGGTTTCTGAGGCGCCGGACAGTCCATCGTCCTGAGACTTTGTCTCTGTCTCTTCTTTTCCATTATGTCTCGTCCTTCTCTATGATTGACTAAGGTAGTTCTAGGGGTTCAAATATGAGGACACAGAGAGTATCCGATGATCAAGGTGTTGGAATTATGCCCTATAGGCAATAATAAAGATGTTATTATTATAATTCTTGTTCATGATAAAGTTTGTATTCCATGCTAGAATTGTATTAAGCGGAAACTTTGATACTTGTGTGGTTTATGAACAACACCGTGTCCCTAGTACGCCTCTATGGACTAGCTCATTGATTAATGATGGTTAAAGGTATCCTAACCATAGACATGAGTTGTCGATTAATAATGAGATCATGTCATTAGGAGAATGATATGATGGACAGACCCAATTTAAGTAGAGCAATTAGATCGTGTCATCGTGTTCATCTTTGTGAAGCTTTTTCATATGTCAAGTATTGTATTGCTTAGACCATGAGATAATACAACTCCCTGGTATCGGAAGAAAGCTTTGAGGTCATCAAACATCATCCTATGTGAGGATGATCATAAAGGTGTCTCTCAGGTGATCGGAAAGTACTTGTTGGGTTGTATGTATCGAGATGGAATTTGTCCCACCCGAGTCAGAGAGATATACTTCGGGCCCACTCGGTAATCAATATCAACACCGCTTGCAAGCACGTGGTTAAGGAGTTAATCACAAAGGATATCGGATTACGGAACGAGTAAAGTACTTGCTGTGAACGAGATTGAACTAGGTATGCCGATACCAACGATCGAATCTCGGGCAAGTAAGATATCGCGTGACGAAGGGAATACATATATGGGGTTAATTGAATCCTAGCATCGTGGTTCATCCGATATGATCATCGATGAATATGTGGCAGTCAATATGGGTTTCCAGATCCCGCTGTTGATTATTGATAGAAGATCATGTCTGCATATTCTCGAACCCGTAGGGTCACACGCTTAACGTGCCTCGACGCTAGGATAGAATGGATAATTGGTTTATGAGTTTTTGTTCGGAGTCTCGGATGAGATCCAGGACATTACGAGAGGTTCCGGAATGGTCCGGAGAATAAGATTCATATAAAGGAAAGCAGTTTTTTGATTTCGAAATCGTTTCCGAGTTTATCGGTATTGTACCGGAAGGTTCTAGAAGGTTTCGGAGTGGGACCAACGTGGGCCCACTTGTCGGGGGCCTGCGTGGGCCTAAGGGGAATTTCCCTGGCCGCATTGGGCCAGGGGCACAAGGCCCCAAAGGCCCAGCCGGCCAGCCTAGGGGAAACCCTACGGGAGATCTTCTAGAAGGAGGGGGGAAACTTGCCCCCCACTCCAACCCTTGGGGCCGCCGCCCTAGGGCTTGGAGGAGGGGCCAAGGGGGCCGGCCAGCCCCTATATAAAGAGGGCAGGGGCGCACCCTCCCCTCCCACTCCTCCAACCCTAGCCGCCGTCCTGCTGCCCCTCCACCTCTCTCTCTCCCGACTGCGCGTAGGCGAAGCCCTGCCGCATAAACTCTCCACCATAGCACCATGACGTGGTGCTGTAGATCCAATCCATCTCTCCACCCCACTTGCTGGACCAAGGAAGAGATGTCGCGGCATCATACGTGTGCATCTCGCGGAGGCGCCGCCACTTGCAGCGTTGGATCGGATCGGATCGCGAGGAGGAGAAGGCTAGTTCGACTACATCACCCACGTTTCGTTGAACGTTTCTGCTGTGCGATTTCTTCAAGGGTATGAAGATCTCATCTATCTCTCTCGTTGATTGCATCTCCTAGATTAGATCTTGGATTTCTTGTTTGCATCCATAGAATTCTTTTGATTTACTATGCTGCGAAACCCTTCAGTGGTATCAGAGCTAGATCTATGCGTAGATGTGTTTCACGAGTAGAACGCAACATGCTTGTTGCAGGCGTTGATGTTTTCTGTTGCAAGCCTCTTGTTGTGTATTTCTTATGGCGCGGCATAGTGAGATCGAAGTGGTCCAGGCCAACTTTACGTGACCTCGTTCGCGAGACCGGCTCCGCACTTGACGTGTGGCTTGTTCCACACATGCGGCTGGTGGATGCCAGTTTCTCTCACTATAGTAGTCATGGGATTTACACCGGATGTTAGCAACCATAATATCACCGTTGTGGCTTTTCGTAGGTAAGAATCGTTCTTAGCTTGTTACTCCCATAAGCCACGTAAAACATGCAACAACAAAGTAGAGGCGTCTAACTTGTTTTTACAGGGAGTGTTTTGTGATATGGTATGGCCCAAGACATGATGTGTATGATGTATGCAATGATCATGTTTTGTAATATTTCACGACTTGCATGTCGATGAGTGCACAACCGGAGGAGCCATATGGTTGTCATTATAATTGTGTATGACCTGTGTGTCAACTTCTTATACGCCATGTAATAGCTTTACTTTATCGCTAAGTAGTTAGCTATAGTTGTAGTTGCTATTCGTGGTGGAGGCAATCATGGTGGAGTGATGGAGATCATGTTGGCGCGCACAAGATGGAGATCATTGCGCGGAGATTGGCTATACCATGTCACATAAAATTATATGCATGTGATGTTTATCCTTTTATGTATCTTTTCATGCTTAGATCGCGACGGTAGCATTATAAGATGATTCCTCACCTAAAGATCAAGATAAAATTGTGTTCTCCCCATGTATGCACCGTTGCAAAAGTTCGTCGTGTTCAAGCACCTCGTGATGATCGGCTGCTATAAACTCTACGTTCACATACAACGGATGCAAGCCAGTTTTGCACACGCAGAAATACTTGGGTTTGACTTGACGAGCCTAGCATGTACAGACATGGCCTCGGAACACACGAACCGAAAGGTTAAGCGTGAGTCATATGAATGATATGATCGATACTTTGTTGTCCACCATTGAAACCACATCTCTTCTTGTGAAGATCGGATTAGGTGTGGTGAATTTGGATCATGTTCACTAAACAACTTGAGGGATGTTGAATTTAGTGGGAGTTCATCTAGTAATTTGATTAGGTTGAACTAGTTATCATGAACATAGTCTAAATTGTATTTGCAAATTTTGTAGATCAAATGGCTAAGTCCAACTTCAACTTCAACGTTTTTGCTGAGAAAGAAAAGCTTAAGAACAATGGGTCTAACTTCACCAACTGGTTCCGCAATCTGAGAATCATTCTCGCTGGCGGTCAAAAGGACTATGTACTAGAGAAAGAGCTAGGTGACGTCCCTGCTACTGATGCGCCGGCTGATGAAAAAGCTGTTTATCAGTCGCGCAAAGATGATTATGGAGTGATTAAGAGTACCATGTTGTTTGCTATGGAACCGGACCTTCAAAATCGTTTTGAGGAGTTTGCCGGGCCCTTTGAGATACTTGAGGAACTGAAAACCATGTTTCAGACTCAGGCCCGTTCTGAGAGATATGAGATCTCTGAGAAGTTCTTTAACTGCAAGATGGAGGAAGGGAGTTCCGTTAGTGAGCACGCCATTAAGATGTCGGGCTACACTCAACGTCTTGAGCAACTGGACTGCAAGATTCCAGAAGAGCTCAAGATTGACAGAGTTCTGCGATCACTCCCTCCCAGCTACAAAGGTTTTGTAGTCACTCACAATCAAATTGGTTCCACTGATACGATCACTCAGATCTTCGCTAAGCTGAAAGCTACGGAGGTGGATATCACGAAAGATAATCATGTGTTGATGGTCAACAAGACCCCTAGCTTTAAGAAAGGTAAGGGTGCAAAGAAATCCTTCAAGAAAGTCAGCGGCAAGCACGTTGCCCCTGCTAAGAAGAAGCTCAAGTCTGGACCTAAGCCGGACACTGAGTGCTTCTATTGCAAGGACAAGGGTCACTGAAAGCGCAACTGTCTGAAGTACTTAGCGGACAAGAAGGCTGGCACCATTAAAGGTATATTTGATATACATGTTATTGATGTTTACCTTACTAGCGCTCGTTGTAGTGCCTGGGTATTTGATACTGGTTCAGTTGCTAATATTTGTAACTCGAAACAGGAGCTACGGAATAGATGGAGGCTAGAAAGGGATGAGGTGACGATGCGCGTTGGCAATGGATCAAAAGTTGATGTGATGGTCGTCGGCACGCGCTCCTTAGTTTTACCTTCGGGGTTAGTTTTAAACCTTAATAAGTGTTATTGTGTGCCTGCGTTGAGCATGAACATCATATCTGGATCGTGTTTATTGCAAGACGGTTATTCATTTAAATCGGAGAATAATGGTTGTTCTATTTACATGAATAAAATCTTTTATGGTCATGCACCTGTTGTGAATGGTTTATTTCTTCTGAATCTCGAAAGCAATGAAACGCACATTCATAACATTGAGGCTAAGAGATGCAACGTAGATAGTGATAATCCAACTTATTTGTGGCACTGCCGTCTAGGTCATATTGGTGTAAAACGCATGAAGAAACTCCATTCTGATGGACTTTTGGAGTCTCTTGATTTTGAATCATTTGACACGTGCGAGCCGTGCCTCATGGGCAAGATGATCAAAACCCCGTTCTCCGGAATAATGGAGCGAGCAACGGACTTATTGGAAATCATACATACGATGTATGCGGGCCCATGAGTGTTTCGACGCGCGGTGGATATCGCTATTTTCTCACTTTTACTGATGACTTAAGTAGATATGGGTATATCTATTTAATGAAACATAAATCTGAAATGTTTGAAAAGTTCAAGGAATTTCAGAACGAAGTGGAAAACCATCGTAACAGGAAAATTAAATTTCTATGATCCGATCGTGGAGGTGAATATTTGAGTTATGATTTTCTCACGCATCTTAAAGCAAGCGGAATCGTTTCGCAACTCACACCACCCGGAACACCACAGCACAATGGTGTGTCTGAACGCCGGAATCGAACTCTATTAGATATGGTGCGATCAATGATGTCTCTTACAGTTTTGCCATTATCATTTTGGGGTTATGCATTAGAAACCGCTGTATTCACTTTAAATAGGGCACCATCTAAATCCGTTGAGACGACACCGTATGAACTGTGGTTTGGTGCTAAACCTAAGTTGTGATTTCTTAAAGTTTGGGGATGCGAAGCTTACGTCAAGAAGTTGATGACGGACAAGCTCGAACCCAAAGCGGAGAAATGCGTCTTCATAGGATACCCTAAGGAAACGATTGGGTATACTTTCTACCACAGATCCGAAGGCAAAGTGTTTGTCGCAAAGAACAGATCCTTTCTTGAGAAGGAGTTTCTCTCGAAAGAAGTGAGTGGGAGGAAGGTAGAGCTAGACGAGGTTATTGAACCTTCTCTCGAGTTGGAGAGTAGCGCAGCACCTGAAATTATTCCAGTGTCGCCTGCACCAACAAGGGAGGAAGCTAATGACGAGGATCATGAAACTTCGAACGATGCTACTACTAAACTTCGCAGGTCGACAAGGTCACGTGCCACTCCTGAATGGTACGGCAACCCTGTCTCAACCGCCTTGTTGTTAGACAACAGTGAACCTTCGAATTATGAGGAAGCAATGATGAGCCTAAACTCTGAGAAATGGCTAGAGGCCATGAAATCCGAATTGGGATCCATGAGCGAAAACCAAGTATGGACTTTGGTGGTCCCTCCTAGCGACCGTAAGGCCGTTTAGTGCAAATGGATTTTCAAGAAGAAAACGGACGCGGATGGTAATGTTACTGTCTATAAAGCTCGACTTGTCGCAAAAGGGTTTCGACAAGTTCAAGGTGTTGACTACGATGAGACTTTCTCTCCCGTAGCGATGTTTAAGTCCATTCGGATTTTATTAGCAATTGCTGCGTTTCATGATTATGAAATATGGAAGATGGATGTCAAGACTGCGTTCCTCAATGGCAACATTGATGAAGAGTTGTATATGATGCAGCCCGAAGGTTTTGTCGATCCTAAGGATGCCGATAAGGTGTGCAAACTTCAGCGTTCCATTTATGGACTGAAGCAAGCATCTCGGAGTTGGAACCTTCATTTTGATCAAGTGATCAAGAGTTTTGGGTTTGTTCCAAATTGCTACGAAGCTTGTATCTACAAGAAAGTGAGTGGGAGCTCGGTGACATTTTTAGTACTATATGTGGATGACATATTGATTATTGGAAATGACATTGGTATGCTTAACGATGTGAAGAGTTAGTTGAATAAATGTTTTTCAATGAAAGACCTAGGAGAAGCTGCTTATATATTAGGCATCAAAATCTATAGAGATAGACAAAGACGCCTAATAGCTTTAAGCCAAAGTACATATCTAGACAAAGTTCTGAAAAGGTTCAGAATGGATAAAGCAAAGAAAGGTTCATTGCCCATGTTGTCAGGTAAGATATTGAGCAAGGCTCAGTGTCCAGCTACGGTAACAGATAGAGATACTATGAGCAAAGTGCCATATGCCTCGGCCATAGGTTCTATTATGTATGCCATGCTATGTACTAGACCGGATGTGTGCGATGCTCTTAGTTTGACGAGCAGATACCAAAGTGATCCAGGAGTGGAACACTGGACAGCCGTAAAGAACATCCTAAAGTATTTAAATAGGACTAAAGAAATGTTCTTGGTCTATGGAGGTGATGAGCAGCTCGTCGTAAAAGGTTACGTCGACGCTAGTTTCGACACCGACCCGGATGATTCTAAATCTCAGACAGGATACGTTTATATTTTGAATGGAGGAGCTGTGAGCTGGAGAAGCTGCAAGAAAAGCATGATCGCGGGATCTACAACGGAAGCGGAATACATGGCTGGTTCAGAAGCGTCAAGTGAAGGAGTTTGGATCAGGAACTTCATCACTGAGCTTGGTGTGGTTCCAAGTGCCTTGGACCCACTGGAGATATTGTGCGACAACACTGGCGCCATAGCACTGGCTAAGGAACCAAGAAATCATCCAAAGACCAAGCACATCAACCGCCGTTTTCATATAATTCGAGCTTATATAGCAGATGGAGATCTCAAGATTAGCAAAGTACACATGGATCTGAATATCGCATATCCGTTGACTAAACCTCTTCCACGAGCAAAACATGATCAACACCTTAATGCCATGGGTGTTAGATTGTTGTCAGATGTAAACTAGATTATTGACTCTAGTGCAAGTGGGAGACTTTTGGAATTATGCCCTAGAGGCAATAATAAAGATGTTATTGTTATAATTCTTGTTCATGGTAAAGTTTGTATTCCATGCTAGAATTGTATTAAGCAGAAACTTTGATACTTGTGTGGTTTATGAACAACACCGTGTCCCTAGTACGCCTCTATGGACTAGCTCATTGATTAATGATGGTCAAAGGTTTCCTAACCATAGACATGAGTTGTCGATTAATAATGAGATCATGTCATTAGGAGAATGATATGATGGACAGACCCAAATTAAGCAGAGCAATTAGATCATGTCCTCGTGTTCATCTTTGCGAAGCTTTTTCTTATGTCAAGTATTGTATTCCTTAGACCATGAGATAATACAACTCCCTGGTATCGGAAGAAAGCTTTGAGGTCATCAAACATCATCCTATGTGAGGGTGATCATAAAGGTGTCTCTCAGGTGATCGGAAAGTAGTTGTTGGGTTGTATGTATCGAGATGGAATTTGTCCCTCCCGAGTCGGAGAGATATACTTCGGGCCCACTCGGTAATCGATATCAACACCGCTTGCAAGCACGTGGTTAAGGAGTTAATCACAAAGTGATATTGGATTACGGAACGAGTAAAGTACTTGCTGTGAACGAGATTGAACTAGGTATGCCGATACCAACGATCGAATCTCGGGCAAGTAAAATATCGCGTGACGAAGGGAATACATATATGGGATTAATTGAATCCTGGCATCGTGGTTCATCCGATATGATCATCTATGAATATGTGGGAGTCAATATGGGTTTCCAGATCCCGCTGTTGATTACTGATAGAAGATCATGTCTACATATTCTCGAACCCATAGGGTCACACACTTAACGTGCCTCGACGCTAGGATAAAATGGATAATTGGTTTATGAGTTTTTGTTCGGAGTCTCGGATGAGATCTAGGACATCACGAGAGGTTCCGGAATGGTCCGGAGAATAAGATTCATATAAAGGAAAGCAGTTTTTGGATTTCGGAATCGTTTCGGAGTTTATCGGTATTGTACCGGAAGGTTCTAGAAGGTTCCGGAGTGGGAACAACATGGGACCACTTGTCGGGGGCCTGAGTGGGCCTAAGGGGAAGTGCCCTGGTCACATTGGGACAGGGGCACAAGGCCCCAAAGGCCCAGCCGGCCAGCCTAGGGGAAACCCTAGGGGAGATCTTCTAGAAGGAGGGGGGAAACTTTCCCCCTACTCCAACCCTTGGGGCCGCCGCCCTAGGGCTTGGAGGAGGGGACAAGGGGGCCGGCCATCCCCCTATATAAAGAGGGTAGGGGCGCACCCTCCCCCTCCCACTCCTCCAACCCTAGATGTCGTCCTGCTGCCCCTCCACCTCTCTCTCTCCCGACTGCGCGTAGGCGAAGCCCTGCCGCAGAAACTCTCCATCATAGCACCACGCCGTCGTGCTGTAGATCCAATCCATCTCTCCACGCCACTTGCTGTACCAAAGAAGGAGGAGACGTCGCGGCACCGTACGTGTGCATCTCTCGGAGGCGCCACCACTTGCGGCGTTGGATCGGATCGGATTGCGAGGAGGAGAAGACTACATCACCCACGTTCTGTTGAACGTTTCTGCTGTGCGATTTCTTCAAGGGTATGAAGATCTCATCTATCTATCTCGTTGATTGCATCTCCTAGATTAGACCTTGGATTTCTTGTTCGCGTCCGTAGAATTTTTTTGATTTACTATGTTGCGAAACCCTTCACGAGGTAGAAATATATTTGAAGAGGTGTCCAATCTCACACAAGTCTAGGAGTGAGTTCACCTTGGCTTGGATAGGTTTTTCTCTAGATCTTGTCATGGGGCCACTTGGCATAGTCATGGGAGTAGTAGGGCTTGGTGAGTTTAAAGTAGATGTATCTAAAGGCATATTGTATCATCATGATCCTATGTCCAGTTTATCTAGTATATTTTTGGCTATCATGTGGTTGTTTTCCTAAGTTCAACTTTAATCCTACTTAGATTCATATTGTAGTTGTCTTGTTGAAACCTCAATGTACCATGTTATACTTGACGTTTTCTTTTACCAATCCATTCTTTTTATCCATCATAATCAGTGTTCCAGAAAAATATATATTGTTCCACATTACAACAACAAAAAGGGTGTCTTGTCAATAAGACTCTCAATGCCAGCAATAAATCCATTTTTATCTATATATATATTACTCCCTCCAACCCATATTAGTTGACTCACATTTTTCTAGATTTGGATGAATCTAGACACTATTTAGTATATAGGTTCATCCAAATTTTGACAAATCCAAATCAACTAATATGGGTCGGAGGGAGTAGTATCTATTATTGTCCAAAAGATCAGTGAGGGACTCTGCATACCAATCACTATAAAGATACGAATTTATTCTCTTACAATAATAAAAACATATAACTACAATAAATATTTTATTAAACATAGAAATAATTATTGTACAAGATAGATGTAGGATGAACCACACATGCAGAACAAGCCAAGCTAGAAGATAGCTACAAATGATCTATTACAATTGTAATATAATCACTTCAAGCCAAGTCTTTAGGGAGTTGCAACATCACCAATTGTAATACTTCACACATTAAATTGCTTCATGGTGTACATTCATGGACTCACCTACGCAAGATAAAAGGAAGCTGGTGAGGGTGTTAAGTGTTAAGGCACAACCACATGAGAAGTTGAAGGATAACACATATGCTAATGTTTTGACTCGGTGGGAGCTCTAGATAGTACTCATTTACGGGTCACTCTGGTAGTAGACAACATCTCCGGTGTCGCTAACATAGCGATCGTTCTTCAAACTCCGGGATAGCTCCTTGAGTAGGTGGAATGGGAGAGGGCCAGATTTCTCCGGTTCTCTGTAGTACTTTCCAAGCACCAGTTTCGCTGCCTTGGTCTATAGGTTACATACGAACCAATTTCGAGTTAGATGCCACTTTGCTAATATGAAGTAATAGGATGCTTGTTTGAGAAAAATAAAGAGGCAAATATAAGGTGATGGATGCTTACTGCCTCGACAAGATGGTAATGTGGGATTTGCGGGAAAAGATGATGAATCATATGAGTGCTAATGTCATGGTGGATGTTATTGATCAACCCATAGTCCCGATCAATCGTTGTCAACCCTCCACGCAAATAACTCCATTCCTTTTAGTTTGGAAAGCAATATCAATAAACAATTATCTATAAAAGGAACTATAAATGGAAAACATCCAAACTAAAGTTTTTGGATGAAGCTATGTCGACTCAAACATTGCATTAAGGAGATACAAACACAACGCACACATGGTACCTAAGTTAACAAAAACAAGTTCAAACGAAGAGAAATAATTATACCAAAGTAGTTACTACAAAAAGGTTATAACTAGTAAGTCGTGAATCTCGATACATTGGCAAATCATGAATCTGATTCAACCATGATATTTACCTTTCCACGGTACCAAGGAATCTTGTCATGATGACCGTGATGATTCAAGTATGTGACAAAATCTAGCCACATAATAAATACTTGTATAGAGGTGTCCACCAACATTAATGGCACAAGCCCAATGTATTGGACTCACTAGATGCTTAAAAAATAAATAATAGGAAAAATCATCTTGTGATGAATGGCACAAAGTTCTTACCACATGTGGGATTGCATAGAGCTTTATCATCATAAGAGGCCCCATCACAAAGGTTAGACGAGCAAGAACCCCAACCATTGTCAGGCAAGATGTAGTTGATATTAGTACATCCTTCTTCTCATTAGGTAGGAATACATCACTATTCGGGTGGAAGTGTGAGCCTGTCTTTCCTGGAGTTCTCATAAACTGCATAGAGCATGAGTTTAGTACCATGATATAAAAAAGGTAAAATAAAGATGAACTTTTACTTTCCAACTTCTTATCCAGATGGCCTACCTACTGAATTCTATCAGAAACTTTAAATTTAATTTGTGAGGATCTACTAGAGCTCGTTGAAGATTTTAGGATAAAATAGACATAAATAGTCTTAATTTGGTTTTTTGATCCTAATAAATAAGGTATAGAGTCCACACAAAATTCATATGTATGGGCTAATATGTATTCTTGATGTTTTAAAGTTTTAAATAATATATAGCCGACAAAATTTCCTCTGTGATTCAAACTACTTTTCTAAAAGTCAGATTTATGTTAAATAGTGTTATTATTTTGCATGAAACTATCTATTACATGCAAACTATCTATTACAATATAGTTATGTTGAAAGTGGGTTATATTGCTTAATGATTAATTTCTTGAAAATGGGGTATACTGCTTCGGTGATGCTAACGAGATGCAAGATGAATTTTCTCATATTTTCACTTGCAAAGTTGGTACATTTTATTTTTTTTCAACCTAGAATATTCTAACGTATTAAGAGGCATTGTAAAATATTAGTGGGAAAATACATAAGAAAATGCGGAAAACAAAAAATGCGAGTTAGAAAGAAAGTTTTATTTTATTTGTTTCTAGAATTATTTTGTGTGGAACTTGTTTAAGTAGTGTTTCCGGTTTTATGATGTAATGCATAAGGATGTGATTAGCAGATTATATTTGTTTCATGGTCGGGTACTCTATCAAACGAGAGAAGGTGTGGATAAGTATCATTTTGTGAATTGCATTTATGTTTGGGTTGAAATGGGCCAGATAATAAGTTAATGGGCCTCCTGAACTACCTGGATCAAAGATGGCACATGCATGTACATATTGGTGATGGCATCATGTCCTGTCAGGGCCACACATACATCATTTCATGCTACATAGTGTGTCGCATGACTACAATGTAGTGTTATGTAACATATAACTCCACACAACAGACACATCACACACCATGTTCATTCAACTCCACAGACGGACACATCACATCACACAACCCCACGCATTACCACATGCCTAACATGTAAAGCCACAAAACCACCATGTGGATGCTACGTCATACCACACCATTTCCATGGCATGTGCCTACGTGTTGTCATAGTGTTAGGTTTGGTCCATTGGTTGTTCGTTCCGTGATGATAATTCTATCTCACGTGACTCATTTTATATGACAGTTGATTTTCTCCCTAAGAGTAGCAGTACTGATCATCCTAGGGCTCGTCCATGTTGGTCAAGGTTCATCATTTATGTCCCTCAACATAACTTTGCACCGAAATCATCACATGATAAATCTATGGCACGTGATTCATGAATATTTTCATTTCCGTCTCATGAATCATGGGAATTCATGAAGTGGAGGTATGTGATTAACTAACTTAAGGTTTAAGAAAATTATCCTACTTTGCAAGTGGCTTTGCAAGGTAGGGAATAAATAAGGTGAGTATTAGTAGATGATTGGAACCAAGCACTTAGGAAAATAACTATGACATAATGCAAATCTTCTCTTGGCCAATCTAATTTCTGATATGGTTGTGAAAGATATGTCTTATAATTGTTCCTAAAAGGTGGCTCATATTGTAAAACTAGATATTGAGAAGATGTTTGGCTGGTTGACTGATAAGCCATTATGTCAAGTTTTCTCGGACTATAGAGTTAAACCTCTGACCAAAATTTTATTGTAGATATTATTTTTGCACCTGATGTTTATAAGGTGTATTGGAGATGAATATTGAGTATTTAGTATTGCTTTCTTGATCTCTATAGTTAGGTTTCTCTATCAATAGAACCTGACAAAGTCATCTGAGATTTTAACTAATCTAAAATTTCTCGGTCAGTCTTTTATATACTTACTCAGTAGCTAGACAATGCATCATTTACTTATATAAGGATAAGGATGATGAGATGCCTCTTTAGATCAAAGCTTCTGTACATTTGTTGGGGAAATAAAAGAGTTCTCACCAAATAAAACTTATTCCAAAAAGGCTAGAGATGAGCTAATCTATGTGATTTTTTGTGATCAAGAGAATTTGAATCGTCTTCATGTGTAATATCTAAGTTTCCCTTGAGTGGTGTAGGAAGTGTTTTGGGGGTGAAAGTTTTTCTTGGATCTCTTTCTGATTTATTTATGTCATAACTAGATCCTAAAATATATTGGTAGAGATGAATATCATGTTTTACTTGGTCAATGTGAGAGACAAGAAATATGCTTGTTTTCAAATAATTATGCATAATGATCCTATACTAATGTAGTTTGTACTTTGAGTTGAATGTTCTATTTCTGATCAATTGTACAAAAAGGTTCAGTGCAAAAACTTTGCCCTTTGATGGTTGACAAGTTATAAAGGGTGGTGAAGAAGGTGTTTTTTTAAACGGGGCAAAAGATTTGCCTTCTATATTGATATAGCGGGAGCAAACATGGCCAGACTGAAGCCAAAAGGGAAAAACGGAAAATATAGGTTGCATTAGATGATTAGGTGCGCTAAATGTTTTGCTACCACCAACATCCAATCACGTCCTTCGTCTTTGATCTTATCAATGATCACATAGGGCATTGAGGACTTGTTTTTGAAGACTCTAGTATTCATCTCCCTCCAAATTTCCCAGGCAACAAGCACGAAAATGTCCTTGAGGCCCTTCGGGTTAGGGTAGGGGCCTCTGAGATTGTGTCCAACAGTATTGTAGAATAGTTGGGTGACCGATGCCAATACACTGAAGGAGGGATGGGCAATAGATCCAGGAGGCCGTGATAGTCCAGATCCTCTTAGAATAGAGACATTAAAAGAGGATGTGTCTAGTCATCTCCGGGAGACACTTGCAAAGCTTGTAGGTTGACTGTTGAGGCCACTCTCTAATGGCAAGGTGACCTCTAAAGTAAAATTCCATTTTGCACAGCAAGCCAAGCAAAGAAATGGCACTTGGGTGGATCCAAGAACTTCATGACGGTTTCCTCAAAAGTGCAGGGCATGGACCCCAAGAAACTGATATCTGTAAGCCAACCTTGCAATGTAAGATCCATCCACCATAAGCATCCAAATGATGGTGTCACCGGTTCCTGGGTGAGAGCAAAGCTATTAATTTTTCTCCATAGGACGACAAACTATGAGATGTTGTTAGCTATGAAGAAGTCCAGTCGGTGATCCAGCGCTCATCCACAAGGGCACCCTGAACAAATCGTTTTTTAGCTTGGAGAAGCTTTGGAGGGTAGCCATCAATCCAGGAGGAGTGCCAAAAAAATAAGCCTTAGAGATGTCTCCTAGTGTAGCTCTGGTACTTGCGTTGAAGAGTTGTCTATCAGATTCATTGACAGGGGTCTCCATGCCAACCCAAGGCTTTTATGGAGTGGTCCATTTGTACCGAAACCAATAAAGGCAAAAAGCTCTCTCGATTTTTTTTCAAGATTGAGAATGCCAAGATCTCCTAGGTCTTTTGGCATGCAGGCTTGGATCAATTCACCTTGTGTTTTCCCCATTGGCGTTGTCTTTGCAAGCCCAAGCGTGTCGTGACTGGTCCTTTCAAAGGCATGGATGGTTCCTACATCCGCTTTGATGGCGGTGAGGAGGTATATTGAAAGTCAGAAATGACAGATTGGACCAGTGCATCACAACCATCCGTGTTGAAAATCACCCTACCATGGCTCGAGCTTGGTCAGGCTCTATCTAGATGGAAATGGTTGATGCTGTCTTTTCATCTTTCTTATAAGATGTTGGCTCCTACCTAGCTCTTGCAAGTGTTTTGAGTTGTTTTGTTGAGCCCATTCCTTGTGGTAGCTAGGCATGCATGTTTATGCTTATTGTTTGTATGGTAGTTTTTACCTTCATTATAAAATATTAAAATGGACTTCAATTTTTTAATGAAGTTCAAGGCCGAGTGTGGCTCATTTAATAAATATAGCTTTTGTTCTATAATGTAGTGTGTTTTGGAATACTAAATTAGTTTGTTAAAACATGATGTACTACATTAGAGAACATGGGAAGTAGAAAATTGGATCCCTTACTAAATAATTAAAAACTTTGCCTCACCAAGTATACGGGGAATGCAAGCATGGGAAACGGCAAGGTGAACCGCATATTCTTCGTAAGGGTGTCCAAGCTATTGTACATCCTCTGAGGTAGCTGCAAAATGCAAAATGAAAACGTAACTACGCATCAAGCACAATTCACCAATGGCGCAACCTTTCTAAGGATTATGCATGCATCAATCCACCGAAAAGAAATGACATCCTACCGGGTTCCAGGACTCGTCCTTCTCAACATGGCCTTGGTTCTGGTGGTGCGTCCTATGGCTAATCCTCCTACAATTACATTCCAGATTTGGCAATCCTTAGTTAGCATCAACAGAAATTCACAACAAAAATAATTAATTCCCTTTTACTCTTTATTTGCAAATTGTGATAATTTTTATCATACTTGAACTTTTCTGCCACGTTTTACCCTGAAGTTGTTACAATGAATCCATTTGAAATTGTTTAATACATGTGTGTTCTCCTTACTCGCACGACGGAACATGCCTCCTAGCTTGACCTAGTCTGCTTCCTCGCTCGACTCGCAACCCTTCCCAACTCATTCAATTGCGCCGCTTCGGTGTTTTGGTCAAGCCGCACCTTGCACTCGCTAGTTTGGGTAAAGCCATAAACAATGGACTAGAGGCGAACAAAAAGCCACAAACAATCGACTGGCCGGTCAGCCCACGGACGACAAACAAAGAATCAGTGGACGCCTGCTTTACATCCTCTAGAACATATGGAAGGAACGGGATAGAAGGATCTTCACAAGTCAGTGTCTAACTTACGTGGAGGTGGCGGAGATTTCAGGAAGGACATTCGCCAGAGAGCACGAGCTTTTGCGGCCTTTGGGCCTGCCATTCATGCGGAGCCAGGCTAGAGCGCGTTTTTTCGATAGTTTCAGTGTTTTCGGTATGTTTTTACTTTAACCAAAGCATGTCCTTCTTGTACTGTTATGTTTGGATCTTTCTCTCCTTCTAAATAAAAAAGGCAAAACTTCTGCCGGTTGCTCAAAAAAAACGCATCAACGAGGTTAGTGAGGCAGCAAGCCGGCTCTGATCGCCGGATTCATACAACGATCAGGGGCTAGGAAGCAAGCCAGGTCACATGGGTAAGGAGGAAAAGCTCAACTGCTTATGAGTTGGCATCCTAATCACGAGTCAGGTTAACCTAATAGATTGTCATGTCTGATCCGAATTGGTGAGTGAATAGAGTGAAACTTGATGCAATGTAAGTACTTTGGGGTAAAATGTGGCAGAAATGTTTAAACGGGGTTAAACTCCGTCACAAATTTTTCAAAAACGAGGGAAAATGTAATTCACTCAAATAAAAAATCCAAAATCGGGTTTGCACTTATTATAAAAATTGAATATACCAGCCGTGGTACGGAACGAGAGTGGGGGCATTGAGGATGTGGCCGACCACGCTGTTGAGGTTTGGGTCTTTTGAGAAGCTCCCATGTCCACTGTAAACACCAGACATCCCATAAGCAAAACAGTCAGCGATTGGGGAATTAGGCCAAAACAGGCTTATATATAGAAGGTGTAACAATCTTAAAGCCACTTAAAAAGGGTAAAATCTGCAGGAAATCTGTGTATTCCCTTACCAGTCGTGCCCAATGACGAAGAGCGCCCAGAACATGGTTCCCTGTGCGACCCAGTAGAACGGCCAGAAGAGCCAGCTGTCGAAACGCGCGGCGGCGGCGGCGAGGCCGAACACGACAACGAAGTCGCGCACCACGTAGCTCATGGACCGCCACGTGTCCCTGACCCAGCAGTGCTTCGGGATAGCCGCGCGGATATCCGCCAGCGTGAACGGCGGCGGCGCCCCCGGGTCGAACTCCTCTGAAGAGCTCCCGGAGCCGGAGGCCTCCTCCCCTCCTCGACCTCGAGGGCTATTTTTATCGTTGTCGAAGACGGACGTGTGGCGGATGGGCGCGGAGACGCGGAGCGCCCAGTCGCGGTGGATGGTGTTGGCCGCCGGGCGACGTGGTCCGCCGGCGAGGTGGGGAGGCGATGGCAGCGCAATGGCGCTGCCGCGTCTGCGCACGCGGAGCGGCGTGATGCCGCAGCACCGGTAAAGAACGAGCCGGGACATGTAGGGCGACAGAGCAGCGCAGTCAGAGCAGCAATTTGTCACCGATGGCTAGCACCGTCGTCTACCACCACCGTACTCTGGCCGCGCCAATCGCCCCGAGATCGTCTGCGTCCAGGAGGGTGGGTGAGAATTGGAGTTGTGGTTGCCGGGGTCGGCTAAGGCGAGGTTTCTATATACGTGAGGGGGATCGCCGCCGTCGTGCTGCTTGTGATCGCGGAAGCCATGCATGTTGCTCGTGCGAGCTGGCGCCGTGTTGGTTTGGACGCCGTGTCGATGAGCTCGTCGGCGTGGCAATGGAACTGCTCCTTCCGTCTCACGTGACACCTACGTATCTCGTGGGTCAAGTTTGATCATCCACTTACTCAATATAAGACATGGGTTACACACATACCATACAAATTCATACTATAAAGCTTTTTAACCGTATAATTTTTATGACACATAACTCATATATATACTACCCCTCAAACATGATAATCAAATATTAATGAAAAAGTTTGATGTGCGATGTATTTAGTGTCACAAGGAGTATTTTGGACCAAGAGAGAAACACATTTATTTAGCATTTTGTTTTCTCTTAACTTTACACACCAACACCTATAGATCGATAGCATAAACCTAAAGATGGGAAAACATGCCATCTTGAGATTATAGCTTGCGGGAAAGAGAACAATAGCAACACAAAATAAACCAAGACCATGGCGTTTCCCTCACCCTTCTCGCTCTCCTTGCACGCGACCCCTCGTACACGCAAGCACTATGCGGTATTTAAAACGTAGAGGCATGTACATAGTAGAAAAAAACAACTTTATTTAAGCCTTATCGAATAGTGTATCATATATGTTTCTTGGCGAGACACTACTCTAAATGCATATCTAATAATAGATACATGTTCCATCCTACCTTTACACATCATCTAAAGAACAAGCTTAAACTGAAAGGCACACAATCATGAAAACATGACGTTCGTTAGATTATAACGAGCAGGTTAAGAAAGCAAGGGAAACCCAAAACCAAACAAGCCCATCATGTTCCCCCAACCCTTGTCCAGCGCTAGGTTCCCCCCACCCTTGTCCAGCTCCTAGCGCGTACCTCCTCACGCACAAAAGCACACATACCCATTTATGTGAAGAAGTTGAAAACTAGCTATAATTCCCAAAAATATGGCAATAAAACTATCAACCCTAAACCATTAGTGATGTGAGCAAGTCAATGCAAAATTACATGAGAAGTCATAAAAGTCTACTATGGTAGGTGACACTAGTTAGCTCCCATTTTTTGACCTTGACACGTACATTTTTTTTATAAAATACGCTTTATTACTAAAATAATAAGTTCACACCTGACATATGCATAATTAAGATGCACACAACCACCACAATCCAATATAAAAAAGAAACAAAATAAAGGGGAAAGCATGAATCATGTTGAGCTTGTAGAATTCTACGGTACCGGAGGGAAAATCTGTATCATGTTGCCACCCATGTGGGATAAAAATATTTCTCGCCTTGTCCTCCAACCATGTAGACACATCCGTAAATATGTAATTATTCTTCATGAGTTGTAGAGACAACCACGAATGGAGCAAATGCGTATATTTGTAGTTGACATGATTAGAGAAAATTTATTTCATTAAAAAGCTTGTCATTTATATATAGCCAAAACGACCATATTATGGCTAGCGCTCCCATCCTAATAAGAATTCTAAACTTGTGAATGATTCCATGTGTAACAAGTTGCCAAATAGCTTTTGCAACACTATGTGGCAGAGACAAGTTAGAAACTAATTGGAATTGACCATATAGAATGACCAAACTTACAATGTATGAATAAGTTTTTTATTTTCTCATCATGGTGAAAAATCCACACTTTGCACTTTCATGCCAATTGTGTTTTACATTGTTGTCCTTAGTATTCATGAATTTTTTTTATCTTTAGTGGTACCTTGATTGTCCTACTTGTTATTATTGACCTGCAATTCTGCATGGACTAGATCTCTATCCATGGGATCAACTAAGAATTTTCCATTCTCATGCATATTCTAACAAAACACATCAGTCCCTCGTGGCAGTTAAACCATTATCAACTGCCCTAGAAGGGCATTCCATATCACAAGCCCAGGAATAATTAAATCTCATATGAACGTCAGATTTGGTAGAGATGACTCCAATACCGTGGATATCATATTACTCTTATGACAGACAATGTTATATAGAGATGGATATATTCTCGGAGTGTGATATTTCCTAATCACTTGTCCTCCGAGAACCTAATTTTTGATCCACACTCAATAATAAATTATCCAAATTGGAAGAAGTGTTTCTTTGTTGCCATTAGCCTGTCCAAAAATATAGGCACCCAGTTTCCAATGAACATGTGAAAAAGCTCGACTCTATATATTTTATATTTATTTTTTAGGAGAGTTTGCCAAACTTCATCTTTGGTGAGAAGTTTGAAAATCCATTACTGAGAAGGGATGTGTTTTTAACCTGAAGGTCATGAAGTCAGCAAACCATATCCCATCTATCTAGTCGGTATTTTTTTCACTATCCCCTTGCCAAAAAAGTCTTGATCGGAAATAATACAGTATGTGCAATACTCCTTTGCATAACTAGAAGAAAGATACCTTATACAGTACCATATTACTTAGTGTAGAATTAATGAGAACTTATGTGTGTACATGACTTTACCTTTTATTATCATATCAAGATCTTAATGTGTGTGTGAGAGGAGTCACGTGTGAGGAGAAGGAAAATAATGAAGGAAATGCAATAGGCTTGCTACATTGCGTGTTGAAGTTCCTTTATTTGCTCGCTAGATGTATTCGTACTCTAATTTGGCTCACGGGTGCATATGAACCCATTGGTTTGTCTTAGAATGGCATTTTCCGGCTTTGAATCTTTGGGTTCCTCAATGTTCTACATAAGGCAAAGCTAGAATAGATTGATGGGGCTCACAAAGGCTACAACTATTGTAACTTGAATCATCGGGATGCACCAACGGAAAAATAGCATGATATTGCAAATAGCGTCAACCTTAAAAATATCCTATATCGTGTTATAGCATGCTATTAGCGAGACACTGTATAATGATTTATTTAGCGAGACATGGCTTGAAACGCTATAGCGCGCTATTTTTTACCATGAGATGCACCCTTTATGTGCTAGGGGTGCACAGACTGATTTTTTGGCCTAATTGCTAGCAAAAAAATCACCCATGCGTTGGTGCACCCACATAGTGGAGTGCAGCTCCTCCTAGTAGTACATGTCTTTGTTATTGTGTCCTTCAGAAAAAATTATATACAAGTTGAGGAAGCTAAAGTAAAGTTTCTTTTGACAATTGTAAATGCCTTGACGCTTCTATGATCATTTAGATCCATGTAGAGTTAAGACAAATCAGGTACTTTATCAATCAACACACATGTCTTTATATTTGCGTTTGTCAAGAAATTTTTAGTGTACACAGGTTGAGAAAAGATAAATTCATCATGCTTTCTCGCCAAGTGTAATGACTTTACGTTTTTGTTACCATCTCTAAATACGGTGTAATTGATAATTTGTTGATTTGTGCACCACTGAATGCCCAAATGTTGAGCTTTCAGACTAGGCTTTAGGGTTTCGGGCTTTGCGTTGGGTCGGGCTTGCGCTCCTTCGGTTAGGCTCAATTTAGTGTACCTCGGTCTTTTTGAAGCCCAGCCCGAAACACGGCCCGACCAGAGGTATGTATGCCCAAGCTATGCGACGTCCGAATTGTCCATCCTTGTGTTTGCTTTTATCGTGCCATGTCATTTATTTTTGTTATTTAATTAACATTGGTCATTCCTCCTCAAAGCAGGCTTTCTCCTAGCTATATTAATATAGCAATTGTTTGAGATCGCTGTTGGGCCAAACAACACATCGCCCAAAAGAAACAACAAAGAAACCAAAGAACAAAAAGAAGAGAAAAGAAAGCGGGCAAGTGGCTCGACAAACGATGATGACCCGCAACCGATGCGCCCTCTAGAGAATTAACCCCCCCCCCCCCCCCCCTCCATTCGTAGCACTCCGAAGCATTGTGCATCAAGCAACACCTCCAATAAGGAAGCGACGACAACGACACTGTTGTCTGGACTGGTCCTAGGGTTTCTCCCGATACGCTACAGGAGGTGGAGAAGTGATACACCCGACGCCCCTCAGGAGGGACGGCGACACCAGCAGACGTTACCATGTCGGTGTCTAGACGACAATGATTTCTCCCGATCCCTTAAAAAACCACACTCCCGGACGCTTTGAATAGCTTCACCAAGCTCCCCGCTCATCAATACACGCCACCACAGTCTTGCAGTCACCACCGTCATCTCACCGCACTTATTAAATTTAGTCAATCACGCCAACATTGGGTATTCTTTGATTAATTAAATTTAGGCAATCACATTTAGTATTCAAACCGCAGTTTGTTCGCTACGAATAAATTCACTCAAGTTTGTTGTAAGGACAGCCGTGGGTAAGAGTGTGCCTCGGCCGCTAACGTCTTACCAACATTCTTTGACGCCCACCATGTTGAATATAAACTAAGTAAGATAGTTTACGATTAAAACTAATTTGAGATTCCCTAGATATCAGTCCTGAACCGGTGCCTCCGTCACGACTACTCACCCCGGACTGGGGATAAACGCCAGT
Organism: Avena sativa; assembly: GCA_916181665.1. Lineage (NCBI taxonomy): Eukaryota > Viridiplantae > Streptophyta > Magnoliopsida > Poales > Poaceae > Avena > Avena sativa. The sequence continues at coordinate 38,269,878 of OV702283.1, forward strand.
CACCATGTTTCGCTATGTCGTGCATAATGGTGGAGAAGCCATTATGGCAAGCCGTGGCATTTGCCATATCTTAACCAGACCACACGTCTTAGATTAAGTTCAGTGTAGTATGATAATCACGAGCCAGTTAACAATGGAGTGTAGTGTCTCTGTTACTCAATTTTTTGGCCGACAGCTCGATCGGTGGTGCAAGTACAACTAGCAATTAAACAATTAATAAATGTGCCCATTTCCAAAACAAAAAAAAGTGCAACTAGCATCTATTACTTACGCATGAGTACTAGTCAACTGGCTGGCCAACTGATGACAGTGGAGTGTTACTGTCTATCCTACATAGAGCAGTTGTGCCGATACTTTCTCTCCTTTTTCCATGGACGGAGACGGGAGGGGTTGGTTGGGGTGGTAGCATAGCGGCGTCAGCACGCACTGCGTTGCGTTGGTCCATGGCCGGCGCGCCGTCCGCTCTGCGTTTGCTTTGGTTAAGAACGCCGGTATGCATCTTAATTAATCGGATTGGATCCACTAATTAAAAACGGCTAGTAAGAAATTGCTCGGAACGGCGGCGGGCCGTGGCCGGCAGCAGCAGGACACGAGGTCCTCGTGCCAGCACCCACCGTAAACTGTACTTCCCAAAATCATCTTTGCCTTGTCCCCTTCATGATTGATTAATCTACTGGGATACTGAAGTATATGGATACAGCGCGTGCCATTTATGCGATCAACGGGCATCCAATCAGAGAGGCCTCCAACCGAACCGATGGCTGCTAAGCGCTAGACGTGCGCGCCCGCAAGCGTGCATCCGTCCACCTCGCGCCATTGATGCGATCCTCTGGAGCTTAGCTTGTGCAGGTGAGAAGTTAATCGGACGGTCATCAACCATCACAATCATACTGATATACGGCTAACTCAACCATGGACGTGGACAGCGTACGGACACTTGTTAAAGCAAAGGCAACGTCTTAATTGGTCTCTCACATTTTAGCTTTTGCGTACACACGTCGAGACTTACACGCTTTGGCATTATAAGAGTATCTCTAACAAGTGACCTATTATACATCACCTAGCGTGGCACAGGTGACCTAAAATACATTTTTAAAAAAGAACTGCGCAGGTAATATAAAACACCCTCTTTTTGGTGATGTATATACTTTTTACATCACCTGTTTTAGACGCCCTATTATACATCACATGTTAGAGTTGCTCTAAGGTAATACGTATCTCACACTCTCCAGTTCCACCATCTATTGCTCTCCATGGATTTTGTGATCTGCTGACCGAGGGTAGCGAAATTCTCTGACTCGCTCTGAAGCTCCGCAGATTCTTGGGTTATTCTCTGGTAACGAAGATGATTGGTGTCAATACTTGCTCATCTCTTCAAAATATACAAGCCAGAATTAGTAGATGTTTTTACCGCGAGTTTTTCTTGCCGCTCCATGAGCTTATTTTTCGCATCAGCCGCTGCCGCCGCAGCATCCTGCAGTGTAAATTTGTAGCCGAGAGAAAAGACAAGCAAATAGATAAAGAAAATACATGCCGTAATGACCGAAAATTACCCCTTCGAATTTATATTTGGTGAGGATCTCTTGTGTGCTTCTCATCCTTGGTTTCTGAACATCGCCTGGCCCTTCCGTCTCTGATATATAGCAAATAGTTCACATCGCCGTCAGGGAAGGATCGGTAGTTTGTGTATCCATCGGATTGGAATTGCATACAGGAAAATCATTGCTGCACCCCCTACCTGCTTTGTTGTTCCAATTAAAAATGGACCAAGACGCCGTTTCTTGCTTCGGATCTTCGGTGTTTGCCATCGACTGGGTCGCGTAGGTTTCGTGCGTTCAAACTCTGTTCCAATTTCTGGTTTCCTTTGAATCCCTTTTGGTGATCGATGCTACCCCAGAAGGCAAGAAACCCCAGATAGTGGATCCTGCATTTACAAATTTCATGTGAGGCCAGCAGAGCAATTGACGCAGGAAAGTGAACAGATAGAAGATGTCAAATGAATCTCAGCGACCAATGTGGTTGCCAAAATCCACCATAATAAACAGAGACATTTATAGAGGCATTACCTGCAATGTAGGATGGATGATTGAAGCCGAGCAACGTGAGAAAAGAGGGCCTTGTTCTAAGCTACGAGCCTACGAAATCCAAGCTAACAAGAGGTGAATTCCGACTTCCCGATGTGGATAGCAGCCAGCGAAGAGATGAAAGAGAACTGTACAAAAGAATTTTCCTGCTGGCTAACAGGTTTAGCCACCTTGAATTGTGGCTTGCCACGAAAAGCTCGGCGTGCTTATTTTTAGGGTAGCACATGTCTGTTATTTTACCTTTCTTGAGCTACATGCTTTTTTTAGCATACTTCGAACTACATGCTGGCTATGAGCATTGGGAGTTCTGGACAATCTAGGCTCCAAAACCACAGCCACCCCATTTGTATGTGCAGAAGCCACAAAGAAACAGCCCAATATTGGCAAAGATTAAACATCCTTAACATAGACAGCCTTGACAAAAATAGGCACAAGCAGAAGCAGACTTTATCAAGAAAATCGATCAAACCTAAGCACATATTGATCTAAGCCAGGGTAAGGAGATGCGACTAATAGCCAACTATTGGTAGAAATGTCGCCATGTGCATAAAATTCATGTTCAACTGGCATTATGCAAGAGCCAACTTCTCACCCTAGACTGAACACTCTGGGCTAAGCGTGCCAGTGGAATTTGTTAATTTTAAGCCGTGCGTTCTATATTCACAGCTTCACAAATTTAAGATACAGAAACTGTGCAACAGAATCCGGTGTTAGAGTACAAATTAACTTTAGTTTACACTTTACAGTACTATAGAAGGCGGTCTGTTACAAATTAACTTTAGTTTACACTTTACAGTACTACAGAAGGCGGTCTGTCTCTGATTGCACAGCATGCTACATACTAGGGAACTGCACAATCTAACAAATTTACTGGACGAGCAAGCCGACATTTTTCCTTATTTAATCTACACTAACAGGCTGTGGAGAACTAACTTTCTATGAACATCACATTCAGCCAGATTCCAACAACAAATCTCTGAGAATTGGACAGGAAACAAAGGTCACAAATTAGATCAGACCACACAACCGGGGCCTAGAACAAAGTTGCTTTCCATTTGCTTTCACCAGTGCTACCATTCCGGCTGTCAAGCCCGCAAAGATAATGGAGGAGATGAGGTGTTGTGCGCTCCGTCCAACTGCAGATGAGACGATGTCAGCAACACTTGGTGCTAAACAGGAACCATTGTACTGTCGAAGAGTATATGAAAGAAGGCAGACCTTGACTTAGAGTGAAAGTTGTGACAGTAATCCCACCAACTATGATTGCTGACGCCACAGGAAGATACTGAGTTTGTTTTCCCACAAACATGTAAAATTAGAGGTCAGAACAGCTTGCATAGTTACATCATGCTGACTATAGTGGCTGAAGAATAGAGAGAGTTGCGAAACCCTTCAGAGAAATGAGAGGACCAACACTAAGGTAGGGAAATGACCAACACTGCTTACCGGTTCAAATCCGATTACTTGAAAAGGAGAAGAGCTGCTTTTGCTGACCGTGTAGTAGCCGCTAATCAGATCCAGAGCATCCTAGAGTTCAAAATGAAGTTTTAAAAGAACTATATGATCAGCACAACTTTGTAAGAAACTGTAGTACTCCTAAGAACAGGTGTTAGAAGTGAAAATCTAGCATGAAGTACAGGGGCAAGTTATTATTACTTGAAATGGCTGGATTTTTCACATTAAGTGCACTATAAGTGTACAAAAAACTTCGAAGCAGTATCTCATGAGCTGCATCCTTAAAAACATAAAGGAGGACTATCACAGGGAATTATTGCTAGACCTCAGCATGTGAAGCTTTGCTTCAAACGAATCAGCTGCATTAAAAGCTCACTGAAGAAACACACCTAAAAATGAACGTTTGCTCATAAAAGATAAAACTATAAAAGTAGGGTAGGTATTCATGATAGCAAACATTAGGCAAGAATGCACGATAGTTCCTAAGAACTATCAGAAAAGATCAGATATGTGGAACTTACTTGTCGCACTCCGTCATGAAAATTGTTCAAATAATACCGCGAAAGAGCACTCATGCCATCTTTAATTAATCCAGGCAATGTCTGCTTTCCATATCTGCGTTATTTGAGTTGTCATGAAAGTTGACAATATGCACAGACTAAAGTTAACTCAGGAAATATTGATATGCTAGAAATGTAAGGTATGCTAGAAATTACCTCACAAGGTCTCCTTTCAAAGCATAAGAACCCGCATATTCAAGGCTTAGCTCATCCCCATGCTCAACCCACACTGCCAAACGTGTATTAAGCATGAACACGATGCATGTAAAACCATCTAGTGCACACGACTAAATATCAGCATACCTTACATTTTTTAAATTTATCATTAATGCTATCAGATTGAGAAATACTTTCAGCTGATGACAATGCCCCCATTCGCTGCAGCTGTGAGTCCAAAGATTTTCTTGCAAGGAAACTCTGGAAAGCAGAAGATAGGGCACTCAAAAAGGAATTCACCACAATAATATGAAATGATTCGTCATCTGTGTTAATGGGACCATTAAAAGTAGCACGATGTGAACCACATGGACATTTAGTTTGGCCATTAAAATCATATGACATCAACCACATGGGTATTTAGTCTTCCTATTTTATATTAGTCAACATTAGTGTTCATTCAGCTGGATGCTCAGTTTAGTTGCAGTCTCAAATATCTTAGCATTTCTTTGCTTCCATATGTTCCAGGTGGCAACAGCAAAGGCCTCCACGGAGTAGGACTTCCAGGAGGCAACAACAAAGATTGCTCACTAGTGGTTCTTTATTGTAAGAAATTCGACTTAACTAGAGTGAGAAGTCTGGTAGGGTGCAGATGGTAGGAGCACGAGGATGAGAACAGACCTACTCGGGTAGTTAAATCAGTGCGTGTGTGTGAAGTCATGGAGTTACAAGTTGTTAACTTTTGTATTTCAATGAAAATATAAAACAAATAAGTTGTTGATTTTGGAACAGAAATCATGCTTATCAAATTGGATCTAAGAAATAAGGTGGAACAGACCTGTGTCACATTTGTGCGGTCCAGGCAATCTATGCAGTTGGACCTAATGACACCATTTTGGTCCAACAATATTTCTCCTTTAGAGTTCATAAGAAAATATCTACTCCGCTGGCCCAGAAATGAACAAAAGAAAATTACTTGCCACAGTTAAACCTTGAGCAGCTGAAGGTATTATCAGGAAAATGAAGAGTGGAATATTTGGCATTTAGAAGTTACCCTTGTTTCAGAATGGCTTCCTCAATTTCATCATAGAGAGCTTGCAAGTTATCAAATTTACCTCCACCACAAATATGATGGAAATCAAAATGCACATACCTGTTAAAAAAACAACATTATTAGCAGAGAATAAATAAATATTATGCAACACATAATTCCTGGGAGATGGTCGGTATTTCATTGCTTGCAGCTTTTAAACAGAAGGAATAGCTAAACATTTTCAGGAAACTTGAACTCCAAAAGCACCTGATATCAGGAAATTTCTCCATTTCAGCAGCAAATGCATTGCTTAAATTTCCTTCATCACCTTGCTGCAATAAAAAATGTCAGATGAAATATCATCTGTTTCTGCTGTACGGCCTGAAAGAATAACTGCTTATGGGATCCAAATTACTGTACCAAGTACCAACTACAAATCAGCAAAGCGTGAGTGGCCACACCTCAATGTGCACTGTATCAGAAAAATGAACTTCCAAATGGGATTATATAGTGTTAAACTAGGGACTGTTACGTCTTTTTCAAGGGGTAATATAACATTTGACATTTCTATCTTTTCAAGAGGTCATATAACACTTTGATCTTTTCAAGAGGCCAAGACAATGCTACAGATCATTTTAGTTTCTTTTTAATTTCCAATTTACTAATCCAGGCTAGAAATGGAAAAACAAAGAACAGAATGGAATAGTGCAAGAACAATCAAGGTTTTTGCACACGGACTACGCAGTTTGTGCTTGATTCTACACAAGTTCTTCAATATTGTAGCCCAGAATGAAAATATTGTGCTAAATCAAGATATCCTGAACTAGTTTGATCAAAAAATAGTTCATGGCATCAATATGAATACGAAAACTTACTTTATCAGTAAGATCAATAACCATTGTATCTCCATATCTTTGTAAAAGATCGTGAAAGTGGCGTTGAACAACGTTCGTCTAGGAGCAATAGTAGCGTGAGAGAGGTCAACATGCTATATTCAATGAGTGGTCATTAGATACAAAAATTAATGTCAACATTTTCGTTGTCCCTACCATTTCTTCATGTTCAATAATGCTGGGTCGTGGTTTGTAGCTCAAATCCACTATTTGCTCCCAGAGAAGCGGAATAGAACCACGAACCTAGTAAGGGAGGTGTTAAATACTAACACATAACACAGCGTTAATAGGACTAATATCAAGTTCTCTTGTGAATATGTTATATGATCATCCAGCAAAGAAGCTTATCCCATTAGATCACGAAGTTACCTGTATAAATGAGGATGTTAAACCTTCATACTCGACCAGCTGTTCTGTCTCGACAAAATTAGCAGTGGCACCTTCAAGATTTGCACCCCTTCTCCACATTCTTGTCCCTGCAATGAATGAATGGGTGACAATGAAACGTGACTTCCCAGTTGATACATTCTGATCGAATTGTTAGAGGAAAAATGTAGAACCTAAACGTCTGTTGCATCTCCGAGAAAACAAAGTTATTCTGACTGGTCCATCCTTCAAGGTAAATTGCTCTGTCTGAAAACGTAAAATAGTCAAGGATGGACCAATTCCTGAAGCATATTCTCCTCCAGTGCTGAAATACAAATTGTGGGGACAGCATTGCGCATTTGCGCAAGGAGAAGACATGCCCTTCTGGGTACCATAGGGATGCCAACAAGCAAGTATACCATAGACACAAGTAATGAGAGCCAATATAACTAATACTGTAATATAGTCATGGAATTTGTTGAATTTCAGGATATTTCCTTGGATCAGTGGGGTGATGAACTCATCAAGCTGCAATATAACATATAAAAAGGTAAGTATATCTGAGGGAGAATCAGAAAAACTTGTATTCCCTTCAAACAGGATTACCTTAGTTTCAATAAGCTGCTCTAACAAATTCCTGTTCCAAACAAACCGTGGATCAGCCTGAAAAAATAAACTTAGCTACTTGAAGAGCAGTGAACATGAAAAAAACCTTTTGGTGAGTTGCTGGACTCTTTATAAGGAAAGACAAAATTGGCCAGGGCTGTAATACAGTAAAAAAGGCTTGTGCAGTTCTGTAGGTTTATAGCGAGTCTCCAATTCTCTCGTTGATCGCTTCAGAATGCCATGAATAATATTGAGTTCCATGCACTGTTGGTGCTGTAGGGTGTGCAGCATACTTCAATGTTCATCAAATCACACGCTGTGCATCTTTACTCCAATGAACATTGGAGTTGGTGGTAATGGCTCACCTGACACCTCGCGTCCACTCCACCAAAGGCAATATGTTCATAAATGGGGCCATGCAGAAAATCCCTAAGATGCTGAAGGGTGCGCAACATACTCCAATGCTCAAATACCAGAGTGTATGACTTTGTATCTTTACTCCAATGATCACTAGAGTTGGTGGTGATGGCCAGATGGCCACCTGCCATTCAACCTGATACCTCGTGTCCATCAGAGGCAATATGTGGACAAATGGGGCCACGCAAGCACACCACGTTCATTTGGGTTATAAATAAGTTATATGGCTATCTTTATGTTTTTTATTTGTAATTCGCCTTTTCTAAGCATGGATATATTTTTACGAAAACCTAAGTATATTTGGTTCATTTTTCACTGGGAAGTTACACATTTCTACACCTTACACACAGGTTTAGTGCAACTTGGTAGAGAAAACGATTTCTCATGTGTCTGAGAGATAAAAATACGTTGCTTTTATGACTGTAGCAACTCAAGTGAATTCAGCTAGTCAAAAATTAAACGGTAAATAATAAACCATCATTAACCTGCTTCCATAATGGTTTATGTACTCTTCCGGCAGCCAGCTTTGATGCCCTCTGCAAGCTACAGATAACAGCTCATATGATAAAGAACATTGCACATCACAAATTTTACGATAATCGTGCGTTGATCAAAACTCCATACTAAACATTTTTTTCAGTTGCCTTTTTCTATAGACATGCAACAGAATACTTACTTCAATGTCAAGTCCCTGTCATACGAGTAATACAGTCCACAAGTAGTTTCTGCAATTCTCAAAAGAGACATGAAGTATGCTTCATCCCGTTTCTGCAGGCAGATGTACAAACAAGTTAAGATGCACTCCCACAAACCAAAGATACCATATAAAGACAATCATATCCCTGCTATGACCAAACAATTTAAGTCAAATTGATTCAATATTAATCTTTGCCATACTTCCTCTGAAGTTAAATGCTTTATAGCATCGTTGCAGCATAAGAATTTCATCGAATTCACATTGTGAACTGTGGAGGCTTGATAAGAGCCAGCAGCTTTGCAAGATGTGATGACAAGTACGTAGCTTCCTGAGAAAAACAAAATTGATGTGGAACACCCGCTCTGGCAAAAAATAATGAATTCCAAGAATGTTCATGACAAACAAACTAGCAGTGCTAAGTGGGAAGCATACAGGATAAAGAGAAGACACAGGAAAATCTAAAAGCACGGAGTAATAAATAATAAAATCATTATTTTACTGCCAAGTCAGAACATATTTCCAAAATTTTAACTAGCAATGAAATAAGTTCAGTAAACCAAAGCAGCACCATTTATGATAAACTGGTGAACCTGAGATTCCGGCGCAACTCTAATTAACTTTACACCACACAGTAAAGGGCTTGAATGGTAAAGACCTGTGTTTTTGTTTTTGTTTTTTGTTCACCCTGGCTATTTTAGTCATCACAGTACCCGAGTATTTATAGTTTCTGGCAATGTGGCACTCAGACTATGCAGGATTTAAGGAGATCGAAAGCCCAATTTCATTCAATATAGTATTATAGAAGATCTAGCTGCAAATGCAGCTTGCAAAGCACAACACATTGTAATTGTGTGACCAATTTCTAGTTTTGAGCACAGTATCCAGTAATATATATGTTGCCAAAATGGAAGTTTAAGTACCAAAAACCCTGCAGATCTTCATGTCGTTTTCATAAATATCACAATTGTAACTTGCATGCTGCAACAAGGTTAGCATTTGTAAACTAGCTGAACATGCTTCTGTTCATCATTAGCAGTACAGAGCCAGATGGGGAATAAAAAGATACAAGCATCAAAAAGCTACGTGTACTTTGATCATAAGAAAAAGTTAGCTAGAAGGAGGAAACTATCTCAATTTCTATTAATACAATCCATCGACTAAAGGACTTTACAACTTCAGAAAAAAAAAGAACACGCATCGCACGTGGTGTATCACACGGTACCGACATGGCAGATAAATGCTGAAACAGAAGCAGTGGGACACAACCACCGGGGGCAGAGGATAGGCACGCCGCAGGCATGCAGGGATGCGGTCCAAGGCGTTATGATGGTGCTACAGCAGCCTACAGTGTTCTGTTCATGAGTCATGACTGCACTAGACGTCATGGTCTGGATGCATCGATGCTGAAGTAAAACCGCTGGTCGACATGGCCCAAATGGGGTGAATTAGAATGTCAAGGCATTACTTGGCCCGGGTGGAAGCTCTATGTTAGTCACTGTGAACGGGTAGAAGCAGCAGGTGGGTAGGTCGCTCGAATTCCGGAACAAGAATTCGTACAAATTGTAGAGTACTTTTGTTAAGATATGTCGAAAAGGATAAGTGACTTTGTGAAATCTACTTTTCATAAAAGTGTATAGTTCAGGGGATATCCCTGCGATTGTTTGATCAAAACCACCAGCGCGCGCGAAAATGTTGACAGTTTCACTCACCGGCGAGCATCCTGATCATCCCGGCCACTCCGTATATCCTCGAGACCTTGCAATCGGTCCCGGACGCGGCTTCCTCTGCACTTGAACAGAGGAACAGATAAGCGCTAACGCCGATTCACGAGCCGGACCAATCAAATCGAGAAGCAAGCCGCCTCTACGATTTCCCCACAGCTTCGCTGATGGTTCAGGGTGGTGTGAGTGTGACCTGGGGAGAGAGTGCGGAGGGAGCCGTCGGCACGAGCGACGGCGAAGGCGCCGCCGCCGTCGAGCGAGCGGAAGACGTAGCGGTCGCGGAACTCCCGCAGCTCGAGCTCGCGGCTGCAAGATCCCGGACGCAGGGGCTCGTCGGCGAGCAGAGGGGCGTCGTCGGCGTCGGCGGTCGCCATCGGCGAGGCGTGCGCTGGCTGCGGACTCTGTCGTTCGTTCTGGTCTGGACTGGTCTTTCCCGGATCCGAAACGGGAGAGAGAAAGGTGGGGACAGGAGGAGCAGGCGATGCTGACGTGGAACCAGTAGCCACGTGTGGGCCAGCTTCGGGTTAACTAGGTGGGGCCAACGGTGGTAGAAGGAAGGCGGGATGTGGGCCACTGCCAGCACCAAGTGTCTGCCCACGGCGACGGGGTGTTTCGGTGTGACTCGCGCTTTTTTTCCGTTTCGAGACGGGTGTGCCGCGTGCGTGCGAGCGTGTGACTGCTTTGTTTTCCTTTCCCCAGATCCGCGTGACCCGTTCTGGCCTGTTGTGGCAGCCCTCGGGCGGGTGCAGTTCGAGTTCCCAAAAGTTCGTAGGCAATCGGATCTCCTGATTTAATCCGTATCTCTGCAGCCTCCTATAGGTGCATAGGACAGAATGAGGAATCATGAGAATGAATACCTACCATTAGGATGAAAGCATATCTGTTCATACATCGGAATAATGAGATTACGAAAATTGCCGTGTCCAAAGGAACTTATTAGACTATCTCCAGACGCCGGCGAGATTATCGTCGGTTAAAAATACACCAACAAATACGAAAAACCGACACACGACTCCATGAGTTCTATGCGGGCGCTACATGCATCATCGGGACGAGGATAGAACGAAGGGAACCTCATTCTGATTTCAGAAAGTAACAACCGGCTTAACATCTCGAAAAAGACACTAGAAAATATGCTAAATAAATACGTTTTTTCTACTTTCAGACCGGTCTGAAAGTGGCCAAACCCGGCGGGCTGGCTCTGTCCGTTGGATTTGAATCCAACGAACGCGGACATCTGAGCGTCGCCCGCATGGTTGGTTGTGTGGTTGGTTGCTTGCTTTAAACTCGGCACACCTGATCCCGTTTTTCTATTCACCTGGGCCCCACTCGTCATCCTCTCCGCCCCTCCCACTTCCACCTCCCACTTCTCCCGACCGTTTCGGGAATCACGGTGCTCTCTCTCCTCTTCTTCTCCTCCGGTGATTTGAAGGCGGATACGGCAGCTTCCGTCGGTTGCTCGTCGATTCTGCTCGCCATTGTCATCGTCGACGCGTCTACTCCCTCCAGATGTGCTCACAAGTTCTCTCCTCCTCCTCTAGTTTCTCTCCTCCGCTGCTCCAGCCCTTTTCCTCTGTCATTCTCTGTTTCTCGGCGGTTCCATTTCGTCGGGTTTGTGGTTAGGGTTGATTCCTGCAGGTCCTGGAGATTAAGGTTGTGTGTAAGTTCTATTGCGTGCGCTTTTGCCCTGTAATTTTGTCTGGCTCCTGCATGCATAGGGTTTGAATGCTGGCTCTAATCCCCTTTTGTTGTCCTTTGAGTAATGTTGCCTTGTCAGATCTGCTGCGTTTGCTGTAGTTTTGATGTTCAGATGATGTAATCATGTGTGTTGTTCCCCCCATGGTCTAATGGGGATTTTGAATATTTTGGCTGATAACAACAGATCTAGGCATGGGTAACAACTGATGTATGTATGGGTAACAGTGGGATATAATCCCTTGATAACCTCAAAAATATGCATGGGTAACATTGGACAGGATCTGTTGATAACAGAAGTACTAAAGTGTTATGTGCTAAATTTTTGAATCATGTGTATTTTGAGCAAAATGCATGATAATGTGTGTGTATTGACATGGATAACTAGTGTTATGTTGGTATGATAACATCATGGTGTAATGAGGATTGTAAACATTATTGCTTGATAACAACAGATATAGCCATGGGTAATAACTGATGTATCTATGGGTAACAGTGGTATATGATCCTTGATAACCTCAAAAATTTGCATGGGTAACATTGGACAGGATCTGTTGATAACAGAAGTACTAAACTATTATGTGCTAAATTTTTGAATCACGTGTATTTTGAACAAAATGCGTGATAATGTGTGTGTATTGACATGGATAACTAGTGTTATGTTGGTATGATAACATCATGGTCTAATGGGGATTTTAAACATTATTGCTTGATAACAACAGATATAGCCATGGGTAACAACTGATGTATGTATGAGTAACAGTGGGTTATGGTCCATTGATAACCTCAAAAATATGCATGGGTAACATTGGACAGGATCTGTTGATAACAGCAGTACTAAACTGTTATGTGCTAATTTTTTGATTCATGTCTATTTTGAGAAAAGTGCATGATAATGTGTGTGTATTGATATGAATAACTAGTGTTATGTTGGTATGATAACATTAGCTTATTATCATGGGTAATTTGTGTTTTGTTTGCATGATAACATTAGGTTATGATGATTGATAACTTATGTACTTATGGTATTGTTTATTTTTTTTCTATGAATTCTTGTGTACCATTATGGTTTAGTTTTGTATTTATTTTTTCATTTTAAATTGTTTGTAGTTGCCACGATGCCGAGGAAACGAAAGGCTGCTGATAATGTTGTTGAGGGTAAAAAACAACCTGCCCGTAAACGTAATAGGGCATCTCCTTTTGCCGTGACTGGTTTACTGGATTTTCTATCGAATGATCAGAAGGCAGCAATTCAATCAATGGAGTTTGATAGTTTGCTAGATATCAAGTGTTCATCACTGCACGACGCAGTTATGACTTGGTTTGCTAATTTATATGACAAACATACACGTGAATTTGTTGTGCCGGGTCGAGGAAGGATATCCCTCAACGAGGATAGTGTATTCAGATATTTGGGTTTGCCGCTTGGTGAAGAGCCAGTTCCTTATTATGTCGATGCAGAAATTCAGGATGCTCTTGCCCCTGCTCTTTTTCCTGATGATTCTGGCACACCTTTGAGAACTCGAGTTTTCGAAATCTTGAAGGATATGACTTCATATGGAGATGAGTTCAAGCAAGTATATGTGATGTACATTGTGTCTACACTTCTATCACCCACCATCCGGAACCGTGTTTGCCACAAGTGCTACCCTATCATGGTCAGTTTTGGTTGTAATGTCTGTTCATTTTCAATATATGAGTTTGACTGGTAACTTATATGTTTTTGTGCTGATAACTTTCTATTTGTTGTGATGATAACATGTGTGTTATAGGGGTGGTTACATTTTTTTATGTTTCTATGGTGGTGTGTAATATATGTGCAAGTTTTGATGTTATGTTGATAGTTTCTTTTGGATCCTATAATTTCAGCACAACATTGGAAATGTGTCCAAGTTCCAGTGGTGCAAGTTTGTTGCTGACCAGCTGCATGAGAAGCTTTCTAGTGGTAGTCATACGCAGGCTTGCCTTTTTATGTTGCAGGTACACATTGTTGTTTTTATATTATGTGAATATTACTTTCTATATTGAAATTTGTTTTATGTTTTAGTTAGTGTACTTATTGTATTTTTTGTCTGGTTTTTAATTTGTTTTCTTGCAGCTACTTTATGTTGACTCACTAGATGTTAGTGGTTTGGATATTGATTTGCCGGAAGGGCATTATACTGTGAACATATGGTCAAGAGAGTTAATTGATGAAGTGTTGATTGCTGATCTGCAGAATGATGGGAATGCATATGGAAAGCTGGAGGTGTGTAATATATTTTGTAGCATTTGTGTGTTTTATGTTATTGATAACTTTTTAACTGTTGGTAACATGTTGTATGTCTGTTTGATTACATTGAGTATAAATAGTGGGTAACTTATGTGTTTATTGGGTGGTAACATGTATGTTATCATGTGATTAAGTTGGGTAATATATAGAAAACTGGTTGATCACATTTGCTAATTATGTATTTGTTTCTTTGAGCAGTTGAAGCCTCGGTATGGCATGAGCTTTGGTCTTTTTGGTGGCGTGCAAGGGTTTAACACATGGTTTGACACTTGTGCAAACCCTAGTTGTTCAAATGAGGTGATATTTTTAGCATTTTGATATTGTACTTATCTTTTTATTGTCATGTTACTTTTGTTTGCTTCTTGTTTTGGTAATGTTCTTGTTGTTTCCTTTCTTTTTATTTGTGCAGCAAAAGTTGCAGATAGCAAATCTTGTTGGCAGTTTTGCATCTGGTATTTTTGGGTTAATGAGTAACCTTGTGCAAGTCTTGATGGCGGTGCAACGCAATGCTGGTGCTGAAATGGCGAAACAGTTTACTACCCAGTTTGGTGGTCAACTTGCAACGCAACCCATTGGAGGAATATTCATGGGTGGAGCTAGCTCAAGTGGTGCTCGTGGTGGTAGCTCAGGTGGTGCCCGTAGTGCTACCTCAAGTGGTGTCCGTGGAGCTAGGCTTACTCGTTCTATCACTCGTGGAAGGAATGTTCCACGCACTAATGAAGTCTTGTCTCCTATTCTTCCTAGTGATAATACAATTTTGAGGGATTCAGACAACAGCAGTTCTGACAGCAGTAGAGATGATGATGCTGAACGGTTTGTCCGTGCTGACAGGAAGGGTAAGGGTGTTGTTGGTGGTCGTGCTGGTGGTTCTTCCAATGTCCAACTATCTTTGACTTTTCCGGATTCTAATAAAGAGCAGAATAATAGTCCAGGAGCAAGATCACTTGATGATCGTCATATGCCACCACCGGAAGCTAGGTCACCTGTTGTAGATCCTGTCTCACCTGTAAACCGGGTGACTGATACACATGTTGTGGAAAAAAACCCTATTCGTGTGTATGAAAGGTCTAGGAAGAAGAAGTCACGTCCGGTTGAGGATGTTGATAATGTGATCAATTCGCGTACTATTGAAGATATTGATAATGAGATCAAGTCTCTTGTCTGCAAAGATTTGGGCCTTACTCCTGCCATGATGCGGGCTGCTGATTCTAATAGGTATGAGTGGGCATAATTATTTATCTTAGTCATTGGATAACTTTACTACCTTAGTGTTGATAACTGTATCATTTTCATCTGATAACTTGTTTATGTTAATGTGGGTAACCTTTCTGTTTTATGTTGATAACTGTATATTGATAACTGTATCATTTGTCATCTGATAACTTTTTTATGTTTATTATGATAACTGTATCATTTTTCATCTAATAACTTCTTTATGTTTATACTGATAACTGTAGCATTTCTCTCATGATAACTTCTTTATGTTATTGTTGATAACTGTAGCATTTCTCACATAATAACTTCTTTATGTTAGTGTTTATAAATGTAGCATTTCTCACTGGATAACTATAGTTTATTTCATCTGATAACTTGTTTCTGTTCATGTTGGTAACTTTTCTCTTTTCTGTTTATTATGTTCTGATTTTTTGTTTTTTGTTGGCAATTATTTATTACAGCAAGAAATTACCGAAGAAGGCATCGGTGCCTGCTACAAGGTCTTCACCACGGTTGGCAAAACAACGTTCTGCAGATGAAGGCACATCTGTTATAGATGTTGATGCATCCTCTCCAATTCCTTCGCCTACTCGTGTTGAAGGACATTCTAATGTTGTTGCAACTCCTGATGTCGTGGATGCGCCTGTCGTGAATGTTGAAGAGGTTATATCTCGTGGAGAAACATGTGGCAATGTTGGTGCTTCTGAAGATGTTGTTGTGACGAGTGCACCTGCTACAGTTGTAGTAGGATTATCTGTTGATGTGGCAATGGATGTATCTCAACCAGTCTCGGGAGCTGCAGTGATTATGCCTACATTGATCAGCTTGTTAGCAAGCAGCATTGTAAATATCATGACAAACGAGACGGAGAACATCACGGAAGTTGCTGCTGCCACTAGAGATGCCCCTCATGTTGATGCCAATGTTGATGATGCCCCTCAAGTTGATGCCAATGTTGATGCAGGTGCAGGTGGTTTTGTTTATCCTGATGGTGTTGTTCTTGTTCCTGCGTCATCGTTGTTCACCAACCTTGCAGCAGGTGCTACTTCTGTTGATGTTGCTGCAAGTCCTGTTGTTTGTTCGCTTGGAGATCCATCAACCCAGGGTGAGAGTGAAAAGGAGCCTTCTGTCTTGGATGATAGTACCCAAGAAGATGTACAACCTGTTTTATCTGCTCCTTTGGTTCCTGCGTCTAGTCTTTTCGACCCCCCTATTAGGAGGCAGTCCAGTGTGCTCGAGACATCTGCTGGTCCTTCAAGTGGTGATGGAAGTTTTGAAGCTGAAGTCACTGTTATTAAAAAAGCAAAATTGGTTGCTCGTGATGGAAAGTTGAGTCTTGCTGCTAGGATACCATTATATGTTTATAGGGATGTTGTGTCGTATTCTGTGCCTGATGCGGATCCTCCTGTTTCTCCTACTGCTGGTGTCCGTGCAGAGCCTGCTCCTACTATTGGTGTCTCTGTGCAGCCTGCTGCTACTGCTAGTGCACCTGCGCAGCCTGCTGCTGCTCAGCCTGATATTCGTATTGTTGCACAAGGTGATTAATTCTAGTTTTGTCCCTATTTCTCATCACATTTCTGCTGATCCCGGTGTTTTATTCCATGTATTTGAAGCAGAAGATGTTCTTCCTTTGTCTTGGGCACCTTCTCCCAGCACTGGTACACACCTTGACCCTGATAACTTTATATATATGCCATGGATCACTTTTATATATTACTGCCGATAACTGTGTCTTATTTATGTTGGTAACCTACACTGTTTTTTGTTTTTTCAAAGGTTTAAAATGCTTGCAACTTTATTATATGTTTGTCTTATATGTTTTTTTGTAATGTAAAACTTTATTCTTTTAATTATGATTTATTTCATAGTGTATTATGTGTCTTTATCATTTTGTGCATTTCTGGTTTGTATTGATAACTTTATTTATATGCCCTTGATCACTTTTATATAACAGTGATGATAACTTTAGCTCATTTATGTTGGTAACCTACACTGTTTTTATGCTGATAACTTTAGTAACAGATTATATGATATTAACAATTTGTTTTGTTTTGTCCCTTTTTCTTCTTGTCTTTCTTTTGGGACATATTCTATGCAGCTGTTAACTTATTGAACTTACCGAAAACGGGTGGTGATAAAAATGAGGGTGCGGATGGATCTAGTTAAATGTCCCTTTTGAATGAGAAAATTTAAGATCATCGTTGCGATGGCTGTTTGGGGCTTAGGTTTCAAACTTGAAGATCATGATTCAGTTTCATGGCTGTTTGGATCTATTTTATGACAGCCGTAGTTAAAATTAGGTTTCAACTTATGGAAAGTTTTATTTTGTGATATGTTGTTGATGGAACAATTTGTGCTATAATTTATATGACTCTATGTTTGTGTAATGTAATTAAACTACCTTTTATTGTTTAATATATGTTATGTTTTTTAATTTTTTATTTATGGTGATAAACATGTGGTTTTCTTTTTCCACATGGGTTCTGCCATTTCTATCCTTTTTTATTTGGACATTTCCTTTGTCCGTTCTTTATTATTTTTGTAGTGTATCAACAAAAAGTTGATTGTAATTGCAAAAAGCCAGTAAATGATGAAAATGTAGTTATTTCTCTTGATGATCTGTTGGGTGAAAAGATTGGTTATCAAGTTGTTCGGAGTTTTACGAAAGATACCAAACAGTTAAACCAGACTAGTTGTTCTGTTCCAGGTAATTGTTTAGTTACTATTTATGTATTTGAATGTATATTTTTTACGAGTTGTACTATTTTTTTTGTTTTGTTGTAGTTGTTCCTGACTATTCTACTCCTGGTATCAGTTTTGCTCTTCCAGTTGCTGTCGCTAGTAGTGTTACACCTGCGACGCGGCTGCGTGTTGTTAGACGTATTCATCCTGCCAAGTCTCTTCTTCCTCCGTTCTCCTATATTAAGACAACTGCAGAAGAAGATGCGTTGTATAAGAAGATTATCATACACACGCGTGATGAAAATAAGTCAAAGATTAAAAAGTATATACATGTTCTTTTTTTATAATATTCAATCCTTTTTAGTATTCTCTGTTGGTAACGTTTAAATGCTACCATTGGTCATTTCTAATGTTTCATGCTTGATAACTTGACTTTATATGTTATCTGGTTGATAAGTTGTAGTATTACTGGTGAGTCACTTGTAATATTTTAGTGGATAACTCTTAGTTTAACGGTGGATAACTCTTAGTTTAACGGTGGATAACTTGGACCTTTTTCTTTGTTGTTAGTTGTTTGCTAACCTGTATTACTACTTGTGTATCATTTTATTCTTCTAGTTGTTGAACTTTATGGTTTTCATTGTGGATCATTTTTAATATTTAGGGTTAATAACTTTACTTTTTTATTTGTACCTCGATGATAAGTTGTACTAATACTGGTTGGTCAGTACTAATTTTGTTTGATAACTCTTTTGTTGTCATTTCAGTGGATAAGTTGAAATTTTTTGTACTGGTTTGATAACTTGTATTACTACAGGTTGATTACTTGCACTGTTTGTTGGTGATAACTACTGATTTTCATAGTTGATAACTTGTATTCCAATCATTAATTTTTTTTGCGGCACATCAATTTGTAATATTGATCCAATGTGGGTGACAACTAGTGATTTTGCTGAAAGTGTGATGGCATATGGCGAGCTTTCTAACAATATGTGTGATCTTGCTATTTCTGCAATGCAAGATAATTGCCTATCCAACCAGATAATTTTTCCTTATATCGTTACTAAATATCTGTTGGAGGGAAGATTCACTGCAAATCTTGTTCGGAGGTCGTTCAGGAGAGATGATAACTATAAACTGAGCCACAAACATATGGTATGCTATCTAATTTGATTTATTTTTATTTTTATAGTATGCAGTTGATAAGTTCAGGCATAGTGTATGATAACCATTGCTTATGTTGTGTTGATAACTCTTTCATGTCTGGCTGGATAACCACTGTTTTTTCTACACGTGCATTTACTTACCTTATGTTCATTTTTTTCTGTAGCTTTGCTTTGCTGTCCTTTAGGAGCTAGGGACTAAAGAGGACCATTTGGGCCATTGGTACATGCTGTCTGTTAATATGCCTGCCAAAAGGTTTGAGATTCTTGACTCGCTCCGTGGTGAAGCTAATGTAGAAATGATTGAACATGCGACCAAACTAATGGAAGCAATAAAGAAAATGTATATAGTCAATTATTCTGATTCTAGAAGACAGATTGAAGATTTTGAGTTGATGCATGTCCCTGTTTTGAGTCAAGTTGACAGGTTAGTTGGCCGGTTAGATTTGTACGCATGTAATTTTATTTTATTTTTGTATAATCATTGGTATTATGTTTGTTTATTCACTGTTTATTTTTTGTTTTTCAGCACTGATTGTGGGTTCTTCGTGCTTAAGAACCTTGAATTGTGGAATGGAAGCGTTGTGCCTTGTATTTCTCAAGATATGATGCCGGGAATTAAGAAAAAGATGACTTCTTTTTTGTTGAACCATCCTCTTAATATTCTTCTGAATTGGAGGTCACTTTTGGAAGAAAATAAGTTCTGAGGTATATTTTTCCCAAGCTTATCCATACTTTTACATGTTTGTTATCCACACTCTTAAATGTTTGTTATCCACACTCTTAAATGTTTGTTATCATGTCATATTTCTGTTAGTTATCCACAATGTGTTAAATAAATTACCCACCTTATACGGGGTTTTTGTATATATGAGTGTTTTTTATGCTTTCTTTCTAGTGTCAATTCTGTTTGATAATTTCTCTATTAATTTGTTTGTGGTATAATTTCAACACATAGTTATGGATAAATGTACTTTTTATTTACCTGATAACTTCTATTAGTATGCATGGATAACTATTGTGTTCGTTGGTTGATAACTTGTAGTCATATGTCTGAATAACTTCTGTTTTTAAATAGTATATTAATGTTTAGTGTTTGGTAACTTCTTATATATACGCATTGATAACTGTAGATTTAACCAGTGGGTAACCTTTTATTTTTGTATGCATTGATAAGTGGTGTGTTATGTGATGGATAACTTGTACTCATATGCATGGATAACTTCTGTGTTATCTTGTGGATATTTTGTACTCATATGCATGGATAACTTGAAAACCACAGAATGTACAACATGAACTATCATATATAGAAACAACAAATATATCGTTTTCATTTTGTGTTACATAATCATTCTAGATTTGATATCCTAGGAGCTTCAACCTTTCCTGGCATTTGCGGATGGTGTGACCTTCTGCACCGCAGAGGCTGCATTTCTTTGATTTCTTTGTAGCAAGGTCTAGTGGATTTTTGTTTGCTATTTGTCGTGGTCGACCTTTGGTTACTGACTTCTCTAGGCTCTGTATGTGCTTTGTTGATGACATGTGAGATCTGATGTGCTTGTTGTTTGAAGTGCTGCATAGTTGCTTGTTGATTGTGCCCTGTTTGGTGGGGCAGTTGTCGAAGGTGTCACGCTTGCTTCGTTTGGAGCACTAGACGATGGCATAGTAATCGCTTCATTTTCGGCATCTCTTTTATTCTTCTCTTCTCTTCTTGCTATCACATCTAGCTCTTGTTTCATTTCCTTCAAGTGTTTCCTGATGATTTTTCTTCCATCATCTGTCTTTAGTCCTATCTTTGCAGCTCTGGCAAACTCTTGTTTGTATGATGCAAACACCATCATATTTCTTGAGTCTTCAGGCATCTCTTTCTTCCCTTGTTTATGTTTGTCATGTGGTTCATCTAGGATAGTTGTAAGATCCCTCCCTTTATAAAGGTAAGGATCCCTATGATTGCAATGCTAGTCCCTGGATCAATGCTAGCATCCACAATTTAATTTGAAGTACACAGAAACAAAGGTCATTATTACATATCATTCTAGAGACAAACATAGTCTTTTACAAACTCCATGGCCATAGGCCTAATACAAGAGTTCAAATATAGAATAAGATAAATAAGTCTTCATCTTCATGTGCCACAGGCAAGCATGTTGAGTGTAGACTCATAACCCATAATCATCATCAGAATAACCTGCAACATCACAAGTTATAGACACAGTGGGTCAATACATTGGAATAGTATTGGCAAGTGATACCTTAGTAAAATTTTAGCATCTAGTTACTACATGAATTTGGCTAAGTGTAGCTTAGGCTTTCTTTGCTCAAAATAGGTTTTTTCCTATTAGTTGAAATCACTAAGTTTTTCTTTGACAAAACATTCCTAAGGAATCACCAATAGAAATTGGTGAGTCTTCACCCTTGTTCAACCACAAGTTTTTAACTTAGAAAATTGGGATGAGGAGATTCTTGATAGCTTCCATGTCTTATGCTCAAGTTGTCCAATACCAGGGACATGGCTAAGTACTTAGATTCTTCCATCTGCAGAGGTTGTGCACTTTCCCCACAAGACTTGATTTTCACCAAGACAGGACCTTTCAGAAGCCTTCCCTTAGACCAAATGGACGCGCTCCAAACCTATCATCCCACTACCACCAACTGTCCAAATGGCTAAGTTATTGCAACCTATATGATCCAGGCAGAGCCCATAATGCCATGTGGCTGCACTAGAAGCTTCTTAACATTTGGCATCTCAAATCCCTTTGTTCCTGGGTGGCTTTCCACAAGTGAGATACACAAGGTAAACCATAGAAATGGGCCTTGTGTAACCACTCAACACAAACCAATCTTTCCATTCCACCCAGGTGTTTCATTCACTTAGTTGTTTTATTAAACAAAACTAAAGTCCAAAGACTTAGAATTATTTCTCATAGCATGACTTTGTAAACCACCCTTGGTTGCTACTAGCTAGGCTAAGCATGGCAATAGCAAGTATCTTAACTTAAAGGAAATTCTAACATTGCTACAACTACTAGGATTTCCCAAGCATAGCATATAGATACTTAGCAAAATAAACATGCAAGCCCTATACAAAATATTTCTAATGCATAGGAAAAATATTGGGATAGAAACATGAAGCACCACTTGCCTTGGTAGTTTGGGGAGTAGCAACAATCTTCACAACCACAATCACTATTTGCACCAAAATCTACACATAAAATATTGGCACCAAAATCACATAACAAAATATACAAACAAAAATATATGAATGCATGCAAATTCCATGTGATGATTTTTCCTTCACCAAACAATACAAGTAAACAGTAATAAAACATAAACAAGTCCAAGATACTCAAAATAAACTTTATTTGATCCTTAAAATATTTCTCAAATCATTTCTATAACCAAAATAAGCCTACAAATATTTCTGTAAAAACAACCATTTTTACAGAGGCAAAACATTAAACACATTGCATAAACAGATAGGATTTTCTCTCCTGATTCCAATGATATAGAGTTTGCAAAATTTGAACGTGGGAATCAAAAGTTATGAATTTTGCAAGTTTGAAACACTAATAGATCTAAATTCTGATTTTAAATCTAAACACAGGACACGCGGCAGCTTCTGATTGGCCCGTACCAGTTCGCACGGATCGATCAATAAGAGTCGTTGGATTAAAGTGACTGTGCACGTCCAGATCTAAACATACCGCTTCGTTAAGTGATTCTATCTCACGCGTTAGATCTAGATCTTACAGTTGCCGATCAAACAACCATAGTCTGGCGGCGCCAGCGGCAGCGAGTGGCGGCGGCGGCTCTGCCAGTGAAGTTGCCGGCGATTTAGGTCGTGCGGGGAGGAGTGGGAATGCTTACTGGGTTCGCGTGGTTGCTGCGGTGCTCGAGGTGGTCGAGGGAGGGACAGGGGCGTACTGTGGAGGTCGCTGGGGCTCGTCGGAGTTGTGCGCGGCGCCGGGTGCTTGCAGACGTGGACGTTTCCGAAGATTTGAACCGCCCTAGCACGAACCAGATGTATCAGGAGGTGCGCAAGGTCACGACGAGCACAGTCGTAAGAAGTAGGGGTCAAGGGGCGGTCTGGATTTGCCGTGATTGTTCGCCGGAGTTAGACGGCGCTTCGGTCGTTCGCGGGCTTCGATGGAGACGACGACCTGGGGCATTATAGAGCAAACTAAAGGTGTGAGAAGATGCGCATGGGAAAGACAAGCAAGCTCGTAATAATGAGAGGTGAAGGGGAGCACGGGGTTCACCGGAATAGGTCGCCGGAGAGTGTCGGGCAGCGGCGTTGCAGCTCGAATTGCCGGCAGCCTGGTGGCGGAGTGGGGGTGCTGAGTGAGGGGAAAGACTCGCGGTGCGGAGGGGTTTAAGTAGGCAGAGGCTCGGCAGGAAACGCCTGTTGAATCAATGGCAATTACGCCGCGCTATCAACGGCAGCAACGGCAGCGACGACGTGTTCTTGCGCGGGATTTGGGGAAGACGACGGTGACGTGGACGGGTCCCATCGATCAGTGGCTGGGGGGTAGGTTCTGCGCGGGTGGGGAAAGGCAGAGAGAGGAGTGGCCCGGGTGGGCTGCTTTGTCTATTGGGTCGAAAACGTGGCGCCAGGCCCAGTTCTGATTTCTAACTCCTTTTCTTTTTCTAAATTGATTTTCAGGAATCCTTTTCAAACAAATTCAAAAGCATTTGAATTCCAAATCTTTCTGGACTTTTCCAAAGTGAAACGTTCATATTTTTGGGCATAAAACCAAGCTGTCTTGCTGGACTTGTTTGGTTCCTTTTGAAAATTCAAAATAAACAGTGCCTTAGCACAAGATTTAATGAAGATATATAAATGGTTTAAAACCATATTTTGTCTTTTGGAAACTTTGTTAAAGCTTTGGAACTCATCAAACAATCCTTTGTACATACAACAATGGTTTTAAAATAAATACTCTCTCACTAGAGAGTAGCATTGGATCAAAGCTTGTCCACATGAAATAATAGCACCCAAAGTTTCTGTTTCTTTGAAATGACTTTGAAAAAGACCTCTAAATGATTATGCATGCATGGATGATATGCAATCTTTGAAGTCATGATTTTAGGTATGTTACAATGGTTTCCACGTCCAATGTCCACCTTTTCAGTATGTACATTTCTGGGATTTGATAGACTTTTATATGCGTCATCACTTTTATAATGTGGCAGCATAGCATACCATCACGATCGAATTTGCAGCAGTTGCATTCATATGTTCCTTATTCCCAGTTTGCGAATACCCTATAACTTATGTAACCATAGTGTGGAACCGGTATCCCTGTTATGCTCAGTTTAAATTGGTATCCGTTGAGGTGGTCGCATTGGTATGACATGCTCTTTCGCATTTCGCTCTGAAACCCGAAGAAGATTTTCCTTGTGTATGCTTTTGCCATTTGTCTCTCCATAATGCTTTCACACCACCACTCCGGGTCTGTCAAAGTTGTATCACACTCTGCCTTTAGCTCAGCATTGTAAATATTTTCTTGTACTGACATGTATTATTGTACAAACTCATAAAGTACTGCGTTGAACCCTTCGCTTCTTGCTGTGGTCTGAAGGAATGGGAAAAAGGCGTGCATAAAGTACGATGGTACCCAAACCTTTCTTTGTTCCCACAGTGAGAACAAATCCACATTGTCACGGACATTATGAGTATTTATCATATGCATCCAAGCCTCCTCAAATTCCTCGGGTGAAAAGTTGTTGTTCACACATGCATTGAAAGCGTCAAGCAGCTCTGGGTGGTTGGCCATGAATGTCCCTATTTTCTCAGTTGCATTCTGGATGACGTGCCATCTGCAATTCCTGTGAGTTGCATCCGGGGAAATAGCACTTATAGCACCAGCCATGGCAGCGTCTTGATATGTTATTATATTTTTTGGTGCTAAGTCGTCCATTGCCGGTTTGAACATTTGAAACAGCCACACAAAGTTGTCCTTGAGCTCTCGACGCACGAACCCGCATCCAAACTGAACCGATAGTCCATGGTTGTTTATCCCAATAAATGGAGCGCATGGTAGTTTATACCGGTTCGTTAGGTAGGTAGTGTCGAACGATATGCAATCGCTGTATCCAGACTTGTATGCTCTTCGTGATGCCCCGTCAACCCAAAACAGGTTCTCAACCCCGTCGTCTTCATCAAGTGTAAATTTGTAGAAGAAATCTGGATCTTCTGCCTTCATCTTTTCGAAGTATGCCAAGGTGTCTTGCATGTCGTGGTGATTGTTTTCACTGCGAAAATAAGCCCTTAGGTTTGCCACGTCTTTTTCTATGTATGGCACATCATTCAGACTGCCGTAGAAACTTGCCATCAGCTGCATCTGTCGGCATGTTTCGATGTTGCATGCATGAAGCATCCGCAAGAACACTGACGAGGTTTAATCTTGTCAATGCCCATTGTTATGGACTTGGGTTTTGGAGAAGATGGGGATGCTGGAGATCGTGGCACGGTTAACAGACAAGCAACCAGGGGACACGAGATTTACCCAGGTTCAGGCCCCCGGAGGGAAAACCCTACTCCTGCTTGTCTGCTCTTGATTACGGCGGAACCGAAGGTTACAGGGTGCGCAGATTTGATCTGGCATGGAGGTGTGTGCGAAAGTATGAGTCGAGTTATCTAGGACGTGCCCTCCTGGACTTTATATAGACTTAGGCAGGTCCCGGGCATAGTCCTACTCGGTTACAAGTTCTAGGGTTTTACCCCTTTGAATTTTCTATCTATGCTAGTCTTGCTCTCCAAGGATCCGAAGGCATCATGGGCCTTGGCCACCCGAAAATCTTCATGGGCCAGCGTATATCTGCTGTGGGCCTTCCTTGGGCTGGACCAGGTATGCTGAAGTCACGTACCCGTAGGGTATAACCATGTCAGTAGCCCCCGAGTGATCAGTCGAATCGTAGATTCGGCTGAGGACTCTTCCATCTTTCGGGTGCAACTATGTATTAATAGTATATGTGCGTAGGGATTGTTTGACGCGTGTGCCTGACTCACCCGACGGATCAGGGTCAGTTAACTGTCTTAGGACGAAACAACACGATCTTCTTCAAGTTCGAGTCCCTCAACTCGGACCTGGAACATATGCTGGCGTAATTCGACTCAGGCCGCGGAGGACTTACAGGAGTGGAATTCCAGTGATTTTAATTAATGTATCCAACGCGTCCGTCGGGATTTTTCATCACGTCTATTGACATGGATTTGTACTAGCAGAGCGCAGTCATGTACGTTGCCAGGCCGTCAGATGATATCTACAGGTCTTATCTTTGCGTCGCGGACGCAGCATCCGAACATTTGTCACCGCGGAGGTGTTTCGGGTGGCCAAGGAGATTGTCGCTCACTCAGCGTTTGTTGGGGCAGAGATGCCAAAAAGTTTTTGCGTGCTGATCCGAAAGATCACAGTCGAAGAATTCATAGGGTGCGCGACCAGCGCTCCCTATGGGAGTATCCCCCGAGTGTCTGTTCGAGTCGTAGACTCGAGCAGAGACTTTAGTTCAAGCATTGTTCAGTTGTTAAGTCCGTAGGACTCAAAAAAATTCGGATGCTTAAATCCATCCTCCCTATGGGAGTAGCCCCCGAGTCCGTAGTGGAGTCGTAGACTCGACGTAGGACTCGAAGAAATACTTTGTCGTTATTCATCCTCCGGGTGCACGGCCAACGCTCCTGATAGGAGTAGCCCCCGAGTAGTTAGTCAAATCGAAGATTCGAGTGAGTACTCTTAGCTGTGGAGCCGAAGAATTGTAGTTGATGCTAGTATAGCTTTTTGATGACATCAGTGCTGACGATCAATGACCTCAGGCGTCTGCTACGCCAGAGATGACTTGATTGGACGAACGTAGGTCCCACTTGCTGACTTTGAATTGACCGGTCACGCGCGGCATGGAGATAATTACGGCGTCTCCTCGATTTCCGCGCGTAGTGGACGGCGTGGTAACGACGGTTCGTTGTGATGCTGACACGTGTACGGTCAGATATGTCGTTGGCGTTAGGTCTTCTGGATGGACGGCTGTTGTTCGTCGTCTTTGTTGTTATAATCATTGGGGGAAACATGGTTTGTTTTCACCGCACCAGTTCTTGTGTTCACTGCCTCCTCGCGCTCGAGCGATTCTTGCTTCGCGCTGGGATTTCCTTCCACATTTCCGTCGTCCTTTCTGCGTTTTCACCGCCGGCGCCGCCGTAGCACAACGGGGAAACCAAAGAAATCTTCATCTGCGGTTGGGACCAGCGTCGCCGGAGGAAAGAAGGGCACCGCCGCTACTCGCGTCATCGATGGTGGCTGGCGGCGATCAGAGACGCGGGAGAGCGATCTCCGCAAGCTTCGCGAGCGGGGCCTGACCCCGCAAGATAGGGAGGCCGTCAAACTCCCCGGCAATGAGGTAATCCCCCGTCCCCCATCTGGGTATCGGGTTATGTTTCTCGCCTTCGTTTTGCGTGGGTTTTCTTTTCCGGTCCACGACTTCCTCCGTGGACTGCTCTTCTTCTATGGGATTCAGCTTCATCATCTGTCTCCCAATTCTCTTCTCCACATTGCGTGTTTTATCACTTTTTGCGAGTGCTGGCTTAGCATTGAGCCGCACTTTGGCCTCTTCCGGAAGCTCTATTCCGTGAAGAGGCAGTCTGGTTCAGATGGTGTGTATCCCATTGGGGGTTGCATCATCTCCCTGAGTCCCAATCTTCTCTTCTTTTCTTTTTCTATGTCTGAATCTGTCCAGTACTGGCGGAGGCGATGGTTTTATATCCGCGACTCCGTAGTGCCCGGGCAAGATTTTGGGCTTGTTCCTTTTGACCCCTCCCAAATGATTGAGAAGAAAAGGTCTTGGAAAAACCAAATCTTGGACGGTGAGGTGGCGGAAGTAGAGGCCCTTTACCGTCGGGTGGAGGATCTCCAGTTGATTCCGGAGAAGGAGGTGAACGGCGTGGACATCATCCGGACGTTTCTTAAGCGTCGGGTGCAGCCTCTCCAAGCGAGGGCGCATCCGATGTTTATTTATTCTGGGCGCCGTGATCCGACGAGGGTTTCGGCTGAGAAAATGTCCGAGGGGGATCTCG
The DNA here is from genome assembly GCA_916181665.1 of Avena sativa. NCBI lineage: Eukaryota > Viridiplantae > Streptophyta > Magnoliopsida > Poales > Poaceae > Avena > Avena sativa. The sequence goes on from OV702283.1 coordinate 38,297,957, forward strand.
ACAGGGCCCTTCGCGCGCTGCTGAAGTTCAAAGCCGGATAAGAAATCCCGGGGAAGTCGCTGACTCCTCCATTTTCTTCGACGTTGGCCGTACCGCAGGTGTAGATTTGTGCACGTAGTGCTTTTTGTCGACTGTGTTTTTATTTCCTTTGTTTGCTAACAAAGTTCCTTCTGATTTTGCAGAGCTTCAAACTGCCGGGCATGGTACCGCCGTTGCCCGAAAGGTATCCGAATGCCCCGGATAATGAAGTGGTTGATTCCGTGTCCGAGCTACCGTCGGCGCGATCGCCGGCGGAGGATGCCGACGAGTCAAGTGAGGACCATACGCGAAAACGGTCACGGAGCTCCAGCGAGTCTTCGGATGCCTCGACTCCTCCGACTCCCAGAAACCCTCTGGGCCTTGAGCGTCATAGTGACGGTCATGGAGGTTCTTCCTCTCCCCTTCCTGCCATTCCTGTGCGGGCTGTAGCGCCGCACCCGCCAGCGAAGCGGAAGAAGGAAGAAAAGAAGGAGGAGAAGAAGGAAGAGAAGAAAGAGGAGAAGAGAGCCCGAAGGACTCCTCCTGTCTTCGACCTGAGCTCATTGGGCTCGTAAGTTTCTTGTTGCACTATTATCCTTGTTTCTTCATGATTTTTGCACTTGTGCTGATTGGTTCGTATGCAGGCACTCCTCCCATGATTCCTCCAGTGATGGTGGGCGAGAGATGATGGGGGAGTCGAAAATTGGGTCTCCTCCGCCTCAGACGGTGGCGACTTCGGGTGGCGCGGCTCCGGATCCTCCGTTGCAGGAGGTGCAGGTGGTTGCGCCTCAGAATTTCGTAGGCGGTCCTTCGGAGTCGCTATCAGAGCATGTAAGTTTTTCTGCTTCATGTCACGGGGGGAGCCCCCGAGTGTCTTCGTGTGCGAATTTTGTTTTTGCTTCTTCGTGTTGGGCGTAGCCCCCAAGCCCTTTTCTTACTGCTATTTCTTTTTCTGCAGCCTTTTATGCAGGAGGCCAGGCGGCTAGTGCAGGAGCGCCTGGCGCTGGAGGCGAACCTTCGGCAGCTTCAAGGTATCTATCTGCCTTTTAATGCATCTCTTATTTATCCTGGTCCTGTTATTTGACACTTGCTTGTCTTTGAATGCAGAGGAGCATAACAATTCCCTCTATGAGGTCGACGCTCTCAAAAAGAGTCTTGGTCACTCGGAGCAGAAGGCCGAAGCCGCCGTTGGCGCGAAAGAACGCCTCGAGCTAGAGCTGACTAAGGCGGCCGAAGCGAAGGAACGTCTGCAGCAGGAGGCCGCAGATCGTGAGGAGCAGCTGGCCACCGTTGCGGCTGCTCGTGAAAGAGAGGTGGCGGCGAAGCTCATGGCTGCTTCCAAGGCTATTTCAGGTGAGTGCTAGTTTTGTACTTGTTTCTTTTTCTTCGGGTCTTCTTCTGTGATGCTTTTCTTCATGCTTTCCTTCTTATTTTTTGTCTCAGATGCCGCAGGCATCGAGTTCGACCGCGGTGCTCTGGAGCACGGTAGTGCTCTAGATGATGCCACTGTGGCGGTCGAAGACCGCTGCAGCACCGTCGTCAACTCCCTTGCCAAGGCGAAAGAGGTCCTTGGTCGCTTCTACAAGGAGCTTGTCCCGAAGGGCGCACCCCTTGATGATGTGGATGCTCTGGCGGAGGCTCTGTCAGCCGAAGCGCCTGCGGCGTACAAGCGCAAGCAGAAGGGCATCGGCGCGTCCATCGGGCTGGCGATGGCCTTGGCGGCTGGAGCGGAGCTGGATCTGCCCCAGATCACCTCTCGGATGCCGACGACCGCGGATGGATCCGAGGTAGCCTTTGCTGCCTATTCTGCTCGCTGCAAGCGATATGGGCCCAAGCTCATTGATTTGCTGTCTAAGTATGCACTGCGGCAGCAGGGCGGGGCCAAAGCTAGGCAGTCTTGCTCCGAGGCGACTCAGGGTCCCGCATCTTAGGCGTAGTAGACGTAGGGTAGTTTGTAGTCTACTTTTGTTGTAAATATCTTGAAGAACAGCATCCTTGTGCCACGTAGTGGCCTTATATATTTAATGAATTCCTCTGAGTTGTGGCTTATCATTGGCTGAATGTCTGTGTTCCTTTCTTTTGCTGCTGCTCTAGGTTCCTTCGGGTGCTGATCCTGTTGGCGCCCCATCCGCAATGTCGTTGCGACCATCCTTGGATGATTCCTCGCAGCTCACTTTCCTTCGGGATCGTGTGCGTAGTTGTGGCATCCCGCAAAACCACTACTAGAAAATCGCGTTGTTTTTGTGCATTGCATCATCATGACCGCATGCTCATGTCATCATGCCACATTGCATTTGAGCATCGTCATCATCTTGCATTTGCTTGCATAAAACTATTTGCGGAAAAACCTATTTTTGTTTTCTAAAACGCCCCGTCTTGTTTTCAAAATTCAAAACCCGGGTCTCCGGATTGTTTTGTTTGTCTGCTATCGGTTTGCAAACGGTGCATTTAAAATAAATAAAATTCTGAATTATTTTTTAGTGGGGCAGTCGAACGGGCCGAATCGACCCGAACGACCACCCCCAGAATAAAAATCGGTCCGCCCCAAAATCCCTAATCTACCTAGTCCTAATCTACCCACCCTACCTCCACCTCACCCCAACCTATCCTATGTCGCCACCTCACCCTCCCCAAACCCCCACCACTCTCATCGCGCCACCTCACCTCTCTCTCTCTTCCACTCATGCCACACACCCCACCTCCCTGGGTCCACTACCCTCCCTCCCTTCTCTCTCTCAAACCCACAGCACACCGCACGCTGCAGCCCCTTCCCCTGCCCCCTGGTCCCACCCTGGCGCGCCCCACCTCCCTCCTCCTTCCCGCCCCTTCTTCCCCACCGACAACCACCTCCCGCGCCGCTCCCTCCGCGGCAGCCTCCCCAACGCCGCCCCTTCCCTCTGGCCACCTCCCACCGCCGGCGCCCCCACCCTCCGCTCGCCCCACCATCCTCGCCGCGCCGCCCGCGTCTCCCCCACCCCTTCTCCCGCTCGCCTCCGGCCGCCCTACTTCCTTCCGCCGCGCCTAGCCCGCCTCCGGCGACCCCCTCCTCGCCCCGAGCCGCCGCCGCACCTCCCCTCTGGTCACCCCGCCGCCTCGGCCTCCCTCTACCACCCCCCATCGCTGCCGGCTCGCGCCCCCACCCCTTCCCCTCCTCTCCGGCGCCCGCCCCGCCGCCAAGCAGAGCCCCGCCGGCGCGCCATCCTCCCCTCCGCGCCCGCCGCTCGCCTCCGCGCGCCCGCGCCCGCCCGCAAGCGCCCCGTGCTCGCCTCTCTGCGCCGCGCTTCCACGAGTGCGCCCGGCCGCCTCGTGGCCCTCCTCTGGCCGCCGGGCCAGCGGCCCTCCCCCGTCGCCCTGCTCGCCTGCCACGCCTCGCGGGCGTCCTCTCGCCGCCCTCTGCCGGCCCCATGCCCCTCCTCTCTGTGCCTTCCTGCGCCAGACTCCCCCCTCCACCGAGCCGACCTCGTCCACCCTTCTGCCACGCATAGTTGTTGGTGATAAGGATTTGCTTCGGCACCGAAAGATGAAGTTGATCCTAGTGTTGGTTACATGCATGTGCTGCTAGAGATCTCTGAGCTACTCGTGTTGACGCAAATTGTCGCAAGGAGGACCCCGGTCCGAAGGCTAAAGTTGTGAAACTCGAGTTCGGCACCGACACCCGGGAACTCCGACAAGGACGCCATGACCTTCGGCAAGGTTCCGACAAGATCGTCTACACGGACGTAAAGTTCTCGACCCCGAAGACTGATCCCGACGAGACCCGACGACGAACCAAGTCCGTCAACGATGCACGAGTTAGAACCCCAAGATCTTCCCCGACACCGAGGACGCCTACACGGACGACATGATCTTCGTCACGGACGCCGAGACCCTCGGACCCGAAGACCGCGATGATGTTGAACCAAGATCCCCATCGGACAAGATCGTCACCAAGACCGGCCCTGTTGAGATCCGAAGACCGATCCCGGAGTCCGAACCTCAATCCCGTCGAACCCTGAGCCCCTGTCGAACCCCGAACCCCGGAACCCCAAGTTCGTCGAGACCCTCTAAAGTGTGAACCCCTTCCCGAAACCCTATTTTTATAATATCATAACAACTTGTTGCACACTAGTTGCCATACTTGCATGCATATTTGTGTGGTTTGGGGGCCTTATCCCGATCCACCTATAACTAAATATGGGGCCCATATGCGGGCAAATCTAGTCTCATATTGGACTCATTTAAATTTGAGTAGCGAACCGGTGATATATTCTGCCTTGATAAACAACATTTAAATTGCAGGGTAGCTAAACAACATGAACCACCTGTTTAATTGTCGGGACCCCGGTTCCGCTTAATATGACCTAATCGCATCGCACCTTTGCCATGCCATGCATCATATCATAAGCATGCCCGATCTTTTGCCGTAGTATTAAATATTGCATCCGGTGTTTCTTCTAGTGTTTTGCTTCTTCGCGGATAAGGCCGTTGAGTTGATGCGAGTGTCGACCCGATCTTCGGTTGAACCTTCAACAATGTTTTCAGGCGAGCACCTCCCCCTTTCTACCTATCTTACTTTTATAGTATTTTTTCCCTCCTGTTGATCTATTGCTATCTGTGTTGCGATGCTCTAGTTTTCGTACCCGTGATATCCCCTTGCAGCCCTATATTGCCTTGGACACACCCTATTACCTGTTGATTGGTAGATAGTTGGACTTGCGCGTCGTAGTCGCTTGCTCATATGTTGTTGCGAGTCGTCCAGTACCACAGTTGTTGGAGTATGGCCGCATGTTCAATGTTGGAGATGAACATGGTTTTACTTATTGTTCACCTTAATTACTGTTTAACAACTAAAATTGAAGTAGGTAAGCAGAGGCACCGGTGGGTGATAGATAACTTTTGGTTTCCGACCGCCCACTTGTGTCCCGTAGGACCCCGAGTTCTTGCCACCTGTTCCGAGATCGAGCACGCTAACCACATGTGGGGAGATATGGGCCCCCCATCGATTTAGTACCTGATTTCAAAGTATTGTACTGGGGGCCACAAGTAGTTTGGGGCTTTATTACTATCTTGTACTTATGCCATGCTTTACTGCTTTATTTACGATTGTGTGAGGAGCACGCTATACTGTTTTGGAAGCGGAGTGTTTTCGCGGTATCGACAGTCCCCGTTTGGGGATTTGCTGTCGTTTACAGCCACTGTCGCAAACCCTGAGTCCGTCTCGGAGACCGGCTGACTTTGTTGCGGGTGTACTTAGTGGGGTGGCCCCCCGTGCTTGCTTTGGGTCTGGGAAACGTCATGACTTAGGCCCCGCCGACATACCGATGGGTGTATGTTAACTGATCTGGCAAAAAGGGTCGAAGTGCGTGTGGATACTTTGGTGCACCCCTGCAGGGTTTAATCTTTTCGAGAAGCCGTGTCCGCGGTTATGGACGACTTGGAGCACAGTGCTTGATCATAGACAACTATAACTAAAGTTTATTGTTATAAATTAACTTGTATCCGATATGACTAGTAATCAGCTTCACTATAACGGAATGGCTACCTAAAAGTACCAACAACTGCTGGGTTTTGGGTTATCTCATGTTAATTGTATCTGACTAGTAAGTGATGCCACTACAACGGAATGATTAACTAAAAGTGCCCACTGCTTATTTTATCAGGATGATTATCTACACCTGACTAGTAATTGCTGCAACGATAACTGAATAAATAAAACTGCCAACTGTGTGAGTTCCTCGGTTGACTTCCTCGTTTGGTCTCGAGGGGGAAACACCAGGATGGGTTTGTTTGGTGTTAGCTTCAGGTTGGATCCGGATAGGTCATTCTTATCCCTCTCTGATAACCGCCAGTTGTATCGAGTCTCTATAGGTTGTTTAGTGCATGCTGCCGCTGCCGCTCAGTGCACCATACCTATGTAGGCGAGGACCGCCGAATTCTAGCCTCGCCGTGTACTGGCCTCAGTACTGACGCTCCTCTTTTTCCTTTGCCCTTTGTCGGCACCCCTTTTGTTTAAGCAGGTTTTGAGATCGACGTCGTTAGCAGGGTTACCCTTCCGGCTTGGCCTGGGCAGGGTTATGGACGCCATTGGTTATTCTTCAGGGCTCTTAGCCCCATTTGCATCTTGTCCGTAGTCGGACGCTCTATCATTTTCAAGGTGATTTGAATCTTTGTACATTATATCTGTATTCTTGACTCATGGAGTCGTGTTGTATATCTGTTCTGTGGGTCCCATCGAGGACTGTTGTGTAAGGTTATTACTTCGTTTTCCACCCGCACGAAAGTGCCTGGTGGGCACCTTTGAATCGTTTCTATGCGGGTTTGGCGGGTTTCGCTAAAACTTGCATAGGGCCGATTCTGAGGGTGTTACAGTAGTCTGGAGAGGGAGTTGCTCGGGTTACGCGGTCATGCCGACGTTTGGAAGTCCAAAGCAGATCGTGGTGCAGCCAGAAAGGAGTACTTGATGGCGGAGCTGGTTCGGCTGTCCGAGCAGCTGCAATGTAAGTTGTTCGTTGGTTTGAGCTGTAGCTCAGTTCTTCGGATGAGCCTGCAGGCCTTACTCTTGTTTTGTGCGATTGTCGCAGGTGCGAATCTTGCTCCGAGGGAAGAAAAAGAGCGTGTCGCTGTTCGGGTCAATTGCTTGACTCAACAAGACATGGAGGCCGGCGGCTTCTTCTGGATGGATCGCGATCGCGCCATGGCTCTGGCGACGGTGCAGGATCGTGTTCATCAAGTTTCGCGGGTGCTCCGCCAAGTGCAGACATCGCTTTCCTCGGTGCTGCACGTCATGTTTCCTTTGGATGCCGTACCGACGAGCCTTGCGGGTCTTCTGTCGAAGTTTCGGAACGTGAGCAATGTCAAGGAGTTGGTGCGACAATAGCTCGTCGCGGGAGTGAAGGCTGCTTTGTCTCTTGTGAGGCTGCACCGGCCTGACGTGGATTTGGCTACTGTGGCTGCTGGGCCACCTCTTCGCCCTGATGGTGGCAAGTGGGACATGCGTCCGCATTACGCGGCTGTAAGGCAGTATGCCGAACAGATTGTAGATTTGTTTGAGCAGCGTGCCCAGATTATTCTTCAACATAGGTAGTACCTGTAAAAAGAGAGAGATGTAAAATTTGTATATTTCGGCTGGGCGTGTTGTGCCCTTTGTTGTAAAGGTTTGTTTGTTTGTGAGCACGCAGTGCTTTGCTTGAGTACGTGTCCTTTTCGTTTGCCTGACGTTGTCAGCTACTCAGGTGTACACGTTTGGTCCTCAGTCGATGAAATCGTGAGGTGGGGGAGCCCCCGAGTGCGTTTGTAGCATGTAGTACAGTTGCAGAAAATAGTGAACCGAAGTTTTGGGGCGAGACACTTAGCTTTATTTATATCGTAATGGAGGACGTACATTGTTCGGCTGAATAGCCTTGGCTGGAAGCCTTATTGAAAGTAAAAGGGGGTAGGTTGCTACGGATAGAATCGTCGCAGGTGCGAGATATTCCATGGGTTGGAGTATGCGACTCCAGACTCCACGTGCTTGAGGCGATAGGCGCCACCTGGGATGACTTCGGTGATGACGTAGGGTCCTTCCCATGGTGACTCGAATTTATTCGGTCGCTTTTGCTTGAGTTGCAAGACGAGGTCTCCTTCGACGAAGGATCTTGGGCGCAGCCGGCAGCTGTGGTAGTTGTGGAGACTCTGCTGGTACACCGCTGATCGAGCTGCTGCTATATCCCGTGCTTCGTCGAGTGTGTCGACAGCATCTTCAAGTGCAATCGTGGATTCGGCTTCGCTGTAAGCGACGACCCGCGGGGCCTGGTGGCGTACTTCAGCTGGTAGCACGGCCTCGGATCCGTGTACCATGAAGAACGGTGTGTAGCCGGTGGAGCTGTTTGGCGTAGTTCGTAAGCTCCACAGGACGGATGGTAGCTCTTTCGTCCAGTTTCCAGATTTTTGTTCGAGTGAGATCATGAGGCGCTTCTTGATGCCGGCGCCGATTAGGCCGTTGGCCTTTTCCACTTGCCCGTTCGTTTGCGGGTGTGCCACTGAGGCATACGTGATGTTGATCCCAAGGCCTTCGCAGAAGTCCTGGAATTCTTCAGAGATGAAGTTCGATCCGTTGTCGGTGATGATGTTGTGTGGTACGCCGAACCTATAGACAATGGACTCGAAGAACTTGACGGCAGTTTTGCCTTTCTGGTTGGTGACCGGCATGGCCTCGATCCACTTGGTGAATTTGTCGACTGCAACTAGGAGGAAGACGTGTCCCCCTTTCGAGGATTTTGGCAGTTTGCCGATCATGTCGAGGCCCCATTGGGCAAAAGGACAAGCTATGGGTATGGGTCTGAGCTCGGACCCAGGTGCGTGCGGTTTGTCGGCGAACCGTTGGCATCCGTTGCATCTTCGGACGATGTCCTTTGCGTCGTTCATGGCCGTTGGCCAGTAGAATCCTGCTCGTAGAGCTTTGGCGACAAGGGAGCGGCTGCCTGCGTGGTGGCCGCAGATGCCCTCATGGATGTCTTGGAGCATGGCTTTGCCGTCGTCGATGGTGACGCACCGTTGTAGTACACCCGTGATGCTGCGCTTGTACAGCTCGCCGTTGATGATGGTGAAGGCTTTTGACCGACGAGATATGCGCCGGGCATCTGCCGGACTGTCAGGCAGTTCTCCGTTTATCAAGAACTGGAGGTATGGTCGCGTCTAAGTTTCTTCGACTGCCATGACCTGCATTATGTTGACCATGGCTACCTCTGTGTCCAGTTTTTCGGGTCCTTCATGTCCTTCGGGTAGCGTAGCTCCTGAGTGTTCTGCTTCTTCGGGTGATCCCTTGGGGAATTTCCGCTTGATGGATGGCACGCAGATCTGTTCGAGGAACACACCTGGTGGCACCTTTGCACAAGTGGAGCTGATGTTAGCGAGTCTATCGGCTTCCTCATTGCTTTCTCTTCCAACGTGCCGAAGCTCGCAGCCGTCGAATTCTCCTTCGAGTGCGTTGTAGAGCGCGCGATACGCGATCATGTTTTCGGCGTGTGCGTCGCACTCATTCATCGTCTGCTGGACGACGAGGTTGGAGTCACCGTAGATGACCAGGCGCGTTGCGCCGCATATCTTTGCCATCCTCATGCCATGGTGTAGGGGTTCGTAGCATGGAAAACAAAAAATTTCTATCGCATACAAACAAACAGGCCAAGATCTATCTACTAGATTGTAGCAACGAGTCGATGGAATAACTTACCCTCGAAGATTCCAAAGTGTTTAACGAGAGCGGATTCTCGTGGGTGATGTAGTCGTACTCTTCCCGATCTCAAGATCGTGTAGACGATCCTTCCGGCACTGCGTTCCGGCAGCGCTCCCACAGTCGGTCACACGTTCGGTACTCGACGAAGACCTTCCTCTCCCTTGTTCCAGCAGGCAGCGGAGGTTGTAGCACTCTCCTCGCGATTCCGGCAGCACAACGGCGTGGTACCGGAAGTAGAGGGGAAATCCCGCAGGGCTTTGCCTTAAGCCGGAGCGAGTATGGTGGATTATGAGAGAGGGATATTAGTGGTCTAGAGATTGACACACCAATTAGAAGGCTCTAAACCGCAGGCTAAAGCAATTAGAAGCTCTAAACCAAAACGGCTCTAAACCGGAGATTAGAGGTAGAAACTTGTGTGTCTAGAGGAGGAGGCCCTGCCCCTCCTTTTATGGGTGGAGGGTGCGGCCAAGGGGAGGGGAGTCCCTCCCCAAGTCGGCCTTGGTTGGCGCGCCGGCTTGGGGAGGATACTCCTCCCCCAAGTCGGTTCCCAACTCCTCTTGCTTGTTTCCCACAGTTTCTTGTTTTAGCCGTTTGACTTTCAAACTGGACATTTGACTTTTCTCTTTTAGGATTCAATTTAATCCTTTATTTGGAACAGCAAGAACACTTAGTACATGATGCAATCATTCCAATATGTAATGACACATTCATGTACCCCTCCCCCTTCCCGGAGTGTCGGACATTCCGGAACCTTCTAGAACATTCACCGGAATCATTTCCGAACTCCGAAACGGGACTTTCCTTATATGAATCTTATTCTTCGGACCATTCCGGATCACCTCGTGATATCCCGGATCCCATCCGAGACTCCGAACAACATTCGGTCTCTTTCTCATAATACCATAACTACTCAAAACAACGTCGAATCCTTAAGTGTGTCTCCCTACGGTTCGTGAATTATGCGGACATGATCGAGACACTTATCCGAACAATAACCAATAGAGGAATATGGAAATTCATATGGCTCCCACATATTTCTACGATTACTTTGCGATCGAATGAAACACTTACATACGATACCGATTTCCCTTTGTCTCACGATATGTTACTTATCCGAGGTTATGATCGTCGGTATCTCTGCATACCTAGTTCAACCTCGTTACTGATAAGTACTCTTTTCTCGTTCCCGTGATATGTGATCCCTTGTGAGCCAGTCACATGCTTGCAAGCTAATTGGATGACATTTCACCGAGAGGGCCCAGAGAATATCTATCTGTCATATGGATGGACAAATCCCACTCTTGATCCATGTGTCTCAACCAATACTTTCCGAACACTCAATGCCACCTTTATAGCCACCCAGTTACGGTGTGGTGTTTGATGTCATCAAAGCATCCATCCGGTAAAGGTGATATGCATGATCTCATGGTCGAAGGAATTAGGTTACTATGTATCAGAAAGCATATAGCAATTGAACTATTGAAATGACTTGATCTTTATGCTACGCTTATCTATAGGAGTATGTCCACCATATCATTCTCCTAATGATATGATCTTGTTGTTGATAACATCTCAATGTTCATGATAGGGAAACCACAATCATTTATCAACCAACAAGCTAGTGAAGTATAGAGGCTATACTAGGGACTTCAAATTAAGTTTACAAATCACACAAGTATTAATGTTTCCTTGTTAATACTATTATAGCATGAATGTAAAAATTTATCATAAACACAAAGATATAATAATAACTACATTTATTATTGCCTCTAGGGCATATCTCCAACACATGGATGAGGGCTTCATATTCGGCCTCGTTGTTGGAAGCTCTGAATTTCATCCGAAGAACGTACTTCATCTTGTCGCCTTGCGGGGAGGTCAGTATGACCCATGCCCCTGCTCCGGCTTCACGCTTGGAGCCGTCAAAGTGCATCGTCCATGACTGCGACATATCTGGGGTGTCTGGCAGCTGCAGTTCCATCCAATGTACCAGGAAATCCGGAAGGACTTGAGATTTGATTGCGTGTCGCTTCTCGTAGACGATGTCCAAGGGTGACAGCTCGATGCCCCACAGGGCCACCCGTCCTGTGGCCTCTGGATTATTCAGGATGATGTTCAGGGGTGCCTCGTTGACGACCATCACTTGGTGCTCCTGGAAGTAAGGGCTCAGCCGTCGAGCCGTCATGAACACGCCGTACGCTAGCTTCTGGTAGTGAGGGTACCTCTGCTTTGTTGGTGCCAGTACCTCGTTGAGGTAGTAAATTGGGCGTTGGACCCCGTGGGTCTTGCCTTCTTCGGGTCGTTCGACCACGAGTACGGTGCTGACCACCTGATGTGTGGCTGCTATGTACAGCAGCAGGGGCTCGCGCTCCTTTGGCGTAACCAAAACGGGCGAGGTGGAGAGGAGCCGCTTGAGGCTTTCGAATGCGTCGTTGGCTTCTGGTGTCCACTCGAACTTGTCTGCCTTGCGCAGCAGCTGGTAGAATGGTAGGGCCTTCTCGCCCATGCGGCCGATGAACCTGCTTAGCGCCGCTACTCATCCTGCGAGCTGCTGGACGCCCTTGAGGTTTTTCGGCTTCTCCATCGTCATGATGGCTCTGATTTTCTTCGGGTTTGCCTCGATTCCTCGTTGAGAGATGAAGTACCCGAGCAGCTGACCCGATGGGACGCCGAAAGCGCACTTTTCGGGATTGAGCTTGATCCTGTAGCAATCAAGGTTGTCGAACATCTCACGGAGATTGTCGATAAGTGTCCCTGCCTCCTTGGTTTTTATTACTATGTCTTCGACATAGACTTGGACGTTGCGACCGATCTGGTCCTTGAGGCAGGCCTGCATGCATCGCTGGTACGTGGCACCCGCGTTCTTTAGTCCGAAGGGCATTGTGTTGTAACAGAATACTCCGAACGGTGTGATAAATGCCGTTTTCTCCTGATCTTCGACCTTGAGTCGAATCTGGTTATAGCCTGAGTAGGCGTCGAGGAAGGAGAGTTTCTCGCAACCCGCAGTCGAATCGATGATCTGGTCGATCCGAGGAAGAGGGAAGTGGTTCTTTGGGCAGTGCTTGTTTAGTGACGTGAAATCCACGCACATCCGCAGGATGTCCGTGTCCTTCTTTGGGACCATCATTGTGTTTGCAAGCCACTCGATTTCCTTGATTTCTCTGATAAAGTCCGCGGCGAGCAGTCTATTGATTTCTTTGCTGATAGCTTCGGCTCGTGGCTCCGACAGTCTTCAGATGGACTGCTTGACTGGCTTGGTGTCTGGAAAGACATTGAGTGCGTGCTCGACGAATTCCCTGGGAACTCCTGGCATGTCTGCAGGACACCAGGCGAAGATTTCCCAGCGCTCACGGAGGAATTCGACGAGCGCGCCTTCCTATGCAGAGCTGAGGTCATTGGCAATCATGGCCGTCTTGGAGGCATCCGTCGGATGGACCTGTACTTTCTTGGTGTTGACGGTGGAGTCGAAGGACATGTCCGGTGCGTTCTGCCTTGTGACTGGGGGTACCCCATTGTCTGTTACTTCACGGAGCCTTACAAGCTCGTCTTGCATGCCGAAAGACTGGGAGATTTTGTTGAAATCCCTGTCACATTGGTCCGATCGGGTGAAGCTCCCGTGGACTGTGATGACGCCCCTTGGTCCTGGCATCTTGAGTAGTAGGTATGCGTAGTGCGGGACGGCCAGGAACCTTGCGAATGCTACACGCCCCAGAATGGCGTGGTATTGCGACGGCCAGTCCACCACTTCGAATTCGAGTCGCTCCTGCCGAAAGTTGTCCGGCTTCCCGAAGATGACGTCGAGCCCTATTTTGCCCAGGGGGAATATGCCCTTTCCTGGGACAATGCCGTGGAACGTTGTGTCTGATTGTTCCAGGCTGCATTGCGGGATCCGCATAGCTGCTAGAGTGCTTGCGAACATTAGGTTGATGCCGCTGCCGCCGTCCATGAAGACGCGACTCATCTCGAAGCCTCCGATCTGCGCCTCCAGCACTAGGGCAGCATGACCTGGGCGAGGGATTTGGCAAGGGTGATCCACGCGAGTGAATGTGATGCAGGACTCCGATCCGCTGAGGTACTCAGGGATTGCAGGCGGAGTTGCCACGGCCAAGTTGATTTGTCGGGTGATTTTCTTCTGCACCCTGTTTGTGGGGCGTCCCTTATGGATCATATTTAGTGCTCCCTTTGGTGGGGGTATCCGACTCCGGCGTTGTTTTGCGCTGGTGCGACTGGTTGGTTTGGGCCTCCAATAGGTGGCGGTGGAGGAGCTCCGTGTGCTATTTCTCCTGGCGCGGGTGCGTTTCCGAACGCAGGGGTTGGGGCTTGTTGCCTCATCTGCACTATGCTTTCGCTGAGTTTCTGGAACTCGCGGCAGTCCTTGAGCATGTGACTGGCTTTCTTTTTGCCATCTTGTTTGTCGATGTAGAAGTGGATGGTGCATGGACCCGAAAGTTTGTCAAATGCTGAGGGTCCGTTGTGGCGGTCGCAGCGTTGCCACGACTGTGCTGGTCGTCCGCTGTCGCGGAAATTTCCTCCGCGGTATCCTCCGCTGTTGCGGCTGTTGTCGTTGCGGCGGTCGGCGTAGCCAGCCATGACCATGTCGGGTCCGTCGCGGTCTTCGTAGACACGCGATCTCCTCTTGCTGCGGCGTTCTCGCCTTCAGCCGTAGTCGTCCTCTTCATCTGATTGCGCTCGCTGGATGCAATCTTCGCCGTCTGCCCAACTGTTGGCAATTTCCATGAGGTGGTCGAGTGTCTTGGGCTTGACACGCCCAAGTTCCTCCTTGAAATCTTGGCGTTTGACGCCGTCTCTGAAGGCGTTGATGGCCCTCTCCTCGGAGATATGTGCTGCGGAGTTCTTGGTGGTAGACCAGCGTAATATGTATGAGCGAATAGATTCCCCCGTTCTCTGAGTGCAGGCTCGCAACTCTTCGATTGAGGCGGGCCTCTTGCTGGTGCCCTTGAAATTTCGGATGAAGCTGTAAGCTAGCTCCTCCCAACTTCGGATGGATCCTGATGATAGGCTGTTGAGCCAGACCCGCGCCGCGCCTGTCAGCTGCAGCTGGAGGCATTGCATGGCGGTTTCTTTGTTACCGCCATGCAGCTTGACGGATGACAGATGATCGCTGAGCCAAGATTTTGGATCTTGCGTGCCATTGAACTTCGGAGTATCCGAAGGAAGCTTGAAATTGCGTGGCATCTATGTTCGCCGAACATATCTGCTGAAGCATCGAGCTCCACAGAGTTCTCCTTCATCTTCATCCATCTCGGACTCGGACGAGCATGCGCGTTTGGCTCGTGCTTTGTCGATTTTGCGCTGTGTAAGCGTGTCTCTAGCGTCGTAGTCGCGTTTATGGCGATGCGAGCTCTTCTTCCTTTGAGGAAGGTCGTGCTCCTCCTCCTCTTCGGATGAAGGGGTGGGGCTCCGGTCGCGCCTGACCGGAGCTTTCTTATTCGGCTCCGCAGGACCGTCTTGGTGGAGCGCAGCTCTGACGAGTCCGAGTCTGGTGAGTGCGGACTTATGCATGGCTCTTTTCGGGTCCCCTTCCGGAGGTTGGTGGGCCGCGAGATACGCAGTGGCTGCCATGATCGCAGCTTGCGGTGTCTTCGGGATGATGTTGCCGTCGGCATCCATATCCATGAACGATGTGTGGAGAGTTCGGGTCACATCAAGGCGCTCCTTGGGATCCATGTTCTCCACCCGCGAGCGGTGATTGTTTCCCTGGTTTCCGTTCGTGCTAGAGCCGGGTGCCATGGCGGAGAGCGCAGCTCGTCGCGCGCTGGACTCAGAGGCTGCTTGCTTGCATTTGTCGAGTGTCTCCTACATCTTGACTTGCTTCTTGTGCTCCTCGATGAGGAGGTAGTGGTATGCCATCAGTAGATCACGTGGGGAGTCCACAGGCAGGACTATGTCGCCTGCAACGGCACGGCGTGCCTGGACCCATCCTTCTTTGCTAAGTTGGATGACGTGGCCGTTGTTTTCCCCTTCGGGTGGGGGGGACTGGCTTCTTCTGTTCCCGCCGTTTCTATCCTGCGCGTTCGGGTTCGTGTTGGGCGGCGGGTTAGGCGTTTTTTGCTCCTGGATGACTACGGCGCATTGGTAGCACTCGTAGATCGGTTCGCTGCTGCCGCAGCTTTCAGATCTGGAACCGTAGGTCACTTCATCCGAAGGCGGATCGCACAGATCGGAGTTGCAGCTGCTGCTGTTGTAGAACTCATTTGTCGATGGTGATGTGCGTAGCACGGGGTGTGGAGCCCACGAGGCGGGCCTGATCGATGGCACGGGCACCCGCTCGGGAAGGCGGAGTGTGCCAGTTTGTCCCACCTGGAAGCAGAAGCTCCCGAACAAAATTTCGAGTCCGTCGCCTACGGGCTCGAAATCCTTCATGGTGGCCGGCGAGTGGGCGGTGAAGTCGGAAGTGCCGAAGAGGAGGTGATTCTCCGTCGCCGCGGAGTTGTAGATCGATCGGGTCGGGACCGTCACGATCGCACAATCAGCAGCCCCGATTCCCACAGACGGCGCCAATTGACGAGGTTTAATCTCGTCAATGCCCATTGTTATGGACTTGGGTTTTGGAGAAGATGGGGATGCTGGAGATCGTGGCACGGTTAACAGACAAGCAACCAGGGGACACGAGATTTACCCAGGTTCAGGCCCCCGGAGGGAAAACCCTACTCCTGCTTGTCTGCTCTTGATTACGGCAGAACCGAAGGTTACAGGGTGCGCAGATTCGATCTGGCGTGGAGGTGTGTGCGAAAGTATGAGTCGAGAGATCTAGGACGTGCCCTCCTGGCCTTTATATAGACTTAGGCAGGTCCCGGGCATAGTCCTAGTCGGTTACAAGTTCTAGGGTTTTACCCCTTTGAATTTCCTATCTATGCTAGTCTTGCTCTCCAAGGATCCGAAGGCATCATGGGCCTTGGCCACCCGAAAATCTTCATGGGCCAGCGTATATCTGCTGTGGGCCTTCCTTGGGCTGGACCAGGTATGCTGAAGTCACGTACCCGTAGGGTATAACCATGTCAAACACCTTTTCTTCTGCTAGTATGTTTCAGTGTGAACGCAAGAACCTTGTTAATGAAGGTTTTATTATCAGGGGATGGTTATGATCATCCGATGAATGCTGAACATACCAACATGCATCCTTTCTCTTTACATACAAGTGTGTTGTGCACCCAGTCCTTGGATGTGTATTTTTTCCTCTTCTTGACACATGATTTTGGGTTCTGGGTGCCTTCCTTTTCTTAGTGAGGTTTACCAGCTTTTGTGCACACAAGATATGCCTTATTTAGCTCATTTCTTGCGTCTTTTTTTGACCAATCTATCCTTATTCTGAAACCCTTCCGTTATGAATACGCCCTGTAGTGTTCTCTAGCTGATTCAAAACTATCAAAGCGCATTCCATTTGTTGGTGGTTGCGGTGTGGAATGTACTCCCTCCGTTTCGGTTTACAAGTCCTACGCGTATATCTAGGTTATCAATTTGACCTAGATAATTTGAATTATATAATATAAAAATTATATCATTGGAAAATATAAAGTCTAAAGTTTCCGGTGATATATTTTTTGTAATATATACATCATACTAAGTTGCTCAATTTAGCGACATAGAACTATGTGCATGATTTTGGGTTCTGGGTGCCTTCCTTTTCTTCGTGAGGTTTACCAGCTTTTGTGCACACAAGATATGCCTTATTTAGCTCATCTCTTGCATCATTATTGTGTGCATTATTCTCCCCATCCTTATTTGAATCTGCTGTGTGTACTGCTGTTTCTTCGATTGTCCCACCCGTTGTTGTTTCTTGTGCAGCTTGTTCAACTACAGTATACATGCAGTCATTGTCAGTATGTTCTTCAATTTGGACATCACCTGTTATGCAAATAAACACAAATTATCATTTCTGTTTTTTTTGCAGGAATGGGTATATATAATGAGAAGTCATGGATAACACCAGTTATAATAGGTGGGTAAATTTTTATACTAGCAAGTATTCCGTAAACATGTCATCTGTTTTTTGCAATGGTCTACATTGATAAGTTGTACTCATAGTTATGGATAACTTCTGCATATAGGCATGGATAACTATAGCTTTAACTAGTGGATAACTTGTAGTTATGTTCCTGGATAACTATATTTTTAGCTAGTGATAACTTCTACTCATGTTGCTGGATAACTATTCTAGTATGTAAGCATGTTTAACCGTAGTATTATATAGTGGATAACTTATGTATATATGCATAGATAAGTTCTGTTTTAGCTAGTTGATAATTTCTGCATATAAGCATGTACTGCTGATATGTATGTATAACTGTAAGCATGGATAACTTCTGCTCATATGCATGTATACCTGTAGTTTTAGATAGTGGATAACTTATGTTCTATATGGGTAACTTATGCATGTAAGCATGGATAACTTATGTTCTATCTTTGTTGATAACCTATGCATGCAAGCATGGATAACTTTTTTTAAAATACTGCTGGATAAGTTGATTGCATATAATCATCATACCTTCGTTTACAACTTGCACGATAGCATTTGTGTGTGAACCATCAGCATGGCCTTCTTCTATTTCTTGATCTGGTTCTGCATTTAGGTCGATATGCATGGTTTAGCTAGTTGATAATATATGAATGTAAGCATGGATAACTTCTGTTCTAGCTAGTTGATAACTTCTGCTTTTGTAAGCATGTATAACTTCTGTTTTAGCTAGTTGATAACATATGGATGTAAGTATGGATAACTTCTGTTCTAGCTAGTTGATAACATATGGATGCAAGCATGGATAACTTATGTTCTAGCTTGTTGATAACATCTGCATGCAAGCATGGATAACTTATGTTAAAATACTGCTGGATTGCATATAATCATCATACCTTCATTTACAGTATGTATAACTTCTGTTTTAGCTAGTTGATAACATATGGATGTAAGCATGGATAACTTCTGTTCTAGCTAGTTGATAACATACGGATGTAAGCATGGATAACTTCTACATGCAAGCATGGATAACTTATGTTCTAGCTTGTTGATAACATCTGCATGCAAACATGGATAACTGATGTTAAAATACTGCTGGATTGCATATAATCATCATACCTTCATTTACAGCATGTATAACTTCTGTTTTAGTTAGTTGATAACATATGGATGCAAGCATGGATAACTTATGTTCTAGCTTGTTGATAACATATGGATGTAAGCATGGATAAATTATGTTAAAATACTACTGGATTGCATATAATCATCATACCTTCATTTACAGCATGCATAACTTCTATTTTAGTTAGTTGATAACATATGGATGTAAGCATGGATAACTTTTGTTCCAGCTAGTTGATAACATATGGATGTAAGCATGGATAACTTTTGCATGCAAGCATGGATAATTTATGTTCTAGCTTATTGATAACCTCTGCATGCAAGCATGGATAACTTATGTTAAAATACTGCTGGATGGCATATAATCATCATACCTTCATTTACAACTTGCATGATAGCATTTGTGTGTGAACCATCAGCATTGTCTTCTTCTATTTCTTGATCTGGTTCTGCATTTAGGTCGATATCCATGGTTTCGGATCTGTTCAACCAAAATATTCATGATGTTAGAAGATTTAGTTGTTAGGATGAAGCAATTAATAGGAAATCATATCTATTTAGTTGTTAGTTGTCCTAAATTAGATGTTTTTAATGCAGGGATCAACATATACTGTCAATGAAGCTTAGGATGATTGATTTCTTATAGTTTGAACAAGATTGGACATATGTCAGATGCAAAACTGAGGAGTAGTTATAGATGACTTGTTTTTTGTTTAGATCCATGTTGTGCAGCAGTATATTGTCATATTGAGAACAATATAGAAACTTTGCTACCAAAATCATGTTGATTTGAAGAGATGATTTTGAGAAGTACCTGCTGTTTTTGCATGTGTGTTCCTTTTTTGCTTTTCAGTAGCAGGGCGCTGGGCAATGGCGTCAAGGTGGAGCTGCAATGGCGTCAAGGTGGAGCTGCAATGGCGTTTTTCGCTAGAGGATGAAGGTGAGATGGGCAGGTGAGTAATTGGGGAAGGGTATAACGCTAGATCTGGGGGGGATTTCGTTTCCGTTCTGGTTTTTGCTTGGAGAGGAAGATGTTCCAGCCAGGTTTCCGTTTTTGGACCTGGTCACGCCACCGGGGTGGGAGGGGGCGCACGCGGGGTCGTTGTCGGAACGCGGGGTCGCTGTCGGAAGCGCCCGCCAGATTCGATCGTTCTCAGGGCGTCCGCCGGGTAGGCGCGTCCAATAAATAAACGAAAACCTCCCGCCAGCGAGAGGTCATGGTAAGACCCCAAGACCACTAGAGGCGGATCGGGCTGGCAGCGTCGCCGACGAGAGGGACAAAACCCTAGATGGGTTTTGTTGTGGCCTTCTCCTTTCCTCATGTACTTTACGGTCAATGACATATCCTTTAATCTATACATAATTCCTTTTGTTTTTAAATTCCATAGAATTTGAGAGATATGTCATCTTAATTCCTTTGTTTTTTCTGTTCATATATTTTTTCTATCCATGTGTTCCAGTCGCGCCCTCAAGAACGTGTTTAGTAGCATGCAGTACACTCGGTTTGACCGACGCGCAACGAAAATGTGTTGTTTGGATGCTCACATGGGAGTTTGAGCTATAAAGCAGCCTGCAGCCAGGCACGACAACGCTCGAATCGAGCGTTTCCAGCAAGCCAGTCTCGACATGCACCCACCTGATGCAAAGGTGGCGCTTCCCCGTGTGAGTGTGATCGACGATGGCGCAGTCAGGAGCTTTTCTGTTCCAGCGAAAAAGGGGCGGGAGAATTCGCTCACCTCCCGCTGAAACACTCCCTCCCCACTCACCATGAAAACCAAAACCATCGTCCCCCCCATCGAGTTATCTTTCCTGGTTGGTTAGTTCCATACGCCTCCCTCATCTCCGGTCATCGGCGGTGGCAGCGACGACGATCCCGTGAAGACTATTGCCTCCGCTTCGCCGATTCGTCTCTCAAGTCGCCATGTCGAGCTAAAATAACGGTAAGAGGTCGAACGGATTGATCGATTGCGAGTCAAACTACAATCGTGTCCAAGTCTTCATGAGCCTACTGGGTCACACACTTAAAAGCGGGAGCATGTATGTCGATCGGGTTGGACCTGAACCAGGCACATACTAAGTTGTTAAGTTGGACTTGTGATGACCTATATAGGGCCTTAGTGTTTGGACCACAAATATTATGGAGTCCACTTGCACTTCCTATATATAGTGGGGCGTAGGACCTCTTCAGTCCAGCCATCATACCGATCCTAGCAGTCCACCGCCGACACTCCTTCTCATACGTGTGGATATCGGCAGAGGTGTTGTACGTTCAGCAATTCAACGATTGCAGGATTAGATCAGGTCATGGGACCGCGCTTTCGACGTGCTTCATCAATAATACGCACCTGCGTGTCTAGCAGTAATCTCGTAGTCTATCACCTGAGCTAGATCTTGAAAGCATTGCATAGATTTTTTTTTGTCTTTATGTGGCCCAACAGCAGCCATGCAGCCGATGCATATTTCCCAGCAATACGCGTACGCGCCAAATCATCACTCTCCCACTTCCGATGCAACCACCGACGACCGCTGACACTGAATCCCCCGCCGTTGAGCCCCTCTCCTCCAGATCTGACAGTTGCACGACATCTCACGGCCATAATTGGAGACGCCGTCAGCCAATCAGAGTCGTAGACGCCAGGCAATCAGAGTCATAGCCGCCCGGAATCGGTGATGTTGTCGTGCCACTATTCGAAGGGCATCACCGTCTTCCTTGGCATGAGGATGTGACCCTCCGGCCACTTTGCCATCGACATAAGCTAGGACGAGAGTCGCTGGTGGCTGGGCACCTTTGACAGCGTCGACGAAGCTGTGTGCGCCTACCATGCGGCGGCGTGGCGGTTTGGTTGCCCCCACTGTTGGAATTATGCCCTAGAGGCAATAATAAAGATGTTATTATTATAATTCTTGTTCATGATAAAGTTTATATTCTATGCTAGAATTGTATTAAGCGGAAACTTTAATACTTGTGTGGTTTATGAACAACACCGTGTCCCTAGTATGCCTCTATGGACTAGCTCATTGATTAATGATGGTTAAGGTTTCCTAACCATAGACATGAGTTGTCGATTAATAATGAGATCATATCATTGGGAGAATGATATGGTGGACAGACCCAAACTAAGCGAAGCAATTAGATCGTGTCATCGTGTTCATCTTTGCGAAGCTTTTCTTATGTCAAATATTGTATTCCTTAGACCATGAGATAATACAACTCCCTGGTATCGGAAGAAAGTTTTGAGGTCATCAAACGTCATCCTATGAGAGGGTGATCATAAAGGTGTCTCTCAGGTGATCGGAAAGTACCTGTTGGGTTGTATGTATCGAGATGGGATTTGTCCCTCCCAAGTCGGAGAGATATACTTCGGGCCCACTCGGTAATCAATATCAACACCGCTTGCAAGCATGTGGTTAAGGAGTTAATCACAAAGTGATATCGGATTACGGAACGAGTAAAGTACTTGCTGTGAACGAGATTGAACTAGGTATGACGGTACCGATGATCAAATCTCGGGCAAGTAAAATATCACGAGACGAAGGGAATATACATATGGGATTGATTGAATCCTGGCATCATGGTTCATCCGATATGATCATCGATGAATGTGTGGGAGTCAATATGGGTTTCCAGACCCTGTTGTTGATTATTGATAGAAGATCATGTCTGCATGTTCTCGAACCCGAAGGGTCACACACTTAACGTGTCTCGACGCTAGGATAGATTGGATAATTGGTTTATAAGTTTTTGTTTGGAGTCTCGGATGGGATCCGGACATCACGAGAGGTTCCAGAATGGTCCGGAGAATAAGATTCATATAAGGCAATGCAGTTTTTGGAGTTCGGAATTGTTTCGGGTTAATCGGTATTGTACCGGAAGCTTCTAGAACCTTCCGGAAGGGGACCAACGTGGCCCCACCTGCCGGGAGGGGGCATGGGCCTATGAGGGAGTGACCTGGCCGCATTGGGCCAGGGGCACAAGGCCCCATAGGGCCCAGCCGGCCAAACAAGGGGAAACCCTAAAGGGGGCTTCTAGAAGGAGGGGGGAAGACTTGCCCCCCACTCTTCCCTCCTTGGCCGCTGGCCTAGGCTTGGGGGAGGGGATAGGGTTGCCGCCCACCCCTCTATATAAAGAGGGCTGGGGGCGCACCACCCCCCACACCTTCCCCTCAAGCCTAGCCGCCCTACTGCCCTCCTCTCTCTCTCTCTCCCTCCCGACTGCGGTTAGGCGAAGCCCTGCTGCAGAAACTCTCCACCACTTGCACCATGCCGTTGCGTTGTAGATCCAATCCGTCTCTCCACCATACTTGCTGGACCGAGGAAGGAGGAGACGTCGAGGTGCCGCACGTGTGCATCTCTCGGAGGCATCGCCACTTGCGGTGTTAGATTGGTGCGGATCGCGAGGAGGAGAAGCGAGTACGACTACATCACCCACGTTCCGACGAACGTTCCGCTGTGCGAATCTTCAAGGGTATGAAGATCTCATCTAATCTCTCTCGTTGTTTGCATCTCCTAGATTAGATCTTGGCTTTCCCGTTCACATCCGTAGAATTTTTTTGATTTACTATGTTGCGAAACCCTTCAGTGGTATCAGAGCTAGATCTATGCGTAGATGTGTTTCACGAGTAGAACGCAACATGGTTGTTGCGGGCGTTGATGTTTTCTGTTGCAAGCCTCTTGTTTGTGTTCTTCTTATGACGTGGGATAGTGAGATTGAAGCGGTCCAGGCCAACCTTACGCGACGTCGTTCGCGAGACCGGCTCCGCACTTGACTTGTGGCTTGTTCCACACATGCGGCTGGTGGATGCCAGTTTATCTCACTATAGTTGTCATGGGATTTACACCGGAGTTTGGCAACCATAATATCGCCGTTGTGGCTTTCCGTAGGTAAGAATCGTTCTTAGCTTGCTACTCCCATAAGCCACGTAAAACATGCAACAACAAAGTAGAGGCATCTAACTTGTTTTTGCAGGGAGTGTTTTCTGTGATATGGTATGGCCCAAGATGTGATGTGTATGTTGTATGCAA
Organism: Avena sativa; assembly: GCA_916181665.1. Classification (NCBI taxonomy): domain Eukaryota; kingdom Viridiplantae; phylum Streptophyta; class Magnoliopsida; order Poales; family Poaceae; genus Avena; species Avena sativa. The sequence goes on from OV702283.1 coordinate 38,321,284, forward strand.
TGATCATGTTTTGTAATGTTTCACGACTTGCATGTCGATGAGTACACAACCGACAGGAGCCATATGGTTGTCTTTATAATTGTGTATGACCTGTGTGTCAACTTCATATACGCCATGTAATAGTTTCACTTTATCGCTAAGTAGTTAGCAATAGTTGTAGTTGCTATTCGTGGTGGAGGCAATCATGGTGGAGTGATGGAGATCATGCCGGCACGCACAAGATGGAGATCATTGCGCGAAGATTGGCTATACCATGTCACATAAAGTTATATGCATGTGATGTTTATCCTTTTATGTATCTTATTATGCTTAGATCACGACGGTAGCATTATAAGATGATTCCTCACTTAAAGATCAAGATAACACTGTGTTCTCCCCAAGTATGCACCGTTGCGAAAGTTCGTCGTGTCCAAGAATCACGTGATGATCGGGTGCTATAGACTCTACGTTCACATACAACGGGTGCAAGCCAGTTTTGCACACGCGGAAATACTTGGGTCTAACTTGACGAGCCTAGCATGTACATACATGGCCTCGGAACACATGAACCGAAAGGTTAAGCATGAGTCATATGAATGATATGATCGACACTTCTTTGTCCACCATTGAAGCCACATCTCTTCTCGTGAAGATCGGATTAGGTGTGGTGAATTTGGATCGTGTTCACTAAACAACTTGAGGGATGTTGAATTTAGTGGGAGTTCATCTAGTAATTTGATTAAAAGTTGAACTAGTTATCATGAACATAGTCTAATTTGTACTTGCAAACATTGTAGATCAAATGGCTAAGTCCAACTTCAACTTCAATGTTTTTGCTAAGAAGGAAAAGCTTAGAAACAATGGGTCTAACTTCACCAACTGGTTCCGCAATCTGAGAATCATTCTCTCTGGCGGTCAAAAGGACTATGTACTTGAGAAAGCGTTAGGTGACGCCCCTGCTGCAACTGCGCCGGCTGATGAGAAAGCTGTCTATCAGTCGCGCAAAGATGATTATGGTGTGATTAAGAGCACCATGTTGTTTGCTATGGAATCGGACCTTCAAAATTGTTTTGAAGACTATTCCGGGCCCTTTGAGATTCTTGAGGAGCTGAAAACCATGTTTCAGACTCAGGCCCATTCTAAGAGATATGAGATCTCTGAGAAGTTCTTTAACTGCAAGATGGAGGAAGGGAGTTCCGTTAGTGAGCACGCCATAAAGATGTCGGGCTACACTCAACGCCTTGAGCAACTGGACTGCAAGATTCCAGAGGAGCTCAAGATTGACAGGGTTCTGCAATCACTCCCTCCGAGCTACAAAAGTTTTGTAGTGACTCACAATCAGATTGGTTCCACTAATACGATCACCGAGCTCTTCACAAAGCTGAAGGCTGCGGAGGTGCACATCAAAAAGGATAATCATGTGTTGATGGTCAACAAGCCCCCCACCTTCAAGAAAGGTAAGGGTGCAAAGAAGCCCTTCAAGAAAGGCGGCGGCAAGCGCGTTGCCCCTGCTGAGAATAAGCTCAAGTCTGGACCCAAGCCGAACACTGAGTGCTTCTATTGCAAGGACAAGGGTCACTGGAAGAGCAACTGTCCGAAGTACTTAGCGGACAAGAAGGCTGGCACCATCAAAGGTATATTTTATATACATGTTATTGATGTTTTCCTTACTAGCCCTCGTTGTAGTTCCTGGGTATTTGATACTGGTTCAGTTGCTAATATATGTAACTCGAAACAGGAGCTACGGAATAGACGGCGGCTTGCGAGGGATGAGGTGACGATGCGCGTTGGCAACGGATCAAGAGTTGATGTGATGGCCGTCGGCACGCTCTCCTTAGTTTTACCTTCGGGATTAGTTTTAAACCTTAATAAGTGTTATTATGTGCCTGCGTTGAGCATGAACATTATTTCTGGATCTTGTTTATTGCAAGACGGTTATTCATTTAAATCAGAGAATAATGGTTGTTCTATTTATATGAGTAACATCTTTTATGGTCATGCACCTATTGTGAATGGTTTATTTCTTCTGAATCTCGAAAGGGATGAAACACACATCCTTAACATTGAGTCTAAGAGATCCAAAGTAGATAGTGATAATACTACTTATTTGTGGCACTGTCGTCTAGGTCATATTGGTGTAAAGCGCATGAAGAAACTCCATTCTGATGGACTTTTGGAGTCTCTTGATTTTGAATCATTTGACACATGCGAACCATGCCTCATGGGCAAGATGATCAAAACCCCGTTCTCCGGTATAATGGAGCGAGCAACGGACTTGTTGGAAATCATACATACCGATGTATGCGGACCGATGAGTGTTTCGACGCGCGGTGGATATCGTTATTTCCTCACTTTTACCGATGACTTAAGTAGATATGGGTATATCTATTTAATGAAACATAAATCTAAAACATTTGAAAAGTTCAAGGAATTTCAGAATGAAGTGGAGAAACATCGTAACAGAAAGATTAAGTTTCTACGATCCGATCGTGGAGGTGAATATTTGAGTTATGATTTTCTCACGCATCTTAAAGCAAGCGGAATTGTTTCGCAACTCACGCCACCCGGAACACCACAGCGCAATGGTGTGTCTGAACGCCGGAATCGAACCCTATTAGATATGGTCCGATCAATGATGTCTCTTACTGATTTGCCGTTATCATTTTGGGGTTATGCATTACAAACCGCTGCATTCACTTTAAATAGGGCACCATCCAAATCCGTTGAGACGACACCGTATGAACTATGGTTTGGTGCTAAACCTAAGTTGTCGTTTCTTAAAGTTTGGGGATGCGAAGCTTACGTCAAGAAGTTGATGCCGGACAAGCTCGAACCCAAAGCGGAGAAATGCGTCTTCATAGGATACCCTAAGGAAACTATTGGGTATACCTTCTATCACCGAACCGAAGGCAAAGTGTTTGTCGCAAAGAACGGTTCCTTTCTTGAGAAGGAGTTTCTCTCGAAAGAAGTGAGTGGGAGGAAAGTAGAGCTAGACGAGGTTGTTGAACCTTCTCTTGAATTGGAGAGTAGCGCAACACTTGAAATTGTTCCAGTGCCGCCTGCACCAACAATAGAGGAAGCTAATGACAAGGATCATGAAGCTTCGGACGATGCTACTACTGAATGTCGCAGGTCGACAAGGTCGCGTGCCCCTCCTGCGTGGTACGGCAACCCTGTCTTGGCTGTCTTGTTGGTAGAAGACAGTGAACCTACGAACTATGAGGAAGCGATGATGAGCCCAGACTCTGAGAAATGGCTAGAGGCCATGAAATCCGAATTGGGATCCATGAGCGAAAACCAAGTATGGACTTTGGTGGACCCTCCTAGCGACCGAAAGGCCTTTGAGTGCAAATGGATCTTCAAGAAGAAAACGGACGCGGATGGTAATGTTACCGTCTATAAAGCACGACTTGTCGCAAAAGGTTTTCGACAAGTTCAAGGTGTTGACTACGATGAGACTTTCTCCCCCGTAGCGATGTTTAAGTCCATTCGGATTTTATTAGCAATTGCTGCGTTTCATGATTATGAAATATGGCAGATGGATGTCAAGACTGCGTTCCTCAATGGCAACATTGATGAAGAGTTGTATATGATGCAACCCGAAGGTTTTGTCGATCCTAAGGATGCTGATAAAGTATGCAAACTTCAGCGTTCCATTTATGGACTGAAGCAAGCATCTCGGAGTTGGAACCTTCGTTTTGATCAAGTGATCAAGAGCTTTGGATTTGTTCCGAATTGCTACGAAGCTTGTATTTACAAGAAAGTGAGTGGGAGCTCGGTGACATTTCTGGTACTATATGTGGATGACATATTGATTATTGGAAATGACATTAACATGCTTAACGATGTGAAGAGTTATTTGAACAAGTGTTTTTCAATGAAATACCTAGGTGAAGCTGCTTATATATTGGGCATCAAAATCTATAGAGATAGACAAAGATGCCTGATAGCTTTAAGCCAGAGTACATACCTAGACAAAGTTCTGAAAAGGTTCAGAATGGATAAGGCAAAGAAAGGTTCAGTGCCTATGTTGTCAGGTAAGATATTGAGCAAGGCTCAGTGTCCAGCTACAGTAAATGATAGAGAAGCTATGAGCAAAGTGCCTTATGCCTCGTCCATAGGTTCTATCATGTATGCCATGCTGTGTACTAGACCGGATGTGTCCAATGCTCTTAGTTTGACGAGAAGATATCAAAGTGATCCAGGAGTGGAACACTGGACAGCCGTGAAGAACATCCTAAAGTACCTAAATAGGACTAAAGAAATGTTCTTAGTCTATGGAGGTGATGAACAGCTCATCGTAAAGGGTTACGTCGACGCTAGTTTCGACACCGACAAGGATGATTCTAAATCTCAGACAGGATACATTTATATTTTGAATGGAGGAGCTGTGAGCTGGAGAAGCTGCAAGCAAAGCGTGATCGCGGGATCTAAAGTAGAAGCGGAATACATGGCTGCTGCAGAAGCGTCAAGTGAAGGAGTTTGGATCAGGAACTTCATCACTGAGCTTGGCGTGGTTCCAAGTGCATTGGATCCACTGGAGATATTGTGTGACAACACTGGCGCCATAGCACTCGCTAAGGAACCAAGATATCATCCAAAGACCAAGCATATCAACCGCAAGTTTCATATAATCCAAGATTATATAGCAGATGGAGATCTGAAGATTAGCAAAGTACATACAGATCTGAATGTCGCAGATCCATTGACTAAACCTCTTCCACGTGTAAAACATGATCAGCACCTTAGTGCCATGGGTGTGAGATTGTTGCCAAATGTAAACTAGATTATTGACTCTAGTGCAAGTGGGAGACTGTTGGAATTATGACCTAGAGGCAATAATAAAGATGTTATTATTATAATTCTTGTTCATGATAAAGTTTATATTCCATGCTAGAATTGTATTAAGCGGAAACTTTAATACTTGTGTGGTTTATGAACAACACCGTGTCCCTAGTATGCCTCTATGGACTAGCTCATTGATTAATGATGGTTAAGGTTTCCTAACCATAGACATTAGTTGTCGATTAATAATGAGATCATATCATTGGGAGAATGATATGGTGGACAGACCCAAACTAAGCGAAGCAATTAGATCGTGTCATCGTGTTCATCTTTGCGAAGCTTTTCTTATGTCAAATATTGTATTCCTTAGACCATGAGATAATACAACTCCCTGGTATCGGAAGAAAGCTTTGAGGTCATCAAACGTCATCCTATGAGAGGGTGATCATAAAGGTGTCTCTCAGGTGATCAGAAAGTACCTGTTGGGTTGTATGTATCGAGATGGGATTTGTCCCTCCCAAGTCGGAGAGATATACTTCGGGCCCACTCGGTAATCGATATCAACACCGCTTGCAAGCATGTGGTTAAGGAGTTAATCACAAAGTGATAACGGATTACGGAACGAGTAAAGTACTTGCTGTGAACGAGATTGAACTAGGTATGACGGTACCGACGATCAAATCTCGGGCAAGTAAAATATCACGAGACGAAGGGAATATACATATGGGATTGATTGAATCCTGGCATCGTGGTTCATCCGATATGATCATCGATGAATGTGTGGGAGTCAATATGGGTTTCCAGACCCCGCTGTTGATTATTGATAGAAGATCATGTCTGCATGTTCTCGAACCCGAAGGGTCACACACTTAACGTGTCTCGACGCTAGGATAGATTGGATAATTGGTTTATGAGTTTTTGTTCGGAGTCTCGGATGGGATCTGGGACATCACGAGAGGTTCCGGAATGGTCCGGAGAATAAGATTCATATAAGGCAATGCAGTTTTTGGAGTTCGAAATTGTTTCGGGTTAATCGGTATTGTACCGGAAGCTTCTAGAACCTTCCGGAAGGGGACCAACGTGGCCCCACCTGCCGGGAGGGGGCATGGGCCTATGAGGGAGTGCCCTGGCCGCATTGGGCCAGGGGCACAAGGCCCCATAGGGCCCAGCCGGCCAAACAACGGGAAACCCTAAAGGGGGCTTTTAGAAGGAGGGGGGGGAAGACTTGCCCCCCACTCTTCCCTCCTTGGCCGCCGGCCTAGGCTTGGGGGAGGGGCTAGGGTTGCCGCCCACCCCTCTATATAAAGAGGGCTGGGGGCGCACCACCCCCACACCTTCCCCTCAAGCCTAGCCGCCCTGCTGCCCTCCTCTCTCTCTCTCCCTCCCGACTGCGGTTAGGCGAAGCCCTACTGCAGAAACTCTCCACCACTTGCACCGTGCCGTCGCGTTGTAGATCCAATCCGTCTCTCCACCATACTTGCTGGACCGAGGAAGGAGGAGACGTCGAGGTGCCGCACGTGTGCATCTCTCGGAGGCATCGCCACTTGCGGTGTTAGATCGGTGCGAATCGCGAGGAGGAGAAGCGAGTACGACTACATCACCCACGTTCCGACGAACGTTCCGCTGTGCGAATCTTCAAGGGTATGAAGATCTCATCTAATCTCTTTCGTTGTTTGCATCTCCTAGATTAGATCTTGGCTTTCCCGTTCGCATCCGTAGAATTTTTTTGATTTACTATGCTGCGAAACCCTTCACCCACAGCGACCTCAACTTCCCTGACATGGAGTCGCTGGAGGAGACGGATTTCCTCGCTCCGCCGATGATGCAGTTCCTGGCGGAGGCGGACTGCGCGACATAGAGGCAGCAGTGTCGCCCCGCAAGGCAGAAGCAGGTGGCGGCGCTCGACGACATGCACATGGCGCCAGCGAGCAGTCGTAGCTCGTGCAGGCTCAGCTCGCCTTCGACGCGGCGAGGAAGAAGAACGCCGACGACACTGAGCCGTCCAACCCGCGTCGCCGCCACCTAGGGATGTAAGTGGCATACCATTTAATCCCGCGTAATACCGTTTATTAGTACTCTAGTTCAATAAAATTTGTTTTTTTTTAAATAAAGAACTAAGATTTTGAATAAACGGGACTTGCGGATGCCATTTAAATGCCATTTACATCCCTAGGCGCCACCCGTCCCCGTCAACGACTCCTCGACAAGGACTTAACGTGTCCGGTGACGACTATCGTAGGATTTCAGCTGGGATTATATTTATGGTTTAAATTTCTTTAAACTTTATTTATTTTTATTTAAATTTCACAATATATTTTCAATTTCCTATGTGTCTATCTAATTTAAGTTTGACTCTATGTGTACATTTGAATGAAAATATCTGTTTTACAACCGCTGCTGCACAGGTAAAGCGTCCGCTTTCTTGGTGCCGCGAAAGTGTAAAACTGCTACCGCATCAAGCAAGAATGCAGCAGATGCTATTACCAAAAGCTGATCGCACTTCGAGACCAGATCGACAAGGATGGCATGGTCAAGGGTGGTCCTCCAACATAGCAGCGCTGGGTACACACAGTAGGCACACTCACTCACGTGCTGCATATCTTGGCCGATGCTCCAAGTAAACACGGTTGACGAGGCCGCAGTTATGATCAGGCAACAACGGCTCTTTGCTCCGAGTTGTTCGCAGCTGATTTTTCTAGAACCGGCGGATGCCATTGGCTGGCTCGCGGAAACACATGTTATGTCTAGTGAAAATTGCCTTACTAGAATATTTTGAAGCATTGACATGACATGGTAGGCAGAGTAATTTTTTTTTTTGTGTGTGAGCTCCCCTCATCCCCTGTCTGTGGCCATTCACACCCATCCTCTGCCGTAGCGGCGTGGCGCTCGCAAGGACGACGAGCCCTTAAACCCTTGCAAGGCTTGCAGTGCAGTAAAGCATCACATGCAACGCATTCCCAAATATCAACACTGACTGTACTCCCAAAATATCATCTACTCTTACTCTCAAAACAAAAAGGAAATCAGCCATCACCCACCCTAATCAAGAGAGGATTAGGGTGAATAAATAACATTTCTGGATCCTTAACAATAACACCCACGCCAATTAGGCCGCAGGACATTTATACTGTAGTAACAGTCCATAACACCACCGGTCGGTCGAGCAGAGTAAAAAAAAACTCGAGGGCCATTAAACCCGTCCCCCCCCTTCTCTCTACTACTCTGTATCCACCACCGCCTTCCTGCATTCCGTCCCGCCTCCGTCTCCCCCAATCACCACCGCCGCCCCCGCCTCTGCCGCTATCCGCGACTCCCGAGTCCTCGGCTACCCGTCGCCACCCGCGTGCCCGCAATGCCGCGGGGGCCCCGGAAGCGGAGGCGCGAGCCCTCCCCTGCTCCTGTGGCTGTGGCCGGGGAGAGGAAGCTCCTCCCCGGCGAACTCGTCGAGGTGAGCACCGTCGTATCATTGGTAGGGGCCCGCACTACTCTCGCGCGGCTGGATCGCCGCCGGGGCTGGACCGAGTACTGGCTTCTCGTGTTATTCCCCTGTAGCCTAGTGTGGTTGGGCTCTCTGATCAGAGCCGTGATCAGACGACTCGTGGCAGTGTCGTTAATCTCGGTAGAACGCCCCGGTGATTATTGTTTTGCGGGAGGATTTTATGAAGTTGGGCGTGATTGCGTTGGCACCTAAATGGTTCAAGGTTGGTTAGAAATAGTAGTGTGTTTGGGTTAATCTGACATGAAGTTCGTGTCAGTTGCGCTTGCATGTGCAGTAGTCTCCTAAATAGCCTGCCGTGTTGTTTTTTTGCTTGGGGATCGAATGCGTCTCATCTGCCTGATGTAGTACTAACATGGTGGAAGATCTCGAGTGAGTTGGGATGGTATTGTTGGTCTCTCATCGAAGAGTCACACTAGTTCAGTAGCTATTGATTTTCTTGATTGTCTTGCTGTGTTGCGGATACCAATCACCGTTGCTTGTTCACCATTTGTGCCTGGCATTGGTAGCATTGTCTTAGTTTGGTAGGAATGCAAAAGGCAAATAGGAAAGTGAGGCACCCGTCTCTTATCTTACATCCACTAGTTTGCATACATGTAATCAATTTGCCTTATCCATGAAACATGGCCAACTACTAATATCCTCATCTGTATAATCCCCCTGGCGTGTCTACTTCCTTCGTATTCTTTGTTATCACCGCCACTGATGCTTGTTGGAAATGTTGTCTTTTTTTATTTTGCATTCTCGCTGCGAACGCTATCATACTTGTGGGTGGGAATAGATTCATTTGTTGATATGTTTCTGTTCTGCAGGTATTTAGTTTTGATCCAGGGCTATGTGGGTCATGGCATCAGGCAGTTGTCATTGGTATTTTTGACAACTTTCGCTCTGTAAGATACAATGATTTTGTTTATGACGATGGTAGCGGGTCGCCTCTTGTTGAGAAAGTTATGGTATCAGATGCTATAGATGGAAAGTCAAGTGTGCCTGGGGGATCCCCTCGTGGAAAAGTAAGACCGGTGCATCCACATCAACCACTGCAGGTATCTGATGCAAGCTACGGACTCTGTGTTGATGCACTGGTGGAAGGATCCTACTGGGAAGGTGTTATCGCTGACCATGCTGAAGGATCCATGGAGAGGAAGGTCCTTTTTCCTGATGAAGGTGATGAACGCATTATGGCGATCGATCAGCTACGAATCACGCAAGATTGGGATGAAGTGACTGGAAAATGGAAACCACGTGGAATGTGGTTGTTTCTCCAGATGCTCTTTGCATATGAAGAGAAAGATGGTCTACCTGTATCAGTCAGGCAGATATGGTATGACTTGAGATCAGATCCTTCCTTGATGACGGAAGCCAATTTGTGGATGTGTGGAACAAAATCTTTTTGGGAGAGATCACTTGCAGTCCTTATTGCAGAATTGCGGTCCGTGTGTGGCAGACCTCTCCAAGATGGATATCACTCTTGTAGATCAGCACAAGCTGTAACATCTGCAGACTTTCAAAATAAGAAGGTCGAGCCCACTGTCTTGGATAAGCTGGATTCCACACCAGCTGACATCTCCCAGACTATGTCAGAATTCATCTCGTACTATCGCAGCAATGACAGGATAGGTGCTCGTGCCAAGAGGGAGCCTATAAAGCGTCATCTTAAATCATTAGGATGGACCTTTGTAGAAGATAGACCCAAGAACAAGTATTGTGTCTCACCTGATGGCAAGCGGTTCATATCTCTTATAGGAGCATGTGAGGCTTATCTGGCACAGAAAGGGACAAAAAATAATCGCCAGGATTGTCATACAGATAGTTTGGTTCTACATAGTGTGACACGAAAGAATGAAGATTACAACCCAACTGGCATGGATCTTTCCCTAAGGGAGAGAAAATCCTATAATAAGTTGAGTACGGATGCCTCAGCTTCTTGGAAACCAGAGCAATTAAATGCAGAACTTTCCCCACTGATAGGGTCACTACTTGCTAGTTACCAAGAGGTCACCACTTTTTCACAAGGACACTTTAAGGAAACCATGAGGACGAAACTGAAGAAGCATCTCTTGGCATTAGGTTGGAGTATTGAGTTCAAACTTGATGAAATTAGAAGACATAATGGTAAATTAAATACTATTAAGAGATACCGGTTCAAGTCACCTGTCGGAAGGGTCTATTTTTCTTTGCTTAATGTACTCAGGAGCTTCATAGTACAATGTGTTAAACCAGTTCAAGGGAACAGAATTGAAGGCATACCTGATAATCACAGTTATTTGGCAGCACACAGAGTAAATCTTGATGCAGCGGTTTCAGGGGACCTGACAAGACTTGGTAAACGCAAATGTGGACACAGATCTGATGACATCAGAAAATATGTAGACTACATGGAAGCTGGCGTACAAAACTCTAGGAAAAAGCAACAATTGAGATTAAAAGCTAAGAATGTCCTCAAATCTGCTGGGTGGAAAGTCTGGCGGAAGAAAAAATCTAGTAACAAACGAGAGCCCTGGTATGATGCTCCATATGGAAAGTCCTACAAATGTCTGCTGACAGCATGCAAAGGATACCTTGAGCAAGGATATCAAATTGAGAATAATGCAAGCTTTGGGATCACCACTGATGACATGTTTACCTGGCCTACATGTCAAGGAAAATCCAAGAAAAGAAAATCATCAGCTCCTATGAGCCATGCACGAGTTTTGAGCTCAAGACATGGACGGATCTTTCCATCTCAGCATCGTGCTAAAACCGTTTTTTCTTTGTTAGTAGACAAAAATATTCTGTTACCAAGAGTCAAGCTTACTTATAAGCAAGAAAGTGATGGGCCACATATAAAGGAAGGTTCCATTACTAGAGATGGAATAAAATGCAGGTGTTGCAATGAACTGTTCACTATGGAAAGTTTTGAGGTTCATGCCGGGTGCAATACTCAGTTACCTGCTGCTCATATGTTTTTGAAGGATGGGAGGTCCCTCTCACAGTGTTTAGTTCAACTAATGGGTGAAAACAAGCCAAAAGATTCACTGCATGTGCGCTTGAAGAAAAAATATTCAGATATGGAAAGTGATTCAATATGCTCTATATGTAATGAGGGTGGGGACATATTACTTTGTGATAGTTGTCCTTCATCCTTCCATCATGCTTGTGTTGGTTTGGAGGTACTCCTTATATTATCAGAGTGAACTTTTCTCATCCGAGTTTCTATTTTTCCATGCCTATATTGTTGCAAATCTCTTATTACAGCATAGAAGCATGTCATTTTCTGTCATATATATACTTCAAAGACCATTTTACTTTTCTTATCTGATCACTAGTACTCCATTGAATATTTTCCATTCAAACTGTGAGCTCATATGAATTTTAGTGAGCACTTGGAATGTCTGTCCAGTTTCACTTTTGAATAATATATGACGAGCATGTAGTCTCAGGTTCATAGTTTGTTCAAACGGTTGCTACATTTCTTTGTTTTTTTACATAACCAGCACTTCTTTCTATATGAACTTGCTTGTATGATGAACAGAAATTCAGTAACATCATGCTTTTGTAGGCCACTCCGAAAGGAAGCTGGTACTGTCCACCTTGTAGATGCAGTATTTGTGACTCGGGTGATTATGATCCTGATACCGACCAATTCACTGAGAAAACTATTATGTACTGTGATCAGTGTGAAAGTGAATGTATGCTTTTTTGAACACTCGATAATGATATATAATTGTGTTTTAAAATTCGCTGATTTCTTTTTCATCATATTTTGGCAGATCATGTTGGTTGCATTAGAAACGAAGGTGATCAGCTTACCTGCTGTCCAGAAGGGTGCTGGTTTTGCAGTAGGGGATGCTCAGAGGTATGGCAGTACTTAGATAAAATTCTGTTTCCACCCTGAATTACTTTGGAATAAAATTTGAACTTGTTCCATGGTCATTATATTGTCTCTTAGCATGATCAATTGTCAAAATTCTGTTTCCACCCTGCACATGATCAATTCTGATGTGCAGATATTCCAGCATTTGCAAGAGCTTATTGGGAAACCAATTCCAACTCCAGTTGAAGGCTTATCATGTACCATACTGAAATTTGACAGAGAAAATACCAGTGACGATGTCAATTTTGACAATGAGAAAATGGCAGCACAGTATGTCAAGTTGTGCATTGCGCTTGACGTTCTTCACGAATGTTTTGTTACTATTATTGAGCCACGCACACAGAGGGATATTTCTGAAGATATCGTGTTCAATAGAGAGTAAGAAATACTATGCTACCATTTAGTGTTTCTGTCTTCATTTTACCTTCACGCCATGTAAAGAACTAAAGTGGTTTGATTTGGATGGTATATCATTTTTCTAACATGGATATTCTGCTAACTACACTTGCATAGTTCTGCCATGACTTGTAACTCCCAGTTAACATTTCTTATCTCTATTTCATCTCCCACGTGCTGGAAAATTTTCCCAAGTTATCTGTTGTTCCTACGGTATTCGACTATATATATATGTTGCTGATATTCCTCTGTTAATTATTAATTGTCATACATGAAGGATAATTTTTTTATCTATCATCTACAGATCAGAGCTCAGACGTCTTAATTTTAGGGGATTCTACACTATACTTCTCCAGAAAGACGGTGAGCTAATATCTGTCGGCACTTTTAGGTATTGTAGCCTTCACAGTGGTCCTCCTTGGCAATTGAAAGCTTCCATTTTAGCATTTTTCTCCATGTAACAATTCATTTTTCTGATTAGGATATGTGGGAAGAAATTTGCTGAGCTGCCTCTTATTGGCACAAGAGTTCAATATCGTCGGCAAGGAATGTGTCGCCTTATAATGAATGAACTAGAGAAGGTTTTTACTGCTTAAATTTATTTCAAAATCATTGGCAGTTCCCGTTATGTTCCCATTTGCTTGTCAATACTCCTGGCATTTTTTTTGGCTGTGTGCTGATGTATTCACTTTATTTTACTTTCCAGTTACTTTCTGGCTGGGGGGTGGAAAGGATTATCTTACCGGCAGTTCCTCAGCTTCTAGAAACATGGACAGGATCCTTTGGTTTCACAGCAATGTCTAACTCTGACAGGATTGAATTGGCAGAGAGTAGCGTTCTCAGTTTCCAGGGAACCACCATGTGTCAGAAGATTTTAAATGCTGTGGGTCATAATCCAAAGGATATGAGCATCCAGTTGGTGCTTAATGCTCAACAAATGGAGTTGGGGAAGAACAGCATTGTCAGTTTTGAAAGAACCACTACAAGTGACACAATTGTAAATAATGCTTTGAATCATTCAGAAGATTTGAACGTTACAGCGCTTACCAACTATAACAGTTTAGAGTTGACAGAGAACTCCATTTTCAGCTCTTGGGGAACCACTATTTACCAGAAGGTTTCAAGTAGTGCATTTAGTCATCCAGAAGGTTTGAATGGTCTCTCTCTCTCTCTCCCTCTCTCCCTCTCTCCCTCTCATGCTTTAGTTAACATTTAGGATATCAGTTTTCTGGAATCTTTAAAAGGGAAAATGAGTTTCAAAATAATAGCTAAGCATTTTGGAAAATTGATGCTACCTCTGAATATGAATACTCTTGTTTCTGTCCTCGCAGATGTAGATACACAATATGATGTATTGAATTGGTAAATTGCTTCAAACATGCTTGTCTTTTTTCATACTTTAATACAGGTATTATTGGCAATTACAGGTTTTGAATACCAACTGGAGTGTTCAAATATCGTTCATGAGATACTGGGAAGTGATAGTCAAGAAAGCACTTCAGTGGTGATGGAAGATACTGACCGACTGGAGCCTGAGTTGCTACTGGAAATTCGGAGTAACAGTGGTGAAGAGGACATTTGTGACATTGATGTTCCCACTAGTACTCCAAACCTAGAAGTTGGTTTTACAGTGGAGGCTCATGGGCAACCATATGGCAGGTAGGTTTTCTTGTATTAAGGTTGGCTCCCGAGAATAAAAAAAAAACTAGTGACGCAGTGAGTTCTTGTTGGCTGAGCTTAAAAGAGGTGAATATTGCAGACCATCCAACGACATTGTTATGTCGTTACATTTTTTCATTTCTTATCAAGCCATGCTGTAATCAGGGAATTTTATGACTAGTGCTGCTCTGAAAGGCTGTGTGTATGTTCCTGCAAAATAACCAGTTGGCCTACCTGTTGCATGTCGGACATTTTACTGTTCTCTTAGTTGACAACCTTCTTTACCAGTTACTGTCACTCAGTAAGCCTGTATGTTATTTCTACCAACTATTTTGTAGGAATATACCAACTTAAGATTCTACAGTAACTGAAAGAACTCCTTATCTATTTGTTATGTAGACACAAGCCTATTATCACTTCCTTTATGGGTGTTGATGATGACATATTTCTAGTCTTGGTGCAGATCAGCGCAACGAGAATTGTGTTTTGACCGAGGATAAGCCCGTCGCAGTACGTACCTTGCATATATGGTATGATTGCTTTCCTCATACTTCAGATACCTGCACATGACTAACTCGTTTGTGTCACTGTGTTTTGCAGGAAAAAGCGCATCCGAGATTGAAATTGAAGTTCTCGGGTAAATGCTACAAACGGAGTCGAAAGAGGGACCATTGTCGAGGATTGAAACTGAAGTTCTCGGGTAAATGCTACAAACGGAGTAGAAAGAGCGGTGTCCATGGCTAAGGGTCTCCATAAAATGACCAAAGGGGTGGATCCATTCCACCAACGCTTTGGATCTACGAGGCTGAAATTTTGCGCAATAAATACTCGAGAATTGTTTATGTATAGATTTTAGTCATCGCCTTAGCCTTCTCGTTTAGTCAGTCGAAAGCTAATCTGCACTCTCTGGGGAGGGTTGATTCACGGTGTAGATCAGTATCATGCACTCATTTATTTACCTGGGAAAAAAGAAGTGCTTTTGCACTTGTGCTTTGAAATATGGTGTTCTTCTTAACTGTATAACGTTCACGTGCTGCGAATGCACTTTTCTTTTACCGAAGATAACTAAATGAACCGAGCTTGATAGGTTCTTAACATTCGTTCGAGCAGTGGATACATCAGAGTAAAAAAGGACTGATGAGATCGATTAATTCTCCTTTGAGCTTCTCATCATTTGAAGTTTTTCTGTTTCAGAAAATCGTTGGGTTTTACCCATGGGTATGTGCCAAACCTTTCTGAGGATGCACAATTATTTGATCGTAAGAAGGAAAGTTAGTACTCCCTCCGTTCTAAAATAGATGTCTTAAATTTGTTAAAATTTGAATAAATCTAAACACTATTTAGTATATAGATTCATTCAAAATTTTAAAAACTTAAGACATCTATTCTTGGACGGAGGAAGAATTATATATACTGTTGATCGTCCCAAATCCCAATGAGTTTCCTACAAGTGCCTCCGGGCTCCTTGATTCGGTTCGCTGTGCTTCCTGGTGCACTAGCAAACATTTAAAATTGAAAAATGCTGGAGAGCAAACTTGGCGTAGGATGAATAAAAGCTCTGCCTTCGAGGGGAGCCGACCAAAACCCTAGCCAACAACCTCTCCTACCCTGCCCCCTCCTCATCGCCTCCAGCAGCATTGGCTGCGCAGATGGCGCCCAGCCTTGCTACCAAAGGTGGTAGGTTCTGCATTGAGCCTTGGAGTTTGTGCTTCCCTCGGCGCTTACATGGGCATGTGCCTCCTCGCCACTGAAGTGGAGGAGCCTCAGGGTCTGACCTTCCTCTAGATCTACGCGAACGTCCTGGAGGACAATGGCGGTGCCCGTGACCTAGATCTTTGGCTAGCGGCATGAAGGATTGTTCTGCGGGACTATGGCCTCGGCATGCGCAAGTGGCACACCCTGATGTGCACTACACGAGGCTAATGTCCCTCATCGAGGCTCCTAGGCAGGAACTTCGGTGGAGACATTGTCGGTGCACGCACGTGTGGGTCCGTTGATGACCCACACGTATAGGGGGTGTATCGTAGTACTTTTGATAAACAGGAGTGTCGATCCCAACGAGGAGCAGAAGGTGTTGACTAGTGGTATGGAGCAGGAAATCTCTGTAAATACTTAGCAAACAGATTTTTAGAGGTTTTCTGATAAAGCAACAAAATAAAATGCAAATAATAAAGACAACGAGCAACTGCAGCAAGTGGCCCAATCCTTTCTTAGCAAAGGACAAGCCGGTGGAAATACTTATAAGGACCAAACTTTCCCGAGGACACATGGAAATTATGTCAAGTGCTTTCGCTTCAAATAGCTGAGTACTCTTCTTTGATGTTGTAAGTGTTGTGTGGGTGAACCTATGCTAATGTACCGACCTTACTTGGACTAATACATACTTGTGATTAAACCCCCTGCAAACACCCGCAACTACAGGAAAACAATTAATATATAAACCTAACTACAACCTTAAACTCTGAGATCCTACGCTTCCTTATGCAATGGTGTCCTAACGGGGGTTCAGGTTTCTGTTACTCTGGCAACCCCATAATTAGTATCCAAATACACAATGCATTCCCCTAGGCCCATAAATGGTGAAGTATCATGTAGTCGACGTTCACATGACACCACTGTAATGCCCCCAAAAAATATTACAAAATAAAATTGCTTGTTATTTTCTTTTTCGCGTCATCATGCATATTTACTCGTAAAATTATTTTATCAAACCATATTTTGTTTTACTAAATATTTATGTGGTTTTATTAAACCCGTCTCTCGTTCTTATTTTAAAAATTAAAACAAATAATATTTCTCGCAACAAAAGCTTTTCTTGTTTTATAAATAAAATTAGGCTAAAGCTCGTCTAAAGTTTTAGTCCAAAACTAGCCCCATCTAGTCTACTTTGGACTAGATAAATAGTCCATTCTTCTCTTTTGCCTCCCAAACCCTTGTTGGAATTATGCCCTAGAGGCAATAATAAAGATGTTATTATTATAATTCTTGTTCATGATAAAGTTTATATTTCATGCTAGAATTGTATTAAACGGAAACTTTAATACTTGTGTGGTTTATGAACAACCCCGTGTCCCTAGTATGCCTCTATGGACTAGCTCATTGATTAATGATGGTTAAGGTTTACTAACCATAGACATGAGTTGTCAATTAATAAGGAGATCATATCATTGGGATAATGATATGATGGACAGACCCAAACTAAGTGGAGCAATTAGATCGTGTCATCGTGTTCATCTTTGCGAAGCTTTTCTTATGTCAAATATTGTATTCCTTAGACCATGAGATAATACAACTCCTTGGTATCGAAAGAAAGCTTTGAGGTCATCAAACGTCATCCTATGAGAGGGTGATCATAAAGGTGTCTCTCAGGTGATCGGAAAGTACCTGTTGGGTTGTATGTATCGAGATGAGATTTGTCCCTCCCAAGTCGGAGAGATATACTTCGGGCCCACTCGGTAATCGATATCAACACCGCTTGCAAGCATGTGGTTAAGGAGTTAATCACAAAGTGATATCGGATTACGGAACGAGTAAAGTACTTGCTGTGAACGAGATTGAACTAGGTATGACGGTACCGACGATCAAATCTCGGGCAAGTAAAATATCACGAGACGAAGGGAATATATATGGGATTGATTGAATCCTGGCATCATGGTTCATCCGATATGATCATCGATGAATGTGTGGGAGTCAATATGGGTTTCCAGACCCCGCTGTTGATTATCGATAGAAGATCATGTCTGCATGTTCTCGAACCCGAAGGGTCACACACTTAACGTGTCTCGACGCTAGGATAGATTGGATAATTGGTTTATGAGTTTTTGTTCGAAGTCTCGGATGGGATCCGGGACATCACGAGAGGTTCCGGAATGGTCCGGATAATAAGATTCATATAAGGCAATGCAATTTTTTGGAGTTCGGAATTGTTTCGGGTTAATCGATATTGTACCGGAAGCTTCTAGAACCTTCCGGAGGGGGACCAACGTGGCCCCACCTGCCGGGAGGGGGCATGGGCCTATGAGGGAGTGCCCTGGCCGCATTGGGCCCAGCCGGCCAAACAAGGGGAAACCCTAGTTTGGAGCTTCTAGAAGGGGGGGGGGAACTTGCCCCCCACTCCTCCCTCCTTGGCCGCCGGCCCTAGGGCTTGGAGGAGGGGCAAGGGCTGGCCGCCCACCCCTCTATATAAAGAGGGCTGGGGGCGCACCCCCTCCCACACCTCCTCCTCAAGCCCTAGCCGCCCTGCTACCCTCCTCTCTCTCTCCCTCCCGACTGCGTGTAGGCGAAGCCCTGCTGCAGAAACTCTCCACCACTTGCACCGCGCCATCGCGTTGTAGATCCAATCCGTCTCTCCACCATACTTGCTGGACCGAGGAAGGAGGAGACGTCGAGGTGCTGCACGTGTGCATCTCTCTGAGGCACCGCCACTTGCGGTGTTAGATCGGATCGGATCGCAAGGAGGAGAAGCGAGTACGACTACATCACCCACGTTCCGACGAACGTTCCGCTGTGCGAATCTTCAAGGGTATGAAGATCTCATCTATTCCCCCTCGTTGTTTGCATATCCTAGATTAGATATTGCCTTTCCCGTTCGCATCCATAGAATTTTTTTGATTTACTATGCTGCGAAACCCTTCAACCCTAGCCCCGGATCTGAACCAAATTCCACTTCTTTTCTTTTCGTCTGCCGCTGCCACCCGCTGGATCAACACACTACATCCGCCTGTCACGTTGCAACTCACAGCACACGCCGCATTCACGCACGCACCCAACACCCCAGACCCAACACGCTACACCACACACCGCACCAACACATGACCCGCACACGACCCAGCTGGTCACGCAACCCACACCCAGGAAACCCACACGCACTCGGAACACACAACACGTACGCAACCCAAGCCCGCACCAAACTCAACGCACACGCGCACAACCTCATCACGGAAGCCCTCGCTCGTATCCATCCCCATCCCGCAAGGCCACCGCCGCCTCTCGCGTCTTCCTCCGGCGGTCTCTCCTTCCTCGCCCTAGAACCATGCCGTCACTACTCGAGCCCAGCTTGGCTTCCATCGCTGGCCCGCTCCTCCTCGACCTCGCCATATCCCTCGAGGACCCCTGCGCCTCCCGCTTGCCTTCCCCGCCTCGCAGCGCCGCCGCCGCCAGGAGCTCTGCTCGTCGCCCAGCGCCGTCGCGTTGCCGGCTGCCGCGCGCCCACGAAGGACCTCCATCGGACGCCCTCCTCTCCACCTTCCAGCACCATCCCTCACTCGGCCGCGGCCAGCGCCCCGTCGTCCTCGTCGGAGCCCTAGCGGCCTACCCCACGACACGTCGCCGGTTGCCGCCGCCCTACCGCAAGCACCTCTCCTCGCTGACCCGAGCTCCACCCGCGCCTCCCTCCGAGCCCGTCGAACTCGCCGCCCTCTACAAGGTCGCCCAACGTTGTCTCCGGTCGCCACCACGCCCTCCCTCATAGATCGTCGACCTCCTCGCCTCTGTGCCCGGCCCCGCCGGCCTCTCCTGATGTCAAGCAAGCAAGCCCCGCGCCGTCCTATTCCTGGCGCTCTAGGGGCACCTAAACGAGCTTGTCACCTCCTGTTACTTCCTGATAGCCATGTGTTCGAGGTAATGCCCGAATGGGACAAGGCCTCCTTGCAGTGTTCATGTTTCCATGTTATCCTTATTGTTCCTGTTGGTCAACATGTAGATGGCTAATGCAGATATCCGTGTGATGCCCAAGCCCGCCTTGCTCTTGCCTTAATGTGTTGAGATGGTATTGCCGAAGATGAGGTGGTCATGGTACGATGTGTTTGCAAGGCGTGGTTCCGCGTGCATCTGGGTGTCCTAGGATAATATTCCTGATGTGGTGTTGCTACCCCGTCAAGTGCACCGACATGGAATCGAAGGGCGCCGAACCCCAAGGTCTTCCTCACGGTATCCGAGGACCGAACCCGAAACTCTCCGAACCAAGATCCCGAACCAATGTGTGACCCCTCTCGAGCCCCTATTTTATAAATTGACATATTATACTTGTTGCATATTATTCATCATGCTTGCACACATGTTTGGTGTTTTGGGGGCCTTATGACGATTCACCTCATAATTAAATATGGAGATCAAATGCGGGATTTTCTAGTCTAATATCGGCTTCATTTAAATTTGTGTAGCGAACTGATGCCATGCTTTTCCTTATTAATTCAACATTTAATATGTGGGGTAGTTAAATAACTTGGACCTAATAATAATGTCGGGATCCCGATTCCGCTTAATATTGCTAAGTGGGACCGCATATTGCCATGTCATGCATCATATCATAAACATGCCGGATCTTCCGCCTAGTATTAAATATCGCACCTGTTGTTCCTTCTAGTGTTTTGCTTCTTCACCAGATAGGACGATGCGTCGATGTGAGATACGACAAGCCTCCGGTTTCCTGACTTTGTCTCACAAGCGAGCATTCTCCCTCTTCCACCTATTTTTCATTTATAGTCTTTACTTTCTCTAATTGATCTACCGCTATCCTTATTGTCGATGCTATAGTATTGTCCCTTTATTTACCTGCTCCACTATATTGCCTTGGTTATCCTATTGCCTTGTTTGATTAGCTAGCTTTGCCCTTGCGAGTCGTAGGCGTGCTAGTATTGCTCTCATACAGGTGGAACATGATACTCGGATATTGATGGTGATAAGATAATTAAATTGATGATGTTGGTTATGGTTATGGTTTCACCTAATGATAAGGCCCCGGCAGGGACCACCTTTGGGAACTGATTGAGCCGACCTAGGACCCATTCGTTCTACGATACCAGTTCTGAGTTGATCGCGCTAACCAAACGTGGGGGCCTCTGGGATCCCCCCTCAACTACCGGTGCTATTCGTATACCCAGAGGGTTACAAAATTGGTTTTTCATTTGGTGCATACGGATAATATGTCTTCGGACATGGGTGAGTTGGATATGTCTTCGGACTTGATATTTTGGTGGACTGCCATGGCTTGCATTGCATAAAATCAGGATATCGTGCCGGAGGTGGGATGGAGCTCCACAAGTTATCTTCCGATCATCGCCCGGCCGTAGACTCAAACGATGTGCCACCTGGAGAATCAGTTGTATCTCTTGTGAGGGTAAAACACAGTAGGTGATGCCTCTGGATCTGCGCGTAGTTATGGGACAATTCTTGTTGTGAGATTCGGAAGGCACGCGTGATATGTTGCCTAAAGGGTTGAGCATGCATTTGGGTACAGTAGTGCACCCCTGCAGGGTAAATATTTTCGAGAAGCCGTGTGCCCACGGTTATGGGCGCCTCAGGAGTACAGTGTCATGATCATAGACAACGCCATTAATGTTTTTCCTCTAATAATATGATTATTAATTAGTCTTATCAACTATACACCTGCTTAACTAAAATTGCCACCGTGTGTGTTCTGCAAGGGGACTTTCTCGACTGGTCTTCGAGGGGGAAATCTTCGGATGGGATATGTTTGGTGTTATATTATTGTTACCGCATAGAGCTCTCTTATCTCGCTCTAATAGCCGAAGGTTTAGCATGTCTCTATAAGTTAGATAGTGCAAGCTTTGCTGCCGCTGAGCCCACCATACCTATGTAGGCGAGGACCGCCGAATTCTAGTCTCGCCGTGTACTGGCCTCAGTACTGACCGCTCTCTTTCTGTTTTCCTTTGCCCTTTGTCGGCACCCTTTTGGCTTGACAGGTATGTGATTGACGACGTTAGCAAGGTTATCCTTCCGGCTTGGCCTGGGCAGGGTTGGACACCGCTTGGTTATTCATCAGGACTCTTAGTCCCATTTGGTTCTTATCCGTACTCGGATACTATTTCGCTTTCTCTTAGAATTGTATCTTTTGTATTCTTGACTCATTGAGTCGTTGTTGTATATATAAGTTCTTGTGGACTCTGTTGTAAACTACTGTGATGTAACTACTTGTAATTCAATTCCACCCACACGAAAGTGTCTGGTGGACGTCTTTGAATCGCTTCTATGCGGATTTTGGCAGGAAATGCTGAGATCTGCATAGACCCGATTCGGGGGCATTACAACCACTAGAAGAATAGCACCACAACTTAAATACTAAACTATTGAATAATAACTCAACACAAATCCACTACTAACAACATGACTTCTCCCATGTCCTGAAGAACTAAATGAACTACTCACAAGATATCATATGGATCAAGATCAAAGATGATATGGTGATGGATAACAATCTGAACATAAACAATAATCCAATGGTTCCACTCACAAGCATCAACTACAATAGTAATTAACACCGGGAAAGTTCCCCCGGAGAACTAATGCAAGATCCAACACAATTGTTACAGCGGGATGGAGTGGTGATGATGGTGCTGGTGGATATGATGGTGTGGATGATGATGATGATCCCGATGAAGTCTAGCTTGATGATGATGTTGATGACGATGATCTCCCCTCTCTGGGAAGGAATTTCCCTGGCAGAAATCTGTCTGCCAGAGAGCTGTTTCTCTCCCGGTGTTTTCCGCCCCGCAGAGGGGGCGGAAATCTTTCTGTGGTCGCCCCCCTGATATTAGGGTTCCGAGAGGAAGATATAGGCGAGAGGGTGGAGTTGGGAGCCGGCCAGGTGGGCCACACCTACCCTAGGCACGGCCCAGGGAGGACCCGTGCCTAGGGGGGTGGCCCCCCTATGGCCCAGCTACGCCTCCCCTTTTGTCTTCCTTCGTCTTCTGGGAAAATATAATTTTCCAATATTTTTCTGGTATTTTTCTGATATTCACGAAATTGCATCAAAACACCTCTTTTTCCATCAGAAACCTGACTCCGGCAGTCCATCCTCCAAGAATCATCCAACATGCAAAAACAGAGGAAAATACATAAGTAACACATCATAATAATACATATTTCAATGAATAGAGGCAAATTATGATATAGAATGGTGATGCAAATTGGACGTATCAAATCCCCCCAAGCTTAGACCTTCGCTTGTCCCCAAGCGAAAACTGAGCTCAGTAAACAGGTTTATGGAGTGAAGTGTCGATAAAAGAATACGAACAAGAAGCATCACACTTACCATTACACAACTCATAGAAGAAAGCAACTCACCATTATATAATTTAGCTTGCAACAAGTATAGGAGTCACAATAGATATGCATAAAGATAAATCATAATTGGAATTGGCAAACTTTGTTCTTGGTCAGAGAACAGCTGGCAAACAGTTTTATAAACAAAGCTTTTGAAGAAGTTTTCACAACAGGAGTATTCTTTGCTCAAAAAGGTTTTTCACAATGAAGGCTTCCAAAGTAATACTCAATAGATTAGCGTTTTGTGCAAACAAGGAAGATAAACAACATGATTGAATAAATCACCATATGAATGCTTGCAACACAACAACTCAAATGCTTGCTGGAGATGTTGGAGATATGCCCTAGAGGCAATAATAAATGTAGTTATTATTATATCTTTGTGTTTATGATAAATGTTTACATTCATGCTATAATTGTATTAACAAGAAACATTAATACTTGTGTGTTTTGTAAACTAAATTAGAGTCCCTAGTAAAGCCTCTTCTTAATACTAGCTTGTTGATTAATAGATGATCATGGTTTCTTGATCATGAACATTTGAGATGTTGTTAATAACAAGATCATATCATTAGGAGAATGGTATGGTGGACATACTCCTATAGATAAGCGTAGCATAAAGATCAAGTCATTTTAATAGTTCAATTGCTATAAGCTTTCTGATACATAGTAACCTAATTCCTTCGACCATGAGATCATGCTTATCACCATCACTGGAAGGATACTTTGATGACATCAAACACCACACCGTAACTGGGTGGCTATAAAGGTGGCATTGAGTATTCGGAAAGTATGGGTTGAGACACATGGATCAAAAGTGGGATTTGTCCATCCATATGACAAATAGATATACTCTGGGCCCTCTCGGTGGAATGTCATATGATTAGCTTGCAAGCATGTGACTGGCTCACAAGGGGTCACATATCACGAGAACGAGAAAAGAGTACTTATCAGTAACGAGGTTGAACTAGGTATGCAGAGATACCGACGATCAAAACCTCGGATAAGTAAACTATCGTGAGACAAAGGGAAATTGGTATCGTATGTAAGTGGTTCATTCGATCGCAAATTAATCGTAGAAATATGTGGGAGCCATATGAATTTCCAGATTCCTCTATTGGTTATTGTTCGGAGAAGTGTCTCGATCTTGTCCGCATAATTCACGAACCGTAGGGAGACACACTTAAGGATTCGATGTTGTTGAGTAGTTATGGAATGATGAGTAAGAGACCGAATGTTGTTCAGAGTCTCATATGGGATCCGGGATATCACGAGGAGATCTGGAATGGTCCGAAGAATAAGATTCATATAAGGAAAGTCCTGTTTCGGGGTTGGGGAATGATTCCGGTGTTTTCATCGGGAATGTTCTAGAAGGTTCCGGAAGGTCCGACACTCCGGAGGGGAAGGGTACATGAATGTGTCATGACAATGTGGAATGGTTGCATCATGTACTAGGTATCATGGCTGGGCAAAATAAAGGGAGAAATCAAATCCTAGTTTGAAAAGTCCAACGCAAATTTGAAAAGTCAAACGACAGTTTTGCTTGGTGGAGTTCCTCTCCCTCCACCCGCCGGCCAAGGAGGCCGACTTGGGGGAGGACTCCCTCCCCCTTGGCCGCGCCCTACTACCTATAAAAGGAGGGGCAGGGCTGCCCCTCTTCGCTACACCCAACACACCCTAAAACCCTAGCCCTAGCCGCCGACCTCCTC
The DNA here is from genome assembly GCA_916181665.1 of Avena sativa. Taxonomy (NCBI): domain Eukaryota; kingdom Viridiplantae; phylum Streptophyta; class Magnoliopsida; order Poales; family Poaceae; genus Avena; species Avena sativa. Next base: position 38,346,224 of record OV702283.1, read on the forward strand.
CAAGTCGCCGCCGCCCCTAGGGTTTCTCCAAGTCGCCGACTTGGGGCTTCCCCAAGCCCTAGCCGCCGGCCAAGCTCTGCCCCTTGGTGCCTCTAAACCCTAGATCGCCAAGGCCTCTCTCATAGTCCACCATACTCGCTCCGGCTTAAGGCGAAGCCCTGCGAGATCTCCCCTCTACTTCCGGTACCACGCCGTCGTGCTGCCGAAATCGCGAGGAGAGTGCTACAACCTCTGCTGCCTGCTGGAACAAGGGAGAGGAAGGTCTTCATCAAGTACCGAATGTGTGACCAACTGCGGAAGCGCTGCCGGAACGCAGCGCCGGAAGGATCGTCTACGCGATCTTGAGATCGGCAAGAGTACGACTACATCACCCACGAGAATCTGCTCTCGTTAAACACTTTGGAATCTTCGAGGGTGAGTTCCTCTATCGACTCGTTGCTACAATCTAGTAGATAGATCTTGGCTTGTTTGTTTTCATGCGGTATAAATTTTTTGTTTTCCATGCTACGAACCCCTACAGTGGTATCGGAGTCGTGTCTATATGTAGATCTGTTGCACGAGTAGAACACAATGGTCATTGTGGGCGGTGGTGCTTTTATTATCAATTGCTTCTTGTGTACTTTGCATCTTGCGGTATGATGGGATGAAGCGGCCCGGTCTAACCTTACATGACATCGTTCATGAGACTTGCTCCACGCTCAACATGCAACTCGTATTGCATAAGTGGCTTTGCGGGTGTCTGTCTCTCCCATTATAGTATAGATCCAATTTACAACGGGCACTTGATAGTTCAAACATCAACGTTGTGGTTCTTGTTCGTAAGTTAGATCGACACTTATTGAAAGTCCCAAACCACGTAAAATATGCAAAGAAAATTAGAGGCGTCTAACTTTGTTTTGCAGGGGTGTGCTATGATGTGATATGGCCATGATTGTGATTATATTTGATGTATGCAATGATCCTTATTGTAAGTTGGCAACCGGCAGGAGCCATATGGTTGTCTTTAATTTCTGTTAAGACTCGCGTGTCTATTCAAAGTAGTTGTAATAGTTGAAGCTGGTGGACGACAACCATGAAGCGGCGCCATTGACCTTGACTCCATACCGGTGATGATGGAGATCATGTTCGTGCTTGAAGATGGAGATCGGAAGCACAAGAATAAAGGCCATATCATATCACATATTATGAATTGCATGCGATGTTAATCCTTTATGCATCTTGTATTGCTTAGTTAACGACGGTAGCATTATAAGATGATCCCTCATGCACATTAATTTCAAGTTTTAAAGTGTTCATCCTTAGTAAGCACCGTTGCTAAAGCTTGTTGTTTCGAAACACCACGTGATGATCGGGTGTGTTAGATTCTGCAAGTGTATACAACGTGAGAAAGCCAGATTTGCTCATGCGGAAGCTAAGGTTTGATCTTGACGAGCCTAGCATGTACAGACATGGTCTCGGAACACGGATCACCAAAAGGTAAAGCATGAATCATATAGTAGATATAATGAACATGTCGATTGTTCGCCATTGAAGCTACATCAACTCACGTGATGATCGGTTTTGATGTGGTGGATTTGGTTCGTTTGATCACTAAAACAATGTGAGGGATATTTTTTGAGATTAATTTAACTATTAATTAGAACTCAATTTGTCATAAACTTAGTCTAAACTATTGCAAATATGTTGTAGATCAATGGCGGCCCTACCATAAATTTTAATGCGTTCCTAGAGAAAGAAAAGTTGAAAACAATGGAATCAACTTCACGGATTGGTTCCGCAATTTGAGGATTGTCCTCAATGCTGGTAATTTGACCTATGTGCTGGATGCACCGCTGGGTGACTCGCCTGCAGCTGATGCTACCGATGAAGTAAAGAATGTTTACCTCGCTCGGAAGAATCAGTACTCCACAGTTCAGTGTGCTATCTTGTATGGTTTGGAATCAGAGCTTCAGAAAAGGTTTGAGAACCATGACCCACATGATATTGTCCGGGAACTCAAATTGATATTTGAGACTCACGCGGCAGTTGAGAGTTATGAGGCTTCTGAAAAGTTCTTTAACTGCAAGATGGAAGAGGGCAGCTCCGTCAGTGAGCACGTGCTTAAGATGTCTGGGCACGCAAACAAACTCCAAAGCTTGGGTATAGTGATTCCTAATGCTTTGGGGATTTACCGTGTCCTCCAATCACTGCCACCAAGTTACAAGACCTTTGTGATGAACTACAATATGCAAAGCATGAACAAGACATTGCCAGAACTATTCTCCATGTTGAAATCTACAGAAGTGGAGATCAAGAAAGAGCATCAAGTGTTGTTGGTCAATAAGACCACCAAATTCAAGAAAGGCAAGTCTAAGCAAAAGGGAAACTTCAAGAAGGGTGGTAAGAAAGTTGCCGCACCGGCGAAGAAGACCAAAGCTGGACCTAAGCCTGATACTGAATGCTTTTACTGCAAGGGAGAGGGTCACTGGAAGCGGAATTGCCCAAAGTACTTGGCGGATTTGAAGAACGGCAACATCAAGAAGAAATGTATATCCGATATACATGTTATTGATGTGTATCTCACTAGTACTCGTAGTAGTGCCTGGGTATTTGATACTCGTTCGGTTGCTCATACTACGAAGAACACGACGAGAGCACGATACATGAACCTCGGGGAACCCGAGGGGTTATATATTACGAAGTTTCAATGCATAAGGAAGGTACTGGTATGAAAACAAGGCGGTGACGAAGCTCGGGGGGCTCACACCCCCTCTAGGCGCGGCCAGCTGGGGCTCGCGCCTGGGGTGGGTCTGGCCACCCCGGCCTCCGTTTCCTCCTCCGTCTCATAACTTTCCTTATGTAATAAAAACATCAAAAATATAAAAAGATTAGGCTTTCAGGAACCTTCTGTTTTCACCTCTTTTACCTATTGATAGTCGAACTCTATAGATTCCTTTCCTCATTCTGTTGGAAATTCCTTTCTTCACAAGGTAATACACAAACTTCAAGGGAAACATTATTGTAAGCAAAAACAATAAACCTTTAGGTTCACACTTCAACTGAAATCCATCAAAACAAAGACTTCTTTAAAAGGCAAATACAAATGATGGCAGAAATCTGTCAAAACAGACCAACAGGTAAAGATTGATTTTTTTCGAAAACCTTCTATTGCTCAAATAAAAAATTTCAAAACTAATGAAAGTTGGGTAACAACCTGGAGAACAAGCTCAGAAAAATACAGATCCATCCGACGTACTTAACTCCCTCACGAATATTTACGATGCAGCACAAAAATCTGTCCCAAGACAGCCACTTTTCACAACTCCTCCACTTCTCAAAAGTAGTTGAACTTGACACAAAAACCAAAACAAAAAGGATAAGGAGCGGTTATTACAGAGGTAATAACTTCCAAGACTCAACCAAAATCTTGGGTTGTCTCCCAACAAGTACTTTTCTTTAATGCCATTAAGTTATGCTTGAAAGTTTCAAAGATGCTCACAAAGGAGATAAATATTTGAAGTGAAAGAGAGCATCAATAAGAAAATAACCAACACATTTGAGTCTAACCCACTTCATATGCATGGGGGTATCATGAGAAAATAAATTATTGAAACAAAAAGGCACTAGCATAGGAAGACAAAACAAATGCAACTTCAAAGCTTTCAACATAAAACGGGGAAACTTAATATTATTGAGATGCATAAAACCATGTTTCCCTCTCTCATAATAACTTTCAGTAGCACTTTGAATAAAGTTGACAATATAACTGTCACAGGAAACAACTCTATCATCAGGATGAGCATACTTATAGTCATCAAAAAAAGGTCAAGGTCATAAACTGGATCAATAGAAGCAAGTTGCTCCATCCTGAAATCTTTATTAGGCAAGCTTTTCTCACAAGGAGCTTTAGCAAATTTGGAAAAGTTAAACTCATAAGAATCTCCATCAAACTTAGTTAAAACTTTCTCCTTCTTACGATCTATAATAGCTCCACAAGTGTTCAAGGAAGGTCTACCAAAAATGATAGGGCAAGTTTTGCTAGCTGCTAAATTAAGCACTAGAAAATCAGCAGGATACTTAATCTTACCACAAAGAACCTCCACATCTCTTACAATACCAGTAGGGGAAATGGTTTCCTTATTAGCAAGGTGAATAACCACATCAATGTCCTCAAGCTCACAAGGACCAATTTCATGCATAATTTCCCTGTAAAACTCATAAGAAATAGAAGTAGAACTAGCACCAATATCACATAAACCATAGTAGCAATGATCACCAATTTTAACAGAAAGCACAGTGACACTAGCTTTTCTAGCCTTACTAGGATAAGAAATAATATTATAAGCGTCTTCACAGAGGACAATATTCTCATCCTCTATATTTCTAGCGTCAAGATCTTTCACAATTGCTACCACATGTCCAGTATTCATTTGCTCATCAGGTTCCACAGTTTTCGTAGTACCTTTGTTATTCGCATTAATCATCATAGAGTATTCCTTTACCTTAGCTGGGAAACGTACTTTCTCAACATAAGGTTCAGGCACAATATGATTAGTAGTACAAACTTCAATGCTTCTAACAGGAACATGACTAACAACATCTTTATAAGGTGCATGGTACTTATTCCACTTCTTTTGGGAAATTTCTATGTAAGAGGCAAAGGCTTTAAAACAATTGGCAATACTTTGAGAATCAAGACCAAACTCATTACTAATATCACAGAAGTCATCAGTTCCCATAAAATATCTTATGCATTCATAATCATAGTTTATACCTGACTTTCTTCCTTTGTCATTCTCCCAAGCTTCAGTGTTCTCTTGAATACGGTCTAGTAGATCCCATTTAGCTTCTTCCTTCATACGTGTGAATGATCCAGCACAAGAAGCATCTAGTAAATCTTTATCATGAAGAGAAATCCTAGCATAAAAGTTATTGATAATACTATTGTTAGGGAGTTCATGAATAGGACATTTAAGCATTAGTAACTTCAATCTCCCCCAAGCTTGAGTTGTACTCTCTCCATCATGAGGCCAAAAGTTATATATCAAATTTCTATCCTTATGAATCTCACTGGGAGGATAGAATTTAGAATAAAGAGAGATGCCATTTCCTCCCATTCCATGGATTGCCCATTCTTCAGCAGCTTATACCATTCTTTAGCTCTCCCTTTTAAGGATATAGAGAGTAACTTCTTCTTCACCTGTTCAGTTGTGATACCCGCACACTTAAACAACCTGCATAATTCATGGATAAAAAGCAAATAATCACCAGGATGGACAGTTCTATCCCCAAAATAATAATTATCCATAACACAATCAACAATACTTGTAGGTATCTTAAAATGATATATCTCAATAGGTGGTGGTTCATCTACTACCCTAACAGTGGTAGTAGTTTTTCCAAACAAAAAACCAAGTGGGTTATCCATATTAGAAACAAAGTAACAAACAGAAACAAAAAGCAATACTCACAGTATAAGTTTCCTTTACCGGTTCCACTCTTCAATAGCGCTTCACTCCCCGGCAACGACACCAGAAAATAGTCTTGATGACCCACAAGTATAGGGGGTGTATCGTAGTACTTTCGATAAATAGGAGTGTCGATCCCAACGAGGAGCAGAAGGTGTTGACTAGTGGTATGGAGTAGGAAATCTCTGTAAATACTTAGCAAACAGATTTTTAGGGGTTTTCTGATAAAGCAACAAAACAAAGTGCATGTAATAAAGACAACGAACAACTGCAGCAAGTGGCCCAATCCTTTCTTAGGAAAGGACAAGCCGGTGGAAATACTTATAAGGAACAAACTTTCTCGAGGACACATGGGAATTCTGTCAAGTGCTTTCTCTTCAAATAGCTGAGTACTCTTCTTTGGTGTTGTAAGTGTTGTGTGGGTGAACCTGTGCTAATGTACCGACCTTACTTGGACTAATACATACTTGTGATTAAACCCCCTGGAAGCATCCGCAACTACATGAAAGCAATTAAGATATAAACCTAACCACAGCCTTAAACTCTGAGATCCTACGCTCCCTTATGCAATGGTGTCCTAACGGGGGTTCAGGTTTCTGTCACTCCGGCAACCCCACAATTAGTAGCCAAATACACAATGCATTCCGCTAGGCCCATAAATGGTGAAGTATCATGTAGTCGATGTTCACATGACACCACTAGAAGAATAGCACCACAACTTAAATACTAAACCATTGAATAATAACTCAACACAAATCCACTACTAACAACATGACTTCTCCCATGTCCTCAAGAACTAAACAAACCACTCACAAGACATCATATGGATCAAGATCAAAGATGATATGGTGATGGATAACGATCTGAACATAAACAATAATCCAATGGTTCCACTCACAAGCATCAACTACACTAGTAATTAACACCGGGAAAATTTCCCCTGAGAACTAATACAAGATCCAACACAATTATTATAGCGGGATGGAGTAGTGATGATGGTGATGGTGGAGATGATGGTGTGTGTTGTGGATATACCAAATGGGTATACCTACGACATAGTCTCATACCGGCAAGCCCGGGTGGCCCACAGTTGGTGGTTAGGCTTATGGCATAACTGGGCGGCCCAGTTGCTGATAGACAAGACGGAGGTCCAACAGGAATAAAGGAAGGCGACGTGCCACCGCCTTAGATGGAAGCCGGTGCCTTGGAGGACAAGAAGACTAGTTAGTGTTAGTATAGGACTCTGTAACCGTATCCGGCTGGGACTCTCCATGTAACCCTAGGTCCTGTCGCTCTTATAAGCCGGCCTACGGGAGCCTTTAGGGAACATGCTAAACAACAACAACAAGTGCATAGCACTACTCGCACACAGCGAAACCCCAATCATGTAACTCGGCGTATTGCCATTATAGTGATTTATAGCAGGAGTAGGATCTCGCCACCGTAGTGAGATCTGAACCTAGGTAAACTGTGTCAAGCCGACCTGGACGCTCTTCGTCTTCCCCCCCACGTCTCTAAACTCGCTGTTGGGATACCCCTCTGGCGTACGTGTCGACAAAACCACGACAGTTGGCGCCCACCATGGGACAAGAGGCGCTTACAGCACGGATCCGGGCGGGATCCCTTGCCATCTTCGAAGACGGACAAATCGCATCTCCAGTGATGCGCCGACTTCGACATCGTTCTTTCTAGCGTATGGTCGAGTTGGCAGCATCCTAGAGATCTAGATCTACATCACCTTTGGAGGTGTCGGAATCTCCATCAGCAAGCAATGGTCCTGCTTGGTTTTCCTTGCCGGAAGGCTGATGAAACCGGTGGTATTCTATGTCTACTTCAACCTGCACGGAGGTTTCGACATTATGCCCACGTTGTAACCGCGCACGCAGCAGATTGGATCGAAATTGTCGGTGGCGTTCGGCGTCTAGCCTGATCGTGCCTTGACTTCTCGACTCCATGACGATTAGAAGCTTCCCGTTGCGTAGCAAGTCCACTAAGGAAGCAACGCGATGACCTTGCTAGCGCATAGCCGGCTTACTGGTCGAGTTCGTTTCGGCCTAGTGTTCACATGCAGACCAAAACAAATCGTACCGCATCGGAGCCCATATCGTTACATACAGGCATACAATTTTTGCTCGTCCATGCATGGATACGCGGCAAAGACATGATGGCATGCATGCTACGTTTGAGGCCTACGAGGATTTCCTTCACGAGCTCAAATATTGAGTTTGGGAAAAGTCGTGTTTCTTTGGTTGCTCCATCACGAAAAGGAAATAAAGATTAATTTCTTGTTCCCGTGTTGCTATGAGCACGCAAGGAGATAGATTTCTCAATGGAAGACGGAAGTTTTAAGGTGAAGACAGATCACGTGGTCCATAATGCCGGCTCAGGTCGATTCGAACAACTGCGGCATCGTGACCAGTGGTTGTGTTCCAATAAGAAAAAGAGGGCTAGCCAGTTCTAGAAATCCGTCGATCCCACCACCGGCTTGTGCCGTTAGCTGGAAACAGATTTTGATGTGCCATGGATTTTCCGGCTAGATTTGGCTTCGATCCGAACGGATTTGTCTTCGCCACGGATAACACCGACTTCGCTCAAACAGCTAAGTATCCTATTTATTGTTGGAATTATGCCCTAGAGGCAATAATAAAGATGTAATTATTATAATTCTTGTTTATGATAATGTTTATATTCCATGCTAGAATTGTATTAAGCGGAAACTTTAATACTTGTGTGGTTTGTGAACAACACCGTGTCCCTAGTATGCCTCTATGGACTAGCTCATTGATTAATGATGGTTAAGGTTTTCTAACCATGGACATGAGTTGTCGATTAATAATGAGATCATATCATTGGGAGAATGATATGATGGACAGACCCAAACTAAGCGAAGCAATTAGATCGTGTCATCGTGTTCATCTTTGTGAAGCTTTTCATATGTCAAATATTGTATTCCTTAGACCATGAGATAATACAACTCCCTGGTATCGGAAGAAAGCTTTGAGGTCATCAAACGTCATCCTATGAGAGGGTGATCATAAAGGTGTCTCTCAGGTGATCGGAAAGTACCTGTTGGGTTGTATGTATCGAGATGGGATTTGTCCCTCCCAAGTCGGAGAGATATACTTCGGGCCCACTCGGTAATCGATATCAACACCGCTTGCAAGCATGTGGTTAAGGAGTTAATCACAAAGTGATATCGGATTACGGAACGAGTAAAGTACTTGGTGTGAATGAGATTGAACTAGGTATGACGGTACCGACGATCAAATCTCGGGCAAGTAAAATATCGCAAGACGAAGGGAATATATATATGGGATTGATTGAATCCTGGCATCGTGGTTCATCCGATATGATCATCGATGAATGTGTGGGAGTCAATATGGGTTTCGAGATCCCGCTGTTGATTATTGATAGAAGATCATGTCTGCAAGTTCTCGAACCCGAAGGGTCACACACTTAACGTGTCTCGACGCTAGGATAGATTGGATAATTGGTTTATGAGTTTTTGTTCGGAGTCTCGGATGGAATCCGGGACATCACGAGAGGTTCCGGAATGGTCCGAAGAATAAGATTCATATAAGGCAGTGCAGTTTTTGGAGTTCGGAATTGTTCCGGGTTAATCGGTATTGTACCGGAAGCTTCTACAACCTTCCGGAACGGGACCAACGTGGTCCGACCTGTCGGGAGGGGGCATGGGCCTATGAGGGAGTGCCTTGGCCGCATTGGGCCAGGGGCACAAGGACCCATAGGGCCCAGCCGGCCAAACAAGGGGAAACCCTAGTTTGGAGCTTCTAGAAGGGGGGTTTCCTTGCCCCCCACTCCTCCCTCCTTGGCCGCCGGCCTAGGGCTTGGGGGAGGGGTTAGGGCTGGCGCCCACCCCTCTATATATAGAGGGCTGGGTCGCACCACCCCACACACCTTCCCCTCAAGCCTAGTCGCCCTGCTGCCCTCCTCTCTCTCTCCCTCCCGACTGCGTGTAGGCGAAGCCCTGCTGCAGAAACTCTCCACCACTTGCACCGCGCCGTCGCGTTGTAGATCCAATCCGTCTCTCCACCATACTTGCTGGACCAAGGAAGGAGGAGATTTCGAGGTGCTGCACGTGTGCATCTCCCGGAGGCATCGCCATTTGCGGTGCTAGATCGGATCGGATCGCGAGGAGGAGAAGCGAGTACGACTACATCACCCACGTTCCGACGAACGTTCCGCTGTGCGAATCTTCAAGAGTATGAAGATCTAATCCAATCTCTCTTGTTTTTTGCATCTCCTAGATTAGATCTTGGCTTCCCTCTATTCGCATCCGTAGAAAATTTTGATTTACTATGCCGCGAATCCCTTCAGTGGTATCAGAGCTAGATCTATGCGTAGATGTGTTTCACGAGTAGAACGCAACATGGTTGTTGCGGGCGTTGATGTTTTCTGTTGCAAGCCTCTTGTTTGTGTTCTTCTTATGACGCGGGATAGTGAGATTGAAGCGGTCCAGGCCAACCTTACGCGACGTCGTTCACGAGACCGGATCCGCACTTGACGTGTGGCTTGTTCCACACATGCGGCTGGTGGATGCCAGTTTCTCTCACTATAGTTGTCATGGGATTTACACCGGAGTTTGGCAACCATAATATCACCGTTGTGGCTTTCCGTAGGTAAGAATCGTTCTTAGCATGCTACTCCCATAAGCTACATAAAACATGCAACAACAAAGTAGAGGAGTCTAACTTGTTTTTGTAGGGAGTGTTTTCTGTGATATGGTATGGCCCAAGATGTGATGTGTATAATATATGCGATGATCATGTTTTGTAATGTTTCACGACTTGCATGTCGATGAGTACACAACCGGAAGGAGCCATATGGTTGTCTTTATAATTGTGTATGACCTGTGTGTCAACTTCTTATACGCCATGTAATAGTTTCACTTTATCACTAAGTAGTTAGCAATAGTTGTAGTTGCTATTCATGGTGGAGGCAATCATGGTGGAGTGATGGAGATCATGCCGGCACGCACAAGATGGAGATCATTGCGCGAAGATTGGCTATACCATGTCACATAAAGTTATATGCATGTGATGTTTATCCTTTTATGTATCTTATTATGCTTAGATCGCGACGGTAGCATTATAAGATGATTCCTCACTTAAAGATCAAGATAAAAACTGTGTTCTCCCCAAGTATGCACCATTGCGAAAGTTCGTCGTGTCCAAGCATCACGTGATGATCGGGTGCTATAGACTCTACGTTCACATACAACGGGTGCAAGCCAGTTTTGCACATGCGGAAATACTTGGGTCTAACTTGACGAGCCTAGCATGTACAGACATGGCCTCGGAACACATGAACCGAAAGGTTAAACATGAGTCATATGAATGATATGATCGACACTTCGTTGTCCACCATTGAAACCACATCTCTTCTCGTGAAGATCGGATTAGGTGTGGTGAATTTGGATCATGTTCACTAAACAACTTGAGGGATGTTGAATTTAGTGGGAGTTCATCTAGTAATTTGATTAAAAGTTGAACTAGTTATCATGAACATAGTCTAATTTGTACTTGAATATATTGTAGATCAAATGGCTAAGTCCAACTTCAACTTAAACGTTTTTGCTGAGAAGGAAAAGCTTAGAAACAATGGGTATAACTTGTTGGAATTATGCCCTAGAGGCAATAATAAAGATGTTATTATTATAATTCTTGTTCATGATAAAGTTTATATTCCATGCTAGAATTGTATTAAGCGGAAACTTTAATACTTGTGTGGTTTGTGAACAACACCGTGTCCCTAGTACGCCTCTAAGGACTAGCTCATTGATCAATGATGGTTAAGGTTTCCTAACCATAGACATGAGTTGTCAATTGATAATGAGATCATATCATTGGAGAATGATATGATGGACAGACCCAAACTAAGCGAAGCAATTAGATCGTATCATCGTGTTCATCTTTGCGAAGCTTTTCCTATGTCAAATATTGTATTCCTTAGACCATGAGATAATACAACTCCCTGGTATCGGAAGAAAGGTTTGAGGTCATCAAACGTCATCCTATGAGAGGGTGATTATAAAGGTGTCTCTCAGGTGATCGGAAAGTATCTGTTGGGTTGTATGTATCGAGATGGAATTTGTCCCTCCCAAGTCGGAGAGATATACTTCGGGCCCACTCGGTAATCGATATCAACACCGCTTGCAAGCATGTGGTTAAGGAGTTAATCACAAAGTGATATCGGATTACGGAACGAGTAAAGTACTTGCTGTGAACGAGATTGAACTAGGTATGACGGTACCGACGATCGAATCTCGGGCAAGTAAAATATCGTGAGACGAAGGGAATATATATATGGGATTGTTTGAATCCTGACATCGTGGTTCATCCGATATGATCATCGATGAATGTGTGGGAGTCAATATGGGTGCCCAGACCCCGCTGTTGATTATTGATAGAAGATCATGTCTGCATATTCTCGAACCCGCAGGGTCACACACTTAACGTGTATCGACGCTTGGATAGAATGGATAATTGGTTTATGAATTTTTTGTTCGGAGTCTCGGATGGGATCCGGGATATAACGAGAGGTTCCGGAATGGTCCGGAGAATAAGATTCATATAAGGCAATGCAGTTTTTGGAGTTCGGAATTGTTCTGGGTTAATCGGTATTGTACCGGAAGCTTCTAGAACCTTCCGGAAGGGGACCAACGTGGCCCCACCTTCCGGGAGGGGGCATGGGCCTATGAGGGAGTGTCCTGGCCGCATTGGTCCAGGGGCACAAGGCCCCATAGGGCCCAGCCGATCCTAGAGAGTTTAAATCGTTTAAACTAGAGATAGGGTTTCTAGAAGAGGGGAGAGTCCATGCCCCCCACTCCTTATCCTTTGGGCTTGGGGGAGGGGCTAGGGCTGCGCCCCCCTCTATATAAAGAGGGGTGGGGGCGCACCAAGCCCCCACACCTCTCCTCCAAACCCTAGCCGCCTTGCTAGCTTTCCTCTCTCCCTCCCGACTGTTTGTAGGCGAAGCCCTGCAGCAGAAATTCTCCACCATATACACCACGCCGTCGTGTTGTAGATCCAATCTATATCTCCACCATACTTGGTGGTCCGAGGAAGGAGGATACGTCGAGGTGCTGCACGTGTGCATCTCACGGAGGCACCGCCACTTGTGGTGCTAGATCGGATCGGATCGCGAGGAGGAGAAGCGAGTACGACTACATCACCCACGTTCCGACGAACGTTCCGCTGTGCGAATCTTCAAGGGTATGAATATCTAATCCAATATCTCTCGTTGATTGCATCTCCTAGATTAGATCTTGGCTTTCCCTCTGTTCGCATCCGTAGAAAATTTTGATTTACTATGCCGCGAAACCCATCAGTGGTATCAGAGCTAGATCTATGCGTAGATGTGTTTCACGAGTAGAACGCAACATGGTTGTTGCGGGCGTTGATGTTTTCTGTTGCAAGCCTCTTGTTTGTGTTCTTCTTATGACGCGGGATAGTGAGATTGAAGCGGTCCAGGCCAACCTTACGCGACGTAGTTCGCGAGACCGGCTCCGCACTTGACGTGTGGCTTGTTCCACACATGCGGCTGGTGGATGTCAGTTTCTCTCACTATAGTTGTCATGGGATTAACACCGGAGTTTGGCAACCATAATATCACCGTTGTGGCTTTCCGTAGGTAAGAATCGTTCTTAGCATCTACTCCCATAAGCCACGTAAAACATGCAACAACAAAGTAGAGGCGTCTAACTTGTTTTTGCAGGGAGTGTTTTCTGTGATATGGTATGGCCCAAGATGTGATGTGTATATTGTATGCGATGATCATGTTTTGTAATGTTTCACGACTTGCATGTCGATGAGTACACAACCGGCAGGAGCCATATGGTTGTCTTTATAATTGTGTATGACCTGCGAGTCAACTTCTTATACGCCATGTAATAGCTTTACTTTATCGCTAAGTAGTTAGCAATAGTTGTAGTTGCTATTCGTGGTGGAGGCAATCATGGTGGAGTGATGGAGATCATGCCGGAACGCACAAGATGGAGATCATTGCGCGAGGATTGGCTATACCATGTCACATAAAGTTATATGCATGTGATGTTTATCCCTTTATGTATCTTATTATGCTTAGATCGCGACGGTAGCATTATAAGATGATTCCTCACTTAAAGATCAAGATAAAAACTGTGTTCTCCCCAAGTATGCACCGTTGCGAAAGTTTGTCGTGTCCAAGCATCACGTGATGATCGGGTGCTATAGACTCTACGCTCACATACAACGGGTGCAAGCCAGTTTTGCACACGCGGAAATACTTGGGTCTAACTTGACGAGCCTAGCATGTACAGACATGGCCTCGGAACACAAGAACCGAAAGGTTAAGCATGAGACATATGAATGATATGATCGACACTTTGTTGTCCACCATTGAAACCACATCTCTTCTCGTGATGATCGGATCAGGTGTGGTGAATTTGGATCGTGTTCACTAAACAACTTGAGGGATGTTGAATTTAGTGGGAGTTCATCTAGTAATTTGATTAGGTTGAACTATTTATCATGAACATAGTCTTAATTGTACTTGACAATACTGTAGATCACATGGCCAAGTCCAACTTCAACTTCAACGTTTTTTGCTGAGAAAGAAAAGCTTAGAAACAATGGGTCTAACTTCACCAATTGGTTCCGCAATCTAAGAATCATTCTGTCTGGCGGACAAAAGGACTATGTCCTTGGGAAAGCGTTAGGTGACCCCCCTGCTGCAACTGCGCCGGCTGATGAGAAAGTTGTCTATCAGTCGCGCAAAAGATGATTATGGTGTGATTAAGAGCACCATGTAGTTTGCTATGGAACTGGAGCTTCAAAATCGTTTTGAAGAGTATCCCGGGCCCTTCGAGATTCTCGAGGAGCTGAAAACCATGTTTCAGACTCAGGCCCGTTCTGAGAGATATGAGATCTCCGAGAAGTTCTTTAACTGCAAGATGGAGGAAGGGAGTTCCGTTAGTGAGCACGCCATTAAGATGACGGGCTACACTCAACGGCTTGAGCAACTGGAATGCACGATTCCAGAGGAGCTCAATATTGGCAGGGTTATGCAATCACTCCCTCCCAGCTACAAAAGTTTTGTAGTGACTCACAATCATATTGGTTCCACTGATACGATCACCGAGCTCTTCGCAAAGCTGAAGGCTGCGGAGGTGGACATCAAAAAGGATAATCATGTGTTGATGGTCAACAAGCCCACCTTCAAGAAAGGTAAGGGAGCAAAGAAGCCCTTCAAGAAAGGCGGCAGCAAGCGCGTTGCCCCTGCTGAGAAGAAGCTCAAGTCTGGTCCTAAGCCGGACACTGAGTGCTTCTATTGCAAGGACAAGGGTCACTGGAAGCGCAACTGTCCGAAGTACTTAGCGGACAAGAAGGCTGGCACCATCAAAGGTATATTTGATATACATGTTATTGATGTTTTCCTTACTAGCCCTCATTGTAGTGCCTGGGTATTTTATACTGGTTCAGTTGCTAATATTTGTAACTCGAAACATGAGCTACGGAATAGACGGCGGCTTGCGAGGGATGAGGTGACGATGCGCGTTGGCAACGGATCAAGAGTTGATGTGATGGCCGTCGGCACGCTCTCCTTAGTTTTAATTTTGGGATTAGTTTTAAACCTTAATAAGTGTTATTATGTGCCTGCGTTGAGCATGAACATTATTTCTGGATCGTGTTTATTGCAAGACGGTTATTCATTTAAATCGGAGAATAATGGTTGTTCTATTTATACGAGTAACATCTTTTATGGTCATGCACCTATTGTGAATGGTTTATTTCTTATAAATCTCGAAAGGGATGAAACACACATCCATAACATTGAGGCTAAGAGATGCAAAGTAGATAGTGATAATACTACTTATTTGTGGCACTATCGTCTAGGTCATATTGGTGTAAAGCGCATGAAGAAACTCCATTCTGATGGACTTTTGGAGTCTCTTGATTTTGAATCATTTGACACATGCGAACCATGCCTCATGGGCAAGATGATCAATACCCCGTTCTCCGGTATGATGGAGCGAGCAACGGACTTGTTGGAAATCATACATACCGATGTATGCGGACCGATGAGTGTTTCGACGCGCGGTGGATATCGCTATTTTCTCACTTTTACCGATGACTTAAGTAGAGATGGGTATATCTATTTGATGAAACATAAATCTGAAATATTTGAAAAGTTCAAGGAATTTCAGAATGAAGTGGAGAACCATCGTAACAGAAAGATTAAGTTTCTGCGATCCGATCGTGGAGGTGAATACTTGAGTTATGATTTTCTCACGCATCTTAAAGCAAGCGGAATCGTTTCACAACTCACGCCACCCGGAACACCACAGCGCAATGGTGTGTCTGAACGCCGGAATCAAAACCTATTAGATATGGTCCGATCGATGATGTCTCTTACTGATTTGCCGTTATCATTTTGGGGTTATGCATTAGAAACCGCTGCATTCACTTTAAATAGGGCACCATCTAAATCCGTTGAGACGACACCGTATGAACTGTGGTTTGGTGCTAAACCTAAGTTGTCGTTTATTAAAGTTTGGGGATGCGAAGCTTACGTCAAGAAGTTGATGCCGGAAAAGCTCGAACCCAAAGCGGAGAAATGCGTCTTCATAGGATACCCTAAGGAAACTATTGGGTATACCTTCTATCACCGAACCGAAGGCAAAGTGTTTGTCGCAAAGAACGGTTCCTTTCTTGAGAAGGAGTTTCTCTCGAAAGAAGTGAGTGGGAGGAAAGTAGAGCTAGACGAGGTTGTTGAACCTTCTCTTGAATTGGAGAGTAGCGCAGCACCTGAAATTGTTCCAGTGCCGCCTGCACCAACAATAGAGGAAGCTAATGACAAGGATCATGAAGCTTCGGACGATGCTGCTACTGAACGTCGCAGGTCGACAAGGTCGCGTGCCCCTCCTGAGTGGTACGGCAACCCTGTCTTGACTGTCTTGTTGGTAGAAGACAGTGAACCTACGAACTATGAGGAAGCGATGATGAGCCCAGACTCTGAGAAATGGCTAGAAGCCATGAAATCCGAATTGGGATCCATGAGAGAAAACCAAGTATGGACTTTGGTGGACCCTCCTAGCGACAGAAAGGCCGTTGAGTGCAAATGGATCTTCAAGAAGAAAACAGACGCGGATGGTAATGTTACCGTCTATAAAGCACGACTTGTCGCAAAAGGTTTTCGACAAGTTCAAGGTGTTGACTACGATGAGACATTTTCTCCCGTAGCGATGTTTAAGTCCATTCGGATTTTATTAGCAATTGCTGCGTTTCATGATTATGAAATATGGCAGATGGATGTCAAGACTGCGTTCCTCAATGGCAACATTGATGAAGAGTTGTATACGATGCAACCCGAAGGTTTTGTCGATCCTAAGGATGCTAGTAAAGTATGCAAACTTCAGCGTTCCATTTATGGACTGAAGCAAGCATCTCGGAGTTGGAACCTTCATTTTGATCAAGTGATCAAGAGCTTTGGATTTGTTCCAAATTGCTACGAAGCTTGTATCTACAAGAAAGTGAGTGGGAGCTCGGTGACATTTCTGGTACTATATGTGGATGACATATTGATTATTGGAAATGACATCAACATGCTTAACGATGTGAAGAGTTATTTGAACAAGTGTTTTTCAATGAAAGACCTAGGTGAAGCTGCTTATATATTGGGCATCAAAATCTATAGAGATAGACAAAGACGCCTGATAGCTTTAAGCCAGAGTACATACCTAGACAAAGTTCTGAAAAGGTTCAGAATGGATAAGGCAAAGAAAGGTTCAGTGCCTATGTTGTCAGGTAAGATATTGAGCAAGGCTCAGTGTCCAGCTACGGTAAATGATAGGGAAGCTATGAGCAAAGTGCCTTATGCCTCGGCCATAGGTTCCATCATGTATGCCATGCTGTGTACTAGACCGGATGTGTCCAATGCTCTTAGTTTGACGAGCAGATATCAAAGTGATCTAGGAGTGGAACACTGGACAGCCTTAAAGAACATCCTAAAGTACCTAAATAGAACTAAAGAAATGTTCTTAGTCTATGGGGGTGATGAACAGCTCGTCGTAAAAGGTTACGTCGATGCTAGTTTCGACACCGACAAGGATGATTCCAAATCTCAGACAGGATACGTTTATATTTTGAATGGAGGAGCTGTGAGCTGGAGAAGCTGCAAGCAAAGCGTGATCGCGGGATCTACAGTGGAAGCGGAATACATGGCTGCTGCCGAAGCGTCAAGTGAAGGAGTTTGGATCAGGAACTTCATTGCTGAGCTTGGCGTGGTTCCAAGTGCATTGGACCCACTGGAGATATTGTGTGACAACACTGGCGCCATAGCACTCGCTATGGAACCAAGATATCATCCAAAGACCAAGCATATCAACCGCAAGTTTCATATAATCCGAGATTATATAGCAGATGGAGATCTGAAGATTAGTAAAGTACATACAGATCTGAATGTTGCAGATCCATTGACTAAACCTCTTCCACGTGTAAAACATGATCAGCACCTTAGTTCCATGGGTGTGAGATTGTTGCCAGATGTAAACTAGATTATTGACTCTAGTGCAAGTGGGAGACTGTTGGAATTATGCCCTAGAGGCAATAATAAAGATGTTATTATTATAATTCTTGTTCATGATAATGTTTATATTCCATGCTATAATTGTATTAAGAGGAAACTTTAATACTTGTGTGGTTTGTGAACAACACCGTGTCCCTAGTATGCCTCTATGGACTAGCTCATTGATTAATGATGGTTTAGGTTTCCTAACCATGGACATGAGTTGTCGATTAATAATGAGATCATATCATTGGGAGAATGATATGATGGACAGACCCAAACTAAGCGAAGCAATTAGATCGTGTCATCGTGTTCCTCTTTGCGAAGCTTTTCATATGTCAAATATTGTATTCCTTAGACCATGAGATAATACAACTCCCTGGTATCGGAAGAAAGCTTTGAGGTCATCAAACGTCATCCTATGAGAGGGTGATCATAAAGGTGTCTCTCAGGTGATCGGAAAGTACCTGTTGGGTCGTATGTATCGAGATGGGATTTGTCGCTCCCAAGTCGGAGAGATATACTTCGGGCCCACTCGGTAATCGATATCAACACCGCTTGCAAGCATGTGGTTAAGGAGTTAATCACAAAGTGATATCGGATTACGGAACGAGTAAAGTACTTGCTGTGAACGAGATTGAACTAGGTACGATGGTACCGACGATCAAATCTCGGGCAAGTAAAATATCGCGAGACAAAGAGAATATATATATGGGATTGATTGAATCCTGGCATCGTGGTTCATCCGATATGATCATCGATGAATGTGTGGGAGTCAATATGGGTTTCGAGACCCCGCTGTTGATTATTGATAGAAGATCATGTCTGCATGTTCTCGAACCCGAAGGGTCACACACTTAACGTGTCTTGACGCTAGGATAGATTGGATAATTGGTTTATGAGTTTTTGTTCGGAGTCTTGGATGGGATCCGGGACATCACGAGAGGTTCCGGAATGGTTCGGAGAATAAGATTCATATAAGGCAGTGCAGTTTTTGGAGTTCGGAATTGTTTCGGGTTAATCGGTATTGTACCGGAAGCTTCTAGAACCTTCCGGAAGGGGACCAACATGGTCCCACCTGTCGGGAGGGGGCATGGGCCTATGAGGGAGTGCCCTGGCTGCATTGGGCCAGGGGCACAAGGACCCATAGGGCCCAGCCGACCAAACAAGGGGAAACCCTAGTTTGGAGCTTCTAGAAGGGGGGGGTTTCCTTGCCCCCCACTTCTTCCTCCTTGGCCACCGGCCTAGGGCTTGGGGTAGGGGTTAGGGCTGGCGCCCACCCCTCTATATATAGAGGGCTGGGGCGCACCACCCCCCCCCACACCTTCCCCTCAAGCCTAGTTGCCCTGCTGCCCTCCTCTCTCTCTCCCTCCCGACTGCGTGTAGGCGAAGCCCTGCTACATAAACTCTCCACCACTTGCACCGCGCCGTCGCATTGTAGATCCATTCCGTCTCTCCACCATACTTGCTGTACCAAGGAAGGAGGAGACGTCGAGGTGTTGCACGTGTGCATCTCCCGGAGGCATCGCCACTTGTGGTGCTAGATCGGATCGGATCGCGAGGAGGAGAAGCGAGTACGACTACATCACCCACGTTCCAACGAACGTTCCGCTGTGCGAATCTTCAAGGGTATGAAGATCTAATCCAATCTCTATCGTTGTTTGCATCTCCTAGATTAGATCTTGGCTTCCCTCTGTTCGCATCCGTAGAAAATTTTGATTTACTATGCCGCGAATCCCTTCATTTATTATTATTTTAATTGTTTATTTATCATAATATTAAGATTGGTTTACTCATATCCTGAGTCTTTTACCGCTTTCGTTTTGGTCACATCTTTTCCACGATTTGCCTTGCGCTCGTGAGTATAAACTTTTTACTGGCTTGCCGTTTAAAGGCTCCAGTACCCTTGAAAAACCCGCCTTTGTGCGTTAGCTTAAGTTTTTTGGATACACGTTTTTTGTTGTTTTTATGTGGATTCCAGAGTAGTAATTTCTCGGCACTTAAAGCCGGCGTTTTGGCCTTGGGTTCTGGACGGTTCCATTAGGCATCATCACCCAAGGACATGGTTCTGTGCTACGAGTCTTCCGTCTCACGAAAGGTCAAGCATAAAGACCAGAATAATGGATAAGCCAGCACTTGCTTAAATTTTTTTATTCAAATTAGTTGAGTTTTTTCCTCCTAAACAGTTTTATGTGTCCAGCTGCTGCATAGTTTCAGCTTTAAAGCATTTGTTTAAAGGCCATGTTTGTTCTGCCTTACACTTGTTTGTTGGACACGATTAAAGGAGTAATTTAATATATTTGTATTTTCATGTTTATGTTTCAGATACATAACGCTTGGACATTGCCGCGTTCCTCGGAATAAGATGTTTTAAGCCGGATTTTCACTAGGCTTGACACCTCGGGGGCTAAAAATTGAAATTGTTGACCAAGACTTGAGTCGCCTTTGAGGATGTCGGATCGACGCTCGAGGGCTTGACATCTCTAATTTAAGAGTTGTGTCCCGCCTTGCGTCCAAGCCGGAACAACCTCGGGGGCTACAGTACGATGGTCTCCAAGACATGGTTTAGTTCTCTTTGAGCATCAAGCCGAAAAATTCATGTGAATTCCACCTCGACGCTCGGGGGCTACACCGATGCTGAATTTTTGTGAAGTTCTCTCTAGAGCACCAAGCCAAAATTATTTCCGACTTGGCGCTGGGGGGCTACACTATTCACATTTTCTTTAAAGCTACTCTAAGAGCACCAAGACGAATTTCTTTTGAAACTCCGACTTGGCGCTCGGGGGCTACAATAGTTTGATGTACAATTATGCATGTTCTTTTGAGCATCAAGCCGCCTTCGACGAAGCTGACTCAATGCTCGGGGGCTACATATGGTTATGTCAACAAAACTTTCAAGACGGTGAAGAATCCGGCTAGCCAAACTTGGGGGCTTGACATTAACTTTGCCTTCACGGAAGTTTCCTGAGTTACACGGCTCGACGTCCTGAACATCCATGACATGAGAGGCTCTAAGATCTTAATTAGGCAAGCTTTTATGTCTGTGACTTTGCTGGCTCTAAGTCGGTAGTTTGGAAGCCTTTATGACCGTGGCCCAGTAGCCGTGATTTTTTTGGCTTACTTATCATCCTGCATGGATGATGATATTGAAGACGTTACTAGACCTTGGAAGATTCACTAACGATTTGTTAGAGAATTCTCCGTCTTGGACTCGTTCATAGAAGCATACAAGAAACTCTCTGGCTAGGCTTAGTCGGATGAGAATATGATATGGGAGCTCTCCAAGATTCTTCACAAAGCACGCCTACAAATTTAAGATGACGTGATACTTATGCTCAAAGCTAGACGGAGGAACGCGAGGATCTTGAAGAACTCCGGAGGCTACTATTATGGATATACCAAATGGGTATACCTACAACATAGTCTCATTCTGGCAAGCCCGGGTGGCCCACAGTTGGTGGTTAGGCCTATGGCATAACCGGGCGACCCAGTTGCTGATAGACAAGCGGAGGTCCAGCAGGAATAAAGAAAGGCGACGTGCCACCGCCTTATATGGAAGACGGAGCCTTGGAGGACAAGAAGACTAGTTAGTGTTAGTCCAGGACTGTAACCGTATCCGGCTGGGACTTTCCATGTAACCCTAGGTCCTGGCGCTCTATAAGCCGGCCTACGGGAGCCTTTAAGGCACAAGCTAAACAACAACAAGTGCATAGCACTACTCGCACACAGCGAACCCCCAATCCTGTAACTCGGCATATTGCCATTATAGTGATTTGTAGCAGGAGTAGGATCTCGCCACCGTCGTGAGATCTGAACCTAGGTAAACTGTGTCAAGCCGACCCGGACGCTCTTCGTCTTCCCACCATGTCTCTAAACTCGCCGTTGGGATACCCCTCTGGCGTACATGTCAACAAAACCATGACAGTGTGGATGATGATCCCGATGAAGTCTAGCTTGATGACGGTGTTGATGGCGACGATCTCCCCTCTCTGGGAAGGAATTTCCCCGATAGAAATCTGTCTGCTGGAGAGCTCTTTCCCTCTCGGTCTTTTCCACCCTGTAGAGGCGGCGGAAATCTTTCTATGGTCGCCCCGCTGATATTAGGGTTCCGAGAGGAAGATATAGGCGAGAGGGCGAAGTCGGGAGCCGGCCAGGTGGGCCACACCCGCCCTAGGTGCGACCTAGGGGGACCCGCTTCTAGGGGGCTGTGGCCCCCCTGTGGCCTAGCTACGCCTCCCCTTCTGGCTTCCTTCGTCTTCTGGGAAAATATAATTTTCCAATATTTTTCTGGTATTTTTCTGATCTTCATGAAATTGCATCAAAACCTTCTTTTCTATCAGAAACCTGACTCCGGCAGTCCATCCTCCAAGAATCAACCAACATGCAAAAACAGAGGAAAAGACCTAAGTAACACCTCATAATAAGACATATATCAATGAATAAAGGCAAATTATGATATAGAATGGTGATGCAAATTGGACGTATCATCCGTCTCCTTCCTCCCTCTCCCCAGTCTTGGCCAGGTGGTGCAATTCCAACATAGATTCCGACTGGTGTGGTGGTGGTGTGTGTGGGGGGGGAGGGGGGGGGCTAATCTCCTGGAGTGCCCTTGGACAATGAATCAAGCGCAACCGACCCATTGATGCTCGTGAGACGGCACCCCAATGAAGTCTTGGCCTTTTGGGTTATGCGAGGGATGCGCTGGCGCGGAGCTATCCTTGACAGTTGCTGCGCGACTTTGGCTTGGCTCTGGCGTGTCGGCAACTAGTCCTAAGGTTCACGATGTAGTCATCGAGGTGCCATATGGGGTGCCTAATGGGGGATGTGGCTTTGCCATATGCGAAAGGTCTCACAATGGTGGGAAAGATCTGAGGTCATAGGTCTTCGCAAGGTGTGTGATGCATGCTGACTAACTTGGTCGACCATGCATGAGTGGTCGACATGTGGCGAGAGGCAGACGCCGGCATTTGGCCTAATGGTATAGCTGGCACGCGTAGCAGGATAGAGTCTAGCCGGACAAAAAAAATTATTTCTCGGCCTAGCTCTGTGTGGCGCACAACAGTGGTACCAGAGCAACGACTCTAGGTTTTTTGACAAGTTCTTGTGCATGCGATGCACATGTGTCTAAGATTGTATCTTTTTCATTTGTTTTTGTTTGCCTTTTTTATTGCTTTTGGTCTTAGGCAGCATTAGTGTAACACCCTAAGAATCGGACCTATGCAAGTTTTAGCGAAAACCCGCCAAACCCGCATAGAAACGATTCAAAGGTGCCCACCAGGCACTTTCGTGCGGGTGGAAAACGAAGTAATAACATTACACAACAGTCCTCGATGGGACCCACAGAACAGATATATATACAACACGACTCCATGAGTCAAGCATACAGATATAAGGTACAAAGATCCACGTCACCTTGAAAACGATAGTGCGTCCAGCTACGGACAAGATGCAAATGGGGCTAAGAGCCCTGAAGAATAACCAATGGCGTCCATAACCCTGCCCAGGCCAAGCCGGAAGGGTAACCCTGCTAACGACGTCGATCTCGAAACCTGCTTAAACAAAAGGGGTGCCGACAAAGGGCAAAGGAAAAAGAGGAGCGTCAGTACTGAGGCCAGTACACGGCGAGACTAGAATTCGGCGGTCCTCGCCTACAAAGGTATGGTGGACTGAAGCGGCAGCGGCAGCATGCACTAAACAACCTATAGAGACTCGATACAACTGGCGGTTATCAGAGGGAGGTAAGAATGACCTATCCGGATCCAACCTGAAGCTAACACCAAACAAACCCATCCTGGTGTTTCCCCCTCGGTACCAAACGAGGAAGTCAACCGAGGAACTCACACAGTTGGCAGTTTTATTTATTCAGTTATCGTTGTAGCAATTACTAGTCAGGTATAGATAATCGTCCTGATAAAATAAGCAGTGGGCCATTTTAGTTAACCATTCGGTTATAGTTGCAGCACTTACTAATCAGTTACAAATAGCATGATATAACCCAAAACCCAGCAGTTGTTGGTACTTTTATTCAGCCATTCCGTTGTAGTTGCCATAATTACTAGTCAGGTACAATGGTCGCAAGCGACACTCCAAACAAGCAATTGTGGGCAGTATTATTTAGCCATTCCATTATAGTGAAGCTGATTACTAGTCATTATAAAGTCAAATTTAGAGCAATAAACTTTAGTTATGCTTGTCTATGGTCGAGATACTGTGCTCCAAGTCGTCCATAACCGCGGACACGGCTTTCAGAAAGTTTTACCCGGCCAGGGTGCACCAATAGCAACACACACTCGATCAACCTCGGAAAAACCAAATCAAAACCCAACGAGGCCTTCACGACAAAGCAATCACAGGATTCAGAAGTATTTCAGGGGGCCACCCCTTGGAGTCTACCCGCAACGAAGTAAGCAAGCTCCGAGACGGACTCAAGGTTTGGGTGGATGGCTGTGAACGACTGGGAACCCAAAACTGAGCTTGTCGACACCGCGGAATCGTGTCCCGATCCTAAACAGTACAGTGTGCTCCTCGCACAATCGTAAATAAAGCAGTAAAGCATGGCATAAGTACAGGATCGTAAATAAAACCTCAAACTAGTTTGTGGCCCCAAGAAATAAGACTGAATCAAGCTCTGGCTAAGGGGGGTCCCATATACCTCCCGGATGTGGATAGCGCGATAAATCAAGGAACAGGTATCAAGTACTCGGGGTCCTACGGGACACAAGTGGGTGTTCGGAAACCAAATATTATCTATCACCCACCGATGCCTCTGCTTATTTCAATTTTAGTTGTTAAACAGGAATTAAAGTGAACGATAAGTAAAACTAGGATCATCTCCAACATCAACATGCGGCAATACATCAACAACTGTGGCACTTGACGACACGCAACAGCACTTGAGCAAGCGACTACGACGCGCAAGTCCAACTATCTACCAAACAACAGGTAATAGGATGTGGCCAAGGCAATATACGGCTGCAAGGGATAGTACGGGTACGGAAACTAGAGCATCGCAACACAGATAGCAATAGATCAACAGGAGGGAAATAAATACTAGAAAAGTAAGATAGGTAGAAAGAGGGAGATGCTCGCCTGAAAACATTTCCGAAGGTTCAACCGAAGATCGGGTCGACACTCGCATCAACTCAACGGCCTTATCCGCGAAGAACCAAAACACTAGAGGAAACACCGGATGCAATATTTAATACAACGGCAGAAGATCGGCATGATGCATGTATGATGTATGGCATGGCAAAGTGCGGTGCAATTAGGTCATATTAAGCGGAACCGGGGTCCCGACAATTAATTATATGGTTCGAGTTATTTAGAAACCCCCGCAATTTAAATGTTGTTTAACAAGGCAGGATATATCACCGGTTCGCTACACAAGTTTAAATGAGGCCAATATAAGGCTAGATTTGCCCGCATATGGGCCCCATATTTAATTAGAGGTGAATTGGCATAAGGCCCCCCAACCACATGACAAGTATGCATGCATGAACAATTAAATATGCAACAGGTTTTACGTTTAACATTTATAAAAATAGGGGTTCGGATAAGGGTCACACATTAGGGTTCGACGGTCTTGGGGTTCCGGGGTTCGGGCCGGTCTCGGGGTTCAGGGTTCGACGGAAGCGTTCTCGGACTACTGAGGTAGATCTTGGCGTTCGGGTAGACGAACTTGGCGTGGCATAGGGCGCCTCGGGTTCTCCTGGTCGCTGTCGTTCTTGTCGTCGTGCCGATCTTGTCAGGTCCCACAGGGTCGATCTTGCCGTTGCGAGGGTCTTGACGGGCCCGCGCCACCGAGGCGGTGTTAGCGTTCGGGAGCGTTCTCGTGACGAACTTGGCGTTCTGGGGATGATCCTGTCGCATCCGCGGTCGTCGGGTCGTGCTGACGGTCTTGTCGTCTCACGGCAAAGGTCTTGGGGTCCGAGGGGTCCGCGGAATCGGACCGGTCTTCATATTCCGTGAGGGAGATCATGGCGTCGGTGTGGTCGGTCTTGTCGGCGGTCTTGGGGTTCCGCGGCAGAGTACTTGTTGCTCCGAGAAGGCGATCATGCGGGTTCCAGGCAGAAGATCTTGTCGTTCCGTGCCGGAGTACTTGGCGTCCGTCTTTGGGCAGATCTTGGAGTGTCAAACTAACACGAAGGCTAAGAACAGGCATCCCATTCCTTGGTGTATCCATCTACATCACCGCCTGACACTGTCTTATCTGGGGCCCCAAGGACGGCAACAGCATGGTGGTGAACTAGCACTGCTGATACATGAGCGAGCCGGGGGCGCAGCGTCGGGGCGAGGTCGGAGACCGGAGGGGGGCGAGCCTGCCGGCGGCGCGGAGCGGAGATGGAGGCGGGGAGGGCGGCAGCGCGGCTCGGCCGGGGCGGCGGCAGACCGGGGGAGGACCCGCGGCCGGAGGGTCGCGCGCTTCGGTGAGGGGGCTGCGGCGCGGGCGGCTGACCGCCGGAGAGCACGGGGAGGCGGGGGAAGAGGAGGAGAGAGAGGCGGCGGTGGTCTGAGCGGAGGTGGGGGCGCACGGAACGGGGCGGGGCGCGGTCGCGGACGCGGCCGCCGGAGGGAGGCGGCGAGGCGGGCGCTCGCGGAGCGAGGTGGAGCGCGGCGGCGGAGGAAGGAGGATGCAGGGGCGGCGCGGACTCGCGAGGTGGATAGGGTGTGGAGGCGAGGCGGGTCGGACGGCGACGAGCGGAGGAGGGCCGGAGAGGAGCGGCGCTGCGGCGAGCTCGGGGCCGCGCGGGGTTGGTGGGATGAGTGGGGGATCGGGTGTGGGGAGGGTTGGTGTGTGGTGTTGGGTGCGTGTGTTGGTGTGTGTTTGAGTGATGGGGTGGGAAGGGAGGAGAGAGGGCTGGGCCAAGTGGCAGAAGCGGATTGGAGGGGGGAGAGGAAGAGGGTGAGGTGGCACATGTTGATTGGCCAGGGTGAGGTGGAGGGTTGGGCTGGGTAGGTAGTTTGGTAGGAATAGGTTTAGAGGTGGACCGTTTGTAAATTCCTGGGGGTGGTCGCTCGGGTCGAAACGGCCCGTTCGACTGCCCCCGCTAAAAAAAATAATATAATTTTTATTTGTTTTGTTAACACCGTTTGCAAACCGATAGCACTCAAACAAAAATAATCCGGAGACCGGGCTTTGCATTTGAATTAAGATGGGGCGTTTGGAAAACAAAACGGGCTTTGCGAAAATAGTTTTTGACAAACAACATGTGATGATGTCGATGCAATGCACAAATTCAACGCGATTTTCTAGTAGTGGTTTTGCGGGATGCCACAATTCGACACCACTAACAATGTATCTCGCCCTCGAGATCCGCCTCATGGTACCGGAAGGAAGGTCGGTGATCTGCGTCTTCTCGCTTCGCGTAGATCCTCGCGACACCACTAACGAGGGTTCATCCTCCATTTGAAATCGGCGACACCACCAACAAAGGGTCGTTGATCCTGTTCGTCAAGAGAGCACTCCGGATAAACAAAAGGTCGAAGGTAGAGGTATCAACAAATAAGCCACCCCTAACTTCCGTGGACGGAGTAAAATTGTTGGATCCACTGATTCGGTGTACAAGAGCGAATGATAAGAGTAGTCGGATGGTGATCAGTCCATCGCGCACCCAAAACATTACTCTGCACACGAATAGGCGGATTATGCAACCAACTCTCGGGATCAGACTGAAGATCTCGACAAGCGAGGTTCGGAACAAAGGAGTGATGCAGACTCTGCATCGGATCTGGCATAGAGGATGTCGTCGCGTCGGAAAACACCGGAAGGCACAAACAAGGAACAAAGAATGGTACCACAGCAGACAGATTCCTCAAGCAGCATGAACACCGGATGGTAGAACACCGTGACCAAAGAAGGAAGCGAAACCCTAAAGGTACGACGGAACCCAACCACGAGAATTCCTGGACTCGAAGGAAGAGACGAGAGCGGATTCAAAACACGTAGAGGTAAGAGGAGAACAGCAGAGGGGTAAGGAGTAAAATCAGACCTAATCAGAACTATCCAACCGATTTTGCAAAAATAGTTTTGACACTCTACTTCGGCCGTTACCTAGGTTATTCTACAGGCTGGACTTGTGGGCTATCGCAACTGCTGAGCTCTGATACCACTCTGTAACACCCTCAGAATCGGACCTATGCAAGTTTTAGCGAAAACCCGCCAAACCCGCATAGAAACGATTCAAAGGTGCCCACCAGGCACTTTCGTGCAGGTGGAAAACGAAGTAATAACATTACACAACAGTCCTCGATAGGACCCACAGAACAGATATATATACAACACGACTCCATGAGTCAAGCATACATATATAAGGTACAAAGATCCACGTCACCTTGAAAACGATAGTGCGTCCAGCTACGGACAAGATGCAAATGGGGCTAAGAGCCCTGAAGAATAACCAATGGCGTCCATAACCCTGCCCAGGCCAAGCCGGAAGGGTAACCCTGCTAAGGACGTCGATCTCAAAACCTGCTTAAACAAAAGGGGTGCCGACAAAGGGCAAAGGAAAAAGAGGAGCGTCAGTACTGAGGCCAGTACACGGCGAGACTAGAATTCGGCGGTCCTCGCCTACAAAGGTATGGTGGACTGAAGCGGCAGCGGCAGCATGCACTAAACAACCTATAGAGACTCGATACAACTGGCGGTTATCAGAGGGAGGTAAGAATGACCTATCCGGATCCAACCTGAAGCTAACACCAAACAAACCCATCCTGGTGTTTCCCCCTCGGTACCAAACGAGGAAGTCAACCGAGGAACTCACACAGTTGGCAGTTTTATTTATTCAGTTATCGTTGTAGCAATTACTAGTCAGGTATAGATAATCGTCCTGATAAAATAAGCAGTGGGCCATTTTAGTTAACCATTCGGTTATAGTTGCAGCACTTACTAATCAGTTACAAATAGCATGATATAACCCAAAACCCAGCAGTTGTTGGTACTTTTATTCAGCCATTCCATTGTAGTTGCCATAATTACTAGTCAGGTACAATGGTCGCAAGCGACACTCCAAACAAGCAATTGTGGGCAGTATTATTTAGCCATTCCATTATAGTGAAGCTGATTACTAGTCATTATAAAGTCAAATTTAGAGCAATAAACTTTAGTTATGCTTGTCTATGGTCGAGATACTGTGCTCCAAGTCGTCCATAACCGCAGACACGGTTTTCAGAAAGTTTTACCCGGCCGGGGTGCACCAATAGCAACACACACTCGATCAACCTCGGAAAAACCAAATCAAAACCCAACGAGGCCTTCACGACAAAGCAATCACAGGATTCAGAAGTATTTCAGGGGGCCACCCCTTGGAGTCTACCCGCAACGAAGTAAGCAAGCTCCGAGACGGACTCAAGGTTTGGGTGGACGGCTGTGAACGACTGGGAACCCAAAACTGAGCTTGTCGACACCGCGGAATCGTGTCCCGATCCTAAACAGTACAGTGTGCTCCTCGCACAATCGTAAATAAAGCAGTAAAGCATGGCATAAGTACAGGATCGTAAATAAAACCTCAAACTAGTTTGTGGCCCCAAGAAATAAGACTGAATCAAGCTCTGGCTAAGGGGGGTCCCATATACCTCCCGGATGTGGATAGCGCGATAAATCAAGGAACAGGTATCAAGTACTCGGGGTCCTACGGGACACAAGTGGGCGTTCGGAAACCAAATATTATCTATCACCCACCGATGCCTCTGCTTATTTCAATTTTAGTTGTTAAACAGGAATTAAAGTGAACGATAAGTAAAACTAGGATCATCTCCAACATCAACATGCGGCAATACATCAACAACTGTGGCACTTGACGACACGCAACAGCACTTGAGCAAGCGACTACGACGCGCAAGTCCAACTATCTACCAAACAACAGGTAATAGGATGTGGCCAAGGCAATATACGTCTGCAAGGGATAGTACGGGTACGGAAACTAGAGCATCGCAACACAGATAGCAATAGATCAACAGGAGGGAAATAAATACTAGAAAAGTAAGATAGGTAGAAAGAGGGAGATGCTCGCCTGAAAACATTGCCGAAGGTTCAACCAAAGATCGGGTCGACACTCGCATCAACTCAACGGCCTTATCCGCGAAGAACCAAAACACTAGAGGAAACACCGGATGCAATATTTAATACAACGGCAGAAGATCGGCATGATGCATGTATGATGTATGGCATGGCAAAGTGCGGTGCAATTAGGTCATATTAAGCGGAACCGGGGTCCCGACAATTAATTATATGGTTCGAGTTATTTAGAAACCCCCGCAATTTAAATGTTGTTTAACAAGGCAGGATATATCACCGGTTCGCTACACAAGTTTAAATGAGGCCAATATAAGGCTAGATTTGCCCGCATATGGGCCCCATATTTAATTAGAGGTGAATCGGCATAAGGCCCCCCAACCACATGACAAGTATGCATGCATGAACAATTAAATATGCAACAGGTTTTACGTTTAACATTTATAAAAATAGGGGTTCGGATAAGGGTCACACATTAGGGTTCGACGGTCTTGGGGTTCCGGGGTTCGGGCCGGTCTCGGGGTTCAGGGTTCGACGGAAGCGTTCTCGGACTACTGGGGTAGATCTTGGCGTTCGGGTAGACGAACTTGGCGTGGCATAGGGCGCCTCGGGTTCTCCTGGTCGCTGTCGTTCTTGTCGTCGTGCCGATCTTGTCGGGTCCCACAGGGTCGATCTTGCCGTTGCGAGGGTCTTGACGGGCCC
The DNA here is from genome assembly GCA_916181665.1 of Avena sativa. Taxonomy (NCBI): domain Eukaryota; kingdom Viridiplantae; phylum Streptophyta; class Magnoliopsida; order Poales; family Poaceae; genus Avena; species Avena sativa. The sequence continues at coordinate 38,376,950 of OV702283.1, forward strand.
GCACCACCGAGGCGGTGTTAGCGTTCGGGAGCGTTCTCGTGACAAACTTGGCGTTCTGGGGATGATCCTGTCGCATCCGCGGTCGTCGGGTCGTGCTGACGGTCTTGTCATCTCACGGCAAAGGTCTTGGGGTCCGAGGGGTCCGCGGAATCGGACCGGTCTTCATATTCCGTGAGGGAGATCATGGCGTCGGTGTGTTCGGTCTTGTCGGCGGTCTTGGGGTTCCGCGGCAGAGTACTTGTTGCTCCGAGAAGGCGATCATGCGGGTTCCAGGCAGAAGATCTTGTCGTTCCGTGCCGGAGTACTTGGCGTCCGTCTTTGGGCAGATCTTGGAGTGTCAAACTGACACGAAGGCTAAGAACAGGCATCCCATTCCTTGGTGTATCCATCTACATCACCGCCTGACACTGTCTTATCTGGGGCCCCAAGGACGGCAACGTCATGGTGGTGAACTAGCACTGCTGATACATGAGCGAGCCGGGGGCGCAGCGTCGGGGCGAGGTCGGAGACCGGAGGGGGGCGAGCCTGCCGGCGGCGCGGAGCGGAGATGGAGGCGGGGAGGGCGGCAGCGCGGCTCGGCCGGGGCGGCGGCAGACCGGGGGAGGACCCGCGGCCGGAGGGTCGCGCGCTTCGGTGAGGGGGCTGCGGCGCGGGCGGCTGACCGCCGGAGAGCACGGGGAGGCGGGGGAAGAGGAGGAGAGAGAGGCGGCGGTGGTCTGAGCGGAGGTGGGGGCGCACGGAACGGGGCGGGGCGCGTTCGCGGACGCGGCCGCCGGAGGGAGGCGGCGAGGCGGGCGCGGACTCGCGAGGTGGAGCGCGGCGGCGGAGGGAGGAGGATGCAGGGGCGGCGCGGACTCGCGAGGTGGAGAGGGTGTGGAGGCGAGGCGGGTCGGACGGCGACGAGCGGAGGAGGGCCGGAGAGGAGCGGCGCTGCGGCGAGCTCGGGGCCGCGCGGGGTTGGTGGGATGAGTGGGGGATCGGGTGTGGGGAGGGTTGGTGTGTGGTGTTGGGTGCGTGTGTTGGTGTGTGTTTGAGTGATGGGGTGGGAAGGGAGGAGAGAGGGCTGGGCCAAGTGGCAGAAGCGGATTGGAGGGGGGAGAGGAAGAGGGTGAGGTGGCACATGTTGATTGGCCAGGGTGAGGTGGAGGGTTGGGCTGGGTAGGTAGTTTGGTAGGAATAGGTTTAGAGGTGGACCGTTTGTAAATTCCTGGGGGTGGTCGCTCGGGTCGAAACGGCCCGTTCGACTGCCCCCGCTAAAAAAAATAATATAATTTTTATTTGTTTTGTTAACACCGTTTGCAAACCGATAGCACTCAAACAAAAATAATCCGGAGACCGGGCTTTGCATTTGAATTAAGATGGGGCGTTTGGAAAACAAAACGGGCTTTGCGAAAATAGTTTTTGACAAACAACATGTGATGATGTCGATGCAATGCACAAATTCAACGCGATTTTCTAGTAGTGGTTTTGCGGGATGCCACAATTAGGATCAGGTTTGGCCAAATCCAGATCAGATCTGGGTCACATTCTATCCAGATAAACCTAGTGATGGGGTCACATTGATGAGAACAGTGACACACTCATTAAAGTTGTCTTTTCTTATTGGACAATAAATAGAGAGTTGTACCTTGTCACTATCTGACTAAGAGCAAGTCGGAAAGGTTCCGCCTTTGTGTTGTATTTACTTCTTGTTCCCTTAAAAAAGGTCTAGTCGGTTACCCTACCTTGTGCTGCACCACTACAAGTCACATAATTTTGGTTACTGGACTCACGATAGTGGGACACTTCCAATTCTCTTCGATAAAGTGTGAGGGGGTCAGATTATCTCTACGAGGCACTTGGTAAGCTAGATGGAGCTATCACAATGGTTGTTTTCTTTGGGGTAAGGTGGATAGTTAGACGATCCAACATGAGTTGTATAGAGATATGATTAGCAAGGTGTTGCCTACTTGGAGAATTATCCGGCTAGCAGTGACGCAAAACCTCAGTAGTCAAGTAGCTATACGGGATCATGAATCACTATCAACTGTTGAAGGGATATCAGTCTAAGTGGGAGTGTGCACGATTAAAGTGTTTAATATGCCTTCTCCTTTATAGATGTATTCTCTTAAGTGTTTGCATTTCTGTTTGTAGATGGCACCTACTAGAACTCTCCAAATTTCCATATTTTCTTTGTTTTTTATCCTTGATAAGGATAAGATGAATTGAACCAACTTTACCAACTGGTATAGTAATCTGAGAATTATTCTCAAACAAGATAAAAAGGAACATGTCCTAGACAATTTGATTCCTAACGATCCGGACGATGATGAGCCTGCTATCATAAGTTTCATCTATTGTCGTGCTCGGGACGATTCGATGAAGATCAATTGCCTCATGCTTGCTCATATGGAGCTGGATATGTGATGGCAACAACTCCGTGTACCAATTTGTTGGGACTCTAAGTGCAGAGTGTTGTAGCAAGCGTCTTTTCCCCATAAGGATGACTCAAGGGTTTATATCAAACTCTCGGGGAACTGGCTTAGAGACTTTATTTTTCCTCTCCTCTTCAAGAAACCTACAAAGCAAAGTTTTATCTTGTGTCCCCAACTCCACCGTGTGGTTGTCAAGCATAAAGTTTTGTATTAGTAATAGGAAATAATAATAATATAAAATAAAATAACACAAATAAAAACTAGGCAAGCAAAGTAAAAACAATAAAAGGATAGTTGTTTTTTGGTTTTGGGTGTGTTTGCAAGTGAAGAAAGTATTTTTATATTTTACAAATAATAAATAGCAGAAAATATAAAGTGTGATAGTGGTGTTGGAAAGGTGTTTATTATGGTTTAAAATGGACCGAGGTTCATGGGTTCACTTGTCTACTCTCTTTTTGGGCTGCAATGGACACAAACAATTCATTAGAGACATAATATTGGTGGAACTTCTACATGTGTTTGATAAGCATTCATATGGGCATCACATGCAAACATAGATATGATGCAACACATCTCTCTTATACTCCTCAAGAAACGGAAAACTCCAAGCAATCTTGAATTAAGAATCAACAAAGTATAGCCTTAAGTATTTTGACATGATTTTTGAATCACAAATATGCTATCTTGACCAAACATGATTTTCTAACCATCACAAGTTAATTATAGCACATGGATTCACTTAATCCCTAGTGAGGTAGCAATAAAAAGGTAAATACCATAGTATATCTCGAATTTGTTGTCACTATTCAATCACTACCACCATGCTACTCCATCTAATACACACTTCTTCCCACACATGCTCTTGCATAAAAGTTGGATCAGAACAAGTATTTAAGAATGGGGTACATGATATGCATCTATCTATACATCTTACACATAATATATTCCAATCTCATATATCAAATCATAGAATAAAGATCCACCATATAAGACTTATAAATATGACCATAATCATGTTGGGCAGCTCATATGGTACTAGCTCTATGAAGAACAAGATAGATATAGAGAGATCAAGATACTGCCACAAACCCATAGTACAGAGGTGGACTAATCCCTCTTCATCATGGTGATGATGGTGTAAACGTTGAAGAAGGTAGAGATCCCTCTAACGGCAGCTCCGACGGAGTTTCCCCCTCCAATCTTCGCTGGTTCTGGATCTATTTTGGTGTTTTGGTGTTTCTTTGGCGCCTCTCTCTAGGAACTCCTGAGGGTCCCTTTTATAGTGGTTTTTAGGTCATACGAAGGCGATGGGCGAAATATCAAAGTGAATCGACAACCGAGGAGGAAAAGGGCCTGGGTGGCACACCCACCCTTACTGGGCGCGTCACTAGGGCTCTTTTGGCCCTCCTAGCTCATCTGGTGAGGTCCAAGTACTCCTGGTGCTTCTGTTGATGAAATATCGACGCCCCCGAAAGCCATCTCCATTTGACTTCATTTTGGTCCCTGAAAGGAAAAATACACAAAATAGGGTTTTCTAGTTATAAACAAAATAAAGGGGATCATTGGTCAATCCCCATAAATCTATGTAAAACATGAATATAACATCGTACATATATAAACTATGTGGGGATTCATATCAACAAACTACAAAGTTAATCTATGCATTTTACATGCATCAGATGTATAATTATGTTTGGCAATAATAATGTTGGTATTTCCTTCCGACAATACAAAATTTATCTTGTTTCCCTAAGTTATTCCATAAATAAAGTTGATCCCCCTTCTACTGTGAATGTTAGTACCAAGCGTAAGCGCGATGATTACGAGACTTCTTCGAAATTATGGCACTACCATTTGGGTCATATCTCGAGGGGGAGAATCGAGCGTCTCATTAAAGAGCAAGTCCTTTGTCCTTTGAATTTCTCAGATGCGGATATGGATCGTTGTATTGATTACATCAAAGGGAAATATGCTAAGAGAATCAAGAAAGGTGAACATAGAAGCACGGGAGTTTTAGAAATTGTTCACACAGATATCTATGGTCCTTTTAATGTGAAATCAGTGGATGGTTTTGATTCCTTCATCACATTCGCTGATGACTTCTCCTGCTTTGGATTCATCTATCCTATCAAAGAAATATCTGATCCATTATAAAAGTTCAAAATATTCAAAGGTGAAGTTGAGAATCAAGCCAGTCAAAATATCAAAGTTGTAAGGTCGTGGTGGTCAGTACTACGATACTTCTTATGGACAATTTCCTAGATTTTTGCTAAGTTCCTACAGGAAAATGGTATTGTATCCTAGTATTCAACACCGGGCGAACCTCAGTAAAATGGAGTGGATGAAAGGCAGAATCACACTCTTATGGACATGGTACAAAGTATGTTAAGTCACTCCACTTTAATGCTCGGTTTATGGATAGAAGCTCAAAATACAGCTGCACATATTCTTAATAAGTTCCTAGCAAATCGATGCCGACAACGTCGTATGAATTATGGACTAGGATAAAACCAACCTTGAGTTATTTTCTTGTGTGGGGCTACCCTACTAAGTCTAGAGTTTTTAATCCAATTATGGGAAAGTTAGACCCCAAGACAGTCAGCTGCCATTTTATTGGTTATCTTGACAAATCTAAGGCATATCGTTTCTATTGTCGAAAGAAATTCACTAAGTTTGTTGAAAAAAGACATGCTGTGTTCTTGGAAATTGATATGTTTAGAGGTAGTATGACTCCCAGGGAAATAGTCTTGGAGGAAAAGCAGGAATATGTCTCAATATCTGTGATCCAAGAGCCAGTGTTTCTAGTTCATGTTGAGGTTACACCTCCAGTTGAGAGGACTGCTAATGCTACACCTGCTGAGATACCTATGACATCTTCATATTCCATACCTAATGATACATCTACGAAAGATGCTCAATAGCCTAAAGTTGTGGTTGATGTACCAAATAATGAACCTCTCAGAAGGTCAAACCGGGCCGGAAGGTCCGCTATTCCTAATGATTATGTCACTTATATGAGTGAGGATATGAATGCGTCGATGTTGGATGATGATCCTGCATCATTTAAGGAAGCCATACAAATTGATCATTCATCAGAATGGCTTGATGCTATGAAAGATGAAATAAAGTCCATGAGCATTAATGATGTATGGGACTTAATAGAAATTTTTGAAGGAGCCAAAAATATGGGCAACAGATGGGTCTATAAGACCAAACGCGACTCCAAAGGTGACATCGAAAGGTTCAAAGAAAGGCTTGTGGCTAAGGGCTTCACTCAAATAGAAGGTATTGATTATAATGAGACTTTTTCATCTGTCTCTTCTAAGGACTCTTTCGGAATTATTATCGCACTTATGGCTCATTATGATCTAGAATTGCATCAGATGGATGTCAAAACGACATTTCTGAATGGTGACTTACATGAGGATGTTTACATGGCTCAACCAAAATGTTTTGTTATGGAAGGAAAGGAACATTTAGGATGTCGTATTAATAAACCCATTTATGGATTAAAGCAAGCCTCGAGGCAATGGTACTGCAAGTTTGATCAAGTCATAAAGAATTTTGGTTTCAAAGAGAATGAAGTGGATAATTACATTTCTGTGAAGTTCAGGGGAGCAACTTTGTCTTCCTAATACTATATGCCGATGGCATACTCTTAGCCAGTAGCGATAAGAATATGATGCTGGAAACTAAAAGGTTTCTGTCTTCAAAGTTTGACAAGAAAGATCTTGGTGAAGTCGCTTATGTCTTAGGCATTCAAATTCACCGAGATAGATCCAAGGGAATCTTAGGGCTATCACAAAAAGCGTACATTTAGAAGGTACTCAAAAATACAATATTCATAAGTGCTCGGCCTCGCCTGCTCCAATTGTAAAGGGCGATAAGTTTGGGACTTTCCAGTGCCTAGGTAATGATTATGAATCCACGCAGATGAAGTGAAGGGTTTCGCGGCATAGTAAATCAAAATTTTCTACGGATGCGAACAGAGGGAAAGCCAAGATCTAATCTAGGAGATGCAATCAACGAGAGAGATTGGATTAGATCTTCATACCCTTGAAGATTCGCACAGCGGAACGTTCGTCGGAAAGTGGGTGATGTAGTCGTACTCGCTTCTCCTCCTCGCGATCCGATCCGATCTAGCACCACAAGTGGCGGTGCCTCCGTGAGATGCACACGTGCAGCACCTCGACGTATCCTCCTTCCTCGGACCAGCAAGTATGGTGGAGAGATAGATTGGATCTACAACACGACGGCGTGGTGTATATGGTGGAGAATTTCTGCAGCAGGGCTTCGCCTACAAACAGTCGGGAGGGAGAGAGGAAATCTAGCAAGGCGGCTAGGGTTTGGAGGAGAGGTGTGGGGGGTTGGTGCGCCCCCACCCCTCTTTATATAGAGGGGGGGCGCAGCCCTAGCCCCTCCCCCAAGCCCAAAGGATAAGGAGTGGGGGGCATGGACTCTTCCTTCTTCTAGAAACCCTATCTCTAGTTTAAACGATTTAAACTCTCTAGGATCGGCTGGGCCCTATGGGGCCTTGTGCCCCTGGCCCAATGCGGCCAGGACACTCCCTCATAGGCCCATGCCCCCTCCCGGAAGGTGGGGCCACGTTGGTCCCCTTCTGGAAGGTTCTAGAAGCTTCCGGTACAATACTGATTAACCCGGAACAATTACGAACTCCAAAAACTGCACTGCCTTATATGAATCTTATTCTCCGGACCATTCCGGAACCTCTCGTGATGTCCCGGATCCCATCCGAGACTCCGAACAAAAATTCATAAACCAATTATCCAATCTATCCTAGCGTCAAGACACGTTAAGTGTGTGACCCTGCGGGTTCGAGAATATGCAGACATGATCTTCTATCAATAATCAACAGCGGGGTCTGGGCACCCATATTGACTCCCACACATTCATCGATGATCATATCGGATGAACCACGATGCCAGGATTCAATCAATCCCATATATATATTCCCTTCGTCTCGCGATATTTTACTTGCCCGAGATTCGATCGTCGGTACCGTCATACCTAGTTCAATCTCGTTCACAGCAAGTACTTTACTCGTTCCGTAATCCGATATCACTTTGTGATTAACTCCTTAACCACATGCTTGCAAGCGGTGTTGATATCGATTACCGAGTGGGCCCGAAGTATATCTCTCCGACTTGGGAGGGACAAATTCCATCTCGATACATACAACCCAACAGATACTTTCCGATCACCTGAGAGACACCTTTATGATCACCCTCTCATAGGATGACGTTTGATGACCTCAAAGCTTTCTTCCGATACCAGGGAGTTGTATTATCTCATGGTCTAAGGAATACAATATTTGACCTAGGAAAAGCTACACAAAGATGAACACGATGATACGATCTAATTGCTTCGCTTAGTTTGGGTCTGTCCATCATATCATTCTCCCAATGATATGATCTCATTATCAATTGACAACTCATGTCTATGGTTAGGAAACCTTAACCATCATTGATCAATGAGCTAGTCCTTAGAGGCGTACCAGGGACACGGTGTTGTTCACAAACCACACAAGTATTAATGTTTCCGCTTAATACAATTCTAGCATGGAATATAAACTTTATCATGAACAAGAATTATAATAATAACATCTTTATTATTGCCTCTAGGGCATAATTCCAACAGTCTCCCACTTGCACTAGAGTCAATAATCTAGTTTACATCTAGCAACAAACTCACACCCATGGCACTGAGGTGTTGATCATGTTTTACACGTGGAAGAGGTTTAGTCAATGGATCTGCGACATTCAGATTCGTATGTACTTTGCTAATCTTCAGATCTCCATCTGCTATATAATCTCGGATTATATGAAACTTGCGGTTGATATGCTTGGTCTTTGGATGATATCTTGGTTCCTTAGCGAGTGCTATGGCGCCAGTGTTGTCACACAATATCTCCAGTGGGTCCAATGCACTTGGAACCACGCCAAGCTCAGTGATGAAGTTTCTGATCCAAACTCCTTCACTTGACGCTTCTGCAGCAGCCATGTATTCCGCTTCCACTTAGATCCCGCGATCACGCTTTGCTTGCAGCTTCTCCAGCTCACAGCTCCTCCATTCAAAATATAAACGTATCCTGTCTGAGATTTGGAATCATCCTTGTCAGTGTCGAAACTAGCATCGACGTAACCTTTTACGACAAGCTGTTCATCACCCCCATAGACTAAGAACATTTCTTTAGTTCTATTTAGGTACTTTAGGATGTTCTTCACGGCTGTCCAGTGTTCCACTCCTGGATCACTTTGATATCTGCTCGTCAAACTAAGAGCATTGGACACATCCGGTCTAGTACACAGCATGGCATACATGATGGAACCTATGGCCGAGGCATAAGGCACTTTGCTCATAGCTTCCCTATCATTTACCGTAGCTGGACACTGAGCCTTGCTCAATATCTTACCTGACAACATAGGCACTGAACCTTTCTTTGCCTTATCCATTCTGAACCTTTTCAGAACTTTGTCTAGGTATGTACTCTGGCTTAAAGCTATCAGGCGTCTTTGTCTATCTCTATAGATTTTGATGCCCAATATATAAGCAGCTTCACCTAGGTCTTTCATTGAAAAACACTTGTTCAAATAACTCTTCACATCGTTAAGCATGTTGATGTCATTTCCAATAATCAATATGTCATCCACATATAGTACCAGAAACGTCACCGAGCTCCCACTCACTTTCTTGTAGATACAAGCTTCGTAGCAATTTGGAACAAATCCAAAGCTCTTGATCACTTGATCAAAACGAAGGTTCCAACTCCGAGATGCTTGCTTCAGTCCATAAATGGAACGCTGAAGTTTGCATACTTTACTAGCATCCTTAGGATCGACAAAACCTTCGGGTTGCATCATATACAACTCTTCATCAATGTTCCCATTGAGGAAAGCAGTCTTGACATCCATCTGCCATATTTCATAATCATGAAACGCAGCAATTGCTAATAAAATCCGAATGGACTTAAACATCACTACGGGAGAGAAAGTCTCATCGTAGTCAACACCTTGAACTTGTCGAAAACCTTTTGCGACAAGCCGTGCTTTATAGACGGTAACATTACCATCCGCGTCCGTTTTCTTCTTGAATATCCATTTGCACTCAACGGCCTTTCGGTCGCTAGGAGGGTCCACCAAAGTCCATACTTGGTTTTCGCTCATGGATCCCAATTCGGATTTCGTGGCTTCTAGCCATTTCTCAGAGTCTGGGCTCATCATCGCTTCCTCATAGTTCATAGGTTCACTGTCTTCTACCAACAAGACAGTCAAGACAGGGTTGCCGTACCACTCAGGAGGGGCACGCGACCTTGTCGACCTGCGACGTTCAGTAGCAGCATCGTCCGAAGCTTCATGATCCTTGTCATTAGCTTCCTCTATTGTTGGTGCAGGCGGCACTGGAACAATTTCAGGTGCTGCGCTACTCTCCAATTCAAGAGAAGGTTCAATAACCTCGTCTAGCTCTACTTTCCTCCCACTCACTTCTTTCGAGAGAAACTCCTTCTCAAGAAAGGAACCATTCTTTGCGACAAACACTTTGCCTTCGGTTCTATGATAGAAGGTATACCCAATAGTTTCCTTAGGGTATCCTATGAAGACGCATTTCTCCGCTTTGGGTTCGAGCTTGTCCGGCATCAACTTCTTGACGTAAGCTTCGCATCCCCAAACTTTAAGAAACGACAACTTAGGTTTAGCACCAAACCACAGTTCATACGGTGTCGTCTCAACGGATTTAGATGGAGCCCTATTTAAAGTGAATGCAGCGGTTTCTAATGCATAACCCCAAAATGATAACGGCAAATCAGTAAGAGACATCATTGATCGGACCATATCTAATAGGGTTCGATTCCGGCGTTCAGACACACCATTGCGTTGTGGTGTTCCGGGTGGCGTGAGTTGTGAAACAATTCCACTTGCTTTAAGATGCGTGAGAAAATCATAACTCAAATATTCACCTCCACGATCGGATCGTAGAAACTTAATCTTTCTGTTACGATGGTTCTCCACTTCATTCTGAAATTCCTTGAACTTTTCAAATGTTTCAGATTTATGTTTCATTAAATAGATATACCCATATCTACTTAAGTCATCGGTAAAAGTGAGGAAATAGCGATATCCACCGCGCGTCGAAACACTCATCGGTCCGCATACATCGGTATGTATGATTTCCAACAAGTCCGTTGCTCGCTCCATCATACCGGAGAACGGGGTTTTGATCATCTTGCCCATGAGGCATGGTTCGCATGTGTCAAATGATTCAAAATCAAGAGACTCCAAAAGTCCATCAGAATGGAGTTTCTTCATGCGCTTTACACCAATATGACCTAGACGATAGTGCCACAAATAAGTAGTATTATCACTATCTACTTTGCATCTCTTAGCCTCAATGTTATGGATGTGTGTTTCATCCCTTTCGAGATTTAGAAGAAATAAACCATTCACAATAGGTGCATGACCATAAAAGATGTTACTCATATAAATAGAACAACCATTATTCTCTGATTTAAATGAATAACCGTCTTGCAATAAACACGATCCGGAAATAATGTTCATGCTCAACGCAGGCACATAATAACATTTATTAAGGTTTAAAACTAATCCCGAAGGTAAAACTAAGGAGAGCGTGCCGACGGCCATCACATCAACTCTTGATCCGTTGCCAACGCGCATCGTCACCTCATCCCTCGCAAGCCGCCGTCTATTCCGTAGCTCCTGTTTCGAGTTACAAATATTAGCAGCTGAACCGGTATCAAATACCCAGGCACTACAACGAGGGCTAGTAAGGAAAACATCAATAACATGTATATCAAATATACCTTTGATGGTGCCAGCCTTCTTGTCCGCTAAGTACTTCGGACAGTTGCGCTTCCAGTGACCCTTGTCCTTGCAATAGAAGCATTCAGTGTCCGGCTTAGGACCAGACTTGAGCTTCTTCTCAGCAGGAGCATTGCGCTTGCCGCCGCCCTTCTTGAAGGGCTTCTTTGCTCCCTTACCTTTCTTAAAGGAGGGCTTGTTGACCATCAACACATGATTATCCTTCTTGATGTCCACTTCCGCAGCCTTCAGCTTTGCGAAGAGCTCGGTGATCGTATCAGTGGAACCAATCTGATTATGAGTCACTACAAAACTTTTGTAGCTGGGAGGGAGTGATTGCAAAACCCTGTCAATATTGAGCTCCTCTGGAATCGTGCATTCCAGTTGCTCAAGGCGTTGAGTGTAGCCCGACATCTTTATGGCGTGCTCACTAACGGAACTCCCTTCCTCCATCTTGCAGTTAAAGGACTTCTCAGAGATCTCATATCTCTCAGAACGGGCTTGAGTCTGAAACATGGTTTTCAGCTCCTCGAGAATCTCAAAGGGCCCGGGATACTCTTCAAAACGATTTTGAAGCTCCGGTTCCATAGCAAACAACATGGTGCTCTTAATTACACCATAATCATCTTTGCGCGACTGATAGACAACCTTCTCATCAGCCTGCGCAGTTGCAGCAGGGGGGTCACCTAACGCTTTCCCAAGGACATAGTCCTTTTGTCCGCCAGACAGAATGATTCTTAGATTGCGGAACCAATTGGTGAAGTTAGACCCATTGTTTCTAAGCTTTTCCTTCTCAGCAAAAACGTTGAAGTTGAAGTTGGATTTGGCCATGTGATCTACAGTATTTGCAAGTACAATTTAGACTATGTTCATGACAAATAGTTCAATTTAATCAAATGACTAGATGAACTCCCACTAAATTCAACATCCCTCAAGTTGTTTAGTGAACACGATCCAAATTCACCACACCTAATCCGATCATCACGAGAAGAGATGTGGTTTCAATGGTGGACAACAAAGTGTCGATCATATCACTCATATGACTCATGCTTAACCTTTCGGTTCTTGTGTTTCGAGGCCATGTCTGTACATTCTAGGCTCGTCAAGCTAGACCCAAGTATTTCCGTGTGTGCAAAACTGGCTTGCACCCGTTGTATGTGAGCGTAGAGTCTATAGCACCCGATCATCACGTGATGCTTGGACACGACGAACTTTCGCAACGGTGCATACTTGGGGAGAACACAATTTTATCTTGATCTTTAAGTGAGGAATCATCTTATAATGCTACCGTCGCGATCTAAGCATAATAAGAGACACAAAAGGATAAACATCACATGCATATAAATTTATGTGACATGGTATAGCCAATCTTCACGCAATGATCTCCATCTTGTGCGTTACGGCATGATCTCCATCACTCCACCATGATTGCCTCCACCACGAATAGCAACTACAACTATTGCTAACTACTTAGCGATAAAGTAAAGCTATTACATGGCGTATAAGAAGTTGACTCGCAGGTCATACACAATTATAAAGACAACCATATGGCTCCTGCCGGTTGTGTACTCATCGACATGCAAGTCGTGAAACATTACAAAACATGATCATCGCATACAATATACACATCACATCTTGGGCCATACCATATCACAGAAAACACTCCCTGCAAAAACAAGTTAGACGCCTCTACTTTGTTGTTGCATGTTTTACGTGGCTTATGGGAGTAGATGCTAAGAACGATTCTTACCTACGGAAAGCCACAACGGTGATATTATGGTTGCCAAACTCCGGTGTTAATCCCATGACAACTATAGTGAGAGAAAATGACATCCACCAGCCGCATGTGTGGAACAAGCCACACGTCAAGTGCGGAGCCGGTCTCGCGAACGACGTCGCGTAAGGTTGGCCTAGACCGCTTCAATCTCACTATCCCGCGTCATAAGAAGAAAACAAACAAGAGGCTTGCAACATAAAACATCAACGCCCGCAACAACCATGTTGCGTTCTACTCGTGAAACACATCTACGCATAGATCTAGCTCTGATACCACTGAAGGGTTTCGCGGCATAGTAAATCAAAATTTTCTACGGATGCGAACAGAGGGAAAGCCAAGATCTAATCTAGGAGATGCAATCAACGAGAGATATTGGATTAGATCTTCATACCCTTGAAGATTCGCACAGCGGAACGTTCGTCGGAATGTGGGTGATGTAGTCGTACTCGCTTCTCCTCCTCGCGATCCGATCCGATCTAGCACCACAAGTGGCGGTGCCTCCGTGAGATGCACACGTGCAGCACCTCGACGTCTCCTCCTTCCTCGGACCAGCAAGTATGGTGGAGAGATAGATTGGATCTACAACACGACGGCGTGGTTGTTATCGCCATATTTTGGCCAAAGGAGGAGATGGGCCGTAATCAAGATGGGCTTGGAAGATACATATATGCAACGTGTTGTTGAATCGGCCTTGTGCGTGGAATTGGGCTAAATTGCCCGTGTATCTTATGTTGTAGTAGGTTACGTTTCGGTTTAAGTAAAGAGATAGGATTGCTAGGTTTATTCCAAAGATAGGAAGTCTCCGGACTATAAATATGTACCTAAGGTTATTGAGAAAAGGAGGACGATCACGTTCACAACAAACACAATCTCGGCGCATCGCCACCCCTTGTTTCTAGGGTTTCTTTCGGGTAAGTGTCATGCTGCCTAGATCGCATCTTGCGATCTAGGCAGTATCTACTTATGCGTTATTTGGTGTTACTCGTGCTGAAGCCTTGTTGATGGCGAGTAATACTTTTATCATAGATTTGTTTAGGCTAGCATCGGTACTTTTTACTATGATTGCTTAGCTATGCTGCCTTTGCTTATCTCGCTGCCTTTGCACCTGTTCGGGGTGTAAGGGTAGCATCTTGCTTGATCTTTATTCTGTCGATTCGATCTGTTATAGTTTTGCCTTGCTTTCCAAGGTTTAGTTTGATATCCACGTAGTCAGGCCTTGCAAACGGGTTGAACGATCCAGTAATACGAAAAGATATGGTTTGCTAATTCGAGAGGAGTTGTTCCGGGAATTGACTTTACGTCGGTTGTTAGGCCTTCTCTAGGGTTAATTTTCTATCATCTTTTGTATTTACCAGGCTCAATTACGTGTAGGATGTTCCAATTACGTGGTGAAAACATTAAACTGTCGTAGATCGATTTAACTTGTATTGATGAAGCAAAAGCCCATGTTATCATAGATCTAATGCAAAACCATGGGATAATCGGCTCCAAGAGCCGATTCACAGGGAAACCTGAAAGCCGGTCACGGCTTGAATTTTACGTATGTTTGTTTGCCATGCAGGAAACCAATCGAAGCAATCTTTCACCTTCCTGATCAGGTATAGGTCAGGTGGCACGCTCTCGAACCAGTCAGGACGTGTGCCGGAGTTTTGCGGGCCGTTGCCCGAGGGACCAGGTCCCACCAGCAGTCCTGGGAGCCTCCCGGCTCTCCGTGTTGCCCGTCGCTGCTCGTCGGTGGGTTTTGGCAGGCAACACATTCTGGCACGCCCGGTGGGACGTTCAACAACGTCTACATCAACATCCGACGCTGCGATGGAGAACAGACCGGTCACGTACGACGATCTGCCTGAGGAGCACAAGGCGAAGTATGATGATATCAAAGCTCTCTTCGAAGCCGATCTCATCGGCTCTTTTGAGAGGACCCGTAAGCATGGCATCAGATGGAAAGGGTTCTCACCCGAAGGTGCTCTTGACGAGGTGGATCTGTCTGTTCCTTCAGAGGAGCGCACCAGAGCTCTGCGACAGGAAGTCAATTACATGGTGGCTCATTCTCTTCATCGCCATTCTGAGAGCCTAGTGAACGCTTTCGAGCGTGTCGCGGTTCGCGTAGTTCAGGAGATCATGAAACATCAGTACTCTCCGTCGGGGCCCACTCTAGGGACTCACCAGGGAGAAAGGCCGCTCCAGACTAGGCCACAACTGCCATTCACGCTTGCAGCTCCGGAGCCGCCAGGGGCACCGGCGTACGTCGTCTACAAGGTTGGAGGTGACCCTGGCGATTACCAATTCCTGTTTGAACCACCTAAAGAGATCCCACATGGATATGTGTGCACCTACGTGTCGGACTGCAATAACCTGACGCGCACGAACCAGGTGGCAACTGCAGGGATTTCTGGAACAGGAGTTTCTGGAGCAGGGGCTTCGGGAGCAGGTATTTCCGGAGCAGGGATGTCTGGGATGGTCGCTGATAAACAGGCATGGCTAGCCAAGTACGCCACCGGAGCGAGTTCTGAGAATTTAGCCCCTGCAGCTCAAACGGTGGAGCAAATTCGTACCATCTTGAGAGACCAGTTCGGCTTCGTGCCGAAGAGAAGGACAATCGGCTATTCTAAGCCGTACCCCAACGAGTTTGATCTGATTCCGCTGCCACCCAAGTATCGGCTCCCTGAGTTCTCAAGGTTTAGCGGATCAGAAGGGTCGAGCTCGATCGAGCATGTGAGCCGATACCTGGCACAGTTAGGCATGATTTCAGCATCAGATCAGTTACGCGTAAGGTTCTTTGCGCAATCTCTGACAGGACCAGCTTTTGGGTGGTACACCTCGTTGCCACCGGACTCTATCCAGACCTGGAAGCAACTGGAAGAGCAGTTCCACATCCAGTATCATTCAGAAGCTACCGAGGCTGGCATTGCAGATCTGGCGCAGGTGCGGCAAAAGCGGGGAGAAACGGTAGCTGAGTACATTCAACGTTTCAGGACTATCAAGAACCGATGTTATTCGGCTCGTTTAACTGAGAAAGAAGCAGTCGAGCTGGCAGTGTTGGGTCTCTCAGCACCTATCAAGGATTTGGCTTTCCAAGTAGAGTACAATTCATTGGCGCACATGGCCCAGAAGCTGACAATGTATGAACAGCGCCACCCTGAGTTGTACCAAGACAAGTTCAAACGCCCGATAAGCCTGGTCGATACAGAAGAAGAGGATCCTACACAAGACCAGGAGGTGGCCGTGGCTGAATGGGCTCGGGGGGCAGATCCTGTGTCCTGCAAATGGGTAAGACAGCAAGGGCCTGCAAAAGGGTTCGACTTCGACGTGAGCAAAGCTGAGAAGATATTCGATTTACTGCTGAAAGAAAAGCAGCTGAAGTTACCCGAAGGCCACAAAATCCCTACGGCTCAAGAGATGAACGGGAGACCTTACTGCAAGTGGCATCACTCGTTCACCCACACCACCAATGACTGCAAAGATCTACGTCGCCAGATCCAAACGGCGATAGAACAGGGCCGTCTGATCCTTGGGCAGTTCGCCATGAAAGTAGACACAAACCCATTTCCCGGCGTCAACATGGTAGAACACAGCCACTCCACGAGGCGTCAGTTGGATTTCTCGTTCGATGTTAATATGGCAGGACCTGTGTACCACCGTGGCACATATAAGGAGGAAGACGGTCACTCTCGGGGCAGAGAAAGAGAGGAGGCCGGTCCACGTGACCGGCCCCGTTATGATGACAGGCCGTATTTGACCGAGGAGCAAGTGAGAAGCGTGCGATATCAGAAGCCACACTCCACACATCTCCTTAACAAGTATGAGCATCAGTATGACCGACGTCGCCGGCACGATAGAGATGATGAAGGATATGAGCACCTCGCTAGTAAAAAGCCGAAGGAAAAAGAAGGCGTGGATAAACATTGGGATTGTCCTTTCTTCAAGTATTGCTGGGACGCGGGAATGAGCCGATTGCCTACAATCGACGACTGCCCAGAATGTGGACAGCAGAAGGATGACACAGGTCCAGTCTCAGTGTTCAAGCGCCTAGGGCCTCTCCCTCCTCGAGCGAAAGACTTCGAGGAGCCAATGGGTGGAAAAGAAGAAGACAGATATCACCGGCCAAGGTGGTGCCCCGATGGACTCAGGCACACCCAAAAGCGTCGAGTTCAGCGGCTGCGTAACTTGGAGGAAGCCGAAGCGCAGTACCTCTACGCTTTAAGGAAGGCACGGCCCGATCTGGCCGTGAAAGTGCAGCAAACCTTGGAGACGGAGGCTCGTCCGAAAAGAAAAGAATGGCGCCCCAAACCAGTAAAAGCCGATGCGAAGACATCGGCTGGCACAAACATGGTGTTCACACTTCCGTCAGAGTTCTGCGCTCCAAGAGCCAAAGAACTACCAGTGGCACAGTTTGACTGCGGCCCACGACCGGTTATCTTTGAAAAGCCACAAGAGAAGGGCTACAAACATCTGAAAGCTCTGTACCTGCGAGTTTATATCAATGGGCAGCCTGTCCGCAAGATGTTGGTTGACACCGGAGCGGCAGTCAATATAATGCCATACTCCATGCTACGGCGTTTGGGACGCTCCACTGCAGATCTGATCAAAACCAACGTAACGTTAAGTGACTTCAACGGCCAAACTTCAGAGATGCAAGGCGTTCTGAATGTGGACTTGACCGTGGGCAGAAAAACCATCCCTACGTCATTCTTCATCGTTGACAGCAAAAGCACCTACGCTGTCTTGCTGGGGAGGGATTGGATTCACGCCAACTGCTGCATTCCATCCACGATGCACCAGTGCCTGATACAGTGGGATGGAGATGAAGTGGAGGTCATTCATGCAGATGATTCGATCGAGATCTCCATAGCTGGCATGAACATCTGGGAGGCAGGAGACCAAGAGCCAATCTCTGGAGTCAGTCTAGACGGCTGTGAGCGCATTGAAGCTACAAAAAACGGGGTGAGGCTGGTCTTATCCACTGGCCTGACAGAGTAGCAAAGTCCACGATCGTACGTGGTAAGGCCGATCCCTACGATCGGCCACAAAAAATAAAAAGCAGCAATCTTACGACAAACAGGTCATGCAGTCGTAGCAGGGAGGTTCCCTGCCATTGTAGAGCACAGATAAGTTGTAAACCTTCCTTGACTAATGCAATGAAAAAGGGGGCCGATTCCGGCAATCGGCCCAAACTATCTTTGTTATCCTCACCAGCTGTTTGCCCCGTGTTTAGCATCGATTTAACAGGTGACGGAAAGCTAGGGTATGGATTTACATCCGCTGATGAGCTAGAGGAGATCGACATCGGTCCTGGGGATAAGCCAAGACCAACATTTATCAGCAAAAAGTTAGATCCGAATCTGCGGGGTCCGATGATAGCTTTGTTGAAAGAATATCCAGATTGCTTTGCCTGGGACTATACAGAGATGCCCGGGTTAGACAGGAGCATCATCGAGCATCGACTCCCGCTTAAAAAAGGGTTTCGGCCGTTCCAGCAGCGAGCGTGACAGATGAAGGCCGAAATTTTGAAAGAAGTCAAGAAGGAGATCGAGAAAATGTTGACAGCCAAGTTAATCAGGCCATGCAGGTATGCTGAGTGGATTTCTAGTATCGTACCTGTAGAGAAGAAGGATGGCCGCTGGCGGGTTGCCATAGATTTTCGGGATCTTAATAGAGCCACTCCGAAGGATGAATATCCGATGCCGGTAGTAGAGACGTTAATCAACGCAGCTGCTGGTCATAAAATCTTGAGCTTCATGGATGGCAATGCCGGTTACAACCAAATTTTTATGGCTCCGGAAGATATACACAAGACTGCATTCAGAGTCCCAGGTTCGGTGGGGTTGTTTGAATATGTAGTCATGACGTTTGGACTGAAGAATGCCGGCGCCACATACCAAAGAGCCATGAATTACATCTTCCATGATCTGATTGGCAAGCTGGTGGAAATTTATATCGATGACGTGGTGGTCAAGTCAGCTTCAGTACAAGGACATTTGGACGATCTGCGACGCGTCCTGGACCGAACAAGGAAATTCGGGCTGCGGATGAATCCAAAGAAGTGTGCCTTCGGTGTAACGGCCGGTCAGTTCTTGGGTTTCTTGGTCCATGAACGAGGAATTGAGATCGGCCTGAAAAGTCAGGAGGCAGTGCGAACAATGAAGCCACCTACCACGAAGAAAGAACTGCAGTCTCTCATCGGCAAGATCAACTTCGTCAGAAGATTCATCTCCAATCTGTCAGGAAGAATGGAGCCGTTCATGGGGCTGGTGAAAATTAAATCTGATGAAGAATTCCGCTGGGGGACAGAGCAACAACGAGCCTTCGACGAAATCAAAGAATATCTAACGAAGCCGCCAGTATTGGTTCCGCCCCAGCCGGACAGGCCGTTCTACATTTACTTATCAGTAGCTGACACGTCCATCGCCTCGGTGGTGGTGCAGGTTTATGATGGTCTGGAACGAGTTGTGTTTTACATCAGCAGAAGGATGCTCGACGCAGAGACAAGGTACCCTGAGATCGATAAGTTGTGCCTCTGCCTGTTTTTCACCTGCACCAAGCTGCGCCACATCTTGCTCTCGGCAGAGATTATCATTATATGCAAATCAGATGTCATAAAGCACATGCTGTCGGCTCCTATGTTGAAAGGCCGACTCGGCAAATGGATGTTTGCATTATTGGAATTTGACATCCGGTACCAACCTGCGAAAGAGGTTAAGGGTCAGGCATTAGCCGACCTTATTGCTGAAAGGATCAACACTGATATAGCAGCACTGTCTATACGAGCGTGGGCGGTGTTTTTCGATGGATCGGTTTGTGATGATGGTTGCGGCATTGGCATTCTACTCGTGTCGCCCCGGGGGGCAACATATTCCTTCTCCATCAGGCTAGCTACCCCGTGCACCAACAACGTCGCCGAGTATGAGGCGATACGCAAGGGAATGGAGTTGCTCATAGAAGCTGGGGCAGAGGCAGTGGAAATTTTTGGAGACTCCAAATTGGTGATTTCCCAGCTCACGGAGGAATACAAGTGTGAGAGCGAGTCGCTCTTCCCATTATGGTTGCAATGCCGTGAGCTCATGGCACAGTTCCGGTACATAAACTTTAACTGGATCCCGCGATCGCAGAATACAGAGGCAAATGATCTCGCACAAATGGCTTCAGGCTACAAGGACGTAGCAGAGGGAACTGATGTTCAAGTTCAGTTCCTGGAGACAGACGACTGGAGAGCCGATATCTTCAATTACTTGAAAGATTCGGCTCGGGGGGCACCTAAACGGATAAGGTACAAGGCCATGAAGTATGTGCTTATCGGGGACGACATGTTCTACAGGACTCTGGAAGGGTTGTTGCTCAAATGTCTAGGGCCAACCGAGGCCAATCGGCTCCTGCACGAGGTACACGAAGGCGCCTGTGGAACTCACCAATCGGCTCACAAGATGAAATGGTTGGTCAGGCGATCAGGGTTTTATTGGCCCACCATGCTTGAGGACTGTTTTAAGTACTACAAAGGGTGTCAAGCATGTCAGAAATTTGGAAAAATTCAGATGGTGCCCGCGTCAGCAATGAACCCCATCATCAAACCTTGGCCATTCCGAGGTTGGGGCATGGATATGATTGGCAAGATCAATCCTCCATCAAGCAAAGGCCACATGTGGATTTTGGCCATTACGGATTATTTCACTAAATGGGTTGAAGCCGTCCCTATGAAATCAGTGAGCTCAAAGGATGTTATCGATTTTGTGAAAGAACATGTTATTCATAGATTCGGGATCCCCCAAACGATCACGACCGATGGAGGTTCGGTCTTCACTTCTTACGAGTTTAGAGAGTTCTGTGAGGACACGGGAATCAAGCTGATCCGATCATCTCCGTACTATGCTCAAGCAAATGGGCAAGCTGAAGCGTCCAACCAGAGCCTTATCAAGCTGATCAAGAGGAATATCGATGAGCACCCTAGGCGTTGGCACGAGGTTTTGTCAGAGGCTTTATGGGCTTATCGCATGTCATGTCATGGAGCAATAAAAACCTCGCCATACCATCTAGTCTATGGACAAGAAGCCGTATTGCCCTGGGAAATTACGGCTGGATCGAGACGTGTCACTTTTCAGAACGATCTAACAACTGAAGAATATACGGCCCTGATGAGTGACAGTGTTGAGGATTTAACTGAGCTCAGGCTGTGGTCGCTGGAGAAAATCAAAGAAAATAAGGCCAAGGTAGCTCGTGCATATAATAAAAAGGTGAGACCGAAAGAGTTCCACGTTGGCGATCTGGTATGGGAAGCTGTGTTGCCACTGGGGACTAAGGATGCAGCATATGGTAAATGGTCCCCAAATTGGCACGGGCCATACAGGGTCGATCAAGTTTTAAGGGGAAACGCGTACATGCTTGAGGAGCTGGATGGCGTAAAATTCCCAGTGGCTGTCAACGGTCAACACCTCAAGAAGTATTTCCCAAGCATGTGGGATGATGGACAGTGAAATATGGGGGCCGATACATGAAATCGGCCAATAAACAAAAAATAAATACAGCCGATGCACAGTCATCGACTCTAGAGGTTCAAGCTGTTACAAGCAGATGCCAGTTTACATAAACGAGCTACTGAAGAAATGCCTCGAAGGCGTGGAGGGCGTCATCCCGGACACGATCCACCTCGGCGATCTCGGCTTCTTCATCTTCGTCCTTGCCCGTCACTAGCTGCTTGTTCAGGGCACATATTTCTGCCAGATCGGTCTTCAGTTGAGCTTTGAGGCTTTCTGCTTCGTCTTGGGAGCGGGCGATGGATTCCTCCTTGTCACGAATGAGCTGTTTAGTCGCCCGGACCTTCTCTTCAAGATCTTCCAACTCCCTTTTCAAGGGTGCGAGCTCGGCGGTACTGACAGAGGTGTCAGTTTTGGCATCCAGAGACGCCTTTTTCTCGTTGAGCTGCTGACATCTGTCTGCGATATTGGCCTTCAGTGGAAGTTGGGCGCGGCGCATACTGATCCTCGCACGAGCTAACTTCACCCTTGACCCGAAGAAAGACAGAGTTACAACTGGCCAAAGCTTCACCTGCAATGCTACTGGGAGTTGGTCTTTTATTTCAGCAAGAACGCTCTTCACCTCCTCAGAACCCTCGATCAACTCTTCGACCGGGGAGGACAGCAGGGTTTTAAGACGCTGGAATTGAGGTGGAACAGCCCTGGCTCGTGGTTCATCATCGGCAACAGAGGGAGTTGGTTCGATGGATTCAGGGTCGAACGTCAGCAAGCCTGAAATATCACAACCCTGGCAGCCCGAAAAAAGCGTCAGTACGCGTCCAACGTGTAAGGATGAGCCGAAAAAAGCTAACATACCTCTCCTAAGATCGAGGGGATAGCAGATGAGGAGACGATCGGTTTGTGTGTGGTTGCTGGGGGCTTGTCCAAAGTGGTAGCCGTTTCATCTGCACCTTCGGGGATTGCTGGATCCGGCTTGGCTAAAGGCATCGGCACTGCCCCAGCTTTCCCACTAGAAACGTCAGTCGTCTGCATTGAAGGTGTTTAGCCGATGTAAATGATGATGAATCGGCCGATAAAAAGAAGTAAGTGGTAAGAGCATGAAGGGTGATGATTTTCGAAACCTCCTGGCTCGACGAAGAAGCTTGCAGTCCTTTGCGAGCTCTCTTGGGACCCACAGCTGGCCCCGCCTCGACTGGTGCTCGGGGGGCAGTAGGTTCAGGAACCGACCTTTTCCTGGAAGCCAATGGTGGTGAATCTGGCTGGCTCGGTGTGATGGTCCTCTCAGAATCTGTGGGGCCTAGTTCTCCTCGATTGGTCTGAGTGTCCTCGCTAGAGGTGTCTTCGACGGAAGCCTGTAAAAAAGGAGAGCCAGTAAGCACGAGCATGTCTGCAAGAATGGAAGAAGGAGAAGGATCGACCAAGACATGGATCAGCCTACATGCGAGCTTTCTGGAAAAGGGCTCCGGCGCCTCAAGGTCTTCCTGGCAGCTACCTTCCTCACCATCGTTCTTGTCTTAGTTGGAACTCGAGGGGCAGCTGACTTAGGAGTTGCTTGGTTCTTGGAAGCCGATTGTGGTGTTATCGGCTGGTTCTGCATCATGACCTTTTTCAAAGGTGGCGAGTTTTTGTAGAAAAGAACCACAGGAGCTGGCGGAAAGAACTCGAAGGGGGAGCCATCACTGTGCGTAGGTTCAGGGCCATCTTGTTGCTGCAAAGAGAAAGAGTGGGTTAGTAGAAGAATCATTTGTGAGCTGCATCAAGAAAATTTACAAGTAGTGGTACCTGTTCCACGGGGATGTCATAGTCAGCGTCGAGCTGCTTCAGCAACGGTCCCAGAGCTCTCCTGAAGGCATGAGTCTTCCACATCGACCACGAGTCTTCAAAGCCATCAGTTGATGAGGCGAAGGTGAGGTCATTAGGAATAGGGATGGTCAGAGCATCAAAGAAGGAATAACACCTTTGGCTGGTGAGAGGATCAGGCAGGTCGGCTCTGCTCTCTGTAAGGTGGTGGAGAAAGAAATGGGGAGGTACTTGTCCAAGGCCAAATTGCCGAGCCATTACGACTGGCTGGTAGAATTCATACCCAGGCTTGATTATTCTGTTGGATGTACTCATGCCAACTGGAAGGAAACAGGGACGGATCACAGTGGAAAAGAGCTGCCGAGTGCTGGTGTCATCGGCAAAATTGTCTAGCCTGAAGGAGATTGGATTTTCGAAGTGTTCCGATTCTTCCATGTAGGGAAAAAAGATAGGATTGTCCAGGCCTTGAAAGAAAATGCTGAACCATTTAGATGCTTCCTGAGGGGCCAGTTTACTACCTGGCAGTCTATACAAAGCTTGGCCATAGCTGGTGCATCGGATCTGCTTCCCTTTGACATCTGGAAAGGTGCAACTCGCCAAAAGGGGGAAGTTTGGGACGTGGTTTTGGAAATACAGCTGAGCCCATAGCTGAATGAACCACCAAGGACCACCTGTTTTGACTGCTATGCCAGAGAACAGCTTGACAGACATCAACTGGAGATATCGATAGACCTCTCCAAGGAACAGTTTGCCGATGCCAAGTTGAGTGCCTTTGGCCAGTTCGTGGGCTAAGGAGAGATAATTCTTGGTTGGAGCCAGGGAAGGGCCACAGAATATGAAATGTTCCAGCCAGAAGTTGAGAAAGGCTGTGTGTTCTTTCTCTGTGACAGGGCCCTTTGTTTTCATATGGCATTGGAGGTAGGCACCCCAGTTCGTGCAGTCTGTTTTAGAAGACAGTTTGTAGGGGACTTTGGTCAGTTTAAAAGCAGAAGGGCTGGGTGATGTAACATCCAGACCAGTAATCATCACCACGTCTAACAGGGTTGGTGACATGGGGCCATGACCGAACATGAAGCAGTTCAGAGCGTCAGACCAGAAGTAGCCGATGGTCTTTAGAAGATTCTCATGTTTCTCAAGGGGAGACAATGACAAATGCAAGGCATCGGCTATTCCCGTGGTTTCCCATTGGGATTGGTAAGCTCTAGCTACCCTGCTGAACCAAGAGACCCAATGTTCAGGGGGATTAGGCCAGGCTCGCAAGCAGTCGGCCCAAGAGTTTAAATCTAGGTCTTGGCTTACGAAGGGGATTCTGTTTGCTTCGCAAGAGATCAGATGGGCAGGACTAGATTCTGTGCGAGGGCCAAGACAGAGAGAATTTGGGAGAGAAGGATGCGACAGCAGGATGTCTGAAACCTAAAAAATTTAATGGTGGAATAAGGCATTAATTCAGGTGTTCGCCATTGATTCTAGCATCGCGTTCAGACTGCGAGGAGTAGGCGTACCTTCAGACCGGAGACCTCTGGGTTGGTGTTGGACGATTCCGCCATCTAGTTTGCCGGCGGAGATGGATCTATGCAGTTGGGGATCGAGGGTTCTTGTCGCTGTGAGCTCGATCTGGTCGGTGGGCAGTTGGAGATCTGGGTCGCCCTTTTTTGAAGAAGGTCGCAGTTTACCGTTTGAAACTGGAAAGTGGCCGCTCAGATTTGTCTAAGTATGCGACCAAGTTTTGACCTTGTCAACGTTTTTGGGAAAGCCGATGTGTTGTCATCGGCTCTTTGAGCTTTGAATTGGTTGGCTGTATGAGTGCAGTGTGGTGAAAGCCGATACAGTATTATCGGCTTCTGGAGCATCGACCTATTTTGACTATCGGCGAAATTGGGTCGAAAAAAGCAATCTTCGAGTTGGAAAAGCAATCTTCGTTCATTCAAAAGACGATTATTTACAGTGGAGCTGATTGCTTACAAAAGGAAATCTACTACTACTACTAGTTCCTAATCTAGAGGCCGAGGTCGTCGCCGCTGTCTTCGCCGTCGCCTTGTTCGCTGTCATCAGCGCTGCTGCCGGCGTCGTCTTCGCTGCTGCTGCTGAAGATGCCAGCGGGGGCCTCCTCGTCCTCGTCGTCGTCTTCGGTGTCCTCGATGGACCCGGCGCGGAAGCGCTTCACCGGTGGATACTCATCGGAGGAGGTGTTCTCCTCCGACTCCTCCTCCTCGTCGGAGGATTCGACGCCATCCCAGGACCAGGCGTCGTCGCTGCTCTCCGCCTCCAGTTCCTCGTCGATGAGGAACTGCAGGCCCTCCTCGCCGTCAGTCAGGGACGCGTCGTCCTCCGACCAAGCGGCGAAATCCCAATCCCTCTCGTCCCACCATTGTGGGGCGAGAGTCTCGTACGCCGCCGTGGGCGGGTGCTCCGGCGTCGGTTCCCGGTCGCTAATGGTGTTGGAAGACTGGGAGGAAAGGGCGGAAGAAGAGGAGGCCATGGCGGAATAAGAGGGTTTTTTCGGCGGAGGAAGAGGGTTTTTTGGCTAAGGGAGGAAGATGGGGGCTGCAAACTGCTTAGATGAATTTAAATAAGGGGAATAGTGGAAGACGGTTCAATGCCATAGCAGTTTCCATAATGTGGTGCCAAAACGGTCAAATCATACACTGCGGAGGAGTTGAGAAGACAGGGCATCATGATGAGGGGGTGGCGTGATGATTCTGCTCTGCAACGCGTAACCCGATACAAAAAAAAGAGGAAGAAGGGAAGAAGAAAAACATCAACAGAGTGGTTTTGGAATTATTATTGCCAAAACCAGGGGGGCATGTGTTATCGCCATATTTTGGCCAAAGGAGGAGATGGGCCGTAATCAAGATGGGCTTGGAAGATACATATATGCAACGTGTTGTTGAATCGGCCTTGTGCGTGGAATTGGGCTAAATTGCCCGTGTATCTTATGTTGTAGTAGGTTACGTTTCGGTTTAAGTAAAGAGATAGGATTGCTAGGTTTATTCCAAAGATAGGAAGTCTCCGGACTATAAATATGTACCTAAGGTTATTGAGAAAAGGAGGACGATCACGTTCACAACAAACACAATCTCGGCGCATCGCCACCCCTTGTTTCTAGGGTTTCTTTCGGGTAAGTGTCATGCTGCCTAGATCGCATCTTGCGATCTAGGCAGTATCTACTTATGCGTTATTTGGTGTTACTCGTGCTGAAGCCTTGTTGATGGCGAGTAATACTTTTATCATAGATTTGTTTAGGCTAGCATCGGTACTTTTTACTATGATTGCTTAGCTATGCTGCCTTTGCTTATCTCGCTGCCTTTGCACCTGTTCGGGGTGTAAGGGTAGCATCTTGCTTGATCTTTATTCCGTCGATTCGATCTGTTATAGTTTTGCCTTGCTTTCCAAGGTTTAGTTTGATATCCACGTAGTCAGGCCTTGCAAACGGGTTGAACGATCCAATAATACGAAAAGATATGGTTTGCTAATTCGAGAGGAGTTGTTCCGGGAATTGACTTTACGTCGGTTGTTAGGCCTTCTCTAGGGTTAATTTTCTATCATCTTTTGTATTTACCAGGCTCAATTACGTGTAGGATGTTCCAATTACGTGGTGAAAACATTAAACATTCCAAGGCACTCCCTCATAGGCCCATGCCCCCTCCCGGAAGGTGGGGCCACGTTGGTCCCCTTCCGGAAGGTTCTAGAAGCTTCCGGTACAATACCGATTAACCCGGAACAATTCCGAACTCCAAAAACTGCACTGCCTTATATGAATCTTATTCTCCGGACCATTCCGGAACCTCTCGTGATGTCCCGGATCCCATCAGAGACTCCAAACAAAAATTCATAAACCAATTATCCAATCTATCCTAGCGTCAAGACACGTTAAGTGTGTGACCCTGCGGGTTCGAGAATATGCAGACATGATCTTCTATCAATAATCAACAGCGGGGTCTGGGCACCCATATTGACTCCCACACATTCATCGATGATCATATTGGATGAACCACGATGCCAGGATTCAATCAATCCCATATATATATTCCCTTCGTCTCGCGATATTTTACTTGCCCGAGATTCGATCGTCGGTACCGTCATACCTAGTTCAATCTCGTTCACAGCAAGTACTTTACTCGTTCCGTAATCCGATATCACTTTATGATTAACTCCTTAACCACATGCTTGCAAGCGGTGTTGATATCGATTACCGAGTGGGCCCGAAGTATATCTCTCCGACTTGGGAGGGACAAATTCCATCTCGATACATACAACCCAACAGATACTTTCCGATCACCTGAGAGACACCTTTATGATCACCCTCTCATAGGATGACGTTTGATGACCTCAAAGCTTTCTTCCGATACCAGGGAGTTGTATTATCTCATGGTCTAAGGAATACAATATTTGACATAGGAAAAGCTACGCAAAGATGAACACGATGATACGATCTAATTGCTTCGCTTAGTTTGGGTCTGTCCATCATATCATTCTCCCAATGATATGATCTCATTATCAATTGACAACTCATGTCTATGGTTAGGAAACCTTAACCATCATTGATCAATGAGCTAGTCCTTAGAGGCGTACCAGGGACATGGTGTTGTTCACAAACCACACAAGTATTAATGTTTCCGCTTAATACAATTCTAGCATGGAATATAAACTTTATCATGAACAAGAATTATAATAATAACATCTTTATTATTGCCTCTAGGGCATAATTCCAACATGAAGTTAGTTCCTTATGCTTCAATTATTTGAAGTATGATGTATGCACAAGTGTGCACTCACCATGATTTAGCATTCATAACGGGGATGCTTGACAACTATCAGTATAATCCAGGGTTGGATCACTGGAAGGCTACTAAGAGCCTTGCATTATTTGCAAGGAACTAAAGGCCTCATGCTCACATATAAGAGAATTGATAACCTCGAGGTGGTGGGTTATTCAGATGCTGATTTTGCAGGGTGTGTTGACACTAAGAAATCCACATCGGGTTATATATTCACCCTAGCAGAAGGATCTATTTCTTGGAAAGGACCAAGCAAAGTGTTACTGCATCGTCAATAATGCAGGCGGAATTTGTAGCATGTTATGAGGCAACCGACAAACAGTATGGCTGGAGAATTTCATTCCGGGTTTAAGGGTGATTGCCACTATATCTGAGCCACTCACTCTTTTCTGCGATAATCAACCCGTAGTGATCTACTCGACTAACAACAAGTCAAGTGGTGATACCAAATATATTGACATCAAGTATCATGTTGTGAAAGATAGAATCTAGGATCAGACAATAAGTATGAAGCATATAAGGACTAATGCAATGTTAGGGGATCCATTTACAGAAGGCTTGACACCCAGTGTGTTTAAAGAGCACATCACTAGCATGGGATTGGTAGAAAGCTTTTGATCCTAGAATTGGGACCGTTATGACACCATCTCCCATAAGCCTAATAAAGATTCTTCTCTTCGATGGAATGATGTACTATAGTCAATTAGTTCAATGGTACTTAAATAACCATTGTAATTTATTGTATCTGTATAAGTTTCAACAAAGAGATGAACTCATAAGTTTGTTAAGTATAAGTTTATGGAGCTCCTATGTTAAAGAAACTTTGTTTTGAGATAAAGTTGTGTATTGCAGTAACTAGGTTCTACGGTACTCTATGACGGTTGTAATTATGTTGTCTCATATATTATTTTGTTGAGAAATAGGCTTATAAGTTTTATCCTTATGATCAAGGGGGAGAATGTTGGATATATAAGTGATCTAAAGATTTTATGTGATAAAATTAAGGTCAATTAAGGGGATATTAATTACAACCATTGGATGCCCTGATCAGGGGCATCCTGACTGTCCATACTAAGGTGTAGGTTCCCCTGGTGCTTGTGCTATATAAAGGGGCTCTAGGGTTTTGAGGATCTCACTTTCACGGTGACTCTCTCTCACTCTCCTCTTCTCTCTAATAAAGCTTGCACTCACAACACCATGAAGAATCACTCACCAATTATCTCAATTGGATTTAGGTCAAGTGAATCAAGAGGAGGCTATGGCTAGACCTCTAGATCATCTTTTATGTGGCTCAATCTTAAGCTAGTTGATCCTAAGGGATCTAACATATATAACATTGTGCATCACAAGTGTGATACTATTGCCAAGGTTCTGGAGTCCTTTCCTCCAGATGTGATGTTTAGAAGAGACTTAATCGGCCCTCAGCTTGCATAGTGGAACGCTTTGCTACACTGCTTCTCTGTGGATTCAGTGTATAGGGTGTTGATCCAATCATATGTTCCAGTTGATGATAATAAGAAGATTTGGAAGATGAAAATACCACTAAAAAAGTAAAATCTTTGCGTGGTATCTTCGTCGAAGAGTCGTTCTTACAAAGGATAACCTTTTTAAGAGGAATTAGCATGGAGGTGCACAATGTCTTTTTTTGTCATTACGACGACAATAAAATATTTGTTTTTGCAATATAAATTGGTTCGTTCTATATGGTCAATCATTTAAGTAGCTTCGGTCTATATCCTCCATATAGTGTTGCCAACATATTTCGCAACTGGTTACACGGGATTGATCAAATTTGATTAGGAGGGCTTTCCATTATTTGTTTTTTGTGGCTATGTATAAAATGATAAGTTTTTAAAAAATAAATATTTCTCTCTTATGCAGGTTATTTATCACTGCACGGTTAGGTTCCATTTATGTCCGTCCCTATAGCAAGCAGAGAATCGAGACCTATTTGCAGAGGCGTGTAATCGCTTAGAGGACATGGCGAGAGCTACTTTTACCCTACATGGATGATTGCATGATCTTAAGATCGGCCCTCCTCTAGCTTAGGCATTTTGCAGTTTTATTTACTTGTATTTCGCCTTTTTCTGTTGTTTCATGTTTGGAATTTTGTTTGACTATGTGCATAATAGTTATGCAGATGTGGGGTGTAATACTTAAAACTCTTAAGTAAAAAATGCCCTTTAAGAAAACGAATGATCTCTTTCCAAAGAAATCATATGTATAGCCCTAGAGGATCTCCACCCACCAACGGCATCCCGATAGCCCCTCAATACACCCATTGGGGTAGGCAGCGGGGCCCCAGTAGCCCTGTTATTCAGCGTAGACAAATAAAATGTATGGGCATCCCCTTTTCCACCCCACACATCGAGGCCAGGAGTGTCGGACATGCCAGAACATCGCTGCGACACTGGATACATACAGGCAGGCCCACTTGCTGGTCAATTGGTTAATGTTCTTTATTGGTGCACCCACCTTGCCTATTTCCTAGGTGAACAAGACCTCGACGACCCACTGAAGGTGCCTGGACTCCAAGTTCCCCTGCCTTTGTCAGCCGCAACGCATAGCTGCTGCCATGCCTATATAGGCGTCGCGACAATCTTGATGACTGCACGGGCTTTGGTAAAGCGCCAGAAGTGGTCCGCGACGGAGTATGATATCAATCATCATGCACAAATCCAACAACAACAACCGTGACATCACCCCCGACTAATCCTTTTATATGAGATGTAGATCTAGGTTTAGGTTTTAGTTAATTTTTGTTTAAAATTTATAAAATATCCTAATAAATTAGAACCCGTTCGATTTAAATTTGACTGTTTAAATCCTTTTGAGAAAAAATATAGAGGAGGTACCTTGAAGCTTGGACAGTCGCCCCAATAGATCTAGGTTTTAGTTAAATTTTGTTTAAAATTTGTAAAATATCCTAATAAATTAGAACCGGTAACGTTCAA
The DNA here is from genome assembly GCA_916181665.1 of Avena sativa. Lineage (NCBI taxonomy): Eukaryota > Viridiplantae > Streptophyta > Magnoliopsida > Poales > Poaceae > Avena > Avena sativa. Next base: position 38,407,972 of record OV702283.1, read on the forward strand.
TTTAAATTTGACTGTTCAAATCCTTCTGAGAAAAAAAAATATAGGGGACGCACCTTGAAGCTTGGACGGTCGCCCCAATAGCATCCATGCCATCTATTAGGATTGCGTGAAGATCCTCTTAGAAAACAGCCCAAAAGGGGCATCAAATAGAGAATTGATACGGCTGCGCCATGCCTCTTTATATTCTCCAAAAAGATGAAGAATCGACACCTTTTACAGCAGCCGGCGAATCTAGGAGGTCAGTTTGTAGGGGAAAGAGTCGCCGTGGTCAGGGGCGAAGCTCCCAGTAGGGCAAGGTAGGATTTTTGGCAAGAATCTTTAGATGCACATGTTTTTTCTAAACATTTTGAGTGGTCATACGCTGAAAACGGACTTCGTATGAGAGTACTATGCTTGTTTTAGTAAACACTGCGCAAAACTGATTCTGGAGCGAAACACGGTCTTGGTCTTGGTATTGTCTAGTTTTAAACCAACTCTTTCTCTTTGCAACATCTAATTCTCAATTTAATAAAAACTAGACTCTAAACAATGTCCTAGATGGGGTATCTAAGGAGGACCCGAGAGTAATTTGGCCATCTTATGGCATATGGCCAAAACCAACTCTAATTATATAATGGTTTATGTTTTATGTTTCTATTTTGGCCTTTATATACTATTGATATAAAATTCTAATGGACATTCTGGTTCAATTGGAGAAATGATGGTTGAGATCCGTCCCGAAAGAGCTGAATTCACGTAAAAATAATATCGCAATCCTAAGTATGGACGAATTGGTAACAAGAGTGAGAAGTCATTAAAAACGAGAAGACACTAGGTCACTATTGATTATTTTGGAGCATGTACACTTTCTATTATTCTATAGAATCTATTACAACTAATTTTGATCATTGCTTCGATGAGTTGTTAGATTTGTTTCAGAACTTCTTATCTTGACTCAAGTGACTCATTTTATAGTTTTAATGTGAATAAGATTTCTTAGCTTACGGAGATTTATCTTATTATGAGTATGAGCCTATATAAAATAACCTTAAGATATTCGTTATTCATATGCGGAAAATTAAAGACTTTGAAGATTATGTTAATATTTAAATGATACATGCTTCATATCGTTTATCATCTTGTGAGTTGACATTGCTTTTACTTATAGCAACAACAACAATTGAAAAGGTTTTGTCGATTACAAAGATCATCAAGACCTAGTTTGATATTTACTTTTATTAGAATTCGCCCTACCTCATATTTTATCCGTCTTCCGCCACTGGCCGTGGTTTGCCCGTGTCAAAACTGGTCTCACTGCCGCGCAGTCGTTTCTCCCTTCTGCACGCGGGAATTTTTTTACCATCTGCTGCTGAAAATCTCCGATCCCACATCCGACAAAAGACCCCATGGCAGCAACTCGAGGGGGGCTAGCTTGGCCCGTGACAAGGACAAACTAACAGTGCCATTCCAGCCTGCCGTTTTGTCTTTGCACTTGCGAGTTGACTGCACCAGGCCGCTCACTCATTTATGTCACCGCCCCAATTTGCCGGCTCAGATATGCTTCCTCAACATTCTACTACTCCAGTCTCTCCAGATTAGAAGGAAATCTTTACTCGCAATTCGATCTTTCCATTTTCGGTGCCCAACTCGTGCAGACATACAGATTCCATGTCGATGCACGCACGAATTCCAAAACTCAAAATCTTTCCATGTACTCCTAGTACCCAGGGGAGGGCAACGTGCACCAAAGGGCAAAGGCAACGAATCCATACATAGATTCCATGGCAAAGACGTTCTCTGCAAAACCCCATGCATCACGTGAACTCTAATCGGCCGACAGCTCGAGCTTGCCCTCACATGCACACCTCCCCTGCCCGGACAGCCGATCGCGCAATAATATTCCCTCTCTTCACGGGCTACTAAATACTAATCCGCCGCGTTAATCGCTGCCGGCCAGGGGTATAAAGGGGCCGCCGGAAAGGTGCCTCTGCTTTCCCTTTCCTTCTCTTTGCAATGACGCTGCTCGTCGTCCTGCTCCTGCACGCCCTCTCGCTGCCCGGCTCGGCGGCCGCCGCCGGGCTCGCTCGGGGCCACCGGCGCGACGTCCTCCCCGGCCCGAAGGGATGCGACGTCTTCAGCGGCAGCTGGGTCCGCGACGACGGCTCGACGACGGCGGCAGCGGCGTACAGCGGGTTCAGGTGTCCCATCATCGACCCGCAGTTCAACTGCCAGCTCTACGGCCGCCCCGACGCCGACTACCTCCGGTACAGCTGGAAGCCGGCCACATGCGAGCTACCGAGGTACGTACGTGCCATGGCGCATGTCATGTATGCGAATTCTTCAGTGCTGCTGATTTACTACGACTGTACTACATACGTAGGTTTGACGGTGCGGACTTCTTGACGCGGATGAAGGGGAAGACGGTGATGTTCGTGGGGGACTCGCTGGGCCGTGACCAGTGGGAGTCGCTCGTCTGCCTGCTGCACGCCGCCGCGCCGCAGTCGCCGTCGCAGCTCGTCTCCGCCGACCCTCTTTACACCTACAAGTTCATGGTGCGTACGTGTGCACTTCGTTTTTTTCTTCTTCTTTTGGCGAATTCGGGCGAAACCAATAATAACCGCTTTGATCGATGTGTGTACTACTGGCAGGAGTACGAGGTGGTGGTGTCTTTCTACCGCGCGCCGTACCTGGTGGACATCGACGTGATGCAGGGGAACGCCGAGGCTATCGCCATCACGTGCTGATGCTCGACGCCATCGCCGAGAACGCCGAGGCGTGGCGCGGCGCCGACGTGCTCTCCTTCAACTCCGGCCACTGGTGGACGCACACCGGCACGCTCCAGGGGTACGGTCGATCGTCCATCGATCGCTTTCTCTCCGGTCAATCTAGCTTCGTTTACGGAGCTAACTATCGTGTGTGTATGTGCAGGTGGGACTACATCGGGGAGGGCGGGCAGTACTCGGAGGACATGGACAGGGTGGCGGCGTTCCAGCGCGGGATGACCACCTGGGCCAGCTGGGTGGACCTCAACGTCGATCCGGCCAACACCCGTGTCTTCTTCCAATCCATGTCCCCTACTCACTACAGTTCAAAGGATTGGCCCAACCCGGTGTCCAAGAACTGCTACGGGGAGACGGTGCCAACGACCGGGCTCAACTCCACGGCGCCGCCCACGGGCCAGCAGCAGGTGATAAAGTCCGTGCTGCAGGGCATGAAGAGCCCGGTCCGTCTGCTCGACATCACCGCGCTGTCGGCGATGCGGAAGGACGCGCACCCGTCGGTGTACAGCGGCGACTACACCTCGGCGCAGCGCGCCAACCCCGGCGCGGGCTCCGCCGACTGCAGCCACTGGTGCCTCCCTGGCCTCCCGGACACGTGGAACCAGCTCTTCTACACCTTGCTCTTCTACCAATAGCAGCGACAGCACTGGGTGTCTGGATGCGCTGCTGCTGCTGCATTTGGTGGGCTAGCTGCTCCGGCTGCCATGTTCATTGTTAGTATTCTCTTTGTGTAGTAATAGTGCTGGGCTAGCGTGGACGTGAGATGTGGGCACCTAGGCAGACAAGGATGATATGAAATTAGAACTCTAGCAAATCCCATAAACACTCGAACTATTAAACGTGTTTACAACACAGAGAAAATATGTTTTACCGTTCCAAAACTAGACGCACGGAATCAAACTTGCAAACTCGGTCTGTAAAAGAGAATATTCTCTTTGTGTGCATGTTCTGCGTGGCTAGTTTTCTTTTTTACAGGTCGAGTTTGCGGGTTATGTTCCACGCGTCTAATTTTGAAACGTATAAACACATGATTTCACAATTTTTATTATCCAATCAAACGATACAATAGTAGATTGGGCAATGTTCAAACACGTTTTTATATCAAATTATCATGATCACAACAACCCAATGGTAGATTGGGCAATGTTCAAACACGTTGACCAAAAAGTTGCACATCCTCACATGATGAATGCAAGGAATCATCAAACAAGCTCATCGTGCACATCTCCATCACCACCACTCATCGTAGACTCACCAATACCACTTGCTGATGCACCACTGTCTTGATGCGCTTGCTTTCTCCAATCCAAGATATCCGCAATGATCATTTGATGCAACTTTAATTGTTGCTCATTCATCTTCGATGTATCCATCATCATGACCTCTTTCTCCCCGTCCATGACCTCCTTCATGACATTGGCCTAATTTAACTTGATTTTTCTCTCCTCTAGCTCGGCCTTATACTTGGCATCACTTTGGATTGCGGCCCACCTTGATTTCTTCGTGATGATCTTCTTGTCATTCATCATCATATTTGCCTCCAACATCTTCGTCATCATGATTTCCTTCGACTTCACCATTTCATCGATCATGTCCCTCAATGATGATGCTTCAGCTTCAATCTTGATCATCTCTTTTGTCTTCTTGTTTTCATCCGGCTTCCCCTTGTTCCTTCCTCCATCCTCCTCGTCACTAGCATCATCCATTTCCTTCATGGCCCCTTTCTTTCGTGGTGCCTCTTGGTCCCTCAAGTCCATTTTGGAATATGCTTAAGCAACTTCCAACAATATCGAAGTAGAAAATATTTATCCTTGGATCCTTTCATTGCCTTGTAGCTCTCCTGGGAAACACGATCCTACAATGACAAAATAAAGATTACACATCTGTCGCTCCACTTGGCAAGTGAAAATGAGATGAACATTGAACTCACATATTCGTCCACGGTCCACTTGGAGCATTTTGATGCACTTGCTCCAATGTTCTAGCCTAACGGATGCAAGCCGGTTTGATCACATCCCATCGTCCTTGTAGGGATTGATGTGAGCGATAGACCAGTTGGGCAACACAAGGCATGAGTTTGACGAACTTATATGTTGGGGTCAAAAAAAATTACTATGCGGCAACCCCGGTACTAGTAACGGGAGGGGATACGGTATTCATACCTTTGAAGACCGAGCATGGTTAACGTATCGCGGGAAAATTGGATAAAGAAGATGCCCCGACGTTGACCTCGAGGTCACGATGTCCTTGCAGCTCCACGACAACTCCTAGCACCGAAAGAACGGTGCCGCCAGAGGGAGTAATACACGTACGTTGCTTGACGACGATCCCCGCTTCTCCCTGTTCCAGCCGAGATTACAGAAGTAGATCTCCCGGCTCCAAATCCCGCGGAGCGACGGCGCTCCGCGATGAACAACTCCTTGCTTGCACAGCCCTGACAAGGGGGCATAGTCGCAAGAGAGAGGGAGATAGAGAGAGAGAGGCAACACAACCTTTTATTGATATCCAGGTGGAAATTGATGTATTTAATCCTTCCATGGGCACCTCTTTATATAGGCAGAAGGAGGGGGTCCCTTCATCTTCGGGCCCTAATGTGGGACTAATAAAACAAATAAAAAGGGATTTTTCGGAGCAATAGCCGGCTGGGCCCTTTGGGTGACTTGGGTGGGCCACCCGATCGCAGCCCAATAGGCGGCAGCGAGCAGGCATGGGGGAGGCGGCAACCACCGGCCGGGTGGGACGGCCACGGCCCACGCGGGCGCGCGCGGTCCTGTGCGACAGTCCATGCCCCCGCCGGGTGGGCCGGCCTCCTGGCATGTTTGCCTCAGCAGCTGGTGTAGGGTTTCGTAGCATGGAAAACAAAAAATTTCTATCGCATACAAACAAACAAGCCAAGATCTATCTACTAGATTGTAGCAACGAGTCAATGGAATAACTTACCCTCGAAGATTCCAAAGTGTTTAACGAGAGCGGATTCTCGTGGATGATGTAGTCGTACTCTTCCCGATCTCAAGATCGCGTAGACGATCCTTCCGGCGCTGCGTTCCGGCAGCGCTCCCGCAGTCGGTCACACGTTCGGTACTCGACGAAGACCTTCCTCTCCCTTGTTCCAGCAGACAGCGGAGGTTGTAGTACTCTCCTCGCGATTCCGGCAGCACAACGGCGTGGTACCGGAAGTAGAGGGGAGATCTCGCAGGGCTTCGCCTTAAGCCGGAGCGAGTATGGTGGAGTATAAGAGAGTTCCTCGGTGTTCTAGGGTTTAGACACACCAAGGAAGAGGGGCTAGAGCCGGCGGCTAGGGTTCCGGGGACCCCCAAGTCAGCGGCTAGGGCAAAACCCTAGGGGGCGGCGGCGTCTATGGTGGGCTGCAGCTTCTAGGGTTTGAGGTGAGGGACTTGTGTGCTCTAGGAGGGAGCCCTGCCCCTCCTTATATAGGTGGAGGGGCCGGCGGCCAAGGGGAGGGAGTGGAGTCCCTCCCCAACTCGGCTTGGAGGGGGCGTCGCCGGTTGGAGGAGGGATTCCCTCCCCAACTCGGTTTCCCACTTCCTCCTCTTTTCCTCTTTCCAAATTTAGCCGTTTGACTTTTCAATTTAGCTATTTGACTTTTCAAACTAGGATTTGAATTAATCCTTTATTTGGAACAGCGATGACACTTAGTACATGATGCAATCATTCCAACTTGCAATGACACATTCATGTACCCCTTCCCCTCCGGAGTGCCGGACATTCCGGAACCTTCTAGAACATTCCCGATGAAAACACCGGAATCATTCCCGAACTCCGAAACGGGACTTTCCTTATATGAATCTTATTCTCCGGACCATTCCGGATCACCTCATGATATCCCGGATCCCATCCGAGACTCCGAACAACATTCGGTCTCTTTCTCATATACCATAACTACTCAAACAACGTCGAATCCTTAAGTGTGTCTCCCTACGGTTCGTGAATTATGCGGACATGATCGAGACACTTCTCCGAACAATAACCAATAGAGGAATCTGGAAATTCATATGGCTCCCAAATATTTCTACGATTATTTTGCGATCGAATGAACCACTTACATACGATACCAATTTCCCTTTGTCTCACGATAGTTTACTTATCCGAGGTTATGATCGTCGGTATCTCTGCATACCTAGTTCAACCTCGTTACCGATAAGTACTCCTTTCTCGTTCCCGTGATATGTGATCCCTTGTGAGCCAGTCACATGCTTGCAAGCTAATTGGATGACATTCCACCGAGAGGGCCCAGAGTATATCTATCCGTCATATGGATGGACAAATCCCACTCTTGATCCATGTGTCTCAACCAATACTTTCCGAACACTCAATGCCACCTTTATAGCCACCCAGTTACGGTGTGGTGTTTGATGTCATCAAAGCATCCATCCGGTAAAGGTGATATGCATGATCTCATGGTCGAAGGAATTAGGTTACTATGTATCAGAAAGCATATAGCAATTGAACTATTGAAATGACTTGATCTTTATGCTACGCTTATCTATAGGAGTATGTCCATCATATCATTCTCCTAACGATATGATCTTGTTGTTGATAACATCTCAATGTTCATGATAGGGAAACCACAATCATTTATCAACCAACAAGCTAGTGATGTATAGAGGCTATACTAGGGACTTCAAATTAAGTTTACAAATCACACAAGTATCAATGTTTCCTTGTTAATACTATTATAGCATGAATGTAAACATTTATTATAAACACAAAGATATAATAATAACCACATTTATTATTGCCTCCAGGGCATATCTCCAACAGTCTCCCACTTGCACTAGAGTCACCTAATCTAGATTACATGGTAATATACCGAACACCCATGGCAGTTTGGTGCTGGTCATGTTTTGCCCTCGGGAGAGGTTTAGTCAACGGATCCGCCACATTCAGATATGTGTGTACTTTGCAAATCTTTATATCCCCATCTTGAATATGTTCTCGAATAGCGTGAAAACGTAGCTTGATGTGCTTCAGCTTCTTGTGTGACCTTGGTTCTTGTGCATTGGCTATGGCGCCCATGTTATCACAGTAGATAGAAATTGGGTCCAGCGCACTAGGAACCACACCCAGCTCTGTAATGAACTCTTTCATACATATCGCTTCTTTTGAAGCCTCCGAAGCAGCCATGTATTCCGATTCAGTTGAAGATCTCGCCACAACGCTTTGCTTTGCACTCCTCCAGCTAACTGCTGCACCATTCAAAATAAATACGTATCCAGATTGTGATTTAGAATCATCCGGATCGGTGTTCCAACTAGCATCGGTGTAACCATTAACAACGAGCTGTTCATCACCTCCATAAGAAAGAACCATATCCTTAGTTCTTCTCAAGTACTTAAGGATGTTTTTGACCGCTGTCCAATGAACCACTCCTGGATCACTTTGATATCTGCTAGTTAAACTAACAGCATATGCAATGTCGGGTCTAGTACATAGCATGGCATACATTAGAGATCCTATGGCTGAGGCATAGGGAGTCTTACTCATCCTTTCTCTATCTTCCGCCGATGTCGGACTTTGAGTTTTACTCAAGGTCGTATTGGGCAACATGGGCAAGAACCCTTTCTTGCTTTCTTCCATTCCAAATCTCTTTAGAACTTTGTCCAAATATGTACTCTGTGACAATGATATTTGGCGTTTCGATCTATCTCTGTAAATCTTTATGCCTAATATGTAAGCTGCTTCGCCAAGATCCTTCATTGAAAAACTATTATTCAAATATTCCTTGACACTATTAATAAGGTCTACATCATTCCCAATCAACAATATGTCATCCACATATAGTATTAAGAATGCTACAGAGCTCCCACTCACTTTCTTGTAAATACAAGCTTCTCCATAAGTTTGTATAAAACCAAAACTTTTGATCACCTTATCAAAACGTTGATTCCAACGTCGGGATGCTTGCTTTAATCCATAGATGGACCGTTGAAGTTTACATACCTTGTTAGCATCTTTAGGATCGACAAAACCTTTGGGTTGCATCATATACAACTCTTCATCAATATCTCCATTGAGGAATGCTGTTTTGACATCCATCTGCCATATCTCATAATCATAATATGCAGCGATTGCTAACATAATCCTCACAGACTTTAGCTTCGCTACTGGTGAGAAAGTCTCATCGTAGTCAACTCCTTGAATTTGTCGAAACCCTTTTGCGACAAGTCGAGCTTTATAGACAGTAACATTACCATCAGCATCTGTTTTCTTCTTGAAGATCCATTTGTTCTCGACAGCCTTCCGGCCATCCGGTAAGTCCACCAAAGTCCATACTTGGTTTTTGTACATGGATCCAATCTCGGATTTCAAGGCTTCTTGCCATTTATTGGAATCTAGGCTCATCATCGCTTCCTCATATGTCTCGGGGTCATCGGTGTTATCCACCAACATGACACTCATAACGGGATCATACCAATCTGGAGTGGTACGAGTTCTCGTTGACCTCCGAGGCTCTGTAGCAACTTCAACCGAAGTTTCATGATCACCATCATTAGCTTCCTCTCTTATTGGTGCAGGCACCACAGGAACTTCTTCCGGTGCTGCGCTACTCGCAATTTCGAGAGAAGGTTCGACAACCTCGTCGAGTTCTACTTTCCTTCCAGTCACTTCTTTCGAGAGAAATTCCTTCTCTAGAAAGGATCCATTCTTGGCAACGAAGATTTTGCCTTCGGATCTATGATAGAAGGTATACCCAATAGTTTCCTTCGGGTATCCTATGAAGACGCATTTTTCCGCTTTGGGTTCTAGCTTGTCCGACTGTAACTTCTTTACATAGGCTTCGCATCCCCAAACTTTAAGGAACGACAATCTAGGTTTCTTCCCAAACCATAATTCATACGATGTCGTTTCAACGGATTTAGATGGTGCCCTATTTAAAGTGAATGCGGCTGTTTCTAATGCATAACCCCAAAATGATAGCGGTAAATCTGTAAGTGACATCATAGAACGAACCATATCTAAGAGAGTTCAATTACGACGTTCGGACACACCATTACGCTGTGGTGTTCCCGGCGGTGTCAACTGTGAAAGTATTCCGCATTTCTTCAAATGCTCGCCAAACTCGTAACTTAGATATTCACCTCCACGATCAGAACGTAGAAATTTAATCTTCTTGTTACGTTGATTCTCTACCTCACTTTGAAAACTCCTTAAACTTCTCGAAAGTTTCGGACTTATGTTTCATGAAATAGATATACCCATATCTACTCAAATCATCCGTGAAGGTAAGAACATAACGATAACCACCGCGCGATGCTACACTCATTGGACCACACACATCGGTATGTATGATTTCTAATAAGTCCGTAGCTCGCTCCATCATACCAGAAAATGGAGTCTTAGTCATTTTACCCATCAGACATGCTTCGCATCTATCAAGTGATTCGAAATCAAGTGATTCAAGAAGTCCATCGGAATAGAGTTTCTTCATACGCTTCACTCCAATGTGACCAAGACGACAGTGCCACATATAGGTCGAATTATCGCTTGATTTCAAACGTTTAGCCTCAATGTTATTAATATGTGTATTTCCACTATCGAGATTCAACAAGAATAGACCATCTATCAAAGGTGCATGTGCATAAAACATATTACTCATATAAATCGAACAACCATTATTCTCGGACTTAAACAAGTAACCGTCTCGCAATAAACAAGATCCCGATATAATGTTCATGCTCAACGCAGGCACCAAATAACAATTATTTAAGTATAAAACTAATCCCGATGGTAGATGAAGGGGTAGCGTGCCGACCGCGATCACATCAACCTTTGATCCGTTTCCCACGCGCATCGTCACCTCGTTCTTCGCTAGCTTCCGTTTATTCTGCAGCACCTGTTTCGAGTTACAAATATGAGCAACCGAACCAGTATCAAATACCCAGGCACTACTATGAGTACTAGTGAGATACACATCAATAACATGTATATCAGATATACCTTTCTTCTTGATGTTGTCGTTCTTCAAATTCGCCAAGTACTTTGGGCAATTCCGCTTCCAATGACCTTCTCCCTTGCAGTAAAAGCACTCAGTTTCAGGCTTAGGTCCAGCCTTGGTCTTCTTCGCCGGTGTGGTAACTTTCTTACCACCCTTCTTGAAGTGTCCCTTCTGTTTAGACTTGCCTTTCTTTAATTTGGTGGTCTTATTGACCAACAAAACTTGGTGCTCTTTCTTGATCTCCACTTCTGCAGACTTTAACATAGCAAACAGTTCCGGCAACTGCTTGTTCATGTTCTGCATGTTGTAGTTCATCACAAAGTTCTTGTAACTTGGTGGTAGTGATTGGAGGACACGGTAAATCCCCAAAGCATTAGGAATCACTATACCCAAGCTTTGAAGTTTGTTTGCGTGCCCAGACATCTTAAGCACATGCTCACTGACGGAGCTGCCCTCTTCCATCTTGCAGTTAAAGAACTTTTCAGAAGCCTCATAACTTTCAATTGCCGCATGAGTCTCAAAGATCAATTTGAGATCCTCGACAATATCATATGGGTCTGAATTCTCAAACCTTTTCTGAAGCTCCGATTCCAAACCATACAAGATAGCACACTGAACTATGGAGTACTGATTCTTCCGAGAGAGGTAAACATTCTTTACTTCATCGGAAGCATCAGCTGCAGGTGGGTCACCCAGCGGTGCATCCAGCACATAGGTCAAATTACCATCTGTGAGGACAATCCTCAAATTGCGGAACCAATCCGCGAAGTTGCTTCCATTGTTTTTCAACTTTTCTTTCTCTAGGAACGCATTAAAATTGATGGTAGGGGCTGCCATTGATCTACAACATATTTGCAATAGTTTAGACTAAGTTTATAACAAATTGAGTTCAAATTAATGATAAAGTTAATCTAGGTGAACTCCCACTCAAAACAACATCCCTCACATTGTTTTAGTGATCACACGAACCAAATCCACTACATCAACACCGATCATCACGAGAGTTGATATAGTTTCAATGGCGAACTATCGTCATGTTCATCATATCTACTATATTATTCATGCTTTACCTTTCGGTGATCCGTGTTCCGAGACCATGTCTGTACATGCTAGGCTCGTCAAGATCAAACCTTAGTTTCCGCATGAGCAAATCTGGCTTGCTCACGTTGTATACACTTGCATAATCTAACACACCCGATCATCACGTGGTGCTTCGAAACAACAAGCTTTAGCAACGGTGCTAACTAAGGGTGAACACCTTATGACTTGAAATTCATGTGCATGAGGGATCATCTTATAATGCTACCGTCGTCTACTAAGCAATACAAGATGCATAAAGGATTAACATCACATGCAATTCATAATATGTGATATGATATGGCCTTTCTTCTTTGTGCTTCCGATCTCCATCTTCTAGCACGAACATGATCTCCATCATCACCGGCATTGCATCAAGGTCAATGACGCCTCTCCATGGTTGTCGTCCACCGGCTTCAACTATTACAACTACTTTGAATAGACATGCGGGTTTTAACATAAATTAAAGACAACCATATGGCTCCTGCCGGTTGCCAACTTACAATAAGGAACATTGCATACATCAAATATAATCACAATCATGGCCATATCACATCACTGCACACCCCTGCAAAACAAAGTTAGACGCCTCTACTTTCTTTGCATATTTTACGTGGTTTGGGGCTTTCAATAAGTGTCATTCTAACTTACGAACATAAACCACAAAATTGATACTAGTATTGTTAATCACCCGTTGTAAATTGGATCTTAACTATGCTAGGAGAAACAGGCACCCGCAAAGCCACTTATGCAATACAAGTTGCATGTCAAGCGTGGAGCAAGTCTCATGAACGATGTCATGTAAGGTTAGCCCGGGCCGCTTTATCCCAACATACCGCAAGATGCAAAGTACACAAGAAGCAATCGACAATAAAAGCATCAACGCCCACAATGACCATTGTGTTCTACTCGTGCAACAGATCTACATATAGACACGGCTCTGATACCACTGTAGGGTTTCGTAGCATGGAAAACAAAATTTTCTATCGCATACAAACAAACAAGCCAAGATCTATCTACTAGATTGTAGCAACGAGTTCATGGAATAACTTACCCTCGAAGATTCCAAAGTGTTTAACGAGAGCGGATTCTCGTGGGTGATGTAGTCGTACTCTTCCCGATCTCAAGATCGCGTAGACGATCCTTCCAGCGCTGCATTCCGGCAGCGCTCCCGCAGTCGGTCACATGTTCGGTACTCGACGAAGACCTTCCTCTCCCTTGTTCCAGCAGGCAGCGGAGGTTGTAGTACTCTCCTCGCGATTCTGGCAGCACAACGGCGTGGTACCGGAAGTAGAGGGGAGATCTCGCAGGGCTTCGCCTTAAGCCGGAGCGAGTATGGTGGAGTATGAGAGAGTTCCTCGGTGTTCTAGGGTTTAGACACACCAAGGAGGAGGGGCTAGAGCCGGCGGCTAGGGTTCCGGGGACCCCCAAGTCGGCGGCTAGGGCAAAACCCTAGGGGGCGGCGGCGTCTATGGTGGGCTGCAGCTTCTAGGGTTTGAGGTGAGGGACTTGTGTGCTCTAGGAGGGAGCCCTGCCCCTCCTTATATAGGTGGAGGGGCCGGCGGCCAAGGGGAGGGAGTGGAGTCCCTCCCCAACTCGGCTTGGAGGGGGCGCCGCCGGTTGGAGGAGGGATTCCCTCCCCAACTCGGTTTCCCACTTCCTCCTCTTTTCCTCTTTCCAAATTTAGCCGTTTGACTTTTCAATTTAGCTATTTGACTTTTCAAACTAGGATTTGAATTAATCCTTTATTTGGAACAGCGTTGACACTTAGTACATGATGCAATCATTCCAACTTGCAATGACACATTCATGTACCCCTTCCCCTCCGGAGTGCCGGACATTCCGGAACCTTCTAGAACATTCCCGATGAAAACACCGGAATCATTCCCGAACTCCGAAACGGGACTTTCCTTATATGAATCTTATTCTCCGGACCATTCCGGATCACCTCGTGATATCCCGGATCCCATCCGAGACTCCGAACAACATTTGGTCTCTTTCTCATAATACCATAACTACTCAAACAACGTCAAATCCTTAAGTGTGTCTCCCTACGGTTCGTGAATTATGCGGACATGATCGAGACACTTCTTCGAACAATAACCAATAGAGGAATCTGGAAATTCATATGGCTCCCACATATTTCTACGATTATTTTGCGATCGAATGAACCACTTACATACGATACCAATTTCCCTTTGTCTCACGATAGTTTACTTATCCGAGGTTATGATCGTCGGTATCTTTGCATACCTAGTTCAACCTCGTTACCGATAAGTACTCTTTTCTCGTTCCCGTGATATGTGATACCTTGTGAGCCAGTCACATGCTTGCAAGCTAATTGGATGACATTCCACTGAGAGGGCCCAGAGTATATCTATCCTTCATATGGATGGACAAATCCCACTCTTGATCCATGTGTCTCAACCAATACTTTCCGAACACTCAATGCCACCTTTATAGCCACCCAGTTACGGTGTGGTGTTTGATGTCATCAAAGCATCCATCCGGTAAAGGTGATATGCATGATCTCATGGTCGAAGGAATTAGGTTACTATGTATCAGAAAGCATATAGCAATTGAACTATTGAAATGACTTGATCTTTATGCTACGCTTATCTATAGGAGTATGTCCATCATATCATTCTCCTAACGATATGATCTTGTTGTTGATAACATCTCAATGTTCATGATAGGGAAACCACAATCATTTATCAACCAATAAGCTAGTGATGTATAGAGGCTATACTAGGGACTTCAAATTAAGTTTACAAATCACACAAGTATCAATGTTTCCTTGTTAATACTATTATAGCATGAATGTAAACATTTATTATAAACACAAAGATATAATAATAACCACATTTATTATTGCCTCTAGGGCATATCTCCAACAGCTGGCGCGCGTGCAGTGCATAGTATCCGTCACCTACGTGCGGCACGAACTATTCGTCCCCCACGTGGGCTGTTTCAAAAACAGCTTTTCTTTGTCCTCTTCTGTCCATTTCTTTTTAGGTAAAATCCCTACTATCAAGGCGTATTTTATAAATCTTTATTTAAATATATTTTTACAATATATTAATTTATAATTAATATATAATAATCATATTTAAATAACTATTTATCCGAAAACTCTTTTCTAGTCCTTTTCCTTATTCTTTTCTCTGAACGACTTTGGATCTTCCCGGAACTTTTCTGGTTTCTCTCTTCTCACTTCTTTAGTGATTCAAACTAGCCATTAACAATCTTCAAGCTTCGTGAAGCCCTTAAGTGTGCTACCCAATAGTTCAAGAATACTACATACATGGCCAAGACTCCTCTATGACCAATGATCAACATCGGGATCTGGATATCCATAATAACCACATATGTACTCCACATATTTGTCGTTGAACCGTAAACATTGTGTCTTATTCCTTTTGTCTTTGTGATACTATAGTGTCCGAGGTTTTGATCAAGTGACATCCTATATCAGTGTTCAACCCTGTTATCGATAATACCTTCTTTACTCAATCCGATAAGTGATATCCCCGTGACCTAGTCACACGCTGCACATCTTATGGATATAACTTATCCGAGTGGGTCCAGAGTATCTTCCGCCACGCGGATGGATAAATCCTACTCTTAACGCGGTCTCATCAACATGTTTCTCTGGACACCCAACGACACCTTTATGATCACCATATTACTGAGTGACGTTATGTGTCATCAAAGCATCCTCGGGTGACAGTGATTTGATATGGTCTCATAGTCTAAGGAAGAGTCACTATGTTTCATAGACATAATAAGATGAACTTTGTGACATGATCGTGATACGATGCTATAGATAGGGTATGTTCACCATCTCATTCTCCGATGAAATGATCTCATTGTCAATTAGGGGCCGAGGCACCTTCATGATCAGGAAACCTTTGATCATCAGTTGACCAATGAATCAGTGACTAGAGTTTCACTAGAAACTACTGTTTGTTTGTATATCACACGTGCATTGATGTTTCCCTATCAATACAGTTATAGCATGATACAAAACTTAATCATAAACTTTATGAAATATGCCATCAAATATTTGACTCTAGGGCATATTTCCTTCATTATATTCGATCAACTGCCAATAGCGCTTGTCGGTTTGGTCTGTGTCGGTCACCGCATCAATGGACACTTGTGACCATTCCCGGACCAAGCAAGTGTCCTTTATCTCAATGTAATTCGTCGCTTACTTCTTCTTGCTCATTTTTGCTTGGGCTTCATCGAACACCTCCTCTTCTATCTCACCCAATTCAGCCTCCGCATCCTCAACTTTTTCATCGTCATCACCAAATTGAAGACCTAGCTCTTGATAAGGAGTTTGACATGCGACATAGTGACCTCGTGAGCATCATTTCTACATTGCGTACAACATGCTTGAGTATAAAGCAACCAATTCAGTGCATGGCATCATGAGAGGAAGTAGTTAATACCTTGTAGACCCATTGCTAAACACGTTGGCCACGCCATCCGGGCTGTCCATAGGCGAAGGCTGGGCGACGAAGGAAGGAGACGTACGGCGACGGGCGGAGGCTAAGACATGGGAGGAAGGGTTGTGGTTGACCACCTTCTTTATCTTCTTTGACGAACGCATGGGAGGATGCGGATAGGACGCTAGGGCGATGTCGGTTGTCTCTTGCGGCTGGGACCGACGAAGCAGCTGGGATGACGTGATTTCCCATGCGCTTCCTCTTCGACTTGCCGCTACCGGCAATCATATGGGCAACCTATTCGGCGATCACGGGGGAGTGGGGGGAGGGGACGGTGGAAAATTTAGCGATGAGCGGTGTAGGTTGAGGTTGCGCGACCGCATTGGCGGCAGGTGGAAGCTCGGTGAGGTCCATGGTTTTAGATCTGGTGGGCTCCGACGCTAGGGATCGAGTGGGGGGAGGGGAGATCGGTGGCGGCACAGACACCGGAAAGGGGTGAGATAAAATTTCTATCCTGAACGAACAACTCTAGCAGTACAGCCCGCACTTGGGTCGCCTGTGCAGCCCTTGTATATTGGGGTTCGAGACGAGGGTTTCTCCGCGGACTAAAAAAATAAAGTTCGAGCGTGTTTACAGGGTCTTCTCGAGGTTATTTTTTCATCGCAAACTGAAAACTAACGATTATTATACACATTTGGACTATTTACGGGATTCGTTAGAGTTTCTCTTATCTTCGTATGCAAAACTATATTTCATCTGCTAATGCTAAGAGCATCTCTAGAAGACACCATAAAAGGGCGGAACCAGAAAAATAACCGCCACTATTTGGTTTCGCGTGCTAAAAGTGGGAATAGAAGCCCCAAAACCGCCCAAACCGAAAAAAAATTAGGGCCCACGAGAAAACACCCCCGCGGAACCCTAAATCCCCAGGTTTTGAGCCCGACCCGTAGCCGACCTAGGAGCCCGACCCGTTCCCCTCCCTTCCGCGTCCACCCGTCGCCTGCACCGCTGATACGTCGTAAACGTATCTATAATTTTTGATGCTCCATGCTTGTTTTATATCAACTTTCTTATGTTCTGTTTACACTTTGAGGTATTTTTATACATTTTATGGAACTAACCTATTAACAAGATGCCGCAGTGTCAGTTGCCTGTTTTCTGCTGTTTTGGTTTCAGAAAAGCTAGTAAAAAAATATTCTCGCATTTGGACGGGACAAAAGCCAAAGTCAATATTCTAGCAGAAGGAACACGGAGTCCGAAGGGAAGCCGAAGTGGGGCCACAAGGTGGCCACACCTAGGGCTGGCGCGGCCACCCCCTAGGGCGCGCCGCCCCATGGTGTGGGCCCGTTGGGCCCCCACCGACCTTGCCTCTTCGCCTATATAAGGACCCGATGCAGAAACCCTAGGCACCCGATCAAATCTCCATGAAAGAGTCTGTAGCCGCCGCCATCTCCATCCCTAGATCGAGGGATCCGAAGTTCTTCCTGGCACCTTGCCGAAGGGGAGATATCATCCCGGAGGCCTTCTTCATCACCATGCCAGCCTCCGGAGTGATACGTGAGTAGTTCACCCTTGGACTATGAGTTTATACAGTAGCTATATGGTTGTTTCTCCTCCTTTGTGCTATCATGTTTAGATCTTGTGAGCTCCGTTCATGATCAAGATCATCTATTTGTAATCTGACATGTTGTGTTTGCGGGGATCCGATGGATATTGAGATACTATATCAGATTAATTATTGATTCTATCATGTCTATGTTATTTGTGATCTTGCATGCTCTCTGTTGCTAGTAGCTATCTTGGTCAAGTAGATGCTTGTAACTCCAAGAGGGAGTATTTATGCTCGATAATAGGTTTATGCCTCTAGTAATCTAGGAGTGATAGAAACTTCTAAGGTTGTAGATGTGTTGTTTCTACTAGGGAGAAAACAACAATCCTTTGTCCATGCGGTAATTGTATTGTTTACTTTACACACTTTGCTTAATGCAATTATCTGTTGCTTGCAACTTAATACTGGAAGGGGTTCGGATGATAACCTGAAGGTGGATTATTAGTCATAGATGCAGTTGGATTACGGTCTATGTATTATGTTGTAATGCCCAAACAAATCTCGTAGGAATCAAGATGTCTAGTATATGCATTTTTATGCATTTTCAATCTGTTAATTGCCCGCTGTAATTTTTTCATCCAACATGTTATTTGTCTTATGGTGAACACCTCTAGTAAACTGTGGACCCCGGTTCATTCCTTTATCATTGATATATCATCTACTATTTACCGTTTACTATTTACTTTTTACAAGCAATTACCATCTTCCACACTATACGTTTAGTCCTTTGTTTTTTAGCAAACCGGTGAGATTGACAACCTCACTGTAAGTTGGGGCAAAGTATTGCGGTTTGTGTTGTGCAGGTTTCAAGTTGCTAGCAACACCTTGCGGTTGTTTTCTTACTCCTACTGGTTCGATAACCTTGGTTTTATAACTGAGGGAAACTTGCTGCTTTGCTCATTATACCTTCCTCTTGGGGTTCCCAACGAGCTCTACGTATATGAGCCATCAGCCGCTGGGCGCCGTCGTCGACCCAGGCCCTGGCAGACAAATTCCGCCCGCCAATAAGGCCTCCGCCACTTGACGGTCATGTTCCCAACCCTCGCTATGACATAAATTGATCCGGGACGGAGATCTAAATCGAGGCAGAAACATAGTTGCATTTCATTGATTCAACCACGAATTATTCCTAAACAAAGCTACGATTTCACATCCTACATTAATTGATTCAACCACTAGTCAACAATTTCATTTCTGCTGCCGCTGTCCTCCGCGCCGTCCTCCTCCTCCTTCTCCTCCGAGCCGCCGACTTCCTCCTCGTCGTCGGACGGAACCTCCACAATTTCCGTATTGTTCGCGAGACGGAGGACCTCTTCGCGACGAGCGGCGGCGATGACAGTGTACTTGGTCCATACATGGACTGACCAGAACCTCTCCCGCCCTTCTCGGTTGTGGAGATCCCGGTGCACCACGTGCTCGTAAACGATGCGGTTGCCTATCTTGGCCTTCCGCTCCTTCTTGCATAGCGCGGGCCAGTACGGGCTAGCCACCGCATACCGAGACAGCGCCCTCTTCCACGCGATCATCTGGCGGCGCCGTGCCGCGATGTTGCTCTCCATCTCGGCTCGGCCCGGGAGCGGATCCACCGGCACCCCCGCATAGCTGATGCGCCATCCGTGGGGCACCATCGCGGCCGGTGGCGTGACGATGTTGAAATGCGCGAACATCACCGCCTCGTAGAAGTTCAGCGAGGGCACCTCCTGTGCGGCGTGGTGGAGATTGGAGAGGGAGGGGATGGATGGGGATGAACGCGTCGGCGCCTCCTATTTGTACACGAGGACGACGAAGCGACATGTTGAATCTAAATCAAATATTTCCTTTTCCGGTTAGGGTTTCTGGTTTCTATTCCGCCCCGCCGCTCGCGGCCAGAAAAAACCCGCCAAACGCGACCTGAGAACGTGGGCTCTGGTATACAACAAGCTGACTATATAGGAGCACCTTTTGTTGTCGTTGTTAATTTTTTCATATCAAAATATCAGAAGTGAGTATTAGGGATGTAAACGGATCGTATCGGATATTTCTATTACCATATTCTTTACCATATTTTTTTGATGGATTCGGATCGGAACGGATAATAGCCGAATACGGATCCAAATGCGGATTATATTGGATTGCGGATACGTAGCAGATTCGAAGCGGACTCGGATCGGAAGAGGATAATCGAACAAATACACATAGAAAAATAAAAATTTATTTAGTTGATGCAAAAGAAATGAAAAGATAGCAGTAGTATAAAATTGCAAGATTGATAATAACATAGTATAACATGCATAGCTAGTCAATATACTTACTATAGATTGTCTAAAAATTGGGGTTGTGCTAAATTTATTGGATTATCCTATTTAAGTACCTCGGATAATCCGCATAAAATATCGGATTATCCTTATCCGTCGGATATTATCAATACCATATTCGTCGGATATCCCCTCGATAAATATCCGCATCCGCATCCATATCCGCCGGATATCTAAAAATGCATACCATATCTTGAAAAACGGACGCAGATACGAATTCGGAGCGAAATTATCTATACCATTTACATTCTTTAGTTTTTTTTAGATCAATTTACATTCTTTAGTGAGGATGGAGTCCCGGTGTGTTTTCGGTCCGTGAACTCATCGCCTCGGGGCCAAGCCCACACCACGCGTCCTATGGCCCAAATCTACCCAGATCTGGCCCGTACGCATGTCCACTTAACCTGCAGCGGAGTTTCCTCTGCGCCACGCCGCCGGAGAAACTTCATACGACAGGGAACAGAGCTGGGGACCTTTGCCTGCTAGTGCTAGCTCGCCGCTAGACCTTATTCTGCGATCTGTGGATGGGGAGAGCAAAGAAGCAGCGCCTGTTGGCACCAGATTGCACATCGAAGCGCGATCGCTCCATTGTCCCTACCGCCACCGCTGCCGCCGCCGTCGCGACGAACGAATCCATGACCTGGGCATCGCTTCCCCAAGATTTGGTTCTCCAGTTAGCGTGGCGCGTGCTGGCCGACGACTTCCTCGGGTACGTCCGCTTTGGCGCGGTCTGCTCCGGCTGGCTGTCTGCTACCGTCTCTCCTCGGGGCCGCGGGGTCCTGGATCAGCGCTTCCACCCGCGCCGCTGGATGATGCTGCCCGACGGCCATGGCCTCTACCCCGGCCACAGCAAGCTTCATGCCATGGTCCGCTTCTTCAATCTAGACACCGGAATGTCCGTCCGTGTCATGCTCGATCTATTCAAGGACCACTGCATTCTCGACTCCGTCGACGGCCTGCTACTGCTACAACGCGACAGTGACACCGCGATCCGCCTTCTGCATCCTTTCACGGGCGACATGGCTGACCTCCCGCCGCTCGCAACCCTTCATCCCCAGGTCAACCCGCTTCTGATCGGAGCCTATGATGAGAAACATAGGTGGACGTATCTCCGTGCCGTCCATGCCACTTCTTGCACCATCAGCGCCGCCGGAGTAATTACACTCATGCTCGCCCTTAATGGTATGCACCGAGTAGCTTTTGCTACCTCCCAGGACCATCAATGGACTCTCTCGAGCTGGAAGCGCCCGGACTGTTCTAAGCAATTGGCGTTCAAAGGCAAGCTATACGTGGTGTCCAATAACTCCTTCATCGCCGGCGCACGGATTCTCCAGATCGACCCACCCCTACAGGAAGGCATTCTGCCGCCGCCCAAGCTGATCGCTACATGTCAGATAGATAAAAACGCCTTGCCGATCTATCTCGTGGAGTCCAATTCAGAGGTTCTAGTTGTCAGGTACACGAGCGATCTTGGGCCGCCCATCGCTGTTTACAGGCTTTCTGATATTGTCCTGGGAAGATTCATCCCGCTAAAGAGCATTGGAGACAATGTCATCTTCCTTTGCTCGACTACTTTATCTGTCTCCACTAAGCTGCTCCCTTCTCTTGTGCTCCCTTCTTCTCTGCCGCTTGCGAATGGGCTATCATGGCCTCCGTCAGCTTCCACGCCCGCGACCCACTCAGCACCGACGCAAGGGGCAGCCGACCCAGCTACCCGTGGTCTATGTGGCCTTGGAGGTCGTCTTGGCGCCCGCTACCATCGATTGCGTCACGCCGGTGGTTCCCAACCGTTTCCGTGGCATCAGAGCCGTCACGGGGGTTGATTCCGGTGGCGCCAAGTCGACAGGAAAGTCTGGCGGGGTTGTGGACCCGAGCTCCGATGACATTCCAGCCGAGAAGGAGAGAAAACCGGTGCCGGCGACGACTTCCGGCGGTTTTGGGCGGGAGGGGTCGGCGACAAGGCGGGAGGGGAAATTTAGGATTTGAGGTGGCAGCCGAGGAAATTTGGGAGAGGGGGGAGATTATAGGAGCCGGTATCACATATTTTCTCCTCTAACCGTTTTTGCGGCTTCGGTTAGAGATGCCTTCGGCGGTTAGAGGAGCAATTAAAGGGATGCGGCCGCTGAAAGGGACGGGTTAGAGATGCTCTAAGAGCATCTCCACTCGCCCCCCCCCCCCCATATGGTGTCTGGTGCGCCCTGATTTTGGGCCATATGGGGGGCGGGGAGGGATTGGTTCACTAATTGGGGGGGGGGGGGACACTCCCAGTCGTATGCCCATAACAATTGTGGAATTTATTATTCGGTGATGATTTTACATGTTCAAAAAATAAACTAGTCATAATCCTGTCTAGTCATGTAGTACACGGCTTCGGGGTCGTCGTCGTCCCTTGATGCGCGCGACTGGAACCCGTGCCCTTTCGTGGTTTGCATCGGGTAGGGGAGACCGTCGATCAATGCAGGCTATAGGGAGCCATGGCCGCAGCTACTGCAGCAGCCCACCATGTCATCCTCCGTGTGGTACAAGGAGGCACACATAGCCGCGCGCTGTCTCGGGAACTCCTCCGAGTCGGGAGTGCATCCGAGCTAGCACGCGGCCATAGTATATTCCGGAGGCAGCCGCCACTCCGACCTTGAAGGCAGGGCACCCGGAGGTGGGGTGCCCCGGTTGGTGACACTGGCGCGCCCGCGGTCGCTGCTGCCATTACTTGGACTCCGCGGTGGCTGAAAGTGCGGGTACCGCAGGCGAGGGTGGTCTCCATCGACGATGTGGCTCATCACACCGGCGAGAGTCTGGTTCACCCACCACAGCCATTGACCGACTTCTTTGTGGTTCTCATCGGAGGAGGGCCATCCTTCGTACCCGGCGAGCTATCTTTCCGCCAATTGGCGAAGAAGGCGATCCAGGTCACGGCGTTGTCGGGGCACCAATTGGGATCCATTCGTTGCTCTGACGTGAGATCAAGGTAATAGTGGCTCGTGATGGCCACCCGACAGGCACAACCTCGAGGAACATGAGGGACAGGAACCCCTCCGGCACTCAGCATCCAGTCGAGCGACATCCGGCAGCCCGACAGATATGGGTAGCTGGAGGCGCACATTTCCTCTGTCTCCTCGGGGGTGAGATATACCCAGTAAGGGTGTCCATGGTGAGAGAGGGCGGTGTGGATCTATGGATGTCAATGGCAGACGCCCTAGATATAGCGAGAAAGGGCGGTAATGAAAGGGTGTGTCACCGCATGGCCAGACGACAGGATGCGTCGGCTCTGAAAAAGAAGCACCTATCTCACTGCTAGGGCTAGCCCGTGTCGTTTTCAACTCCATCTAGCGCACCCGCTAGACCCCCTGTGGGATGGGTTTGGCCTGGGGACGTCGGATAACAAAACAGGCTACGCCCTTTCTCCCTTCCTCCTCCCTCCTCCCTCCCTCGCTTTGAGAGTCGCCACCGCCTTCCTAGGCCGACCCCGACTCATATCTGGCGGCACAGCCGGCTGGAGATGGAGAAGGGAAGGCGCCGGAGTAGTTTCTAGGGGTAGGTTTTTTAGTTTTGGCAGTTTGCCAGTAGTTTGGAGCTGTTTTCCAGATCTTGGCGCCCAGATCTGGAGAGTAGGACCTCTGTTCTTGCGTTCCTGGCTCCTCTGGTTGGAGCAGAGCTGTGAGAGGATGGTTACCGTCTCCGAAAATAAATTAGGGGCTGCAGTAGGTGTGTGGGTGCTGCTGAGATGCTTCGCCGCGGTGATTCTCCTGGCCGGCTGTGGAAGTGGGGGGGAGAAGCAAGGCGATGTGGTCATGTGTGTGGTGGACGCTCTCCTGGCCGGCCGTGGGGGCGAGGAGGGGAGCCGAAATCGACTCTCTCTCTCTCGGCAGCAACTACCGGGCGGCTCTGGCCGCGATTCCCCAAGCTGACGCTGCCCTGTAGCCCTTCTTCCCCTCCTTGTGGTCGTGGTGATATACAGGAGGTTGGAGAGGACTACAGGTTCGGTCGATCTGGAGCTCGTGGTCTGGGTTGCGGGCGTACAGTTCGTCGTACGCTGGAAGCTATCTTTCTCGGAGATTCCAAGCTTCGGCAGCTTCATGCCGCGGCTATCCATGGTCAGAGAGGCCGCTCCGAGCGCAGGTGTGTTCTTCGCCTGTGCCTCTTTATCCTCCAGGGCTTCGTCCGGATGTGGAGGATCTTGTTCGAGCTTCAGCTGGGAGTTCTCGCCAGCTTCGCCCCAAGTGGTGCCGTCCCCGGCGGTGAAGAGGGTGCCCGGCGTTGGAGCTCGCTGGTGTGTCGTCGTGGTGGAGGAGACCAAGGACCTGATTGCTTTTTTATTTCTTGTCCTAGGGTCTTTTTTGCAACTTCCGAGCCCTTATCCTCAGCAAGAATTGTAAGGGGGCTCCATGTATTTCGGTACCCACCTGACTAATACAGCTTCCTGGCCTTTCTAGGCCTTTACCGTTCAAAAAAAAAAAACAGGCTGCGCTGGCGCCAAAAGGGAATTGTGGGACGGGTTGAGCATGATTTTTAGCGTCGGCACCCCCAATAGCCCTTTAGGTGGGCTTTAGGGCCCCCGAGTGGAGATGCTCTAGATAGGCCAACCAAAACGTCTTATAATATATGGTACACAAGTGTGACTGTCGAATTTGACATATGATTTAATGTATGTGCTTTTATGTTTTTGCTAGGCATAATTGGCTTGCAGCGAGGAGATCACCCCTGATATTGCGTCAGGCTTGCTTTCATCTACATCTGATTTCTCCCGCATTGTTATAACCAGAATATGATTTGTTCTTCTCCTATAGCTTCGACATTGTACTATTGGTTTTGGTTCACCTCTCATTCAGCTAAGCCAAATCAATGTAATGTTTTGCTCTCTACATTCCATATTAGTTATGGCTGATTTAGTACAAATTGTTAGAAATAAATGACAAGTAATTGGAACGGAGAGAGTCTTTCTGAAAACGATTCCAAAATTTCTTGAGAACTGGAAGGACTTGTTGGCATTGAGTCTGTCGTGATAAATTAAGCTGTGAGTATTTGCCCATTCGGTAGACGTTTGATTGGATTAACCAAGCAGCAAGTCCTGCAATTGTGGTTTTTTGCTTAGCGTAGATGTCAGTTGTTTATTCGTATTTTGCAATATTGGTCATTTATACTTTTAGTGTCTAATTTTCTCTTGGGTTCCATGAAAGTTTCAGCAATAGCAACCAGAAAGGAACGGGCAAACTGAGGAAAATATAAGGTGGATCTATCGACCAATACTCGATAGCTCAATGCATTTCACGATCTTGTACAGGTGATCACCCCCCGCTGCCACATCCCAACACACACGTACACGCACGCACTGACGCACACACATACACCGCACCGAAGAAACTACAGCACGTACTACTAGTACACAACAACATCGCCGGCATGGCCGCGCCAATGGCATGCATGGGCCACCGGTCGGACCCTCTCGGAGGATACGCGCGCACACGACGGCTGGCCCTGGCTAGCGCCACCGACGACGGCTAGCACGGATCCTGCCGGCGTTATGCCAGAGTCCCGTTGGCTTTCCCGTTCGCCGTCACTATGCCGTTGCCGTTGCCGTTCGCGTGTCCATTGCCGTTCGCCACTGCCCCGTTGCCGTTCTCCACCGCTCCGTTGCCGTTGGCGTGAGCGGGGGTCGCAGAGTTGTGGGAGGTGATGAGCCGGCCGGAGGGGTCGTTGGAGGACTTCCACTGCGCCACCCACTCGATGGCCGCCGGCGTGCTGCACGCGATGCTCGGGCCCCACGGCACCGTCTCCCTCGCCGACTCCTGCATTAGTTCAAGTTCGCGTCATGTGTCAGTAAATCGTTCCACCTATAATCCGTCAGTTCGGCTGTTCAGTAGTATCTGTCTGAATCAATCACCTGGGGGTAGAGCCTCTCGAATATCATGCGGTAGTAGTACGCCTCCTTGTTGATGGGCGTGTTGTAGGGGAACACTTCCGCAGCGTTCTTCATCATCGCATCACTGACCTGAAAGATAGCATAACAGAGGAGTAAGTAAAACAGAGGGAGAGAAAGCAAAGGATTACTTAGTTTTTCAGGCGATTTATTCTTGACGATGCTACTAGTAATAGATTACCTGCTGCTCAGTGAAAGCCTTGAGGCCGTCGATCCAGCTGTAGCCAACGCCGTCACTGAACTGCTCCTTCTGCCTGTAGAGGATATGCTGTGTAGAGGAACATTGCAGAGAGCATCAGAGTTCAGAACACTGTGCAGATGTTGGATATCTGAAGAAACTCAAGGAGCTGGTGTTTGTACCTTGGGCAGGTAAGGATCCTCCTCGTCGTCGAACGCCTTCCTCATCACCCACTTCTCGATGCGGCCCTGCTCAGGGTCGTACTGTGTCCCAGCAAGAGCAAGAAAACGTCAGGAAATTCAGAGAAAAAACAGAGCATCAATTATGTACTTATTCCTTCAAGACAGAGATGAGATTCAGTAATTACCAGTTTCCACTCTGGGTCCATGCTCATGGCGACGTCAATGAACTCCTTGTCGAGGAACGGCACGCGGACCTCCAGGCCCCAGGCCGACGTCGCCTTGTTGGCGCGCAAGCAGTCGTACTGGTGGAGCGCCTTCACCTTGCGGCAGGTCTCCTTGTGGAACTCCTCCTTGTTGGGGGCGAAGTGGAAGTAGAGGTAGCCGCCGAGGAGCTCGTCGGAGCCTTCCCCGGAAAGCACCATCTTCACCCCGAGCGCCTTGATCTTGCGCGCCATCAGGAACATGGGCGTGCTGGCGCGGATCGTGGTCACGTCGTAGGCTCCTCGATGGCGTCGATACCATCCTATAAAAAAAGCCAAATGACTTGCTTATCAGTACTTCAGGTTTTTATTCCCCAATTTCTGGGGTTGCAAGTGTGAGTCTTGTGAAATTGTTCTGTTCTGTTCTAGTAAAGGACCACGAAGCGTCCATTTCGTTTGCTTTTTTTCTTTACCTGGACAGTGAAATGGAACTCGTGATGGATGGTTCCAAGGAAGTCAGCAACCTCCCTAGCGGCCTTCAGATCAGGTGAGTTCTGCAATGTCCAGAAAAAATATCAAAATCATTAGCTTCTCGTCAGGGTTCTCTTCTCGTAGAAGAAACAAAATCCTCTGGGATTCTTATGAGCAAAAGTTAAACAGTAGTAGTAACCTCTAGGCCGACGACAAAGGAATGGAGCTCAGTCCCGAACTTCTTGGCGGCTTCGGTCTCGATGAGATGGCGCTTGGTCACGGAGGCAACCAGCGACGAGTCGAGGCCGCCGGAGAGGAGGACGCCGAAGGGCACATCGGTCATCAGCCGCTTGATGACAGCCTACACACCAAAATGGAGCAGGGCACATGCTCGATTGGTCAGCTCCGTCCACTGAGTCGGTCACCATCAGACTAGTACCGTACACAAAAAGCAATTATCACGTGGTGCTTCGGTCAGTGTGGTGGTATGGTATGTACCTTCTCGAACGCCTCTCTGAGCACGAGGGGCTCGTACCGCGTCGCCGGAACGAGCTCGGCGAACCACTCCGGGTTGTACCACCGCCGGAACCCGCCGCCGGCGCTGGAGTAGAGGTGGCCTGGAGGGAAGAGCTCGAACTTGGGGCAGTCGTCGTGGAGCGCCTTCATCTCGGACGCGATCCACACGGCGCCTGGGGACAGCACAGCGCTCAGGTAAGCCATGATCGAGACGTGAAGAATTTTGTGGTGATATGGGTTTGGTAGTGAGATAAGAGTAGTACCGTCGCTGCCCCAGCCGATGTAGAGGGGGTTGACGCCGACGGCGTCGCGGGCGGCCATGTAGGTGTTGTTGCGGGTGTCGTAGAGGACGAAGGCGAAGACGCCGTCCAGCATGTTGACGAAGTTCTCGCCGTACTCCTCATACTTCATAGAAGAGCAACAGGGGATGATCGGCATCAGTATAGTTCAGTGTGTGTTTATTTCTGTGTTTTCTTCAGAGTTGCGAGGCTAAGAAAGTCTTACCAGCGGGATGATGACCTCGCAGTCGCTGCCGGTGGTGAAGGCGTGCTTCCCGGCGAACTGCTTCCGGATCTTCTTGTGGTTGTAGATCTCTCCATTGGCCTATTTTCATTTTTGATCAACGGCGACACGGTCAGAAAACGATTGGCGACGAGGAACAGTCCACTGACAGACCACGACGCGGCAAACAGAAGACGTGTAGGAAGAAGGAGGAAGCAGACATGCGTACCACAACGACGACGGTCCTGTCCTCGTTGTAGAGGGGCTGGTCGCCGGAGAGCGGGGAGACGACGGCGAGGCGCTGCTGCGCCAGGAAGTTGCCCTCGCACTGGAACAGCCCGGACCAGTCAGGTCCACTGTGCTTCAGCCTGCACCATATTATCTGAGTCAAAAACTGAAATGTTCGTTCAGCACGAGCCTTGCCAACACAGGGGGCTTAACGAACAACAAGATTCTTCTCGTTGTTGTTTTTTACGGATCGGCGTCGGCCATTACTGTTCAATTCTTTATTATGGTTCCTATGCATATGCGACCCCTCACCCCAGGAAGGAGACAGAGTGACCAACAAGGACAAAACTGAAAGTACAAGAAAACAAAACACTTGGACGATGGATCCCCTTAGTCTAGTTCTTTCCGGCGAGTTCAAGAACAGGGATGTCGATCAACGACTTGTTCTATTCTACCACCCAAAAAAAGTCTCAGGATCATGTCAAGGATCTGATCATGCATTAGAACTGGCAAGGGGTTTGGGGAGGGAGATGGGTAGTGGCGTAGGGGCTAGGGGGGTGTGCTTGCCTGCGGGAGCAGGAGAGGACGCGGGCCCTCTTGGCCTGCGACCAGTCGGCGCAGCCGAGGACGGCGAGAATGCCACACATGGTGGTGGGGAAGGAGGCGGCGGCGAGGAGCAAGTTTCGGCCGGGGTGAATGAGGCTGAGAGAGTGAACGAACGCTCGTGTTTGGGAGAGAGAGATGCGGAGATTAGCGGATGAGCGCGCCGTATTTATAGCCGATCCGCGCGGCTCCGGGGCCTCGCGTCTACGACCAAACTCCTCTCCGGCGCGGGCCACGGGGACACGTGGCGGCTGTCGGTTGGGAGGGTTCCGTGCGCGGCGGGAGTTTATCCCCTCCGGATGCCGCACCGCCGAGTCAGCGTGGGCCCCCTGCGCGCGTCAGCTCGGCTTCAGGCCGTCGGATCGAGGATCTACGGTGGACCGAGAGTGCTGGAGGTGGGGCTGGTTGGGGCACTGGTTGGTGGCGATGGGGCCCGCCGGATTTCCTCGCGAGGATATTTGGCTGTGGATGCTGGATGATGCGAACCACGGCCATTATTGGGAGAGAGAGAGAGAGAGCATCTTGGATATGATTCATATATCGAGGGATGTTCATCTCTTCTCTTCTAATGAACGCGGACGTTATTCTGGTGATGCTCCAAAGATCCGATGAATCCACCCTCTATTCTTTTCTCAATTATTATTCTACCCTCGCCTCATAATTGAAGTCGCTATGTTACCATGGAAATGAATGATCCTACTGACGTTTTTCATCGTAGTACAACGGATACCTTTTTTATCTGGCTTTGTTTCTACATAAACACATCATCGTTTCAAGCTTAATTAACTCCACGTACGTGATTAGGCTGAAAAAAAATGAGAAATTGGGAATGATCCTATTCCTACTGACGATTCTTATCGTACAACTGCTAGTACCTTGATTGTAGTACAACGGCTAGCTTTTGTCTAGCTATGTTACCATGGGATTGATCCTACTGACGTTTTTATCGCAGTACAACGGCTAGCTTTTATCTAGCTTTGTCTTTTGCATAAACATATTTTTTTTTTCAAGCTTAACTCGACGGTGATTGGCTTGAAAAACACGGAAATCCAATTTTACAATCGAATGGAATTTTTTTGGTTGCAGAGCGCCAGTGCTCCTGCTATTTTTGAAAAATCAAAAATCTATTTATGACTTTCAAAAAAGTAAATAGAAAATATTCATATGTAGCCAATGATTTGCCCACAAACGTGCAAATTATCAATTTTAAATATTTTGTATTTTGAGCTACACAAAATGAAAAAAAAAGTGTGGATCTATGCATATGCATTTTTCAAATTCCAAACTTTATCAGATTTTTCATTTTTACGTACACCCTCCGTCCGAAAAGGATATTTTAGATTTGTTAAAATTTAGATGTATCTATACACTAAACATGTCTAGATTCACTTAAATTTAGACATGACGGAGGGAGTGACCCACAATACAAAAAGAACCATGTTACCATTTTGCTTGCTTGTGGAAAAAAATATTAACTACGTCCATAATTATTTTCAACTTTTAAAAAAAATTGTAAATATGTTTTTTAATATTAAAATTGAATGGCGCACTAGCCAAAGACACTTTACGATGGGAACTGAGTTAATTAGATTCAAGACCAGGTTTAGTGACGTCGTCATGTGCGAAACCAGATTAGTGTTTTTCATGAAAAGGTAGTAAATAAATTGGCGTTGTGAATCTGCGAAAGAGCCAAAACAGAAACAAACTGTTCTTGAGTTTATAAGTTCACTTTTTGTCTGGGCTCTTGAGTTCTTAAATCGGCTGGTGTAGAAAGCAAGAAATGAAATCTCTGTAAAACAGCGAAAATAACTGGTGTTATACGAGGAGCAGACAACGGCGGAGAGTCTATACAAGAGCAGCCCTCGCGCGCGCAACGCAGCGACAGCAACGGGTAGCTGAATGTTACCGTCCGCTCCGGTTTTCCAGTTCTTTTTCCTGACATCTCTGTCAACGCCAGCTGATGCATTGCCGTATTTGAACTTTGGAACTGAAGCCAAATTAAGCTCATGAAAGTTTGGTCGTGCCTTTACCATTTTGTCACTTGCTATTGTCGTTCTAGGTAGTCTATTCGCCGTCGCAATCATCATCTGTATGCACTCCAATTACTAGGACTTGTCTCTTGAACATGTCTACAGACAACATATTTTGATCGTATACGGGTACAAAGTTCACTTTACAACATTATACGTTCTTGATTTATTCTTTAATTATATTGCTTTGAAAAGAAGTTCTCGGTCGAGGGTTTCTTTGGAAAAAGATTCAAAACAACTTGCTAAATCCATTCATACTGTAAGGTTGATAGGACTGTAATTTTGTTCCAAGAAATGAGCCGGACTTTAAAGATCGAAACAACCCTTCTTAGTGCACCCGAATGGGCTCCCAAGAGAAAGGCTGATGAATGTGTTGCGAGGATTATACGAGATGAAGAGACTAAGTGATCCCAAAGAATAAAAGTCAAGCATGTACAGAAGAGTAGAAAGATAAGATACTTTCGCCTTGTAACAATCTAGAAGCGCCGAAAGAAGAACCAGTCCAAAACAATTTTTGCGTGGCAGAAGAGGATATGCAAAACACTCCACAATTATCTCCTGAAGAAAATAGCATTCTTCTTGCTAACTTCACAAAAAAAGAGATACCGAAAGCAATTGCTCAAATGGAGCATAATAAAGCTCCAAGATTAGACGGGTTTCCTACGGAGTTTTTATCAAAGGTTTTGGAGGTCATAAAAGAGGACTTGATGGCATTGTTTTCTCGGTTACAATGGGAGGAGCTACCATGTTTCAAGTAAACTTTCATGTCATTAATCTTTTACCCAAGGAGGAGGACGTGGTACAAATCAAAAAATATCTCCATGTTTGCCTCATCAACATAATTTAATTACTAAAGTGGGTACAAAACATATAACATAGGTTTCTCATAAGGTCATCCGACCAACTCAAACTACATTTATGTCTGGGTCACACGTCTTGGAGGAAGAGGTCGGTATGCATGAAACCATCCATGAGCTCCATAGTTAGAAGCTCAATGGGGTTGTTTCAAAATTGACTTTGAAAAATCCACAACATCAGGTTGGATATGTTACCAAACAAGTCATGTCCTTTATCAGTTCTTATCATTATAAGGACATGATCTGTTGGATTGGTAAAATCCTGAGAGTTACACCCAAATGGGGTGCAATCTTATCACTAGAATTTTTAAAGCCACTAATAGTATATGTTCTTCATATGAACTAAACTAGTTCTCGGCTTTTGCATCCTTGATCTAAATCCAGTAATAATGCAATGCAACATCAATATATAGTGGAGGTTACCACGGTGTGTACCATCCATTAGGAGGTTTTACAATGGCATCCATCCAATAAAGGCCACTTCTACAAGCAAGCAACTGAAGTAATCATTTTCCTATAAAAATAGGAATCATCCATGTTTAATCATCTATCTTAACATAACAACACCTGGATAATTTACTCTCAAGCCTTAATCCAGTAAGAATTAAATCTTACATGATACATCTAGGAACCATTCTGAAATTCCTTCACCCATTCATAAATAGCACTCCTTTATTCCCAAAGCAAGAACTACTAATCATATTCCTAACGATTAAGCCAGGAATCATAATAATATTACCTATATGTCATTCCTTAGACAACAAATAAACATTAGGATCAATAGCCTATACCAGATAGCATACATATATTGTCCTTTGGACAAATATCACATTTCTTATCACTGTGAGAGCATGTACAAGCAGATAAGACACATAGCAAATCAACCCATTGTCCCATAGTCTAACTTGATGAAGACATCATCCATATCACAGTAGTAGCAGTAATTGAATAACAACAACACCACTAAGTTCTCACGGTAAGGAACCAATAATCCAAGATTCTTTGGGTCACAACAAATGATAGTATAGGATAAGTGAGGCCACATATCAAACCATAGAACAATACAGAAATTCAACCATAGGAAATCCTTAAGGCCAACCTAATCTAAGTATCATAAGAATACTAATATAGGCAAGGTGGAACCCTAGAACATGGGCAAGCCCTAATTAGGCTTAAAGTTGCATTCCAGCGAGGGATTCAAAAAAGATGGAGAGAATATGGGTGAGGAGGAACTCACCTACGGGTCTTGCTCAACAAGTAGATGTAGCAGAAGGAGGTGGATATCGAGCCAGCTCAACTCAACTCGACTCAACTTGTAAATACTCGTTAGTTAACGAGCTTGATCGACTCGACTCGTTAACATAACGAGCTTGCAACCGCAGCTTGGCTCGACTTGATAAATACTCGAGTTCGATTGATAAGTTTGATAAGCTCACGGAGAAACTTAACAATGTAATAAATTCATCGTGAAGTAAGAATACAAGAAGGATAATTCATCATTTATGCCTCTCCGT
This sequence comes from Avena sativa, assembly GCA_916181665.1. Lineage (NCBI taxonomy): Eukaryota > Viridiplantae > Streptophyta > Magnoliopsida > Poales > Poaceae > Avena > Avena sativa. The sequence continues at coordinate 38,441,316 of OV702283.1, forward strand.
GTATACTTTGACGACTTTAACATGACTACTCATGTTTCTTTCGTATATTAGTATTGATTTTTATTTTGTGCTCACTATTCTATGAGTTAGCATACAAGTGTAAGGATATTAACGAGTTTACCGAGTACTCGCAGCTCGACTCATTAAACTCATTCTCTTAATAAGCTAGAAATGCCAACTCAGCTCAACTTATTTGTGTCCGAGTTCAAGTAGAGTCGAGCCGAGTTTTCGAGTACTCGTTAAACGCATGAGCTTTGAGTTTTATTTCCACCCCGACCGACGGAGAGGGCACGACGGCACGGGGAGCACCAGTGGCGCTGCAACCCGTGCCAGGTGCAACCAAGGCGGCCATCGAAGGAGAGGGCGGTGCTAGCAACCAGTGCATCGCTAGGTCATCGAGGGAGGACCACAAAGTCACTCACGCACGACACCGCGAGGAATACCATAACCCTAGCCACCAGTGAGGTCTCAACAAAGCCAAACGAGAGCTCGCGCAACGAATCAAACAGGACCAGTCGACACGGCATCGTCAACTGAGTCAGCAAGCATGGAGGCGGCTGAAACGGCTGAAGCTGGCCTAAATCGAGGGGCGACAACATCAGTGGTGCATCGCCGCCAGAGAAGGAGAGAGAGAGAGAGAGAGAGAGAGAGAGAGAGAGAGAGAGAGAGAGAGAGAGAGAGAGAGAGAGAGAGAGGGAGGACTAGGTCGGTCAACTGACCGAGTGGACCACCAAATGGGTTAGCCCAACCCACTGGGATGATCCAGGGCTAGGTCGGCCCAAGGGCCAGGCCCACGTTAAAAAGAAGAAATGATTTAAAATCATAAAACGCAAAATTCTAAAAATACCCCTCAGAGTATTTAAGCTCTAGAAAAATAAATAAAAATCCTAAAAATACATATAATATCTCCAAATGTCCACAAAAATGTAAGCTATCTAATAAAATATTAAATTGTATTTTAGATTGGTAAAATTTAATCTGACTATTTAAAGGCAACAATTCATTTATGGAATTTTCTAAAATAAGGATAATACTTTTAAAAAATAAAATCCATTTTTAAGATCTTAAAGAAATACCTGATGTCGGAAAATACTAATTATATTATTTCAAAGGATTTTAGAATTTCTTATATAATAAATCCTTTTATAACTATTTGATACTTATGTTCTTATTCAAAGTTATTCTCTAAATAGGAAATAATCTTATGTAAATATTCATCTTAAAAGAAATCTTTTAAGTCTGAATTTAAGAATAAAACATTTAAAGAAGGGTTTTGATTTAAAATAAAACATTGCATGCCATTATTATGCATAATTCATTATTGCTTCTTTAAATATTGTTCTTACCGGGCAATAATGGTGTTTTGTAGAAACATGAGCTCAAGGTGCATCCGACTTCACTACCTTACAATCATAAGGCAAGTTTATCACTTGCTCATGTCCTTTGATGTGTTTTAAAAAGTAATTGCAAATTGTTGTGTTATCACTTATGTTATAAAAGGAATCCGAAAAGAATATTTTCATAGTAATATGAGATATCAGTTATCATCCTAAGTGGTGGTACTCTATTATAGATAGCAATGGAATCTAGGGATTCCAGGTGCAGTTTATCTGATAAGAATTAATAACCCATGACATTAGTGATTATAGCGCTGTACAATACACGTTAACCATGAGATCTGGAATGGAACGAAAAAGTCAGCTGGATCTTCTTTCTTTCGCATGTCAACGGATGTCTGGGTCGTGGCGATAATTCCTCGGAGGGGATTGACATCATATGGGTGGGATCCCTTAATGTCCCATGCCATCTGGTATCTACGAGGGTTGTGCGTCTTAGATTGTCATTGGAAACAAGTTTTATCCTAGGTCCGACGTGTAATTGATAGGCATGCGGGATCATGGAGAAGGACAGTAATGGGATTGGATCAATTTCTAGGCCCCACATCATGGAATTGTGGACGGAAAAGTACGCCCAGTTTTACAACAAAGATTTGATATCTTATGGGTAGAGCAACGCACCTCTATAGAGTGTAAGAATTATGACATGTTACTCCATTTACCGGGAAGGAGCTACGAACGCGACAGAAAAGGAACTCTATAAAATTCTGGTCAACCTATGAAGACCGATGGGCATAATTTTTATAATAAAAGCAATCTTTGAAGAAAGTTTTACGAAAACTGTATTACACTAAGACTTATAGTCTAAGGTGGTAGCTAGTGAATCAAACTTCCCACTTTACGTATAATGAATTTGCTGGGTAACACTGTTACTCACTCTTTCCTTTAATCCTCTGCTTAGACTCTGAAGACCAGAAAGATATTCCCATGTACGCTACCTAGTGCCAGGATGGCGTCTACTACGAGGAGCCAGGCCAGTCAGGAGGAGTCGAAGAGTGGACTACGAGATCCACTATGGAGCCGACGACAAACGAGTCCGAGTAATTGCAATAGTAGTACTTAGAAGTTGAGTTGGGCCGAGCAGCATAAACTCTATATAATAAAGCTGTTGAGCTCATGTTATGTTAATTAATTTGGATCTTTCTATACTTCTGTTGGAACACCTTAAGTATGTTTTTCGTTGGTCGTAAGAACTCAAGTATCAGATCTTTTGGTATTATAATAATAATAAGGTGTGTATGTTTGTAACTATGGACCCGCAATGTTTCTATAGTACCACTCTGAGGGACGTGATATTTGCGGAATAATGTTTTGTAAATGTTATATCAACGAATTGCGTACTACAACATGAAGTGGTATGCTGAGTCACCGCAATAGTAGGTCTTCGAAACCCCGCCTCTCGAAGACCTATACGAGTGAGGGGCGATCAGTTTTTTGGGGAGCGCTGTAGCGCAACTACTTGCAACACGACGTTGTCTGACGACGAATTTCCCAATGACGACTTCTTTTTGAACATCGTCAACCTCTTCCACAACCTCAACATGGGCGACGGTGTCAACGCCAACGTCAACACGAACGCTGCGGCCGTCGCTGCCCGGGCTGCACTATAGGTGACCTTGGTTTTCCTCTTTCTGATTTTGCTAGAGTTTCTAGTTTTAGCTTTTGTGGTAGATGTGGTAGGATTACCATGTTTAGATGCAATATGTTCGTCTATTTTGTTAGTATGCATGATCCTATTAATTCGTATTTATATGATCATGCCTTATTTGGATGAAATCATATAAATATTTGCTTATATTTTAAACATAATCTATGTAGATTTTTAGGTACTTCTAAGCACGATTTTTCCTGATTTTGGCAACCCATCCGATTTTTCAAGGGATGAGGCTGAGGGCCTCTTCCTCCACCTTGTAGCCGAAGGTCAGGAGTTCGACTAGTGACTTCCGAGCTTGGCTATCCTTCTTTCCATTCCTTTGTCAACGAAAATGAATCCTTAGGCCTTCCACAACGTAGCCGGTGCCCAATTTGTTAAAAGGTAGCCACCTCACCACCGATGCCCACAAATATTTTTCAGCCACCGCTCTGGCAGTGTAGGGCTCCGATGGGTAAAACAAAGGTGGGGTCATCTGATAAACAAGTACACATCGCTGCTCTCTAGTGAGGAAAGAGTGAAAATGTTAAAAGGTAAGAGAAAACAGTGTTTTATTGGTTGGAAGAATTGGGCATCGATGCTTCTACATGCTCTAATGCCTGGAAAATTTTGTTTGGGCACCATCCTCACAACGTGCGGGCACCGGCCATGGGAGCCAGAAGTCATGCAACGCTGTGGAGGGCCTTAGAGAATATGATCGAAATGGTGCAGGAAAGAAAGAGGTGAGTTTAGCCAACTTGTATTTTATTTTGATAAATAAAAGGGATCTCTATGCCGATGTCAACTTGTATGTGGCACTGACCAATCATGTACCTCTATTCGATCCATAACAAGTGACACTAATTTGATATAAAACAATCAACAATACTTACTATGAATCGGAGGGATTAAAATCTGTAAGATCTTAAACCTGGCCCGTAGGTAACAACCGGTTCTCTTCCACTTCCCTCCCCCAGCAATGAGACATGTATGCACATATTCTAGGCACTAGGCAGATAGTTACAATATTCATGGCAGACCATCTCCATCACGTGCAGCTAGCTTGTAACGTGCTATCGTCGTGTGAACTATAACTAGACCTCTAATCTTCTATCCATCGGGATGGCTTGGTCGTATGACGCTTAATCACAATTAAGCCACAATCCATTGGTCTCCCTTCTCAATCGATCGAGAGAAGTGTGTTAATTTCCTGGCAATGGCATCCGTTCGCCGTGTTCGTCCGGATTCCACGGTTGATGGTTCTTGGATAGAGCCGATGACGAGGTCGATCATGTGCGGTCTGCGTCAGCATCGACGGCGACATGTCGTGACATGCCCACGTCGGGTCGTGAAGGTTACATGCCAAGCTGCCAACGGGGCGTGAAGAGGACGGGATGGACGGATGCATGCATGCATATATAATGCCTACACTGTACCTACGTGTACCTCGAATGATCGGAGAAGTTGGCCAAGCAAGTCGTGTGGTCGCATCGAAGATGGCACGGGAGGGAACATGGACGGTACCACCCGCAGGACGGCACAAAAGAGAAGCCCAATCGACATGCATCTACTATAGTACGTGCGTGCTGTACCGCAAATAAAGATCGAACAAGAAAAGTGGCTAGCTAGCTAGATGGCCAAAAGAAATAATGTGTGGTTTATTCCAAGGCGTGCAGGATTTTTACATGTACACTATGCTGCCTCTGTTTCCGGCCGGTGAAAAGGACGTGGCGGTCGCTATAGCTGTTGGGTTTCCATTGGCTCGACATGATTCGGCCGTTTTAAAGGTTGCATCGGCGCTCTCTTGTGTTCTTTTAGTATGCAACAAGAAAAACTGATGCGCAACAGTGCAATGGACTTGTATATAGAGTAATAAAAGCTAGCTAGCTGTGTGTAGAAATCTACAGTCACGCTTGGGGGATACCCAAGAATCAATCTGACGTCATGGTTGTTGTTGTCCTTAAACTATTTAGACAGCCAAAACTCGTTGAAGATGTGTTTGGGGATCGATCGACACCGTACCCCAAGTTTCTCTCAGATTAATTACTACGTAGATTCGTGCATCCCACAACTACTTGATTCCTTCAATTTCAAAGTCTGAATTGCTTCTTCTAATAAACCCGCTTTGTTAAGGGAAAAAAATTGCAAGTGACGCCAACCTGAAAAACTAGAAGTGTCAACATCCGAGAAACTTCACATACAAGTGCACCTTTCTTTTTCACGCGAAAAGTAGCTGGCGTATTGCACCTTTACACTAACCATCAAATTTGACTTCGATGGATCGAGTTTAATTGGCACGTTGAGGGTGAACATGTATAGGTCAATATATACTACCCACTCGGTTCTAAAATAGATGTCTCAAATTTATTAAAATTTAAATAAATCTAGATATTATTTAGTAGTATATAGATTTATTCAAGATTTTAAAAATCTAAGACATCTATTCTTGAACGGGGGGAGTAGATGCCACACACACCCACATGCCTCGATCTATATATAGTGCATAGTTGAGATACGCTGTTTACTCTCTTAGCTTAGTTGGCTAGTATGCATCAACATCGGGTAGTGCAGTAGGTAATGAGACAGAATAGCGAAGCTCCCCGCACTACGTGGAACCACAAGCTAGCTCCAAGAGTACATGTGATGGAACAATGATCGAGCGATGGCCCATACATAATGGTACAATAATTGGCACCCCATGCCCACTCTGTCTGGCGGGAAGATACTATTGGACCAAGAAACGTAATGGAGTTCCAAATAGTACAGTGTCCCTCCTTATGTACAAGGTACACTACGAGTATACATGGGGAAGTTCATTATTAGATCTAACAATGTAGCCTCTTCGTCCCCAGTTAATGTATATACCGACATTATCAGTTGTCCATCTCATTATTTTCACAATGTACTCTACGAAAGAGCAAATGATGTTTACTAAGCACATATGTGTGTGATAATTTGTTTGATGTTTCGAAGAATGGGTTAGCCCATTACGGAAAGCATATACCCCTTACATCGGCGGTCCTCTAGCTCTGTGTTTTTCCGTATAGAATTCCAATACGACAAACATTGAGTTGTACGGCTTGTCCTCCACGAGAGGAAACATAGGGCTGGCGGGCGGGCGGTCAGGGGCTGGTCCCACGACCCCACCTGAAGCTAAGTGCGGAGGCTCTCGCGCCTAAGGCTCACCCTTCTGTTGACGGTTGGTGGGATTTCATCATCATTGGGAAGGTTAAAACAGCAAAGCCTACGCATAGTGATCGTCTATTTTACGGTCACGTGAAACGTTTGCAAAAAGCTAACTATGAGAATTTCCAATGGCACTAGCCTAACCTACATCGAGGTTGCCCACATTGCAAAGGAGAATATTCGATAGAGGGCTTTGGCCTTTAGAACGACTCTCCTAGGCATGAATTAAAGTTAGTTAGAGTTGCCGTCTTTCTAGCAAGGTTTCGTCGAAATGTGTCCCTGTTAATAAAAACATGGTTCCACTGTAAATATTATTTCACCATTGGTAACAAAAAAAGGGCGAAAAGGCAGGGCTTTTGCAAGTTGATTAAAAAAGGTAAAATTGATTGAAGATATAGTGCTCACCGTGCTAGGTACTCACGCCGTTCTAAAAATGTTGCTATGACTTTAGTTCAAATTTGAACTAAAACCAGATAGAGTATTTTGTAACGGAAGGGTAGTGAAGGAAGAAATGAAGGAAAGTGATGCTGAATTCACTCCCATAGAGCTCTGGTGCAATAACGACAGAGTTCTGTATCCTCTTCTCGCAGTGGCAGAGTTCTTCACGCAACCTCGCTCTGACCCTGTCCACGCTGACACGGACTCTGAATATTGTGGCGAACCAACGCTGCCTAAGCTACCTGTCTCGACGAATCGAAGAGGCCTGTCCAACTCATATATCTCCAGCAATTTGTTAGTATGTCATCACTGCGCGTGCACATGCAATTGACAATGACAACAGAGAAACAAAAAAAGAAAGAAAGACGGTGTGGTGTCCCCCTACAAGTGACCTCCTGCTATTGGTTTGCCCACATATGGCGTGTTCATCATGCTCACAAAAAATGAGCTTTATCTCTTTCGACCGACATGTGGTAGCTGGGTGTGTATGCCCTATCTCTTCTCCAATAATGTACCTATGGATCGAATCTTTGGAACGAACACAAAGGATGTACAGTATTTATTTTTCTTTGAGATACATACATGCGTGTGCATTATACATATCACATATATAATATATCCCACATCCCACAATTATAAGTGATCATGATCTATTTATAAGTGATCACGATCTATTGATTTGACTAACCTTCTGCTTTTCTTTCAGAAAAAAACTCAATAATTCTACATTGGTCAGATGACATCCTTATTATTCCAGTGCAATAATGCAACCTAGCACATATACGTACTGACCACTTGTGTTTTTTACACCCACCTTGGATAGGGTTTTCTGTGCTAGTGATCATCAACACAATGCCTGTGGAAACCGACCCGGATTTGGTGGAGATGGGTATGTTGGTTAACGTAATTGTGGGAGAGAACGATGCGTGGAGCTGGCATCCGTTGCGTGTTGAGTATATCACGAGGCAAAAGCCATCAAGACCGAGTTGGTTACACGTATTACAAAGTAAAAGAGATAAAAGAAAGAGAGAGTCCTGGTGAAGTACTACTCCATATAGGTTACATTATTTTGTCTAACACTCCCCCTTAATCTAAAGCTTGGAAAGATTTAGATTATGCATGAACTCATTTAACTTTTTGGAACATAGTGGTTTAGTAAAACCATCGGCAATGGTCCTTGCTGGAGATGAACCTGACATCAAGTTGTTTTCTAGCAACTCGCTCCCAAACAAAATAGAAATCAATCTCAATGTATTTAGTCCGAGCATGAAACACTGGATTTGCTGACAGGAAAGTAGCATCAAGATTATCACACTAGAGAGTGGTTTTTTTTTAAAGTGTAACACCCAATTCTCTGACAAGATCCTCAACCTAGATCAGCTCAGCTGTAGCATTTGCAAGAGATTTATACTCAGCCTTGGTACTAGAATGAGAGACAGTTGGCTGTTTCCTGGCACTCCATGATATAAGTCTAGAACCAAAGAAAATAGCAAAACCTCCTATAGAGCGTTTATCATCCAAATCTCTAGCCCAGACAGCATCTGAATAAGCACTCAAAAGTGTAGAAGGAGATCGACAAAAAGTAAGTCCAACTGTACGTGTACCATGAATATACCTCAATATCCTTTTCACCGCTGTCCAATGAGTGGTAGTAGGAGCATGAAGAAACTGACATACCTTACTAACCGGAAAACATAAATCAGGTTGTGTCAATGTTAAGTACTGAACAACTCCTATAATACTTCTGTAATGTGTGCTATCTTCAGGACCAAGTGGAACACCATCCTTTAGTGATAAGTTATCAACAGTAGACAGAGGTGTAGGACAGGTTGTGCAATCCTTCATACCAATACTTTTCAGAAGATCTGTGGCATATTTCTCCTGATTCAAGAGTAACCCATTTTGCTGTTTGTGAACTTCAAGGCCAAGAAAATAATGAAGATCTCCAAGATCCTTGAGAGCAAAGTCATGACTCAAATTCTTGAGAAGAGCTGTTATTGCAGCATCAGAGGAACTTGTAACAATGATATCATCAACATAAATAAGCAGAAATATCTGAATGCCTGAATGATTGAACATAAATAAAGATGTATCTCCCTTGGAAGGTATGAAACCAAGAGTATGAAGCTTAGCACTGAGCCGTGAGTACCATGTCCTGGGTGCCTGTTTCAGTCCATAAAGATCTTTGTCAAGTTTGCAAATAAAATTTGGAGTAGCGTAAGACTCAAAACCAGGTGGTTGTCTCATGTAAACCTCCTCTTCCAGAACACCATGTAAGAACGCGTTCTTGATATCTAGCTGCCTTAAACTCCAACCTTTTGAAACAGATATGAATAGAACAAGCCTGATTGTAGCAATTTTAACAACAGGACTAAAGGTATCCTCATAGTCTATCACATACCTTTGTTTAAAACCTTTTACAACAAGACGAGCTTTATATCTTTCAATTGTACCATCAACATTTTTCTTGATGCGATAAACCCATTTGCAATCGATGAAATTCCTTTTTGAGCCAGGTGGAACAAGGTGCCATGTGTGGTTTTTCATAAGAGCATCATATTCTTCTTGCATGGCATGTCACCAATTTGCATCAACTAAGGCTTCCTTTAAATTTTCAGGTTCTCCTGTAGATGTTAACAATGCCTAGTGAATTGTGCCATCAGTACGAATTTTTGGTTGTTTTATACCTTTTTGTAAACGTGTGCGTGGTTCTGCAACAGGAGATTACACAGTTTCACCCACCACAGAAGATCCTGAAGAAGATCCCTCCTGGTCCTGATGTGTCGTGTCAGGTGACGGCGCGCGCGACGCATTTTCCGCGCAGGACGGAGACGTGCCAGGCGATCCTGGCAATCCTGGCGAAGCCTCGGGATCGATGCTGCCTCCCCCAGTCCGTGTCGGGGATGTCATGGACTGATACGGCGTGGACCTGGGCCCGGGCCAATGGCCATGTGGTGGAGGGGACCGGGGCGACCCAGGTGGCGACGTGGAGCTCTCCTCGTGGCTGCGCGGAGAAAAGGGAGGCGGGGACCCGAGCGACTCACGCGTAGGCGACGCGGTTTCTGCGCGTGTTCTGCGTGGGGCCACCGCGGTGTCTGCGCTGGATGGAGACGTGCCAGGGGTGGACGTGGCGGAGCCGGATTGGCGCGGGCACTCGGGCCCAGGAGATTCCGTGGCAGGCACGAGAGACGTGCGATCCGAGCGATATGCTGGGGACGGATCGTCCTCGAGCCCCGCATTTGCTTGTCCGATAGCGGAGGTTTCTTCAGCATCATTATTTGATGTGAGCGTATCAGAATTTTCTTCAGAATTCGGCTCAGATTCTTCGAAAGAACTTGGAGAGGCCCTTTGCACTATTATCTGAGAATCATCAACAACAGGTACGATTGGGAAATATTGGTCATTAGCATGCACACCCGTATTTGTGTCTACCGAGGAGAAATTTTCAGGAGGAAGTAAGAGGAGTTCTTCACGAAGGCAATGGCCGGCGTTGGGATGAAGTTCGGCAAAGGGAAAAACATTTTCATCGAACACAACGTCTCATGACACATAAACACGACAGTAGCAACATCGAGACACTTGACCCCTTTGTGAAGTGTACTGTACCCAAGAAAAACACCGTTTCAAACGAAAGATAATTTATTTTTGTTATAGGGACGTAAGTTGGGCCAGCAAGCACAACCAAAAACACGAAGGGAGTCATAGTTGGGTTTAGTGTTAAGAAGATTTTCTATAGGAGTTTCAAAATTGAGCACATTGGATGGAATAAGATTTATGAGAAATGTGGCTGTGAGAAAAGCATCATCCCAATACTTTAATGGCATAGATGCATTGGCAAGTAAAGCAAGACCAACCTCAACAATATGACGGTGTTTGCGTTCAGCAGAACCATTTTGTTGGTGAGCATGAGGACATGAAACATGATGATTAATGCCCACTTTTTGGAAGAAACCATTAAGTTTTTCATACTCACCCCCAATCAGTGTGCATAGTAATAATTTTTCTATCAAACTTGCGCTCAACATATTGCTAAAAATTTAGAAACACTTGATATACCTCAGAACGATTTTTGAGAAGATATATCCAAATAAATTTACTGAAATCATCAATGAAACTTACATAGTATGCATGTTTGCCTAAATACATAGGAGCTGGACCCCAAACATCAGAAAACACTTGTTCCAAAGGAACGGTGGATACACTAGTGGAAACATGATAGGGCAACTGATGACTCTTAGCCTGGTGGCATGGACCACATATGTAAGGATTTATTTCTAGGATATAAGGGAGATTGTTTTTCCTAAGTACTTGCCGAACAATAAATGTAGATGGATGCCCTAGACGACGATGCCATGTAGAGTATGAAGGCTTGACGGTGATCAAAGCATGCTTGGAATAATCCGATGACACGGGAACTAGAGGATAGAGACCACCGTGACAGGGACCTTTAAACATTATTTGCCGTGTTGCCTTGTCCTTAATCAAAAAGGAGAATGGGCGAATCTCAATGAAGGCATTGTTGTCTAGAGTTATTTTATGAGCAGAAAGTAAGTTCATAGAAAAACTAGGAACATGAAGAATATTACGAACTTGAAGATAAGTATGTGGGGTGTGCAAAACTGAATGAACAATATTAACAATTTCCTTACCTTATCCACTAGCGTTGTGGATTTGATCCTATCCTTCATATGGTTCATGAACTTGGATCTTGTTCAACTGGCCTGCAACATGATTAGTGGCTCATGTGTCCAGCACCCAGTTGTTCATGCCATAAGCACCATAGGCGCCCTTTTGTTCATGAGGAGCATTATCATCATGGTCATCTCCATAGCGCCACCAACACTCACTAGCAGGGTATCCTTCCTTCTTGCAAATCTAACAATACACACCAGGCTACCAAGGACTTGCAATGCCGCCGCGCCCCCCTTTGGGGCGCCGATCGTGGTGCCCCTGATTGGGATGGCCGTGGGATTGTGGTGGTGGAGGGTTGGGCGGGCGGTTTTGGGGTGGCTGATAGTATTGTATGGGCTATTGGTAGGGTGTAGGAGCATAGGTAGGTGGAGGGTAGGCATATGGTGCATGGGTGTAGGTGGTTTGCTGAAAATTTGGTGGTGATGCGGCATGATATGAGGCAGGGGCAGGGGCGTATGGAGGTTGGGTAGGAGCGTGGTATGGGGGTGGTGGTGTAGGAAAGATGGAAGGCTGATGGTATGGTGTGGCGGGAAAGGGTGGGCGGCGAGGAGCAACATTAATGGAGGAAGTAAACATGCCGGTGTTTTGACCCATCGCAACGAGCATGTTTTCATGAGATTCATAGGATAAAAGCTGCAAGCACATATTACCCACGGTGGTAGCAGGATTTGCATTAATGGAGGCAACAAGGGGGGTGTAGGTACCATCAAGACCATTGAGGATGTAGTCCTTGAGCTCGTCATCATCAACCTTCTTCCCCGCAGCAGCAAGTTCGGAGGCAAAACATTTCATCTTGGTGAGTTATTGAGAGGCGGTCATGTCGAGCTTCTTTGTGTTGGTGAGATGTCCACGAAGAGCAGACACGCGACACTTGGATTGTGTGGTGAAGAGCTCAAGAATAGAACCCCACACATCCTTGGCATGGACAAGGCCATACACATGAGAGAGTAGATCATCGCCAAGAGAGTTGACGAGGACGATCACCACCGCCTGATCCTTGGTGACCCAGACATCATAATCTGGATTGGGTATGGTGATCTTCTTGTGCTCGGCATCTTCAACTTCAATGGTTTGGGCTGGCTCCTTCACAGTTCCATCCAGGTACCCGAGAACCCGGGCGCCACGCAGGGAGGGCATGAACTGCGTCTGCCATGAGAGGAAGTTGTCGCAGGCGAGCTTCGTTGGTGGTGGAGATCCGATGGTGGCCGAAGGAGTTGTTGATGTCGACATGAGCAGAAGGTTGTAGAGATCGGTTTGTGTCTAGGTTGTAGGGTGGGAGGGTGTTTGTAGGTCGTTTTTTGGAGGAGAAAAACCTTGGGAATTGGTGGAGGGGACCTTGATCTATGGGGAGGGGAGGTTTTTGGATATTTTTTGTGTGTAGGAGAAGGGCCGGCAATGATGGAGAAGGAGATCTCTGGCAGCAGCGCTAGAAGGGAAGAGAAGGGGCTCTTGATACCATGTTGATTAACGTAATTGTGGGAGAGAACAATGCGTGGAGCTGTCATTGGTTGCGTGTTGAGTATATCACGAGGCAAAAGCCATCAAGACCGAGTTGGTTACACGTATTACAAACGTAAAAGAGATAAAAGAAAGAGAGAGTCCTGGTGGAGTACTACTCCATACATGTTACATTATTTTGTCTAACAGGGTACACATAATACCTGATAAACAGTAAAATATGAATAAAATACTAGATAAAAAGCAGTGAATACGGCAAAAATCATGCGTGTAAAGAATGCAGGAACGCGCTTGTGAAGTTCGAAACTCAAATACATACAGAAGTATGTACCTTCTGCGAAAAAGACAATTAATGTGTCCGGGTCAACCTTGCTCCTACGGAACCAAGGTCGAAAGGATTGAAAAAGTCAGTTCCGACTGCTAGTTTTTTCTTTGCCAAATTGCTCGAAGCTTATGCTATTTTCAACCCAATCGTGAAACGGATACATCCAATACGTCGAAACTCATTGCCCAAGGGTAGATAAAGACGGTTTCCACATCAAAAACAACAAAAACTAGCGCAAACATGTAATAGCATATTCGGAATTGTAGCCAAGCCCTGTATATTTTTTCCTTTTCCTAGTTCTTCTCCCAAGCGTAGGGTAACCCGAAGGGGTTGTGGTTTTTTTTCTATTAATGGGGGCTTTCCCTTCACCGCTCCCATGAGGGTGGTCCACATGGTTCATAACTACCCCTCTTACTACGGGTCGTTTGCCTAGACAACACTTAGATCCGGCTCTACCCAAACTTTTTTGGTACACCCCAATATTACCCACTTGTCCGACCGTTGCTAAGCACTTTTGGGTTAGCTCTTCATAGACAAAATTGGGGTTTGCGAGCCAATATAAGATCGGCTAGGGATCCTGTGACCTTTTTCTATCAGATAGGAGGGGAAAAATAAGAACAGCACCCACATTCAACCCTCCTTTTTTCCATTAGCTAGGAAAAGAATAGCAATAGCTAAATGATGGTGCGCAATATCGGTCAGCCATAGACCACCGGTTACTGGATCGAGTCCTCCGCGAAAGTAAAAAATTATGCATGATGATCAATCATCAGGTTAAGATGGATCTAAACCTATCCATTTTTTTATACACATACAACATGCCGACGGTTAAACAACCTATTAGAAACACAATACAACCAATATGAAATGCTAGAAAAAGAGCCACGCTTAAAGGATGCCCTCAGCGTCGAGGAACAAGTTCTATAGGGAAATGCCTGCTAAAGAGAAAATCTATCTCATTCTCTGTCGGCCAATATCAATTTTTAGAAAGAAAAAACAACAATTTTCTTCTTTTTTATTAACATTAAGAAAAAAGAATGTAACTAAAATGGAATTGGCGATCGTTTTGGTATGGTTGAAATAGCAAAATTCGAACTTGTTTGGTCAAGTAAGGAAAACTCAATCAAATTCATAACTTTCTCGATGGAATCTTTTCCTTTTTTTTCTAAATATCCAGTTAAGACCATTCCAAGGCTCCTTTTCGCCATGCATAACCTAAACCTACAACTAGGATAAGCACGAAAATAAAAGGGAAGAATGGTTGGGATAACAAACAACCATCGGGTTCGTACTTTGGACACCCCTATAACCATCAAAGATCATTGAAGTGGCTAATTCCTCTAAATAGACAATAGAATGACCCGGATTTTCTCCTTTTCATGTTGGCCAAATAATGACGGTATTTTCCTTGAAATTTTGAACGAGTAAGTATGAATGAATTAATACGTATGGCATGATTTATTTCAATTTTCTAAAACTTTGAAATGCGGTGTTTGAGATGCTTTGAAATTCAGGTTCATGTGTGCCCATGTTCACCATGGTATTTTCATCTTGGAAACGCTCTAATCTATTTCGTGTTTTAGATGGTCTAGATAAGTAGCAGTTTGTTCAATTGACACTTTCTTTGAGAGCACGAGAAACATCTTAACGTGTTCGGTTTGAGAGGGGAAGGTGGGTGGGTTGAGAGCATCCACCGCCACATAGTTGGGGAGTATTTTATTTTGGTTTAGTTGGGTGCACTAGATGATCCATTTTTTGTTTGGTTGGAAGGATGACACCGTCACTCGTGGAGATGTATCACATGCAAAAACAAAGTCCCTATCGTGCAATACCTAAGATCATGCTTATGGTTTAGGTCACCTAGATTACCGCTAGACGGGGAAGCCGCTGCTGCACCCATCTCGCCAAGACATCTCTGTCAAGACGAAGCGCATCCACACCGCGTCAGTCACCGTCAACATGAGCATGAACCACGACATCGCTGCGGATATTGCCACAGTCATGATTTATAGCAGGAGTAGGTTCTTGCTACCATCGTGATATTTGAACATAATTTATGTCTCCACATCCTAGATGTCCCCTCCTTGCACACCATGGTCTCTCTCTCTCTCTCTGGGCATCCATCATGGCGTACTCGTCGACAATACCATGATAACAATGGCGGCGTCCAGTTGTCATTGTTTGGATGGCGTAGGGGCGACCAGATGTGGTGTTCCACCGCCCATGTCAAAAGGGGGGCTTGTTCCACTGAATCCTCCTTTAGCTGATCCTTCGAGACCACCGGCGATGCTGGCTACTTTTTCTTCAACCGGATGAAGAAGAGACAACCCTCGTCACCAACCATAGGAAGAAGAAAAGAGGGTTTTTCTTGGTGCAACTAAGGGACTATTGATATGATGAAGAAGGAAAAGACCTAACGAGAATATTTAAAGAAGGGAAGTGGATGTACTTTCGGTTCAATGAACGAAAACATTGCACCATTGGATGTACATCGGAAGGCATATGGGTCCTTGCTAGTAACGGATGATGAGTGCAGCAGCACTTCGTTGGGAGACCCCAAGAGGAAGGTATGATGAGCACAGCAACAAGTTTTCCCTCAGTTAGAAACCAAGGTTATCGAACCAGTAGGAGGAAGGAAATGACTCAAAGGTGTTGCTAGCAACTTGGAGACATGCACAACACAAACTCAAGACTTTGCCCCAACGAACAATGAGGTTGTAAATCTCACCGGTTTGCTATAACAAAGGATTAACTGTATGGTGTGGAAGGTAATAGTGGTTTGCAACAAGTAAACGGTAAACAGTGGTAGATTTATCAATGGTAAAGATTGGACCGGGGTCCGTAGTTCACTAGAGGTTTTCTCCTTAGATAAACAAACATGGCATGCTGGGTAAACAAATTACAACAGGGCAATTGACAGGACTGATCAAGGCATAACAATGCAATACTAGACATCATGATCCTATGAGATTCGATTGGGCAATACAATAAGATACATAGACCGCCATCCAACTACATCTATGACTAGAAGTCCACCTTTGAGTTATCATCCAAACCCCCTCGAGTATTAAGTTGCAAGCAACAGACAACTGCTTTAAACCAAGTGTGTAAGGTAAACAATCCACCTGTTCCATGAACAAGAGACCGTTGTTTTCTCCCTAGTGGCAACAACACATCTACAACCTTAGAGATTTCTGTCACTTCCCTTAGATTAAATAGAGGCATGAACCCACTATCGAGCATAAATATCCCCTCTTGGAGTCACTAGCAACTACTTGGCCAAGATAGCTACTAACAACGGAGAGCATGCAAGATCACAAACAACACAGATATGATAGAATCAATAAGACAAAACCATTAATCAATCTGACATAGTAATCTCAATATCCATTGGATCACCGCAAACACAACATGCATGATTACGAATAGATGAGATCTTGATCATGAACGGAGCTCACAAGATTTAGACATGAAAGCACAAAGGAGGAGATACAACCATCTAGCTACTACATGGACCCGTAGTCCAAGGTGGAACTACTCACGCTTCATACCGAAGGCTGGCATGATGAAGAAGAAGGCCTCCGGGATGATCCCCCCTCCGGCAGGGTGCCGGGAAGAGCTTCAGATCCCCCCGATCTAGGGACGATGGTGGTGGCGGTTACAGACGGTTTCGTGGAATATTGATCGGGTACTTAGGGTTTAGGCATCGGGGGCTTCTTATAGGCGAAGAGGCGAGGCAGGAGGGCGGCTAGGGGGCCACCCTGCCTAGGCGTGACCTAGGGTGGGCCCACGCCTGGGGGGTGCGGCCGCCCTGTGGCTCCCCTCCATCTCTCCTCTGGAATTCGTGTTCTCCTCGGTGAAATATTGACTTTGGCTTTTGTTCCGTTCAATTCCGAGAATATTTCCTTACTAGCCTTTCTGGAACCAAAAACAATAGAAAACAGGCAACTGGCACTGTGGCAACTTGTTAATAGGTTAGTACCAGAAAACATATAAAACACCTCAAAGTATGGACAAAGCAAAGAAAAGTAGCTACTAAACAAGCATGGAACATAAAAAATTATAGATACGTTTCCGACATATCAAGCATCCCCAAGCTTAATTCCTTCTCTTCCTCGAGTAGGTAAGTGATAAAAGAATATTTTTTTAGGTGACATGCACCATCAAAACCAAGATCAAACCATTTGCAAGCAATGGAAGCTGGGATCAAAGAACTCTAAACATGAGCATGAAAGATGGAGTTCTAACAGTAAGACAAAGTAACTATGCATGCAACATGAAAGGCTATAAACAAAGCTCATGAATAACATGCATTGTAAAACGTTTGTTTGTTTCACATACAGAAAACATAGCATAGTGGCATTCAGCTTGTCCCTCATAGAGTAGCAAATAGATACATAGGACACCTTCAAAGTTCATAGGAGTGACTAGATACAAATAGAACAAGAACAAGTAATATCAACAATATGCATCAATCAATAAGTTTTGGGAC
Organism: Avena sativa; assembly: GCA_916181665.1. Lineage (NCBI taxonomy): Eukaryota > Viridiplantae > Streptophyta > Magnoliopsida > Poales > Poaceae > Avena > Avena sativa. The sequence continues at coordinate 38,458,934 of OV702283.1, forward strand.
AATGCACATAAAACTAAGGATGGCAACTATGCTCTCTTAACTGGTGCCTAAAGGTAGAAGGTGGAGACTCAATATAATGGTGAAAGAAAGGCCCTTCATATAGGTAAGAAGGGATTTCAAGTCTCAAAAAAGAGCTTCCAAAAATTATGGTACTTGTTAGCTTTCATCCCTCATTGCCCCTATCATAAGCATCCTGAAGTGATTAAGGTTAAATTGAACAAACTATGGAGTATATGCTTGAAAAAGTATAAGTTGGCAATCTCATGTCCCTTGAATATGAGGGTCGCACCTCATGCTACTAAACTTTAGTCACCTGTAAGTTCTTGTCATAGTAAGTACATGTGTATCATAGAGAACCGCCAACGGGGTACCCCTTGCACATGGTACATGAGCTATCCCATAACCAAAATTACAAGGCAAGTAGACAATGAGCATCTCAGCGATCTTTTTATTTGCTATTTGCATAGATTTTTATTGAGGATGCTTCACAAATTTCTCATTATGGTGATGCTGCAAGTTTCCATCATGATTAGGCATGGCTTAGGCTAGCGGCCCAAGCGTTTCTCTAACACAAAATACATAACTCCATGGACTTACAAGCTCATTTTTTATTTCACACCGACGACATCCATAGACAAAAGAGCATGATATCAACTGTGTACAAAGTACAAGTGCAATGTTGAAAGCGTTCCATGTGACAGCACTGTTCTCCTAATTCCAACGTATAAGTGCAAGCATATACAACATAGATGTCAAAATGGTTCAAGTTTATTAGGGGCCAGAAAAATAAAGTGTGCCATCAAGTTTGTGAGACTTTAATCACTAAGTTTCACATAACAAAATACTTTTTAATTGGAAGATAGATGAAAACAAGAATATACTTGGAATGGTGTTGTCGAGGTCCCAACCTTTAATAAGGTAGAGATCCCTGTGTTTACAATGCTAGTCCCTGGATCAATAGCTATCATCCACAGTTAAGATGTAATATCAAGAAACAAAGGTCATATTACAACTTTATAACCAGGAATAAAATAATTTATTACATCTTACATAGCTCATTTGGCTATCTCATTACAATGCAGCAGAATATAGCAATAGCATGGGGTCCTTCATCTTCAAAGTGCCATAGGCAGTCATGTTGGTTGTAGACTTGCAATCCTAATCAATAAACTTCACTAACATCAAACAAACCTGCAACATAATAAGTTACAGCCACAAGGGTCAATACATTTGAATTGTATTGGCAAGTGATACTATGGTAGTATAATGGTATCTATTATCTATATGCATTTAGCTAAGTGGATCTTAGGCTTGCTTTGCTGAAAATAGATTTTCCTTATCATTTGAAAACACTAAGTTTTTGCTTGACAAAAATCACCCAAGGCATCTCCCAATAGAAATTGGTGATCCTTTAACCCTTGTTCACCCACAAGTTTTTAACTTAGAAATTGGGATGGGGATATTCTTGATAGCTTCCATGTCTTGATGCTCAAATTGTCCTTTACCAGGGACATGGCTAAGTACTTAGATTTTACACTCTGCAGAGGTGGTGCATTTTCCCCACAAGACTTGGTTTCACCAAGACAAGATCTTTCAGAAGCCTTCCCTTAGACCAGAATGGACGCGTTCGAACCTATCATCCCCTACCACCAACTGTCCATTTGGCTAAGTTATTGCAACCTATATGATCCAGGCAGAGCCCATAATGCCAAGTGGGTGCACTTGAAGCTTCTCAACATTTGACATCTCAAATCTCTTTGTTCCTGGGTGGCCATCCACAAGTGAGATACATAAGGTAAACCATAGAAATGGGCCTTGTGTAACCACTCAACACAAACCATTCCTTCCATTCCACCCAGGTGATTCATTCACTTAGTTGTTTTATTAAACAAAACACAAGTCCTTGACTTAGAAATATTCCATAGAATGAATATATTCCACCCTTGTTTTCTACTAGCTAAGCTAAGCATGATGGTAGTAGGAATCTTAACTTAGGAAATTTCTACTAAGGTTTCATCTACTAGGATTTCCCATGGCATAGTTTATACTTAGCAAAAATTCCATGCAAGTCCTACTTAGAAATATCACTAATGCATAGTGAAAAATAATGGGACAAAAGCATGGAGCATCACTTGCCTTTTTGGTAGAGAATATGAGTTCACTCCTTGATCTTGCAATTTCACACTCTTCAAATCACTACAATTCAATCAAGCAAGGCACCATTTCAATCTACCATTTCAAGCAGTCATCACATAATATAATAAAAACAAAGCAATGCATGCAAGCATGCTAAAGATTGTTTTATTTGGAAAAGTGGTTTCTAACGTGTTATAAACATTCTAAAACACCTATTTGTCATTTTATATAAGTGGCAAAATCATCTCCAAAAGATTTTACTTATAAACCATTTTTAAATCAAATCAATATTTTATGTGGTTGAAAATGCCTTTAACAAAGCAATAATTTTTATAGGGTTCACAAAATATGTTTTCAAATCATAAAACTTTGTGTTTAGAGTCACAGAGTTTAAATCAAAACATTTCCCAAAGGTTTTCCTCCAAAAAAGTGTTTTAACAAATAAACAATATTTTATTTGACTAGAAATGCTTTAATTCAAAGTTTTATTCTCTTGCTTCACAAAATATGATTTTGAATCTACAAGTTGGTTTATATGGTCAGTAGGTTCAAAACAATCCATTTGCCAAAAGTTTTATCACAAAAATAAGTTTAGAATGAATTTTATATTCTAAATATGTCTACACAAGTTTCTACAAAAGCAACCATTTTATTAGAAGCAATTTACTAAAAAAAAGTGCATGGTTGGATAGGGTTTGTCTTTCTGATTCCATTGATATAAAATTTGTAAAATTTGGACGTGTGGTTTGAAAGTTATGCAATTTACAAATTTGATCATCTAATAGATTAAATCCTGTTTTTAAAACAAACTCTGGGCCACGTGGCTGCTTGCTACTGGCTGATACCGATTCGTTCGGATCACGCACTGAGGATCGTTGGATCTAATGCGAATTGCACGGCACATATGCTCTCATACCCTTTCGTTTAAGTTGTTCTATCTACGCCACAGGATGAGGATCTAACGGCTCACACGCGTTCGACCAAAGGTTGGCAGCGCTGGCGGCGACGACTGGCGGCGCGTGGTCTGTCAGTGGTGTCGCCGGCGAAGTAGGAAGCGAGGGAGAGGGTGGCGAGGCTTACCAGGATCGCAGAGACTTGCTGAAGCTCGAGGTGGGGTCGGCTACTCGAGGGGCGCACGGAGCTGGCTCGAATCTCTCGCCGGAGTTCGCGGGACCGTCGGGTGCGCTCTGGTGCTATCGAAGACGAGCCTACAGGGTGCGCTAAGGCAAACGGAGAGCAGCATCAGATGCGCGAGAGATAGAGAGGAGCGTGCAAGAGCATCAACGAGAGGTTCTGGGGTGGTCTGGGCTTACCAGGAGATATTGCCGGAGTTGGAGCAGACGGTGGCGCGCTCGGTGGTCGTCGTTGCCGAGGTTCTGGGGCGCGAGTGAGCTGAGACTACTGGGAGGTGCAGTGATTAATGGGGAACATGCCAACGTGGTCGAGGGGGCGAGGCGCGGCGAGGTGTGGCCGGAATTGGAGCAGAGGCTCGTCGGAGCAGTGAGGGCGTGAGCTTGAAATGGGAACAGCCCGGTGGCAGAGAAGGGATGGGATCTGGGGGGAAATGGAGAGGAGGGAGAGGCGAGTTAACGAGAGTAATCGCGGGTGTAATTGCTGCAACGTTTAAGACGAATTTACTCGGCGAAATTTCGGGCAGAAACAACGAGGAGGGGAGGAACTGGTCGCTGGGGTGAAGGAGACGATGATGTGGCGTGGGGTCGGGACGTCAGCGAGAGAGAGAAAAGGAGTGGGGACTAGCGGTTAGTGGCGATGCGGGTGGGTTTCTGGGTGAAAAATGGTTCGCTCGGGGTGAGAGGGAGTGGGCTGCTGGGCCAGTTGGGCTAGGTTTGCTGGGCTCGCTTGGCCCTGTTCATTTTTTTTGTTCTGATCATTTTTCTTTTTCCATTTCTATTATTCTGTTTTGAATTTTGATTAATCATTTCAAACATTCATTTGAAAACAAACTTTTGCCAAACTTTGTGAATAATCAAACACTGTTTATTAACACATTCTGAAGTCAAATTTAGAATAATATATTTATTATTTTTAGGGAATATTAATTAATTATGATAGGCCCTTGTATTAATTCAAATAAGATTTAATAATGTTTTTCAAACTCCATTTGAAATCTAAATATTTCCAAATCTTTTCAGTAGGTTTTATTTGTTTATTTGGGTGTCAAATAATTCACCTTGAATTATTTGGAATAATTTTAATATGATTTATTAATCATTTTAAATTGGGTACTTGTCTTTGTTCCAAAGAGATTCAAATATGGTGTTAATTCCATATAATTTTAAATGGTTCTTTAATTTCATTTAAGTCATTTAAATAACTTTTATTCCACTTGGGTAAACTCAAATTATTTTCCTCTGTTTTAATTAATCATTTCTATTAGGGATTCTGTCTTTATTCAAAATAGAATAGGATTTGGTTAATGCCCTCTTAATTCATTTGAAAATTCCTTAACCATTATTTTATTTGGATTTGGATTATATTTATTCCATTTTCTTATGGATTAGGTCAAGAGTTAATTTGGCCTTTAAATATTCCTCATTTAATATTTCCATCTTTATCTTATAAAATCCATATCTTTTTATTTATAGATCCAAACTTGGTGATTCTAATTTGTAGAATCTTATTTAATATTTGTTTATCCTTTTAAATATCTTTTAGGATTATTTGATCACCATTTGGTATGGATTTTAGATAAGTGCTTTAATAGCTTTGGAAATTCAATTTCCTTATCTTATTAAATTCATAAGATTTTATCTATGGCTCCAAATTAAGTGAAATCAATTTATATGGTCTTATAATATTTCTATTTGTCATTATTAATCATTTGTAAATGTTTTTTGAAAAAAAATTATATGGATCAAATCCATAGGCTTAGAGATAACTTGGAAATGTTTTCCTTCCATTAGGATTTAGGGTTTGGGTTTACTTTCCAAGTGTTTAAATTTCCAGATGCATTTATGAAGAATGCAATTCACTTGATTTGAATTTAGTTGGATTCAAACATTACTCAAGTTTGTTCAAGATGGGATTTTAAGTTTCCATTTAGAAACAAAAGTTTCTTTTCACCCTAAAATTCAACAATTATTTATTTTGTTTATTTATTTTTCACATTACAAAATTTGGAAAAATTTGGGATGTGATAGGTGTAACACATCATGCATAGGAATTTATAGTGGACACTTTGGAATAACTTGGTTTCTTGGGAGTTGGAAACATGAGTAGAGCTTAATCATACAAGTTGAGGCTAGCAAAAGACTGGGAGCAACCAACTAAGATAGCAATAATGGCCATAATCATGCAGAGCGAAAAAACATTACTAATCAAAGCATAGAGTGGTACTACAAGTCAAGGACTAAATGATCACATAGGCTATGGTGACTTGTTCATAGTCATAACATGGTGTGAGCATGTTCCAAGTCAACCCAAACAAAGCATCAAAGGAGAATACCACAATACTATGCTTTTGCATGCTAAAACAACGCATGATTATTTCAAGGCACACTAAGCAATCACAATTGTTTGGAACAAGTCATGCTACAACAATAATCACTAAGCATACGGTTAAAACAACACCTATCATGACATGCTAAAGTCTAAATCATAGTCAAAGCAAGCTCCTCTTGCACTATTTCAAGCAAGAACTTTCTACTCCTTTCCAAAACCAATCAACTTATTTGAAACAACACAGTGAGAACTGATGACCCACAAGTATAGGGGATCGCAACAGTCTTCACGGGTAGTATTACCCAATTTATTAATTTGACACAAGGGGAGACAAAGAATACTTCCAAGCCTTAACAACTGAGTTGTCAATTCAGCTGTACCTAGAAATAGTTCTTGCTCACAGAAGTTTATCAGTAGCAACAGTTTGGTAGTAGAAATAGCAAAGCAAAAGTAGCAGTAAAATAGGAGCAATAGTAACAGTAACAGTAAATAGTGGGATTCGAGTGCGGTAGGCATAGGGATGGATGGACGGGCGTTGCATGGACGAGTCTAAACATGTAAATTCAAGATATAGGGAATTGCATATAAATAATAACAAGCATCCAAGTACTAAACAATCCTAGGCATGTGCTCCAAATATAGTCATACATGCTCGCAATGAGAACTTGCACAACATCTTCTGTCCAGCCAGCCCGTGGCAGCGGGGCCTCTAGGGAACTACTAGAAATTAAGGTTCTCCTTTTAATAGAGCACCGGAGCAAAGCATTAACACTCCATGAACACATGTGATCCTCACACCACAGCCATCCCCTTCGGTTGTCCCAATTATTGTCACTTTGGGGCCTTTGGATCCGGGCAATGATATGTGTACACAACTTGCAGATAAGATCACAAACAATACTATCATAATGATTCAATAATAAGTTCAGATCTGATATCATGGCACTCGGGCCCTAGTGACAAGAATTAAGCACAACAAGTTGCAACAAAGTAAAATAGCACTAATAGAGATACTAGGCACTATGCCCTAACAATCTTATTTGATTACATGATAGAACTCATCCAATCCCTACTATCCCTAAGCCTACAGCGGGGGATTACTCACTCATGGATGAGGAAAACATCGATGGTTGATGGAGATGCGTTCGTGATGACGATGGCGATAATGCTCTCCAAATTCCCCGTCCAAAAAGTGTTGAAAGCATTCCCCGTGACAGCATGGTTCTTCTGACTCCTAGCATATAATTTGCAAGCATATAACTTTCATGGACAAGTCACAATGGTTCAGGATTATTAAGTGCAAGGAATAAAGTGTGCCATCAAGTTCGTGAGAGCTTTACTAACTAACTTTCTCAAAACAGACAAACATTTTATTTGGAAGAAAACAAGCATATTTAATATGCACTAAAATAGCAAATGATGCTAATAGGTAGGTATGGTGGACACAGTTGGCAATATTGGTTTTGGGGAGTTGGAAACACAGGTAGATCTCATACTCAGTGCAAGTGAAGGCTAGCAAAAGAGAGGGAGCGACAACCGAGAGAGCAAAAATTGTCATAATCATGCTTGCAAAAAAACATGACTAACTATGGCATGAAAGTGATACTAGAATTCTGAGGCAAAATAAATTATCGAGGCTAACTGACTATTATTTAGTCATATGCATGTGTGAGCATGTGCCAAGTCGATTCACATGAAACTTCCAGAGGAGGATACAACAATATCATATCAAAATATGAATAAAACAATGCTAGCAAACATTCATATGACATGCTACAAACTATTAGCAAGCTGGAGCTAAACATAAACAAGCAAGAACTACTAAGCATCCATTAGTAACATACACCTTATAATGAACAGACTAAGCATGCTCACAATGATGAGTATATGTACAAAAATGAAAACAAAATAGAGTTCGTTACCATACTCTTACCACACCTCAAGTTGTCTTAATCTTCATTATTGCCCTTCACTTGTGTGACTTGAATAATAACATGAAACCAAAATCCACTGAGGACGGTTGAACCCTGCAAAGAACTCACAAAACCAAAGAAGAATAACAAATATTTTTCGTGTTTTTGATTTTTAAAGAAAGCAAACAAATCAAAACCAAACAAAGAAAAAGCAAAACCAAACAAGAAGCAAACAAAGCAAAATATTTTTGGATTTTTTTCTTTTAAGGCAAACCAAAACCAAAAAGCAAAGAAACAAACCAAGAGAAACAACAAATATATTTTTGGTATTTTTGTGTTTTTGAGAAAGAAGCAACAAAAACCAAAAAGAAGCAAAACAATGGATATACAAAGAACCGACGAAACATGATATATAGATGAGTGTGATGTCGGTGTACCTCCCCCCAAGCTTAGGCTTTTGGCCTAAGTGGGGCTCAATCCCATGGTGCCCAAGTAGGTGCACCTCCGTAGTATGACGAGGAGGCTCCCTCGTCGTGGTACGAGCTCGAGGTACTCCCCTGTGTAGTGTAAAGCAGGGTCATATGAGGGCGCTTCCTCCTGATAGTGCCCATGGAAGTTAAGAAAGCGCAGCTTGTCATCCATCCCTCCTTGGAGCGTGACAAAGGTCCCTAAGAAATACTGAACAAAGTGGTTTGGGGGAGAGGGACCTCTCTCTCTCTTCCCCGTCAATAAACAACATTCTATAAACCAAGTTCTCAAGGGTAGAGCTAGTGGTGACAAAGTGATGCGCCTTCATGGCAGCAAGATCAAGCCTCTCAGGAGCCAAGACTGTATCATTTGGATCAACAGCAATGTCCAAGACAACAGCAACACGCGTAGCAACAATTCCCCCATAAATGGGTCCCTTAGGAGTTAAGCGATGAGCAATGAGAGAACCAAGATTGTACTTGGTTTCATTGTTGAGCGCAGTAGCTAAGAAAGCCAAATGATAGCTGGAAATATTACTAGTGTTCTCCCTACCAAGAACACCAGTGGCAAGATAGTAAGTGAAGTACCTGATGGCTGGAAGTTGAATGTTTCTTATCTTTCCCCGTTGAGCTCTACGGTTATCATCATTGGTTATTCCGCGATAGAGCTCCAACAAATCAGCAGGTTGAGCTGGAGTCTTCTTTGCTGACCAAGTTGTACCAAGTCCTAGAGCTTCACAAAATTTCTTCAATGACATATGGTAAGACCTACCATAAAATTTGAAAGAAACATCTTGATGTAACAAGCTGTTACTAAAGGAGAAGCTCTCCACAAATGTTTTAGTGAGCGTAGCATATTGCGCGCTCTCATCCTTCATAAGGCTTGTTAGTCCAGCCCTCTGAACCAAGGTCATAAAATCATCAAGAATCCCAACAGCCCGCAAGAAAGTTTGGCAAGGAAAGGTGGAGGGGTGCGCATCCCCCTCATATCCCTCGTCACCAAATCACGGATTGATGAGATCCTCATTGTATGAGGGCCTAGCACGGGAGGATGATATCGAAGGCCTTGCCCTTCTAGGTGCATCACTCTCAAACAATTCACCAAATGTGTGGTTGTTCATGACCTCTTTATTTTTGAAATTTTTAGACAAACATCAAACCAAGTGATTTACAAGTTGATAAATGATGAGCAACTACTATAAGAACTTGCTAGAGGGCTACACATGCATCAAAATGAAATATCTAAGCATAGGACAAGTATGAAAGATCAAACAACCTGACACCTATAGCAGCAAAATACTCAAGATACAATCTACCAATCACAAATCTAATTGGACAAGTGGAGGAGGCAAATACCAAGGAGCAATCCCTCCAAAAATCAGCAGCAAAGATGGGCTGAGAAAGTAGATCAAAAATCGCGAGCAAGAACAGCAAGAACTCGAGGGGCTGTGAGGGGGCACCTTAAAGGGGCCTAGGTGGGCCAGACCTCCCTAGGCGCCACCCACAGGTAGGCCGCGCCTACCATGGGTGAGGTGGCCTGGGGTGGCCCCCTGGGTCACTTCAGGTGTTGGAAAGGAGTAGTAAGTTCTTGCTTGTAAGTGCAAGAGGAGCTTGCATTGATTGTGACTTAGACTTTAGCATGACATGCTAGGTGTTTTTTGACCTTATGCTTAGTGATTATTTTTGTAGCATGTCTTGTTCCAAACAATTGGGATTGCTTAGTGTGCCTTGAAGAAATTATGTGTTGTTTTAGCATGCAAAAGCATAGTATTGTGATATTACTTGTTCTTGTGCTATTTATTTCTAGTCACCCTTGTGAACTTTGAAGGTGTCCTATGCATCTATATTGCTACTCTATGAGGGAAAAGTTGATTGCCACTATGCTATGTTTTCTGTATGTGAAACAAAAAAATGTTTTTCAATGCATGTTATTCATGATCTTTGTTTGTAGATTTTCATGTTGCATGCATAGTTACTATTGAAAGAACATGTTGGGCCCCCATGTGTGGTTTTGGTAATTAATGACAATCTTTATGGACTAATGTGTGTACTAAGTTATACTTGTAGGATTTGTCCATTGGCATCGCTTGGAGCATGTGTTGGCTTCAAGGTCGATGAAATGAGAAGAAGATGTGATGTGCAAGCTCAAAATGCGCCATCTATTGAAGATCTCACGTTTGAGGCTTGCCATCCTCGGTGATCATGGATCGATGATGAAGAATCAAGAAAGGTGTTCCATCTTGAGAAGGGCAATATCGTCTACATCGAGCTCAAGTGGAATGCTCAAGGAAAAGGTATAATCTTGATAGGTTTTCCCTTTTTGCCGGTCTCACGTTGTGTGTGTGAGACCGGGTTTAGGATAGATAACCGTACTATCAAGAGGGCTCTCGTAAGAGTAATTCGGTCACATCGTTTGGAGAGAGCTCAAACCTTTTGTAACACCCTCAGAATCGGCCCTATGCAAGTTTTAGCGATTCCCGCCAAACTCGCATAGAAACGATTCAAAGGTGCCCACCAGGCACTTGCGTGCGGGTGGAAAACAAAGTAATATCATTACACAATAGTCCACGATGGAACCCACAGAACAGATATATACAACAACGACTCCATGAGTCAAGAATACAGATATACAATACAAAGATCCAAATCACCTTGAAAACGATACAGCGTCCGAGTACGGACAAGATGCAAATTGAGCTAAGAGCCCTGAAGAATAACCAAAGGCGTCCATAACCCTGCCCAGGCCAAGCCGGAAGGGTAACCCTGCTAACGACGTCGATCTCAAAACCTGCTTAAACAAAAGGGGTGCCGACAAAGGGCAAAGGAAAAAGAGAGAGCGGTCAGTACTGAGGCCAGTACACGGCGAGGCTAGAATTCGGCGGTCCTCGCCTACATAGGTATGGTGGACTGAGCGGCAGCGCGGCATGCACTAAACAACCTATAGAGACTCGATACAACTAGCGGCTATCAGAGAGGGGTAAGAAAGACCTATTCGGAACCAACCTGATACTACCACCAAACATACCCATCCTGGTGTTTCCCCCTCGAGACCAAACGAGGAAGTCAACCGAGGAACTCACACCGTTGGCAGTTTTATTTATTCAGTTATCGTTGCAGCAATTACTAGTCAGGTATAGATTGTCATCCTGATATAATAAGCAGTGGGCAGTTTTTAGTTAACCATTCCGTTGTAGTTGCAACACTTACTAGTCAGATACAATAAGCATGAGATATCCCAAACCCAGCAGTTGTTGGCACTTTTATTTAGCCATTCCGTTGTAGTGGAGCTGATTACTAGTCATATCGGATACAAGTCAAATTATAACAATAAACTTTAGTTATAGTTGTCTATGATCGAGAACTGTGCTCCAAGTCGTCCATAACCGCGGACACGACTTCTCGAAAAGATTTAACCCTGCAGGGGTGCACCAAAGTGTGGCATCCCGCAAAACCACTACTAGAAAATCGCGTTGTTTTTGTGCATTGCATCATCATGACCGCATGCTCATGTCATCATGCCACATTGCTTTTGAGCATTGTCATCATCTTGCATTTGCTTGCATAAAACTAATTGCGGAAAAACCGGTTCTTGTTTTCTAAACGCCCCGTCTATGTTCCAAACGCAAAACCCGGTCTCTGGATTATTTTGTTTGTATGCTATCGGTTGGCAAAAACCCTGTTTTAAACAAATAGATTATTTAATTATTTTTAGGGGGCAGTCGAACGGGCCGAACCGACCCAGTCGACCACCCCCAGTACAAAAACGGTCCGCCTAGAACCTTTTTCTACCCAACCTAGTCTACCCACCCCTCCAGCCACCTCACCCCACCCAATCCTCTCTTGCCACCTCACCTCTCTCCCTCGTCCCCACCACTCATCTGCTGCCACCTCACCTCCCACATGCCAGCCCCCCACTCCTCTCTCCCTCTCTCACCCCAGTTCCTCCTACCCCCTCTCTCTCTTCCTCACCGACAGCCTGGCCCCACCGGCGCACCCGTCCCCACTCCCTGGCCTCAACTCACCACTCACCCCCCCACCTGGCCCCACCCCTGGCCCCGCGCGACCCACCTCCCCCGCGTGGCCCTCTTCCCCCACCTCCATCCTCTCTGCCTCTCCCTCCGATGACCGAGCCCACCTATCCACCGCCCTCCCCTCTCCCCGGCGCCCGGCCACGCGGTCCCGCCGCCGTGGCGGACTCCTCCGACCGCCACCCTCCGACGCGCCGTCCACCCCTCTCCCGCTCCACCACCTCGCCGCCCGACCCCGTGCTCGCCGGCCGAGCCGCTCCTCCGTCCTCCTCGCCGGTCACCCCCTCCTCCGCCTCCCCCACGACGCGCCCCGCCGCCTCCGCCTCCCCTCCTCTCCTGGCCTCGTCGCTGTTCTCCTCCCCGCCTGCAGGCGCCGCCTCCCCTTCTCCCTCTGCTGCCGCCGCCCAGGAGCCGCCCCGGCGCGCCTCCTCCGGCCTCGGCGCGCCGCCTCCGGCCTGTCCTTGCCTCGGCCGAGCTGCCCCCCGCCGGCCAACGCCCGAGCTCGCCTCCTCGAGCCCACGGCCGAGCACCTCCCCGCCGCCGCGTCCTCTGCCCCTCACCTCGCCGACGCCCTCGCCTCGCGGGCCACGCCAGCCCCGCGTCGCGTTCCTCCCCGGAGCCCGCCCGCATCTCGCCGACCCCGGCCCGCCAGCTCCGCGGCCCGCCTCTGCACCCCGACCTCCGCCCTCTGCCGTCCACGGCGCCTCCTACCTCTGCCTAGTGGGTCCCCTCATCGCCGGGCCTTGCGCAGCGTCTTCCGCCTCGTCGGCATCGTCGCTGCGAGGCTTTGCTGCATCGCGCGTCCTCAGCCTCCCCACAGTGCCCCGAGCCGCATGTCCTCTGGCACGGTGTGTGCTCGTGGGGCGTGTTTGTGCAAGAGCTAGCGTTATCCGAGAGGTGCAAGCCAAGATCGGCCCGAAGACCCTGTGCTAAATCAAGTCCGTCGATGACAACGGAACCACGAGATCGACGCCGTGTCAAGTACGTCCTCGACATTGGAGTCGGAATGCCAAGTTCGCCCACACGGATTCGAAGGCCGACTACGTAACCGGTGCCACGCCAAGATCTTCGAAGAACCCCGGTACCGGACAAGTTCGCCATCGACCTCGAGAACGCCTACACGGAACGACAAGATCGCCACACGGACGCGAACCCCAAGACCCTGAGGCCCCGAACCGAAGACCGACCCGAAGCGCCAAGGCCTTCAACAGGGAACCGACCATTTCGCCGAGAACCGCACCCGAACCCTGACGCCAAGATCGCCACCTGAACGACAAGCACTTCACCGCGGAACGCCAAGTCCGTCGTCCCGGAACGCCAAGTTCTTCCCTTGAACGCCACGACCGTCGACATGACCCGAAGACCGCGGATGCGCCAAGATCTACCTCAGTTGTCCGAGAACGATCCCGTCGAACCCTGAACCCCCGACCCCGGACCCCGTCGAACCCTAACCAAGATCTTCGACCCTAATGTGTGAACCCTTTCCCGAGCCCTATTTTATAAATGATAAATATAAAAAAAAAACCTGTTGCATATTAATCATTCATCTTGCATGCATATTATCATGTGGTTTGGGGGCCTTATGCCGATTCACCTCATAATTAAATATGGGGCCCATATGCGGGCAAATCCAGTCTCATAATGGCCCCATTTAAATTTGTGTAGCGAACCGGTAACTTATTTTTGCCATGTTAAGACAACATTTAAATTGCGGGGTTCTAAATAACTTGAACCGTTTAATTAATTGTCGAGACCCCGGTTCCGCTTAATATGGCCTAATCGCATCGCATCTTTGCCATGTCATGCATCATACATGCATCATGCCCGATCTTTTGCCGTAGTATTAAATAGTGCATCCGGTGTTTATTCTAGTGTTTTGCTTCTTCGCGGAAAAGGCCGTTGAGTTGATGCGAGTGTCGACCCGATCTTCGGATGAACCTTCGACAATGTTTTTCAGGCGAGCATCTCCCCCTTTCTACCTATCTTACTTTTATAGTATTTATTCCCTCCTGTTGATCTATTGCTATCTGTGTTGCGATGCTCTAGTTTTCGTACCCGTGATATCTCTTGCAGCCTTATATTGCCTTGGACACATCCTAATACCCGTTGTTTGGTAGATAGTTGGACTTGCGCGTCGTAGTCGTTTGCTCAAGTGCTGTTGCGTGTCGTCGAGTACCACAGTTGTTGGAGTACTGCCGCATGTCTAATGTTGGAGATGATCATGGCTTTAATTATCGTTCACTTTAAGTATTGTTTAACAACTAAAATTGGAGTAGGTAAGCAGAGGCACCGGTGGGTGATAGATAATATTTGGTTTTCCGACCGCCCACTTGTGTCCCGTAGGACCCCGAGTTCTTGACACCTGTTCCGAGATCGAGCGCGCTAACCACATGTGGGGAGATATGGGCCCCCCATCGATTTAGTACCTGATTTCAAAGTATTGTACCGGGGGCCACAAGTAGTTTGGGGCTTTATTACCATCCTGTACTTATGCCATGCTTTACTGCTTTATTTACAATTGTGTGAGGAGCACGCTGTACTGTTTTGGAAGCGGAATGTTTTCGCGGTATCGACAGTCCCAGTTTTGGGATTCGCTGTCGTTTACAGCCACTGTCGCAAACCCTGAGTCCGTCTCGGAGACCGGCCGACTTCGTTGCGGGTGTACTTAGTGGGGTGGCCCCCCGTGCTTGCTTTGGGTCTGGGAAACGTCATGACTTAGGCCCCGCCGACATACCGATGGGTGTATGTTAACTGATCTGGCAAAAAGGGTCGAAGTGCGTGTGGATACTTTGGTGCACCCCTGCAGGGTTTAATCTTTTCGAGAAGCCGTGTCCGCGGTTATGGACGACTTGGAGCACAGTGCTTGATCATAGACAACTATAACTAAAGTTTACTACTATAATTTGACTTGTATCCGATATGACTAGTAATCAGCTTCACCACAACGGAATGGCTAAATAAAAGTACCAACAACTGCTGGGTTTTGGGATATCTCATGCTAACTGTATCTGACTAGTAAGTGTCGCAACTACAACGGAATGGTTAATTCAAAGTGCCCACTGTTTATTTTATCAGGATGATTATCTACACCTGACTAGTAATTACTGCAACGATAACTGAATAAATAAAACTGCCAACTGTGTGAGTTCCTCGGTTGACTTCCTCGTTTGGTATCGAGGGGGAAATACCAGGATGGGTTTGTTTGGTGTTGGATTCAGGTTGGTTCCGAATAGGTCTTTCTCACCCCTCTCTGATAGCCGCCAGTTATATCGAGTCTCTATAGGTTGTTTAGTGCATGCTGCCGCTGCCGCTTCAGTCCACCATACCTATGTAGGCGAGGACCGCCGAATTCTAGTCTCGCCGTGTACTGGCCTCAGTACTGACGCTCCTCTTTTTCCTTTGCCCTTTGTCGGCACCCCTTTTGTTTAAGCAGGTTTTGAGATCGACGTCGTTAGCAGGGTTACCCTTCCGGCTTGGCCTGGGCAGTGTTATGGACGCCATTGGTTATTCTTCAGGGCTCTTAGCCCCATTTGCATCTTGTCCGTAGTCGGGCGCTCTATCATTTTTCAAGGTGATTTGGATCTTTGTATATTATATTTGTATTCTTGACTCTTTGAGTCGCTGTTGTATATATATCTGTTCTGTGGGTCCCATCGAGGACTGTTGTGTAATGTTATTACTTCGTTTTCCACCCGCACGAAAGTGACTGGTGGGCACCTTTGAATCGTTTCTATGCGGGTTTGGCGGGTTCGCTAAAACTTGCATAGGGCCGATTCTGAGGGTGTTACAGAGTGGTATCAGAGCTCAGCAGTTGCGATACCCCACAAGTCCAGCCTGTAGGATAACCTAGCTAACGGCCGAAGTAGAGTGTCAAAACTAGTTTTACAAAATCGGTTGGATAGTTCTGATTAGGTCTGATTTTACTCCTTACCCCTCTGCTATTCTCCTCTTACCTCTGCGTGTTTTGAATCCGCTCTCTTCTCTCTCTTCGAGTCCAGGATTTCTCGTGGTTGGGTTCCATCGTACCTTCAGGGTTTCGCTTCCTCCTTTGGTTACGGTGTTGCTACATCTGGTCTTCATGCTATCCGAGGTATCCTTCATCTGTTGGACTTCCCTTGGTTCTTTCTCGTGCCTTCCGGTGTTTTCCAAAGCGACGACATCATCTACGCTAGATCCGATGCAGCGTCTGCATCAACC
This sequence comes from Avena sativa, assembly GCA_916181665.1. Classification (NCBI taxonomy): domain Eukaryota; kingdom Viridiplantae; phylum Streptophyta; class Magnoliopsida; order Poales; family Poaceae; genus Avena; species Avena sativa. Next base: position 38,475,137 of record OV702283.1, read on the forward strand.
CTTTGTTCCTGAACCTTGTTTGTCGAGATCTTCAGTCTAAATCCTGAGGGTTGGTTGCATAATCTGTCTATTCGTGTACATAGTAATGCTTTGAGTGCGGGATGGAGTCGCGACCATACCACTACTCTTATCATTTGCTTTTGTATATTGAATGGTGGACCGATGCAACTCTTACTCCTTCCATGAAAGTTAGAGGTGGCCTTACCTTTAACTTCGTCCGTTGTTTATCCGGAGTGTTCCCTTGACGGACGTGAACAACGACCCTTTGTTGGTGGTGTCGCCGATTTCAAGATGGAGAAGGAACCCTTGTTAGTGGTGTCGCGGCGATCTACATGAAGCGAGAAGATGCAAATCACCGACCTTCTTTCCGGTACCATGAGGCGGATCTCGAGGGCGAGATCCATTGTTAGTGGTGTCGAATTGTGGCATCCCGCAAAACCACTACTAGAAAATCGCGTTGTTTTTGTGCATTGCATCATCATGACCGCATGCTCATGTCATCATGCCACATTGCTTTTGAGCATTGTCATCATCTTGCATTTGCTTGCATAAAACTAATTGCGGAAAAACCGGTTCTTGTTTTCTAAACGCCCCGTCTATGTTCCAAACGCAAAACCCGGTCTCCGGATTATTTTGTTTGTATGCTATCGGTTGGCAAAAACCCTGTTTTAAACAAATAGATTATTTAATTATTTTTAGGGGGCAGTCGAACGGGCCGAACCGACCCATTCGACCACCCCCAGTACAAAAACGGTCCGCCTAGAACCTTTTTCTACCCAACCTAGTCTACCCACCCCTCCAGCCACCTCACCCCAGCCAATCCTCTCTCGCCACCTCACCTCTCTCCCTCCTCCCCACCACTCATCTGCTGCCACCTCACCTCCCACATGCCAGCCCCCCACTCCTCTCTCCCTCTCTCACCCCAGTTCCTCCTACCCCCTCTCTCTCTTCCTCACCGACAGCCCGGCCCCACCGGCGCACCCGTCCCCACTCCCTGGCCTCAACTCACCACTCACCCCCCCACCTGGCCCAACCCCTGGCCCCGCGCGACCCACCTCCCCCGCGTGGCCCTCTTCCCCCACCTACATCCTCTCTGCCTCTCCCTCCGATGACCGAGCCCACCTCTCCACCGCCCTCCCCTCTCCCCGGCGCCCGGCCGCGCGGTCCCGCCGCCGCGACGGACTCCTCCGACCGCCACCCTCCGGCGCGCCGTCCACCCCTCTCCCGCTCCACCACCTCGCCGCCCGACCCCGTGCTCGCCGGCCGAGCCGCTCCTCCGTCCTCCTCGTCGGTCACCCCCTCCTCCGCCTCCCCCACGACGCGCCCCACCGCCTCCGCCTCCCCTCCTCTCCTGGCCTCGTTGTCGTTCTCCTCCCCGCCTGCAGGCGCCGCCTCCCCTTCTCCCTCTGCTGCCGCCGCCCAGGAGCCGCCCCGGCGCGCCTCCTCCGGCCTCGGCGCGCCGCCTCCGGCCCGTCCTCGCCTCGGCCGAGCTGCCCCCCGCCGGCCAACGCCCGAGCTCGCCTCCTCGAGCCCAGGCCGAGCACCTCCCCGACGCCGCGTCCTCTGCCCCTCACCTCGCCGACGCCCTCGCCTCGCGGGCCACGCCAGCCCCGCGTCGCGTTCCTCCCCGGAGCCCGCCCGCATCTCGCCGACCCCGGCCCGCCAGCTCCGCGGCCCGCCTCTGCACCCCGACCTCCGCCCTCTGCCGTCCATGGCGCCTCCTACCTCTGCCTAGTGGGTCCCCTCATCGCCGGGCCTTGCGCAGCGTCTTCCGCCTCGTCGGCATCGTCGCTGCGAGGCTTTGCTGCATCGCGCGTCCTCAGCCTCCCCACAGTGCCCCGAGCCGCATGTCCTCTGGCACGGTGTGTGCTCGTGGGGCGTGTTTGTGCAAGAGCTAGCGTTATCCGAGAGGTGCAAGCCAAGATCGGCCCGAAGACCCTGTGCTAAATCAAGTCCGTCGATGACAACGGAACCACGAGATCGACGCCGTGTCAAGTACGTCCTCGACATTGGAGTCGGAATGCCAAGTTCGCCCACACGGATTCGAAGGCCGACTCTGTAACCGGTGTCGCGCCAAGATCTCCGAAGAACCCCGGTACCGGACAAGTTCGCCATCGACCTCGAGAACGCCTACACGGAACGACAAGATCGCCACACGGACGCGAACCCCAAGACCCTGAGGCCCCGAACCGAAGACTGACCCGAAGCGCCAAGGCCTTCAACAGGGAACCGACCATTTCGCCGAGAACCGCACCCGAACCCTGACGCCAAGATCGCCACCTGAACGACAAGCACTTCACCGCGGAACGCCAAGTCCGTCGTCCCGGAACGCCAAGTTCTTCCCTTGAACGCCACGACCGTCGACATGACCCGAAGACCGCGGATGCGCCAAGATCTACCTCAGTTGTCCGAGAACGATCCCGTCGAACCCTGAACCCCCGACCCCGGACCCCGTCGAACCCTAACCAAGATCTTCGACCCTAATGTGTGAACCCTTTCCCGAGCCCTATTTTATAAATGATAAATATAAAAAAAAACCTGTTGCATATTAATCATTCATCTTGCATGCATATTATCATGTGGTTTGGGGGCCTTATGCCGATTCACCTCATAATTAAATATGGGGCCCATATGCGGGCAAATCCAGTCTCATAATGGCCCCATTTAAATTTGTGTAGCGAACCGGTAACTTATTTTTGCCATGTTAAGACAACATTTAAATTGCGGGGTTCTAAATAACTTGAACCGTTTAATTAATTGTCGAGACCCCGGTTCCGCTTAATATGGCCTAATCGCATCGCATCTTTGCCATGTCATGCATCATACATGCATCATGCCCGATCTTTTGCCGTAGTATTAAATAGTGCATCCGGTGTTTATTCTAGTGTTTTGCTTCTTCGCGGAAAAGGCCGTTGAGTTGATGCGAGTGTCGACCCGATCTTCGGATGAACCTTCGACAATGTTTTTCAGGCGAGCATCTCCCCCTTTCTACCTATCTTACTTTTATAGTATTTATTCCCTCCTGTTGATCTATTGCTATCTGTGTTGCGATGCTCTAGTTTTCGTACCCGTGATATCCCTTGCAGCCTTATATTGCCTTGGACACATCCTAATACCCGTTGTTTGGTAGATAGTTGGACTTGCGCGTCGTAGTCGTTTGCTCAAGTGATGTTGCGTGTCGTCGAGTACCACAGTTGTTGGAGTACTGCCGCATGTCTAATGTTGGAGATGATCATGGCTTTAATTATCGTTCACTTTAAGTATTGTTTAACAACTAAAATTGGAGTAGGTAAGCAGAGGCACCGGTGGGTGATAGATAATATTTGGTTTTCCGACCGCCCACTTGTGTCCCGTAGGACCCCGAGTTCTTGACACCTGTTCCGAGATCGAGCGCGCTAACCACATGTGGGGAGATATGGGCCCCCCATCGATTTAGTACCTGATTTCAAAGTATTGTACCGGGGGCCACAAGTAGTTTGGGGCTTTATTACCATCCTGTACTTATGCCATGCTTTACTGCTTTATTTACGATTGTGTGAGGAGCACGCTGTACTGTTTTGGAAGCGGAATGTTTTCGCGGTATCGACAGTCCCAGTTTTGGGATTCGCTGTCGTTTACAGCCACTGTCGCAAACCCTGAGTCCGTCTCGGAGACCGGCCGACTTCGTTGTGGGTGTACTTAGTGGGGTGGCCCCCCGTGCTTGCTTTGGGTCTGGGAAACGTCATGACTTAGGCCCCGCCGACATACCGATGGGTGTATGTTAACTGATCTGGCAAAAAGGGTCGAAGTGCGTGTGGATACTTTGGTGCACCCCTGCAGGGTTTAATCTTTTTGAGAAGCCGTGTCCGCGGTTATGGACGACTTGGAGCACAGTGCTTGATCATAGACAACTATAACTAAAGTTTACTGCTATAATTTGACTTGTATCCGATATGACTAGTAATCAGCTTCACCACAACGGAATGGCTAAATAAAAGTACCAACAACTGCTGGGTTTTGGGATATCTCATGCTAACTGTATCTGACTAGTAAGTGTCGCAACTACAACGGAATGGTTAATTCAAAGTGCCCACTGCTTATTTTATCAGGATGATTATCTACACCTGACTAGTAATTACTGCAATGATAACTGAACAAATAAAACTGCCAACTGTGTGAGTTCCTCGGTTGACTTCCTCGTTTGGTATCGAGGGGGAAATACCAGGATGGGTTTGTTTGGTGTTGGATTCAGGTTGGTTCCGAATAGGTCTTTCTCACCCCTCTCTGATAGCCGCCAGTTATATCGAGTCTCTATAGGTTGTTTAGTGCATGCTGCCGCTGCCGCTTCAGTCCACCATACCTATGTAGGCGAGGACCGCCGAATTCTAGTCTCACCGTGTACTGGCCTCAGTACTGACGCTCCTCTTTTTCCTTTGCCCTTTGTCGGCATCCCTTTTGTTTAAGCAGGTTTTGAGATCGACGTCGTTAGCAGGGTTACCCTTCCGGCTTGGCCTGGGCAGGGTTATGGACGCCATTGGTTATTCTTCAGGGCTCTTAGCCCCATTTGCATCTTGTCCGTAGTCGGGCGCTCTATCATTTTTCAAGGTGATTTGGATCTTTGTATATTATATCTGTATTCCTGACTCTTTGAGTCGCTGTTGTATATATATCTGTTCTGTGGGTCCCATCGAGGACTGTTGTGTAATGTTATTACTTCGTTTTCCACCCGCACGAAAGTGCCTGGTGGGCACCTTTGAATCGTTTCTATGCGGGTTTGGCGGGTTCGCTAAAACTTGCATAGGGACGATTCTGAGGGTGTTACACAAAGTTTCCACACGCACCTACACCCTTGTTGTCGGATCAGGTAGGTACAAGATCACAAAACATACACCCAACGGTATGTCGACGGGGTTTTGGACACGACGTTTCCCAGACCCAAAGCAAGCAAGGGGGGCCACCCCACTAAGCTACCCGCAACGAAGTTGGCCGGCTCCGAAACGGACCCAGGGTTTGCGTCAGTGGTTGTAAACGACTGGGAACCCGAAAATGTGACTGGGCTTGTCGATACCGCGAAAACACTCCGCTTCCAAAACAGTACAGGTGCATTCCTCGCACAATTTTAAATTAAGCAGAAAAGCATGGCATAAGTACAGAATAATAATAAAGCCCCAAACTACTTTGTGGCCCCCAGTACAGTACTTGGAATCAGGTACTAAATCGATGGGGGTGCCCATACACCCCACCTGTGGTTAGCGCGCTCGATCTCGGAACAGGTGTCAAGAACTCGGGGTCCTACGGGACACCAGTGAGCGGTTCAAATCCAAATATTGTCTATTACCCACCGGTGCCTCTGCATTTACCTACTTTCAATTTTAGTTATTAAACAGTAATTAAAGTCTTGATCACCTCCAACATTAAACATGCGGCATAACTTCAACAACTGTGGTACTTGACGACACGCAACAGCACTTGAGCAAGCGACTACGACGCGCAGGTCCAACTATCTACCAAACAACAGGTAATAGGATGTGTCCACGGCAATATAAGGCCGCAAGGGATATCACGGGTACGGAAACTAGAGCATCGCAACACAGATAGCAATAGATCAACAGGAGGAAATAAAGACTATAAATGCAAAATAGGTAGAAGGGGAAGGGATGCTCGCCTGAAAACATTGCCGAAGGTTCAACCGAAGATCGGGTCGACACTCGCATCAACTCAACGGCCTTATCCGCGAAGAACCAAAACACTAGAATAAACACCGGATGGACTATTTAATACTACGGTAGAAAATCGGGCATGATGCATGTATGATGTATGACATGGCAGGCATGCGATGCAATTAGACCATATTAAGTGGGACCGGGGTCCCGACAATTTATTACATGGTTCATGTTGTTTAGATACCCCGCAATTTAAATGTTGTAGTAACAGGGTGAAACATGGCATCGATTCGCTACACCAATTTAAATGGAGGCGGTATAATACAAGTATATCCCGCATAAACACTCCATATTTAATTATGAGGTGAATCGGCATAATGCCCCCAAACCATAGGCAGATATGCAAGCATGAACAATTAATATGCAACAAGTTTTATATATAGCATTTATAAAATAGGGGCTCGGGAAAAGGTTCACACATCTGGGTTCGTACGATCTTGGGGTTCGATGTGGTTCGGGGTCCGGTCTCAGGGTTTGACGGGATCGGTCTCGGCAGTAACATTCTCGGACAACAGAGTAGATCTTGGCGTTCCGCGAAGAAGGACTTGGTTCGGCGTCGGGGCGCATCGGATTCGTCCTGGTCGGTGTCGATCTTTTCGTTGCGAAGATCTTGTCGGGTCCGCGCCATCGAGTCGGACTTGACATCCGGGGTGAAGTGCTTGACGTCCTTCGGTTCCATGTCGACAGCCTTGGTGTCCTCGATGGAGAACTCGGTGTATCCGTGTCGTGGTTCTTGTCGGGGTTCTCGGCTTCGGGCGCCGGGATCGGTCTTCGGGATCGGAGTCTCGACGCCTTTGAATCCAGGTACTTGGCGTCCGCGGTCTTCGGTTCCGTGTAGGAGATCTCGGGGTTTCCAGGTTCCGGTGTCAAAGGCGATCTTGAATTGGTCACCAGTGACCTTGTGCGGATCTCCGGGTCCTTGACAGGGGTCGGTCTCTCGAACAATATTGGCAAGCTGAGGTAGATGAACCAAAGCATCTGGGAACAATGCTACATGTTCCCAACCACACCACAACATTATCAGAGAGACCACCGGGTTCCACCTCTGCCACACCAACATCGCATACCACCACCACTCCACTTCTCGCCCTCACATGATGCAGCAACAACAGCACCACGAAGAGCAACCAGAGGCGGGCACGCACATAGCAAACTCTTGAGTATGGACCCAATTGACTAGGAGCTTCCAAAACAGGGGACGACGGCGACAGGGAGAGCTTGGGGAGGAATCTCGGGCGGGGAGACACGAGTCACGGTGCAGGCGAAGCCGGCGGTGGCGCGCGCGGCTCGACTACGACGAGGTTGACAGGGCCGGCCATGGAGCTCTGGGTGGCGGGGGTCGCTGCAGAGAGGGAGAGACGACAGAGGCAGCGGCCGGGAGATGCAGGGCAGGGACGCGACGAGGGAGGAGGTGGCCTGGAGGCGCGCAGCCAGGGCGGCGGCATCGCAGGGAGGTTGTAGGCGGCGGCACTTGATGGGGTGCTTCGACGCGGGCCAGAGGAGGCGAGGCCGGAGAGAGCTCCTGCGGAGGCTCACCGGCGACTGCTGCAGCGCTTGGGGAAGGCCGACGAGGACCTGGCGGTGGGCTGGCTCATCGGGAAGGGGTCCGGTCTCAATGCAGAGAAGAGGGAGCAGTGGCGGCGAACGCGGGGTCTCGCGAGATGCGGGCGAGGCGGAGGTTGCGGGAGCGGGGCGATGGGGATCCCGGGGTGGGGCCGGGGCTGCATCGGGGCCTGGGGCATGTGTGCTGGGTGTGTGGCTGGTGTACACGGGGTGTGTGCCCAGGGTGACGTGGCGCGCCGGCTGAGTGGTGTGTGTGTGGTGTGTTGGGTGAGGTGGAGGGAAAAAGGGTGGGGCTGGTGAGGTGTCGCCATGGGATTGGAGGGGGTGAGGTGGCTGAAGGGTGGGTAGAATAGGACTGGGTATAAAAAGGTTTGAGGGGGAATTCTGGTTTTGCACTGGGGGTGGCCGACTGGGTCGGATCGGCCCGGTACGGCTATCCCCTAAAAAGTAAACTAAATATTTTATTATTTAAAACGGGGCTTTTGAAAACCGTTGGTAGACAAAACAAAATACATCCGGAGACCCAGGTTTTGTGTTTGAATAAAGACGGGGCGTTTAGAAAACAAAAACAGATTTTTCGAAAATTGTTTTATGCAAACAAATGCAAGATGACATGACGATGCCCAAATGCAATGTGGCATGATGACATGAGCATGCGGTCATGATGATGCAATGCACAAAAATAACGCGATTTTCTAGTAGTGGTTTTTGCGGGGCGCCACACCTTTGCATACTTGCATCATCGTATTTGGTTGTTATTTGGTCTTATCCATGTGAGGATATAGAGCTTGTGGTAATCTCCATAACAAGCTCTTGTTCTTCAAAATCGGATCTTCCATTTGTATCTTGTTGCGATTTTGATTTATGCGCCTTTTTGGTTTCTCACCAAGTGAGGTATATCACATTTTCATTAGGAAGCCCTTGTCGTCCTCTATCCAACGCAATTGGAATCGGGTCAATCGGAGCTTCCAGTCAAAAGTTATTGCCGTTTGAATATTTGCCTGGTGCGGTACCAAAAAGCGATAGTACCGCTTTTTACTACCGGATGCGTCAGAAGGTTTTGACTAACTGTCAAAAAGCCTCTGCCGGGCTAGGCACTAAAAAGCGGTAGTACCGCATTTTAGTACCTAGCGCGACAGTAGCTTTTTGACCACTTGTCAAAAGCTTCTGCCTGCTCCGGTACTAAAATGCGGTAGTACCGCACAGGGCAGAGACTTTTGAACGTTGGCAAAAAGCTTCTGTCTACCTAGGTAGTAAAATGCGGTAGTACCGCATTTTACTACCTGGCATGACAGAGACTTTTTTCGTCTAAACTGCTGATTCCACTTCACGTCCGGTAGTACCGGTTGCCATTTGCGGTACTACCGCTTTACGGTAGCATCAATGGTACTACCGCTGTGGCCAGGACTTATGAAGTTTGAATATTGGTCTTCGGGTACCAAGTCCGGTACCTGGTCCGGTAGTACCGGAGTTCTCCGGTAGTACCGCTTGAACTTACGGTACTACCGCTTCATTAAGGCTCCAACGGCCATATTTTGCCTTGCCCTATAAATAGCTTTGCCCCTTTGCCTTTTAGGGTTACTTCTTCCTCCTCTTTGGATCTAAAGCTTTGCCCCTATTTGCCTTACTCCTTAAGCTTGATTTCTACTCACCCCTCCATTGATTCTTGCATATATTTGAGGGGTAGTTGGAGGATATCTAGATCTACGTTTTGACCAAACAAAAACATCTCTTTGTAAGTGTATCTTTGGGGATCTAGATTTTGGGGGATTTTGTGTCTCTCTTTGATTCCTCATCTCTTGTTCCCCCAATAGCTTTAGTAGCTTTGTTGTAACTTGAGAGTGAGGGATTTGAGCATCTTTGTGGTGTTCTTGCCATTTGCATTTGTTGCATCGGTTTGAGTTCTCCTCGGAGGATTTGGTTTGAATTGCTCATTGGAGCTTGTCCCTCTTGGGTTCTTGGAACCCTAGACGGTTTTGTGGCCTTGGTGGCATTGTAGCCTTGGTGGCATTTGTTGAGGCCTTTTGTGGCGTTTGTTGGGAGCCTCCAATTAAGTTGTGGAGTTGTGCCCCAACCTTGTGAGAGGTTCCGGTTGCCACCGACAAGTGCACCGATAGTGGAAGCGTGGATCGATCCCATTGGGGTGAGATTCACCGGAGAATAAGGGAGGCCTTTTGTGGCGTTGGTGGTTTGATACCACCCCCTCTCCAAACGAGACGTACTCCATGTTGGGAGGAACTCGGTAAAATATCGGTGTCCCCGCGTGCCTCGGTTATCTCTATACCCGAGCTCTTTACTTATGCACTTTACATTGTGATAGCCTTCGTGCTTGAAGTAATATATATCTTGCTATCACTTTGTTGCTTGTATTGTTTAGCATAAGTTGTTGGTGCACATAGGTAAACCTTAGTTGTTTCTAGGTTGTGCTTTACAAAGTAAACACTAGTTTAATTCCGCCTTGGTTGAGCCACTATAGGAAAAGTTTTAATCGCCTATTCACCCCCCCTCTAGGCGACATCCGTATACTTTCAACTATGTCCTATTGTTAGAACTCCATCTTTCATGCACATGTTTATAGTTCTTTGATCCTAGCTTTCAATGCTTGAAATGGTTGGATCTTCATTGTGAGGGTGCATGTCACCTTAAAAATTATTATTTTATCACTTACCTACTCGAGGACGAGAAGGAGTTAAGCTTGGGGATGCTTGATACGTCGGAAACGTATCTATAATTTTTTATGTTCCATGCTTGTTAGTATCTACTATGCTTTGCTTTGTCTACACTTTGAGGTGCTTTTTACATGTTTTCTGGTACTAACCTATTAACAAGTTGCCATAGTGCCAGTTGCCTGTTTTTTGCTGTTTTTGGTTTCAGAAAAGCTAGTAAGGAAATATTCTTGTAATTGGACGAGACAAACGTCAAAGTCAATAAATTTCTATGGGGAACAAGAAGTCCAGAGGGAAGACGGAGGGGCGTGCCAGGGCAGCCAGACCCTCCCTAGGCGCGGCCAGGGCTGGGCCCGCGCCTGGGAGTGGTGTGGCCCCTCTGGCCGCCTCCTCGGCCTCCCCCTTCGCCTATAAGAAGCCTTCGATGCAGAAACCCTAAGCACCCGATCAAATATCCACGAAACCATCTGTAGCCACCGCCACCATCGTCCCTAGATCGGGGGGATCTGAAGTTCTTCCATGTATAGATATTTGATCACCCCGGAGGCCTTCTCTCCGGTATGATGCGTGAGTAGTTCCACCTTGGACTATGGGTCCATGTAGTAGCTGTAGGGTTTTGTAGCATGGAAAACAAAAATTTTCTATCGCATACAAACAAACAAGCCAAGATCTATCTACTAGATTGTAGCAACGAGTCAATGGTATAACTTACCCTCGAAGATTCCAAAGTGTTTAACGAGAGCGGATTCTCGTGGGTGATGTAGTCGTACTCTTTCCGATCTCAAGATCGTGTAGACGATCCTTCCGGCGCCATGTTCCGGCAGTGCTCCCGCAGTCGGTCACACGTTCGGTACTCGACGAAGACCTTCCTCTCCCTTGTTCCAGCAGGCAGCGGAGGTTGTAGCACTCTCCTCGCGATTCCGGCAGCACAACGGCGTGGTACCGGAAGTAGAGGGGAAATCCCGCAGGGCTTCGCCTTAAGCCGGTGCGAGTATGGTGGAGCTTATGAGAGAGGCTATTAGTGGTCTAGTAATTAGACACACCAATTAGAAGGCTCTAAACCAATTAGAAGGCTCTAAACCGCTGGCTAAAGCAATTAGAAGCTCTAAACCAAAACGGCTCTAAACCGGAGATTTAGAGGTGGAAACTTGTGTGTCTAGGAGGGGAGCCCTGCCCCTCCTTTTATAGGTGGGGAGGCGCGGCCAGGGGAGGGGAGTCCCTCCCCAAGTCGGCCTTGGGTGGTGCGCCGGCTTGGGGAGGATACTCCTCCCTCAAGTCGGTTCCCAACTCCTCTTTCTTGTTTCCCACAGTTTCTTGTTTTAGCCGTTTGACTTTCAAACTGGACATTTGACTTTTCTGTTTTAGGATTCAATTTAATCCTTTATTTGGGACAGCAAGAACACTTAGTACATGATGCAATCATTCCAATATGTAATGACACATTCATGTACCCCTCCCCCCCGGAGTGCCGGACAATCCGGAACCTTCTAGAACATTCCCGATGAAAACACCGGAATCATTCCCGAACTCCGAAACGGGACTTTCCTTATATGAATCTTATTCTCCGGACCATTCCGGATCACCTCGTGATATCCAGGATCCCATCCGAGACTCCGAACAACATTCGGTCTCTTTCTCATAATACCATAACTACTCAAAACAACGTCGAATCCTTAAGTGTGTCTCCCTACGGTTCGTGAATTATGCGGACATGATCGAGACACTTCTCCGAACAATAACCAATAGAGGAATCTGGAAATTCATATGGCTCCCACATATTTCTACGATTACTTTGCGATCGAATGAACCACTTACATACGATACCAATTTCCCTTTGTCTCACGATATGTTACTTATCCGAGGTTATGATCGTCGGTATCTCTGCATACCTAGTTCAACCTCGTTACTGATAAGTACTCTTTTCTCGTTCCCGTGATATGTGATCCCTTGTGACCAAGTCACATGCTTGCAAGCCAATTGGATGACATTCCACCGAGAGGGCCCAGAGTATATCTATCTGTCATGTGGATGGACAAATCCCACTCTTGATCCATGTGTTTCAACCAATACTTTCCAAACACTTAATGCCACCTTTATAGCCACCTAGTTACGGTGTGGTGTTTGATGTCATCAAAGCATCCATCCGGTAAAGGTGATATGCATGATCTCATGGTCGAAGGAATTAGGTTACTATGTATCAGAAAGCATATAGCAATTGAACTATTGAAATGACTTGATCTTTATGCTACGCTTATTAATAGGAGTATGTCCACCATATCATTCTCCTAACGATATGATCTTGTTGTTGATAACATCTCAATGTTCATGATATGGAAACTACAATCATTTAATCAACCAACAAGCTAGTGAAGTATAGAGGCTATACTAGGGACTTCAATTTAAGTTTACAATTCACACAAGTATTAATGTTTCCTTGTTAATACTATTATAGCATGAATACAAACTTTTATCATAAACACAAAGATATAATAATAACTATATTTATTATTGCCTCTAGGGCATATCTCCAACAGTCTCCCACTTGCACTAGAGTCATCTAATCTAGATTACATGGTAATATACCGAACACCCATGGCAGTTTGGTGTTGGTCATGTTTTGCCCTCGGGAGAGGTTTAGTCAACGGATCTGCCACATTCAGATCTGTGTGTACTTTGCAAATCTTTATATCCCCATCCTGGATATGTTCTCGAATAGCGTGAAAACGCAGCTTGATATGCTTCAGCTTCTTGTGTGACCTTGGTTCTTGCGCATTGGCTATGGCGCCCATGTTATCACAGTAGATAGACATTGGGTCCAGCGCACTTGGAACCACACCCAGCTCTGTAATGAACTCTTTCATCCATATCGCTTCTTGTGAAGCCTCCGAAGCAGCCATGTATTCCGATTCAGTTGAAGATCTCGCCACAACGCTTTGCTTTGCACTCCTCCAGCTAACTGCTGCACCATTCAAAATAAATACGTATCCAGATTGTGATTTAGAATCATCCGGATCGGTGTTCCAACTAGCATCGGTGTAACCATTAACAACGAGCTGTTCATCACCTCCATAAGAAAGAACCATATCCTTAGTTCTTCTCAAGTACTTAAGGATGTTTTTGACCGCTGTCCAATGATCCATTCCTGGATCACTTTGATATCTGCTAGTTAGACTAACAGCATATGCGATGTCGGGTCTAGTACATAGCATGGCATACATTAGAGATCCTATGGCTGAGGCATAGGGAGTCTTACTCATCCTTTCTCTATCTTCTGCCGATGTTGGACTTTGAGTTTTACTCAAGGTCGTATTGGGCAACATGGGCAAGAACCCTTTCTTGCTTTCTTCCATTCCAAACTTCTTTAGAACTTTGTCCAAATATGTACTCTGTGACAATGATATTTGGCGTTTCGATCTATCTCTATAAATCTTTATGCCTAATATGTAAGCTGCTTCGCCAAGATCCTTCATTGAAAAACTATTATTCAGATATTCCTTGACACTATTAAGAAGGTCTACATCATTCCCAATCAACAATATGTCATCCACATACAGTATTAAGAATGCTACAGAGCTCCCACTCACTTCTTTGTAAATACAAGCTTCTCCATAAGTTTGTATAAAACCAAAACTTTTCATTACCTTATCAAAACGTTGATTCCAACTTCGGGATGCTTGCTTCAATCCATAGATGGACCGTTGAAGTTTGCATACCTTGTTAGCATCTTTAGGATCGACAAAACCTTTGGGTTGCATCATATACAACTCTTCATCAATGTCTCCATTGAGGAATGCTGTTTTGACATCCATCTGCCATATCTCATAATCATAATATGCAGCGATTGCTAACATAATCCTCATAGACTTTAGCTTCGCTACCGGTGAGAAAGTCTCATCGTAGTCAACTCCTTGAATTTGTCGAAACCCTTTTGCGACAAGTCGAGCTTTATAGACAGTAACATTACCATCAGCATCTGTTTTCTTCTTGAAAATCCATTTGTTCTCGACAGCCTTCCGGCCATCCGGTAAGTCCACCAAAGTCCATACTTGGTTTTCGTACATGGATCCAATCTCGGATTTCATGGCTTCTTGCCATTTATTGGAATCTGGGCTCATCATCGCTTCCTCATATGTCTCGGGGTCATCGGTGTTGTCCACCACCATGACATTCATAACGGAATCATACCAATCTGGAGTGGTACGAGTTCTCGTTGACCTCCGAGGCTCTGTAGCAACTTCAACCGAAGTTTCATGATCACCATCATTAGCTTCCTCTCTTATTGGTGCAGGCACAACAGGAACTTCTTCCGGTGCTGCGCTACTCGCAATTTCGAGAGAAGGTTCGACAACCTCGTCGAGTTCTACTTTCCTTCCAGTCACTTCTTTCGAGAGAAATTCCTTCTCTAGAAAGGATCCATTCTTGGCAAAGAAGATTTTGCCTTCGGATCTATGATAGAAGGTATACCCAATAGTTTCCTTCGGGTATCCTATGAAGACGCATTTTTCCGCTTTGGGTTCAAGCTTGTCCGGCTGTAACTTCTTTACATAGGCTTCGCATCCCCAAACTTTAAGGAACGACAATTTAGGTTTCTTCCCAAACCATAATTCATACGGTGTCGTTTCAACGGATTTAGACGGTGCCCTATTTAAAGTGAATGCGGCTGTTTCTAATGCATAACCCCAAAATGATAGCGGTAAATCTGTAAGTGACATCATAGAACGAACCATATCTAAGAGAGTTCGATTACGACGTTCGGACACACCATTACGCTGTGGTGTTCCCGGCGGTGTCAATTGTGAAAGTATTCCGCATTTCTTCAAATGCTCGCCAAACTCGTAACTTAGATATTCACCTCCACGATCAGAACGTAGAAATTTAATCTTCTTGTTACGTTGATTCTCTACCTCACTTTGAAACTCCTTAAACTTCTCGAAAGTTTCGGACTTATGTTTCATGAAATAGATATACCCATATCTACTCAAATCATCCGTGAAGGTAAGAACATAACGATAACCACCGCGCGATGCTACACTCATTGGACCACACACATCGGTATGTATGATTTCCAATAAGTCCGTAGCTCGCTCCATCGTACCAGAAAATGGAGTCTTAGTCATTTTACCCATCAGACATGCTTCGCATCTTTCAAGTGATTCAAAATCAAGTGATTCAAGAAGTCCATCGGAATGGAGTTTCTTCATACGTTTCACTCAGATGTGACCAAGACGACAGTGCCACATATAGGTCGAATTATCGCTTGATTTCAAACGTTTAGCCTCAATGTTGTTGATATGTGTATTTCCACTATCGAGATTCAATAAGAATAGACCATCTATCAAAGGTGCATGTGCATAAAACATATTACTCATATAAATAGAACAACCATTATTCTCAGATTTAAACAAGTAACCGTCTCGCAATAAACAAGATCCCGATATAATGTTCATGCTCAACGCAGGCACCAAATAACAATTATTTAAGTATAAAACTAATCCCGATGGTAGATGAAGAGGTAGCGTGCCGACCGCGATCACATCAACCTTTGATCCGTTTCTGTGGCATCCCGCAAAACCACTACTAGAAAATCGCGTTGAATTTGTGCATTGCATCGGCATCATCATATGTTGTTTGTCTAAAACTATTTTCGCAAAGCCCGATTTATTTTCCAAACGCCCCATCTTAATTCAAATGCAAAGCCCGGTCTCCGGATTATTTTTGTTTGAGTGCTATCGGTTTGCAAACGGTGTTAATAAAACAAATAAAAATTATATTATTTTTAGTGGGGGCAGTCGAACGGGCCAGATCGACCCGAACGACCGCCCCAGGTTTTAAATCGGTCCAACCAGTCCCACCCATAATCCTAAACCTACCAAACTACCTACCCAGCCCAACCCTCCACCTCACCCCAACCAGTAGCAGGCTGCCACCTCACCTGGCCCTATCCCTCACCCAATCAACTCCTGCCACATCACCCTAACCCCCCTCTCTCCCCAACACACACAAGCACACATGCACGCACGTCAGAACCACACACGCACTACACTCCACTGCCAAACCCCCCACCGCCTGCGCCTCTGGGCCCCACGTGCCCCTGGGCCCCACCCACGCGCCAGCGCGCAGCGCCAGACCCGCACGCGACCTGCGCCCGCGCCTCTCCCTTCTTCCTCGCCCTGCCTGCCTCCTCCCCGCACCGAGCCTCCCGCCCCCGAGCCGGCCCGCCTCCACCCGCGCTAGCCAAGCCCCGACGCCGGCGCCCGCCCTCCGCGCAGCTTCCGCCTCCGGCCCCGCTCGTCACGGATGCCGGCGACCCCGAGCCCTCCCTCTCCGGCGCCCACCACCGCCTCCGTCAACACCGCCGTCGTCCCGACCCTCCGCCGCCGACCGCGTCCCTGCCCCAGAGCCGCCCAGGCGAGCTCGCCCTCGACCCCAGGTCGCCGCGCGGCCCCGCCGGTCCGTCGCTGCCCCGTGCCCCCTTCGCGCTCTCCCTCCTCTGCGTCCGGCCGACCCCCACCTCGACCCCTGCTGCTCACCGCCGCCGGGCCGCGTCGCCGCTGGCCAAGCACGCGCCGTGGCTCCCTGGCCGCCTGAAAGCCGTCCCCTGTCTCCACCGAGCGCGCGCCGTCGCTGGGCCCACGCAACCGCCTCGCAGATGGCCCTGCAGTGCCGCCCCGCCCGAGCTCTGCCATCCGCCTCCACCGTGCAGGATCCCGGTGTAGTATCAAGCTGGTGCCAAGTGTTGGGTGTGGAAACGACAAGATCGACACCGGCAGTCGAACCCAGGAACCCCCAAGTTCACCTCGCCAAGGTCTTCATCGAGAACGCCGAGAACTTCCACCGGAGCCGAAGATCCGGAGCTATTCTTCATAGAACGCCAAGTACCCCGAAGACCGTTCCGCTGAAACCCCAAGATCATCAACGGCACCCGAGCTCGACACCGGCAACTAAGATGGTCCGACAAGACCGTCGACAAGAAACCGCGAACCGGAACCGGAGATCTCCGTCACGGAACCCCAAGGCCTAGAGGAGGAGCCGATGATATCGCCTCCACGAAACGACCTCGCCGAACCCTGAACCCTGAGACCGACCCCGAACCCCGGAACCCCAAGTTCGTCGAGCCCCCTAATGTGTGACCCCTTTCCTCGAGCCCTATTTTATAAATGAAATAACAACTTGTTGCATATTAAATTGTCATACTTGCATGCATCTTGTCATGTGGTTTGGGGGCCTTATGCCGATTCACCATATAATTAAATATGGGGCCCATATGCGGGCAAATCTAGCCTTATATTGGCCTCATTTAAATTTGTGTAGCAAACCGGTACTATCTTTTGCCATGCTAAAACAACATTTAATTGCGGGGTAGCTAAACAACATGAACCTATTAATTAATTGTCGGGACCCCGGTTCCACTTAATATGACCTAATTGCATCGCACCTTTGCCATGCCATGCATCATACATGCATCATGCCGATCTTCTGCCGTTGTATTAAATATTGCATCCGGTGTTTATTCTAGCGTTTTGCTTCTTCGCGGATAAGGCCGATGAGTTGATGTGAGCTTCGCCCCGATCTTCGGTTGAATCCTTCGACAATGTTTTCAGGCGAGCATCTCCCCCTTTCTACCTATCTTACTTTTATAGTATTTATTCCCTCCTGTTGATCTATTGCTATCTGTGTCGCGATGCTCTAGTTTCCGTACCCTTGATATTACTTGCAGCCTTATATTGCCCTGGACACACCCTATTACCTGTTTTTTGGTAGCTAGTTGGACCCGCGTGTCGTAGTCGCTTGCTCAAGTGCTGTTGCATGTCGCCGAGTACCACAATTGTTGGAGAATTGCCGCATGTTGATGTTGGAGATGATCATGGTTTACTTATTGTTCACTTTAATTCCTGTTTAACAACTAAAATTGAATTAAGCAGAGGCATCGGTGGGTGATAGATACTATTTGGTTTCCGACCGCCCACTTGTGTCCCGTAGGACCCGAGTTCTTGACACCTGTTCCGAGATCGAGCGCGCTAACCACAGGTGGGGAGATATGGGCCCCCCATTGATTATTACCTGATTTCAAAGTATTGTACTGGGGGCCACAAACTAGTTTGAGGTTTTATGCCATGCTTTACTGCTTTATTTAAATTGTGCGACATATAGCACCTGTACTGTTTAGGATCGGGACACGTTTTCGCGGTGTCGACAGTCCCCGTTTGGGGATTTGCTGTCGCTCACTGCCGTCTACCCAAACCCTAAGTCCGTCTCGGAGACCGGCCGACTTCGTTACGGGTGTCGACTTGGTGGGGTGGCCCCCATGTACTTGCTTTGGGTCTGGGAACGTCGTGACTTAGGCCCCGCCGACATACCGATGGGTGTATGTTAACTGATCTGGCAAAAAGGGTCGAAGTGCCTGTGGATACTTTGGTGCACCCCTGCAGGGTTAAATCTTTTCGAGAAGCCGTGTCCGCGGTTATGGACGACTTGGAGCACAGTGCTTGATCATAGACAACTATCACTAAAGTTTACTGTTATAAATTGATTTGTATCCGATTTGACTAGTAATCAGCTCCACTACAACGGAATGGCTAAATAAAAGTACCAACAACTGCTGGGTTTTGGGGTTATCTCATGCTATCTGTATCTGACTAGTAAGTGTTGCCACTATAACGGAATGGTTAACTAAAAGTGCCCACTGCTTACTTTATCAGGATGATTATCTAAACCTGACTAGTAAAGTGCCGCAACTATAACTAAATAAGTAAAACTGCCAACTGTGTGAGTTCCTCGGTTGACTTCCTCGCTTGGTCTCGAGGGGGAAACGCCAGGATGGGTTGGTTTGATGCTAGTATCAGGTTGGATCCGAATAGGTCTTTCTCACCCCTCTCTGATAGTCGCCAGTTGTATCGAGTCTCTATAGGTTGTTCAGTGCATGCTGCCGCTGCCGCTCAGTCCACCATACCTATGTAGGCGAGGACCGCCGAATTCTAGCCTCGCCGTGTACTGGCCTCAGTACTGACGCTCCTTCTTTTTTCTTTTGCCCTTTGTCGGCACCCCTTTTGTTTAAGCAGGTTTTGAGATCGACGTCGTTAGCAGGGTTAACCTTCCGGCTTGGCCTGGGCAGGGTTATGGACGCCATTGGTTATTCTTCAGGGCTCTTAGCCCCATTTGCATCTTGTCCGTAGTCGGACGCCGTATCGTTTTACAGGTGATTTGGATCTTTGTATTGTATATCTATATTCTTGACTCTTTGAGTCGCTGTTATATATATATCTGTTCTGTGGGTCCCATCGAGGACTGTTGTGTAATGTTATTACTTCGTTTTCCACCCGCACGAAAGTGCCTGGTGGGCACCTTCGAATCGTTTCTATGCGGGTTTGGCGAGTTTCGCTAAAACTTGCATAGGGCCGATTCTGAGGGTGTTACAGAGTGGTATCAGAGCTCAGCAGTTGCGATACCCCACAAGTCCAGCCTGTAGGATAACCTAGCTAACGGCCGAAGTAGAGTGTCAAAACTATTTTTGCAAAACCGGTTGGATAGTTCTAATTAGGTCTGATTTTTACTCCTTACCCCTCTGCTATTCTCCTCTTACCTCTGCGTGTTTTGCATCTACTCTCATCTCTTTCTTCGAGTCCAGGATTTCTCGCGGTTGGGTTCCGTCGTACCTTCAGGGTTTCGCTTCCTCCTCTGATAACGGTGTTGCTACATCTGGTCTTCATGCTATCCGAGGAATCCTTCGTCTATGGAACCATCCTTTGTTCTTTGTTTGCGCCTTCCGGTGTTTTCTGACGCGACGACAGCATCTACGCTAGATCCGATGCAGAGTCTGCATCACTCCTTTGATCCGAACCTCGCTTGTCGAGATTTCAGTCTGAATCCGAGGGTTGGTTGCATAATCTGTCTATTCGTGTACAGAGTAATGCTTTGAGTGCGGGATGGAGTCGCGACCATACCACTACTCTTATCATTTGCTCTGTATATTGAATGGTGGATCGATGCAATTCTACTCCTTCCATGAAAGTTAGGGGTGGCCTACCTTTAACTTCGTCTGTTGTTTATCCGAAGTGCTCTCTTGACGAACGGGATCAACGACCTCTTGTTAGTGGTGTCGCGAGGATCTACACGAAGCGAGAAGACGCAGATCGCCGACCTTCCTTCCGGTACCATGAGGCGGATCTCGAGGGCGAGATCCATTGTTAGTGGTGTCGAATTGTGGCATCCCGCAAAACCACTACTAGAAAATTGCGTTGAATTTGTGCATTGCATCGGCATCATCATATGTTGTTTGTCTAAAACTATTTTCGCAAAGCCCGATTTGTTTTCCAAACGCCCCATCTTAATTCAAATGCAAAGCCCGGTCTCCGGATTATTTTTGTTTGAGTGCTATCGGTTTGCAAACGGTGTTAATAAAACAAATAAAAATTATATTATTTTTAGTGGGGGCAGTCGAACGGGCCAGATCGACCCGAACGACCGCCCCAGGTTTTAAATCGGTCCAACCAGTCCCACCCATAATCCTAAACCTACCAAACTACCTACCCAGCCCAACCCTCCACCTCACCCCAACCAGTAGCAGGCTGCCACCTCACCTGGCCCTATCCCTCACCCAATCAACTCCTGCCACATCACCCTAACCCCCCCTCTCTCCCCAACACACACAAGCACACATGCACGCACGTCAGAACCACACACGCACTACACGCCACTGCCAAACCCCCCACCGCCTGCGCCTCTGGGCCCCACGTGCCCCTGGGCCCCACCCACGCGCCAGCGCGCAGCGCCAGACCCGCATGCGACCTGCGCCCGCGCCTCTCCCTTCTTCCTCGCCCCGCCTGCCTCCTCCCCGCACCGAGCATCCCCGTCCCCGAGCCGGCCCGCCTCCACCCGCGCTAGCCAAGCCCCGACGCCGGCGCCCGCCCTCCGCGCAGCTTCCGCCTCCGGCCCCGCTCGTCACGGACGCCGGCGACCCCGAGCCCTCCCTCTCCGGCGCCCACCACCGCCTCCGTCAACACCGCCGTCGTCCCGACCCTCCGCCGCCGACCGCGTCCCTGCCCCAGAGCCGCCCAGGCGAGCTCGCCCTCGACCCCAGGTCGCCGCGTGGCCCCGCCGGTCCGTCGCCGCCCGGTGCCCCCTTCGCGCTCGCCCTCCTCTGCGTCCGGCCGACCCCCACCTCGACCCCTGCTGCTCACCGCCGCCGGGCCGCGTCGCCGCTGGCCAAGCACGCGCCGTGGCTCCCTGGCCGCCTGAAAGCCGTCCCCTGTCTCCACCGAGCGCGCGCCGTCGCTGGGCCCACGCAACCGCCTCGCAGATGGCCCTGCAGTGCCGCCCCGCCCGAGCTCTGCCATCCGCCTCCACCGTGCAGGATCCCGGTGTAGTATCAAGCTGGTGCCAAGTGTTGGGTGTGGAAACGACAAGATCGACACCGGCAGTCGAACCCCGGAACCCCCAAGTTCACCTCGCCAAGGTCTTCATCGAGAACGCCGAGAACTTCCACCGGAGCCGAAGATCCGGAGCTATTCTTCATAGAACGCCAAGTACCCCGAAGACCGTTCCGCTGAAACCCCAAGATCATCAACGGCACCCGAGCTCGACACCGGCAACTAAGATGGTCCCACAAGACCGTCGACAAGAAACCGCGAACCGGAACCGGAGATCTCCGTCACGGAACCCCAAGGCCTAGAGGAGGAGCCGATGATATCGCCTCCACGGAACGACCTCGCCGAACCCTGAACCCTGAGACCGACCCCGAACCCCGGAACCCCAAGTTCGTCGAGCCCCCTAATGTGTGACCCCTTTCCTCGAGCCCTATTTTATAAATGAAATAACAACTTGTTGCATATTAAATTGTCATACTTGCATGCATCTTGTCATGTGGTTTGGGGGCCTTATGCCGATTCACCATATAATTAAATATGGGGCCCATATGCGGGCAAATCTAGCCTTATATTGGCCTCATTTAAATTTGTGTAGCAAACCGGTACTATCTTTTGCCATGCTAAAACAACATTTAATTGCGGGGTAGCTAAACAACATGAACCTATTAATTAATTGTCGGGACCCCGGTTCCACTTAATATGACCTAATTGCATCGCACCTTTGCCATGCCATGCATCATACATGCATCATGCCGATCTTCTGCCGTTGTATTAAATATTGCATCCGGTGTTTATTCTAGCGTTTTGCTTCTTCGCGGATAAGGCCGATGAGTTGATGTGAGCTTCGCCCCGATCTTCGGTTGAATCCTTCGACAATGTTTTCAGGCGAGCATCTCCCCCTTTCTACCTATCTTACTTTTATAGTATTTATTCCCTCCTGTTGATCTATTGCTATCTGTGTCGCGATGCTCTAGTTTCCGTACCCTTGATATTACTTGCAGCCTTATATTGCCCTGGACACACCCTATTACCTGTTGTTTGGTAGCTAGTTGGACCCGCGCGTCGTAGTCGCTTGCTCAAGTGCTGTTGCATGTCGCCGAGTACCACAATTGTTGGAGAATTGCCGCATGTTGATGTTGGAGATGATCATGGTTTACTTATTGTTCACTTTAATTCCTGTTTAACAACTAAAATTGAATTAAGCAGAGGCATCGGTGGGTGATAGATACTATTTGGTTTCCGACCGCCCACTTGTGTCCCGTAGGACCCGAGTTCTTGACACCTGTTCCGAGATCGAGCGCGCTAACCACAGGTGGGGAGATATGGGCCCCCCATTGATTATTACCTGATTTCAAAGTATTGTACTGGGGGCCACAAACTAGTTTGAGGTTTTATGCCATGCTTTACTGCTTTATTTAAATTGTGCGACATATAGCACCTGTACTGTTTAGGATCGGGACACGTTTTCGCGGTGTCGACAGTCCCCGTTTGGGGATTTGCTGTCGCTCACTGCCGTCTACCCAAACCCTAAGTCCGTATCGGAGACCGGCCGACTTCGTTACGGGTGTCGACTTGGTGGGGTGGCCCCCATGTACTTGCTTTGGGTCTGGGAACGTCGTGACTTAGGCCCCGCCGACATACCGATGGGTGTATGTTAACTGATCTGGCAAAAAGGGTCGAAGTGCCTGTGGATACTTTGGTGCACCCCTGCAGGGTTAAATCTTTTCGAGAAGCCGTGTCCGCGGTTATGGACGACTTGGAGCACAGTGCTTGATCATAGACAACTATCACTAAAGTTTACTGTTATAAATTGATTTGTATCCGATTTGACTAGTAATCAGCTCCACTACAACGGAATGGCTAAATAAAAGTACCAACAACTGCTGGGTTTTGGGGTTATCTCATGCTATCTGTATCTGACTAGTAAGTGTTGCCACTATAACGGAATGGTTAACTAAAAGTGCCCACTGCTTACTTTATCAGGATGATTATCTAAACCTGACTAGTAAAGTGCCGCAACTATAACTGAATAAGTAAAACTGCCAACTGTGTGAGTTCCTCGGTTGACTTCCTCGCTTGGTCTCGAGGGGGAAACGCCAGGATGGGTTGGTTTGATGCTAGTATCAGGTTGGATCCGAATAGGTCTTTCTCACCCCTCTCTGATAGCCGCCAGTTGTATCGAGTCTCTATAGGTTGTTCAGTGCATGCTGCCGCTGCCGCTCAGTCCACCATACCTATGTAGGCGAGGACCGCCGAATTCTAGCCTCGCCGTGTACTGGCCTCAGTACTGACGCTCCTTCTTTTTTCTTTTGCCCTTTGTCGGCACCCCTTTTGTTTAAGCAGGTTTTGAGATCGACGTCGTTAGCAGGGTTAACCTTCCGGCTTGGCCTGGGCAGGGTTATGGACGCCATTGGTTATTCTTCAGGGCTCTTAGCCCCATTTGCATCTTGTCCGTAGTCGGACGCCGTATCGTTTTATAGGTGATTTGGATCTTTGTATTGTATATCTGTATTCTTGACTCTTTGAGTCGCTGTTATATATATATCTGTTCTGTGGGTCCCATCGAGGACTGTTGTGTAATGTTATTACTTCGTTTTCCACCCGCACGAAAGTGCCTGGTGGGCACCTTCGAATCGTTTCTATGCGGGTTTGGCGAGTTTCGCTAAAACTTGCATAGGGACGATTCTGTGGGTGTTACAGAGTGGTATCAGAGCTCAGCAGTTGCGATACCCCACAAGTCCAGCCTGTAGGATAACCTAGCTAACGGCCGAAGTAGAGTGTCAAAACTATTTTTGCAAAACCGGTTGGATAGTTCTGATTAGGTCTGATTTTTACTCCTTACCCCTCTGCTATTCTCCTCTTACCTCTGCGTGTTTTGCATCTACTCTCATCTCTTTCTTCGAGTCCAGGATTTCTCGCGGTTGGGTTCCGTCGTACCTTCAGGGTTTCGCTTCCTCCTCTGATAACGGTGTTGCTACATCTGGTCTTCATGCTATCCGAGGAATCCTTCGTCTATGGAACCATCCTTTGTTCTTTGTTTGCGCCTTCCGGTGTTTTCTGACGCAACGACAGCATCTACGCCAGATCCGATGCAGAGTCTGCATCACTCCTTTGATCCGAACCTCGCTTGTCGAGATCTTCAGTCTGAATCCGAGGGTTGGTTGCATAATCTGTCTATTCGTGTACAGAGTAATGCTTTGAGTGCGGGATGGAGTCGCGACCATACCACTACTCTTATCATTTGCTCTGTATATTGAATGGTGGATCGATGCAATTCTACTCCTTCCATGAAAGTTAGGGGTGGCCTACCTTTAACTTCGTCTGTTGTTTATCCGAAGTGCTCTCTTGACGAACGGGATCAACGACCTCTTGTTAGTGGTGTCGCGAGGATCTACACGAAGCGAGAAGACGCAGATCGCCGACCTTCCTTCCGGTACCATGAGGCGGATCTCTAGGGCGAGATCCATTGTTAGTGGTGTCGAATTGTGGCATCCCGCAAAACCACTACTAGAAAATCACGTTGAATTTGTGCATTGCATCGGCATCATCATATGTTGTTTGTCTAAAACTATTTTCGCAAAGCCCGATTTGTTTTCCAAACGCCCCATCTTAATTCAAATGCAAAGCCCGGTCTCCGGATTATTTTTGTTTGAGTGCTATCGGTTTCCAGTGACCTACTCCCTTGCAGTAAAAGCACTCAGTTTCAGGCTTTGGTCCAACCTTGGTTTTCTTCGTCGGCGTGGTAACTTTCTTACCACCCTTCTTGAAGTGTCCCTTTTGCTTAGACTTGCCCTTCTTGAATTTGGTGGTCTTATTGACCATCAACACTTGGTGCTCTTTCTTGATCTCCACTTCTGCAGATTTTAACATAGCAAATAGTTCTGGCAACTCTTTGTTCATGTTCTGCATGTTGTAGTTCATCACAAAGTTCCTGTAACTTGGTGGCAATGACTGGAGGACGCGGTAAACCCCCAAAGCATTAGGAATCACTATACCCAAGCTTTGAAGTTTGTTTGCGTGCCCAGACATCTTAAGCACATGCTCACTGACGGAGCTGCCCTCTTCCATCTTGCAGTTAAAGAACTTTTCAGAAGCTTCATAACTTTCAATTGCCGCATGAGTCTCAAAAATCAATTTGAGATCCTCGACAATATCATATGGGTCTGACTCTTCAAACCTTTTCTGAAGCTCCGATTCTAAACCATACAAGATAGCACACTGAACTATGGAGTACTGATTCTTCCGAGCGAGGTAAACATTCTTTACTTCATCGGGAGCATCAGCTGCAGGTGGGTCACCCAGCGGTGCATCCAGCACATAGGTCAAATTACTAGCTGTGAGGACAATCCTCAAATTGCGGAACCAATCCGCGAAGTTGCTTCCATTGTTTTTCAACTTTTCTTTCTCTAGGAACGCATTAAAATTGATGGTAGGGGCTGCCATTGATCTACAACATATTTGCAATAGTTTAGACTAAGTTTATGACAAATTGAGTTCAAATTAATTAATGAAATTAAACTAGGTGAACTCCCACTCAAAACAACATCCCTCACATTGTTTTAGTGATCACACGAACCAAATCCACTACATCAACACCGATCATCACGAGAGTTGATATAGTTTCAATGGCGAACAATCATCATGTTCATCATATCTACTATATGATTCATGCTTTACCTTTCGGTAATCCGTGTTCCTGAGACCATGTCTGTACATGCTAGGCTCGTCAAGATCAAACCTTAGCCACCGCATAAGCAAATCTGGCTTGCTTACGTTGTATACACTTGCGGAATCTAACACACCCGATCATCACGTGGTGCTTCGAAACAACAAGCTTTAGCAACGGTGCTAACTAAGGGCGAACACTTTATGATTTGAAATTCATGTGCATGAGGGATCATCTTATAATGCTACCGTCGTCTACTAAGCAATACAAGATGCATAAAGGATTAACATCACATGCAATTCATAATATGTGATATGATATGGCCTTTCTTCTTTGTGCTTCCGATCTCCATCTTCAAACACGAACATGATCTCCATCATCACCGGCATTGCATCAAGGTCAATGATGCTTCACCATGGTTGTCATCCACCGGCTTCAACTATTGCAACTACTTTGAATAGACACGCGGGTCTTAACATAATTTAAAGACAACCATATGGCTCCTGCCGGTTGCCAACTTACAATAAGGAACATTGCATACATCAAATATAATCACAATCATGGCCATATCACATCACTGCACACCCCTGCAAAACAAAGTTAGACGCCTCTACTTTCTTTGCACATTTTACGTGGTTTGGGGCTTTCAATAAGTGTCGTTCTAACTTACGAACAAGAACCACAACATTGATACTAGTATTGTTGATTACCCGTTGTAAATTGGATCTTAACTATGCTAGGAGAAACAGGCACCCGCAAAGCCACTTATGCAATACAAGTTGCATGTCAAGCGTGGAGCAAGTCTCATGAACGATGTCATGTAAGGTTAGCCCGGGCCGCTTCATCCCAACATACCGCAAGATGCAAAGTACACAAAAAGCAATCTACAATAAAAGCATCAACGCCCACAATGACCATTGTGTTCTACTCGTGCAACAGATCTACATATAGACACGGCTCTGATACCACTATAGGGTTTCGTAGCATGGAAAACAAAAAATTTCTATCGCATACAAACAAACAAGCCAAGATCTATCTACTAGATTGTAGCAACAAGTCGATGGTATAACTTACCCTCGAAGATTCCAAAGTGTTTAACGAGAGCGGATTCTCGTGGGTGATGTAGTCGTACTCTTTCCGATCTCAAGATCGTGTAGACGATCCTTCCGGCGCCACGTTCCGGCAGCGCTCCCGCAGTCGGTCACACGTTCGGTACTCGACGAAGACCTTCCTCTCCCTTGTTCCAGCAGGCAGCAGAGGTTGTAGCACTCTCCTCGCGATTCCGGCAGCACAACGGCGTGGTACCGGAAGTAGAGGGGAAATCCCGCAGGGCTTCGCCTTAAGCCAGTGCGAGTATGGTGGAGCTTATGAGAGAGGCTATTAGTGGTCTAGTAATTAGACACACCAATTAGAAGGCTCTAAACCAATTAGAAGGCTCTAAACCGCTGGCTAAAGCAATTAGAAGCTCTAAACCAAAACGGCTCTAAACCGGAGATTTAGAGGTGGAAACTTGTGTGTCTAGGAGGGGAGCCCTACCCCTCCTTTTATAGGTGGGGAGGCGCGGCCAGGGGAGGGGAGTCCCTCCCCAAGTCGGCCTTGGGTGGTGCGCCGGCTTGGGGAGGAGACTCCTCCCTCAAGTCGGTTCCCAACTCCTCTTTCTTGTTTCCCACAGTTTCTTGTTTTAGCCGTTTGACTTTCAAACTGGACATTTGACTTTTCTGTTTTAGGATTCAATTTAATCCTTTATTTGGGACAGCAAGAACACTTAGTACATTATGCAATCATTCCAATATGTAATGACACATCCATGTACCCCTCCCCCCCCCCGGAGTGCCGGACAATCCGGAACCTTCTAGAACATTCCCGATGAAAACACCGGAATCATTCCCGAACTCCGAAACGGGACTTTCCTTATATGAATCTTATTCTCCGGACCATTCCGGATCACCTCGTGATATCCCGGATCCCATCCGAGACTCCGAACAACATTCGGTCTCTTTCTCATAATACCATAACTACTCAAAACAACGTCGAATCCTTAAGTGTGTCTCCCTACGGTTCGTGAATTATGCGGACATGATCGAGACACTTCTCCGAACAATAACCAATAGAGGAATCTGGAAATTCATATGGCTCCCACATATTTCTACGATTACTTTGCGATCGAATGAACCACTTACATACGATACCAATTTCCCTTTGTCTCACGATATGTTACTTATCCGAGGTTATGATCGTCGGTATCTCTGCATACCTAGTTCAACCTCGTTACTGATAAGTACTCTTTTCTCGTTCCCGTGATATGTGATCCCTTGTGACCAAGTCACATGCTTGCAAGCCAATTGGATGACATTCCACCGAGAGGGCCCAGAGTATATCTATCCGTCATGTGGATGGACAAATCCCACTCTTGATCCATGTGTTTCAACCAATACTTTCCAAACACTTAATGCCACCTTTATAGCCACCCAGTTACGGTGTGGTGTTTGATGTCATCAAAGCATCCATCCGGTAAAGGTGATATGCATGATCTCATGGTCGAAGGAATTAGGTTACTATGTATCAGAAAGCATATAGCAATTGAACTATTGAAATGACTTGATCTTTATGCTACGCTTATTAATAGGAGTATGTCCACCATATCATTCTCCTAACGATATGATCTTGTTGTTGATAACATCTCAATGTTCATGATATGGAAACTACAATCATTTAATCAACCAACAAGCTAGTGAAGTATAGAGGCTATACTAGGGACTTCAATTTAAGTTTACAATTCACACAAGTATTAATGTTTCCTTGTTAATACTATTATAGCATGAATACAAACTTTTATCATAAACACAAAGATATAATAATAACTATATTTATTATTGCCTCTAGGGCATATCTCCAACAGTAGCTAGATGTTGTATCTCCTCCTTTGTGATTTCATGTATAGATATTGTGAGATCTGTTCATGATCAAGATATAATCTATTTGTAATCATGCATGTTGTGTTTGCGGGGATCTGATGGATATTGAGATTATTATGTTGGTTTGATTAATGGTTTTGTCTTTATGATTCTATCATGTTTGTGTTGTTTGTGATCTTGCATGCTCTCTGTTGTTAGTAGCTATCTTGGCCAAGTAGTTGCTAGTGACTCCAAGAGGGGGTATTTATGCTCGATAGTGGGTTCATGCCTCTATTTAATGTAAGGGAAGTGATCTTCGGTTGTAGATGTGAGGTTGCCACTAGGGAGAAAACAACGGTCTCTTGTTCATGGAACATGTGGACTATTTACCTTACACACTTTCCTTAAAGCAGTTGTCTATTGCTTGCAACTTAATACTGGAGGGGGGTCGGATGATAACCTGAAGGTGGACTTCTAGTCATAGATGCAGTTGGATGGCGGTCTATGTATCTTGTTGTATTGCCCAATCGAATCTCATAGGATCTTTCTAACTAGTAATTGCATTGTTATGCCTTGCTCAGTTCCTATCAATTGCCCTGCTGTAATTTGTTTACCCTTCATGCCATGTTATTTATCTGAGGAGAGCACCTCTAGTGAACTATGGACCCTGGTCCAATCTTTACCATTGATACATCTTCCACTATTACTTGTTTACTTGCTGCAAACCATTACCTTCCACACCATACGTTTAATCCTTTGTTACAACAACCAGTGAGCTTGACAACCTCACTGTTAGTTGGGGCGAAGTCTTGAGTTTGTGTTGTGCAGGTCTCCGCGTTGCTTGCAACACCTGTGTGACGTTTCCTTCCTCCTACTGGTCCGATAACCTCGGTTTCTTACTGAGGGAAGACTTGTTGTTGTGCTGCTTCACACCTTTCTCTTGGGGTTCCCAACAGACTCCACGTTAAGCACCAAGTTCTCTGGTGCCATCAAGGAGTCATCAATCACCGTCTGTTATAAGTAAGCTTGTCACACCACCACCACATACTCATGCTACACACACTGCTACTACTGCTGAGTCTGAAACTACTTTT
This sequence comes from Avena sativa, assembly GCA_916181665.1. Taxonomy (NCBI): domain Eukaryota; kingdom Viridiplantae; phylum Streptophyta; class Magnoliopsida; order Poales; family Poaceae; genus Avena; species Avena sativa. The sequence goes on from OV702283.1 coordinate 38,505,085, forward strand.
GATGCTCATGATGTTACTTCTACTGTGCTTGATGCGACTGGTTCATTAGGTCCTTTTCTAGATGCTACTATGGCTAGTCTAGGAAATACCAAAACTCCTAGTGAAGACACTGTTACACCTGTTAGCTCACCTGAGTCTAGTGAGAGTTATGATATTAATGATGGTTACATAGAGTTCACTGATGAATTTTTTGAAGAGTGCTGAAACACACATGGTACTAGTGCTATTAAGAGTCTCCTTGCTAGACGCGCCATTATTCCTAAGTTGTCCTCTGATCCTAAGTTTGCCACCTCTCCCATATATATTAAAGATAAAGATTATGATTTTTCTCTTGATTTATCCTATTTAGATATTGTTGAGAAAGAACCTTTTTGTGGGACTGAAAATGAGAGTGATGTGGCTCATATGAATGATCTTTCTACTATGAGTGCTTTATTCTCTGATGATTTTAAGATGCACAAGTACTTTGTTACTAAGATCTTCCCTTTTTCACTAAAAGGATAAGCTAGGGCTTCGTTTAATATATTACCTGCTGGTTCCATTGATAGCCCTGATTGCTTGATTGCTTTTTTCTTCCAGAAATATTTTCCTCCCAGTGCTAGACATGCTGCTTTGCAGAGACTTTTTGATTTTAAACATGGAGAAGAAGAGAAATTGCCTGAGTCATAGACAAGGTTCTGTGCCTTGATTCATGCACATCCTGGATGTCCATTACCTAAGAATGAGCTCCTTGATATTTATTATAATGGACTAACTCATGATTCTAGGACCTACCTAGATAGCTTTGCTGATTGTGTTTTCAGGAAAAGAACTCCTACAGATGCTGAAGAGTTAATGGCTAAAATAAGCAAGAATTATGATGATTGGACTTCAACTGAGCTAAATACACCTGAGCCTATTACTCCTGAACCAGTTCCAACACCAACAACAAAGAATATGGGAGTTATTGCATTAAATGATGAAGTGATGAAGGAAGCTAAGAAATGTCTAAAGGAGAAAGGTATTAGAGCTGAAGATGTGAAGAATCTGACTCCTATAGAAGAATTATGTAAGCCAATTCCCCACTCATCTACTATTGAGGTACACTCTCTCCAACACTTTGATGAAGGTGATATTCCTTATGGTAAGCCTTCTGATCAATGTTTGGAGGAACTTGACATTTTTATTGTTAAACAAGGTCATTTTAATAAACAAGTTCAGAATCATTTATTGGAAAACTCTAGAGCTATCAATGAGTTGAAAGATATTGTGGAAAGAACTGCTAATGATATTAAAATGCTTTGTAAACACTTTCAAATGGTTCAAACCCAACTTGATCAACTTGCTAAGGTACAAAAGGATACGCCAGTTAATGCCTCAGGAGATAAACATGCTTCTCTACTTCTAGAATCCTTTCTTCACTAGGCATTCTAGATCTACCATGATAAACATTTCCACTAGGAGGATAAGGCCTATAATTACCATAAGTATTGTTGCCAAAATTGTTGTTTCTAATGAAGTTCACATCAACTTGCTCTTCTTGAGCAACCAAAGAGGCTAAGGGAACACTATTAGGATCTAAAGGAGCTTTCCCATTAACAAGCATAGCCATGATAACATCAATCTTATCACTCAAAGAAGAGGTTTCTTCAACAGAATTTACCTTCTTACCATGTGGATCTCTCTCAGTGTGCCACTCAGAATAATTCACCATCATATTATCAAGGAGTTTTGTTGCAGCACCCAAGGTGACGGTCATAAAGGTACCTCCAGCAGCTGAATCCAACAGGTTTATTGAAGAGAAGTTCAAACCTGCATAAAAGTCTGGATAATCATCCAAGCAGCAAGTCCATGAGTGGGATAATTCTTAACCAAAGATTTCATTCTTTCCCAAGCTTGAGAACATGTTCATTATCAAGTTGTTTAAATTTCATAATATCACTTATCATAGATATAATCTTAGCAGGAGGGTAGTACTTTCCAATAAAGCATCTTTGCACTTAATCCAAGAATCAATACTATTTCTAGGCAAGGATAGCAACCATTCTTTAGATTTTCCTCTCAAGGAGAAAGGAAATAATTTGAGCTTAATAATGTCTCCATCTACATCCTTATACTTATACATCTCACAAAGTTCAACAAAGTCATTGAGATAGGCAGCAGCATCATCAGAACTAGCACCAGAAAATTGCTCTCTCGTCACAAGATTCAACAAAAGCATGCTTAATTTCATAAAAGATAGCATCAGGAGTAGGTGGATCAATAGGAGTGCTTAGTAAATCATTGTTGTTTGTGCTAGTGAAGTCACACAACTTGGTGTTCTCAGCAGAGTTCATTTTGGCAAAAGTGGAGCAAGCCAACAGCAGCAGCAACTAGAGCGAGAACTAATTTTTTGTGTGTTTTTGATAAAGGAAAGCAAACCAAACTAAACTATTTTTTTTAGTTTTTGATAAAAAGAAGCAAACAAAACAAAGCAAAAGAAATTAAGCAAACCAAAAACAAACTAAAGAGAAAGGTTGAGAAGGACTCACCTTGTGAAGACGTCCTTAGCCTCCCCAGCAGCGGCGCCAGAAAAAAGCTTGATTAGTGCAGCAGCACTTCGTTGGGAGATCCCAAGAGGAAGGTATGATGAGCACAGCAGCAAGGTTTACCTCAGTTATAAACCAAGGTTATCGAACCAGTAGGAGGAAGGAAACGACTCAAAGGTGTTGCTAGCAACTTGGAGACCTTCATAACACAAACTCAAGACTTTGCCCCAATGAAAAGTGAGGTTGTCAATCTCACCGTTTTGCTGTAACAAAGGATTAACTATATGGTGTGGAAGGTAATAGTGGTTTGCAACAAGTAAACGGTAAACAATGGAAGATGTATCAATGGTAAAGATTGTACCGAGGTCTGTAGTTCACTAGAGGTGTTCTCCTTAGATAAACAAACATGGCATGCTGGGTAAACAAATTACAGCAAGGCAATTGACAGGGCTGAGCAAGGCATAACAATAAAATACTAGACATCATGATCCTATGAGATTCAATTGGACAATACAACAAGATACATAGACCGCCATCCAACTACATCTATGACTAGAAGTCCACCTTTGGGTTATCATCCGAACCCCCTCTAGTATTAAGTTGCAAGCAATAGACAACTGCTTTAAGCAAAGTGTGTAAGGTAAACAATCCACTTGTTCCATGAACAAGAGACCGTTGTTTTCTCCCTAGTGGCAACAGCACATCTACAACCTTAGAGATTTCTGTCACTTCCCTTAGATTAAATAGAGGCATGAACCCACTATCGAGCATAAATACCCCCTCTTAGAGTTACTAGCAACTACTTGGCCAAGATAGCTACTAACAACGGAGAGCATGCAAGATCACAAACAACACAGATATGATAGAATCAATAAGACAAAACCATTAATTAATCTGACATAGTAATCTCAATATCCATCGGATCATCGCAAACACAACATGCATGATTACGAATATATGAGATCTTGATCATGAACGGAGCTCACAAGATCTAGACATGAAAGCACAAAGGTGGAGATACAACCATCTAGCTACTACATGGACCCGTAGTCCAAGGTGGAACTACTCACGCTTCATACCGAATGCTGGCATGATGAAGAAGAAGGCCTCCGGGATGATCCCCCCTCCGGCAGGGTGCCGGGAAGAGCTTTAGATCCCCTCGATCTAGGGACAATGGTGGTGGCGGTTACAGAAGGTTTCGTGGAATATTGATCGGGTACTTAGGGTTTAGGCATCGGGGTCTTCTTATAGGCGAAGAGGCGAGGCAGGAGGGCGGCCAGGGGGCCACACCCTGCCCAGGCGCGGCCTAGGGTGGGCCCGCGCCTGGGGGGTGCGGCTGCCCTGTGGCTCCCCTCCGTCTCTCCTCTGGATTCCGTGTTCTCGGTGAAATATTGACTTTGGATTTTGTCCCGTCCAATTCCGAGAATATTTCCTTACTAGCTTTTCTGGAACCAAAAACAACAGAAAATAGGTAACTAACACTGTGGCAACTTGTTAATAGGTTAGTACCAGAAAACATATAAAAATACCTCAAAGTATGGACAAAGCAAAGCAAAGTAGATACTAAACAAACATGGAACATCAAAAATTATAGATACATTTCCGACGTATCAACGGACTTCGGGGAAGCAAACACGTTTATGGGGCCTATAGAAGTGCTCCGGGTTCACACTTGACGTGTCCAATTAGTTGACGTCGTGGGCAAGAATCTCATTATGATCAGCACCTTCAATTTTGATGGACGGAATAGATTCCCACACAGTAAAGAGCTCTTGGAAGCAGCAGTTATCAGCGAGAGCTCCTCGATCGCTTCAAATTCAGGTCCTCACGGTCGTAGAACACCTCTTGTATTCTCAAAGATCTCCCCAGGTCACAAACATAATTTTCAATGAGTAGCTTATGTCATTCCTTCCGTCACGCTAGACCATACCTTAACCCCACTTCGACCTCTTTGCGTTGAGATGGGTCCACAGAGAGCACTCCATCAGGACAAACATTGCCTTAAGGATAGTGAACTCTCAGTTTGGTACTCCACATCACGAGGATATATCTCCCTCTTTGACCTGCTCAGGTCGCTAAGATATTGGCACTCTCACGAAAAGAGAGACGCTATTTCTCTGTTATTAACCTATTTTTAGGACCTCGTCATAATCCCATTATCCTGGGACATTTGAGATAGAAAGGCTTAGCAGACCTGTTCTGGAAATGAGTATTCAACCACGGACCGCCTTCAAGGTCACCAGTACACATCCGAGACCTTCTTCTTGAAGACGTCTAGCATACAATGGACCTTCTGCATCAATGCTAAATTGGTTGAACACGAGCCAGAGATACTCTACTGAAGGAAAGGTCGTCTTATTAAAGGTACTGATTGGGGGCTTGTCCGTGATGGGTCAATTTTGGCATGGACATCACACGGGCCTCAATCCACGATCCCTTCCCATGAAGAGCTCAATGCTCAAGACTCGATGGCCTGCTCCTAGGAGCTCTCAACCGACCTGACCCGTGGGGCTGCAAGACGACTCTCTAGAAAGTCCCGAAGCCCAGAAGTGCATTCAAGGGAGATCGAAGATCAACTTAACGTGCAAGATAATATGAAGAGAACTATCGTGACTAAGGGAAACTCTTACACCAAGAAATTCACCTGAAGAGAACACATCATAATCGCCCAAGTCGTAGCCTTTAGACTTAGTCCTAGATTCATCTACTCTCGTCGGGTCCTGTTATAAACCCTTCAAGATCATCTTAGAGCCACATTGTACAATATCTTAATCACCTTATGAATAAATTCTGAGGAAATCCTCCCCATTATACACATATCTTTATTTCTAAGATCCGAGCATGAGTACCCGAGCTGATTATCGAACAAATAAACTCTCTTTCAATCTTCGAAAGGGAGCTTGCCATGGGATCATGACAACAATCCTTCGGTCGCGTGCCACTAGCAAAATGCACCTATAAGGGTTTCTCTATTAGTGTGGGTCCAACCCAGTCTGGCTCTTCATCAATCAGGCCACATCCGATTGGATCCGATTGGTTCCGTCTATTAAGTGCGTGAACACTTAGGTTAACGGATAGCCGAACACAACCATAGCCTCCGGGATCCCATGGTGCTCATTCTATATCTTGCCCCACGTTTTTTTTGTGAACCTATCTTGCCCCACGTTAACCCGGCTCAAGTCGATAGTACAATCATCGAATGTATACTGGTAGCTGAAATGACCATATCACTCTCACATTAATTACTAGGATATTTTGGCATTCGATATCTTTATTTGGATCTTGGAGCATGACACCAAGTCGACTAGTCTGTTGATAGTCGATAACCTTTCACGTAAGGTAAAGGGCAAGCGCACACCTTGTTATCATGGCGGTCCACTTCGATTCCTCGTATGCATCAGTGAGAAGATGATCAAGCATATTGCTCCAGTGAGTTGATAATTAATGTTCTGACAAAAAAAACAAAAACCACACTTGATCACAATGTATGAATTAAACACCAGTAGAAAAGAGCAAAGTGGCTTCCTTTCGCTATAACAAATCGATTGGACCACATAGTGAATCAGCAGAGTGCTGTCTTTCGTCGTAATTAATCACCAACCGTGCCAGGCTCTCCCCCTAGCCCTGATTGGCTTCAACTTTCTGGCCTCAGGTTTCAAATTAATAATAAATAAAGGAGAAACACTCCAAGTCCAATATCTTAGCTTGCTGAAAGTAACACTAAATCTCTGAAAATAAGCCACTGGGGAGCAATTCAGATCCTATGCGCCGCATCATCTGCCTCACGACAAAAAAGAAATAGTCTTGACAGGGAAGGAGGAGTGGTTCCTGTTTGATACTTTAGATCCGACGCACAGATATGCCAATCGACGAGACGATCCCTCGATAATGTGGTATATATATGTACTATGTTAGGTGCAACTTGCAGGAGGTCGGTCCTGCATTGTGCATGCAACGCATCGATCACCAGCATGTGGTATATGACGCCTCTTCCAGCAACGTGCAGACGGTGATCAGTCTGCTAGCTGCTACCTGAATGTTAGTTTTTGTGCTTTTCCTCTGACTTGGTGTGTTCTCTGGAGGTTCGTTTCAATGTCTCAAGGGCCAGCATTACTCCAGTCAAATTAAGAATGGAAGGAGAAATTATGCTTAGGTTAGTTAGTCATATGCTCATAGGAATGGACAGAGATGTCTGTGATGCAAAACGTAATGATTGTGTGATTATTCTCTTTCGAAACGAAATAATTGTGTGATCATTCAGCCTGCGTGCTGGCTGCACGTTGACCGCATAGACCCATCGACGATGATGGCAGCAGTGTTAGTGAGTTAGAAGACGCAGTTTGTCGGTCACGTGTAGCACGTAGTAGGACAGGACGGAGCACCACCATTTAATCGTTGGTAACCACTAACAAGAAGCACATCAGAATGGATACTGTTTTGGCAGCGAAAGGCCAACTGTTGTTAGGGTCGATCTGTAGGAGCTCAACTGACACTTTGTTTTCTTGGAGGCTCAAAACTGACACTTGAACTTGCGGGTGGCCGCACGCCAAGACTTTGTTTTGAAGACCCCCAAAGGTCGTCGCAGCCACATCATGCATGCATGGAAGCGCTTTGCATCGGTTGATATTTTCCCCTCCGGTGAAAGCTAAGTAAAAGGGTCGAGAGGGACGACTTGGACAGTTTCGTCGTGCGAGAGCTTCCGTTTTCACGCCCCCACAGTGGTACAGTGCAATGATTGTACTCCCGCCTAGACGCCGCAGTTCTGAGGCATGAAGCGAAACCAACGAAACAACAAAAATGGGAGCGTATCTGTGTTTCCTCCCCATGCGTCATAGGAACACAGCGTTTTATTTCATTTAATTTTTCTTTGACAGAGTTCGAATATTCTGAAGTCGCAAAAGAATTCGGATATTCCATGCACACTGTCTCTACGCCCACAGTCCTGGTGTGTTACTATCAAAAGTGCGGCATCTTGTGCCTACTTTAAGTTGTAGGAAATCCCTAGGATTGTATAGGTTTTTTATCATTGATTTTTTTTCTATAAATGTCATATGCATGAGTGCATATATTTGATCTTTTGAACACGAAAACCTAGCCGCCTCCTGGGTCGTCTAGCAGGCCACTCCGGAGGCCCAGCTGTCGCCACGTATAGGCCTCAGCGGCGGATCTACAACACCCCCTCCTCCTGAAAAAGAACCAGTACTAATTTGGCCCATTTACCCCTAAAAACAGTAGTATGTGGTCCATTTTCCTCCCCAATATTGATCCAACATACCTCTGCAGCTCATTTGCCCCCCTCCCCTAGCACCTCGGCCCAAGCTCTGCCACTGATAGGCCTCATACATCGTCGTTTGTTCATTGCACCGTCAGAGGAGGACATCTAGCAGCGGCGGTGGCGAGGAGATTCTACATGAACCTTCGAGCCCTAGTTGTCTTCCTCCCTCACTCCTCGCTGGTGGATCTTAGCATAGCCATTGTGGTCCGCCCTTATGTCTAGTCATTGGTGACCTGTGCGCCACTGGCAATGGGTTCATGGGGATGGTTTGAGTCACGCTGATGGCCTATGAGGACGTGGGCGTGCGGATATTGCCGCATCCAATTGGCCACAAGGATATGGAGGGCCGGGATTCGATGCTTGAGTTTCAGATGTCAGCGTGAAGCTGCCCCTCAGGCATCCGTGATGTGTGGCGACACATTCAATTTGTAGGGCTTTGATCCCCGAAAAGGTTGTGTCATCCTCTTGTCGACATTTGGCTTGCCACCCTAATATAAACCATCTCGCTCGGTGGTCAAATGAGAGCTAGCGTTATGCGCTCATGAACCTTGGGGTCAGATTGATTCTGATCATGCACTTCTTGAATTTTCATCCCATGGGGCTTCGAGGTGGTGCGTTGTGGCACCCTTCTCTTCACCGGCACCCTCGGCACAACATGGCATCACTGCCACGAGTACTATGGTGTTGGCAGAGGAGGGGAATATCAAGGCAGTTTTGCTCAGAAGGTCAAATGGTCTGGATGGCTCATGCCGAGTTCGAGATTGTTGAGTGATGGCAGCATCAAGGATTTGGATAGGATGAAGAATTTTCTTCACAACCCGTTGAGCAAACATGGTTTTGCTTGTGGGATTACACATCAAGACCATGCGCGCACCAAAAATGGGCCTAGTGATTGATAGTTTGCAATAGTGTTCTCAACATGAGGGGACAGTAGCACTAGATGACTTCTTTTGGTGGTCCTCGTTAGTACCGAGTCTCAATTTCTAGGGTGAAAATCCTACGTATGTACTTCACTAGTTGTACTTGGCAATGACCCTTGTTGAAAGCATTGCCTTAAAGAGTTAATACGTTATCTCGTGTGAAACCCCATGGTTTGACTTCTTTTTTAGAGTGGGAGACAATATTACTTGTGAAATGTTCTCTTTCTGGAGCCATCGTTGTTGGAGGACCTTGCGCTTATTGATGACATTAGGGGGCCAAAGTTATGATAATGGCACTAATATAAAAGTAAAAAAATAAAATAGTGCAAAACAGGTTGCTTAAGGTAAATCCAAGGGCTTTGTACATGTTGTGTGTTTGCCGGTCTTAATCTCACACTTTGTGGTATGGCTAAATCTTGTGGTAAAGCTTTTTTTTAGTTGTGGATCTATATTTATTTTCAGGTTCTACGAAAAGATGAAAAGTGTTGCTTAATCATGTGGAAGGTTTAACTGTGAAGTCTTTGTCCAATGCTCGTTGGAAGAGTCGGATCAAAAGTGTCCAATCAATTAGATGGTAAGCTCCCCGGCTAATGTCTTCTCTTCTTAAATTAAGTGAAGATCGTGATACCGAAGCCAACGATAGGAGTGATGCAAGAAAATTGTTTAAAGTTCTTGGTAGCTTTGAATTTATATTTGGTATGGTTATTTAGTATGAGATTTTATTTGCAGCAAACACTATCAGCAAGATGTTGCAATCACAATCCATGTGCATTGAGTCTACGGTACATCGAATAGAAGGTATGTGCATTTACTTTCAGACATATAGAAATGAAGGGTTTGCTTCTAGTTTGGAGATTGCCAAGAATATTGCATCTAAACTGGATGTAGAGCAATAATTTTTTGTAAAGCGTCATGCTGCTAGGACAAAGCAATTTGATAAAAGTAAATGCGAGGAAGAAATCTTGCTAGCCAAGGAGGATTTTAAAGTTAAATTACATTTTGGTTATGGTTGATACGGCGACTACATCATTGACACGCAGATTTGAAAAACTCCAGTAATTCAAAAGTATGTTTGGGTTTTTAATGAATTCAACATACTTGAAGACACTGGATCGTTCTCAACTACAAGAATTTTGCACTAAATTTGCAAAAACTTTCTCTCGAGCTAGTTCCTCCGGTTCATCTGATGTTGATTTAAATGATCTTATTATGACTTAAGTGTTATGAAGTTGACTTTGCCAAATAAACCAATTTCTGTCATGGAGATTTTTGAGTTTGTTAGAGAAACATATTATTATCCTAATATTTCTATCGGTTATCGGATCTTATTTACAATGCCTGCGATAGTTGCATCAGCTGAAAGAATCTTTTCGAAGTTAAAACTATTGAAGAACTATTTGAGATCTTCAATGTCTCAAGAGAGGTTAAATGGTTTGGCAACTCCATACATTAAGAAGAAGTTATTGGACGAAATTAATATTGATTTCATTGTCACTGACTTTGCTTCTAGGAATACACGAAAGAAAATTTTAAAGTAATATATAAACATTTTCATTTTTATATGAATATTACAAATAGGTACACTTGAAGTATTTACTCTTCATCATTTCATACGTGTATATAAAAAAATTAGCAAGGCCCTCTAAATTTTAGGTTTTGTTCCGGCCTCCTCAAACCTCATGACCGGCCCTGCTCGGGCAGTCTAGGTGTTGGCAATGGTTTCCTTTATCAAAAAAAAAGTCATCCGCATAAAAGAATGGTGCTACCTAAATTTCAAGACTTCTTTTAGGGTATTTTCCACGACGACTAGATACCATCGCTTGCTAATGTCACCAAATCAGAATAATGGGCTGAGGACCCACGTAATGATCCACCCATCCTTGTTTTGCCACTGCGCTTCTTTAGGCCTGTAGGCTGCACGCGGGAAACTTGCCGTTCGGCCTCCGCGCTTTGGTGCCATCTGCCTGCCAGGAGCCTACAAGGCCAAGAGTAACTCGGGCAAGCCCGAAGCTCGCCGATCCAGTCCAGCACGGCGAACATGGAAATCATGTACGCCACTCAACGAGGCGTGGAGTCTCGTGCCCGCACACCTTGCGCATTATTGGGACGGCACGTTTGTTGTTTTGTGTTTTGTGTTTTATGTTATTGCTGCTTTTCCTGTTTTCTATTTTTTCCTTTTTTTCTGTTTTTTCTATTGCTTTTAAAAAATGTTTATATTTTTAAAAGTATTTAAATTTAGAAAATATTCATATCCTGCAAATGTTTTATATTTTGAATATTATTTAAATTTCAAAAATGTACAATTTTTTTAGAAATTATATTTGACACCCGGAGTGTCCGCTACGGGTTCTATGCGCATCTCCCCCTTCTATAGTGTTTCTTAAGTGGTTGGTCGATACATGTCTCTTTGGGTTTTTTCTGGTTTTGGGGAACCTTTCGGTGGGATTTTTTTTGTTTTCTCAGTCTTTTCATTTTTTTCATTTCCTTTTTTGTTTTCTTTTTTGCATCCTTTTATTTTACATTTATGTTTTTTCTCTTCTCTTTATTTTTGGATTTTTTAAAATATAAAAAACTGAACTTTTTTTCAAAATCTGAATATTTTTTAATTTGTATTTTTTTAAAAATCCAAACATTTCTCAAATGTGAACTCTATTTGAAATTGTTTTCCAAATATGAACATTGTTTAAATCAGAATATTTTTTAAGTCTGAACGTATTTAAAATATGAACTTTTCAAATCTAAACATTTTTCAAAATGAAATAAAATGGGAAAAAAGGGAAAAGAAGAAGCACTCTACATGGGCCAGACAAACAGACTGCCTGATAAAGCGTCAAAAAAGGGAAACTCGAGCAATTTCCCCTCCTAGACAGTTCAATCATTACCCAGCCTTCTGTTGGGCTGCACAAATCTTTGGGCCGTCTAGTGGGCAATGTGACAGTCATGTTAGGTCTCCACTTTGGAGATTCGGGCTACATGGGGGTAGCGCCGGCCTCTTTACATGTATATGATCGTCTCCTCAACAAAAACTTTTCTATGAATGCAGGAACGAACTACTCCACGAGCTTCAGCCGCAGAATGGCCGGAATCAACCTCCGGCAGTGGCGACAGCGATGAGTATGGAGGCACTGTAGCTAAACATTCCTTTCCGTCAGCTGTCCTTTTGTTTGTGGTAAACCGTATCGGAAGCCCTTCGTACGAAAAATATATAGCACAGGAGCATCCATTTGCGGTGAACCGCAATTTTTTTTATACGGTACAATTTACGGTAACTAGAAAAGCTATTTTTTTTTCATTGTACCGTAAACCGATGATTATTTTGCAGGACGAGACCAGATGCAGTATCTAATAGAGATGCTTTTATAGTGTGTCGTAGTTGCACCGGCCACATGTATATGAACGTCTCCTTAAAAAAATGTCTATGAATGTCTCCTGAAAAACTCTGTCTAGAAATGCATAAACGAACTACTCCACGAGCTTTAGCTGATGTGGCGGCTGCGTGGTTTGACCTGACCATGTCACCTTTCTCCACGCTCAATTGGTAGGTTGCACCTACAATGCAAGGACCTGCCGCTTCCGCCACGGGCTTCTGAGCTTGACAAGGCACCGTGCTCCCTCGTTTATTCCAACTAATCACTATTGCGGGATCTCCTATCATTGATCGCCCGATCGATCTCTGCTTTCCATTGACCCTTTGGTTGCTGAGATTCCGAGACGTTTTTTGCGGGATCGGATGTCTTATCTCTAGATGACTAGAGATGCAAGCTATAAATCTAGGGAAGGATGATGCACTTGTATATTTTCCACGCGTTTCGCTCTTTACATTGAGAATGTATACATAGGGGATACCATTTGCATTAGTCGATCTGGTCAACAGCAAATAATCGAGCCGTACATGCATGCAGTTCATCTCATCATCGCATTATATATTCTCTGGTTGTATTAAAAATCCTAGATAGAACTTAGCTTATTCGTTACCTTGGTCTTGGTCTAGTGAGAGAAAGTTACCCGTGATCTAATGTTTAGTTAGGCACATTTGGAATTAAGTGGGATTGCTCTCACTTGAAGAGAAAACGATCTCTGCTCGGCCGGGCTTCTTCTCCCTCACTACTGCGTCCCTCTCTCTTTTATCCTTTTTAGCTCAGCATGCGTTCAAATAAATTAAAGGAAAATGACATAGTTAATTAGAATAGATAGGTTCCTTCCGTTTCACTTCGTTCAAACCCTAAGCTATATATATGTCCCCCTTGAATATGTGTAGCTTTAACTACATCATCCTTCCATCCATCAAAATATATCTATCATCCCATCATCGATTTATCAGACAAATAGTAGTTCCAGCTAACCTTTGACATGTGACATTGTGACCGAATTCCCCTTCAGCTGATTTTGGCTGCCCGAGAAGATTGGTTGGTGCGGTTCGCAACACAGTACTCTGAATGTGGCGCCTCCTACATTTGTTAATCCGGTGGAGAAGATGACCAGCTGATGTTCTTTCCGTTGTACTACAGTTAATCATGCATGCAAACTAAGCTCCTAATTCTTCATGGGTGCAGGTCGAAGAAGCTGCAGGTGTACTAAACTCACTACTGGGGAGTGGGGAGGCTGCAGGCACACGGGCCTACAACAAACACTCTGAATACAATACAATTGTTCTTGTTGATGAGAGACAGAGAAAAGTGGGTTTGGGTATTCTTGAGCGAGAAGGTTAGTATGACTTCGGCATTTTTATTTTGCAAAAAGGTTTAGGCACCTAGCAAGTAATGTATGAGCTGGATGCTACATTACATTTCCCAGTGGGTCGGGTGAGCTATAGCTTTTCGATTTGATCAAAGCTAACTCGCTAGGCAAACGTTTTCACAAGATATTGGCAGATCTGTTAGTACCATAAAGTAGCTAACATATATCTCTTTCATCCAATTGATTTTCAGGTTGTTATGATCTTTTTCTTTTGCGGTGAGAAGTTCCTATGATGATAATTAACATTGTATTGAATATATTCCAAAGGGGCAAAAATAATGTGGGGAACAAAGGATCAAAGTTACACGCAATGCAACGTAACAAATCCAAATGAGTATTCCTTCCTTTCTGAAATAAGTGTTGCAGATTTTGTCTAGGCACGCATGTATCTAGACGCGTTTTAGTGTGCGGATATATGCAAATGTAGAGAAATTTGTTGATACTTTTTTTAGAAATCGTAGATAGTATGTCTGTACCTGGGCAGTTCTGCACACGCATTTGTGAATGATTGGTACCACAATATCACATCCATTTCCAAAAAAAAGATCACGATGTCAGGACCAAAGGTGTCCGCCTGATGTCCAGCACTTGCTCTACTTGGAGTTAAACCAAAATGTAGGACTGCATATATACAAACCCCCTAGCTAGGTTTTTGTTGTACGAATCCAAAAGAGACTTTACTAAACTCACTTTTAGAGATGTTGATCGATTTGGACTACATGGACAGTTTATCAGAATTAGGTACGATGGAAGTATATGACACGAATACATCAATCACGAGCACCTAAAACATGCCAAGACCCTATCTCTGAAGCTTCATCCAGACATGAGAGCTAAGATGTTAATTTTCCTCGGTTACATAGGGGAAGGGACGGAGCTTGCATGTATTAATTGGTGTCAAATGATACCACTAGAGTTTACAAAATGAAGCAATTTTCTCAGAAAGATAAAATAACACCGGTAAAAAATAGAAGAACGACACCAATGATCTTTTTTATGTCTTCGCCCCTCAGGGAACCACATCCTACCGCATGTTGTTCACCCAAACCATGCATAGATAAAGGGACACAACAGACCGCGAAGTAGCGGATCTTGAGAGTAACATAGTAGTAGTCCACTACTACCTTCGTCCCAAGGCTTAAGTTTATATTTTTTTCCAAAAGTCAAACTACGTAAAGTTTGACCAAGTTTTTTAAAATATTAATATTTATAATACGAAATCCATACTCTTTGATACATCATGAAACATAGTTTTAGATGATATCTATATAATATCATAGTTCTTTATAGTTTTTTCTAAAAGTTTGGTCAAACTTTACGTACCTCGACTTTTCAAAAAAAAATAGGCATTAAACTTTAGATATTTTTGTCAGCAAGAGGGGCAAAATTGGGGGCAATTATGGCCGAATGATTCCTGATTTGTTCCTAGGGCATGTTTGGTTCCCCGTTGCAGCCCCAACCAGGCCCTTGAGATGCAGAAATTTGGTGATTGGTTACATGTGTTGGAGATATGCCCAAAAGACAATAATAAAATGGTTATTATTATATCTTTGTGTTTATGATAAATGTTTACATCACATGCTATAATTGTATTAACTGGAAACATTAATACTTGTGTGTTTTGTAAACATAAAAGAGTCCCTAGTAAGTCTCTTGTTGGACTAGCTTGTTGATTAATAAATGATCATGGTTTCCTGATTATGGACATTGGATGTTATTTTTAACAAGATCATGTCATTAGGAGAATGATATGATGGGCATACCCTTATAGTAAGTGTAGCGTAAGATCAAGTCATTTAGAGTTAGTTTGCTACAAAGCTTTCAAATACATGGTAACTTAATCCTTCGACCATGAGATCATGTTAATCACCATCACCGAATGAATACTTTGATGACATCAAACACCACTTCTGTAACTGGGTGGTTATAAAGGTGGCATTAGGTATTTTTAAAGTATGTGTTGAGGCACATGGACTAAGAGTGAGATTTGTCTATCCATATGACAAATAGATATACTCTGGACCCTCTCGGTGAAATATCATCCAATTGGCTTGCAAGCATGTTACAATGTCACAAGGGATGTCATATCACGACATGAGTAAAGAGTACTTATCAGTAACAAGATTGAAATAGGTATAGAAATACCGACGATCAAACCTCGGATAAGTAAAGTATCACGAGACAAAAGGAAATTGGTATCGTATGTAAATCGTTTATTCAATCACGAAGTAATCGTAGAAATATGTGGGAGCCATATGAATTTCCAAAATTCCTTTATTGGTTATTGATCGGAGAAGTGTATCGATCATGTTTGCATAATTCACGAACCGTAGGGAGACACACTTAAGGATTCGATATTGTTTAGTAGATATGGAAATGAGTTGGAGACCAAATGTTGTTCAGAGTCTCAGATTGGATCCAGGACACCACGAGGAGACCCGGAATGGTCCAGAGAATAAGATTCATATAAGGAAAGTCCAATTCCGGGGTTCGGAAATGTTTTTGGTGTTTTCACCGGAATCTTCTAGAAGGTTCTAGAAGTTCCACCACCCCGGAAGGGTGGGCACATGGATGCGCCATGCCCTAGTGGGGCATGCGGCATGGTGCCCTAGGTCAAGTCGGCCAAGGCTAGGAAGTGGGAATCAAACTCTAGTTTGAATAGTCAAAGTCTAGTTTGAAAAGTCAAATCCCAGATTTGGAAAGTCTAAATCCTAGTGGAGGAGGGAAAGGAAACCCACAAGGGAGAGGTAAACCTCTCCCTCCTTGCCGCCGGCCACCAAGGGGAGTTAGGGGAGGACTCGGCCTTCCCTAGCCACGTCTCCCACCCATAAAAGGAGGGGTGAGGCGCCCCCTTGTCCCTCACCCCAAACCCTAGACCGCCGCTGCCCCCCAGCCGCCGGCGCCCTAGATTCCCTCTAAGCTGCCGCCTAGCCCTGCCCTAGATGTCGGCGCCACCTCCTCCCCTTGGTGTCTAAACCCTAGCTACTGAGGTTATCTCTTGAAAGTGCAATGGACATCGCCTAGAGGAGGTGAATAGGCTTTTAAAATTATTACGGTTTAGGCTTAAGTACATGCGGAATAAAACTAACGTTAATTTATTGAGCACAAAACCTAACCACTAGGTTCACCTAAGTGCACCAACAACCTATGCTGAGAAATACAAGCAACAAGGTGATAGCAAGATATAAATACTTCAAGCATGATGGCTATCACAAAGTAAAGTGCATAAGTAAAGGGCCCGATTGAGAGATAACTGATGGACGCGGAGACGAAGTTTTGTTTCCCGAAGTTCACTTCCAAAGAAGCTACGTCTCCGTTGGAGAGGTGCGATGGTGCAATGCTCTCCGAACGCCACAAATGGCTCACCTCGAGGTGTGGTGGCTCGATGCTCACCCAACGCCACACAAGGCCTCACCCTGGATGCGAAGGCACGCAACTCACCGACGCCACAAAAGGCTCACCCTATTCTCCCGAGTGCGCACCACAAAAGGCAGGCACTCGCTCCACTATGGGACACTTGAGGGCGGTCACCGAACCCGTACAATAATGGGGCTATCTCCACAACTCAATTGGAGGCTCCCAACAACAAAGCCACAAAAGGCTACAATGCCACAAAAGGCCAACAAAGCCACAAACGGCTACAAGACCACAAAAAGTCAACAGGACCACAAAAGGTCAACAATCCAACCACACAACCGTCTAGGGTTCCAAGAACCCAAGAGTAACAAGCCCACAAGCTTGTACTCGCTGAATCTCCGAGGAGAACTCAAACCTATGCAACAAATGCAAGAGGCAAGTCCTTCTCTCTAAAATTCCACCAAAGCTACAAAAGCTATTGGCGAATAAGAGAGGAAGAACACAAGAGGAGAACACAAAACTCTCCAAGATCTAGATCCCAATGATTCCTTCACAAAGAAGGGAATTGGCTTGGGGGGATTGCAAATCTAGATCTCCTCTCTCAAATCCCTCAAAAAGATGCAAGAATCATAGGAAGGGAAAGGGGAGAGGGAAAGCTCTTCAAGGTCAACAATGGAGTAGAGAAAAAAAGCCAAGAACCTAGAAAAGAGCTAGTGCCCACGAAGGGGAAGAGGAGCCCCTTTTAAAGGGCTCCCAGATCTGCCCGTTGTGGGAAATCGCGACCCTGGCCGGAACTTCCGGTGGAAGGCCGGAATTTCTGATGGCACACAGCCAACGGTCAGAAAACTGCGATGCAAGAAACTGAAAACGCAAGCTGTTGGAATTATGCCCTAGAGGCAATAATAAAGATGTTATTATTATAATTCTTGTTCATGATAATGTTTATATTCCATGCTAGAATTGTATTAAGCGGAAACTTTAATACTTGTGTGGTTTGTGAACAACACCGTGTCCCTAGTACGCCTCTATGGACTAGCTCATTGATCAATGATGGTTAAGGTTTCCTAACCATAGACATGAGTTGTCAATTGATAATGAGATCATATCATTGGAGAATGATATGATGGACAGACCCAAACTAAGCGAAGCAATTAGATCGTATCATCGTGTTCATCTTTGCGAAGCTTTTCCTATGTCAAATATTGTATTCCTTAGACCATGAGATAATACAACTCCCTGGTATCGGAAGAAAGCTTTGAGGTCATCAAACGTCATCCTATGAGAGGGTGATCATAAAGGTGTCTCTCAGGTGATCGGAAAGTATCTGTTGGGTTGTATGTATCGAGATGGAATTTGTCCCTCCCAAGTCGGAGAGATATACTTCGGGCCCACTCGGTAATCGATATCAACACCGCTTGCAAGCATGTGGTTAAGGAGTTAATCACAAAGTGATATCGGATTACGGAACGAGTAAAGTACTTGCTGTGAACGAGATTGAACTAGGTATGACGGTACCGACGATCGAATCTCGGGCAAGTAAAATATCGCGAGACGAAGGGAATATATATATGGGATTGTTTGAATCCTGACATCGTGGTTCATCCGATATGATCATCGATGAATGTGTGGGAGTCAATATGGGTGCCCAGACCCCGCTGTTGATTATTGATAGAAGATCATGTCTGCATATTCTCGAACCCGCAGGGTCACACACTTAACGTATCTCGACCCTAGGATAGATTGGATAATTGGTTTATGAATTTTTGTTCGGAGTCTCGGATGGGATCCGGGATATCACGAGAGGTTCCGGAATGGTCCGGAGAATAAGATTCATATAAGGCAATGCAGTTTTTGGAGTTCGGAATTGTTCCGGGTTAATCGGTATTGTACCGGAAGCTTCTAGAACCTTCCGGAAGGGGACCAACGTGGCCCCACCTTTCGGGAGGGGGCATGGGCCTATGAGGGAGTGTCCTGGCCGCATTGGGCCAGGGGCACAAGGCCCCATAGGGCCTAGCCGATCCTAGAGAGTTTAAACTCGTTTAAACTAGATATAGGGTTTCTAGAAAAGGGGGAGTCCTTGCCCCCCACTTCTCCCTCCCTTGGCCGCCGGCCCAAGGCTTGGAGGAGGGGCAAGGGCTGGCCACCCCACTCTATATATAGAGGGCTGGTGCGCCCCCTCCCCCCTACACCTTGCCTCCAAACCCTAGTTGCCCTGCTACCCTTCCTCTCTCCCTCCCGACTGTTTGTAGGCGAAGCCCTGCTGCAGAAATTCTCCACCATATACACCACGCCATCGTGTTGTAGATCCAATCTATCTCTCCACCATACTTGCTAGTCCGAGGAAGGAGGAGACATCGAGGTGCTGCACGTGTGCATCTCACGGAGGCACCGCCACTTGTGGTGCTAGATCGGATCGGATCGCGAGGAGGAGAAGCGAGTACGACTATATCACCCACGTTCCGACGAACGTTCCGCTGTGCGAATCTTCAAGGGTATGAAGATCTAATCCAATCTCTCTCGTTGATTGCATCTCCTAGATTAGATCTTGGCTTTCCCTCTGTTCGCATCCGTAGAAAATTTTGATTTACTATGCCGCGAATCCCTTCAGTGGTATCAGAGCTAGATCTATGCGTAGATGTGTTTCACGAGTAGAACCCAACATGGTTGTTGCGGGCGTTGATGTTTTCTGTTGCAAGCCTCTTGTTTGTGTTCTTCTTATGACGTGGGATAGTGAGATTGAAGCGGTCCAGGCCAACCTTACGCGACGTCGTTCGCGAGACCGGCTCCGCACTTGACGTGTGGCTTGTTCCACACATGCGGCTGGTGGATGTCAGTTTCTCTCACTATAGTTGTCATGGGATTAACACCGGATATCACCGTTGTGGCTTTCCGTAGGTAAGAATCGTTCTTAGCATCTACTCCCATAAGCCACGTAAAACATGCAACAACAAAGTAGAGGCGTCTAACTTGTTTTTGCAGGGAGTGTTTTCTGTGATATGGTATGGCCCAAGATGTGATGTGTATATTGTATGCGATGATCATGTTTTGTAATGTTTCACGACTTGCATGTCGATGAGTACACAACTGGCAGGAGCCATATGGTTGTCTTTATAATTGTGTATGACCTGCGAGTCAACTTCTTATACGCCATGTAATAGCTTTACTTTATCGCTAAGTAGTTAGCAATAGTTGTAGTTGCTATTCGTGGTGGAGGCAATCATGGTGGAGTGATGGAGATCATGCCGGAACGCACAAGATGGAGATCATTGCGCGAGGATTGGCTATACCATGTCACATAAAGTTATATGCATGTGATGTTTATCCCTTTATGTATCTTATTATGCTTAGATCGCGACGGTAGCATTATAAGATGATTCCTCACTTAAAGATCAAGATAAAAACTGTGTTCTCCCCAAGTATGCACCGTTGCGAAAGTTCGTCGTGTCCAAGCATCACGTGATGATCGGGTGCTATAGACTCTACGCTCACATACAACGGGTGCAAGCCAGTTTTACACACGCAGAAATACTTGGGTCTAGCTTGACGAGCCTAGCATGTACAGACATGGCCTCGGAACACAAGAACCGAAAGGTTAAGCATGAGTCATATGAATGATATGATTGACACTTTGTTGTCCACCATTGAAACCACATCTCTTCTCGTGATGATCGGATTAGGTGTGGTGAATTTGGATCGTGTTCACTAAACAACTTGAGGGATGTTGAATTTAGTGGGAGTTCATCTAGTAATTTGATTAAGTTGAACTATTTATCATGAACATAGTCTAAATTGTACTTGCCAATACTGTAGATCACATGGCCAAGTCCAACTTCAACTTCAACGTTTTTGCTGAGAAGGAAAAACTTAGAAACAATGGGTCTAACTTCACCAATTGGTTCCGCAATCTAAGAATCATTCTGTCTGGCGGACAAAAGGACTATGTCCTTGGGAAAGCGTTAGGTGACCCCCCTGCTGCAACTGCGTCGGCTGATGAGAAAGCTGTCTATCAGTCGCGCAAAGATGATTATGGTGTGATTAAGAGCACCATGTTGTTTGCTATGGAACCGGAGCTTAAAAATCGTTTTGAAGAGTATCCCGGGCCCTTCGAGATTCTCGAGGAGCTGAAAACCATGTTTCAGACTCAGGCCCGTTCTGAGAGATATGAGATCTCCGAGAAGTTCTTTAACTGCAAGATGGAGGAAGGGAGTTCCGTTAGTGAGCACGCCATAAAGATGATGGGCTACACTCAACGCCTTGAGCAACTGGAATGCACGATTCCAGAGGAGCTCAAGATTGACAGGGTTCTGCAATCACTCCCTCCCAGCTACAAAAGCTTTGTAGTGACTCATAATCAGATTGGTTCCACTGATACGATCACCGAGCTCTTCGCAAAGCTGAAGGCTGCGGAAGTGGACATCAAGAAGGATAATCATGTGTTGATGGTCAACAAGCCCTCCTTTAAGAAAGGTAAGGGAGCAAAGAAGCCCTTCAAGAAGGGCGGAGGCAAGCGCAATGCCCCTGCTGAGAAGAAGCTCAGGTCTGGTCCCAAGCCGGACACTGAGTGCTTCTATTGCAAGGACAAGGGTCACTGGAAGCGCAACTGTCCGAAGTACTTAGCGGACAAGAAGGCTGGCACCATCAAAGGTATATTTGATATACATGTTATTGATGTTTTCCTTACTAGCCCTCGTTGTAGTGCCTGGGTATTTGATACTGGTTCAGTTGCTAATATTTGTAACTCGAAACAGGAGCTACGGAATAGACGGCGGCTTGCGAGGGATGAGGTGACGATGCGCGTTGGCAACGGATCAAGAGTTGATGTGATGGCCATCGGCACGCTCTCCTTAGTTTTACCTTCGGGATTAGTTTTAAACCTTAATAAGTGTTATTATGTGCCTGCGTTGAGCATGAACATTATTTCTGGATCGTGTTTATTGCAAGACGGTTATTCATTTAAATCGGAGAATAATGGTTGTTCTATTTATATGAGTAACATCTTTTATGGTCATGCACCTCTTGTAAATGGTTTATTTCTTCTAAATCTCGAAAGGGATGAAACACACATCCATAACATTGAGGCTAAGAGATGCAAAGTAGATAGTGATAATACTACTTATTTGTGGCACTGTCGTCTAGGTCATATTGGTGTAAAGCGCATGAAGAAACTCCATTCTGATGGACTTTTGGAGTCTCTTGATTTTGAATCATTTGACACATGCGAACCATGCCTCATGGGCAAGATGATCAAAACCCCGTTCTCCGGTATGATGGAGCGAGCAACGGACTTGTTGGAAATCATACATACCGATGTATGTGGACCGATGAGTGTTTCGACGCGCGGTGGATATCGCTATTTCCTCACTTTTACCGATGACTTAAGTAGATATGGGTATATCTATTTAATGAAATATAAATCTGAAACATTTGAAAAGTTCAAGGAATTTTAGAATGAAGTGGAGAACCATCGTAACAGAAAGATTAAGTTTCTACGATCCGATCGTGGAGGTGAATAATTGAGTTATGATTTTCTCACGCATCTTAAAGCAAGTGGAATCGTTTCACAACTCACGCCACCCGGAACACCACAGCGCAATGGTGTGTCTGAACGCCGGAATCGAACCCTATTAGATATGGTCCGATCAATGATGTCTCTTACTGATTTGCCGTTATCATTTTGGGGTTATGCATTAGAAACCGCTGCATTCACTTTAAATAGGGCTCCATCTAAATCCGTTGAGACGACACCGTATGAACTGTGGTTTGGTGCTAAACCTAAGTTGTCGTTTCTTAAAGTTTGGGGATGCGAAGCTTACGTCAAGAAGTTGATGCCGGACAAGCTCAAACCCAAAGCGGAGAAATGCGTCTTCATAGGATACCCTAAGGAAACTATTGGGTATACCTTCTATCACAGAACCGAAGGCAAAGTGTTTGTCGCAAAGAACGGTTCCTTTCTTGAGAAGGAGTTTCTCTCGAAAGAAGTGAGTGGGAGGAAAGTAGAGCTAGACGAGGTTGTTGAACCTTCTCTTGAATTGGAGAGTAGCGCAGCACCTGAAATTGTTCCAGTGCCGCCTGCACCAACAATAGAGGAAGCTAATGACAAGGATCATGAAGCTTCGGACGATGCTGCTACTGAACGTCGTAGGTCGACAAGGTCGCGTGCCCCTCCTGAGTGGTACGGCAACCCTATCTTGACTGTCTTGTTAGTAGAAGACAGTGAACCTACGAACTATGAGGAAGCGATGATGAGCCCAGACTCTGAGAAATGGCTAGAAGCCATGAAATCCGAATTGGGATCCATGAGCGAAAACCAAGTATGGACTTTGGTGGACCCTCCTAGCGACCGAAAGGCCGTTGAGTGCAAATGGATCTTCAAGAAGAAAACGGACGCGGATGGTAATGTTACCGTCTATAAAGAACGGCTTGTCGCGAAAGGTTTTCGACAAGTTCAAGGTGTTGACTACGATGAGACTTTCTCTCCCGTAGCGATGTTTAAGTCCATTCGGATTTTATTAGCAATTGCTGCGTTTCATGATTATGAAATATGGCAGATGGATGTCAAGACTGCGTTCCTCAATGGCAACATTGATGAAGAGTTGTATATGATGCAACCCGAAGGTTTTGTCGATCCTAAGGATGCTGATAAAGTATGCAAACTTCAGCGTTCCATTTATGGACTGAAGCAAGCATCTCGGAGTTGGAACCTTCGTTTTGATCAAGTGATCAAGAGCTTTGGATTTGTTCCAAATTGCTACGAAGCTTGTATCTACAAGAAAGTGAGTGGGAGCTCGGTGACGTTTCTGGTACTATATGTGGATGACATATTGATTATCGGAAATGACATCAACATGCTTAACGATGTGAAGAGTTATTTGAACAAGTGTTTTTCAATGAAAGACCTAGGTGAAGCTGCTTATATATTGGGCATCAAAATCTATAGAGATAGACAAAGACGCCTGATAGCTTTAAGCCAGAGTACATACCTAGACAATGTTCTGAAAAGGTTCAGAATGGATAAGGCAAAGAAAGGTTCAGTGCCTATGTTGTCAGGTAAGATATTGAGCAAGGCTCAGTGTCCAGCTACGGTAAATGATAGGGAAGCTATGAGCAAGGTGCCTTATGCCTCGGCCATAGGTTCCATCATGTATGTCATGCTGTGTACTAGACCGGATGTGTCCAATGCTCTTAGTTTGACGAGCAGATATCAAAGTGATCCAGGAGTGGAACACTGGACAGCCGTGAAGAACATCCTAAAGTACCTAAATAGGACTGAAGAAATGTTCTTAGTCTATGGGGGTGATGAACAGCTTGTCGTAAAAGGTTACGTCGACGCTAGTTTTGACACCGACAAGGATGATTCCAAATCTCAGACAGGATACGTTTATATTTTGAATGGAGGAGCTGTGAGCTGGATAAGCTGCAAGCAAAGCGTGATCGCGGGATCTACAGTGGAAGCGGAATACATGGCTACTGCAGAAGCGTCAAGTGAAGGAGTTTGGATCAGAAACTTCATCACTGAGCTTGGCGTGGTTCCAAGTGCATTGGACCCACTGGAGATATTGTGTGACAACACTGGCGCCATAGCACTCGCTAAGGAACCAAGATATCATCCAAAGACCAAGCATATCAACCGCAAGTTTCATATAATCCGAGATTATATTGCAGATGGAGATCTGAAGATTAGCAAAGTACATACAGATCTGAATGTCGCAGATCCATTGACTAAACCTCTTCCACGTGTAAAACATGATCAGCACCTCAGTACCATGGGTGTGAGATTGTTGCCAAATGTAAACTAGATTATTGACTCTAGTGCAAGTGGGAGACTGTTGGAATTATGCCCTAGAGGCAATAATAAAGATGTTATTATTATAATTCTTGTTCATGATAATGTTTATATTCCATGCTAGAATTGTATTAAGCGGAAACTTTAATACTTGTGTGGTTTGTGAACAACACCGTGTCCCTAGTACGCCTCTATGGACTAGCTCATTGATCAATGATGGTTAAGGTTTCCTAACCATAGACATGAGTTGTCAATTGATAATGAGATCATATCATTGGAGAATGATATGATGGACAGACCCAAACTAAGCGAAGCAATTAGATCATATCATCGTGTTCATCTTTGCGAAGCTTTTCCTATGTCAAATATTGTATTTCTTAGACCATGAGATAATACAACTCCCTGGTATCGGAAGAAAGCTTTGAGGTCATCAAACGTCATCCTATGAGAGGGTGATCATAAAGGTGTCTCTCAGGTGATCGGAAAGTATCTGTTGGGTTGTATGTATCGAGATGGAATTTGTCCCTCCCAAGTCGGAGAGATATACTTCGGGCCCACTCGGTAATCGATATCAACACCGCTTGCAAGCATGTGGTTAAGGAGTTAATCACAAAGTGATATCGGATTACGGAACGAGTAAAGTACTTGCTGTGAACGAGATTGAACTAGGTATGACGGTACCGACGATCGAATCTCGGGCAAGTAAAATATCGCGAGACGAAGGGAATATATATATGGGATTGTTTGAATCCTGACATCGTGGTTCATCCGATATGATCATCGATGAATGTGTGGGAGTCAATATGGGTGCCCAGACCCCACTGTTGATTATTGATAGAAGATCATGTCTGCATATTCTCGAACCCGCAGGGTCACACACTTAACGTATCTTGACGCTAGGATAGATTGGATAATTGGTTTATAAATTTTTGTTCGGAGTCTTGGATGGGATCCGGGATATCACGAGAGGTTCCGGAATGGTCCGGATAATAAGATTCATATAAGGCAATGCAGTTTTTGGAGTTCGGAATTGTTCCGGGTTAATCGGTATTGTACCGAAAGCTTCTAGAACCTTCCGGAAGGGGACCAACGTGGCCCCACCTTCCGGGAGGGGGCATGGGCCTATGAGGGAGTGTCCTGGCCGCATTGGGCCAGGGGCACAAGGCCCCATAGGGCCCAGCCGATCCTAGAGAGTTTAAACTCGTTTAAACTAGAGATAGGGTTTCTAGAAAAGGGGGAGTCCTTGCCCCCCACTTCTCCCTCCCTTGGCCGCCGGCCCAAGGCTTGGAGGAGGGGAAAGGGCTGGCTGCCCCCCTCTATATATAGAGGGCTGGTGCGCCCCCTCCCCCCTACACCTTGCCTACAAACCCTAGTTGCCCTGCTACCCTTCCTCTCTCCCTCCCGACTGTTTGTAGGCGAAGCCCTGCTGCAGAAATTCTCCACCATATACACCACGCCGTCGTGTTGTAGATCCAATCTATCTCTCCACCATACTTGCTGGTCCGAGGAAGGAGGAGACGTCGAGGTGCTGCACGTGTGCATCTCACGGAGGCACCGCCACTTGTGGTGCTAGATCGGATCGGATCGCGAGGAGGAGAAGCGAGTATGACTACATCACCCACGTTCCGACGAACGTTCCGCTGTGCGAATCTTCAAGGGTATGAAGATCTAATCCAATCTCTCTCGTTGATTGCATCTCCTAGATTAGATCTTGGCTTTCCCTCTGTTCGCATCCGTAGAAAATTTTGATTTACTATGCCGTGAATCCCTTCACGAGCCTGGTCGGAACTTCTGCCGGTCCATCGGAACTTCCGGTGGGAGCAGAACTACCAGTGGAAATTCCGACTGAAGTTCCGCCAAATAGATCAAAAAAATACAGAGGTTACAGTACGTGGGTGGAACAAGAACCAGAACTTCCACCGGAACTTCCGGCGGCAAAATTCCCTAGCGGAACTTCCGGTGGGTAGCCGGAACTTCCGGTCAGGGAAATTTCAGAAACCAAAACTGCAATAACTTTCGCATCCAAACTCCAAACGATATGAAACCAATTTTGTTGGAAAGATAACAACGAAATAGTGGGTATCACCTAGGGAGAAAATACCATGAATATATATGTGATGTATCTCCCAAGGTGTGGAGCCTAAAAACTCGCAAGATCTAAAACCGCAATAAGATATGCAAGTGAAATCCTTATTTGATGAACTAGAGCTTGTTATGATGATGACCACAAGCTCTAGATCCTCTCATGTACAAGAACTAAATAACAACCAAGAAAAATGATGCTATGCATGCAAAGATTTGAGCTCTCTCCGAACAATGCGATCGAGACACCCGCTTGATATCCCCTCTTGATAGTACGGCTATCTATCATAAACCCGGTCTCCCAACTAATAACACGAGACCGGCAAAGAGAAGCCCTATCAAGAACATACCTTTGCCTTGAGCATTCCACTTGAATTTGATGTAGATTGTCTTGTTCTTCTAGAGTGGGAACACCTTTCTTGATTGCTCTTGCTCGCTCTTGCATGATGAAGACTTGAAAATTTATCCCCCATACTCTATGGGGAAACCTCTTCTTTGAACTTGTCTTCATCACTCCATGATCACGAGGATGGCAAGCTTCAAGCATGAGATCTTCCAGAGATGGCGCATCTTGAGCTTGCCCTTCTTCATCCCTTCTTGAGGTTGATCCATCTTGGTGCAACTCTTTGCACTTGTCTTGATCAACCTCCAAGCTCCTTCTCTCTTTATGATTCCAATGGCACAAAGCCCTTAGACATTTCTTCATCTTTCAACCTTGAGACCAACACATGGCCCAAGCGATGCCAATGGACAAACCTACAAGTAAAACTCAATTTACACATTAGTCTATAGAGATTGTCATTAATTACCAAAACCACACATGTGGGCATACATGCCCTTTCATCTCTAATCCACCACACCCGCTCCGGATTAGGCGAAGCCCTGCGGGATCTACTCCTCCACATCCACCACCACACCGTCGTGCTGCTGGAATCGCAAGGAGATCTACAACCTCTGCTGCCTGCTAGAACAAGAGAGAGGAAGGTCTTCATCGAGTACCGAACGTGTGACCGACTGCAGAAGCGCTGCCGAAACGCGGCGCCGGAAGGATCGTCTTCATGATCTTGAGATCGGCAAGTGATCGACTATATCAACCACGAGAATCCGATCTCGTTAAACGCTTTGGATCTACAAGGGTTAGTTCTCTACAAACTCATTGCACCTATCTCGCAGATTAGATCTTGGATTTTGTGTGTTCCCACGATAGAAAATTTTGTTTTCCATGCTGCTAACCCCTACAACATGTATGTGGTGTTGGGCCTATCCCGCCCAAATTTGAGAGTGTCTTGCAACCAGGCCCGCTAGTTTCTTCAGAGTCAGGCTTGTTACGGGTAGATATGAGAATGCATTGCTTGATCTCGTGGGACCATGGAGATGGTGGGATCTCACAATCTACAGCGAAAATGTGGCCAGAGTACTAATTCGCTCAGCTCCCGCTAAAAATCTCCACCTATTTACCCCTCTCGCTCTCACCCCAAAACCATCCACCATTTCTCTTCTTCGAGTTCCATCTTGTTGGGAGCTTCTTCACCAAAAAGTATGTCAACGGCGAAAAGCCTATTTCTTCCTCTTTCTCGAATTATCTTATGCATCCTCCGACTGGTCCGGTGGTTGTAAGGAACCTCTCCTTTGATCTTGTATCTGAGATATGTGAGCATGCGCTAGATCAACTGGATCTCATGGTAGTTGCTGCTTCTGCATGTCCACTTTGATGATCTGCTGCAAGGATGGGGTTGAATGTGATTAGCTTATGTGGTAGTGTGTGATTTCATGCTTACTATTGTTTTTAGGTTGTATGATTGGCATTGTTAGTGTGTAGTGCGAGATTTTCATTGTTGCACCCAACAAATAATGAGTGTGGCCAAGGTTTAGACTACTCCTATTATGACTTGATGGGGTTTCCGTGCAAGTGAGGAGAAAAGAAAAGAAGGTAGCCCGTATTATTGCCTCGTATCATTCCACTCGGTGTGGTGAGGTGCATGATGACCTTCAAAAAGATCTCATCGAGGAATGGTGGAAATGGAATGGACAACAATAGTGTGTTGTATGTTTGTTGTATTGAAGATGATGAACAATTTGTTGTATTGTTTGTTGTATTGGTGATGAGCAATTTGTGTTATAATAATATTTAGACTATTTGTTGTTGAATATTTGTGTATGTTTGATCTTGTTGGAGGCTATATTTGTGTGAAATTGGTGTTTGTGCTGCACGCGCGCTATATTTTACAGTGCCCGGTAAACCTCAACTTGGCGCGTGCGCTAAAATGCAGCGTCCCGTGAAGCAGCAGGACCTTGCGGGCGCTAAAACGCGATCCAGCGCGCTGTATTTACAACACCTATTTTTTTGCCGCCTGTTGAAGATGTCCTTATGTTTAAAATTTGGACAGGAGCACTGAAGCAAAAGTGTTATCTTTGGGCTCTGAATAATAATAATACCAAGGAGCTGTTTAGGTTGTCTATGATTAGTTGTTTGTTTCTGTACCTCCGACGATTAAACAATGTGGGGTAACTGCTACATCCAGGCGGAGTGTGGTAAGTGGACCGAAGCTTGTATTGTATGGACCTGGTCCTGGTGAATCTGTTATACTCTGTTTCTTGGAACATTATCTTCGGCTCATTTTTCGGAACAGACTGTTTGCATAGGGCACATTCTTTATCTCTGTCACAAGAAGTAGAAATCAGTGTTAAACATACTCCCTCTGTTTTAAAACATAAGATGTTTTAGGTTTATGAAAAAAATGTATCTAGACTTATTTTAGTGCGTAGATTCACTCCAAATCTGAGTAAACCTACATACTAAAAGAAGACTAGATACATTTGCTTCACAAAGCAGTTAAAACATCTTAACAATTATCACGATGATAATGGAACCTTGTGCATATACCGGGTCAGGCTAGCTCTAAAATCCAAACACAGATAATTGGGAAATGTGCAGGAGTTCCAAAACCAAACATAGGAGCTGGGGTCCAAGATATTTCAGCGTTTTCTCACAACGATTTCTTCGGGTAGTGAACTTCGGCTCGCGCTAGTGATTTTAGTCGTTGCTAGGTGGTCCTAATTGTATTTTTTTTTACTTTTGAGCTTTTTTGTACTGCTATTGATGATTTTTAATAGATCGATAGAAGTTTACAAAAGAATATATTAAAACTTTATTTTTACAGTAAGCAAACAATGACACTCTGAAATGGTATTTTTGTGAGGTCTTGATGTGGGAGGAAACGGTCCAGCAGACAGGGATATCCATTCAGATTAACTGTAAGGAGAATATTAGATGTATTCCGAGGAATGTGTTACTCTACATATAGCAGAACAATGACCTGTCAGAAATACATCACATCTTGATTACCATTTGCAAAGCCATTCCCCAGGTAATGACCTCAAATTTTCCCAGGTAATGACATTTCCGTGCTGTGGTGTTGTTGTTGTCATGACATTTCCGTGCTTGAGGACTTTAACCTGTTTTACCCATCGAGCTCCTTTTTTTTTGTTTAGCCAGAACCCTACTTTACCAACTGATATGGTGATATCTGCAATTGCATAGCTTGCCGTTTCACTGCGCTGACACTATCTGAATATTCTGATGACCACTGAAGCCTGAAAATTTTCAGCTACGGCATCGTTGTCTGGTTCATTCCATCCTGATCCTTGATTGATCTGTACAGAATACAATACGACGTGACGCATGCAGATACACCAAACTAAAGAAGAAGGATCTCGTGGAAGAATACAATAAAAGTGTAGCCACAAAGGCGTCGCCCAGACCGCGCCAGGGTGGGGCTGCCTGCTGGTCTCTCTACGCTCGCCATTGCTTGCTTCCCTATCTCGCCACCTCTCACCTCCCACCCCATGAGACTATGAGAGACAGCCACGGTCTAACAACTCCACGTCACAAAAGAACATACCTGCGACCATTGAACCATCTGCGTCTCGTACCAAAAACGAAAAGCAAGAAAAAAAGGTATAGCAATTTAACAAGCAACATTTAAATACAACTACCCGAGACTACACATTCACGCCAAGCAGGGAAATGCAACATCGGTCGTAATTAAGCTCCAAACCCCCAATGGTAGTTCTACATTCTTACATGGTACTAGCTCCATTCCATAATGTTAGCCTCTATTTCATACTTGAACTGCTAGTATTACATTTTAGGATGGAGGTAATACTCATTTTGACCAGTGCCCCAAGTACCTCGATCGTCTCGGTGTGCATATGAAGGGAGGAAATAGAGTTCCACACTGTAATTTCTGTAAGCTACTTGTACCATCTAGTAGGATAATGAGGAGAAAACCGAGTAATAGGCACATGATAAATGTTGTAATAAGTCATCTTAATAAATTAAAAAGAAGGGAAGAAAATTGAGGAGAATTAAATCCTAATAGCAGTACGTACGTACCACCAGCAAATAGAGATAGTAATCTGGAGTGCTGGTGGAGAGATCGACGAGATCCCGCAACAATAAAAGAAGAAAGCAGGCGAGCCAAACCAAACATACCAAAGGGAAGCAAAGGCAAACTCCCAACAAAGGGGTGCACCAAACTCGTAAAGTGATAGCCTGGTATATAGGGAGGCTAGGCGAGAAGGACAGGCAAGCTGGGAGACACAGCAAGCGCGAGAACTCGCGCGCGGGAGAAGCGGAAGAACTGCTCCATTTCGTTTCACATAGAGGGAGCTAGCTAGGTAGATACTTGGATAGGGAGCTAGCTAGCGGAGGAAAGCAAAGGATTCATCAAACAAGTTTTTGTTTACTCAGATCGGTCGATCTTTCTTTCCCTGGCTTGCAAGCAAAGGCCGGCCGGCCGGGGTGGCGCGCGGTAAGTTTCTTTAAAGCGCGGGAGCGGGCAGCGTGAGTGTCCGCCCAGCATGCAGCAGCGTCGCAAGTCGGTGTTCGGGTCGGCGCCGTACGCGATGAAGCAGGCGGCGCTGGGCGCGGGCGTGGCGGCGCGGAAGAACGGCACGCCGCTG
The DNA here is from genome assembly GCA_916181665.1 of Avena sativa. Taxonomy (NCBI): domain Eukaryota; kingdom Viridiplantae; phylum Streptophyta; class Magnoliopsida; order Poales; family Poaceae; genus Avena; species Avena sativa. The sequence goes on from OV702283.1 coordinate 38,536,711, forward strand.
TCGATGGCGGCGGTGGTGTTCTTCCTGTTCGTGTTCGCGACGTTCCTGTACAACGAGGACATCAAGTCCATCGCCGACTTCCCCTTCAGCTCCGGCGCGCTCCGTGCCAAGTCCCCCGACCTGCACCTCCTGCAGGAGGCCGAGGCCGCCGCGCACCAGGCGGTCAGCACCCTCGCCAGGCGCGGGGAGCAGGCCGTCGTGCGCGTCCTCGACGACGCGCCCGCCGCCACGGCCACGGCGACCCTCCTTCGGCCGGCCGCCAACGGCAGCATCACCGGGGTGCTGCTGGTGGCCAAGACCAATGCCGCCGCCGTCGCCAGCGCCATCGCGAGGGAGGAGGAGGGGCAGGAGAAGGACAGGGACGTGACGCTGCCGAGCGTGCTGGGACTGGGAGGAGGCGGCGCCGAGGAGGCGAGGCGGCGCGAGGACGAGGAGGCGGCCGAGAGGGCCTCCACGGCGAAGGCGGCCGCGGCGACGGCGGCGCTGCGGACAGTGGTGAGCGTGCCGGAGACGTGCGACCTGTACCGCGGCAGCTGGGTGTACGACGAGGTGAACGCGCCGGTGTACAAGGAGACACAGTGCGAGTTCCTGACGGAGCAGGTCACCTGCATGCGCAACGGCCGCCGCGACGACTCGTACCAGAAGTGGCGGTGGCAGCCCACCGAGTGCGACCTCCCGCGGTATGTTACCCGCCTTTCTTAATTTGTGACCGTTTTACTGCCGTTTCTCAAGCGATTTTCCTTTTTCGGGGAGGTAGCAATAGCATAGCAACTTGGGATTCGTGTTCCACGCCGGAACTTGAGGCTGAATGGCCGGTCTGGTCATTATCCGTTTCCGGAAAGTCCGTCAGTTTCGGAGTTTTTTCTGTTGCTGTTTTCTGCATTTGTCGGAGCACGAGACAAACCCCAGTAGATCAGGGTCTAGGGGCACGACAAAGGTCAGCGTGTCTGATGAATTAATACTAGAAGGTTCTAGATTTGTGCATGCCGAGTAGAGTACTAGGATCGATCAGAGTGCAGTGCTGTCCTCTTCAACTCTCACTGGGTCTGGGTTAATTAAGTACTCCGCCCAAAGTATTACTTTGAGCATCTGACAGCCTCGCTCAGCGCGACTTACTATACTGTGTTGAGACGGCTGTCATCAGTGGCAAACTGGGAACCGGATGTTACGGATTCTGTATGTAGCTAAAAAGGTCTTAATAATTGATACGCAATGCAGGTTCGACGCGCGTCTTCTGCTGGAGCGTCTGCGCAACAAGCGGCTGATGTTCGTGGGTGACTCGCTGAACCGTAACCAGTGGGAGTCGATGGTGTGCCTGGTCCAGTCGGTGATCCCCAAGGGCCACAAGACCCTCACCAAGTTCGTCAACAACGGCTCCAGCAACATCTTCTACGCCCACGTACGTACTATATGCAAGGAGCCTTGGGATCACGATCGACATGACAAATGTGTACTGACCGGTACGTGCGTTGTTTGAGATGCCAGGACTACAACGCGACGGTGGAGTTCTACTGGGCGCCGTTCCTGGTGGAGTCCAACTCGGACAACCCCAAGGTGCACAGCGTCCCCAACCGGGTCATCCAGTGGCACTCCATCGCCAAGCACGCCAAGAACTGGGTCGGCGTCGACTACCTCGTCTTCAACACATACATCTGGTGGCTCAACGAGCTCAGCATGAAAGTCCTGTAAGTCAAGTAGTGTACACTCATGTACAAACAAAGATCATTGATCCGTCCGTGTTGGCATGCAACTCCGCTTCACGTGACACTGACACGTACGGTGCATTTCGACGACAGGAAAGGGTCGTTCGACGAGGGCGCTACCGAGTACGAGGAGGTGGACCGGCCCGTGGCGTACAGCGAGGTGCTCAAGACGTGGGCAAAGTGGGTGGACCGCAACATTGACCCCAACAGGACAACCGTCTTCTTCATGGGCATGTCACCAAACCACATCACGTACGTAAGCCACATATTCCAGCTTATTTCCACCCTACTGCAACTACACTACGTCTTATTCTTTGCTTGCATTGTACTTCTGCCATTTTTCTTGTCTTGGTAGCTAGGAGTTTGTAATTACTTCAGTTTCAGGCTCTTTACATGCGCAGTGTATGCTGGAAATAGTTACTCTAGTTTCCTTGAGGATTGGTCTATCGAGAGAATATTGCTTGAGAGATACCGTAGGCAGATCGAGACCCGCGCGCTGTGGTCTTTCTTTTTCAGTTTAGGTGTCACGTTGAGCATTGCCTTAATTCGCAAAAAAGGGAAAATAGCTAGTGACAGGGATTGTTAGATGTTAACCAACAAGTCACACTTGCTTTACACTCTTACTAATTGGGTAGGTGGCGAGAGAGGACCCTTGAACCTTCGGAGATGCACACGTGCGACCTATTCGACCAGATACCTCACTTGTTTTAATTGTGCTAACGGGCCATACATATTTCCATCTGTACGACCAAAAACAGGCCGGAGGCATGGGGCAACCAGCAGGGCGGCATCAAGTGCGCGATGGAGACGCAGCCGATCAGCAACCGGAGCGCGACGCTGGACGTGGGCACGGACTGGCGCCTCTACGCGGGCGCCCAGGACGTGCTGCAGACCTTCCGGCGCGTGCCCGTGCACTTCGTGGACATCACGGCGCTCTCGGAGCTGCGCAAGGACGCGCACACCTCGGTGCACACGCTCCGCCAGGGGAAGCTGCTCACGCCGGAGCAGCAGGCGGACCCCAGGACCTACGCCGACTGCATCCACTGGTGCCTGCCGGGCCTGCCCGACACCTGGAACGAGTTCCTCTACGCCCGCATCGTGTCCAGGCCGTGGACGACCCAGGCCTAGTCTGGCTCTGGCTCCGATGTACTGTTATAGGTGATGAAACGGAGCTGCAACGAGGCTCCCGTGTTTACACTTTACATACATTCACAGAAGAAAAGGGCGGAAATTAAAGGCATGCGGTTGAAACGAAGGATGCCCTGCTGCCCGCCACCTCTCTCTCTTTTCCACCATTTTTCTGTTGGTTGCGTAAAGCTGCCATGCCGTGTCGTAAATCTGTGCTTCTTTTTTTTCCAAAAGAAATGGAGGGTTTTAGGATAAAGAAACGTGTGAGTACGTGGGCTGTGTGTTCACTAGCTCATCTTCTTCTTCTCCAGCGAAAATACCGTGAAGAAATGTATAGAATTTTTGTGTATTATACACTACACCATACTGGTGGATTTAAGGGAGGTATAAAGGCCGCGAGGTGCACATGTTCTTCAATCTGTGTCTCATCCTGATGTAAAAGTACAATAATGTTCAGGGTAAAGATGTGCAGGGGAATCACCTGCTCCGCACTTCTCTGCACAAGATAATACTCCTACGTTCTCGGAATAAAGTTCATGCCTCTGCAATCATGCGTATCTCCCTTTTCTCTTTACTGTCGAACCAGATTGGTAAAGTGTCAGTTGTAACGTACAAGTAGTAGTAAGGATCCTAAGAGCATGGGCAGCGGAGACATACGCATGTAGTAGCTCCAGATCATCCACATCAGCACATGCGCATCAGGCTACCGTCTTGTTTTGCCTCTCCCAACCCACCGATGGCCTTGTGATGTAAGCATACAGCATAATTTGGCCCACGTTTGTCAGACTCCCTCAGTGCTCTCTTCCATCTTTTCCATTCTTTTTTACTTCTTTTTACCCAGGGATCACACTTCTTCTACAAGCAGCGGCTGGCACAGCAAAACTACTTTTAGGCTTACATGTTGGCATCCGAGCCTAGTTGGCAGCTGGGGCAGCGGGTCTGAAGCCACGCGCTGGCCATGCCCTAATAATGAATGCATCTGAATCCAATCGGTCTAGTCCTGACTTTGGTACCAAAAAGAACATTAATACTTCTCACAAGATCAGGATCCATATACAAGCAGTACACAAATTTAGCCTCTTCGGTCCAGAGAAAACAAATTCGGTCTTGACTCTTTACGATGGAGAAAGGAGGGGGACACTGCACTGGAGCAGAGTATAACATTAGCTTACATCAAGGCGCTGTTTCGGCCAACGTGAGTAGATTCTCCCGTTAGGGAGAACGCATTTAGAAATCGATAGCACATTTAGAAAAAAATGGTTGGCAAAGTATATTGTTGTGTTCTTTACGTGTCCTAAAACATATTGTGAAAAGAAACATATGTAACGTCTTAGGCAAAAAAGACAAAAAAAAATGTCTAGTAAACAATTATTTTGTGGCACTAGAAATTGTCTCTTTACATAGGTCAAAACTCGCAGTTGTACATCCAGTACTTTTTTCAACTAGATGATGTCCTGCACGTTGTTGAGGGAATTTCAGAAGATGTGGTGTTAAATTGAGACATTACGAAAGAGTATTTCGAGTAACACATGATATTTCTCTAAATCAGATGATATAGCAATTTGCATAAAGAAGAAACAAATAGCCGACTATATAAGCAAACGATAGAGGATCCCTAGAATAATTGTATTGGAGATGTCGAAAAACTTGGCAGTTGATTGTTGTGCCTTGCATGGAGCCCAATGGAAACGGAAGGGAAGTTGCTCTTCATTTTTCTTTTCTTTTGGAATGAAAATTGCATCCGCTATAAATCATACTCAAGCATGTGAAGTATTTATCTCTAAATTAATAACTACATATAGTAGTATTTTACATGGGCCTAAAATTCTTGCAAAACGGCCACCAACTCTCCGTACCAGATATAGACCCTTTCAACAACAGCAGACTGATGCAAGCACACACCATGACATCAAAATCGTGATTTCCTATGTATCAATAGATGCAATCGATCAATAACTTGTGTATTAAAAAACTTGCAGTTTAACATGTATTTTTTACACTATGTAGTTTTAACATGTAGAAACCCAAGATTAGGCATCGGCCGGGAAAATAAGGAACCAAAATCTGAACACGAAACTACCGCTGGGCCGCAAATTGGTGGCAGGCCACTTTGTTCTACCAATTCTATGTTGAAAGCATACAACAAACTTCAAGCAGAGAAAGAGATGCTAGAGATGAGGGAGGCTCCTAGCGTGAGAGAAATAGATGACATGAAGCAAGTAGTAAGGGAAACGCGAGAAAATTACAAAAAACCACCATATTACGGGCTAGGGTTTCAAAAAACCACTACCTTACGTTAGGGTTTCATAAAACCACCACTTCACAACTAACACATAACAAAGAACACTGATTCAGTTTTCATCTTCGGTAGACAGCAAATATGACAGGTGGGGCCTGCTGTCAGGCTGATGTGGCACGTGCATTTTGCAAAAAAGTCCTTGTACGTTATAAACTCTGATTTTGTGATGAATAGGTAATTGTGACTGACCTGAGAGGCTCACTTATTTATTCTTATTCCTTTTCTTACTTTGTTTTATCTCTTCTTTTTCTCCACCCTAGCGTACTTTTTTTTGTCCACTGTAGCGTACGATGACCAATCTAACTAAATCCCGTACATGGGTATGAGGCCGAGAGAGTAGCGGCGGCCGGCCGCGCGTGAATCCTTGATGTGTGCTCGATGTAGGCTATCGCCGGATCAAATTTTGAGCCCATCGTCTTCGTTGTTTCCTTGCGCCCCTAACCTCCAAGTGAATCGAGCCGAGGTGGTCTGCGCCGTCGTCCACGATTCCATCTTCCTCAGCTCCGGCCAAGATCCGCCGCACATCGATTCATCCCCTTCGCTGCATCCCAGTCTTCTCCGACGGTCCCTGTAGCTCCACAGAGTCCACCTGGTCCTTGCAGAGCCCTTTCCATGGAGCGGCGTGTCCCCGAGCTGCTTCCTGCTGAGACCCCGCCCCGGTCGCCATCATCGTCGTCGGCCGTGTCGACGAGGCCGATCCACTACGCCACCGGTCTCCAATCGGACGATGTACGGTCGCCCGCGCCCCACTGGTCGTAGCTCACCGTGCGCCTCCTGCGACCGGAGCTCGCCCGCGCACCTCCCGCGGCCAGAGCTTGCCCGCGCGCCTCCCGCGGCCGGAGCTCGCCGGCCGCTGCCGCCGTCGTCGACTGACGTTGACCCCACAGAGGTCCTGGAGGTGTGTTGGTCTGGCGCTTCTGGGGGTGGAGGGGTGGCGCTGCAGCCGGCCGCCGACGGTGAGCTCCGGCAACCTCAAATTTATATTTCTATGAAATAAATAGAAAAGAGAAAAGAAAATCTCATATAAGTGAGGTTTCTCCAAAATTTACAAAAAAACCCAGAACTAGAAGCAGTCTATCGTGCATCTCCCTTGACTGTTTTCGTCGTGCCACATCATTCTGACAGGTGGGACCCACCGGTCAGTTTTGTCATTAGACCAAGATCAGACCGGTTTCAGTGCTATCTGTCACGAACTCACTCTGAAGTGGTGGTTTTATGAAACCCTAACGTAAGGTGGTGGTTTTTTGAAACCCTAGCCCGTAATGTGGTGGTTTTTTGTAATTTTCTCGGGAAACGCAGTACAATGATTGTCAGGCATGCCACGTGGTGAATAGAATCCTGGATCACAGTGGAATGGCTGGCCGGCGGACAACACGGTATGGACTCTTCGTCTCCTTTGGATTTCTAGAAAAATAAAGTGATAATAAAAGATCCTTCTAGATAAAACGGAAGACACTGTAATGAAATGTGGAACGAACAGAACGCTTAGCATGGAAAGAAAAGCAAACAAAATAATGCAGCCCAGGAAATTTTGTTAGTGGGAGGCAATTATTTAGGAATAGATGATGTGGAAAAACATGATGACATGGCAGACTAGGATTGATCAAAGATATTTGATGAGATGGATACCTTGCATGTTAAGAGAAATGAGGTAGTCGTAGACTCCTATTTAGATAGTATAGAAGATTAATATCACACATTGCACCGGTGCTCGGCTTCTCAAAGATTCATCCTCTTTCTCTATTCTCCTCTCCTGATCATCACACCGTCTCTATTTTTTTCTTCTTATAACGTAGTCTCCTCCATCCCTACTCCCGCCACACAAGCAAACAATGTGATGTTTTAGTACTTAATCCCTCCGTCTATGGCTGTGTCTTAGCTTTCTGTCTCGCTCTAGCAACTCGTGAACATTTACTCAAAAATTTAATCAGAGCTTTTCTCACTAAATATCGTATTGTTCCGTTGTTACATGCCCTTTTCCTCTATAAAGGTGTTTGGTTCGTCAACTCTCCACCGTAATCATGTTACGTTGTAACCTGAAAACGTTAATCGTGTTTGGTTAGCCTGGGTTGTAATCCGATTACATCCCTATTCATAGCTGATTCCGCCCACCCCTTACCGAAAACGAAACTGATACCAGGGCAACAGCTAGCGTTCGTCTTCTCTCCCCATATTGCCTTCTACCCCATGATCTCCTTAATCCTTCCACCTAGGCGAGATCCGTGGCGGCGGCCAGTTCACGTTTGAGCTAGAGAGGCCAGAACCAGGAGGTCGTGATCTCGGGGAAGGAAGCTGCAACCCACCATGACCATGGAAGTGTGGCTCCTCACCATGGCTAGCAACAATCGGTGACGGACCGTGCTACGATTGGTTAGGGAACGAGGAATATCCGATGGGGATGTTGTGGTTCTAGAAGATGGGTATGGATTACAGAGGTCGATCTGGCCCATGGTGATGAGCATCGGTGATGACTTGTTCCTTCCGATTGATGCCTGGAAACTGTGATACCGTTACATTGGTCAAACAAACAAAGTTCAGCTTTTCTCATTCCATTACCGTTACCACCGTATTCTGATAACATTACCGTATCCATTACAATTTCTGAACCAAACACCTTCTATATTTCTGGAAAATCTTTGCGAAAACTCGAAGGACCATTACTCGAGGGAGAGACAATTGTTTCTTAGCTATACTTGTTGGGGAACGCACTATGCAAAACAAAACAATTCTAGCACATAACCAGGATCATATGCAAGGGAAGAGGCAACGAATCATACCCTCAAAGATCGAACTAGCAGAAGTTTGTTGATGACGAGGTTGGTCGTCCGTCGATCCCCGCAACAAGATTTAGCGAGTCGTGAGGAGATGTATTATCCCACAGACGGATCCCATGTACATGCACCAATGAAGACGTCGTTGTCGAAGTACTCGGTACGTCGATTCCCGTAGGTAGTCAATTAGCCGAGAGAAGATTTCTCCTTGTGAAGATCTGCATGATCAAGTGCTCCAAGTGTCGCACCTCCACTGGTATCCACACATACAAGGTCAGCGACACCGCATCGAGGAGTGATCAAGAACACATGGTCGAAGTGGGAACATGTCAATGAAGATCCGGCAGCACTTCCGCAATCCCGTCTAGATTAGATCCAAACGAAGGTAGAACCCGGACAGCGCTCTGGCATCGTAGTAGAAGAAGACCTAGGTCATACCATCGTAGGTTTTAGTACTACACCAAGGTGATGGAGGAGATAGCCAGTGGTGGCTCACGAGGCGGCGGCAGCACGCGCATGGCGGCGGTGGGCGGCGCCCTGGCTAGGGTTTTGGCCGGGAGGAGGCAGCGGTGGCTTGGGAGGCTAAGTACACGACTTGAGTGCCTCTTGGGGTGCACCTTGGTGCCCTTTTATGGGTGGCAAGTCCCCTTGGGTCGTCCTTGACCTAGCCACAAAGTTTGGACGAGTTCCGGTAGGTGTAGGTCAATCCAAACCTAGTAAAAATGACTTTATAAGTCCGAATTTGACTAGTATATCTTTATTTACCCTTTACGGCAACGTGGTTGCACATATTATAGAACCTTCCGGACATCCTAAGATGACCCAGGTCACCCCGTACCTTTCAAAACCTTCTGCTCTTTTCAAAACCTTCCATATATGTCCAGAACCATTCAGGACACTTCCGGGATCATCCGGGACCTCTCGGAACCATTCCGAGACCATCCGAGACACTCTCGGAATCCTTCTTGTCTCATAAATGCTCAAAACTTATTTCAAACACTCTCGACAATATTTTGGACACCTCTGATATATTCCAAGACACTCTGAACACCTTCAGAATTACTTTTCTACTAAATCTTCATTCACACTCATATTCTAAGTGCCATTGAACTCTTAAGTGTGTGACACATAGGTTCGGATATTTGCGGACATGTCCTAAACTCATTCAGAGATAATGATTACTATTGGCATCTTGATACACGTAGTAACCCCCGCAAATAACACGAAGATCTTTATCGTGTGAACCATAGTATTATGTCCGATACATATCGTATTGATCCATCGATACTTTACATTGCACATGATGAAACACTAGGTTATTCTTGTTACCCGACATGTACTCTTTACTCATACCGCACTATCTATGTTCATGTGTTCAACAACTTGATCACATGTCTGCCCAGACAATGATGAACATTATAGTACATGAGTGGGCACAAAGTGTATCTCTCTATCGTTAGGAGTAGAAATTCCCGCAAGCATCCCATATTAATAATTGGCGTTCCATACGGTAAGAGAAAGTATCAACTTTATGATTACTCTGTTAAGAGCAACGTCTGAAGAATCTTGCCACGTTCATATTGTGCCCACATGTGTATCGCAGTCAAATGATCTTTAGTAAAGGCAATACATTGTTTATGAGAAACTATCGATAACAAATTGACGATATGTTTCACGGTATATCATGTTGGGTCTATCCATAGTCGTTGTTCTCCCAACAACTTTGATCTCATATATCAATGACAACTCCACAACACATTGTCATTTTGCCCATAGTCAGGAAACCGAGACTATCAATGATACATGAACTAGTCTTAGAGGGAAGACTAGGGACATCTAAATGGTGTTTATAATTCCACACATGTATTAGGGTTTTCCTCCAAATAATCATTATATGTAACTAATACAATTATAGCATGTAATAATAAACTTAATCATGAATATAAAATATAGAATAATTATTTCCTCTATGCATATTTCTATTAGTCTCTCACTTGCACTAGAGTCAATAATCTAATCAATATTTCAGCACTTAACACCTATGGAATACCGGTGTCTTTCATGCTTTGCATGTGGTAAACTTTCTCAACGGATCTGACAAGTTTAGGTCCGTCTGTATTTGTATACCTTTGTGTATTCACGCATCACTCATTTTCAATGAGATTACACTTGTATATGTTTGGTCAACTAGTGGGACCTTAGTTCATCGGCCGGAACTATGTGTCCTCTATTGTCTCACAATAGATCTTCATAGTACAACCACGCTCAGAACTACACTAAGTTCAAAAATGAACCTCTTGACTCATAACGCCCTTATTTTCCGCTATGATGACAACGATATATTCAGCCGTAGTATCCGTCACAATATTTAACTTTGGAACTCATCCAAATCGAACATAGAATTTACTTCCATCCCACTGCGACACCTTCTATAATTCACGTAGCCTAATTGAGATAGAAATTATTTGTATATATAACAAGCCGAGTATCAATGTAACACCTTACAACGAACCGTTTGTCACTTATGCATACAAAACCTATTCTTTGTCCTTCTAAAGTACATAAGAATATACTTACCATTCTCATGTGATCATCATATGTGCCCATAACATTTTATAGCATAAGACATATCTGGTTATTTTCATATCATGGTGTACATGATTGATATAATCGTTCGTGTAGTTTTACTCATCAAGTGTCAAAACACTTGATTCTTGATTCAACCTCTTCCATGCAGCAAGAACTCTTTCTTGTCGTCTACATACTGAACCAATTCCATATTTCATCTATGTACTTTGGCATAATTATATTAGGCGCCTCAATCTATCTTGTCTATATAGATGTTGATTCCCAATGTTCCCGTTTTGCCTAAAACTTTCATACAAATCTAATTTTAGTGAAATCTTACTTTTGTCAAGAAAAGATACATCATTTACAATCAATGATATATCGTCCACATAAAGTATCAGAAATATGTCTTATCACTCCCACTTAATTTCTTGTAAACATACAAGCATCTTCATAGTTGCTTATGAAATCAAATCTTTCAGTTTCATCAAAGTGAAGATTCCAACTCCGTGATGCCAACTTCTACCAGTGAAGTCTGCACCCATTTATAACAACCTTAGAACTAACAAACCCCTTGAAACGTGTCAATACACGTCTTAGGTTAACACTCCTTGAAAGGAACTTTGTTTTGTAATTCAACTATCATATCGTGTGAATATGTACTGGTTACTAGAATAATCCCAATATACCTAAGCATCGCTACGGAAGATCCAATCTTATCATAGTCAACTCTTTGAACTTTATCGTAAACTCCTCTTCGACAAGTTGAGCTTCTATGGATGTGAACATACACGTCTATCTCTTTATAGATCCATTTACGTTTGATAGGCTTAATGCCTTCTGAAGGGTCTAACAAGTATCAAAATTTGATTTCCGTACATGGATACCATCCTGGATTTTATGGCGTATATCCATTTAACGGGCTCAGGGCCCATCATTGCTTCTTTGTAGTTAGTTCATCATTGTCTAACAACAATATTTTGTCCTCAAATTTTACTATTTGAGTACAAACTTTACCCAACCTATTTGAAAGGACATTTAATGTCCTACTCAGTTTTGGTTTTTGATAACAACTTGAGGACCCTTTGTACCGTGTGCTAATGGTGTCAGGTTAATCTACTGAAAAGTGAAAACTCTATGGCATTTGGAAATATCCCTGGCTGAAACAAAAACTTCATGGAAGGTTCAAACCGGAATCTTCGGTGTGCAAAGATCGGAGTTTCCGGTGTTCCTAGAATCGGAGTTTCGGCACAAGTCTCTGGTGTGGATCGGAGCATATGTCCTATGCCAGTCTGTATAGGGGTCCGGAGACAGACCGAATTTTGTCCAGAATCTCCGGTGTAAAGTCTCAGGCCAGAATATATGATATGCAAAGACCAAAGTTTCCGGTGTTCCCAGAAGCAGAGTTTCGACACAAGTATCTGGTGTGATCATCAAAACCATGTTTGGGCCAGTCTGTATAGTGGTCCGGAGATTGTTCGGAGATGGGCCGGAATCTCCGGTGTGAAATGCTTTTATACTGGAATCTTCGATCTCCAGACCTGAGTCTCCGGTGTGGATTTTCTCCAACGGGCATAAAATGGCTAGAGTTGCGTGGGCCCATAAAAAGGGGACTTCATCCCCTACCTCAAGCTACTCGTTTTCAGAAGAAAAAAAGAACAACAAAAGTAGAGCTACCAAATCAACAATATCTCCCCTCCAACCATCCAAAGTCCTTGATCTTTGGAGAACCGAAGGAGGAGGCCTTGATCTACATCTTCACCAAAAGATATCTTCATTTCCCCTCATTCATTTGAGGGCCCCTTGATCTAGTGTTTCATTGGAAACCCTAGGCCTTGATTTGGTTCTTACAAGATTATCTTTGATTGTTGTGACAGCTTTCTTGCATCCGGGAGCCTCCAATTCAGTTGTGGATATGTGCCTCGAACTTGTTGTAAAGGTGTCAGTTTCCACCTCGAAGGTTACCGATATAGTGGAAGAGTGAATCGATCCCCTTGGGGTGAGGTTCACCGGAGAACAAGGGAGTCCTTTTGTGGAGTTGGTGGTTTGAAACCACCCTCTCTCCAAACGCATATGTACTTCCCCTCAAAAGGAAGGAACTGCGGAAAATCATCCTTGTGTCTCTGCATGCTCCATTTCGGTTACCTCTATCCTTTACCGCACTTTACTTATATCTTGCTCTTGCTTAGTTAGTTGTGCTACTGTGACATATAGGTAAATTCACCTTAGTTGCATATCTAGAGAATTTACCTTTTGTGTCAAACCCTAAATTGAAAAGGAGTAAAATTTGAAGTAGCACCTATTCACCCCCTCCCTATAGGTGCCCATACGATCCTTTTAATTGGTATCAGAGTCTCAGCTCTTTATTTGGGCTTAACCGCCTAGTGTATGGGTAGCCAAGATGGAGATGGAGGGGGTGAGGCTAGCACCTTGGTGACCATGGAGGATCTCAATAAATTGGAATCAAGCTTGAGCTCCTCCCTGGGCAATGAAATCCAATAGTTGCGTCAACTAGTTGAGCAATTTGTTAAGAGAAGATAGCCTCACCACCTCCTTCTCAAGAGGAAACCTCTATGTTTACTAGGGTTGCAGGCGGCACGTTATGCGGGGCGGACTCGCTCTCCGATTAGTACAGATCAAGTAGAGATGGGATACGAAGCTGCAGTACAATTTGTACTGTCCATACTATTTTGCGGGCCAAAGCGGGGCCCGCTTGTGCAACCCTAATGTTTACGGAGGTGAATGCTTTGGCTAAACCAATGATTGATGTAGTAGAGGATGAACATAATGCCACTAACTCCTCCAACAAAAAGGGCGATGGGAAGGAAGAGCACCATGCGGTTCCGGGTGGTACTCTCCCGACCCTCTGATCCCTCATCCACATATAAATAATAGAGGGGACCCACCTATGCTAGCTGCACATTCTTTTGCTCAATGGCAAGTTTTGATGAAATCTCATGTGTGCGGCTCTTGCATTGACTTGTGGAATATTATTTAAGAATGACTCAAAATTGAGGATCCAACCAACTTGACAAGAAGAGAAGTGGTAAATAGTCAACTCAATGCCACCATGTTGAACATGATTCAACTTGGTGTGGGTCCAAAAGATTTCCCTCTCGTTGAACACCTCAACACCGCCAAGGAAGCTTGGGATGCTACCATTGATTTGTTTGTTGGAAATGAGAGCATGAGAAGAAACCGATATGATGCTTTGATCAATGAAGATGAAGGCTTATATATGAAGGATGGTGAGGACCATGAAGACATGTATCGAAGACTCAAATAAACTACCACCGCCTTTAGAAATGTTGGTGCCTCTCATGTGGATGATGCTTGGATAAACAGGAAGTATGTGAATGCGCTCATGCCCTTCGATCCCACCAACTTGAAGAGTCTCCAAGGAAGACACAACTACCATCTCATGACCTCCAATGAAGTTATGCAAGAGATGTCCGCCTTCAAGGTTGCTGCCAAGAATGCCAAAGATGTCGCGCTCGTGCCCTTGGAATGAGCAATTGTGTTAATATTTCCTTGAAGGCCAAGGTTGTGGAGTATGAGGAAGAAGAAGGAAGTGATGAAGTCCTAACTATGAACCACCCTAAAGATGTCAAGGTTGCCCATGGTGAATACATGGCCTTCTATGCAAGGAACTTTTGGAAAGATCCCTCCAAGGCTAATATGGAGATGCAACAAAGAAGCAACCCAAGTGGTAGAAAAGAGAATGGTTCAAGATTGATAACTTGCTTCAACTGTGGTGACCGCTATCATTTTGTTGCCGGATGTCCATATGATAGGAGAGAAGATCATGGTGGTGAACAAGAAGCCTTTCATAAAGAAGAATGCCACCAACAAGAATTCGTCTGACATTGCATTAATAGCACATGAAGAGTTCTAATCCGATGATGAAGATGAGGAAGAAGAAGAATAAACATATAATGGTGTGGCAGCCATCGCCGCCACCTCTACATCCATGTTCTCACTCTTCGACTCTCCAAATGAGAATATCTCCAACAAGAACGTCACTTGCCTTATGGCAAGAGCATCGGAGAACTATGCTTCCAGTGGGTCAAAGTGGGTGCTTGATAGTGAATGCACAAGTCATATGACCGGAAGCAAGATGATAATGATGGAGATAAGGCCAAATCATGATCAAATAACCGTCACATATGTCGATAAGTCAAAGTATCAGGTAATAGGTCTTGGCAAGGTTGTGGTTGCACACGATACTACTCTCGTGGATGTCATGCTTCTTGAGACCCTTGGGTATAATTTACTTTCAGTCCATGCTCTTGGAAAGATGGGCTTTGCTATCTTTATTAATAATGATATTGTGGTTCTCTTGTGGAGCAAGACTCTAAAGGTCGTTTCCATTGGGTACATTGAAAATGACTTGTATGTGGTGGACTTTTCAGGGAAAACCACTACAAGTGCGATGATCCTATTCAGAAAGGCTGATGTGGGTTGGCTATGGCATTGCCGTCTAGCCCATGTCAATCTAAGAACTTTGCAAAGTCCCCACAAGGGTGTACATATTGTTGGACTAAAATAAAATGTTTATTAAGCCAAATATCGTGTGTGAAGGGCTTGTGTTGAAGGAAATATGCATGATTCTCCCCGCAAACCCAATAACATCGTAAATTCCAAGAGGATCTTGGAGCTCCTTCACGTGGATCTCTTTGGTCCTCCATCTCATGCGAGTCTTAGTGGGAAGAAATATTGTTTGGTGATTGTTGATGACTACTCAATATATACATGGGTATAGAGTGAGACCCAACAAAACTTCATCGACTTCGTCAATATGGTTCAACGTCACTACAATGTCCTCATGTTGGTAATAAGAAGTGACAACGACACCGAGTTTAAGAACTACACATTGAATGGATTTCTTAGTGATGAGGGGATAAAACATCACCCGCTGCTTATACCCCTAAAAAAATGGTGTAGCTAAGAGGAAGAACCAGACATTAATGGATATAACAAGGTCCATGTTGGCGGAGTTTAAGTCTCCATACAAATTTTGGGCTGAGGCAATCTCCACCGCATGCCATGCATCGAACCGGCTCTACCTCCACAAAAGGTTGATCAAGAAACCATATGAAATTCTTACTGGTAACAAGCCCAACGTTTCATATTTCCCGGTGTTTGGTTGTAAGTGTTTCTACCTCATAAAAGGTGTTCGTTTGTCCAAATTTGATTCCAAAGCTTTATAGGGTATTTTTGATGAACACTGTGAGCCATATCCTGTTGGAATTATGCCCTAGAGGCAATAATAAAGATGTTATTATTATAATTCGTGTTCATGATAAAGTTTATATTCCATGCTAGAATTGTATTAAGTGGAAACTTTAATACTTGTGTGGTTTGTGAACAACACCGTGTCCCTAGTATGCCTCTATGGACTAGTTCATTGATTAATGATGGTTAAGGTTTCCTAACCATATACATGAGTTGTCGATTAATAATGAGATCATATCATTGGGAGAATGATATGATGGACAGACCCAAACTAAGCGGAGCAATTAGATCGTGTCATCGTGTTCATCTTTGCGAAGCTTTTCTTATGTCAAATATTGTATTCCTTAGACCATGAGATAATACAACTCCCTGGTATCGGAAGAAAGCTTTGAGGTCATCAAACGTCATACTATGAGAGGGTGATCATAAAGGTGTCTCTCAGGTGATCGGAAAGTAACTGTTGGGTTGTATGTATGTCACTCCCAAGTCGGAGAGATATACTTCGGGCCCACTCGGTAATCGATATCAACACCGCTTGCAAGCATGTGGTTAAGGAGTTAATCACAAGGTGATATTGGATTACGGAACGAGTAAAGTACTTGCTATAAACGAGATTGAACTAGGTATGACGGTATCGACGATCAAATCTCGGGCAAGTAAAATATCGCGAGACGAAGGGAATATATATATGGGATTGATTGAATCCTGGCATCGTGGTTCATCCGATATGATCATCGATGAATGTGTGGGAGTCAATATGGGTTTCCATACCCCGCTGGTTATTATTGATAGAAGACCATGTCTGCATGTTCTCGAACCCGAAGGGTCACACACTTAACGTGTCTCGGCGCTAGGATAGATTGGATAATTGGTTTATGAGTTTTTGTTCGAAGTCTCGGATGGGATCCGGGACATCACGAGAGGTTCCGGAATGGTCCGGAGAATAAGATTCATATAAGGCAATGCATTTTTTGGAGTTCGGAATTGTTTCGGGTTAATCGGTATTGTACCGGAAGCTTCTAGAACCTTCCGGAGGGGGACCAACGTGGCCCCACCTGTCGGGAGGGGGCATGGGCCTATGAGGGAGTGCCCTGGCCGCATTGGGCCAGGGGCACAAGGCCCCATAGGGCCCAGCCGGCCAAACCAAGGGGAAACCCTAGGGAAGCTTCTAGAAGGGGGGAACTTGCCCCCCACTCCTCCCTCCTTTGGCCGCCGGCCTAGGGACTTGGGGGAGGGGTTAGGGCTGGCGCCCACCCCTCTATATATAGAGGGCTGGGGTGCACCCCCCCCCCCCACACACACACACACCTCCTCCTCAACCCTAGCCGCCCTGCTGCCCTCCTCTCTCTCTCCCTCCCGACTGCGTGTAGGCGAAGCCCTGCTGCAGAAACTCTCCACCACTTGCACCACGCCGTCGCGTTGTAGATCCAATCCGTCTCTCCACCATACTTTCTGGACCGAGGAAGGAGGAGACGTCGAGGTGCTGCATGTGTGCATCTCTCGGAGGCATCGCCACTTGCGGTGCTAGATCGGATCGGATCGCGAGGAGGAGAAGCGAGTACGACTACATCACCCACGTTCCGACGAACGTTCCGCTATGCGAATCTTCAAGGGTATGAAGATCTCATCTAATATATCTTGTTGTTTGCATCTCCTAGATTAGATCTTGGCTTTCCCGTTCGCATCCGTAGAATTTTTTTGATTTACTATGCTGCGAAACCCTTCAGTGGTATCATAGCTAGATCTATGCGTAGATGTGTTTCACGAGTAGAACGCAACATGGTTGTTGCGGGCATTGATGTTTTCTGTTGCAAGCCTCTTGTTTGTGTTCTTCTTATGACGCGGGATAGTGAGATTGAAGCGGTCCAGGCCAACCTTACGCGACGTCGTTCGCGAGACCGGCTCCGCACTTGACGTGTGGCTTGTTCCACACATGCGGCTGGTGGATGCCAGTTTCTCTCACTATAGTTGTCATGGGATTAACACCGGAGTTTGGCAACCATAATATCACCGTTGTGGCTTTCCGTAGGTAAGAATCGTTCTTAGCTTGCTACTCCCATAGGCCATGTAAAACATGCAACAACAAAGTAGAGGCGTCTAACTTGTTTTTGCAGGGAGTGTTTTCTGTGATATGGTATGGCCCAAGATGTGATGTGTATATTGTATGCGATGATCATGTTTTGTAATGTTTCACGATTTGCATGTCGATGAGTACACAACCGGCAGGAGCCATATGGTTGTCTTTATAATTGTGTATGACCTGTGTGTCAACTTATTACACGCCATGTAATAGTTTCACTTTATCGCTAAGTAGTTAGCAATAGTTGTAGTTGCTATTCATGGTGGAGGCAATCATGGTGGAGTGATGGAGATCATGATGGCACGCACAAGATGGAGTTCATTGCGCTAAGATTGGCTATACCATGTCACATAAAGTTATATGCATGTGATGTTTATCCTTTTATGTATCTTATTATGCTTATATCGCGACGGTAGCATTATAAGATGATTCCTCACTTAAAGATCAAGATAAAACTGTGTTCTTCCCATGTATGCACCGTTGCGAAAGTTCGTCGTGTCCAAGCATCACGTGATGATCGGGTGCTATAGACTCTACGTTCACATACAACGGGTGCAAGCCAGTTTTGCACACGCGGAAATACTTGGGTTTGACTTGACGAGCCTAGCATGTACAGACATGGCCTCGGAACACATGAACCGAAAGGTTAAACATGAGTCATATGAATGATATGATCGACACTTTGTTGTCCACCATTGAAACCACATCTCTTCTCGTGAAGATCGGATTAGGTGTGGTGAATTTGGATCGTGTTCACTAAACAACTTGAGGGATGTTGAGTTTAGTGGGAGTTCATCTAGTAATTTGATTAAAAGATGAACTAGTTATCATGAACATAGTCTAATTTGTACTTGCAAATATTGTAGATCAAATGGCTAAGTCCAACTTCAACTTCAACGTTTTTGCTGAGAAGGAAAAGCTTAGAAACAATGGGTCTAACTTCACCAATTGGTTCCGCAATCTGAGAATCATTCTCTCTAGCGGTCAAAAGGACTATGTCCTTGAAAATGCGCTAGGTGACGCCCCTGCTGTAGATGCGCCGGCTGATGAGAAAGCTGTCTATCAGTCGTGCAAAGATGATTATGGTGTGATTAAGAGCACCATGTTGTTTGCTATGGAATCGGACCTTCAAAATCGTTTTGAAGACTATCCTGGGCCCTTTGAGATTCTCGAGGAGCTGAAAACCATGTTTTAGACTCAGGCCCGTTCTGAGAGATATGAGATCTCTGAGAAGTTCTTTAACTGCAAGATGGAGGAAGGGAGTTCCGTTAGCGAGCACGCCATTAAGATGTCGGGCTACACTCAACGCCTTGAGCAACTGGACTGCAAGATTCCAGAGGAGCTCAAGATTGACAGGGTTCTGCAATCACTCCCTCCCAGCTACAAAAGTTTTGTAGTGACTCACAATCAGATTGGTTCCATTGATACGATCACCGAGCTCTTCGCAAAGCTGAAGGCTGCGGAGGTGGACATCAAAAAGGATAATCATGTGTTGATGGTCAACAAGCCCCCCACCTTCAAGAAAGGTAAGGGTGCAAAGAAGCCCTTCAAGAAAGGCGGCGGCAAGCGCGTTGCCCCTACTGAGAAGAAGCTCAAGTCTGGACCCAAGCCGGACACTGAGTGCTTCTATTGCAAGGACAAGGGTCACTGGAAGCGCAACTGTCCGAAGTACTTAGCGGACAAGAAGGCTGGCACCATCAAAGGTATATTTGATATACATGTTATTGATGTTTTCCTTACTAGCCCTCATTGTAGTGCCTGGGTATTTGATACTGGTTCAGTTGCTAATATTTGTAACTCGAAACAGGAGCTACGGAATAGACGACGGCTTGCGAGGGATGAGGTGACGATGCGCGTTGGAAACGGATCAAGAGTTGATGTGATGGCCGTCGGCACGCTCTCCTTAGTTTTACCTTCGGGATTAGTTTTAAACCTCAATAAATGTTATTATGTGCCTGCGTTGAGCATGAACATTATTTCTAGATCGTGTTTATTGCAAGACGGTTATTCATTTAAATCGGAGAATAATGGTTGTTCTATTTATATGAGTAACATCTTTTATGGTCATGCACCTATTGTGAATGGTTTATTTCTTCTGAATCTCGAAAGGGATGAAACACACATCCATAACATTGAGGCTAAGAGATGCAAAGTAGATAGTGATAATACTACTTATTTGTGGCACTGTCGTCTAGGTCATATTGGAGTAAAGCGCATGAAGAAACTCCATTCTGATGGACTTTTGGAGTCTCTTGATTTTGAATCATTTGACACATGCGAACCATGCCTCATGGGCAAGATGATCAAAACCCCGTTCTCCGGAATGATGGAGCGAGCAACGGACTTGTTGGAAATCATACATACCGATGTATGCGGACCGATGAGTGTTTCGACGCGCGGTGGATATCGTTATTTTCTCACTTTTACCGATGACTTCAGTAGATATGGGTATATCTATTTAATGAAACATAAATCTGAAACATTTGAAAAGTTCAAGGAATTTCAGAATGAAGTGGAGAACCATCGTCACAGAAAGATTAAGTTTCTACGATCCGATCGTGGAGGTGAATATTTGAGTTATGATTTTCTCACGCATCTTAAAGCAAGCGGAATCGTTTAGCAACTCACGCCACCCGGAACACCACAGCGCAATGGTGTGTCTGAACGCTGGAATCGAACTCTATTAGATATGGTCCGATCCATGATGTCTCTTACTGATTTGCCGTTATCATTTTGGGGTTATGCATTAGAAACCGCTGCATTCACTTTAAATAGGGCACCATATAAATCCGTTGAGACGACACCGTATGAACTGTGGTTTGGTGCTAAACCTAAGTTGTCGTTTCTTAAAGTTTGGGGATGCGAAGCTTATGTCAAGAAGTTGATGCCGGACAAGCTCGAACCCAAAGCGGAGAAATGCGTCTTTATAGGATACCCTAAGGAAACTATTGGGTATACCTTCTATCACAGAACCGAAGGCAAAGTGTTTGTCGCAAAGAACGGTTCCTTTCTTGAGAAGGAGTTTCTCTCGAAAGAATTGAGTGGGAGGAAAGTAGAGCTAGACGAGGTTGTTGAACCTTCTCTTGAATTGGAGAGTAGCGCAACACCTGAAATTGTTCCAGTGCCGCCTGCACCAACGATAGAGGAAGCTAA
The DNA here is from genome assembly GCA_916181665.1 of Avena sativa. Taxonomy (NCBI): domain Eukaryota; kingdom Viridiplantae; phylum Streptophyta; class Magnoliopsida; order Poales; family Poaceae; genus Avena; species Avena sativa. The sequence continues at coordinate 38,557,648 of OV702283.1, forward strand.
TGACAAGGATCATGAAGCTTCGGACGATACTGCTACTGAACGTCGCAGGTCGACAAGGTCGCGTGCCCCTCCTGAGTGGTACGGCAACCCTGTCTTGACTGTCTTATTGGTAGAAGACAGTGAACCTATGAACTATGAGGAAGCGATGATGAGCCCAGACTCTGAGAAATGGCTAGAAGCCATGAAATCCGAATTGGGATCCATGAGCGAAAACCAAGTATGGACTTTGGTGGACCCTCCTAGCGACCGAAAGGCCGTTGAGTGCAAATGGATCTTCAAGAAGAAAACGGACGCGGATGGTAATGTTACCGTCTATAAAGCACGACTTGTCGCAAAAGTTTTTCGACAAGTTCAAGGTGTTGACTACGATGAGACTTTCTCTCCCGTAGCGATGTTTAAGTCCATTCGGATTTTATTAGCAATTTCTGCGTTTCATGATTATGAAATATGGCAGATGGATGTCAAGACTACGTTCCTCAATGGCAACATTGATGAAGAGTTGTATATGATGCAACCCGAAGGTTTTGTCGATCCTAAGGATGATGATAAAGTATGCAAACTTCAGCGTTCCATTTATGGACTGAAGCAAGCATCTCGGAGTTGGAACCTTCGTTTTGATCAAGTGATCAAGAGCTTTGGATTTGTTCCAAATTGCTACGAAGCTTGTATCTACAAGAAAGTGAGTGGGAGCTCGGTGACATTTCTGGTACTATATGTGGATGACATGTTGATTATTGGAAATGACATTAACATGCTTAACGATGTGAAGAGTTATTTGAACAAGTGTTTTTCAATGAAAGACCTAGGTGAAGCTGCTTATATATTGGGCATCAAAATCTATAGAGATAGACAAAGACGCCCGATAGCTTTAAGCCAGAGTACATACCTAGACAAGGTTCTGAAAAGGTTCAGAATGGATAAGGCAAAGAAAGGTTCAGTGCCTATGTTGTCAGGTAAGATATTGAGAAAGGCTCAGTGTCCAGCTACGGTAAATGATAGAGAAGCTATGAGCAAAGTGCCTTATGCCTCGGCCATAGGTTCTATCATGTATGCCATGTTGTGTACTAGACCGGATGTGTCCAATGCTCTTAGTTTGAAGAGCAGATATCAAAGTGATCCAGGAGTGGAACACTGGACAGCCGTGAAGAACATCCTAAAGTACCTAAATAGGACTAAAGAAATGTTCTTAGTCTATGGGGGTGATGAACAGCTCGTCGTAAAAGGTTACGTCGATGCTAGTTTCGACACCGACAAGGATGATTCTAAATCTCAGACAGGATACGTTCATATTTTGAATGGAGGAGCTGTGAGCTGGAGAAGTTGCAAGCAAAGCGTGATCGCGGGATCTACAGTAGAAGCGGAATACATGGTTGCTGCAGAAGCGTCAAGTGAAGGAGTTTGGATCAGGAACTTCATCACTGAGCTTGGCGTGGTTCCAAGTGCATTGGACCCACTGGAGATATTGTGTGACAACACTGGCGCCATAGCACTCGCTAAGGAACCAAGATATCATCCAAAGACCAAGCATATCAAACGCAAGTTTCATATAATCCGAGATTATATAGCAGATGGAGATCTGAAGATTAGCAAAGTACATACAGATCTGAATGTCGCAGATCCATTGACTAAACCTCTTCCACGTGTAAAACATGATAAGCACCTTAGTGCCATGGGTGTGAGATTGTTGCCAAATGTAAACTAGATTATTGACTCTAGTGCAAGTGGGAGACTGTTGGAATTATGCCCTAGAGGCAATAATAAAGATGTTATTATTATAATTCGTGTTCATGATAAAGTTTATATTCCATGCTAGAATTGTATTAAGTGGAAACTTTAATACTTGTGTGGTTTGTGAACAACACTGTGTCCCTAGTATGCCTCTATGGACTAGTTCATTGATTAATGATGGTTAAGGTTTCCTAACCATAGACATGAGTTGTCGATTAATAATGAGATCATATCATTGGGAGAATGATATGATGGACAGACCCAAACTAAGCGGAGCAATTAGATCGTGTCATCGTGTTCATCTTTGCGAAGCTTTTCTTATGTCAAATATTGTATTCCTTAGACCATGAGATAATACAACTCCCTAGTATCGGAAGAAAGCTTTGAGGTCATCAAACGTCATCCTATGAGAGGGTGATCATAAAGGTGTCTCTCAAGTGATCGAAAAGTACCTGTTGGGTTGTATGTATCGAGATGGGATTTGTCCCTCCCAAGTCGGAGAGATATACTTCGGGCCCACTCGGTAATCGATATCAACACCGCTTGCAAGCATGTGGTTAAGGAGTTAATCACAAGGTGATATCGGATTACGGAACGAGTAAAGTACTTGCTATAAACGAGATTGAACTAGGTATGACGTTACCGACGATCAAATCTCGGGCAAGTAAAATATCGCGAGACGAAGGGAATATATATATATATATGGGATTGATTGAATCCTGTCGTCGTGGTTCATCCGATATGATCATCGATGAATGTGTGGGAGTCAATATGGGTTTCCAGACCCCGCTGTTGATTATTGATAGAAGATCATGTCTGCATGTTCTCGAACCTGAAGGGTCACACACTTAACGTGTCTCGGCGCTAGGATAGATTGGATAATTGGTTTATGAGTTTTTGTTCGGAATATCGGATGGGATCCGAGACATCACGAGAGGTTCCGGAATGGTCCGGAGAATAAGATTCATATAAGGCAATGCAGTTTTTGGAGTTCGGAATTGTTTCGGGTTAATCGGTATTGTACCGGAAGCTTCTAGAACCTTCCGGAGGGGGACCAACGTGGCCCCACCTGTCGGGAGGGGGCATGGGCCTATGAGGGAGTGCCCTGTCCGCATTGGTCCAGGGGCACAAGGCCCCATAGGGTCCAGCCGGCCAAACCAAGGGGAAACCCTAGGGGAGCTTCTAGAAGGGGGAAACTTGCCCCCCACTCCTCCCTCCTTTGGCCGCCGGCCTAGGGACTTGGGGGAGGGGTTAGGGCTGGCGCCCACCCCTCTATATATAGAGGGCTGGGGCGCACCACCCCCCCACACCTCCTCCTCAACCCTAGCCGCCCTGCTGCCCTCCTCTCTCTCTCCCTCCCGACTGCGTGTAGGCGAAGCCCTGCTGCAGAAACTCTCCACCACTTGCACCGCGCCGTCGCGTTGTAGATCCAATCCGTCTCTCCACCATACTTGCTGGACCGAGGAAGGAGGAGACGTCGAGGTGCTGCACGTGTCCATCTCTCGGAGGCATCGCCACTTGCGGTGCTAGATCGGATCGGATCGGATCGCGAGGAGGAGAAGCGAGTACGACTACATCACCCACGTTCCGCTGTGCGAATCTTCAAGGGTATGAAGATCTCATATAATCTCTCTCGTTGTTTGCATCTCCTAGATTAGATCTTGGCTTTCCCATTCGCATCCGTAGAAATTTTTTGATTTACTATGCTGCGAAACCCTTCATCTCCCTCTCTCTCTCGCTTCCTGTATCATCGGCAACATCACCGCCCGAGCGCACCGCCGCCAGCCACCATCACCGCGCCGCCCATCTTTGGTCAAGCTGCTCTGAAGCGTTAGATTTTGATCCAGCGGGTAGGATAGAATCACTTATCGAAGGGGTATATACGAAGCATTCTGTGCCATGCGATTTGCATTAGATCCAAGAGTTCGTGTTTAGTCGATCCACGCAAAACGGTACTAGCGAATAAGATTCAGACACGTGGCTCAGGTTTTGATTTAAAAACAGAAACTTGTCTATTAGATGGTTAGATTTGAAAAAATTCATAACTTTAAATCTACACGTCCAAATTTTACAAACTTTATATCAATGGAATCAGCAAAAAGAGTACTTTGCAACCACGCCCTTTATTTAATGATTTGCTTCTGTAAAATTGATTGTTTTCGCAGAAACATGTGTAGGCCTATTTTGGTTATAAAAGTTATTCTAAAAATGTTTTAAAGGTAAAATCTTTTGTAAATGGTTTGTTTTGAACCTACTGACCATAGAAACCAACTTTTGGATTTAAAAACATATTTTGTGACACTAAGGAACTATTCCTTTGAATAAAAGCATTTCTAGTTAAATAAAAATATTGATTATGGTTTAAAAATGTTTTTTGAGTAAAACCTTTGGAAAATGATTTGAATTAAACTCTCTGACCCTAAATACCAAGTTTTGGGACTTAAAAATATATTTCATGAACCCTAGAAAATTATTACCTTGTTTAAAGGCAATTCCAACAAAATAAAATATTACTTTGATTTAAAAAATGGTTTATAGGTAAAAGTTTTTGCAAATAGTTTAATATTAAACACTTGACCTTAAAACACTAACATTTGTGTTTAAAAATATATTTGTCAAACACTGGAAATTATTACTTTGATTTAAATCATTTCTATCAAACAAAAATGATTTAAATGGACATTTTCACTAACTTGATTTAAAATGGTTTTGTCACTTTTATAAAAGACCAAAAAGTGTTTTGAAATGTATATAGCCTATTAAAAAACCACCTTTCCAAATAAAACAATCTTTTGCATGCATTGTTTTGTTTTCTTTATTTTATGTGGTGAATTGTTTGAATATTTGCTTGCTTGATTGAATTGTAGTGAACCTTGAAGAGTGTGACCATTTCAAGATCAAGGAGTGAAATTATATTCTCTACCTAAAAGGCAAGTGGTGCTTCATGTTTTTGTCCCAATATTTTGACTATGCTTTAGTGATATTTTGTATAGGGCTTGCATGATAATTTTTGCTAAGTATCTATATACTATGCTTGGGAAATCCTAGTAGTTGTATAATTGTTAGAATTTTCTCTAAGTTAAGATACTTGTTATTGCCATGCTTAGCCTGGCTAGTAGCAACAAAGGGTGGATTATATACATGCTATGGAAAAATATTTCTAAGTCTTTGACTTGTGTTTTGCTTAATAAAACAACTAAGTGAATGAAACACCTGGGTGAAATGGTATGTTTGGGTTATGTTGAGTGGTTACACGAGGCCCATATTTATGGCCTACCCTAGTGTATCTCACTTGTGGAATGCCACCCAGGAACAAAGAGATTTGAGATGTAAAATGTTGAGAAGCTTCAAGTGCAGCCACATGGCATTATGGGCTCTTCCTTGATCATATAGGTTGAAATAACTTAGCCAGATGGACAGTTGGTGGTAGGGGTGATGGGTTTGGAGCGCGTCTATTTTGGTCTAAGGGAAGGCTTCTGAAAGATCTTGTCTCGATGCATATCGAGTCTTGTGGGGAAAGTGCACCACCTCTCGATAGAGTAAAATCTAAGTACTTAGCCGTGTCCCCGGCAATGGACAATTTGAGCATCAAGACATGGAAGCTATCAAGGATCTCCTCATCCCAATTTCTAAGTTAAAAACTTGTGGTTGAACAAGGGTTAAAGGATCACCAATTTCTATTGGTAGATGCCTTGGGTGATTTTGACAAATAAAAACTTAGTGTTTTCAAATGATAAGGAAAATCTATTTTGAGCAAAGCAAGCCTAAGTTGTACTTAGCCAAATGCATATAGATTATAGACTCCACTATACTACCATAATATCACTTGCCAGTAAAATTCAAATGTATTGACCCTTGTGGCTGTAACTTATTATGTTGCAGGTTTGTTTGATGTTAGTGAAGTGTGTTGATTAGGATTACAAGTCTATAACCAACATGATTGCATGTGTCACTTTGAAGATGAAGGACTCCATGCTATATAGTTATTTCTGCTGCATTGTAATGAAATAGCCAAATGATCTATATAAGATGTAATGAATTATTTTATGCCTGGTTATAAAGTTGTACTATGACTTGTGTTTCTTGATATTACATCTTAACTGTGGATGCTATCTATTGATCCGGGGACTAGCATTGTAAACACAGGGATCTCTACCTTATTAAAGGTTGGGACCTCTACAATTTCCCAAAAATAACCCAAAAAGGAATCAATAAGAAGCAAATGCAAATAATGGCAGAAATCTGTCAAAACAGACCAGCAGGTAGAAACCAATTTTTTCGAAGACCTTTTATTGCTCAAATCAAAAAGTGTTGAACTAAAAAAAGTTATCTAACATACTAGGGGATTTATTAGTAAAATATCAGCTCAATCCAACTTATAGAGATTCCTCACGAATTTTTATGGTGGAGCACAAAAATCTGTTTCAGGACAGCAACCCCCCAAATCTTACTTCCCTCTCATTACAGGTCATTCTTGACACAAAAACAAACAAACAGGATAAGGAAAGGTCATTACTAAAGTAATAACTTCCAAGACTCAAGAAAACTCTTGGGTTATCTCCCAACGAGTACTTTTCTTTAACGCCTTTAAGTTAGGCACAAGAAGCAAGAATCAAGTATTTTCAAATGAAGAATTAAGATCAATACTTGCAATCTCTTCAACTAGGAAAGGTATCTCATCCAAATGAGTTTTGGAGGACCCCTTCTCATCTCTCTTTGATTCACTACTTTCATCAAAAGGATTTTTAGAACAATCCAATCAAAATTCTTTTCTAAGGCTTCATGCATTCCAACAAGTTTAAAGGGTATGGGTATCTTAATTTCCTCTCTAGGTTTGGTTTTATCTAAAGTACCCACATCATCTACACATGAGCCTAGCATATTAAAACGCTCAAAGACTTTTTTTGGCTTCCTTAGCAACATCATTGAATTCTTTTAGTAAATTTTCTAGGATAAAGTCTCTCTTTTCAGGATTCTCTTCTTCTTTTAGTTTGAGAAATAAAATTTGCATCATGGGTTTAAGGTTAACAAACCTAGCCTCCAACATATGAACTAAAGAAGCAGCAGCAATTTCGTAATTAGGAGCAAGTTCTGCTATAGATCTATCCTCAATATCCTCATGTTTGCTAACATGATTAAAGATTTTTTCAATGTTTTCTTTTCCAATTATAGAGCCGCTACCTATTGAAAGGTCTTTCAGGGTGAACTTGGGGATCAACATGGTGAGCTAGAGCAAGGTGACAACTAGAGCAGACACTAATTTTTTTGTATTTTTTATAAGAGAAAGCAAACCAAACTAAACTATTTTTTTTAGAGTTTTTGATAAAAAGAGGCAAACAAAACCAGGCAAAAGAAACTAAGCAAAACAAAAACAAAGTAAAGAGAAAGGTTGTGAAGGACTCCCCTTGTGAAGACGTCCTTAGAATCCCCGGCAACGGCGCCAGAAAACTTGTTGATGGCGCCTGGAAGCGCTTCGTTAGGAAACCCCAAGAGCAAGGTGTGAAGAGCACAGCAGCAAGTCTTCCCTCAGTAAGAAACCGAGGTTACCGAACCAGTAGAAGGAAGGAAACGTCTCAAAGGTGTTGTTAGAAACTTGGAGACCTGCACAACACAAACTCAAGACTTTTCCCCCAACGAACAGTGAGGTTGTCGATCTCACCGGTTGCTGCAACAAAGGATTAACTATATGGTGTGGAAGGTAATAATGGTTTGCAGCAAGTAAACAGTAACAATGGAAGATGTATCAATGGTAAAGATTGGACCGGATTCCATAGTTCACTAGAGGTGTTCTCCTTAGATAAACAAACATGGCATGTTGGGTAAACAAATTATAGCAGGGCAATTGACAGGACTAAGCAAGGCATAACAATGCAATACTAGACATTCATGATCCTATGAGATTCGATTGGGCAATACAACAAGATACATAGACCGCCATCCAAATGCATCTATGACTAGAAGTCCATCTTTGGGTTATCATCTGAACCTCCTCCAGTATTAAGTTGCAAGCAACAAACAACTGCTTTAAGCAAAGTGTGTAAGGTAAACAATCCACTTGTTCCATTAACAAGGGACCATTTTTTCTCCCTAGTGGCAATAGCACATCTACAACCTTAGAGATTTTTTGTCACTTCCCTTAGATTAAATAGAGGCATGAACTCAGTATCGAGCATAAATACCCCCTCTTGGAGTCACTATCAACTACTTGGCGAAGATAGCTACTAACAATGGAGAGCATGCAAGATCACAAACAACACAGACATGATAGAATCAATAAGACAAAACCATTAATCAATCTGACATAGTTATCTCAATATCCATCGGATCCCTGCAAACACAACATGCATGATTACAAATAGATGAGATCTTGATCATGAATGGAGCTCACAATATCTAGACATGAAAGCACAAAGGAGGAGATACAACCATCTAGCTACTACATCGACCCGTAGTCCAAGGTGGAACTACTCACGCTTCATACCGGAGGCTGGCATGATGAAGAAGGCCTCCGGGATGATCTCTCCTCCGGCAGGGTGCCGAGAAGAGCTTCAGATCCCCCGATCTAGGGACGATGGTGGCGGCGGCTACAGACGGTTTCGTGGAATAATGATCGGGTACTTAGGGTTTAGGCATCGGGGGCTTCTTATAGGCGAAGAGGGAGGCTGAGGCGGCTACACCCACCCCCCCCAGGCACAGGGTGGGCCCACCCGCACGGACAGGGGGTGTGTCCCCCTCGAGGCCCTCCTCTGTCTCGTCTTCTGGCTCCGTGTTCCCCACGGTAAAATATTGACTTTGGCTTTTGTCCCGTCCAATTCCGAGAATATTGATTTTCTGCCTTTCTAGAACCAAAAACAGAAGAAAACAAGCCAATGGCACTATGGTATCTTGTTAATAGGTTAGTACCAGAAAACATATAAAAACACCTCAAAGTGTAGACAAAGAAAAGCAAAGTAGATACTAAACAAGCATGGAACATCAAAAATTATAGATACGTTTCCGATGTATCAAGTAACCCTAGGACCCAAAGTTGTAACCTAGCTGTCCATCGCCTATATAAGGAGGGGAATAGCTAGGGTTTGAGGAGGGAGGACCAAGTAGGAAACTAGTGCCCGTAGGCTATGCTTGAACAACTCAAGGAGCACTTGTAAATTTCTTGGAGGAATAAAAATCCTAAGTGTGGAGAGTTCTTCGTGTTCTTTGTGCGCGGCTAGACCGTGCACTCCCTCCCCGGTTACCTCAAGCGTCCATTCGACCCCCAACTTAAGCCTACCCATGGCATCTTTCGTCACACCACCATGACATGGTTCACCTCTTAGCCTTCCTCCTAATCTAGAAGAACATGTTTTCGTGGCCCTCCAAAAGAAATGGAGGATGGGTCCATCCCCTAGGAAACACTATACTAGTGAGGATGAAGAAATTTCTAAGGAGAGCGGGCTCCCACTCCTCCAAGGGGCTCTAGAAGAAAGACTGCCTCCAATGTTCCTATGCCACCTGTCACCCTGAGTATGTCCGGGAAAAGTTCAAGAAGGCATCCTTTTGGGAGAAGACGTTGTGTTGCATGAATGTGGATATTTGCAAAGAACAACATGCATCTTATACAAGCAGCCGCAGAGTTGAGAAGATCCTTAAGGATATCAAGGGTCAAGGTGAAGAGGAAGAAGAGGAAGCATACAATGATGAGCATGGATCCGGACCATCTGTGGAATCAAAACGCACTCTCTCTTTTGGTTCATGGAATGCAAAGAACAACAACCTGGTTGATTGGAAGACCTTCTTTGAGGTCACATCTGGCTTTGGTTCTCAGGGTACATCCTCCTCCCGACCTCATGGCAAAGGCCCCAAGGCTCCAGGTGGTGATGATGACAATGAGGAGGATGAGGATGAAGATGAAGATGACAACAATGATGACTATGAGTGACTCCTTTGGGGTGCTAGCTTGGTCTTTTCCCTTTTTGGCGTCTCAATGCCAAAGGGGGATAAGATGTCTATTAGGATCATTCGGGATTTGCATGGGTTGGGAATTAGGTTGCTTATTATTTTATTATGCCCTTTTATCTTAAAACTCGAACATTTACTTTACCTGGTCTGGTTTTTATGAAACTATCTCCTTTGTGTATGGACATGCTATGTCTGGCTCATTATAGTAATGGTAAAGACTCAGGTGGTAATCTCTCTACTCTATGCGAGCCTGATACGTCCATTTTGCATCACTATTTTATATCATAATTTGCTATTATTCATTGATATATTTCATATTAAGAGGTGATAATTATGTTATTTCATCTATTTTGCATGTTGGATGACTTTTGGACGATGAACTGTCGGAGCCAGGATTCTGGTGGAAAAAGCGGTGTCTAGATGCAATATTCGCGAAGATCAGAAAATTCCAGAACAAACATGAAAAATCCTATTTTTCTAGAAGACGAAGGAAGCCAGAGGGGAAGTGGAGATGGGCCACAGGGGGCCCACACCACCCCTAGCGCGGGGCCCCCTAGGCCGTGCCAACCAGGTGGTGTGGCCATCCTGGCCCACCTCTGGCTTCGCCCTCTCGCCTATAACTTCCCCCTGAAACCCTAATACTCGGGGAGCAACCACAGAAAGATTTCGTCGCCTATGCGGGGTGGAAACTACAAATAGAGAAAGAGCTCTCCGCAGGCAGATTTCTATCGGGGAAATTCCTTCCCGGAGAGGGGAGATCGTCGCCATCAACACCGTCATCAAGCTAGACTTCATCGGGATCATCATCATCATCCTCACCACCATCTCCACCAGCACCATCATCACCACTCCATCCCGTTGTAACAATTTGGTTGAATCTTGCATAGTTCTTAGGGGAAACTTTCCCGGTGTTGATTACTTTTGTAGTTGATGCTTTTGAGTGGAACCATTGAATTATTGTTTATGTTCAGATTGTTACTGATCATTATATCATCTCTGATCTTGATTCATATGATGTCTAATGAGTAGTTCGTTTAGTTCTTGAGGACATGGGAGAAGTCATGTTGTTAGTAGTGGAATTGTGTTGAAGTAATATTCAATGATTTGATATTTAAGTTGTGGTGCTATTCTTCTAGTGGTGTCATATGAATGTCGACTACATGATACTTCACCATTTATGGACCTAGGGGAATGCATTGTGTATTTGGCTACTAATTGTGGGGTTCCCGGAGTGACAGAAACCTGAACCCCCATTAGGAAACCTTTGCACAAGGGAGTGTAGGTTCTCGGAGTTTAATGCTCTGGTTAGGTTTTTATCTTAATTACTTTCTTGTAGTTGAGGATGCTTGCAAGGGGTTTAATCACAGGTATGTATTAGTCCAAGTAAGGTCGGTACATTAGCATAGGTTCACCCACACAACACTTACCCAACCAAAGAAGATTAATCAACTATATGAAGCAAAAGCACTTGACAGTATTCCCATGTGTCCTCGATAACGTTTGGTCCTCATAAGTAATACAACCGGCTTGTCCTTTGCTGAAGAAAGGATTGGGACACTTGCCGCAATTATTATTGTCTTTATTTACTTGCACTTTATTTCTTTGCATTATCAAAAAAAACCTAAAAATCTGTTTGCTCTTACAGAGGATTCCTGATCCAAACCACTAGTCAACATCATCTGCTCCTCGTTGGGATCGACACTCCTATTTATCGAAAGTACTAAAATACACCCCCTATACTTGTGGGTCATCAAGACTATTTTCTCGCGCCGTTGCCGGGGAGTGGAGCGCTATTGAGGAGTGGAACAGGTAAAGGAAATTTCTACTGTGAGTATTGATTTTATTTCTGTTTGCTACTTTGTTTCCAATATGGATAACCCACTTGGTTTCCTATTTGGGAAAGCTACTACCACTACTAGGGTAGTAGATGAACCACCACCTATTGAAATAGATCCTTTTAAGATACCTCCAAAAATTGTTGATCGTGTTATGGATAACTATTATTTTGGGGATGGAACTGTCCATCCTGGTGATCACTTGTTTTTTATCCATGAATTATGTGGGTTGTTTAAGTGTGCAGGTATCACAACGGAACAAGTTAAGAAAAAATTACTCTCTATATCATTGAAAGGTATTGCTGAAGAATGGTATAAGCTGCTGAAGAATGGACAGTCTATGGAATGAGAGGAAATTGTACCTTTCTTTTATTCTAAATTATATCCTCCTAGTGAGATTCATAAAGACTGGAATCAAATATATAACTTTTGGCCTCGTGATAGATAGAGTACAGCCCAAGCTTGGGGGAGATTGAAGTTACTAATGCTTAAATGTCCTATTCATGAGCTCCCTAATAATATTATTATTAATAACTTTTATGCAAGGCTTTCTCTTTGATAAAGATTAAGATGCTTCTTGTGCTGGATCATTCACATGTATGAAAGAAGAAGCTAAATGGGATCTTCTAAACCGTATTCAAGAAAATATTGAAGCATGGGAGAATGACAAAGGAAGAAAGTCAGGTATAAATTATGATTATGAATGTATTAAATCTTTTATGGGAACTAATGACTTTCATAATATCAGTACTGCTTATGGTCTTGATTCCCAAAGTATTGCCAATTGTTTTAAGGCCTTTTCCTCTTATATTGAAATTCCCAAAAAGGAGTTGAATAAGTACCATGCACCTTATAAAGATATTGTTAATCATGTTCCTGCTAGAAATACTGGAGTTTATATTGTTGATCATATTTTGCTTGAACCTTATATTGAGAAAATACCTTTACTTGCTAAGGTAAAGTAACATTCTATTATGTCTAATGTGCTTAACAAAAGTACAAAGAAAGATGTAGAACCTGATGAACAAATAAATATTGAACCTGCAGTAGCAATTGTGAAAGGCCTTGTCACTAAAAATGTAGAAGACGGGCACATTATCTTTTGTGAAGATGCTTCTAATATTGTTTCACATCCTAGTAAAACTAGGAGAGCTAGTGTTCCTGTGCTTTCTGTTAGAATTGGTGATCATTGCTATTATGGTTTATGTGATATTGGTGCAAGTTCAAGTGTTATTCCTTATGAGCTTTACAAAGAAATTATGCATGAGATTGGTCCTTGTGAACTTGAAGACATTGATGTGGTTATTCAGCTTTTTAATAAAGAAACCATTTGTCCAATTTGTATTGTAAGAGATGTGGAAGTTCTTTGTGGTAAGATTAAATATCCTGCAGATTTTCTAGTGCTTGGTTCAGCAGCTAGTAAAACTTGTCCCATCATTTTTGGTAGATCTTTCTTGAACACTTGTGGAGCTATTATAGATTGTAAGAATGAGAAATTTTAACTAAGTTTGATGGAGAATCTTATGAGTTTAATTTTTCCAAATTTGTTAAATCTCCTTATGAAAATGAATTTCCTAATGTGGATTTTAGAGTTGAACAACTTGCATCTATTGATCCAGTTTTTGACCTTAAACCTCTGTTTGATGATTTTATGTATGCTCATTCTAATGATAAGAATGTTTCTTGTGACAGTTATATTGTTAACTTTATTCATAGTGCTACTGAAAGTTATTATGAGAGAGGGAAACATGGTTTTATGCATCTCAATAATATTAAGTTTCCCCACTTTATGTTGAAAGTTTTGAAGTTGCACTTGTTTTGCCTTCCTATGCTAGTAGCCTTTTGTTTCAATAATTTGTTTTCTTACAAAATTCCTTGGCATAGGAAGTGGGTTAGACTTAAATGTGTTGGATATTTGCTTCTTTATGCTCTCTTTTACTCCAAATCCATATTTCCTATGTGAGAATCTTTGAAATTATGAAGCCTATCTTAATGGCTATAAAGAAAAAGCTTTTGGGAGACAACCCATTTTAGTTTGCTTTCGATCTTTGAGTATTGGAAGTTATTACCTCTGTAATAACTGATTTGCCTCTTTTGAGAAGTAGGTGAGTTGTGGGAAGTTGCTGACCCAGAACAGATTTTTGTGCTGCACCATAAAAAATCGTGAAAAATCCCAGTACTTTGGACCAAGCTGTAATTTTCTGTGAATGTGCCCCAAGTTATTATCCAACTTTAGTTAGTTTTGAACTTTTTGATTTGAGCAACAAAAGATTTTATAAAAATCAATATTTACCTGCTGGTCTGTTTTGACAGATTTCTGCCATTATTTGCATTTGCCTCTTAAATCGATTTCCTTTTAAATTCTTTTGGGGCTTTTGAAAGGAGTTGCTACAGTAGCTTATGTTTTGATGGACTTTAGTTGAAATTGAACCCAAAGGTTTATTATCTTTGCTACACTAATGTTGCTAATAAAGATTGTGTGAAATTTGTATGAAAGGAACTTTCAAGTGTTGGAGAGAAGGAGTCTGCAGAGCCCGTTTTCGAATATGTAACAGTTTTGGTAAGAAAAGGTTAGTGAAAAACTTTTCAATTTATTATTTTGCAGTTTTTATCCTATATGGGAGACAACAAGTCGAAAGAGGGAAGGAAACGGAGCCCCGGTGGCCCACACCACCCAGTGGCGCGAGCCCACCTGGCCGCGCCACCAGGGGTTTTGACCACCCCAGAGCCCGTATCCGTCCCGTTTTCGCCCAGTACCTTCCTTATGTCATAAAACTTCATAATATATAATCCCCTGGATCCCTCGAGGTCCGTATATCATGTTCTCATTGTGTTTTTGTTCCGATCTATTTTTGTCAAGCAGATTCTCAGTTTTGGAGTTACAATTTCTTCCTCTGGATCACCCAAGGAGGATTCCTCTATGGACATCATCAACCCGTACATGTATGAGTTGAAAATTCACCCAAGGAGTTGTTACTCAAGGATGGGAAGGTACAGATAAAGGAGGTTCATGGCCCTAAAGGAGAAGGCAATCTGGAAGATAGGATAGAAGCGTTGGAGCAAGAAGTTTTTAGGTATAAGAAGATGGCAGAACGCGGAGTGGACGTCATCCACAAGATAAGTTTAGAACTCGTCGCCGAGCACAAGAAAGAGACTGCCAAGCTTCGGGATGAAATCCTCTCGCTCCATCAGATCACCAACCAATTAAAAGAACAGATCTATGACGTGCAAAATCAAAACTGTGAGTATGAGGCTAGGTTTAAACGCATAATTTCTGCTGCTAGGTTTTAGGATATTGGAAACCAAGACATCCTTTGTGTATGGGGAGCCTTTACCTTGGAAGTCTAATGATGACAAGGAAACACCACCACCAAAGGAGTAATTCGTCATCAGGTTTTGGCATCCCCTTGGTTTGTTCCAAGCTTGGGGGAGTGTCGCAGTATCACATCATTATCTTTCATATTTTTACCTTTTAAGTAGAATCATATCATGAATAGAGAAGTTATCATATAGGATGGTTTGCATTGTGGAAGTATCTCTCCTCTAGTTGGTTATCTATGTATCCCTTGGTGTGAGTGCCGTTATGGAATATTAATGAGAAGTTTCATCATTTACTTTTTGCACATCTTATGTTAGTTTGCAATCTCTGTTTTATGATTGATCTTGTTGATTAATATTGGTATCACTTTGGGAGCATCAAGTAAATTTAAATTGGTTTTGGCAAACCTAGCTCTAGTCGGTAACAACACTTTTTGAGGTTTGAAAGGAAAAGAGAAAAGCACTTACAGGTATTTTATATTATTTTCTTTCTTTCTTGATTGGCTCATAAGCTTAGTATTATTTAGTTAAGATCTTTTGTGTTTTCAAGGAAGATTGCATATTTGTTCTATCACTTGTATGTTTGCTTGTTTCCTTCAACTCTTATGCTTGGTACCCAGCCTTGCTAGCCAAAAACCTGTAATGAGAGGGAATGCTTCTCGTGCATCCAATCCTTGAACTTAAACCTTTGCCATTTGTGTCCACCATACCTACCTATTAGCATTATTTCTATTCCAAGTAAATTCTCGAGTTTCATCTATCTTTCAAATTAAAAATTCTTTTTGTTATGTGAAAACTAGTTAGTAAAGCTCTCACGAACTTGATGGCACACCTTATTTTCCTGCCCGTAATAAACTTGAACCATTGTGTCATCTATGTTGTATATGCTTGCACTTATAAGTTGGGAATTAGCAGAACTATGCTATCATGGGGAACGCTTTCAACACCTGTAAATATATACCCAATTGATATCATGATCTTTTGTTCACGGATGTCGGCGGTGTGAAATAAAAGGGGAGCTTGTAAGTCCATGGATTTATGTATATATGTTAGAGAAACGCCAGGGCGGCTAGCATAAGCCATGCCTAATCATGGTGGAAACTTGTAGCATCACCATAGTGAGCAATCTATGAAGCATCCTCAGAAAAAATCACTGTTCAAAAAATAGGCCGAATCACCGATTAATAGGCCGATTAATCGCTACTAGGGACCTGACCGTGTCGATTACCGCTAATCTTTTGTATTAATCATTTAGCACGATTAATAGGCCTGACACTCTGATTACTAGGTATGTTCCCGATTAACCACTACACTTGGTAAAAAACTTGCAAAATTATCAACACATATCGCCCATCCATCCGCTAGCCCGCCCCAAGGAAGTAGGATTTGTGAAGCTCTCGCTCGATCCCTGCCTATAGGAGCGTGATTGCTCCATCACCAACCAGTTCCTTGTCATTGTAGACCAGTTCCTCGTAGTTGTCGACCAGATCTCAGATACAAGAGCTCGAGCGCCTTGAGGATCTCATTCGGGAGCTTAAGGCTGCCTTTAATAGAGTAGATGGTTGAGGTGCAAGAGGATTTATACGTGTTTTAGGTGCTAATTTTTGTAGGCTGCGCCGATTAATAGCCGACCGACTAAATCAGTTAATCGTCCGAATTCCGATTAGTTGTTACTCCCAAGACAACCGAGCAGTTAATGATTACCGATTTCCTTACCATTGGAAAAAATATAGAAAAAAAAAAGAGAAGAGAAAAAAATATATACACCATGCTCATTGTAAATAAAGGATCGCTGAGATGCTCACTGTCTGTTGCCTTGTCATTTTGATATGGGATAGCTCCTATGTCATGGGGCAAGGGGTACCCCGCTTGCGGTTCTCTATGATACACATATACATACAATGACAAGAACTTGCTTGAGACTAAAGTTGAGTAGCATGAGGAACGACCCTCGTACTCAAGGGACATGAGATTGCCAACTTATGATTTGTTAAGCATATACTCCATATTTGTTCACTTTAACCTTAATCACATTAAGATTCTTATGATAGGGGCAATGAGAGCTCAAAGCTAGTAAGTACCATAATCTTTTGGAAGCTCTTTATGAAACTTGGAATCCCTGCTTCCCTCTGCGAAGGGCCTATCTTTTACTTCTTATTTGAGTTAGTTCCTTTCTTTCTCCAGCAAGCATTTGAGTTGTTGTGATTCAATCATTCATATGATGATTTATTCAATCATGTTTCTTATCTTCCTTGTTTTGCACATTACTCTTATCTGAATGAATATTACTTTGAAAGCTATCATTGTGAAAAGCCCTTTATGTTTGAGCAAAAGTATTCCTGTTAGAAACTTCATTACAAAATCTTTGCTTGAAAACCAAGTATGATTTTTCAACTGTTCTTTGACCAAGAACAAATTTTGCCATTACCAATTATGATTGTCTTTATGCATCTTTATTGTGACTCCCATACTCGTTGCAAGTTAAGTTATATAATGGTGAGTTGTTTTCTATTATGAGTTGTGTATTGGTAAATGTGATGCTTCTTGTCCGTATTCTTTTTATCGACACTTCACTCCATAAACCTGTGGTCATGTTTATTGAGCTCAGTTTTCGCTTGGGGACAAGCGAGGTCTAAGCTTGGGGGGAGTTGATACGTCCATTTTGCATCACTATTTTATATCATAATTTGTTGTTATTCATTGATATATTTCATATTAAGAGGTGATACTTATGTTATTTCATCTATTTTGCATGTTGGATGATTTTTGGAGGATGAACTGCCGGAGTCGGGATTTTGATGGAAAAAGCGGTGTCTATATGCAGTATTCGCAAAGATCAGAAAATTCTAGAAAATACATGGAAAATCCTATTTTTCTAGAAGATGAAGGAATCCAGAAGGGGAAGCGAAGATGGGCCATAGGGGGACCACACCACCCCCTACGTGGGGCCCCCTAGGCCGCGCCACCAGGTGGTGTGGCCACCCTAGCCCACCTCTAGCTTTGCCCTCTCACCTAAAACTTCCCCCCAAAACCCTAATACTCGGGGAGCGACCACATAAAAATTCCGCTGCCTATGTGGGGCGGAAACTACAGAGAGAGAAAGAGCTCTCCGGCAGGCAGATTTCTGCCAGGGAAATTCCTTCCCGGAGAGGGGAGGTCATCGCCATCAACACCGTCATCAAGCTAGACTTCATCGGGATCATCACCATCATACTCACCACCATCTCCACCAGCACCATCATCACCACTCCATCTTGCTGTAACAATTTGGTTGAATATTGCATAGTTCTTAGGGGAAACTTTCCCGGTGTTGATTACTTTTGTAGTTGATGCTTTGAGTGGAACCATTGAATTATTGTTTATGTTCAGATTGTTACTTATCATTATATCATCTCTAATCTTGATCCATATGATGTCTCGTGAGTAGTTCTTTTAGTTCTTGAGGACATGGGAGAAGCCATGTTGTTAGTAGTGGAATTGTGTTGAAGTAATATTCAATGGTTTGATATTTAAGTTGTGGTGCTATTCTTCTAGTGGTGTCATGTGAACATCGACTACATGATACTTCACCATTTATGGGCCTAGGGGAATGCATTGTGTATTTGGCTACTAATTGTGGGGTTGCCGGAGTGACAGAAACCTAAAACCTCGTTAGGAAACCTTTACACAAGGGAGTGTAGGATCTCAGATTATAATGCAGTGGTTAGGTTTTTATCTTAATTACTTTCTTGTAGTTGCGGATGCTTGAAAGGGGTTTAATCACAATTATGTATTAGTCCAAGTAAGGTCGGTACATTAGCATAGGTTCACCCACACAACACTTATACAACAAAAGAAGATTAATCAACTATATGAAGTGAAAGCACTTGACCGTATTCCCATGTGTCCTCGATAACGTTTGGTCCTCATATGTAATACAACCGGCTTGTCCTTTTGTCACATACCAAAAATTTCCAAATTTTGAAATGTGAAAAGTGAATAAACAATTGTTGAAATTTAGAGTGAAAAGAAACTTTTTCCTTCTCAATGGAAACATCAAAACCCTACTTGAACAAAATTTGATTAAGAAAACAACAAACAAATATTTCAAAAGATCAAATGCATTCTTGCATGGAAAGAATCTTGAATTTAAACATTTGGGAAAAATAAACCAAAACCCTAAAACCCTAATGAGAGAAATCATTTTCAAGATCACTCCAAGACTATGGATTTGATCCATATAAAAAATTCAGCAGCAAACATTTATAATTGATCAAAAATAATAAACAAGAATATTATAAAACCATGGAAATTGGTTTCATTCAATTTGGAGCCATGGATAAAAACTTATGAATTTAATAAGATTAAAGGAAAGTAATTTCCAAAGCTAATAAAGATCCTAACAAAAATCAACACTAAATTGTGAGCAAAGTAATCCTAAAAGGATTTAAAAAGATAAACAAATATTAAATAAAATTATAGAAATTGGAATCATTAAATTTGGAACTATAAATAAAAATATATGAATTTTATAAGATAAAGAAAGGAATAATTAAATAATAAATAATTGCAAAGACAATTTAAATCTTGGCCAAATCCATAACCAAATGGAATAAAAGATTACTGAATAAAAATAAAGGAATAAAGATTATTTAAATAAAATTATATGGGCTTTTAACCATATTCAAATTTTATTTTAATTAAGACAAAATTTCTAATATAAATGATTAATTAAATCATGAGAAAAATAATTGAAATTGCCAAAGTGGATTAAAAGTTATCTAATTAACTTAAAGGAATATAGAATAGTTAAATAAAATTATATGGATTAGAACCATATTTAATTTTATTTAGATAAAGACAAATGCCTAGTCTAAATAAATATTAATCATAAGGGAATATTTGAAATAAATCAAAGTGGACTATTTAACACACTATTTAAATAGTTACTAGCTAAATGTCCGTGCGTTGCTACGGTTCCACATATTTATCACAACACATAGAGAATGAAATAATGCATGTGAATATTTACGTGTATGGAAAAGATAACACCTAGTATAAGAATGATAGCACACTAAGATTTCACCCCACTTAAATTGTATTTCGTTAAAAAGGTCCGATTTTATGAGTATAACTTAAGGATCTAACTAATTTCTAATTTTTGACACGTCTTTAGATATTCTCATATAATTTGAGAATGTTGTTTTTGGCGTCATTTACTCGGTACTTGAGCAAGTGTATTAAGATTTTCTTTCTCTGCTCATAACCATCCTACATGAAATTACTTATCATTACCATCAAAATATCACATGGAAATAAAAAATGAAATTAGAATACTCACCATACAAATTAAATAAACCAAACCTTTTATATGGTCAAATAGATAGGACGAATTGACGTGGTACTCCCTCCTTCTTATTTTATGATGCGTATATTTTTTTTACAAATTTCATGTTTTAAGATGCGTATTGTGGAGAGGAGCCGAAACAAGTGCGACATGAACCCTTTTGCACCGACTACAAGATGCATGCATTATTCATGGGTCAATCTTTCCATATTCTTTCTTCCTCTTATTCTCTCCATCCCGTTCGACTCCTCTTCTTATTTTCCCTCTCACTCCTTGGTTTCTTGCTTCCTTGCTATACTTACAATATTTTTCCAAGTTGGTAATAGTTCTATACTTATACATGTTGCGATTAGAGATATTAAATATTCCAGGGATTGGTAAGACAATTGTTGATTTCATCGTGACCAAGGCAGTAGACGATTGGGTTTAAAACATTTTCCTCCCTATTTTTTGCCAATCACGTATCCTCCAATGCAGACTGATCGACAGAGGGGCTAACGGTGAAAATATCTCTATGTGTGTTTAGTTTTGCATTCTTGCGTGTCAGATTTTCCAATTAACTAATTCTAGCGATTAAAGCGGACATGCATTGATAGGTTTCTTTCAAACGGATTGCGCACCGTGAATTAATCTCTTCACTGCATGTAGATCGTGATTGTTACCAACGGTATAAGAAGGGAGAAGGTTGCAGTGGAGAGTAATTACTGGAGCAGAGAAGGAAGTAAATAAGCACTGCTCGCAAATCATGCCTTAATCCATGAAACATGCATATTTCAAATTTACACATTAAATTCCTAAGATCTGATTACATGCGGTGTGATTACTTAGAAAATTATTATTATTATCCCTTTTAATTGTGCATGCAATCCTGGATTTTTGTTTATGACGTGATTATTTAGATCTTTCCTTATTCGTTGTGAAACCCGCGAGAGGTCGGATGTAAATCGGATGGTCTAGATGCCTCCAATGTTTGATGTCAAAGTATCAAAGTGGACGTACCAACACCAACTTCTTTTTAATAGTAAAGATAAAACCTACTGAAATGGTTTGGTAAAGGTTTGAAATCAAATTGAGTTCAAAATCATTTGAACCAAATTAAAACAGGAAATAGAAATGGAAAAAGAAAACAGAAGAAAAAATGAAAACATAACCTGCCCAACTAACCTACCCAGCCCAGCCGGCCCAGCAAGCCCAACTCCCAGCCGGCCCAGGCCATTCTCTCTCTGTCGTTCTTTTCTCACCTGCGAACCAACTCTCAACCCCCACTGATTAACCAACCCCATTGCCATGTCACGTCATTGTCTCTAACCCGCTGACCCCGCCCCCAATTTCCCTTGCCATTTCTGGACATTGATGCCTCGCATAAATTTGCATTAACGCCGCAATGAATCCTCCCCTCGACCACGCCCTACTAAGCGCCTCCCTCTCCTCTCTCTTTCCCCTCACTCGCCACCCCCTTTCCTCCACCAGGTTGCCTCAATTTCACCTCGCGCCACCACTGCTCCGACGAGCTCCAGCTCGAATTCCGGCCAGCTCCGACAACGCCCCTTGCCCTGGCTCACATGAGCTTGTTCACCATCACCGTACACATCCACTAGCACCCTCCATTTTCCCGCGCATGCCCCACAGCCTTGCCCTATCAACGACTGAGCTCCACCGCCGACTGCCTCCACTCCGGCGAACTCCCCTGTTTAGTTCCGACCGACCCCTCCTCTCTAGTTGACACTCGCACACTCCCCTCTCTCGCACGCATCTAATGCCATCATCATTTTGCCTTAGCATGTTCCGTAGCGTCACCTCTGACAACGCCTGAGCGTGCCCGACGCCAGGAGCATCTCCGGCGAGCAATCGACATTGACTCTGTGCGCCCCTATTGATCATGTGGCCACCTTGAGCATCACCGTGACCCTGCGAACCCGGTGATCCCCTCCTCACCTCCTATCTCTTCCTAGAATATCCAGACCACCATCGCCTGAGCACCACCGTCGCGCGTCGTCGAGCCAGTGCCGCCAGATAGTGGTCAGCTGCTCTGGACCGTTAGATCTTGATCGTGAGGACAGGAAAGAATCACTTAGCGAAGAGGTATGTGCTGATCTGTGTCGTGCGATTCCGTTTTAATCCAACAGTCCACGTTGCTCAATCCTGCTGAAACGGTATGGACCAATAGAAACATGACGTGTGGCATGTTCTGTCTGTTTAAAAATCCAGAAAATGGTTTTGAATGATTAAACTTGCAAAAATCATAACTTTTGTTCTACTTGGCCAAAATTTGCAAATTTTATATCAATGGATTCATAAAAATGTAAAATTTGCAAATATGGCCCTAGTTTAGTATTTTTATTCTAGAAAATTAGGTGTTCTTGTAGAAACATTATTAGGACTATTTTGGATATAAAATTGTTTTAAAAATGATTTTTCAGTGAAACCTTTTGCAAATGGATTTGTTTTAAACACTCTAACCATAAACACTAACATTTTTGTTTAAAAACATATTTGGTTAACACTAGAAATTAATACTTCGAATAAATGCATTTCTAGCAAAACAAAAATGATTTAAAAAGGGTTATTTTCAGTAACTTGTTTCCAAATGATTTTCCACTTTATAAATGACCAGTAGGTGTTTTGAAATGTTTAGAACCTTGTTATAAACCACTTTTTCAATAAAACAATATCTTGCATGCTTGCATGCATTTCCTTGTTTTTATTATTTTATGTGGTGAATTGTTTGAGTGCTAGTTTTGAATATATGCTTGCTTGATTGAATTGTAGTGAACTTTGAAGAGTGTGGCAATTGCAAGACCAAGGAGTGAACCTAGTTTCTCTACTAAAGAGGCAAGTGGTGCTTCTTATATTTTGTCCTATTATTTTTGACTATGCATTAGTGATATTTTGAGTAGGACTTGCATGGAATTTTCGAAGTATAAGCTATGCCATGTGAAATCCTAGTAGATGATGTCTTAGTAGAATTATCCCTAAGTTAAGATACTTGCCATGTTATCATGCTTAGCTGAGTTAGTAGAAAACAAGGGTGGATTATTCATGCTATGGAATATTTCTAAGTCTATGACTTGTGATTTTGCCTAATAAAACTACTATGTGAATGAATCACCTGGGTGGAATGGTAAGAATGGTTTGTGTTAAGTGGTTACACAAGGCCCATTTCTAAGGTTCACCTTGTGTATATCACTTGTGGAAAGCCACCCAGGAACAAAGATATTTGAGATGTTAAGTGTTGAGAAGCTTCTAGTGCAGCCACATGGCAATATGGCCTCTGGCTTGATCATATAGGTTGCAATAACTTAGCCAGATAGACAGATGGTAATATGGTGATAGGATGGAACGCGTCCATTTGGTCTAAGGGAAGGCTTCTAAAAGATATCGTATCGATGCATGTCGAGTCTTGTGGGGAAAGTGCACCACCTCTCGAGAGGGTAAAACCTAAGTACTTAGCCGTGTCCCTGACAATGGACAATTTGAGCATCAAGACATTGAAGCTATCAAGGATCTCCTCATCCCAATTTGTAAGTTAAAAGCTTTTGGTTGAACAAGGGCTAAAGGTTCACCAATTTCTATTGGTGGTTCCTTGGGTGATTTTTGACAAACAAAACTTAGTGTTTTCAACTAATAAGGAAAATCTTATTTTGATCAAAGCAAGCCTAAGATACACTTAGCCAAATGCATATAGATGTTAGATGCCACTATTCTACCATAGTATCACTTGCCAATACAATTCAAATGTATCGACCCTTGTGGCTATAACTTATTATGTTGCAGGTTTGTTTGATGTTAGTGAAGTTTGTTGAGTAGAGATTACAAGTCTACAACCAACATCATTGCCTGTGGCAAATGAAGATGAAGGACTCCATGCTATATATTTATATCTGCTGCATTGTAATAAGATAGCCAAATGAGCTATGTAAGATGTAATGAATTATTTTATTCCTGGTTATAAGTTGTAATATGACCTTTGTTTCTTTATATTACATCTTAAACTGTGGATGTTAGACATTGATCTAGGGACTAGCATTGTAAACACAGGGATCTCTACCTTATCAGGTTGGGACCTCTACACCTTTGCTGAAGAAAGGATTGGGCCACTTGCTGCAATTATTATTGTCTTTATTTACTTGCACTTTATTTCTTTGCATTATCAAAAAACATAAAAATCTGTTTGCAAGTATTTACAGAGAAATCCTGATCCAAACCACTAGTCAACACCTTCTGCTCCTCGTTGGGATAGACACTCCTATTTATCGAAAGTACTACGATACACCCCCTATACTTGTGGGTCATCAGAGCCTTTACCTTCTATTCCCTGACATGCTTTGTATTACATGTATATCTTGTTGTACATCGTTAGGGGGAGCATAGTTATGTTTATTTTAAGGATTTCATGCAAAACCTATTGTTGTCATCGAACACAAAAAAGGGGGAGATTGAAAGGACATTTAATATCCTACTCAGTTTTGGTGTTTGTTAACAACTTGAGGACCCTTTTTACCATGTGCTAAAGATCAGGTTAATCTACTGAAAAGTGAAAAGTCCGCGGCATTTGGAAATATCCCTGGCTGAAACAAAATCTTCATGGAAGGTTCAGACCGGAATCTTCGGTGTGCAAAGACCGGAGTTTCCGGTGTTCCCAGAACCGGAGTTTCAACACAAGTCTCTGGTGTGGATCGAATCAGATGTCCCGTGCTGGTCTCTCATGTCAGAATATCCGGTGTGCAAAGTTTTTGGTGTTCCCAGAAGCAGAGTTTTAGCACAAGTCTCTGGTGTGATCATTAAAACCATGTTCGGGTCAGTCTGTATAGGGGTCCAGAGATTGTCCGGAGATGGGCCGGAATCTCTAGTGTGAACTGCTTTTAGACCGGAATCTCTGGTCTCCAGACTGGAGTCTCTAGTGTGGAATTTCCCCAACGGGCAGAAAACGGACAGAGCTGTGTGGGCCTATAAAAATGGGACTTCATCCCCTACCTCAAGTTGTTCGTTTTCAGAACAAAATAACACCCAAAGTAGACCCACAAAATCAATAATATCTCCCCCTCCAACCATCTAAAGTCCTTTATCTTTGGAGAATCGAAGGAGGAGGCCTTGATCTACATCTTCACCAAAAGAGATCTTCATTTCCCCCTCATTCACTTGAGGGACCCTTGATCTAGTGTTTCATTGGAATCCCTAGGCCTTTATTTGGTTCTTACAAGCTTGTGTTTGATTGTTGTGACAACTTGCTTACATTCGGGAGCCTCCAAGTTGTGGATGTGTGCCTCGAACTTCTTGTAAAGGTTTTGGTTTCCACCTCAAAGGTTATCGATATAGTGGAAGAGTGAATCAATCCCCTTGGGGTGAGGTTCACTGGAGAACAATGGAGGCCTTTTGTGGCGTTGGTGGTTTGAAACCACCCTCTCTTCAAACCCAGACGTACTTCTCCTCAAAAGGAAGGAACTGCGGGAAACCATCCTTGTGTATTTGCATGCTCCATTTTGGTTACCTCTATCCTTTACCGCACTTTACTTATATCTTTCTCTTGCTTAGTTATTTGTGGCAGTGTGACATATAGGTAAATTCACCTTGGTTGCATATCTAGATAATTTACCTTTGTGTCAAACCATAAATTGAAAAATAGTAAAATTTGAAGTTTCGCCTATTCACCCCCCTCTAGGTTCCCATACGATCCTTTCACTATTTGGTTCAATAGGAACTTTGATTTTCGGGACTACAACATTTTGTAGGCGTGAGAGTCTCAGGCGCCATAGCCGTCTTTGGAACACTTTTCGGTGCTGCGCTACTTTGCTCATCTTGCTCAGATTAAATAAGCTCATCATGTTCTATTGTCCTCCCACTCAAAAACTTTTGCGAGGAACTTCTTCTCGAGAAATATGTCGTACTTGGTGACAAACACTTTTGTATTTTCTTTTAAGGTAGAAGGAATCCCCAGGTTTCACCAAGGGATAACCAACAAACACACATTTATCCTATTTTGGTTTGTAAACAATTTACATATGCTTAGCATACCAAAATTTAAGAAAAGACATCTTGGGTTAGATCCCATGCCATAACTCATATGGTGTTATTTCAACAGATTATGATGGCACACTATTCAGTGTAAAGCGGTAGTCTCTAAAGCATAATCCACAAAAATATAACAACGTTTTTATTTGTTTCATCATAGATCCAACCATGTCAAATAAGGTTTGATTACATCTCAAGAACACTCCACACTCTTGTGGTGTTTATAGAGGTGCAAGTTGAGGAACAATTCTGCAACTCTTAGATGCTTGCTAAACTCATAACTCGAATATTTATCCTCTATGATGCAATCATAGACTCTTGATTTTTTTGTTACGATGATTTTTCACTTCATGTCAAAACACTTTGAACACTTTTCAATTCATGTCAAAACACTTTGAACACTTTTCAAATGTCTTATGCCTCTTTCTCATCAAATAGATATACCCATATATATCCACTCAAATCATCGGTGAAAGAATATAAAGTAGAAGAATCCACCACACACGTCTACACATAATGGATTACACACGTCAACATGTATGATCTCCAACAAGTTAGTCGTCTTTTCAATATTGGCATCTGAGCGGAGTTTTGGTCTTTTAGATAAGTCTCAAAAGTGTTAATTGATTCAAAGTCAAATGACTCCAAAAGTCCATAAATATGGATTTTCTTCATGTGTTTTTTCTAATATGACCTAAACGGTGGCGCCACAATTAAGTGAAATGTAATCACTATCTTGCAACGTTTAGCGTCAGTGTTATGATGTGTATATCACCATAACTAATCCATCCACTATGGATCACAACTTCAAGTTGAACAACCATTATTCTTGTAAAGCCTAAGATATGTAACAATTACTAAGCTCTTATAATAAATCTCATAGTCTAGGTAAGATGCCAACCACAAACATAATAACACTTTATTTTGTTCTTGGCGTGCATCATCACCACATCCTTTTGCTAGTTACTTCGGTCATTATAGTTCTTACATTGTGTTGCTTTGTATGACATTTCATACCAACCAATCTGGTACCCAGTACCCAAGAATTACATTAATAACTAGCAAAGAATACATCCATAACTTGTATACCATCTATATACTCCTAAGCTGGACATTTCCAAACTTTCATTTCTACCGTACAATTTTGCAATTTTTATTTTGGTTATTCCTCTCGTTGTAGAAGAAGTATAAACATCAATAGTGGTGCCAGATACATTGGCACAATGATCCTAGGCGTGTTAGTCAAGTACTAGCACCCTTGGATTGACACTTTTTAAGTTGATGTTTTATTCACTATCATCACATGACTAGCGTTCTTCTGGATTCAACTTTTAGCAATCTTTAAGTATAGTAAACAATTTACCCATACCTTTTTATCCATCCCATCATGACTACTTCATGATGAGGCTACTATAGCTTGATTGGAGGGATATGAGAACAATATCAGTGCTTCAAATTGGATTGATTTAGGGACCTAGCGTCTTCAATCTTTGGATACACTCATACAATATGAGCACATGTTGCACCTAAATAATTCTCAATCATCTTGCAACAAAACAAAGTTTTAGATATCAAATATCTTTCACCCCTTGCTTGTTTCTGAATATATATATATATATATTCAGTTCCTGGAACAATTAGATTCTCAAAACATCTTTTTGAAGACCAAGTTTCATGGAGGCAAGCATGATGTAGATACTAATTGGAACCATTGATCTTTTATAAAATTGCATGGAGCACGAGAGTGTTTACCAAAAGTTTGCAACATGATTCAATCTTTAATTATCACTCTAACATTACGGTACCAGTCCGTAAAGTAAAATTACTAGATATCATCCATAGTTCTTTTATCTCAATTAAAAAATTAACTGAAAGGTGGATAACGGATGCCAATGACTACTACGAACTATGCAAATTCACCTGATTAATAGTTTATGATTAATGAGATACTCAAATTTAACAATTAATTATTTTGTAGCTCCCACTAAAACCAATATCCCTCATAATTTATACTTAGTGATTCAAGATCCACGTCTTACTTTCTCGACACCAATGTCACATCACATGCCGGGGAGCAAAACCAGTAGGTAATCATACCAATCACATCTCCATATGATTCTTGTTCATCTTTTGGTTCTTGTGTTCCATACTCTAGACTTTCTAAGTAGTATTCCAAGTGAACCTTAGTACACTGGACGTACGACAGTCTCGCACCCACATTATGAACGTTGCTAGATGCACCCATGTTATATGACCCACACCAGTTCGAAACTCATGTTATGTGGCGCCTAACTTAAGGAGAACACATTTAACTTGATAATTTTAAGTGAGGTATCACCCTATTAATTACAACTACCATGCAACAAATAAAGTGCATAAAACGACTAACATCACATGCAATTAATATAGTGATATGGCATACACTTCACACCAATGATCTCCATCATCAATGTATTTCGGCGTCGGGAACATCTTCATGCGCCATGGGCATAGCATAGAGTTCCATCGTTGCTTGATCATTATCGCCACACCTTGCTCTTACAACTATTGCTACTCTAGCTAATAAAGTAAAAAACAACTATGGCTAGTTGATACTTGCATTTTGCACCATCATTTTTAGGACTTATGTGCACTATTTCGAATCATATTCACCATGATCCATCATTATTTATGCATATTAAGATGATTTACGTGACTTTCCTACAAAGTCCCTTTCATTGGAATTTAATTTATGGGAGGCAAAAACCTCCTTTTTCATGTTTTTTGCTGTTTCAGGACCTTATAGACGTCGATAAATTGAAGGAAAAACACCTGATGAGTTTTTCACCAGGAGAATCAATTTGGGCCAAAGAATGCAGCGAGGGGAGCCACGAGGCCCGAAAGAGCTCAGGTGGCGTGCCCACCCCCTAGGCTCGCCACCCATGCTCGTTTGGCCCACGAGCATTGTCTCGGCTCCTCCTTTTTACAAACGTCTTCGTCTCGCCAGAAAACCTAAGCCATACGTTTCTCACGATTTGCAGAGGCAGTGGCAGAGGCGAAAGTCCTCTCCTACTCCGAGAGGGGAAGATCCTATTGTACTAGAGCCTCTAGTGAGGGGGAAATCGATGCCATCGTCACCACCACTCCTCCTAGGCGTAGGGAGGGCTCTACATCAACATATCCACCAGCACCGTCATCATCACCATCACCATCTCCAGGATCCATCTCGTTCCCCTCATAGTTTGTGATTGATTGAACCCCAAATATTGTTTTAAGGGCTATTTACATGTTTGTGATTGGCATATTGTCTTTATTTGGTGGAGAGATTATATTTTCATATTGTCTTGTATCCTATATGCTACTGATCCATATCATGTTTGCCACTTGTGAGTAGATCCCCGTGTTCCTGAGGGCATAGGATGAATTGCCTATGATTTCCATATAATATGCAATGAATATGTGGTCCAGTTTTTATCTTTTATATCGTTCTATGATGGTTTTATGCGAATGTCGACTGCATATTACTTCACCTATATAGACTCATAGTAGAATACTTTGATGCAATGATAGGGGTTGGAAGGGACGGAATTGACAGAAACCGTTTTCCAATACTTTGAGTTGCATTGGAAGGATTAAATGTCGGGGACCAATGAACCTATTTCTATGGTGGGACATTTATGTCTTAATGATTCCTAGATGTCCATGTGAGTGGATCTAGGACCCATCATAAGTGGTGTATTTAGCCCATACTTATGGCTGCACCTAATTTAGGTTCCGCCCTAAGGGAATGAAACTTGACAACATATTTACCATATTGTGTAGAAATCTTTATGCTAAGTAAATCCAATGCCGCCCTCAGGAATACTTGCCACATATAAGTTCACACACACTTAAGCTTGTCCTCTTGCTGCATAGATGATTGGGCTTTCTCTCATTTAGAGAATTTACTTATTGATATTTATTTTTAGCACTTTATATTCTTGCAAACTACAAACCCAAGAACACCAAATCTACTACATTCACTATTATTTTCTTTCTCAAATTTGCTAACCAATACCCTTAGCTCCTTGTGGGTTCGACAACCTTTCTTTATGGAAAAGTACTACAATTGATCTCCTGCACTTGGGAGCCATCAAGACACTTTTCTAGCGCCGTTGTCGGGGAGCGTTGTGCTATTGGTATGTTGTTTGGTAAGGAAACTTGAAACCTATTTTTATCTTTTTACTGTAGTTTAATCCTGGCTTTCTCGAACTATAAAGGATTGGAACTTACCTTATTTGAGTTCCTTCGTGACAAAGATAAAGAGAAGGTTGATGAGCCTATTGAACCAAAAGTTGAATATCAAATTCCTATTGGTATTGTCGAAAAAGCTAGGGAAGTAACTTTTGCAGGTGATGGAAGCCAAACTGCTATGGGGCATTTATATGAAATTGAACAACTATGTTCCCTATTTAGACTTGCAGGTATTCATGAGAATGAAGTAAGAAGGAAGATATTATTTTTATCTTTATCTAGTAAATCTCATGAATGTTATAGATCTATAGCTGATAAATATCGTCTTGATTGGGATAATCCAAGAAAGAGTTTCTATCTTAAATATTATACTCCTAAAGAATCTTATGATGATCGCTGCCATATTTATAACTTTTGGCCTCATAATGGAGAAAGTATTGCTCAAGCTTGGGGAGATTAAAGGGTATTATTCATAAAAATCCACATCATGGTATTCGTGAAAGCATTATATTAATAAAATTTTATGTGAGATTGCCTCAGCATCATAGGGATTTCCTGGATAATTATTTTGGAGGCAGTTTCACTAATAAATCTCAAGAGGAGGCAGCAGATTTAATGGAAACTATCTCTTAAAATACCAAAGCTTGTGATCTCGACAAAGATAATAAACCAGGTTTGGAATATGAATATTCATATGTAGAGAATTTCTCTACTTCTATATTATTTGAGGAACTTAAGAGCAGGTTTGGCGTTGACCCTTATGTTTTAGTATAAATTGCTAAGTCTTTTGCTAACCATCTTAATATTCCAAAGAAAGGATTTAATGTATTTGTTGAACCTCTTAAAAATTCTGCATATATGTCTAGAGTTATGAAACAGGTTCACCAAGTGCCATCTCCTAAGATAGAAGAAATCTTTGAAGCTCCTCTATATCCTAGCAAAGTGAATGAAAATTTGCTCACTACTGTTACTAATAAGAGTGCTAGAAGATGTCATGAACCATATGAAAAATTCAAGTCCAACATCAAATTTCGGCTATTAAAGAATTGAACGAAGAAACACCTTGTGATGTTTATGTATGTGAAGATTCTACCAGTGTAATAAAAGGTAACACCACTAGAGTTGGGAAACCTATCATATCATGTACTATTGGGACTTCATGTTATCATGGACTTTGTGATATTGGAGCAAGTATAAGTGTGATTCCATATCCTCTATATCTTGAAACCAAGCCTGATATTGATCCCACCAACATGGAAGAGACAGGCATAACTATCCAACTTGCTAATAAAGAGTATATTTGTCCTATTGGTATTGTTAGAGATGTTGAAGTGTTAATTGGAAAGATTAAGTATCCTGCTGATTTGATTGTGCTTGGTTGCTCCCAACATGCATTTTGTCCTATTATATTTGGTAGACCTTTCCTACATATTGTTGGTGCTGAAATTAATTTGTTAAAATATGAAGTATTCATTAAATTTACTACTGAAAGACTTGAGTTTAGCTTTTCCAAGTACTGATAAATAATTAGAAAATGAAAAACTCTCTAAAGATATAGTGGAGACTCTTTCTTTAGTGGCAGTTGCTTCATCGGACGCGATGGAACGATATGTGCTGAATCAAGAGGAGCCATTTGACGAGGAAGAGAAATAAGCTCTAGAATAAATACTATCTCAACAACCACCATAGTTGCAATTACATATTCCACCTGATAATCTAGGAGAACTACCACCACCTAAAGAAGATCCTAGTTTTGAACTTAAACCATTGCCTGAAGATATGAAATATGCATTCCTTGATGATAAGAAAATATATCTTGTTATTATTAGTGCTAACCTTTTAGATGAAGACGAATCACAATTACTTGACGTATTGAGATCTCATAGGCCATCCATTGGCTATTCACTTGATGATTTGAAAGGTATATAAGCCCCGCTTGATGCATTCATAAGATTAACTTGTAAGAAGATGCAAAGCCCGTTGTTGACTATCAACATCGTCTTCATCCAAGAATGAAAGAAGTGGTAAGAAAAGAGGTAATCAAACTCATTGAGGCAGGTATTATCTATCCCATAGTTGATAGTAAATGGGTAAGTCCAGTCCATTGTGTGCCTAAAAAGGGTGGAATCGCCATAGTTCCAAATGATGAAAATGAACTTGTTGCTCAACATATCGTTATTGGTTATAGAATGTGAATTTATTATAGGAAACTTAATAAAGCATCTCGTAAAGATCATTATCCTTTACCATTCATTGATCAAATGCTTGAAAGATTATCCAAACACTCTCACTTTTGTTATTTAGATGGTTATTTCGGTTTCTCACAGATTCCGGTACACAAGGATGATTACTACTTTCACATGTCCCTTTAGTACTTATGCTTATAGGAGAACGACATTCGGTTTGTGTAATGCTCCTCCTACATCTCAAAGATGCATGAATGCTATACCTACTGATTATATTGAGAAAATTATGGAAGTATTCATGGATGACTTTTCTGTGTATGGTACTGATGGCGCCCAGCACTTGTCGTGGAACGCTTCGTTGGAAACCCCAAGAGCAAGGTGTGAAGCAGCACAGCAGCAAGTTTCCCTTAGTAAGAAACCAAGGTTATCGAACCAGTAGGAGGAAGGAAACGTCACACGGGTGTTGCAAGCAACGCGGAGACATGCACAACACAAACTTAAGACTTTGCCCCAACGAATTAGTGAGGTTGTCAAGCTCACCGGTTTGCTGTAACAAAGGATTAAACGTATGGTGTGGAAGGTAATGGTTTGCAGCAAGTAACAAGTAACAGTGGAAGATGTATCAATGGTAAAGATTGGACCGGGGTCCATAGTTCACTAGAGGTGCTCTCCTTAGATAAACAACATGGCATGAAGGGTAAAAAAATTACAGCAGGGCAATTGACAGGAACTGAGCAAGGCATAACAATGCAATTACTAGTCAGAAAGATCCTATGAGATTCGATTGGCCAATACAACAAGATACATAGACCGCCATCCAACTGCATCTATGACTAGAAGTCCATCTCCAGGTTATCATCTGAACCCCCTCCAGTATTAAGTTGCAAGCAACAGACAACTGCTTTAAGCAAAGTGTGTAAGGTAAACAGTCCACATGTTCCATGAACAAGAGCCCGTTGTTTTCTCCCTAGTAGCAACAACACATCTACAACCGAAGAGATTATTGTCACTTCTCTTGGAACTAAAGGCATGAACCCACTATTGAGCATAAATACCCCCTCTTGGAGTCACTAGCAACTACTCGGCCAAGATAGCTACTAACAACGGAGAGCATGCAAGATCACAAACAACACAGACATGATAGAATCATAAAGACAAAACCATTAATCAAACCAACATAATAATCTCAATATCCATTGGATCCCCGTTAACACAACATGCATGATTACAAATAGATTAGATCTTGATCATGAACGGAGCTCACAAGATCTATACATGAAAGCACAAAGGAGGAGATACAACCATCTAGCTACTACATGGACCCATAGTCCAAGGTGGAACTACTCACGCATCATACCGGAGAGAAGGCCTCCTGGATGATCTCCCCTCCGGCAGGGTGCCGGGAAGAACTTCAGATCCCCCCGATCTAGGGACGGCGGTGGCGGCTACAGAAGGTTTCGTGGAATATTGATCGGATACTTGGGGTTTCTGCATCGGGGGCTTCTTATATACGAAGGGGAGGCCGAGGAGGCGGCCAGGGGCACACCCCTCCCAGGCATGGGGCAGGGCCCACCCATGCCTAGGGGGTCTGGCTGCCCTGGCCCGCTTCTCCGTCTCCCCTCTAGACTTCTTGTTCCCCACGGAAAGTAATTGACATTGACGTTTGTCCCGTCCAATTCCGAGAATATTTCTTTACTAACTTTTCTGAAACCAAAAACAACAGAAAACAGGCAACTAGCACTGTGGCAACTTGTTAATAGGTTAGTACCAGAAACATGTAAAAAATACCTCAAAGTGTAGATAAAGCAAAGCAAAGTAGATACTAAATAAACATGGAGCATCAAAAATTATAGATATGTTTCCGACGTATCAAGTACCTCTTTTGAAAACTGCTTATTTAATCTTTACAAAGTTTTGCAACATTGTGAGGACCAACACTTAGTCCTAAATTGTTAGAAGTGCCATTTCATGGTGACAGAAGGTGTTGTTCTTGGACATCGAGTTTCAGGT
Source organism: Avena sativa (assembly GCA_916181665.1). Lineage (NCBI taxonomy): Eukaryota > Viridiplantae > Streptophyta > Magnoliopsida > Poales > Poaceae > Avena > Avena sativa. The sequence goes on from OV702283.1 coordinate 38,592,210, forward strand.
AGAGGCATTGAAGTGGACTGCGCCAAGATAGAAGCCATAGAGAAGCTACCATATCCTAGGGATATAAGAGGTATAGAAGGTTTATCAAAGACTTTTCAAAAATATCCAAGCCTCTAACAAATCTTTTGCAAAAAGATGTTCCATTATCTTTTAATGATGATTGTGTAGAGCCTTTTGATGTTTTAAAGAATGATTTAATAAGTGCTCCTATATTTCGATCTCCTAATTAGAATTTGCCATTTGAAATCATGTGTGATGCTAGTGACCATGCGGTAGGAGTTGTTTTAGGCCAAATAGTTTATAAGAAGCTTAATGTGATATATTATGCTAGTAAAACTCTTGATGGAGCCCAAATGTAACACCCTCAGATCGGTCCTATGCAAGTTTTAGCGATTCCCGCCAAACCCGCATAGAAACGATTCAAAGGTGCCCACCAGGCATTTGCGTGCAGGTGGAAAACGAAGTAATATCATTACACAATAGTCCACGATGGAACCCACAGAACAGATATATACAACAACGACTTCATGAGTCAAAAATATAGATATACAATACAAAGATCCAACTCACCTTAAAAACAATACAATCCCTGAGTACGGACAAGATGCAAATTGAGCTAAGAGCCCTGAAGAATAACCAATGGCGTCCATAACCCTGCCCAGGCCAAGCCGAGAGGGTAACCCTGCTAACGACGTCGATCTCAAAACCTTCTCAAACAAAAGGGGTGCCGACAAAGGGCAAAGGGAAAAAAGAGAGCGGTCAGTACTGAGGCCAGTACACGGCGAGTCTTAGAATTCGGCGGCTCTCGCCTACATAGGTATGGTGGAATGAAGCGGCAGCGGAGCATGCACTAAACAACCTATAGAGACTTGATACAACTGTCGGCTATCGGAGAGGGATAAGAAAGTTCTATTCGGATTCATCCTGATACTAACACCAATCATACCCATCCTGGTGTTTCCCCCTCGAGACCAAACAAGGAAGTCGTACCGAGGTAAACTCACACAGTTGGCAATTTTATTCATTCTTTCCGTGGTGGTTATCCAACTTACTAGTCATATCAGATACATGTCAAATATAACAGTAAACTTTAGTTATAGTTGTCTATGATCGAGAACTATGCTCCAAGTCGTCCATAACCACGAACACGACTTCTCGAAAAGATTAAATCCTGCAGGGGTGCACCAAAGTTCCTACACGCACCTACACCCTTGTTGTCAGATCAAGTAGGTACAAGATCAAAAAACATACACCCAATGGTATGTCGACGGGGTTTCGGACACGATGTTTCCCAGACCCAAAGCAAGCACGGGGGGCCACCCCACTAAGCTACCCGCAACGAAGTCGGCCGGTCTCCGAGACGGACCTAGAGTTTGTGTCAATGGCTATAAACGACTGGGAACCCGAAAGTGTGACTGGGCTTGTCGATACCGCGGAAACATTCCACATTTGTTCCTAAATAGTACAGCCGCTCCACGCGCAATCGTAAATAAAGCAGTAAAGCATGGAATAAGTACAGGATAGTAATGAAGCCCCAAACTACTTTATGGCCCCCAGTACAGTACTTTAAATCAGGTACTAAATCGATGGGGGTGCCCACACACCCCACCTGTGGTTAGCGCGCTCGATCTCGGAACATGTGTCAAGAACTCGCGGTCCTACGGGACACCAAATATTGTCTATTACCCACCAGTTCCTCTGCATTATTTACCTACTTCAATTTTAGTTATTAAACAGTAATTAAAGCCATGATCATCTCCACCATTAAGCATGTGCCAACCACCCAACACCGGTGAAACATCGACTACGCGAAGCAGCACCTGAGCAAGCGACTACGACTCGCAAGGCCGACTATCTACCAAACGACAAGTAATAGGAGGTGTCCATGGCAATATAGAGGCTGCAGGTAAATATAAAGGGGTACGGAATCTAAAGCATCACAACACGGATAGCAATAGATCAACAGGAAGAAATAAAGACTAGAAACGTAAAATAGGTAGAAAGAGGGAGAATGCTCACCTGAAAACATTGCCGAAGATTCACCGGAGATCAGGTCGACACTCGCATCAACTCATTGGCCTAGTCCGTGAAGAATCAAAACACTAGCACAAACACCGGATGCACTATTTAATACTATGACAGAAGATCGGGCATGATGCATGTATGATGCATGACATGGAAAAGATGCGACACAATTAGGCAATATTAAGCGGAACCGGGGTCCCGACAATTAATTAAGTGCTTCATGTTATTTAGATACCCCACAATTTAAATGTTGTCTTAACAAGTCAAAACATGGCATCCGTTCACTACACAAATTTAAATGGGACAAATATTAGACTAGTTTCGCCCGCATATGGCCTCCATACTTAATTTAGGTGAATCTTCAAAATAGCCCCAAACACCCACAATATGCATGCAAACATGGACAGTTTAATGTAACAAGTAGATATCACATATTATAAAAATAGGGTCCAAAGAAAGGGGTCACACATAGGGGCTCGACGATCTTAGTTAGGGTTCGATGGGGTCGGTCTCGCCGGGATCGATCTTCGGATCCGGCGTCGGGATCAGGGATCGGGTCTTCGGGTTTTCGTGAAGGACTTGTTGTCTCCGAGGGGTTCGGTCTTTGGGGTGCCTTGCTTTCGGGGATCTCTCGGCTACATCTTGGTGTCCTGATCTCAAACCATGGGGTGGCAACATTTCCTGCGGTGAGACCTTATCGACAAGGCTCCTGAGCAAGTGGGTCTTCATATTGTACTTAGTAGCACCAAGGTTGCAACCACACAGAGAATTGCAAAAACCATTGCCAGTGACAATATCCATATACACAACATGTCCACAGGAGAACACCACATCGAGGAGTGAAAAAAGTATCCTCAACGTGATGTACCAACAGGCAAGCGGAGCCTGACCTTGAAGGCGCACACATGGAGTAAGCCGGGAACACAAGGCATGGACGAGACAAGGAGGCGATAGCGGCTGGAGAAGTGTTGCCATGGCAATGGGCTCAGGAACAGCAGGGCAGTCGACGACAATGCAGGCGAGGCCGGTAGAGGGAGATGCAGGGGCTTGCCACAGCGGCAGGGCACGAAGGTGCTAGCCGGCGACAAGGAGGGGGCCACGTGGCGGGTCGACGGTCGCAGCCGGTGGCGGGGAGAGCTCGGACCGGCGCGTGCAGAGGGACGCCAATGAGGTGGGAGGCGCATGGGTCGCAGAACAGGGACCCGCACGCTGGGGCGCTCGTAGGGTCAGGGCGGCGGGCGGTGCTGCAGGAGGTGCTTGGGGGTGTACCGGCGCAGGGCAGGCGAGAGCCATGGTGGCGGTGCTGCAGGGACAGCGGTGGCCGACGACGCAGGCGGAGCTTGAGGTGGACGCGGCAAGGGGAGGTCGGCGGGGAGAGGCGAGGTTGAGGGGCCAGGCGGCGACTGTGGTTGTCGAGAGGAGAAGGGGTCGTGGTAGGGAGCGAGAGGAGCAGGGGTCGCTTTCTTGCGAGGCAGAGAGCGACGCTGGGTTGGGGGACGGATGCGGGGATCAGGGTGGGGTGGGTCCACGTGCAGGTCCAGGGAGGTGGGTCCAGGAATGGGGCAGTGCGCAGGTGGGACTTGTGTTGCCGCTAGGTGGAGTGCTGGCGGTGGCGGGTGGGGTGAGGGAGTTGGATAGGGTTAGGCTGGGGAATTAGGGTTAGGTATGTGGGGTGAGGCTAGGGTTTATTTTGTTGGGTTCTAGGTGGACTCTGGTCAGGCCATTGGGACTGGTCGGTTGTCTGCCTCCCCAGGGGGTTTTAATAAAATATTTATATTTAAAATTTGTTTGTCTTAATTTTAATAAAAGATTTGTAGATAGTTTTAGACATACAAAATATCCAGAGAGGTTGGGGTTTTAATTTGAAATGATGGAGGGAAGTAATGTCAAACAAAAATAGGGTTTTCGCAAAATAGTTTTATGAACAAACATGCATGATGATGTCATGATGATGCACAGAGTATAAACAACATCGATTTTCTAGTAGTGGTTTTCTCGGGGTGCTACAATTCGACACCACTAACAATGGATCTCGCCCTCGAGATCCGCCTCATGTTACGGGGAAGATAGCCGACAGTCTGAATCTTATAGCTTCACGTAGATCCTCGTGACACCACTAACAAGGATTCTTGTTCTACCTTGAAATCGGCGACACCACCAACAAAGGTCGATGCTCACGTTCGTTGAGAGAACATTCTCGAGAACAAAGGACTAAGGTAAAAGTATCAAAAGATAAGGCCACCTCTAACTTCTGTGGAAGGAGTAAAATTGCTTGATCCACTAATTCAATGTACAAGAGCAAATGATAAGAGTAGTCGGATGGTGATTAGTCCATCGCGCATCCAAAGCATTACTCTGCACATGAATAGGAGAATTATGCAACCAACTCTTAGAATTCAGACTAAAGATCTCGACAAGCGAGGTTCGGAAACTAAAGAATGATGTAGGCTCTTCATCGGTTTTGGTACAAATGAATTCGTCGCGTCGAAAAACACCAGAAGACACAAAGAAAATTTTTAGTGAATTTTTCGATCCCCTGAAAGGTACAACAGAGGAAAGGTCCCTCGGGTAGCATGAAGACTAGATGTCGAAGCACCGTTACCAGAGGATGGAAGCGAAACCCAGAAGGTATGACAGAAACCCAACCACGAGAATTCCTGGACTCAAAGAAAAGATAAGAGAGCAGATCCAAAATGCAGAGGTAAGAGGAGAATAGCAGAGTGTAAGGAGTAAAAGAAAACCTAATCAGATCTATCCAACCATTTTTCCAAATAGTTTTGACACACTACAATGGCCGTTAGCTAGGTTATCCTACAGGCTGGACCAGTGGGGTATCGTAACTGCTGAGCTCTGATACCACTCTATAACACCCTCAGATCGGTCCTATGCAAGTTTTAGCGATTCCCGCCAAACCCGCATAGAAACGATTCAAAGGTGCCCACAGGCACTTGCGTGCAGGTGGAAAACGAAGTAATATCATTACACAATAGTCCATGATGGAACCCACATAATAGATATATATACAACAACGACTTCATGAGTCAAGAATACAGATATACAATACAAAGAACCAAATCAACTTAAAAACAATACAACGCCCGAGTACGGACAAGATGCAAATTGAGCTAAGAGCCCTGGAGAATAACCAATGGCGTCCATAACCCTGCCTAGGCCAAGTCGGAAGGGTAACTCTGCTAACGACGTCGATCTCAAAACCTGCTCAAACAAAAGGGGTGCCGACAAAGGGCAAAGGGAAAAGAGAGCGGTCAGTACTCAGGCCAGTACACGACGAGTCTTAGAATTCGGCGGCTCTCGCCTACATAGAAATGGTGGACTGAAGCGGCAGCGGAGCATGTACTAAACAACCTATAGAGACTCGATACAACTGTTGGCTATCAGAGAGGGATAAAAAATACCTATTCGGATTCATCCTGATACTAACACCAATCATACCCATCCTGGTGTTTCCACCTCGAGACCAAACGAGGAAGTCGTACCAAGGTAAACTCACACAGTTGGCAATTTTATTCATTCTTTCCATGGTGGTTATCCAACTTACTAGTCATATCAGATACAAGTCAAATTATAACAGTAAACTTTAGTTCTAATTGTCTATGATCGAGAAATATGCTCCAAGTCGTCCATAACCGCGGACACGACTTCTCGAAAAGATTAAACCCTGCAGGGGTGCACCAAAGTTCCCACATGCACCTACACCCTTGTTGTCAGATCAGGTAGGTACAAGATTACAAAACATACACCCAAGGTATGTCGACAGGGTTTCGGACATGACGTTTCCCAGACCCAAAGCAAGCACGGGGGGCCACCCCACTAAGCTACCCGCAACGAAGTCGGCCGGTCTCCGAGACGGACCTAGGGTTTGTGTCAATGGCTATAAATGACTGGGAACCCGAAAGTGTGACTGGGTTTGTCGATACCGCAGAAACATTCAACATTTGTTCCTAAACAGTACAGGCGATCCACGCGCAATCGTAAATAAAGCAGTAAAGCATGGCATAAGTACATGATAGTAATAAAGCCCCAAACTACTTTGTGGCCCCGGTACAGTACTTTAAAATCTGGTACTAAATCGATGGGGGTGCCCACACTGAAGGGAATATGCCCTGAGAGGCAATAATAAAGTGTTTATTGTGTGTATTCCAAGTATATGATAGATGTTTATTTTGCATGCTATAATTGTATTAATACGGAAACGTTAATACATGTGTGTTTAATAAACAAACAGAAAGTTCCTAGTTATGCCTCTCTCATAAACTAGCTCGTTGATTAACAAGATGATCAAGGTTTCCTGATCATGGACATTGGATGTTGTTAATAACGGGATCACCACATTAGTGTAATGGTGTGATGAACATTCATCCGAAGTATAGCATTATGATCAAAGTCATTGAGTTTATATTGCTATAACAACTTACGAAGTGATCCTAATCCTTAGACCATGAGATCATGTCAATCACTAACACCGGAAGAGTTTCTTGATAACATCAAACGTCACACCGTAACAGGGTGATTATAAAGATGGATTCAGAACTAATAAAGTGTTATGTTGAGGCTCATGGATCGAGAGTGGAATTTGTTCATCCCGATGACGGATAGATATACTCTGGGCCCTCTCGGTGATATCACATTGATTAGCTTGCAAGCAAGTGATTTGATCACTAGAATGTTATATCACAGGAACGAGAAAAGAGTGCATGTCGGTAATGAGATCAAACTAGGTATGGAGATACCGATGGTCGAATCTCGGACATGTAATATATCGTGAAACAAAGGGATTAAGATACTAGCGTAAAAGGTTCTGACGATCACAAGAAAGTCATCGTTGAATGTGTGGGAGTCAGTATGGGTCTCCAGATCCTGCTTCTGATTATTGATCCGAGAGGGGTCTCGATCATGTTCGCATTATTCACGAACCGTAGGGTGACACACTTAAGAGACACCGACATCCAATTGGAGCAAATGTTTCATGCCGAAAGAATGAACAAGCGCAGGAATTTATTTCACTAGATACCGAAACAGGTTTTCAGGTGAAATTGCATAAAGTGGTTATGCATGTGAAATAGAATTCTAGCAAGGGGTTATTTGTGAATGTTTTTCATTAAAGTAATTGACAAAATTCTGAATAAAATAAAAGAGTTTTATTTAATGAGAGTTTGCATTAAATTTGGTGGAAATTTAATGGGAATTTGAGTGGACTTTTGAGTGGAGGGATTTTAAAGGGCATTTTGTGAGTGGAGTGTCCACCCACATGAATGAAGGAGGGGAGGGGGCAGCCCCCATGGCCGGCGGCCACCCCCTTGGGTGCCCCCCTCCTCCTATAAAAGGAGCCCCCCTCCTCACTTGTCTCTCACACCTCCTCGTGAAGGATCTCTCTCCCCCTATAGAATTTATCCCCCATGGTCTCGGACTAGCGAGATACATGTTCCCGGTGGCTATTCGGCAAGAAAGAGTTGTGCTTCCGCTGCATCGCTGGAGCGAGGAGGCGGAGGTTGCTCGGTGCCTCGAACGTGTGTGCGAGCACGGATGCGCTGCTGATTTGCGGCGCTAGGACTTCCTCTCGATCTTGAGATCGGCAAGAGATCGTCTACATCAACCACGAGTTGAACTCGTTAAGCTTTGTCGGTCTTCAAGGGTATGTTCTCTACGGATATACATCCACCCGTTGTTTGTATCTAGTAGATAGATCTTGGTATATAGTTCACATCGTAGGAAAATTTTTGTTTTCTATGCTGCGAACCCTACACACACACCCCACCTGTGGTTGGCGCGCTCGATCTCGGAAAAGGTGTCAAGAACTCGGGGTCCTACGGGACACCAGTGAGCGGTTAAAAACCAAATATTGTCTATTACCCACCAGTTCCTCTGCATTATTTACCTACTTCAATTTTAGTTATTAAACAGTAATTAAAGCCATGATCATCTCCACCATTAATCATGTGCCAACCACCCAACAACGGTGAAACATCGACTACGCGAAGCAGCACCTGAGCAAGCGACTACGACTCGCAAGGCCGACTATCTACCAAACGACAAGTAATAGGAGGTGTCCATGGCAATATAGAGGCTGCAGGTAAATATAAAGGGGTACGGAATCTAAAGCATCGCAACACGGATAGCAATAGATCAACAGGAAGAAATAAAGACTAGAAACGTAAAATAGGTAGAAAGAGGGAGAATGCTCACCTGAAAACATTGCCGAAGATTCACCGGAGATCAGGTCGACACTCGCATCAACTCATTGGCCTAGTCCGTGAAGAAGCAAAACACTAGCACAAACACCGGATGCACTATTTAATACTATGACAGAAGATCGGGCATGATGCATGTATGATGCATGACATGGAAAAGATGCGACACAATTAGGCAATATTAAGCGGAACCGGGGTCCCGACAATTAATTAAGTGCTTCATGTTATTTAGATACCCCACAATTTAAATGTTGTCTTAACAAGTCAAAACATGGCATCGGTTCGCTACACAAATTTAAATGGGACCAATATTAGACTAGATTCGTCCGCATATGGCCTCCATATTTAATTTAGGTGAATCTTTGAAATAGTCCCAAACACCCACAATATGCATGCAAACATGAACAGTTTAATGTAACAAGTAGATATCATATATTATAAAAATAAGGTCCAAAGAAAGGGGTCACACATAGGGGCTGGACGATCTTGGTTAGGGTTCGACGGGGTCGGTCTCGCCGGGATCGGTCTTCGGATTCGGCGTTGGGATCAGGTATCGGGTCTTCGGGTTTCCGTGAAGGACTTGTTGTCTCCGAGGGGTTCGGTCTTTGGGGTGCCTTGCTTTCGGGATCTCTCGACTACATCTTGGTGTCCTGATCTCAAACCATGGGGTGGAAACATTTCCTACGGTGAGACCTTGTCGACAAGGCTCCTGAGCAAGTGGGTCTTCATATTGGACTTAGTAGCACCAAGGTTGCAACCACACAGAGAATTGCAAAAACCATTGTCAGTGGCAATATCCATATACACAACATGTCCACAGGAGAACATCACTTCGAGGAGTGAAAACAGTATCCTCAACGTGATGTACCAACAGGCAAGCGGAGCCTGACCTTGAAGGCGCACACAGGAGGAAGCCGGGAACGCAAGGCATGGACAAGACAAGGAGGCGACGGCGGCTGGAGAAGTGCTGCCGCGGCGACGGGCTTGGGAACAGCAGGGCAGTCAACTGCGATGCAGGCGAGGCCGACAGAGGGAGATGAAGGGGCTTGCCGTAGCGGTGGGGCATGAAGGTGATGGTCGGCGACAGGGAGGGGGCCACGTGGCGGCTCGACGATCGCAGCCGGTGGCGGGGAGATCTCTGACCGACGCGTGCAAAGGGACGCCGACGAGGTGGAGGCGCATGGGTCGCAGAACAGGGACCCGCGTGCTGGGGCGCTCGTAGGGTCGGGGCGACGGGCGGTGCTGCAGGAGGTGCTCGGGGTGTGCCGACGCAGGGCGGGCGAGAGCCACGATGGCGGCGCTACAGGGCCAGCGGTGGCCGATGACACAGGGGGAGCTTGAGGTGGACGTGGCGAGGAGAGGTCGGCGGGGAGAGGCGAGGTTGAGGGGCCAGGCGGCGGCAGTGGCTGTCGAGAGGAGAAGGGGTCACAGTGGGGAGCGAGAGGAGCGGGGGTTGCTTTCTTGCGAGGCAGAGAGCGACATTGGGTTGGGGGACGGATGCGGGAATCCGGGTGGGGTGGGTCCGCGTGAAGGGCCAGGGAGGTGGGTCTAGGAATAGGGCAGTGCATAGGTGGGACTAGTGTTGCCGCTAGGTGGAGTGCTGGCGGCGGCGGGTGGGGTGAGGGAGTTGGATAGGGTTAGGCTGGGGAATTAGGGTTAGGTATGTGGGGTGAGGCTAGGGTTTATTTTGCTTGGTTGTAGGTGGACTCTGGTCGGGCCATTGGGCCTGGCCGGCTGTCTGCCTCCCCGGGGGGTTTTAATAAAATATTTATATTTAAAATTTGTTTGTCTTAATTTTAATAAAAGATTTGTAGATAGTTTTAGACATACAAAATATCTAGAGAGGTTGGGGTTTTAATTTGAAATGACGGAGGGAAGTAATGTCAAACAAAAATACGGTTTTCGCAAAATAGTTTTATGAACAAACATGCATGATGATGTCATGATGATGCACAAAGTATAAACAACAGTGATTCTCTAGTAGTGGTTTTCTCGGGGTGCTACACCAAAGAAATTGTGCTACAATTGGAAAATATTTCTTGGCTGTACTTTTTGCATGTGACAATTTTAGACCTTACATTGTAGACTCTATGGTAATAGTACACACCGGTAATTTTGCTATTAAATATCTTATGAACAAAAAAGATGCAAAGCCTAGACTTATAAGATGGGTTTTTTTACTACAAGAATTTGACCTACCTACTGTAGATAGGAAAGGTGAGGACAACCCAATAGATGATCATCTATATAGAATGGAAAACATTCCGGTAGATCCTATTCCTATTAATGATAGCTTTGCAAATGAACAACTAGCGAACATTAATGTGTCTACTGCTAGAGTAGCTTCACCATGGTTTGCTGATTATGCTAATTTCATTGTTGGAAAAGTAACTCCACCACATTTCACATGCCAACAAAGAAAGAAATTCTTTTATGATCTTAGGCATTATTTTTGGGATGACCCATTTTTTTATAAGATAAGTGTAGACGGTATTATTAGACGTTGTGTCCCTGAGTTTGAGCAGCAGGCTATCATAAAGGATCGTCATAACAACCCTTATGAAGTACATCATCCAGGAGACCGCACTGCTGCAAAGGTAATACAATCTGGTTTTTATTGGCCTACTTTATTTAAGGCTTGTGCTAATTATGTTACATATTGTGACAAATGCCAACATGTTGGAAATATCGGTAAGAGAAATGAAATGCCTATGGACTATTTACTGCCTCTTGAAACATTTAACATATGGGGATTTGACTTTATGGTACCATTCCCCCCATCAAAAACAAAACACACTCATATTTTGGTTGTAGTGGATTATATTACAAAATGGGTTGAAGAAATTCCAATAAAAAGTGTAGACCATGCCACAACAATGAAGATGCTTAAGGAAATCATATTTCCCAGGTTTGGAGTACCTAGAATTTTAATTACTGATGGTGGTTCTCATTTTATTCATGGATTATTTAGAAAAACTCTAGATAAATATGGTGTCAATCGTAGAATTGCATCTCCATATCATCCTTAAACCAGTGACCAAGTTGAACTAAGCAATAGGGAAATTAAACTCATATTGGAGAAGACAGTTAATAAAGCTAGGTCTGATTGGCCAACTAAAATTAATGATGCTTTATGGACTTATAGAATTTTTTTTAAAATCCTATGGGTATGTCTCCTAATAAAATGGTTTATGGAAAAGCATGTCATCTTCCGGTAGAATTAGACATAAAGCTAGATGGGTTGTTAAACAACTCAACTTTGATTTTAAAACTGCTGGAGAGAAAAGAATTCTTTACTTAAGCTTGTTAGATGAATGGAGGAATGAAGCATATGAAAGTGCTAGACTATTTAAAGAGAAAGTAAAAAGTTTGCATGATAAGAAAATAAAAAGAGAGGAATTCAAAGTAGGATATCAAGTACTATTGTTCAACACTTGTTTCAAGTTTTCTATAGGAAAGTTAGCTTCAAGGTGGCAGGTTCCATTAGTTGTGCAGGAGGTGTACCGCTCCGGAGCCATTCGTCTTCATGGAGACTTCAACGATAAACCTCATGCCGTTAATGGACAACATCTTAAAAATTAAATTGCAGGCCAAAAATTTGCCGGAAGGGTTGAAGTAATGAATCAACAAAGTCCGGAGGCCATAATCACAAAAATTTATCCCCTTCCAGATACCAAAAATCACCAAAAGTCAAGAAGAGGTGCATAACAATCTCGGAATATCTTTCATATTTTAGGGAAGTCATTATTTTATCTATATATACTCCTCTCTAACGATCTAATCTTGCATTGAGTATTTTCGAGCGAAACTTGTTTTGCCATCCTATTCCTTCAGCTTTTATCCATGGCAAGCTTTGGATCCAATCTTGGAGGAGATGACTCCGAGAAGAAAGGCGCCTCATGAATCTAGATATGGAGAAGAAGGTTGAAGTCTATGAAGCAAGGATCAAAGATCTGGAGGATAAGTATGTGCATACCCTCACACAACTGGATAGGTTCCAAGCCCTCGTGTAGGATGTGGAAAACCAGAACTGTGAGTATGAGGATCGCTTCAAGAAGATCTCCGAGGCTGCCTCCACCAAGTTCAACGATCCTCCGCTGTCCTTCTATAATGGGAGGCCATATGCTTGTAAGATCAAGGAGTGGGATGCCTATCATGAGGAGAACGACGCCAAGGAAGAAGAACCGGCAGCAAACCTCTAAGCCTGGGGGAGTTCCACCATACTTTATGCTTTTTAGTTATCATATTTGCATATAGTTTGTAATCATTAGGAGGTTTTTTCTTGCATCCATTAGGTATCGATTTTGCTAGAGTTTGAAGAGCTCGTAGAGCATTATCATGTATCCTTGGTTGAGTGGTTTTGAATGAAATATAAAATATGGTGTCATCCATGATTCTCTTGTTTGGGATTTATGGGTAACACTTATGTAGATCTGCGCACCATATGTAGAAATTTCACTTACATCTTGCCTTGAACTAAATTAACTTGATCATGTCAGACAAGGATAGAATTACTCAATAAGCTAAACTTTCAAATAAGGAAATATCCATGCAAGGGAAGCAACACTTATAAAAAGGAACATTGTGAATTTTTTGTGAGATAGGGGTTCTTATAAAATAAATAGTTGGAAAGAGGAGGATGAAAAGGGGACATGATATACTCTTTTTCTACTTAGTAATAAACGAGTAAACTGAATGGTTGTCATGGGTATTTCAATACATATGCTCTATGAAAAAATGTTTGAAAGGTAGGCAACCAAGAATTCGACTATCCATGGAAAGTGAAATACAAAGGTTGTTTAGAGTATATGAAATGATTGAAAGACCCATGAATAAGGTTTATACTAGTTACTAAGAGGGCAACATAATTAACACTGATGCCATGCAAAAGTGGTGAAAGTTCTTGACAAAAGTCAAAATAGTCATGTCTATCTGGTTGTTTAAACAATTATCTTTTCTACTATTTGCTTTATGGGAAACTTATCTTTATTTCCAAGGCATATCAAAAGGTTAAATTAAAATCTGGTAAAAATCCATGCAAAGCTATTAGAAATAGCGAAGTGTATGAAAAATTCGAGACTTGTTCAATTGTCCAACATGTAATGGTTAGTTTTTGTTCAAACCTAAGGGGTAAGTGATAATGTCTATCTATGTATCCCACATTTGCATGGTAGTTAGTTCATATTTATTTTGGACAATTGAATATGCATAAGTTGATGATGCCATGCTCATATTTTCTTGTCAACCATAAGCTCACTGATGCATGATCATGATCTATTCACTTATTTACTCGAGGACGAGCAAATGTTTAAGTTTGGGGGAGTTGATACTTACATTTTGCATCATCATATTTAGGACCTATGTGCACTGTTTAGAATCATATTCACCATGATCCATCATTATTTATGAATATTTATATGATTTACGGGACTTTCCTACAAAGTCCCTTTCATTGGTATTTAATTTCTGGGAGGTAGAAAACTTTATTTTTCATGTTTTTGCTGTTTTAGGACCTTCTGGACATCAATAAGTCGAATAAAAAAATATCTGATGAGTTTTTAATCAAGAGAATCAACTTAGGCCAAAGAATGAAGCGAGGGGAGCCACGAGGCCCGAAAGAGCACAAGTGGCGTGCCCACCCCCTGTGTGAGCCACCCATGCTCGTTTGGCCTACGAGCATCGCCTCGGCTCCTCCTTTTTACATACGTCTCCGTCTCGCCAGAAAACCTACGCCATATTTTTCCGACGATTTATAGAGGCGGCGGTGGAGGCGAAATCCTCTCCTACTCTAGGAGGGGGCAGATCCTGCTGCACCGGAGCCTCCGATGAGGGGGAAATCGATACCATCGTCACCACCACTCCTCCTAGGCATAGGGGGAGGCCTATCCATCAACATATTTCACTCCATTGCTTGTTTCTAAAACTATATTTTTAGTTCCTAGAACAATTAGATTCTCAAAACATCTTTTTGAAGACCAATTTTCATGGAGGCAAGCATGATATAGATACTAATTGGAACCATTGCTCTTTGCTCAAATTGCATGGATCACGAGAGTGTTTACCAAAATTTTGCAACATGACTAAATCTTTAATTATCACTCTAACATAACGGTACCAGTCCGTAAATTAAAATTACTAGATATCATCCATAGTTCTTTTATCTCAATTAACAAATTAACTGAAAGGTGGATAACGGATGCCAATGACTACTACGAACTATGCAAATTCACTTGATTAATAGTTTATGATTAATGAGCTACTCAAAATTAACAACTTAATTATTTTGTATCTCCCACTAAAATCAATATCCCTCATAATTGATACTTAGTGATTTAAGATCTGTGTCTTACTTTCCCGACACCAATGTCACATCGCATGTTGGGGAGCAAACCTAGTAGGTAATCATACCAATCACATCTCCATATGATTCTTGTTAATCTTTTGATTCTGGTGTTCCATACTCTAGACTTTCTAAGTAGTATGTCAAGTGAACCTTAGTACACCGAACATGCGACGGTCTAGCACCCACATTATGAACGTTGCTAGGTGCACCCATGTTATATGACCCACACCAGTTCGAAACTCATGTGTGGCGCCTAGCTTAGGAATAACACATTTAACTTGATAATTTTAAGTGAGGGATCACCCTATTTATTACAACTACCATGCAACAAATAAAGTTCATAAAAGGATTAACATCACATGCAATTCATATAGTGATATGGCATACACTTCACACAAACAATCTCCATCATCAATGTCTTTCGGCGTCGGGAACATCTTCATGCGCCATGGGCATAGCATAGAGCTCCATCGTTGTGCTTGATCATTATCTCCAAACCTTGCTCTTACAACTATTGCTACTCTATCAAATAAAGTAAAAAAACAACTATGGCTAGTTGATACTTACATTTTGCATCATCCTTTTTAGTACTTATCTGCACCGTTTAGAATCATATTCACCATGATCCATCATTATTTATGCATATTTAGATGATTTACGGGACTTTCCTACAAAGTCCCTTTCATTGGTATTTAATTTTTGGGAGGCAGAAAACCTCCTTTTTTCATATTTTTTTTGCTATTTCAGAACCTTCTAGACGTCAATAAATCAAAAGAAAAATACATGATGAGTTTTTTTACCATGAGAATCAACTTGGGCCAAAGAATAAAGTGAGCGGAGCCACGAGGCCCGAAAGAGCTCAGGTGGCGTGCCCACCCTGGGCTCGCCACCCATGCTTGTTTGGCCCACGAGCATCGTCTTGGCTCCTCCTTTTTACAAGCGTCTCTGTATCACCATAAAATCTAATCCATATTTTCTCACGATTTGCAGAGGCGGTGGCGGTGGCGGAGGCGAAAGTCCTCTCCTACTCTGGGAGGGGCAAATCCTGCTATACTAGAGCCTCCGGTGAGGGGGAAATCGACGCCATCGTCACCACCACTCCTCCTAGGCATAGGGGGAGGCCTCTCCATCAACATCTCCACCAACACCATCATCATCACCATCACTATCTCCAAGATCTATCTCATTCCCCTCATAGTTTGTGATTGATTGAACCTCGAATATTGTTTTAAGGGCTATTTACATGTTTGTGATTGGCATCTTATTTTTATTTGGTGGAGATATTATATTTTCAGATTTTCTTGTATCCCATATGCTACTGATCCATATCATATTTGCCACTTGTGAGTAGATCCCCATGTTCCTGAGGGCATAGGATGAATTGGCTATGATTTTCATGTAATATGCAACGACTACGTGGTCTAGTTTTTATCTTTTATATTGTTCTATGATGGTTTTATGCAAACTTAGACTCCATATTAATTCACCTATATGGGCTCATAGGAACTTTGATGCAATTATAGAGGTTGGACGGGACGGAATTGACAAAAACCGTTTTTCAATACTTTGAGTTGCATGGAGGGATTATATGCTAGGGACCAATAAACCTATTGCTATGGTGGGACATTTATGTCTTAGTGATTCCTAGATGTTCATGTGAATGGCTTTAGGACCCATCATAAGTGGTGTATTTAGCCTATACTTATGGCTGCACCTAATTTAGGCTTCGCCCTAAGGGAATGAACTTGACAACATATTTACCATATTGTGTAAAAAATCTTTATGCTAAGTAAATTCATGTCGCCCTCGAGAACGCTTGTCACATGTAATTTCACACACACTTGAGCTTGTCCTATTTCTGCATAGAGGATTAGGCTTTATCTTATTGAGAGCATTTATTTATTGCTATTTATTTTCAGCACTTTATATTCTTGCAAACTACAAACCCCAAAACACCAAATCTACTGTATTCGCTATTATTTTATTTATCAAATTTGCTAACCAATACCCTCAGCTCCTCGTGGGTTCGATAACCTTTCTATATTGAAAATTATTATAATTGATCTTCTACACTTGGGAGCCATCACTATTACAATAATATTATGACAATCATCGTGGCTCTGGCCACTCAGGCCCAACGAGATTACAACATAACATACCTCATACATCACATTGCTATACCACATCACTTCCTTGCAAAACCAAGTTAGACGCTTTTATCATGCTTTGCTATATTACTGGGCTCTATGGTTGCGAAGAGAACCATACTTTACCTACGTGGTAAATAAGCATCATGATTCAATTATTTGCTATTTAACTTTTTTTGGGGTGTGTCCCTATAGTGCTATAAATAGCAACTATAGCTTCATTAGACATCGTCTTTACATGTGATCCCCTGCCGGATTTCAACTAATTTCGCAGAAAGCTCAACGTGCATAATATCTTTCTCATGCTATTGCGGAAAAACAGGCATCCGATAAAGTTGTTTCATACACCCAAAGTGCACTTCACAAACCAGTCTTGATCCGAAGATCGTAAAGTCGGCTCGGGCCGGTAATCACACAATACCATCAAGATCAAAATTGCAACGATTGAGAAGCATAACAAGATCAATAATGTCAGAATTCAACGACTCCTCTATACTACCTATGCCTATGCATAGACTGCTCTGATACCACTATTGGGGAACGCACTATGCAAAACAAACAATTCTAGCGGACAACCAGGATCATATGCAAGGGGAGAGGCAACAGATCATACCCTTGAAGATCGAACTAGCGAAAGTTTGTCAATGACGAGGTTGGTCATGCGTCGATCCCCGCAACAATTCTTAGCGAGTCGCTGGGAGATGTATTATCCCACAGACGGCTCCCATGAACATGTGTCAATGAAGACGTCATTATCGACATAGACGGTACATCGATTCCCGTAGGTAGTCGATTAGCCACGAGAAAATTTCTCCTTATGAAGATCTGCACGATCAAGTGCTCCAAGTGATTCACCACCACCGGTGTGGCATCCCGCAAAACCACTACTAGAAAATCGCGTTGTTTTTGTGCATTGCATTTGAGCATCGTCATCATCACGCATTTGTTTTGCCCGAAACTATTTTCAACAAGCCTAATTTTTGTTTTCTAAAATTAACCTTCGTCTATTTTCGAAATAAAGTTTAATAATTATCTGCTAAATTATTTCACTAAAAATTATTTGCTAAAAGATTTCAAACAAAACCAAACAAATAAGCATCTACAAAATAAGAAACCTAAAACCCAAACTATAAATCCTATTCCCACCTAGTCCTAATCTACCCACCTATCCCAGCTCGCCACCTCACCCCTGGACCCAATCCCTACCCACCCCGCCACCTCATCAATCCCCTTCTTTTTCCCCCTCTCTCTCTTTCTCACACAGCCCCGCCTGGCCCTCTCTCCCTTACACCTGGGCCCCACCCCCGCCTGGCCCCATTCCGCAGCCACCCCACTCTCCCTGGGTCCCACCGCCACCTCACCCATCCTCTCCCAAACTCCCCAACCCCACCTGACTCTCACACCCACACGCCACACCACCAACAGCCACCTCCTGGCCCCACCCCCGGTCCCACCTCCCCACCTCGCGCCCCACCGAGCCCCACCCACGCGGCCTCTCCCCGACTCCGGCCCTGCTGCCCTCTCTCTCCCAGCCCCTCTCCCTCTCCGGCTGACGCCTGCGCCGCCTCCTCTCCCTCTGGCGCCTCCCGGCACCTCGTCTCCGGCCGCCCGCCGCCGCCAAGCGCCTCCGCTCCAGCTCAACCGCGACCACCGCCATCGCCGGTCCCCCCGCATCCAGCGCCGCCCCGGCGAGCCCTGCCTCCCTCGCCGAGCTCCTCCGCCCGAGCCGCCGGCGCGTCCTCCGCCGGTCGCCTCCTCCTCTCACCCCCTCTCGCCCACGCCTCCACCCCGTCCCGGCGCCGACCTCCTCCTCCCGCGTCCGCGAGCGCCGCCAAGCCCACCCTCCTCCAGCAAGCCGGCCACCGCCTCTCCGGCCGCCGCCCTCCTTCCCGCGGCCTGGGCGCCTCCCCCACCTCCGCTTCAGCGAGCCGCCGCGGCGACCTTCGCCTGCAACCGCCCTCTGCCTCGCCAGCTGACCGAGCCAGGCCGCCGACCTTCCTCGACCGCCCCGTCGGCAGGCTCTGCAAGCGCGCCCCCTCTGTCGCAGGCGCTGCCGCCGTCGATCCCTCCTTGCTTCGGCCCCGCCTGCTTCGCCGCCCTTCCCGGAGGCCGCCAGGGACCTCCTCTTCCTCGCTGCGTCCGCTGCGCCCTCGTGGTCTATCCCGCTGGTGCTCCTCCGACCCCCGCTGGCGCCGCCTCGACGCCTGGTCATCGTCCTCCGCTGCCCTGGGGCCAGTCTTTGGTTCCCAGGAACCCTTGCTGGCCGCGCGTGCGTGCCTCTCTGTTGCGCCTGCGGCCGACCATGGACGCTGGGTTCAGCAACTTCTCATCCTAAGTGACGTTCAGTTGATGCCTCGTATACAATCTCGTGTGGCGATGCGAGTGCCGTGCTCCCTAAGACAAGATCTACATCGACCCGAAATAAACCCGAAGAACCATCGACGCCGCACCCGAGTCCGGCACTGACACCCGAGCACTCCAATAAATGATGCAAGCCCTCCATCATGGAACCCGGAAGACCCCGGTGTCGACCCCAAGTTCGCCTCCGATGATCCAGATGGTACCCCAAGATCTCCATCGCATGTGTCGAGTCCAACACCAAGCGATGACAAGATCCACCGATGACCGAGAACCCGGACGCCAAGATCGCCACCGGAACGACAAGCAATTCACCGCGGAACGCCAAGTCCTTCTTCCCGGAATCCGAAGCCCGATCCCGGCGCCCGAAGCCGAGAACCCCGACAAGAACCACGACACGGATACACCGAGTTCTCCATCGAGGACACCAAGACCGTCGACATGAAACCAAATGACGTCAAGCACTCCGCCGCGGGACGCCGAGTAGTTCACCCCGGACATCGAGACCCTGAACGACAAGTACTCCTTCCCGGATGCGATGCTCGAGAACCCGGACGATAAGGACACCGACGAGGACGACAAGTCCTTCTTCCCGAACGCCAAGACCGACCCGATACGAGGACACGACAAGATCTTCGCGACGACAAGATCGACACCGACCCGGGCGGACCCGATGTGCCGGCGACGCCACAACCACGTCCTTCTTCCGGGGTGCGACAAGACCTACCTCCGTTATCCGAGACCGAGCCCGTCGAACCCTGAACCCTGAGACCGGACCCTAAAACCCGAACCCCAAGATCTTCCGAACCCTAATGTGTGAACCCTTTCCCGAGCCCTATTTTATAAAAGCTAAATATAAAACCTGTTGCATATTCAATTGTCATACTCGCATGCATATTTGTGTGGTTTGGGGGCCTTATGCCGATTTACCATATAATTAAATATGGGGCCCATATGCGGACAAATCTAGTCTTATATTGGCCTCATTTAAATTTGTGTAGCGAACCGGTAACTTATCTTGCCCTGTTATTACAACATTTAATTTGCGGGGTAGATAAGTAACTTGAACCGTTCAATTAATTGTCGGGACCCCGGTTCCGCTTAATATGACCTAATTGCATCGCATCTTTGCCATGACATACATCATACATGCATCATGCCCGATCTTTTGCCATAGTATTAAATAGTACATCCGGTGTTTCTTCTAGTGTTTTGGTTCTTCGCGGATAAGGCCGTTGAGTTGATGCGAGTGTCGACCCGATCTTCGGATGAACCTTCGACAATGTTTTCAGGCGAGCATCTCCCCCTTTCTACCTATCTTAGTTTTATAGTATTTATTCCCTCCTGTTGATCTATTGCTATCTGTGTTGCGATGCTCTAGTTTTTCGTACCCGTGATATCCCTTGCAGCCTTATATTGCCTTGGACACCTCCTATTACCTGTTGTTTGGTAGATAGTTGGACTTGCGCGTCGTAGTCGCTTGCTCAAGTGCTGTTGCGTGTCGTCAAGTGCCACAGTTGTTGGTGTATTGCCGCATGTTGATGTTGGAGATGATCATGGCTTTAATTATCGTTCACTTTAATTACTGTTTAACAACAAAAATTGAAGTAGGTAAGCAGAGGCACAGGTGGGCAATAGATGTTATTTGGTTGTTAACCGTCCACTTGTGCCCCGTAGGACCCCGAGTACTTGATACTTGTTCCTTGAATATTCGCGCTATCCACATCCGGGAGGCTTATGGGACCCCCCTGAGCCAGAGCTTGATTCCGTCTTATTTCTTGGGGCCACAAACTAGTTTGAGGTTTTATTTACTATCCTGTACTTATGCCATGCTTTACTGCTTTATTACGATTATGCGAGGAGCACACTGTACTGTTTAGGTAAGCGGAATGTTTTCGCGGTATCGACAAGCCCAGTTTTGGGTTCCCAGTCGTTTACAGCCATTGTCGCAAACCTCGGGTCCGTCTCGGAGTCAGCTAACTTCGTTGCGGGTGTACTCCAAGGGGTGGCCCCCTGAAATATTTCTGAATCCTGTGATTGCTTTGTCGTGAAGGCCTCGTTGGGTTTTGATTTGGTTTTTCCGAGGTTGATCGAGTGTGTGTTGCTATTGGTGCACCCCGGCCGGGTAAAACTTTCTGAAAGCCGTGTCCGCGGTTATGGACGACTTGGAGCACAGTATCTCGAACATAGACAACTATAACTAAAGTAGTGCTATAAATTTGACTTTATAATGACTAGTATTCAGCTTCACTATAATGGAATGGCTAAATAAAACTGCCAGCCAGTGCTTGTTTGGGTTGTCGCTTGCGACCATTGTACCTGACTAGTAAGTATTGCAACTACAACGGAATGGCTAAATAAAAGTACCAACAACTACTGGGTTTTGGGTTATCTCATGCTAATTGTATCTAACTAGTAAGTGTCGCAACTACAACGGAATGGTTAACTAAAACGGCCCACTGTTTATTTTATCAGAACGATTATCTACACCTGACTAGTAACTGCTGCAACAATAACCGAATAAATAAAACTGCCAACTGTGTGAGTTCCTCGGTGGACTTCCTCGTCTGGTCTCGAGGGGGAATACCAGGATGGGATTGTTTGGTGTTAGTATCAGTTTGATTCCGGATAGGTCTTTCTTACCCTTCTCTGATAGCCGTCAGTTGTATCGAGTCTCTATAGGTTGTTTAGTGCGTGCTGCTGCTGCCGCTTCAGTCCACCATACCTATGTAGGCGAGGACCGCCGAATTCTAGTCTCGCCGTGTACTGGCCTCAGTACTGACGCTCTTATTTTTCCTTTGCCCTTTGTCGGCACCCCTTTTGTTTAAGCAGGTTTTGAGGTCGACGCCGTTAGCAGGGTTACCTTCCGGCTTGGCCTGGGCAGGGTTATGGATGCCATTGGTTATTCTTCAGGGCTCTTAGCCCCATTTGCATCTTGTCCGTAGCTGGACGCTCTATCGTTTTCAAGGTGATTTGGATCTTTGTATATTATATATGTATTCTTGACTCATTGAGTCGCAGTTATATATATCTGTTCTGTGGGTCCCATCGAGGACTGTTGTGTAATGTTATTACTTCGTTTTCCACCCGCACGAAAGTGCCTGGTGGGCACCTTTGAATCGTTTCTATGCGGGTTTGGCGGGTTTCGCTAAAACTTGCATAGGGCCGATTCTGAGGGTGTTACAACCGGTATCCACACGTACAAGCTCAGTGGCACTGCATCTAGGAGTTATCAAGAACACACGGTCGAAGCGAGAACATGTCGATGAAGATCTGGCAGCGCTTCTGCAGTCCCTTCTAAATTAGATCCAAACGGAGGTAGAACTCGAGCAGCGCTCTGGCATCGTGGTAGAAGAAGACCTAGGGCATACCAGCCTAGGGTTTACTACCACACCATGGTTATGGAGGAGAGAGGTGGTGGGGGCGCACGAGGCGGTGGCGCGGCGGCAGCGCGCACATGGCAGCGACGGGAGGCGCCTCGACTAGGATTTTGGCCGGGAGGAGACGGCGATGGCTTGGGAGGCTAAGGACACGACTTGAGTGCCTCTTGGGCTGACCCTTGGTGACCTTTTATGGGTGTCGAGGCCCCTTGGGTTGTCCTTGACCCAACCCCAAAGTTTGGATGAGTTCTGGTAGGTGTAGGTCAATCCAAACCTTGTCAAAAATAGCTTTCTTTTGCAAGTTCGAATTTGACTAGTGTATCTTTCCTTGCCCTTTACGGCAACGTGGCTGCACATATTATGGAACCTTTCGAACATCCTAAGATGACCCAGGTCACCCCCCGGTACCTTCTGAAACCTTTCATAACCTTCCATAACCTTCTGCTTATTTCAAAACCTTCCATATATGTCCGAAACCATTTCGGACATTCCTAGGACCTTCATTTCGGACACTTCCGAGATCATCCGTGTAACACCGCGGTTCTGAAAAGACCGTGGCTTCTATGTGACATGCCAATCCCTGGATCGGTTCATTGGCCCATAATAGAATAAGATGAATAACATAGCAAAATATCCGTGTATCATGAATAACGAAGATCCAGAGTACCATTATTATAATAAAAGCTTAGCCCAAGGCTAGCTCAAATTATTCAGGTAGCAACATAAATAAGGAAAATCCTCCATTCTTCAAATTGCCCACAAGTGAACAAGTGCCGAGTGGAGTACCGTGGCCTATATCGATTACTCAGAATCGGAATAACCTGCAACATGAAACGTAGCAGCCCCGAAGGGTCAATACATGGAATGTATGGCAAGTAGAGCTAGTAAAGGAGACAATAGTACTAACAACTACATGCATATTTGGCAAGTGGAGCTGTGTATGGCTTGCATTTGCAAATACATTTGTCCTACTTTCATAAACAGTTTTTGATTTTCTTTGAAAGGATCCCAATTAAGTTAACCCAACAATGTTAAAATAATTATGAAATTAGAATGAGCGAGAAACATGTCATGGAATCAATATCAAGCAACTCAGTTGTCCATAACCGGGGACACGGCTAATCGATTAGATTATACACCCTGCAGAGGTTAGTACACTTTACCCATGTGACTTGGCCAGCCCAGCTCGTACCATCACTCTCATTTTGAGTGGTGATAGGGAGAAGACCAAGAAGAGACTGTTCGGGAAGTAGCTCCTCAATCCCGACGCGCACCGGTCCAACCTACCAAAATTCTACATCTCTGGATACGCGGGTTCGAGTTACCAAAACCTACTAAGTCCAACCAACCGCCCATTCCATTATTGGCACATGGTTGTACACGTAAGCTACACAATAAAGAAGCCAATCAATTTCTCTCGATACTTAGGTGCCTTTCCACAATAAACCACCAAAAATTATCAATCCCATCACACCCAGGAGATTCATTGATTAAGTTGTTTTAGTTTTCACAAACCAAAGCTTTTAGAAACAAGTCTCAGTGATATAACCCAGCCCTCGTACGACATAGCATGGCTAAGCACATCTACCAACGGTGGTTCATCTACAAGGAAAGCCCTACCACATAATAGGACATAGCATAGCGATAGTATCATCCTACACATGCATCTACAAAATACACGACAATGCATAGAAAATAGTAGGACGATATCATCAACAAAGTAGCATCTGAAGGGAATATGCCCTGAGAGGCAATAATAAAGTGTTTATTATGTGTATTCCAAGTATATGATAGATGTTTATTTTGCATGCTATAATTGTATTAATACGGAAACGTTAATACATGTGTGTTTAATAAACAAACAGAAAGTTCCTAGTTATGCCTCTCTCATAAACTAGCTCGTTGATTAACAAGATGATCAAGGTTTCCTGATCATGGACATTGGATGTTGTTAATAACGGGATCACAACATTAGTGTAATGGTGTGATGAACATTCATCCGAAGTATAGCATTACGATCAAAGTCATTGAGTTTATATTGCTATAACAACTTACGAAGTGATCCTAATCCTTAGACCATGAGATCATGTCAATCACTAACACCGGAAGAGTTTCTTGATAACATCAAACGTCACACCGTAACAGGGTGATTATAAAGATGGATTCAGAACTAATAAAGTGTTATGTTGAGGCTCATGGATCGAGAGTGGAATTTGTTCATCCCGATGACGGATAGATATACTCTGGGCCCTCTCGGTGATATCACATTGATTAGCTTGCAAGCAAGTGATTTGATCACTAGAATGTTATATCACAGGAACGAGAAAAGAGTGCATGTCGGTAACGAGATCAAACTAGGTATGGAGATACCGATGATCGAATCTCGGACATGTAATATATCGTGAAACAAAGGGATTAAGATACTAGCGTAAAAGGTTCCGACGATCACAAGAAAGTCATCGTTGAATGTGTGGGAGTCAGTATGGGTCTCCAGATCCCGCTTCTGATTATTGATCCGAGAGGGGTCTCGATCATGTCCGCATTATTCACGAACCGTAGGGTGACACACTTAAGAGACACCGACATCCAATTGGATCAAATGTTTCATGCCGAAAGAATGAACAAGCGCAGGAATTTATTTCACTAGATACCGAAACAGGTTTTCGGGTGAAATTGCATAAAGTGGTTATGCATGTGAAATAGAATTCTAGCAAGGGGTTATTTGTGAATGTCTGTCATTAAAGTAATTGACAAAATTCTGAATAAAACAAAAGAGTTTTATTTAATGAGAGTTTGCATTAAATTTGGTGGAAATTTAATGGGAATTTGAGTGGACTTTTGAGTGGAGGGATTTTAAAGGGCATTTTGTGAGTGGAGTGTCCACCCACATGAATGAAGGAGGGGAGGGGGCAGCCCCCATGGCCGGCGGCCACCCCTTGGGTGCCCCCCCTCTTCCTATAAAAGGAGCCCCCCTCCTCACTTGTCTCTCACACCTCCTCGTGAAGGATCTCTCTCCCCCTCTAGAATTTATCCCCCATGGTCTCGGACTAGCGAGATACATGTTCCCGGTGGCTATTCGGCAAGAAAGAGTTGTGCTTCCGCTGCATCGCTGGAGCGAGGAGGCGGAGGTTGCTCGGTGCCTCGAACGTGTGCGCGAGCACGGATGTGCTGCTGATTTGCGGCGCTAGGACTTCCTCTCGATCTTGAGATCGGCAAGAGATCGTCTACATCAACCACGAGTTGAACTCGTTAAGCTTTGTCGGTCTTCAAGGGTATGTTCTCTACGGATATACATCCGCCCGTTGTTTGTATCTAGTAGATAGATCTTGGTATATAGTTCACATCGTAGGAAATTTTTTGTTTTCTATGCTGCGAACCCTACAGCATCTACTTGCCTTGGTTGTAGCGGCCGGAAGAACAATCCACACACGAGCAAGCGTTGCACTCGTCACAATCTACACGGCACAATTGCAATCATAAACAAACAATCCACAAGCATATGCAACAAATATGATGCATGAAGGTATGCAAGGCAAGTGAATTGGTGCTACAGCTGCACCACATAACCCTAATCAATAATACTACCGATTGCATGCATGGAAAATAGTTTTAGCGCAAGGAAAACTATTATGCAAAAGCAATGCTCAAAAATAGAGCTAGAACTCAAATAATTCACTACCGGTAGTATACTGTTTGTAAAATCTTGGAAAAATTCTATAGTATGGGCATCGCTGATTAGAAACAGTACCAACTGGAATCACTCAAAAAGGAATTACAAAACTCCCCGAGTAATTAAAACACTGCAGAAAGCCACTAGACAGTTTCTGCAGAAGTTTTTACTGTAAGCCTATCTTTTAATTCACGATGAGATTCCCCTCGTTCCACTGAATCCAGGGACATATCACACGCGATTTTTGGAGCTACGGATCTTTTTCTACGAATTAATTACTCCGAAAAGGCCATTAACTCATTTGATTAAACTGTACTAAACCTTACTGCAAAAGTCTGAACCAAAGGTACAGCAAGATTCTACACAACTCACTGAATCTACACATATTTTATTTGCAATTTTTGGCCTAGCGGATTAATTTCTATGCAATTTACAAGTTTCTACCGAAATCTGTCAACTAAAACGATTAACGAAAATAACCAGTCAACTGTGTCTGTTGACTGGTCAACGCGTCTGCTGACTGGGCGTCTAACTAGTCAACGCCTGAGTCTGACCGGTCAACGGCTGATCTGAACCACTGATCTGAGATCTAACGGTAGCTGCAGGCTTACCAGAGACAAACGGCGAAACGAACTCCGGACGGTGCGACGACGGTTACCTGCGCGGTAGGGAAACGATCAGCGCGTAGTTTGAGGTCGTCAACGCAGCGTGCAAGACGGCGCGCGTGCGTGCGTGGGCAAACGCGCGCGTGTGTGGGCGCGCGTGCGTGTGTGCGCGCGCGCTGCAGCGGCAGCAGCAGCTAGCGGCGCAGCACAGCAGGCGAGCGCGCGCACGCGTGCAGCAGCAGATGGCGGCGAGGCGCGCGGGGTAGGGCGGCGCTGGTGGCGCAGCAGCGGCGCGCGGGTGGCGGCTCGGCGCGCTGGCGGCGTGGCGGCGGTTGGCCGCGGGCACGCGGCGGCGGGGAGGAGGTGGCGCGGCAGCGGGAGGCGGGGGTGCTGCGGGGCGCGGGGTCGGCGGGAGGCGGCGAGGCGGGGCCCTAGGCGGCGGACGGCGAGGTCGGCGAGCGGAGGCGGCGTACCTGCGCGGCGGCGGGGAAGGCGAGGAGGAGGCGAGGCGATCCCGAGGGCGGCGCTGGCGGCTCGGTATCGAGGAGGGGCGGGCGATCGCGGGCAGGGCGGGGGCACGGGTCCCGAGGCCGGGGTGGCCTCTTATGTGGGGCCTTTTGCAGGTCCTACTCCAATTCGGCGCGAAGTTAGAAAAGAACTCGGAAATCGGCCCGAAATTCGGACCGTTTTTCTGACGTTTCATAAAACGGCGATAACTTTTCTGTACGAGCTCCGAATCGAGCGATTCTTGCTCCTACGGTTTTGTAAAGTTGAGGGGAACAATCTAGGATCAAGGGTTGAGCGAAACCACTAGGCTACAAGGGTGGACAACGCTAGTCCTACTAAAGCCTCCCGCAGGAGCCTCGTTGTAAAATAGAATAGGGTTTTGAAAATAGCGTTTCGCCGATTCTTTTCAATCGATGGTTTTGCATGGAAAAGTATGATGCAATGCTATGAATGATATGCAGAACCAAATCTAAAATTTGGGATGTGACAAGACTAACCCCCTTAAGATGAATCTCGTCCTCGAGATTCGGCGCGGCTAGCAAATAGGTGTGGGTAGTCCTCTCGGATGTCATCCTCACGCTCCCAAGTGGCTTCCTCTTCGGTGTGGTGGCTCCACTGTACCTTGCAAAACCTGATCGTCTTGGTACGGGTAATCCTCTCCGCTGTCTCCAGAATCTTGACCGGTTTCTCCTCATAGGTCAAGTCGTTCTCAAGCTGAACCTCCTCTAGCAGTACAGTGTCTCTCAATGGTGTATCCGCCATTTCCGGATGGCACTTCTTCAGCTGGGATACGTGGAACACGTTGTGAACAGCGGACAGAGCCTCTGGCAACTCCAACTGATAAGCAACTTCTCCTTTGCGTGCTAAGACCCGATACGGTCCAATAAACCGAGGTGCCAGCTTACCCTTAATTCCAAATCTCTTGATCCCACGAAGTGGCGACACTCTGAGGTATGCTCTATCACCAATCTCATACACCACTTCCTTGCGCTTGGCGTCAGCGTAGCTCTTCTGCCTTGATTGTGCTACCTTTAGCCTGTCCCTAATCAAGGCGACCTTCTCCTCAGCATCCTTGATCAAATCGGGTCCAAACAACTGACGTTCTCCTACTCCATCCCATAGAAATGGTGTTCGGCACCGTTTCCCATATAGCATATCGAACGGTGACGTCTTGATGCTTGTCTGATAGCTGTTGTTGTAGGAAAACTCAGCATACGGCAAATTCTCATCCCAACTAGAACCATGAGCCAAGGCGCAAGCTCTCAGCATGTCCTCCAAAATCTGATTCACCCTCTCGGTCTATCCATCAGTCTGCGGGTGAAACGCTGTGCTAAACTCCAATCTAGTACCAAGTGACTCGTGCAGCTGGCGCCAGAAGTGTGAGGTAAATTGGGTGCCTCTATCAGATACGATACTCTTGGGAACTCCGTGTAGGCACACAATTCTGTCCATGTAAATCTTGGCCAACTTTGCACTCGTATAGGTCGTCTTCACCGGTATAAAGTGGGCTACCTTGGTCAAATGGTCGACCACTACCCAAATGGAGTCATATCCTGACCTGGCCTTGGGCAGTCCTGTGATAAAATCCATCCCCACTCTATCCCACTTCCAATTTGGCACGGGCAACGGCTGTAGGAGTCCTGCTAGCTTCTGGTGTTCCGCCTTCACTCGGCTGCACACATCACATAGGGCAATATGCTTGGCAATATCTCCCTTCATGTTGTTCCACCAAAATCTGCTCTTCAAATCCATATACATCTTTGTGTTGCCTGGATGTATGGAGTATGGCGAGTTATGAGCCTCCTGCAGAATCAACTCCCTTATCTCCGGGTCGCTAGGCACACACAAACGATATCCATACCACAGGGTACCATGCTCATCCTCGCGAATATCCTTTTCCCGATTCTCCTTCATCTTTTCCTTTATCTCCTCTATTTCCTTGTCTCCCACCTGAGCCTTCATGATCCTGTCCTGTAGTGTTGGTTGGACTTCCATTGTTGCCAAGTATCCTTCAGATACTACCTCCAGTCTAAGGTCCTTGAATTGTTTGCACAAATCCTCGGGCAATTCACCAATTGTCAATCCATTGGCGTAAACCTTCCGGCTTAGAGCATCTGCTACTACATTGGCCTTTCCTGGGTGGTATTGTAGATTCATATCATAGTCCTTGATAAGCTCCAACCATCTCCTTTGCCTCATGTTCAGTTCCTTCTGCGTGAATATGTACTTCAGGCTCTTGTGGTCGGTGTACACATCACAGTGTTTTCCCATTAAGTAATGCCTCCATACCTTGAGCGCATGAACCACTGACGCTAACTCCAAGTCGTGTGTGGGGTAATTCCGCTCATGGTGCTTGAGTTGTCGCGAGGCATATGACACTACTCTCCCATCTTGCATCAGCACACTCCCAAGTCCCTGTCGAGAAGCATCACAGTACACTTGGAAATCCTTCTGAAGGTCTGGTAAACACAGAACAGGTGCGGTCACTAATCGACGCTTCAGTTCCTGAAAGCTGGCTTCACATACGTCTGACCATTCAAACTTCCTCTCCTTCTTCAGAAGCTCAGTCAGCGGCTTAGCAATCTTGGAAAAGTTTTCAATGAACCTCCTGTAGTATCCAGCAAGTCCCAAAAAGCTTCGAATCTCTCCCGCATTCTTGGTACTTCCCACTCAGTTACTACAGTCACTTTGCTTGGATCAACATCAATTCCTTCTCCTGACACACGTGTCCAAGAAACCCAATAGTGTTAAGCCAGAATTCACACTTGCTGAATTTGGCATACAGCTTGTGTTCCCTCAGTTTCTGCATAATCAGTCGCAGATGTTTCTCATGCTCAGCATCATCCTTGGAATATATCAGTATGTCATCAATAAACACCACCACGAACTTGTCCAAGTACTCCATAAATACCTTGTTCATCATGGTCATGAAGTATGCCGGGGCATTCGTTAGTCCAAAAGACATAACTGTATACTCATATAAACCATACCTAGTGGTGAAGGCGGTTTTTGGTACGTCCTCCTCCCGGATCTTCAATTGAAAGTAGCCTGATCGCAGATCAATCTTGCTGAACACCTTTGCTCCTTCCAGTTGATCAAACAAATCATTTATGTTCGGCAGAGGGTACTTGTTCTTGATGGTTACTTCATTCAGCGAGCGATAGTCTACCACTAATCTCTTGCTGCTATCTTTCTTCTCCACAAACAGAACAGGTGCACCCCATGACGACGAACTAGGCTGAATGAATCCCTTGTCCAACTGCTCTTTCAGCTGCTTCTTCAATTCCTTCAGCTCATCCACATCCATCTTATATGGTTTCTTTGCTATTGGTCCTGTTCCCGGCATCAGGTCAATAAGAAACTCTACATCCCTGTCAGGTGGCATCCCTGGCAGCTCTTCCGGAAACACTTCGGGGTAATCTCTAATCACTGGCACAGTATCCATGCTAACCCCCTTAAGAGAATTCAGCTTACACCTTCTCGGTCTCACAGCTGACTTGAATCTAATCCTCTTACCATCCGAGGTTTTGAGTGAAACAGCTCGCTGTGCACAATCTATGTGTCCCCCATGCATAGACATCCAATCCATACCCAGAATAACGTCTAATCCCTATGATTCCAACACTACTAGATGTGCAATGAAGTTGTGTGCTCCAATCCTCACAGTTAAGTCGCGGCATCCCGCGCTGGCTATCATATCTCCTCCAGGTGAACTCACTCTAATAGACCTTTTCATAGACTCAGTAGGTAGCTTATACTTATCCACAAATGCCCTTGATACGAATAAATGCGATGCACCAGTATTGAAAAGTATAAGTGCAGGGTAAGTGTTGATTGGGAACTTACCAATCACAAGGTCAGGCTCATCTGGAATCTCCTCCACATTCAT
The DNA here is from genome assembly GCA_916181665.1 of Avena sativa. NCBI lineage: Eukaryota > Viridiplantae > Streptophyta > Magnoliopsida > Poales > Poaceae > Avena > Avena sativa. The sequence goes on from OV702283.1 coordinate 38,623,343, forward strand.
GTGGTTCACTATGGCCTTCTCGCTGTTGGTTGGCTTCAGTCCTTTCCTCTCCGGACAGTTGTCAGCATAGTGTCCCTTCTGTTTACACTTGAAGCACGTCACCTCACTCAGATCCTTCTTCACAAAGCTGCGATCACGGTTGCGGTCATGTCCACCGTGTCCTCCAGAGTGGTGAGAGTGTCCTCCCTTGTGGTTGTGGTGGTTGCTCCTATGGTTGTCATGACGATGCCCATCGCCTCCATGGTGGTGGCGGTCATGGCTCCCATGGTCACTCCCTCCATGCTTGGAGTATCCATCGTATAAAGTGCGAGACTTGTGGTGAGAACCAGAGTGGTGATTGTTACTCTTTCTCTTGCGGTTCTCCACCTGTTTGTGCTTCCCTTCCAAGATCCTGGCCTTGTCCATAAGCTCCTGGAAAGTGGGGCAATAAACTACCAGTAGCTGCACTGAAAACTCATCACTGAGACCATCCAGGAATCTCTCCCTCCTTTTTGCATCAGTTTCAACATCCTCAGGTGCATAACGGGACAGGTTGTTGAACTCCTCAATGTACTCAGCCATGGTGCGATTGGTTTGGCGCAAGTTGCGGAACTCCTTCCTCTTCAGGCTCAGAACTCCTGAAGACACGTGGTTGGTCCTGAAACCTTCCTCAAACATTGCCCAAGTCACAGTATTCAGCGGGTGGGTGATCTGAAAAGTGTCCCACCAAGAAGCGGCTGGTCCCTCCAGTAGGTGAGCGGCAAACCTCACCTTCTCGGCATCAGTGCATCCGACAGTTACTAGATCCTTGTTGACTGAACGCAACCAGTCGAGAGCAACCATTGGTTCCGTTGCAGTAGAGAACTTAGCTGGCCTTAACCTCAGAAATCTGGTGAGAGCATCTCCCTGAGGCTGATTGTTTCCATTGTTGTTGTTGTTGTTGTTCTGATTTGCCATGAACTGAGTCATCACTTGGAGCTGTGCCTGAGCTTCCATGAGCTGCTCCTGCTCAGTGGGGTGACGGCGGGGAGGCATCTGCGGTTCAGCACAGGTAAGTTTAGAAAGAATCAACTATGATAATAGGATTCTACCCATGCATATGATCAAACAACATCAAACAATAGCAGACAATCACAAGCAACACATCAATAAACAAGCGATCCAGCAACATACCAGGGGTTATCCTAGCAGTATATACCTACTGAAATAGTTTTACAAGAGTTGGCAATGGTTAACCAAACAGTTGATCAACTAAACAGCAAAAACAGCAATCTGCCAGAACAGTCCAGCAGCGTTCGCGAATTTTTCCGCCTGACTTAAACTCGTCAGAAAATTTATCTGATTTTTCCACATATAGTATAGAGAGTTTCGCATCAGCCCAATTTTTTTCAGATTTTTCCGAGTTACCAGAAAAATATTAAAAATCACGCAGTACTGCTGTATCAGCAGAAAACTGCAGCGAAAATAACACAGATAGTAACCAAAATTGCCATAACTCTTTCATAAAATTCGCACATATAATTCCTGAGATATTGGAGTACACAAATAAGCAACTAAACACTTTTAAACTAACACGAACTAAGCTTCACAACGATCGAGACTAATCCTAACGAATTTGCCTAACGTGGACTAATTGGTGGACTTCTATCTACTCCTTGAAGAGGTTGCGGTAGGTCCTTGCTGTCATGCGTTGGCGCTTCGGCTCGCGATACAACCATGGCGGCGGAGTGTACACTTCTCCTGAATCATCACTTGAGATCTCAAACTCCACCTCTTCTGGATCCTCCTCTTCTTCACTCTCAGCTGCAACTGCAATAGCTTCATCTCCTCCACCATCATCGTCTCCATCATCATCATCCTCGTCCTCATCATCATCATCGTTCCCACTATCATCATCATCCCCATTGTTGCCATCATCTCCATTGTCATCATCAGAGGGTGGATTCAGCTGTGCTTGGAGAGCGGCAATCTGGGCTGTCATAGCTTCAATAGTTTGATCCCTTTCCTGGACGGTCCCTTGCAGTTGTTGTATGTTCTGGGTGTTCTCCTGCACAGTACCATGAAGATGAGCTATGGTTGCATCTCTGGCTATCAGGACATTCTCCAGAACTCCCACAGCTTCATGCAGGGTGTCAATCTCCTGTCCTTGGACCACCATACCATTGCTAGCAAAATCTGCAATCTCCTTTATCATCGTCACTTTCTCAGCTAGAGCTCCATTCTCCCTTTCCATGTCCTCTATGTGCCTCCGACGGGGCGGCATATTGTTCCTGTCGCCTGGGGTAACCACAATGTGCCCATCTTCATCACGCCTCCCATAGTCACGGTAGGGTGAATCTGCTGGCAGTAGGTGTCAGACATTATGGCACTGGCGAGACAGGGCTTCATGTATGGCCAAGTTGATTCCAAGTCCCCAGTTGCAGTATGTCTTGGTGTAGATCAAATGCACTGGATTTGGCAAGGCAGCATCTCTGAATATGAAGGTAGTGATTTCCCATGCATCCTCTCCATATCCATAGGTGTACAACCTCCTTCCCTTGAACATGAGCAGTGGCAATCCCAATGACTGCGAGAGCTGAGCTAACTGCCTTGCAAAGGGCCTTGGTGACTCCATGGTGGCATACTCGGTCCTGACTTCTCCCATCTATCAAGTAAAAGAGGAAAGTGTGAGAATAGCATATGGTAAGAATTTACGAGGGTGAAAGGCATAAGATGAAAGACCGAGTTAACATAGGTTTTAATAAATCTATGGCTTCCTAATCCAATCCTAGGTCACGATCCTACAGTCGACACACGGGTTCTGATACCATCCTGTAACACCGCGGTTTTGAAAAGACCGTGTCTTCTATGTGACATGCCAATCCCTGGATCGGTTCATTGGCCCACAATAGAATAAGATGAATAACATAGCAAAATATCCGTGTATCATGAATAACGAAGATCCAGAGTACCATTATTACAATAAAAGCTTAGCCCAAGGCTAGCTCAAATTATTCAGGTAGCAACATAAATAAGGAAAATCCTCCATTCTTCAAATTGCCCACAAGTGAACAAGTGCCGAGTGGAGTACCGTGGCCTATATCGATTACTCAGAATCGGAATAACCTGCAACATGAAACATAGCAGCCCCGAAGGATCAATACATGGAATGTAAGGCAAGTAGAGCTAGTAAAGGAGACAATAGTACTAACAACTACATGCATATTTGGCAAGTGGAGCTGTGTCTGGCTTGCATTTGCAAATACATTTGTCCTACTTTCATAAACAGTTTTTGATTTTCTTTGAAAGGATCCCAATTAAGTTAACCCAACAATGTTAAAACAATTATGAAATTAGAATGAGCGAGAAACATGTCATGGAATCAATATCAAACAACTCAGTTGTCCATAACCGGGGACACGGCTAATCGATTAGATTATACACCCTGCAGAGGTTAGTACACTTTACCCATGTGACTTGGCCAGCCCAGCTCGTACCATCACTCTCATTTTGAGTGGTGATAGGGAGAAGACCAAGAAGAGACTGTTCGGGAAGTAGCTCCTCAATCCCGACGCGCACCGGTCCAACCTACCAAAATTCTACATCTCTAGATACGCGGGTTTGAGTTACCACAACCTACTAAGTCCAACCAACCGTCCATTCCATTATTGGCACATGGTTGTACACGTAAGCTACACAATAAAGAAGCCAATCAATTTCTCTCGATACCTGGGTGCCTTTCCGCAATAAACCACAAAAAATTATCAATCCCATCACACCCAGGAGATTCATTGATTAAGTTGTTTTAGTTTTCACAAACCAAAGCTTTTAGAAACAAGTCTCAGTGATATAACCCAGCCCTCGTACGATATAGCATGGCTAAGCACATCTACCAACGGTGGTTCATCTACAAGGAAAGCCCTACCACATAATAGGACATAGCATAGCGATAGTATCATCCTACACATGCATCTACAAAATACACGACAATGCATAGAAAATAGTAGGACGATATCATGAACAAAGTAGCATCTACTTGCCTTGGTTGTAGCGGTCGGAAGAACAATCCACACACGAGCAAGCGTTGCACTCGTCACAATCTACACGGCACAATTGCAATCATAAACAAACAATCCACAAGCATATGCAACAAATATGATGCATGAAAGTATGCAAGGCAAGTAAATTGGTGCTACAGCTGCACCACATAACCCTAATCAATAATACTACTGATTGCATGCATGGAAAATAGTTTTAGCGCAAGGAAAACTATTATGCAAAAGCAATGCTCAAAAATAGAGCTAGAACTCAAATAATTCACTACCGGTAGTATACTGTTTGTAAAATCTTGGAAAAATTCTACAGTATGGGCATCGCTGATTAGAAATAGTACCAATTGGAATCACTCAAAAAGGAATTATAAAACTCCCCGAGTAATTAAAACACTGCAGAAAGCCACTAGACAGTTTCTGCAGAAGTTTTTACTATAAGCCTATCTTTTAATTAACGATGAGATTCCCCTCGTTCCACTGAATCCAGGGACATATCACACGCGATTTTTTGAGCTACGGATCTTTTTCTACGAATTAATTACTCCGAAAAGGCCATTAACTCATTTGATTAAACTGTACTAAACCTTGCTGCAAAAGTCTAAACCAAAGGTACAGCAAGATTCTACACAACTCACTGAATCTACACATATTTTATTTGCAATTTTTGGCCCAGCGGATTAATTTCTACGCAATTTACAAGTTTCTACCGAAATCTGTCAACTAAAACGATTAACGAAAATAACCAGTCAACTGTGTCTGTTGACTGGTCAACGCGTCTGCTGACTGGGCGCTGACTGGACGTCTGACTAGTCAACGCCTGAGTCTGACCGGTCAACGGCTGATCTGAACCACTGATCTGAGATCTAACGGTGACTGCAGGCTTACTAGAGACAAACGACGAAACGAACTCCGGACGGTGCGGCGATCGGTTCCGACGACGACGGTTACCTGCGCGGTAGTGAAACGATCAGCGCGTAGTTTGAGGTCGTCAACGCGGCGCGCAAGACGGCGCGCGTGTGTGCGTGCGTGGACAAACGCGCGTGTGTGTGCGCGCGCTGCAGCGGCAGCGGCATGCAGCGGCGCAACGCAGCAGCAGCTAGCGGCGCAGCGCGGCAGCAGATGGCGGCGAGGCGCGCGGGGCAGGGTGGCGCAGCAGCGGCGCGCGGGTGGCGGCTCGGCACGCTGGCGGCGGTTGGCCGCGGGCGCGCGGCGGCGGTGAGGAGGTGGCGCGGCAGCGGGAGGCGGGGGTGCTGCGGGGCGCGGGGTCGGCGGGAGGCGACGAGGCGGGGCCCTAGGCGGCGGACGGCGAGGTCGGCGAGCGGAGGCGGCGTACCTGCGCGGCGGCGGGGAAGGCGAGGAGGAGGCGGGGCGATCCCGAGGGCGGCGCTGGCGGCTCGGTATCGAGGAGGGGCGGGCGATCGCGGGCAGGGCGGGGGCACGGGTCCCGAGGCCGGGGTGGCCTCTTATGTGGGGCCTTTTGCAGGTCCTACTCCAATTCGGCGCGAAGTTAGAAAAGAACTCAGAAATCGGCCCGAAATTCGGACCGTTTTTCCGACGTTTCATAAAACGGCGATAACTTTTCCGTACGAGCTCCGAATCGAGCGATTCTTGCTCCTACGATTTTGTAAAGTCGAGGGGAACAATCTAGGGTCAAGGGTTGAGCGAAACCACTAGGCTACAAGGGTGGATAACGCTAGTCCTACTAAAGCCTCCCGTAGGAGCCTCGTTGTAAAATAGAATAGGGTTTTGAAAATAGCGTTTCGCCGATTCTTTTCAATCGACGGTTTTGCATGGAAAAGTATGATGCAATGCTATGAATGATATGCAGAACCAAATCTAAAATTTGGGATGTGACAATCCGGGACATGTCAGAACCATTTAGAGACCATCCTAGACACTCTCGAAACCCTTATCTCATCTCATTAATGCTCAAAACTTATTTTGAACACTCTCGACAATATTCTGGACACCTCCGATATATTATAAGACACTCCAAACACCTTCGGAAATACTTCATTACTAAATCTTCATTTATCTCATATTCTAGGTGGCACGGCGGCAACGCACGCATAGCAGCGGCGGGAGGCGCCTCGACTAGGATTTTGGCCGGGAGGAGGCGGCGACGGCTTGGGATGATAAGGACACGACTTGAGTGCCTCTTGGGGTGCCCCTTAGTGACCTTTTATGGTTGTCGAGGCCCCTTGGGTTGTCCTTGAACCAGCCCGAAAGTTTGGATGAGTTCTAGTAGGTGTAGGTCAATCCAAACCTTGTCAAAAATAGCTTTCTTTTGCAAGTTCGAATTTGACTAGTGTATCTTTCCTTGCCCTTTATGGCAACGTGGCTGCACCTATTATGGAACCTTCCGAACATCCTAAGATGACCCAGGTCACCCCCGGTACCTTTTGAAACCTTCCATAACCTTTCAGAACCTTCTGCTTATTTCAAAACCTTCCATATATGTCCGAAACCATTCCGGACATTCCTAGGACCTTTATTTAGGACACTTCTGAGATCATCCGGGACATGTCGGAACCATTCCGAGACCATCCTAGACACTCTCGAAACCTGTATCTCATCTCATTAATGCTCAAAACTTATTTTGAACACTCTCGACAATATTCTGGACACCTCCGATATATTATAAGACACTCCAAACACCTTCAAAATTACTTCATTACTAAATCTTCATTTGTCTCATATTCTAAATGCCATTGAACTCTTATGTGTGTGATCCTATGGTTTCGAATATTTGCGGACATGTCCGAAACTCATTCCACGATAATGATTACTATTGGCGTCTTGATACACGTAGTAACCCCCGCAAATAACACGAAGATCTTTATCGTGTGAATTGCAATATTATGTCTGATACATATCGTATTGCTCCATCGATACTTTACATTGCTTGAGATGAAACACTAGGTTATTCTTGTTACCCGACATATACTCTTTACTCATACCGCACTATCGATGTTCATGTGTTTAACAACTTGATCACGTGTCCGCCCAGACGATGACGAACATCATAGTACATGAGTGGGCCCAGAGTGTATCTCTCCATCGTCAGGAGTAGCAATTCATGTAAGCACCCCATATAAATAATTGGCGTTCCATCTGGTAAGAGAAAATATCAACTTTATGATTACTCCATTAGGAGCAGCGTCTAGAGAATTTTGCCATGTCCATATTGTACCCAAGTTTACATGTGTCTCGTGGTCAAACGATCTTTAGTAAATGCAATACATTATTTATGAGAAACTATCGATAATAATATTAACAATGTGTTTCACGGTATATTATGTTGGGTCTATCCATCGTCGTTGTTCTCCCAATAACTCCTATCTCATATATCACCAGCAAATACATAACACATTGTCGTTTTTCCCATAGTCAGGAAATCGGGACTATCAATGATACGTGAACTAGTCTTAGAGACGAGACTAGGAACATCTAACTGGTATTTATGATTCCACACATGTATTAGGGTTTTCCTTCAAATACTCATTATCCGGGACTAATACAATTATAACACGAAATAATAAACTTAATCATGAACATCAAATATAGAATAACACAATTTATTATTGCATCTAGGGCATATTTCCATTAGTACTTCCATGCCAAGGTTTTTATAAAATCTTAATGACCTCCGTTTCAACCTTGTGTGACAATTCCAGAGGGAAAATGATCCTATTCCCCCGAACGATGCATGTTGCTCCTATCGTCCTGTTTTCTCCGTGTGACACGTGCCCCTTGCATGGACAGAGAAACAACCCAGCATCCCTGGGTCCCATCACTCTATCTTATCTCTTCCTCACCGATAGTTTTCCGTTCCCATATCAGTTCCCCGCCGCCTGCATAGGAACCCACGCCGCTCGGAGTCGATGACTTCCCCGACCTTCTCCCTCACCATGGACTCTAGGTCCCCATATCCGACGACGGCCTCCCACATCTCCGCACGTTCCCCGCCATGGGTGACAGCTCTGACAGCTGGCGGTGCCCACGCTGGTGTTGGTGCTGCCCCGTGCCAATGGTGCTGCCATGAGTAGGTGCTATCGGCGGTGGTGGTGGTGCTCCCCATGTCGGTGAAGGTGCTACTCCTCCCCCACAACGCTGCTACCGATGAAGCTGTCAACGCCTGGTGGTGGTGCTTCTCGCGGCGGTGGTGGTGTTGGTGCGACTATGTCTACTGCTACAAGGGCGACCGAGCTTTGCTGCAACAAGAGGACGACCTTGCTACTGGTAGCGAGAGGCATTTCTACATGGGATGGGAAGTCATGCTACATGGGGCACCATGTCTTCTATCGACGGTGGTTGGCGCTGCTGCGAGGGGGGTCTTGGTACATGGGCGAGGAGCCGTTGCTACATGCAGGCGGTGCAGTGCTACAAGGTCGAGGTGCTGCTGCTACATGGGCAAGGCGGCGTTGCTACATGGGTGAGACGGCGTTGCTACATGTGGGCGCCATCGGTGCTACAAGGTCGAGGTGCCGCCGGCGGGCACCGCTGCTGCTACACGGGCGAGGCGACATTGCTATATGCGGGCTCCACCGCTTCTACAAGGTCAAGGTGCCACCGCTACACGAGCGAGGCAGCATTGCTACACGGGCGAGGTGACACTGCTACATGGGTGAGGCGACATTGCTACATGTGGGCGTTGCTGGTACTACAAGGTCGAGGCGGCACTGCTACAAGGACGAGGTGTCGCTGCTACAAGGGGGAAACAACGTTGATGCGAGACCACCGACATTGTTGTGAGCGACCACACTGTTGTCATTGAAGGCAAGTGACGTGCTGCCAAGGGGAGGGAGGTGTTGCGCCAGGGGGAAGGTGGGGGTACTGTGACCTACGAGCAAGGTGGTTCCAAGGGGGTCGTGAACGTCGTCGAAGCTAGATGTGGATTGACGGGAACGATTGCTTCAGAAAACGGTGCGGGTTTTCGTTCGAAAAAAGGGAGAGGTGCATGCAATTGTTGCCCTGCGTTGACCACTTGAGGGATACGAGTGTCGTCCTTTGAATCAGGACTACCGTCCGGGAGACGCCTAGCACGATCCATTTTAGAAACACGAGAAAAATTTAGGTTGTAGTCTGTTACCTGAAAATCTAAAAAGCCCCAAATAATAGAAAAGCCCATTAAAATTTGCCGGGCAGCCTAGGTTCAGCCCAATCCTCTACGTGCCTACGTGCCCCGTAGTCCCGAGTCCCGACCCACACACACCTCCCAGTCCCAGCGCGCGCCGTGCCCGCCGCCTAACTTTCCTATGACATCTGGGCCCATGGAACGCTATGGTTACCTGACAACTCCTGGTCCCGCTGCCGGCTCTCCTCGCCTTAGCTAAAACCCTAAGCCCCGAACCACCACCCGCCGCCGCCGCCGCGTCGCCTCCCCGACTGAGCTCTCCAGAGGAGAAATTGCTTGTTCGGTTCAACCGAAGCGCGCCCCAGCTAAGATCCCATCCACCAGACATGGGGAAGAGGCCGAGGTCGAGGCAGCCTAAGCAGGGCCTCCCCAAGTCCAAGCGCGCCGCCGAGCCGGCGGCCATGCTCGACTCCGACGACGACGAGATCGACGCATGTAATACATCATCACCCGGCCCCTCTATCTTTCACCGGAAGAGCGTGCTTGCTGTTTGTTATTGCTAGCTGGCTAGTTGTTTGTTTCTGACGCGTGTTTGTGTGTTGTTTTTCGCAGTCCACAAGCAGCGGGACGTTATTCCCCTCGATGTCGACGACGGTCAGTGCTAGGACTGAGACTCTCTCCTGCTCTGGAAATTTCGGTTTAGTTGGTCCATTCCTACCTGTAGTTCACTCAAAACATTCATATGGTGCTGTCTTTTTATGGGTTTCAGCGAGGGAGTCCGAGGATGATGATTTGGAGCAATCTGTTTTTGACCTTGAGGTTATTTCAACGCTCCCTCTTAGTCTTGTTCTTGAGGATTTCTCTGGTCCACAAGACCACAAGTACAAATTATAAGCCAGGACTTGTCGTTAAGGCAGATAGTGGCCATTTTCATTACTGGTCTTGATCGGATTTTGCAATGTAAATAACCCAGTAATGAGGCTGCACAGACCGTGTGATCTTGTTAACTGTTATTTTGTGATATATAACCTTGTCTCCAGTTCATTTAGTGACCGTGCTGCCTAATATCAGTTATTTCCACCAAACTGTAGTTGTAGTCTGTTATCTAGCCAGCATCATCTTTTTTTATCTTGCTGGTAACTACCTGTAATCATTTTGTCTCCTGCCTGTTTGACATCTTTTATCATCTTGATCGTTATCTTTAGGGTATTTCTGATAATGATACTGGGGACAGTGAAGGAGATGAGGATGGTGACATGGGCAAAGCCGTTGATGCTAAATGGGACAAAGGGTATATCAGACAATGTAAGTCTAAGAATGGCATATTACTATCCAGTTTGCTAAATTTTTTGCGACTGACTGATATAAATTTATTACTTCGTCAACGATATATAATTCATTGAATTGATATAAGTCAACCTGATAAGCATACTTAATTGTGATCTGTGGTACCTTTGCACTGAGTGTCTGGGTTAATAATATGTTTAAGCATGCACTATGTTAGATGCCAATGATAAGGGTATGCTAGGTTGTTGGCATTTGTTCCTTTGTGAAGAAAAGAATCACTAATTGATCACCGAATTCTATTTATGAACTAAAGTTTACACTGCAGATAACATAGCTAGCTTAGGTATTTGCAATAGGCCTAATTGTTAAGTTCTTTACATATTTTTATTCCTTGTCCTGTCTCTGTGGAAACGTGTGCTGCTGATGATGTTCATGTGTTCAATTCCCCTTTTTCCAAGATTTGTACTATTTATTTTGTAATATTTTGAATGATTTTGATGCAATTGAGGGCTTATTGGAACTTGGATTTGAACTTAGATAGTACGATAATTGAAATATCTAGGTTAGGCTGTTGCACCACTTTGACATTAAGCTTTGACCATGTACAAAGAACTTTGCACATTTGTCCTGAATAGCTGGGCTGAGGTCTTGAACAAGAGTTGCTTTGAATTTCACTGTGCTATTGGAGTTTGCAACGCCTATCACGATAACATGATTCTTTCTACAAAAAGTTTGTTCCTTGGCACATACTCCCTCCGTCCCAAAAATATAAGGCGTGCTTTATTTTGTACGGTCTTTGATGCACAACTTTGACCACTAATATATACCAAATTATATGGATTGAAAATGTAAAAATGGTATTGCTGCATTTATCTGTAAAACTCCTTCATTTCAAATATCTTTGTACTATTTTGTGGACAGAATATAAGTACAAATCATAGTCAAAGTTGTAAGTCTTTGACCAGCGAAAATTAAGGGCGCCTTATATTCTGGGATGGAGCCATGGAGGGAGTATATGATATCGGAAAATTAATTTGGCGAGAACCGAGTTGTCTCGTAAATCCCAATTATGGTCATTCCTTGATGCTCAAGGAAATAGAATCTTATTACCCCATATCCTTCAAATAGCCAAACATTTTTTAATAGATTGTCATTGTTGTCATTCTGTGTAGGGTTAAATATTACGGTGTTCTGCTTCTAGTTTCAGACTTTGTTAGCGTACCAGTCAACTATATTTTAGCTCCTTTGTTTCATGATTAAAATGGTTGTGTTTGAGAAGTCAAACCATTTATTTAGTTGCACTTGATGTGAGGTTTTGCATATCTGTAACTTAAACGTGTCTGTACAGTAGAAAGAACACAGAGGGAAATGAAAAAAATTGCTGGGGATGATGACAACATTGATGAAAGTGAGGAAGAAGAGAAAGACGAAACCATCTGGGGTAAAGGAAAGAAAACATACTATGATGATCGTGAACATTCTGGTGACGATGAAGACTATTTAGATATACTAAGGATGAAAAAGGAGAAGGATAGTAAGCTGTCAAAGAAAGATTTTGGATTGGAAGATGATGAGAGTGACGACGAGGATAAGCCACAAAAGGTGATAGCCTGAACTGTGCACTTTTATTATATTTTCTTGTTTGCCTTAACCGAGGACATATCCAAAGTTTTCTCTGTTACTATGTTTTCTATATGATTACTACGTAAAGGTACAATGCCGGTGTGCATAATATTAGTTCCACTTAAGGGCAGCCACAGTGTGCCAAAAGCCAAATTGGCCACGTTGGTATTATATAGCAACGATACCATACATGTAGTTTCCCACAGTGTAGCGGATGCCAAATTTTATAGGAGCTGGACCCACAGGGGAATAAACAACCAAATTTATTGCAGCAGCGCATGCATCCACTCCCCTTTTCTCCAAACGCATGCAGCAGATTGCTTTTTTATTCACATGGCACCGGCACAAGTTCTTGCTCCGGTTCCATAAAATTTGGCTTTGGCGCTACCTTCACAATGTAGGGAAACGATGCCAAAAGCCAAAACTGCAATTTGGAACCCCTATTTGGCACACACTGTGACTGCCCTAAGCATGGTTTTTAAGGCGGTAAGGCGTCCTACCCTTGCTCTAACACGTAAGCAGCGACTAAGCGCCTAAAGCGGGCATATTTCTAAGGCGGTGCCCGGGCGCCTCATCGCCTAAGCGTCCTAAGGCGGACGCCTTAAAAACCATGGCCCTATGTGACCTTTAACTGAACAGGTGCACTGTTTCTTACATACAATAGATTGTTTATTTTTTCCAATACTTCGTAGAGCATATATATTTATTGGTGTGTGTCTGAATGCAAAGCTAACAGGTAATAATATTTGCACATGGTTGTTCCCTGCTAGCAGGCGTCTAGCCCTCAAATCAAGGTTACCGATGAGACATCCTCTTTTGAAAACTATGCAAAAATGAAAGAAGATTTTGCTGTGCTGTCAAGAGATGAAAAATTGAGTGCGCTATACAGGTATGCTTTCATTCTACTTTTACAATATTGAATTTGTTTCTAATTCTTGAATGCTGTTCTGGTAAGTGAACAGTAACTAGTCTTATAATCAGTTTACTTATGTCGAGGGTCATGTAGAAATAAGATACGTTCTGTGTCATTGCAAGAAATATTATAAATTTGAAAATACCATCCATTGTGAGAATCCTGTCAGGCCCAGGGCTGCATGTGAGTGAATCATTGGATACCATTTTCCAAATCGGTGAGGTTTGTGATGACGCTTATCAGTATTTCCATGTTGTGGTGTCGTACATTGAATGAACCTTGCTGAGTAGCCTTATCAAAGACCTAAACTGTCAGATTTCTAGTGCCTGTAGTAATATATAAACTTGGTACATTGCATATGAGATTGCTCTTATTATCCCAGTGCTGATCCACGATGGCATCTATATATTGAATTTAAGGATGACTATGCAGTTTTGCTGCTGAACTGGTTGGATCGACATGTGTATGTTGAATTTAATGCAGTTCTGCTCCTGAACTGGTGGGATTATTATCTGACTTAAACGAGGCCCATGAAGAGCTGAAGGCGATAGGACCAGTCACCAATGTAGCGGTAATTTGTTGTTATGGTTGCTTCTGAAATTAGTTGACTTGCTTGTTTCTTGTTCTGCTTGAATTTACTGAATCATTATATATTTTGTTCATTCTACATGCATGTGAGAGAACTGTGAAGGTTTTACTTGAAGATCCTTTTGGCTTAATTTGCATGGTATTTGGATGTTTTTGTAGTTCTATTCTTGGCTAACTATTTGGTTATATTTCGTTGTGAAAGCTCAGCTCCCCAGCATGTGGTATTGCACCACCGGCTGCCATGACATGATCTACCTGGGCCAAGGGGTGGTGGTGATGGTAGTGTGTGTGTGTGTGTGGGGTGGGGGGGGGGGGTAAGATCCTTTTCTAGACGAAAAGGGCAGGCGCTCTGCCATTTAATTGAAATAGAAAAAAATCAAAACAGCCAACTAATATTTACAACGGAAAAAAACTTTAGGAAAACTACATTCTTTTGTCACCATTCCATGTTGGGAAATGTCAACCTTCGCTTGGAACCTCTGGGATATCTATATGCATTCCTCACAAAATTCTTCTCTTAAATTCCAAATGTTCCAGTCCATCTGGATGCATTCTTCAGAGAATTCTTCTCTTTCCTTCCAAATGTTCCAGAGCATGTGAAGAAGCAGCCGACTGAAGGGCCTTCTCTACTTCCCATCCATGCCCCTTGCGCTTCGGTTCCACCACTCTTCCTTCTGTGATCACCTGAGGCAATCAAGTGAATTGAATTTGTGCATTGAATGCCTTTGAGAATCCAAAAGCATGTATGTCGAATTGTCGATGTCAAATGGTGGCCCTTTTGATTCTTAGTGCTAGTGCCTTTCCCATGCAACACTATCAGTTTGCACTGACTAAACATAGCTACTGTAATAGTAGCATGAATGGGCATTTGGTGTGTGACTGTGTACATCCAGTTTGCTGTTAGCATGTTCTGATGTTTTCGTGCCTTTTTTTACTGCATTTTTTAAGATAACATAAATATTGCTGATGGACGTTAGTTCTTTTGGCAATTCCATTTCATTGATAGTCCCTTTGAATAATTTGTTTAGGTTTAGCTTCAGTTATGATTGCCCTTGTGATAATAGATTCTGTTTTGCAGGTGACAGCTGGGCAAGGCAAGCAAAAGGGTATAATCCAGCCCTTGGAAGTAAAGCGGGCTTGTCTGTTGGCTCATTGCCAAGCTATTACCTTCTACCTCCTTATGAGAGCCGAGGGATTGTCTGTGCAGGATCATCCTGTAATTGCTCGTCTTGTAGAGACCAAGAGTATGGTAGAGAAGGTATGATTTCTACAACCTTGCCTGTTGTGTTCAGAAGGATTACTACAGTACCATATTTCAGTATTTTAGTTTTTGTATTGCAGTTCTTGCTTCTGACTTTAGGATAATTTCTCAAGAACGCCGGAGTTTAAATATCTTCTCTTTTTCACAGATGAAGCTGGCCAATATAAATTTTACAAGGCAGAAAGGGGACACTGATGACCATCCTATGCCTGACAGCAGCGCCCTGAACAAAGTGGATAACAAAGCTTCTCTAGACAAAGAGGAGGGCGTTTCTAGCATTTTACCAATACTTAATAAAGTAAAACAACTACTGGTTCTACTTTATTAGGTTTGTTACATATATTAATCTAGCTATTCAACTCATTATGACAAAAATTCAGGATGGTGGAGTTTCAGAATTGGCAAAGAACAATCGTTCGAATAATGGGCACCATGACATTACCAAAAGAAAGAGCAAGGTTGAACTGCTAAGGATACTCCTTTTATATGTACAATTTTCAGTTTAATGAGGGTGTAAATGCATAAAAACTGAATAAATCTAAAATTGCAGGATGAGTACATGGGCTTACAAAGCCAGGAAATGTTGAAAGTAAGAGCAAATCTTGAAGAAAGGTTAAAAGAAAAAGGGCTATATAAATCAATGGGGTTGAAGTCGGAGAAGCTGTCAAAAACCAGGGCATCTAATAACAGGTGAGCAGCGAGCTATCTGCTATACCATCTCCTTTTTCAGTCACAATATAATTTTCCATTTTGTATGGTTTTAACAAGATGTTTTGTTGATATTTAGGAGAGATCTGCAAACATTGGATGACTTTGATGATGAGGTGGACAAAAACAATCAAGTGATCAGACCTAGAAAGCTCTTGGTAGACAGACCTAAATTAAATAAAAACAAGGTATCAAATATATGTGCTGTTATGTTGCAGGTTTCCCTTTTTGTTGGATATCTTTATAGTTAGCTAGCTTCAATAAAATCTATAAATCTGCCTTCAAAAGTTCAAGTGTGTAAATTTTGCTTTGATATCCTCGGTAATGGTAAACATAGTTACCCCCGTCTTGTTGAAGATACGTTCTGAAATATTTAATGAGGTTATAGTTGTTGGTTATTAATTTATTCCGTCTATCTACAAGCTTGAATCAACCATTTTGACAACGACTATGGGGCGTATCCGTTATCATGTGCCTTTATATGCAATTTGTTGTAAGATGGTTGGGGCTGCTCCTAACTTTTTTCCTTGTCTGGCCATGTTGCATATATTCAAGTTTGTTTCTGGCGATGATGACATTCCAAAGCGAGATGATATTGGTGAAAGACGGCGAAAACACGAGCTACGTGTTCTTTCAAGAGTAGGAGTTGAAGATGATGATTTGCCAGAAGACGGCGATCATGCTGAAGAGAAGCCTGACCAGTCAAGTGATGAAGTTGACAATAATGATGATGGAGGCTCGGCAGAATCTGAAGATGAATTCTACAAAGATGTGAAAAGGCAAAGGACTGAAAAACTCTTGAGCAAGCAGAGGTACCCACTGTTTGTTCCACCAACAAAACAAGATAAAGATAGTGAGATGCTTTCCCTTAACTAAACTACTGTGCCCTAACTTGTTTTGTTTCTCTATGTCAGAGCTCCTATCGGTGAACCACTGGAGGAGGAAAGTGAAGGGGATGGCAAGAGGAAGATCTCATACCAGGTAAATTCTTCCCCATGACTGAAGTGTATCGCACCTCCTACTTTTTATTTTCAGTTTCCTGATGCATCTGTCTAAACAAACAAATCCAAACTCATGCAGATCGAGAAGAACCGGGGGTTGACCCGTTCCAGAAACAAGAAACTCAAGAATCCGCGAAAGAAATACAGGGTAAGTATCATGTTATACGTGGCAGATTGCTTGGGGTGGATGGGCAGTAACATGGTATTAAGACGGAACTCATTTCGTGTGTTATTCTTCAGCTCAAGCACGAGAAAAAGGTCACTGCTCGGGGAGGTCAAGTGCGCAAGATAAAGAAGCCTTCTGGTCCATACGGAGGAGAAATGTCGGGCATCAATGCAAATGTCAGCCGTAGCACTAGGCTGAGGGGCTGATGGCATTAGCTGCTAGTGCGTCATGCCGTCATGTATGATCATCTCGTGCTCGAGATGGAATTTTTGTTCGGCCTTTGTTCTCTGATTTCTAGTGTAACATGATTTGTAAGGAATATGAACATTATTCGATGGCGATTTAAAAGTTTTGCATGGATGGAAGATAGGCGTAAGAGCATCTCCACTAGCATTTCTAGGAGGACCTGCATAGGTCGTTTTTTTTATTTGGACAGAATTCACTTCCTAGGACACCAAATTCAGCTGGATTTGCACAACTTTCCTTTCATCCGATCGAACTCGGTGCGTCGGGAGTCGCCTGAACGTTGGATGAAAGAAAAATGCCTGAACGTTGGATGAAAGAAAAATAAAAAGGATGGGACAACCCTGCTGGCGAGACAACCCATAAAAACGGTGGGCCAACCCTATCGGCGAGACAGCCCGTTTTTTACCGTGATTCGGCTCTCTTGTGGCACAAAGCCTTCTCCCATCTACTCCTTTGCCACCATGTTGATATCGCCGATGCCTCGTGAAATGGATCGTATGGGCACCTAGAGGGGGTGGGGGTGGGGGGGGGGGAGGTGAATAGCTGCTAACCAATTTTTAATACCTTTTCAATTTTAGGCTTGACACAAAGTAAATTCTCTAGATATGCAACTACGAGAATTTCCCTATATGTAACCCTAACTACTAAGCACGTCAAAGAGGAGCGAGGAAACCGTAGTGGAGCACGCGGAGACACAGGGATTTGTTTTACCGCAGTTCCTTCCTTGTTAAGGGAAGTACATCTGCGTTGGAGGGGTGGGCGGTTCTAAGACCACCACGCCACAATAGGCCTCACCCTATTCTCCGATGGATCTCGCCACGAGAGGCCTGATCCACCTTCTTCACTATTGGATCCCTTCGAGGCGGGAACCGGTGCCTTTTACAACACTATCGGGGCACACACCCACAACCGAATTGGGGGCTCCCGAGATGACAACAAGCTGCCACAAGAACAAGGTTTATCAATATAAACAAAAACAAGGATCTACTCCCTCCATCCCAAGGCTTAAGGCCTATAATTTTTTTGAAAAGTCAAACCAACTAAACTTTGACCAAACTTTTAGAAAAAACTATCAATAAACATGATATTTTATAGACATCATATGAAAATATATTTCATTATCTATCTAATGATATTGATTATGTATTTTGCATATTAATAGTTTTTGATAAAAACTTGGTCAAACTTGACATAGTTTGACTTTTCAAAAAAAATATAGGCCTTAAGCCTTGAAACGGAGGTAGTAGGTATTTGCAAGAAATACTAGATCGGTGGTTCTCCAAATGAATGGAGAGGAGGTGAAGCGCTTGATTGCTGATGATGAAGATCGAGTTCTCCTCCTTCGATTCCCCAAGGGATGGGGCCTTTGGGTGGATCTAGGTGGAGCACTCTTGGATGGAGCTTTCAGATCTGATCTGGTCTTTTTTGAGATGAATCAAGAGTTCTGGCAGGAGGGGGAAGGCTGGCTTAAATACCCCCTCCCCAGATCTGGCCGTTGCACAACTTTGGGGGCGGATTATCCGCCCCCTGGGAAAACTCCGCCCTAAGGGCGGATTCTCCGGGGGAAACTCCGCCCCCTCTCTGGGGCTGGCGCCTGCAGAACTTGGTGAAGATCTTGGGGGGGGCGGATAATCCGGCCAGGCCGGAAAGTCCGGCCAATACTCCGCCCCCTCTCTGGGGCTTGCGCCTTGGCGATGAGTAGGGGGGCGGACTATCCGGCCCCCCTGAGGGGCGGATTATCCGGCGGGGCCGGAAAATCCGGCCAAAATTCCGCCCCCCTTCTGGGGCTTGCACCTACTTGGGAAGAGGGACGGGCGGATTATCCGCCCCTGGTGGGGGCGGATAATCCGCCCCCCAAAAACATAATCCTTTCCCTTTTTCTCATAGGTAGCTGCAACACTTCAACACACATTAAATAATCCTTGATATTGTTATCTAACACACAAAACACTAGGGATTATAAAATGTTCTTTCAATCTCCCCCTTTTTGGTGTTAGATGACAATATTAGGATTTGCAATAAAACCGGCAAATGCCACCTTAAATAATGAAAGACGCTCCCCCTAGATGTGTGCATATTTAAGATTTGCATTTGAATACAAATACACACACTAGAGAGAACACTACTTCCATAACCAAGATAATTGAAACAAGGTGGTTTGGGAACCAAGGTCATACCACCGGGATGAGAATATAGCCAAAGCATACATAGATAATCCCATGAATCCATATGCCATCAAATATGCTCCATAATTCCATGAGGTCCATAATAGATAAATCCAGAATTCCATGAATACCAAACATAGTACCAAACATAGTGGAGTACGGCATGGTCTTACATAAACAAACACAAATAGCAAATGAGTTCACGCTAGAAAAGGCACAAGCAAGCAAATAAAAACGACTAAAATCGAAAATCTTGTGCCCGACCCTTGCAAATCCACGAGACCTAATAGAACTACCTCTCCCCCTTTGGCATCGAAACGCCAAAAAGGAAGAAGAGCGATGCTAACGCCCCTGGAGATCACTTCTCCTCATCTTCGTCGTAGTCATTCCCTTCCCCTTCCTCTTCGAAAAGCCAAATTTGAGTGTGTTTTCCATAAGAACATGAGATATGCAAGAAAATCCAACGAGACCCATGAAAAACCAACTCTTCTCGAGGAAGAGGGCGGTGGCCGAAGCCACCATGTTGGAGCGCATGGCATGACACCGCGAAGATGTATCTTGAGTTCAAAACCAATGCTCATCGATGACCCACATATCACAAAATGATATTAAGGGAACTGATTTTACTTGCTTTCGGCATTATGGGGGGAGGGTTGGCCCAATCAATTAGGACCACACTCCCCCTATGTCTATGCCCGCATCTAAACCAAATACATGAATAAGAGCAAGTGAGTGTGCAAGGGTAGTCAAGCCAAGCTCCTTGAATCTATGATATTTAGCTCATTCCTCAAATAACAAAATCTTGATTCATCAAGAGGCTTCGTGAAAATATCAGCAAGTTGGTTCTTCGTACTCATAAAGGATAGAGCAATATCACCACGAGCAACATGATCCCGAATAAAGTGGTTGCGAATCTCTATATGTTTTGTTCTTGTATGCTGCACGGGATTGTAAGCAATTTTGATAGCACTTTCATTGTCGCATAATAGAGGCACTTTGTCACAATTGACACCATATTCCTTTAAAGTTTGCCTCATCCATAACAATTGTGTACAAGCACTTGCAGCAGCAACATATTCAGCTTCGGCGGTTGAGAGTGAAATACAATTCTGTTTCTTTGATGACCAACACACTAGAGACCTGCCCAAGAATTGACATGCACCAGAGGTTGATTTCCTATCATCTTTGTCACCAGCCCAATCTGAATCAGTGTAACCACATAGAGAGAAACTTGAACCCTTGGGATACCATAACCCAAAATTTGGGGAATGAACCAAATATCGTAAGATTCGCTTGACTGCCACTAAGTGGCTTTCTTTAGGAGCGGCTTGGTACCTTGCACACACTCCTACACTTAACACAATATCAGGTCTAGATGCGCAAAGGTAAAGGAGAGAGCCGATCATGGATCAGTATACCTTTTGATCCACGTCTTTACCCTTGGGATTGAGCTCAAGATGACACTTTGTTTGCATTGGGGTAGCAACGCCATTGAGATCCGTCATCTTGAACCTTTTGAGCATGTCTTGGATGTACTTAGCTTGATTAATAAAGGTTCCCTCTCTAAGTTGTTTGCTCTCAAATCCAAGAAAGAACCTTAGCTCACCCATCATGGACATCTCAAACCTGTCAGTCATAAGCTTTGAAAATTCATCGTTAAAAGCTTGGTTAGTAGATCCAAAAATAATGTCATCTACATAAAGTTGGCATACAAAAAGCTCCCCATTAACCTTCTTAGTAAAAAGAGTGGGATCGATTTGCCCAACTTCGAAACCACGGTCTAGCAAAAGCTCTTTAAGGTGCTCATACCACGCACGTGGGGCTTGTTTAAGGCCATAGAGCGCCTTATCGAGTTTGTAGACATGGTTCGGGAATTTGGGGTCCTCAAACCCCGGGGGCTGCTTGACGTATACTAAATCATGTAGAGGACCATTAAGGAAAGCGCTCTTAACGTCCATTTGTTGTAATTTAAAATTATGATGGGCTGCATAAGCAAGAAGGATACGGATGGACTCAAGACGAGCCACAGGAGCGTAAGTCTCGCCAAAATCAATTCCTTCCACTTGAGAGAATCCTTGAGCCACGAGTCGTGTTTTATTCCTCACAACAATGCCATTTTCATCATGTTTGTTCTTGAAGATCCACTTGGTGCCGATAACATTGCGGCAATCCTTTGGTTTTTCTACGAGCTTCCAAACTTTGTTGCGTTCGAAGTTATTTAATTCTTCATGCATTGCAACAACCCAATCGGGGTCTTCAAGAGCATCAAAAACCTTCTTCGGTTCAACCATGGAAATGTGAGCTTGATGATCACAGAAGCTTGCAAGTTCTCTTCTAGTGGATACCCTTCGTCGTAGATCACCAACAACCTTGTCAAGAGTGTGACCTCTTAGTTCAAGGTTCCGATCAACACGAGCCTTGCGAAGAGCCTCAATGTCCTTATTGTTTCTAGAAGGAGTTGATTCAATATTTGTATCCTTGTCTTGATTACTGCCCTGCCCTTGATCTTGGTCTCCGTTAACGCTAGAAGATTGTTGCTGAACATTTTCTTCAGGCCCGGATAATCCGCCCCTTGGAGGGGCCGGACTATCCGGCCTGGGAGGTGAAGAACTAGAGCCATCTTCCTGAGAATGCCTGACATGAGTTGGAGACCCAGGGCCGGATAATCCGCCCTCGGGGGCCGGAGAATCCGGCCTGGGAGCTTCAGAGTTGTTGACTTCTCCTTCGGATCCTCTGGAATGAGTTGGAGTGCCAGGGGCAGATTGTCCGCCCCTTGGAGGGGGCGGATAGTCCGGCCTAGGACTACCAACTTGTCCAGGGGACAGTTGATCTTCAGCAGATTGCGGTGTTGATGCAGGATTTTCTGCAACAGTAGGAGCTTGTTGATCTTGTGTAGATGAGGGCTCCACATGTGTGGAGCATTGTCCTTCCCGATCCGCCACAAGGGGTTCCTCAATGGGGCGGAAAAATCCCACGCCCATTCTTCTTATGGCATCTTGGGGTATTTCAACATCTGCATCACAAACATCAACTTGCCCTACAAAGGAGCCGTAATTTTCATCGAACTCCACACTACAAGATTCTACAACAATCCCAGTGAGCTTGTTGTAGACTCTATAAGTGTGGGATTCGGCACCGTAACCAACAAAAATACCTTCTAAAGCCTTGGACTCAAATTTTGACAAACGGACACCTTTAATAAGAAAGAAACACTTACACCCGAATACCCTGAAGTATGACAAGTTGGGCTTGTTACCGGTAAGTATTTCATGTGGAGTCTTGTCCAAAATCTTTCGAAGGTAGAGCCGGTTTGATGAGTGACAAGCAGTGGATATGGCTTCAGCCCAAAAATTATAAGGAGACTTGAATTCAGCTAGCATAGATCTTGCCATATCCATCAAAGTCCGGTTCTTCCTCTCGGCTACACCATTTTGTTGAGGGGTGTACGCAGCGGAATATTGATGTCTAATCCCCTCTTCGCTAAGAAACTCATTTAAAGTGTAGTTCTTGAATTCGGAGCCGTTGTCACTTCTAATTGCCAAGATAGGAACATTGTGTTGACGTTGAACTTCATTGGCAAAGTCGATGACAGTTTGTTGAGTCTCACTTTTCAGCTTGAAGAAATAGACCCATGTATATCTTGAGTAATCATCGACAATGACCAAGCAATATTTCTTCCCACCAAGACTTGCATGAGAAGGAGGTACAAATAAATCCACATGAAGTAATTCCAAGATTCTCTTTGATGACACAATAGTCTTCCTCTTGTGCGGAGAGTCATGCATTTTTCCTTCTACACAAGCCCTGCAAACACGATCTTTGGCAAAAGAGACATTGTCTTTTAGTCCAAGGATGTGGCCACCCTTCTGGAGACTTTGCAAAGTTCTCATGTTGACATGGGCTAAACGGCGATGCCATAGCCAGCCCACGTCGGCCTTTCCGAATAGACACATCGGACCCGAAGTGGTTTTCCCCGAGAAGTCCACCACATACAGGTCATTTTCGACGTATCCAACGAAAGCGACCTTTAGAGAATTGCTCCACGAGAGTACCACCAAATCATCATCGATAAAAACAGCAAAACCCATCTTACCAAGGGCACGTACAGAAAGAAGGTTGTAACTGAGGGTCTCAACAAGCATGACGTCCACGAGAGAGATATCGTGGGCAACCACAACCTTGCCAAGACCCAATACCTGATATTTAGACTTATCACCATAGGAGACTGTGATATTATCATGATTTGGACGCATCTCCGTGATGATCTCCTTGATTCCGGTCATATGACTAGTGCAGCCACTATCCAGCACCCATTTTGACCCACCGGAAGCATAGCCCTGCAAGAAAATTACTTCTTGGTTTTAGTTACCCATTTTTTAATGGGTCCTTTCATGTTAGTAACAAGGGTCTTTGGGACCCAAATAGACCAAGCAATATATTCATCAAAAGGACCAACATAATAAGCATAAACATCGCCATAGTCATCACAAAAGAGTTCATAATTCGGATTGTGAGACCCTGCAAAACCAATATTATTAGTCTTGTCTTTTGTGACATTCTTCTCAGCGGTGCTTGTCTTTAATTGCACATTCTTGGTCTTGTTCTTCTTGGTTTTCTTCTTCTTGGACTTGGTGACATACCCAAGTCCCTCTTTACCATGATTTGACCTTTGTTTGCCAAGGACTTCATCAAGCACACCTTTGTCCTTGGTAGTGATGTCCTTGATCACTTCTTTTTCCAAACTAGCATTTTTCTTGTTACTATATGTTGAGTTGGACGAGCTAGGAGTATCATATTTGGCCAATCGACTTTGAAGCTGATCATGTGACTCATTGAGAATAGAGAACTCGTTTTTCAACGCCTTGTGAGCATTGTCAAGTTTCTCCAATTCCTCGGAGAGTCTATCATGAGCAGCCCCAAAGTCAATCCTTTCCTTCTTTAACTTCTTTGCTTTGGTGACAGCATTGTCACGTTCCTTAACAAGTTTAGTCACAATTTCTTCATGTGACTCTTCCATAGACTCGAGCCTCTCTTCAAGAGAGACCCGAGCTTCTTCTTCTTCTTCAAGAGCATTTTTAGGGATGCAATTTCCATTGCATCCTCCCTTTCAATTATGCCCTTTTCTTGGCTATGTGGTGGCTATAGCAGCCACCTCTTGAGAGCTATCGTCCTCGTCCTCATCTTCACTCCCCGATGAATATTCTTCTTGAGCCACTAGAACAATCTTTGGTTGCTTCTTGAAAGGAGCATTCTTCTTTACAAACTGTTTCTTACGTGGAGCTTTTGATTTGTCCTTGAAAATGAGTCTTCCTCCATTATCCTCTCTACTTTGATATGGACACTCAGCTACGAAGTGCAGCCGGTCACCACAATTGAAGCATGTTCTCAGCTTGGGACCATTTTCTTTTCTTCCATAGGCTCCACTCTTGCGATCTATTTCAGCTTTAGCCTTGGCTGGATCTTTCCAAAATTTTCTTGCATAAAGAGACAAGTATTGTCCGTGGATCCTTTTTATATCCTCGGGACAGTCCAGACCTTCTACCGCATATTCATCATGATCAATCACACTAGTCTTCAAGGCCATGTTGACCCCCTTTTGCATCCCCATAGCTCGAGCACGAGCATCTTCGGCATTCTTGGCAGCCACTTTGAAAGCGGCCATTTCTTGCATTACCTCATTGGATGACATGAGGTGATAGTTATGCCTACCTTGGAGACTTTTCAAATCTGTGGGCTCAAATGGCATAAGAGCACTAACATACTTGCGCTTGATCCAAGCATCATCAACATGAGCTGCATCGTGGTTTCTGAAGGTTGTGGCTATTTCCTTGAGCCTCCTATACATGTCCTCGTGGTCTTCTCCATCCAGCATATAGAATCCTTCAGCTTCATTGCTCAAGGCATCATATCTATTCCTTCTCATACTTTCATTTCCGATGAAGAGCTCGGTGAGGGCATCCCAAGCTTCTTTAGTTGTGCTAAGATGCTGAATGTGTGGCAAGTCTTTGTCACCCACACCAAGCTATATCATGTGTAGAGCTGTAGTGTTGAGTTGGCTATCGACCACTTCTCTTCTTGGGAGATTGTTGGGGTTTCCAACATGAAGACCATTTTCGATGATCTTCCACAACTCTATGGAGGAACTGCATACATGAGATTTCATCAAAAATTGCCATTGAGAGAAAGTAGATGCAGAAAGTTTGGGTGGATCACCCCTATTATGTATATGTGGGTGAGGGATAGGCGGATCAGGGGAATACACATGAGAAACCTCATTGTATCCATCCTTACCGCTATCCTTTTTCGAGGAGGAGCTCTTACTAGTATCATCACCAACCACTTCGTTATCTTTGGAAACAGTTTTACCCGTTTCCTTGGATTGCAGAGTGGTATCCTCAGAGTTAGATGGAGGTGATGCTGTGGATGTGGAGAGACGCATTATCAATTGACGCATCTCTTCCATCTTAGCCTCCATTGAACTCACCAAGGTTGTTTCCAACGTCTTGAGATCGTTCATGGTGACTACCTCCGGAGCATCACTCCCATCTACCTTGGAACCCATACTTCTCTTAGGCGGTTAAGCCCGAAATAAGAGCCGAGGCTCTGATACCAATTGAAATGGATCGTATGGGCACCTAGAGGGGGGGTGAATAGGTGCTAACCAATTTTTAATAGTTTTTCAATTTTAGGCTTGACACAAAGTAAATTCTCTAGATATGCAACTACGAGAATTTCCCTATATGTAAGCCTAACTACTAAGCACGTAAAAGAGGAACGAGGAAACCGTAGTGGAGCACGCGGAGACACAGGGATTTGTTTTACCGCAGTTCCTTCCTTGTTAAGGGAAGTACATCTGCGTTGGAGGGGTGGGCGGTTCTAAGACCACCACGCCACAATAGGCCTCACCCTATTCTCCGATGGATCTCGCCACGAGAGGCCTGATCCACCTTCTCCACTATTGGATCCCTTAGAGGCGGGAACCGGTGCCTTTTACAACACTATCGAGGCACACACCCACAACCGAATTGGGGGCTCCCGAGATGACAACAAGCTGCCACAAGAACAAGGTTTATCAATATAAACAAAAACAAGGATCTAGGTATTTGCAAGAAATACTAGATCGGGGGTTCTCCAAATGAATGGAGAGGAGGTGAAGCGCTTGATTGCTGATGATGAAGGTCGAGTTCTCCTCCTTCGATTCCCCAAGGGATGGGGCCTTTGGGTGGATCTAGGTGGAGCACTCTTGGATGAAGCTTTCAGATCTGATCTGGTATTTTTCGAGATGAATCAAGAGTTCTGGCAGGAGGGGGAAGGCTGGCTTAAATACCCCCTCCCCAGATCTGGTCGTTGCACAACTTTGGGGGCGGATTATCCGCCCCCCCCCACTTGGGGCGAATTATCCGCCCCCTGGGAAAACTCCGCCCAAAGGGCGGATTCTCCGGGGGAAACTCCGCCCTCTCTCTGGGGCTGGCGCCTGCAGAACTTGGTGAAGATCTTGGGGGGCGGATAATCCGCCCCCCCCTGAGGGGCGGATTATCCGGCCAGGCCGGAAAGTCCGGCCAATACTCCGCCCCCTCTCTGGGGCTTGCGCCTTGGCGATGAGCAGGGGGGCGGACTATCCGGCCCCCTAAGGGGCGGATTATCCGGCGGGGCCGGAAAATCTGGCCAAAATTCCGCCCCCCTTCTGGGGCTTGCGCCTACTTGGGAAGAGGGAGGGGCGGATTATCCGCCCCTGGTGGGGGCGGATTATCCGCCGCCCAAAAACAGAATCCTTTCCCTTTTTCTCATAGGTAGCTGCAACACTTCAACACACATTAAATAATCCTTAATATTGTTATCTAACACACAAAACACTAGGGATTATAAAATGTTCTTTCACCCCGCCTCGCCTAGTTGAATCCATGCCTATAGAAAGGTCCACCGCTGCATCCTTTCCCCTCGCCACATGCCTTCTCTCGCCTTCGCCGTAGCTCGGCTCCGTTTCGAGCTCCTGCCCACCTCTCCCACGAAGTGTTTGGTGTTTTGCTTGTTCGTCCATGAACTCTGACGACGAGGAGATGTTCGCCCTGCTGCTGGAGAAAGAGACCGCTGCAGTCGCTGAAGATGAAGAGCACATGCGGATCCTCGGCTCCCTGGCCAGGCTGTTCTTGCGGACTGTAGCACCGAAGCGTGGTGTCTCGACGAAGGGTTGCTGGAAGTGTAAAAAGTAAGGCTGCGGATGGAAGGCTACTGCATGATGTACGCCGACTACTTCGCTGGCGACCCGTCGCACGAAGAGGTCGTGCTTCGGCGCCGCTTCAGGATGAGCCATAAACTCTTCCTCGAGATCGTGCATGTCATTCATGAGTACGACCCCTATTTCATATGTAAGAAGGACTACACCGACATGGTAGGGTTTTTATCACTGCAAAAGTGCATGGTGGGCGATGAGGTAGTTTGCATACTGAGCTCCAGGTGACAGTACCGATGACTATCTTCGCATGGCCGAGTACACTGCCATCAATTATTTGTACATGTTCCGTAGGGCAGTGATTGCAGTGTTTGGGCCACAATACTTGAGAACATCCACTTCAGATCCTCGCAGTCCATGAAAGTAGAGAATTTCCTGGGATGCCTGGAAACATCGTCTGCATGCATTGGCACTGGAAGAACTATACATTTGTTTGGTGATACGTTGGAAACGTATCTATAATTTTTGATGCTCCATGCTTATTTAGTATCTACTTTGCTTTGTTTTGTCTACACTTTGAGGTATTTTTATATCTTTTTTGGAACTAACCTATTAACAAGTTGCAACAGTGTCAGTTACATGTTTTCTTCTGTTTTTGGTTCCAGAAAGGCAGAAAATCAATATTCTCGGAATTGGACTGGACAAAAGCCAAAGTCAATATTTTACCGTGAGGGACACGAATCTAGAATACGAGACGGAGAAGCGAACAGGGTGGCCAAACCCCACCTAGGCGCGGGTGGGCTCTGCCCCGCGCCTGGGTAGGGTGTGGGTCCCCTGGCCGCCTTCCAGCGTCGCCTCTTCGCCTATAAGAATCCCCCAATGCAGAAACCCTAAGTACCCGATCAATATTCCATGAAACCTTCTATATCCGCCGCCACCATCGTCCCTAGATCGGGGGGATCTGAAGTTCTTCCCGGCACCCTGCCGGAGGGGAGATCATCCCGAAGGCCTTCTCTCTGGTATGATGCATGAGTAGTTCCACCTTGGAATATGGGTCCATGTAGTAGCTAGATGGTTGTATCTCCTCATTGTGCTTTCATGTATAGATCTTGTGAGCTCCATTCATGATCAAGATCTAATCTATTTGTAATCATGCATGTTGTGTTTGCGGGGATCCAATGGATATTGAGATTACTATGTCAGATTGATTAATGGTTTTGTCTTTATGATTCTATCATGTCTGTGTTGTTTGTGATCTTGCATGCTCTCTGTTGTTAGTAGCTATCTTGGCCAAGTAGTTGCTAGTGACTCCAAGAGGAGGTATTTATGCTCGATAGTGGGTTCATGCCTCTAGTTTCCAAGGGAAGTGACAGAAATCTCTTCGGTTGTAGATGTGATGTTGCTACTAGGGAGAAAACAACAGTCTCTTGTTCATGGAACAAGTGGATTGTTTACCTTACACACTTTGCTTAAAGCAGTTGTCTGTTGCTTGCAACTTAATACTGGAGGGGGTTCGGATGATAACCTGAAGGTAGACTTCTAGTCATAGATGCAGTTGGATGGCGGTCTATGTATCTTGTTGTATTGCCCAATCGAATCTTATAGGATCTTTTTGTCTAGTATTGCATTGTTATGCCTTGCTCAGTTTCTGTCAATTGCCCTGTTGTAATTTGTTTACCCTTCATGCCATGTTGTTTATCTAAGGAGAGAACCTCTAGTGAACTATGGACCCCGGTCCAATCTTTACCATTGGTACATCTTCCACTGTTACTTGTTTACTTGCTGCAAACCATTACCTTCCACACCATACGTTTAATCCTTTGTTATAGAAAACCAGTGAGCTTGACAACCTCACTGATTCGTTGGGGCAAACTCTTGAGTTTGTGGTTTTCAAGTTTTCGCGTTTCTTGCAACACATGTGTCCTTCCTCCTACTGGTTCGATAACCTCGGTTTCTTACTGAGGGAAAACTTGTTTCTGTGCTCATCACACCTTCCTCTTGGGGTTTCCAACGAAGCGTCCCAAGACAGTGCTGGGCGCCATCAAGCTCTTTTCTGGCGTCGTTACCGGGGAGGCTAAGGACGTCTTCACTAGGGGAGTCCTTCACTTACTTTCTCTTTACTTTGTTTTTAGTTTGCTTTGTTTCTTTTGCTTGGTTTTGTTTGCCTCTTTTCAAAAAAAAATAGTCTAGTTTGGTTTGCTTCTTTTATTCAAAAACAAAATAAAAATTAGTTCCTGCTCTAGCTATTGCTGCTGTTTTTGGCTTGCCCACCTTTGCCAAAACGAACTCTGCTGAGAACACCAAGTTGTGTGACTTCACTAGCACAAACAACAATGATTTCCTTAGCACACCTATTGCTCCACCTGCTCCTGATGCTACCTTTTATGAAATTAAGCCTGCCTTGTTGAATCTTGTGATGAGAGAGCAATTTCCTGGTGCTAGTTCTGATGATGCTGCTGCCCATCTCAATAACTTTGTTGAACTTTGTGAGATGTAGAAGTATAAGGATGTATATGGAGATATTATTAAGCTCAAGCTTTTTCCTTTCTTCTTGAGAGGAAAAGCTAAAGAATGGTTGCTATCTTTGCCTAAAAATAGTTTTGATTCTTGGACTAAGTGCAAAGATGCTTTTATTGGAAAATATTATCCTCCTGCTTAGATTATATCTATGAGAAGTGACATTAAACAACTTGATAATGAACATGTTGCTCAAGCTTGGGAAAGAATTAAATCTTTGGTTAAGAATTGTCCCACTCATGGACTCACTGCTTGGATGATTATCCAGACTTTATATGCGGGTTTGAACTTCTCCTCAAAAAACTTGTTGGATTCAGCTGTTGGAGGTACCTTTATGAACATCACTTTGGGTGCTGCAACTAGACTCCTTCATAATATGATGGTTAACTACTCTAAATGGCACACTGAGAGAGCTCCACATGGTAAGAAGGTAAATTATGTTGAGGAAACTTCCTCTTTGAAAGATAAGATTGATGTTATTATGGCTATGCTTGTTAATGGGAAAGCTCCTCTAGATCCTAATGGTGTTCCCTTAGCCTCTTTGGTTGCTCAAGAAGAGCAAGTTGATGTGAACTTCATTAGAAACAACAATTTTAACAACAATGCGTACAGGAATAATTTTGGTGGTAACAACAATTATAGGCCTTATCCTCCTAATAATGGAAATTCCTATGGAAGCTCTTACAACAATGCTAGAAGTGCCCCCTCTAAACTTGAAGTCATGTTCAAAGACTTTATTAGTAAACAAACCACTTTCAATAAGGCTATAGAGGAAAAGCTTTTAAATGTTGAGAAAAATATATCCTTCCTGTCTGAATCTCAGTCCTCCTTGATTAATAAAATGGCTGCTAAACCTGAAACCATGAAAAGTACCTTTGCTGCTACTCATGCCATACAAGTTACTATTGATGAAAATGTTAGGCTATTAGCTCAACTTCATGCTAGGTGAGAAATAGAAGCTGAAATTGATAGAAACAATAGTGTGTGCACCATCACCACTAAACCACAAGTAGTCCCTGTTACTCCTCCTACTATGCCTAAGCCTATTGAGTCTACTACTAGTGATGCTAAGTTTGATTTTGATATTGATGGTTGCAATATTTCTGAAGTGATTAAAGCTTGCTAGAAGTCCTGATGCTAGTGATATGCATGTTGCTTTCACCAAACACATTACAGATGATCTTGTTGAGATTAAGGAAGAGAAGATAAAATACAAAGCTTCTATTCCTAGAAAAGTACAAGATAGCTGGGAACCATTATTAATATGCAAGTGAATGACTTTGATCTCAAAGCTTCATGTGATCTTGGTTCTAGTGTCTCTATTATGCCTAGGAAGATTGATGAAATGCTTGATTTGCCACCGTTGGAAGATTGTTATTTGGATGTCCCACTTAATGATAATGCTAAGAAGAAACTCATGGGGAGTATTAATGATGTTCTCATTATGGTTAACAATGCTTATGTCCCTGTGGATTTCTATGTTTTGGATGTTGAATACAATGCTTCTTGTCCTATTACTTTGGGAAGACCTTTTCTTAGAACAGTCGATGCCATCATTGATATGAAATAAGTCACCATTAAATATCATTTTACATTCAAGAAATGTATTGAACACTTCCCTATGAGGATAGAGAAGTTTCTTTTTTCTCCTCCTTTGAAAGCAAGGTTTGATGTGAATGCTTCTTCATTTGAAAATACTTGATTCTTCTTGCTTCTTGTGCCTAACTTAAAGGCGTTAAAGAAAAGTACTTGTTGGGAGATAACCCAAGAGTTTCCTTGAGTCTTGGAAGTTATTACTTCAGTAATGACCTCTCCTTATCCTTTTTGTTTGCTTTTTGTGCCAAGAATGACCTCTAATGAGAGGGAAGTAAGATTTGGGGAGTTGCTGTCCCGAAACAGATTTCTGTCCTCCACCATAAAAATTCATGAGGAGTCTCTGTAACTCGGATTGAGCTTAAAATTTACGAATAAATCCCCCAGTATGTTATATAACTTTCATTAGTTTAATACTTTTTTATTTGAGCAATAGAAGGTGTTCGAAAAAATCGGTTTCTACCTGCTGGTCTGTTTTGACAGATTTCTCCCATTATTTGCATTTGCTTCTTATTGATTCCTTTTTGAGTTCTCTTTAGGTGAATTGAGCTTTTTTAAGGAGTTACTACAGTAGCTTGTATTTTTAGTGAAAAGTCTTGATGTTCCAAAGCTTTGCCAGAGGTCTAATATCTTTTGAATACACTAATGTTGCTAATGAAGATTGTGTGAAGTTTTGTATGAAGGAAAAATTTCAGGTGTAAAGAGAGAATGATGTAATGAGATGAAGAATGGACAAGAGATCAAGCTTGGGGATGCCACCCTGGTGTCACCCCAAGAAATATCCAAGAGGTACAAGCGTCAAATCTTGGGGATGCCTTGGGCATCCCCTTCTTCATCAATAAAAAGCTCAGGTCTGTCTAGACACTTCGTTTTTATTGTTTCATGCACAGTTGTGTTGTTCTTGGAGCATCTTAGTTTTCGTTTTAGTTTGCTTGAATAAAGTAGTTTGGACCCCCGTTCTTGTTGTGTTGTTGCAAATAAGTTGCTTGGTGTTGGAAAGGAGTAGCAAGTTCTTGCTTGTAAATGCAAGAGGAGCTTGCATTGACTGTGACTTAGACTTTAGCATGACAGGCTAGGTGTTGTTTTGACCTTATGCTTAGTGATTATTGTTGTAGCATGTCTTGTTCCAAACAATTGGGATTGCTTAGTGTGCCTTGAAGAAATTATGCGTTGTTTTAGCATGCAAAAGCATAGTATTGTGGTATTCTCCTTTGATGCTTTGTTTGGGTTGACTTGGCACATGCTCACACCATGTTATGACTATGACAAGTCATCATAGCCTCTATGATCATTTAGTACTTGACTTGTAGTACCACTCTATGCTTTGATTAGTAATGCTTTGCTGCTCTGCATTATTATGGCCAAGTAGTTGCTAGTGACTCCAAAAGGGGGTATTTATGCTCGATAGTGGGTTCATGCCTCTAGTTTCCAAGGGAAGTGACATAAATCTCTTTGGTTGTAGATGTGATGTTGCTACTAGGGAGAAAACAATGGTCTCTTGTTCATGGAACAAGTGGATTGTTTACCTTACACACTTTGCTTAAAGCAGTTGTCTGTTGCTTGCAACTTAATACTGGAGGGGGGTCGGATGATAACCGGAAGGTGGACTTATAGTCATAGATGAAGTTGGATGGTGGTCTATATATCTTGTTGTATTTCCCAATCGAATCTCATAGGATCCTTTTGTCTAGTATTGCATTGTTATGCCTTGCTCAGTTCTTGTTAATTGCCCTGCTGTAATTTGTTTACCCTTCATGCCATGTTGTTTATCTAAGGAGAGCACCTCTAGTGAACTATGGAACCCGGTCCAATCTTTACCATTGATACATCTTCCATTATTACTTGTTTACTTGCTGCAAACCATTACCTTCGACACCATACGTTTAATCCTTTGTTACACCAAACCGGTGAGCTTGATAACCTCACTGATTCGTTGGGGCAAAGTCTTGAGTTTGTGTTGTGCAGGTCTCCGCGTTGCTTGCAACACCTGTGTGACGTTTCTTTCCTCCTACTGGTTCGATAACCTTGGTTTCTTACTGAGAGAAAACTTGTTGTTGTGCACATCACACCTTCCTCTTGGGGTTTCCAATGAAGCGTCCCAAGACAGTGTTGGGCGCCATCACTTGGCAGATAATATACAAAGGGCACAAAGTGGGTTGCACTATGATACTCGAGGCAGTTGCTACACATGATCTTTGGATTTGGCACTCCTTTGGCATGGCAGGATCGAACAACGACATCAATGTCTTCGAGTCCTCAAATGTCTTCGCCAAGCTTGTTGAAGGTCATGCTCCCTGGTGAACTTTTAAATCAATGGGCACCACTACACAAGGGATACTATCTTGCAGATAACATCCATCCAAGATGGCCAACATTTGTGAAGACTATCTCAATCCCAATGCTCCCCAAACATGCTTAGTTTGCCAAGGAACATGAAGACCGCGGGAAGGACGTGCAGCGAACATTTGGTGTGCTCCAACAGAGATTTGAAGTTGTCCGGTTCCCTACTATGACCTGGTCAAAAGATCAGATATGGGAAGTGATGAACTATTGTGTGACCTTGCACAACATGATCACCGATGACGAGCATAAGCATCTGATACGTCAAAAATGTATCTACTTTCCCGAACACTTTTGCTATTGTTTCTCCTCTAATTTGTGTGATTTGGACACAACTAACACGGACTCACGTTGCTTTTAGCAGAATTGCTTTGGTGTCTTGTTTTTGTGCAGAAAATCAACTTTCAGGAAAAATCCCGGAAAATATCGCAAACTCTTATTTTACCAGAAGACTCACGGAGCCAGAAGACGGGACGGAGAAGGGCCACGAGGGGCCCACACACCCTGGCCACGCGGGCCAGGCCAGGCCGCGCCTAGGGCTGGTGAGGCCACCTCGGGCACCCCCTCAGTCTCCCCCTTCTCCTACATAAGCCCTCTGATCTAAAAACAGAGGGGGTTTGATGTTTTTCCAAATAGAGTTCCGCTGCGCCACCACCACCAGAAACCGCGATTCGAAACTAGAAACTCCGTTCTGGCACCCTGCCGGGACGAGGAATTGGAGGAGATCATCACCATCATCCCGATGCCTCTCCATCAACCGTCCATGTTTCCCCCATCCATGAGTGAGTAATCTCCCGTTGTAGGCTATGGGGATGGTAGGGATTGGATGAGATCTATCATGTAATCGAATAAGATTATTAGGGCATGGTGCCTAGTAACTTTGTTAGTGCTTTTTTGATATTATTGCAACTTGTTATGCTTAATGCTTGTCACTAGGGCCTGAGTGCCATGATCTCATATCTGAACATGTTATTGATTCATGATGATAGTATTGTTTGTGATCTTATCTGCAAGTTGTTTACACATATTATTGTCCGGAACCAAAGGCCCCGAAGTGACAGAAATTGGGATAACCAGAAGGGATGGTTGTGATATGAGGATCATGTGTGTTCATGAAGTGTTAATGCTTTGCTCCGGTACTCTATTAAAAGGAGTACCTTAATTGCTAGTAGATTCCCTTGAGGCCCAGCTGCAACGGGCTAGCAGGACAAAAGATGTTGTGCAAGTTCTCATTGCGAGCATGTATGACTTTATATGGAACACATGCCTATGATTGTTTAGTACTTGGATGCTTTATATTATTTATCTGCAAATGCCCTATATCTTGATATTACATGAATAGTCTCGTCCATGCAACGCTCGTCCATCCATCCCTATGCCTACCGCGCTAAAATCCTAATGTTTGCTACTATTGTTACTACTGCCTTTGTTTTACTGTTGTTGTTACTTTGCTATTGCTACTACAAAAC
Source organism: Avena sativa (assembly GCA_916181665.1). Classification (NCBI taxonomy): domain Eukaryota; kingdom Viridiplantae; phylum Streptophyta; class Magnoliopsida; order Poales; family Poaceae; genus Avena; species Avena sativa. Next base: position 38,658,477 of record OV702283.1, read on the forward strand.
TGTTGCTATCGATAAACTACTGTGAGCAAGACTATTTCTAGGTGCAGCTGAATTGACATTTCATTTTTTGAGGCTTATAAGTATTCTTTGGCTCCCCTTGTGTCCAATCAATAAATTGGGTTATACTACCCTCGAAGACGGTTGCGATCCCCTATACTTGTGGGTCATCAAGACTATTTTGTGGCCCCGTTGCCGGGGAGCATAACTTTATTTGTAAGTTCACCAGGATTTATTATTGTTTCTTGCTGTCCTTTTTCATCATGGGAAATTCTCATGATGGAAAGTTTCCTATTTTACCATCCACTACAAGAAGAGGTACAGTTCTAAACACCTCTGTTGCTCTTGATTCGCCGTCTGTTATAAGTAAGCTTGTTACACCACCACCACATACACATGCTACACACACTGCTACTACTGCTGAATCTGAAATAGCTTCTGATGCTCATGATGTTACTTCTACTGTGCTTGATGAGAGTGGTTCATTAGGTCCTTTCCTGGATGCTACAATTCCTAGAACTATATTGGGAAACAGTGAAACTCTTAGTGAAGACACTATTACACCTGTTAGCTCACCTGAGTCTAGAGAGAGTTATGATATTAATGATGGTTATATTGAAATGACTGATGGATTTATTGAAGAATATCGAAACACACATGGTGCTAGTGCTATTAGGAGTCTCCTTGAGAAACGTACTATTATACCTAAACTATCTCCTGATGCTAAGTTTGCTACTTCTCCCATAAACATTAAAGATAAATATTATGATTTCTCTCTTGATTTATCCTATATAAACATTGTTGAGAAAGAACCTTTTTGTCGGACTGAGAATGAATGGGATGTGGCACATATGACTGAGCTTTCTACTATGAGTGCCTTATTCTATGATGATGTTAAGATGCAACCTACTTTGTTGCTAAAATTTTCCCTTTTCACTAAAAGGAGAAGCTAAAGCTTGGTTTAATAATTTACCTCCTAGATCCATTGATAGCCCTGATTGCTTGATTGCTACTTTCTTTCAGAAATATTTCCCTCCTAGTGCTAGACATCCTGTTTTGCAAAGACTTTTTGATTTTAAATAGGGAGAATAGGATAAATTGCCTGAGTCATGGACAAGGTTTTGTGCCTTGATTCATGCACATCCTAGATGTCCATTACCTAAAAATGAGCTTCTTGATATATATTATAATGGACTAACTGATGAATCTAGGACATACCTGGATAGTTTTGTTGATTGTGTTTTCAGGAAAAGAACTCCTACAGAAGCTGAAGAATTAATGGCTAAAATAAGTAAGAATTATGATGATTGGACTACAACTAAGCCAATTACACCTAAGCCAACTACACCTGAACCAACTGTGCCTGAACCAACTCTAACACTAACACCCAAGAAGAGGGGACTGATTGAATTAAATGACAATGTGATGAAAGAAGCTAAGAAATATCTTAAGGATAAGGGTATTAAATCTGAAGATGTGAAGAATTTACCACCTATAAAAGAATTATGTAAGACAATCTCCCACTCATCTACTATTGAGGTACACTCTCTCCAGCATTTTGATGAAGGTGATATTCCTTATGGTAAATCTCTTGATCAATGCTTAGTGGAACTTGACATTTTTATTGTTAAACAAAGTAATTTTAGTAAACAAGTTCAGAATCATTTATTGGAAAACTCTAGAGCTATTAATGAGTTTAAATATATTGTGGAAAGAACTTCTAATAATGTTAAAATGCATGTTAAACACTTCCAAATGGTTCAAACTCAAATTGATCAACTTGCTAAAGTACAAAAAGATATGCTAGTTAATGCTTCTGGAAATAAACATGCTTATGAAATTAGAACTAGGAGTGGTGCTACCACTTAGAATCCCTTATATCTAGAGGGACATCCTAAAAGAATTGAGCAGGATTCTCAACAAGCCAAAAAAGTGGTACTTCTTCTAAGAGAAAGAAAAGTAAACATAAAATAGTTGAGGAACCTTCTGAACCTGTTATAGATCCTAATAGTATATCTGTCTCTGATGCTGAAACTGAAAGTGGTAATGATAAAAATGATGCTCCTGATAAGGAAGAAATTGAAGAAGAACCTGAAAAGAACACTAAGAACACTAAGTACACCAAGGAAGATTTTATTGCTAATAAACATGGAAGTGAAAGGGAGCCTTAGGTTCAGAAACCAATGCCTTTTCCTAATAAGAAACACAAGTCAAAGGAGGAAGAACACTATAACAAGTTTTGTGAGTGGATAAAACCTTTATTTTTGCAAATTCCTTTGACGGATGCTATTAAGTTGCCTCCTTATTCAAAGCATATGAAGGATATTGTCTCTAATAAAAGGAAGATTCCTAATGAGGAAATTTCTACTTTGCTTGCTAATTATTCCTTCAATGGTAAGGTTCCAAAGAAACTTGGTGATCCAGGTATTCCAACTATTCCTTGCTCTATTAAAAATAATTATGTTAGAACTGTTTTGTGTGATTTGGGAGCTGGATTTAGTGTTATGCCTTTTTCTCTCTACAAGAGACTTCAACTAGAATAATTGATACCAACTGATATATCTTTGCAAATGGCTGATAAATCTACTACTATCCCTGTTGGTATATGTGAGGATGTTCCTATTCAAGTGGCTCATAATTGCTTGGTATTAACTAATTTTGTTGTGCTTGAGATGCCTGAAGATGATAATATGACTATTATTCTTAGGAGACCTTTTATTAATACTGCAGGTGCTGTCATTAATTGTAATCAAGGAAAAGTAACTTTTAATATTAATGACAAAGAGCATACGGTCTATTTTCCCAAGAAGATTGATAAGAGTTATGGCTTAAATTCAATTGAGAATATTGAGGGCATCAAAGTTGGAGAAATATTGAGGGCCTCGACCTTCGCACGGAGATCTCTCTTCTGTGAGCGAAGCCTCTCAATCACTCCCTGATGGGTCTCGAGCTCGAAGTCCTTGGCCTCTATCTCAGCCTTCATGTCCTTGATCCTCTTGTTTCTGTCTTGGACCCTTTTCTCCTGATTCTTGAACTTCTTGTCCTGGCTCTCGAATCTGGCTTCCATCTCCTTGACGATCTCGTCTTGCTCCGCAAAGAGCTTGTCCTTCTCCCTCAACTGAACCTAGAGTTCATCATTGCTAAGCATGACGTTGGTCCTATCTGTGTTGAGGTATCTAATAAGGCCCTCGAGGTCCTGGAGATACAGACGAATTGGCTCAATCGTCTCTCTAGTAACACCCTCATACACTAATGCATCTCCCTCCTCGTCATGTCTCCCGAACGGGTGGAAGTAGAGGCCTCTAAGCTCAGTGGAGTGGCGTCCGCAGAGGCGTCCGAGTAGATCCTACATGACTACATCTAGACCCTTATCCTTGTCATCGTGCATCAGCTTGAAGGAAATCTCCTTCGTGAGTGGCTCCGTCTGTCGTCCCGGCTGCGAGACTCTAAAGCCCCAAAGGTCCTTCCTCTCAAACTTGGTGAGCTGAAGTGCCTTGATACTAGTAAGTGGGAGGTTGAGCACACTAGTAAACTGCACGATGCGTGAACCAAAACAAGTTCCATTGAACTCCTCGACAGTGCTGATCACAAAGCTAGGCATCTAATGTAAGATAGAGAAATATTAGAACAACACAAGTAAAAGAAAACAAGACAGTAGAATGAAATAAAAAGGATACATCATCCATAAAACATACAAGTCATGGCATACAAAGTCCATCACAACACTAAGGTTAAACATAACTTAGACAAATTTTTGTAAAAAAAATACGACAAGTGTGGTGGTCCAACTAACGAAGTACGTTACAATTCTCACTCATATGCTAAGTCTATGATATTATCCCTTAGACGTTTTATGACGGTCTCTAAGTCTTGCGTATACTTCTTGTCCTCTTTAAGATCATTTTTAGTCTTGAGCATTCTACACTTGAGTCTTTCACCAAGCTCCTTGATAGCATTCCAAGCTGCATTTCTTGCAGAGTTAAAGAATGTTGTATACATTTCTGAGTTGGTGCCCATGTAGAATCCTGACTCTTTGTGGTTGTCTCCCTTGTTTTTGTACAAGTGAAGTTGCACCCACCAATACTCTTCTCCTTCATCCATTACTGGAAACCCTTTGTACACGGCCTCACCATGTATCCCCAAGCTAACCATAAGGTTTTTAATTGCTTTGGGAAACTCTGTCTCACACTCTAAAGTCATGGTCATGAGTGGTCCCTTCTTGACGGCTTCGTTGATGGCGGCCATCTACAAATAGAGATGAGAAAGAAGATTAGAAAAGGTTTACGATAAGAAAAAGACAAGTGTGGATTTTGCAAAGAGTTGCATTTTTCCTTAGTGGTTTTCTTAGTCTAATCCATCCTAGGGTCATAATCCTACAGGCAACACAGTGCTCTGATACCATCTGTAAGGCCCCACATTTATAAGGTAAAGGTCCCTGTGATTTCAATGCTAGTCCCTGGATCAAATGCTAGCATCCACAGTTTAAGATGAAGTACACAAATACAAATGTATTTATTACATCGTCATTCCAAAGATAAACATAGTCTTTTACAACTCCATAGCCAAAGGCTAGTACAAGAGTCCATAACATAAGTAAATAAAGTAAGTCTTCATCTTCATGTGCCATCGGCAAGCATGTTGAGTGTAGACTCATGACCATAATCCTCATCAGAGTAACCTGCAACATCATAAGTTACATCCACAGTGGGTCAATACATTTGGAATTGTATTGGCAAGTGATACCATAGTAGAATAGTAGTGTCTAACATCTATATGAATTTGGCCAAGTGTAGCTTAGGCTTGCTTTGCTCAAAATAGGTTTTTCCTATCAGTTGAAAACACTAAGTTTTTGTTTGATAAAAACTCCCAAGGAACCACCAATAGACATTGGTGAACCTTTACCCCTGTTCAACCACAAGTTTTTAACTTAGAAATTGGGATGAGGAGATCCTTGATAGCTTCAATGTATTGATGCTCAAATTGTTCGTTGCCGGGGACACGGCTAAGTACTGGATTTTTCCTTCTCGAGAGGTGGTGCACTTTACCCACAAGACTCGACATGCATCGAGACGAGATATTTCAGAAGCCTTCCCTTAGATGAAATGGATGCGTTCCAACCTATCACCCTACCACCATCTGTCCATCTGGCTAAGTTATTGCAACCTATATCATCAAGGCAGAGCCCATATGCCATGTGGCTGCACTAGAAGCTTCTAAACACTTAGTATCTCAAATCCCTTTGTTCCTGGGTAAATTTCCACAAGTGTGATACACAAGGTAGACCATAGATATGGGCCTTGTGTAACCACTCAACATAACCCATTCATACCATTCCACCCAGGTGATTCATTCACTTAGTAGTTTTATTAAGCAAAAACATAAGTCAAAAGACTTAGCAAAATTTCCATAACATGTATATATTCCACTCTTGTTTGCTACTAGATAGGCTAAGCATGATATCAACAAGTATCTTAACTTTAGAGAATAATTCTACCAAGACTACAACTACTAGGATTTCCCATGGCATATCATATCGATACTTAGCAAAAATTTCATGCAAGCCCTATACAAAATATCACTAGTGCATAGTCAAAAAATAATAGTAAAAATATACATAAAGCACCACTTGCCTTGGTAGTTGGGGGAGTAGCAACAATCCTCACAATCACAATCACCACTAGCACCAAAATCTACACATAAAATGATAGCACCAAATTTACATTCAAATAATCAAGCAAAAACATATGAATGCATGCAAATGCTATGAAATGAATTTTCTACACTAAAATATTCAAACCAAACAGTACTGAACACAAAACCAACTAATTATAGCCTAAATAAACTTTAATTTGTTTTAAAATCATTTTCTAAATAATTTATATAGCCAAAATAGGCCTACATTTGATTCTGCAAATAAAACCAGTTTTACAGAAGCAAAATACAAAATAAATCCCACAGTAGTGTAGGGCTCATTTTTATGAATCCCACCATATCTTATTTCTATTTTTGGATAAACATAACTCAAGATATGAATTTTACAAGTTTGAATCTCTAATAGATATAAAAACAGATTTTAAACCAAAACCCTAGACACGTGGCTGTGTCTGATTGGTCGATACTGCTTCGCGCAGATCGGCTAACATGGAGCATTGGATCTAAGTCAGATCCAGTGGCCTAGATCTAACGGTACTGTTTCGCGCTAGGATCTAATCTCAGCCCTATGATTCAGATCTGACGGCGCTAGCACAAGCAACCATAGATTGGCGGCGCTGGCGACGGCTGCGCGGCGACGACGCTCTGCTAGTGATGTTCCGGCGGCTGCAGAGGGGGCTGGGGGCTGTGGGTTGGCTTACCAGCGTCGCGAGGTTGCGAGGAAGCTCAATGTGTCGCTGGCGTGGACGAGGGCGTGCTGTGGTGGCCGGGAGACCTCGTCGGAGTTCGTACACGCGTCAGGTGTTCACTGCCGGAGACGAAGTCGACGTTCTACGGTGCAATACGACAAATGAGAGGCATTAGGAGATGCACAAAGTCATGGCGAACACAGTCGTATGGATTAGGGGTCCAGGGGTGGTCGAGATTTACGGTGATTGTTCGCTGGAGTCGCTAACAGCGTCGGGCGCTTGTAGTGCTTGATGGAGGCGACTACGTGGGCCATGAGCAGAGGAAATAAGGGTATGAGAAAAAGCGTGCAAGCAAGTGGAGAACGACAGTAAGCAGCAGAGGGAATGGGGCGGACGGAGTTGGCCAGAATAGCTCACTGAAGAGGGTCGGCCAGCGGCGAAGAAATCGTCAATACGACCAGCCTGGGGGCGCTCGAGCGTGTTTGAGTGAGGGGAAACGCTGTGGGGGCAGGGGGTGTTAAGTAGACAGAGAGGGGGAGTGAGTTATGCTTGATCAACGGCAATTACTCGCGACATCAACGAGAGGAAACGGCCACGGCGGTGCTGGTCTCACGCGTGGTTTGTGGAAGATGATGAGGTGGCAGTAGAGGCCACTGTCAGCGAGAGGGGTACAACAAGTGCGGGTGAGAGAGAGGGGAGAGGGGGAAACGGCCGGGTGGGATCGTGGTCTGTTTCTGGCACTGAGCCAAAAGGGTAGCGTTGGCCTTTTCTTTTTATTTTTCCTTTCTCCTTTTCTTTTTCTATTTTGATTTTCAGGAATCAATTTCAAACCCTATTTCAAATAAGTTTGAATTCAAACTACCTCTAGATTTTTGTAGTGTAAACCTTGTACTTATTTGTGTATAAAACACTATTGTTTAATCAAATGCACTTTGACACTTTGAAAATAAAATAAAACCATGCCTTATTGGTATATAGATTATAGGCATAAAAATGGTTTTATTTGGAATTTTGTTTTGAATTTTTTTGTGCAAGCCAAGGATGATATGAATGCATGAATGATATGAAAGCTTTTGTAATTCATGATTTTTGGTATGTTACATTATGTGAGCTTGCATGCTTGTTCTATTCTTAGAGATTTCATTTTGATGCATGTTTAGCCCTCTAGCAAGTTCCTATAGTAGTTCTTCGTCATTTATCAACTTGGAAATCACTTGGTTTGATGTTTGTCTAAAATTTTCAGAAAATAAGATGAGTGATTACCAGCTAAATCAACATGAATTAAGGGTACCGGAGGTTATGAAAGTCCACCGCAAGGAGGAAGTATTCTCCTCCATTTATCCATGCCCAGAATTCATGAGAGCTACATGGATATTTCAGGATTTCCAAACTCTAATTTCTAATGCAGGGTTGGAATATTTTGTTGGATAAGAACCTTACCAATATGTGAAACTAACTATGTCTGTGGTGCAGGACTTTCGATTTAGTTGGACCTTGCCTGACCCCATAGTTCACTACAAAATTTACAATATAGCTGTCAACCTCCCTTTTGATGATTTTTGTGCAGCTATCAGAGTGCCACAATGGGGTTCATGTGAGAAGATTAGAGAGAGGCCTATGCCACTCATGGACTTATATGCGGAGATTTTCCAAGGATGCTCCTTCTCAAAGGAGAGTGGTAAAATTCGGATTATTCATCTCCCATCCATTCGTTGTTTTGCCTATTTCATTGCCAAGTGTGTTCTTGCTAGAAAGACCGCTAGTAAGTTATCTTCACTTAATCTAGCCTTTATCTCAGTTGCTTTGAAAAGGGATAAAACTTATAACTTGAGTGCTTTGATAGCCTTCCGTCTTGCTGCTAACCGCGAGAAAGGTGGAATTTGTGGAGGTCTTATTGCCTCTCGTTTATTATCTCTACATGGTTTAGCGCCTCATCATTCAGACTTTCAGTTTCCCATAGAGAGGCTAGATCTCAATTCCATGATACAACATAAATTTGTTTCTTCTTGGTCTAATCCGAGCGAGTTATGTTATGAAATAACCTTTCTCAAGAGTGGTTAGAGAGGGGGTAAGTCTAAGAAAGTAGTCCCTTTGCCTGCACCTGCTTTGTTTGATTTTGATACCAGGAAATGATGGCCACTTACGGAGGAAGAACTTGACACATACGTGGCGGAGCTCTCCCAACAAGAGGAGAATGTTAGAGAGGACGCCGAAGATAATTCGGTTCAACCCTCCAACATGGGGGAGTCTTCATACCAGCAACCCTCTTATGATTGGGGCGCTTCTTCTTCTTCTTCTTCATCGCGAGGGCCTGATTATGATCATTCCTACGATTATCCACCGGCTTGGGGTTACTACACGCGTTTTTATTGATCTCCACTTAGGCTAAAAGCCTAAGCTTGTGGGGGGGGTATACCGACACCACACTCATCTACATATCATGTTCTGTCGGTACTTTGTATATCCATGTTTCGCTTTCTTTTTAGTTTTTGTTTCTGCTTTCCAAAACACAAAAAGACCAAAAATATTTTCGTTGTTTCTCTTGGTTTGTTTCTTTGTCTGTTAGCTTTGGTTTGCTATAATAAAAATCCAAAAAGATTTTGCTTTGTTTGTCCTTGCCTTTAGTTCTTGATCTAAAAAAACAAAAATCCAAAAATATTTGTTCTTCTTCTTTGGTTTTGTGAAGTTCATTGCAGGGTTCAGCGGTCCTCAGTGACTCCTTTGGAGTTTGGTTTCATGTTATTATTGAAGTCACATAAGTGAAAGGCAATAATGATGATTAATGACAACTCGAGGTGTGGTAAGAGGCTGAACTCTATTTGTTTTCATTTTTGTACATATACTCATCATTATGGGCATGCTTAGTCGGTTCATGTAAGGTGTATGTTATTTAATGGATGCTTAGTAGTTCTTGCTCTCTTATGATTAGCTCCAGCTTTCTAATAGTTTGTGGCATGCACTACTAGGAAAAACGCTACCAGTGGCGCACCAAATTGGAATTCTATGGCGCATATAGGAGTCGCCACTAAAATTCAACATTCTGTGGCGCATATGGCATATGCGCCACACAATTCTAATATTCTGGGCGCATATGCCATATGCGCCACAGAAGTTTGTCTCAGGATTTCAAAAAAGTACCAGAATACAGCAGAAATACATAGAATACACAGGAAATATACCAGAATACAACAATATATCACAGAAATGCACAAAACTCACAGGAATACCCAGAAACTCACTGAAATTCATACAAAGTGACAAAATACATCAATATAGAGAGTCCAAGTGTTACACACACAAGTCATTGGGAGAGTACAAGTTTGAAATCACACAATCGCATGAATTCACGATTGACGCAGATTCGACTGCTCCAGACGAGCCCCTGCAGCCTCTATCTCCTGAATGAATTGCAGACGGAACGAGTCGAGCTTCACTCTGCTCAACCTCGGGGACGCTCGCTGGGCATGGGTGGAAGCCAGTAGGTGGACCGCGCTCTGTTGCTCCATAGCCATCAGGCATTGCTCCGAGGTGCTGGTGTCCCTGACCATCAACACCACCTAGTGTTCCGCCGACGGCAAGTCGGCTGACGCAGCCTGATGCATCTCCGCCACGACATCCGATCTCACCGCTAGGGCCTGCAGCAGTCGCCCACCAGAGTCCCTTTGAGTCACAAGCGGCCAGCCCCGCACCTTGCATCTCTCCGAGATGTCCTCCAAGGCAGCTGCTCGCTGATGCAGAGGCCGCTGCATCGCGTGGACCACCTCGGAGGTCATATTTGAGAAAAATCGCCCTGCGGAACCTCTGTCCTCACCCGGTATCACCTTCGCGAGCACTAGCACGGTCTTTGCTCCTTGCCTCTCCGGCGCAGCCGGCTGATGCATCGAATCCCTTTGCCACCTATTAATTCACCATAAAAATAATGGATCCTAAGCACAAGTGTTAACTGAACAAACAAATAACCTAAACAAATAACAAAAAAATAATGGATCCTAAGCACAAGCGCCCAATATCCCAGCAGGATTTCCTAGGTGTAACTCTGTTCGCAGAGGAAGTATGGGTTCTTGTAAATTGTTTGCTCCCTTCTATAAAAAATTGGTACGCTATTGGCGTACCCTCGAAAAAAAAGGATTGCCTAGGTGTTTCCCAGGAAGGTCTGGCATTCCAGTTGCCATCAACTATACTTGAGGCCCTGATATAGGAAGCATCTAAGAAAGGTCTGGCATTCCAGTTGCCATCAACTATACTTGAGGCCCTGATATAAAAAGCATCTGATAAAACCCTATTCTATTTGGCAGTAAACAACAATTGGTCATGAAAGTTGTGCCATAAAATGAAAATAACTATGGCTCGATAACAACACATGGTACTATGCTTATCTATTATTCAAGACAATAAGGTTTACCGCTATATCATCGCAATACTACCTAGTGAACTCAAAGAAGAGATACACCAATAAGAATCCGTCTACCATCCATTTAGTGTATATATTATGTATTGGAGTAAACCCCGACCATAATATCAAAGAATAGTACTATAAAATATTGCACTGCGCAGTGTTTATTCTGTTGCCACAAAACCATCCATACAAACAATGCTGGCTGACGGTTTATTGATATATTTGAGGAAGGGTGCCATCTAAACTTACATGCAAAATTTCTAATCTGGCTTCTTCAAGTTTATACAATTGTTTGTAGCTTAATTAAACAACACTTTAACCTGTTGCAGTTCCAGTTCTGTTAAAGAAAAAGATGCACACAAGTTACGGTTTTATTCAGTTGATAAGAACTTGATGTAAATGCAAGTCCAAAAATATTGTAAACTGTGTTACCAGCAGCTTCCAGTTGTTTCTGAAGCTCCAATCCCACAACTTAGTTCTCTGCCTGCATATTTCAAGTTTATGTGATTTATACTTGCAAGATAAAAACAAAAAAATTTGACTCTTAGACAATGCACTGGTTGGCATTTGCCAAGACAAGCGGAAAGTTCGACAATTTGCTGATGGGTACTGCAAAATGGTGGTCATTTGCTGGAGCATATCAGAAAGAGCGATTTTCCCTAAATACAAGTGCCATGAGAGGTTACAATACCAAGCATCTGCCTTCAAAGAACAATGTTTCAGGACAGGTCTAACATGAGACATAATGCAGAAGAAGAACATACAGGAGGAAAGATAACATGTAGAAAGATAGTATAATATACTAAAACAGGTTAAAGTGTGTGTCAGATCCAAAAACTACATCTAGATTAGGGTAAACATAGCAGATGCATAATTCCTTGTGTAGCTATTTTGGTAAGTTAGCCTATTTCACTGATCATAACACACTTCTAGGTAAACTAAACTAAACTGATTTGATACTTATACTATGATGATACACACCTGAAGTTCTTGAATTCTTTTCAACTGATCCTCTTCTGATGATAATGGCAATGCCGCGACAAGAGCATCAAACTGCATGGAAGGGACAATATTTCTTCCAACGTGAGAACAAAATGGAAGTAGTGACTTGGGGCACATTTTAAATAATTCTGGTCTCTTCCGAGATTACCAAAATTGTGCTTCCTGTTTGTGTACGAGACCTGGGGGCAGGGTAGGGCTTGGGACGAGCGAGAGGAGGTGCGAGGGGAGGTGCGTGGCGACGGCGGTCTACGAGCGAGAGGAGGTGCGAGAGGCAGCGGCGGGGTGGTCTGGCGGCGGTGGGGAGGAGGTGCGAGGGGAGGTGCCTGGCGGCGGCGGGCGACGAGCGAGAGGAGGTGCGAGGGGAGGTGCGTGGCGACGGCGAGCGACGAGCGAGAGGAGGTGCGAGGGGCGGCGGCGGGGTGGTCTGGCGGTGGCGGGGTGGTCTGGCGAGGCGATGGGGATAGGGTTTTCGTCTTAAGATAGAGGGGTGGTAGGTGGAAACTTTTTTTAAATCTGTTTTCCACATTTTGTGGCGCATACGGCTATATGCGCCACAGAAAGTGAGAATTCTGTGGCGCATATAGCAATATGCGCCACAGAATTATGGCATGCCCATGTGCTGGGTCAGGCCCACATGGGCCCCACAGGAGTTCTGTGGCGCATATGGCTATATGCGCCACAAAATTCTCACTTTCTGTAGCGCATATAGCTATATGCGCCACAGAATTGTAAGAATTCTGTGGAGCATTTGCTATATGCGCCACAAAATTAATTTTAGTGGAGCATTTTTTCTGTATGCGCCACAGAATTAAAATCTATCTATAATCATTTTCCTAGTAGTGATGTCATATGAATGTTTGCTTGCATTGTTCTATTCATAACTTGGTATGACATTGTGGTATCCTCCTCTGAATGTTTTATTTGAATCAACTTGGCACATGCTCACGCATGCATATGACTGAACCAAAGTCAGTTAAGCCTCGATGATTTATTTTTCCACAGAGTTCTTGCATCACTTTTATACCATAATTGATTTTGTTTTGTTGCAAGCATGATTATGACAGTTATTGCTCTCTCGTTTGTCGCTCTCTTTCTATTGCTAGCCTTCACTTGCACTGAGTATAAGCTCTACTCGTGCTTCCAACTCCCCAAAACCAAATTTGTCAAAAAGTGTCTACCATATCTACCTATTAACATCATTGCTATTCCATGCATATCTATTATGCCTCGCTTTCTTACAAATAAAATGTTTGCTTGTTATAAGAAAGTTAGTTAGTAAAGCTCTCACGAACTTGATGGCACCCTTTATTTTCTTGCACTTAATAAACCTGAACCATTGTGACTATCCATGAAAGTTACATGCTTGCAAATTATAGGCTGGGAGTTAGCAAAACTGTGCAATCATGGGGAACGCTTTCAACACCTGTAAATACTGTCCAGTTGATATCATGCTCTTTTGTTTACGGATGTAGGCGGTGTGTAATAAAAGGGGAGCTTGTAAGTCTATGGAGTTATGTATATGTGTTAGAGAAACGCCTGGGCCGCTAGCCTAAGCCATGCCTAATTATGGTGTAAACTTGCAGCATAACCATGGTGAGCAATCTATGAAGCATCCTCAAAAAAAAATATAGAAAAAAGAGAAGAGAAAAATTATGCACCATGCTTATGATAAATAAAAGGATCGCCGAGATGCTCACTGTATGTTGTCTTGTCATTTTGATAATGGGATAGCTCTTGTATCATGGGACAAGGTGTACCCTGTTGGCGGTTCTCTATGATACACATGTATTTATAATGACAAGAACTTACCGGTAACTAAGGTTGAGTAGCATGATGAATGACCCTCGTACTCAAGGGACATGAGATTTCCAGTTTATGGTATGTTAAGCATATAACTCATATTGGACCTCACTTTAAACTTAACCACTTAAAGATGCCTATGATAGGGGCAGTGAGAGCTCAAAATTAAGGAGTACCACACTGTCAGCATTTGGAAGCCTTTCAAACTTTTCAAAACCTTTTCACTTCTTTGTTGAGTTACCACTCATTCTATGAGCACCTTCTTGAGATCATAATGGTCATTCTTAGTGTAATGTGCTTGTCTCAAAACTTGGTTAATTATGACATAACTTTGATGCTTGTATCTTTGATATCTTTACTTCTAGTCTTCACTTGAACTTCAGAGGTGTCTTGGCATTTATGTTTTGATCTACAACCAAAGGCAAGCGAGATACCACTTTATCATATCTTCTTATGAGCATTCCAATGTTGCTTATATTTATGTTTCATGATGCTTATTATTATTGTGTTGGAATCTCTTCATAGCTTGCATGAATATTAAGTAGACTTATTTGCATACTCCTTATTATGAATTGTCTAAGTATTGATCATATGCTGAGAATATATACATCACATGAAGAAAATGTGTTCGTGAAAGTTCTTTTATCGCACTCAGTTTTCAACCGAATTGCTTGAGGACAAGCAATAAACTAAGCTTGGGGGAGTTGATACGTCCAAAACGTATCTACTTTCCCGAACACTTTTGCTATTGTTTTTCCTCTAATTTGTGTGATTTAAATACAACTAACACGGACTGACACTGTTTTCAGCAGAATTGCTTTGGTGTCTAGTTTTTGTGCAGAAAATCAACTTTCAGAAAAAATCCTGGAAAATATCACAAAACTCTTATTTTACCAGAAGACTCACGGAGCCAGAAGACGGGACGGTGAAGGGACACGAGGGGCCCACACCCCCTGGCCGCGCGGGCCAGGCCAGGCCACACCTAGGGGTGGTGACGAGGTTCAATCTCGTCAATGCCCATTGTTATGGACTTGGGTTTTGAAGAAGATGGGGATGCTGGAGATCGCGGAACGGTTAGCAAACAAGCAACTCGGGGACACGAGGTTTACCCAGGTTCAGGCCCTCGGAGAGAAAACCCTACTCCTGCTTGTCTGCTCTTGATTACGGTGGAACCGAAGGTTACAGGGGTGCGCAGATGCGATCTGGCATGGAGGTGTGTATGCGGTGGTGTGCGAGAGATTGTAAGAGAGCCTCCTCGTCGTGCCCTCCTGGCCTTTATATAGAGATAGGCAGGTCCCAGGCACAGATCGAGTCGGTTACAGGTTTTAGGGTTTACCCCTTTGAATTTCCTATCTACTCTAGTCTTGCTCTCCAAGGATCCGAAGGCGTCATGGGCCTTGGCCACCCGAAAGTCTTCATGGGCCGGCGTATATTTGCCGTGGGCCTTCCTTGGGCTGGACTAGGTATGCTGAGATCGTGTACCCGCGGGGTATAACCATGTCAGTAGCCCCCGAGTGTTCACTCGAATCGTAGATTCGGCTGAGGACTCTTCAATCCTTCGGGTACAACTCTGTATTTCAAGAGAATGTGTAGGGATTGTTGATGCGTGTGCCTGACTCTCCCAACGGATCGGGGTCAGTTAACTGTCTTAGGACAAAACAACACGATCTTCTTCAGGTTCGAGTCCCTCGACTCGAACCCAGAACATATGCTGGCATAATTCGTCTCAGGCCGCGGAGGACTGACATGAGCGGAATTCCAGTGAATTTAAATGATGTACCCAACATGTCCATCGGGATTTTTCATCGCGCTTGTTGGCATGGATGTGCATTGCCAGGCCATCAGATGATATCTGTAGGTCTTATATTTGCGTCGCAGACACAACATCCGAATGTTTATCACCGCGGAGGTGTTTCGGGTGACCAAGGAGATTGTTGCTCACTTAGCATTAATTGGGGCAGAGTTGTCGAAAAAGTTTTGCATGTTGATCCGTAGGATCACAGTCGAAGAATTCATAGGGTGCGGGACCAGCGCTCCCTATGGGAGTAGCCCCCGAGTGTCTATTCGAGTCGTAGACTCGAGCAGAGACTTTAATTCAGTTGTTTTTCAGCTTCAGGTCTGTAGGACACAAATTTTTCGGATGCTTGAATCCATTCTCCCTATGGGAGTAGCCCCCGAGTCCGTAGTGGAGTCGTAGACTCGACGTAGGACTCGAAGAAATAATTCAGTGATGTAGTGTTTTGTTCACTTTTTGGGTGCGCGGCCAGCGCTCCTGATAGGAGTAGCCCCCGAGTAGTTAGTCGAATCGTAGATTTGAGTGAGTACTCTTAATTTTATAGCCGAAGAATTTTAACCGTTGCTAGCATAGCTTTTTGATGACGTCAGTGCTGACGATTGGTGACCTCAAGCGTCTGCGGCACCAGAGATGACGTGACTGGACGAACATGGGTCCCACCTTCTGACCTTGAATTGACCGATCACGCGCGGCGTGGAGATAATTATGGCGTCGCCTCGATTTCCGCGCGTAGTGGACGGCGTGTGAGCGACGGTTCGCTGCTATGCTGACACGTGGACGGTCAGATCTTTGCAGTTGGCGTTAGGTCTTCTCGATGGACGGTCGTCATGCATCGTCTTCGAGTGTGGCCGTCGATTCGGCTTTGCTGTAAGCGACGACCCGTGGGGCCTTGTGGCGTACCTCTGCTGGTAGCACGGCTTCGGCTCCGTGTACCATGAAGAATGGCGTGTAGCCGGTTGAGCTGTTTGGCGTTGTACGCAGGCTCCACAGGACGGAGGGCAGCTCTTTTGTCCAAGCTCCTGCGAGCCGCTCGAGTAGGCTCATTAGGCGCTTCTTGATGCCAGCGTCGACGAGGCCGTTGGCCTTCTCGACCTGCCCGTTCGTTTGCGGGTGCGCCACTGAGGCGTATGTGATGTTGATTCCGAGGCCTTCGCAGAAGTCCTGGAATTCTTTGGAGATGAAGTTCGACCCATTGTCGGTGATGATGCTATGCGACACGCCGAACCTGTAGACAATGGATTCAAAGAACTTGACATAAGTTTTGCCCTTTTGGTTAGTGACCGGCATGGCCTCAATCCACTTGGTGAATTTGTCGACTGCGACCAGGAGGTAGACATGTCCTCCTTTCGAACACCTTGGCAGCTTGCCGATCATGTCGAGGCCCCATTGGGCGAAGGGCTAGGGCAAAGGTATGGGCCTGAGCTCTGATTCAGGTGCGTGTGGTTTGTCGGCGAACCTTTGGCACCCGTTGCATCTTCGGACGATGTCCTTGGCGTCGTTCATGGTCGTTGGCCAGTAGAATCCAGCTCGTAGAGCTTTGGCGACAAGGGAGCGGCTGCCTGCATGATGGCCGCAGATGCCCTCGTGGATATCTTGGAGGATGGTTTTTCCGTCGCCGATGGTGATGCACCTTTGTAGTACACTCTAAATGCTGCGCTTGTACAACTCGCCATTGATGATGGTGAAGGCCTTGGACCGGCGAGATATGCGCCGGGCATCTGTCGGGCTATCAGGCAGTTCTCCATCTATCAAGTACCAGAGGTATGGCCGTGTCCAAGTTTCTTCGACTGCCATGACCTGCATCAGGTTGACAACAGCGACCTCTGTGTCCAGCTTTTCGGGTCCTTCCTGTCCTTCGGGTAGCGTAGCCCCCGAGTGTTCTGCTTCTTCGGGTGATCCCTTTGGGAATTTCCGCTTGATGCATGTTACGCAGATCTGTTCGAGGAACACACCTGGTGGCACCCGTGCGCAGGTGGAGCCGATGTTGGCGAGTCTGTTGGCTTCTTTGTTGCTTTCTCTGCCAACGTGCCGAAGCTCGCAGCCGTCGAAGCCTCCTTCGAGTGCGTTGTAGAGTGCGCGGTACGCGATCATGTTGGCGGCGTGCGCATCGCACTCGTTCATCGTCTGCTGGACGAATAGGTTGGAGTCACCGTATATGACGAGGCGTGTTGCGCCGCATATCTTGGCCATCCGCATGCCGTGGATGAGGGCCTCGTATTCTGCCTCGTTGTTGGAAGCTCGAAATTTCATCCGGAGGACGTACTTCATCTTGTCGCCCTGCGGGGAGGTCAGTATGACTCCGGCTCCTGCTCCGGCTTCACGCTTGGAGCCGTCGAAGTGCATCGTCCATGACTGTGTCATGTCTGGGATGTCTGGCAGCTGCAGCTCCATCTAGTGTACAAGGAAGTCCGGGAGGATTTGAGACTTGATCGCGTGGCGTTTCTCATAGACGATGTCTAGAGGTGACAACTCGATGCCCCACAGGGCCACACGTCCTGTGGCCTCCGGATTGTTCAGGATGCTGTTCAGGGGTGCCTCGTTGACGACCATCACCTGGTGCTCCTGGAAGTAATGGCTCAGCCGACGAGCCGTCATGAACACGCCGTAGGCGAGTTTCTGGTAGTGAGGGTACCTCTGCTTTGTCGGCGTTAATACCTCGCTGAGGTAGTAGATTGGGCATTGGACCCCATGGGTATTGCCCTCTCCGGGTCGCTCGACCACCAGTACGGTGCTCACCACCTGGTGTATAGCTGCTATGTACAGCAGTAGAGGCTCGCGCTCCTTTGGCATAACCAAGACGGGCGAGGTAGAGAGCAGCCGCTTTAGATCTTCGAATGCATCATCCGCCTCAGGCATCCACTCGAATTTGTCTGCCTTGCATAGCAGCTGGCAGAATGGCAGAGCTTTCTCGCCCATGCGGCTGATGAACCTGCTCAATGCCGCGATTCGTCCTACAAGCTGCTGGACACCCTTGAGGTTCTTCGGCTTCTCCATGGCCATGATGGCCCGGATTTTCTTCGGGTTCGCCTCGATCCCTCGCTGGGAGATGAAGTAACCAAGCAGCTGGCCAGATGGGACACCGAAGACGCACTTTTTAGGGTTAAGCTTGATCCTGTAGCGGTCGATATTATCGAACGTCTCGCGGAGATCATCGATGAGTGTTCTCGCCTCCCTGGTTTTGATGACTATGTCGTCGACATAGACTTGGATATTGCGACCGATCTGTTCCTTCAGGCATGCCTGCATGCACCGCTGGTACGTGGCGCCCGCGTTCTTTAGCCCGAAGGGCATTGTGTTGTAGCAGAACACTCCGAACAGCGTGATGAACGCCATTTTCTCCTGATCTTCGACCTTTAGTCGAATCTGGTTGTAGCCTGAGTAGGCATCGAGGAAGGAGAGCTTCTCACATCCTGCAATCAAATCGATGATCTGATCGATCCGAGGGAGAGGGAAGTGGTCCTTCGGTCAGTGTTTGTTTAGCGATGTAAAGTCCACGCACATCCGTCGGATGTCCGTGTCCTTTTTGGGGACCATTACGGTGTTGGCGAGCCACTCGCTCTCCTTGATCTCCCTGATGAAGTTTGCGTCGAGTAGTCTGTTGACTTCCACTCCGATTGCTTCGGCCCGTGGTTCGGACAGTCGTCAGATGGACTGCTTGACGGTCTTGGAGTCTGGAAAGACATTGAGTGCGTGCTCGGTGAATTCCCTGGGAACTCCTGGCATGTCCGCAGGACACCAGGCGAAGATCTCCCAGCGCCCACGGAAGAATTCGACGAGCGCGCTTTCCTATGCGGAGCTGAGATCGTTGGCGATCAGCGTCGTCTTGGAGGCATCCGTTGGGTGGACCTGGACCTTTTTTGTGTTGACGATGGATTCGAATGACATATTAGGTGCGTTCTATCTTGCGACTGGGGGTGCCCCATTGTCCGTCACCTCGCGGAGCCTTACGAGCTCCTCTTGCATGCCGAATGACTGGGAGATTCTGTTGAAATCCCTGTCGCAGTGGTCTGATCGGGTGAAGCTCCCGTGGATCGTGATGACGCCCCTGGGTCCTGGCATCTTGAGTAGCAGGTACGCGTAGTGCGGTACTGCCAGGAACCTTGCGAATGCTACACGCCCGAGGATGGCGTGGTATTGTGATGGCCAGTCCACCACTTCGAATTCGAGCCACTCGCATCGGAAGTTATCCGTCTTGCCGAAGATGACGTCGAGCCATATCTTTTCCAGGGGGAATATTCCCTTTCCTGGGACGATGCCGTGGAACGTTGTGTCTGACTGTTCCAGGCTGCATAGCGGGATCCACATTACTGCTAGGGTGCTAGCGAACATCAGGTTGATGCCGCTGCCGCCGTCCATGAAGACGCAGCTCATCTCGAACCCTCCGATCTGCCCCTCAAGCACCAGGGCAGCATGACCTAGGCGAGGGACCTGGCAAGGGTGATACGAATGGCTGAATGTGATGCAGGACTCCGATCCGCTGAGGTACTCAGGGATGGCGGGTGGAGCTGTCACATCCAGGTTGATCTGACGGGTGATTTTCTTCTGCACCCTATTCGTTGGGCGCCCTTTTTGGATCATCAGCGCTCTTTTCGGCGGGGGATACCCGTGCCCACCGTTATTCTCTGCGGGTGCGATTGGATGGTTCGGGCCTCCTACAGGTGGCGGTGGAGGAGCTCCATGGGCGATCTCGCCTGGTGCGGGTGCGTTCCCGAATCCAGGGTTCGGGGCTTGCTGCCTCATTTGAGCCATGCTTTCGCTGAGTTTCTGGAACTCGCGGCAGTCCTTGAGCATGTGGCTTGCCTTCTTCTTACCATCATGCTTGTCGATGTAGAAGTGGATGGTGCATGGACCCGACAGTTTTTCGTATTCTGAGGGTCCGTTGTCGCGACCGCGGCGCTACCACGACTGTGTTCGGCGTCCTCCATCGCAAAAATCGCCTCCGCGGTATCCGCCGCTATTGCGGTTGCCATCGCTGCGGCGGTCGGCATAGCCAGCCGCGACCATGTCGGGTCCATCGCGATCGTCGTAGAAGCGCGATCTCCTCTTACTACGGCGTTCGCGCCGTCGGCCGTAGTCGTCTTCTTCCTTCGAGTGCGCTCGGTGGACGGATTCCTCACCGTCGGCCCACCTGTTGGCGATGTCCATGAGGCGGTCGAGTGTTTTGGGCTTGACGCGCCCAAGTTCTTCTTTGAAGTCCTGGCGCTTGACGCCATCCTTGAAGGCGTCGATATCCCTCTCTTAGGAGATGTGCGTCGTGGAGTTCTTGGTGTTAGACCAACGCAGTATGTACGAGCGAATGGATTCGCCCGTTCGTTGAGTGCAGGCCCGCAACTCCTCGATTGAGGCAGGCCTCTTGCTGGTGCCCTTGAAGTTTCGGGCGAAACTGTACGCCAGCTCCTCCCAACTTCGGATGGATCCTGAGGATAGGCTGCTTAGCCAGATCCGAGTTGCGCCTGTCAGCTGTAGCTGAAGGCATTGCATGGCGGTTTCCCTGCTTCCGCCGTGCAGCTTGACGGACGACAAGTGGTCGCTGAGACATGCCTTGGGGTCTTGTGTGCCATCAAACTTCGGAGTGTCCGAAGGAAGCTTGAAGTTTCGCGGCATCCTTGTCCGTCGGACAGATCTACTGAAGCATCGAGCTCCGCAGAGTTCTCCTTCGTCTTCATCCATCTCGGATTCAGACGAGCATACGCGCTTGGCGCGCGCTTTGTCGATCTTGCGCTGCGTTAGCTCGTTTTGAGCGTCGTAGTCGCGACTGCGATGGCGCGAGCTCTTATGCCTTCGAGGGAGGTCATGCTCTTCATCCTCGGATGAGGGTGTGGGGTTGCGGTTGAATTTGACCGTAGCCTTCTTTTTTGGCTCCGCAGGAGCTTCTCCGTGGAGCGCAGCTCCAACGAGTCCGAGTCCGGTAAGCGCGGACTTATGCATGGCCCTCTTCGGGTCCCCCTCCGGAGGTGGGTGGGACGCGAGGTTCGCGGTGGCTGCCATGATCGCAGCTTGCGGCGTCTTCGAGATGACGTTGCCGTCAGCTTCCATCTCCATGAAGGATGCGTTGAGGGCTCGGGTCACCTCGCAACGCTCTTTAGGGTACATGTTCTCCATCCGAGAACGGTGCTTGTTGCCATTGTTGCCGTGCGAGCCGGAGCCAATTCCCATGGCGGAGAGCACAGCTCGTCGCGCACTGGACTCCGAAGCTGCTTGCTTGCGTTTGTCAAGCACTTCCTGCATCTTGATCTGCTTCTTGTGCTCCTCGATGAGGAGCATGTGGTATGCCATCAGCAGATCTCGTGAGGCGTCAGCGGGCAGGATCTTGTTGCCTGCCACGGCTTCGCGTGCTTGAGCCCATCCCTCCTCGTTGAGGTGGATGAACCGATTATTGTTGTCCCCGTTGGGTGGGGGAACCGGCTTCTTCTGTTTCCACCGTTTCCGCCCTGCGGGTTGGGTGGCGGATTGTGTTCCTGATCCTTGGATGACTGCGGCGCACTGGTAGCGCTCATAGATCGGCTTGCTGCTGCCGCAGCTTTCGGATCCGGAACCATAGGTCCCTTCGTCCGATGGTAGATCGCATAGATCGGAGTTGCAGCTGCTGCTGTCATAGGACTCATCTATCGATGGTGATGTGCGTAGCACAGGGTGTGGAGCCCATGAGGCGGGCTTGATCGATGGCAGGGGCACCCGCTCTGGAAGGTGGAGGGTGCCAGTCTGCCCCACCTGGAACCAGAAGCTCCCGAATAGGATCTCGAGTCCGTCGCCAACGGGCTCGAAGTCCTTCATGGTGGGCGGTGAAGTCGAAGGCGCCGAAGAGGAGATGACTCTCCGTCACCGCGGAGTTGTAGATCGCTCGGGTTGGGACCGTCACGATCGCACAATCAACGTACCCAGTTCCCACAGACGACGCCAATTGACGAGGTTCGATCTCGTCAATGCCCATTGTTATGGACTTGGGTTTTGGAGAAGATGGGGATGCTGGAGATTGCGGAACGGTTAGCAAACAAGCAACACGGGGACACGAGGTTTACCCAGGTTCAGGCCCCCGGAGGGAAAACCCTACTCCTGCTTGTCTGCTCTTGATTACGGCGGAACCGAAGGTTACAGGGGTACGCAGATGCGATCTGGCGTGGAGGTGTGTATGCGGTGGTGTGCGAGAGATTGTAAGAGAGCCTCCTCGTCGTGCCCTCCTGGCCTTTATATAGAGATAGGCAGGTCCCAGGCACAGATCGAGTCGGTTACAGGTTTTATGGTTTACCCCTTTGAATTTCCTATCTACTCTAGTCTTGCTCTCCAAGGATCCGAAGGCGTCATGGGCCTTGGCCACCCGAAAGTCTTCATGGGCCGGCGTATATTTGCCGTGGGCCTTCCTTGGGCTGAACCAGGTATGCTGAGATCGTGTACCCGCGGGGTATAACCATGTCAGGTGGTGAGGCCACCTCGGGCATCCCCTCGGTCTCCCCCTTCGCCTACATAAGCCCTCTGACCTAAAAACAGAGGGGGGTTCGGTGTTTTTCCAGATAGAGTTTCGTCGTGCTGCCACCACCAGAAACCGCGATTCGGAACCAGAAACTCCGTTCTAGCACCCTGCCGGGACAGAGAATTGGAGGAGATCATCGCCATCATCATCACTGTCGCCTCTCCATCAACCATCCATGTTTCCCCCATCCATGAGTGAGTAATCCCCTGCTGTAGGCTATGGGGATGATAGGGATTGGATGAGATCTATCATGTAATCGAATAAGATTATTAGGGCATGGTGCCTAGTATCTTTATTAGTGCTTTTTTTGACATTGTTGCAACTTGTTATGCTTAATGCTTGTCACTAGGGCCCGAGTCCCATGATATTAGATCTGGACATGTTATTGATTCATGATGATAGTATTGTTTGTGATCTTATCTGCAAGTTGTTTGCACATATTATTGTTCGGAATCAAAGCCCCCTAAGTGATAGAAATTGGGATAACCGGAGGGGATGACTGTGATATGAGGATCACGTGTGTTCACGGAGTGTTAATGCTTTGCTTCGATACTCTATTAAAAGGAGTATCTTAATTGCCAGTAGATTCCCCTGAGGCCCCGCTGCAACGGGCTGGCAGGACAAAAGATGTTGTGCAAATTCTTATTGCGAGCACGTATGACTATATATGAAACACATGCCTATGATTGTTTAGTACTTGTATGCTTTATCTTATTTATCTGCAAATGCTCCAGATCTTGATATTACATGAATAATCTTATCCATGCAACGTCCGTCCATCCATCCCTATGCCTACCGCGCTCAAATCTTACTGTTTGCTACTATTGTTACTACTGTCTTTGTTTTACTGCTGCTGTTACTTTGCTATTGCTACTACAAAACTATTGCTACTGATAAACTACTGTGAGCAAGACTATTTCCAGGTGCATCTGAATTGACAACTCAGTTGTTAAGGCTTATAAGTATTCTTTGTCTTTCCTTATGTCGAATCAATAAATTGGTTTATACTATTCTCGAAGACTGTTGCGATCCCTATACTTGTGGGTCATCAACATCTAATGGATTTGGTCGAGCAGGAGGATCCATACTATAGACAGAGGCTTGCAGAGACTGATCACCAGGTTCCGACATCGTGGGCTGCCTTCATCACCATACGTTAGGAGATCTAAGACCTAGCAGTGCATCAACAATTGCAGAATGATCTGGTCGAGCACATATGAATATGCAGGGGCAACACATAGTAGCTATGCAGAACATGATCTGGCCGAACTATGTTGTGTTTCATTCTTAGACGAACTATACCAAACTTTGTTGTGTTTAATTTTATGTCGAACTATGTCAAACATTGTTCTGTATTCATATTTATGCCGAACTGTGTGAATTTGAGTCGAATTCAAACGAAATATTGCAGATTTTGCCCAAAAAACACCTGCCCAGAAACGCGAGTGAAAATTCATCCGTTTCTAGGTCAAAAGTTACATCCGTAAACTGTCCGAACGAGTGGAATGCTCTAATAGGTCGTTTCTAGGTCAAAAGTTACATGGGTTCATTTCATTTATATTATGATTTTAAAAACACGCATATATTTGGCTACCACCAGAATTTGAAAATGAAGATAGGAATCATGTTTACACATGGAATATTTCGATAAATTTGTTAAATAAAATAACGGCTCTTCCATGTTAACCAAACATCGTAGTGATAGAATTGCAAAATAAATTCTACTCCCACCAAACGACCTGTAAGTGTTTTTCACTTGCGTGTGGTGTGGAATCAGATGCCGGCACCTACAGTACATGCAACTGTAAAAAAAAGTTTTCCACTAGTTTCCCTTCCCGCACCCTGATACCGCCCTCGGCGCCACCGTTCTGCTAGTTTCCCTTCTCTTCCCCAAAACAAAACAAAAAATTAGTTTCCCCTTCCCGCGACCCAACCGCGGCCTCGGCGCCGTCTTCCTCCCACCGCCCAGCCAAGTCCCAAATCCAAGGAGCAAATAGCAGCACGCCGGTTCGCGGCAAAAGCAATCCAAGATGTGCGGCAGGGCCCGGTGCACCCTCAGTCCGGCCCAGGCCGCCAGGGCTTTCGGTTTCCCAAGCACCACCGCCGTTGGGGGAGCGGGCGGTGGCGGAGGAGACGCCCCCGCCGTACCGACGCTCCAGATGGATAGGTAGGAGAAAAATCTCCAGTTTGAGGGGTCGCCAAGGAAGTTGTGTTTTCTTAGTTTATTTGTTGTTGTTGTTGTACTCAGGTTTCACCCGTCGTATAACGTGTCGCCGGGGGCGTATCTCCCGGTGGGGGTCGTGCGCGAGCTGGGCGAGGAGCATGCGCCAGTTATCCAGTGCATGAAGTGGGGGCTTGTACCCAGCTTCACAGGCAAGACCGAGAAACCCAACCATTTCAGGATGGTATGGACGGTCCGCTCTGTTTTTACAGTATTTTCGTGTTACACATCAGTATCAATTTGGAGAAGTTTTGGTAGATAATACTCCCTTCGTTTTAAAATATAAGATGTTTTAGGTTTGTGAAAAAAATGTATCTAGACTTTTCTTAGTGTGTAGATTCACTCCAAACCTGACTGAACCTATATACTAAAAGAAGTCTAGATACATTTGCTTCACAAAGCTAAAACATCTTATATTTTGAAACTGAGGGAGTAGATTGCAGATTAGGCTCTACTGCGATTGGGTGTTTGTGCTTTCAATGCTTCCTTATGTCTCTACTAGCAACTACCCCACGAACAACATGCATATCTTACACACATTATACTCTGTCAATAAACTTGTTATAGTTGGAAAATTAATGGGTGATGCTCATCACTTATTTTGTTTCTGCGACAAGGCCGGTGGTTAGTTTGTATGATTCCCTTGCATTTTTCGAACTGTACCTTGCTATAAGCAAGCGTGAAAAAAATCGCATGGCAAGACAACTAATAAAACTTCTAGTCGTCGTTTAGGCTTTCTATGTAGCTATTTTTTGACCTTTTCAACCCCTTTTGTAACCTTTTACTGCTTTATATGAATTTGCACTTAAAACTCCCCCCCCCCCCCCCCCCCACACACACAGATCCAAAAACTGTACCTATGTTACATCTGCATGGCCCTGTGGGAGACATGGAGGTCCGATCGTGACGTCGGTAGCTGGTATCAAACTTATACATGAATACTTTTGATTTGGATGGATAGCTTTTTATACAACCAAAAAGCTACTTGATCCTGATAACATGCTTTCTGAAGTTTGTTAGGAATAGGGTATTTGTAATCCTGGATTTTTTGTGTGTATTTCAATGGGAATGGAAGAATTGGAAGGCCTGCCTAGAAGTTATTTTTTACATCTACTACTTCTATCCATATCACCATATGCAATATACTTTTTTTAGTCCGTCTAATTCACGTTTGACTGTATGGCATTCATTGATAATTATCTGATTTTTATCCTGCTCTGGGCGTATCATAGGTCTTCAACTATACCTGCAGTGGAGCTTGATTTTCTTCCCACGGCTCTGTTTTCATTCCATAACTGATTGGGTTTTCAAAACATGAGTTAATTGATTTTGTTACGCAGTTCAATGCTAGATCAGAGTCTATAAAGGAGAAGGCTTCATTTCGGCGACTTATCCCGAAGAATAGGTGTCTTGTTGCAGTAGAAGGGTATGGACATACACTTCATTGTTATCATTTTGCAACTTTTATTTATGGATCTGTTATATCTATGTTGTGCATAATTATGTTCTGCGATGTTCTATATCTGAGGCTTATGTGCTATTGATTAACGCACTTTGTTCAATATTGACTGTTATATTTTTAAGTTTGTAGTAGAATGGTTTGGACCTTGAAGTCCTTGATAACAAACAATGTCTAACCGATACAGTTTTCTAAACCAAGGGTGGTCCAGGGTTCATGACATAGGAATGGAGATAACATGGTTTATGACCCAATTAATTTACTAGTAGCCATCTTGCTCAATGTTTTTGTTTGTAGCCAAAATTACTAAGCGATGCATGGGACCACTAATAAGGCGTTCCACCATAAATATACCTGAAGATGTGTGAGTATGTTGTTAAAGTTGTATATGTCCATTCCCTTTATATCCCTGTTGTGTAAGGAGTTTCTTGCACTTTACCTCATACATCTATATGTTGGCCTTTGCTCCTCTGGGAATACTAAGTTGCATATTTCCTAGCATGGTATCAGAGCCCAGCTAGGGTCCTCTTCGCATACTGTGACTCCGTGCTTGCTCCGCCGCCGCTACCCGCTGCTTCTCGCCGCATCTGCACCTGGGTTTCTATATATATATATACATATACATATATATTATATAGCATAAAAGATTTTGTTTGCTATTTTTTTTGTAAATGTATTCAAGTTGAAGCTAACAAATAGTCTGCTGACTACATTCTTATGTTGACCATGTGTTGATGTTTCACACTGGTGCAGGTTCTTTGAGTGGAAAAAAGATGGATCAAGAAAGCAACCATATTACATTTATTTGCAAGATCAGAGACCTCTTGTTTTGGCTGCCCTGTTTGACACATGGAAAAATGCAGAAGGTTAGGATGTTTTTTTCTCTTCCATAGCAGGCATCATTATATTCTTAATTGGAAAGTCAGCGGGGCATTATTATTATTAGTAGTAGTATTTTTTTTTGTGAAATCGCAAAAGCTTTGCGTTTCGATTCATTGATAGAAAAATAAATACAAACAGGCTCATAGGAGCCAACACCCCATACAACTCAACCCACTAGACCTACGGGACCGCGGGGATCAAGGCACGGAGGCCAATCGCACCAGCAGCAGCCCACGATCGAGCTTCAGAGCGTACCGTGTGGAGAAGGCTACTCATGCTTGGCGACACATTGTCGAAGACGACCGCATTACGCTGCTTCCAAATCCACCATGCTGTCAACATGACCAGCGTGGACGTCCCCTTGCGCTATGGTCGTATCCAGAATGGGTTAATGCTCTAATGGTTACTAAAGGAAATTTTTGTTCCCAATCCACGGTAGCCAAAATGCGATTCAAGTTTTTCATATGTGGGCATCTTTCTGCGATTTGCCCATGTGAATTGCCGACCCGATAGAACTAATGCTCTTAGGTCCAAGCTTTCAATTATAGCATTAAAACATTATTCTTCTTGTCTTGGCGCCTTATGACGTTGAAATCACCTCCAACTAGCATAGGAAGTTGTTCCTTCTCACAAAAATGTACAAAATCAGCCAAAAATTCTGGTTTATCCTCATCTTGAGCTGCACCATATACGGGTACTAGCACCCACTGAAAATTATCAGACTGTGTGCCAAGGGTGGATACCTACCCTGGCTACCCACCTGGACGTGGGTAGAAGATCACTTCTAAATGTTTTGTATTAACATTTAAGTATTAGTAAACACATAGTGAGTATCAACACTACTGATATTGTTGCCTAACTACACCATGTGAGAGCTGCTATTATATTTTGAAAAGCTTTTGTGGTGTTGCACTTTTGTTTTTAATTCTTTTCGCTTCCTGCTGTTTATGTATACTAGCTGTGCCTAGTTTCAATTTCAGAATCATTGAAACATGAAACTGTAAACGGTCCTCACTCAAATCTCTTTTAAGTGATAATTTATCTGCAATTTTTTTATATCTGCTATTTCACATGCTACTTTTGCCAGGAGAAAGCCTTCATACATTTACCATTTTGACTACTCGTTCATCAACTTCATTGCAATGGCTTCATGGTTAGTTGTCGACTCTTTCCCCCAGGATGTCAGATCTTCAATGCATTTACTAATTTGACTACTCATGTTATGCTCTCAGTTGACTTCATGCTTTTCTTGTTGAACTTGGCCTCATGGTTATTAGGATAACTCACAAGTGACAACATCTGTTTGTTTTGATCTTCATACCTATATCTGGTTATTGTATTTGTGGGTGAAAACAGAACTGATACATATTGCTCATTCTGTATCCTGAACCACATTTTTTTCGGAGTCGGAGTCAAACATGGATAGTGCTGGATACAAATACAAGTGCCAATAGTATTAGATACGACTGGATTGTAAACGGGGTGAGCTAAATATCGATAATCTTGGTTATGAATGTGAAGATCAATCAACCATTCAAGATTCTCAAGATTCATTTCGAAAAAAAAAATTCAAGATTCTCAAAATGCGACTGCATTTGCAGTTCAACTACCAAATGTAACTCATAGATAAATGTTTTTCATTTGCTATGCATGTACTGAGAAATCTAGAAGCCATTGGATAACATGTAGGTAGGTTTTTGAGAAGTTACAAAGTTAACCTACTGAAAGAATTCTTTTTGGAAAATTATGTACAAGTACAACGTGAGCCACCTTAGATGTAGACTGAGATGTATAGTCTGTGCAAGTTGGTTTGTCGGATATCACATATTAAATTCTTCTAGAAAGCCAGAGGCACATGATATCTCCCGTGGACAAGCAATCACACGAAGATGACACACGGGATTTGTTAACGAGGTTTGCAAATACGCCTACATCCATGGGGCATGACTAGGTCCTCCCCATTGATACCACAAAAACTGGCCACCCAGGCGCCAGCGCACGCGGCCAGCCACGCCGTTCGTTTTTGGCAGGAGGATCACTTTGTTCGTTAGAGTTCACCCCACGCCTAAGTCATGCCCTCTTGTTTTGTTCTAGCAAGGTGGTCAAGTTAGTTTGTTACCGAGATGTATCACTTGTGTCTTAATTTGTAGTTCTTCATTGGATAATTTTGTGGAAGATGGACAGGGGAGAGGGTGCTCAGATAGTCTGTTGGCTACTTCTTGTCATAGATCTTTTAGGGAGAGGGAAAAGAGTGAGGGCGATATGCGCTATAGGAGGAGGTGAAGTACCACAGACACCGACTCCCAATCTTCAATATACATCAATGGTAAATATATTTTCGGCAAATGACAATACCGTTGAGGAATAATACCATACTTTTTGAGAGATTGTTGTGTCATGACTATGCAAATCATTCTATTTACAGCACTGTGACAATAACTAAGGCTTGTCCTTCAATTTAACGGCGATAAAGGAAACATGTTTGCACAAAAAAAAATTGTGGAACTGATTAGCGAAGTTGCTTTTGCAGTCACTTATGATTTGGTTTGGCTCTTTTTGAGACTCCTGTGAGGACACATAAAATGCCACTATTTGAGATTTCTCTGTGATTTCAGATAGAATGCCTGTAATCTTGGGTGATAAAGACTCTGTTAATGCTTGGTTGCACAATGCATCTGTGAAGCTCGAAGAAATTACTGTACCCTATGAAGGAGCTGATCTAGTAAGTTCCATGCTATACATTATCTTACAAGTACACACTAATCTATTATTTATAGCATTTTTACGTTAAAGAACAGTATTATCTGGGAATCTTCTAGTTTAGCTTTGTTAATGATTGACGGACGACAAGGCATTAGGTTGATAACATGAGTATACACTGATATTTAAGGGATCCCTTCTGCAGGTTTGGTATCCAGTGACAACTTCAATGGGCAAAACTTCTTTTAATGGCCCCGAGTGCATCAAAGAGGCAGGTTCACTACATTCTGTTGATAATTAATTGCAGTACAGTTTAAGATATAGGACTCTGTTTTGGTTCGAAATTAAATTGAATGTTGCTTGTCACACGATCTGCTATACTCAGTTTATTGCTGGCTTTGCCTAGAGTTGGCAGGGTAAAATGCAGTGGAACTTCTCAGTTTACACTTTACACATGCCATGGTTCTATCATTGCTTTTTCAAACATATTTATTTTATGTTTGTTCAGTATTGATATAAGTATCAACCGAACTGATTCTCAATATCTACTGTTATGAATATCAACGAAGTATTTCATCGAAGTAACATGCAAATAACTGTTGAGCTGTTTGATCTTCAAAACTATGAGATCGTTGAAATATTGAATTTAATGGAAGTGCAATACTACACTAGCTAAATTTTGTCCAGTATCCACTTGGTGGTATATGTTGACAGATTCCGATGATAGTTTTCCTTTGTATTTTCTAAATCGCAAAGAGACAAATGCTTTCTTTCCTACTGCTTGTGAAAGTGCAGGTACAAATACAGCCTAGCGAAAAGCCTATTTCAGAATTCTTCACGAAGAGATCAGCTACGCATGGGCAATCATTGAAGCCCAATAAGACATCACCAGAAGTAACACAAGCCTTCAGAATTGCAAAAGAGGAATGCGATGAATTGGGAGAAAATGAACTAGATAAAACAGACAAACAGCAGCCTGCAGAGGAGTGTTCTAGTGCAGTTAAGGATGAACCTGCTGCTCTGGAACCACAAACTTTTTATACTGCTCATAGCATCAAGAGAGAAGACGTTTCGGAATCAAACCAGAAACAAGATATTTTTGGGATCAAGAGGAAGATCGAGCACGCTGAAGTCAATGCAGAGATGAAGACAGAGAACAGCGGTAGATCGCCCACTGGTCCTGTTAGAAGGAAGGAAAAATGCCCCAAAACTGCTTCAGATGGGCAATTGTCACTGCTATCGTTTTTCTCAAAGTAGCTTCCCAGGTGTTTTAGTTTTCTGCATTTTGCCGTCAGTTGTTAAGAGCCTACCTAGTAATCTTTGTTACTTTGAAATGTTGAAGCATGCTGCGTCGTTTGGATGTTCTAAATTTCTGCATTTTGACATCTGTGTTAGGCATAACCGTGCTAATCTGGTCCTAGTTACCATTGGTACCAGGAAGCGTTAGAGCATCTTCAGTCGTGCCCCCCAAACGACGCTCGGTGTAAGTGTCGGATTGGTCGTTTGGGGCACAATTCCAGTTGCGTGCCCCGAACAACGCTGTTCAACCAAACAAAATTCATTTAAAGTATGACGGAATTTTACAAGCCGGGTAAATTTTAACTAAACTTAAACGGTAGAGGCTGCTAGCTTGCATTAACACTGTCGCAGAGGATGAAGCCATTACGGTGACGAGACGACTCTGGCCATTAAGCCGCCACAGGGAGATTGGTCATGACATAAATAAGAGTAAGACTGACCATCCCCGTGCCAATGATGAGACTTCCCTATAAATGCAACGTCGCATGCAATGTTTCTTGTGTAGCCGGGATGACGTTGGACAAGCTATTGGGCTATGTCGGACGAAAATGGCCTTTGGGGCACTCTCCAGCTGGCCCCGAGCTCTTTGGAGGGTGGTTTGAGAGAGGTGACTGGAGATGCTATTACTTACGGTTTTGCTAAAGAATGGCTAACATGAGCTTCCTCGCTGCTCCTCCGCATCCATCATCAACATGGTGGCAACAATTTTAGCCTTTAGACCAACTAGCCACCAGCCAAAATATGAGATTAAATATAACATAGGTCTCAAATATGGCCTTACAATATTTTATTAGGAAGATAAGTTTTGAATTTTTTGGATAAGAAAACAAATAAACCTTTTTGGAGGCAAACCAATTATAGAAATACCTTTAATAATTTTTATCTTTAAAATAGATGAGTGTCACATGATGTAGAGATCATCTATAAACTTTATGTTTTAAAAATAAAACCTTTATTTAAAGGAACAAAGATGTAGAGATTTTTGAGACAAAACCATTTAAATAGGTTTTGATCAAAACAAAGGGGTTAATAGATACTCTAAATATTTCCCCCACTTGACATGGTCATTTGATTGATCTTTATTTGGGTTGATTTAGATGCCCATGCTTAGCAAGGTATTCATACAATCAAAAGTTCGCAAGTCAAATAAATTCAACCTTCACTAAAGAGCACGTGTCTCAAGGATGATCATGTCATTTTATTAATTTAGTCTTTGAAAAGATTTCAAATATGAAAGTAGATATTTGGTGAACTCCTTTCCATAAAATAAATTGGAGATATTATATCTTCCGCTTTTCTTATAGCTTTTCAAAGATGTTTTGGAAAAACTTTTCTTCAAATTTTTTTGACCAGGAAAACCGTAAGGATCCCTTACGGTGTTATTTTTATATTAAAGGGTTAAAAAAAGAGTACACAAGATAAAATATCTACATGTCAAGGGAGAAAAAAGAATGAAAATATAACCAAAAAAATAAAATTAGAATAGTTCAATCTAATCAGCCAGCAGCTTCTTGTGAGCAACCTTAACTCTATGCACAATCAGGCTTAAATATTTCTTAAAGACAGCTTTCCAAGCTTGCAAAGAAGGCCTCTTGAAAGGGCATGTATGCCCTCATGTGTGGTTTTGGTAATTAATGACAATCTCTATGGACTAATGTGTAAATTGAGTTTCACTTGTAGGTTTGTCTATTGGCATCGCTTGGGCCATGTGTTGGTCTCAAGGTTGGAAGATGAAGAAATGTCCAAGGGCTTTGTGCCCATTGAAATCATGAAGAAAGAAGGAGCTTGAAGGTTGATCAAGACATGTGCAAAGAGTTGCATCAAGATGGATCAACCTCAAGTAGGGAAGAAGAAGGGCGAGCTCAAGATGTGCCATCTCTAGAAGATCTCATGCTTGAAGCTTGCCATCCTCGTGCTCATGGAATGATGAAGACAAGTTCAAAGAAGAGGTTTCCCCATGGAGTATGGGGGAGCAATTTGCAAGTCTTCATCTTCATCAAGCAAGAGCATCCAAGAAAGGTGTTCCCACTATAGAAGAACAAGACGGTCTACATCAAGTTCAAGTGGGATGCTCAAGGCAAAGGTATGTTCTTGATAGGGCTTTTCTTTTGCCGGTCTCGTATTGTTAGTTGGGAGATCGGGTTTAGGATAGACAGCCGTACTATCAAGAGGGGCTCTCAAGCGGGTGTCTCGTTTGCATCGTTCGGAGAGAGCTCAAACCTTTGCATTTATAGCCTCATCTTTCTTGGTTGTTATTTGGTTCTTGTCCATGAGAGGATCTAGAGCTTGTGGTCATCATCATAACAAGCTCTAGTTTATCATCTAAGGATTTCACTTGCATATCTTATTGCGGTTTTTGATCTTGCGAGTTTTCTGGCTCCATACCTTGGGGGATATCTCACATATATATTCATGGTATTTTCTCCCAAGGTAATACCCAATATTTCAACTTTTTGTTGGATTATATTCGTCGTTATCTTTCCAACAAAATTGGTTTCATCCCGTTTGGAGTTCGGATGCAAAAGTATTGCGTTTCTGGTTTTCTGGTTTCTGGAATTTCCCTGACCGGAAGTTTCGGCTTGCCATCGGAAGTTCCGCTAGGGCATTTTTGCCGCCGAAAGTTCCGGTGGAAGTTCCGGGTCTTCTTCCGCTCACGCTCAGTAACCTTCTGTTTTGGATGTGCTATTTGGCGGAACTTCAGTCGGAATTTCCACCGGAAGTTCTGCTCCCACCGGAAGTTCCGGCCAGGGACCGGAAGTTCTGCTCAGGCCGAAAGTTTCGGTTGAATTTCCGGCTCTTGTTCCGCTCACGTTCAGTAACCTTCTATTTTCGTTGTGTCTATTTGACGGAACTTCTGTCGGAACTTTCACCGGAAGTTTCGCTCCCACCGGAAGTTCCGGTGAACTGGCGGAAGTTCCGACCAGGATTCGCTTTTTAAGTTTCTCGCTCCGCGGTTTTTGACCATTGGCTGTGTGCCACCGGAACTTCCGGTCTCCCACCGAAAGTTCCGGCCAGGAGTCGCGAATGCCCATAACGGGCAGATCTGGGAGCCCTTTAAAAGGGACTCCTCTTCCCCTTCGTGGGTACTAGCTTTTCTTCTTGGTTCTTGGCTTTCTCTCTCTCCTCCATTGCTAACCTTGAAGAAGCTTTCCCTCTCTCTTTCCCTTCCTATGATTCTTGCATCTTTTTGAGTGATTTGAGAGAGGAGATCTAGATCTACAACCCCCCAAGCCAAATCCCTTCTTTGTGAAGAAATCATTGGGATCTAGATCTTGGAGAGTTTTGTATTCTCCTCTTGTGTTCTTCCTCCCTTATTCCCCCAATAGCTTTTGTAGCTTTGTTGGAATTTGGGAGAGAAGGACTTGCCCTTGCATTTGGTGCATAGGTTTGAGTTCTCCTCGGAGATTCGGCGAGTTCAAGCTTGTGAGATTGTTTCTCTTGGGTTCCTTGGAACCCTAGACGGTTGTGTGGTTGGATTGTTGACCTTTTGTTGTCTTGTAGCCTTTTGTGGCTTTGTTGGCCTTTTGTGGAATTTGTAGCCTTTTGTGGCTTTGTTGTTGGGAGCCTCCAATTGAGTTGTGGAGTTAGCCCCAATCTTGTACGGGTTCGGTGAC
Organism: Avena sativa; assembly: GCA_916181665.1. Taxonomy (NCBI): domain Eukaryota; kingdom Viridiplantae; phylum Streptophyta; class Magnoliopsida; order Poales; family Poaceae; genus Avena; species Avena sativa. The sequence continues at coordinate 38,693,451 of OV702283.1, forward strand.
CGCCCTCAAGCGTCCCATAGTGGAGCGAGTGCCCGCCTTTTGTGGTGCGCACTCGGGAGAATAGGGTGAGCCTTTTGTGGCGTCGGTGAGTTGCGTGCTTCCGCATCCGGGGTGAAACCTTGTGGGCGTTGGGTGAGCATCGAGCCACCACACCTCGAGGTGAGCCATTTGTGGCGTTCGGAGAGCATTGCGCCATCGCACCTCTCCAACGGAGACGTAGCTTCTTTGGAAGTGAACTTCGAGAAACAAATCTTCGTCTCCGCGTCCATTGGTTATCTCTCAACCGAGCCCTTTACTTATACACTTTACATTGTGATAGCCATCGTGCTTAAAGTATTTATATCTTGCTATCACCTTGTTGCTTATATTGCTTAGCATAGGTTGTTGGTGCACTTAGGTGAACTTAGTGGCTAGGTTTTGTGCTCAATAAATTAAACATTAGTTTTCTTCCGCATTTACTTGAGCCTAAACCGTAATATTTTAAAACGCCTATTCATCCCCCCTCTAGGCGACTTCCTTTGTACTTTCACCTCTTCTTCTAAAAAATATACTCATTACCGAAATAGGTATATATTTAGACTATATGGTAGTTCTAAAAAAAAGACTAGATGACATTATGTTGCTTCCAGATACTAGCAACTTCAAAAAACTCCGGTCTGCTAAAACTCATTTTTTCCATCTAAAACGATGCGTCGGTCCCCTAGCTAGATGTCCAAACAACACCTAGCTTTCCCCAACATTTCTGAGCAAAACCACAGTTGAAGGATAGATGATCCCGAGTCTCTCTCTCTCTCTAAGCATGATTACACATGATGCAGTTCACACCAGTATCCAAGTGCCATTGGCGTCTATCCATCACGTCTCTCGTGTTAAGGCGATCTACTAAAAAAAACCAAAAAAAAACCGTTTACTGATGCAAAACTTTACTTTTCCATAGTTTTATGAATACCGGGGAGACTTGCAAGCCTTCAAAAACAAATTAAGCACCATCTGTCCAAGCTCATGAGAGTGTTGAACATCAACCACCATACATGAATCTCACAGGATCCATAGACCGGCTAGATGATCGGGCCACCTCCCTCCCAATGCCATCGATTGAAGCGACGCCAGGATGGAGGAAGAGCAGGGACAAATTTTCTAACACGATGTAGTCTCTTCCATAGAAGCCACGTCTCAAGGAAGAACCAGGCCAACCCTAACTACATGCCGAAACCCGGTTTCCCCACCCCTCCCATTGCCAAAGTGGTGGACGGAGGAGGTAGAGGCCAGCAGCCGGTGGCTGGTTGTAGTGTGTGTGTGTGGGGGGGGGGGGGGAGGGGGGAAGACGGGATCGCCCGATTCTTTTTCCATGGAGAGTCGTGGGCGAAGAGGTTTTAAAGTCTGGAGGTTCCATTTGCATACATGACGCCCAAAAGTTTGCCCAATAGAGTTCCTCCCAACTGCACCCTAATTTCGAAAAAAATAATCTTGTGAACTGGGCAAAACTCGTTAAATTTGCAGGATTAGTGTTGTGTTTTGGGTTTCTCAAAAAAAAAAGTTATGTTTTTTGGGCCGGTGTCAGGAGATTAAGTGGATTCGTACGGTGAATTCAGCAAAGTGTTGTGATCTCGTTGCGCGGGCAAGAAGTGATGGGCTGAGCCTACGGCCCAGTTATGAATGGCGAGTATGAGAATATCCAGAGCAGCCTAATCCCCGAGCATCTTCTCAAGAAAAGGGAAAATGCCTAATCCCCGGCAATGCACGCCGGCCTCCATGGCTGCACAAGAGTAGACCCGCCGTCCTCCCAACCGTCCCGTTCCATGGCGCCGCCGCTCCAGCAGTTCCACCCGCGCCGCCTCCTCCTTCGCCTCCGCCTCCCCACCTCCGGCCGCCTCTTCCTCCGTCTCCACCTCAGACCCCTCTCCTGCTCCTCCTCGCCAGCCGCGCAAACCCCACCTCCTCAGCCGATGCCTCTGCACGGCCCCTCGCTCCGCCGCGGCAGGCGGACCGCTCCCGACCACCCCGAAGAGGACCCCCTCCTCTCCTTCGCGCGCACATTTGACCTCGCCGCCCTTCGCGTGCCCGCCGCCGCCTGCGCGCCGCTCGAGCGCCGCCTCCGCGGCCACCTCCTCAACTGGCCCCGCGTCCGCAACATCGCCCGCCTTCCCAACGACGACGGACACGCCCTCCTCCTCTCCCCCTCCACGCCTGCCCTCCCGGCCTCCCCGCTGACCGCTGTAGCGCGCCGTGACAAGCTGGCCCGCCAGTTCAACGCCCGCGGCTTCGTGCAGTTTCCCAACCTCGCTAAGATGTCACGGCCGCCCCCGCGGACTCAGAGGGACAAGAAGGAGGAAGGCAGAGGCGGCGAGAAGGAGACCAAGCGAGAGAAGAACACGGTGTATGTTGTGAAGGTGCCAGGGGAGGAGGACGGCGACGAATGGAAAGGTTTGGTCGGAGAGGAAGGGTTTGGGAGGGGCCCGTGGAGAGGAGAACCCACCAGACTGCTGCTGCTGGACGAGAGCTACGCCAACAGGAGGGTGGACGACCTCCCGCAGGCTGTTAAGGTGATACCTACTAACCACTTCCATAAATAGCAGTTGTTCAATTAGAGAGATGGCTTACTGGTTGAGGTTTTGTACAGTTTGAGATTTTATCACTTAGCACCATTTTGGGGGCTTTTTTTTCACAGAACCACAACCATTGTATTTTGTTTCACAAAACACCAACATTTGGGGTAATGGTTTGCATAGAACACATAAAACGTTGTTAGCTCTTTTGGCAACTAATTAGTGTGCATAGACCACCCGCCAGGACGCCACCGTGACATATATGGTCTAAATCTGATCTTAGCAACCACATTTTTGTTCTGGAACATATTATCTAAATCTGATGTCCTGTGTGGTTATAATTTTAGTGAATATTGTCTACTGGTCATTCATTTGTGTGTAGCAAATGCTACACTTCCAAGTGTGTTGGTGTTGACCATCTTGTCTAAATCTTATGTCCAGCGTGTAGCAAATTTTACAGTAATGCAGTTTTCAGTTGAATACAACACAGGCGCAACCTGAACATACCTAGGAGCAGATCAAACCATCCAAGTTTTATCCACATTACAGCAAACTGGACCGAGGAAATCATACGGCAAAATTCCTATAGGAAATTGGAGACATTGCAAAATCCCGGTGCTGCAGGCATTGGATTCAAACAGCTTTACAGGAGGAATCCCTGCTAATTACTAGTCAAACGGGATAATGAGAAGTTATGTTTTTTGTGTAAACCATAACCCCAAATGTTGGTGTTTCGTGAAACAAAATACAAAGGCTGTGGTTCTGTGAAAAAAAGCCCCAACAAGTGGTGTTAAGTGATAAAATCTCGTACAGTTTGGAAAATGGTTGATTGAAGATTGGAAGAGCATATTGTTCAGCACTTTGGTTGGTACCCATAACTGCAATCTAGACCAGAATCGTTGATTACATAGTGTAAACTCTGTTTTCAACAAGAAATGAGGAAGATTGCAGTTGGGGAGTTTTTGAAACTGAAAATAAATGCCCAATTCCCAGTTGTTAGTATCATACTTGATTTGAACTCAAGAATGTGTTGTTTCTAATAAACTCCCAGGCTTTAGAGAGCTGTAGATAAATGCTATATCAAGAGGAGATTCGAAGACATGATGTACACCCTCTGTTCCACAATTTGGTTTGCCAAAACATACTACAATATGGAACAGAGGGAGTAGTATTTTACTCATTTATCATGTACTCTTGTTGTTGGCTACACATTTCTTCTCACCATGTAAGGCCACAACTTGATGATCAGTTAGGAGAGCATTTCAACCTTTTATATCTATGAATTTATTCTGATCCTGTAATTAATTTGTATGATTGCAATCTATTCCTTCTGTAACTATGCACCCTACTTCATCCAAGCGGCAATTTCTTTACTGCTTTTGATTGCTTACTTCTCCAGGTTGTGTTAGACGATGAAACCAAGCAGGGAGGATATGAGCTTGTACAATGTCAGCTAACTTTGTTCTATAATTACTGGCCAATGAATGAGGTACCTTAACATTTGGCTGCCTTCGTTATATATATTTGTTTTTACTTCTAAGCCACGAATATGATTTATTCGAATTAAAGAAACAAGAGGATTCTCATAACAATCCAAATTTTGTACCTTGCAAAAAAAGGGAATATGATCTTGGTTTTCTAAGCCTGAAACCACCTTAAGAAACATGTTTGGGTGCCCTTTTGAACACAGTTCACATTTTTTTATACTACATGCAAGTTAATACTTACAAACTTGCTCCAGGATCAAACAAATGTAGGAAAAAAATTAGTTTCTATGGGCAGTGTTACCTAGACCTGGCAACTTGTTTGAAATGCGTGAAAACTCAACAAATCTACCTTTTTTCCTTGTGAAGACCTTTTATTCGTTATACAAGAAAATCAGAGTTCTACACTGATGAAAATTAGCATATTTATATTTTTAATTTGGTTGATTCTGAATTCTTAAAGTTTTATGAGATTCTAGTGCCCTAATTCCTGGAACCTGATTTGTCGGACCTCTAATTTATGTTGGTATCTAATGCTTGTGCTGTCCAGGTAACACTGCCATTGCAAATTCAGGATTCTGGCAAATAAATGAATCTGTCCAGGTTAGATTGAGATGTTGTAATACCCGTGTCTGTTTCTAGTTCTGGTAAAATTAGTGTTCAATCTTGTTCAGAGATATGATCCGAGAAAATGGTATCAATATATTCTTTTCTGTCGTTGTATTGACAGCAAAAAAGATACAGTCGGATCGCGACCACTTATAAACTGTTTTATTCCAAACATTTTGGTGCAAGTCTGCAATGATTTGTTTTCTGTTTAGAAGTTAATGCACTGTGACAGAAACATCTATCAATATAGTATGTTCGCACATCATTAGTATGTCCGGTATCTTGATCTATCTTGGTCCACATGGAAGAACTGTGTAATGCTCTTATATATTGTTTTATCTACGTTGATCCCCAGCTTATCTTCTGTAGGTTTTAGAGGCGTTACTTCCTGAAGGAATAATCATTCCTGCAGGCTTTGAGACAGTAGGGCATATTGCTCACTTGAACTTGAGGGATGAACACTTGCCCTACAAGGAAATTATAGCTCAGGTAATATCTTATTACATAATGTGTTGGTTTCTCAACCTTGTTTTGAACAGTTTTTCTTGAATTGTAATATAACTTAATTCACGTACAGGTTGTGCTAGACAAAAACAAGCCAAAGATCCGAACTGTTGTCAATAAGACTGATGCTATTCAAAATGATTACAGAACAATGCAACTTGAAATCTTAGCTGGTCATGATTCCCTTGTTACAACAGTCATTGAGAGTGGCCTTCGTTTTAAAGTTGATCTTGCGACAGTGTATGTTCTTATCCTTACCTGCCTTGTATTTTTTCTGACAACATTCAATCATTTGCCATCATATAGTCACCAGAGTTTCAGTTTAGCGTACAAAAAAAAATCATGTACATCTCTTATCGTGCCATAGTTTAGTGGCTAAGAAACTACTAATCCCTCTGTCCCGAATTAGATATTGGAGATTTGTCTAGATTCGCATGTATCTATACACTAAAACGTGTCTAGATACATGCGAATCTAGACAGATCTCCGACATCAAATTTCGGACAGAGGGCGTACTTTTTTTTTTCTATTAACATTCTTCAATGCTGTTCCAGTCTTGTACTTTGCCAGTTTTCCTTTTGATCCACAGCGATCATTAAACCAAACCTTAATCAAATCAACACTAGTATTCTCCAGATAGCGTTGGAGCAATAGTCATAACACCAATAATTTTTATTAAATACATAATTCACGAAAAAGAACTGCTAGCTGACGCAAAACATCACTAGGAAAAAGTGGAACATAAGAAAAAGTTCCACAAATGCAAATATTAAACCTGATACATGATCTAAGAATAATATTTCAAGAAACAGGAAATTTCAGCCCATGTATCTAAAAAGGATTTCATAGATTTATCTAGATTCGTATGTATCTAGACACGTTTTAGTGTATCTAGACAAATCTGTGGTCATCCTTTTCAGGACGGAGGGAGTAGTAATTTCTGGTTTGCTTCGATCATGACACAAGCGATTCATTTTTTGGTTAAAAGCTCTGAAGTAACTGTAAGGAATTCGTTTATCCATGATTGCATGTGAACGTGATATGGAGAGATCTGTTGCCACATCTATCTCCGGCTCCCTAGGTATCATATTGGCACTTTCTTATCATAAACTTCCCGCATTGAACTAATTCAACAAAGGCCAGGTCTTGCTGGGCCGAACTGTGCTGACAAGCTGGGCAGTAAACAAAATCCTTAACAGTCACGTAAATTGCAACAGTAGTAAGAGATGCTCTCGGTGCTTCACCAGTCTGCACCTTCACCTTTTTCCTGGTTTAGGTCGCATTATCATCAGTATTATCATTCATCAAGCATGACTGCGAGAAAATGATAGCTTCCGAGTTATGAATAAAAATAATAATGCAAAGTTTCTTAAAGTTTGTTTAGATAAAACAAACAAATGCTGGTGAAAAATTTGCATTACATATTATTGAGAAAAAGGGTGTCTGGTTCGCAGTATCCATGTGCATAAAGCGTGGATTCCAGTTTTGCTTGAGGACAATGGCGGACCTAGGATATTTCCGATGGGCATACCAGATAAAATCCATTAAACAATTCAGTAATACTCCCTCTGATCCAAATTAATTGTATTTTTCCCAAATCTATCTAGGTTAAATGAACCTGCACAACTAATTTGGATCAGAGGTTGTAGTAAAATTTACATTATAAGAGCAACTCCAACAGCTTACCTATAAATGGGTAAGCAAAAATCATTTAGGTAAGATGAGAGAGAAGATATAGGTAAGTAAAACATGTCTTACTTTTCCAGCTTACCCATACAAGCTTACCCAAAATTGGTTTGCAACATTTTCTTTCCTATAATACTCTCACACATATGACATATATCAATTGAATTAACATAAGATAATTGAAACTATTCATCAGAAGTAGAAATATTATAAGTCCAACATAATAAAAGTGTATCATCAATCATAGAAGTAGTAGGAAAGTAGTCCATTGGTGCATAGAACAACACCACATAATAGATAGTGTATAGAACAACACCACAAAATAGATAGTTCATCGATTCATACTAGACCATCACTCTCAAATGCCGCCACCCCCACCATTGCCATCACCACCATAGCCTCTTGCCATCAATATTTGGTCACGGCAAAGCTCCCAATAAGCTCGACCCTTCTCATCTAGACTACTTGGGTCCATGAACATGAGCTTTTGCTCTTGCTCCATCCTCTTGAGCATTTCTTCATTTGCCACCTTCCTCTCTTCGAGCTCAAGACGCTTCTCCTCGGCCGCCGCCCTCCTCTCCTCGGTGGCCACCTTCCTCTCCTCAAACAACTTCCTCTCTTCAATCTCTTTGTGCCTCATCTCCCTCCTTTCGTTGGCAAGCTCCTTCCTCACCGCCATCATGTTGTCCAAAGAGTCCTTGTACATGTTCTCACCTCCTTTTGCCCTTGCTTCTTTAGCTTTCTTTCTACCTTCGACGGGCCTCTTCCTATTGACCGAAGAGAGAGGAGTGGGGCTACTTGAGCCTTCATCATCGGTGTCAACAACCAAATCTTCTCCAACAGTGGTAGTTGGTGTCTTCCTTTTGTTTGGAATCTCATTGGAGGGACGACTCTTCCATTTCTCTTCCTTCTCAAGAATGGTAAAACAATGGAACAAAGTGAAAGCTTTCCCATGAACAATTTTGCCACCTTTCTTTTTTGGTTTTCCCATGAACAATTTTTGAGTAATATTGAGCTACGAATAAGAATAAGAGAACAAGTTCATTTGCTATAACAAGAACTAGAGAACAAGTTTATTGAGCTACAATAAGAACTAGAGAACAACTTTATTTTCTACAATAAGAACTAGAGAACAACTTTATTGAGCTACAATAAGAACTAGAGAACAACTTTATTTGCTACAATAAGAACTAGAGAACAACTTTATTTGCTACAATAAGAACTAGAGAACAAGTTTATTTGCTACAATAAGAACAATAGAACAAGTTTATTTGTGCATACCTTGTCTACGGGACTAGTCCCACTTGGATTGAGACGATCAAGTTGGGCTAAACAAGTGGACCATTTGAAACACTCGGAGTTGATGGTTGACCAACGATGTTGTAGGGAAATGATAGTCCTAGCTTTCTTAGAGTGTTGCCGGTAATGCTCATGGATGCGCTCCCAATATGTGATGCTTTGTTGTTCATTCCCGGTGATGGGATCAACACCAATTAAAATCCATGCACGGCACAAGGTCTCATCTTCCTTTTTAGTGAAATTAGCTCCTCGGCTAGCCCTTCGTGGAGTTGGATCATTGACAAAACCTTCACCATATTCCTCACCAACAAAACCCTCACCATCTCCCTCACCAAAAAAACCTTGACCATCTCCCTCACCAACAAAACCTTCACCATATCCCTCACCAATATCATCTTGTGCAAATTCTTGAGATGGTTTATCTTGTGGAAATTCTTGAGCAAATTGTTGACCACAAGTGTAATTGAGAAATGAATCATCATCCATACTAATTGCAAATAAACATTCTCAATTAGATAGAATTTAAGCATATTGTGCAAACCATATTATACATATTCAAACCATATTATACACATTCAAAATTAACAGAAAATGCACCAAAGAAAATTAAGTTTGAAATTTTTGGACCTTGGGGCCATTTGACCGAACACCATGAGTGCACCGGCGCTGCCAGCGTGTTGCGGAGCTGCTGCTTGCCCCGACGGCGGCGTGGGTGCTGCAGGACCTGCGGGATGTGGTGGAGGCGGGGCCGCCATGGCTGGAGCAAGCTGGGGAGGCGCGCCGAGAGCTGTCGTCGTCGACGTCTTCACTGCACGCGCGGCCACCGTCGTGGGGTTCTTGGGCACCCTCTTCCGCTGGGGCTTCTTCGATTGGGCGAGCAGAGGTGTGCTCTGGACTCTCTCGACGCTCGCCGGCGGAGCTCCCAGGGGTGACGGGTCGACGCCTGACCTTCCCCTGCCGGTAGGAGCCCGTGGAGGCAGGGCCAGACCTAGGCGGCGGGCGGCGCTGGGCTTGCCCCGCGAGGTCGCCTGCAGCACGGGAAGGGAAGGCGGTTGGTCGACGGCGGCTTGGGGGAGGAGCGGTATCTCGTCCATGGCGCGAGGCGGCCGGAGGAAGCCTCGCCAGCGTCTGTGCGGGTACGGGGAAATTTCCGCGCGAGCAGTTTCGTGGCTCCCGCGTGGATATGGGTAGGGCTACTTCTTACCCAAATATTGTGTCTATCTACCCATATATGGGTAGGAGATGACAAAATATGGGTGATCACCCAAAAAAAATTAGTGGGGGACCACTTATGGGTAAGCTGTTGGAGCTGTCATTTTGTCCATCTTACCTATAAAAACAGTTTTTTTCTCTCTTACCCATAAATAGGTAAGCTGTTGGAGTTGCTCTAATATGGTATAGAAATGATAAACAGTATGTAATAGAAAGAGTAAGTTGGAAAGTTGCATAAATTACCATACAAATAGTTCAAACATCATATGGGCTCCCGGCGGCCGGCGTGGGATCGTAGCGGCTGGCGAAGGGCGAACCGGTCTTCAACCTTGCAGCGTTTCGACGAGCCGGCGTCCAGGTCCCGGAGTGCGGTGGTGTCAAGTTCTGCAGACAGCAGTTCCGATAGGAGCGATGGTGCGGTGACGGCGTAGTCGCAGAGCGCCCTGGTGCCTGGGTTTTTGGATCGGTAGATACTAGATATGACGTGTGGGATTTTTTGAAACAAATGTTTCAACAAATGCTATATAGGACGTGTGGGATCAAGTGATCAGGCGTTGCCTTTATTTTCTACTAGGCAGTAAGCGCATGGCTGGGCTGAGATCAAGCTGAGCACTTTTTGCGTTCATCAGACCCCTTTTTTATTATGCATATAGCACGGCTCAGCTACAGGGTATGCCGAGCTACGCCACTGGTTTAGGAGTGATGGCTGAAAACCGGAAACACAATGCTCTATGTTGTTGAACACAATTCTCAATCTCAAAACTGGTCACTATAGTCTTGGTTATTGTTTGTGCTTGTAGGATTTCTAGTATCAAGTATGTTTCCCTTTCTTCAATATGCTTTGATGGTTGAACTGTTTGTTTGATCTCTTATCTAATGATTATCTGGTACAGCTATTGGAATTCTAGATTAGCAACTGAAAGGCAGAGGCTTGTCAACAACATCTTTAGAAGTTCTGATGTTGTCTGTAAGTTTCTATGTGCACCTTTTGAGTACTACCTCCGTCCCCATTTACGTGGTGTCCTCGTATTTCTCTATTTAACTTTGACCATTAGTTAGAACAATAATATATGAATCACATGTCATAAAAATTATACCATTAGAAACTTCTTTCAAATACGAATTCAATAGTATAATTCTTATGGCAAATGACATGTTTCATTGGTCAAATTGATGGTCAGACTTGAACCTCGAAATACGTGGGCACCACTAAAATGGGATGGAGGGAATAGATGATGTTGTTGCATTTCTAACCAGGGGCATTGTGTATTTTGCTTTGTAGTAACATATTCCTTTTAGATTCTACTGATTCATTCCATTTAGAGCAATTCGTATAATGATCTAGGCTGAAAGGTTATACACCCCATCGTTTTGCTTCTTGGTGTTGAAAGTATTTTAAGCAAGCACTGAGAAAAACTTGCTTGCTTGCACACCTAACACAAGATATTTGACATCAATATACCATAATTTTCCTTGTAAAATGATGTTTAACTGTGATAATATATCTGAATTTGTGCTCCCTCTGTCCCAAATTAGTTGTCCTAACTTTGTCTAGATTCACATGTATCTATACACTATAACACGTCTAGATACATGCTTATCTAGACAAAGTTGGGACAAATAATTTGGGACGGAGGGAATATATTAAGTTCTGTCAACAAACCATTGTGCCAATTTGGAATCAATAGACTCGTTAATTGTGGAATTTAGCCTGACAAGCTTGTAAATCAATACTGGTGCTTGTTTGCAATGGTCTTGCATCTAAATCTACTAGTATGGTCTACATCTGTATTGGGCCTAATGCATTATGTGTTCATAGTTAACCAGTGTATAGCAATCATCAACAAATTTTAATATTGCTAATATCATGTTTTGTAGTTGACCATTTTGTTAAACTCCGAAGGTTTTACTTAACCACACAACTAACTATTCGTTTTCCATCTGGATGCAGGTGATGTGTTCTCTGGTGTCGGTCCGATAGCAATTTCAGCTGCAAAAAAAGTCAAATATGTTTATGCAAATGACTTAAACCCAACTGCAGTTGAGTACCTTGAAAGGAACATTATTCTTAACAAACTTGAGAGGAAAATTGAGGTAATTTGCCAATCAAACTTCAGAATATACTAGATAGCACTGTTCTTTTTCTAGTTCAGTACTACAATTATCAAGCAAGTTATAACTGAACATTCCGAAAGCTTGCGTTTTCTGTGGAAATATAATTTCACAGTTCTCTCGTGTTTATGTTGGCCTGTACTGATTAGTGCATGGTTTGATTAGCTGGAATGTGCTAACGATATTTTGTTAAACCAGGTTTTTAACATGGATGCTAGAAGGTTTGTTAGTGCAATATACTCAAGCCAACATGTGCATCCTGTCACACAAGTGGTAATGAATTTGCCCAAGGATGCTGCAGAATTTTTAGGTGAGTATGGTTGCTATTTTCCTCTCAAATGGTGCCCATAGCTGGGTTGGCTTTCCTTGGTGAAACATTCTTTTCGGTTTTGTACTGTAAAGGATCATATCCCACTACACAGTACACACAGATGCAAGTCCAGTTCACTATAAATTTTACGGAGGCACAGACATATACTTCACCACTGAGGCACTGAACACACGTGTGTGTGCTCTGCTTAAATTTGTAACAAGCTGTAGAAATTCAGTCCTCACTTTACTGGTGCTATTAGCATACTCCCTCTGTTTCATATTACTCCGCATCTCGTTAGGCTTGGTCAAAGTCAAGTTTCACAACGTTTGACCAAGTATACATGATAAAATATCAAAATCTAAAATACCAAATGGATATAATATGAGATTATAGTTCATTATGTTTCTAGTAATATAGATTTGGTATTAAATAATTTCGTATCTTCTATATAATTGATCAAACCTAACGAAGTTTGACCTTGACCAAGCCTAACGTGCGGAGTAATATGAAACGGAGGGAGTACTATAATTTCTGCCTATGTTGGCTCCCTGCTCTGTTCTCTGCCTAGGTACAAAATAAATAAAGGAGCAGATGTTCGGATGAGATACATAAGGGGTCATTTGAATTCTGAAATAGTAGTATCTGTATCCTAAAAGGATGCTATGTTAGAGGATTATGTTGGTTGTTGATTCTGGTATCATCAGTGTCTTAAAGTTGTATGGGCGGACTCGTACCAGCACAAATTCATTCCCAAGAGGGATTGAATCAAGCAACTGAATGTGTTAGATGAACTGATTTCAGAATGAGTTGATTTACGAAACATGAGATGGTATTCCACTCGGAGCAGTGATTGTGGATACCACGATCCCATTTTTAGAGCAATGCTAAATATGATTATTTAGAGTCAAAGAAGATGCCATACTGTCAGAAATGCTATCATAAAGAAATAACCAACCAGTCTTTTACTATTTTTCCAGGCCCAAATATTTTTTTATAAACTTTTTATTTTCATTCTGATGGGAGAAACATGTTAATATTTTCGTCTCCTTTGTTTTAGATATTTTCAGAGGAATTTTAAGAAACCGGCAAGCGGGACAACCTTGTGTCATGCCAAAGATCCACGTGTATGGATTCTCCAAAGCCGAAGATCCCGAGTATGACTTTAATGAGGTATACATATGATGTGGTAATAAAACATTATTCTTTCTGTTGGAATCACTTAACTCTATTAACCAAATTAACACATACCTAAAACCGCAGAGGATAAATCTAGCATTGTGCGACAGTGTGGGCAACATGGAAATGCACAGAGTACGGCTTGTTGCTCCTGGGAAATGGATGCTCTGTGCATCTTTTACCCTTCCAGAATCGGTTGCAATGGCAAAACCAAATTACATTATGTGTTAAGTATTTCTATCTTCGTACTACCTAGAGAACTCCCGCTTGTAACACTGCATGTAAATTGAGTAAAGCTTTGCAAGTTTTCTCTGAATATGGCCCTGAAGGTAAGAAGCATAATTAGAGGAATTTTATGCGACTATTTTGTGGCCGAGAAGGAACATTTGCGTATTGTTTTTAGGATGCCCCTTTTGCACCGCAGTGCTGTATGGAGGTGGAAGTGTTTGTGTATATGGCCAATGTTTGACAGCAACAGTTGGGAGGATGCCCACCTGAAGAATCAGTTCCTGGGCACCCTTGTAAGCTTAGATGATGACCGTCTGCATGTCTTTGTCTTATGCGCTGTATGACACCTGTCAGTCACTGAATCACGCAACACAGTCGTGCATCGGGGCAGTACATCCAAGTTATGTGGTGTCAAGGGCTTTATCGCTGGTAACTCTATGGTAGTTGACAGGGCATTCCAGGATCCAGGTTTGCAAACTGATGGAGAAGTGTAAGCTCCTGGGAGCAGGCTGGGTGAAGGCCGACAAAGATGGGGAACTGGTTGCCACTAAGAGCAACTCCAACCTTCCACTAACCCCCTTTATAGAAGCTCCCTACCCTACCTTCCTATTCCTTTTTCTCTCCTTTTCTCATATCTAGCCTACATAAACTGTATCCATGAGATGTATTGATATAGTCTACACGAACTACCTGAGGCACCATATTTCATCAGACATCTATATTCTACCATGTCTATTTCGAGAACGTTTCAAATATTCACATGTCATAGTTCAAATTTGTATTTTTCGAGCGCACACTGGAAATCATGATGGTCAACATAGTATGAACCAAATAGTTCAAACACATTCAAAATACATTGCTCTATGGGCATCTCGAAACTGATGGTCAACATAGTTTGAACCAAATAGTTCAAACACATTCAAAATGCATTGCTCCCCCTCTTTCCCAAACTTATGAAACTAGAAACACAAGGACATACAGGAGTGGCCGATACCACTTCGTACGTGCTGAACCGAACGGGTATCACCCTTCATACGTTCTGAACCGAAGGGGTATCGGTCAATCCTAGCAATCCTCGTCTCTTCAATTTCATAAGTTTTTGGGAAAGGGGGGGGGGGGGGGGGGGGGGGGGGTGGTGACACCGAAGCAAAAGTGCGATGCATCTCAAGAAGATATCATGAGTGTCCTCTTCATCTTGATTTAGAGCTCGGCTGCTAGTGAACATGGTTCACCAAACGGGTGATCTGAGGTAGTGTATCCACACGTGTTACACTTTGAAACAAGGAATTTAATGCTTGAGTTGTACAAAAAGCAATAGTCTCCCGGTGGCCATGGAGGGCAGGTTTGAGGTAACCTGAAGCTCGTTTGCGATCATGACGCTGGACAGCTCGGATTCACCTCCAAGCTGGTAACCTCAAGTTGGTCGGCGTTCATGATAGGCAGCAAGTCGAGGAGGACGACGTCGATCTGGATCCGACTGTCATTCTCGACACAGGCCACTGAACTGGGAGACATAACCAGCACTGGAGGATTTCCCCTTCCAAATTTGACTCTTTTTCTAGTACTAGCTAAATACCCATGAGTTGCTACGGCGGCACAACTATTTACATTATATATATCATATAATCAATTGGCATGTTCCATTGTGCAATATTTGAATTTTTCTCAGTACTTGACTAATCCATTCTAAATAAAAACAAGTATACAAGTATGTTACTTATTTGCTAAAAGAAAACCTAGATCAAAATGTCAAAAAATTCTAACAAACAAAGTGATTTTATGAAATACCAGTATGTTTGTTGTTGTGTCCAAAAAGACCAAACTCGAAAAGGCTTTTCACGGGGCTTTTTTCTTTTTACAGGGGATACAAAAATATTTTTTTTTGGCTAAACTTGGCGGTGGCACATCAAGATGTACCTGCCAAAATATTTTCCAAAACTTTAACAACTGAAAATGTGTTTTTCCAGTAGCAATATCGCACTATCCCATGTGCCGAAGTGAATTTGTCCACACACACAAAAAAATGTGGCTAAGAGCAAGCAAGTGAGCGAATACGGACATGTGCACCTATGTGATATATATGACTCTCGCACATCTGCCTTAAATAGACTACAGGTAAATAACCGATTTTATCTGCAAAACATGAACATGGGCAAAGATCAGTGTCTGCTCAGAGATTAATCCTGGGGCAGATGATTAATCCTGGGGCAGATAATCTAAGCCGAGTTGCACATGTAGCAGCCCAACTCTGGCCTAATTAAAGCACCGCTTGCGCCGCTGCTATGCCAGACAATGGAGCTATAGTATGCTCAGTATGCTCGCAACTCGCGTGATTGCTGCCGCCGCTAGAATGCCGAAGTCCACCTAATAAATCCATCTCCCTAGCAAAAAATTCCGTTTTCAAGAATTATCTCAAAGAGAGACAATCGCCTTGCTTTGCCGAGACCGATTCTGCATGGCTGCGCCTCAACTTCTTCTGCCAGCCAGCACCTAGGCAAGGTGCTCGCCATGGAGAGGAGTCGATTCATTAATAAAGGAGGCTTCCATGACTGAGGAGTCGAAGACAGAATCAGTCAAGCTTACATTTTGGTCTTGTTCACAACCCTGTGCAACCAAAATTCAGTGTCGTGTGCAACCGGAAATTCAGAAAAAATAGAGAGGAGGGACGCGTTGGATCTAGATCTAGGAGCAACCTATGTTCTACCTGCACTCCTCGACAAACTTATCCCACCATGACCCCCAAATTCTTCCACTTGCACTCTTCCACGATCACCTCTGACCGGAGCATCTTGTCACCAGTAGCCTCGCGCACCACCCTAATCACCGGAGCACCTCGTCATCGGCATATCCACCGCGTGGCCACCGGCATCCTGGGCAGGTACGCGCGTCTAGCCCTTGTCCTGAACTACGGAACATCGCTGGAGTAGTATAGCAGGTTGAGGTTGACGGGACCAGTACAGCGGCTGGCAGCGCCGCACCCTCCCATCGTCTACCTTCCCGCCCCTTCCTATCATCTTTCTCCATGTGAGGCAGAGGTTATTATTTTGTTTAGATTAGATTCCATTTTTAGATTTTTTTTACTAACAGGTGGTACTGGTGGGTAATTTATTTTTTGGTGGGAGGGCAAATCGGTCCAAAAAAGTGTTGGACCGGGAGAAACACTCCGTGCTTTATTATTACTAGAAAAAAAGCCCGTACGTTGCAGCGGGACTGACAAAATAATACTGTAACTTTTCTAAACAAAAGTTGCAATATAAAACAGCTTAAAAAAACAATTTTAGAACACTTTTTTTTAAAAAAAATCCCATGATCTAAATTTTACCCAAACAGAAATGACCCAAGGCAGCCTAATTCTCCACCGGCAGCCCATCTAAGCTAAGCATTAATTAAACAACCATGCTAGTATTTACACACATTGCAAATACATTCTAAATTTTTGAACAAACTAAACATAAGTTTGCTTTGCTTCTTTTCTTCCGTAAATACATCTAGCAAGCATAAAAAAATCATCAACTGGCTTTGATCAAACTTTTTTTGCAAACACATCTACTCCCTCTGTTTTAAAATATAAGATATTTTAGGTTTATGAAAAAAATGTATGTAGACTATTTTTAGTGTGTAGGTTCACTGAGGTTTGGAGTGAATCTACACACTAAAAGTAGTCTAAATACAATCTCTTCACAAAACTAAAACATCTTATATTTTAAGACAGAGGGAGTAGCAAGCAAGGGTAGGTAGCAGCAACCATATCGAGCAGCTAGCAGCAAAAGCATTTGCAGCTGCACGCTCTCACATGGCATAGAAGAAATACCGCGTCTCGCTTGGATCCCACAACACGTGAAGGCAAAAAAGAAAGTAAGACATTAGAAAACATACATATCGGGCTTAGACCAGTCAAAATCCCCAAATTTCTTTATGCTCTCTCCTTGCTCTGCTGTCGGCCGCCTTCCAACCGCGCTACCTCCGGCCATGCCAACGCCTCCGCATCCCGGCTTCCCTCCCGCGCCTCTACCATGCCGGCGACAACCACCGAACAAGACCGTGTGAGATATGAGTTCCTGATCTTTCTTAAACAAAAATCGAACACCACTTTTGATTCAGCCATCTTCCATGAAGATAGAGTTAATAGCTTGAAGAATTACGATCTAGTACAATATTTTATCATGGAACCAATAAATTGATCAGGCTTGAAAGTTGGAATCAATGGACTTGATTTGATTAATCAATGGGGACATGAAGCAGGCCTTAACCTGATTGGGAACTTGATTGGATGAATGGCCGAACGCCAACTCCAGCAGGCTTGGGGGGACGTTGTCGTCTACGCATAGATGAAATCAGGACTATCCAGCGAACTTTTTCTCACCTCGGCACCACGACCCCGTCCGTGTCCGACGCCTCTACCCCACCGGCCACGCCTGCTGCTTGTGCCTGCATTTTTCTTGCGGTTGCGATGGAGTTGTCACGAGAGCAGTCTTGCTCTTGCTTTGGGGGCGGTCCGCGCGACCCTGCCCGTGCACGCCTGCTCCTAGCCGAAGTCCTGGTCTGAGCTCGGTATGGAGATCGATGGGTGTTGCGCAACGCCTCCCCCTCGCCCGCAACCGAGCCCAGAAGCACGCCTCCGCGCGCAGACACCACCACGGCCTAGTCCCTTTCCTCCGGCAACGGAATAACGCCCAATTCGCCCATCGAACTTGATGGCGGTGCAGTCCCGCAAGGTCCTGGCCGGTGGGAGAGCCAGCTGCAGCCATCGTTACCATCTACTCGGTGACATCTATGCGTGCCGCGTCTCTCTCTAGATAGAAGCAATGCAATGAGCTGATCCCAGACATCCAACTATCTAATCTCGTATATAGATATGATGCGGACCAAGATCTGCCTTCCTATGATAGGTGTTTTAGTTAGGGTAGAACCCTGCTTAGAGGGATGTATGTATATGGCGTGTCCTGTTGGTCGGATCAAAGCTTTTTTTTCTTGGACGTGGACTCCGTCTTAGCTCCGGAACATAGTTTTTTTACTCATCGATCCACGTAGCTTTGTCCGACTGTTTTTTACTTATCGGTGGCATTGGTTATAATATGTAATTTGGTGGGAGGGTATAATGGTCCGAAAAAGTGTAGATACTACAAGAAACACTCCTTCCTTTATTATTAGGTATAGATATAGATTAGGTATAGATATAGATATAGATGTAGACTAGCAAAATGCCCGTGCGTTGCAGCGAAAAAAGTTAATTTTTGTTATGTCGCAAGGAGAATATTTACTTTCTCCAAACCCCCTTTTTCTTGACGTGCTTCCCTTCCATCTCCTCTCTGGCTGGCACCATCCCGTATTAATTCACGTATTTAGTTTATTTTTAGGGAACACAATCCCTCGCAATCGGTTCCGTTCAATTAAGTAGTCCATAGCTTCCTTTGCCCACAATCCCTTCGTTTAGTTGCTACATCCGTACCATTTAATTAGCTCACACATAACTTCAAACCAAACAATGGTGTAAATGTTTGTTGACGATACTTAGACAACTTGCCACGTATATAAGCCGGTGGCGCTCGCCGTAAGGTAGAAGGGTGGTACTAAAAATAAGTCCTTCCAGTTTGCAAGCAGCTCACGTTGAAGGAGAATTATAGCAGGCTAAATGACCAACAAAAGAAAGGCTGGCCCAAAACTGCATGGGCTCTTGGAGGTGTGCTGCAAGGGAGCGATGATTGTGAGTTGTGATTGTGATCTTTCTCTAGTCCACAAATCCCGTCATAGACAAATCAAAGGTAAAAAAACCTGTCGGAGAGAACGAGGATGCGTCTGCAATGCCGAGGGAAGAGGCTACCATTGGGGTCCGACAGAAGGAGAGGTAGGGGTGAGGGAACGCACACACCCAGAACAAAATTGGTTGTCTTCCTCACCGGAATTGGCAGCAAGAAATCCACCATTCATACCTGAAAATAGACAAAGCCATGGCCACGGACGGACGCTCCCTCTCGGCGGCTCTCTCCGGCCACACGCTAGCTAGCCCTACAGCTCCTCCCTCTGGCTTCTCCTCTCGCTCGTCATTCCTTTCTCCCAGCGACGCGCCGGCGCCTCCCTTGACCAACTCGGCGCCGCGTTACATATGGCTCGACCAAGAACTCCAGGAATACGATCTGGCAAATCCGGTTGGACCCTGGCTCCGCCATCGTGTGCTCTGCTCGAGCCGTCGAGCGCCGCCCAACACGCTGCTTCCTCCGTTGCCGGGTTGTGCCTTGCGCCGTGCCGCATACCATATGAAGAATTGAACCAGTATTTCAATTAAGCGGTGGCAGGGACATAATAATATTAGTACAGCTATAAAACGAACCAAACCATACAGTCTAACTCAGCGGTGGTGAAGGATGTAATTACCTTAAATTTTAGGGGTAAAAGCGTCCAAAAAAATGTTGGACCGGGAGAAACACTTCGTGCTTTATTATTAGGCATAGACTAGTAAAACAATTTTCTACTCCATTCGTTTTAAAATATAAGATGTTTTAGTTTTGTAAAGTAAATGAATCTAGACTATTTTTAGTATATAGGTTCAATTTAAATATGAGTGAACCTACACACTAAAAGTATTCTAGATACATTTGATTCACAAGGCTAAAACATCTTATATTTTGAACGGAGGGAGTACACTCGATTTCGTAGCGGGTGCGTTTCCGTTGCCTCCGACCTCTCCCTATATATATGTACGTCCTCGGAGCGGAGAGGCGCAGCGCACATCCCACCGCCACCATCGCGACCCACGACGATGCAGATCTTCGTGAAGACCGTCACTGGGGAGACTCTGACGCTCGAGGTCGAGAGCAGCGACACGGTCGACAGCATCAAGGCCAAGATCCAGGACAAGGGAGGCATCATCGCCACCTCTGACTCCGACGACGATTGGCGTCACCTACCGTCTCTCGTCTTCGCCGGGAAGCAGCTAGAGGAGGAAGACGGCCAAACCCTGGCCGACTACGGCATCTGCAAGGAGTCGACGCTGCACCTCCCTCTCGGCCTCCGTGGCGGCCATCGGGGCACCTACGCCCATTGCATGGAGCCCAGCCTCCGAGATCTTGCGCTCAGCTACAACGAGAACAAGCTGGTCTGCCGCAAGTACGTGCATACATATACATGCTTGATTTCTTTCATCTTGGTCTGACATTACATGGCCTGACTTCCTTCCGCCATTGATTCGTTTCTCGATAAAATTAGGTGCTATGCACGTCTTCCTCTCAGGGCTACCAACTGCCGCAAGAAGAAGTGCGGCCACAGCAGCGACGTAATGTTCTCTCTTCCAATTACTACATATTCATTCTCACATTCATACTAACTACAGTTGGTGAAGAAACTTTAGCAGGACAGCAGTGACATGCATACTAACTACCCTGCAGAAGCGACCAGCCTCACATAAGGACCGGTGGATTGATAGATATGATAGTTCGTTCGCTTTCCTCTGCGCAAATGATCTGCGTTTTTTTTTTTGCTTCGCATACATATATGCAGAATTAGTGGTGTAACATGGTGTCTACAGTTTCTATGTTTATATGCCCCAAAGCATACCGATTTTTCACATGTGGTGTGGCAGTACAGCTCCATCTTCTTAATTTTGATGACCTTTGTAGAAATATTTGATGGAGGGGCGATGACGATGACGCGCTTTCGACTCGTGCTAGTGTTTATAGTCGTTGCTAAGTGGTCCATGAACCTATTTATAATTTTTAGGATCTTTATACTACCGTTGATGAGTATTAATAAATCGGTGGACTTTTCCCAAAGTCTACTCAAATCGTAGGTTGAGACCGCTAGTAGCGTTGCTAGGAGCATCATGGCTTGCCCCCGTAGTGCATCTGTTTTTTTCGAATTTAGGGCACATCCCCAGCTTCAATAAAAGAATCCCTAAAATTAGAGTAATAGAGTGGTTATTGTTACAGAACTAAAAGATTACAAAGCATGAGAGTATCACCACTCCATAGCGTAACAAAGAAGTAAAACTTGTCTATTCTACAACTTCACTAAGCAACAAGCAACAACTATAGCCCTAGCCACACTCTTTGCAACATCACATACAGAAAGGGTCAAAGACATCAGCCATTCTCAAATCTTTTAACGTTAAACATCCATCCATGGCTCTTGTGGAAGAACTCATTGTCTACCAAGCAATCGTTTGGCTTCCTGCTGCATGATTCACAGGTTTTGCTTCTGCAAACCAACCTAGAAATGTAAATTGTGCGAAATAGTAGATATGATGCTAATTAGATCCACATGGAAGATACTTCTAAAGCATGCATCATTTCTAGTTTTCCAAATACCCCATAAGATTCTAGCTCCACCAGTTGCAAAAAGAGACTGCATCTTCCTACCCTTAAAGTTTATAACCCAACTCCATAGATTCTCCACTTTGGAAGGCATCCTGGGGAGATCAAAAGCAACAAAAACTACTCCCTAAATGTATCTAGCCACAACACATTCATAAAAAAGATGATCTACATTCCCCTTCTTATTACATAATATACAAGTCCCATCTCCAATCCATCCTCTTTTAACTAGTATATCTTTAGTAAGAATGCTCCTCTTAAAAGTAAATCACAAAAACTTTACTCTTAGAGGAATCTAATAAACCAAAATCTCTCATACCCGCACATCTACTTGATGAGTTTTTAGAGCTAGATACATGGACTTAAATATAGAAGTACCCTTTTCTCTAACATCCATCTATAACCATCTTGCTTGTCATTCAAAACCACACTAGCACAAAGATTTTTCAGATCATACGACATCTTAATTGTCTCACCAAAGAGAACTTTGCAGAAACGAATAACACCCACCCTTCATTAAAAACTTTAGCTATTGTTATATTAACACTAAAGGTTAAAATATATAATCTAGGAAAACACTCCCTTAGAGGTTGTCTCCAATCCATGCATCATCCCAAAAGAGTGTTCTCTCCCCCATTAACAATTATCTTCCTACAGAAATGATAAAACATGCTAGAGACATTCATCAGACATTGTTCAACACACATAATGAAGATTTGTCCATTACAACTAGAGAGTAGACATTGTTCAACACACATAGGAAATAGTGAGTTATTGCTCTCTCACTCATCTAGTATTGCCATGATCCTATTCAACTTATCTTTGTTGCCCTCACTAAATTTCAGAAGATCATAGAGTGAGTACTCTAATTTCTTCTTCTCCTCCTTCAACTCTTTTTTTTTCAATATCCCATTGATGCTGCCTTAGCTTCATCATCTCCTCACCAGAATTGTTCATCTCTTTGAGCACTTGCATTTCATTCTTCATATCCTCAAACTTGATCTCCGTCTCACCCAAATCCTTCTCAGCTTCATTCTTCAGGAACTCAGTGAGAGCTGCATTTGGTTCTTTCACAGATGATGTCCCAGCTGCTGTCCCAGCTTCCTTCTCTGCATCATACAGGTCCAAGTTTGCCTTATAAGCCCGTTTCTCTGTCATGTCAATGAACTTCTTGACATCAGCTAGCAGGCTTGTGTACTTTTCATCTGCCTTGGTCTTCTCCTCAGCCATTTCCTCAATCAACTTCCCATTCTCAACTTTCTCAGCTAGCCTAGCTGCGATGCTATCTTCATATCTTTCCCACAAAGTAGACAATGCATACTTCAATGTAGCTGGCCAATCATCATCTATCCAGTCAACAAAGCCACAATTTTCCACCTGATGCAAAAAGAAAACAAACAATAAGAAAACATTTTGCAATTGTTTTAGAGCTTCCTAAATGGCATGTAAATGCTATGACAATAAGAATAACAAACAATAGAATTGTGTATGCAAATAAGCTTTCTAAATGGCATCTAAATGATATCACACCTTTCTACATGATAGATCTAAATATTAAAGTTCTATGCTTTTCTACATGCTATCTAGATGCTATCACACAATTCTAAATATTAAGGGCTTGTTTGATTCATAGGATAGGAAAAGTATAGGAATAGGAAAACCATAGGATTGATATGTCATGCCAATGTGAATCCTATAGGAAGAGGGATCTTGTTTGATGTGGCAAAGGAATTTTTCCATGAGGTGTGACCTAATGTTGTTTTCCTATAGGAATTGCACTACAAGATTCCTATAGGATTAATTCCTATAGGATATGTTCCTATGAATCAAACACTAACATAGGAAAAATTCCCATAGGATTCAAATTCTACACAATTCCTATGCAATTCCTATAAATCAAACAAGCCCTAAAGTACGAGAGCAACCACATTTGATCATTCTCTGCCAATATCTCTAAAATAAACATGAATTTTTGCAACTACTTATATTTTTCACATAACACATATAGAACCTTCTTCCAGTGTTTGTCCCTTCAAAGGCAACATACATCTCAAGCACCTTCTTGTGGATACGGCAGACTATGTCACAGCCGACAGCAAGCCCATAGAATGTTGGGTCATGGATGGTATTTGGAGCAAAGTCCATGGCGATGATGTCCTATGTACCCACGAAAAGCAAGGAAATCGAGTTCAATTCTGCTTAATCGCACCAAATCGACAAATCCCCAATTCGAGGGCACCCGAGCCCTAACCCTAAAATCATAGGGGGGGAATAACTTACCCCTAGCATCGAATCGGCAGAGGACTCACCGTCCTTCCAGCTAGGCATGACGACATTGCCGGTGGTGGCTAGAAACGGCAACGACGCTGGCTAGAAACTTCGACAACGGCGGCGGGAGCAACGGCGTCGAACATGGGAGAGGAAGAAGAGTGGGAGAGCGGTCAACGACGGTCCTGGTCGGGCTTGTTTTGTCCTAGCGGTAGGCCAGCACATCGCTGTTAACGGCCGTCTCCGCGCGTCGTTCGAACATTGCCACATCACCCTAACACATGGGATCCACTGTAAGTTTTGGTGTCAATTCGTTGTAAAACCAGGATTTGCGCGAATTGCAAAAAACCCGCACCAGGGTGGTAGATTTTGGTAACCATAACGGAAAGTTTTATCAATCCGTAAAATCACGCTATAAAGTGGTACTAAAATGCTATTAACTCCATGGAAACATCAAAACTGATCTACTGGCAGATCTTTAGACTCGTCAGATACCTTGTAACAGGACCTTATCCTCTCCCGGTCAATAGTGAAGAGAGGTGATTTCTGATCCCCTCGAGCGAACCACCTCTCCACCGCCGGATCGACGGTTCCCTCATCCTCTAGTGGCTGCTCCGGCAGCGGGAGTATGGGGAAACCCCGATCTTCGGCGTGTATATATCGTAGGCTCGTTTAGGGAGCTAGCCGGCGGCGTCGGGAGTTGGCGGCGCGACCGGAGTGGCTTTTTGCGGCAGTGGTCTTCCTCTTCGGCGGCGGAGTTCCGTGGAGCTCGGCTGCAGACCTTCCGCCTTCCTCATGCTTGCGGTTGTTCTCCGGATCGACCGTGCGCGCCTTTCCCGGGCCGGATTCCGTGGACGGCGGATCTGACACTCGTTCAAGAAGAAGAGGTTGCTGGTGGTGCTGCTGTGCGTCGACGGCGCTGGCGGCTCGAGGTGCTGGCTCTTCGGAGCACGTGAAGGTCGACAACCCCACTGCTTCGGGAGGGCTCCGGTTCCAAGGTGTATGCGGAGCTCAGGCAGCGGCCCACGCCGTCCTCTCATCTCGGCGGCCGGTGACGAAGACGGAGTCCAGGAGGGACCTATCTGTATTTTTTCTGTTTTCCTGGTCTTTTCTATAAGAACACAGTAGTAATATCAGATCCTTTTCCCGTAAAAAAGATACCTTGTAACAATGCATGTGGTGCAGTGGGCGAACATACCACCTAATGATTCTACCTGGGAGAAAGCAAACTTCATTTTTTTTAGAAAAGAGTATTTATATTACAGAAATATCAATTACACCCAGCCTCTACAACAACGCATGCCCTAGCGGCCCAACAGATGCACACAGCTTAGAAAAAAGAGAGAAAAATTACAAAAAAGAAAAGTCCTGCTACAGAGAACTAATCCTCAAAACAACGACACTAACACCATCAGAACAACACCAGTAGTCCTCCACTCCAATAACAACGCCTTCAAGATGGAAACAGTGCCCAAGCGCCGTTGTTTTCCGATCAAAGATCATAGGTTTTCATCCTGGGAGAAAGTCCTTGCTCATAAAACAATGCCTTCAGCGAGGTCATTGCCAGGCACAACCAGTTAAGGCCAGACCTTAAATTTTTACCCTGCAAGATAAGACTAGAAACTCCCCCTGTGTTGTCTTCTCGCACCAACAGTCGCTGCAACGAGTCCCAGATCATGCAACCATTTCTCCGTCGTCACAAGAACAAAAATCACCATCGCTACCCTCATATTTCCGCTTTCCTGATATTCTTCGCATCTGACTTTATCATGGCTCTAAGAATGACACTTGGTGGGAACAAACAATAGAGCTTCGCAGTGCTCCCGCTGAAACCAAATGGCCAGAAAAACAAGGTGCGCACGACCGAATACTTTTCGATCCAGCAATCTCCAGGCATGATATGCCCATGGGAGTTCGCCGGCGGAGCCTTCCGGAACCCGCCTTTTCAGACCAGATCAACGAGGGCAGACATCAAGCAGACCTTCGTCTTCGTGCGAAAGAAACCAAAGGACCACCTCCTTTATTAGATCCGACACAACGATCCCCACACCGCCAGCCGTTTTCGAAGAACGGATCGAGCAGGCAATTAGGAATAGAAAGCCGATCTAGGTCTTCCAACAAAATTCCATCGCCGACACCTCCACCAGATCGCCACCCGCCCCACTCCGGTAGAGGCCACCGCCTCCAGCTCCAAGCTCCCACGAAGCCACCGCCAGCCGGAGCCGTGGAGACGTCGATGGCGAGGGTGCCCCGTCCAGCCCCGGCGATCTCCTCCCTACCGTCGCGCTGGGGCCGGGAGGCCAGATCCCCGCCGCCCCCATCACCGGCGCCGCGCACTTAGGCCGGCTGCCCTCCGAGGGCGACGAGGAGGGAGAGGGATGAAGGGTGAGGAGGTGGCGGCAGGATAGGGTTTGGCCCCCTCGGTCGCTAAGAGGGGGCGACGCGAGGGGGAGGAGGTATCGCCGAAAGCAAACTTCATGAAGATTACGTTCCTGCATTGTACAACATTACCATTCAGGGCTGGTTGGCTACAACGTGAAGTAGTGAACTCCTTGAGGACAAGATCGTGCCCAAGGAGGAGTATTGCCAGTACCTGACGACTGTCATCCACCATTTAGCGAAGGTCCAGAAAGGTGAAGATGAAGCCACGTCGCCTCGTCGGTCGACGTCCAAGTGTTGTTTTGCTTTTAATGTTCACTCAATGGCATATAAGGTCAGCTCGTCGTTTCCCTCTTGTGGGCTACGTCAAATGGTTGTAATGTCTGATACCTAAACACATACTCTCTCCGTTTTAAAATATAATAAAATGTTTTAGCTTTGTGAAACAAATGCATCTAGACTTTTTTTAGTATGCAGGTTTATTCATGTTTGAAGTGAATCTACACACTAAAATAAGTCTAGATACATTCTCTTTACAAACCTAAAACATCTTATATTTTGAAACGGAGAAAGTACTACACTCGAATATGCGCTATCTGAATAAGAATTATCTACTTCCTCCGTTTTAAAATATAAGATATTTTAGTTTTGTGAAGTAAATGTATCTAGACTTGTTTTAGTGTCTAGATTCACTTTAAACATGAGTGAACCTATATACTAAAACAAGTCTAGATATATTCTCTTCACACACCTAAAACATCTTATATTTTAAAACGGAGAGAGTAGATCTCAATATACTTTTATCGATTTACCCTCAAATCCCTAGTACATCACCAGATCCCCTTTTCCCTGGGCATGACATGCATCGGGTGCCTGCGTAGAGCAGAGCTTGTCCACCCACACGTTGAATACGAGGTCCAAAAGCTCCATCCTCCATGACGAGAGATCAGTTCCGTGTCCTACGGCCACAGCAAGAATGATTATGCTGACGGACGCCGAAACGTGAACAACAACGTCGAGCAATTGGCGGCCGGGGGGCTGGTTGTTCTGTAGGCGCTGATGCTGATACCGTGGGATGACTGTTGGATGCTGATGAGCAGCTCCATGGTGAGACAGGCCGAGGGCGTACGCCGCGGCCGAGTTGGCTAGCTGGTATGCCAGCCACAGCACCAGCGTCCGCACACCCGAGGCCGTACAGCCCATGGATTCAACCGCTGCGCCACCGCCATCCGGTTCAGGTTCTGACATCCTTTCATTTTTCCTGCCTCCCCTGTTTTGCCTCCTCTGTGTCATGTCCACGGCTGCCCACCGTCTAACCACCTGTGTCCAGCTAATTTGATCGGGATTAGTGATTTTGTCTTTTTATTTACCTATGTGCTAAAAAGTGTTCGGAGGCTAGTTAGTCTTTCCGAGCCTCCGTTTCTCGACCGTCCGATGTGATGTCCACGCTACCGATCATGTGCGCGTCTCCTCACATTTCGGGCAGCTTTCCACCTGGGTGGGGGCACACATGGGAGCCTTGGATGTCGTTCTCCTCTGTCTCGTTCTGTATCCCGTTCCCCATTTTCTTCTACAAATCACGCCAGCTAGGGTTCCTCAAGGCGGTGAGCTCTGCTCGAGCGGTGAGCGAGCGCATGCGGGAGTGTGGCCAGCTCATCGGCAGAGCGCGAGCCAGGAGGTAATGCGGCAAGCTCCGCGGAGGAAGCAATAGGTGCGACGGCGGGGTGCTTGGCGTCGGAGATCCGCGACGGAGGTGACTTCCGTCCTCTATAGTGGTTGTCCCCAATTTCCCCCTCTCAATTACGCGAGATTTCGCCCTGTTGAAAAGCAATCCACGCATCCCTGCTCGATTTGTCCTGAAGCCGCGGGGATTTATCTCACGGTGACCCCGCTCGATTTCGTCTTTGTACGTATGCCTTCTCCTGCAATTTTCTGAACTGCACGAAGTAGATGCTCTTTGCAGCACATCACGACGCCTATCACTTGTTCGATTTATTTTCACGGTTTGCACTTTTTTCTCTTGGTTGGACGCACAGAGCTTAGTTTGACAGTGGCGAACATTATGCAGTTTTTGGTAGTACTCTACTTGTTTTTCAGCATGTACATAGGATGAAACAAAGTGTTGGTTTCAGAGTATAGGTTGTTATCAAAGGCACTTCAATTTATCTAGTAGCCATGGTTATAACAGGAAACTGGCAGATTGTTTTGTAGGTTTAATATGGTCATGCTTTTCCTTTTGTTTTGATGACATGGATTTTATACAGCAGCATGCAAAATCTTGTAATAATTCTTTTTATATTTGGTTGCTTTTGTATCGCTAGTGTGGCTACTGAATTCTAATTAAATTGGCTCCGGTGCCACACTTAAGTTCTGTTCTGCAAAACCTATCTAGGTATTTTATGATCCCCATGCAGAAGTTGGCTAGTTGGTCTAAATAAGTTGTTTTTGGCCACATGCCAAGTTGTTTTTTTTAACCCAATTAAGTATTATTTCAGTGTTATTTTTAGGTTTTACCATTCTTTTTTCTTCTTAGAAGTTGGCTAGTTGGCCTAATTAAGTTGAATTTTCCCACATGCTAAGTTGATTCCTAAATCCAACTAAGTTTGATCCCTTTGTCATTTTAGGTTTCCCACATGCTAAGTTGTTTTCTAAATCCAACTACGTTTGATCCCCTGTCATTCTTGGTTCCTATGTTTCTTCAATTCACTAGTGGTGATTGGAACCCATTGGTCTTTGCTTGTGGAAGAACCGTCTTCAATTCACGCGGGTTATGTCCGCTGTGTATGCAATTTTTAGTACGGGTATTTTTTTGTTGCCTCAGACATATCTCCCTAGTTGTATCCACTGTACAACTAAGTTGTTGTACTTCCGGTTTAGTACTCCCATCTGGTCTCTGATCCCTATTAATTTTCTGTACTTAACAACTGTGTTTTGCTTGGTAGTTTAAATTGCTGCAAAGCAACTGTACTGGATTGCTAGTCTAGTCCTCCAAATGCACCGTGTCCAACTGTTGCTGCTACTAATCTACCCCCGCCGCTGTTGCATGCCAGTGAGACCTCACGCCCGTCTCTACTTTGTTGGTGCTACGCTTCTCTGTTATGCGCGTGCGACCTCACCTATTCCCCTTTTTTATGCTTGGGTGTGATGGTACAGGCTACGCAAGCAGCGGCGACGGCGAGGATGGTTCAGGAGGGCGCCTACTCGGACGACAATGACCTCCAGGTGACTCACTCTTGCCTTTTCTGATAATATTGTGTCTGGCCGTCATGCAACACAGATCGTTGGGCCACAAGTAGTTTCGACCTAATCACTAAGAGTTTTTTAGCTTGTGTGTATAGCTAAAAGGTTGAGTGTTTTGTTTCTGTGCCTAAAGTTCGCCGATATCTTATCTTTTGGTAAATGAATGGGAGGACTGTTGCTACTTAGTCGCATGCTTGATGAATTAGTAGTTAATCTATCTATCTTGTAAATGAGTGGCAAGTAAAAATCCGGGTACTATTTTTTTAGGATTACCTCCTATGTGGCTAGTTGTTTCATTAAGTTGTTTTACCAATATGCTTAAGTCGTGTACTGAAATGAATTAAGTTGATTCTTCAAGCATGTTTGGGTATTGGTACAATCTACCTAGGTGTTACTTTTTGAGCAACATGCATAATTTGTCTTAAGTTGTTTTACACTTTATCCTAAGTTGTTTCCCATAATTATGTAAGTTGCAGCTTCCAGTCCACCAAGTTGCAGGATCCTTAGTTGCTTATTTTTTGTTTCATTAAGTTGATAAACAACTCAATCTTAAGTTGTTTCCCATAAGTATCTAAGTTGTAGCTTTCGGTCCACCAAGTTGAAGGATCCTAAATTGCTTATTTTGTTTCACTAAGTTGATTAATAACTTTAGCTTAAGTTGTTTCCCATAACTATCTAAGTTGCAGCTTCCACTCCACCAAGTTGCAGGTAGCTATCCACTTAGGTTGCTTCATCAGGAAACTTGGTTTATCAACTTACTACAAATTAAGTTATTTATCCCATTCCCTTAAGTTGTTTACTATCCATTGTTAAGTTTTTTTTGCATATCCATGGACTAGGGTTATTCTTTTAGATTCACCATGACTTAATAAGTTGTTTATGCCTTTTTACTAAGTTGCCTGGCCACTTCTATTAAGTTTCATGTTGCTCATTAGTAATGTTGTTTTTATCATAGTTTTGCTATACATGCATGTGTTGGGGATTTACTTTTCTGTGTAAACAATCATGCAAATGATTTAGTTGCTTAGCTCATCTAACCGAGTTTTCCTCGCGACACTTTAGTTGATCCTTGGGAGTTATTCATACATGTTTCTTTGCTAAAAACCAAGTTGTGTAGATTCCCTACTTCCTTTTGATGTGAAGTTCACTATTTTTTAGTTGTTGCTAAGTTGCTCACTGTTTACTGTTAAGTTGTGTTCAAAATAGTTGCTAAGTTTATCCCAAGAAGCTCTTAAGTTGCACCCTAATTTCTCCTAAGTTGATCCCTAAGCGCAACTAGTTTTTGCTGCGAAGAACCTTGTAAGTTGCCTATTTTCAGGTTGTTGTAAAGTTGCTCCCTAATAACTGCTACCTAACTGTTGTTAAGTTCACTCGTAGAAAAAGGGTCTTCGGTTCAATCTAGAGTCTAACACTAGTCCCGATTTGTTCCGGGTCGGGACTAGTATAAGCACTAGTTTCGGTTCGTACCGTTTTTGGTGGCTAGGAGTCCGAGGAAACTCTAGTCCCGGGTCGTTTCGGACCTTTAGTCCCGGGTCGTGATACGGCCCGGGACTAAAGGGGTGCGGGTCCCGGCAGGAAAACTTAAATTGGCTATAACTTTTGCGTACATATCGGAAAAAAATGTACAACATATCAAAATATGTGGAAAAAATTGTGAGTTCGATTTCAACAACCTTAGGCCGTTTTAGATTATTTTAGATTTTTAAAATTCGAAAAGAAAAAAAGTTATTTAAAAATTACTTTTTTTTTGCAATTTTATTTATTCCATATTTGGATTCGTCACATTTTTCTGATAATTATGAATATATTATTTGTCGAATTTCAGTTTACAAGTTTAAAGATATTATTTATGCCATATTAAATGAATAAATGGCAAAAAAAGAATAAAATATTATTTTATTTGGTTTTTTACTTTCATTGGATTAAAATATTATTATTACTTATTTACTGTTGTTTACTAAAATAGTTGTTTGTAATTTCAAAAAATAAAGATGTATGGCATATTGATATGGGCTAATAGGATAGATATGGTAGTGTTGACAATAAAGTACAAATGGGCTTCGCGCGAGGACATCCTGATGGAACACAGAAGTTAAGCGTGCTGAGGATGAAGAAGTAGTGCTAGGATGGGTGACCGACTGGGAAGCTTACCGTAAGTGTAATTTGACTTATATACTTAGTACTAAAAATATTCCAAGTGAGAGGATTACGAGTCAAACAATTCAAAAGTTTAAAATATTTGAAAAAAAATAAAAAAAATATTTGAAAAAAGATCTTTAGTCCAGGGCCGTATTACGACCCGGGACTAAAGGTCCTTCATCCTCCCGCTATAAAAAGGCCATGCGGTGACCTCTAGTCCCGGGTTGTAACAAACCGGGACTAGAGATATGGACCTTTAGTCCCGATTTCGCAGTCCCGGGTGCAAAATCGGAACTAAAGGCCCTTACAAACCGGGACTATAGGCCCTTTTTCTACTAGTGGTTGGTGTCTAATTGATGCTAAGTAGTACAAAGTAGCTATTAAGTTTCTGAGTCTACCACATCAGTTATATCCAGGGATGCACTACGATTGATCTAATATGCACATAAGTTTATGCTAGTTGTGTTTCAGGAAGGTTTGTTCCAGGACCCTAGAGTACATGCAGATCCTAATCTAGGAGTAAAAGAAGAAATGAAATTAAGGGGGTACGGGGCATTTAGGTTCGTGTGATCCGATTACCTATTAAGGGGGTATGGGGCAGTTAGGTTCGTGTTTAAAAAAAAAAGGTTTCGTGTGATCTGATTACCTCTTTTTTATTTCCTTTATAGCTAAGTCATGAAAAATCTGAAAAAATTTAGGTTCAATGGAGATTTTGGAGGAAGAATAGGTGATGTCCAGGAAAAAGGGAGATGCGTCATGTGGTCCTGTGGTGGGGTGGGGACAAGTTGACGTGCGCGAATTTGGGTTGGCACCAGGCTGGTCCAAAACAGCAGGGCATCCGACACGTGGGAACTTGACCGCATTGTTTTTCTGGATGAGGGCTAGATCGGACTAACCAGCCCTCGGGGGCTGGCTAGCAGCTTCCAATCATTTATGTTTATACTAACAGGCGTCTAGCTGCCCATCTAAACCCGCCAGTTTCCTTACACGCAATGTCTCCATGTGCTACGAAACCGTCTCTCTCATGGGTTTGCTCTCCTGAATCTAAAGCTGCATGCATGCCTTCTTGTCGCCTTTGGCATGTCGCACAGCGCTTGCCGCGGCGCGCATAGGCCCACCGCTTCTCGCCTGATTGCGGCAGAAGTGCTCCTTGATGCCCGTGATGTTCCCGAGCGCGCGGCTCGGCGAGTGGTTCACTCACCCGGGGTCCGGATTTCGGGCAGATGTAGACCCTCCTCCGCAACGGCCCCGCCCCAGGGCCAAAGCTGCTGCATCCGATCTGCAAAAGCGCCACGCGGAAAAACATACTGCGGCTAGGAAAGAAAAAGGCGAAGCTTGCGCGCTAGCCTGGCGTGCCGGGCGGTTCCTCTTCTTCTCGTCGTAGCCGCCTCCTCCGCCTGCTTCGGCCTCATCGGATTTTAGGAAGGGTTGCGTGTCGGGCTGGCGGCGGTAATGAAAACGCCGTGGGTGTTTATGAGTTTTTGCTGCTGCTGCTGTCATGGGCCTCCACTTAAGCCAAAAAGGTGGGATGGGATGGCGGCCCCGTGGGCAGCCCGCTCCTACCTACAATCTGACTATCACGTATTCCCGAATACTCAGTTTCGTAGCGGGTGCGTTTCCGTTTCCTCCGATCATTCAGCGATCTTATACTCCCTCCATCCGTAAATAATTGTACTTTTAGCTTTGTCCTAAAACAAATTTAATACAATTTGATTAACCTTTTAGAGAAACAAACCAATATTTATGACCCTAAATTGATACCACTAGATTGTTTTTAAATTTAGTTTCATAATATATTAATTTAATGTAATATATGTTTCTATATTTTTCTATAAAGTTGGTCAAATTTAATTATGTTTGACTTAGGTAAAAATTAGAAGTACACTTATTTACCCATGGAGTGAGTATGTACCCCTGCCATGCGGCAAAAAGCGCTTATCCCACCACCACACCGTCACCATAGCGACCCACGACGATGCAGATCTTCGTGAAGACCGTCACCGGGGAGACCCTCACGCTCGAGGTCGAGAGCAGCGACACGCTTGGTAGCATCAAGGCCCAGATTCATGAGAAGCAAGGAACCATCTGTTGGAATTTTTGTCTAAATATGTCCAACCCATTTATTATATGCCAATAAATTTCTGAAATCCTAGAGACCCATTTAGCCCATTTATGCAAGGCAAGAGCTGAGACAAATGTTTAGTCACACATTGCTAGTTGATTGGAAGTTGAACTAGCTTATAAGGAGAGTTCTTCCACCACTTGTACGAGTTTGAGAAGAGAAAATATATACACGCGCGCTCCTCCTCCTCCTCGCCACGCCACACCACGATGCAACACGCGTGCCGCGGGAATCTCGCCGAGCCGAGCTTTATTTTGCCACACATGAATGATAGGGGAAATGAATACAAACTGAGTGGAGGCTGTCTGGTTGGATGCCGCCTGTTCGTTTCAACTTTTCGTCCATTCATTTCATCTCCTATGCAGCATGTCTGCCTTTCCTTTGTGTCTATAAGAGAGGTCGCGCATCCTTTCAGACACACTATCGCATATCTCTTTGCGTCTCCAATTCTAGAGCACTGCGCTACCTAGTCTTCCCCATTCCGTCTTGCGGCGTGCACCGCGAGCCGGGACAGTAGGCCTCTGATACCCCGCTGCTTCGAGTCCTGTACAGGAGAAGGGCGATAAGGTTTTTGGGAAGTGCTATTTGCGCGACTACTGACTTCAGCACGAATTTCTTCAGAATAGCGATTGCGCCGACGTCTTTCCCAATGAGGACTTCTTCCCTGACATCAGCAATCTCTTCCTCGACGACATGGCTGACGACAGTGTCAACGCGAACGCTAACGGTTCCTCTGCTGCTACTGTGATGTACATCCTCTTTCTCAACTTTATTCTGATCGTATCTCAAGTTCTACGCCTTGCAATCTGTTTGGTTACCTGCCTTAATATGTATTCGCTATTTCACATGATTAGTATAATTTATATTATTCTATTCATATTTTATCTAGCGTTTATTATGGTTAATTCGCTTGGTAAATTGCTCTTTTATTCAACAATCCAAAAACGTTATTTTAGGCAATTTTCCCCAAGTGGCTTTGTTGCTTCTATGAAGCCACCTGTGTTTGAAGGTGTCAATTACAAATGATGGCGTGCAAGAGCAGTGCTCTGATTTCAGACCATGAGCTGCTATAACGCCATCTATGGCGCACCTGAGGGAGATCTTAATCCTGCTCAGGAAGAGGCGTTCCAAAAACTTGATACCAATTTCAAGGCTGCCTTGATCAGCATTCTTGGCGATAATATTGTCGATCCATATCTGTCATTTAGCAACGACAAGGATATGTGGGATGCACTCGAGAGAAAATTTGGAGTCTCCGATGCTAGCAGTGAACTGTATGTCATGGAACAATTCTATGACTATAAGATGATTGATGACCGCTCCATTGTGGAGCAGGCTCATGAAATACAGTCACTTGACATGGAGCTTGAGCACTTCACTTGTGTGTTACCGGACAAGTTTGTTGTCGGAGGCATTATTGCCAAGCTTTCCTAGTCATGGAGGAATTTTGCTACTTCTCTGAAGCACAAGAGACAAGAGTTCTCCGTGACAGATCTCATTGGGACTCTTGATGTGGAAGAGAAGGCGAGAGCAAAAGACACACGTGCTTGAGGTACCGAGGGAGGTTCTAATGCCAATCTGGTACAGAAAAGGAACTTCCATCCTCACAAGTTCAAGAACAAAGGCAAGTTTGATAGCAAAGGGAAGTTCGATGGAAAGAACAAGGCCTCATAGTCTACCAACTTCAAGAAGAAGACCGATAAGCAGAAAGGTGCTTGTCATGTGTGCGCTGATCCTGATCATTGGGCTCTTATCTGTCCCGATCGTTTTGACAAGCGCCAACATGGGAAGGGCAGCAAAACTGCTAATGTTGTCATGAGCGACGTTGAGATAAAATATGTTGGGTATGGTATATTACCTACTGTTTTTTCATTATGTCATTCTCCTGATTAGTGGATTCACATGGGCGCTAATGTACATGTCTGTTCTGATATTTCCATGTTTTCTTCATATGAGGTCAGAGGGACTCAAACCGTGTCGATGGAGAACGGCTCACATGCTTCTGTTCATGGTGTTGGTACGGTCAATCTGAAGTTTTTTCGAGAAAGACCGTGCGCCTGAAGAATGTGAATCATGTTTCCTCAATAAATAAAAATCTTGTTAACAGATCTCTTCTGTGTCGAGATGGCTACAAGATTGTATTCGAGTCCAATAAATTTGTAATTTCGAAGAATGGAACCTTTTTGGTAAAGGCTATGAGTGCGGAGGCTTGTTTCGCTTATCTCTATCAAACATTTGTAATAAAGTTGTTAATCATATTTACACGAATTTTAAATCAAATGTCTGGCACTCTCCTCTTTGCCATATTAATTTTTGGTTATATGACGCGGCTAGCCAAAATGAATTTAATCCTTGATTTCACAATTGTTAAGGGATCTAAATACCAAGTATGCGTGCAAGCTAAATAACCTCGAAGTCACATATGACTACATAAGTTAGAAATTTAACACCATTAGAGCTCATACATTCTGATTTTTGTGAGATGAATGGTGTGTTGACAAAAGGTAGAAAGAAATATTTCATGACTTTTATCGATGACTCTACGAGATATTGTCATGTGTATCTTCTGAAATCAAAAGATGAGGCTTTGAGTTTTTTCAAAATCTATAAAGCCGAAGCAGAAACTCAACTTGATCGAAAGATTAAGAGGCTTAGTTCTGATCATGGTGGAGAGTATTTTTCTAACGAGTTTGATTCCTTTTGTGCGGAACATGGCATAATTCATGAGAGGACGCCTCCCTACTCACTCTAGTCAAATGCAGCAGCCGAAAGAAAGAACCGTACTCTAATAGATTTGGTTAACGCCATGTTAGACACATCGGGTCTCTCCAAGGAATGGTGGGGGGGGGAGGCACTATTGACTGTGTGTCATGTCCTAAACCGAGTTCCCACAAAGAACAAAAAAATTACTCCATTCTAAGAATGGGAGAAGAAAAGATTAAAACTCTTACTTACGTACTTGGGGTTGTTTGGCAAAGGTTAATGTATCAATCCCCAAGAAGCGCAAGCTTGGACCAAAAACCATTGATTATGTTTTTCTAGGCTATGCTTTCTATAGCATTGGTTATAGATTCTTGATAGTAAAATCTGAAGTACCTGACATTCATGTCAGTACAATCATAGAGTCAACTGATGCGACTTTCTTTGAGGATATCTTTCCTATAAAGGATAAACCCAACTCATCAAATCCGGAGATACCTAGTTCATCTGATCAGGAATTTGCTACATTTTCTGAACCCACCATTCCAATTGAACACTCTGAAAGTCCTAAGGAGGAGGATAATGAAATTCCTAAAAGGAGCAAGAGACAGAGGACTACAAAGTCCTTTGGTGATGATTTCATTGTGTACCTTGTGGATGATACTCCCACTTTCATTTTAGAAGCATATGCATCTCCTGATGCTGACTACTTGAAGGAAGCCGTCCATAGTGAGATGGATTCCATCTTAGCTAATGGAACATGGGAGATCACTGATCGCCCTTATGGGCGCAAACCTGTACGATGCAAGTGGGTGTTTAAGAAAAAGCTTAGACTTGATGGTACTATTGATAAGTACAAGGCACGACTTGTGGCCAAGGGATATACTCAAAAAGAAGGTGAAGACTTCTTTGACACTTACTCACCTGTTTCCAGATTGACCACCATTCGAGTATTACTCTCATTGGCTGCCTCTCATGGTCTTCTCGTTCATCAAATGGATGTTAAGACAACTTTCCTTAATGGAGAGTTGGATGAGGAAATTTACATGGATCAGCCAGATGGCTTTGTGGTAAATGGTCAAGAATAAAAGGTGTGCAAGTTGTTGAAGTCTTTATATGGCCTAAAACAAGCCCCTAAGCGGTGGCATGAGAAGTTTGAAAGAATTTTAACTGCTGCAGGCTTTGTTGTAAATGAAGCTGATAAATGTGTGTACCATCACCATGGTGGAGGTGAGGGAGTCATGCTTTGTTTGTATGTTGATGACATACTGATTTTTGGAACCAACCTTAATGCAATTAAGGAGGTAAAAGATTTCTTATCTCGTTCCTTTGAGATGAAGGATTTGGGAGTAGCTGATGTTATCCTGAACATCAAGCTATTGAGAGATGATGACAGTGGGATTACATTGCTCCAGTCCCACTATGTGGAAAAGATCTTGAGTCGTTTCGGGTATAGCGACTGCAAGTCTTCTCCTACACCGCATGATCCTAGTGTGTTGTTTCGAAAGAATCGAGGAAATGCTAGAGACCAACTGAGATACTCTCAAATTATTGGCTCGCTTATGTATTTAGCTACTGCCACGAGGCCTGACATCGCCTTTGCTGTAAGAAAACTCAGTCGATTTTTTTCAAATCCAGAAGATGATCAATGACATGCTCTTGAGAGAGTTATGCGCTATCTAAAAGGCATTGTGAGCTATGTCATTCACTATACCGGGTATCCGAGGGTACTAGAGGGTTATAGTGACTCAAATTGGATATCTGATGCTGACGATATAAAGGCCACGAGTGGATATGTATTCACACTTGCTGGTGGCGCTGTTTCTTGGAAGTCTTGCAAGCAGACAATCTTAACAAGGTCAACTATGGAAGCAGAACTCACAAGATTAGACACAACCACTGTTAAAGCAGAGTGGCTTCGTAAACTCTTAATGAACTTACTTGTGGTTGAAAAACCAATACCCGCAATCTTTATGAACTGTTATTTTCAAGGTAAATAGTTCTAAGGATAATATGAAGTCATCAAGACATGTGAAGATGAGACTGAAATCTGTCAGGAAAATGAGAAACTCCGGAGTTATTGCATTGGATTATATCCAAACATCTAAAAACTTGGCAGATCCTTTCACAAAGGGTCTATCACGTAACGTGATGTAAAATGCATCGAAGGAGATGGGCATGAGACCCACAATTTGAGTTTTCCATAGTGGTAAACCACTCTATGTGATCGGAGATCCCGTGAATTAGAATTAGGAGACAAGCTGTTGATTAGCTGAGAGGAAATTATCCTTACTTTAATAAACACCACTCCATAAAGATGCAATACTTTCCTATTCTGCACAGTAGGTTGATTTATTATCTTAACGTGTTTTAAGTGGCTTATCTTAAGCAAAGATGTTGTCCTGCAGAATATCTTTTGAAGAACACACCTATATGAGTCTGACTGTTAAAACTTCGCTGTCTATGAGAGTAGGGTGCTCTCTAATAAACTCATGAAAGGACATGGAGTATGACACATAAGCTCCACCCACGGGGAAGTCCCACGGTAGCCTAGTATTGGTCAAGACTTTTTGTGAAGTTAGGTTCGCAGCAAACTTGCAGTTCGAGGCATAGTCCACTGTACAAGTTCTAGCCTAGTATAACATAAAGCTCCAGGTGGAAGTTCAACTTAACAGTCTCCACTACAGTACCGGTATATAAATAATGTTTTGGAACCAAAGGCAAACTTCATGTGTCTCCTGGATCTGGTGAGGGATTGTTGGAATTTTTGTCTAAACATGCCGAGTCCATTTATTATATGCCAATAAATTTCTGAAATCCTAGAGGGCCATTTGGCCCATTCATGCAAGGCAAGAGCTGGGACAAATGTTTAGTCCCACATTGCTAGTTGAGTGAAACTTGGACCATTTTATAAGGAGAGCTCTTCCATTACTTGTACGAGCTTGAAAAGAGAACACATATACACACACGCTCCTTCTCCCCCTCGCTTGCCTCGCCTCGTCACGTTACGACGCGCGTGCCGTGGGTTGCAAGAATCTCGCTGAGCCAAGCTTTTTTTGCCACACATGAATGGTATATGAACAGTTGTACAGAAGCTGAAACGTTTTACTCGAGTGGACTTTTAATATGAGCTGAGTGGAAATGAATATGAACTGAGTGGAGGTTGTCCGGATGGCTGCCGCCTGTTCGCTTCAACTTTCCGTCCAATCTTTTCATCTCCTATGCAGCATGTCTGCCTTCCCTCTGTGCCTATAAGAGAGAAGCCGCGCTTCCTCTCAGACACATTGTCGCACATCTCTTTGCGTCTCCACTTTCAGAGCACTGCGCTACCTAGTCTTCCCCATCCCGTCTTGCGGTGTGCACCGCGAGCCGGGACAGTAGGCCTCCGAGACCCCGTTGCTTCGAGTCTTGTACGGGAGAAGAGCGATAAAGTTTTTGGGGAGCGCTATTGGCGCGATTACTGACTTCAGCACGAATTCCTTCACGAATAGCGATTTCGCCGACGTCTTTCCTAACAAGGACTTCTTTCCCAAAACAGCAACCTCTTCCTCGACGACATGGCTGACCACGGTGCCAACGCGAACGCTAGCGGTTCATCTGCTGCTGTTGTGATGTACATCCTCTTTCTCAACTTTGTTCTGGTCGTATTTCAAGTTCTATGTCTTGCAATCTATTTGGTTATCTGTCTTAATATGTATTCGCTATTTCACATGATTAGTATAATTTTTATTATTTTATTCATGTTTTATCTAGCGTTTATTATGGTTAATTCGCTTGGTAAATTGCTCTTTTATTCAACACCATCATCACCTCCTCCGACGACGACGATCGGCCTCAGTTACCGTCTCTCGTCTTCGCCAGGAAACAGCTAGAGGAGGAGAACGGTCGGACCCTGGCCGACTACGGCATCTACAAGGAGTCAACGCTGCACCTCGCGCTCGGCCTCCGCGGGGGCTTCCGGGGCGGCCAATGCTGGTCTATCGAGCCCAGCCTAAAAGCGCAGCTACAACGAGAACAAGCTGGTCTGCCGCAAGTACGTGCATATATAGTCCATACTCATTAATTACTCCGACACATGCTTGATTTTTTTTCATCTCGATCAGACATATTACCTGACTTCTCATCGCCATTGATTCATAGGTGCTACGCACGCCTTCCTCTGAGGTCTACCAACCGTCGCAAAAAGAAGTGCGGCCGCAGCAACGACGTAATTTTCTCGCTCCAAACTATACCAGTTTTTACTACTGTGCTACTAATCTACCTGTTCATTCTGTCATCTGATGAAATTTCTCTCTTCAGCTGAGGCAGAAAAAGAAGTTTCAACGGCATCACTGGTGAGGCAAAATATTGCTTTTGTAATGAAAACAAAACAATTGAACATTTATTTATTTTATGTCTGTTCGCAAAAATAATTTAGCGCATGGTTTTTTGTGCTTATAATCTTTCTCCACCTACCAATATTTCTAATATGTTTGGGAACTGGCTAAATAGAGTAGACAAAGTGAATAAGGTCAGACTGCGTATTGGTATCTCGGCTATTTGTTGGTCAATTTAGAAATATCGTAACAACTGTATTTTTAACAAGACCGGAGTACCTTCTTTTTTACAGGTTATCATCATGACGGCGCATTGGATTTAACTCTGGGCTTTCCTCCTTCCAGAGCATCAACGACATCCCATGGTCTATGGGTATACCCGTCTTGTGGTGGTTACGTCGGACTTTTTCAGCCAGGCTTCGTGACGGCATTCTAGTAGATTAACTGAAGCCTAGTATCTTGCTTTTTTGTTCTCCTGTGAGACTCATTTGTTTGATCGGATGCTTGGTCTGCACACCATAGTATTTTGTCATTTGGTTTGTATTACTCCACGGATGTTTTTCTTTTGACTTTTTTTAATAAAGGACTGTGTGCATCCTTGGATGCAGAGGCCGGGTAATCCCCTTTTTGAAAAAAAAAACAGGACAGCATTGACATGCATACTTCCTGCACAAGCCACAAGCCTGCATTTCTTTCTTGGCATACATATATATGTCCAATTAACTGTGTAATATGGCGCTGTATATATATTGTGTATATATGCGCCTAAAGCAAACTGATTTTTCACAAGGTGTGGCAGTACCACTTCATCATCTTAATTTTGATGACCCTTGTATATGTTTTTTTAGAAAACAGGCACTCTTGTGCCCAGCTTTTAATTAACAAAGCTAACAACGGCGAAAGGTGCTGAACCCATCTTACAACACAAACCACACACCCACACACACTACCAAAGAAGCTACCACCGGAAGCGCGAACAACAGGTTCGGCCATTACTAAGACTATGAAGACTCGGAGAAGAGCTGGACAACAACAGTGCTAGGTCGGAGCTCCCCCAAGAGCGAGCTAACGAACACGCACGTTGTCGACAGAACCCCTCCGACACAGAAACGCCACCAGAAGCTGACCACCACCGGAAACCGACCCATGATGCCGAAGACAACATAAAGGGAGCTCAACAAGGGAAGGGTAAGGGGCAAGCCTTTCCTAAGGACGCTAGACGAAGAGTCACCTCTGCCACAGGACCATCGGAGAGCCGCGTGCTGTGGGCTCCCAAACGGTGTCTTCAAGAAGAGAACGACACCAGAGTGCTGCCACCGCCCGATCCAAGGGTCTTGGGTTTTCACCCGGAGGAAGCATGGGAATGGAGATTAGCCACACAGCGCCTTCAGGAAGGGAACGACGTCCGCGAACATCGTCGCCGTGTCCCAGAGGGGCAAGGGTTCCCCCTATGCAAAATCATCGCCTACTAGGACTCCAAGGTGGCATCTTCAAGAAGATCACGATGCCAAGGCGCCGCTGCCGTCCGATCCGAGGATCCTGGGTTTTCACCCGGAGCACAACCACATCACGCGGCTCGCCAGAACCACGTCATCCCTACGGCCATAGTAAACGACCAGCACCAGAGCCCCTGACACGCCCACCAACCAAAAAGGCTCACAACCGTACAAGGCCGCCGCCTCGGGACCCAAGCTAAGCACACCGTGACAGAGGGAAAGCTGAGGTCACTGGCGAAAGATCCCCGGAGACCGACGAGACGAGGGAGGAAGGTTCCCTTTCCAGATCAACGACCATCGGTCCCCATGGCTAGTGGCGTCATGGATCTGGGGCTGAGGTTGGGCAGGAAAAGAGGGCCTAAGCCCCTTCTCCGGCCCGATATCAAACGAGGCAACCAGAAGCGGCCGCCGCCAGGCACCCGTCCCATGCCCGCACGCTGCCATCAGGCCACGCGCGCCCCGGAACAGTACACCCCACCCTCCACCGCTAGAGGGCTCTCCTCGCTCGCGTCGCCCGCCGCCATCACCACACCGGATCGCCGCCACCGCCACGATCATGCCACACACACGCAGCCTCCATGCCGCCGCAAGCAACCGCGTCGCCGTGCCCCACGATCAACGCAGTGCCCCGCCAAAACTATAGAAGATCTTGCACCGCCACCACCGCGCGAGGGGGAAAAGGAGGCCCCGCTGCCACCGGCGCCCTAGAGCTTAGCCCGGAGATGCCCTTCGACGGCGAGGTGGAGGGGGAGAGGATGGGAGAGGGGCTGCGGCTCGATCTAGGTATCGTCTTGTCCGCATCGCTCTGTTCGCCGTGGGAGCGGGCAGAGCGAACGGTTCCGCCACGCTGAGAATAACTTCATTTGCTTCTGACCCTTGTATATGTATTATTTTTAATGAGTGTCGTGCATCAAAATACTCAAACGTCCTAGGATGGAACGGGTAGTAGTCACTGTGTCACGGCTGATTTTTTAGGAGCATTTTTAAGGCATTGTAAAGAAGTGCCTAGAAAATATATAGAGGTACTTTTGATGTGAAAAAAAAATTAAAGTCACTTTTAGAAAATGCCTGCAAAGATACGGTTATTTGAGGCACTTTATAAGAGCCTGCAATAATATGATTAACTAAGGCACTTTCAGAAAAATGCCGGCAAAAATAGATGACAGTTTACAAAGTGCCGTATGTTACTTGGCCCGTTGGCTGATTCCTTACGGAAATAGAGAGAAGGAAATAAACCGCGCCACGCTTGAAAAACATAGCAAAAGACGATTGGCAGAGGACATTGGGATGGTGGCGCATACATTGAGAACGATGCACAATAGGCAGATTCATGTGATGAATAGAGAGATTTGTTTTAGAGGAGGCCGGCAAGGTGGAAGAGGGTAGGAAATGCGGCAGCAAGATCACTGGGGAGGAGAGATGGGAGGGACTTTATCAGGGCACAAAAACCCTTGGGCTAGATCACGATCATAGGGACGTACGTCTGTGATTCTTATAGTAATAATTTCAAAATACAGGAATGGGAAATAAAAATCCCTATGATCATGCGTCTATCATATTTTTATTAACCTATAAATACCACGCTAATTTATAGGAGACCCCAAAGCGTTAGGAAGGAAACAACTATTGCTAGGATCACGCCTCAATTATTCTTTATTGAGCTAATCCCGCTGATTTATC
Source organism: Avena sativa (assembly GCA_916181665.1). NCBI lineage: Eukaryota > Viridiplantae > Streptophyta > Magnoliopsida > Poales > Poaceae > Avena > Avena sativa. The sequence goes on from OV702283.1 coordinate 38,737,266, forward strand.
TTTAGGCCCATACTTTATTTTTATTTTGGTTATATAGCTCATGTATACAGAAGTTGTTTGTACCCTTTTTTAGTGGTAGCTTTTTTTCTAAAATGGACTATTGAGTTGGTTTGGCTCATGCTGTATAGTTGGGCTTGACTATTTAAGCATATCAATCTTCTATGTTTAATTCTCACAAGTATGAACACATTAGGCAATATAATTAAATGACAATTATGTTGTAGAGTGGTGAAAGCTTAGCTAGTTATTGACCAGTCTTTAGCCAATCCACGGTGTGTGCTACCTAGTAATTTGTGCTATCACGCAAGTAAATGCATATATCCTGTAAATGCTATGTATTATTGATACATATGAAATATAGAGTCAAAAGAAGAGACGTCTTATTGATTAACAGTCTCACATTCTAACTAACTTAACAGTAGGATTTTTTTTGAATAAACTAAAGCAATCTTTGTATTAAAACTGAAGCATGTCTAAACAAAAAGACGATATATGGAGAACCAACCCATGGTTGGATGGTTAGGAGGGCAGTGGTACCCCCAGCCCACCAGAGTTCAAACTCCAGGTTTGACGCTTTGGTGTCTCATAAAGGCAGAATATTCTTCCAGTGGGAGGCGACGTTTCCGTCGATAGCGAGGCGCCTGCGGTGACTTCGTCAATCTCAAGACCCGCCGGCTCAGTCTCTCGGAGGTGCTCATAGGGGTAGGGTGTGCGTGCGTGTGTTCATAGAGGTGAGTGTATGTACGCATTATGAGCGTCTGCGTTTGTACTGTGTTTCTCAAAAAAAAAAGACGATATATGAGCACATGAATAGGTAATATCTGCAATGGACAATAACATTGACATGGAACTATAACAGATAGGATGAGAGTAACAAAAAGTTGAAGTAAACCCACAGACAAAGAACTTTTAAAAGCTTTTCTTACACACGCATACACCAAAGATCTTCTTAAAAATTTACACCAAAGATCTATCTTAAAAATTTACATGTATGATTTCTCAGTGTCAAGGAAATTACAAGCAAAGGGATAGAGGATATGTTTAGGGAAAAGTTATGAGATGGTGTCAAGGATAGATGTTGATCATCCTGAAAGCATCTCCACAAAATATGAGTTCAGTGCTACAGTCATAGAGCCTTTGGTACAGACATATTGACATCGCATCGACATCTTTCTTCTTTCATGCTTATTATATATCATGATCTTGAGCAAAATATGTAAATAAAAAACAATTATGTTAGGTCTAAAAGTATAGTTATATAGATATAGAAACAAAGATGCAAAGAAAACACCAAAGCACGCACCTGTCTCATCCCTCTAAAACATCTCTCTATAAACAATGTTTTTGGTGCTTTTACCGTATTTCTATACCTCCTTGTTGGGCTTGGACAAAATCCGTGTCGTCTTTCTTGAGACACCCCTTGACAATGCAACATATAGCTGGCCATGTGAAAATACAGGCTCGGGAAGGTAAATACCGATGTTTGGTATGGTCTGACCCTGTGCCTTGCTAATGGTCATCGCAAAACTCAGATGGATGGGGAACTGTTTTCTCTTGAGTTTGAAGGGAAGTGAGATGTCATCCGAGGGAGACATGGGTATACTAGGTATGAACACTCTCTTTCCAGCATGATGGCCACCAACTATCTTCGTGTCGATTGCATTATCCCGGAAGGCTCTAATCATAAGCTATGTTCCATTGCATAGGCCATTATGAGGGTCGAGGTTTTGGAGCAGAATGACTGGGAAATTCACCTTCAATCTCAAGACATGGAGGGGCAAGACATTTGGTGTGATCGAGTTCAGAAAGTCAATAGTGTAATTATTCTGCAAGTCATCCTCGATTGAGTGAAAACTATGGTATAATCTTTCTTGGCCTGGAAACCTAGCGATCATCTTTTCATTCAGGTTATCCACATGATCATTCTTGGTCGAAAGATTTCCCGTGTGCTCATGTATTCTCTTGACCTAGCATTGGCGTGCAACGACGGGAAGACATTATCGATGAGCATGTTAATAGCATTTTCATCCTCGATGTAGCCGATCACAATGTCGTCAGGGAGACACACATAGTCATCGCCAATTGTCTCTTCTGTTCCATTGCCTATCATTAGGAGGTATTCGGAGAACCAATGATCATCTTGTGCCGGCATATTGCTCTTGAGGTGTATCTTGTGTGTCTTATCCCACAAATAGGATTTTAAAAGTGTAGCATCTGTGATTTGTGCTCTTGTCCCACGTGGCACAACGTGAAGGACCTGCCTAAAATCCCCACCAAAGACGACAACCTTTCCCCCAAACGGCAAAGGACATTCCATTATATCCTAGAGGGATCTATCAAGCGTCTCAACTGCTTGCCTTTTAGTCATGGCTAGTTCGTCCCAAATTATCAACGATGCATGTTTAAGCAACTCCGCAGTACCACTTTGCTTTGTGAAACTACACATGTTGTTGTCGGTGAGCTTGATTGGAATTTTAAACCTGGAGTGCGTAGTCCGGCCTCCAGGCATTATCGACGTGCTATACCTGATGTAGCAGTTGCTATCACTATTAGGCCCATGTCCCGCACCTTTGCAAGCAATGCCTTGTACAAGTATGTCTTCCCAGTGCCTTCTGGACCATCAACAAAGATGCTTTGCTTTTTTGGTTCATCACATGATCCATTATATAATTGGAACCATCCAACTACTCATTATTCAAAGTGCTGATTAAATCTAGATGTTCTTTGTCTGTGATGACTTGCCTTTCCTCTGCTACTTCTATATACTCAGAATCATAAGATCCATCGGTCTCAACCAGATCCGGAAGTACATAGCTTGTAGTATCCTTTCCCATGGATTGCAACATATCCTTGATATCTCTAAGGACCATATGATCAAGTGCTGCCTCATTTGGCTGATTAAGACGGTAATCCTCAGACATTGATGCTAGATGTTTGTCCCACATCTGTCTAATTTCTGCTACCTCGCAGAATACCAGTATCATGGCAAACAACCGTCTTAGAGCACAAGACATCTGAAATGTGACTGCCTCCGTCATGCAATCATCAAGGCTCCTGTCGTGCTCAATGAGTCATAAATGCTCACATGCCTCTCTGAAGAAACTGCATGGCATGCCATTTACCATTTTCAAATCATCAAATGAAGTGGCACCTCGGACATGACTTAGGAGCACTCACAAATAGTACCTTTCTCCTTCAGCAGGGTGTTCATACACAAGTCTTCCAATTTGTGATCTCTTATTTCTTCTATTCTGCCACTTTTTTCCAGCAATCCATCTATAATGTTCAGGAAACTCTCTGTACAACCATTTTCGTGCATCCAAAAAATTCTGGTTCATCTCAAAGTACTCGATAAGCATGGACTTGGAAGAAGATGGTCGAGCGACAACATCTTCCATATTTTCACTGGCTTTAAATGCGATTGTATGCATGTTTGGCAAATGAAGCTGGAGTTGCAGCACAGATGGGCTGAGACTAAACATTTTAAAACCATAAAGCATGTAGATAGCATCTAGAGGAGTTACATAGCATGCATCCCTATATTGTCGTATTTCATTGATGATTCCACCATTATTGATAATATCCTGCTCAAATGCAAAGGATGTCCGATCATGGCCCTTGTAGATGTACTTGAACAAGTACTTGGTGACCTTGATGCTCGATCATGCTTCGACATTAATATGACAGTTGTATCTCATAAGCAAATAGGGGTTGTAATGGACAACCCATCTATTGTCCAAATCTGCTCCTCTGATCTTTATTGCACGTCCATCATCCCTCCTCCTATAGATGGGATATGAGTCTTTCCCTTGCTGTGTGGCATTGCAAAAGTCTCGGGGGTAACGAAACTGGCATTGTCCGTCAATCATGTATGGGCAACTTCTCCTCAGCTTACCACATGGTCCATGCAACATGTGTTTGACGACCAGTTCATGCATGATAGGGTATTTATCTTTGTCAGGTATCTCTACAGATATCACCTGATCATAGTCATCTGGGGTAGCTAACTTGCTGCTTGCTTTCATGATTAGAAGTATATGTTTATGCGGGATACCTCGTTTTTGGAACTTTGTGACATGTACATAAGTTTCCACTTCTCCGAAATGCTTACCCTTAGTCAGTAACTCCATCATATCTTGCTGTTTTGCTTTGAATACTCTTGACAACAGGTCATGACGGTCTTGTGGCAGTTGTCCAGGCAACAATTTCTCAGTTATCTCTTCCCAATATGGATTGCAAGTCATCGTGATGAAATAGTCTGGTTTTCCCCAACGCTGAACTATTGTCATCGCATCCAAGAACCTCTGTTGCATGTCGCAGTCACCACCAGGAAATATACGTGGAAGCATAATTCTTTTGCCAATCCGATCACCACGTGACTCACCAGAAATGAAAGTGTCAACAAGACCCTATTATTATAGATAAAAGTACACAATATTATATAAAAGCATGCAACACACATCTATAATAATGTACTATAGAATAGAAGCAAGCATATTACCTGGTAGAGGTCAGTGCATATAACCTTTTGATTTTCCGGCTTTGATTACCAGTCAAGCCTGATAGTCTCAATCTTGATGTACATGTCAACAACCCACTATTGGAAAAGGCGCCCTCCGGACAAGATGATGTTAAAAAGCTTCTTTCTCACCTGCATCTTGAAACAGTAGTACTCTCTCGCACTAAAAAAAATTCTGGATTCTGTTGCATTGATCTCATCATCACCAAAGTCGTCATCTGGGTTATTATCCTTGTCATCTATAAACAATTTGACAACATAAATAGTTGTAGAATGGCTTCATTTACAACAAATATAAAATAGCAATGATGAGCAGTACCTTCGGGTAAATCAATGGCTTGGTCTTCATGTCCTGCATAATTAATGACTGGTTCTTACATTATGTTATTATCCGAAAGATTGTTAAAATACATTAATATAAGGACGATATATCATAAAACATTAAAATAACCAATACCTGCTAGAAAATCAGTGGCACAGTCTTCAAATGGCAAAAAATCAGCAACTTGTTCTATGATGGAGCTTTCATCTAAAAGATAGGTAAAACATAATATTTCGTTCATAAATAGTAAAAAATAAAATTAATAGTAAACATTATACCAATAAGTAAATCAAAGGACTCGGTCCATTGTCGTGCAAATTTATCTGCCGAGCATTAGGTCGTGTCGGTAGGGGGTCAATATATGGCATCCAACAGTTCCACCAGTTTCCCCACGTGGGAAGAATAGTGGATATGACAATGGGTCATAGAATCCATAGTATGCTCTAATATACAAGGGCCGGTCTCCTTTTCCATGTACGCTCCTATCAAAAAAAAATTGTGGGTTGCTCCCTTCAACCCATATTGCTGCCACCTGAGAAGTCATTGGGACATTGTACCTTCGTTGATCTAGGTTGATATCGGTATTCAGTGAGATCCTATATTCATCTAGATTTGGAACAGATCGAAGGATCTTGAAAACTTGTGCATAAGGGTTATGTTGTAGTATTTCTAGGATCTTCCGTATGTCATCTATATTAAGATCTAGAGACCTCTGTGCCCTGTGAATCAAGTTTTCATCTACATCATAAATATAGAGTTATAGATGTCGAGGGCCATTACCAGCTGACACTAGATTGTCAAGATAATGGTACAAACCACTGATGACCCACAAGTATAGGGGATGTATCATAGTACTTCCGATAAATAAGGGTGTCAAACCCAACAAGGAGCAGAAGGTGTTGACAAGTCGTTTGGATCAAGAATTCACTATAAATACTAGTAAACGGATTTTTAGGGGTTTTTGATAATACAGATAAATAAAGTGCGAGTAAATAAAAGACAATAATAATAATTGCAGCAAGTGGCCCAATCCTTTCTTTAGCAAAGGACAAGATGGTTGTATTACTTAAGATGACCAAACGTTCTCGAGGACATATGGGAATATTTTCAAGTGCTTTCGCTTTATATAGTTGATTAATCTTATTTTGTTTGGATAAGTGTTGTGTGGGTGAACCTATGATAATGTACTGACCTTACTTGGACTAATACATACTTGTGATTATACCCTTTGTAAGCTTCCGCAACTACAAGAAAGTAATTAAGATAAAAACCTAACCACAACATTAAACTCTGAGATCCTACACTCCTTATGCAATGGTTTCCTAACGAGGGTTTAGGTTTCTGTCACTCCGGCAACCCCACAATTCGTAGCCAAAATACACAATGCATTCCCCTAGGCCCATAAAGGTGAAGTATCATGTAGTCTACATTCACATGACACCACTAGAAGAATAGCACCACAACTTAAATGTCAAACCATTAAATATTACTCAACATGATTCCACTACTAACAACATGACTTCTACCATGTCCTCAAGAACTAAACGAACTACTCAAGAGACATTGTATGGATCAAGATCAGAGATGAAATAATGATAAGCAACAATCTGAACATGAACAATGATCCAATGGTTCCACTCAATAGCATCAACTACAAAAAGTAATCAACACCATGAAAGTTTCCCCTAAGAACTATGCAAGATTCAACCCAATTGTTATAGCGGGATGGCGTGGTGATGATGGTGCTGGTGGTGATGATGATGATCCCGATGAAGTCTAGCTTGATGATGGTGTCGATGGCGACGATCTCCCCTCTCTGGGAAGGAATTTCCCTGGCAGATTCATGCCTGCCGGAGAGCTCTTTCTCTCTATATAGTTTCCACCCCACAGAGGCGGCATAATCTTTCTGTGGTCGCACCCCGAGTCTTAGGTTTTCGGGAGGAATATATACGCGAAAGGGCGATGCCAAAAGTGGGCTAGGGTGGCCACACCACCTGTGGCGCGACCCAGGGGGGACCCACGCCTAGGGGTGGTGTGGGCCTCCAGTGGCCCATCTCTAGTTCTCCTTCTGGCTATCTTCGTCTTCTGGAAAATAGGAATTTCCGTATATTTTCTGGGATTTTCCGATATTCAGAAATATTGCATCTAGTCAGCGCTTTCTCCATCAGAATCCTGACTTCGGCGGTTCATCCTCCAAAAGTCATCAAACATGCAAAATAGATGAAATAACATAAGTATCATATCTTAATATGAAATATATCAATGAATAACAGTAAATTATGATATAAAATAGTGATGCAAAATGGACATATCAACTCCCCCAAGCTTAGACCTTGCTTGTCCCCAAGCGAAAACTGAACTCAGTAAACATGACCACATGTTTATGGAGTGAAGTGTGGATAAAGAGAATACAAACAAGAAGCATCACATTTATTAATACACAAATCATAATAGAAAACAACTCACTCTTATATAACTTAACTTGCAATGAGTAAGGGAGTCACAATAAAGATGCACAAAGAAAATCATAATTGGTGATGGCAAACTTTGTTCTTGGTGAGAGAACAATTAACAAATCATACTTAGTTTTGAGAAAAGCTTTTATAATGAAGTTTATATTGCAGGAGTCTCTTACTCAAACATAACGGTCTTTTCACCAACAATGATAGCTTTCAAAGTTATATTCATTCAAATAAGAGCATTGTGCAAAACAAGGAACATAAGAAACAAGATTGAATTAATCAACATATGGATGATTGAATCAAAACAACTCAAATGCTTGCTTGAGATAGAAAGGAATAGGATTACTGACTCAACATAAAAGTAAAAGATAGGCCCTTCACAGAGGGAAGCAGGGATTTCAAGTTTCATAAAGAGCTTCCAAAAATTATGGTACTTACTAGCTTTGAGCTCTCATTGCCCCTATCATAAGCATCTTGAAGTGATTAAGGTTAATGTGAGGGAAAATATGAGTTATATGCTTGACAAATCATAAGTTCAAAATCTCATGCCCCTTGAGTACGAGTATAAGACCTCATGCTACTCAACTTTGGTCCCAGGTAAGTTCTTGTCATTGTAAGTGTATGTGTATCATAGAGAACACCAACGGGGTAGCCCTTTCCCCATGACACAGAAGCTATCCCATATCAAAATTACAAGGCAACAGACAGTGAGCATCTCAACGATCTTTTTATTTACTATTTGCATAGTTTTTTTATTGAGGATGCTTCATAGAATGCCACTATGGTTATGCTGCAAGTTTCCACCATGATTAGGCATGGCTTAGGCTAGCCGCCCAGGTGTTTCTCTAACACATATATAAACTCCATGGACTTACAAGATCCCATCTTATTTCACACCGCCGGCATCCATAAACAAAAAAAATGATATCAACTAAGTACATAAGTGCAATGTTGAAAGCGGACAAACTCCCAACTTATAATTTGCAAGCATACAAGCATCATAATATAGTCACAATGGTTCAAATTTATTGAGTACAAGAAAATAAAGTGTGCCATCAAGGTTGTGAGAGCTTTACTAACTAATTTTCACATAACAAAAGATTTCAATTTGGAAGATAGATAAAACTCGAGAATTTACTTGGAATAGCAACAATTCTAATAGGTAGATATGGTGGACACAAATGGCATAGGTTTTAGTTCAAGGCTTGGATGCACGAGAAGCATTCCCTCTCAGTACAGGTTTTTGGCTAGCAAGGCTGGATAGCAAGCATAAGAGTTGAGTGAAACAAGCAAACATACAAGTGATAGAAACAATCATGCAATCTTCCTTGGAAGCACAAACGATCTTAACTAGAGAATACTAAGCTTAAGAGCCAATCAAGAAAGAAAGATAATGAAATAATATTTCTACAAGTACTTTCTCTTTTCCACTCGATCCCCAAAGTATTGTTGCTACTGACCAAAGCTAAGTTTGCCAAAACCAACTAAATTTACTTGATGCTCACAAAGTGATGCCAATACTGAAAACAAGATCAATCATATAATAGAAATTGCAAACTAAAGTAAGATGTGCAAAAAGTAAATGATAAAGCTTCTCATTAATATTCCATAAAAGCACTCACACCAAGGGATACATAGATAACCAACTAGAGGAGAGATACTTCCACAATGAAAACCATCCTATATGATAACTTCTCTACTCATGATATGACTCTACTAAAAAGGTAAAAAGATAAAATATAATGATGTGATACCGCGACACTCCCCCAAGCTTGGAACAAACCAAGGAGATGGCAAAACCTGATGACGAGTTACTCCTTTGGTGGTGGTGGTTTCTTGTCATCATCAGACTTCTAAGGTAAAGGCTCCCCATCAACGATGGACAACTCGGTTTCCAATATCCTAAAACTAGCAGCACAACTTATGCGTTTAAACCTAGCCTCATACTCACAGTTTTGATTTTGCATGTCGTAGAGTTGTGATTGTAATTGGTTGGTGGTCCGATGGAGCGAGATGATATCATCCCAAAGCTTGACAATCTCCTTCTTGTGCTCGGCGACGAGTTCTGAACTTATCTTATGGTTGACGTCCACTTCGCGTTCTGCCATCTTCTTATACCTAAAAACTTCTTGCTCCAGCGCTTACATCCTATCCTCTAGACTACCTTCTCCTTTAGGGCTCTGAACCTCTTTTATCTGTACCTTCCCATCCTTGAGCAACAACTCCTTGGGATGGATCTTCAGCTCATTAATGTACGGATTGATGATGTCCACGGAGGAATCCTCCTTGGGTGATCGAGAGGAAGACATGGTGGCTCCAAAACTGAGAATTTTGCCTAACAGAAACAGATCGAAACAAAAACATGACGAGAACACGATATACGGACCTCGGGGGATCCAGGGGATTATATATCACAAAGTTTAACAACAAAAGGAAGGTATTGGGAGAAAACGGGTCGGAGACGAGATCAGAGGTGGCCACACCACCTGGTGGCGCGACCAGGTGGGCCCGCTCCAAGGGGTGGTGTGAGCCACCCGGACTCCGTTTCCGTCCCTCTTTTGACTCATTATATTCCATATTAAATAAAAACTGCAAAAATATAAATTGGAAAGTTATTTGCGAACCTTTTCTTATCAGAACTGTTACCTATTCGAAAACAGACTCTGTAGATTCCTGAATTTGATCTTTAATAAATTCTTCCAGAGTCACCACTTGACTAATATCAATATATTCATTATAAGAATCTCTAGAAATATAATGTTTGAGCCTTTGACCATTCTTCATCTCATTACATCATTCTCTTCCAACACTTGAAAATTTCTTTCATACAAAACTTCACACAATCTTCATTAGCAACATTAGTGTATGCAAGATAATAAACCTTTGAGTTCAGTTTCAACTAAAGTAAAACATGCATCAAAACATATGCTACTGTAGCAACTCCTTTTAAAAGCTCAAGTGTAAAAGAACTCAAAATGAAACCGATTCAAGGGGCAAATGCAAATAATGGCAGAAATCTGTCAAAACATATCCGCAGGTAAATATTGATTTTTTTCAAAAATCTTCCGTTGCTTAAATAGAAAAGTGCAAAACTAACGAAAGTTAGATAATAACCTGGGGAATGCACACAAAATATTACAGACCAGTATGACATTCTGGGATTTTTCATGATTTTTTACAGCGAAAGCACATAAATCTGTTTCGGGACAACAACTTCCCCAAATCTTACGTCCCTCTCATTAGAGGCTATTCTTGGCACAAACCCAAACAAAAAGGATAAGGAGAGGTTATTACAGAGATAATAACTTCCAAGACTCAAATAAACAAAAATAAACTGAAAGCAAAAATATAATGGGTTCTCCCAAAAGCTCTTTCTTTATAGCCATTAAATAGGCATAATAATTTTGATGATGCTCATGGAGGAAATATGAATTGAAGTAAAAAAGAGCATCAAGAAGCAAATATCCAACACATTTAAGTCTAACCCATTTCCTATGCAAAGGAATTTTGTAAGAAAACAATTTGTTGAAACAAGGGGCTACTAGCATAGGAAGGCATAACAAGTGCAACATCGAAACTTTCAACATAAAGAGGGGAAACTTAATATTATTAAGATGCATAAAACCATGTTTCCCTCTCTCATAATAACTTTTAGAATCATGAATAAAATTAACGATATAACTATCACATGAACCATAGTAGCAATGATCACTTATTTTGACAGAAAGCACAGGGACACTAGCTTTCCTAGTTCTACTAGGATGTGAAACAATATTAGAAACATCTTCACAAAAGACAATGTGTTCATCTTCTACATTTTTAGTGAAGAGGTATTTCACAGTTGCTACCCCAGGTTCAACACTTATTTGCTCATTAGGTTCTATAACTTTCTTTGCACTTTTGTTAACCACACTAGTTATCATAGAATGTTCCTTTACCTTAGCAGGGAAATGTAATTTCTCAATATAAAGTTCAGGAAAAATATGATCAACCGTACAAACTTCAATTTTTTTAGTAGGAACACAATTAACAATATCCTTATACGGCGCATGATACTTGTTCCATTCTTTTTTTTGGAATTTCAATATAAGAGGCAAAGGCCTTAAAACAATTTGCATTACTTTGAGAATCAAGACCATAAACAATACTAATATTATGAAATTCATCAGTTCTCATAAAAGATTTAATGCATTCATAATCATAATTTATACCTGACTTTCTTCCTTTGTCATTCTCCCATGCTTCAGTATTTTCTTGAATATGGTTGAGAAGATCCCATTTAGCTTCTTCTTTCATACGTGTAAATGATCCAGCACAAGAAGCATCCAATAAATCCTTATCATGAAGCCTTGCATAAAAGTTATTAATAATAATATTATTGGGGAGCTCATGAATGGGACATTTGAGCATTAGTAACTTCAATCTCTCCCACTCTTGGGCAATACTCTCTCCATCACGAGTCAAAAAATTATATATTTGATTTCGATCTTTATGAATCTCACTAGGAGGTTAGAATTTAGAATAAAAGAGAGGTACAATTTCCTCCAATTCAATAGATCGGCCATTTTAAAGCAGCTTATACCATTCCTCAGCTCCGCCTTTCAATGATAGAGAGAATAACTTTTTCTTAACTTGATCCATTGTAATACCTGCACACTTGAACAACTCGCATAATTCATGTATAAAAAGCAAATGATCACCAGGATGGATAGTTCCATCTCCAAAATAGCAGTTATCCATAACACGATCAACAATTTTCATAGGTATTTTAAAAGGATGTAATTCGGCAGGTGGTGGTTCATCTACTACCTTAGCAGTGGTAGTAGTTTTCCAAAATAGGAAACTAAGTGTGTTATCCATATTGAAATAAAATAACAAATAGAAATAAAAACAATACTCATAGTAGAAATTTCCTTTACCAATTCCACTCTTCCATAGCGCTTCACTCCCCGGCAACGGCGCCAGAAAATAGTCTTGATGACCCACAACTATAGGGGGTATATCGTAGTACTTTCGATAACTAAGAGTGTCGAACCCAACGAGGAGTAGAAGGTTGACAAGTGGTTTGGATCAATAATTCACTGTAAATACTAGCAAATGGATTTATAGGGTTTTTTGATAATGCAGATAAATAAAGTGCGAGTAAATAAAAGACAATAATAATAATTGTAGTAAGTGTCTCAATCCTTTTTCAGCAAAGTACAAGCCAGTTGTATTACTTAAGATGACCAAACGTTCTCGAGGACATATGAGAATATTGTCAAGTGCTTTCGCTCATATAGTTGATTAATCTTCTTTGGTTGGATAAGTGTTGTGTGGGTGAACCTATGCTAATGTACTGACCTTAATTGGACTAATACATACTTGTGATTATACCCCTTGCAAGCATCCGCAACTACAAGAAAGTAATTAAGATAAAAACCTAACCACAACATTAAACTCTGAGATCATACACTCCCTTATGCAATGGTTTCCTAACGGGGGTTTAGGTCTCTATCACTCCGGCAACCCCACAATTAGCCAAATACACAATGCATTCCCCTAGGCCCATAAAGGTGAAGTATCATGTAGTCGACGTTCACATGACACCACTAGAAGAATAGCACCACAACTTAAATGTCAAACCATTAAATATTACTCAACATGATTCCACTACTAACAACATGACTTCTCCCATGTACTCAAGAACTAAATGAACTACTCATGAGACATCGTATGGATCAAGATCAGAGATAAAATAATGATAAGAAACAATCTAAACATGAACAGTAATCCAATGGTTCCACTCAATAGCATCAACTACAACAAGTAATCAACACCGGGAGTGTTTATGTTTCATTTCCCTGTCTGTTGATTTCGGTGGAAGCAGCAGCCATTTATTTCTTACTATAAGCTTGACGTTATTTCTTTAATATATCGTCCCTATTTTGTGAATAGCGTCCCCTCTCTAATTGCCTCTTCAGTTCATTAGGACCTACATACATGATACAATCAAGTAAGAATATTTCCCCATCGATCATGTGAGTAACATGCAATATCGGTGTTTAGTGAGATCATATATTCATCCCATATTACCTGAGTTATGGGTGTTAGTGATGTCTCAAAATATGGTATGCTTCCCATTGGGAGCGGCAGACGGCGTAGCATCATGAGCTTGAAGCATATAAATCATGGAGCAGATCATTAAATTAAGCCATTTACGCCCATACAATCTTAAAAGCATGAAGTTTAAGTTCATTCTTACATATGGGCATGGTCAGGGGTGTATGTGGTACATCTTGCTCATCATTAAACAGTGTATCAGAAGCCTGTTTTATTTCACGGGCTTGACGATGTCTTTTCAGAATATCATATTTATTTCGGGCACAATATTCTGTGTTCCTTTGCCTCTTCAACTCGGGTCTGTTACATACCGCAAGTTATCACGTCATCAAAATAGTACCAATGTTTTAAAGAAGTCGGGTTGCTCATGCTTACCCAAGGAGTGGGTGTTGCTTATATCCTGAAACGGGGTGCAGGAATCATCGTGATTGGGAGATGACATACCGTTGCCGTGATATGGATATGCCCTCCTGTGAATCTCCATATCATTATTAGTAGTACAAAAATCAATTGAGATGTGGAATATAATCCGCAAACCATATTAGACTTATTATCATTGATTGTATTCTGGTGTAGGCTGGGGTAGAGCTACATTGTTACTCCATAATGTATATGATCAACTATTCAAATTAGTCAGTACATGATATATTGGATTATCATTTTATTTTTATCGGTAACTTGTGTCTATATACACATATCCAATTATTATGTCAAATATTTCCTAGGAGAATGCTGCCAATATAATATTAGCAAGAACCGATTCTGATATTTTGGTTTATCTATTTTCATCAAATATTAGCCAAGGTCTATGTGCACATGCTGCCAATAGAGAAAGAGCTAATGAATGAAGATATGAAGAAATGCAGAAACAAGTGAAAGACTAAAATCGATTTATCGAGGTATTTTTTGCTACCGTGCCCTGATATCCCACAAGTATAGGGGATCGCAACAGTCTTCGAGGAAAGTTAAACCCAATTTATTGATTCGACACAAGGGGAGCCAAAGAATATTTATAAGTCTTAACAACTGAATTATCAATTCATGTGCACCTGTAAATAGTCTTGCTCATAGTCGTTTATCAGTAGCAACAATTTTGTAGTAACAATAGCAAAGTAACAGTAGAAGTAAAATAAAGGCACTAGTAATAATTGTAGTGATAAAGCATCAATGGCATTTTTAGGTAAATAAGATAAAGCATCCAAGTACTAAATAATCATAAGCATGTGTTCCATATATAGTCATACGTGCTTGCAATGAGAACTTGCACAACATCTTTTGTCCTGCCAGCCCGTTGCAGCGAGGCCTCAAAGGAATCTACTGGCAATTAAGGTACTCCTTTTGATAGAGTACCGGAGCAAAGCATTAACACTCCGTGAACACACGTGATCCTCACATCACAGCCATCCCCTACGGCTATCCCGATTTAAACCCAATTGTCCTCAAGCAATTTAGTTGAAAACTAAGTGCGATAAAAGAAACTTTCACGAACACATTTGCTTCATAAGATGTATATATTCTCAGCATATGATCAAATACTTAGGCAATTCATAATAAACAGTATGCAAATAAGTCTACTCAATAGTCATGCAAACTATGAAGAGATTCCATCACAATAATAATAAGCAGCATGAACCATAAGCATAAGCAACATTTTATTGCTCATAAGAAGGTATGATAGAGTGGTATCTCGCTTGCCTTTGATTATGGAGAAAAACATAAATGCCAAGGCACCTCTGAAGTTCAAGTGAAGACTAGAAATAAAAATATCAAAGATACAAGCATCAAAGTTATGCCATAATTAACCGTGTTCCAGGACAAGCACATTACACTAAGAATGATAGCTATGATCTCAATAAGGTGCTCACAGAATAAATGGTGACTTAACAAAGAAGTGAAAGGTTTTGAAAAGTTTAAAAGGCTTCCAAATGTCTAAAAGTATGGTACTCATTAGCTTTGAGCTCTCATTGCCCCTATCATAAGCATCTTTAACTGGTTAAGTTTAAAGTGAGGTCAACTACGAGTTATATGCTTGACATATCATAAAATGGAAATCTCATGTCCCTTGAGTACGAGGGCCGTTCCTCATACTACTCAACGTTAGTCACCAGTAAGTTCTTGTCATTGTAAGTGTACATGTATCATAGATAACCGCCAACGGGGTACCCCTTGCCCCATGATACAGGAGCTATCCCATATCAAAATGACAAGGCAACAGAGAGTGAGCATCTCGGCGATCTTTTTATTTGCTATTTGCATATGTTTTTATTGAGGATGCTTCACAGATTGCTCACGATGGTTATGCTGCAAGTTTCCACCATGATTAGGCATGGCTTAGGCTAGCCGCCCAGGCGTTTCTCTAACACATATACATAACTCCATGGACTTACAAGCTCCCCTTTTATTTCACACCGCCGACATCCATAAACAAAAGAGCATGATATCAACTGGATAATATTTACAAGTGTTGAAAGCGTTCCCCATGACAACATGTTTCTGCTAACTCCCAGTCTATAATTTGCAAGCATATAACTTTCATGGACAGTCACACCCCTTCAAGTTTATTAAGTGCAAGAAAATAAAGTGTGCCATCAAGTTCGTGAGAGCTTTACTAACTAATTTTATCATAACAAGCAAATATTTTATTTGGAAGAAAACAAGGCAGAATAGATATGCACGGAATAGCAATGATGCTAATAGGTAGATATGGTGGATACTTTTTGACAATTTTGGTTTTGGGGAGTTGGATACACGAGTAGAGCTCATACTCAGTGCAAATGAATGCTAGCAATAGAAAGGGAGCGACAAACGAGAGAGCGGTAACTGTCATAATCATGCTTGCAACAAAACAAAATTAATTATGGCATAAAAGTGACACAAGAACTCCAAGGCAAAATAAATCATCGAGGCTTAACTGACTTTTTTGTTTAGTCATGTGCATGCGTGAGCATGTGCCAAGTCGATTCAAATGAAACATTCAGAGGAGGATACCACAATGTCATACCAAGTTATGAATTGAACAATGCAAACAAACATTTATATGACATGCTACAAACTATTAGCAATTTGGAGCTAATCATAAGAGAGCAAGAACTACTAAGCATCCATTAAATAACATACACCCTACATGAACAGACTAAGCATGCCCACAATGATGAGTATATGTACAAAAATGAAAACAAATATAGTTCATTACCAACCTCTTACCACACCTCGAGTTGTCATAAATCATCATTGCCTTTCACTTGTGTGGCTTTAATAATAATATAAACCAAACTCCAAGGAGTCACTAAGGCCGCTAAACCCTGCAACGAACTTTAAAAAACCAGAGAATAACAACAAATATTTTTGGGTTTTTTATTTTATTTTAAAGCAAGCACTAAAGGCAAAAGCAAACAAAGCAAAATCTTTTTGGATTTTTCTGATATCAAATCAAAGCTAAAAGCTAAAGAAGAAAGCAAAGAGAAACAACAAAAATATTTTTGGCCTTTTTGTGTTTTGGAAAGCAGAAACAAAAACTAAAAAGAAAACGAAACATGGATATGCAAAGTACCAACAGAACATGATATGCAGATGAGTGTGATGTCAGTATACCTCCCCCAAGCTTAGGCTTTTGGCCTAAGTGGATATCAATCCCAACGCGGCCAAGATGGAACACCTCCATAATACGACGAAGAAGTGCATTTGTCCTGGTATGAACCCGAGGGATCCCCGACGTAATGCGTAGAGTAGTCATAATAAGGCACATCCCCCTGGTGCTGCCCGTGGAAGCCAAGCAAGCGGAGCTGATCATCCATCTCCTCCTTGGAGCGTGACCATGGACTCCTGCAAATACTGAACAAAGTAGACTGTGGCAAGGGAATTTCCCTCTCATCCCCGTCAGTAAACATCATCCTGTAAACTAAACTCTCTGAACTAGATCTAGTAGTAACAAAGTGATATGCTTTCACAGCAGCTAGGTCAAGCCTCTGTGGGGCCAGCACTGTATCATTCAGATCAACAGAAAGGTCCAAGGAAGCAACTACGCGTGCATCAATAATGCCCCCATAAATGGGTCCTCTAGCAGCTAGGGGGCAAGCAATGAGAGAACCAAGATTATACCTGGTTTCATTATTAAGTGCAGCAGCGAGAAAACCCAAATGATAGTTGGAAATATTGCTAGTGTTCTCCCTACCAAGAATGCTAGTGGAAAGATAATAAGCAAAATATCTGAGAGCTGGGAGTTGAATGTTTCTTATCTTCCCGCGCTGGGTTGTGCGGTCATCATCATTTGTTACCCCACGGTAGGGCTCCAACAAATCAGCGGGTCGACCTTGAATCTTCTTCATCGTCCCAAACATGCCAATACCTATAATGCTGCAAAATCTTTCCAATGGCATGGTGATAGGCCTATCATAGATTTTGAATGAAACAGTTGTCATGAAAGGGGTGTTAGTGAAAGTGAAACTCTCCACAAAAGTTTTGGTGAGCAAAGCATATTTCTCACTCTCATCCTGCATGTAAGCGGTTAGACCAACCCTTTGAACAAGAATTAAGAAATCATCAAGGATCCCTGCAGCTTGCGAAAAGGCAAAACAAGGGAAGGTAGATAGGTGTGCATCTCCATCATCTCCCTCATTGCCAAAGCGCGGAGTAATAAGATCTTCATTATATGATGGCCTAAATTGAGAGGCTGATATCGAAGGACTTGCCCTCCTAGGTGTATCTCTTTCAAACACTTCTCCAAAAGTATGGTTGTCCATTTCTCTTTTCTTCTGAAATTTTTAGACAAATATCAAACCAAGTGATTTCCAAGCTAATAAGTGATGGGAACTACTATAGGGACTTGAAAGAGGGATACACATGCATCAAAATGAATTCTCTAAGCATAGAACAAGCATGCAAACTCACATAACCTGTCACCTACAGTAGGAAAATACTCAAGATATAATCCACCAATCAAAAATCTAATTAGACGAGCGGAGGAGGCACATACCGGAGAGCAATCCCTCGAATAATTAGTAGATAAGATGGGCTGAGAAAGGAGATCGAAAATCGGGAGTAAGAACAGCAAGAACTCAAGCTTTGAGAAATTTTCCGGTATTTTTTGGGAGAGAGAAAGAAGTGGCAGGAAGGAGAATAAGTGGAGGACTAGGGGTGGCCCACACCAGGGCCAGGCGCGCCCCTGGTCTGGCCACGCCACCAGGTGGTGTGCCTGCCTGGTGCCCCCCCTGGGTCACTCCAGGTACCTCTCTGCCCCTTTTTTGGCGTAAAAATTTAATATGAATTTTCTGGAATTTTTCGGGAACTTTATTTTTGGGCAATTTTCAGGTAATGAAAATTGATTTTCTTGCAGAAAAAGATTTTGGAAATATGCAAAAGCAAACCAAAGCTAAAACTACAGAAGTTCTAAGACACTCTAACAAGCAAGCAACTAGCAAAACAAAGACGAACAAGGCGAAGAGCAAAGATTGGACTATATAAAATAAAAGTGAGAAAGGATAATCATGGTGAAAACATTGTTTTGTTCATTCAAATCCCTTTGTTAACAAGGTTGATCAAGTCTTGTTACCAAAACAATTTTATATAAAACAAAACTTTGCATTTCACTAAATGATTATGTTACCTCAATCTTGATAGCAATAGTCCCAATCATAATAGTTTCATAATTTTCTTGTGGTATGGGACAATATATTTCTCCAACTTTGATGCCCTCAATATTTTCAATTGAATTTAAGCCATAACTCTTCTCAATCTTCTTGGAGAAATAAACAGTATGCTCCTTGTCATTAATATTAAAAGTTACTTTTCCTTGATTACAATTAATGACAACACGTGTAGTATTAAGAAAAGGTCTCCCAAGAATAATAGACATACTATCATCTTCAGGCATCTCAAGCACAACAAAATTAGTTAGTACCAAACAATTATGAGCCACTTAAATAGGAACATCCTCACATATACCAACAGGAATAATAGTAGACTTATCAGCCATTTGCAAAGATATATCAGTTGGTATCAATTTTTCTAGCTGAAGTCTCTTGTAGAGAGAAAAGGTATAATACTAACTCCTGCTCCCAAATCACACAAAGAAGTTCTAACATAATTATTTTTAATAGAGAAAGGAATAGTTGGAATCCCTGGATCCCCAAGTTTCTTTGGAACCTTACCATTGAAGGAATAATTAGCAAGCAAAGTAGAAATTTCCTCATTAGGAATATTCCTTTTATTAGAAACAATATCCTTCATATAATTTGAATAAGGAGGCAATTTAATAGCATTAGTCAAAGGAATTTGCAAAAATAAAGGTTTCATCCACTCATAAAACTTGTTATAGTGTTCTTCTTCCTTTGGCTTGTATTTCTTATCAGGAAAAGGCATTGGTTTTTGAACCCAAGACTCTCTTTCACTACCATGTTTATTAGCAACAACATCTTCCTTAGAGTACTTAGTGTTCTTAGTGTGCCTCTTAGGTTCCTTTTCAATATCTTCCTTATCAGGAGCATCATTTTTATCATTACCAGTTTCAGCATCAGAGATAGATATACTATTAGGATCTATAGCAGGTTCAGAAGATTCTACAGCTGTTTTATATTTATTTTTCTTTCTCTTAGAAGAAGTACCAATATTTTCAGCTTGTTGAGAATCCTGCTCAATTCTTTTAGGATGTCCCTCGGGATATAAGGGATCCTGAGTGACAACACCACTCCGAGTTCTAATTTCATAAGCATGTTTTTCTACAAAAGCATTAACTAGCAAATCCTTTTGTACTTTAGCAAGTTGATCAATTTGAGTTTGAACCATTTGGAAATGTTTAATAATCATTTTAACATCATTGGAGGTTCTTCCCACAATATCTTTCAACTCATTAATATCTCTAGAGTTTTCCACTAAATGATTCTGCACTAGCTTATTAAAATTATCTTGCTTAACAATAAAGATATCAAATTCTTCTAAGCATTGATCAGGAGGTTTAGAATAAGTAATATCAACTTCATCAAAATATTGGAGAGAGTGTACCTCAATAGTAGATGAGTGGGAAATGGGCTTACATAATTCTTCTATATGGGGTAAATTCTTCATATCTTCTGATTTAATACCCTTCTCCTTAAGACATTTCTTAGCTTCTTTCATCACATCATCATTTAGTTCAATCACTCCTTTCTTCTTGGGTGTTGGTGTTGGGGTTGGTTCAGGCACAGTTGGTTCAGGTGCAGTTGACTTAGGTGCAATTGGCTTAGATGTAGTCCAATCATCATAATTATTTCTTAGTTTAGCCATCAATTCCTCAGCTTCTGCGGGAGTTCTTTTCCTGAAAACACAATCAGCACAACTATCCAGGTATGTCCTAGATTCATCAGTTAGTCCATTATAGTATATATCAAGAAGCTCAGTTTTAGGTAATGGATATCCATGATGTGCATGAATCAAAGCACGGAACCTTGCCCATGATTCAGGCAATTTCTCCATTTCACCTTGTTTAAAATCAAAAAGTTTCTGCAAAACAGCATGTCGAGCACTAGGAGGGAAATATTTCTGAAAGAAAGTAGCAATCAAGCAATCAGGGCTATCAATGGATCTAGGAGGTAAATTATTAAACCAAGCTTTAGCTTCTCCTTTTATTGAAAAAGGGGAAATTTTAGTAACAAAGTAGATGCGCATATTAATATCATCAGAAAATAAACCACTCATAGTAGAAAGCTCAGTCATATGTGCCATAACACTTTCATTCTCACTCCCACAAAAAGGTTCTTTCTCAATAATAGTTATGTAGGATAAATCAAGAGAGAAAACATAATCTTTATCTTTAATGTGTATGGGAGATCTAGCAAACTTAGCGCCAGGAAAAAGTTTGGGTCTAATAGTACGTCTCTCAAGAAGACTCTTAATAGCACTAGCACCATGAGTGTTTCGGCATTCTTCAATAAATTCATCAGCCATTCCAATATAACCATCATTAATATCATAGCTCTCTCTAGACTCAGGTAAGCTAATAGGTGTAGTAGTGTCTTCATTAGGAGTTTCAGTGTTCCCCATTATAGTTCTAGCAATTGTAGCATCTAGGAAAGGACCTAATGAACCACTCTCATCAAGCATACTAGAAGTAATATCATGAGCATCAGAAGCAATTTCAGATTCAGTAGTAGTAGCAGTATGTGTAGCATGTGTATGTGGTGGTGGTGTAAGGACCTTACTCATAACAAATGGTGAATCAAGAGCAGCAGATGTGTTCAGAACTGTACCTCGTCTTGTAGTGGATGGTAATATACGAACTTTTCCATCACGAGTTTTACCCATGATGAATGGATAGCAACGAACAATAATAATTCCAAGTAAACTTTATAAATAAAGCTATGCTCCCCGGCAACAGCGTTAGAAAATAGTCTTGATGACCCACAAGTATAGGGGATCACAACAGCCTTCGAGGGAAGTTAAACCCAATTTATTGATTCGACACAAGGGGAGCCAAAGAATATTTATAAATTTTAACAACTGAGATGTCAATTCAGCTGCACCTGGAAATAGTCTTGCTCACAGTAGTTTATCAGTAGCAACAGTTTTATAGTAACAATAGCAAAGTAACAACATCAGTAAAATAAAGGCAGTAGTAACAATTGTAGTAAACAGCAGGATTTGAGTGCGGTAGGCATAGTGATGGATGGACGGACGTTGCATGGATAAGCCTATTCATGTAATATCAAGACCAAGGGCATTTGTAGGTAAATAAGATAAAGCATCCAAGTACTAAATAATCATAGGCATGTGTTCCATATACAGTCATACGTGCTCACAATGAGAACTTGCACAACATCTTTTGTCCTGCCAGCCCGTTGCAGCAGGGCCTCAAGGGAATCTACTAGCAATTAAGGTACTCCTTTTAATAGAGTACCAGAGCAAAGCATTAACACTCCGTGAACACACATGATCCTTACATCACAGCCATCCCCTCCGGTTATCCCGATTTCTGTCACTTCGGGGCCTCGGGTTTCGGACAATGATATGTGTAAACAATTTGCAGGTAAGATCACAAACAACAATATCATCATGAATCAATAACATGTTCAGATGTGAGATCATGGCACTCGGGCCCTAGTGACAAGCATTAAGCATAACAAGTTGCAACAATGTCAAAAAGCACTAACAATAGATACTAGGCACCATGCCCTAACAATCTTATGCAATTACATGACAGATCTCAACCAATCTCTACCATCCCCATAGCCTACTGAAGGGGATTACCCACTCATGGATGGGGGAAACATGGATGGTTGATGGAGAGGCGTTGGTGATGATGATTGCGATGATCTCCTCCAATTCCCCGTCCCGACAGGGTGCAAAAATGGAGTTTCTGGTTCTGAATCACAGTTTCTGGTGGTGGCAGCGCAGCGGAACGCTATCTGGAAAAATGTCAAACCCCCCTCTGTTTTTAGGTCAGAAGGATTATGTAGGCGAAGAGAGAGGCCGAGGAGGTGCCCGAGGTGGCCACACCAACCCCTGGTGCGGCCTGGCCTGGCCCACGCCACCACGTGGTGTGGGCCCCTCGTGGACCTTCTCCGTCTCTTCTTCTGGCTCCGTGAGTCTTCTGGTAAAATAAGAGTTTTGCGATATTTTCCGAGTTTTTTCCTAAAAGTTGGTTTCCTACACAAAAACAAGACACTAAAGCAATTCTGCTAAAAATGGCGTCAGTCGGTGTTAGTTATATCCAAATCATACAAATTAGAGGAGAAACAATACCAAAAGTGTTCGAGAAAGTAGATACATGTTTGACGTATCATGCCCACACCTAATCTTGTCAATTCATTCCCATATATAGGTGTTTTTGATGTATCGTGAAGGAGTATAGTAAACTGAAAACCGTGTCTTGAATCGACCCCAATTTTGTAGGAGGAAAGCAGAGTGCAGTGTAGGAGATTCAGGTCGCCCTGCAGGGAGGTGACAGGATTTCGGTTGTCTGGGTCAAAGGAGGTGAAGAAGAAACGGACACCTAGTAGACGGTGAAGTGTAGGATGTCGAGTTTCCCGTATAGAGAGGCGATGGTGTGGTGGTGCAGAGAGGCGATGGTGTGGTGGCGACTGGGACTGTGTAGTGCAAGGCCTCACGCGTTGGTGAATTGAGACGAGTTGGCATGATTGTAGGGTGATTTACTGTCAGTTTCCTCTTTTAGATAGCCCACTTACGTGATTGTAGGGCGAATTTATTATTTAGTATCATATTTTATATACGTGAATTAAAGGACTCATGTGATGTCTGGGTGTGCGGTGGTTTCGTGATGTACATGAATTAAAGGACTCACGCGGTGGAGTTTGGTCGGGCAACATAAATTGCTAAGTGCACATCGGCCCTGCTTAAAGTAATTGTGGCTGTTAGATTAAGATCGATTGGACTTATCGTGCGGTTCTGATTGGCACGCGTATATGAGTAGGGGTATGTAGGAAATATATTGTTTGACTATTTAATATTAGTGATGATTATAGATAGTGGGAAAACAAAACATAAATAGAACGACCTAGGAGGAAAGAAGACACCGCAAAAGAAGAGGGGCATTGACCCATCGCCCGTCTACACCATGCACGGAACACGCGTCACGTGCGGCATGAAATATATAGTAGCAATATCGGCAGCTGATTTGGGTCGTTAACATGGCTCAAATTGGTTGCCCTTTTATATATACATATTGGGCAAAACATGAAATCTATAGTAGCAACATCGGTAGATGATTTGGGTTGCTAACATGGCTCAAATTGGTCGCCCCTTTATATATAGGAATTTCTATTTTTGTGCCCCTAGTTCGTTAGATGTACTCAC
Source organism: Avena sativa (assembly GCA_916181665.1). NCBI lineage: Eukaryota > Viridiplantae > Streptophyta > Magnoliopsida > Poales > Poaceae > Avena > Avena sativa. The sequence continues at coordinate 38,761,453 of OV702283.1, forward strand.
TTTTCTCCAGCCATTTATCTTTTCCTAACTTTTTTCTAGCTCCTTGTCCGAAACTCTCACATCGGTCTAAAACTCGCTCTTTGTCAGGTCTCGTTAGTGGATCCTCGCCGTTACGTGCTGACAAGTGGGGCCGCATTCAGGTGCGTCCCGTAGTGGAACCTCGCCGTTACGTGTTGACAAGTAGGACCCCCCATTACGTGCTGACAGGTGGGGCCACGTTTAGTCGGGTCCCATAGTAGGACCCCATGTTGGACTGCGTGGGGCAGGCTTGTTGGGAACGCGTTTTTGGGGATGTGGTGTGGGACCATGTGGGCACGTTTGGTAGTTATGTGCGTCCTGTCGCCTAAATTTGAAGATCTATTTTTTGTTATTTTTATGATTTTCCTTTTTAAGAGCGCATTTCCCCTTTATGTCGCTAACAGTTGTTATTTTTTTCCTAAAAAGGCAGCGAATATAGAGCAGCTTCTCTCTTCATTCATGGTTCCTTTTGGCCCTCGTATTTTTCCAATCTGGCAGCAAATCTAACTAGCACCATAAATATGTAGATAAACATAGCAGATGTAAGCAGCTAATAAAGGATTATATAGTAGGTACTTAAACCAGGTTCGACAATTAGGCTGCTCAGCAGCAGCTTACAAGTTCAACGCAGACAACAAAACAAAAGAAGCTACTTTACAGCAGCAACATCAGCACAAGATCAGTAGCCCCTCATGGCCTCCACTAGAGGGCCTCCGCCTCCTCCCTCTGGCGCTTCCTCCACTTCCTGTTGCCCAGTCCCTTGACCTTGGGCGCCTTGGGCTTGATCGGGGGCATGCGACCCTCCTCTATGGACACCTTTTGGGGTTGTGGAGGTGAAAACCGAGCGCCTGGTGCTTGGCTCTAAAGGCGTTGACGTTCTTTGACAGGCCACGAGTCTTCACGTCCTCGGCATGCCTCACGAGGGAGTTGATGTCGGTGGCGAGGCCCTTGGTGCAGAAGGGGAACCTGTAGACATCGCCGGCGAAGAATCCGTTGAACTGGTCCGACTTCAGCTTCCTCGGCACCTGACGAGTGTTGGTGTCCGTGGACTCATCGTCGCTGCAGACGTCGCTGCTATCCACCTATTACAAAAAAAGTAGCGTGCAATACGGACATGATTGAGATACTTTGATTATCGGGATTGATTAATTTCATAAATTAACCGGTTGACATCCCCTGATTATTCCCCAATCCCTAAATCTCAAACCAAATCGAATACTGATCCCAACTACAGATCGGTGCTAGTACTGATCCCAACTACAGATCGGTGCTAGTACTGATCCCAACTATAGATCGGTGCTAGTACTTATCCCAACTAGGAGCATTCATTGAAATACGAGATCTAACACAAGAGGATTAGCTACTATAAAAATACCTACCATCCAACGATTAAAAATATGAACAGCCGAGCCCTAATAACACACGATCTAGCATCCAACAATGGTAATGGGGGGAGAACAAAGGAAGGGGAGAAGACCTAGTTACCTCCGACCATGGGTCGACTAAGCTGGGTTCGAAGGGGTTCTCCGGCCTGATGTAATTGTTTCCCCATAGGGGTCCCACCCGTGCGGGATCTGCAGGAGAACGACAGGGGATTGTACGGAGACGGGGGCCCTCCTCGCCGGCGGCTACGGCGGAAGCGGGGACGAGGGTCTGGACGGGGATGGCGGCTGCCTTTAATGCCTCGACGGGGGACTGTATAGGGACGGGGGCCTCCTCGTCTGCCGCCTTGGAGGCAACGATGGCCACCACGCCGTTCTTCTCCATCACCGGCGTGGTTGGGATTTTCTTGGGGGTTTGCAGAAGGTGATGGGACAGTGGAGATGGTTGCGTGAGTGAGTGAGCGAGTGAGTGATGAGTGAGAGTGAGGAGGCCTCTATAAAGGTGAAGGGAGGAGACGTTTCTTTGCACCACCGTACACCACGTAACCGCGTGCGCTACTGCACCGTGCACGGCCACACGCGTCCGCTACCATCCCATGCACCGCGACACGCGTATCGTGCGTCATCTTTTCCCTCTCGTGTCTAACCTTGGCCACTTAGTTGTGCTCAGTTATACCCTTGAGTGTAGCACTGGCAGTTTGGTTGTACTCAGTTTTGTCCTCCAGTACTATCACTACCATGTGCAATATACTCACTTTTACCCTCTAGTGGCTGGTCAACAGAGAGTCAATGGATGGGTTTTAGCTAGCTAATTGAGTCATTTTATGCATAACAAATTCAAAAAGATCAAAACATAGTGGCATCTACCCAGGGAGTCTTATTATGTGACCTACCATCATAAGAAATGTATATAAATCAAGTTTTAACCTAAATCACCACTTCTCAAATCACCTACTATTTATGAAGGTTCATGACTTTCTACTCAAGCCTCTTCCCAAAACATCCCTCCCCAAAACATAATTTGTCTGAATGAGGCAATAATTGTCAAACTGATATATATTTGAATTACAAATAGTTTGATGTATGCCAATATGTATTTTATTGTATAAAAGAAGCACTTTCCATTTTGTAAATATCTTTCTGTTTTCTATTTGAACCCCCTTGTTAGTTTTGCCCTTGGTTTTAAAGTTCTACTTAGTTTTGCCCTTGGTTTTTAAGTTCTACTCAGTTTTCCCCTCTCTCTTAGTCGCAAACTCGCACACATATGCTCATCTTGGCTGCTACGCTTTGACTGGTCAAGACAGTTGTCACGGGATCGTACCCACCAATTGTTGATCCTCTGTGATCTAGCGGATAGGATAACCCCTGTATCTGTCGGGGGTCACTGATGCTTTAACTCCATAAAGAAATGATTCTGAATATAATTTGAAGGGAAAGTGTTCAAAGGTGTATAATTTTTGCATTATATTTCACTTCATGAAAATCATAAGTGGTCAGGATTTTATTAGAGAAACATTATCATGCCCTAAGTGCGATTTCAAAGAGTTTAAAGGTGTATAATTTTTGCCATATGCAAGTTTATGCATTACATTCTATGAAAATGATAATCTCTCAAGATTTTCTTAGCACATTATTATCACGTATTAAGTACGATTTCACAGTGTTCAAAGGTTTATAATTTTTGTATACGCAAGTTTAGGGATCACTTTTCACACTATAAAAATGGTAAACACCTTTTACATTAAGATTTGTATATTTTTTTAATTTAAAAGTGTTCAAGAGTTGTGTCAATTATAAACACTTTTTACATTAAGAGTTGTGTAATTTTTTCAATTTGTAAGTGTTCAAGAGTTGTGTTAATTATAGACACTCTTTTACATTAACAGTCGTACGATTTTTTTAATTTGAAAGTGTTCAAGAGTAGTGTCAATTATAAACACTCATTTACATTAAGAGTTGTATATTTTTTTAATTTGGAAGTGTTCAAGAGTAGTGTCAATTATAAACACTCTTTTACATTAAGAGTTGTATAATTTTTTCACTTTGAAAGCGTTCAAGAGTTGTGTCAATTATAAACACTCTTTAAGAGTTGTATGATTTTTTTAATTTGAAAGTTTTCAAGAGTAGTGTTAATTATAAACACTCTTTTACATTAAGAGTTGTATATTTTTTAAATTTGAAAGTGTTCAAGAGTAGTGTTAATTATAAACACTCTTTTATATTAAGAGTTGTATAATTTTTTAATTTGAAAGTGTTCAAGAGTTGTGTCAATTATAAACACTCTTTTACAATAAGAGTTGTATATTTTTTTAAAATTTGAATGTGTTCAAGAGTTGTGTCAATTATAAACACTTTTTTGCATTAAGAGTTGTATAATTTTTTTAATTTAAAAGTGTTCAAGAGTTGTGTCAATTCTAAACACTCTTCTACATCTCTTTTACATTAAGAGTTGTATACTTTTCTTAATTTGTAAGTGTTTAAGAGTTGTGTCATTTATAAACACTCTTGCACATTAAGAGTTGTGTAATTTTTTTAATTTGAAAGTGTTCAAGAGTTATGTCATTTTCTTATTTATTATACATCCATGTCCTTAATTTTTAATTATAAACACTCTTTCACTTGATTGCAGCCGAGACATAAACTCGACAAACCAATTAAATCATCGGAATGACTCGTCGGCCGCATTCTCCACAGCAAGCGCCCCGATTGCCATTTTGGTGCGAGATCTAACCTTCTCTATGCACGGTTGCCATTTTCATCCTTCGTACAGGTCAATGGAATGGCACCATACTGCGTCCAGGACGAACGGGAGGTCGAAGTGAAGCTCGACAAAGGGTCGCTGTCGCCGGAGAAGGGCCGTCGTCACCGAAAAAGAAGAAAAAAGGGGAGGCAACTACATGGGCGCGGGCACGGGGCTGGCTCACATGGATAAGCTGTGGGTCCGACGCTCATACGGATAAGCTATGGGTCCCATGCTGATCTGAATAAGTGGAGAGAGGTGTCCACTACGGGAACCAACTAAACGTGGCCCCACTTGTCAGCCTGTAACGGCAAGGGTTCACTACGGGACCTGCAAACCGCAGCCCCACTTGTCAGCACGTAACAGCGAGGGTCCACTACGGGACTCGACTGAATGCGGCCCCACTTGTCAGCATCTAACGGCAAGGCTAACGGATAGCGAGTTTTAGACCGTACAAGAGTTCTATAATAGGAGATGGGCAAAAGTGAGGAAAAGCTAAGCGGTTGGGGAAAAATAAGTACAACTAAGGAACCGATGACACGAAAAGTATCCCTTATATATACATATATTGTTCATGTCAGCATCAGTTACAACTATGAGGCGCCACTCCGTGGGGCTTTGCCTCCATCCAAAGATGCTATCAACAAATGGCTTGATGTGAACAGTAATATTCTTCCTTTTTACATTATATTCACGTGTTGATAATATTGAATGTAGAGTAGACACCTGATGTTCAATGGTGAATGGTATAGATGAACATGATGTTGTTACAACCTAGGCATGCATTTCACTGTCTGATGTTATTTTCAGTCATTGATCTATGTAGCCAAGTTAAATCTGGTGTATGGAATAAGGTAGAGGCCCCGACTCTCTCTGGGCTTAATTAGATTTTTTGTTTTAGCGTTGAAGTTTGTAGATTCTAGGCTTAATTAGATTCTCTCGGTAATTTTTTAATGCTAAGATCACCAAATAGTTTGTGTTAGGCAGGTAAATTTTAGTGATTTAGAATGAGATGTCCACATCTATAATCAAGTACTTGGCATATATGTGTGTTGATCATTCAATGCTATTATTTTAAGTTATCTCAGGTATGTATAGATAGTTCATATGTGAGCAACCTAGTCATGCCTCTGTTTGTTTTCTTGGTGGAATCAACAAGTTTACTAGGGAAGGTGGTGCGGAGACACGCTGCATCCGTCAGCAACTTTTTATTCGAATGTATAATTATATAGGAAGTTGATCCAAATTTGAGTAGGTGACACTGAACACACGATAAGCCAAGTAGAACACATGAGAGAAATTCTCATTGAATGAGTCAATACACTTCATCATCAATAATAGCCGAAACATAATCCTTCTCCTCAAATTTCCATAGAACTGATTCACCGTCAATACTAAGAACCCAACGTGCAAATAAATCCAACTCAGCCTTTTCCACCAGCTCAGCTAAGTTTATTCCGCGTGATATATTGCACATCGTAGGCTTACCAATCTCAAGCGGTATTCTAAGCCTTGAATGAGCTATCCTCCCTCCTGAAAGCAATAGAGAAGCTAACCCCAGATGAAGCAACAAATCTGGAATTACGTGGACTTACCCTACAACCAATTTCAGCTAACCCCAAATGAGTTATTATATCATTTTGACTAATACAAAATGTTGATTCTCTTTGCCTTACTGTAGGTGATGGCAGGGTATCACTACAATTAGATAAGAGGGAGTAGAATAGCAGATTATATTTTAGCTTGGTATTTTGTAAAGAATGTTGTGTTTGGAAATTAAGTTTGGAATGTTTAATATGGCATTGGTCTTAAACTAGCTATCTTTTCTAGCCTTCCTTACATGTTCATTTTGGGGAGACAAAAGACTCTCAAAAGAATATGAGGTACTATGTAAAAATGTTTTGCCCAATTTTAATTTGTTTGGCAACTATTTTTTAAGATTTGGGCCTGGATTTTTTTTTTGATTCATGTTGCTTCTATATTTCTTTATGTTACCGTGTAGCCATTCCAAAATCAGGCCATACAGAACGACTATAACAATTTTGTAAAAACACTAGCCCATAGAAAGAAAAATTACACAGAGAAAACAACTGGAGATCCCGTAGCAACGACACTTACCTAGCGAATAATAATAAAATACTGCAATTCGCATACAAATGACTAGTACACCTACGAGGTAAAGCACCAACTACGGGGGATGCGCATCAGTTCACTGGACACAAGGTAGCATACTTCCTAGTTTTCTTGTGAGTCTCTTGTGGTTTGCCGAAATGTGGGTCGGCCATAAAAACTCCTCCTCCTCCCCATCCTCCTCCTGCTTCTGCTCCTAGTGCCGTTCCTGCTCCTTCTCCTCCTCCCCATCCTCCCGCTCCCAATCCTACTCCTGCTGCTCCTGGTGCCGCTCCTAGTCCTCCTCCTGCTGCTCCTCCTCCTCCCCAATATCCTCCTGCTGCTCCTGCTCCTAGTGCTGTTCCTGCTCCTCCTCCTCCCCATCCTCCCCCTGCTGCTCCTCCTCCTCCCCATCCTCCTCCTGCTGCTCCTCCTCCTCCCCAATATCCTCCTGCTGCTCCTGCTCCTAGTGCTGTTCCTGCTCCTCCTCCTCCCCATCCTCCCCCTGCTGCTCCTCCTCCTCCCCATCCTCCTCCTGCTGCTCCTCCTCCTCCCCAATATCCTCCTGCTGCTCCTGCTCCTAGTGCTGTTCCTGCTCCTTCTCCTCCCCATCCTCCTGCTCCCAATCCTACTTCTGCTGCTCCTGGTGCCGCTCCTAGTCCTCCTCCCCATCCTACTCCTCTTCCTCCTCCTCTTCCTCCTCCTCCTTTTTTTCCTCCTCCCCATCCTACTCCTCCTCCTTTTTTCCCTCCTCCTGCATCCTTTTCCCCCTCTCCTGCATCCTTTTTCCCCTGCCAAGGTTTGCCGGAGCCTCCTCCATACTTATTATCTCTCCGAGGTTCCTCTTTCATATTTTCTTCTTCTCCCTGACTGACGCGCATCAGCTGGCCAATCCTGAACGGTCCGGCATGTTCCGCCATGATCCAGACGATGGTGGTGAGCTCACCTCCACGGCTGAGCTGCTTGGCATGGGATTCCCGGCTGCATCGGGTGCCTGCGTAGAGCAGCTTGTCCACCCAGACGTTGAAGACGAGCTCCAACAACTCTGGCATGTCGTCGGATGACCGTTGGACGCTGACGAGCAGCTCCATGGCGAGATCAACTCCGTCCGAGACAAGGCGAGTCTTATCATGGTCCAAACCCCACCCGCTGTCCGCGCCCTTGCTGTCAAGCAGCAAGCTAGCTAGCATATCCTCTCCTGTTGTACCGGATCCCTTGCCGTTGCCGGCCATCTCATCGCGCCATATGGCACGCAGGGCGTCGCGGGTCACTTGGTACAGGCTGCGAAGCGCAAGCCCCGGTAGCATCTCCCTGCGTACAGCGACGAGGAACATAAGGTACTCGGACAGTGCGTTGATTGCCTTGGCACGGACCGCTGCGAGTCTGTCCTCCCGGGCATTCTTGGCCGTCGACGTCGACGCCGCCGGTGGTCTTTTGTCCCTGCTGCACGAGAGGAAAACTTGGGTGGCGATGTGCCACACGAGGATGTCCTCCTGAAACTCACGGCCGAAGGCCAGACTGTACCTCCTCAGTTTCCGGTGGCGCCTCTTGGTTGCCGCCTGGCCCCAGGATGTGGTGATGTCGCTCATGGTGTAGCAGCTGTCATCATCCTCCTCGTCGTACGTCGACTTGAGTATTCTCCTTACACGTTTGAACACCAACGCCTTGACATCGTGTGACAGCACAAGGTGGCCCTCGTCTTTTGATCCGGCCATTTTGCTACGTATGGTCGACGTGTCACGGGTGCACTGGCCCAGCAAGTTGTGCTGCCCAACGGTGCCCGACCACTTTCTGTAGCAGCTGCTTGACCTCGGCGCCATGGCAAGCCGGCGGCCCAGGTCCAGAGACTCGATGACGCGACGGAGCCAGCGCCACAGACCAGCTGCATCGTGAAGCCAGCACCGTGGCCTAGCCTGCAGGAATGCGTGCGTCCAGGTGGATCCGAGAGCCCTGAGCAGCCATCTCACGTCGAGGAGGAATGTACCTACCAGCAACGCGTATGTGATGATGACATCTTCTCTCCTCTGGCCTTCCTTGATGTAGAGCCAGAAGAGCAAGGTGGCGGTGGCGGTGGCGAGTGGCGAGACGAGGCGGATGAAGTAGCCACCCCAAGTGTGGACCATGGCTGCCTTGGTGTAGAGGATGTCGTACATGAGGGAGAGCTCCATCTCCACCACCTTGCACATGTCCTCCCACCCACCTGAGATTATGGTTCTGCTTATGTCAACATCAGGTGCTTCCATGTCCACCGAGGAGTCCGTCATCGCACGCCGGCAGAACGGGAACATGTTGTGAGCAATCAGTAGAGCTTGCTCACTGTCGTCCAGCGGCTCCCCGAATCCTGCGGAACGGTCGTCAGAGGTCATGGATCTGCTAGTAATTTGTTGCTGTTTCTTGCTGGAGCTCATCATCCGGCCGATGTTTTCCAAGTCGCCTCCCCGTAGAGCCAGCACCCTCTCTACGTACTTGGCGACACCGACGGCAAGAATGATGAGGGACGCCGGGAGCATAGCCCCGCCGCCGCCGCCGCCGCTGCCCATGTATATGTGCTTGTAGATGACATAGACGGCGCCCCCGACCTGCACAACAACGCTGAGCGCTTGGCGGCCCGAGAGCTGGTTGTCCTGGAGGGAGTAGGCGCTGATGTTGTCCGGGCCGCCGAGATGCTGCAGGAGGAACGGCGCCCAGAACGCGACCAGTTCCTTCTCCCGCGACGTGCTGCCCAGGGACATGTTGCCGAGGGCGTACGCCGCCACCCAGTTGGCTAGCTGGTATGCCAGCCACAGCACCAGCGTCCGCACACCCGAGGCCTTACGGCGGCGGATCCCGGCCAAGAGGATGAGCACGAGGTGCGCACCGAAGCTCGTGAGTACTGCTACACGGATCGCCCATAGGTTCAACAGCTGCGCCATCCGGTTAAGGTTCACCCATCCTTCCATTGCTCCTGCCTGCCTTTGGGAACCCCTGCCATCCATAAAATCAAGATTAATTACCTGAACGACCGCATATGAAATCATCAAAACAGATGTGCAGCTGCATACTAGCTAGGCATGTCTGAAGACGATACATGTCAAACTGTCAATACATACCAACTACTACCAGCTGTCTCGATCGATTTATGAATTACTTCATCACCTAAATCTTCAACGAACTGAACTGGGTATAGTTTTCTCATACACTAATTAAGCTCGGAACTTGGCGTATGTGGCGCAACATGAAAATGCCACTAACCATTCCTCAACTAGCTGTATATAGCCTTCTGCATCTTCTAGATCTCGATCCATTTCTGTTGACTTAGTAGACTAGACTTAGCCCTAGACAGTCAATGAGTCAACAGAGTATGATGCCTCCTGGCATGGATCGATGTTGGATCCTACGGAAGTAGGCACGCCTAATTAATGACCAGCCAACTCAGAGTCTGAGATAGTAATAGTAAATCTCTCATGGGACACACGCTTTAACTCACACCTTACAACTTGCTCAAAACAAAACTCCCTACGTTTGGTGAGAGGGTTGCCCGAAGAGAAGTCTTCAACATCGATGGTGGGGCTGTCGAAACAGCCCTGCGGCAAGCAATGAAGATAGTGGGACAGAATTGTCGTCGCGGTTCGGGGCCTTTTGAATCTCCAAAGGCAGAAGAGCCTGACATCCTCTTCTTATCAGAGACGAAAAACTAGATAATAAGGAGATAGAGCGTTTTCGTTGGATCTTAAACATGCCCCAATATGATCGTGCAAGATTGTAGAGGGCGTACCGGCGGTCTTGCGCTTTTTTGGTGCAGGTTGTTAGAATTTATCCACAGATCGACTACATCAAACTAGACAAACAAGCACGTTTAAAAAAAATCTTATGACCAAGTGCATGTGTCGTGTCCTTTTTTTTTCTTTTTTTTCTTCTCAACTCACTTAATATGTTACAAGACTCACGGTCTATCCTTGCTTATATATGTAAGCTAGACCTGACTAATACTAAACATAAACCATCACGTACACACGTACGGATACTACTAGTACTAGGATTCACACATATACTTGCCTAACTAGGAAACCTTCCTAGACTAAGACACGTACACACCACACATACAACGGACACACATAGTCCTAGTGCTACTCGGACATAGACTAGTACCACTCGGACTCTCTTACCAAGATTAAGCTAACACAGGTGGGTGGATGTGAGCTTGCGATGGAAAGGGAGATACCACATTAATGTTGATGTGGTGGAGAGTGATGGTACGAAGTGGAGGCTCACTCGTTTATATGCATGGAGAGTCTTGGTGGGGGCACAAGGAGAATACGTGGAACCTACGTACTCTACACGGACAAGCTGATTTTCCATGGCTATGTTTGGGTGACTTCAATGAGGTGATGTTTGCGCATGAGAAAGAGGGAGGCTGAATCGAGCCCCTGGGAGTATGGAGGCTTTTCAGAATGCTTTGGAGGATACGGGTCGAAGACCTGGGTTTTGTTGGTGATGCGTTCACATGGAGGAATAATTGGCACCTTGTCGATGGCTACATACGAGAAAGGCTTGTGCAGTTGTTAATGTGTCATGGAGATGCCTTTTCCCGCTGTACAAAATAATAAACGGGGATCCGTGTCATTCAGATCACCGCCCGGTAATTGCAGAACTAAATGCCCAAGCGATGCCACCACAAATCCATGGGAAGGAACCGGTCTTCCGTTTTGAGGCAGCGTGGCTGCAGGAGGAAGATTGTAGTGCGGTTGTTGAGGAGGCATGTAATTCAGCTTTCGAAGAGGGGTGCTGTCGGGTGGAGGATGCGGTGAGGAGTGTGGGAAGGAAGCTTTGGAAGTGAGACAAAGAGGTTTTGAGCGAGTTGAAGAGTAGAATAAAGAAGGCTAAAAGAGACCTAGAGAGGTGTAGGAGGGCTCCAATTAATCAACATAACATGTCTAGTGAACAAGTTCCGCGATATAAATTAAGTCGCTTGGAGGATCAACATAACACCTATTGGCAACAACGTGTCCATGCAAATTGGCTTAAATATGGAGATCGGAATACTAGCTATTTTCATGCCTATGCCTTTGAGAGGAAGAGAGTGAATTCGATAAAGAAGTTGAAGAGAGAAGGATGGGGAGTAGTGGAGGGAGAAAAGGGGATAGGATATTTTGTTACTAACCACTACAAAAGTTTGGTCATGTCCTCTGTAGGTCCTATAAATAATGATCTCCTCCAACATGTGGCAAGTTTGGTGACAGAGGACATGAATGCTTCTCTCATTTGTGATTTCTCAAACCAAGATGTGAAAGAGGCACTAGATCCAATGAGAGATTTAAAGGCGCTAGGTCCTAATGGCATGCCAGCTATTTTCTATAAAAAGTTCTGGCACATGGTGGGGCCAAAAGTTCAGAGAGAGGTCATTGATGTGCTTAATGGTGGGGAAATGCCAAATGGATGGAATGAAACCTCTATCGTCTTAATCCCGAAGGTAAAGAACCCGAAGAAGATTACAGAGTTCAGGCCCATCAGTTTGTGTAACGTCCTTTATAAGATGATCTCGAAGGTCCTTGCGAACAGACTGAAGGATGTTCTCCCACATATTATTTCCCCAACCCAATCCTCTTTTGTTCCAGGGCGTATGATTACAGACAATGTTCTTCTGGCTTATGAGATCACTCACATGATTCATAGGAGGAAAGGGGGGCCGTGATGGGATGGTAGCGGTCAAGTTGGATATGCGCAAAGCCTATGACCGAGTGGAGTGGGGTTTTCTTAAAAGTATCATGAGAAATATGGGTTTTGGTACTCAATGGGTCCAGTTGGTGATGAACTGTGTTAGGACGGTCTCATATCGAGTGAAGGTGAACATATCATTTATAGATGCTTTTGTTCCTGAGAGAGGACTTCGACAAGGAGATCCGCTGTCACCGCATCTCTTCATCCTGTGCTCGGAGGGCCTGTCAGCACTGCTTCATCATGCATAGGAGGAGGGTACGTTGGAGGGAGTTCGACTATGCCCTGCTGAGCCAAAGATTAATCACCTCTTCCTTGCGGATGACTCCCTGATTGTTATGAAAGCAAATGCAAAGAACACAGAGAAGTTGAGGGAGGTCGTTGCACTTTATGAGTTACAATCCGGACAGATGATAAACGCTCAGAAATCATCAACCATGTTCAGTAAAGGAACGTCCAATAGAAACAAACGGGCGGTCCTTAGTGTGCTTGGCCTACTGCGTGAATCTCACAATGATCGGTACCTAGGGCTTCTAGTGCACTTGGGGGGCCTCAAAGATAAAAGAGTCTGAGTATTTAAAAGAACGCATTTGGCTACGAATACAAGGCTGGAAGGAGAAGCTTCTGTCTAAGGCGGGTATGGAACTCATGATCAAAGCTATGGCCCAAGCGATTCCTACTTATGCAATGTCTTGTTTCGACCTCACCAAGGCTTTATGTGATGATATTAATGCGATGATCATTCGCTACTGGTGGAATCAGCAGGATGAGAAGAACAAGTGCCACTGGATTGGTTGGGATAGTATGACACGATCGAAAAAGGATGGGGGAATGGGGTTCCAAGACCTACATATGTTCAATATTGCAATGTTGGCTAGACAAAGTTGGCGTCTATTACAGAACCCGGATTCTTTGTGTTGTGTGGTCTTGAAGGCTCTATATTTCCCAGACAATACAATTCTGGGATAAGTTGGTAAGACTGGTATGTCCTACACGTGGCGGATCATTCTTAAAGGGCTTGAGTTATTAAAGGAAGGTATAGTCCGGCGGGTTGGATCGGGTGATAATATTTAGGTGTGGGGCGACCCCTGGATTCCGAGGGGTTCTACCTGATATCCTAGGACTCCAGATGAGTTGGATGAAGTGATTCATGTGTCTGATCTTCTGAACCCATTGATAGCTGTGAGATTCTACATATTTTTGATGGTTTCTATCGATGGTTTTCGTTTAGATTTGATGGTTTTCTAGATTTATCTAACACTAATACTTTGGTAGAGAAGAAAACTTGGTTTTTAATGTGTGTTTTAGGTTCTGAACGCCAACAGAGGGATTTAACAGCAAAAACACAATATTCCGATGAAAACAAACAAGTCCCTTTGTGGAAGCAATCGAGGGGAGGACACAAAAGCTTTAACGAGCAACTATACGACGGGAATATTTTTCCGGCCGTATAGTTCCCGCCGTATAGATGCCATCTCCTTCGTTTTATTAAAAGGGACAACTTTCGTGAAGAGTCTGAGGTTGAAAACAGAAAACACGAGCCGCCATCCCATCCAGAAGGGAGAAAGAAGAGATTTGGAGAAGAAGGGGAAGACGTTCTTCATCTCGCTCCACGATCTTCGATCTCCTAGCCACCGCACCTCCATATCCATTACTTGTACTTGAGAGAGAGATCTCCACCTTGCAAGACTAGGATTTGAGATTGTTCTTCCCATCTTGAATTGTGTTGGATTTATTTCTATTTCTTATTGTGGATCTCCACGGTAATATCAAGAAGAACTCTCTTTATTTAATTATATCGATGATGCTTTGTTTTCTCATGTGTGAGTAAGTTCCCTTGGGCATGGGAGATATAGGGGATTGGTGAGATGTGATGTGCCTATATAATTTCCATTAAGTTTGTGGTTGATTTTAATTACTATATTATGTGTGCTTGACTATCTGTGGGATGCTTAATGCATGTTGTCCAATTAAGGGCTCAGACAACATGATGCTTTCTTCTACATAGATAGAATCTTGTTCGCTAGCAGATCGATGACCCCCGAGTTACACGGGGATATCAATGGGAAACTAGTTTGACTCGAGGATCACGAGAAGCCACCGAGCTTATTGCATTAGTCTGATCCAAGGAGCTTAATTGCTAAGCAACCTGAAGGATCTTAATCGTCTAGTGACTGACCATGGTTGTGGTAAACATGCTAGTAGGATTATTGAACCTCGGATGAAATCTACCAAGAGGAGTTCAGGCTAATTATGGGTTGCTCGCCGACACACATACTTATAAGATTATAGTTTTTACACTTATCACTGGTCCACCTGGCACATTCACTAGCACCATGAACTGAATCTCCCCGCGCCTACTTTGCCATCTGCAGAAAACAACAAACAAATTGTTCTTTACTTTTATGCTTTTTATTTCTCAAATTTACATTTTAATTTTATTTAAATACTTTCTTTTAATCCAAATTCCATTCTTATTTCAACACTTGCAGTCAATTCACTCGGAGACCTGTGACAATTTAGGGTGTGACAAATACTTCACCAATAAACACTTACCTTTGGGCTCCCTGTGGGACCGATATCTTAACTTCTAAACTAGATACAAACGATCTGTGCACTTGCAGTCATCAAGCTATTTTCTGGCGCCGTTGCCGGGAGCTGAGCGCTAAGTGTTTTGTCTCTTGACATTTCAGGTGTTACTATTACAAGATGGTCTCTCACGGAGAAAAAGGGTCTAACGCTCTAGTAGGTCTTATCTACCAGATTATCTTGATCGCGTACCTACTCAAAGGTGCGAGGAAATTATTGAAACACTTTTGAGGTCGAATAAAGTTGAAGTTGAAAACCTAAGTGACTTCATGGAAATCATGTTCATTCATAGGACAACTCCCAAGAAACCTGAGAAGACTCTCAGAAAATATAGTGCTCCAAATTCTTCTTTTCTTAAATAACCAATAGAATTTCCTAATACTGGAGTTAAGGAATATCGATTTGATGGTGAAATTATTAAAATTTTGTCGGAAAAATCTTTCAGTGGAAGGGACGATGAAGATCCAGGAAGACATCTTAGAGAGTTCGACGATGTGATAACATCACTTGGACCAAAAGGTTTGCCTAGAGAATTCTCTTATCTAAAACTATTTTTTTGGTCTCTCAAAGGTAAATCTCTAGACTGGTTATATTCTCACCCTTGTCATTACAATAAATATTGGGAAAACTGCATTGTTAAATTTATAAAAGGTTTAATCCTTTTGCAAAGGTAAGAGAACTTAGAAAGAATATAGGCAACTTTAGTCATAATGTGGGAGAAAACTACCCACAAGTCTTGGAAAGAATCTTTGGAATGATCAATAGTATTCCTAATCATGGCTATTCTGAGTCAATTACTTGCTACTTATTTTACCACGGTCTTAATACCCAATGCATAGAATTTCTAGATTCATCAGCAGGAGGATCGATAAATACTTTAACTGTTAAAGCGTGTTTGGAATTGATGTCTACTAGGGCTAAGAATGATTCTTTATATAATCCTGATTTTGGCACTAAACCAAAAAAGGGAATACTTCATATAAATCTTGATCTTATGCCTGAAGTACTCAAAACCATGAAAGAAAAAGGTATACTTTCTGAACTTGTTAAGGAAAAGAAAATAGATTTGTTACGAGTGTTTACTGAAGAGGATGAAACTAGGAAAGTTTTTCAAGAATTGAAACATCGACAGGTCAAATCTTATAATAACCTTGATAAGCAATTTCAAAGACACAAAAAGATTTTGGCTGAGCTTACAGAAAATTATAAGGAAATTGGCCAAGAAATAAAATTATTTAACAAGTACCTCAGTATGATTGAAACTCAATGTGAACAAATAGCATCTAGTTATCAATTTTTTCTTCGTGATGATATAAATATTCATGTTTCTACTAAATATTTTTACAAGAAGAGGTGCAATTGTTAAAGGACCATTAGGACCACTAGAATATGAAGCTGAAAAGGATCGAAAGGAAAAAATCCTTGCTCAAAGCAAGCCAAGAAGATGATACATTGGTTGATCCTCAAGATGAGACTACTCAAGACACACAGGATCAAACCTTGGAGGAGCAGAATGATTCACAGGATGACAGTTATAACTCTGATGCAGAGACTGTTGATCCAAGAGAAGAAGACAAAAACAAAGAAGACGAGGTTGTTGCAATAGAAAAGAAGAAAAATGATAAGCAACAACAAAATAAATCAACTAAAGAGCCTGATCCTCCACAAAAGGTAAAAGATAAAGAGAAACTTCCATATACAGACCGCAAAAAGAAAGCACCGGATGAGGTAATTTATGATTCTTTTAAAAAGGCATTAAGTTATCTTCGTCTAGAAATTCCATTTGCGGATGCAATAAAAGTAACTGCCTATTCTAAATTTCTCCATGATATTCTTAATAGAAAAAAAGAGATAACTGAAACCGTCGCCATGGTAACTAGTTACCCCGCTAATGGGAGGTTAT
The DNA here is from genome assembly GCA_916181665.1 of Avena sativa. Taxonomy (NCBI): domain Eukaryota; kingdom Viridiplantae; phylum Streptophyta; class Magnoliopsida; order Poales; family Poaceae; genus Avena; species Avena sativa. Next base: position 38,777,888 of record OV702283.1, read on the forward strand.
TATCTAAGTCGGGAGATCCCGGGATACCAACCATTTCATGTTTAATAGGCAAAACTGATATTCATAATGCCATATGTGATTTTGGTGCAGGAGTTAGTGCAATGCCATACTCCCTCTATAAAAGGTTAGGATTAGGGGAATATTACCCCACTTCTATCACTTTACAAATGGCTGATGAATCCACTAAACAACATGTTGGTATGACAGAGCATGTCCTACTTACAATAGATGATCATGTTATTCCCACTGACTTTATTATTCTTGCAATGCCGGAGGATGGAAAATTATCTATAATACTTGAAAGACCTTTTCTTAGCACTATAGGAGCGTCAGTTGACTGTGCTGAAGGGAAAATAATCTTCAATGTTTATGATGCTGAAATAATCCAGTATTTTCCAAAGAAACTAGAAGCGGGAGAAAGGTATGTTCCACCGACATAACGAGTTCATGTGGTGCCTTTGATAAAGGGAAACCCAAGGTAAGAATTCGATAACAGAAAAAGGGTTGAAATACTCAACCGTTCTTAATAAAATTCTTAATGGGAGTCAACCCATCATATCAATAAAGTAGAGTCAAATAATAAAAAGTTTATCGCATTTCTACAACTTTTTCACAAACATTTTTTAGGAAGCGTGCCCGTAAAGATGCAGTTGTCAAAAAGTAGTAGAAATACCGAATGAATAAGCATAGATTTATTGCAGAAAATAAAGTTTGAGTTTTAGATGCAGAAACTAGCTTAACAATATTGTTTAGATAAAAAATGCATCTTTGGAAATTTGGGTGAAAAAGCATGTTCCAGGAGTTGTAATGACCAACTATATGGTGGGAATATTTATTCCAGCCTTATAGTTGTGGCTATATAGTTATCGACAAAATTCTCAAAACTTGGGGCTCGGATACAGAAGGTTTGACGACTAACTATACAGTGGGACCATTTGATCCGGCCCTATAGTTGTGGCTGTATAGTTGTGATCTGGCATTAGGAAACCCTAACCCTCGCCACCTCCACAACTATATGGCGGGAGCTACTTAACCCGGCCATATAACTCCCGCCGTACATTTTGCCGTGACCACATAAATAGGTCGGGGCAGACTAGGGTTCTTCCTCACACCATTATTTCTCTCAAACTCTCTCTCCAAACCTCTCAAAACCACCCTAGAACTCTCGATTCTTCGCGGATTTCATTCGTTTGAGTGGAGGAATCAACAGATCGGTATGTTTCTATCCCTATCCATGCTTTATTTTCAGAATTCCATGGTTGAAATCCTCACATTGAATTAGTGGATGAACTCAAGCTTGATTTATTTTCTCTTTTAATTTCTCATGTTAGGATTGAATTCCTCCACATAGAACCGTTCATATATCATGTAGAAACTATATGCCTAAGGTTTTATGTTGAAATTTTTCAGTGCATCAAGATGAACAAGCTCAGTGGTATTTTTCACAATAGAAAGCGCCAACATGGTGAAGGCTCGGGGCTCCGGGATGAGATAGACAACAAGTATGCCATTATTTTGGTAAGGAAGGTGTTGCCCACACGATGGTACGATGACGGCTTTCTCAACTTAGCAGGGTTGAGGGTGGACTTTGACTACTTGTGTGCAAATGCAGGGCTCTCCAACCTCGCCAATGCAAGCCACCACACCTACGCCGATCTCACCCACGAGTTCCTCGCCTCCTTCTACAATGACTACAAGAAGAAAGGTAACACAAGCATGGTGGGTTTCACCATTAACCAACGGCCATATCAAATTACTTTCCAACAATTCTGTGAAGCTTATGGATTCCCTCAGGAAGGGGGATCGACTGTTACAAACTTGTATAGCGTCTCAAGTGCAAAAACTTGGGAGGTTATTTCTGTTAATGATGGTGATTGGGATATGCCGATCGGGGTATACCCAGCAGGACGTTTCCTACTGGCCCGAACTGCCAGCGAGTGGGCCTGCAGGATGGCGACTAGATCAAGACTTGACAGGGACCCAGGCGACTGGAAGCTGGAGGCCCAGAAGCGTAGCTAGGCCCAGTCGGATTAGGTCAAGAACCCTCTGAATCCTTAACTAATTCGGCTGTAGATCTGTAAACCATAGCGAGGTGAACCTATATAAACCTCCCTAGGGTACGCATAGAGGACACGTTCCATCATATACCCCAGCGACTCGCCGCCTAGTCGTCGAGCTTGCCCTTGTACTCTCTCCATAATACAATCTAACAGGAGTAGGTCTTTACCCTCCGGGGGGCCAAACCTGGGTAAACCCTTATGTCTCCGCCCTCATCTCGCACCGCAGATGGCTGGCCAACCTTGCCCTTCGTTCTACTACTCGTTGCCGATTGCAGTGTCTGCCGTGGCCATTCCCACGACAGTGGCGCCCACCATGGGGCCTGGCCGGTCAAGTCGGTGTTCTGCGGCGAGATCCAATCTGCCCATCAACGAGACGGTCGCCACCGGCCGCATGATCGCGATCAGCGAGATCCTCCAGATCTTGCCGAGCAGCTACGTCCCGGCGGCGCGCCCCATCACGCACAGCGTGATCATGCCGGTTGGCACGATCAGTCTCTTCGTCGGCTTCACCGACGTCATTGTCTCGGAGGACTCGGCTCGCATCCGCGAGTCGCCACCACGCGGCCGGCTCTCCGAGAGTCAGGTCCGCACCATCCATCGCCTCGCCTCCGAGTATGACTCGGCCAACAGCAACGTGGCCGAAACCACCATGGTCGCGGACGACGCGTCCCTCAACGACGACGCCGACTCGGCGACCCCAGCATCAGCCGCCGGATCCATCGTCACCGCGTCATCTGCGGGCTCCATCACCCAGGTTTCCAACATGGGATACTTCGAGGATCCCTCCATTCTTGGGATCTTCGACTTCGACTCTGGGTCGGAGAACTCCGACGACTTCCACGTCGGATCCGGTCGCAACGTCGTGGCCTACATGGCGAATGGAGCGGACACCCCGCTAGACCCTTTCTCCATGCCGATCCCGCCGACCGCGATGACGACGGAGGTCGAAGAACTCCGCCTACGATTGGAGGAGGCGGTCCGCAAAGAAGAAGCCGAGAGCGAAAAATTTCGCCTCGAGCAGGTGAGGGTGTTGGATATATGCCCTAGAGGCAATAATAAATATAGTTATTATTATATCTTTGTGTTTATGATAAATGTTTACATTCATGCTATAATAGTATTAACAAGGAAACATTAATACTTGTGTGATTTGTAAACTAAAATAGAGTCCCTAGTAAAGCCTCTTTATAATACTAGCTTGTTGGTTAATAAATGATTGTGGTTTCCCTATCATGAACATTGAGATGTTATTAACAACAAGATCATATCGTTAGGAGAATGATATGGTGGACATACTCCTATAGATAAGTGTAGCATAAAGATTAAGTCATTTTAATAGTTCAATTGTTGTATGCTTTCTGATACATAGTAACCTAATTCCTTCGACCATGAGATCATGCATATCACCTTCATCGGAAGGATGCTTTGATGACATCAAACACCACACCGTAACTGGGTGGCTATAAAGGTGGCATTGAGTGTTCGGAAAGTATTGGTTGAGACACATGGATCAAGATTGGGATTTGTCCATCCATATGACAGATAGATATACTCTAGGCCCTCTCGGTGGAATGTCATCCAATTAGCTTGCAAGCATGTGACTGGCTCACAAGGGATCACATATCACGCGAACGATAAAAGAGTACTTATCAGTAACGAGGTTGAACTAGGTATGCAGAGATACCGACGATCATAACCTCGGATAAGTAAACTATCGTGAGACAAAGGGAAATTGGTATCGTATGTAAGTGGTTCATTCGATCGCAAAGTAATCGTATAAATATGTGGGAGCCATATTAATTTCCAGATTCCTCTATTGGTTATTGTTCGGAGAAGTGTCTCGATCATGTCCGCATAATTCACGAACCGTAGGGAGACACACTTAAGGATTCGACGTTGTTTGAGTAGTTATGGAATGATGAGTAAGAGACCAAATGTTGTTCGGAGTCTTAGATGGGATCCGGGATATCACGAGGAGATCCGGAATGGTCTGGAGAATAAGATTCATATAAGGAAAGTCCTGTTTCGGGGTTGGAGAATGGTTCCGGTGTTTTCATCGGGAATGTTCTAGAAGGTTCCGGAATGTCCGGCACTTCGGAGGGGAAGGGTACATGAATGTGTCATAACAAGTTCGAATGATTTCATCATGTACTAGGTGTCATCGCTGAACAAAATAAAGGGTTAAATCAAATCCTAGTTTGAAAAGTCAAACGCCAATTTGAAAAGTCAAACGACTATTTTGTGAGGTGGAGGGAGAATAGGAAACCTACTTGGGGAGGAGTTTCCCTCCCTCCACCGCCGGCCCACTTGGAGACCGAGTTGGGGAAGGACTCCCCTCCCCTTGGCGCGCCCCCTCCACCTATATAAGGAGGGGCAGGGCTGCCCCTCCAAGCACACAACACCACGCCCTCTAAACCCCAACCCTAGCCGTCGCCCACCATAGCTGCCGCCTAGGGCAACTCGCCGCCGCCTAGGGCAAACCCTAGCCGCCGGCCTTTCCCCCTCCTTGGTGCGTCTAAACCCTAGATCGCCGATGTTCTCTCCCATAGTCCACCATCCTCGCTCCGGCTTAAGGCGAAGCCCTGCGACATCTCCCCTCTACTTCCGGTACCACGCCGTTGTGCTGCCGGAATCGCGAGGAGAGTGCTACAACCTCCGCTGCCTGCTGGAACAAGGGAGAGGAAGGTCTTCGTCGAGTACCGAACGTGTGACCGACTGCGGAAGCGCTGCCGGAACGCAGCGCCGGAAGGATCGTCTACGCGATCTTGAGATCGGCAAGAGTACGACTACATCACTCACGAGAATCCGCTCTCATTAAACACTTTGGAATCTTCGAGGGTGAGTTATTCCATCGACTCGTTGCTACAATCTAGTAGATAGATATTGGCTTGTTTGTTTGTATGCGGTAGAAATTTTTTGTTTTCCATGCTACGAACCCCTACAGTGGTATCAGAGCCGTGTCTATATGTAGATCTGTTGCACGAGTAGAACACAATGGTCATTGTGGGCGTTGATGCTTTTGTTGTCGATTGCTTCTTGTGTACTTTGCATCTTGCGGGATGGTGGGATGAAGCGGCCCGGGCTAACCTTACATGACATCGTTCATGAGACTTGCTCCACGCTTGACATGCAACTTGTATTGCATAAGTGGCTTTGCGGGTGCCTGTTTCTCCCAACATAGTTAAGATTCAATTTACAACGGGTGATTGACAATACTAGTATCAATGTTGTGGTTCTTGTTCGTAAGTTAGAACGACACTTATTGAAATCCCCAAACCACGTAAAACATGCAAAGAAAGTAGAGGCGTCTAACTTTGTTTTGCAGGGGTGTGCTGTGATGTGATATGGCCATGATTGTGATTATATTTGATGTATGCAATGTTCCTTATTGTAAGTTGGCAACCGGCAGGAGCCATATGGTTGTCTTTAGTTTATGTTGAACCATGGAGCGGCATCATTGAACTTGATGCAATGCCGGTCATGATGGAGATCATGTTCGTGCTTGAAGATGGAGATCGGAAGCACAAAGAAGAAAGGCCATATCATATCACATATTATGAATTGCATGTGATGTTAATCCTTTATGCATCTTGTATTGCTTAGTTAATGACGGTAGCATTATAAGATGATCCCTCATGCACAAGAATTTCAAGTTCTAAAGTGTTCACCCTTAGTAAGCACCGTTGCTAAAGCTTGTTGTTTCGAAGCACCACGTGATGATCGGGTGTGTTAGATTCCGCAAGTGTATACAACGTGAGCAAGCCAGATTTGCTCATGCGGAAGCTAAGGTTTGATCTTGACGAGCCTAGCATGTACAGACATGGTCTCGGAACACGGATCACCGAAAGGTAAAGCATGAATCATATAGTAGATATGATGAACATGTCGATTGTTCGCCATTGAAGCTACATCAACTCTCGTGATGATCGGTTTTGATGTGGTGGATTTGGTTCGTGTGATCACTAAAACAATGTGAGGGATATTGTTTTGAGTGGGAGTTCACCTAGATTAATTTAACTATTAATTAGAACTCAATTTGTCATAAACTTAGTCTAAACAATTGCAAATATGTTGTAGATCAATGGCGGCCCCTACCATCAATTTTAATGCGTTCCTAGAAAAAGAAAAGTTGAAAAACAATGGAAGCAACTTCGCGGATTGGTTCCGCAATTTGATGATTGTCCTGACTGCTGGTAATTTGACCTATGTGCTGGATGCACCGCAGGGTGACCCACCTGCAGCTACTGCTACCGATGAAGTAAAGAATGTTTACCTCGCTCGGAAGACTCAGTACTCCTCAGTTCAGTGTGCTATCTTGTATGGTTTAGAATCGGAGCTTCAGAAAAGGTTTGAGAATTCAGACCCACATGATATTGTCCGTGATCTCAAATTGATCTTTGAGACTCATGCGGCAATTGAGAGCTATGAGGCTTCTGAAAAGTTCTTTAACTGCAAGATGGAAGAGGGCAGCTCTGTCAGTGAGCATGTGCTTAAGATGTCTGGGCATGCAAACAAACTTGAAAGCTTGGGTATAGTGATTCCTAATGCTTTGGGGATTTATCGTGTCCTCCAATCACTACCACCAAGTTACAAGAACTTTGTGATGAACTACAATATGCAAAACATGAACAAGCAGTTGCCAGAACTCTTCGCCATGTTAAAATCTGCAGAAGTGGAGATCAAGAAAGAGCACCAAGTGTTGATGGTCAATAAGACCACCAAATTCAAGAAAGGCAAGTCTAAGCAAAAGGGACACCTCAAGAAGGGTGGTAAGAAAGTTACCGCACCGATGAAGAAGACCAAGGCTGGACCCAAGCCTGATACAGACTGCTTTTACTGCAAGGGAGAAGGTCACTGGAAGCGGAATTGCCCAAAGTACTTGGCGGATTTGAAGAACGGCAACATCAAGAAGAAAGGTATATCCGATATACATGTTATTGATGTGTATCTCACTAGTACTCGTAGTAGTGCCTGGGTATTTGATACTGGTTTGGTTGCTCATATTTGTAACTCGAAACAGGTGCTGCAGAATAAACAGAAGCTAGCGAAGAACGAGGTGACGATGCGCGTGGGAAATGGATCAAAGGTTGATGTGATTGCGGTCGGCACGCTACCTCTTCATCTACCATCGGGATTAGTTTTATACTTAAATAATTGTTATTTGGTGCCTGCGTTAAGCATGAACATTATATCGGGATCTTGTTTATTGCGAGACGGTTACTTGTTTAAGTCCGAGAATAATGGTTGTTCGATTTATATGAGTAATATGTTCTATGCACATGCACCTTTGATAGATGGTCTATTCTTATTGAATCTCGATAGTGGAAATACACATATTAATAACATTGAGGCTAAACGTTTGAAATCGAGCGATAACTTGACCTATATGTGGCACTGTCGTCTTGGTCACATTGGAGTGAAGCATATGAAGAAACTCCATTCCGATGGACTTCTTGAATCACTTGATTTCAAATCACTTGAAAGATGCGAACCATGTCTGATGGGTAAAATGACTAAGACTCCATTTTCTGGTATGATCGAGCGAGCTACGGACTTATTGGAAATCATACATACTGATGTGTGTGGTCCAATGAGTGTAGCATCGCGCGGTGGTTATCGTTATGTTCTTACCTTCACGGATGACTTGAGTAGATATGGGTATATCTATTTCATGAAACATAAGTCCGAAACTTTCGAGAAGTTTAAGGAATTTCAAAGTGAGGTAGAGAATCAACGTAATAAGAAGATTAAATTTCTACGTTCTGATCGTGGACGTGAGTATCTAAGTTACAAGTTTGGCGAGCATTTTAAGAAATGAGGAATACTTTCACAATTGACACCGCCGGGAACACCACAGCGTAATGGTGTGTCCGAACGTCGTAATCGAACTCTCTTAGATATGGTTCGTTCTATGATGTCACTTACAGATTTACCGCTATCATTTTGGGGTTATGCATTAGAAATAGCCGCATTCACTTTAAATAGGGCACCATCTAAATCCGTTGAAACGACACCGTATGAATTATGGTTTGGGAAGAAACCTAAATTGTCATTCCTTAAAGTTTGGGGTTGCGAAGCCTATGTAAAGAAGTTACAGCCGGACAAGCTTGAACCCAAAGATGAAAAATGCGTCTTCATAGGATACCCGAAGGAAACTATCGGGTATACCTTCTATCATAGATCCGAGGGCAAAATATTCGTTGCCAAGAATGGATCCTTTCTAGAGAAGGAATTTCTCTCGAAAGAAGTGACTGGAAGGAAAGTAGAACTCGACGAGGTTGTTGAACCTTCTCTCGAACTTGCGAGTAGCGCAGCACCGGAAGAATTTCCTGTGGTGCCTGCACCAATAAGAGAGGAAGCTAATGATGATGATCATGAAACTTCGGTTGTAGTTGCTACGGAGCCTCGCAGGTCAACAAGAACTCATACCACTCCTGATTGGTATGATCCCGTTATGAGTGTCATGTTGGTGGACAACACCGATGACCCTGCGACGTATGAGGAAGCGATGATGAGCCCAGATTCCAATAAATGGCAAGAAGCCATGAAATCCGAGATTGGATCCATGTACGAAAACCAAGTATGGACTTTGGTGGACTTACCGGATGGCCGGAAGGCTGTCGAGAACAAATGGATTTTCAAGAAGAAAACATATGCTGATGGTAATGTTACTGTCTATAAAGCTCTACTTGTCGCAAAAGGGTTTCAACAAATTCAAGGAGTTGACTACGATGAGACTTTCTCACCTATAGCGAAGCTAAAGTCTGTGAGGATTATGTTAGCAATCGCTGCATATTATGATTATGAGATATGGCAGATGGATGTCAAAACAGCATTCCTCAATGGAGACATTTATGAAGAGTTGTATATGATGCAACCCAAAGGTTTTGACGATCCTAAAGATGCTAACAAGGTATGCAAACTTCAACGGTCCATATATGGATTGAAGCAAGCATCCCGAAGTTGGAATCAACGTTTTGATAAGGTGATCAAAAGTTTTGGTTTTATACAAACTTATGGAGAAGCTTGTATTTACAAGAAAGTGAGTGGGAGCTCTGTAGCATTCTTAATACTATATGTAGATGACATATTGTTGATTGGGAATGATGTAGACCTTCTTAATAGTATCAAGGAATATTTGAATAATAGTTTTTCAATGAAGGATCTTGGCGAAGCAGCTTACATATTAGGCATAAAGATTTATAGAGATAGATCGAGACGCCTAATATCATTGTCACAAAGTACATATTTGGACAAAGTTCTAAAGAGGTTTGGAATGGAAGATAGCAAGAAAGGGTTCTTGCCCATGTTGCCCAATACGACGTTGAGTAAAACTCAAAGTCCGACAACGGCAGAAGATAGAGAAAGGATGAGTAAGACTCCCTATGCCTCAGCCATAGGATCTCTAATGTATGCCATGCTATGTACTAGACCCGACATTGCATATGCTGTTAGTTTAACTAGCAGATATCAAAGTGATCCAGGAGTGGATCATTGGACAACGGTCAAAAACATCCTTAAGTACTTGAGAAGAACTAAGGATATGGTTCTTTCTTATGGAGGTGATGAACATCTCGTTGTTAATGGTTACACCGATGCTAGTTGGAACACCAATCCGGATGATTCTAAATTACAATCTGAATATGTATTTACTTTGAATGGTGCAGCAGTTAGCTGGAGGAGTGCCAAGCAAAGCGTTGTGGCGAGATCTTCAACTGAATCGGAATACATGGCTGCTTCGGAAGCTTCACAAGAAGCGATATGGATGAAAGAGTTCATTACAGAGCTCGGTGTGGTTCCTAGTGCGCTGGACCCAATGTCTATCTACTGTGATAACATGGGTGCCATAGCCAATGCGCAAGAACGAAGGTCACACAAGAAGCTGAAGCACATCAAGCTATGTTTTCACGCTATTCGAGAACATGTCCAAGATGGGGACATAAAGATTTGCAAAGTACACACAGATCTGAATGTGGCGGATGCGTTGACTAAACCTCTCCCGAGGGCAAACCATGACCAACACCAAACTGCCATGGGTGTTCGGTATATTACCATGTAATCTAGATTAGATGACTCTAGTGCAAGTGGGAGACTGTTGGAGATATACCCTAGAGGCAATAATAAATATAGTTATTATTATATCTTTGTGTTTATGATAAATGTTTACATTCATGCTTTAATAGTATTAACAAGGAAACATTAATACTTGTGTGATTTGTAAACTAAAATAGAGTCCCTAGTAAAGCCTCTTTATAATACTAGCTTGTTGGTTAATAAATGATTGTGGTTTCCCTATCATGAACATTGATATGTTATTAACAACAAGATCATATCGTTAGGAGAATGATATGGTGGACATACTCCTATAGATAAGCGTAGCATAAAGATCAAGTCATTTTATTAGTTCAATTGCTATAAGCTTTCTGATACATAGTAACCTAATTCCTTCGACCATGAGATCATGCTTATCACCATCACCGAAAGGATGCTTTGATGACATCAAACACCACACCGTAACTGGGTGGCTATAAAGGTGTCATTGAGTGTTCGGAAAGTATGGGTTGAGACACATGAATCAAGAGTGGGATTTGTCCATCCATATGACGGATATATATACTCTGGGCCCTCTCGGTGGAATGTCATCCAATTGGCTTGCAAGCATGTGATTTGCTCACAAGGGATCACATACCACGGGAACGAGAAAAGAGTACTTATCAGTAACGAGGTTGAACTAGGTATGCAGAGATACCGACGATCAAAACCTCGGATAAGTAAATTGTCGTGAGACAAAGGGAAATTGGTATCGTATGTAAGTGGTTCATTCGATCGCAAAGTAATCGTAGAAATATGTGGGAGCCATATGGATTTCCAGATTCCTCTATTGGTTATTGATTGGAGAAGTGTCTCGATCATGTCCGCATAATTCACGAACCGTAGGGAGACACACTTAAGGATTCGATGTTGTTGAGTAGTTATGGAATGATGAGTAAGAGACCGAACGTTGTTCGGAGTCTCGGATGGGATTCAGGATATCACGAGGAGATCCGGAATGGTCCGGAGAATAAGATTCATATAAGGAAAGTCCTGTTTCATAGTTGGGGAATGGTTCCGGTGTTTTCATCGGGAATGTTCTAGAAGGTTCCGGAATGTCCGGCACTCCGGAGGGGAAGGGTACATGAATGTGTCATAACAAGTTGGAATGATTGCATCATGTACTATGTGTCATCGCTGAACAAAATAAAGGGTTAAATCAAATCCTAGTTTGAAAAGTCAAACGCCAATTTGAAAAGTCAAACGGCTATTTTGTGAGGTGGAGGGAGAGTAGGAAACCTACTTGGGGAGGAGTTCCCTCCCTCCACCGCCGGCCCACTAGGAGACCGAGTTGGGGAGGGACTCCCCTCCCCTTGGCGCGCCCCCTCCACCTATATAAGGAGGGGCAGGGCTGCCCCTCCAAGCACACAACACCACGCCCTCTAAACCCTAACCCTAGCCGCCGCCCACCATAGTCGTCGCCGCCTAGGGCAACTCGCCGCCGCCTAGGGCAAACCCTAGCCGCCGGCCTTTCCCCCTCCTTGGTGCGTCTAAACCCTAGATCGCCGAGGCTTACGGTACCACGCCTTTGTGCTGCCGGAATCGCGAGGAGAGTGCTACAACCTCCGCTGCCTGCTGGAACAAGGGAGAGGAAGGTCTTCGTCGAGTACCAAATGTGTGACCGACTGCGGAAGCGCTGCCGGAACGCAACGCCGGAAGGATCGTCTACGCGATCTTGAGATCGGCAAGAGTACGACTACATCACCCACGAGAATCCTCTCTCGTTAAACACTTTGGAATCTTCGAGGGTGAGTTATTCCATCGACTCGTTGCTACAATCTAGTAGATAGATCTTGGCTTGTTTGTTTGTATGCGGTAGAAATTTTTTGTTTTCCATGCTACGAACCCCTACAGAGGGCGCAGGAACTTTCATGCTACCACCAGCTCCGCATCAGGTCGCGCCTAAACCCCACCGTTCAGGGCCGCGCCCTGAACTTCGACGATGAGAACGACCCGGCCCGCATGGTCGAGCGCGTGATCTGTGAGAACGCGCCGCCAGGAGGGAGCTCCCGGCCACCACCAGGCGCGACGGCCAACGGCCCCCCCACCATCACCCGGCCGCACGCCCCCCCCCCCCGAATCAGCCAAGAATCCTGGTCTCCTCGCGGGAGCGAGACGCGAATGGCCTCCCGCTGTTCTCTACCGCGATAGACAATGTCGTTGCGAGCCGAGCCGCGGTCGACAACATCAACGTGACGGGGAAGGTGCTCTGCAGATCCAGTACGCCAAGGCTTTACTCGCCAAGGCCGTCGAGCAACAAAACACGGGAGCTGACTCACAGGGTCACATGTACCTGCGTTCGTCAGGCAGCAGGGCAGCCTCGAGCGGCCGCCCAATGGTGGCAAACACCCTCAACTTCCCACCACCTGAGCCCCTACAGCTCCAACACCGACCCGCACACGCGACACTCTGCACCAACGACCCACGACCGGCAAACAACTTCGTCGCCGCCAACAAGCAGACAGTCGACGCACGAACCCACATCATCCACAACCAAAGCTGGTGCGCACGCCAGCCCAATGACTTGAGGCATACCCTCACCAACCACTGTGACGGCGAACCAAGGGGATCGCTGTCGTGGTGTGGAACACGGCAGTGCCATCGGAGATGGCAAAGAAGGGACACTTGGATGCATTTGGTGGCTCACGCAACGGGTTGGGCAAGGTGAACTGCAAACATAGTGACGTACCCAGGTTCGGGGCCCTCTCGGCGAGGTAACACCCCTACTCCTGCAAGATGAACTATATGGAGGAGCTAATGCCCAGTACAGTTGCTCCTAGAGCTATTTCCTTAGCAACTATCGAGAGCTAGAGGAAGATGGGAACTCGATGCTAACACTTCTATCCTTCTATGGTTGCCAACCTAGAACCCTAGCTCTGCCCTCCCTTATATACTGGTCTGGGGGGCAGATTACAGATCGGGTCCTAGGGTTTACTGTTTGGATATGGGTTCACAGGATAGGACCGGCTACAGGGCCCATCCGATGGGCCAGGACCTAGTCCGCCCTTCTTTTAGCGTCATCCTCCTCTTTAGTGGTCACCCGGGCTTCCTTTGGGGCGTCACCCTTGCTTTAACGGTCATCCGGACTGCTTTCGCTAGTCCAGCCGATCACTTTGCTTTATCTTCGTCGGGTAGCGCTAGCCATGATGGCATGCCAGCTTGCCCGATGACGAGGGAGAGCCAGAGGCGTACCCCACATGGAGCATCAGCCCTTCCGTGCTCTCGATCGAATCCGAGTTGAGACGGGTGGAAGCGGCCACTCGACCGGTTCTTCTGGCCACCGGCTAGACGGGCCAGCCGGGAAGGTTATAAGCCCAACCGGGTGTGTTCTCCAGTTAGTTGGATTTGTCCTTCCTGAAGGCCAGGCGGCCTGCTTCTTCTAGAGCCAGCCTACTTGTGCTTGGCTTTACCCACCTGGGGGTTATCCCCCTGACACTAGTCCCCGAGCACCTATGGGCTTGGCCGGTGGGCAAGATCTTCCGTGCTCCTTTTTGTCTTGAAGTAGTTGCTTTATTGTATCCGGCTGCGGCTCTTGCTTTTGCTTTCCAGCTGGGTTTAACCGGCTGCGGAATCGATGGTCGTCCGCTGGGTGTAAACAGCAAAGGCAGGCACCGGCTGGCGCAGCTGAAGACGAAACGTTTAGCTTGATGACGCCGTTGATGTCGTCACCCACGACTGCAGCTCTGGCGCACGTCGCGTCAGTTGGACTTCCGCGTCGCTGTGTCAGTTTTTGGCAACTGCGCACGCAACTTGCCGCGGCAGTTTCTCAGGGCGAGCGCGCACGCCTCGTCTCCTGGTAATGCCCGCGGATCTTCTGTGGCGATTGTGATGGCACAAAGGATCTGGAGCCAAATCGTTGTGCAGCCGTGGTTCCGTGATGCCACGCGTCGCGCAGGAGCCGAAGAGGCGACGGTGCCGTCCGCGGGGATAAATATAGCCCTGAGGGGGATTGGTTCCCACACTTCTCCATCCTTCGGCTCATCTTATCCTCGTGCTTTAGCGCCCTTTGCTCTTGCGCTCCTTCTCCCTGCCGCCGTCGGCCACTTCATACCATCCACCACGGCCGCTACTTCTGCCGAGATGCTGTCGGAGCAGCACAGCGGCTGGTGTGGGTCATTTGTGACCTAAGAACTTGTCAATAAGTACCGGCAGGGGAGGTTTCTTCCATCGTCGATGCTCGTGAAGAACCGGCTCATGCCGGAGGGGGAGTGGGTGCCGGATCCTCGGCCGAGGGAGCACGTCGTCTTCCTCGCGCACTTTGCCCACGGCTTCGGTCTTCCCGTCAGCCCTTTCCTCCTCCAACTCTTTGTCTTCTTCGATCTCCAGCTCCATCATCTGGGCGCCAACGCCATCGCGCAAATGTCGTGTCATGCGGCCTGCTGCGATTCATATCTTGGGGTGTGGCCCGAGGTGGCGAACTTTCTCAAGTTCTTCCACTTCAAGGCCCATAACACCTCCAAGGGCGGTCCGTTGACGCAGTCGGGCTGCTGCGCCATCTACCCGCGGTCCTCCTCGCCAATGCCATGGTTCGAGCTCCCCGACATCGTCAAGCTGTGACAGCGCTCATATTTTTATGTGAGCAATGCCATAGAGGTGGACTGGATCTGCCTTCCGCCTTTCGCCAACTTGCCCTCAATGCAGAAGGGCTGGACGACGAAGGGCATGGGCGCCACGGCGGACCTCGACCGAATGGCCACCCGGTTGGAGACGATGGTGGAGACGGAGAGGCTCACCGCCCGGGACATCACGTTGTCGTGGATGGTGCATAGCGTGCTTCCGCTGCAGAAGAGATCGCATAAGATGTGCCACATGTCGACCACCAATGACCCGACGAGGACGTCGCGGAAGGAGGTGCCCTACCAGGACCTACGGAACTGGGTCTCCATGATCTCCAAGTTCCGTATGGAGGCCACCTGGGCGTATTCCTGCCCTCCGTACCACCGCGGCCGCCTGACGTCTCGGGTGAGTTGTTCTCTGGTTGTCCTGCGTCTTATGCTTTGTCATCGCTAGCCTTCCTTGGGTGCCTTATGCTCCCCTTTTTGATTAATTGTTCACAGCGCAGCTAGCCGAGGACAGTATGGGTGACTTCCCGCTTCCATCCTTCTTGGAGGGCAGGAAGACGAAGAAGTACCCCCAAACGGATCCTGAAGGGTTTCCCGTCCGGGCGGACGACGGCCCCTCAGATCCACAAGGTTAGTTGCTAGCTGCGGCTCCTTCTTTCATCCTGGTTCTTGAGGTTGTGGTCTTGATTCTTTGGTTGTGTCGCAGTTGATGTCACCGACGAGGAGGGTGGACGATAAAAACCCACGGCGAAAGCCCGGGGATAGAGGGAGGCACCTATTGCCTCTCCCACTCCAACTGAACCAAAAAAGACGCGCCGAGGGCATCAAGTCGTTGCTCCGCCGTCCGTCGCCGGGTTAGTATCCTCCTTGTCGCTCTGTGATTCTGCTGGTACTTCCTCTTATTCTTCACCTTGTGCGGCGAGGCGATGCTGCTTGGCGATGGTGGCGATGTCGTCATTGCTCTTCCCCCTCCTTCGCCGGTTGAGGAGGTGGTGAGGTTGCTGGCTGCACCCGCACCGGCTGCGACCGGCCTGGCTGCGCCAGCCGCGCCATCTCCGCCCAGGGCCCCTCCAGGCTCCCCGACCACAGGGTTGCTTCACCAGGCACCCGCGTCTTCGCGGTTGGGGAAGCTGTTCGCGGCTGCACAGGACCAGGAGACCCCCCTCCTTCGTCCCGGGGCTGGCGTGAACCTGGCCTGGAGCGATGCTCCAAGCAGTTCCGCCAGACCCATGATTACGGAGGTGACGGAGGAGGCTGGGGCTATGCAGGCGGCTACGGCGGATGCGGCCAGCCGGGTGCTTCCGTGCCGGCTAGGAGGGGGTTGGTGGTGGCTCCGCCTTCGGGTGCGGCACCCGTCGCACTTAGCCAGTTTTGCCACCTGGTTGAGGGGGTGGAGAAGGGCCTTGGCGAGGCCAAAAATTTGTCGGTCTTGATGGAGGTAGGTCGTTGTGCTCCACACCTTTCTGCTCTTCCCGCCTGTTTGCCACTCTGTTACTTATTTATTTTCTTGCTGCAGAGAGCTTTTGCGGAGTCTGTGAAGAACACCCAGGATCTTGGCCGTAAGATTGCTTCTTCAGATCTGTCTTGGTGATTGTCTCCCTTTTCTCATTTTTTGTTGATCATCGGGTATCCTCCTACAAACATGATCCAGGACAAGGAGAGGGAGGTGGAGCGCCTCAAAGCTGAGGTTGCCCGGCTGGAAGAGTCAAACAAGGCGCGACAGGCGCAGTTCGATCAACTTGTCGCGGCCAAGCATCAACTCGAGGTTAGCGTGGAGTGGGGCAAGAAGGCAGCTGACATCCGGGCGGAGGCGCTGAAGAATTTTGAGACAATCTCCACGCAACAGGAGGAGACGATCAAGATTCTTCGCTCCCTGGAGGGGGAGCTGACTCAGCACCTCCAGAGCATCTCGGAGATGGTCATTAGTAAGTTCTTCAGTTTCCTTCTTCCATTGTGTCATGGCTTGTTCAATCTAGTCTGATCATTCAGCTTTGCGCTTGGCTGCAGCTCACTATCCTGAGGCGACCGAGATGGCCCTGGAGAAGCTGCCCGTGGAGGATGCTGGACGCGACCTGACTGCCCTCGACCTGGTTAAGGTGCTTGCGGAGGAGAGCAATGGCCTACGCGCTGTTGGCAACGATCTCGTCCACTACATCTGGCCGGACACGGGCGAGGTGCACGACACTGCCAGCCTGGCTATTGCTTTGTCCAAGGGCATCGACGTGCTGGAGATCCATAAGGACTGGGCTGCCCGAGGCGGAGTGGAGATGGCTCTAGCCCTGGTGAAGTCATGGTACCCGGGTGCCGATCTAAGCGTGCTCACTCGCGGCTTCTGTCTTGGGACGAGCTACGAGGGCCTCCATGCCAGTACTCTGGCGCTATAGTCCTGTGGGGTGAAAATTGGCACCCACGTGGACTTGGAGCGCGACTTCAGCGCCCCTGGAGATCCTCGGCCGTTCCACTGGGTCCCAGCGCCCTGGAACCCCTCTGACGTCGCCTCCACCATCCAAGCTCCTACAACCGATGTTGGCGCGGCCCCTGCTGATCCGGCTCCTACTCCTGCTCCCTCCACCGCTTCAGCTCTAGAGTATTGATCCCCGGAATGCCAGGTGTACTTGTTAAACTATTCTTTTGTTGTTGGCACATTTTGGCTAACTTTTGTTGCCAAATTCTGAATCTGCGTGGAGCCTTCGTGCTCCGCTTTATGGCCTGGTGCCTCTTTAGTTCTTTGGGCTCACTCTGCCTTTTTGTTTGTCTTTGGCGTTTCTATGTTTACGCCTTTGTCATTTGCGGTCTTTGAAGTTCGAGCCGGTTGGGATGGCCAACCAGGTCGAAGCTCTTTTGCCGTCTCGACTTGAGTTTGTGGGTGCGCGGGAGCGCGTCCACTAGGTGTAGTCTCCAAGGTTCGGGCCGGCTGGGGTAGCCAGCCAGGTCGAAGCTCTTACGCTATCTTGACTTGAGTTTGTGGGTGCGCGGGAGCGCGTCCACTGGGTGTAGTCCCCGAGGTTTGGGTCGGTTGGGGGTAGCCAGCCGGGTCGAAGCTCTTTCGCTATCTTGACTTGAGTTTGTGGGTGCACAGGAGCGCGTCCACTGGGTTTAGTCCCCGAGGTTCGGGCCGGCTGGGGTACCAGCCGGAACGAAGCTCTTTCGCTATCTTGACTTGAGTTTGTGGGTGCGCGGGAGCGCGTCCACTGGGTGTAGTCCCCGAGGTTTGGGCCGGCTGGGGTAGCCAGCCGGGTCGAAGCTCTTTCGCCGTCTCGTTTCCTGCCAAGTTGTGGCTCGGGTCGCGCGAGACATAGCATTTCTCCGGGTTAGTTTTCTTG